>OX420937.1:3233922-8033922 GCA_949091785.1 Polymixis lichenea
GGGTTAACTTTTTTCTCTATGTCAAACTAGCTTCTGCGTTCGTCCGCGTAGAATTTCTTGTGTTGTGATGTTAAAAAACACTACAAAGTAAAAAATAACTTTAATTTCGGAAGTCAGTGACCTTGGATATGTTTTTAATTTTTTGTCACCGCCTTCCGAAATTAAAGTTATTTTTCACTTTGTAGTGTTTTTTTCGGAAGTCGGTTGTTATTTTTTTTGGAAAAAGTTTATATTTTCACGTTTTAGTTATAGTACCTACCCAAATAATTCGAAATTCCATCATCCTGAGGGTCAAAACAATGCATATTTATGCGATAGCAGCAATCGCGGTTGATTTACTGTTATTGTTTGAAGAGTTCCGTTGTCTGTCTCCGAAACGCATCATCAGATCTATATGAAATTGAAATGGAACACACGCAAAGCACCAGCTTTCAAATAAAAAAGAATCATCAAAATCGGTTCATCCAGTCGAAAGTTCTGAGGTAACAAACATAAAAAAAAAGAAACATACAGTCGAATTGAGAACCTCCTCCTTTTTTTGAAGTCGGTTAAAATAACATATCCTGTCTAAAAATAGATCCTATAACACTAGACAATACTGTAACTTCCCATCAATGAAAGAATTTTCAGAATCAAATCAGAAGTTCCGAAAATTACCCCCTAAAAACCAACTCACAAATGTTATATCTTTTTAATATTATTAAGTATAGACTAGCTTCTGCCTGTGGCTTCTCCCGCATGGTATGGCGATAAAAGGTACAGTAAAAGTAGTAAAGTCCTTCACAATGGTTAAAAGCATCCCCATAGCAAATTTCATAAAAATCGGTACATTTGTTCCGCATATTACCCCCTTTATACAAACTCACGAATGTTACCTCTTTATAATTATTAGCTAGCTGAAAAGCACCCTAATTGCGTAACTCACGATTAATCTCACGTTTCATTTTGACAGTTCAACAATATTCATTGCGTTATTTACGTTGTTGAGCAGACACATTTTACGAACATAAAAAGCAATGGATTAGTCATCTGTTTCAAAACTAAACAGATTACGATTAATCGTGAGTTACGCAATTAGGGTGCAGGTTTCAGTATAATACCTATTATTACATTCTAAACTCAAAAGACCCATTATTACTGCCGTCTCACATGATAATTCCACTTGAAAAGGCAGCTCTTCTAAATAGCGACTAGAACAAAGAGTCCAATGAGCAAAAACCATGTAATTGTGCCGCCTCGCCATTGCAATTAAACTTTTTGTCTCTCCCGCTGTGACAATTGTCGCCCATCTTCAGTTGAATGATTAAAAAAGTTTCAAGCGCTGAAGAAAGTGTGGAACACTGTTTATGTTGGGTCTTTTAAAAGTGTGGGTCTTGGAGTTGCTAGTTGAGGAATTAACTCCTTTTTATAGAGTTTTTGCTAGTGGAGTTTGATGATTATGAAGATATTGCTTTTACAAATAATTTTATTTTTTGTTAAATAAAAATAGTTTTATTGTCACAATAAGCATAAACATTACATATAGACCTGTTTGGAGTATTCTTTAAGCAAACAATGCCTGTATTAGGAGACTCCGCCCCTTCTTCATCATTGCCGTGAACTTATACTAACGGTGAGTAAATAAAATATTGTAACAGATTATCAAATGACTTCTCTCGCTCTGGGTGGAGCAGGAGGGCGTGTCAGACTTTTACTGTCTAAAACCCACCCATGTTTCCTCAGCTGCCCGTATGCCAGGGGCCGCGGTATCTCTTTCGAACAACCTACACCCCTAGCAGGCATCGGCCGTTGCGGGCCCCACCAGCTGCTGCTGACGTCCTCCTGCGACGGGTCAGCACAGTGGCCCCGCCGCCTACCACTTTTCGACCGCAGGGGATAGGGAGGGCCACGGAAAGGAAGAGCGCTACTCAGAAGTACCGGCACTCCTCTTCCGTCGCAGCCTGTAACCCTCAGCCGCGATGCCTCCCATTCGACATCGCGGCCCGCCTCAGTTGCGATGCACCTCACCGCAACCTACTTTTTGGCCGCTACGTCGTCGGCTTGGAGGCACAAGCCCTGACGAGCGGCCCCACCTTGGGGTTCCTCTTCGCTTCACCGTGTAGATGACCACGGTTACTGAACCCCCCGCAACGACAATGCGGGAACCCCACTAGGGGGAATTTAATAACAGTGTACTGTGCATTAGGGATATATAAGTTTGTTACCTTGAAGTAAATTCAAATACTTTAGAGCATTTCTTGACCTATACTTCACAGTCAAAAACGTGTTTTATTTTAAAAGTTTTCAATATACTGGGGTCTATTTATAAACGTTGTTTAAGGATGGATACGATTAGCGACTGTTCAACCATACATTCTTGTCGTTTAAAGGTCTCGTAACTTAAACTAGCGTTTATAAATAGGGGACTAATTACCGTGTTCAGTTATGATCTGAAAAACAGTATTCAAAGCTGGCTGGTTGAGCTGAGTGGTGCTAATCCATACGTCATGTTCGTGAACGGGCGCCGCCAGTAGGGACTGGTCATCTCTTAGCTGCCACGGCCTATTTTAATTTCTAAATTGTCATTTGGTTTTGTTTTTAATTACGCACGCTTTTAATGTGCACGTCTTTTTACATAGTTCTCACATTGATAATTAGAACTTAAAGGATGTAACCAACTTTCTGTAACAAATTGTTAATAACAATTTCATGATTTAAAAAGAGTGTCCATGGAGTTTCTTGCCCATTCTTCTCCATAGGTACCTACTACGCTTTGGAATGGGCAACTAGCTTCATCTTTGACAATTCAAAAGTGCCTGCAATTTGTTTATTTGAAATAAATGCATTGAGTTTGAGTTTGGACTGGCAGGATTGCTGATTCTTGGTACGTGTTTTTTTTTAATATTTAAAACTAAGATACATTCGAGTTACGTAATGGATGCATGATAAGCGTCTATTTTTGCGATGGTCAGCGATCTTATAGCATTTATTAGCTGTAAAACCTAAAGGATAAATCTCGATAAAGACTTCTTAAACGAAAAATCTTTTATTTAGCTTTTCCTAGCATCTTCGCACACGTGGAAGTCGAAAATTATCCCATGGAAACGGAGTACCGGGATAAACGGTATCCTATGCGTTAATCCAGGTTATAAACTATCTGTGTACCAGATTTCATCCAAATCCGTACGTCCGTTTTTGCATAATTGAGTAACAAACATTCAAATATACAAACTTTGACATTTATAATATTAGCAGGATAGTTGGGATAGGATAGATAACTAATATACAAAACACAAAATATACTTAGCTATGTATGTAGGTGCGTACTTTTTACAAAAAACCTAGTTCAAAAAATACTACGTCCTAACATTTAAAACCTCCTAGCAACGTTAGAATCCACGTTGAATGCTGAATACACACGGAAGAATAAGTGGAGCGAGCTCCCACGGAGTTACCTGTACCGGCCATAAATCAATATTTCAGGTTAATTTAAAATACTGCTAAAGGACCCCGCACTGAATCGAAAGCTTACTTACCGGTTTAATGTAGAGTTGACGTAAAAATTTTGCTTTTGAACCGACTTCCGAAAGAAGGAGGTGGTGTGTTTGATTTTTTTATGAGATTTGGAGGACTCGAAAGATGTTTTAATTTGTCTTTTAGATTAGAGTTGCAAAACTGATGTGACATCAGGAATCGATTTTCGAAAACCATAAATATACGGTCTGCCTCTTTGTCAGTCTAACCAACGGGTTCAAAAATTTTTTGCTTCTTACCAATGTGTTACTAAATTGGTATGTTTTTTTTTTATTTTTGCAAAATAACAGTGTCTACAATTATTAACAAATCAAACCTCTTTTATAAAACTTTCATAACGTATTGAATCAAACTTTTAACCCCAAACTGCAGAGCAATTTCTTTTTTAATCTTGCAAAAAAGTAAGTGTGTGAACATTAACAACAATAATTCATAATATTGTATTTTTTTAAGCTCTTTTACTGCCATTTTAGTCAGATATGCTAGGAGTCTAGAAGGGACTCTTTAGAACTAAGCATCACCGGTGTACCTATTTTTCTGCTCTTTTCTTTTTGTCTGGTTTTTAATATGTGTGCACATAATTAAATAAATAAATAAAATAGGTACTGAAATAAACTCTCTCTCTCTACTTATACAAGTGAAGTCTCGACGTAATTCAATTTTATCATAGTGATATTAAGTGTCACGACACCTCGCCACTAGCTCTATTCACAGCACGTCCACCGTATCTGAAACTTTTATTTCTAACTATTTCTTGTAAAAAAGAAGAGGTTTTTAGTGCAAAATTTGTAAACCTTCTGAAAACTAATGTGCCTTGATATACATAAATTAGGGATTCTGAAATATAATTCTTGGATCCAGATGTTGCTAGATGGATCACTGTAATTTGTTAGTGCTAACAAGAATATTGCAAACTACAGTTTTTGTATTATACAAGTTTTTGTTCACTAGAATTCAGTAACGCTTTGTAATTTGTAGTGAAACTTTTTCATATTATAACAAAAGAACTCCTCCGTCATGGACCGTCAGGTTAATTCTAATCATAATTTTTCTCATAGGTTAAATAAAAATACATTTAAAATAAATATACATTTAAAATTACTTACCTACCTGAAACTAAAACAAAAACAAGCAGACATTAACCCGCTACTGCCGCCGCGCACCGCCTCGCTTTTTAATTTGTACTACGAATGTTAAAACGTAGTTACGTTTCCCTCGCAAACGATACAAAAAAAGTAAAGAGAGGAGCAATATACGGCTACGAGTAATTAAATTAATTAAATTAGACGTGTCTGACGGACGCGTCGTGTGTCCTTCTCTTGTTTTAAGACGTCATTTTATTTAATTGCTGGGGTATTTTTGACCCACGACCGCAGGGGGTGGGTTTTAATACGTAATTGGTTGTCGCAGGAAGATTTGTAGCTGCTAATGTAATTAGATTTTATGTTTTACACAATTAATTTAAATGTTTGTTTGGAGATGTAGGCATAGGAACCTTATATCTTGTATTAGTGGGAAAGGATTGGTTTTCATAAATAACTGTAATTTTGAAAATTATTGCATAAAATCTGTGGCAAGCATGTTTTTGACAAAGCCACCTTAAATAACGGACACATATTTTTTTCACATGAAACCAACTTCCCTTTTAAAAAGAACCTGCCAAAGCAAAATTTTGACAGCACGGTTGGCGCAGTGGTTAAGCGATTGACTGCTGTGCTGCGTGTAGCGGGTTCGATTCCCGCACGGAACAAATATTTGTATGACCTACAAGTAATTGTTCCGGGTCTGGCTGTTTGTGTATGTGTATTTAAATGTTTGTAAACGCACCCACAATACAGGAGTAATTCCTAGTGTGGGGCAACGTTTAAAAAAAACAAATCATATAATTTAATAACGCCTTACAATTTACACCAATCATTTTTCTTAAACCAACAAAACCAGAACAAATTGTCTCCAAGAGTTTATAAAGCAGTTTAATAGTCTTGCAACAAATGTTGTTACAATGGCTCATAATTTACCATTTCTGCTGTCCCCCTAGTAATGTTTCACGCTTCTCGAACAGGGTAAAATTTGCGGTTTTAAATCATTCGTAAATGCACAGATGCGTTTGCGCACCTGTTGCAGTGAGAGGGTTAATACGAATGGCAGATGACTGTGTTTGGCACTGTACGAATGTACTTATTTAAACTAAAATAAAGTAACTTAATGAGTACCTACTATTATAATTAAGATTATTTACTTAAAAAAATCGCCTTGTACATACAGTTAAATTTCTTACGCAGGTTCTCAAATTCTTAGAAATATAAGAAAAAAAATTGGTTTTTTGTCTCAAGAAAACGGGCGCATAAAATGATATCTAAAATAATTGAAATAAAAAAAAACATAAAATTAAACAGATCTATAATATCGTTTGTAGACAATCCGATCTAATTAAACACCTACTTCTCATAAGCTAAAATATATCTGGATGACCGAGCATTGCTCGATTTTTTATTGGTTTGACGTTTTCTAAAAATGAAACCTAGCTAAATCGATTTATCGCCCCCAAAACCCCCTGTATACTAAATTTTATGAAAATCGTTGGAGCCGTTTCCGAGATTCAGATTTTATACAAGGTGTAACAGAATAAACGCAAGACTAGAAATTAATCTGTTCCTAATTGAGTACTGAATCGATTTATGTAATTTTTAATATAGGTATTTTTTACAAAAATAATGTATTTTGCCATACCTACCGTCGATTGAGCCAAAGAAAATTCAATCTTATGTCAATGAAATAAGGGTCAATTTTAAATGCCTAAAGTATTGCTAGGGTCGATACGTTTTTCTTAATAATTACAGTTCGCTTTAAAAAAAAAGTTTCGATCATTGTTTTATGCTTTTAACTCAATACTCTAATTGGGGTGTATGAGGCCTTGGGTTAATTATGTTACATGTTGTATATAGATACATATATACAATAATTGCTCATTTAAAGGTATTAGATAAATAAGTAACTAAGGCTAAGTAATATAGCCGCACGGGTCGATCGATCAGGTTAAGCTAAACTTGCCGCCATCGCGTCGGTCTGTGGTTGAGTGTCCATCTTTCCATACTGAAAGCTCCCCCGTGTCTCGAAAAGAACGTTTAGCCGTTGATCCCGGCTGTCATTCATGTGATCTTTGACTGTGGTTATGAATAGTCAGAAGCCCGAAAGTCTGACAATCAGTCAAGCCAAGCCAAGGGGTATCGAATTACCCAGTTACTAGATTGTAGACGTCAGATAGACAGTCGATAAAATCCAATTATTTTTAAAAGAGTAACCGTGGAGTTTCTTGCCGGCTCTTCTCCATAGGAAGCGACAAATTGGAACCTTGCACCTAGCTTCTGACGTTTCATAAGTGCCCTTGCAGGTTTATGTGAAATGAAATATTTTGATTTTGATTTTGATTTTGTTTATTTATTTATTTATTATTATTTATTTAATACGTTAAGCACAAACATGTACAGAGGCGGACTTAATGCCATCGGCATTTTCTACCAGTCGACCTTTGGGTGATGCAGAGACAGTGGTAGGTGCAATAAAATATATGTATATAATATATATGCCTAACCATAATATATAAATATAAGCACAAATAAATATACATAAATAAACGAATTTACAAAAAACAAATGAGAAAACATTACCGTTGTATTGACACTGCCAACTTCTTGCGAATGTACTCGCGAATATTGATTGTGAAGGTCAATCAGTTGGTTGCCATCCTGATTTCTTGGGGGAGCGCATGCTACAGAGAGATAGATTGGACGAAGAAAGAAGAGTGAATGAAGTCTGTGCGGTGAGTGGGGCATTGAAGAAGACGATTATGCGATGAGCGTAGATTTTTATTGTGGTTAGCGAAAATGTACTGAAAGTGGGGAGCTAGATAAATAGGGGAAGAGGGAGAATCAAGAAATGAGAACATGGTGGTCAGTGCCCTTTGCTCTCTGCGCTGTCGTATGGGTAACCCCTTAAGGAAAACGTTCTATGTAAACTCCTAGTTTTCAGCTGCATTCGCTTAGACTGGAAGCCAACGGGCTGACAAAAGGCTAGGCAGATTGATTTTACTCTAAACCAACCAACACAGCTTCTCTTCTCTTGTCACAACATTCCTACTACACTGACATACGTATCCGATGTACCTCCCATCCCCTAACTTTAGCGCTAGCCATCTGTTCTTCGCAAAAAAACGTCACCGACCGCTTTACGTTTCGCCGCCGTCTAATTTGCATTAATATCGGTCTCTTTTATAATCGTATCTGTTTAAATGAGTTATTTTCTTTTACTGTGGTCCAAACGATATATTCTGTGGCCTGAAATCTGCTCTGTTTTGAAAGTGTGGTTGCAAGTGGGAGGGGCATCGCTTTTGTTGTGATTGATATTAAAATGTCAAATCGTGTTCTGTATGTGAAGAAAATACATAATAATGATAAGGTTATGGGGCTTTATTATGTATTTTTTTATTGAGGAACAGAAGATTGACATACATGTCCTTTGGAAATGATTTTGCATCCAATATTCTTAATTTTTTTATCGTATTTCTTTATGTTTTGGGATTTTTCCGATACATCTGTTCCGATGGCTGTAAATGACTCCAGCTTAGTAACAGGTGCTCAGAAGGATGCTCTTTTTTTTTGGTAAAACCAAACTCATTCAACATTTCGCTGTGTAATAATTAGTTATTACTAGCTTTTGTCCGGGGCTTCGCCTGAGCGGAAATCGGAGGAATTGTCCCATAGGAACGTACTACCGAGATAAATAATATCCTATGTATTAATCCGGGTTATAAACTATTTGTATGCCAAATGTCATTCTAATCCGTTCAGCCATTTTTGTGTGATTGAGTTACAAACATACGAACTTTCACATTTATAATATACTTACTGATATTTCATTTAACATACACATGCTTGACATGGTTGGTTAGATTTAGCCTTGCATTAGTAAATAAATAAGTACCTAATATGAAAAAAAAAAACGTACCGAAATCCTCTGTAACCGTATAAACTTATAATCTATCACGCATACACTATCTATAGCATCACATTTACACTCCAAGGCGGAGTCATCTATGAACCTCCACCTGCATAAGTATTTCTTGTTGCGGCCCACCTGGGTAAGGAGTCTGTTTGAAGACTTTCAGGTTATCCAAGGCACAATAATATTGTCGTACAAAGAGTGTGATCGCCAATCCGCCTGCCAAGCGTGGCGATTATGGCAAAACCAGTGGGCGTTTTTCGGCTGAAATGATGATGATGATGGCATCTTTGCCGTGTCGTGTGTTGGAAACCATTTTGACTCTTTCGCTGGAGCTTGCCGCCGCTCTCCAAACTACTGGTGGGTGCTTTTCAAACATTATCAGTCTAAAAGCATCGCTAGTCATCTGCTTCATCATCTTTTACTCGTTATTGTTTTTCAAACAAGAATTCACAATGAAGTTCCAAGTTCCAGAAAATTTTGGCAAGGCAGATATGTTCCTTGCCAAAATATATATAAAAGTAACTTAAACAGTCCAAATAGCTCAGTACCTCGTGACAGCGATCACCTGCTTACGGAATACCCTTGCTTCCACAAAATCACATTTTATTCACTACAGTAACGGTTCTCCTGAGCTCGATAATGTACGCCTAAGGTTGGAACGACTCTCCCAGGACTTTGGATGACCATAAACTAGTACTGGTTGTGGGGGATTTGAAGTGGAGCTATTTATTGCGTACTGAGGATAAAAAGTGTGTCAGTGTTCTTGAAGCTGTATATCTATACTAATAATAAGGCTGAAGAGTTTGTTTGAACACGCTAATCTCTAGAACTACCTACCAGTCGTACCTTTTTGAAAAAATACTTTTTAATTTGCTAGCCCATTTTTTTTTTAATACCTAGTTTGGGGCAACCAAAGTAGGAATTTTTCCTGTATTGTGGGTGCGTTTAAAAACATTCAAATTCACATTCACAAACATGCAAACCCGGAATAACTACTTGTACGTCATACAAATATATATTCCGACACGCAGCGCAGCAGTCAATCGCTTAACCACTGCACCAACCGTGCCGTCAAAATAAATTCTTGAGGAAACCGGTAAAACTAAAAAAAAACAAAATTACAACGCAAGCGATGCGATGCGGTGCGATGCGATGCGATGCGTCGCGGTAAGTAAGGGGAACAAGAAATTTATTTTTCTATGGCGTCAATCAAGGTGTTGGAAGTTGGTACTGCTCGCTTCGGTCACTTCACACGTGAAAAAGTTCCTAACTCTTCAAATCTTCTACAGCACGTTGAGCCATAACCATCGTCAATCCCGCTTATCTAAGGGAAATGAGTCTTGATGGCCCAGTGGTGGCCTTGCCTCTAATGCACGAGGTTGCGCTTTTGAAACCGGGCAAGCACCAGTGTATCTTTTTTCAATTCATATATACTTTCTAAGTTTATCTAGGACATTACTGACCATCAGGAAATCTGGACTTCGATAAGTAAGTCTGAAATAGCCAACACGTCTTGAGCAAGTGTGGTGATGAAATGGACTTGCTTTCTCTGTACTTGTCAGAAGAGGCTTTTGACCTGCAGTTGTACAATAATAGGCTGGAATATTTAGGATGGTAGGGACATCGACGTGTAACGTGTTACCATGGATGCAGTAGGTATATGAGTCTGGGTCCAACGTGCGTAAGAAAAAAAAAAACAGTGGCACTCCGTGAGTGCCGACAGAAGTGAAAACTTGAACAATTACGTGTGTAGTTTGAGTTAATTTTGGCAGCTATTTTTACAAAATAGGTAAAATCTTTTTTACATTTAATTTATACTGATCAAGCTCAACTAAAACTAACTTATATACAGAGGTGTGCACAACGGTGTCGCGAGTTCAATTGTTTTTTCCCATCTCAAAAAATGCCCACGCGCCAAATGAAGTTTTCACTTCAAAAATTCGCTTCGAAAAATTGCTGTTCCATACATTTTGCGCACACTGATATTTTTTGATAACCGACGAAAAAGTTCAACGATAGGTTTAGAATCATATGCTAAATTCATGGTTACAGTTTGCCCGTCGGGGCTGTTTGCCCTGCCAACCTGTATTATTATAGGAAAATACTGAACTTCTACTTGCACCCAATTTTAATCGCCCCCACTGTTCCCAAAATTCCCCACGATTAATAGCTCTGAATGGCTCAATGTCTTTCATAGCCCTAAAATTTAACAAAGCTAAGGTTTATAGTCCAAACGTTTAGTGTTGTAGTAAATTTTATTTATTGTTTAATCATTATATTGCCCAGATTCGTGGTGTTATGTGGTCTTTATCGATTTTATTGCTAAGTTTTACGATTTGATTTAAACTAACGTTTTATTTGAAAGGGTGGAGACATGCAATGGTTTATTTAGTTTCTTGACATTTGTAGTTTTAACAACTCTTATGTAGTCATCTGTCCTATCGCCGGCGACGAACGAAAAGCGAATAGTGCTGCTAGCAACTAAAAGTTGGCGAGCACCGAGTGCGTGACGGCGACGAACGGTTACTCGCTGTGTATAGGTATTACACCCAGTGGTATCAGGCAGAATTACAAGTTGTCGGTAGTGAGTTTGAGCCCAGGCAGGCAGGAACTTTAAGACATATGACGTCTACCAACTCGCACTGGGCCCGCGTAGTCCACCACACTACAAAAAAATCAAAGACATGTGTGTGCTGTGTAGTAGATTACGGCCCATTCCCTCTCATATAGTGGAGGCTTGTACCCCAGCAATGGGAACATCCCCCTCAGTGGGGTTCCCGCATTGTCGTTGCGGGGGGGCTCAGTAACCGTGGTCACCCTCCCACGGTGAAGCGAAGAGGAACCCCAAGGTGGGGCCGCTCGTCAGGGCTTGTGCCTCCAAGCCGACGACGTAGCGGCCAAAAAGTAGGTTGCGGTGAGGTGCATCGCAGCTGAGGCGGGCCGCGATGTCGAATGGGAGGCATCGCGGCTGAGAGTTACAGGCTGAGGCGGAGGAGGAGTGCCGGTACTTCTGAATAGCGCTCTTCCCTTCCGTGGCCTGGACGGGGCTGCCACCGTTTGATGGCGGACGCGGTGGGGCCGCATGGGAAGAGGAGTGTCGGTATAGCGTTGGCCGCTCTACCTATCCCCTGCGGCCGAAAAGTGGTAGGCGGCAGGGCCACTGCTGACCCGTCGCAGGGAGACGTCAGCAGCAGCTGGTGGGGCTTGCAAGGGCCGATGCCTGCCAGGGGTGCGGGTTGTTCGAAAGAGATACCGCGGCCCCTGGCACACGGGCAGTTGAGAGAACATGGGTGGGTTTTAGTCAGTAAAAGTCTGACACGCCCTCCTGCTCCACCCAGAGCGGGAGAAGTCATTTGATAATTTCCCACCCACAAAAAAAAAAAAAGCAATGGGAACATTATAGGTTTATTGTGATGTGATGCTAATATAGGAACCAAGACTGAGTCGTTCAGCGAATGTCCTATCTTAAACATACCCGTTTAGTTTATAAATTTTCAAACCAAATATCTGCACGCAATACTTAAAGACTGTTCCAATAAAGTTTAAAAAAAATGCTAACATAAATCATTGGCTAATAATAACTGGCTGGTATTCCTTTGCGTAGCGACGCGTAGACAACACGCCTGTGGGAAGGATCGCCGCAGGACTTAAGAGGGAGGCTAAATTAATACGCGAGTTTGTGTTTATTTATTTTTTATTTAGGTACAAAAGTGGTGCTTCATAATCACCATATAATGTTAACTACTGGGACTTAGGCCTGTTTGAGAGGGATTGGACTGTAATCTACCTCGAGGGCACATGAGGGTAAACGTCACATGTCTTCGAATCTTGGTTCTAGTACATGCCGGTTTCCTCGCGATGTTTTCCTTCACCGCTTTGATAGCAGTGGTCATGAAATAATAGGGTATTTTCCAATTTATTAAAAACTATTTTAATTTGAAGATTGGAACGAATTATGTAACACGAAAAATAAAAATAAATTGATTTATGTCCATTTACTCAATTAAAAACGATTTAAAAAGAAACATATTTTTCGTTGTTTTAAATTTACCGCCAAAACGCTCCTTACGATGACTTTTTTTATCACGTGACCACATGTGACGTCCACTTTGTGTAAATTAAAGTAGTTAATTGTAAACAAGTGAATGTCGAGTTTATAATTAATAATATTTTCGATGGATAGAAAGTGGTATTACTGGTGTGCGGTGCCTCTATGCACAAATACTTCCAAAACTGCGCCACACAAAGTATTTTTCCCGGCCGTTTATACAAATCCGTATAGTATAGGTTGGTAAATTAACTGATGGGCATTCCCTTCAGTTAATTTACCAACCTACACTTAACACAGACATAGCTTACATAATAAGCAAACTGAAGTGGCAGCGCACCGGCCATGTTTGTCGAAGGACCGATGGCCGATGGAGCAGACGGGTCCGAGGACAGAGTATTGTGACGTTGACTGGAAGAGGCCTATGTCCAGCAGTAGACTGCGATAGGCTGAGTTGATACTTAAGAGCGTTCAATCCACGCGGGCTGGCAACAACGCATTTATAGTAGTTTTTCGTGATTATTTCATTATATACACACAAAAGTATAATTATTTCAGCCATGCACTAGACCGTTTGTATTTATAATTATTTTTAAAATTTCCTCTTTAATAAAAACATTTAATCGTACTGAGTAATACAAATAGAAAATAATTGACGGTATATCGATTTTTATAAGTAAATACCACAATAACTGAAAAAAAAATATCATAAAAACTTGAAAATACCAACGATCTAGTGCATGGCTGAAAAAAATGTTTACTTTTGTTTGTATTTAATGAAATAATCACGAAAAACCGCCATAAATGCGCCGTTGCCAGCCCGCGTGGGGAGAATGCTTTTAAAACTTAAAAACAACCGACTGCCGCAAAAACACTACAAAGTGAAAAATAACATTAATTTTGGAAGTCGGTAACTTTCGATTTGTACGTAAGTATATTAATTTTTGTCACCGCCTTCCGAAATTAAAGTTATTTTTTCACTCCGTACTGTTTTTCCGGATATCGGTTGTTTTTTTTTTCTTTGGAAAAAGTTTTTATTTTTCTCTTATTAGTTATAGTACCTACCCCACACCAAATGAAATCATTTTTCGAAGAGCTCCGTTCTGTGTCCGAAACGCATCAGATCTTTAAGAAATTTAAATAGTACCATTTCGGAATAAACCCCTTTCGAACAGATTGGACAGATTTAGCAAATCCGTCTATATATGACGGAGTTAAGCCCGAACATACATAAAAAAATATATACAAACATGTCGAATCGATAACCTCCTTCTTTTTGAAGTCGGTTAAAAACAAATTATAAATAATATCTTCGCGTGCTTCCCCTTAAATAAAATACAACACTTTGTTCCACAACCAACCTTCTGTAACCGTCTATTTATGGCACACGAATTAGGGTAATTACACCAATAATTGTCCTTTAACCCAGTGGGAGCGACTGACCGCAGTTGACGGCTCTTTTGTTTTTTTTTTTGCTACATTCTCAACGATAATTTCTGATAATTGGGATGGGACGATAATTATACAGATATCCTTAGAGTAATTGGTAAAATGATACGGCAGAAAATTCTTGCAATTTTATTGTTTTGCTTATTTCTAAGTATGTTTTTCTGGGAATTGTAATTGATTAAGGACATAGATCATTATAATTGTGTTTAAACAAAAGAATTATGTGAATGAAAGTCCTTCTTTATAGCTCTTATATTTTGATATCTTCCAATTGGATTATTTGGCATCCAAAAATATAGCATGCCACATTAAAGACAGTCTGCATCCTGGCTTCAACCGGTGAAATATAACAAACGTCCTCCCACACGATCTACTTATCCTCCCTTACCTTGTAGGGTTGACGTTTGAAAGATCTTTGTGCTCCTATAAAATAACGACTAAAAGAACTCGGCTATTATTGAAATACGTATTTTGGAATAAGTATGAAACGATTAACTTAACATTTAAAAATACTTTTTTAATCCGTATATTTAATTTCCATTTACACCTTAGGACGGAATATGGTATTACATCAGTGGAATGATCTATTATGGGGGTTCTTATAGCGGTATTTGCTATTTAATTGTATTTATTATACGTAATATTGCAACGAGTAGTGGAATTTAATGTCTTCAAATCAAATCAAATCAAATCAAAATATTTTATTTCACATAAACCTGCAAGGGCACTTATGAAACGTGAGAAGCTAGGTGCACGGTTCTAATTTGTCGCGTCCTATGGAGAAGAGCCGGCAAGAAACTTCACGGTTACTCTTTTAAAAATAATTGGGTTTTACAATGTTTTCAAATTACAGTGATAATAGGTATGGGAGGACAGTGCAGGCCTGTCAATAAGTACCAAGTACTTACTCAAACTGTTAGATGTAATTTCAAGCGATTGTCTAGGAAATCCCTATTAATTTAGGGTCTCCAACAAAAGATAAACACAATACATGACACAACATAATGATAATAGGTAACATCAAGTATTTGTACGCCTTCACATAGAGAAGACCACAGTATGCATAATTAATTAAGTAAACGATCATGATTTAAAAAAATATAATAGTTTAATAGCTATGTAATTATCAGATACGCAAAATTCATATAGAAGTATATATTAGATACAACAAAATCACAGATAAACAAACAATTTATCTCTAAACTAGACCACACACTACAACAATAGATCATCCAATGGTAGAACTCCGCCCGCAAAGACGAATCGCCGTTCATAATTCCAATTTCGAACGCTGATAAACACAAAATGGCCGCGCGCAACCGGTATTTATTAACCCTACCAGATCTCGTGTCCACCGTGATAAATACGGGGTGCTTCCCTTAACTTTTACCCGTGACTCATTATAGCATTTAAATAATTCGTGCCAGAGTTGGTTTTGATTTATGATACCGCTCATGACACGGGTTTAATCTGTGCGTTCAACTTCTATGACAGTTGTGTGCGTGAGTTTATCTTGATCGCAAATGCGCTTGAAGGGTTGGTTTTTGTCGCGTGTTATATTATACGTATGTAAGGGTATTAAGATTTTACAGTAAATAAGAAAACAAACTGTGTCATAATTGTAGTTTTAATTAGGAATTACTTACTAGCATCCCGGTATACCAATAGGTTGTGCCCAGTGCGATTTTAAGAAAACTAACATAAGATTTTACAGTTAACAAGAAAGTAAAGTATTAAGTAGGTACCTACCCATTTGTGGTTTTCATTAGGGGGGTTACCGGTACCGGTTTGCAAGATACCGGAATGCTGCTGGCTTACAGCTACGTATAGAATCAAGTCTATCCGACTAAACAGACAGCTGTGCTGCTGGGGAGTTTGTTCCGCCACTTCTTCTTCACAGCTAAAGCACTAGGAAGTGGTGAAGGGTGGGCGTTTTGGGGGACTGTCTCATGTACTTTGACGTTCGAAAAGTGCTGATTCTCAGCCTAATTTGAATAAATGACTTTTGATTTTGATTTTACAGCATCCCGGTCACAGTCCCGGTTACAACATTTAACAACATTCCCGGGCCTAGTGTATTTTAAGAACACTAGTAAAATATAAGTGCACTGTACATAGCTACACTTTTGCTTACCCTTCTTTGGCATAACCTGAATCAAATCCAGAAGCTTACAATACATGAAGAGAAACATAGAACCCTGAACCAAACTCTCAAAGAAAACGACTCTCTTCTCTTCCCCATAAAAACTTCCTAACCCCAGCACCTGTCCCCGTAGCCAGCCGCACATAAGCACCCACCTCACGTACCACAAGATGTGTGGTGTAGCACACCTAGCCCCACGACACTATTTTTACCTAACAGTTGGTAGTACATCGGTATGTCCTGAATCTATTCGCAACGGGGATGCGATCGTGCGCTATGGACAGGGAAAGGGGTGGAGTGGATGCGGTATATTTTAAAATTCGATAAGGTTTTAGAGATTTTCTAACGTCGCAACACAGACAGTAAACTATTCTTTAGTTTAGTGTGTTTGTCCTCACAGTTTGTACCACGGCAGAATAACTGAAATGTTGAAATTAATGATAAAAGCAATGTCATATATTCAATACGCTGATACAACTCATAATTCAAAACTATCTCAATCGGCTACGTTCTCAAGCAGAATTTGAATAAAAATTCTACTAACATCCGTACCATCCTTTTAACACGCTTTTATTAGGTTCACCTTGTATGTTTGTGAGCACGTTTGTTTGTTTGTAACCGACTCCTTTGGACTCGATTTTGACCCACTTCAAATGGTCAGATTTCATTTAAACTGTGTAGACTTATCGAGGACCCATGACAATTCAATAATTAAAAAAAAAATAGAAATAACAATCACGCTTTTGTAGTTAGCAGAACTAAAAGATAGAAAATAAATAATAGTTAAAAAAAACTAAAAAGCGTGGGGTGCTTGATATTAATTGATTATAAAAATACCTCAAAAACCAACTCACGCTTTTTTCCGGTTGACATGTCTCAAATTCCTCATGTCATATTTCATTTCAACCGTTGCCAAAAATTTTCATACATCTGGAAACAACAACACATTGTCACCTCCACGGTCTCGGCGGGCACTCGGTTGCACTGCAAAGGACTGCGGCGAGACGTGACCGCCATGTCTATTGCACATATTTACCCGATACTTCTCGATTCCGCTTCTCGATTATCGATGTTCTGCGAAAGTGGGTGTGGTGCAGCACTAAAAGTCAATTTGTAGGTTATGTTTTGGTGGAATTACTGGTTGATTTAGGTGTAAGATAGAAGGTGCAGTCTTGACTCTGATGGGCAGTTAACAAAAGGGATTGAGGAGAAAAATCGATATCTACAGCAAGCGGTTTTTAACATATAGGAAATTGTGAACACAATTTCCAATTAAGATATTTTCAATTTCAATTTAAGGTATACTCTCGTATACCTTAAATGGTTCGGTCATGTTGAGACGTTGAATGAAAGGGGACCAAAAAATTGTATCTCCCAGCAGATGTGAGTGTTAACGCTGAGAGGAGACGCTCGAAGACTATTTTATTTTAATTTATTTATTCGACTCGGCAACAATTGAATACACTGATACAAAGGTATGAGCTACATTCGATATAGGTACTTATGAACTAGTGTACGAATTTCTTACAGGTAAGCACATCATGCCTTACTTGTTTGTCGATTGATTTTGGGCACTTGCTTAAAATTAGATGAGTTCATATAGTCACCGAACATAGTTAATAAAGGATTAAAAAATGTAAATGTTTTCGACCAAATTCTAAATTGAAATCGAAATACAGCCACAATTTAAATCATACTAAATCGAATCAAAAACAAAATTAAAATAACAATCCAAATACGATTAAAATCAAAATTGAAAACGAAATAGAATTAAAATCGAAATTATATCAGCAATTAAAAATCAAAATTAACATCATTAATAAAATCTAAATCAACACTAAAATTAAAAATTAAAATAACAATCCAAATACAATTCAAATTAAAATTAAAACCAAAATACAATTGAAATCAAAATTAAAACCAAAATACAATTAAAATCTAAATTAAAAATCGAACTGAAAGCAGAATTAAAAATCAAAATGAAATCAGAATTAAAAATATAGAAAAATATAGAGTACGAGTACATAGTGATATTATTGGTGAAGTTCTTCCGTAAGGCCAGGTGCGTCGTACTCGCAACCGTGCTTGTATGACCAAATGTACGAACGTAAACGAATCAGTAGCAGGCGATCTGTAGTTTCTACCAACCCTCATGAGAAGAAGGCGTGGTTGATGTATGTACGTCAAATAAATAAAACTCTTTACAATAATAAAGTTAAGGACGATCACACTATTTTAATAACTTACCTTCAGTGAGAAACTTAACTATAAGATGTCTCCAACTGTCGTAGGTGTGTAAATTGGCTCATTAACTTCATG
Source organism: Polymixis lichenea (assembly GCA_949091785.1). Taxonomy (NCBI): domain Eukaryota; kingdom Metazoa; phylum Arthropoda; class Insecta; order Lepidoptera; family Noctuidae; genus Polymixis; species Polymixis lichenea. The sequence continues at coordinate 3,252,396 of OX420937.1, forward strand.
AGTTATCAAACGATCATGTCGTATGAAACATTTTTAGTGCAGCCATTTTATTGGCACTTCTATTCCTCTAATGAATATTGGGGCTGCAATCGTACAATATTAACAATAAAAATGACATAAAATAAGCTTTAGGAGATACTATAGTCTCGAGTTAATCGCCCCTCTAAGAGTAATATTCAATAGATTTTATTTTCATAGTGCGTAATTCAAAAAACTTTTCCACATAAAAGCAAGGTGGCACGGGGGTAATGCACGAACTTTGAGTGTTTATAAAAAAATGTTCACAAGCTGTGAACAGATAAATTTGCCTGACACACACACAACTTTGTGGAGAGCATTTAAAATTTTATTCTACCATAAACTTTATAACGCCGCCTAACCAAACAGAACTCTAAATAAATTTATAAATCAAACACCCGACAATCGAACGGGTTGGGTTTAAAAAAAAAATAAAGTCCTCAGAAAAAATATTCGTGAAGCGGTTCGAACTGGTTTGTAACCCTCAAACGCTGGGCTTATTGAGATATCAAATAAAAAATCAGCAGTCTCGGGCGGCTAACAAGACCCCCTTCAACAATGCTGCTTGATTTAGCTCAAGTTTATTGTGCAACTTTATTTATACGTCTGTGTTTCCCTACTAGACGCTATCCGATATTACCCTTCCCACATCCTTACAACCCTACTTAACACCACAACCAATCCAAACTCACCTCTATTTCTTTTACAATCAGTCTACATTTCCTTGACTAAGTTGCAAGACTTACGTCAAAATTTCAGAAACTTCAAATTTACCAACGCATTTTATTAAGAATCGTGAATGTGAATGTCGGTTTGTGTGCGGTTTGATTGGAAATATGCTTATAGTTGTTTCGTTGGGTGGACATTGGATTACGTCTGCAGCGGCTGATTGCAGCTCAACATCGTTTAAGGAGTCTCTTTTAGGAACGGAGAACGAGTTGAGGGGAACCGATGTCTTTACGATGTGGGTAATACGATTGCTTGATTGTTTTATTTATTCTATCTATCAATATTTCTGATCAGATTATATGAGGAAATTGGAACTTGTACTCTGTGGCAATGTTAAATGAATTTGGTGTTGAGTTTATATCAAGCCAATGCTTTTTTATTGCTTATGTTTACAATAATAAAATACCTACATCTCCAAAGGCTTTACCTTCGCATCAACCACATTAAGTAGTAACGAAACTAGTGGTCAACTTTTTAAGAAACTAAGTACATGCTTTGGTTCAACTTTTTGCATGAAACTTTGGCTTCCTAGGAAAGCGCGTCTGTCATATTATAACATCATGAAAATCTGTCATTTTCACTAAGACTTTTTCACATTAAGGCGAATATTTCTTGAAAACGGTCAAAAAGGTGTTTTATAAAGCAGTGCATCTCTTTAACCGTAAATCATTTTGGAAGCAAAAAAAATTGCTATTTTCAGGTCTTTTTTGCATACAGTGTTTTTTTCAGTTCAGTTTCAGTTTACCCAGATTGATCCATTAGTGTTGCCGAGCAATAATTGGTCAAAAAATTGCCCGTGTAAGAGCACCTTAAAAAACCAAGTCATTACTGCAACCGTAATAATTGCATTACCTACCATTGACATTTGCAACTTACTAATTGATTTCATTTTGTTAAAGATTACCTTTATTTTTTTCTTTTCATCAATGTTCGGTCCCATATCACCATTAATCAATGACGTCCATCAATCAAAGTGAAACAGTGGACGGCAGAACGAAATCAAATTAACTGCCTTTATGACATTTAAAAGCAACGGCTCGCGAAGGGTTATCACGTGGTGATTTTTGACGTTTATCAATTGCGGATTTTATTAACATAACGGGCCTATAATTTCTTCTTGTAGTGAGTTAAATTTTTACTAGCTAAAACATTTGGAAGTGGTTTTTTTTTGGGTGGAAAATCATCAAATTACTTCTCCCGCTCTGGGTGGAGCAGTGTCAAACTTTTACTGACTAAATTCCACCCGTGTTCCCTCAGTTGCCTGTGTGCCAGGGGCCGCGGCATCTCTTTCTAACAACACGCACCCTCCAAGGAACACAACGCGGTGTGGACCCGGGCTTGGTGATTACCGGACAGTGAGCTACCCATTACTCGCCGTCCGCAAGCCCGCGCCTACGGTGGACGGAAATCAGTCTGGGATTCCCGACGCCCAGGGCGTCTCCTGCGAAGGCTACGGTTCATTTATGGTTCTAGCAGTCCAATTCCGCCAGACGATTTTACCCAGATATATTTTATTTAAAGCCATGGCCAGCCCTAAGCTCTACAACTTTTTGCAAACAACACTGGCTGTATCTGTACTCTATACTGCCACTAACAAAAGTGCTCACCGGCTCTGTGTCTATTATTAATTAAAAACCAAAAACGTTCCAGTTAAGCCCGCGAGTGTACCAAAATCGAATCAAAGGAGTAATTCGAATGGAATTGCTGAATGAATTGATCGAATCGGCGCTAGTGCAACACTGTTTATCCGCAACCCATTTTAAACCTTAACTGACAGTGTGAAAGTTTAATTTTGATATGTTGTTTTGCAATGTGAATTTGGCAATTGTTGTAAAGAATTTTGAGCTTTATGTTGGTGTGGTAGGGTATAGTTTGTTTGTTTGTATCTGTTATAAATTTTGATGTAGTAAACACAGTTACGTGTGTAAAAGAGTCGTGTTCGCAGGATTGTCGTTCGATATAATTCGGTTAAGAGATGTTTTAGAGATGTCGATATATTTTTTGATTGCCAAATATCCGTTCACTTTTATGTTTTGTTGTTCTACTTCATTTCAAGCTGTACTGGATATGATAACGCATCTTGTAGGCAGTGACGGAATATTCAGATTCAATGATGCTACAAAGATCAATGTGTTGTATTGAATCCAACATTGGCCTACGAAATGTAACGTCTCTGTCGGTACCAAAGAAATTTTTTTGCGTTCGCAAAATAGCACAAAGTCACAATTTTCATTTAATTTTCCGTCTCCAATCACTTAATAATTGTCAGTTTATAAAGAATCAATAGAAACTGGTCCCTCTATTAATCAACAACAAATACTTCTTGTCCAAAAAATCCTTTGTTTTTTTTACCCAACGTTATCATGGTATGTGTTCAGTTTGCGATTGGTATTCATGAACAGCAAATCTGTGAAGATACGTTCAGAATCTTATTTCGGCTTCGGATATTTGTATAAAAATCCGCAAGATCCGAGGAAATATTATGCGCGTGTCTATAGTTTTGTCTTTTTATTGTTTTTGGGGGAGATTGGTGTTACCCAAAAGTGGATACACTCTAGTGTACATATGATAAAAGGTGTGAAAAAATGTAAATAAATTGTGCGTTGAACAAGTGTGAATATTCTAGACGGAAAAGCGGGATTCTTGCTGATATTTATCTTGAACTAGCTTTTGCCAGTGGCTCCACCGTGGGGTTTGAAAATTATATCAAACAACTCAGCCTATCGCAGTCCACTGCTGGACATAGGCCTCTCCCAGGCAGCGCCACAACACTCTATCCTCCGCCTTCCGCATCCAGTCTGTTCCAGCCACCTTTTTAAGGTCGTCGGTCCATCTAGCCGGGGGGCGTCCCACACTACGTTTGCCGATGCGCGGTCTCCACTCCAGGACTCGTCTGCTCCACCGTCCATCGGTCCTTCGACAAACATGGCCAGCCCACTGCCACTTCAGCTTGCTCACTCTACAAGCTATGTCGGTAACTCCGGTTCTTTTCCGGATAATCTCATTCCTGATTTTATCCTTCAAAGAAACTCCGAGTATAGCCCGCTCCATAGCGCGCTGAGCGACCTTAAATTTGTGGATCAGCCCAACCGTCAGTGTCCACGTTTCGGCACCGTATGTCATCACGGGCAGGACGCACTGGTTGAAGACCTTAGTCTTCAAGCACTGCGGAATAGGCGACGAAAAGACTTGACGTAGTTTCCCAAACGCTGCCCAACCCAACCGAATCCTTCTGTCGGCTTCTTTCTCAAAGTTGTGTCTACCGAGCTGGATGACTTGCCCTAGGTAGACGTACTCCTTCACAACTTCGAGAAGCGACCCTTCGATGTGGATTGGACTCGGCAAGACGTGAGAATTGCACATGACTTTCGTCTTGTCCAAATTCATGCCGAGGCCAACCCGCCGAGAGGCTCCGTTTAGGCTGTGCAGCATCTGGTCTAACTGTTCCAGTGTCTCTGCCATTATGACGATGTCATCGGCAAACCGAAGGTGTGAGATGCATTCGCCGTTGATATTGATACCCTGTCCAGTCCAGTCCAACGTCTTAAAGATGTCCTCCAACGCGTTGGTGAACAGTTTCGGGGATATAACATCCCCCTGTCGCACCCCTCTGAGCAGTTGGATGGGACTTGTTTCCCTATCCTGGATCTGGACAGTCATCGTAGCAGCATCATACAAACATCTCAACACCTCGATATAGCGCCAGTCAATTCGACATCGTTGCAGAGAGGCCAGAACTGCCCATATTTCGATGGAGTCGAAGGCTTTCTCGTAGTCCACAAATGCCATACACAGCGGTTGGTTGTACTCTTCTGTCTTCTGTACAATTTGCCGAACAGTATGGATGTGGTCTACGGTACTGAAGCCTTTTAAAAAACCGGCTTGTTCTGGCGGCTGGAACTCGTCAAGTCTTCTGGCGAGACGATTCGTGACGACCCTCGAGAACAGCTTGTAGACGTGGCTCAGAAGTGAAATGGGTCTACAGTTCTTCAAGAAGAAGAAATTATATATAACCGGGAAATTTCATACAATTCCGTTCAGCGTTTTTTTTGTACCGTGATTGAGTAACAAACATCCAAACATCTAAACATTTTAGTTTCGCCGTAGTCGGGTTAAAAAAATATACAGCAATTTAAATAACATCGTGATACACGTTAGGGCACTTAATCCTATTAAGTATCAGATTTTGAATGTCTGTGACTGAACAAAATATAAAAACGGGCGCTCAAAACTGGAAAGGGAACGTGCAAAAAAAATACAATTAAGACTCGAAATTTAGTCCTAATTGATTATAGGTGCATAATTAAAGACCATGTCGTATTCAAAACCAGTCCAAATATGAACATAATTATATCACTCAAACTTACCCCAAACCGAATATCAAGTTTTAACGATAATTTAAAGTGCTGTGGAGTAGAAAATTCGTACTATACAGCTTGGTCTTACGATTAACATGGATCGCATTTTGAAACTAAGTTGCTTATCGCCAGTACAAGTTTATACAAGTTGTCAGCAACATCCCAGTTGGAACTTGTTTCGGTACCCACTCCGTACAATTAACATTTAACAGATTAATTATATTGGATGGAGAGCTATTTAGATAGGGGCGGTATAAACGTAGAATGTGCTATTTCTAAATTAAAATATCCTGTTAAATTGATCATTTTTGTGATATTTATCAGAAACTTGTTTATGCCTGATGCTAACTCCTAGTCGACGTCCACATGGACGTAAAAAAATCGCGGGGGCGTTTTATCGCGCATGGCATTTTCAATTCTCGGTGTTGAACCGAGCGATGATAATCCAACACAGTGAAGCGCGAATGAGTTTCAACGCGTCGTAAAAAAACACACTGTTCGATTTTCAACTCTGGGCACTCTTCAGTGCGTCGAAGATCCAGTGCGAAAAAAATCCCGCAGCGATTTCACTATGTCAGTGGGGATACGGTTGGCAGGTGGCCCAGTGGCAACCACCGCGACTTGTAAGTTGTAGGTCGTAGGTTTGAACTCAACAGGCGCTTTACTTTGTGTAAAATTATTTCGTTAACACTGTCTCTCAAAACAGTGAAAGAAACAGGGAGGAAACCGGCCTACACGGTCCTAGAAGCGAAAAATTCGAAGACATATAATCATCTTCATCTATCAACAAGCACTAGGCCCACGTGGTGGATTAGAGCCTACTTCTTTACACCGAGAGAAGACCTTATCTCAGCAGTGGGTATATTATAGGCCGATAATGCTTTGATTATGATGAGAAAAAGTGAATAATAGTGATGTTAAGGCAGATGTTCTGGTAAAAAAATGTCGCATGTATGAAGTAATATGAAAGTACCAATGCATACCCTTGGGGCAATAAAAGATAAACTTATGGTCCTAAAGTTATGGGTGAAGAAGGGTGTAGATGATGGCAGATAAAAAGTAGGACGAAAAAGATTAATTTGAACCTTTTCTAGAAAAATTATGTGATTTAACAGTAGGAATGTATGGTTGGCTTAAAACAAAATCTGTTGTTTTATAGAAACTCAAACTCAAACTCAAAGCATTTATTTCAATTAAACCATTTACAGGCACTTTTGAACTGTCAAAAAGTCGATCAGTTGGAAAGTTGAAGCTAGTTGCCCATTCCAAAACTTAGATCTCTATAGAGACGAACGCGCAAGAAACTCCACGGACACTCTTTTAAAATCAAGTTGAATATATCACGTTGAGCATTAAAAGTGCAATAGGTACGTACCTATTGCATTTTTTAATGAAACAACAGATCTTTTTTTAACAGCGGAGAGAGTTGAGGCCTTTGTCAATATTATTTTTCATACTCAACAAACCCACTACTCCTCCTTATCTGACTTCTCAGGTTCAATATTCGTGCTCCGCGCATAGTAAAAACCTTCGTTCCACCAATAATTGTCTTCTACGATATCCCTCTCATCGCTCTGGTTTCATTCAATCTTCTTTCTTAGTCCAGGCGGTGTTTCTTTAGAATGCGCTCCCTCTGAATATCAGGATGGCAACCTGTCGATTATCGTTTAAGGTGAAGGCTCGTGAGCACATTCGTAAGAAGTTGGCAGAATCATCCAAGCGCTGATTTGCTGGATTCGTTTTCTCCTCCAGCTGTCGTTATTTCTCAAGACAAAGTTTATTTTCGTTATATATATGTAGGTATGTATGTATCTATGTATTAGTATGTAGTATTTTTCAAGTAACCTATCCCTTATGTTGCACCTGCCATGTTTTCTCTCTGCATCACGCTAAGGTTGACTGGTAGAACGTGCCTCAGGCACTAAGTCCGCCTTTGTACAGTATTTTTTAACCGACTTCAAAAAGGAGGAGGTTCTCAATTCGTCAGAACCTTTTTTTATGTATGTTCCCCGATCACTCGAAGATGGCTAGACCGATTTGGATTTTTTTTTTGTTTGAAAGGGTATATACTTCCTAAGTGATCCCATGATCATCAAGTCAGGATCTGATGGTGGGATCCTGGAGAAATAGAGAGAACTCTTCAAATTTTATAGGCAAACGTGAAGCGATTTGGATAGTTTTTGGAAGAGTACTTTCTCGGAGTGGTCCCATTTCAATTTGGTGAAGATCTGATGAAGAACTTCGGATATAGGTAACGGAACTCCTCACCAAATGGACTGGAATTGCTGAAGTCTAATGTCTGTTTATTATTTACAGTTCATAACATAACATCACGCCGGGACTCTGTGAAGGGGTGAGCACATGTGAACACTACAAAGTGAAAAATAACTTTAATTTCGGAAGGCACTTTCAATATGTATTTTAATTTTTTGTCACCGCCTTCCAAAATTAAAGTTATTTTTCACTTTTTAGTGTTTTTTTTGGAAGTCGATTGTTTTTACTTGTGCATTAAGTTTTAATAAATACATTAATTAATGAATCTTTTTTAAACCAACCAAACAATCCTATAATTTTTTTAATAGTATTTTTTTTAATAACTGCGGAAAACAAAAACAGGCATTTAGAATCCTCTAGTTAGGTACTGAAACCATGGTCGCGTCGAATCGTCGATGTCTTTGTCACTCTATATAATTTCAAAAGAAAGCACCAATTTTACTAAATCACTCACAAAATGATATCTTCCACTTACAACCGTCATAGTCGTTCCTCCTTAATTTCACACTGGGCGATTCCAAATGAAAATGTTCTAACAAGAATATTAGACAGAAAAATTAAAATTCTCCTGTAGCAAACTGAAGACGCGATTTTTATTAAAGCAAAAAATGCCGAAAAGCTCGCCGTGGAAGGCTATATCGCCCTGCGGGAGGCTTTTATAAGGCGGGCGATAAATCAAGGACGGGGAAATATTTAAAAGCTTGCCGCACCAAGATTCTTTGGTGTAGTCCCTTTATGTCCCGGAGATTAGCAACTAAATGCATTTTCTCAGGCTACGGGAAAAAATTGCTTTGCGGCACAGCGTGCCGCAAAGCAATTCAACTGAATTAGAAGATGAACTGAATTCATGGCGTCCTCACCTTCCGCCTGACACAGGTCCTCACCGGACATGGCTGTTTCGGGAGGTTCCTGTTTCGGATAGGGCGGGAGGAAACGCCCGGGTGTTTCCATTGCGAAGATCGCCCAGAGGACACGGTGGAGCATACGGTGGAGGTCTGCCCAGCTTGGGCGGAGCAACGCCGTGTCCTCGTGGAGGTGATCGGCGGCGGCGATCTCTCGCGTCCGACCCTGGTCCAGGCCATGGTACGGAGCGAGAGGGCATGGCTGGCAGTCGCCTCCTTCAGCGAAGCAGTTATGCTCGCAAAGAGGGAGGCGGCGCACGTGAGGGAGATGCAGTACATGCGCCCTCACAGCCGTGGCCTTCGCAGGAGACGCCCTGGGCGTCGGGAATCCCAGGCTGATTCCCGGCCACCGTAGGCACGGGCTTGCGGACGGCGAGTAATGGGTACCTCGCTGTCCGGTAAGGACCAAGCCCGGGTCGACGGCGCGTTGTGTTCCACGCGCGCCTCAAAGAGATGTCAGCAGCAACAGAGGGGCCCGCAAGGGCCGATGCCTGCCGGGGGTGCGGGTTGTTCGAAAGAGATACCGCCGCCCCTGGCACACAGGCAACTGAGGGAACACGGGTGGGTTTTAGTCAGTAAAAGTCTGACACGCCCTCCCGCTCCACCCAGAGCGGGAGAAGTTATTTGATGATTTCCCACCCAGAAAAAAAAAAAAAAAAAAAAAGATGAACTGAATTCAAATGTTTAACCGATTGCGTAACAGACTCTCAGTAGGTGGAATGGGTTTTATTTTGACCGGTCAAAAATATTTATTGCGTTATTTGCGTTTATGAGCATACAAATTTTTCTAACATATATTTATGAAGATGATTAGCAATATCCTTCAAAATAATTCAGAGTCTGATTGATAGTTTGTTACGCAATAAGGACGCTGTATAGTTTATTATCTACTGACTGTAACTTAGAAAAACATCGTTCAAAATGTCTATTGGTATTGTAAATTAAAACTAAAGATTTTTCTTGGCCCAATTGTTGTTTCGATATGAATAGATCTGCCATGTCTACCCAAACGTCAGTCCAATAACAAAAATGTACCGGCTGTCATTCGTGGATCTTTGAAATTCCTTAAGGTTCGTCAGAAGCCCGAAAGTCTGACAACCAGACTTACCGAATGGTATCGTATAACTAGGACTGGACTGTGCAGCTCAGCTAGGCAAATTCTCCACGTAAAATACTGGTATGATGATTGAGATGTAAAATACTCACTCCGGTATATAGCAGCCGGCTGGTTAGACTGGAAGCCGACCTCAACATACTTGGAAAAAGGCTAGGCAGATGGAGTAATGTTTATAAATTTATATTTCCAGCCCTAAGCGGAACAAACCAAATCCTGTGGGCGGCACGGTGTGGCAGGAACATGCCTCGTTTCCTGCTCCATGAAATACATCTTCACGCTATTCATACATCCAACTAACGCTGTATAGCCCAAATACGTTCCGGAAAAAATGGATGGGAGACCACCCCGAGATTTTAGCGAGTTCGGGATTAGGTAGGCCGGAATTTAGAAACACTTTTGTGGGAGAGTCACGCCTTTACTTTAGTAATGACAGGGAAAATGGATGATGGTTTTCCCTTTAGGAATTTCTTATCAGTTAGGAGTCTATATTTATTTCCTTGTTTTGAATTAGGTACATGGTACTATAGATTTTGTGAGCAGTTGTGGCCCCGTGGTATCATCCCCGACTTACAAGTTGTAAATGATAAATGATTTTATTTCTGTAATTATGTTTGTACAAACACTTTTACACGTCAGTCATATTTTTTAAACTAGATGAGGTCGGCGTTTCCTATCTGACTACTCTGAGAAGAAAGGCCGAAACAAACTCAGAGGTCACAGTCTCTTTTAAAGTCCAGACATAATCTTTGTCAGAGCATATGAAGACCATGTGGATTATCTGAAATGGTTTTTTGAGGAAAGAACCACACAGATTGAGTGGACCTGTCCAATCAGTGCACGCATTTATCAGTAATCATGCAGCTCAACTCAGAACTTGAGGAGCTCAACGACTTGACAAACAATACCAAAGAAAGGCCATTTTGGTAGGCCGCATAAATTACTCAAGCTGGCAGACCAAGATTAAAACTAAATGAGAAAAAAAAAGAAACCAAACCAAAAAAAGCACCCACACATTAATCACATTCACAATAATTAAAGCAATATACCTAATACTTTATAAAGTAAATATTCATGTCCTTGTTTAAATCGTGTTTCGTCAATGTCAATGTGTTTATAAAAAAAACATAAATAATCGTGGTTAGATCATTTGAGGACTATATAGATTGGTGTCTAATATGGTCTTTTGAGGAAAGAACCACACAGATTGAGTGGACCTGTCCTGTCAGTGCACGCATTTGTCAGTTATCATGCAGCTCAACTTAAAACATGGGAGCACACCGATTCGACGAACAATACCAAAGAAAGGACATTTTGGTAGGTCACACTCATGTGAACTATAATATTATTATTGATTCAATTATCGTGAATGTGAGACTATGCGGATCATGTTTTCTTCTTTACACGCTTTTTATTAGCTTCCAAAGGAGTCGTTTACAAACAAACATACACACATATGTGGATGTATGTGTGTGGATGTTTGTATATTTGTTTGTAACCGACTCCTTTAAACTTGATTTTGACTCACTTCAAACGGTCAAATTTGTAGATGTGTTTTAAACTTTGTAGACTTAATAAGGACCGATGACAATCCAATAATTAAAAAAAAAAACCAACAAGAACAAGAAAAATAATTTGACAAAAACGCTTTTGTAGATAACAGAACTAAACATTTGAAAATAAATAAAAAACACGTTTTAAAAAACAAACTAAAAAAAGCAGAAAATAATTTTAAAAAAGCGTGGAGTGCTTGATATTAATTGATTATAAAAATACCTCAAACAGCACACCACTTTTTTTTGAAATTATTGTTTTTGTTTTTCATGTCTTTCTGAGTTAATTTTTAATGTTAATCTGGCAGTTTGAGTACTTTATGCGACCTACCAAAATGTCCTTTCTTTGGTATTGTTCGTCGAATCGGTGTGCTCCCATGTTTTAAGTTGAGCTGCATGATAACTGACAAATGCGTGCACTGACAGGACAGGTCCACTCAATCTGTGTGGTTCTTTCCTCAAAAGACCATATTAGACACCAATCTATATAGTCCTCAAATGATCTAACCACGATTATTTATGTTTTTTTTATAAACACATTGACATTGACGAAACACGATTTAAACAAGGACATGAATATTTACTTTATAAAGTATTAGGTATATTGCTTTAATTATTGTGAATGTGATTAATGTGTGGGTGCTTTTTTTGGTTTGGTTTCTTTTTTTTTCTCATTTAGTTTTAATCTTGGTCTGCCAGCTTGAGTAATTTATGCGGCCTACCAAAATGGCCTTTCTTTGGTATTGTTTGTCAAGTCGTTGAGCTCCTCAAGTTCTGAGTTGAGCTGCATGATTACTGATAAATGCGTGCACTGATTGGACAGGTCCACTCAATCTGTGTGGTTCTTTCCTCAAAAAACCATTTCAGATAATCCACATGGTCTTCATATGCTCTGACAAAGATTATGTCTGGACTTTAAAAGAGACTGTGACCTCTGAGTTTGTTTCGGCCTTTCTTCTCAGAGTAGTCAGATAGGAAACGCCGACCTCATCTAGTTTAAAAAATATGACTGACGTGTAAAAGTGTTTGTACAAACATAATTACAGAAATAAAATCATTTATCATTTACAACTTGTAAGTCGGGGATGATACCACGGGGCCACAACTGCTCACAAAATCTATAGTACCATGTACCTAATTCAAAACAAGGAAATAAATATAGACTCCTAACTGATAAGAAATTCCTAAAGGGAAAACCATCATCCATTTTCCCTGTCATTACTAAAGTAAAGGCGTGACTCTCCCACAAAAGTGTTTCTAAATTCCGGCCTACCTAATCCCGAACTCGCTAAAATCTCGGGGTGGTCTCCCATCCATTTTTTCCGGAACGTATTTGGGCTATACAGCGTTAGTTGGATGTATGAATAGCGTGAAGATGTATTTCATGGAGCAGGAAACGAGGCATGTTCCTGCCACACCGTGCCGCCCACAGGATTTGGTTTGTTCCGCTTAGGGCTGGAAATATAAATTTATAAACATTACTCCATCTGCCTAGCCTTTTTCCAAGTATGTTGAGGTCGGCTTCCAGTCTAACCAGCCGGCTGCTATATACCGGAGTGAGTATTTTACATCTCAATCATCATACCAGTATTTTACGTGGAGAATTTGCCTAGCTGAGCTGCACAGTCCAGTCCTAGTTATACGATACCATTCGGTAAGTCTGGTTGTCAGACTTTCGGGCTTCTGACGAACCTTAAGGAATTTCAAAGATCCACGAATGACAGCCGGTACATTTTTGTTATTGGACTGACGTTTGGGTAGACATGGCAGATCTATTCATATCGAAACAACAATTGGGCCAAGAAAAATCTTTAGTTTTAATTTACAATACCAATAGACATTTTGAACGATGTTTTTCTAAGTTACAGTCAGTAGATAATAAACTATACAGCGTCCTTATTGCGTAACAAACTATCAATCAGACTCTGAATTATTTTGAAGGATATTGCTAATCATCTTCATAAATATATGTTAGAAAAATTTGTATGCTCATAAACGCAAATAACGCAATAAATATTTTTGACCGGTCAAAATAAAACCCATTCCACCTACTGAGAGTCTGTTACGCAATCGGTTAAACATTTGAATTCAGTTCATCTTTTTTTTTTTTTTTTTTTTTCTGGGTGGGAAATCATCAAATAACTTCTCCCGCTCTGGGTGGAGCGGGAGGGCGTGTCAGACTTTTACTGACTAAAACCCACCCGTGTTCCCTCAGTTGCCTGTGTGCCAGGGGCGGCGGTATCTCTTTCGAACAACCCGCACCCCCGGCAGGCATCGGCCCTTGCGGGCCCCTCTGTTGCTGCTGACATCTCTTTGAGGCGCGCGTGGAACACAACGCGCCGTCGACCCGGGCTTGGTCCTTACCGGACAGCGAGGTACCCATTACTCGCCGTCCGCAAGCCCGTGCCTACGGTGGCCGGGAATCAGCCTGGGATTCCCGACGCCCAGGGCGTCTCCTGCGAAGGCCACGGCTGTGAGGGCGCATGTACTGCATCTCCCTCACGTGCGCCGCCTCCCTCTTTGCGAGCATAACTGCTTCGCTGAAGGAGGCGACTGCCAGCCATGCCCTCTCGCTCCGTACCATGGCCTGGACCAGGGTCGGACGCGAGAGATCGCCGCCGCCGATCACCTCCACGAGGACACGGCGTTGCTCCGCCCAAGCTGGGCAGACCTCCACCGTATGCTCCACCGTGTCCTCTGGGCGATCTTCGCAATGGAAACACCCGGGCGTTTCCTCCCGCCCTATCCGAAACAGGAACCTCCCGAAACAGCCATGTCCGGTGAGGACCTGTGTCAGGCGGAAGGTGAGGACGCCATGAATTCAGTTCATCTTCTAATTCAGTTGAATTGCTTTGCGGCACGCTGTGCCGCAAAGCAATTTTTTCCCGTAGCCTGAGAAAATGCATTTAGTTGCTAATCTCCGGGACATAAAGGGACTACACCAAAGAATCTTGGTGCGGCAAGCTTTTAAATATTTCCCCGTCCTTGATTTATCGCCCGCCTTATAAAAGCCTCCCGCAGGGCGATATAGCCTTCCACGGCGAGCTTTTCGGCATTTTTTGCTTTAATAAAAATCGCGTCTTCAGTTTGCTACAGGAGAATTTTAATTTTTCTGTCTAATATTCTTGTTAGAACATTTTCATTTGGAATCGCCCAGTGTGAAATTAAGGAGGAACGACTATGACGGTTGTAAGTGGAAGATATCATTTTGTGAGTGATTTAGTAAAATTGGTGCTTTCTTTTGAAATTATATAGAGTGACAAAGACATCGACGATTCGACGCGACCATGGTTTCAGTACCTAACTAGAGGATTCTAAATGCCTGTTTTTGTTTTCCGCAGTTATTAAAAAAAATACTATTAAAAAAATTATAGGATTGTTTGGTTGGTTTAAAAAAGATTCATTAATTAATGTATTTATTAAAACTTAATGCACAAGTAAAAACAATCGACTTCCAAAAAAAACACTAAAAAGTGAAAAATAACTTTAATTTTGGAAGGCGGTGACAAAAAATTAAAATACATATTGAAAGTGCCTTCCGAAATTAAAGTTATTTTTCACTTTGTAGTGTTCACATGTGCTCACCCCTTCACAGAGTCCCGGCGTGATGTTATGTTATGAACTGTAAATAATAAACAGACATTAGACTTCAGCAATTCCAGTCCATTTGGTGAGGAGTTCCGTTACCTATATCCGAAGTTCTTCATCAGATCTTCACCAAATTGAAATGGGACCACTCCGAGAAAGTACTCTTCCAAAAACTATCCAAATCGCTTCACGTTTGCCTATAAAATTTGAAGAGTTCTCTCTATTTCTCCAGGATCCCACCATCAGATCCTGACTTGATGATCATGGGATCACTTAGGAAGTATATACCCTTTCAAACAAAAAAAAAATCCAAATCGGTCTAGCCATCTTCGAGTGATCGGGGAACATACATAAAAAAAGGTTCTGACGAATTGAGAACCTCCTCCTTTTTGAAGTCGGTTAAAAAATACTGTACAAAGGCGGACTTAGTGCCTGAGGCACGTTCTACCAGTCAACCTTAGCGTGATGCAGAGAGAAAACATGGCAGGTGCAACATAAGGGATAGGTTACTTGAAAAATACTACATACTAATACATAGATACATACATACCTACATATATATAACGAAAATAAACTTTGTCTTGAGAAATAACGACAGCTGGAGGAGAAAACGAATCCAGCAAATCAGCGCTTGGATGATTCTGCCAACTTCTTACGAATGTGCTCACGAGCCTTCACCTTAAACGATAATCGACAGGTTGCCATCCTGATATTCAGAGGGAGCGCATTCTAAAGAAACACCGCCTGGACTAAGAAAGAAGATTGAATGAAACCAGAGCGATGAGAGGGATATCGTAGAAGACAATTATTGGTGGAACGAAGGTTTTTACTATGCGCGGAGCACGAATATTGAACCTGAGAAGTCAGATAAGGAGGAGTAGTGGGTTTGTTGAGTATGAAAAATAATATTGACAAAGGCCTCAACTCTCTCCGCTGTTAAAAAAAGATCTGTTGTTTCATTAAAAAATGCAATAGGTACGTACCTATTGCACTTTTAATGCTCAACGTGATATATTCAACTTGATTTTAAAAGAGTGTCCGTGGAGTTTCTTGCGCGTTCGTCTCTATAGAGATCTAAGTTTTGGAATGGGCAACTAGCTTCAACTTTCCAACTGATCGACTTTTTGACAGTTCAAAAGTGCCTGTAAATGGTTTAATTGAAATAAATGCTTTGAGTTTGAGTTTGAGTTTCTATAAAACAACAGATTTTGTTTTAAGCCAACCATACATTCCTACTGTTAAATCACATAATTTTTCTAGAAAAGGTTCAAATTAATCTTTTTCGTCCTACTTTTTATCTGCCATCATCTACACCCTTCTTCACCCATAACTTTAGGACCATAAGTTTATCTTTTATTGCCCCAAGGGTATGCATTGGTACTTTCATATTACTTCATACATGCGACATTTTTTTACCAGAACATCTGCCTTAACATCACTATTATTCACTTTTTCTCATCATAATCAAAGCATTATCGGCCTATAATATACCCACTGCTGAGATAAGGTCTTCTCTCGGTGTAAAGAAGTAGGCTCTAATCCACCACGTGGGCCTAGTGCTTGTTGATAGATGAAGATGATTATATGTCTTCGAATTTTTCGCTTCTAGGACCGTGTAGGCCGGTTTCCTCCCTGTTTCTTTCACTGTTTTGAGAGACAGTGTTAACGAAATAATTTTACACAAAGTAAAGCGCCTGTTGAGTTCAAACCTACGACCTACAACTTACAAGTCGCGGTGGTTGCCACTGGGCCACCTGGAACTCTTATTTTGCTCAAAAACCTTAAAATCGAGTGCAAAATCTTTATCCATTTTACACTGCTTCCACCATATATTAATGAGTACCATTAAAATAGACTGTGAGAGAGCAGAGACAATGAGTTGTCGCGATATAGCTGTCGCCTGAGAACGACCCTCGTCTTATGCTACACTATTAATCACAGTCAGTATTAGGATTACAAGGATCTTATTGGTTTTGGATGTGGCACTTTTATTTGGAATGGATTTGTGCCAGCGGCTTCGCCCGCATGGAGGCCGGTATTTATCCCACCGGGATATAAAATATCTAGTTTATTAACTATATGTGTGCCAAATTTCATCCAAATCGGCTCAGCCGTTTTTGCGTGATTGATTAACAAACGTCCTAACGTACAAACTTTCACATTTATTATTTTATTATAGTAGGATTACTTTGTTCATCGGTGAAATGTTCGTCGATTCGTTGAGCTCCTAAGGAGGCCGTGTACGATTTTTTCCGTTTTCGCTGATTTACTTGATTTTTACAGTTAAAATAATGTATTTTTTTAAATTTTAATGCATCATAGAAATTGATTAAATTGATGAGACCATTTGAATTATGATCTAATTAATCATGTACTTTTTTATTAAGAAATTGCTCTTCTAGTAATCCGTAGCGTTGCATTACAGAAATCACCAAAAGAAAGCTTTGAATCATACAAAAGTTACCTAATTGGCCCATGCCGCATCCACGCTTCAAATTCATTACTGACTCCACGTGAAATACAAACTTAAGGGCACTTAAACACTTATTTAACTTACTTAACACTCTGTGAATTACGAGTCGTCTACACATTTATAGAAATCGAGACATTTGTAACTTGCCTGATCCTATTTTGGTTTACGACTGAATAATTGTGCTTTAAGTCGTCAAAATATGTGTAGCATGTTCTGATTTGTTGTTTTAAATACGTACTTTGGGGTTTCTATTTATGCTAAAACATCTACCACCCACAGTATCTAATACCTTTAATTCACGTGGTGATTCACGTGGTAATTCACGTGGTAATTCACGTGGTAATTCACGTGGTAAGAACGGTGAATCACGCGGCATCTCGTTATCAGACATCTTAGTTTTGTAATAAAAGTACAGTTAAACACTAAAGCTATTTATTTGCACTATTCAATTAAAATTTTACAAGAATAATGCGAGATAGGGAAGATTACCACTGATTCGATGGTAACGCGGCGAGTTCGTCAGAATGAACGTGCTCACTCAAAAATGGCTAACGCCTCTGCCTGTTCAAAAGATGACAGTTTACGTCACATCCATAGTGACGACCTCACCCAAGCTAACTACTTGACGTTGCCATACTAAAAAGGGTTATTTAATTTTAATTATTTTGTTGACACTTATATACATATGTATATAAATAATCTGAATCTCGGAAACGGCTCCAAAGATTTTCATGAAATTTAGTATGCAAGGGGTTTTAGGGGCGAAGTAAATTGCAGCAAACTATTCAAGCAAGATATTAGGAGGAATGAGCCATCGAGAAAGTAATTTATTTCCCCTAACATCATTGGAAAGTCAGAAGTGAGATCCAGGGTTTCAAAAAAACATTTACTACTTTAAACTTAATTAATGGATGATACCTATGAGCTTTTAGTCAGTTTTTTTTAAGGGGTATCGTATTACCCAGTATATAGGTTGTGGAGGTCATACACGCTGCCGCTCCAGGAAAAATCTGTTATTCAGCTGCATCCGGTTAGACTGGAAGCCGACCTCAACATATTTCCGAAAACACTAGGCAGAAGATGATATGCTGTTCTCTTAAAACTCAAATTGACTGAGGATTGTATAACCTATGGTAGATATTAAAAAATAAATGTACATCAATGTGGGTACCCATTTCTTCCCGTGGGTGTCGTAGAAGGCGACTAAGGGACTTAATAGAGAATGGGCAGCAGCGTTTTCTATGCATTTGACCACCATACTGCGATCGCCAACCCGCCTGCCAAGCGTGGCGATTATGGCAAATCTCCCTTTTTGGGGGAGGCTTATGTCCAGCAGTGGACGTCTTTCGGCTGATATGAATGTGGGTACAGGTATTTGTCTTTAGTTAGCTATGCATCTGTCTATATGTCATAGATTTATCTGTCATATCATATTGATTTTAAATCAAAGTATATGCCTAAATAAAAGAATCTAAATAAACCACTTGGACCCTAAAAAGTACAGACCTGGAGTAGTATTTGGTCAAGAATGTGTACTCACATCGATTCCTTTTACGAGATTTATGTAAGTACTATCGGTACAAAATAAAGTACTTTATTTGCACACTGTTCAAATAATACATAAATACACTTAGGTACTCAGATAGTACATAAACTAGAAGAAAGGATTGATGTAGAAACCTGAATACTATTAGCAAACGAAATGAGGTATAAAACACGTCACTGTATGTTAAAGCTTTTGCTTAGCATATTCACTGAAAGAACCGAGATATAGTTTAAATGCAATAATGAATGGTAGTTGTAAATATAAATGTTGTTGTTGTTTGTTGTATTTAAATCTCTTTGAATGGTGCATTATTTTAGAACCAGTTAATATTCTAGACCTCATTTCTTCGATTATAATAAAAATAGCTTTTTACACCTTAAAATAAATATTGGTTTCCAGCACAAATGTATTGTGTTGTGTACAGTTACATATGTATTAGTATACACCGTGACATTTTAGTCGTCTTACAACGGCAGCCCACTTCATGTATCCAATGACTACTAATCATGTATACAACTAATATTAAAAAAAAAAAGATATTTTTGAACATTTGCATAATAAAAAAAAGAAAATATCATTCACTATGACGCATGACGTACTTTGAAACACTTTGATAGGGAAATGGAATGTAACTATAGGTAGGTAGACTACCGTTTGATACGTAAACATTATTAACAGGGAGGGTGTTTCATAATTCTAAAGAATTATCTATTATTCTTTGTACCTATTATCTTAATTAATAGTAACAATGTTTTAATCGCGCTTGTAGGTATTTTATGACGGATACATTGAGTGGACCACCTTTGTAAGACGACTTAAATGTCACGGTGTATACTTAGTTAGATGTGGTTTGTGATATCTTTTTACAACCTGCTCCTTCGTTGTTTGTATGTTTGTTTGAACACGCTAATCTCTAGAACTACCTGACGAATTTCAAAAAATCTTTCTGAATTTTATAACTCAATTTTTGAGAAAGGCTATACAGTATTTAACACTACGCTACAACCCTTAGGAGCCGAAAAAAAATAAAAACAGTCAGAAGGAAAGCTAAGCGAAATTAAAGTGATAGGGCGATGGGATCCGACGAAGTGGACCGGCTATCGAAATTTGACGTGGACAGAAGCTAGTCAGAAATAAGATTCAAAATAGTGAAATCTTTTTCAAGCAAGTGTTTGTTGCCCAATGTACTGATTTATACAGAATAGCTTGCCCTTATGAACTGAATAGTTAATTTTGTAGGTAGACTGTAGATTCATTATCACCGTCATCAACATTGCATTGAAACGTAGTCTCAATGGCCCTCATTCGAAGGCTGAAAGTCGCCCAAAGAGCAATGGAGAGGGCTATGCTTGGAGTTTTCCTACGCGATCGAATCAGAAATGAACAACTCTACAGGAGAACGAAGGTCACCGACATAGCCCGAAGAATGGCCGTCGGCAAGGCTCACTGCTCACAATACAGATGGTCGATGGGGCCGAAAGGTTCTGGAGTGGCGACCGCGTACGCTGTACCGTTGGAAGAGCTCCCACAAGGTAGACCAAAGACCTGGTGAAGACTGTAAACGAACTCAAACAATTAGTGGTAGACCTAATCGAAACAGGAACCATTTATCAGTATTGCAAACTAGCTAGGTATCCATACAGTAATTAATACAGAATAATGCCAGTTGGACCTGTGTGTCCTCTATTCAGGAAACCATGAGCAGTACCTACACAGGGTTTATTGTACCAAATAACGTACGTCGGCTAAGCCTGTTTACGGCATTGTTAAGGCGAGCCATTCACGATGCGACCGTGTCTTGTGGTCTAAGATCAACCGCATAATGGCGCCGCCAGACAACATGTTCAGGCTTGCACAATTAGATAATCTGACAACAGTGTAAGTAGCCATTTGTGTGTTACGAAATCAAGGGGTTAATGGTAAATTAAGCGTATGGTGCAGTGGCTGTATGGCGTTAGTAGGTAATCATGATCTAGATTTATACTTTATACTAATGATAAAGCTGAAGAGTTTGTTTGTTTGTTTGAACGCGCTAACCTCAAGAACGACTTCAAAAATTCTTTCAGTATTGGATAGCCCATTTATCGATAAAGGCTATAGGCTATATAACATCGCGCTAAGACTCTTAGGAGCCGTGCAAAGAGAAAAAAGTCGCGAATACGAAGTACTCGCACGGGCAGGCGAGGCGAGCGACGAGGTGAGTCGGGGAGCAAGAAATTTGACGCGAACGAAGTTGCGGGCAGAAGCTAGTATAAAGTAAAGTACCCCCACCGCGTCTGTCTGTCTGTCTGAATGCGATAAACTCAAAAACTACAGAACGGATTTTCTGAGTTCTGATTTTTTTTTTGAGTGCTTCATTAGAAAGGTTTTGGTGTGTAATTTATTAGGTTATCTGTAAATTTACTGAAATGTGACGATTATTGTTGGTGATGTCAGAAAAATCATGCCGACGAGGACCTGTACTGGCATGCCAGCGTAAACCAATAGAGATTATAGGTATGTGAAAACAATGTACCTATCAATGGGAATCCCATTATGAATTTAGGGTATTGATTTTAGTGATTATATTTCTGTGAATATTAGGTTATTGGTTTTTCTGTAAGATTAGTATTTAGTTATAATAACACACTAACATAGCTTTTAATTTTTATTTATTTTTTGAGGTCAGGACATATCGGATTCTCCTTACTGTGAGGTGTATTTTTTATTTCTGTATCTGTCCGTGACATTCACAGTGGGCCCCATCAGAATACCAGCGCTGCGACAATTTTTTTAAATGTCGCAGCATCATGCTGAGATAGGGGCCTTTTGGCCTCGTACGGGACTTTGTTTTTATTTTTCTCTAATTTTAATTTATATTTTATTAAGTATGTTATTTAGTTAAGTTTGTGTTATTCCTGTGCGAGTCTAATAAATACTTTTTCTTCTTCTTCTGTGTGTGGTAAAATAGAAGATGCACAGCATGTGTTGGTGGAATGTGTCCGACATACTAACAAAAGAAACGAACTGCAGAATTCTTTGAAATTATCGGTAATGAATGTTAGAATGTTTCATGGCATCTTAGCCAATCCAACTTCTGAAGCAGCAAAAATATTATATACTTTTTTATTAGATAACTAGCTTTTGCCAGCGGCTTCGCCCGCGTGGAGGTCGGTGTATTATACATATAAACCCTCGTCTTGAATCACTCTGTCTATTAAAAAAACCTGCATCAAAATCCGTTGCGTAGTTTTAAAGATTTAAGCATACATAGGGATATAGGGACAGGGAAAGCGACTTTGTTTTATACTATGTAGTGATAAATAAGATTAGGTTACGTTTTGTGTGATTCAGGTTAGTTTATTTAGTTTAAGAGTAAGGGATCATTTGTAAAAACACGATGGGATTGACATTGTCACATCATCATCATCTGCCTAGCCTTTTCCCAACTATGTTGGGGTCGGCTTCCAGTCTAACCGGATGCAGCTGAACACCAGTATTTTACATGGAGCGACTGCCTATCTGACCTCCACAACCCAGTTATTGGGTAATACGATACCCCTTGGAAAGACTGATTGTCAGACTTTCGGGCTTCTGACGACCCGTAACGACTGTCAAAGATCTACAAATGACAGCCGGGACCAACGGCTTAACGTGCTTTCCGAGGCACGGAGAGGTCTTGGTATGTTAAGATGGTCACCCATCTACGGACCAACCGCGGCAAGCTTAGCTTAACCTGATCAATCGATCCGTACGGCTAATATTACTTAGCCACAAGCCCCTTGACATTGTCACATATGTGTACATAAATACTTATAATAAATAAAGATTTAAAAAAAAGTTTTATTTTTGCACGTAACTTACTAACATAAAAATGGACCACTGTTGTCTAAGGAAATAAATAATTCAATATAATTTAATTAATTAATAAGTGCCTGACACTGAGCGGGAAATTGCAAAAAAAAAAGCGGAACGTTTAGTTTCTTACAACAGTCAAAACGCGTCGCATCACGCATAGGCTCTCCAGCTGAATATTTCATAAGCCTTTGAATTTCTAAAGGGAAACTTTGATAGTTGCTTTGTATTTATGAAGGGTATTATTAGGCTTTCATTAAAATTTCGTCCACATGGAAGTTTGTGCGTAATGGAGACTTCGAGTGCTGTTAGTGCCGCCATGTGACTTCGTTCTGTGCATATTTGATGCTAATGCTCATTTTCACAGTAGTGACTCGCTTTCCCTTTTGAGAGTAACTTGAATTATGGTTATAATGACTGAGAATTTACTATTAAATGTGGGGTAGTATGTCCATGTATAAAACATTACTAAACTCAAAACACAAACGTTTGACTTCTCGCCCTGATTTTTTTTCATAAATGTAGGCAGAGTTGTAGGTTTAGTACAACTTCGTTTCGCAGTTATGTTTGAGTAGCTGTTGCTCGCGATTACGTCTGCAATCCAGCATGAAAAGTAGCCCATCTCCTTGTCCAGGTCATGGTCTATATGTGTGCTGAATTTTATCCAAATCCGTCAAGCCGTTTTAGCGTGACTGCGTAGTAAGTAAGTAAATCATTTATTTACGTAAAACATGGTATACATTGGTGTTAATATCATTAGAGCACATAGCACGCAATAATTTCTGTTTTCACAAAATGAGCAAGGAATCTTACATCCATAAAATCTTTTAAAATGTAAAAATTACATTCATTAAGCCACTTGTGTAATTCAATCTCTAATTTCCTCGAGTTTAATTACCGTAAAGCGACTTGGTATTTTGTTATAAATGCGTACGCACATTGCTAGGCAGTTTTTATTGTATTTGGCAAGTCTTGGTGGCAAATCACTTAATACCAATTTATGAGGATCTCGTCTGTTTCTAGGATTAATATCGTTTTCTGACTTAAATAAATCTTATCAATAATAGTAACAAAGAAATTTACTTTCGCAGTTGTAATATTAGTTAGGATTTCGTGAAATAGGTAGTGAGCAAGACTGTCATACACTGGGATCCAGACTCCGGTCTACGACAAAGGCATAATACGTACCAGATTGAAAAACCTAACATCTGCTCGACGTCCGTGGATCACTGCAGGGATCCAGCAGAATTGATCGTCAGGTGTAATTGCCTGACGCGTCATGAGCTGGACTCCTATTTGGTCCAACTTTGAGACGCACACCGCACTTTTTCACTTCACCGCACGTCATTTCATTTGAATGTTAAATTATTGCGTCATAGCCTAAAGTGTCATCACTATACTTATGTCATCCTATTTTTGGAACGAAGTTCCTTATCGCGCGTTGCGAAAGGGGGCTAGACGGAAAAAATTAAGACTAGAAGTTGTAACGACACTTTTAATTAAGACCAAAAGTTGTAACGACACTTTTTGCTTCATTGTTGTAAGCCGTGCGGCGTGATTGATTGATTGATTGATTGATTGATTGATTGATATTATATGTGTGTGTGTGTGTATCCGAAAGGAACTTTGTTCCATCCGGGTGTCCCTTGACACCTCTCAAATGATTTTTTTTCTTAGTGTATTGGCAACTTGTTCTTTTCATGTAATAGTTTTATCTCATAGTGCTTTGTTTTTTGTGTTGTGTCTTTTGTATGCACCAAATAAATGATTTATCTATCTATCCATCTATCTAACAACACTTTGCACGGCCACATTGTAACTTCTCTTTCTAAACCTGTTGTGTCTTTCTAAGCTGTCTTTCTCCTCGTAATATAATTCGAGCTTATTATCGTCCCACTACTGGGCAAAAAACCTCTTCTCATACAGAGAAAGCACGGCACTATGTTCCGACATATTAATTAACTAGCTTTTGACCGCGGCTCCGGCCGCGTGGATGTCGATTATCGCGTGAATGTCCCTTTCCATATCCCAGGCTAAATCTCTGCCAAATTTAGTGACGCCGATCGTCACTAAATTTGGCGATTTCGGCGTGAAAGCGTAACAAACAGATAAACAGAATTACTTTCGCATTTATAAAATTTGTAGGGATAGTAGGGATTTAGACCGCTTACAAAACCACCGCCGAAATAAAGAAAACCAAACAGAAAATTAATGGAGACCATAAAATTCATAGCTACACAAATGACGTCATAACTCCCATAATTTTCGGAAGTCGCACCCAAACAATTAAAACCGATATTGGATCGTAAATAACGATTCTTAAAGTCTATAATAAAATCGTTTTCGATCGTAAAAATGTTTGAAGAAGTCGTGAAAAATTTAAATTGAATGATGTATGGGGTAATTAGTGGGTGGGGTTAATTTATGTTCGTCTTTGAAGAGCCGAAGGCGTCGGGAGTGGGCCAAGCGTCCTGGGACGAAAGATAGATGTATAAAATATGCTGTGGTACTCAAAGTGTTAGTGGTTGTCCCTTGTAGTGTTGCGTATTGTTCGAAGTTAAGAGGGGTCTTTGTGTTGTGTCGTCATAAGGATTTTTGTCAGGATTTTTAATTCAGTGAAGTAATTTTTCAAATGATTTAGTGACACCGTAATCTATACTTTATATAATCATGAATTTTTGGAAAGATTTAGTGATCTACAAGATATCGTATTCTGTATGTAATTTACTGTAATTTTCTGCTTGAACTGATTGCGTAACATACTTTTAATGTGAAAATGAATCATTATGAGGGTTATTGCTAATCCATTTGCTTCATATGTTCGAAAAATATATTTGATGAACAGCATAAATAACGCAATGAATTTTATTGAAATGTTAAAATAAAAGCCGTCAAAAGGTAATTCCGTAACGCAGTAACAGTAGGAATATACGTTTAATGAGTTACGCAATTATTCCGCTGAATGCTGCGAAAAAATTCAGTAATTATTGAATTTAAAACAAACCTAAAATATCACTTTTGAATATGGGTCTTCATCATCGTCATCATTTCAGCCGAAAGATGTCCACTGCTGGACATGGCCCCCCAGGCTCCTCCACCTCCCGCGGCCTTCACAAGGTCATTGGTTTACCTTGTGGGAGGCCCTCCCCCTCTACGTCTTCAGGTACGCGGTCGCCACTTCAGAACCTTTCGGCCCCATCGGCCATCTGTTCTGCGAGCAATGTGCCCTGCCCACTGCCACTTAAGTTTGGAAATTCTTCGGGCTATGCCGGTTGCCTTAGTTCTCCTGCGGATTGATTTGATCACGTAAGAAAACTCCGAGCATAGCCCTCTCCATTGCCTTTTGGGTGACTTTAAGCCTTCTGATAAGGCCCATTGTGAGCGATCACATTTCTGTGCCATAGGTCATCACTGGCAACACACACTGGTCAAAGGCTTTCGTCTTGAGACATTGAATATGGGTCTTAAGATTCCGCAAATAACAAAAGATATCAGTTCTTAGGCCGTAAAATCCAAAAACACCAATTTGAGCACCTTAGCCCGACTAGACAAGGACAAATTGACGTCAAAACACTATGATGGAAAGGGACAGATGATAGCGGTGTCTCAGTGTTTATCGGTACTGACACGGCGTAGATTAGGCCTAAGGCAGACAGGAGCGAAGCTTAAATTAGATCACGTCCTGTGGTATATGTAAACGGGGTAAGTAACGATAAAATATTACTTTATTTTCTGTTATATTTCGGTATTCGGGAAGAATGAGGTTATGAGGTTGTGAAATGTTTACGTGTGGAATAAAGTGTTTATTTTTTCATGGGTTTTCGGGTAGATTTTGATGGGCGCTTTGTTTTCGTTCGGGGCTGTGTCTGATGTCTTTTGAGCTTCTACTTAACAATGAAGGGGTATCAACAATTTTAGGTAAGACTAAATAAATACTTTGACGACTGTCATTCGCATATATGAAAACGTAGGATACGTTTAATTATTATTTTACAGTAATTTGTAATCGATTCGCTTCTTCATCAAATCGGGTAGACACAGCTGAGTCTTATCACCGGTCCAAGACACCTTTCCCACCGCCGGTGATGAACGAGACGCGAGTAGAGCTAGCAATAAAACCAGTTGGCGAGCAACGAGTGCGCGTCGGCGACGACCGATTACTCGCTGGTATGTACCAAGCGTGAGTCTCCCACCGAGTATTCTGCCTGCCAAGCGAGCGTCGCTGAGTGACTACTCACTTGTCGCTGCGACAAACGAGTACTCGCCGGCTGTGTGAACAGCGGGGCATAGACGCATAGGTACCTTAGATTCAGTACAACGTTCTGGACCACCATCATCTGCCTAGCCCTTTCCTAACTTCCTTAACTTTGTTTGGGTCATTTTCCAGTCTAACTAGATACAGCTGAGTATCAGTTTTTACATGGAATGACTACCTACCTGTCCTCCATAACCCAGTTACTGGGTAATACGATACCCCTTGATATGACTGGTTGTCAGACTTTCCGGATTCTGACACCCGTAACGACTGCCAAAGAGCCGCGCATGACAGCCGAGACCAACAGCTTTAGGTGGTTTCCGAGGGACGGAAGGGGTTTTGTATGTAATGTAGTCACTGGTCACCCATCCACGGACCAACCAGTCGATTGTTCAGATTCGTAGCTTAATCTGATCGATTGATCCGTGCGGCTTTTTTTATTTAGCCACAAGCTCCTCTTTATTCTGGGCCACCATGCGTTGATATTATTCAGACCTTTATAAACCGAGAAACATTTCAACCCAGGGGGTTCCAGAATCACGAACTGAATCTATGGTTATAGGTTATGCAGCCTTGTCACCCTAGTTGTGTCTCTTTTACTCACACGAGACCTGTAATCTTTTGTTCTTTTCTTGAGCGAGAAAATCGTTGTCGCTTCCCCCTCAGCGGTGGGACAGAAGCCTAACCCTTTCTAAACTATATATGTTTGTCGGCTTCCAGTCTTAGATGCCGTAGAATATCAATATTTTAGACGAAGCACACAATCCAATTTATTGCGGAGTACCACTATCTTATAGTTAGACGGGTCGTTAGACTTTCAGGCTTCTGAGAGCCTTTAACGACTGTTATAGATTATTCGTGTGCTGGAACATTGATTTAACGTGCTCTTCGAGATACTGGTTCCGGCTTACTTCATACATATGAAGATTCATTTATGGTTAGTCGTCAGGAGGAATAGTATCACTAGCAATAGGTAATACAATGATAACTTTAAACATAAATAAATAATAGAATAAAAAAATCTAAGAACACTGTTTAAAAACCAAACTTAAAAAGCAGAAAATAATTTCAAAAAAGCGTGGGGTGCTTTTGAGGTATTTTTACGATCAATTAATATCAAGCACCCCACGCTTTTTACACGCTTTATATTAGCTTCACTTGTATGTTTGTTTGTTTGTATGTTTGTATGTAACCGACTCCTTTGGACGCTATTTTGACCCACTTCAAACAGTCAGATTTCATTGAAGCTTTGTAGACTTATCGAGGACCAATGACAATTCAAAAATTAAAAAAAAAACAGAAAAAATACAAAAAAAAACTTTAAAATCACGCTTTTCAAGCAAGCAGAACTAAAAAATTGTAATGCTTGATATTAATTGATTATAAAAATACCTCAAAAAGCACCCCACGCTTTTTAATAGAATTAATTTTTTTAGTTTGGTTTTTAAAGCGTGTTTTTTAGTTTTTTAAACTATTATTTATTTGAAATTATTTTCAGCTTATTAAGTTTGGTTGTTACAGCGTGTGTTTTAGATTTTTTGATCTATTATTTATTTTCTACATTTTAGTACTTTTAACATTACGGAACAAATTTATAAAATTATTGAATTGTCATTGGTCCTCGATAAGTCTACAAAGTTTAAATGAAGTCTGTCCGTTTAAAGTGGGTCAAAATCAAGTCCAAAGGAGTCCGTTACAAACAAACAAAAATACAGGTGAAGCTAATAAAAAACACTTCTAAGTAAAAATTAACTTTAATTTCGGAAGACGGTGTCTTTAGATCTGCAGTTTAGTTTGTCGCCAATTTTTAGGTATTCCTGGGAACAAAATGGCATACAGGCATACTACCACGGCTTTACCTTAACCATTTTTGTACCTATGTCTCGATTTCTGTTTGAAATATTTTCTTGTTTCGTACGTTTTCGATCACTTTTGTTTTTTCGTAAGAGGGTTACAATTTTTTTAAACTTAATTATGATCATGATTGTTTTAGAAAATGTTAGACTAAATACAATAAACACAACCTAAAGGCACTAAAGCAGTGCTCCATCATCAAATAAACCACTAGAGCTACGCGCTCTTTCTGATTCAAATTGATCAAGCTGTTTTTAAGTATTGGGCCTGCATTCCTCCATAAATATGACATAATTAATACAGACAAGGGCACAATATCGGCCTTCTCAAGTCACGTACGCGGGTTCGGTTCCCGTATCGGGGACAAATTGATGAGACATTGCTAGGATTACAATTGAGTAAATAAAGTTGTCTCCTCCCTTTGCGCTTTAAAGTTTCTCACTTCACCCTCGTTTTGCCGAAGGGACGTGAGCAGAAGTCTAAGCGACTTCAACGTCGAGTAGCTCTAGACTTCAAACAGTAAGGCGTGGCAGATTGAGCCTCTTTGTGAGGATGTTGTAACAGTTAATGAAGGAAATGACGTGGGAGGGGTCAGTATAGCTAAGCAATGAGTGGGTTTTAGCTAGGCGTCTGTGTCATTAGTGAAGGATTTGAATGCGCATGCTGGGACGTTTTAGACACGAGAGTGAGTGTAGAGTGTTATTGTGTTTTTCAACAGGAACCTCGTAGTAGCAGCCTCTAATCTGGATTTGTGTGCGTTCAGTTGCAATAAGCTCACCCCGTGCGCAATGTAGGTGTACTTAGTACATATCTCGCAGCCAGCTGGTTAAATTAGCCAGCTAATTGGAGGCCTAGGTCGTTTATTAAACGCCGACATCCAATTGGATGCTTAGGCCGATATTTAATTGAACTAAAATCATTCAACGTTTAACAACTTGGCGTATTGAAAGACAGCCCTTTGAAGATGACTGACAAAGACTCAGCCAAGTGATTTAAATTTAGTTCGGTTTTTACACTGTGGTGATGTAGTCACCAAAACAAATATGTAATAAAATGGCGTCACGTCAATACAAACCGTGAATGTTATTTTTCGATCTTGTGTTTATTTAATCATTTATTTGTATAAAAACATTTCATTATTGGCAGTTACTTACTTAATGGTAGGTATTACGTATAAAGAAATATAAAACAGTCATCAATATCCAATTTAACTAAATGACTACACGACATTCAGCCATCTGGTTAAACGTTGCGCTCAATTACTTGGCTAGTTGTCCTTCAGCTATTTAATTGAATGCCGGCGTTTAATGAACCGCCTAGGCGTCCAATTAGCTGGCTAATTTAACCAGATGGCTGCTACATATACACCCCTTTTTAGAATATTATGCATGCTGTCGTTGGAGCAATAATGGCTCAGTGGTATCGACTACGACTTACGAGTTATAGGACATGAGTCCAAGGCAAGGCAGGCACTTACTAAGTGTATTTAATTTCATCACCTATGCTCTCAAAACGGTGAGGGAAAACATAGTGAGGAAGCTGGCATATCCTATAACTAAAAAATTCGAAGACATAACACATCCACCGACCCGCAGTGGCCCAAATGATGGACCATGGCCAACTCCGCTCTCACAGAAAGGAGTCCTGCTCTTTGTGAGAGGAGGCATAATAAAGGCTAAATATTTGCATGTTGTTTTTACCTATGGTGGAAGTAATAATTTAACCTTCTTTTCGGTTAAAATACGCCATTACTGTCAGTACACACTTTGCTAGCTCCAGCATATGTTGTTGACACCATTTTAATTTTCACCAGCATGATGCAGAGAATTTAGGTGAGCAAGACGTTGAAGAAAGCTGCATCATTCCTCCATTTTCATCTTAATTATAGCAGCAATCAGTCAAATTAAATTCTCCTCAAGACGGCTACTAAGAAAAATAATCTGTCATAAATTAAAGAAGCCGTTTTAAGCTTGTAGGTAAATTCCTGAGGTACCTTATCTAAAGCCTCGGGCATTTTGTGCTGCTACTAAATTATGATATTTTACGATGCTTTGTGTTTTATAGTCCTTGTGTTTTTAGTGGGTAGTTATATAATTTTGCTTAAGTACTATGGTCGAAGTTAGAAAATTACACTTTTATCTCCTTTTGGCTAACTACAACAATGTTATACTTTGCCTTGGTGATAAGATGGCGGCTGAGCTAATTGCTCTGATTGAATCAAAAGGGAGCGTTAAAAGTAGTAGATATAGTGAAGTTTTCACAATAGTTGAGTTTCTCCACAGCAGCTCAGATTATGGAGTTGAGCTTCTTTGATGGCTATAGGCTCGTACGCAATTTTTTTTTTAACCGACTTCAAACACGGCCGATGTTCGCAATGCTATTGAAGATGTTATAATAATTTCCTGTTACTGTTTTTTTACTTAGCAAGTGAAGGTATACGAATTTGTGTCGGGTAGGTCATCATCATTATCATATCAGCCGAAAGACGTCCATTGCTGGACATAAGCCTCCTAAGGGGGATTTGCCATAATCGCCACGCTTGGCAGGCGGGTTGGCGATCGCAGTATGGTGGTCAAATGCATAGAGAACGCTGCTCATTCTCTAGTTGGGTAGGTACCATAAATAAAAAGTTTTTTTTATACATATAACAAGCGACTTCCAAAAAAAAAAACACTACAAAGTGAAAAATAACTTTAATTTCAGAAGTCGGTGGCAAAAACTAAAATAGAAAACCAAAGACACCGAAATTAAAGTTATTTTTCACTTTGTAGTGGATTTTTTTTTAAAGTCATTTTTTAAATTCTTTCACTGTTTTAGGTCCTTCCCCGAAATACAGGCGTGATGTTAGTGTTTTTTTTTGGATAGGCATTTGTGTTTAAGTGCGACTCAACACAACAAAATTATTTGAATATACCAGGCTAAATCCTTAGCAAGAAGCTTGTATTATAACTTATAATTTTCCTCGCTCTGACAGATGACAGATTAGGAAGACATCACCGGCGGCTACCTCACTGTCGACTGTCAGATGTTTAGCTGGCTTGAAGATATCGCACCCTGAGATATGAAGGATGAATCTGTTTGTTTGCTTAACAGTCACAACCAAATGATAAACGTTGTTCGAATGTAATTTGCTTTAACGTAAAATTTGAGCTCTTTAGATGATTTCTCTCCTATTCAGTGATTTTCTCTTGCCAATTGGGGTGGTTCTATAGCGTTTTGGAGATTAAAGGGGATGCACTGAGGCAGCCCACGAAACTTATTTTTTTTTAAGTTTCGTTTGAGTGTCAGGCTGTATTTGATTAAAATATTATTCGCGACACTAACAAGAGGAAATGAGAATTAGAATCTATCATGGCGCTGACCCTTTAAGAGCAATCTTGGACCAGCACCCTTATTGCGTAAAACACTATCAATCAGAATCTGGATCAGTTTGCAAGATATTACTACTAACCCATTGCATCATAGGCAATCTATACAGGGCGTATATCATATCAGCCGAAAGACGTCCACTGCTGGACATAGGCCTCCCCCAAAAGGCGGAATTTGCCATAATCGCCACGCTTGGCAGGCGGGTTGGCGATCGCAGTATGGTGGTCAAATGCATAGAGAACGCTGCTCATTCTCTAGTCGGGTAGGTACCATAAATAAAAAGTTTTTTTGTTATAACAAGCGACTTCCAAAAAAAAACCCATACAAAGTGAAAAATAATTTTAATTTCAGAAGTCGGTGGCAAAAACTAAAATAGAAAACCAAAGACACCGAAATTAAAGTTTTGGATCAGTTTTCAGGATTTTACTACTAACCCATTGCATCATAGGCAATCTATACGCCCTCACGGCCCTAGTCGCCTCAGGAGACGCTCTGGGCGTCGGAAATCCCAAGCTGATTCCCGGCCACCGTAGGCGCGGGCTTGCGGACGGCGAGTAATGGGTAGCTCGCTGTCCGGTAAGGACCAAGCCCGGGTCGACGGCGCGTTGTCTTCCACGCGCGCCTCAAAAAGATGTTAGCACCAACTGGTGGAGTCCGCAAGGGCCGATGCCTGCCAGGGGTGCGGATTGTTCGAAAGAGATACCGCAGCCCCTGGCACACAGGCAACTGAAGGAACACGGATGAATTTTAGTCAGTAAAATTCTGACACGCCGCTCCATCAAGAGCGGGAGAAGTTATTTGATAATTTCCTACCCTCAGAAAAAAACATCATATATTAGGAAAAAAATGTCCGATGAACAACGTAAATAACGTAATGAATATTGTAGAACTCCAAAAATGAAAGCCATTCCTACTGTTAGTGCGTTACAATTGCCCAACAGGTCACCATCGAGAGTGAGAAGATAATATAAACAAAATAATACCGACGTGACAAAAGAAAAAGTTAATACACACAATTAAATTCAGTCTTATGCTGCAATAAGTAGAATTCCTTTTATCTTGCAAATATTCCATGAAGTAAAAAAATGTTCACATAACAAGCGTGGTTCTACAAAAAAACACAGCACAACCTCCAACCTATATGAACAAACCACAAGCCCCACTATTTCCACCATCAATTTCATCCTTAAATAATACGTGAACCAATACAAACGTCTCCTTATTTATTTCGTATCATTTTTCGTCACAGGCGCAATAGACAGAAAATGTAAGAAATATCGCTTCTGCTCCATACAATATCTTATTCACATTCGTGTGTCATACGGGCTATTTCTCCGTGACATGTCTCTTACAGATTTATGTGTTTTCCTACGTGTGGACGTCGCTGTTTTTCAGTGTATTTGTTTGAGATATTCATGTACAAATTGGGTTTTTCATAAGTGTGTATAAATACTTGAATCGTAAGACCTATATGGGCGGTAATTAAAAAAAATAATTAATTTAAACTGAATTACTGAATAGAAGAATAGCTTCCACAAAGAGGTAACTTTTTTCTGAACTATTAAAAATACTTAGTGTAGATTAATAAATAATTTTCTTGTTCATCATATGTGAGTCCTCTAAATTTTACCCCTTTGGAAATTTTAAAACATTGGGCCCAAGTTTCTACAGCAAAACAAAGTAATATGACATAACATAACTAGTGAAATGTAAACATCTCTCTTTCTTTTTGTAACTAATATTAGAAAGATTTTTTGTATGTTTGTTTGTTACGCCTTCACGATTAAATGGCTGAAAGGATTTGAATGATTTCGATTTTTTTTAAACAAACAGCGGTCGGTGCAATCAATTAGAGGAATAAATATAGGTATGTAAAACTATTTAAACTATAAATAAAATATATAAACCTTACCATATATAAATATAAGTACAAATAAATAAACATAATTATAAGAATTTACTCAAAACAATTGAGACAAACAATGAGAAAACATTACCGTTGCAATGATACTGCCAACTTCTTGCGAATGCGCTCGCGAACTTTAATTTTGAAGGTCAATCGGTTGGTTCCCATCCTGATTTCTTGGGGGAACGCATTCTATAGAGAGATAGGCTGAACGAAGAAAAAAGTCTGTGCGGCCAAGAAAAAAGCCAATGAATGAAGTCTGTGCGGTGAGTGGGACATTGAAGAAGACGATTATGCGATGAGCGTAGATTTCTATTTTGGTTTGCGCAAATGTACTA
Source organism: Polymixis lichenea (assembly GCA_949091785.1). Taxonomy (NCBI): domain Eukaryota; kingdom Metazoa; phylum Arthropoda; class Insecta; order Lepidoptera; family Noctuidae; genus Polymixis; species Polymixis lichenea. The sequence goes on from OX420937.1 coordinate 3,286,507, forward strand.
AAAGTGGGGAGCTAGTTAAATAGGGGAAGAGGGAGAATCAAGAAATGAGAACAAGGTGGTCAGCGCCCTTTGCTCTCTCCGCTGGCGTATAGACAACCACTTAAGAAAGGACCGCTGCGCAGAGACATGATCGTATTTACGCAGATTGAAAACGAATCGAATGTAGTTATTGAGAAGACGGCCAAGTTTAACGAGGAGGTCTGCGTTCAGGTCATAGTAGCACACATCACCTTAGTCGATGATGGGGAAAAATAAGGAGTGCACAAGCATTGTCTTCGTACTCGATGGTAGTAAATTTATAAATCGGTACAGAGCCCGCAGCGTTCCAGTAACCTTCTGCCTTACCCTAGGGACTTGAGTATGCCATTTCAGGGAACTATCAATATGCAGGCCTAAATCCTTCACGTCAGTGCTGAAAGGAATGATCGTACCATTGAAGAGTACTGGTGGCAGGATTGTACCACTCACCTTGCTTATACTATGAGGACTGCCAATGATAATCGCCTGACACTTCGTAGCGTTTTATGGCTCTCAATTCCCTATTTAATTTGTCGATAGCATCAGATAATTCATCAACCTTCCCTTGAGAGTACAACTGCAAGTCATCTGCATGCAGATGATACGCACACTGAAGTTCGGAAGTTATGAGATTAATAAAAATAGAAAACAGAAGAGCAGAAAGTATACCGCCTTGAGGAACTCCAGTTTCTAAATCACACCAGCAAGAAGAAGAATCTCTAACATGAACTGCGTGCTGACGTTCCTGAAGGTAATAGGAGAACCTTTCCAGTGCTTCGGGAGAGACTATAACATATAACAAAATGGCTAACAGGATGTCGTGACTGACGGTATTAAAGGCATTCGACTATGACTATGAATAGACTATGACCTGGATTAGGACATTATAATCCTTTTCATCCCAATATTTCCATAAGATCAAGACTTATGTAGGTGAAATCGTAGGGGTGCAGTTAGTTAAAAATAAAGGCTTAGAGTTATATTACACGAGCTTTTAACCAGCGGCTTCGCCGCCGCGGTCATTGAAAAATATCCCCCGAGAACTTATCACCGGGATAAAAATATCCTATGTGTTAATCCAGGCAATATCTGTGTGCCAAATTTCATCCAAATCCCTGTAGCCATTTTTTCGTGATTAAGTAACAAACATCCAAACATCTACACATACAAACTTTCACATTTATAATATTAGGAGGAAATAGTAGGATAGTAGGAAGTAGGATTTAAAGAAGACTCAAATAAATTATAGACCTAACAAAACAATCATAAAACTATTCAAACACGGTTTTAAATCTCGAAAAAAATATTTAAAAATAATCTGCATGCAGTGCTAAGATTTTCTCGTTCGTGTCGCTACAAGCCGCACCAAATTTTGAAGCACCCACGAGCCACCAAAGGGTAGGTTATGAGGTTCGGATCTCGAGACATATGAGACATGTCTCTGAAGAATTTAATATCTAACGTTTGGCGTACATACCGAGTATCGATTCTGTGAAATTTGAGCTGTACGAGGAATTTTGAAGTGTTTTAAAATAAGTTGTGGTTGTACTTTTTTATGTAGGTACCTATCTCATGCTAATAAACTTAGTTATCATCAAGAGACTTTTAATTTGTAAAATATTTTCATCGATTTATTCCATTAAATACGAGTACTTGCACTCTGGTGGTATTTTACCAGCTTGATTAATAAATACCACTAAAACAGGTATAAAAAGCAGAAAAGTCCGAGTCAGACACGCACACAAAGGGCTCCTCCGTACCTAAAGATCAACTAATTTAAAACTGCACGCCCCTCCACAAAAAAAATATACAAGCATTTGAAAGTATACGACAAGCAGTGGCGGGGCGTGACATTTTAAACTAGTTGATCTCTACAATATTTAACACTAGATATTTTATCATTTGTTGTTAGAAGCCATTACTCTTTTAGTACAGATGCCAGTATATTAAACTACCCCAAACTGTCAAATGTTCCCAAATGAACATAAATCTTATGCTTATGTGATAGAGTTGAAAATCTATAAAAGAAATTTGACAGATTGGGGTACCTAGATGTGCTGGCGTCTGTACATATTACACACTCTGTGAAAATTTCAAATATCTACCTATTACGATTTTAAAGACAAACTGACGGACAACGGAGGCTAAGTAATAGGATTCCGTTGACACATTTTAAATACGGAACCCTTTAAAGAAGAAACAATATCACAGTACTCTTCTCACGTGTCTTAATCATTAAATGACTTAGAAGATTTGCGAAAAGTATAATATATAAAAACAACCTTCTACTATAAGATGAAAAACAAAAACACAAATGACAGACTGCCTTAAAGAAATGAATGAATGAATGAATGCCTTCCCCCTAATAACCAAATCACTTAACGACAAAGCCACCATCTCGCGAAGACCACAATTTCTATTATTACTTTTTTTCTCACCAATTATTTCGAAGATCTAAACCACTTCAGACATGCAAATCCCTCTCATGTAATAAATGGCTGGTTGTATTTTATTCGGGACGGTAGTCGTAAATCTGGTGGACCTTGATTGGAACCTCGAAGGTGCATTAGGATAAGATACCAAACACATTTGTTAGGTATCGACAAGGGGGACAGATTAGAATCACCTGTGTTGTGGGTTTTGGGCTGTGAGATAAAAAATACGTTGAAAAGCGAAGGTACATAACTGTAGTCGTGGTTCCATCTACCGAAGTGTGTGTACCTATGTGTGTATGTTTTTGAAACCGCTGTTCATCTTTGACTCTAAAAAATGTCATTAAAAATAGGAAAGTGTTTAATGTCATAATCTGCCTAGCGTTTTCCCCGTCTAACTGAAAAATGAAAATAAAGTAATTTTTCACTTTATAGTGTTTTTCCGGTAGTCAGTTGTTTTTTTTTGTTTTTTTCTAACCAAAGAGTTTCAGAGTTTCTGAGGTGTGTATTGATTATTTTTCGGCTCCATGACAAGATGCCATAGGAAGTGATTGTTATACTCAACTGAGGTGTCAAAAAAATATTGCTCCTATAAAATAATGGTGGTTTAGATTACACAAAATTCCCTCTAAATAGCTGAAAATAATCAGCAATAATATCCCATTAAAATACAATGGAACTACGAACCCCTCCATTAACTAGTTCAAGCGAGACCCAACCTGATGTATATCAGTTAGCGAAACTTTTTTCGGCGCCATTCTTTCGCGGTTCTTTTTCTTTCGTTCATTCTTTCTTTTGAACGGCTGGTGACAGGCCACTAATGGAACGATACTACGGATCCGTTCCGTACTTACGTTCAGAAATGAAATAGTGGTGCTCTTTTGTTTAGCCTTTTTTGTGTTCCTTCGGAAGTAGTTTTTGTTTATTAAGATACAATATTAGTTGGTTTTTATTCGTGGATAATGGAATAGCAGTGGTTAGGTGAAAGTATTTGTTGTGGTATATTTTAATTGATAGACATAACTTGTATGTATCTACATGGTGATGTGCGTTACCGAAAGCAAGAATATAATACCAGCTTTTTAGGTACGGACCTATAGGGTGCCCACGGAACCGTCCGTCCGTCAGTCCGTCCGTCTGTCTGTCATCGGGCTGTATCTCATGAAAAATAGGCAGACGTTTGACATTTTCACAGTGTGTATTTCCTTTGCCGATTAATAAAAATAAAATAGCATAAAATATTTAAGGGGTCTCCTTATGATAAATGTGTTTTTTTAATGTGTAGTGTTAAATATTGTACGGTGTTAATGAACCTTGTATGCGATTCCTACTTGCACTTGGCCGGTTTTTCTTAACGATATTCCCGCATAAAAATATTAGGAATGTAGGTTGAATACAAAACCCTTAAAAAAAGAAACTTTTTCCGAGCGAAGTTTTTTTTAAATCAACTGAGGCCAATTGCCATTTATGATCACCAAAGACACCATTATGAATAACAAAGATAGTCACAAAACTGACGCCACTAACTAACGAGCAACACGTAGCAAAACGCACATTAACTATAGTTTGTTTACTTAGAACCACTGTTCAAATAAACCGCGTACAGTACAAACAACACAACTTTACCGAACACGACCGGTGTTCATAGCAGTAACAACTTTACATGCCAGTATCCGGTAAACAAAAAACAAACCATCGCTTTAGCACTTTTCATTTCTGCAATTTGCAACTGCAGAAGTGTACAGCCAGTCTATGCCCGCCCGCCCTACAGTGCGCACGTTGGGCGGGGACGTACTTAACGTAACGTGTAACGTAAAGGTTTACGTTCTGATCGCAGTTTGAAGTTGACGAGTGTTGTGCTGTGTGTGGACTGATTGTGAGAAGATTTTGAATGTATGTACTAGAAGATACTTAAATTTTAGTTAATATTTGGTTAAGTTTATTTGTTTGTTATTTATTTTGGAATATTATTGTAACTCGGGTCGTATTTACTTAAGGGTCATTGAACACTAAAGCTAATTAAAAGGCAATCAGTCTCGAATGTCAGAGATAAACAATGTTTGAATTGATTTATTTACATAAATTACACTACCATTATAGTGCAGCAGTGTCCCAATTCGATGTTGTAGTTAGTTAACATAATATCTAATTTAGAACATAGTATTAATATCCATGCCATACAATATTTACAAATTAAAAACATGACGTGAAAAATTAAGTGTAGAAAATTTTTAAAGATTGGAAAATTTTAGAAAATTTTAGTAAATTTATCAGTAAAAACAAAGTTTACAGTTGCCGTAAAAATACCGACAGCAGCTTGTCGATTTTTTTCAGTTCTAAACCTACTTTGAGCTTTCTTATATCTATCTTTAATTGCAAAGAACAGTTTATATAATCACGCCTTGTGCCCCCGATGGGTTAGGCAGAGGTGTACCTATACTGCGCCCACATTTTGCGAGTTTTATTTAAGTAACATATAATAGGGGTCTCTAAATATAAATTACTGCAACGCACAAGTCATTTAACACCCGTTCAAGATATTTACAAAGAACAACTATCATACGCTGGGTATTTTAGATACCTATTTATTTGTACAAAGAAGATTTTCTTAGAGAAAATTATTTCAGAGGGAATTATCTTGAAGTAGCAACTTAATATTCTGTTCAGATAACTTCCCACGCGAGGATGTCAATGACCTTGTGGAAATTGCTCTGCAACTTAAAATAGAGGTGATCTAGTAAAGTTAGCTATACAAGATTATCTGGCATCCATTATTGGGCAAAGGTCGCCAATGGAACCCTATTACTAAGGCTCTGCTGTCTGTCTGTGCATCAGTCTGTCAGCGGGCTGCATCTATGATTTAGAATAGAATAGAACAATATTTATTTGCTGTAAAAACATGGTATAAAAAGATGATAAGAAATAAAATAACAAGAGCATACATGCTTTTGCTTAACAGTTATAAGCGTACAACCAACCATATTCAACATTCCGGCCCTGGTCCAGGCCATAGTACGGAGCGAGAGTGCATGGTTAGCCGTCACCTCCTACAGCGAAGCAGTAATGCTCGCAAAGAGGGAGGCGGCGCACGTGAGGGAGAGGCAGTACATGCGCCCTCACGGCCGCAGCCTTCGCAGGAGACGCCCTGGGCATCGGGAATCCCAGGCTGATTCCCGCCCACCGTAGGCGCGGGCTTGCGGACGGCGAGTAATGGGTAGCTCGCTGTCCGGTAAGGACCAAGCCCGGGTCGACCACCGCGGGTGTTCCACGCGCACCTCAAAGAGATGTCAGCACCAACTGATGGGACCCGCAAGGGCCGATGCCTGCCAGGGGTGCGGGTTGCTCGAAAGAGATACCGCGGCCCCTAGCACACAGGCAACTGAGGGAACGCGGGTGGGATTTATTCAGTAAAGAGTTTTTTGTCACTATAAAAACTATGACTACACAACCATTCATGCAATTTATTGTAATTTGCAAACAATTTAGGTACTTACAAGCTGTCAAAATCAAAAGTCATTTATTCAAACTAGGCTGAGTGTCAGAATTACATAAGACAGTCCCCCAAAACGCCCGCCCTTCACCACTTCCTAGTGCTTTAGCTGGGAAGAAGAAGTGGCGCAACAAACTCCCCAGCAGCACAGCTATCTGTTATGTTGGAAGAACCCTGTCAGGCGCTTTCTGTAAATTCTTTCGTCACCGCTGCTCTCAAAACGGTGAAGGAAAACATCGTGAGGAAACTGGCATATCCTAGAACCAAAAATTCGAAGACATGTGACATCTACCAACCCGTACTGGGCCCGCGTGGGGGATTACGGCCCACTCCCTCTCACAGAGAGGAGGCCTGTGTCCCAGCAGTGGGACCATTAACGGCTGATTGTGAAACAATTTAGCACTTTTAAATTTTTAGATGCTATAATAACATTTATTGTCTCAAACAAATAATTTATTTTTAAAGCTTAAAATCTTGTAAAATTCTTTAGTAAATTTATTGACCTTGTACCCTTTTTAGGTTACTACTTACTGGAGATTTTATAAATAACATTTAAATGCTTCTACACCGTGAAATTTTAATGGTTGTTTTCCCGCAGCGAAATGGTTTTGTCTTGGTAATACAATCGTTTTATAAATAAAAAAAATATTAGAAACAAAAAATGGCAGATTTACCATTGTGAAAAATCACCACGTGCGAAAGTTTATTTTGCTTTGAACATTTATGCATCGCTGTTCCCTTTGGTTGGAGGTGCGTGCGTTTCAAGTAGTACCTACAAGTTACCTCTAGTGTTACTATTGAGTAGTGTTTTATCGAGTTGATGAATATTTTTTAAATTATTTTGAAATAAAAAAATCTTTTTTTTTGTACTTTTACTCTATGCTTCGAAAGTAATCCTTATTGCAAGTTGTTCTGCCGCGGGAAAACAACCATTTAAATTTCACGGTGTATACAAGCTTTCGGGCTTCTGACAACCCGTAACTACGGTCAAAGATGATAGCCGGGACCAACGGCTTTACGTGCTTTTCGAGGTACGGAGGGGTCTTGGTATGTAAAGATGGTCACCCATCCACGGACCAACCGCGGCAAGCGTAGCTTAACCTGATCGATTGACCTCTGTAGGTGCCCCTCTTCAATGTACCTGTAAGACTTAAATGAAAATCTAACAGTTTACCTTCAGATGTTTCTGCGGTCTGTAAAGTGTAGCACTTGAACGCAATTTATTTTAAGTGAAGATGAATGCGTAAGTTACTATTTATATTCAGGTCTTTCAATACCTGAACTTTTTGCTAAGTGTACCTCAAAGGTTTACATTTCCACACTACGGAGCCATTATCCAAAATTATTCATAAGAAGTTTTTTGAATAATTCAAAGAATCCACCGATCAATGTGCTGTTAAAAGTTTTGAATAATTTGTTTGCGAAAAAAAAAATTCACCAAAAATGATAAAATACTGTCAGCATAACTTATCTTTTCTTTTTAGGTAGATTTTCCAAAGAACCCTTTTTTAATTGGTTAACTTTGATACCACCCAGAATACAAAGGTAAAGAAAAACATTAAAATTTTAATAACACAACAAAATTGGTTCTCTTATCAAAATTAAAACACAAACCGTTTGATGTCAAACCAACTTGATTTTGTACTAATCAAAATTTCATAATTGTTAATTAGTTACTAATTGAGAGTACTTACACAATCTGTCACTAAATGACAGGGCAATCAAAGGTGGCGTTTAATTAATTTGAATCTTATAAAATCGTACCGTCGTGTTGGGTATTGATGTTTTTAAACGACTTCAAAAAGAAGGAGGTTATCAATTCGACAAGTTTTTTTTAATGTATGTTTCTACATAACTCCGTCACATATAGACGGATTTGCAAAATTCTTTTTTTGTTCGAAATGGGTTTATTTCAAAATGGTCCCATTTAAATTTCATATAGATCTGATGATGCGTTTCGGAGACAGACAACGGAACTCTTCAAAACATAACAGTAAATCAACCGCGAATGCTGCTATCGCGTAAATATGCATTGTTTTGACCCCAAGGATGAAGAAATTTCGAATTAGTGGGGTAGGTACGATAACTAAAAAAGTGAAAAATAAAAACTTTTATCAAAAAAAACAACCGACCTCCGAAAAAACACTACAAAGTGAAATATAACTTTAATTTCGGAAGGCGGTGACAAAAAATTAAAATACATATCCAAAATCACCGACTTCCGAAATTAATGTTATTTTTCACTTTGTAGTGTATTTTCGGAAGTCGGTTGTTTTTTTAAATGTTACTTTGAACGTTTCGTTAGTTCGGGTCTTTTTTTTTTTGTAGACATTTTTTATAACTGTATCGTGAGTGTGTGTATGTGTTGTTGCAAGTCTGCGTCTTTGGACTTGTGGTTTTTAAGCGCTACTGATCACAAGGTTCGATCACCGAGTCGGGCCAGTAGTCTGGATTTGTGGGAATAGGCTCGCTCCCTATAACATCGAACTTAAATATAACTGGCGAAAAATGGGATACACATCTGCACGACCCTTCGGGCAAACAAGGGGTGATGTTACGTTTGTTAAAATAATGTTTCAGGCTATTGAGAGTTTCATAACTTGGCAATTTTTTTGAAATGTACAGGTTGGATTTTTGAGATGGGGCAATTAGGGCAAACGTTAACCGTTGTAGATACAGGAAAACGGTTTATTAAGAAACTCCTCTTTATTTGAGAAATGTTGATCTGCTGATCCACAGATTTTAATAAATGTAAAGTCAGCATGAAAAGTTTTTTTGATGCACATCGATCCTGTTTCTTACAAGGATTAAAAAACTCTATTGGAGCAATTGAGGTTTGAGAACTAGAAAAGTCAGAATTAATTTCATAGGACACTAAATACGATAAACACGAACGATACGAAATTGAAAATTTATCTTGACGACTTTAGAAATCAGGCAATCAGTGTCTGGTCTTATGTTAAATTTGTAGATGTCCAACATCTATAAATTGAAGCAATAGGGAGATAGAGGGAGTAGACCGTAATCTTCCACGCGGGCCCAGTGCTGGTCGGTAGATGTCACATATCTTAAAATTTAGCACTTTTAAATTTTTAGATGCCATATTAACATTTAAAATCTCAAACAAATAATTTATTTTTAAAGCTTATAATCTTGTAAAATTCTTTAGTAAATTTATTGACCTTGTACCCTTTTTAGGTACTACTTACTGGAGATTTTATAAATAACATTTAAATGCTTCTACACCGTGAAATTTGAATGGTTGTTTTCCCGCAGCGAAATGGTTTTGTCTTGGTAATAGAATCGTTTTATAAATAAAAAAAATATTAGAAACAAAAAATGGCAGATTAACCATTGTGAAAAATCACCACGTGCGAGAGTTTATTTTGCTTTTAACATTTCTGCATCGCTGTTCCCTTTGTCGGAGGTGCGTGCGTTTCGAGTAGTAACTACAAGTTACCTCTAGTGTAACTATTGAGTAGTGTTTTATCGAGTTGATGAATATTTTTTAAATTATTTTGAAATAAAAAAATCTTTTTTTTTGTACTTTTACTCTATGCTTCGAAAGTAATCCTTATTGCAAGTTGTTCTGCCGCGGGAAAACAACCATTTAAATTTCACGGTGTATACAAGCTTTCGGGCTTCTGACAACCCGTAACTACGGTCAAAGATGATAGCCGGGACCAACGGCTTTACGTGCTTTTCGAGGTACGGAGGGGTCTTGGTATGTAAAGATGGTCACCCATCCACGGACCAACCGCGGCAAGCGTAGCTTAACCTGATCGATTGACCTCTGTAGGTGCCCCTCTTCAATGTACCTGTAAGACTTAAATGAAAATCTAACAGTTTACCTTCAGATGTTTCTGCGGTCTGTAAAGTGTAGCACTTGAACGCAATTTATTTTAAGTGAAGATGAATGCGTAAGTTACTATTTATATTCAGGTCTTTCAATACCTGAACTTTTTGCCAAGTGTACCTCAAAGGTTTACATTTCCACACTACGGAGCCATTATCCAAAATTATTCATAAGAAGTTTTTTGAATAATTCAAAGAATCCACCGATCAATGTGCTGTTAAAAGTTTTGAATAATTTGTTTGCGAAAAAAAAATTCACCAAAAATGATAAAATACTGTCAGCATAACTTATCTTTTCTTTTTAGGTAGATTTTCCAAAGAACCCTTTTTGAATTGGTTAACTTTGATACCACCCAGAATACAAAGGTAAAGAAAAACATTAAAATTTTAATAACACAACAAAATTGGTTCTCTTATCAAAATTAAAACACAAACCGTTTGATGTCAAACCAACTTGATTTTGTACTAATCAAAATTTCATAATTGTTAATTAGTTACTAATTGAGAGTACTTACACAATCTGTCACTAAATGACAGGGCAATCAAAGGTGGCGTTTAATTAATTTGAATCTTATAAAATCGTACCGTCGTGTTGGGTATTGATGTTTTTAAACGACTTCAAAAAGAAGGAGGTTATCAATTCGACAAGTTTTTTTTAATGTATGTTTCTACATAACTCCGTCACATATAGACGGATTTGCAAAATTCTTTTTTTGTTCGAAATGGGTTTATTTCAAAATGGTCCCATTTAAATTTCATATAGATCTGATGATGCGTTTCGGAGACAGACAACGGAACTCTTCAAAACATAACAGTAAATCAACCGCGAATGCTGCTATCGCGTAAATATGCATTGTTTTGACCCCAAGGATGAAGAAATTTCGAATTAGTGGGGTAGGTACGATAACTAAAAAAGTGAAAAATAAAAACTTTTATCAAAAAAACAACCGACCTCCGAAAAAACACTACAAAGTGAAATATAACTTTAATTTCGGAAGGCAGGCGGTGACAAAAAATTAAAATACATATCCAAAATCACCGACTTCCGAAATTAATGTTATTTTTCACTTTGTAGTGTATTTTCGGAAGTCGGTTGTTTTTTTAAATGTTACTTTGAACGTTTCGTTAGTTCGGGTCTTTTTTTTTTTGTAGACATTTTTTATAACTGTATCGTGAGTGTGTGTATGTGTTGTTGCAAGTCTGCGTCTTTGGACTTGTGGTTTTTAAGCGCTACTGATCACAAGGTTCGATCACCGAGTCGGGCCAGTAGTCTGGATTTGTGGGAATAGGCTCGCTCCCTATAACATCGAACTTAAATATAACTGGCGAAAAATGGGATACACATCTGCACGACCCTTCGGGCAAACAAGGGGTGATGTTACGTTTGTTAAAATAATGTTTCAGGCTATTGAGAGTTTCATAACTTGGCAATTTTTTTGAAATGTACAGGTTGGATTTTTGAGATGGGGCAATTAGGGCAAACGTTAACCGTTGTAGATACAGGAAAACGGTTTATTAAGAAACTCCTCTTTATTTGAGAAATGTTGATCTGCTGATCCACAGATTTTAATAAATGTAAAGTCAGCATGAAAAGTTTTTTTGATGCACATCGATCCTGTTTCTTACAAGGATTAAAAAACTCTATTGGAGCAATTGAGGTTTGAGAACTAGAAAAGTCAGAATTAATTTCATAGGACACTAAATACGATAAACACGAACGATACGAAATTGAAAATTTATCTTGACGACTTTAGAAATCAGGCAATCAGTGTCTGGTCTTATGTTAAATTTGTAGATGTCCAACATCTATAAATTGAAGCAATAGGGAGATAGAGGGAGTAGACCGTAATCTTCCACGCGGGCCCAGTGCTGGTCGGTAGATGTCACATATCTTAAAATTTTTGGTTGTAGAACTTGGCGGTTTCCTCACGACGTTTTCCTTCATCGTTTTGAGCAAATTATTTCATCACCACTGCTGGTGATGAATTAATTTACACAAAGTAAAGCGCCTGCCTGGGTTCAAACCTACGACCTACAACGAGTAAGTCGCCGCCATTACCACTGAACCAGCACTGTTTTCACACTACTAATACTTACTAGAGTTCCTAAAAGAACCTCCTAAAACAGTTTTTGCAGCACCTCCTTCTCTGCTAATCCTTCAAGAATGATATCTAGGCTGCTATGACAACAATTTTGAACATGCCATGACCTACATATTTTATAGCATAGTACGTGATACAGATAAAGTAGGAAGTGCCATAATACCACGCTGAGTCAGGGTAACCTAATTAGATGAAGCCTTTAAACTACTGTCGGTTAATTAAGAAAATAGCGAAAGCTACCTACTTAATACCCTTAGATAGTAAGTAACAGGAATGAGTATTTTGATGATAGGCGTTAGAAGAAGAAGAATATTTCAACAAAAGTTGCGATCGTCATCATTGTCATCATTTCTGCTGAAAGACGTCCACAGCTGGACATAGGCTTCCACCAAGCTCCGTCTCCTCGACCGGTTTTGTGCTTTCCGCATCAAGCGGATTCCTACGGCCTTCACAAGGTCATCCTCCCAACCTTTCGGCCCCATCGGCCATCTGTTTTGCGAGCAATGTGCCCTGGCCACTGCCACCACCGATCGCTGGAATCTGCGGTGGAAGTGGTGGAGGTCGGGAAGGCCTATGTTCAGCAGTGGACATCAGCCACCTGAAATGTTGATGATTAATAACCCTTTCCATTAAATAAATAATTTTCAAAATCACACTACTCATGAAAGTCGTACTTGTATAAGAAAAAAAAAATACACGTCTCCTTGAGAATCTCCTCCTTGCATTTTCGTCGATTAAAAAATATAACTAAACCGTCATACCTAAGAAACCTAAAATAAAATAACCATAACACATCCTCGCATCCCAAGTTTGCACAAAATTGGCAGCACAAGTTAACAGCGGGGTTTATCAGATAACCTGCATGTCTATCTGTCCAGTAACCCAATTACCAACACCAATGTCCAATGATTGGCCCCACGAGTCTCGTTCGCACTGCCACTGGCCATCCGTATTTCTGACCGAAGAAAATGTTACGAGATTTTCATGGAAATTTCAACCTACATAGGATATTATTTTTACGTAAAAAAATGGATTTGATGATTGGATTACTTAATCTGTTGTACAGTTATAAAATATTTTTGTATGCATTGTATGTAGGGCACATTGCTCGCAGAACGGATGGGCGATGGGGCCGAAAGGTTCTGCACTGGCGACCGCGTACTGGATGACGTAGCGTTGGAAGGCCTCCCACAAGGTGGACCGAGGACCTTGTGAAGGCCACATTAATCCGCTGGATAATGAACTGGCCGAGTTGGCGGAGCTTAGGAGAAACCTACTATGTCTAGCAGTGGATATCTTTCGGTTGAAATGATGATGAGAATAATATTAATCCTCTACAGAAGATAGACGACAGTCAGCCAGAAGTATGACGATTTAGTTAATTTTTTAACTGACGAAAATGCAAGGAGGAGATTCTCAAGGAGATGTGTATTTTTTTTTCTTATGTGTAGGTACGACTTTTATTATTTTTGTAATGGGAAGGGTTATTAAAAATACTTTCGAGGTTGGTCCCATTTTATTGTCATCATCAACATTTCAAGCGGATGATGTCCACTGCTGAACATAGGCCTTCCCAACCTCCACCACTTCCACCGCAGATTCCAGCGATCCGTGGTGGCAGTGGGCAGGGCACATTGCTCGCAAAACAGATGGCCGATGGGGACGAAAGGTTGGGAGGATGACCTTGTGAAGGCCGCAGGAATCCGCTGGATGCGGAAAGCACAAAACCGGTCGAAGAGGCGGAGCTTGGTAGAAGCCTATGTCCAGTGGTGGACGTCTTTCGGCAGAAATGATGACAATGATGACGATCACAACTTTTGTTGAAATATTCTTCTTCTTCTATATTTTGCCTTTTTTCTGGCCAATTAATTGCGTAATACACGATCAGTCACAATCTGAATAATTTTTAATATCTTTAAAAATCTAACACCTTTGCTTTATATGGCCGAAAAAATTGTCTGCTCAACTACGTAAATAACGCAATGAATGTTGTTGAACTTTCCAAATAAAAGCCAGCCCATGTGTGATGCAATTACTCGCTGATATAACAGTTTTCTACATATCTACATCCTAGCATTATTGATCACTCTCTGTTATTTTTAACCCCGCCGCAAAAAGAGGAGTGTTATAAGTTTGACCGCTAAGTAACGTATGTCTGTCTGTAGCACCGTACCTCTTAAACGGATTTGGGTGCGGTTTTTTTTAATTTTAAAGTAGGTTTTCTAGCGGTGGTTCTTAGACATTTTTCATCATAATCAGTTCAGCCATTTGAAAATTCAAAATCAAAATCAAAAGTCATTTATTTAAACTAGGCTGAGAATCAGCACTTTTCGAATGTCAAAATTACATAAGACAGTCCCCCAAAACGCCCGCCCTTCACCACTTCCTAGTGCTTTAGCTGTGAAGAAGAAGTGGCGCAACAAACTCTCCATTATTCTGATTATCAGGTCTTTTCTGATTGATGATGGGATTTGAGCATCTTCCACGGGTCTGATCGAGTCGGAATTTGGCATTCTATTACTTCAATGATATTAGCCGAACAAAGCAACTTCAAACTGATGCTGGAGCATCACCTGGAATTTCCAGGATACCCAACTTCACCATCAATAAACAGCAGAAATATCGTGTTTGGGCTCATTAAAAATTTATCGAGGAATAGGTTATAGATAAATGGTGTTCAGGGTCGGATGATGGAGTGGCAACGACGAGTGAGGATAAATTAATAACAAGCTTCACTGTGGAAAACATACGTAACGCTGTGCAGATTTCAGCAAGGCATTAAGTTTAAAAAGCAGGAAATAAAGTTAAATTTAAAATTTTTAAAAATCCCCGACCCGAACAAAAACCACTAAATAGTAAAAAAAATACATTTATTGGCCTTTTAAGTTGTAGGTAATACTTCGATCAAAGCATTGCCACGTTGCCGTCGGGGGACGGTCAATGAAAACGCCAATCAGACGAAGCCCAGCAGTAATGAATATAGATATGCTATTGTACAAACGATAACGTTTTCATCAGCCGTACCCCGACGTGACAATGCTTTGATCAAAATTGTACCGCTTGAGGCGGGAACACGGAAACGCGCAAGCCATCCACGAACCCGCCGCGGCTTTCCGTTACCGGACCTTCCTCGGAGAGGAATAACCCCTATCACCGGCGCACCAGGACACATGGCACGCCGTGACCACCCCAGGAACCAAATGGCACCAGACGACCCCATGTCTGGCACTCTTGGTCTCCCTGCGACGGGTCAGCACAGTGGCCCCGCCGCCTACCTCTTATCGGCCGCAGGGGATAGGGAGAGCGGCCAACGCTATACGGACACTTCTCCTCCCCTGCGGCCCCACCGCGTCCGCCATCAAACGGTGGCGTCCGCGTTCAGGCCGCGAAAGGGAAGAGCGCTACTCAGAAGTACCGGCACTCCTCCTCCACCGCAGCCTGTAACCCTCAGCCGCGATGCCTCCCATTCGACATCTCGGCCCCCCTCATTTGCGATGCACCTCACCGCAACCTACTTTTTGGCCGCTATGTCGTCGGCTTGGAGGCAAAAGCCCTGACGAGCGGCCCCACCTTGGGATTCCTCTTCGCTTCACTGTGGGAGGGTGACCACGGCTACTGAGCCCCCCCGCAACGACAATGCGGGATCCCACTGGGGGAGATACACCTTCCTCTTGAATTACCCTGTCTGTTAATAAAAACTCCATTAAAATCCACTACGTAGTTTAAAAGATCTAACAGCGTACAAACACGAATAGCGACTTTGTTTGATACTTTGTATATATAAATCTTTAAAATTTCCCTTTTTCAGAGTGTCACTGAGTCATCCCAGAGATAACAGATCGGATATTGGTAAGTGTTTTAGTTTTCTTTTTCTAAACATACCTACAGAAAGATGAGTTCTTGTAAATATTTATTTACAATTTATATTTTTTTTATTAACATTTTTTTTTTATGTGTACCTAAAAATCGTCACAAGAATCCCTGTTTCGACCAGACATAAAATAAAAATAGTAAAAACTGTTATTCAGAATTCGTTGAACCACAAACAGGTTTTATCAAGGCTGTTTCTGACTTTTCACTAATTGATATTTAAAAATGAAATGGGCACAAAGAACATTATTTTTACCTAAAACTTATTGCGAAAATGGAATATCACTCACCAATATTACTCGTAAAATGGCGATCAGGACCATCGTTATAAAAACGAAATCTTTTAGCGCTACGGATTGAGTTTCATCATTATTAATGTAAATAATACTTTTCTATTGACCTAATTGGAAGTTCCTTGTAAAATAATTATAATAACTTTATCAGCAATTATTTAATAGGGCCGCTTGAGCTTGTGCTATCTTTTTAAAGATATTGCGATAAGTTGTTTTTTGATACGTTCGTGTAGGTATACGTTACACTACAGCTTTATTATTAGAAAATCATACTGCCTAACTTTTTCCCAACTATTGCCTATCTGACCTTCACAATCCAATTACTGGGTAATACGATACCCCTTGGTAAGACTGGTTGTCAGACTTTTAGACTGGGGATTTCCCGTAATGACTGTCAAAGATCAACGCATGACTGCCGGAACCAACTATTTAATGTGCTTTCCGAAGCACGTAGGGATATCGGTATGTAATGGATGGTCACCCATCCACGAACTGGCCTCAGCAAGCGTTGCTTAACTTTGAATCCATGCAGCGAGTATTAAAAAGGAAAGGTGATTATTTAAAAATCGAAGCTCGTTATTTCCTTGTATTTGTGACCTACACAAAAAGTCATCCAATTTGAAGGAACAAACGGCAGTTTTCAGTACCACGTCACAGGATACATGCACCAGTTGTTGTCATGTACCGCCGAATTGGCAGCCGTGTCACACGTCAAACGTGATGTACGAGCCGAATAAAATATAGGCACGGGGCGTGACGGAAAAGGTGACGTTATTCGTCAATGAACTGTCACTTTTTTGTGGCCGATACCCTAGTTGTTCCATTTTCGAAATTGTTTTTTAAACTGAATACTTTTTTCGTTTTATTTTCGACCAGTGTTCGTGTTATTGGTGAGATGTATTATTTTTTTTTGTTGAAAAATTGACTGGCAAGTTTGACGTTGACATTTTATGTTTTTTTACGTGTAAATATGACAGTGTGCTGTTTAAATGTGTGTAATCGGATAGTAACCATAGTATGAGAGAGACAAAGCAATGTACGGCCAGCAGTGGTCTCTTTCTAGAATTAAAAAATTGGTAGACTTTAAGGTTTAAATATTTCTCTCAGAGCACTGGGCTTTTGAAGCTTGCTCATTTGAAATATTACTAAATAAACTACCTATATCATATAGGACTCCGCGGCAAATTTTATGACTGGTTTGTATCTTATTTGAAACATAGGGAACAAATTGTTGAAATCGAACAACAACAGCCACCACCGCCTCAATCACGCAAATAAGCGTAATAGGGTGTTTCTTATTTCTCATTTACGCAAAAGACCTTCCTTATAATATAAATGAGCCATATGTCTGCTTGCGGATGACATAATCTATACTTACTATTACTTACCTCATACGAAAATAACACCAATTTAAATGATAAATTAAATTTTGTACTAGATTCTACAACAAATTGGATGACTGAACACAACCTCGAAATTAACTTCAATAAAACTAAAATGATTACATTCCTCGCTAGTCAAAAATATCAATAAATATATAAAGTATTAGAATCCTAGTAAATATTGAAGCCTTCCAGGAACTAAAGATTTTATCCCTACCCTGTATCTATTATATTTGAAGTTTGTAAGTTCGTGCGTAAATACCCAAATTTGTTTACGAAACGAGAAGACATAAAATCGAAAATAATTTTAAGACACAAAAACAGATTAAACTTACCAACATTGCGACTAAAAATGCGCCCTAATAGTGCCGTTGTTATGTCTATAAAAAATTGTAGTAAGTTACCCGAAATAATGAAGAATTTAAATAAATATAGCATCTTTATCAATAAATTGAAGCTTTTCCTTATAAGCAAATGCAACTATAGTTTAAGCGAGTACTTAAATGACAAATTATAAGTAAATTCCTATCTATTGGTATCTACAAATACTCCCTATTAAAGATACCTACCTACTTACTCATAATACGAAAAATCCTTTTAAATAAATATGACGCATCCAATAAATAACTTACCTTAGAGATAATAAATAAAACTAAATAAAATAAAAAAATAAATGTATATTTTTTATAAAACAATAATTATAATTCTTCAATTTAATTTTGTGATAATAAAACAGTATAACTTACTAACTTCTGTGTGGTGCCGGACGTAAAAGAATAGCACCATCCCATTTCTTCCCGTGGGTGTCGTAGTAGGCGACTAAGGGACTTATCGCATGCACTATGCATTTGACCACCATACTGCGATCGCCAACCCGCCTGCCAAGCGTGGCGATTATGGCAAATCCCCCCCTTTTGGTGGAGGCTCATGGCCAGCAGTAGACGTCTTTCGGTTGATATGATGATGATGATGATGATCTACTTTTATCAACTTAACTAGTAATATTTATCACATTAAACACGCAGTGTTCTTCCTCCTCTCTCCTACTTGATCTATGCTGTGCCCGACAGGGTCCATAATTGTGACTAATATATATATTTTTTTTGGGTATGGCATCTCGCAGTTGACCTTGAGAGGCCGTGACTGCTTAACCGGGCTTTCCTGCGGTGACTTTTAGTTTTTAGGCTAAGAGCCTCCAGTCAGGGCTTACAAAACTACACTTATACCTATAGCGACTGCGCACTGAGGGCACCCCCTGCGGGGTACGAGCCTCGGCTCAGGGAATCACTGTTGGGGGGGGGGGGGTAGCAAGTGGGGACAGGCTCATATAATTTTCTTATTATTAAATCATGGGGATTTTAACTCTACTTGCTCAGCTTCGGCGCGGGCTGGCACTTCTGCGGGCAAGGGACGGTTGGGTGTGACTAATATTATTTCTCTACCAACTTTATACATTTATGGTACGCAATAAACACACACACAGTCACACATAACACAGTCGCTTTGTCTCTTTCTAGAAAGTGGTCACTTCTGAGCAGCTCAGGCCATTCGCTTTGTCTATAGTAGTAACTTCCCTATACATAAAACAAAAAATCGCTATTCAGTCAGTATCGAAACGGCAAAACCTACCAACCTTAGACAAAATCTTTAGTACATTTGTTCAAAATATTTTTGTGTACTTTTACCCTTAACCCGTCTCCGCTGCACAGGGTATAAATAACCCCAACCATAATAAAATGCTTAGCCAACGACTTTAATCACGGTGATAAAAAAAAATACAGATATATTTACAGACTTTACGCGAGCCGTCGTCGAAATGGCCGTATGAAAAATTATTGTTCCTCATTAATAATTAGGGGAACAATTTTTATTACATAATTATAAGCATAAATTTGCCGCTTGGCCAAGGTAAAGGGCTGATACTGGTGCCTGCCTGCTTAGCTTTTACCCAATTATGTTGGATCGTATTCGGCTTTTATTCTAACCAGTCTTAAGAATTGTGAAGTTGAATTTTGTATCATGAAAGCCCATGACTAGCTATTACGGTTCTAATGATTCCACCTTATGATATACAGACGGCGATGGTTGTTTTTTATCAAGTCCCGTTTTTACCCGAGTACGGCGAAACAAAAAGGACGTCTATGATTTTGACCGGTATGTAGGTCCATACAAACCGGTAAAACTCATAACCCTCCTTTTCACATAGAATAATATGTCTCTATGTATATGTATGTAAGTTCATCTGTTCCCCCATAACTTCTAAACTACTTTTCAGAATTTGACAAATAAGGTATCATTTGAAGGGTCTTGGTCGCTTGCTCATTATATATGACGTCACTTTAAATTGAATAGCCTTCTAAAGGACGTAAAGTCATGAACTGAAAACAAAATTTAACTGCATCCAAGACACATCAACGTAAGAAATGACAGCTCCCCGAACCCCCCAGACTTCCTCCTATAGCCCCTATACTAAAGAGTAACAACTAAAGTACCTACTGCAAGGGTTAATTTTATTACACTGCCCTAACTATAACTCTGTTCCTGTGTTAGTTAAACTTAATTCGATGTTTGTAATTGCTTTATCCCGTATTGGGGCTTGTATTTGTGTGTATGCCTGTTTGTATCGATTTCTTAATAAAGTACTGTAATACCTAACTAGTAAAGTATTTACTTATTGTACGAAGAAAGGATAGTTTTGGGGACGGTAAGAAATGTTACATAGTGCCGTCATTTGATTTATTATAAATAAAATAGGCACATAAATGGCACTTTTGAATGTCAACATTATCTAGAAAATCCAAAGGCACTTTTGAACGTCAAAAATTACAAGAAAAAAAAAATTGTTCACAGTACCTACCTACAGTTAAAACAAGTTTCAAAATATTTGTGAAATTAATCCTAAGCAGTCCTTTTAATCCACTATCTAATCAAAATTAAAATTCATATATTTCAGGCAAAACCTCAATATTACAAAAAAAAAATCACAATATGCATAACAGAAAAAAAAAATGTCATTAACATAATAAAAATTAAAAGTGTCAGAATTGGATTAAACTAAAACGTCAAATTTAAGGGCTACAGAATTGGAATTTAAATAAAATGTCAAAATTAACGGTCACAGAATTAAAAATAAAGTAACAAAATAAAAGTAGCACTTATAAACAAAACACTACTCGAAAAGTGACGTACTATACATAGTAAACAAAACTGCAACACAACAACGCGCAAGATTGCTTTGCAACTTTTGTTCACCACGAATACGACGCTTAAATCAGTACAATTTAATCCGCAAAAGTTAATCCAAACACAAATTTACACAGCCACGTTAATAAACTCGTCTACTTTATGAAAAAAAAAAATCTAAAAATAACTCTATTAAACCGTTATGAAAGCACACTTCAATTACCGCTCTAGCATTCGTAGGGTTATCGAAAATACACTCGAATATCGACTTAATTTGTGAAGAGACAAGGTGTAATGTTGTGTGTGTAAACGTATAGAAAGGGGTAAGTAATGAGTCACTTTAGTTTCAAATTGACGCCGGTGGGGAGCGCAATGGTAACGTTCCTCATTTGTATTAAAAAATGAACGAAAATTTTGATTGGATTTTTTGATTAATTAGTTGAGAGGCGATGTTTTCATATGAGGATGCTGTGGTTGCAGTGTTAATTAATAATTTAATATTTCAGGTGAACTCTTATTCGTCCATTTATTATTACTTCATTAATAATTTTGCATAGTTTGACAGTAGGTAGGTATTAATTAAAAGTAACCAAGTAGTAGTGTTCTGCCGGGGGTGCGGGTTGTTCGAAAGAGATACCGCGGCCCCTGGCACACAGGCAACTGAGGGAACACGGGTGGGTTTTAGTCAGTAAAAGTCTGACACGCCCTCCTGCTCCACCCAGAGCGGGAGAAGTTCTTTGATGATTTCCCACCCAAAAAAAATTAAGTAGTAGTGTTTAGTTTCTTTACAGATGATATTGATCTTCTTGAACATAGTAATAAATCGGAATCAAGAAAATTACTATCAAAATTGTGCTGATAATATAATCAGAAACAATACTTACGTAAATTGTATCACAACGATAGTCTTTAGACGACTCTGTTCAAACTTTGTTGTTGACTCAAAGCATTTATATAAATTACTAGCTTTTGCCAGCGGCTTCGCCCGCGTGGAGATCGGTGTATTATACATATAAACCTTTCTCTCGAATCACTCTATCTATTAAAAAACCCGCATCAAAATCCGTTGCGTAGTTTTAAAGATTGAAGCATATATAGGGATATAGGGACAGAGAAAGGGATTTTGTTTTATACTATGTAGTGATGCCCATTTACGGTCACTTTTTAACGTGCAAAAAGTCGGTCAGTAAGTCAGAAATTTGAAGCTAGTTGCCAATTCCAAAAACTAGATATCTATGAAGAAGAACGGCCAAGAAACTCCAAGGATACTATTTTAAATCAAGATATCACAAAATCCTGGGTACATTATTATTGTTGCTTTTACAGATGAGAACAATGTAAAAAATGAAGAAACAATTCCAAATATAAGATTAAAAAATAAGCATAAATAATATAAAAAAAGCATGTTAATTCGGTATAAGTAAATACCTATGATGAATGAGATGCACTCTTTTGGATTCACAATGCGATTGCAATTTGCAATTTTCAATTTTGCAGTTTGCAATTTTGCAATTTGCAATTTTGCAATTTGCAATTTTGCAATTTGCAATTTTGCAATTTGCAATTTTGCAATTTGCAATTTTTGCAATTTTTTTTGTGTTTGCCCATGAGACGGTAGAATATGGAGGACTACTTTTTTTTAAGAAAACAACTATGTACCAATTACCCATGTTTGCAAAAAATAAATGATTTGATTTTTAATGCTCGGTTCAACACCGAGAGTTCACAATCCAGTGCGCGAAAAAATCCCGTCGCGATATTATTACGGCCGTGTGCACGTCGACTGATAATGTCAGATCTGTTTGACTTGAAAGGTGAATTATAGCAACTTTTTCTCCAATACTTCCTAAAGGCATTCTTAACAAACAATACCTAATTATACAACCCTGGTTTTAGTATATGCGAAACCCGAAACACGTGTCTAGTATTTTTATATAAAGAATCTATGTACAAAATTTCAAAACTAAAAATCACAAAGTTATAAGCTTGTTATGTTACCGGTTGTATACATAATCATGGTCACCACGCGACCTCCGCGCGTCAAACGTCGTATTGTTCTCATTGATAAGGCAGTAAGTACCTAACCGTACGGCGATTGTATTGTACTTAATTGGTCATACATAACATTTTCCATCCCACCTGCAAAATTTCTTTGGGAAAAATAGAATGGTGTAAAAATTATTGGAGTCGATTCAGTTAATTATTTTGAACAAACTATGTTCAGGTTTCGCATATACTAAAAATAATGTTGTATAACCAAGAACCCCCTCAATTACTTACGCTGTTAAACAAGCACCATACACTCAAACCCCACATACGCTAAAATACTTATTCCAAATTCAATCCTTCCATTAACCAACATATTTACAAAGAGCAACCAAAACAAAAGAGGTCCACTTAAACGTACCTCACGGACCCCGTCCAACTTGTCGATTTAAAGGGTCCAGCGACCAGAATAATTTTCGGAAATCTACATAAGATAAAACAAAGGTCCAATGTGAATGATAACGGAAAACGTCTATTTCCTATTAGTAGGAGGGACTGGGCCGCAAAATTTTGAAACGGACCAATTTGCATGTTAACACCGGGCTCGACAATGCGATAATTGAATAGTAGGGGTACTCGGGTTTTGAATGTAATCTATTCCCGTGTTCCGATCCTTCGTCTGTTTTAAATTTGTTCAGGGTTCTGTATAGATGTGTAGGGAATGTAGAGATTACCTCTCGGCGCGGCGCCTCGGGCGGTTGAATATCACTACAGTATGAGTACATCGCTACAGTTATGAGGTTTCTACTCCGTTTCTGGTAAAAAATACTGGGTCTATTTGCGTGTTACATTTTGTACGTTCTTGTTATAAAAATAAAATGTTTTTAATTCAAGTAAAAAGACTCATATACAGACAATAAAGGATATAGACACGATAACAAGCACAGACAAAAATGAACACTCACAAGATAACAATATGTCTACTGCAGCATTGCCGGACATAAGGACAATTCACTCTATCGGCGATCATCGCCAGAACGGTGTTGTCGCTGCCCCGCACTCTGCGCACCAGAGACGCACACCGCTTGCGCAATGTTGCGTGAAAGCAGTCGGTGCGTGCCTCCGCGAACATGCCCGAGGCGCTGCAGTGGTTATGGATAGTCATAATATTACTTGTTTCTAGCTGTGCCATTTTTTTCGTAAATTGTGTATGTAAAGCTCGGTTCTTTATTGTGTTCCCTAACTATTTAACCATAAAATAAAGCGCCACATTTCTTTTTGTTCTAATCCTCATTTGTCCGAATGATAATTTGCCCGAACTTTATGTCCCTTAATATAACATGCCATAAAATCGAAATCTCTAAATACAATATGCCCTAACTTTGTTTAGCATAAATATTACAATCAATAATATACAAAAGAAATAAAACCGTTTTCATTCAAAGATAAAAGTCCTAAATTCAAATCATTTAATGTTTTTTTTTTATCCTAACAACGTTTTCAAAACAAATTTGTATTACAAAGCTTCTTTTATGTACTTCTCTCAGGCGATAAGTAGATACAAGTTAGGTATATGACACATAGGCAATATTTTTTTCTTCTACCGACTTGTTTTGAGGTAGTTCACATGTTGTGTAGTTCCCTGTAAGAAGCATGCAAACTAGTATACACCATGCATGCAACAAACATGCAGCATGCAAGCGAGCATGCAACATGCAGCCGGCATGGTTCCTATCACGGCACTGGCGCTGCGGGGATCCGGCCGTCCCACGCGAACTTATCGCCGCAGATGGTTTAATGCTCACTACCGTAGCTTCGTCTTGCCGGCGAGGCCGGCTTCGCCGGCCAGCCTCAGCCGCGGCGGCGACTGTTACAACCACCTGCTCCTCAACTAGCGGACCGCCTCACCCATCGGCGCCTGCGTGATTTTAAATTACAGTCTAGGGGTAGGGCAGACAAGACTGCGTGTAGTCTGATTTACTGCGATTCGTTTCTGTCACTAAAACATCATTTTTAGCGAATGTTTTAGGACTAACAATTAAATCGGACAAATAATTTTAGGAGAAGAAAGGGAGTACCGTAGAGCTCACTTGCAACTTAGTTATCGCTTATCTTCTTCATCTAATAAAAACTGACAGACTAACCAAAATTCTGATAACAACACAACATTCTGTGTAAATCTTCGTTGGATTTGATTACAGGTTCGGACTATGTTAGTAATTTAGTAACTAAATTTATCTGAAAAACCAAAACTTAGTCGAGTAGTTTAGTAAGTGATTTAGTCAAGTCAATCCATTTGTTCAGCTGAATACCTACCGCCCCTCACCATGTAATTGCTCACTGGATGATCGGCTAAACAAGGTTGAACCTATCAAAATTAGTCGAGTTCAAAAGCTGTTTCATTCTCAAATTAGCCAAGTGTTCTTAGGGATCTTTTGACTAACAAAAGGTTTTCATTTACAAGGAAGATATGAGTGACCTTATTGGTTTGGATTCTTCAAAAGGTCAGATGTACTTAAACGAAGCAAAGGAAGTACGTACGGATCGTATCAGGTAGCCCTTTTTTGTGTGGAAAATCATCAAATAACTTCTCCCGCTCTGGGTGGAGTGGGAGGGTGTGTTAAACTTTTACTGACTAAACCTCACACGTGTTCCCTCAGTTGCCTGTGTGCCAGGGGCCGCGGTATCTCTTTCGAACAACCCGCACCCCTGGCAGGCAGCCCTTGCGGGCCGCACCAGTTGGTGCTAACATCTCTTTGAGGCGCGCGTGGACCACAACGCGCCGTCAACCTGGGCTTGGGCTTTACCGGACAGCGAGCTACCCATTACTCGCCATCCGCAAGCCCGCGCCTACGGTGGCCGGGAATCAGCCTGGGATTCCCGACGCCCAGGGCGTCTCCTGCGAAGGCTACGGCCGAGAGGGCGTACATGTACTGAATCTCCCTCACGTGCGTCGCCTCCCTCTTGGCGAGCATCACTGCTTCGCTGAAGGAGGTGACGGCTAACCATGCACTCTCGCTCCGTACCATGGCCTGGACCAGGGCCGGACGCGAGAGATCGCCGACAAGGTAGCCTTCGTAATTCGTTTTGTTGTTTTATAGTTTTTGGCTACTGCCATGGATAAATGGCGTGAGTTTATGTATGTGTACCAACTCCCTCATTTTAAGCATCATCTTAAAAAGCCCCTAAATATTACCAGGACCTAAAACTCTTAATAAAACAACCATAGTATTTCATATAACTTGCATCAAAATAAGCATATTCACCTCTAGTTAGGCAGATGTTAGACATAACATTAGATTCGTTAAAACGTTACAATTCGTTGAATTATTACCAAATAAAAGCAGATTAGCATGAATGGTAAACGCTAAACCCTGTATTAGTTCCAAATATTCCGTTGGCCAAAACAATAATTATTCGTGTACGGTTTAGGCAACGTTTCTGTAATTCGATCATTGATGGTATTATTTGTCCTATTAGCATTTATACCGCTAATCTGAACGAAGATAATGATTGTGTTAGCAGCGCTTTATGCCTGCATAATATTTTTCAGCTAAGCTTTTGATAAAAGTCTCCCTTTTAAACGAAACGATATGTGTTTCATAGGGAAAGTTGGTCAAAGTGGCAGTTAGAACCAACCCTATTATTGCAAACTGCACGCAAATGCCACAAAGACCAAAAAATAAAACGTAGAAATTTACATCTGAATAAGCAGAGATGTAAACACATTTCGTTAGTCAGTTATGTTTGGCCCCATGTATGTAAGCCTATTACCATCAACCGCCCCAATCCAGACTCCACAATTCCTATGAGTCATTTCTAACAGTAAACCCAGTGGTTTTGGCTCAGACTTTCGAGTAGTAGGTTGTGATTTCGAAATCAAAGTCACTTTGTGTATTTGATTTCATCTCTCTCGAAAAGGTGAAAGAAATCATGAAATCGGCATTCCTTAAAACCAAAAATTCGAACACTTGTGCTATTCACAGTGTGGGTTGCACTGGGCCCGCGTGGTGGATTATGGCCCGTTCCCTCTCAAAAAGGAGGCCGGTTTCCCAGCATGGAGAACTTTATAGACTCATTATGGAGACCAAACCCCTGGATTTAGCAGCTACCAGAGCTCAAGTTTTGGTGTTAGGCTTTGCCCATGCCCTGCAGTCGGTAATGCTACCACTAGTGTCTAAACTAGTCACTTTAAAAATTACACGTAGAAAATTCACTAAGAAAGACTGCAAAAAAAATAACCTTTCCATGTAATCTGCTATAATCAAAGTGAAAACACGTAAACTCAAAATATACTTCTCTAAGTTTGGACGTGTCGAGGAATGTTCACAAGCTGCGCCCTGATTTATTGGCGTTCGCAGACTTCGAGGGAGGGGGGCTAGTAGGGGAAGCAATGTAGCTGGAATTCATTATAAGAAAGTATTTTGGACCACGGATGTGTTTGAATGGAAGTGGGTAGACTGTTGATTGCTTTAAGACTCAAAGAGAAACATTTGAAAATTTAGTGCAGAGCACATCTTAGTGACAGTTGACAGTTGGTTCAAAATTGTGGGACATTTCACCTTCCATCTAATAATCCGGTATAAAGATGCAACGCAAGCTTTTAAGATTAGACACGGAACAATGTTATTTGCGATACATAAACCACTTATGACTATTAAACCTATTCGTCGTAACTAGCTCATCCGACAGAGGTTCTGTTCAAATCTCAATAATGAATACAAAAAAACACCTTCCATTTTTCTCGTATTTGGAAGATTTCCGGGAAACTTTTCCAATTTCTGTAATAAAAGAAGACAAAGACATTAAGTATATAGATAAGCGGTATTCTTCAGTTTGTAATTTTTTTTAGCAGAAGTATTCCTCTTTGGTTGTGGTGTGGATATTGATGCCCTAAAATTGTTAGCAAAAATACACCTACAAACTAATACAAGTATAGTTAAACGCAAATGTAAGAATGCACCAGCTTGAGCATTATTGTAAGAAACTTAAACACGCAAACTAACAAATATTATCAAAAGAAGCACTGTGACTAACATGCTTGTTAAAACTTCACGATATTTCAATACTCAGCCTTTTAAAGAACGTATTCTTATTTCTTCAATTCTATGTACGTTTTGTAGTTACAAAGCGCACATACAATTGAAAAAATTGAACTATGAACACATAATACGTACTTACGTATTGTATTTGTATTTGCCATTATATGTCAGCTAGCAGATAAGACATTCTCTTAGAGATGTGGAATTACGCAGTAGTGAGATAGTCAGTGGCGTAACTACGGTGGTCACGCAGGGTAAAAGCTCTGGGCGCCTCTCGAAGGGGGCGCGCAAAAGTCGTCAATTATTAAATAAAATTTAAAAAAAACATCAATAAACCATTTCATACTGTTACCTATATCTACGAAATCTGAAGACCTATATGAATATATTGTGCAGTACGAGGATGAAAGCGTATTACCAAATCTGCCTATTTCCATTCAAATTCTCTTAAAATTGCAGCATTGCAAGCGTTTTTAGCTAGAAGGCTAAAAAACCCTTGCAATGGTTAATTGGTCAAGAAATGTTACGCGACTTAGCTTTGCTCAGTGTAGACCGAAAAGATAATTTACGAAGTGGCGCAAATGTAGGTTGATGAACCTACTTTTCAGAAACTACACAAACAAATAATAAATAAACATTCCTCCACATTCATATTGACTTTACTAAGTAAAGTGTATTCAAATGTTACCCAGTAAACAAAGTGTTGCCAGTATTTCTCCGTCGCAGATACTGATGGAAAGTATTCGCGACCGCGTCTAGGAGATTTGTTTTGTAGCTATTGTCTGTGACGACGCGTATTCTTTGTCTAAGTACTCGTATTATGTAATCATGAGAGTTTTCTTCGTAATTTTACCGAGCTACTAATGTACTTTAGCCACTGAAGATTTTGTCATGCGAATTTGATCCTTATTCATGGAAAAGTAATTCATTAGGAGTATATGAATTTAGTATTGTATTGATGATTTTACACGTGCATACGTGTTACGGTCGCGAATCATATCTACTTACGTGAACGAAAAGGACGCGGACGGAGGAGTATGTGGCACAGTGAAATTTTAGATGGAGAAGGAGTGCAGAATGCTAATATTTTTTTTTTTTAATTTCGGTTAATCAAAATTAAAATAATTTATGGTCGAATTTCGACCACTCTCGGCGACCACTAGTTAGTAGTTGCAAATTGCAAAAATGGTAAGCAAATTTGAATTTCGTGGACTACTTTACCGCATCTCAAGATAGAAGAAAAAGCAGTGATCAAGACAATTATTTTGAACTCAAAATGAAGCTTTATTATGAAGCTTATTCATCCCAATATCGAACAGAAGCCTACAGAAGGCATCTGCTCTTACGTTACTTAAAAACTTTGGTCTAGTAACTACTTTTATTTTATGTAGTTTTAGTAATAAAAGTTACTGACTATAAATAACAATACTTGATGCGTTCTAAGCAAGGCAATAGCGGCATTACCCTTGCCCTAATTTTTTTCTGTAGGTATAAACACTGTAAATTTTTTATTATTGAAATAATTATGTTAACGAGAACAATGGACATCAATGTGATGTTTAAGAACTATATTTCTCTTTCCGCTCTTGAATCTGTAAATAAATCGAAGTGGGTTAGTGAACAGCCCACTGGACTGGCCCGTCGTAGTGGTCGCAAGCGCTGAGCATGAGGTCTTGCGTTCTATTCCCGGGCCGGTCAAAATGTTATCATGTTTTTCCATCTGAAATTTCGCAGTAGCGGCCGGAGTCTAAATGTGTCCGATTGATTACAATATGCTCGCCCTCTGTTACATGGAACTTAAATACAACTGGCGAAATTTGTTTGTACTATTTGTGCACCTCTCTCACATACATACCCCCATCCCTTTCTTTTATCATACAACATTTAAACAACCGTATCTATCGTCTCCAACAAATCGCAGAGCAATATCTACACATACATAAACTAGATAGAGGTGCGAAATCCTTGCACGTTCCTCTACCTGCTCTATGGTAGAGTATAAAAGTCAGTACGTAGAGGGGTCGACGTGCATAATTCTCTCTGGAAGACAAACTACCCCTGTTTAAGGGGAAGCTGCTCTTTTGGTTATGGGAAAAGTGTGGTCATTGCTATGGGGATCTTGTTTCTAGTTTTGATACTGTTTTGTGCAATATTTATCTGGTTTTGTTTCAATTATTTTACTGTTGTTTCAATTATTATTCTTTACCATAAACTTCAACATAATTATATACATCGTCAGATGTAACATTCAGACAAACTCACTCGACACCAACACAACTACTTTAACTCATACACCCACACAATCACACATCATCACACATACACACACTCCATAAAATCACACACAACATACGTTAACAACATGTAACATACTAGGTTTATTCTCTTTTTTATTCTTTTATTATTTTAAGTTTTATTGTATATTCCTTTCTAGTAGATTACCAGTAAATTAGTAGAAATTAAGAAATTTATTGTAACGTAGTATTTATTACATATATAGCAATAAATGTAAATGGAACGAAGGAGCCTGGATCTCACGACACAGGGAATCCTAGTGTGAGT
Organism: Polymixis lichenea; assembly: GCA_949091785.1. NCBI lineage: Eukaryota > Metazoa > Arthropoda > Insecta > Lepidoptera > Noctuidae > Polymixis > Polymixis lichenea. The sequence goes on from OX420937.1 coordinate 3,316,722, forward strand.
TCCAGGAAGCAACGCATTTGAATGTAACTTTTAAAACAATAAATTATTCTATTCTTATTCTATTCTAATTAATGGACGATTCATAAAACTTACAAGATACACAAAAGTGACAATTAGCGTAAATACACTATGAAACGCGAATTATGTTATTCACAATCTATACGAATAAATACAATTAAAGTGTCTGTTTTTAATGTCAAAATAATAGATGATTTTTACTCAATGCATAAGAAAGTTACGGTAATTTTACCAAAAAAAATAAAAAAATTAAAAAAAAATTGTCTATCTATTCCGTCTAATTTCCGAAATGGCACGATCAGTTTTGACAGGACTTTCACTGGCAACTATCTTGATATTTTAAGGAGTTACATAGCAAAGCCACGGGCACAGTTAGTTAGAGGATAAACAATTTGGTTTAATGTAAATAATCTACTCTTTAAAGACAACGCTCAACATGCCCGTCCTGCACCACTTCCTTGTGTTAAATCTTTAGTTTTTGAAGATCATATTTTTCCTTAAGAAAACTTGCCCTTAAGTGAAGAATTTTACCACTTGTAAACTATTCCTTGATAAGGGACTGTGTCGGCTGATTAATTTCATTACACACACTCCAAAGCCGTCAGCAGATCGCTCCTTGTAATATTAATTGAAGTTCTCCAGATTTCTCCAAGATTCTCAATCTTCTCCAGTGTACGCCACAGTAATTAATAAAGACTGGGTCGAAAATATTTTTTCTCGGAAACTTAGAACAGAGATTTATAATTAATCTTGTTATTTTTGGAAGCTATCTGTGATTTAATTAGGTTTCTGTGACCGAATGCTAAATCGACTACCGAAATAACTTTTGTTATGACTACGTGGCAATTTTATTCCCAGGCTTTTATCTTTACAATATTAATACGTGAAGCAAAATTTTTGTATACACGGCTACACATTAAACTATACATTTCTAGTATAAGCTGATCTCGCATTGTATAGGATTTCCGTATAGAGATCCGCGAGATCAGCATAAACTGAAAATTACTAGCTCAATGTGTAGCCGTGTGTACACCTTTTTACGAAAATTATGCGGACGGAGGAGTACGTAATAATTATAATTTAAATATTAATTAAATAATTTGACACAGTTAAAGATTGTATGGAGAAGGAGTGCAAAAAGCTAATGTTTCTTTAATTACGGTTGAATTTCGTGTTTTTTAGTTATCGTTGAATTTTGACTCTGGACGACGGCCAGTATTAGTAATTCCGCAATAAAACAATTATATAGGAATGTTTCTACAATAAGGCTATTTCATTCGGCTTTCTTCGTTCCGTATTCGGTGATCGTCGGAACTCACTCGCGCTAATCCCGGGGGCGTACTACATCACTGCAAACCCTGCTGGTACCGCCACTCATTAACATTTAAATTAATTTATTTCATTTTAATATCTACGTTGTTCCTAAGTAAGATATTGCTCGACAGAACACTTCTTAAGATAACGTACCCAAAGGGTGCCAACGGAACCCAATTACTTAACCTCCGCTGTCCGTCATTGCGGTCATCCGTATGTCTGTCAGTGAACTGTAAACTCATGAACCGTAATAGGTAGACAGTTGAAATTTCCACAGTGTGTATACTATCTAAAGTAAAAATTTAAAGGAAGTCCTTTAAGTTTTCACTCTATTGCATACAAGGAATGTGTTTTTTTTTTAAATATGTTGTGTGAAATATCGTACGGTGGGTCGATACCTTTCGTGTGTAACTCCGACTCCCACTTGACCTGTTTTTTTATAAATTGTTTATGGATTTTTCATACATGGTGAGCAATAAATAGTTTTCTTGTTCTTCAATTAAATGAAGTTAAAGACATGTCATTTTATTTAAGCCGTATGACGTTGTCTTGTTTACATTGTCCCCAAACTATTACTGTACATATTGCTTTGGTCATTGGGTGTGTAGATGTTTTGGGGCAGAATGATTCCTTGTCAGTATACATCTTTTTGGGGCTGAATGTACCTTATCTTTTGTACTAAGTACAGGTTTCTCTGACACGGATCACGTTGTCTGCCTAGGCTTATTCTGTAATAGTGTTGAATAGTGGCTAATAATAAGCAACCCGCAATAGGGTCTATTATAATAAGCGTGGTGGATTATGGCCCACTCCCTCTCACAAAGAGAAAGCTTCTGTGCCCCAGCAGTGAGAACATTATAGGCTGATCATGATATAATTATTATGGTCCTAATATTAAACAGCTCTAATGAATTGAGAAACTAAATTCATTGGATTAAACAGTTTGATAATTATTATTTGTTTTATTATTATTTATTGTTATTTATTATTTAATTACTAGTTTTATAATTATTATTATTATTTTTATTATTATTATTTTATTTTATTATTATTTTTTAACAGCTTGACGCTTCATTAAATATCGATGGAGGCATTTTACAAAAATGCCGGTTGAAAACACATTTTTATTTCCCTAACATAGTCGAATCCAATTTACCATGAACGCTATATCTGACCTTATCTTAATATTTTTAATATACGCATGCAAAAATACCACAATCCAGAAAATTACGGCAAAAATAAGAAGTTTATCTCATATAATTTAAGGGCTAATGCTAATTCGGAGGAAGATACCAAAACTTTGGCGAATAAAATGAATGAAATATAATAATTTGAGCTTCATTCGCCAATAAAGAAGGAAAGATAGGGCAATAGGACTTTGTTTTACTTCTTTAATTTTAATGGAAATGATAATATTTCATGAAGGATCTCTGTCTAAGCAGCAAATTGAGAATTTTTCCTCGTAATCAAAAGCCTGAAAGCCACCAATCTTACCAACGGGTATTTAACCATTTATTTATTTATCCATTTACGTACACACAATTATACACCGTGACATTTTAGTCGTGTTACAATGGCAGCCCACTTCATGTACCCAATGACTGCTATCTACTACCATTAATAAAAATAAAAAATAAATAACATTTGCATAATCAAAAACATGAAAATATCACTAAGACGCATGACGTAGTTTGAAACACCCTGTTATGAAGATGGAATTAATGATGGAATGTGATGGTAGGTAGGTAGATATCTTCTACCGTTTGATACGTAAACATTATTAACATGGAGGGTGTTTCATAATTCTAAAGCATTCATTATTTTTCTTTGTATCTATTATCTTAATTAATGGTAACAATGTTTTAATCGTGCCTAGAGGTATGTTATGACGGATACATTGAGTGGACCATCTTTGTAAGACGACTAAAATGTCACGGTGTATAAACAGACAAGAACAAAAAAAAACAGAAAAAAGTAGGTACAGAGGTGATGCTAATTATTTCTAAATAAATCTCTTCCAACAAACCTGCGATAGGAGAGAAGATAAAGAGATGTCGACAGAGTGTGTGAAAGAGAAAAATAAAATTCATATAATCAAAAACAATTCACTTATTTAAATTAAACGTATCGTGTTAACCAGTTACCTGGTTGTAGAAGTAAAATTGACAGGCTCTGCCAGTCGAATCGGATCCAGTAGAATATCAGTATTTACCAACTAAAACTTGCGCTACGTGTAAGCATGATGTCTTGGGTTCGATTCCCAGGTCGAGCAGTGTTATTTGGTTTTTCTGTCTGGAATTTCTCAGTAGCAGCCCGGAGTCTAGATTTGTTCCCGGTTGATGGCAATAGGCTCGTCCCCTATTACATGGGACTTAAACAGAACTGGCGAAATGTGGGTGCTACAGCTCTACCCAATCCTCCGGGAAACGCGGGTTTTTACGTAAGTTGGAAAAAGGCTAGACAAATGATGACCTGTATCTAAGCAGCCTGTAGGTTCCAGTATAATCCGCCTATTATTATTTTCCGACTGCTGGGATACAGTCCTCCTCTGTGAGACTGAGTGGGTTATAATTTTCCATACAGGCCCAGTGCGGGTTGGTAGATATCACTTGTCTTCGGTTGAAAAACATGCCGGTTTCTTCCACCCTTTTGAGAGCAGTGATGAGGAAATCCAATACACAAAGGAAAGTGCCTTCTTGGGTTTTAACTCATGATCTACAACACGTTATTCTGGGCTGATACCACTGGACCACCATATCTGGCTCTCTTTATAGGTTCCAGCAGTAGTGATTAATCTTTGATCTAAGATAACGAGGCTCTAGATAATCTTTTACCAAATATTAATAATATGAGCTGACAATTACTGAGATATTGTGTGTGACAGTGACATATTAATGGCTTAGGAAGTCATGTCGATACACTAAATATTTGGGGCAGGGGGGAGATATTAAAGGTTGCTTTTTGTAATTCCTTCGGAGTAGTTTCGATAGATTATTTCTTATGTTATAATTTTTGGAAATATTGTTAAAGTTTTAATTACGTTGGTAATACAAATGCTTATTTATTGATTTACTTCATCATCATCATCATCATATCAGCCGAAAGACGTCCACTGCTGGACATACCTAAGCCTCCTCCAAACAGGGGATTTGCCATAATCGCCACGCTTGACAGGCGGGTTGGCGATCGCAGTATGGTGGTCAAATGCATAGAAAAAGCTGCTGCCCATTCTCTAGTAAGTCCCTTAGTCGCCTTCTACGACACCCACGGGAAGACATGGGATGGTGCTATTCTTTTACGTCCGGCACCACACGGAACACACCGATTTACTAACAAACCTATATTTACGCTGAAAATGTATAATCACACAAATAAAAATACAAACACAAAAGGACACATAGGGCTCGAAGTACTCGTACGCATCGCTGTCGTCTGGAAACATGCCTAGAAGACTGGCAACATTGCCAGGTTGAATAGTCATACTTACTAATTCTTTCGCCAAAGAACAACCCAGCCCTTTGGTCACCTGAAGTGTCGACCAGGTGGCAAGTAATTTCCTTTAAACACACAAACAAACTACTGTAGAGTAACAGCGGCAATAGGTACCTAATAGATAAATAATAGTTTAGTAAATATATATGTATTGAACCGAGCGTTAGTATCTGTTAACAAAGTGCAAACATTTCTCCAATAGCCAATTATTTTGTGATCTTTACCATAGGACGAACCACTTTACAGTATTTAAAACGTGCTAAAATTATATGTCCTACTTCCTCCAGGTCATACCGATAAAAATTGTTATTTCAGTGAAAAGTTGAACTTTAAAACACAAAGCAGTTGTCGAATAGATACAGTCTATGCAAAACCAGTTAATTAGATCTCCGAAGTTACTACTATAAAACGCATAGAATCACAAACAGATATCTATTATCACTGGTGCCAACGAACTTCAAGATACCATCGTCTTTAGAATATGCAAACAATGAACACTAGAGAAACCCGTTCGATAAACTGAAACCTCTCCTGTTTAGAATCCACTGCTGATTAAACAGCACCACTTGAATTATATCTATTATAAAACGCGCAATGTATTTTAACATGTTTGAATGAATGAATGAGATAATGATCGGTGATTATACGTGGTGGGGAGTGCAATTGTAAATTTTAAATAATTGGGCAATAGTGTGAAATGGCGTGTCGCAGCCACTAAAGGAAATCACGCGGTGATTTTATTACGGCCGAAGCATTATTTGGCCTATCTACTTTTGTATAATGCGATAGTTTGAATGGTTAGTTAAATAGCGAAGGCACGAAAGGAAACAGAGCAAAAGTTTATATCATTGTGAATTGAAATGACCACTGTATTTATTACGCTTCATGTAAATGCTACCTAATTGTGGCGAATTGTTACACCGTGATTTCTAGCGAATGAAGCACTGAGCTCTAAATTTATTAAACGATTTTGTACCTTAGCTAACTTTCACCATTATGCACTAATGTAAGTGAAATACCAGTAAATTGAGAGTTACCTCTTAGTTAAAGGTATTTCTTAACTGTTTCGCGCTTTAGCTTGGATTAACTTTTATCTTTTACATTTAAATATTAGTGAACGCCTATTGGTAGAAATTCCACCATATTACATTCAAATTTTCATCAACAATAATCAGAAACATTACCTTTCTGCATTCCTTCTCCATATAAACTTTAACTGTGTCAAATTTCATACTCCTCCGTCCGCGTAATTTCATACTCCTCCGTCCGCGTAATTTCATACTTCTCCGTCCGCGTAATTTCATACTCCTCCGTCCGCGTAATTTTCGTGAAAAGGGATACAAAGCTTTTGCTTCACCTATTATACATGATAACATTTTATCCAGTGCGCAAACTGTAACCATGAATTCAGCATATAATTCTAGACCGCTAGCGCAGAAATTTTTCGTCGGTTATACAAAAAAAAATCAGCTGTTCCATACATTTTGACCGCGTATATATTGCACTTTTCTATGAAACCGTTGACCTTGTGAAGGCCGCGGGAATCCACTGGATGTGGGAAGCACAAGACCGGTTGAAGTAGAGGAGCATGGGGGAGGCCTATGTCCAGCAGTGGACGTCTTTCGGCTGAAATTATGATGATGATGATGATGGACCGACGAAAAAATTCTACGCTAGGGGGGGGGGTCTAGAAGAGTGATGGGTCGTTAACGGTTTTTCCGTTAACGTAACGTCAACGTTGATTTACGTTCGTCAACTAGTTAAAATCCTCAACGAGTTAACGTGCAACTAATGTCGACTTGCAACGTAAACCGTTCATTCATTGAACGGTTTTTATTCAACGCTGCGACGTTCAACGATTCTTATAGTGGTATACTCTTCTTAAAATAAATATTTCAAAAATCAACTGTTGTGTTCGTTACTTAGAGTTCAAATTCTACGACATGACCGTCGCTCGGAATCTCTGATGGTATTTTCAACGTAAGTTTTTAGCTCAGTTCGTTAACGTTGATTATTAAAGTAGTTATATTCATAAACGTCGTTGACAAATTCAACTAGTTAATTCAAAAACAGTTGACATTAATACGTTGACAGGAGATCACCGGTTGTTTCAACTATTCCATTGATTCAACGCCCATCGCTACTCTAGAATGATATGCTGAATTCATGGTTACAGTTTGCGCACTGGTTAAAATTTTATCCTGTATAGATAATGAACTTTAAGAAATCTCTCGCAGCATCTTACATCAATTTCCCAATCATTTATGGCTGCAGCAAAGGTCATAAGAAGTACCTATCCACTTCATCTTTTCGATCAAGAGATTCAATTGAATCCAGCACACAATGTGACTGTGCTGTTATGAAACTTTTGACTTGACGTAATAATTCGTACAATACATCAAGATGACTTTCACTGATAGATTTAACAAATGTGGTATTTTCACAAATTTGTGAGAATGAGAATATTGCGTGACTAGCATATGCCAGCGGCTTCGCCCGCTTGGAGGTCGAAAATTATCCCACGGGAATATACTATCGGTATAAAAAGGAAACTATGTGTTAATCCAGGTTATAAACTATCTGTTTGCAAAAAAATCATCCAAATATGTTCAGCCGTTTTTGCGTGATTGTGTAACAAACATCCAAACATACAAACTTTCACATTTATAGTATTATTATATAATAAGATATATTATAGTAGGATTGTTGTATTAATATTTGTATAGATCAACGACTACTTAAACGATAAGAATTGTTGGTCGCTGTGATTAACTCAAGACAACGTTTGTGTTCTTTCACCAGAATTAGCTTACCTACTAACAGGTCATATTTACTTAATAATCATTGTTTTATTTGACTGTATAAACAATTTTTTTTATTTTTTATTATTCATATTTTCATTTATTGTATAGAATCAAGTTCTTCCAACTTAACAGACAGCTGTACTGCTGAGGAGTTTGTTGCGCCACTTCTTCTTCCCAGCTAAAGCACTAGGAAGTGGTGAAGGGCGGGCGTTTTGGGGGACTGTCTTATGCAATTTTGACCTTCAAAAGGTGCTGACTCTCAGCCTAATTTGAATAAATGACCTTTGAGTTTGATTTTGCGGCTTTTTTTTTACTTTGTCGTATCCAGCTGATGATTAATGCAAACTAGAGTTGAACGCTCTTGTTCATGAGATCGACCCACCCGATTGGTGTATTGCAAACCACTCAAAGATAAATTCCCGAGTCCCAGTAGTCGGACTGTTTACCATCATCCTACTAGTTCCGTTAGGTAACATACCATCGTTCCAGTTTACGTATGCAAGTACGTTCGTCCTACATACTCAGTACATCGATTTTCCTATAGCGCAATTCCATGAGGGGCCTATAATTTGCTAGGGCGTAACACAAAGCCAATTGACCCACTTCTGAAAGTGCTACACGGTACTTGCTGGTAATAATTCACGTTTTTACATACAAGTGGAACGTGAGGAGTATGACAAGGGCCTACTTGCTTAGGTTTTTTTTTTTTAATTTCAGAGAAATAATGAAGCGCTGCCGTGGTATTCCCGTCTTACTCATACTTGCGAGTTGTAGGTTGTGGGTTTGAGCCCAGGCAGACATTTCATCACAACTACTCCCAATAGGGTATTTTCCAATTTCTTAAAAACTTATCTAATTCGAAGGTTGGGACGAAATATGTTACAGAAAAATTAAAATAAATTCATTTACATCCATTTTCTCAATTAAAAAAACTTATTCCAAAAAAAACAACCGACTTCCGAAAAAACACTACAAAGTGAAAAATAACTTTAATTTCGGAAGGCGGTGACTTTGGATATGTATTAAAAAAAATTGTCACCGCCTTCCGAAAGTAAAGTTATTTTTCATATAAAATGGGACCACACGGGAAGCACGAGCTTTCAAATAAAAAAGGAATCATCAAAATCGGTTCACCCAGTCGAAAGTTATGAGGTAACAAACATAAAAAAAACACAGTGTAATTGAGACCCTCCTCCTCTTTTTGAAGTCGGTTAAAAACGATTTAAATCAAATGTCGTTTTCGTTGTTTTGAATTTACCGCCAAATCGCTCCTTACGATGACTTTTATCACGTGACGTCAAATTTGTGTAAACTGAAGTAGTTAGTAAATAACCAAATGAATGTCGAGTTTATAATTATCAAGATTTTTTTTTAATGGATGAAATGAAATGAAATGTTTATATACGTAAGTAGATCTTAAAAGACACTTTTGCACGTCAATATTTTGTTCGTCAATATTTTTAAAAACTAGATGGCGCCGGCATTTCCTAGCTGACTGTTCCCTGAGAAGAAAAGCCGAAACAAACTCAGAGGTCATGGTCTCTTTTAAAGTCCAAACATTATATTATTTAAATTTTATGTGAGTCTAACAATGCAGGGTAATGTCTGGAAAGGCTTTTTGAAGAAAGAGCCATTGCAGCTTTGAGCTGACCTGTCTCAATAGACGGCATGTATGTAGCAGTCACTATGTAGCTCAACCCTATTTTAGGGAGCTCAACGACCCGTCACAAGACGCTACCAGATTTGCAGGACATTTGCGTAGGCCTTTTACAAAATGCTCAAAACCACCAGACGAGTTATAAAGTCATGTGTTCAATCTAGCCTGCATAGTACTCACATTCACAGTTAGTTTTTTATTGAAGAGGATGGAAAGTGGTATTACTGGTGTGCGGTTCCTCTGTACACAAATACTTCGAAAACTGTGCCAAACTAAGTATTTGAACCGGTGCCGTTTACACAAAGCTGAAGTCATGATGTCACGTGATAAAAAGTCATTGTAAGGAGCGTTTTGGCGGTAAATTCAAAACAACGAAAAATAAATTTGATTTTAATCGTTTTTAATTGAGTAAATGGATACAAATAAATTTCTTTTTATTTTTCTGTTAAATACATATATCGTCCCAATCTTCAAAATAAAATAGTTTTTATAAAATTTGAAAATACCCTATTCCCAAAATGGTGAAGGTAAACATCGTGAGGAAACCGGCATGTCCTAAATGGAAAAAATCGAAGACATGTGACATCTACCTACCCGCACCGGGCTGGCGTGGTACATTTTACCACAATCACGTCAGCACGAAACGTTCCTAATACCTCAACAGACGCGCGTCCTCAGCCACGTCTCCTGACGCACTAAACCCGACCGATGACATTAATGACCATTGAGCCTACCCAGCCATGTCTTCTCATGTGACGGGTGACGCGCATTGACAGCTGCATTGGAAACCAGCTGGCGAATAGTCTGGGGAGCACAGGCGTAAGGGCCATAATTGTGTGAGGTGAGTGACTCGTTGTCGATAGGTTCGATTTGATTTGTCACAGTTTGCGATTTGAAGGAAGAATGGATTTTTATTTTTAGCTAGTAAATATAATAAACAGCTGCGACTTCTTCGACGTCCATCTTGAAAATGATTCCATCCAACCGCAAACCACGATGGTTTCGTTCCGGTTGCGGCTATACGCACCCCGGCTAACCGCAAGCGCAACCGCATCCTGCATTCCAGCTAACCTCATAGTGCGTAGGTATCCTGATGGTGTAATAGTCATAATCTGCCTAGTGGTATTGGCGCTGGCTTACGAGACTTACGGTCGTGGGATCCAAGCCAGGCTGGCGCTTTACTTTATGTAGATAAATAATTCCATCACCACTGCTCTAAAACGGTGAAGGAGCACCAAAAATTCGAAAACATGTGACATATACCAACTCGCACTGGGTCCGGGTAGCTGATTACAGTCCGGTCCCTCAGATTACAGTACATCGCCTGGGTCTCAGCAACATGGGAACATTATAGACTGATGACTGCTGGGACTTACTCGTAGCTCTTCTCATTGTGGAATGGACTAGGCCGTAATCTACAGCCAAATTCAAAGTCAAAGTTAAAGCATGTATTTCAAATAGGTACATAAAAGGCACTCTTGAACGTCAACATTTACATTAAAATAGAATTGATTCTAGTCGCCCCTTCCAAAATGTAGTTTCGTATGGAGAAGAATGGGCAAGAAACAACGTTACTCTTTTAAATGTTTTAAGCACAATATTTAACATACATACATTATATAATTATGTGTGAAAACGATGCACCCATAATAAAATTACCATACCAAAGTAAAAAGGTAAAAAGAATGAAAGTGAAGTAATTACAGATAAATTAATTTTATGGTAGATACATGGTGCTCACATATTTACAAACATTGTAAAAGTAAATATACGATTTTCCTAGAATATTAACAAGTAATAAGTCAGTGTGTGAGTTAAAGTAATCACTGAGTGTAAATCAACGTCATAAATAGGTATAATTAACTATACAATATTCCGGCTACAATATTCTTGCCGGCCCAGTAAGAGTTATTATGTTTTAAAACTTTGGTTTTGGGACATAGCATAATTAGCCTAAAATACTCCAACTGCTGGGATTCAGGCTTCCCCGACCTTAGTAAGAGGGAGAGTTAGGGCGTAATCACAGAATAGGTAATTCAATTTTTTCGCGGAGCTTCGCACGTTGTCACAATATGAATGCGACTGTTGGCCGGTGAACCAAATTTCGGTTGACTTATGAGCTTTTGCTCATAAGTGTGGCGCGCCTGCCACGCCCACAAAGCCCTTATAACCTCTCTTATCTGTTCTGTGGTCGTAATCCACCACGCAGGCCAAGTGAGGGCTTGGACCATCTGCTTTTCTCACAACGTTCCCGTTCGCCATTTTGCACAAAATAAACCAACTTATCGTCTGACCTACAAATTCTCCACAAGCATGTCACAGACAGACTAGCCGTTCTCCGTATTACAGTAATTTTCTAAAGTCAAATATTTCTTTAACAACCGTAGCCCGTAGGTATTGTGAAAGCTTGCCCGGAGTTGCCCGTAGATCAAACAGACATCGTGTAATCATTGCTCGTAGTAAATGATAGGTGCGGGTACGGACCGGGTGCGCAATTTATTTCAGAGGCTATTGTTGTGGTTTTTTTTACGTAAAGAGTAGGTACTATGTGTAGGTTCGCACATGAGACTTAAATGTAACTGTTGAAATGTGGGTCTACTACAGCTACATCTATGCCTAAGTTTTTGGGGAAAACAGAAGTGATTTTATGTGACTAGGAGACATGATGGTCTACAAAATTAGAATGTTTTTTGGACGACTAAAATTACACCAATCTTTTAACAAGATTATTTTTTTATTAAAGACTAGCTTTTTCCCGCGGTTTTGCCCACCTGGATGTTGCTAATCACGTAAAACAGAAGCCAATGTCCTTCTCCATATCCCAGGCTATATCTCTGCCAAATTTCATGACGATCGGTTCAGCGGTTTAGGCATGAAAGCGTAACAAACAGACAGAGATTTTATACTATTATAAGTAGGGATTAGTAGGGATAAGTAGGGAATAGTAGGGATTAATGTTAACTAATGACCCACTAAGGGTCAATGGTTCCGTGTGGTGCCGGACGTAAAAGAACAGCACCATCCCATTTCTTCCCGTGGGTGTCGTAGAAGGCGACAAAGGGACTAGAGAATGGGCAGCAGCGTTCTCTATGCATTTGACCACCATACTGCGATCGCCAACCCGCCTGCCAAGCGTGGCGATTATGGCAAATACTCCTTTTAGGGGAGGCTTATGTCCAGCTGCGGACGCCTTTCGGCTGATATGATGATGATAATGAATAGCCCACCTTCCATCCTGCGCCGCTTGCCCTGTCACCCGTGCTTGTGATGGTCTTATGACTGCGTCAGTGGGCGGAGTTCGCGCAGCTGAATTTTGGACCAAAGATGTTTGAACTTTTTGCCATCGATACGCTAGGAAGGAGAAGAATGTTGATTGGTTTATTTTTAATTGGACTTATTTTTCTGACTACGTCACTGTCAACAATTTCAAAAAAAAACAGCTCGAAAAGGTAACTTGCGCCTGGTACGTGGAAAAGCAATTTGTTAGAAAGTTGTTTAACATCACTACCGCTCCTTTACCTTACCTACAATTAATTTGCAAGTACCCATGCAAATATGAATAGTCACAGTCAAAGCATGTATTTCAAATACGCACTTAAAACGCACTTTTGAACGGCAACATTTACATTAAAATAGAATTGATTCTAGTCGCCGCTTTCAAAATGTAATTTCGTATGGAGAAGAATGGGCGAGAAACTCCACCGTTACTCTTTTAAAATATTTAACATAGTACATTCATTATACACCGTGAAATATTAATGGTTGTCTTCCCGCGGCAGAACAACGTGCCATAAGGAGTACTTTTGAAGCATAGAGTAAAGTAAAAAAATAAGATTTTTTTTTTACAATAATTAAAAAAATATTAATCAACTCGATAAAACACTACTCAGTAGTAACACTAGAGGTAACTTGTAGGTACTACTCGAATCGCATGCATCGCCGACAAAGGTAACAGCGATGCATAAATGTTCAAAACAAAATAAACTCTCGCACGTGATGATTTTTCACACTGGTTAATCTGCCATTTTTTGTTTCTACTATTTTATTTGTTTAAAAAACGATTGTATTACCAAGACAAAACCATTTCGCTGCGGGAAAACAACCATTAAAATTTCACGGTGTATAATTCTGTGTGAATACGCATCATTGTGCGTCGGAGAAAATTGTACAACTACCCTATACGTGTTGCTCCCTTCACACGACTGAGCTAGTAGCTGGCTAGTGATATCTGTTTCACTCTTCTGTTACCTGTGTGAATATTGTAAGGTACGCCACTGACTATACAGGTGGAAGTCACTGGCCGGCACGGCGCGGGTGGAATCCAAGCTACTAAATCTAAGCGATTGCTTATACAGTAGGTACCCGGCGTAAATATAGAGCATTGTGATTTCGAAAGAGACTATCACAGAGGTATGACCGAGGTGACGTGGACACTATAAAGTGAACTTTATGTGCAATTTAATGACCGCTTACTACTATGGACGTTTTTTAGTTTCATTTAGTTTTGCTACATACCAAAGAGAATAAAAAAGCATTTGAGTTTAAAAATGAATGAAAATAATGATGATGATGTGGAATAAATAAATAAATAAATAAATTATGAAGTTGTGGACAAGAGTAATATACAACAATAAATGTGGGCCTATGTAATTTTTAAACAGGGTAGCAGGAGCGTGCAAACTGAAACCATGAATGTAGCACATAATTTTAGACCCCATAGCACAGAAATGTTTCGTCGGTTCTCTAAAAATCTGATGAATCATAAAAAAAGTGTACCTAAACGGTGAAAATGTATGGCATAGCTAGTTTTTTTTTTAAATAACTGACAAAAAATATCAACGCCCCTGTTTTGAAATTAGGTTCTAAATCATGTACTTACCGAATTTATGGTAACAGGTTATATCCCTGTATACTTTTGATTTATCAAAAACACATTTAACTTCGATTTTGCAAAACAGAAACAAAATTATGTCTAGCTTTTTTTCTTTCTGTCATGAAATTTTTGTCCGTGAAAACTTAAGAATTTATTACAAAGTGTAGTTCATCCATAGTTAATGTATTACCTACACAGGAAGGCACATTGCACTGGCATGAATCGACAATAGAGCGGAAAGTAGCCGACCAGAGGTGAACGCAGTTGTGGTACAAGGTACTAGCTTATAGCGGGTAATGATGTTCATTTGTTTAGTTGAGTCGACGCTGTATAAGTCAGACATTCTGTGACCGACTAACTTCCTGCTACATTATCTAATCCTTTTCACTATCTGGCTACTAAATGCAGTAAAAGCGAGTTCCTGTCACCGCCTAATTACTCCATAAACAAGCTTTGTTCAAATGTTCATAATTTGTAAGCCAAATTACTCATAGTGGCCAGCCAATACTCAACACGAGATGTACACTTCGAATTGTTGATGACTTGTGTAGTCTTAAGACTGTCCAGGGCCCCAATTCTGTATCGTTATAATGATTATAATGATTCCCCGCAGAATCTTACTACGTTCAAACTACGTCAATATAGTTTTTTTTTAGAAACGAATGTAACGATAAGGAATCGAAATGTCATATTCTGTATGTTCCAAGATAATTTGTCGATATTATTAATACGATTTTAGCAGAATTCGTGTGTGATTGACGTGGTTACGACTAAGGAATCGTTAAGTGGTCATAGTGAATTCAGGTCCTGGTCGCGGTCTCAAGTCATTAAAAAGTAAAATTTAAATGCAAAATCAATCTGCCTAGCCTTTTCCCATCTACGTTGCGATCAGCTTCCAATCTAACTGGATTTAATTGCATATCAATATTTTACATGGAGCGACTGCCGTTTTAATGCAATAAAATCGAAACCACTAACAAATATTGAAAAGCAGTGGTGGCCCAGTGGTATCGCCCCGACTTACAAGTTGTTTACAACTCGACGGTCGTGAGTTCGAACCCAGGCAGGCAAGGCAGGCACTATACTTAGTGTATTCCATTTCATGACCACTGCTCTCAAAACGGTGAAGGAAAACATCGTGAGGAAACCAGCATATTTCAGAACCCACTCTCCCACAGAGAAAAGGCCTGTTTCCCAGCAATGGAAACATTATATGCTGATCATGTTAACACACATTACGTTTACAATTTATGTTCTTACTTTATTTATAAATTAATTTAAATACCTAGATTTTTATATTAATAGTAGCTTTAATTCTATTTTTAGTAATTTAAATTTTATTTATTTATTTATTTATTTATTTATTTATTTAAAATTTCGTACATAACACCCTAACAGCTATGATGCGCCAATGCGATGTTACTACTATAAACAAAACAGTTTCAAAAATCATCTTACTTAAATTATAAAATAACAAAATGTACAAGAAATTAACATAACTTGGCTCTAAATATGTTCAATGCACTTCAGTGCTACTTCTGTGAACCTCTTCAGGCTGCACTGAAATATATCAACCTCCTCAGAAATAATATTGACCAATCTCATGGCTCGTGACAAGGGGGCAAACTTGTTCAGGTTTGTCTTAGAGGATGGCTCCAGTAGCATTGGCGTCGGGCGACGCGCGCCGCCGCATCCGGCCGGCGCGCGCAGCCCCAGCTCTGCCAGTAGTTCGGGGAGGTGCAGCCAACCGCGGAGCACCCGAAAGATAAAGCTACAAAGAGCGACGTCTCTACGCACAGCCAGCCTACTGTACCCTACCATTCCTATTACGAAGAGACTCGGGTACAACAGCGGAAAGAAGGGATAGACGTACTGCTTGAAATACAGAAACCGAGTGAATTTGTTCTGGATTCTTTCCACCATGACTCTGTCTGTTGACTCTCTGTTTATCGTTTTGTTGTGCTCTATACTGGCCAGTACTAGCAAAGGACAGAATTGAATGGAAGAGGGAGAGGGAGACATTTGCTGTGAGACAATACAGGCTAGTTAGAATAGATTACATTACTGTGCCCTAACAGGGTCCATATTTTAGTACTTAGAAAGAAAGAAGAAAGAAAAGAAAGAAAATACATTTATTTAGCACAGACTAAAAAGGCACACAGTGGTGCCAATTCTCTTGTACACCGAACTAAACTAACTAAACTATCACTAAAATTCCTTACTTTTGGCTATGAGAATCTTAATGCTATTCTGCAAAAAAAGATCTCGAAATTTAAAAATAATTTTGACACAACTAAAATCGAATTTGACAAACGCGACTCCACGTTTACCCTACCCCGTGATTTTTTTTAGAGCCGGAATCGCGCAGGGGGGCAGCCTCGGCGTGTTTTAAATGGATTTTTTTTACTTTTTGTATCGAAAATATGAAAAATTATTACCTACATGTTGAGTTTTAGAGGTGTATGAAGTTTTATAAAGGGGGTCGAAATTTTCATTATTTTTACGATAGGACACACCAATTTCGAGATATAAGCAAAAGAAAATTTAAAAAAAGATACAGTACTGTATTTGCGCCCGAAGTCGAGGTGTCAGTGTGAATTTTAGTTCTTGACAACTAATTTTATTCCACACCTTTTTAATCGCGATTAAAAATAGTCAGATTTAGTTAGACGATCAAAATTTTATATTGAATAGGATAATTAAATTGACAACAACAGAATAACAAAATTACCATTTTCACTAAATTAAAAACTCAGTACAATCTTAGTGCTGTCAAACTAAAATATAGTTATGTTGTGTCACTTTAGTCAATTTCAGAATGGGAAATCGTCGTTTGACAGGGATAAACTAAATTTTAGTGATTTTTAGTTTAGTTTAGAGAATTTTGTGACAAGAGAATCGGCACCAATATACAGCAAAAACAAAAAAAAAAACTTTAATAAAAATAAATATCAACAAAAAGTGTAAACTGTGATGTCAGAACCTAGCATTAAAGTGTGTCTCACGGCTGCGCTAAAAAGGCACAGTTCAGCAAAAATGCCAGACAACTAGTGCGTGACACTGGTTTTCAACTACCTAGCTTTAAGCCCTTTGTATCATCTTTTACAATAAATATGAAATCAAATGTTGTTTCTAGTAAAAATCACCGCTTTTAAATCGGTCGTTCCATTTGACAGCTACGATACCCCAAATAACTAGGCAAAGGCATCTAACTGGTAAGTTTTGGTTGTTCAAGCTGTTCTCTTCTATCTTGCACCAAACACCAAAGTAGCCTCCGGACACCAAGATAACCATTTAGCAGTTGCAACGAACCTGCCTATTTTGCTCCTAGACTCTCCATTGTATTCTCGCTAAAATAATAAGCCGGTAAAAATTGTTCGCGCATGCTTCGAGCTAAAAAAACAAGGACTTTATGAAACGAATTATGAACTAAGCGAATGTTCTCTTGAAATTGAATGTGTTGTTTATTTTAAGTTGGTGTTTCTGTTTTTGAAACTTTATTTCGACATAAAATTGTATCGTAGTTTTGTTATTGTTTAATAACATTTTATTAAATAGGACACCCTATTTAACTTAACTTTTAAAACTCGTGTAAGGTTTTTTTTTTTTTTTTCTGGGTGGGAAATCATCAAATAACTTCTCCCGCTCTGGGTGGAGCGGGAGGGCGTGTCAGACTTTTACTGACTAAAACCCACCCGTGTTCCCTCAGTTGCCTGTGTGCCAGGGGCGGCGGTATCTCTTTCGAACAACCCGCACCCCCGGCAGGCATCGGCCCTTGCGGGCCCCTCTGTTGCTGCTGACATCTCTTTGAGGCGCGCGTGGAACACAACGCGCCGTCGACCCGGGCTTGGTCCTTACCGGACAGCGAGCTACCCATTACTCGCCGTCCGCAAGCCCGTGCCTACGGTGGCCGGGAATCAGCCTGGGATTCCCGACGCCCAGGGCGTCTCCTGCGAAGGCCACAAACTCGTGTAAGGTTACGTTACAATATCGCGGCGGTATTCAATCGTTCACTGGATTTTCGACTCTCAGCCGTTTCGGCACCTAGCAGACCGTAAAAAAAATCAGTGCACGTTTTATCCTGCGAATAAATTTTTGATAGTTTTTGTATGGTAAAACTATCATAAATACTCAGCCTATAACGTTCCCACTGCTGGAACACAGGCCTCCTCTGCGTGAGAGGGAGTTGGTGGATGTCACATGTCTTCGAATTTTTGCTTCCAGGACACGCCGGTTTCCTCACGATGTTTTCCTTCACCGTTTTGAGAGCACTGTTGATGAAATTATTTACACAAAGTAATGCACCTGTCTGGATTTAAACCTACGACCTATAACTCGTAAGCCGCGGCCGTTACCACTGGGCCAACACTACTCTCTTAGGTCAAAAAACTGTAATAAATGTTATTGTCCAATGTCAAAATATACTTCGGTAAAATAAGCCCTTCATCATAATCATCATCTCAGCTGAAAGACATCCACTGCTGGACATAGGCCTCCCCAAATTTGGGAGGTTTTGCCATAATCGCCACACTTGGCAGGCGGGTTAGCGATCGCAGCATGGTGGTAAAATGCATAGAGAACGCTGCTGCCCATTCTCTAGTAAGTCCCTTATTCGCCTTCTACAACATCCACTGGAAGAGGGTGCAATTTTTATTTTTAAAAGATGATTCAAGCTTCGGTCCGATTAACTAAAACTGTGGAAAATGATAAAATTGTTGCCATAATGAACCAGGTGAGAAAAATTAGCGCACACACTTTCAATGGCGTTTCATTTTAACAGTTGAACAACATTCATTGCTTTATTTTCCTTGTTCAACTGACGAATTTTTCAAACAAATGAGGCAATGTACCCCCCCTCCCAATTTCCCCATTGTCACGTAATTAAGGTGCTGCAT
This sequence comes from Polymixis lichenea, assembly GCA_949091785.1. Classification (NCBI taxonomy): domain Eukaryota; kingdom Metazoa; phylum Arthropoda; class Insecta; order Lepidoptera; family Noctuidae; genus Polymixis; species Polymixis lichenea. The sequence goes on from OX420937.1 coordinate 3,335,775, forward strand.
TGTGTAATAAAAATAACAAAATTCCATCCAAAGGTACTATTTAAAAATTTTTTTAAAGCCAACCTCAGAATAATCTTGACATCTCGCCGTGAACTTTGCAAAGCCAAACATAATTCCAAGCGGGGCCATTGTAACGCAAGGCGCACAATTGAACTCAATAACTCTAGCTACAACTCTGCCCAACTATCTTCAACTCCGAGCTTACAAAGCCAGCATCGAATACAGTACAAGCATTCTGTGTTCTAGTTCCTAGAACGATTTATTAGTCTAAGTATTCGTGATGTTTTCGCTTTTGTTACTGGTAATGGTGGTTTTAGAAGCAATTCTGGAGCTTCCGACTCGAATTCCGATGTTTCGACGACAAATTTGGTCAGTATGGCGTCCTGGATTTGATCTTCAGGTCGGGCATAGCATAAGCACCTTATAATGATCGCAAAGCTGGGACACAGGCCTCCTCTCGGTATGAGGGAGATGACTGTAACCCTCATCGCGGGCTAAGTGCGGGTTGGTAGATGTCACATGTCTTCGAATTTTTATGGTTCTTGTAAGTTTCCACAAAGTAAAGTTTCTGGTTTACAACTTACAACTTGAAAGTTGCGGCCGTTACCACTGGACCGCACTTGTTAGGTCGGGCAGTGTCATAGTTTATCTAATAGGAATTTATCTGTAATAGTCCAATGTCTGGATTTGGTGGTATTCAGCTGCATTCGATCTGAGAGCTGATTGGACTGGACGCCAACTTCAACTTAGTTGGGAAAAATCTAGGCAGATTATGGGGCTTGTAAACCATCCACCGCTACCCAACCCACCAACTAGCTGTTATAGTTCTAAAGATACAAACAGACGGACGACTCCTTTGGGTACGGAATCTATAAATAAATAATAGTTAAAAAAAACTTAAAAAAACACGCTTTAAAAACCAAACTAAAAAGTAAAAAAAAAATTTATTCTATTAAAAAGCGTGGGGTGCTTTTTGAGGTATTTTTATAATCAATTAATATCAAGCACCCCACGCTTTTTAATAAAATTAAATTATTTTCTACTTTTTAGTTTGGTTTTTAAAGTGTGTTTTCTTTAGTTTTTTTAAACTATTATTTATTTTCTATTTTTTAGTTTTGCTAACTACAAAGCCGTGTTTTTTTCTATTTTTTTTTTAAATTATTGAATTGTCATAGGTACTCGATAAGTGTACAAGGTTTAAATGAAATCTGACCGTTTAAAGTGGGTCAAAATAGCGTCCAAAGGAGTCGGTTACATACAAACAAAGAAACATATAAGTAAAGCTAATATAAAGCGTGTAATGAACACTTTCATCTGCCCCAGTAGAATCAGTCGTATTAGCCGGCCGCGACATGTCCTCTCCGACCCTGATGACCCCATCACTCTTCTTCAAGAAAGCAGTAGGGCCACCAGCACAGCACACAAAAACAGACCGTGTTTCCGACCTCGCCGCCGAGGTCCTCGCGCCTCGCGAAGAACCCGAGTAAACGAATCCTCCCCCAACCGTCCCTTGCCCGCAGAAGTGCCAGCCCGCGCCGAAGCTGAGCAAGTAGCGTTAAAATCCCCATGATTAATAATAAAGAAATTATTGATCCAGCCTGTCCCCACTTGCTGCCCTCCCTGAAAGTGACTCCCTGAGCCGAGGCTCGTACCCCGCAGGGGGTGCCCTCAGTGCGCAGTTGCTGTAGGTTAAATTTTTTAGTTTGTAAGCCCTGGCTGGAGGCTCTTAGCCTAAAAACTATTAGTCCCCACAGGAAAGCCCGGTTAAGTAGTTACGGCCTTTCAAGGTCAACTACGAGATGCCCTTTAAAAAAAAAAAAACTTTCATCTGATAATGTGTTATTTTATTATTAAAAAACCACATTCTTATCCATCTTCAACCTGTTCCCGATGTTCTTCAATCCATTCCTCGACTAAGTGTTCTAGTCTTCCAACAATTTATTAACAGCAACATCTCGTGAGCACTTGTTTAGAGATCTATGTGCAAGTTGCGCTAGCCTCAGGAATATATCGAAGTTTCTAGCACCTATCGGACACGGTTCGTGAACTACGGAGTGCGGAATGGTCAGATAAAGGCTTTGATGTAATAGAATGGACAGGACTGCTCAGAAATAGTTTGCTGCATTGGTTAAAGAGGAGTTCTGTTAACTGTGAAGAGGTAGTGGTTTTAGTATCATGTATTTATTCTTCTGTCTCATAGAACAACTTAAGAGGTGAAATTGCTTGTCATTCATTTACAGGCATTCGTATCATAGTTGAATTGGAGGGCACGGTTGGCGCAGCGGTTAACCGATGGACTGCTGCGCTGCGTGTCACGGGTTCGATGCCCGCACGGAACAAAAATTGGTATGACCTACAAATAGTTGTTCCGGGTCTGGCTGTTTGTGTATGTGAGTTTAAATGTTTGTAAACGCACCCACAATACAGGAGTAATTCCTAGTGTGGGGCAACGTTTAAAAAAAAAATAGATTAAGGTCATCCATAAGGGGGACAGGGGAGTTTGTTGCGCTACTTCTTCTTCCCAGCTAAAGCACTAGGAAGTGGTGAAGGGCGGGCGTTTTGGGGGACTGTCTTATGTAATTTTGACGTTCAAAAAGTGCTGACTCTCAGCCTAGTTTGAATAATTAAATGACTTTTGATTTTGATTTTGATTTCATACGTACGACTGTTATTACTTAACTACAAGCCCCTTCGGCTTGTAGTTAAGTAATAACAGCCGTACTGGTCGATGAGGTTATGCTACGCTTGCCGCGGTTGTTCTGTGGATGTCTTTACATACCAAGAGCCTTCCGTACCTTGGAAACCACGTAAAGCCGTTGGTCCCAAATGGCATTCGTAGATCTTTGACAGTCGTTACACTCCTGAAAAGTCTGACAACCACACTTATCAAGGGGTATCGTGTTACCCAGTAACTGGGTTGTGGAGGTCAGATAGGCAGTCGCTCCTTGTAACATACTGGTATTCAGCTGCATCCGGTTAGACTGGAAGCTGACCTCAACATAGATGGGAAAAGGCTAGGCAGATGATTTCATTCATACATTCTGAGGTCTGTGCAGTCTAATTTAGATCATAAATATGCGCAAACAATAGCCACAAGCAGTCATATCCTGACGCTTATTGGAACTTTATTTTTGAACAGTGATTTAAATCATTATTCGTCTTATTATAAAACGCGAACTAAATTTAGTTCTAGCCTAAAGGCTTCTTCAAACAGCCGCGACGCGACGGCGCGACGCGACACTTGTAGAACAATTTCCATTAAGTTTTCATAGAAATTGTTCTACGAATGACGCGCCGCGCTAGTCTGCACGAGCCTTAAAACTCTCAGTAAGTTTTGGCATTACCAACTTTTCTTCTATTTGGGCAAAGTTCTGAACACAAAAATGACAATTTAGCACTGGACTAATTTGTCAATTTTGTAAAAGGAGCTGTATTTCGATTTCAGTTAGGTTCTTATTTCAAAAACAGCCTTGATGGTCTAAGCCATACCTAAATAAAAATCTTGTTTTGTAATATGGGGGTATGCGTTTATCAGTACAATAACTCTCGCAAGCGCTACTGTTGGGTAGAGGCTTTGGGTTCGATGCCCAGGTCGGGCGAAGGGTTTTTCCATCTGGATTTTTTCAGTTACTGCCCGGAGATGGATCTATGCCCGGTTGATGGCAATTGGCTCGCCCCATATTACATGGGATTTAAATACAACTGGCGACATTTGGGTGCACTATAGGTGCGTTGGCTGGATGCCTTAATTTATTAAGGTTCCCACAGGCAAGTCAGGTTAAGCAGCCGACAACCGCCTAGGTTGACCAGTGAAATGGCATTCCTAAAAACAAGTGTACACCTCTGCCCAACCCTTTGGGGAACAAGGCGTGATGGCATGGGTTTGAAGTTATTATCAAGAATTTTACTGTTCGGTATAACTTTTTACTGTACTCCAATTTTCTGCCCTGAAGAATCTTCTTACAGAACAGCTCTAAAATCTAGCCATCTATTATTCCAAACACCCACTATTACAGCGACTTCAAAATCTCACAGGCGCTCGTGAGTTCTGCCTAGATATAGGTCCAAAGACTTTGGTCTAACATCGTCGGCTGCTTTTGAAAGCGGGAGCACAACCTCTGTATTTAGTTATTTAAACTTGGGTAGTTCGTAGTTTGCCTGTCTTTACTCTGGGAACGGATATAGCTCTGTGTTCCATTCGTCTAGTTTGCAATGTTTGGGTTTTTATGGTCTTAGAAGTTCTAACGAACAGTTATAAATATTTTGAGAATTTGTACGATCATACTTAATTCTCAATCGTTTTTTTTTTTTTTGTGAATATTAAGGACGTTAAATATTTATTACACATCAATGTGCTTGATAATGATGAAGCTTTCATATATTATATCACTTTAGTGATTTATAACTCGTAACGAAAGTTTTTCCACAGGACTAATTGTCATTTTAAATCACCTTCACAGATTTTTGAAGTGAAAACTTGTTTTGGTGCGTTGGGAAATTTTTTGAGATGGCAAAAACAACTGTACCTACTCGCTTCACTGTTACCGTTGCCGTTACCGACACCTCTGTATATAAGTATGAACATATATTGTGTATGTACGTACATAGATACACATGTGTGTTGGCACTTTTTGAGATGGTACAAAACCATTGAACTCGCGACAATGTTACCATTACCGTTACGAACACCTCTGTACCTACGAATTTGAAGTGAAAACTTCTTTTGGCGCGTTGAGCATTTTTTTGAGATGGGAAAATACAATTGAACTCGCGACACTGTTTAAAAAATACACACGTAATTGTTCATGTTTTCACTTTTTTTTTTTGGGTGGGATATCATCAAATAACTTTTCCCGCTGACACTGGCAGAATAGTCGGCATCGGCTCAGTTGCCAAACAAGGAAAAAAAAAAAAAAAAAAACTTTTCCCGCTCTAGGTGGAGCAGAGGGGCGTGTCAGACTTTTACTGACTAAAACCCACCTGTGTTCTTTCAGTTGCCTGTGTGCCAAGGGCCGCGGTATCTTTTTCGAACAATCCGCACCCCTGGCAGATGTCTGTTTTTGTTTCTGCACTGTTTTTGTTTTTTTTTTTCATTTGACAACTGAGGTACGTTTTATAAACTCGATTTCCATCGATGGTTTTTTCTATACAATTCAGTAATGATAACTGAACTGTATTTATTTTGGAAAAAGTCGTGACATATAAAGTTGACACCTTCTAAATACAGATGAATGTGTTACAAATTCCGTTTGTGAGTGATTGCGTATAAAATAATATGGACAGCGTTTGTTTATTTTATTTTATTTGGGGAAAAAAACGATATTACATTACATATAACACTTATCGGTACGGTATATAAAGCAAAATCAATGTAATAAATAATTTTCCACATATTAACAAATAGGTATGGTATGAGGGCTCGTCGGTAATTATGTCATTTAAGGAAATATTTTATAAATATCGTTACAAACTAACTAACTAGTCAGTTACCGCAAGATATATCCGAGTTGTTCAGTACATCAATTACTTTACCTCGAAAAACATTTTTATTTAGCACAAATATATCAATGTCTAAGAAATGTCCATTGTACATTCACATGAGACGCTGAAGTAGTGCACGTTTACCTGCGTTTGTCCGGCATTATGCCTGATCAAACAATCGGTAATCGCGCACTCCACGGCGATGAATTGATCTAGGAATTACAAATTTAATATCATTATTAAGGTCTATTATTTACATTCTCATTCGATATTTCTGAAACAGACTTATCATCTTCTGCCTAGCCGTTTCCTAACTTCCCGGGGTCGGCTTCCAGTCTAACCGGATGCAGCTGAATACCAGTATTTTACATGGAGCGACTGTCTATCTGACCTCCACAACTCAGTTTCTGGGTAACACGATGCCCCCTTGGTAAGACTGATTGTCAGACTAACGGGGTTCTGACGACTAGTAACGACTATCAAAGATCTACGAATGCAAGCCGGGACAAACGGCTTAACGTGCTTTCCGAGGCACGGAGGGGTCGTGGTATGTAAAGATGGTCACCCATCCACGAACCAACCGCGACGAGTGTAGCTTAAACTGATCGATCGACCTTGCGACTTCTGGAACGGGCTATAAGTACCTAAATCTCACGGATGGAAGCGACACAGGCGTTAAGATGACAGACGACGGTGGCTGTGTCGTAATTCATACAGTCTCGATTTATGGCTACCGTCGGGTGACGTATGTGGTCTTGAGAGGCGTTTCCGATGGGTAGGCAGAGATACAAGTACCCCGCAATGTTAGTTTTTCGGTTAGACATTTTGATACAGGTTGGACAGTGATTTGATGGGCTATTGTTATGCTAGTGGAATAGCTTATATCTACCAACAGGCGAAGTGTGGGTGTACTATAAGTACATCTCTGCCCAACCGTTCTGGGAAACAAAGCGTGATGTCAAATCACAGCAATTTAAAAAAAATACTGACAGATAACATTATCAGCCTATAACGTCCCCTTTGCTCGGACACAGGCGTCCTCTCTCTAAGAAGGAGTGGGCTACAATCCACCACGCGGGCCCAGTGCGGGCTGGTATGTAGATGTCACTACACCCTTGAAAACTATGTAAGTAAACTTTTACAAACTAAAAAAACACGTGGTCCAACACGTTGACACGTGCCACCGTATCCAGTGCCTTGTAAAGGGACTGTCCACTTAGTCTTGTAATGTTTCTAGGATGCTGTTGGAGCTTCCAAACAAACCTACCGTTATTGATGCTCTTCTCTTATTCATAATGGCATTATGAAATCGTCAACACCGGCTTCCGCGATACCTCGAACATCTGCGAAGCGCTGCAGAGGCATGGAAGCCCCTTCAACATCCTAAATCCATTATTTTATAGTACGCGCATTACGTTGTAGGCTTTCTGCATATATTTCACCCCAAAGCTACACGTGTAGGTTTGGCAGTATGCCTTGAATGAATGAATGAATGAAAGAATGAATGCAAGAATGTCAGTGTGTGTGTGTATGTGTTTTGGGTGAGTGTGTGTGTGGTGTGTGTGTCTATGTCAGTTTGGTAATCTGTTTTCTTTCTTCAGAAATGTTGATGCTTTCTGCATAATGCATATTCAGCCTATAATGTCCCCACTGCTGGGTACTCGGCCTCCATTTTATGAGAGGAAGTGGGCCATAATCCACCACGCGTGGCCAGTGCGGGCGAATTGTTGGTTTTAGGACATGCCGGTTTCCTCACGATGTTTTCCTTCACCGTTTGAGAACAGTGGTGATGTAATTAAATACCAAAAGTGCCTGCCTGTGTTCGAACTCACGACCTGGAGATACGTAAGTCGGGTCTGATACCACTGCTCACCTGTTTACCGCTTTCTGACTGAATATGAAATAAACTAGGTATCTGAACAAGGAAAATACGGACAATAACAAAACGAAATAAAAGGAAGTCATAATACAATATTAAATAGGTAATAAAAGGAGACTGAGAAAATTCGACGAAACAAGAACGAAATGTTAATATTTAAGCAAGTATGGCGATTATTAAGAATGTAAACGTAAATTAGAGAGCGCGCGCCCGTTGACTTGGATTCCAATTTTTTAAAATTAATTTTGCATACTTTGTCTAGAGAATACTAAATAGATGGGCGTGGATACTGCACAGTTAGGGTACTAAAGTCTTAAGCAGGTAGAAATACTCTGTAAATTCACAGTGTTTTACTATGTTTGATGACGGCTTAAGGGGAACCTAGTCGCGGGCTCGAACTAAATGATGGGCCTGGCTAAAAAGCACGCTGTCTCACCAGGCATCGTGTCCGACAGAGGTAGTATCAGTGATAAGCAGTTAGAAGCTAGTCTACACGTACAATATTATTGAGTGAGATGCAGGATCATTTATAGTACAACAGGCGCGTAAAAAATTTAGAACAGTCCTTCGGAAGATCGGGTTTTATGAAAAAACCACTGCATAAATCAATGACCAATAAAGTTTATGTACTTTTCGATATTTGTGCTTTGTCGGTACCGATTTGTTTTTTCAGATTTTAGACTTCTTTTATTACTTAAATACGCCCAAAGCTAGGTTAAATTAGCAAGAAAAACGAATCTTTGTTGGCTCCTAACTTTTTAATGGCTTTTTATTTTAGTATTCTGTTTCCGTACAGACAATATTAATAATGAGACAAAACCATACCATGTTTAATTTTTGATGTACATTATCGAACAGTGGAGTAATACACTCCCGAAGTTTGTATGGAAAAAATGTGGACTAGTTTCACCTTAAGAATAAAAAACAACAAATCTATAACCTAGTTTAAAATTGTGCCTGTTCAAACTCAAACTCAAAGCATTTATTTCAATTAAACCATTTACAGGCACTTTTGAATTGTCAAAAAGTCGATCAGTTGGAAAGTTGAAGCTAGTTGCCCATTCCAAAACGTAGATCTCTATGGAGAAGAACGGGCAAGAAACTCCACGGACACTCTTTTAAAATCAAGTTGAATATTACAAAATCTTGGGAACATTATTCTTGTTGCTTCTGTATGTGAGAACAATGTAAAAAAAATAATTATAAACAATTCTAAATACAAGATAAAAATAAGCCCTGGAAGTTAGGAGATGACCAGTCTCAACCGACAGCGCCCGTTCACGAACTTGACGCGTGGATCAGCACCATCCAGCTCAACCATTTTGTAGGGAACCGAATGATCCAACACACGCGCCACCATCAGTGAGACATTTATGTGAGCATGACATACTCTCAACTGCCATGCTTTTTCAAGTCAACGTACATCATAACAACACAATAAACGGATGCATGGTACTCACATTTACAAAATTCAAACAAAATGCTTCTAAATTATACAAAACTATAGTTTGCAATCTATTTGAAATATTAATAAAATTTGATTTCCTAAAATAAAGAAAAAACATTTAATATATATTGACGTATATAAAGTAACTAACACTTAGATCAGCAAAAATAAAACATTCGTAATGTCACAAAAATTATAATATTATGAACAAAAATGTTCGTAATGTCAGAAAAAATAAAAAAGGGGAAGCTTCTCTTTCAAATATTAAAATTTTAACTAGTATGCCCAGGTGGCTGTGGAGCAGGACCAGCATTAAGCCAAGCATTTTTATCGACGATATAATCATCTAACTTATAATATGCTTGTCTACATAGTGTGCGTTTAATGCATGATTTAAATTTCTTTTCATTTAGTTCAAGAATATCGACTGGTATTTTATTATAACATTTTACACAGTACCCCATAAAAGAAGTGTGTACTTTAGACAATCTGAAACGTGGTTGATCTAATTTGTTCCTATTTCTAGTGTTAAAATTGTGCCTATCACTTATCTTACTAAAAAGATGTAGATTTTTCCGAACATACATAATGTTTTCATAAATATATTGACAAGGTACCGTCATGATGTTAATTGTTTTGAACAGTTCCCTTAGAGATTCGCGTCTGCGGAGGTTATAGATGGCTCTGACGGCCCTCTTTTGCAGAATAAAGATCGACTCAATATCCGCAGCCCGTCCCCATAGCAAGATACCGTAAGACATGATGCTATGAAAGTAACTAAAATAGACCAGTCTCGCGGTATCCACGTCTGTTAATTGGCGGATCTTCCAAACAGCGTAAGCGGCAGAACTTAGCCGCCCTGCAAGTGATGTTAAATGAGGACCCCACTGTAGCTTTGAGTCAAGCGTGATCCCCAGGAAAACCGTCTGTTCGACGAATTCTAGTATCTCCTTATTCAATACAACATGACATTCACTACTTCTAACATTCGGTAACGCAAATCTTATGCATTTCGTTTTCTTTCCATTTAATACCAAATTATTTACAGTAAACCAATTATGGACCTTAATTATAGCATTATTTACGTCGTCAAGCTCCTGTGCACGTCTTTTAACTTTAAAAATCAGTGATGTATCATCAGCAAATAACACCATTTGAGGTCGGTTTTTTAGTAAAAAAGGTAAATCATTTATATATACTAAAAAGAGGAACGGACCCAATATTGAGCCCTGCGGTACACCCATTTTGACTTTTAAGCCCAAAGAATTCACACCGTTTATTTGAACTTGCTGCAGTCTATCATTCAAGTACGATTTTACTAAGTTAAGCGCAAGTTCACCCAGTCCGTAATGCCGAAGTTTCAAGAGAAGTGTTTCATGATTCACGCAATCAAACGCCTTGGATAGGTCGCAAAAGATACCTATTGCATCTTGCGCCTCTTCCCATGCGGTAAAGATGTGTTTCAATAAGGTGACACCAGCGTCGGTTGTGCAACGTCCTTTGGTGAAACCATACTGTTGATCGTGTAGGATGTTATTACGATTAAAATGATTGAGCATTTGGTTTAACATAACTTTTTCAAACACCTTGCTGAAAACCGGCAAAATCGATACGGGTCTATAATTATTAGTATCTTTGCTGTCTCCAGATTTGAAGAGTGGAATAACTTTACTGTATTTCATTAAATCCGGGAAAACCCCTTGATCAACACACAAATTAAATATTAATGCCAGATAGGGTGCAACTGTCTCAATAATGGATTGACAAACTTTAGTAGACATGCCCCACAAATCTTCGGTAATTTTGATCTTAAGTTGCTTAAATGCCTTTAAAACGACCACCGGGCTTATATGATTAAATTTGAATTCCACGGGACAGGCTGAGACATTCGCTCTTAATAAATCAATAGCAAGTGCGGGCGAAGAATTTAAAGTTTCTGTAGTTTTAATAGGAATATTGGTAAAGAAAGTTGCAAATTCCTGAGCAACATCGATATTATCACTAATGAGACCGCGGGAAGTGTCCAGTGTGTAATCATTATTATGCCTTTTGCTTCTGTTCGTTTCATTGTTAATAATTTTCCAAACTGCCTTAATTTTATTATCTGCTGATTTAACCTTGTGGCTAAGGAATGAAGCTTTAGCTACTTTGCAGATATTTTTAAAAGTTTTAGAGTAAGTAGCAACATACTTAGTAAAAGTTTCTGTGTTAATAAACGGCTTAAGGCCATACAGTTCAAATAATCTTTCTCTACTTTTCCTGATTCCTTTAGTTGCCCAGTCACTGAATAAGAATTTAGGGCAAATAGTTTTAGATTTCTGCTTAAAAAAATGACTGAACTCAGTTTGGACTAATGAAAATAATTCTTTGTACATAATATTACCATTATTCAAATTTAGGCCCTCAACACTTAACTTGCTGATTAAAGTGCTATTAAACTTATTTAACTTACCCGATGTTATAGGTCTAGTTTGTATCTGTACTTTTTGAATTGGTGTGTTGGACTCAAAAGTAACGGTTTGACCGCTGTGATCAGAAGGGAGATAATTTACAATGGCTTTATCTAAATAGTCGCAGTCGCAAAAAACATTATCAATACATGTAGCAGTAGTCGTAGTTATTCGCGTTGGTTCCAAAAACACATTTGAAAGATTGAATGATTTAAAGAGGCTTAACAATCTGCTACTATTTGAATTATTTTCCAAAATATTAATATTAAAGTCCCCACAAATAATTACTGATTTATTACCAGTTGCAAGTTTTGCCAAAACATCTTCCATTACTGACTCAAATATAGAGTAGTTTTGATAGTTAGGAGGTCTGTAAACGCACACTATACAATGCTTATCTAGCTCAACACAGGACAGTTCAATGCTATGTTCCACTGATAGTTTAACTATGTCTGTGCGAGTCTTAGATTTTATACAATTTTTAATTAATATAAGTGAACCTCCACGAAGCATGGATTTCCGATTAAAACAACTGCCCACACTATAGTTCTCATAATTAATTAACATTTCATAATCTTTTAACCAGTGTTCAGTTATACAAATAATATCAAACCTTGTTTTTTCTAAAAACAATTCAATTTCCAATTGTTTGGAAGCAAACCCTTGAATGTTTTGATGAAACAATTTCAAGGAATTCTGCTTAGCCCCTTTTTTACAATTAAATAATTGAAAGCTAGATGATACCTTGGTGACAGTGCGATTAAAAACATTTTTATTGGTACCATCTGTTGTCTTACCTACTAGTTTAAATTAGTATCACTAACTACCTTAATATTAGTATTATTACTAATGTTTGTAATTACAGTAGACTTCGACATACTACTTATGTCTGAGTTTATATTAAAAGCTAATAGCCATGCTATTTGACGTCTAAAACTAATGGGCAGATACGCAGTATCCCTAGTCGATTTTAATTTCTCAACAAAAGTGTTGGTGTCAAAAAATATAAGTTTGTCACTATAGCAATTAGCTAATAAATGCATATGGTTATTTAGCATATGTATATTATGATTTTGCCTACTTGACAAGTGCTCAAAGTAAGGAAAAGCACACAATATTATTTTCTGACAATTAATCTTCAAGATTTCAGTGACGCTATCAGTGATGTCATCTTGTTTTACATTAGTACTATTACCTACTAACACAGAAATAATGGCCTTTTGATCATATTTATTCCCAATTAACGATGCCATTATCTCATTGTAGGATTTCCCTGGCATACAATTATTAACAGCAGATAGACTAAGGTTGTTATTCAATAATTTACCTAACCCTCTCCCTAAACTATCTGAGAACATAATAGAATTATAACAAACTTTATTAGAACAAGTGAGGCCACACGCCTCTGTCTGTGCTGCCCGCCGCTCTCTGTTTGTGACGAGTGTGTATGTTTTATACCACATATAATAGTTAGGTAGCATATTAACATTTTCTAAGAATACCCATGTTCCTGGTATTTAAATAATGCCGTAAATAATATTTTAACTACAAAATGTTTTTGGTTCTCACAAAACACTAAGGACGCGAGATCGACTCGCTGTTAACTGGGTTTTTAAAGTTTTTTTTTTTTGAGTTGCTACTGGCGACGTTGGTATCGCTGGCAAGTTGGTTTGGTGAATGGTTGTATCCTTTAAAGTAAAACCATCAGTCCGCGAAAAAAAGCTGCGTTTCCACCAGAGATGAGCGGAGCGAGTGCAGCTTAAAAATTGGTTTAGACCAAACTAACATAGATATTGAGAAAAAACATTATTTTCTTGATATTCTTGCCATTTTAGAAAATAAAGGCCAATAAAATAGTTCTGTACCTGTCTACACAAACAGAATTTTGTAGAGTGGGGATAGAATGAGTATTCACTCGTTCGGTATGAACAGGCCTTACGATTAACCAAATTGAATCTAAATCCAAATTACTTCAAAACACTGCAGACAACAAACAGTGAGAAACCAATTCAGCTGCCGGATGACGTCAGTGGACAGTTTCGTCACAGGCACACAAAGGCTGGTGGTGTGCAAACACGGAGATGCGACTAGTGATGTCGCCGTTTGGGACGATTTCACTGACACAACGTGCTGATTGTTGGTCGAAGGACCGTATCTGTTATTAGATGGTACGTTGATTTTTTTTTATGTAGACTCTTTATTTTATTTATTGAGACTTTATGCACAAGTAATAACTAAACGTATAATGGTGGAATGAGGCATTTTCTACCATTAAAACATAAGAATAAACACCTCCACTTAAACTTCTGTTATGTCTCCATCAGTCTCCTTCAACCGATTTAACAAAATATACTAAGTCAAGAGTGACAAAAATACGTTTATGGCGATAAATCTATCACCAAATCAACTCTTTGTTGATGCTGCCAACTTCTAGCGAAAGTGTTCACGTGCCTTCACTTTAACTTTGAACCAACTGGTTGCCGCCATAACGTGATTATCGTCTTGAGATAGTTTTTAACGGATGAAAAAAAGAGGAAGTGAGAACTTCCTCTTTCGACCGTTTATTTATATATTTTTTACATTGCATAAAATGATCCTCAATTTTGGCACCCAAGATATCACCTCACCTTGCCTAGTTTGGGGCCAATTTTATAGTAAATTATTGTGATCTTCCATTTCCCTGTTACGAATCCACTGATTTATTAAAGAAAAATATAATGTTTTTTTTTTGTATTCTTGTTTGTTATTATTACACGCCTAAAACGACTAATCGGATTTGGATAAAATTTGGCACATGGGTAGACTATGACCTGGATTAGGACTTAAAATACTTTTTACCCCGATACTCCTACAGGATCAAGACTTATGCACATATTAATTGCTATAATTGGTACATAGTAGTAGCTATAATTGGTACGTAGTAATTATTATAATTGGTACATAGTAATTGCTATAATTGGTGCATAGTAATTGCTATAATTGCTAAAGTATCTTAGAAGACTAAAATAATAATAAGAACATTCCGTAGGTAAATAGGTATTTTTCAATCAGGAAACTCCCTGTAGCGTGTTTTGGTTTTATTATAGACGGGATACACACGTCAGTAACATGCCGTATCTATGTGAGACCGCAGGCCGCGTACCGGCGTGCCTGTCACCCCCAGCTAGCCAATATTGTAACCTCAGCTTTAAATATGTAAAAAATAGCACTGCCACTCACTAAAGAAGAATATTTATGTTCGTGAAGTTGTTTTCCTATTGTAAAGATGTACGTGTGATTTTGTGAGATCTTATAGGCGTTTGCAACTTCTTGAAGTATTTCAGGGGTATTAGATAAATAGACCGCGTTGGTGGTGTTCTGTAACACACTACCCACCCCGTTGGAACAAAGGCGCGAATTTATGTAAGTAATAGCTAATCATAGTCCCCCCTTCTTTATAAACGTCGCTTCTTAAGTTCAAGAAGTAGTTAGCCGTTTTTATTTTTATTCCAGTCTTTATTTTATTATTACTGTGTGTTATTACTTACTCATAAAATTGTTGGTTAACCTGTAATTGGCGACTGTGTAAGTCCAAAGTTATTAACCGCAATACATATAATACATTATACACAGAAGCTGTTGGTGTACCTTGATAAATAAATAAAAAAATAAAGTTAAGTAATGATTAGCGTCTGTGTAACCATACATTTTTGACGTTTAAACATCATTTAACTTATCATTTTACTTAAACAACCAAGAAATCTACGTCTCTCGTCTCAGCATAAACTACATTAACAAAAAAAACAACCGACTTCCGAAAAAACACTATAAAGTGAAAAATAACTTTAATTTCGGAAGGCGGTGACTTTGGATCTGTATTTAAATTTTTTGCCGCCGCCTTCCGAAATTAAAGTTATTTTTCACTTTATAGTGTTTTTTCGGAAGTCGGTTGTTTTTTTTGAATTTTTTTTTATTTTTCACTTTTTAGTTATAGTACCTACCCCACTAATTTGCAATTTCATCATCCTTGGGGTCAAAACAATGCATATTTATGCGATAGCAGCAATCGCGGATGATTTGCTGTTATTTTTTGAAGAGTTCCGTTATCTGTCTCCGAAACGCATCATCCGATCTACATGAAATTGAAATGGAACCACACGAAAAGCACGAGCTTTTAAATAAAAAAAGAACCATCAAAATCGGTTTATCCAGTCGAAAGTTATGAGGTAACAAACTAAAAAAAAAAAACATGCAGTCGAATTGAGAACCTCCTCCTTTTTTTGAAGTCCGTTGAAAATAGCTTTAAACACAAGCATATTCATACCACCGCGGCAGGGCCCTCTCAGGGGGCTCCGGAGGGGGCTGAAATGGAATGCCAATAACGGCTCCATTTCGCCTCCTCCAGGCGAACATCAACCACTGCGCCACCGCTCAGGATCTGTTGCTCCAGAGCATGGCGCAGTGGTCGATTAACATCGCCGTGGTCGCTGAGCCGTACTTTGTCCCGCCCAGGGATTACTGGGTGGAGGACCTGAGCGGCTCAGTGACCATAATTTCGTCGGCCGCCGCCGGCACCCCGGCTCTCGAAGGTATCCAGAGAGGAAGGGGTTGCGTAGCAGCACGGTTCGGGGGGATTGCAGTGGTAGGGGTGTACTTCTCCCCGAGCCGAACTCTCGCCGAGTTCCACAACTCCCTTGAGGAGTTGAGAGACGTCGTCGTCGGGTTTCGTTCCCTCCCCGTGCTCGTCCTCGGGGACTTCAATGCCAAGAACTTGGCTTGGGGTTCTCGGTTGACGGATGTGCGGGGTAGGATGGTGGAGGACTGGGCTCTAGAGGTGGGCCTGGTCGTCCTAAACCGGGGTTCTGTCGCCACGTGTGTGCGGATGCGGGGTGAGTCGGTGGTGGACATTTCGTTCGCCAGCCCCGCTCTGTCACCGCGTGTCGTCGACTGGCGCGTCATGGAGGGGGTGGAGACGTATTCCGACCACCGGTATATCCGGTTTGACGTCTCCGCCCAGGCCTCGAGCGCGCCGGTCCAACAGGCCCCGTGTGGTCCGCGGTGGGCGCTGAAGCGGCTGGACCGGGAGCTACTCCTGGAAGCCTCGATCGTGCAGGCCTGGGTGTCACCACCGGACAGGCCTGCCGACATCAACGACGAGGCGGAGTGGTTCCGGGAGGCCATGTCCGAGGTGTGTGACATGGCAATGCCCCGGGTCCAGCCAGGACGTGCTTCACGCCAGGTGTACTGGTGGTCGCCGGAGCTCACAGCTCTGCGCGAGGCGTGCGTTGCTGCGCGGCATCGGTACACCAGGCACCGCAGGCTCCGTATCCGCCCTCCGGATACGGAAGCCATTCAGGCGGAGCTATACGAGGGGTACAGAGTGGCGAAGACCGCCCTCCGAGCGGAGATCCTGCGGGCCAGGTCACTGGCCCGCGAGGAGTCGCTGGAGACTCTGAACAGAGACCCGTGGGGACGCCCCTACAAAACGGTGCGGGAGAAAATCCGCCCGTGGGCTCCCCCGCTGACCCAGAGTCTCCGGCCTCAGCTCGTGCAGGACGTGGTGAGCGCTCTGTTTCCCTTGCGAGGGGAGCATGCTCCCCCGCCCATGGCTCCGCCTCCTGCGGTGTCCGACGCGGACCACACCGACGACGACGATGCTCCAGAGGTGACCGAGGTAGAATTGAGAGTGGCGGTACGTAGGCTGAATGCCAAGAATACCGCCCCAGGACCCGACGGCTTGCCTGGAAAAGCCTGGGTCCTGGCCTTGGAGGCTCTCGGGCCTCGACTAAGAGGGCTCCTAAGCGCATGCTTGGAGGAGGGCCAGTTCCCACGTCACTGGAAGACGGGGAAACTGGTCCTCATCAAGAAGCAGGGGCGCCCCGCGGACTCTCCGTCCGCTTACCGGCCCATCGTGCTGCTCGACGAGGTGGGCAAGCTCTTTGAAAGAGTCATTGCAGACCGCCTCGTCGGGCGGCTGGTGCGGGTGGGGCCGGATTTGACGGAGAGCCAGTTCGGTTTCCGCAGGGGGCGCTCTACGGTGGACGCCATCATGCGCGTGCGAGCCCTCACGACGGGGGATGCTGTGGCCCGGGGTGGGGTCGTCTTGGCGGTGTCTCTGGACATCGCCAATGCCTTCAACACCCTGCCCTGGAGTTGCATAAGGGAGGCACTCCGGTACCACCGGATGCCGACCTACCTCTGTCGTGTGGTCGAGGCCTATTTGACGGACAGGGCCGTCATCTACCCCGGTCACCTAGGAGAGTGGAACCGGCGAGAGATGTCGTGCGGTGTCCCACAGGGATCGGTCCTGGGGCCGCATCTGTGGGACATCGGATACGACTGGGTGCTGCGCGCCGACCTCCCTAGCGGCGTCAGCGTAGTTTGCTACGCTGACGACACGCTGGTCCTGGCGCAAGGGAGGTCGTACCAGGCGGCGGCCGACTTAGCGACACACGGAGTTGCGACAATCGTCGATAGGATCCGGCAACTGGGACTCGAGGTGGCCTTGCACAAGTCCGAGGCCATGTGGTTTCATGGTCTTCGGAATGCGCCACTGACGGGTTCCCAGATAACGGTGGGAGGGGTTCACATCGGCGTCGAGTCGACGATGAAGTACCTAGGACTCGTCCTCGACAGCCGGTGGAACTTCGCGGAACACTTCCGACGTTTGGCTCCCAGACTGGAGCGGGCCGGGGCTGCCTTGAAGCGGCTCCTGCCTAATCTAGGGGGGCCAAACGCCTCCTGCCGGAGGCTCTACGCGGGGGTCGTGCGGGCCATGGCCCTATACGGGGCGCCGGTGTGGGCGTCTACATTGAGGCGCCAACCAGCACGCCGGTTGAAGGCGGCCCATAGGGTCATGGCCATCCGGATGATCCGGGGATACCGCACGATCTCCGGTGAGGCGGCGGGCCTCCTTGCCGGATTACCGCCATGGGATCTGGAGGCAAACGTCCTCGCGCTCACTTGGGAGTGGCGCGAGGAGGCCAAACGCCGGGGCGTAACTCCGCTGCCGCGGGAAATCACGGCACGGCGGACAGAGCTCCGGCAGGATCTCATGGCGACGTGGAAAGTACGATTGTCGCAACCCAGTGCTGGGCACGCCGCGATTGCGGCGGTAAGTCCCCTCTTTGAGGAGTGGCTTGAGAGGCGGCATGGCGTCCTCACCTTCCGCCTGACACAGGTCCTCACCGGACATGGCTGTTTCGGGAGGTTCCTGTTTCGGATAGGGCGGGAGGAAACGCCCGGGTGTTTCCATTGCGAAGATCGCCCAGAGGACACGGTGGAGCATACGGTGGAGGTCTGCCCAGCTTGGGCGGAGCAACGCCGTGTCCTCGTGCAGGTGATCGGCGGCGGCGATCTCTCGCGTCCGACCCTGGTCCAGGCCATGGTACGGAGCGAGAGGGCATGGCTGGCAGTCGCCTCCTTCAGCGAAGCAGTTATGCTCGCAAAGAGGGAGGCGGTGCACGTGAGGGAGATGCAGTACATGCGCCCTCACAGCCGTGGCCTTCGCAGGAGACGCCCTGGGCGTCGGGAATCCCAGGCTGATTCCCGGCCACCGTAGGCACGGGCTTGCGGACGGCGAGTAATGGGTACCTCGCTGTCCGGTAAGGACCAAGCCCGGGTCGACGGCGCGTTGTGTTCCACGCGCGCCTCAAAGAGATGTCAGCAGCAACAGAGGGGCCCGCAAGGGCCGATGCCTGCCGGGGGTGCGGGTTGTTCGAAAGAGATACCGCCGCCCCTGGCACACAGGCAACTGAGGGAACACGGGTGGGTTTTAGTCAGTAAAAGTCTGACACGCCCTCCCGCTCCACCCAGAGCGGGAGAAGTTATTTGATGATTTCCCACCCAGAAAAAAAAAAAAAAAAAAAAACACAAGCATATTCAGCCAATAATATTCCCACTGCTGGGACACAGGCATCCAGCACGCGGCCCATTGCGGGTCGATAGACGTCACAGGTCTTCGAATTTTTGGTTCTAGGACATGCCGGTTTCCTCACGATGTTTTCCTTCACCGTTTTGAGAGCAGCGGTGATAAAATAATGTATGCAAACAAATCACCTGTCTGGGTTCAAACTGACGACCCACAATTCGTAAATCGCGGCTGTTCGCGACCACCATTGCCCTCAAAAAAGTTTTATGCTGTTGTAAAAATATTTAGCAAACTATATATGAATACCTGAAGCAACAGTATCAACTGGTGGGGTCCGCAAGGGCCGATGCCTGCCAGTGGTGCGGGTTGCTCGAAAGAGATACCGTCGCCCCTGGCACACAGGCAACTGAAGGAACACGGGTGGGTTCTAGTCAGTAAAAGTCTGACACGCATTCCTGCTCCACCCAGAGCGGGAGAAATGATAATGATTTCCCTCACCCTCGAAAAAAAGCAAAATTTTTTTACCTCTTTGGCACAGTTGGAGAAGAAGCAGAAGCAGAAAGCACATATTTTTATCATTTCAGCCGAAAGACGTCTACTGGTGGACATAGGCCTTCCCCAAAACGGGGGATTTTGCCATAATCGCCACGCTTGGCAGGCGGCTTGGCGATCGTACTATGGTGGTAAAATGCATAGAGAACGCTGCTGCCCATTCCCTAGTAAGTCCCTTAGTCGCCTTTTACGACACCCATGGGAAGAAATGGGGTGATGCTATTCTTTTAGGTCCGGCACCACACGAAACACATTTTTGTATACCATAATGAATTAGAAATACTTTAAGTTTTGTAATCATGGTCGTATTTCAACTACAGGTCGACCACAAGTATTAATTTGAAGAGCGAACACATCTATGTCGCTTGTGGTGGATTTTAGAGTCCACGACGTGTTTTGTACACATATCATTGTGACGTAAATTTTTTATACGCACCGTCGACGACGTTGCAGGAATCGCGCGTTGGGGCGCGTACAAAAAACCTCGTTTATACAAAATTATTTTTAGTATAAGCGAAACCTGAATAAAGTTTGTTCAGAATAAGTACCTGAATCGATTCCATTTCTAGTAAGTAATAATATATCCTACTATACAAGAGGGTAGGACAAATGTACCTACTTTACTGCGTTTGATTTTTGCAAAGAGAGCGTGAACTCTATAAATATAATATGTTTTGACTATAAATATTATACGATATATTTTTTAATCAGATATCTCCAACTCAACCATCAGGCGGTGTCGTTGTCGCAACCTGTTCTTCAGTCGTTCCCTCAGGTTCCCCGTCAAGCCCTGCAGGAGTAGTTTCTTCGCCGGGTGGGGCATCGTCAGACGCGCCTCCGACAGTTGTGACATCTCCAGCTGTGGCATCGCCAGCAGCATCATCGCCAGTAGCATCACTGCCTTTCGCAGCATCTGTAGCATCTCCACCTTCTGTAACTGTCTCACCAGCATCTGGCGCTGTTGAATTGACAGAAGTACTATTATCATGTTCAGTAGTACTATCTCCAAAATCTGTGCCATTGCCTTTATGATCGTAATCCGTACTATTTCCTGTTATATCTTCTTCTTCTTCCATGGCACTGATTTGGTGCCAGTCCTGCTCCGCAGCTCTTACTGTGAATATGCATGTAGAAACGCATTCATACTCGTCTTTGAACATATTCATGTTAGGGAGACAACCACGCCAGATGCCGACTTCACATCTTGATCCTGGTTTCCAGTAATATATGACTGGTTGAGGTGATTTTCCGCAGTCGTTCCAATTAAATTTGGCGAAGCATTGTGGGGGTGGAACTGGAGAAGATATTGAAATCAATACATATACAAACAAAAGTCCTAACTGACTCATCAAAACTCAGCCCAAACCGAAAGCTTAAATTTTAAAATGTGGTTCCTTTCACTCGAAATAATTTGAGTGTGTGAAAAAACAAAAATCAAAAGCCATTTGTATGGGGAATGTGAATTAGTATTACTTAATATTTTTTACAAAAATGTTTGATTATTAACGCTGGGCTCACCCAATAGTGAAATTTTAAAAACTTCATAGGGTTTTTTATCGACAGGGTCAATGATGAGGATCATTATTTCCTATAAAAAGTGTCTAATGAAAATAAAATAATAAATCGTATTTCTTAAACATACAAGTGCAACTTACTCGTGTGAACCAGTCCTGCATAAGTTGCTATGCTTAGGATCGTCGCGACCGCCGCCATCTCAACGTTTCGGTACAAAACAAGTACATTTTTGATTAAATAACACTTCATTAAGATAAAGTGTTAATTACTTTGCGCTTGAGTGAAAAATAATGTAAATTTTCGTATATTCGTAAGTACTGTAATTTCCTATTGCATCATATTTTTTGTCATTATGTTTATTTTCTTATTTTTTTATCATAAACGATAACATATTTTGTAATTAGGGAAATTAATTGATTAACAAAACTACTGTTAAATTGTTAGTATGTTCAAGTCACAACACTGTCAGTCTTTGACAGTTGTATAAATATGGTAAAAACATGGCAAATTGGCATAGCTTGCCAATTTGATTAACATTTAATTTCCCTCGCTATAAGATAAGTTCAAACAATAATTGAAAAGTCACCTAGTAAAAATTGTAAAACAAAATAATAATTACACGGAAATAATCATAATATTTTTGTATTTAATCATTTAATTCAGGCAACAAAGACCCATAACATAAATACCTTGTAGACTAACATACATAATCATAAAAACCACCACATAACACTACACTTGGGAGCTTGGTTTCAGTCGTGCTTCCTTGTAACGTCTATACACAACTCCTGGTGGCCAGAAAACTGAGCTAAGGAAGACAGCCGTCTGCATCGCGAGAACCTGGAGGATGTAGGACTTAAAATGTATAGTCCTGGTTGATTCCAACCGCGACAGCTTCAGCAACTTCCGTTCCTCGGCACCGATTTGACCTTGGTTCCTCCTCATGATGTATTGGAAGAGCTTCTCTCCCGACATCTGTGGGTTCAGCCGTGTAATATACAGGAGCATGGTGGGCACAGCAACGCAGACATCCTCACTTGCAGGGGCGGTACCGCGTTTGTTATGGTTGCGTCGCGAACGACCCCTCTTGCCCTAAATCAAAGTAAAGCCGACCTCATCCACTGTATTGGTTTTAGCAGCTGACACCTTCCGCTTGTGTCTCAACAACCGATGCCGTACCAGCAAGTGTCGGCTGAGAACTTTGGCGAAGGCGTTAAGCCTTTTTCGAGTAATTTTCCTTACGCGGCTGTGTCTTCAATGGTATATTTTGAGCCTGTGACGTTATTGTGTCACCAGCCGCTTGCACATGGCAGTCATTGCTTCGCGTTTGTGATGCGCCGTCCGTCACAGTTCCAGTTTAGCTGACAGGCGAAAAATAAGCCGCAGCGCCTCAACGCACGTTCACATTCCGTGAAGGTGACGGTCAAAATCAAAATCAAAATCAAAATCAAAAAGTCATTTATTCAAACTAGGCTGAGAGTCAGCACTTTTTGAACGTCAAAATTACATAAGACAGTCCCCCCAAAACGCCCGCCCTTCACCACTTCCTAGTGCTTTAGCTGGGAAGAAGAAGTGGCGCAACAAACTCCCCAGCAGCACAGCTGTCTGTTAAGTTAGAAGAACTTGATTCTATACAATAGTGGGTAATTAACATTACGAAACACAAAAACATTAAATTTGCCATAACTCAGCTAGCACAGGCTTATATACCAACAAAACATTGAAAACATAGTACAGGCAAATAAAATAAACCAACACATGAACTAATATAATTATATAACCTGTCAGTAGTCAAGCTAATACTGGTGAAAGAACATGAACATTGTCTTGAGTTAATCACAGCGACCAACAATTATTATCGTTTAAGTAGTCGTTGACAGAATAGTAAGCCTTTGAACAGAGGGTGGATTTAACTTTAACTTTAAACGCATTAAAATTCAAATCTAGCAAAGAAGAGGGGAGCTTGTTATAAAAAGTTATACCAAGACCAACAAAAGAGTTATGAACCTTATGAAGCCGGTGAAAGGGAACACGTAGTTTGCCCTTATTTCTAGTATTAATATTATGAATATCACTGTTTTTAGTATACAAGTGTATATTTTGCCTGATATATAAGATGTTGGCCAAGATGAATTGCGATGCGACCGTGAGAATCCCAATATCCTTAAAAAAATCTCTCAGAGAAACTCTAGCACCTAGTTGGTAAATGGCTCGAACAGCTCGTTTTTGAAGAACAAAAATATTTTGAATGTCAGCTGCTTTGCCCCACAGCAGAATGCCGTAGGACATAACACTATGAAAATAACTAAAATAAACTAACCGAGCTGTATCAACGTCAGTGTATTGTCTTACTTTTCTGACGGCGTAGGCAGCCGAACTGAGCCTTCCCGCTAGGCTTGATATATGTAATCCCCACTGAAGTTTGGCATCTATTGTTAAGCCCAGAAAAACTACCGAGTCTACAGTTTCAAGCACCTCATTTTCTAAGACGATGTTAGGTCCTAGATTCTTAACATTCGGTAAGGCGAACTTGATACATTTCGTTTTCTTGGCATTGAGAACTAGGTTATTTGTGGTAAACCAATCCGTAACCATTGAAAGTGCACTGTTTACGTCGTCAAAATCTTGTCTGTTCCTGTCTACTTTAAAGATAAGAGAGGTATCATCAGCAAACAGCACAACGTCACAGATACTCTTTAAATAGTATGGTAAGTCATTAATATACACTAAGAATAAGAATGGTCCTAGTATTGAGCCTTGAGGTACACCTAACTGAACTGGTAGCCCGGAAGATTTCACACCATTAACATCTACACATTGGTGCCTATTTTGCAAATAAGAACTTATTACATTGAGAGCTTCGTTTTGAACACCGTAATGACGTAGTTTACGCAATAGCGTGTCATGGTGCACGCAATCAAAAGCTTTGGAAAGATCACAGAAAACTCCAATAGCATTTTGCGAGTTTTCCCACGCGTTAAAAATGTGTTTCAGCAGAGCAACACCCGCATCTGTAGTCGAACGACCTTTTGTAAAGCCATATTGATCATCATGAAGTAGGCTATTTAAATTAAAATGTCTTAGCAACTGCTTGAGTATTAACTTTTCAAATATTTTACTAAATGCAGGTAAGATAGAAATACGCCTGAAATTACCAACGTTATTTTTATTACCTGATTTAAATAATGGTATGACTTTACTACTCTTCATGAGGTCAGGAAAAGATCCTAAATCAACACATTTATTAAAAGTAACAGCTAAATAGGGGGCTACGATGTCGATTATATTACTTAAAAGCTTAATGGAGATGCCCCAGTAATCTCCAGTGTTTTTAGACTTAAGTGTGTTAAATATGTTAACTACATCCACAGGCGTTACATGTTCGAAACTAAATAAGCGACTACATTTAGGCACACTACTGTGTAAAATATTTTCAGCTTTAGACGGGGACGAATTTAAGGAGCGAGTCGTAGTAATAGGTATATTAGCAAAAAACTCATTAAATGCCTCAGCTACGTCAGCAGCTTTATCAACTAATTTGTTGTTAACCATAATCTCTAATTGTTTATCCTGTTTAACCGATTTACCCGTTTCATTGTTAATAATTTTCCACGTGGTTTTTACTTTATTATTAGACTTTTTAATAGTATCGCTTAAAAATTTAGATTTAGCAAAAGCACAGATCTTTTTAAATAATTTTGAATAATTTCTGACATACTCTAGAAAAGGACTATCAAACCTGTATTTTTTCAAACCATATAACTCGTATAGTCTCGCTCTACTTTTATAAATACCTGGACTGGCCCATTGGTTGAAGCCAACGGAGGTGCCGTTAATGTCAATGGTTTTGGTCTTGAAAGTAGACTGGAATTCTTTATGCACTACATCAAAACGGTGTTGCTGACGCAGCGTTAGTACTACGTAACACCGATACTTCTTGCCCCAGTTCGGCAACGGTACGTTCTGAAGCCTCGAGCTTCTTGTTTATGAGTCCGACTTCAGTTCTGAGTGATGTTATATCCTTTAGAAGTCTTGTGACATCCACATGGTCAAACGTCCTGGCGGCAGCTTGTAGAAGTCCCTCGCTACGCAAGTTGGAACATCATCCGGATCCGTTTCTTTGTACACTCGGAAAGTATCCTGCAGCTCCCTCCCTCTTGCCACGTCCGTCCCGTATTCTCATGCTAAGCCTAATGTTGGTCTTGGCGGTGTCGCAAAGCAGCTTCTTAGCCTCCAGGATCTCACCTTCCTTGTAGCTGGACATGCAGATTTGCTCCAGAGAGAGCTCATCCATTACATCCAACTTATTCTGCAGAAAGGCGAGCAGTTCGTGAACCACAATGGTATCACAGATTTTAGCCTGCGCCATTGCAATAATTCGCGTGTTATTAATTACATAATCTAGGTTAACTATACGTTTGCGCTGACACGTTCGTTCACGTTGACAACTCAGTCGAACAGCTTTGTAATAATAATCCGGAGCTTGGGGGAGGCCTATGTCCAGCAATTGACGTCTTTCAGCTGAAATGATGATGATGACGAATAATGGCAGATACCACTTTTTATTATTATTATCTACTTATTAAATAATGACAGATACCACATGTTATTATTATTACTTATTAAATAATGACAGATACCTCATGTTATTATTATTACTTATTAAATAATGACAGATACCTCATGTTATTATTATTACTTATTAAATAATGACAGATACCACATGTTATTATTATTACTTATTAAATAATGACAGATACCACATGTTATTATTATTACTTATTAAATAATGACAGATACCTCATGTTATTATTATTACTTATTAAATAATGACAGATACCTCATGTTATTATTATTACTGATTAAATAATGACAGATACCACATGTTCTTATAATTTCTTATTTAATAATGACAGTTACCACATGTTATTATTATTACTTATTAAAAATGACAGATACCATATGTCATTATTATTAATTATTAAATAATATTTTTCTTAACTTTTTAGTAGGAGGTAAATTTTAAATGATTACGTAACATCACGCTTTGTCTCCCCGCAGGGTTGGGCAGGGGTGTGCCTTATAGGACACCCACACTTCGACAGTTATGTGTTTAAGTCGCATTTAATAGGGACCCAGCCAAAATGATTAATTAATTGAACTCAACACGATACGTCAGTCGTGTTGAGTTCAAATAATGAATTCATAAATTCATATAATTTTTTTTTTTAAACTTGTTTCGCGTTTCCAACTGTTGCTTATAATACCTATTCATATCTTAGACAGGAAGATTAAAATTTCCTTGTACATTGTTTCATAAGCAGAGGGTATCTGCAGCATCTGTCTTTTGACAAGGGTTCAGGGACAGGAGCGCTTACGGATGCTGTTGTCCTATTTTTATAATATGTAAATTGTATCATCGTAGCTCTAGTATTGGATATACTGTCCTTTCTCAATGTTTCACCGGCCGTTTTTCCAGTCTCAACAGTACCCTTAATAAAATGGACTACTGCTACTCATATACATTTATGCGTGGTGAAATGTACCATGAAATGAATTGATTGATGAATGAATTTGAATGAAAATGAATTCCACGAATAAAAAGCCACAATACTTCCCAGTATTCATAAATAATCAACAAATACCATACGCAAATACTGCTAAGTATCTCGGCATGACCCTGGATGCAAAACTGCGCTGGAAAGAGCATGTCAAAAAGAAAAGAGCGGAATTAGATATTCGATACAAAAAAATGTATTGGCTACTTGGTAGACAATCACCATTGTCAATATCTAATAAATTGTTGTTATATAAACAAGTTTTAAAGCCTGTATGGACCTACGGTATTCAGCTGTGGGGCTGCACCAGCCAAAGTAATCGTCAAATCATACAACGTTTTCAAAACAAAGTACTAAGGGATATAGTAAACGCGCCCTGGTACATAAGAAATAGCGACCTCCACCGGGACCTCAAGATGGATGTCGTAAACATAGTTATACAGAAATATGCAGAAGCTCATGAACACAGACTTCATCATCACGTGAATGTCGAGGCGATCCAACTCCTTGACAACACTGAATTAGTGCGAAGACTAAAAAGGGCGAAACCCTTTGAGTTAGTTTAGTGCAGTGTAAGTGAACTCAAACTATAGTGCAAGTGCTGTCTTTAATAAAGAACACGTGAACCAAGTGTCTTCCCCTTAACTTACAGTGAATAAGAAAGACGTTATTGGACGATTTCTTAGTTTAATAGTTACTTAGCAGTTTAAGTTATATTTAAATTACTTATTAGCTAATAGCTAATAGGCTAGATTGTAATGTGAATAAAGTACCATCTATTGTGATATTTTATTAATAAAAAATAAATAAAAAAAATGAATAATTTTTGTATTTAAATTCATACACAAATAATAAACAAACCGATACTCAACATATCAAGATAGATTACTTGAGAACTACCTTTTAAATTGGAAGCTCGAAGATAACGGAGCAAGAAAACTAGACGATGCTTCAAACATTATCCCTGATATAAATTATGAACGTTGCATAAAGTTAAGTAATGTTTGGGGTCTGTTTAATCATACATTTTAATGTTTGAATTTCTCTTAGTTTTGAGCAACCTTTATGTTCGTTTCGTTAAAAAAACCGGTATTTTTTGGTAATTGTCAAATGAGATACTTTTAAAACGTCACTACACTAATACAAAATCTTATGAGGAGAATCACATACCTACTTTGAATTTTATCATTCGTATTTAAAATCACAAATCTTATTAATATTTGGAAATCATGACAATTGGTAATTAACGCTTGAAACTACTTTGTGGTTACTGGTCATCATCATCATCATCATCATCATCATCATCATCATCACTTCAGCCGATAGACGTCCGCTGCTGGGCATAGGCCTCCTTCAAAAAAATGGGGGGTTTGCCATAATCACCACGCTTGGCAGGCGGGTTGGCGATCGCAGTATGGTGGTAAAATGCATAGAGAACGCTGCTGCCCATTCTCTGGTAAGTCTCTTAGTCGCCTTCTACGACACCCACGGGAAGAAATGGGATGGTGCTATTCTTTACGTCCGGCACCACACGGAACGGAACGGTTACTGGTGCTCCTAACATAATCAATATGTCACGTAGATTTTCTCAACGTGTTTATTGAACAGTGTGAACTCAGTGATAACCATGAAGTTTGGACAGAAGAACATTAAACTCGATCTGGTGCAAGACATAAGCACTTAGTCTTTCTGATCGTTTTAGAGACTAACTGTCCTCAGTTTTTGAGAACATGTGAACATACAAAGAAACAAAGGTATGAATGCAGAAACTTCTTTTTGATGTTGGTAAATAAAAATAAAAGGCGAATGATAAGGTATTGTGTGGCGCAACTTGTTAGAGACCGATGCCGAGCAGTATACTGAGATATACTAAGTTGAAAAGGAATAAATGCATCATGCAAGTGTTACGTTACTGTGGGAACACGGGTGGGCAGTAAAAGTTATTTGATGATTTCCCATCCAAAAAAAAAAAAACCTGCAAGTGTTGTCACAGCGCAATTCTTGTAAAAGTTACCCCATAATTAATACGTTTTTGATTTGATTAATTTCAATCTTTAAGTTTACTTTCTCATTTAAATTGTAACAGGAACTGGCTTGATTTCTTTATTATAATTGCTTAGTAATAATATTTTTTCGTGTCGCCGCTTCGTCTCACATATTGTCACTCGCCTTTCTTCTATAATTAAGTCCACCTCGCTGAATGCATGCATACAATGGACACAGGCAGTCGCTATTATGCCATAATTCCAACGGTTAAGTCCCCAGCCGGGGTTGAAACACTTTCTAAATCTTAGATATAATAACTGTTTTAGTTAGCAATTTAAATCGCCTACTGTTCAAGTGAATTAAGTGTTTTATACAGGGTGATTTTTTTGTATTGTTATTAAATGCTAGGTCATAGAGAAATACATTGAAAACAAGGAACAACGACGTCAATAAAATGTTGAAGACAATATGACTTTAAAATCTAGCCAAACTGACTTAAACCTCCCCGGTATATACTGACAAAATATAAATATCCTTGCATCACGAAGTTAATACGGTATTCATGACGTGCCATATAATGTTTTACAAGATTTATTTAGTTTTCCTACTGTCTGACATTCAGAGTAATTATAATAATATTGTCATCGAATGTTAAATTATTTCCAATTATCCGATCAAGTTGAAACTCACACATTACACGTTTCGCTGCCAACACATATTTATTTGGTATAGATGACTTTATTCCGGATTTATCGACTTAGAAAATTATGCTCCAGACGTTGTACTATAGTAGGTACGTTTTGACGCAGTGTCCTTTATGCTTTGTATTATTTTATTTTATTTCTTTTTGCTAATAGTGTGTGCCTTAACCTGGGTCAAATAAATTTATTTTCGTTATTTCTTTCTTAATAATTATTCAAAAAAACGTCAAATATGATCGAAGAATTTCGTATACTTCAATCCTTGTTAAATGGTCCCAACCCTAATTGCAATATGTCCCTGAAGCCTGAATTAACATCTATTTTATATCTGTATGTTGCTGAAAAGAGTTAACCCTTCTAACAGCTAATGGTTAGTGGCCAGCCCGAAGTGTTTCCGTCGACCTTTTATAGAAAGTTGCACGACAAATGCGAAGGGTTAGAGTGCTGAAGTTGTTAGTCGGCTCTTCTTTTTCGCATGTCGTGGAGACTGAAATATTCTGTTGATCAATTTAAACAGTATGACACTTAAAGGAAATGGCATCCTACTTGAAGGGACTATTAAGGCTCGTGCAGACTAGCCCGATGAGACAGTCACGTCGCGACACTCGTAGAATAATTTCTGTTAAAACTTCACGTAAATTGTTCTACGAGTGTCGCGTCGCGCTGTTGCGTCGCGCTGTCGCGTCGGGCCTGTTTGAAGAAGTCTTTATATGTTATTTTTGGGTGTCGCTTATCGCGTAAAAAAGTAGCCTATGTCCTTTTCCATATCTCAGGCTATGTTTCTGCCAAATTTCATGACGATTGGTTCATCGGTTTAGGCGTGAAAGCGTAACAGACAGAGAGACAAACAGACTTACTTTCACATTTGTAATATTAGTGGGGATCAGTAGAGATCATTTTGGTATCGCGTGGTAAATAGTTTCATACTGGATTTTATTTTTAAGTGTAGGTATTAACAGAGGAATGCTGACTTCAGATTATACCTTTTTACCGTTAAGTATCATATAGCTAGGACATCGACGCGCAACCTAACTACCTTAAAATTATTCTACTGAGCCGCGCTGGACGCGGGAAGCACAGAACCGGTCGAAGTGGCGGAGCTTGGGGGAGGCCTATCTCCAGCAGTGGACGTCTTTCGCTGAAATGGTGGTGGTGGTGGTGAGCCGCGCTAAATTTTTAGTTTCGTTAAAACTGCAAAATCACTTTTATTTTGGTGATCATTCGATTCAATTAATATCAAACGCATCGCTATTTTGGACTTTATTTGTTGCCGCGATGCGCTATTGTCAAATGCCAAAAAAATCTTCTTACAGCGTCTTAACCTACTACATAAGAAGGACACGGTGGAGCATATGGCTCCACCGTATGCTCCACCTCTCTCTCTCTCGCTCGTCCTCTGAGGACACGGTGGAACATACGGTGGAGGTTTGCCCGGCTTGGGCGGAGCACCGTCGTGTCCTCGTGGAGGCGATCGGTGGCGGCGATCTCTCGCGTCCGGCCCTGTTCCCGGCTATGGTACAGAGCGAGAGTGCATGGTCAGCCCTCACCGCCTTCACCGAAGCAGTGATGCTCGCAAAGAGGGAGGCGGCGCACGTGAGGGAGAGGCAGTACATGCGCCCTCACGGCCGCAGCCTTCGCAGGAGACACCCTGGGCGTCAGGAATCTCAGGCTGATTCCCGGCCACCGTAGGCGCGGGCTTGCGGACGGCTTAAAGGGTAGCTCCCTGTCCGGTAAGGACCAAGCCCGGGTCGACGGCGCGTTGCGTTCCACGCGCGCCTCAAAGAGATGTCAGCACCAACTGATGGGGCCCGCAAGGGCCGATGCCTGCCAGGGGTGCGGGTTGTTCGAAAGAGATACCGCGGCCCCTGGCACACAGGCAACTGATAACACGGTGGGTTTTAGTCAGTCAAATTCTGACACGCCCTCCCGCTCCACCCAGAGGTATAGGTACCTTTGTTAGCTACTTCCATAGTGTCTGCTATGCAAAGCTAGAAGTCTTTGCTTCATCAAAAAAGAGACTTATGTTTTTTTTTTTTAATTTATTCAGAAAAAGTTATAGAGGATAAGTTTTTATCCAGTGCGCAAACTGTAACCATGAATTCAGCATATCATTCTAGACTGGAGTGTCTAGAAAAACTGTTTTTTTTTTGTATAACCGTCGAAAAATTTCTGCACTGAAGGTTCTAGAATGATATGCTGAATTCATTGTTACAGTTGCGCACTGGATAAAAACTTATCCTGTATAGAAAATACACATATTTTCTGCTAAACTTCTGGACAATTTGTCGGCAGTGTTCTCGTGGATACATTTTTTTTGATATCCAAGTCCTTACTGACTATTTTATACATTACGCATGGACGCAAAATTTAAGCAAAAGAAAAAGGGTACACACACGTTTAGCCAATAACGGTCCGTAAATTATAGAAATCGGTCATAACATAACACAAGATCCATAACCTCTTAAAAATAACCAACATGATACGTCCAATAACATCATAAACAACTACTTACGTCATAAATATTACATGGAACTATCTCCCTTGGCAACAAAGAGGTCCCGCGGGCTCTGTACACAAAGTAACAAGTTATAAATAATGTTGTGCGATAGACATCTCGAGGAAACAGCGCTGTCGATACGTGCGTTTAGTGTCCACGACTTCCTCTGTCGGATCGGTATCGTGGGGCAAAAATATCTGATAATGTGCGAGTAGGACTTAAGTCCGTGTAGGTCCGTGTGGTGTCAGATGTAAAGAATAGCACCATCCTATTTCATCCCGTGGGTGTCGTAGAAGGCGACTAAGGGACTTACTAGAGAATGGGCAGCAGCGTTCTCTATGCATTTGACCACCATACTGCGTTCGCCAACCCGCCTGCCAAGCGTGGCCATTATGGCAAAACCACCCCTTTTGGGGGAAGCCTATGTCCAGCAGTGGACGTCTTACGGCTGAAATGGACTTAAAGGCGTCTTCAAACAATCGCGACGCGACCTTCGTAGAACAATTTCAACGAAAACTTCATGGAAATTGTTCTAGAAGTGTTGAGTCGCGCTGTTGCGTCGCGCCTGTGTGAAGATGCCTTAAGGATACTGTTCCACCAAAACTATAAAAAACATTCACCTTTTAATCAACTTAAAAATCGGCGATTGATGTGTAATTTAAAATCTGTTTATTGAAGTTGTTATTCATAGGGTTTATGCATTTTCATTCTTTGTGTTCAGTTCAGTGTGCCGCACGGGTCTCGATCAGGTTAAGCTTCGCTTACCACGACTGATCTGTGGATAGGTGACCATCTTTATATACCAAGACCAGGGTTAAGCCGTTGGTCCGGGGTGTCGTTCGCGGATCTTTGACAGTCGTCCCTGATCGTCAGAAGTCTGAAACTGCCCAACCAGTCTTACCAATAAGGCAGTCTGTCGATGTAATACAATGTAATACTGGTATTCAACTTCATCTAGTTACACTGGAAGCCGATCTCAAAATAGTTGGGAAAGGGCTAGGCACAGAACCACTGAGCAAAATAAAACCCATTTCGCACACCATTGATAAAAAGTTATTGTATAACTGTGACGAATATTGCTGATTTCAACTACTACATCATGCATTTCGCACGCTCAAAAACTACAAAGATAAATGGCAAATTACTCATCTACCCACTGTTTCGTCGACATTCTTCGGCTTCCTTAGCTCTCAAAGCAATATTTACGACTGCGAAACATTAACATTATTTATGGCCAAAAGAAAAAGTGACTAAGTTTTAATACCTACGTGTAACCGCTGTATCTAACGACTAGTTTGCATTTAACCATAAATCTGTATCCACTCTGATAAATTAGGGTTAAATGATGTTTTATTTATCGCGAAAGAATTATAGGTGTCTGAGTCATTGAATAACATAGGAATGTTAGGGTTCCTCACAAAACTGAGATTTTGGTCCTTCTCTGTATTTGTACAATAGTGGACCGACGACTTTGTTAGGGCAGACTATTTTACCCAAACATTTGGTTCCGGGTGACTGGCAGCTTGCATGTTAGATTCGACTTACGGTGCAAGAATACCTTCACAATTTGTATAAGATCATCATATCAGCCGAAAGACGTCCACTGCTGGACATAAGCCTCCCCCAAAAGGGGGGGATTTGCCATAATCGCCACGCTTGGCAGGCGGGTTGGCGATCGCAGTATGGTGGTAAAATGCATAGAGAACTGCTGCCCATTCTCTAGTAAATCCCTTAGTCGCCTTCTACGACACCCACGGGAAGAAATGGGATTGTATAAGATAAAACTTAATAATATCAATTGTTTCATCTACTCAGCCTATCGCATAGCACTGCTGGACAAAGGCCTCTCCTATGCCATCACAACACTCTGTCCTCCGGCTTCCGCGTCCAGTCTGTCCCAGACACCTTTTTGAGGTCGTCGGTCCATCCAGCTGAGGGGCGTCCCCCACTACGCCTGCTCCATCGGCCATCGGTCCTTGGACAAACATGACCAGCCCACTGCCATTTCAACTTGCTTACTATGCAAGCTATGTCGGTAACTCCAGTTCTTTTCCGGACAACTTCGTTTTTTTATTTTATTATTCAAAGAAACTTCGAGCATAGCCTGCTCCATACCACTCTGAGCGACCCTAAATTTTTGGACCAGCCAACTGTCAGTGTCCACGTTTTGGCACCGTATGTACCAGAGGTCGGAGTAGGTAGATTGATTTTATATACTTGCGTCAAGATATTATAATATGGACATGCCATTTTATCCATAATGTGCGGGAAGTACCGGAAAAAGTTCCGGAATTGGAATTATGGAATAAAATAAAATAAAAAATGCATCTTTAATAATATTCCGGGGCCTATTAGGATAATTACGGAAATGAAAAAATTTAAAAAGAGTCTCCATGATTTACTAGTAAAAAAGTGCTACTACTCAATAAAAAACTTCCTATCAGACAAATCACTGCTCCAATATAGTCCCCCTCAGTCATGATGCGTTCAGTGACCCACTGATGTGTATTTACCTTAATTCGTTCCATTTTATTTTTATGTTTGTTTTATATTTTATGTGAAATTTTAATGTAACTGTATTTCTAATTTGACTGTTGTATGCCCAAAGGGCGGGACGTAGCTGATCACAATTATCTATTTAAGACCTGTATTTTGTACCTACCTATGATCCACGATAAAGATATTGATTGATTGATTGATTGATTGAAAAAACATACAGATAGGCTAACAAAATCGTTTATTATGTGAATGATTGATTGAATTCAATGAACAATTATTTTCACCATTAGCTAACACTGGTAGCGTAGATTGAAATTATTAATACGTTTTTCACCTTAAACACAAATTCGTGCTAATTTCAAAATTCCGGAACAAATATCACAATAAATATGGAGTTCCGGTATTTTGGAGGCATATCCATATTATCCTCTACGTTTGACGTCAAGGACCTTAAATCAATCTACCTACTCCGATCTCTGGTTATAACAGGCAAGACGCACTAGTTGATGACCTTAGTTTTCAGACAGTGCGGGATTGGCGATGAGAAGCAATCAATCGATTGTTTATTTACTAACAATTATTGTGAAAAATAACTCGTACTTAATATAACTGATTCCAAATAAAGTAACACTTTGTAAGAAGTCAAACACAACGATATTAAATTTTCATAAAAGTGTCGTTCACATTTATACCGCACAGTGAAACAAAGTTCTCAGAAATGGAAAAGTAAAATAGAAAATTATGGTTTGTCAAATGGAAACGCCTCGAGCCGTATAATTACAGTTTGATGTCTGTTTTACCGTATCACAGGTTGAAATGTTCTGTTTTATTGTAATGCATTGTATTTCCGGATTAAAGGTATGGCTCCACTGTAAGAAAAGTGGACTTTTTTTGTACAGGAAGGAAAAGCCTTTGCTCAAAAGTGGGACAATATACAACAAAAATTAAGCCAAACGCGATTCTGTGCTTTATCTTGTTGGACAATAGGTTCAAAACAAGATAATTTTATGATTTTTTAAGCTTACACGCTGTTCTTTAAGTTTTACATCGTTCTAAGGTTGAGTGACTTTTCTAAAGTTGCGTAACTTACATAAAACATAGTACACATGATAGAAGTGATGTTTCTTTAAAAAAAAAAAGTTAGACAGATTAGAGAGAAGAGAGAAAAAAGGAATCTCTCTGTCTGTCACACTAAGACAGAGAAGAGATAACTTTCATCTCTCTCATGTAACGAAATATACCTAAACGCGACGCGTCCTTGAAATTTCACTTTCAATTCTTGCCAAGTTATCGTTTCGCTGCCCTAAAATTTTCTCCTCAAAAATAAAAGAAATACTTTGTTCGAGCAAGATTACTTAATGCTATTACTACTATTTAGTTCTTTCCCGCCAGCCTGTATTTGTAAATCTACTTTCGCACGGACGTAAAAATATCGCAGCGGGATTGGATCTTCAACGCAATGCTTAGAGCCGAAAGTTAAAAATCGAACAGTGTTTTTCGACGCTCTGGGATGCAGTCTGTTAGATTCCCAATGCTCCGTTCAACACCGAGAGTCGAAAATCCATTGCGCGATAAAATCCCTCCGCAATATTAACGCAGTCTTACTCTCTTTCACTGTGACCCTGCCCTAGTCGACTCGAAGTCGACTTTGTGATTAAGTTGTCCTGCCCGACAGATCAGTTAATCACATGTACGTACAATTGAAGCGACTTTTAATTCCAAATGACTGCGAAGTCAACATTTATTATGCTGAGGACGGATTTATTATTAACTAGAATTAACCATACTTTGCTGGAGCGCCATTGGTAAGAGTTTTGTATCGTTTATTAATCCTATCGTACTATTACCTACCAGTATTATAAATGTGAAGTTTATGAAGATCTTTGGATGTTTGTTACTCAATCACGCAAATACGGCTGAACGAATTTGGATGAAATTCGGCACACAGATAGTTTATAACCTGGATTAACACATAGGGTACTTTTATCTCGGTAGTACGTTCCCGTGGTATAATATTCGACCTCCGACCCGCCCCTGCTTTCCACAGTTTTTTTTTACTTGACAAAGATAAGATAGAAGAAGACAACATTGCGAAATAAATTATCTTAATGATTCCTATCTGTCACACAAAACTTATTTATAGATATAAATTATTATAGAATCACGCTTAAGAGAGTTCTATGCACATGTTTGTTTACGTTGCAATTACATAGTAGGAACATTCTCAAACTCTATAACAATAAAACAATGGCTGAAGAGATTGTCTGCTCCTCCGGCTCTTCCGAGAGCCACACTTTTACAGGTATCTCTGAAAACTTGAGTTCATCCTTTTGTTATAATTCGTGTAGTATTGCAATAGTTTGGATGTTTTAACGGTCATTGCTGGCGGAACTTGGCGGCATTCTTTTGTTTTGTGAACAGGAGATAGCTCGAACAAATAGGTGGACATTTGCATAGAGGATTTGTTGTATCTTTGCGGTAGTGGAAAAAAATTAGTAGGATTTTTTCGCTGCCGTCTTAACTTTCGTTTTGTACATGTAAATTTCCTGAACACTTTTAAGCCGTATGTGAGTAACACACTAAAAGGAGAAATGGCATTTAGTTTGACTGTTCAACGACATTCATTGAAGAGGGAGGCGGCGCACGTGACGGAGAGGCAGTACATGCGCCCTCACGGCCGTAGACTTCGCAGGAGACGCCCTGGGCGTCGGGAATCCGAGGCTGATTCCCAGCCACCGTAGGCGCGGGCTTGCGGACGGCGAGTAATGGGTAGCTCGCTGTCCGGTAAGGACCAAGCCCGGGTCGACGGCGCGTTGTATTCCATGCGCGCCTCAAAGAGATGTCAGCACCAACTGGTGGGGTCCGCAAGGGCCGATACCTGCCAGGGGTGCGGGTTGTTCGAAAGAGATACCGTGGCCCCTGGCACACAGGCAACTGAGGGATCACGGGTGGGTTTTAGTCAGTAAAAGTCTGACACGCCGTTCTGCTCCACCCAGAGCGGGAGAAGTTATTTGATGATTTCCCACCCAAAAAAAAAAACGACAGTCATTGAGCTGATTACGTTGCTATGCAGTCAAATTAGAACATATTTATAAAGCAATAACTTTTAAAATGATTGAGATTGTGATTGCTGATGTCGACAACTCTCTAGGAAGTTTATATTTTTATATAGATAATATCTCAGAAAATTTGTTCAAAAATTAATGTGTAGTTGGTTTTATCCAAAATACTGAATTAACCTTCATAGAATTAAGGAGTAGGTATAGTGTTACGACAAAATTCGCGTATATTTTACTTTGGGAGAAACTATAACAGTATATGAATACAAATTAACCCACATTTCAGCTGCTGTTATCTTTTTCAAATAGAACAAACAACAAAAACTGTACAAATTTACAAAAAAAAATCGTGAACAAGCAAAACGTTTCTGTAAAAGCATACTGTTGTTTTTAACTAAACCGATTTAAATCGGTTTAGCGTGCACAGATTTTTTCGATAGCTAATGCTTCGTCACTAAATATGACTCGAAACATTTTTGATGACAAACTGTGGCATTGTTTTGGGTTTATTTCTTTATCAAATACTAGCTTTTGTGTAAATTGGTTATTGCTGAAAACCGCATGAAAATCAGTTTGGTAGAATATGAGTTTATCGCGAACAGACAGACAGACAGTTGTTTTATGATATTTAGTGATAATTCTGTAAATACATACGTGTTACTGTAGCGAATGATTCGCTATAGTAGCACGTACGAGAATTTTTAGCCGACTTCAAAAAGAAGGAGGTTATCAATTCGACATGTTTATCGATTTTTTTATGTATGGTCGCACATAACTCCGTCATATACGAACGTCTTTGCAAAATTCTTTATTTTGTTCGAAAGGGGTTTTTTCGAATTGGTCCCATTTACATTTCATACAGATCTGATGATGCGTTTCGGAGACAGACAACGGAACTCTTCAAAAAATGACAGCAAATCAACCGCGATTGCTGCTATCGCATAAATATGCATTATTTTGACCCCAAGGATATTAGGTTTGGTGTGGGGTAGGTACTATAGCTAAAAAGTAAAAAAAAAGTTTTATATAACATACAGCCTGACACAGCTCCAAAAAACATCAAGAAAATGAATTTCACGGCCTATCCTGGCGTTTCCACCTTAACATCTTAAATGTTCGCTTCATAATAAAAATCAAAACATAAACAAGCTGAGCAGAATTAATCGAAACATTAAAAAACGCAATGACTAAAAAACGCCGACATTTCCTCTTTGAGATTTCGGTAATTGTCATTTAATTACCAAGTGAGGGGTGGAGGGGGGATAAAAAAATAAAGCTTACAGCCTCTTAATGGCCACCAATTTTCCGGTCTGTGGTCCCGAGACCGTTTTAGTCTGAAACATTGTTTTAGCGAGCATTTGTTAAAAAGTGAAATTATAAATATTTTTTTGGCTACCCAGAAAATATTTCAAGACTACTGTTCTGTGAAAAATATTAACAAAAGTGTTGTATTAATTTTATTTTTTTGTTTAATGGTTTATTGCCTTCGACCAACGAAAGTATCTGCTTACTCATTAGTAAATTTATTGCATGTTAGTTATTGATCGATCAGGATCCGTAGATTGGTGACCATCTTTATATACCATGCCTCGGAGAGCACATTAAGTGGTTCGTCCCAGTGGTTATTCTTGGATGTTTGACAGTCGTTACGGGTCGTCTGAAGCCCGAAAGTCTGACAACCAGTCTCACCAAGGGGTATCGTGTACCCAGTTACTGGGTTGTAAAGGTCAGATAGGCAGTCGCTCCATGTAAAATACCGATATTCAGCTGCTGACCCTAATGTTTTCATACATAAATAACGTTTAAACTAATCAAAAGAACCATCTTTAATGTCGTTGACTTTGCTTATCATGTCAGCTTAGCCCATCATATCGGAACGAACAAATAACAAAATGCAATCCAATTTCGTATCTTCTTAGATAGATAGATAGATAAATCGTTTATTTGGTGCATAAAAAAAGACATAACACAACAAACAAAGCACGATGAGATTAAAACTAATTACATGAAAATGGGATGACAGAAGTGTAGTGATGACACTTTAGGCTATGACACAAGTTAACATTCAAAT
The DNA here is from genome assembly GCA_949091785.1 of Polymixis lichenea. Taxonomy (NCBI): domain Eukaryota; kingdom Metazoa; phylum Arthropoda; class Insecta; order Lepidoptera; family Noctuidae; genus Polymixis; species Polymixis lichenea. Next base: position 3,375,319 of record OX420937.1, read on the forward strand.
CAAATAATGTGCGTCTCAAAGTTGCACCAAATGGGAGTCCAGCTCAGCATGTGTCAGGCAAATGTACCTGACGCTGATATTCTGCTGGATCCCTGCAGTGACCTACGGACGTCGAGCAGATGAGGTTACTACGCGAGTAATTATTATTGGTGTTGTGTAAAGTGGAATGTGCGAAATAAAATTATAACAAACACATAAAACAATACGAGCTATAAATAACTACAAAAGTATAATAATAAAGAAGAAAATTAAAAATAAAGTACTGCATAAAGCTTCTCATAAAATTAAATCATTTCGGTATAGTTTGACGGCCCGTTTTGATGGTTCACAATCGGGTTGAACTGCGCAATAAAATAGAAGCAATATAAAAACTTTTTGCAGTATTATCTAAATTTTTGGGTATTTAATAAGTTTTTTAACATTCATTCACATGTATTAGTAGACTGCCTCGTTGGTATAGTAGTCGCAAACGCTACTCGTGAAGTCCCGGGTCGGCCAAAATCTTATTGTCTTTCCATCTGGAATTTCTCAATATAAATGGCAAAATGTGGGTGTACTATAGCTTAAATCTGCCTTACCCTTCGATGAAAATTGGTACGATATAATGGGCATAGGTTAAAAAAGAAAATTCAAAAACTACAACCCGACTACTGCAAACTAAAGCTCTAAAAAGTACGAAACAAGAAAATATGCTCATCTGAAAGCTGTAAGCCTTAGAGCGTTATTTTTCAGTATTGGGCATTACACCCATTTTTGAAAAGTGTCTTAATTAGATTCTAAAATGCTAATAAACCACAAAAAAATAACATTTTGATTGAATCGATTAGTGCCATAAAATGCATTAAAATTTTACATTTTCATATTTCGCGCGTAATTTGACGAAAACGCTGGACGCAGTGGACGCCATAATGCTTTATAGGTATGACGTCAGTTTGCTGCGTAAACAAATGCGTTGATGTTTTGTATGATAATTGTTTATAATTTAAAAAATGAGTTAATATTTTACTTATCGTTGGTTTGCTGTTCCTGAATGTAAGATATTATTTCAATAAAAATTACTTTGGTTACGAAAACAATAAAAGTACAAAGTTGTTCAGTTGATTAGTTATAACTGCGGTATGACGTAATAACATGGCGGCTACTAAGTATTTCATGGTGATCAAAAACAGATTTGATAAAACTGAAATCTTTGAATTGAATTTTAAAATTTATTTTGTTATTTCATGAAGTAAAACCAACATTTTCGTACTGGTTTTTGCCTAATCTATCTCAATAACATATTTTTTGGTTTTTTCTTATAAATCTTAAAATACCCTATTCGGGTTTCAGTTTTTTAACTTACTTTTTATTTAAATTATTTTAGGGTTAGTTCACAACATATATATTTTTATATGTGTTAATTTAGTCCATTCTTGATACCCATCACGGCGTCATTGAAGGAAAATATATATGGTTCATCACTCAATGTCCTTTAGAGGGCGCCATAGTTATTTAATGTGACGTCACGAGCCAGCGGACAAGTAAGATGCTTCCAACGACACCAAATTTGTCAAATTATGATTAGTAGTTTAGAAGTTATGAGATAACAGATGAACAGACATGCATACATACCGGTCAGAATCATAACCATCCTTTTCACTTCTCCGTAGTCATAATCATTTTCATGCCATTAATTAATGTGTATGGCAGGTTAGGGTGAAAGTCTGACAGACCACACAAGGTCCTAATTTCTTTGTGTTCCTCTGATACACCAATTCCCTGAAGGTCTAGAAATAATACAAAATAAACGCTAGTCATCTATCCGCTTGTTTTAACCCTAACTCTGCGGCTGATGGGTCGAAATACAAAATAATAAGTTGAAAATGTAAATCGGTGAACAGATGTTTGTGGCAGTTGCTGGGTTCATTTTTAAGCTTTAAACTTTGAGAAATTATTATTTTTAACGTAATTGTGATGCTTTCTAGCGTTTAAATTGATTTGATGGCTTTGCAAAGATTTGCTTTATTGTTAAGGTCAAAAAACAATGGTTGGACTGTGTGAACTATGATATGGTTAGAAAGGGTGTGACTACGGAAATGACGACTGATAGAGAAGTGTCGAAAAAAAAGACAAATATGGTGACCCCAAATAAACGGGAAAAAGGCAGGAAAATTATGATGTTAAGGTCAGTTTTTATCATTCATCATAATCATCTTTCAGCCGAAATACGTCCACAGCTAAACATAGGCCTCCTCGTGACCGCCACTTTGACCGGTTCAGTGCTTCTCGCATCCGTGGATTCCTGCGGCGTTCACCAGGTCATCGGTCCACCTTACGGGAAGCCTTCCACGCTACGTCTTCCGGTACGCCACTCCAGAACCTTTATTTTATCATTATTGAAAATGAAATATTATCTCATTAATTCTCGCCCTTATTCGAAATGTTAATACAAAACAAACTTACATGTAACAGGTTAACATTATTTGTAAATTATAACGACATCTGATACTCATGCTCAAAAAGAAACTTCTTTTTTAAAGCTGTCACATTCGATACCAATCTTGATTAAAATCTAGTTTTAAATAGAGCTTTATATCACCTACATTCAAAACTAGATAAAACATGAAAAAGAATATAAATCACAAATCTTTGTTCATGAAAATGTGAAAATAAACAAGAATCCAGACACGTACATACTTCATGTAGGTACGCGTACGTGTGAAACAATATGGCGTCCTCAGTGACGTCAGAGACGAGCGCTTGAGCTAATGAGGGGTAAGCAGACAAAGCAGTGTAACACAAAACTCGGCGAGTGTTTACAAATGAGGCACTTGTAGTTTTTCAAGGAAAATAGAGAAATGTTTCAGGTTTTAGAAAATACGCTACAAAGTTTGTTAACCTGGGATTTAAAGGAAAAAGAAAGCTATTTAAATAGACAGAATGCTGAATATAAGATTTTTTAATAGTACGAGTATAAGAGATAATTATTATTCACTAACGGCCGGCTTTACTTCGCACGGTTTTTGCGAGTTGAATAAACATCGAGATTTATTTATTTTATATATGCTTAAAATTAGTGTATTCTAAACATTCAAAATATTTATCTAAATGCTGGTGAAAACTGCATCAAAATCCGTTGCAGGCTAACTGGATGCAGCTGAATAGCAGTATTTATACCATATGCCGTGGGGTGCGCGCGCGACCTCTATTTACCGTATCATCAAGTCGTACGAATGCAGGCTTCCGAGCACCCCTACGTCGCCTATATATATATATATAACGGCGCGTGACATTATTAAATAATCAAAATCAGTTAATTTCGAGAGTTGTAATTTATTCTGTTATTTTAACGATTAATCGATTTAAATTTAACTAAATGGTAATTTTAATTAAGAGCGGGTAACACCGAATGGAGTTGCGTCTGTCATGGTGGGTGACGTCGTGTCAATTCATTAAGTTGTTGACAGCCGTTGCACGTGGTGGTCTGGGCTCTAAATCGTTAATTATTACTGCAATCCTTAATTGTTTAAGTAATTCAAGCGTCTGTAAAATTAAAATAGTGAACAGTCAAGGCTACAGCGTATTTATTTCAACGTTTCCTGAAGTTTAACGCCCACTATGGATTCCCATGCTGACGAATTCACGAATCAGCAATCAGATGCAACAGCCCGGCCTTTCCTGATATCCCGTTATATATATATAACAATCTCTTCCAAAATGTTGACATCTTTGCCTTACCAACTGGTAAATTTAGAGGCCTTGTTCGGGAAACTATTTTGGATATTGCTAAAGCTCCGTAATATTTAATTGTTGGTCTGTATTGTTATAATTAATTTTAATTTTCTCTTTCTTTCTTTTAACTGCATGCCTGTTTAATTCTAGTTAATTGCCTGTTTAATTTTATCACTGACACATAATGTAACTTTATTGTAAGTTTTATAATATTGTAAGCGCGCATCGCATAGTTTTATAATTATTTTTGATAATATGTGGAAAATGTCGTGGGTTTAGACATTTACTCACTCTGTAACTCAAATTTTGTGTAATTTTGTAATGTGTGACTGTTTTCCCTAATAAATAAAAAAAATAAAAAAATATGGAACGACTGCCTATCTGGCCACCAGAACCCAGTACTTGGTAATACTTATACCTTATACCTACTTGTTTATTTATGCTTGAGTACTTATAGTTTTCAGTTGACATACGGCAAATTTTATGTTTTTTGTGTTTCATATTGTTAATTACTTACCTACTATTGTATAGAATCAAGTTCTTCTAAATTAACAGACAGCTGTGCTGCTGGGGAGTTTGTTGCGCTACTTCTTCTTCCCAGCTAAAGCACTAGGAAGTGTTAAAGGGCGGGCGTTTTTGGGGGACTGTCTTATGTAATTTTTGACATTCAAAAAGTGCTAACTCTCAGCCTAGTTTGAATAAATGACTTTTGATTTTGATTTTACTATGTGTCTAGCCTTGGTAAGACTGGTTGTCAAATTTTCGGGCTTCAGAAGTTCAGACTACCCGTAAAGACCCTCAAAGATGTACAAATAACAGCCGGGATCAACGGCTTCACAAACTTTCCAAGACAAACAGTCGCTTTATGTTATGTATGGTCAGTTGGTCACCCATATACGACCGACTGCGGCAAGCCTAGCTGACCCGTGTGAAGATTATTTAGCTACGAGCTCCTCAATAACTTAATCTATCTATATATTAATACGTAAAGCATAAACCTTGTACCCCTTTTTAAGAAAATTATGCGGTCGGTGGAGTATGAAATTTGGCACAGTTAAAATTTAAATCGAGAAGGAGTGCAGAAAGCTTATATTTTTATACTGGATAAGTTTTTATCCAGTGTGCAAAACTGTAACCATGAATTCAGCATATCATTCTAAAACTGCCGTAAAATTTCTGCGCTAGGGGGTCTAGAATGATATGCTGAATTCATGGTTACAGTTTGCGCACTGGTTAAAAACTTATCCTGTATAATAATGCATTAGAAATACATTAAATTTTAAATTAATTATGGTCGAATTTCGGCCACTTAGCTACCACTAGTTATTATAAATACTTTATACAAGAAAATATCCAAACGCAAAAGTAGCAATGATCTCCAACTATTTCAGCATATACCGCTTCCTTATTGCGAGGGGTTGGCCAGGGAGCTATGAATTTGCCATATGGATCTGATAAATCCACCTCACAATGTAAGGCGTCCGTGACCAACTGGAAACGATAGGATTAACAATATGCAATAAACTGTACGAGGAATTGATTCAAATTATAGATTGTGGCATCTGTTTTACTGTGGAGTACGTGGCAGGATTAAGTTAGGTATGCTATATTACCAAGTTTAAGCAGTCGGTCAGTCCGTTATGTTGTTGCTAAGTCACGATGATTATCTTTTGCAATTTAGCTTATCTTCATACTTAAAGTTAAGTGGAACTGCATCTTAGGGGTAGGTAAACATTAACCAAAAGAAAACCAATAAATTCTTGTTATTCAAGCTTCAGTGGAAAGGACACCCCGCTGTACTGCTTGTGGAGCAGTGTAGTGGAATGTGCTGCCTCATTATTCTCAGTTTTTTGTTGTGTTTTCCGATGGTACTATGTTGGCCGGGGACCCTGACTCAGGCGGGTGATTCTTTGACACACAGTTTTTACATGTTTTTGACTGAAGAACACATGAATATTATCTCCAAATTGGACATCGATTTCAGGTTTTATAGTAAATGAAAATGTCTATCGAGGCGTATAGTAGTTAATTGTGATTACTTAAAACAAGCAATAATTAAGTCTGCAGAAAACAGTAAAAACTAATTAATCTGGTGTGTCCCCATGCCGCTTTTTGTTAAATTATTCGATTTTCTGCGATCTTAGTGAAGCAATATAGTATAAAAAGTACGCTGGACCGATATTCAAATATACGTTACTTGATATGTGATCATTTATATTCGAAATAATTGTAAAGATTCGTAATTACATTACTTTTAAAAATGTCCCCGGCTAAAATAATAATTCAACTGCCATAATTTGTTCAAGCATATTTTCAACGTAAACACAAAATATTTGATAGAATAATATCGACTCGTGATTGCCCGCGTCCGTCAGTGCCGACCTGTCATACGAGTGCTCGTGCGCGGGTGTAATTTTGCGAAAAAGTTCGATCGAAAGTTGTGATCTGGGCGTTTGTCAGGTAAGTCGCATAATTAATCTGTTTGCTTTTATGGTTTGTGTGTCTATAATTACGTTTCGCAACTAAACCAAGGTCTCTAATAAGGTTGTTTATTCATTTTAATAATACCTTTGATTCCATGCGTTCATAAATAAAAGATCAGGGTTACACTATCTTCAAATTCCTAATTTGTCTGGCTCCCATTAGTCTGGTTTTATCTGGCTCTTATGACCAGATGAATTTGAACGGGACATATAAATTAGGTTTAATTCAAATAACGATGATCTCATATCTTATGGTCAGGCTTCAATAGGAAACCAAACTAAAAAAGTAATCAATAATTTTATGTTTTTTTGTTTTTTAAACTATTTTCCTAGTTTCAGATCTTTAATATCGAAATGGCAAAACCAAAGAACCACACAAGAGAAAAAAGGCCTATGACTCGCGTAGAAATCCTTTTGAAAAAATGTAAAACATTGAAGAGTTATGGAAAGAAAAACAAGAAAAAAATCGGCAATACTACAAACGTCAGAAAAAAAAAAAAAACAACCAATATCAATATCAATAAATGAAATGAAACCTAGAATACAAAGATTACAGAGAAAGAGATGGAGAAAGAATTATAAGGCATCATCATCATCATCATTTCAGCCGCAAGGCGTCCACTGCTGGACATAGGCCTCCCCCAAGCTCCTCCACTTCGACCGGTTCTATGCTTCCCGCATTCAGCGGATCTTGTGGCATTCACAAGGCCATCGGTCTACCTTGTGGGAGCCCTTCCAACTCTACGTCTTCCAGTACGCGGTCACCACTCCAGAACCTATTGGCCCCATCGGTCATCTGTTCTGCAAGCAATGTGCCCTGCCCATTGCCACTTAAGTTTGCCAATTCTTCGGGCTATGTCCGTTGCCTTGGTTCTCCTGCGGATCTCTTCATTCCTGGTTCGATCACGTAGTGAAATTCCGAGCGTCGCCCTCTCCATTGCCCTTTGGGTGATTTTTAGCCTTCTGATAAGGCCGATTGTGAGCGACCACTTTTCAGTGCCATAAGTCATCACTGGCAACACGTACTAGTCAAAGACTTTCGCCTTGAGACACTGCGGTATTTGGGACGACAAAATATTGCGTAACTTTCCGAACGCTACCCAGCCAAGTTGGATTCGACGATTGACTTCTTTCTCGAAGTTTACCTGCCTAACTAGATAGTTTGTCCTACGTAAACGTACTCATCTACAACTTCGAGTGTAGCGCCTACGATCGTCATGAGAGTGGGTGTTATATGGGCATTTGACATGATCTTTGTCTTGTCCATGTGTTCATTTTGAGACCCATTCTTTCGGAAGCTCTACTGAGGTCATTGAGCATTGCACTGAGGTCCTCCATGGTCTTTATCATGCCAACCAATGCCATGATGCCAACCAACAGAGGTGAACAGTTTCTGAGAGATAACATCTCCCTGTCTCACACGTCGCTGCAGAAGGATAGGTTTCGAAGTCTGGTTCTGGAGTCGGACAGACATAGTGGTGTTTTCGTATAGACACTTCAGCACCTCGATGTACCGATAGTCGATCTGGCACCGTTGAAGAGACTGCAGTACAGCCCATGTTTCGATCGAATCGTAGTCCAGAAATGCTAAACGCCTCTCTGCGGCAGGTTATACTCTTCGCTCTTCAGTATAACCTGCCAAAGTATATGTGTGTGGTCTACGGTGCTAAAGCATTTATGGAATGCGGCTTGTTCGGGAGGTTGGAAGTCGTCAAACTTCCGCGCGTGACGGTTCGTGATGACTTTCGAAAACAGCTTATAGAATGGCTCAGAAGTGCCTATAATTCTTAAGAAAGGTATTGTCACCCTTCTTAAACTACCACCACACCTCTGTTCTATGCCTTTTACCCTCAAGTATGAAGGAATCAAACAGCTTCTGGAGGGCTTTACGAACGGGTTTTCCGCAAGCTCTCAGAAGTTCGACCGTAATTCCATCAACACCCGGCTTGATGTTGGTTGCTCTTGAGTCGTTTGCCAGATCCGTAACGGGGTTGCTTGTTGAAGTATATCTGTGTAACTGTCCATAGAACCTCTCGATCTTTCGCAACAGCACAGCCATGGGGGATACGATCCTGCCATCATCGGTCCTCAGTTTCCAAAGCTGACTGTGCCCAATAGATAGATCTCTTGCAAAGACCTTGGAGCCCTTGTTCCGCTCTATCGCGTCCTTGATGCGATCCGTATTAAAGCGGCGAAGGTCGCTATTCAAGCACTTAGAAATCCATCTATTGAGCTGTCGGTACTTTAGCCATATTAATTAACATAATAAATAACTTAACATAATAAATTATAAGGCATATTACCTTAGAAACAAATAAGAAAAAAGAACAGCGGCCCTGCTTGAATAAACACCCCGCCTCATACTCTCAGCATTTTGTTAGACACTGAACCAATAGTTAGAGATTATGAATGATCCACCTTTACGTTGCCAGTTTCCAAACAGAGAAGTGGAGTCACCCGTACCAGGACAGCAATAAATTCTCCACCGATTTAGGAGTAAAAAGTTGATTGAAGATAATATATTATTCTCATTTATCTGCATGAATCTAATTAATATGTTGCAAAGTCTCATTCATCTGCCTTGGTCATCATTAATCTGGTTGACCAATTCATCAGCATAGTCTAAATCCTAAACTACTGGGTATAAATCAGTGCCTTTGATATATGTTATAACATGTAATGACCTGGACAAGAAAATTTGTTAATTAAGATCTAAAGGTTAAAAAAAAATTGAGCCATATCAATGAGGCAAATACACTCGGTTTCAAAGAATCACCCAGGCGTCTGGCTTGTTCCCGAGAGTTGACTTGCCAAACATGGTGAGCTGTCTGGGATCTTCTCCATTTACTCACGCAGCCAAAATAGACAGCTACACCGGTTCGAAGCGACAACGCGACGCGACTCTAGTAGTTCAATTTCCATAAGTTTTCAAAAGATTTTTTTCTGTGAAAGTAGCATCGCGCTGTAGCAACTGTCTACGGCAACTTTTAGCGTTATATACTCCCCTAAAAATTAGTCTTTCTTTTTGGAAGAAAGTTCCTTATAGCAAATACAAGTACTCTACACACTTGGCGAATGAGAGGTAGACCGAAAAAAAAAATTTTATCTGCACTCCTTTCTACCAATCACCAATCTATCTGTCACTGCAACTTGCCATGACCAGTAATTAGAGCAATATCCTCTCTAGCGGTTTGCAAGCCGATTAACTGATAGCTACATTAGTGATCGTCGCATTCTCGACAAGGAAAAATATGTATCTATACGACAATCCATTCACGACACGATTAGAGCTAAACAATCTATCGTCGGTAATCAACTGCGATGCAGATGCGTCACCACAGATTTTTTGTAGCTGTCAAAACAGTCCTTATGTTCATTGCAATAATGTTGTAAATTCGATGAAGTCTATTTTCTAACTGCATTTATAATTTGGTTATAGAATAATCAAAAAACAAATGCAGTTCTCCTAAGAAAAATACCCTGCGTTCTTATAACAAATTGCATAAGGACTGAAATCATATGTTTAAGAGTTTTCCAAATGCATTTAAATGTGTGTCTGTTCGTTTGTCCTTAGGGCGAATTAATAGTCTAGTGTTCATGAGCATGCTTTGAAATAAGAGTATCTGGATAGAAAATGTAAATTTCCGTAAGTTTATGCACCGCTGTGTAGGAACTGCCGCGGGCGAACGCTAGCTTGATTACGCTGTGAATTTTCTGAAGCCGTCAAGTATTTTGTAGAACTAAATTACTTACTATTCGTGATATGATTGCTGAGAAGCAAGAATGTACAGAGAAAAGGGAGCGTAAACGAAGATATTACTATTACGTCACGCCGGTCTTTGCAATGTTGCTCGACCGCCAGAACCAATAAGTTCATGAGTTTATTTTATAATTTAGAATTTATTAAGTAGGACCATTATCTTATGTTTCGAAATATTTTGTAGATATGTAGGTTTCTAATTTTACTTTTTCTGCATGCAGTAATAATAACATGATGTAATGTTCAAACACGATGAGAATTATTTAGCTGACATACGGCAAATTTAATGTATTTTTGTGTTTCATATTGTTAATTACTTACCTACTATTGTATGGAATCAAGTTCTTCTAAATTAACAGACAGCTGTGCTGCTGGGGAGTTTGTTGCGCCACTTCTTCTTCCCAGCTAAAGCACTAGGAAGTGGTGAAGGGCGGGCGTTTTTGGGGGACCGTCTTATGTAATTTTGACGTTCAAAAAGTGCTAACTCTCAGCCTAGTTTGAATAAATGACTTTTGATTTTGATTTTACTATCTGTCTTGCCTTGGTAAGACTGGTTGGCAAACTTTCCGGCTTCAGACTACCCGTAAAGACCCTCAAAGATGTACAAATAACAGCCGGGACCAACTAGTTTCCACGACACCAAGTAGCTTTTGTCAGCGGCTTCGCCCCCGCGGAGGTCGGTGTATATGCATTTAAATCATCCTTTTGAATCACTCTATCCATTAATGAAAGCCGCATTAAAATCCGCGTAGTTAATAACATCTAAGCTTACAAATACGAAAAGCGACTAGTTTTATACTATGTAAGGATAAATGAAATGAAATGTAGCCTTTTGAAAGACAGCCGCCTTAGGCCATATGGACAATTTCCGACAATCTATCAATATTAATATAATACTAGTACGTCTTTATCATTACACTGAGCATGAAGTGGCTCCGCCAGTCCTGCCTCCGCAGGCAACAGGAGATATCTGCACATCCTCCATTTGAAACGTGTTACAACCAGCACTACTTGCACCCGTATTCACGCCTCAGGATACGACCGTTTTTAATTAAATTAATACGGATATTGAGTAGAACGTAATTATAAAGATAAGTCTTTTGATTCAAAGGCAGGTTCGAAAAAAAGGTAATGATTTTGTCATAAGTCATATGGGGTCTTAAAATGGGGGCCAGGACGGACTGAATGCAGAAGGCGGAGGACACGGTATTGAGGCCTATGTCCAGCAGAGAACAGCTATAGGCTGAATTAATTGAATGATTATCATCTGCCTAGCCTTTTCCCAACTATGTTGGGGTCGGCTTCCAATCTGACCGGATGCAGCTGGATACCAGTATTTTACATGGAGCGACTGCCTATCACACCTCCACAACCCAGTTACTGGGTAATACGATACCCCTTGTCAAGACTGGTTGTCAGACTTTCGGGCCTCTGACGACCCGTAACGACTGTCAAAGATCCACGAATAACAGCCGGGACCAACGGCTTAACGTGCTTTCCGAGGCAGGGTCTTGGTATATAAAGATGGTCACCCATCCACGGACCAACCGCGGCAACCGCAGCTTAACCTGATCGGTCGACCCGTGCGGCTGTTACTACTTAACTACAAGCCACTAATTAAATTAATTGATTGATTAATAACAACATTTAGGACAGCAGCTGCACTGTTGTTATGGTAGTTTTCTTGGAGTAAAACTGGCAGAACCTCCATAGGTACTCTTTAAATCCTCCCCAACTCATGCTGTCTCGCAGTCCTACGTATTGACGTACTGTACAAGTTTTATTCTTACTATAAAATTCACTGAGAAAACGGTAGCCCGAGCGACGGAAACGGAAGGACTGTACTATTGTGAGAATGAGTGAGAATCGATCGAGAGTGAGTGAGAATCTTGTGAGAATGAAGTGATTATTTGTAACTTCTATAAGTATGATTCAGTTATATGAACTTTATGTACTTAGGAAATCATCCCGCAGGAATGAACTACTGAGATAAAAGTATTTTATGTGTTAATGTAAGTTATAAACTGTCTGCCTGCCAAATTTCATCTAAATCCATTCAGCCGTTTTAAAGAGATTGAATTGTTTGTTAACATCCAATCATAAAAACTTTGACACCTATAATATTAAGTAGGATTAGATGGGGCATGTGAATAAGCACTACTTTTCAACGTTCAGGACGAAAGCACACAAATGAATTTCACCGACTAAAACTTCATTACAGGTAAAAAAAGCATTGCCAGTCTGTGATCGATCTCTTTTATCATTACTTAAAAAATGCCAAAGCCGAATGTCTAAGTACGGTCCTATCTTTATCTTGCACTTATAGTTTGACAATTGTGTGACAGTGACAGGTGAACGCTTTGCCATAGTACGTCCTAAGTGACGTTTATAGATCTCGATCGAAAACCACAGTATAGTATTCTCAAGCACATTTAAAATAACACAAACCCGTAGTAACACTTCAGCAATACGTCAGAAATATCATCATGTCGCCTCTAAACTAGCTGTTAAGAGCTCCCCCCCCACACCTGCAATACGGTCTCTCGTGAGAATACCACTTGTACAAGTAAATTTAAGAACTTCTATCTATAAATGTAGCTAACAGTTTTAGACTGAAATAAGTTCTTTATTGAGAACCGCGAGGCGTTATTTTCTGTATTTCGTGAAGATACTTTTTTGTTATAATTTTCAAGTTTATGATGTAAGAGACACGTTCAGTCGAGTTCATTAATATATTGGCACTATCATGGATTCAAAATAGAACCTATAGATCAAAAATATGTCCTGATGTGAACGGTTCAATAACATATGTAGGCAATAATATGAAAAATTATGACAAAGAGCAATCACATATTAATGAATCTAAATCTTGACCACATTTTAATTATGCTTATAGCTGTCACAATATTAAGAACTTTTTTGACATTCATATATTTTTGAAGCCTGAAAGGGCCAAGATTTTAATGACCTCGACTGTACCTACTTAAGTTAAACTTAATGTATTTATTTGTCACAGAAACACGTACATTAAAAAAAAATACATAACATAAAAAAAACATGATAACCACACAGATATTATCTATCAGTATTCATATTTAAATATCACTTTCTAGCTCGATCTCTACTCGATCATAATTATTCGTCGTAGGCGAAGTACATAGTTTGTTATAAAGATTACGCAGAGATGCATCTTTCATGCATATTTCATCAGTTGAGTATGTTTAGGAGTTGCATGTAAGACGAAGCGAGTCTATTTCCATCAATTAGGTACAAAATCAACCTCCAGACTACTACTGGAAAAATCCTATTTGTCTCCAGAAACAAAATCAAAAGTCATTTACTCAAACTAGTCTGAGAGAGAGAACATTAAATCACCCGCCCGGCACTACTTCCTAGTGCTTTAGCTGGGAAGAAAAACTGGCGCGACAAACTCACCAAAACACAGCCCGATCTGGAAATCGAACCCAGGTTCCCATGCTTAGCAAGACAGTACTACTTATAACAAACATATAAAAATAACATTTAAAATTACTAACAACCAACATCGACAATAACAAACCAATTTCAGCTTCGGCTGACGTACTCTGCCAAGTTTCAAATACGTACAAAAAGTGTAATTCGCGACCTGCCAAACCACAGCCACATCGCCAGCAGCTGCCGCTTCGCCAATTCTTTTGTGTGAATGTACCAGTGTATTAAACTTCTGTATTAAGTTCTGTAGAACTTTCTGGAGTAATCGAGACGCTGGAAATACGAGAATACCTAGTGAGGAGATTGTATCGATAAATTGTTGTGATGTAATTGCGTTTTACTAAATCGAACGCCTTGTTGGGTGACTTCTGGGCATGAAGTGGAGAATCACTAGCTATGATTCCACAAATTGAGCTGAGCAAATTGATTTGAGCTTTGATTTTGCTTTGTGATTTCCACATTTTCAGTACTATCATAAAATCATGACTTGTTACCCCAGAAGTTTAGGCAGAGGCATAGTACATCTCGCCATTCATTTATATAATAAATAGGGGCCGAACCTAATGGCCATCAACCGGCCACAAATCCAAACACCGGGACCAAGAAATTTCAGATAGAATGGCGAGATGTGGATATACGATATGTGGTTCACCTCTGTGCAACCCTTCGTGAAAACAAGGTGTGATGTTATTATTATGTTATAATAAATTCATTTATGATACCAGAATATTACTGTCCCCCTGCAAGCAAATGCTCTTCTCATACAGAGTAGACACGAGCATTGATCACCACGCTTGCTCAGGACGAGTTGGCGATTTCAGACTTATATCAACTTCAAGTCAAGATTTCCTCACGACGACGTGCTTCCTTCACCGTCAGTAATGTCCAAGATAAACTAGGAAAGTACATAAAAAAAAAACAGTGATATCCATAGTATAAATACTAGGAACAAACACAAATTTGATGTACCATCAACAAGGCTCAAGAAAATAGGTGGGTCATTCAGATGTCAATGTATACGCTTTTATAATAAACTTCCAAGCCATGTTCAAGATCTAAGTCTCAATAAATTTAAATCATTCATTATACGTAAGATGTGCCTGAAAGCCTTTTATACCGTTAAAGATTATATTTAGGACAAAAAAGCTTGGGATTGATAATTTTTGCATACTGAGTGTTGATTTTTTTGTTTTTGCAAACTCTTTGACATTTGATAATTATTTTATCCACTTTGACATGAATGTTTACTTTGAGAAGTATAATATTATTTTTGTTTTAATTATTGTGAATGTGAAGACTATGTGGGTGATTTTTTGTTTTTGTGTTATATCTCTTTCACAGTCAATTTTTAATGTCAATCTGGCAGTTTGAGTACTTTATGCGGCCAACCCAAATGTCCTTTCTTTGATATTGTTCGTCAAATCGTTGAGCTCCTCAAGTTCTGAGTTGAGCTGCATGATTACTGATAAATGCGTGCACTGAATGGACAAGTCCACTCAATCTGTGTAGTTCTTTCCTCAAAAGACCATTTCAGACACCAATCCACATGATCTTCACATGATCTGACCAAGATTATGTCTGGACTTTAAAAGAGACTATGACCTCTGAGTTTGGTTCGGCCTTTCTTCTCAGAATAGTCAGATAGCAAACGCCGACCACATCTAGTTTAAAAAAATATGATTGACGTGTAAAAGTGTCTGAACAAACCTACTTACAGAAATAAAAAATCATTTATCATTTATCGTACATATTCCTTTATCATTTAATCTACCTAGCCTCTCCACAACCACGTTTTTTTTATCAAATCATCAAATAACTTCTCCCTCTCTGGGTGGAGTGGGATGGCGTGTCAGACTTTTACTGATTAAAACCCACCCGTGTCCCTTCAGTTGCCTGTGGGCCACGGTATCTCCCGCACTCCTGGCAGGCCCTTGCAGACCCCACCAGGGTGGAGCTGACATCTCTTTGAGGCTTCCCAACCATGTTGGGGTCGGTGTCCACTGTAACTGGATGCAACTGAATAGCAAGTATTTTAAATGGAGCAAATACCTATCTGACCTCCACAACCCAGTTACTGGGTAATACGATGGTAAGACTGGTTAGTCGGAATTTCAGGCTTCCAACGACTCGTAACGACGTCGACGTAACGAGATCCAAGAATGACATCCGGGACCAACGGCTTAACGTGCTTTTCGAGCCAAGAGCACTCCGAGGGGAGTGGCCTTGGTATGATAGATGGTCACCCATCTAAGGACCAACCGCGGCAGACGTAGCTTAACCTTATCGATCTACCCGTGCAGCTGTTATTACTTAGCAGCCAAGCTACTATAAATATAAATATCAGAAACACGGCAAAATATACACGTGTCGAAAATTATGACGTAGGCCTATAAATATTGCTGCTTTCACGTTAATTAGCAATTATGTACATATTAATATTTTACGCTTATTACTCACGTTTGTTTATTTGCCCACTAATTTCCATACAATAATTGTAATAATTATGATACATAAAAGGAATTCTATCGTTTTACAGTTTACAGTGTAAGTAGTTAAAAAATATATGTCACCATAAAATTGTAAATACCGTTAGAATATAATCTATCTCGCGAGATTGTAAACTGTCGAAAGATTGTGAACCGTAATATACTACTTACAAGTTAACGTATGATTTTTCGGTGGATTATAATCTATCGAAAAGAAACCGTCAAATTGTGAACTGGTATCAAGACGGATAGTACCTTGCGCTAAAACTAAATAGTCAAGTAACTGCCACTAACTTGGAAGTAGCCCTCCTGCCGCGACACCGCTCGCTACGCTCGCTCGGCTCGCGCGTGGTTGGTTGCAATTCTAACCTAACCTAACCTATTCGATCGGTAAGCAGTATGGTGCAGCCGTGCAGTTCACAATTTATCAAATTTTACAATCTCGCGAGATAGATTATAATCAAACGGTATTTACAATTTTACGGGGACATATATATACACCGTGACATTTGAGTCGTCTTACAAAGGTGGTCCACTCAATGTATCCTTCATAAAATACCTCTAGGTGCAATTAAAACATTGTTACCGTTAATTAACATAATAGATACAAAGAAAAATAAATAATGCTTTAGAATTATGAAACACCCTCCCTGTTAATATTGTTTACGTATCAAACGGTAGATCTCCATAACAGGGTGTTTCAAACTACGTCATACATCTTAGTGAATGATATTTTATTTTAATTATGCAAATGTTCAAAAATTTTTTTTTTTTTTTATAAATGATTAGTAGTCATTGGATACATGAAGTAGGCTGCCGTTGTAAGACGACTAAAATGTCACGGTGTATATATATTATTTGGCACATGCACAGGAATCACATCAATAAAAAAGAGCATCACCTTAGTTCTCTTCTACCCCCTTTCCAATGAATGTGGGATCGGCAGAACATATATTTTTCTTTCATATTTCTTCTCTATTAGTCGTCACCTCTTTATATCCATATCATTTTTCACACAGTGCATCCACCGTTTTTTTTTTGGTGCTTCCCTACTATTATAACCATAGCTATAACGATAAATTAACGATATTATTCATTTTGAATTTATTTTTAAAGTAATTTATCGTATTACAGTGTTATTTTAAATTGCCTAGCTAAATTCTAAAGACATGAATCATGATGGATATTACCGAAACATAAAATAAAAAGATTTTAATGGTTTTTAGGAACGACCACTGTTTTAAGTGTTGTTACTTGAGGAATGAGTTCAGAAGAATTGTTTTCTTATGTTTTATCGTGTTTGAATATGGCTACCTATCACACTTTGTTGAACTGATACTTCATGTGATTACGATAATTGCGATCGAGGACCCCACAAAAATGATCAAATATTTTTTTTTTTAGTTTACCATGTTTAAATATCAATACCTCAGAGCGTCTGCGGAATTAAGCAAGCTAATTAAAAATAACCCCGCAATTATAAATAAAGTAAGTAGTACCTATTATTGTAACTTTGTAAGGACAAGGAAAAAGCAATGACGAAATTGAACGGAAAACCGTTTACCGCGGGCACTTGTCTTATACAAAATGCTCGTTGTTCGTCAAAGTGAAGGCCCCAGGTACACCGGTAGTGGTATTAAATCCAGGATCTTGAAATCCGCTTAGCCAAGCATCTCTACCGTGCTGCAATGGCCAGTCATTAAACACTAAATTCCTTTCCAACTGTTGTGGCCATCATTTTGGAAAACAAAGACGTTTTTGAGAGAGTACATAACATAAGGATGTTAAGGATATCTTGCCAGTTTGGTTAAAAAAGGATAAAGATAAAGAAAAATGTAAGCTATTGTCATTAAGTTAAATTTAGGAAAATACATGTCTTGCAAGAAAAAACTAACAAGGTAACTAAAGACTAAAGTCTCTAATCTAGCTCATCATCATCATCATCATATCAGCCGAAAGACGTCCACTGCTGGACATAAGCCTCCCCCAAAAGGGGGGATTTGCCATAATCGCCACGCTTGGCAGGCGGGTTGGCGATCGCAGTATGGTGGTCAATGCATAGAGAAAGCTGCTGCCCATTCTCTAGTTAGTCCCTTAGTCGCCTTCTACGACACCCAAGGGAAGAAATGGGATGGTGCTATTCTTCTACGTCCGGCACTACACGGAACTACCAACTAATCTAGCAAGTTTTTTTTTAATATATCTTCCTACATTTTGTTCGGAGCAGTTACTTTGCAGGTTATTGTCATAGCTATATATTTTAACTAGCTGTGGCACGCGTTCTCGTCTGCGATCCAGGATAAAAAGAAACCTGTGTTACCAGGTCATGGTCTATCTGTGAGCCAAATTTCATCCATATCCGTTCATCCGTTTTCGCGTGAAAGCGTAACAAACAAACCCTTACTTTCGCGGTTATAATATTAGTTAGGATTGCAGAAGCAGCGTGTTCCTTGGTCAGCACACAAGAATTTTCACTTACCCATTGAAAACCATTTTACACTAAGACACATACTCGAATCCAATTTCAGAATTTGTCCTCTGAATCCGCAACTCGGGGCCCCTGTACGCAGGCCTCCCTGCCACAGAGGCCCTTTGAGCCGGGCTCTCGGATGCACTGAATACCCACTACCCACCTTGAGACTCCTTAAAACGCTCTTATAGCAAAGCTCTAAGTAATAAACTTTGAGTAAAAGGCATTTCTGTATTGCTATGTTATGAGAGCGGAAACTTCCGGTTGCTAAAATTTTATCGCATTAAAGTTACGGATTTTTGAAGAAACAATCGTATGTTTGAGTTTGTTTTTTTACTAGAAAAAGTTTTGCTCAATGTTTTTTTTTTTGGGTTTTTCGTTCAGGCACTTTGATTAGTTATGTCGGGTTTGTTGGTAAGCCCTTGCTTTAATATGTTCTTCGTTCGTTCGTTCTTGGATTTAATTATTTTTGTTACCAAAATAATTTAATCCAAGTTGAAATAAGCTTCTGTGATTCGTATATACACCGTGACATTTTAGTCGTCTTACAACGACAGCCCACTTCATGTATCCAATGACTACTAATCATTTATTTAAAAAAAAAAATGATATTTTGGAACATATGAATAATAGTAATTAAAAAAATACCATTTACTAAGACGTATGATGTAGTTTTGAACACCCTGTTATGGAGATGGAATGAATGATGAAATGTAATGGTATTATGGTAAGTAGGTACAAATCATCTACCGTTTGATAAGTAAACATTATTAACAGGGAGGGTGTTTTATAATTCTAAAGCATTATTTATTTTTCTTGGTACCTATTATCTATATTAATGGTAACATTTTTTTAATTGCGTCTGTAAGTAGTTTATGTCGGATAAATTGCGTGGACCACCTTTGTAAGACGACTAAAATGTCACGGTGTATAATCAGCCTATTAGGACATTTAAGATGTCACATGTCTTAGAACATTTAGTTCACGAAGTTTTATTCATTATTTCGAGAGCATTCTAGCGATGATAAAATAAATACACAAAGCAAAGAAACTAAGAAACACTGTTACAAAACTTACGGAAACTTATACCAATCTTGACAAACAAAATATTTCTCACGTAACACCATATACTTCATTGTCACAGCTTCGACATGACGTATCACTATGATAAACAGTGAATTGAGTACCTATTATACGGCAACCGTTTGAACCCAAACCACAGTTATAAGACCTTATTGTTTATACAGCAGTAGTGACAAATAAGAAAGAAAGAACATACAATTAAGTAGTAAGTTCTAGAGGCTATTTGAGCAATACAGGCGGAATGTTATGATAAGTAGGTTCAGTGAACCCACTGCAACAAATCAAGCTATACATTTCCAGTTTCAGCTAACCTCGCATTGTAAAGGCTTAAAACGTACAATGAGAAGTCAGCTTCTACAGGAAATGTAGGTATAGCTTGATATATAGCTATGCGTACCTACTTCCTTTGTTTTCAATGCTACAGAGATACCATTGAATGGTGAATACAACCTGAACATCTACATACACACATATTATAAATTAATGTACATTTTGGTGTCTGTCTGTGTAACCACGCTATACCTCTAAGTCTATAAGGGCTGATTTCACCAAAGTCAGATATCTTTTATCCGTAGAATAAAATTTACGTCTGACAATTCTACTATGGAAAATCTGTCCAAAATTCAAAATTTATTGTTAGGATAAGAGTTATTTTAGGTATAAAAGTTTGGTGAAATTTGCCCTAAGTCTAAACTACGCACCGGATTTTGATACGGTTTTCACCATCATTTAGAGAATTTATTCCAAAAAGGTTATGTACATATTACTAAGTAATTTATATATGATAAGAAAATCTCAATGTTTTCATAATTCGTAAAAACAGTGCTAGGCAGGTGCAGGTTGCTATTTTATATACACCTGTACAAATAAATAAAATTCAAGTGTCTATTTGTAACGTCAAAACAATAGCATTCTACTAACTGCAATAAAAAACTATTTAAAAAAAATTACCTGTCTGTCTGTTTGTTCCGGCTAATCTCCCAAACGGCTGGACCGTTTCTAACGGGATTTTACACTATCAAAAAGCTGATATTATAAGGAGTAACATAGGTTACTTACTGTCCCGGTAAGACGTTCCCGTGGGATAATTCCTGACAACCACGAGGGCTATAAAAATACCCGAGTCTGTGTAAGTAAAAAAATTGTAACAAAACAAAGTCAGAAGTCAAAGTCAAAGTCAAAGCATTAATTTCAAATAGGCACTTAAAAGGCACTTTTGAACGTCAACATTTACATTAAAATAGAATTGATTCTAGTCGCCCCTTCCAAAATGTAGTTTCGTATGGAGAAGAATGGGCAAGAAACTCCACCGTTACTCTTTTAAAATGATTTAACTGCAATATTTAACATACATTCATTGTATAATTATGTGTGAAAACGATGCATCCATAATAAAATTACTATACCAAAATAGGTAAAAAGAATGAAATTGAAGCAATTACAGAGAAATTAATTTTATGATAGATACATGGTGCTCACATATTTACAAACATTGTAAAAGTAAATATACACAACTAATTACTAACCACTTTTTTAAATAAAAATTGGTGTTCTATATTACACAGTAGGTAATATCAAAGCCTTAACTGTAATGAATACAAAATAATGTACCAAGTTAACTGCATTCTAAATAAAAGTCATGAAGATAAAGCAGACACATCACAACTGCCGTAAGTAACTTAGCAGGCTCGTGAAAGTTTTTGAAAATAAATGCTGACAACACTACGTAGCTAGTAGAGCCAACATTTCGATTTTGTACAGATAGGTCCTGAAATAAAAAAAATTTTGACTGAAAAAAAAACAGCTGACTTCCAAAAAATAAACACTACAAAGCGAAAAATAACTTTCATTTTGGAAGTCGGTGTTTTTGGATCTGTTTTTTAGTTTTTTCTCACCGACTTCCGAAATAACATACGCTAGAATCACATCATCTGCCTAGCCTTTTTCCCAACTATGTTGGGGTCGGCTTCCAGTCTAACCGGATGCAGCTGAATACCAGTATTTTACATGGAGCGACTGCCTATCTGACCTCCACAACCCAGTAACTGGGCAACACGATACCCCCGGAATTGGATCTTGTGGACACCACTGTGTTCTTAGGTATTACTTTGGACTCGAAGCTACAGTGGGGCCCACACGTAACTAAATTGTCGAAGCGGCTAAGCTCTGCAGCCTACGCGGTCTATAAAATCCGTCATTTGACTGATGTAGAAACAGCTCGATTAGTATATTTTAGTTATTTCCATAGTGTAATGTCGTACGGCATTTTGCTGTGGGGAAATGCAGCCGACATTCAAGCTATATTTGTGCTGCAGAAACGAGCCATTCGAGCAATTTATAACCTAAGTTGTAGACATTCACTGAGGGATAAATTTAAGGAAATAAATATAATGACAGTCGCATCTCAATATGTATATGAGAACCTAATTTATGTTAAAAAGAACATTAATCTATATTCTAAACACAGCGACGTTCATAGCATAAATACTAGAAATAAAGATTTACTTATTGTGCCCACGACTAGGCTCCAAAAAATTAGCAATTCATTTAAGTGCCAAAGTATTCGTTTTTACAACAAACTCCCAAGCCATGTTAAGGAACTAAGCTTCAATAAATTTAAACTATTTATTAAACAGAAACTCTGTCAAAAAGGTTTCTATAAAGTTAAAGATTACTTGGATGACAAAAAAGCTTGGGACTAGTTAAGTTGCTCCAATGTACCCTCAAGCAACAAACTGTTATATAAGCTAAGTGTTTAATAGATGCTGTTGACATTTTATATTTAAGTATTGATTTTTAATGACATTTAAAGAAAAAACTAACTGTGAATGTGAGTACTATGCAGGCTAGATTGAACACATTACTTTATAACTCGTCTGGTGGTTTTGAGCATTTTGTAAATGGCCTACGCAAATGTCCTGCAAATCTGGTAGCGTCTTGTAGCGGGTCGTTGAGCTCCCTAAAATAGGGTTGAGCTACACGGTGACTGCTACATACATGCCGTCTGTTGAGACAGGTCAGCTCAAAGCTGCAATGGCTCTTTCTTCAAAAGGCCTTTCCAGACATTACCCTGCATTGTTAGACTCACATAAAATTTAAATAATATAATGTTTGGACTTTAAAAGAGACTATGACCTCTGAGTTTGTTTCGGCTTTTCTTCTCAGGGAACAGTCAGCTAGGAAATGCCGGCGCCATCTAGTTTTAAAAAATATTGACCAACAAAATATTGACGTGTAAAAGTGTCTTTTAAGATCTACTTACATAAATAAACATTTCATTTCATTTCATAAACATTTCATTTCATTTCATTTCATTTCATTTCATTTCCCCTTGGTAAGACTGGCTGTCAGACTTTTGGTCGTCTGACGACCCGTAACGACTGTCAAAGATCCACAAATGACAGCCGGGACCAACGGCTTAACGTGCTTTCCGAGGCACGGAGGGGTCTTGGTATGTAAAGATGGTCACCCATCCACGGACCAACCGCGGCAAGCGTCGCTTAACCTGATCGATCGACCCGTGCAGCTTGTTGTTACTTAGCCACAAGCCCCTCTTAACAACAACAACTTAAATAACATACGCTAGAATATTATAGACGAAACTGAAATGTCTAGTGTGGCTGTAATTATACCAGCACTAATACATACCCTTCAACGTGGAAGAAAGAGCTGTTCTAGTATTTTTCTCAGTAACCATCTGCCAGCTTCTGCAGACATGTTGGTCAGTAACACTGAATCTCATCATCTTAAATATAATATCAGAATGTGAACCGAGCTTGGTGACCCTAACTCCACCTCATCTTAAAGACAAAAAGGACTCAGATAAACTTGCTAATTTATAGCTAAGAAACAAGTGGATGAAAAAGTTGCTACAATGGACTGACGTTTGTTTTGCTTTGTCATTTATTCATAAATTATAGAACATTAACACACTGTTTGTTTGGAATAAATTCTCTTATTCTGAAGGCAAAAATAATTAACGACTAGCTGACCCGAAATATGTTTTCCTATCCACACCATAATTCATACATAATCCACAGAAAATTGTACTGTCTCATTCTTAACTAATTTTCCGGTTAATTTTTCCAGGTTTTCTTTACGTAAAACGTTATTTGAAGTATTACGAACATAAAAAGAAAACAAATCGATCCAGTCGTTTCCAAGTGATGCGCTTACCGATTACGATTAGCATTTGTTTTTTATTTAGGTATATAGGTAGCTTATGGTACAGTTACAGTAATTTTAGGAGAGTGCATGTTTTCTAACTCATGAGGTTTTTCTACTCGGTACTTGTGTCTTTCTATCCAGTTAGAATAACATCAATCAATTTTGGGTATTGTTGCCTGTTTTATTTGTTACTAGCTTTTGCCAGCGGCTTCACCCGCGTGGAGGTCGGTGTATTATACATAACGGGACATCGGGAGGCCGGGCTGTTGCATCTGATTGCTGATTCGTCACTTCGTCAGCACGGGAATCCATAGTGGGCGTTAAACTTCAGGAAACGTTGAAATAAATACGCTGTAGCGTTGACTGTTCACTATTTTAATTTTACAGACACTTAACTGACTTAAACAATTAAGGATTGCAGCAATAATTAACGATTTAGAGCCAACGGGTTTGCAAGTGACCATCACGTGCAACGGCTGTCTACAACTTAATGAACTGACACGACGTCGCCCGCCATGACAGACGCAACTCCATTCGGTGTTACCCGCTCTTAATTAAAATTACCATTTAGTTGAATTCAAATCGATTAATCGTTAAAATAACAGAATAAATTACAACTCTCGAAATTAACTGATTTTCATTATTTAATAATGCCACGCGCCGTTATACATATAAACCTTCCTCTTGAATCCCTCTATCTATTAAAAAACCCGCATCGAATTCCATTACGTAGTTTTAAAGATTTAAGCATACACAGGGATATAGGGACAGAGAAAGCGACTTTGTTTTATACTATGTAGTGAAGTGCTCTTAATCTTTACCTAAATCTGCTATTGTAGTCTACCACTGCCTTTTGGGTTCCCCGGTCCAATAGCGCCATTTTTGAGCAAACAGCTTCCAATGTTAAGGCTACCGCTGACACACACGAAGTGACAGCGCGGCGCAACTCTAAAAGATTTTTTTATAGTTGCATCGCACCGTCGCATCTTGCCGATGCGGGGGAAACTTTAGCCAAAAAAAAACAAATAAAATACAAGTCATAATCGCCATTTTTATCTACACCCAATAAAAAAATGCTTGTCTCTCCAATGTTTAACAAAACAAAAAGATATGTTTTTTATGGAGCTACCCCTTACGACCCGTGGCAGGTAACGGTCGACCGATTTTGAATTAAAACGCGCTAATTTGTTCAACATTTGGTTACGGCCGGTTTTTGTTGCCTACGGATTGTTTGAAGGTAGGTTAGGTCAATATTAGGGATGCTAATAGCTGTAATTATACGTGACTGATGTTTAAATTGGGTGCGATAAGGACACCCTATTTTATGGACGTGGTTTTATTAAAAAGTTTTTTTGAATGATTACTTCTGTGCTTAAGCAACTTTCGACTGGTGCATTTCTCTGATTGTAAAGTCAAGGAAATTTATTGATAAGTAAACCAAATTGACGAAGGATGTCATTTCGTTTTACAAAAAGTATATTTTTTTACCTTTTCTAATTTAGAACCGCCATCAACAACTTTTACAATGTGTTAGGGCTGAAAGACCAATCCATAAAAACGCAAGTTAATTGAAAGCTCATTATTATGATGGTAACTTTCGCAGGTGTGTGTATACGCCGTATCTTTACAAAACACCTGTAAGAGGTGGGCTAGAAAATGGGCGAGTAGATAGGTACACATCTATTGAGAGAATAATCTTCACTGAAAACCAGCACCACCACTAATATTGTGAATTCTCCAGACGCACCGGTGATTGAAGGTTGTGAATGGATCCATTACATATCAAGACCCTTCCGTGCTTCGAAAAGCACGTCAAACCGTTAGTCCAGGCTGCCTGTCGTAGATCTTTCACAGTATTGTTACGGGTAGTCGGAAACCCAAAATCCGTTAACCAGCCTTACCAAGGGGAATCGTTCGAGTGATACCCAGTAACTGGGTTGTGGAGGTCAGATAGGCAGTCGCACCATGTATGATACTAATTCAGTTGAAGCCGGTTAGAGTGGAAGCCGACCCCAACACAGTTCTGAAAAGGCTGGGTAGAAAAGATTAGGAACTCTCCAGAAATGCAACTGCCTCGTTGGTTAAGTTCAGCACGACTAACTACTGACTGGGTCCTTGGTTCTATCCCCACTTCAGGCAGTTATTGTCAAACATTTAAGACATTTTTCAGTGCACGCCTGGGGTCGGTCATTGGCAATAGGCTGGCCTCTATCACATGGAACTTAAACATGACTAGCGAAATTTGAGCTTAGTATAAGCCTCTGTCTTGTCAAAGCCATCGGGGATAAAGGCGTGATGGCATACATAAATTACCAATAACATTTTAGACAATAACATGGTGTATGTTATGGCCCCAACCGAAAACTGTGTCACTCACAGACGCAAAGCCTTTCTGCAAGATTACTTTCAGCAATATCAAGATACTGCGTACACACAACAAGAAGCAGGGCTGGCACATACACACCAGGTACATCTAACACTATTATTTACTTTATAATCGGGAACAGGAAAAGAGGTAGTATGAAAAATAATACATTAAAACGTAAGTTCAAAAACTAGAACCCAACTACTGAAATATCACGCTCTTAAAATCATGTTAATTTTGTACATTTAATTTTAATTCCTTGAAATATTTGTACGCTGGAAACAGCAGAATATTATGGACGTCATATTAGGTGTAACAACCTTTGCAACAACAATCTTCTGACAAATAAAAAAAAATGAAACAATAAAACATTTTCCTCTGAGAACCGTCTGGTCTTATGCCACTTTAGACCCGGAAGATTATGATTCCGTACTACTGTTATGATGTATTTTTTTGTTAGGGTAGATGAGCTAACAATATATTTTATGTATTTTTGAAATGTGCTAATTAAGGCCTTTCATTTAAATTTGATACACAACACAATTTTTTTAAATTTTATTTTGTCCTCTAGAGGCCGCCATATTCAATGTAATGTAACGTCACATAGCTTATAACCAGCGGACAATAACGAGGCCTCATTTATCATATTACGATAAGAAATATGAGGGAACAGATGAACATACATACTTACCCACATACATACATACCCGTCAAAATCATAACCCTGCTTTTCTGCTTCGCCGCAATCAGGTAAAAATTAACCTTCTGATGAGTCTTTACAACACATAGGCTTAGGCTTCTCCCAAGTTACGCCATAATACCTAGGCCTCCACTTTTCGTATCCAGTATGTCCCAGGTCCTAGCCACCTTTTCTTAAGCAGATTGGCTCCGCAATGTTGGTAGCCCTGCATCTAAGGCATATGATGAGTTGCCTATAAGCAACCTAAGGGAAAAAAATAAGTGGCGTGGCCCATAAAGATTTTAGTGATATAAGACAAAACGGAGGCGTACGTGTTTTACCTGATTGAATCCTATTGGCTGACGGGAGGCCAAAAATTTTGGAAGACTGTTTTTTTTTTGTGATTCTAGTTCAGTTTTCAGTTTAGCCATAGTCAGACAGAGTTTCTTTCGTATATATAGTATTAGTATGGATATTAATTTAACAACTAAATGTAAGTACTTATTACAACTAAGTTTATTGTCTCAATAAAGTTATTAAAATTGTCTTTCTTAATTTGTTACTTCTAAGAGAACTAATCTGATTGAAAGAAAACTAAGTCTTTTCTACCAGTTCCATAACAAAAAACTAGCTAGAAAAAACACTCCTTATCTCTGCACAAAACTAAGGAAAAACGCTCACTTTCAACTACTAAGGAATTGCAAACGTCCCAAACGGCAAAGTGACGTAATCCTTGCCAATGAAGTAGGGTTGCCACAAGCAAAAACGTGTTGGAATATTGTTACTGCTAATAGAGGCTTCAAGGGCAACTCGTTAGGGGAGCGCTGAAGGGTGTGGAAACGCACCTGAGCCCCTAAAGTGACTTTATTGAAAAAACAATGATCTGAGAGGGAAACTTCGTATGTATAGGATATAATATTTAAGTGAATTGTTATATCTTTATGCAAATTTAAAATATACGGACCTAGTCGGTGTAAATTATTGGCAATCGCTCCATGTAAAACATAATAATTATTCAGCTGTATTTAGACTCAGAGCTTATCTTTACATCCTACTAATATGATAAATATAAAAGTTTAGATGCCTGTTACTCAATCACGCAAAAACGGCTGAACGAATTTGGATGAAATTTAGCACACAAATAGTTTATAACCTAGATTAAAACATAAGCTACTTTTTATCTGGCAAGTAACTTCCCGTGGGATTAATTAAGGTGAATGTAGTCCAAATTTTTCCCACACAAACTTCGAGAGTGTATTACTCCACTGTTCGACAATGTACATCAAAAATTAAGCATGGTATGGTTTTGTCTCATTTTTAATATTGTCTGTAAGGAAACAGAATACTAAAATAAAAAGCCATTAAAAAGTTAGGAGCCAACAAAGATTCGTTTTTCTTGCTAATTTAACCTAACCTTTGGGCGTGATTAAGTAATAAAAGAATTGTAAAATCTGAAAAACCAAGTCGGTACCGACAAAGCTCAAATATCGAAAACCTCAATAAACTTTATTAGTCATTGATTTATGCCGTGGTTTTTTCATAAAACCCGATCTTCTGAAGGGCTGTTCTTAATTTCCTGCATCTCACTCAATAATGTTGTGCGTGTACACTAGCTTCTAACTGCTCATCACTGATACTACCTCTGTCGGACACGATGCCTGGTGAGACAGCGCGCTTTTTAGCCAGGCCCATCAGTGAGTTCGAGCCCGCGACTAGGTTCCTCTTAAGACCTCCACGCAGGCGAAGCGGCTGGCAAAAACTATTGCGATAAAATGATGAACAAAATATGCACAACATTATTTCAGCAACACGGTTCTGTGTTGCGAGAAACATTGAACGTTACATACTGTTGCCCAGATTGTTTACCACAATAGTGTAAAAGACCTTAATCGAAAACAGCTTTCGACTAAAATTACTTATCACCTACCTGCCTATACGCGTTATAGAAGAAAGTACAGATACTAGGAGAGCAACCTGTTAGACGTAAGCACAGATAACCGATCTGATAACCTAATGGACCGTGCAAGTCATTCTGGTAGCTCGGGTGACGATGCCTGACGAGACATACAACCACATAACCGAACTATTGCCTCGGTACATACTACCCAAAGGTTATATTCGCATTTGACCACTGTCTCCCGAGCGATGCTGCAATAGACATTGAAGCACGCTCGTCTAGAAGTGACATAAACAGTTATATAAACATGAAAAAATAAAAATTATTTAACCCTTCCAGTCTTCACACGAATTTCCACGAAAATCTAATTTCAATAAGAACCAAACATCGACCCATAAAAGACTGCTGACACAGCCTCGCTAGATTACCTTCCACGGCGAAAATTTAGAAGTTTAATGACGTCATTTTTCGTCACCCCGAGTCTGGTTTATCGGCTTATTAAAGCAAAACGCGGCTATTAAATAAATATCGCGCCATCCACGGTCGGCCGCGTCTGAGTGTGCAGGGCGTGCCTTAATAACGTACAGTATGATTATCATGGGGATGGTTTGTTGGTGAAAATGCGCATTTTTATGGTGTTTTCTTTTAGAAGGATTAAGGTTTTATGGTGCGGCGATGTAAGTATGAAAGCGGGATTTAACTTCTCCCGCTCTGAGTGGAGCAGGAGGTCGTGTCAGGCTTTTACTCACTAAATCCCACCCGTGTTCCTTCAGTTGCCTGTGTGCCAGAGGCCACAGTATCTCTTTCGAACAACCCGCACTCCTAGCAGGCATCGGCGCTTGCGGACCCCACCAGTTGGAGCTGTCATCTCTTTGAGTTGCGCGTGGAACACAAGGCGCCGTCGACCCGGGCTTGGTCCTTACCGGACAGCGAGCTATCCATTACTTACCATCCGCAAGCCCGCGCCTACGGTGGCCGGGATTCAGCCTGGGATTCCCGACGCCCAGGGCGTCTCCTGCGGCGACTAGGGCCATGAGGGCGTTTCAGCGGTCCCTTGAAGAGAGAAATAGCAACTGTATCTGGATACGCCATAAATAAATCAACATAGAATTTCGCTTGTATGCCCAGAAGGGTTAGGCAGAGGTGAACTTGTAGTAAACCCTCTTTTCACCAGTTATAATTAAGTCCCATGTAAAAGGGGGCAAGCTTATTGCTATCAACCGAGCATAAACTTAGAATCCCAGCTGCTTAGGAATTCTAATTCATAGGCTTGCTTAATAGAACAGTTTCTATGAAAACTTTATGGAAATTGATCTACTGAAGTAAGTAACTATGTATGTAAGTAAGTAAGTCGTTTATTTGCAAATAATGGTGCTGTACATGGTGACAAATCGATAACAGATAGGTTCGGCCATATTTTACCGATTGGCATGCAAAAGTTATATGTAGTTTGGCGCTAAAATAGTAAAGGCAATCAAAATATACATTGAAAAGTTATATGTAGTTTGGCGCTAAAATAGTAAAGGCAATTAAAAGATACATTGAAAAGTTATATGTAGTTTGGTAATAAAATAGTAAAGGCAATTAAAAGATACATTGAAAAGTTATATGTAGTTTGGCGCTAAAATAGTAAAGGCAATTTAAAGATACATTGAAAAGTTATATGTAGTTTGGTAATAAAACAGTAAAGGCAATTAAAAGATACGTTGAAAAGTTATCTGTAGTTTGGTGCCAAAATAGTAAAGGCAATTTAAAGATACATTGAAAAGTCATATGTAGTTTGGCGCTCAAACTCAAACTCAAACTCAAAGCATTTATTTCAAATAAACCAATTACAGGCACTTATGAATTGTCAAGGTCGGTGAGTTAGAAAGATGAAGCTAGTTGCCCATTCCAAAGCGTAGGTACCTATGGAGAAGAAAGGGCAAGAAACTCCATGGACACTCTTTTAAAATCATGATATTGTTACAAAAAGTTGGTTACATCATTATGTTGAAATTATCAATGTGAGAACGATGTAAAAAGACGTGCACATTCAAGCGTCCGTAATTAAAACAAAAATAAAATACCAATTCAGAAATTAAAATAAGCCGTGGGAGCTAGGAGATGACCAGTCCCTACTGGCGGCGCCCGTTCACGAACATGACGTGTGGATCAGCACCATTCAGCTCAACCATTTTGAAGGGAACTTAATGATCCAACACACACGCCACCACCAGCGAGACATTTGAGTGAGCATGACATACTCTCAGCTGCCAGGGCACATTCAAGTCAATGAAAGACGTACCCTGTAAATGGTAGCTTTATAGTAGGAACATAGTGCTCACACATATGCTATGCAATTATACAATACTAGAAGTTTGAATTTATACAATGCAAAGATATCTAGTCTTTTACAGTCTTCAGCAGCTCCAACAACGTTTTCAAATGCTAATCAATTTGGTTTAAGCTACCTTGTGGAGCAGGACAAGCAGCGTTTAGCCAAGCATTTTTGTCAGCGATGTAATCTCCCAACTTATAATAAGCATGGCTGCATAGTGTGCGTTTTAAACAAGATTTAAATTTCATTTCATTCAGTTGGAGTATGTGGGGAGGTATTTTATTGTAACATTTTAAACAGTACCCCATAAAGGATGAGTCTACTTTAGCCAGTCTGAAGCCTGGTTGAACTAATTGGTTCCTATTTCTAGTCCCAACGGTGTGTCTTTCACCTCTTTTACTGAAAAGATTTAAACTTTTCCTGACGTACATGATGTTCTCATAGATATATTGACAAGGTACCGTCATGATATTAATATTTTTGAAAAGTTCCCGTAGTGAATCTCGCCTACGGAGGCCATATATTGCTCTGATGGCCCTTTTCTGCAGAATAAAAATAGAGTCGATATCTGCAGCCCGTCCCCATAGTAAAATACCGTAAGACATGATACTATGAAAGTAACTGAATTACTGAAATAGACTAACCTCGCGGTTTCTACATTAGTGAATTGGCGGATTTTTCTTACAGCATATGCTGTAGATACTTATATATATAGAACTTTTCAAAAATATTAATATCATGACGGTACCTTGTCAATATATCTATGAGAACATCATGTACGTCAGGAAAAATTTAAATCTTTTCAGTAAAAGAGGTGAAAGACACACCGTTGGGACTAGAAATAGGAACCAATTAGTTCAACCAGGCTTCAGACTGGCTAAAGTAGACTCATCCTTTATGGGGTACTGTTTAAAATGTTACAATAAAATACCTCCCCACATACTCCAACTGAATGAAATGAAATTTAGATCTTGTTTAAAACGCACACTATGCAGCCATGCTTATTATAAGTTGGGAGATTACATCGCTGACAAAAATGCTTGGCTAAACGCTGCTTGTCCTGCTCCACAAGGTAGCTTAAACCAAATTGATTAGCATTTGAAAACGTTGTTGGAGCTGCTGAAGACTGTAAAAGACTAGATATCTTTGCATTGTATAAATTCAAACTTCTAGTATTGTATAATTGCATAGCATATGTGTGAGCACTATGTTCCTACTATAAAGCTACCATTTACAGGGTACGTCTTTCATTGAGTTGAATGTGCCCTGGCAGCTGAGAGTATGTCATGCTCACTCAAATGTCTCGCTGGTGGTGGCGTGTGTGTTGGATCATTAAGTTCCCTTCAAAATGGTTGAGCTGAATGGTGCTGATCCACACGTCATGTTCGTGAACGGGCGCCGCCAGTAGGGACTGGTCATCTCCTAGCTCCCACGGCTTAT
Source organism: Polymixis lichenea (assembly GCA_949091785.1). NCBI lineage: Eukaryota > Metazoa > Arthropoda > Insecta > Lepidoptera > Noctuidae > Polymixis > Polymixis lichenea. The sequence goes on from OX420937.1 coordinate 3,407,651, forward strand.
TTTAATTTCTGAATTGGTATTTTATTTTTGTTTTAATTACGGACGCTTGAATGTGCACGTCTTTTTACATCGTTCTCACATTGATAATTTCAACATAATGATGTAACCAACTTTTTGTAACAATATCATGATTTTAAAAGAGTGTCCATGGAGTTTCTTGCCCTTTCTTCTCCATAGGTACCTACGCTTTGGAATGGGCAACTAGCTTCATCTTTCTAACTCACCGACCTTGACAATTCAAAAGTGCCTGTAATGTTTTTTCATTAGTGAATTGGCGGATTTTTCTTACAGCATATGCTGCTGAACTTAGCCGTCCTGCAAGAGCTGTTAAATGAGGACTCCACTGTAGCCTTGAATCGAGCGTGATCCCTAGGAAAACAGTTTTATCGACGAATTCTAGTTTCTCTTTATTCAATACTATGTCACAATCAGTACTTTTAACATTTGGTAAAGCAAATCTTATGCATTTAGTTTTTTTCCCATTTAATACTAAATTATTAGCAGTGAACCAATTTTGCACCAGCAGTAGGGCGTTATTTACGTCGTCAAGATTTGATGCGCGTCTATCTATTTTAAAAATTAAGGATGTATCGTCAGCAAATAACACCATTTGTGGTTGTTTTTTTAATAAATGGGGTAGATCATTAATATATACTAAAAAGAGGAAAGGACCTAATATTGAGCCTTGTGGAACACCCATTTTTATTTTTAAACCAAGTGAATTGACTCCATTAATATGAACTTTTTGTTGTCTATCATTTAAATAAGATTTTACTAGACTGAGCGCAAGTTTACCTAGTCCGTAATGCTCAAGTTTTAAGAGCAAGGTTTCGTGATTAACGCAATCAAATGCCTTGGAGAGGTCACAAAAGATACCAATGGCATCCTGGGCCTCCTCCCAAGCAGTAAATATGTGTTTTAATAAGGTAACACCGGCGTCAGTCGTACAACGTCCTTTGGTGAAACCATATTGCTGATCGTGTAAGATTTTGTTGGTGTTAAAATGATCAAGCATTTGATTGAGCATTATCTTTTCGAACACCTTGCTGAATACCGGCAGCACGGATACTGGTCTATAATTGTTGGCGTCATTGCTGTCCCCAGATTTGAATAGAGGTATAACCTTACTATATTTCATTAAATCCGGGAAGACTCCTTGATCTACACTCAAATTAAATATCAAAGCTAAGTATGGTGCTATGGTCTCGATTATAGATGTACAAACTTTTATAGACATTCCCCATAGATCTTCGGTCAGTTTGATTTTGATTTGCCGAAAACATTTTAAAACTATCATAGGGTTTATGTGCTTAAATTGAAATTCAACAGGGCAGCCTGGAACGTTCGCTCTTAATAAATCAATTGAGACATCGGGGGACGAATTTAAAGCTTCCGTCGTTTTAAATGGTATATCAGTAAAGAAGTTTACAAATTCTTGAGCAACTTCTATGTTAGAGCTTATGGCACCACGCGAAGTCTCCAATGTATAATCCGTATTTCTTATTTTTTTTCCTACTAGTTTCGTTATTTATAACTTTCCAAACTGTTTTTATTTTATTCTCTGCTGATTTGATCTTGTTGCTAATGTACAAAGCTTTAGCTAACTTGCAGGTATTTCTAAAAATTTTGGAATATGTAGCAACATACTTGTTGAAAGTTTCGGTGTTAATGTAAGGCTTAAGGCCATACAGCTCGAACAGTCTTTCCCTACTTATCCTAATACCTCTAGTAGCCCAGTCACTAAATACAAAATGAGGGCAAATATTTTTTGTTTTCTTTTCTAAAGTTTTACTGAATTCAGTCTGCACTACTGAAAAGAAATCCTCATACAATTTATTTGCATCGTCCATATTATGAACGCCCAGAATATTTAACTTATTGCTTACGGTACTATTGAATTTATTTAATTTGGCCGTCGTTATTGGTCTAAATTGTATTTGCACTTTTTGCAAAGGTGCTCTAAACTTAAAATTTACCGTTTGTCCACTATGATCAGACGGCAGATAATTTACGATGGCTTTCTCTACATATTCACAATCGCAGAAAATATTATCGATACAATTAGCAGAAGTTGGAGTTACTCTAGTCGGTTCTGTAAAAACATTAGTTAAATTGAACGATTTAAAAAGGCTTAGTAATCGACTGCTATTTGAATTATGTTCCAAAATATTGATATTAAAATCACCACAGATAATTGCGGCTTTATTACTGGATGCAAGTTTCGCTAGGACATCTTCCATTATTGACTCAAATAAAGAAAAGTTCTGATAATTAGGGGGTCTGTACACGCACACTACAACATGCTTATCTAGCTCAACACAGGACAGTTCGATACAATGTTCCACTGATAATCCAACTATATCATTACGTTGCTTAGATTTTAGACAATTTTTTATCAATATAATAGAACCTCCACGCTGGATAGATTTACGGTTAAAAAAACTGCCCACACTATAGTTTTCATAATTAATTAGCATTTGGTAATCTTTTAACCAATGTTCAGTAAAACAAACAATGTCAAACTTTGTTTTTTCTAAAAACAATTCTATTTCTAATAATTTGGAAGAAATACCTTGAATATTTTGATGAAATAATTTTAAGGCTTTCTGCTGATCTCCTTTTTGATGATTAATTATTTTGACAATAATTAATGAGAACAAAGACATGGAACCTCCTTCGGACAATTTGTATATAAACTCATAGCATTTGAGCTACATTCATTCAGATTCACCACCGATGTGGTGTCAATAATACACGACTTCGACATACTATTTATGTCTGAGTTTATATAAAAAGCTAATACCCTTGCTATTATGTGTCTATAACTAACAGGCAGATACACAGTACCCCTAGTCGATTTCAAAGTTTCCACAAAACTGTTGGTGTCAAAAAATACAAGCTTGTCACTATAATGACTAACTAAGAAATGCATATGCTTATTAAGCATATGAACATAATTGTTTTGTCTATTTGTCAATTTTTTTAAATCTGGGAAAGCACACAATGTTATTTTACTACAATTTAACTTTAACAACTCAGTTACATAGCCTGTAATTTCATCTTTTCTAACCTTAGAACTATTACCTACAAATACAGTAATGTTGGTTTTGGGATTATATTCATTTCTTGCTAAAATAGTAAAGGCAATTAAAAGATACGTTGAAAAGTTATATGTAGTTTGGTGCCAAAATAGTAAAGGCAATTAAAAGATACATTGAAAAGTTATATGTAGTTTGGCGCTAAAAAAAAAAAAAAAATTAAAAGATACGTTGAAAAGTTATATGTAGTTTGGTAATAAAATAGTAAAGGCAATTAAAAGATACATTGAAAAGTTATATGTAGTTTGGCGCTAAAATAGTAAAGGCAATCAAAAGATACATTGAAAAGTTTTATGTAGTTTGGCGCTAAAATAGTAAAGGCAATTAAAAGATACATTGAAAAGTTATATGTAGTTTGGTAATAAAATAGTAAAGGCAATTAAAAGATACATTGAAAAGTTATATGTAGTTTGTTAATAAAATAGTAAAGGCAATTAAAAGATACGTTGAAAAGTTATATGTAGTTTGGTAATAAAATAGTAAAGGCAATTAAAAGATACATTGAAAAGTTATATGTAGTTTGGCGCTAAAATAGTAAAGGCAATTAAAAGATACATTGAAAAGTTATATGTAGTTTCGCGCTAAAATAGTAAAGGCAATTAAAAGATACATTGAAAAGTTATATGTAGTTTGGCGCTAAAATAGTAAAGGCAATTAAAAGATACATTGAAAAGTTATATGTAGTTTGGTAATAAAATAGTAAAGGCAATCAAAAGATACATTGAAAAGTTATATGTAGTTTGGCGCTAAAATAGTAAAGACAATTAAAAGATACATTGAAAAGTTATATGTAGTTTGGTAATAAAATAGTAAAGGCAATTAAAAGATACATTGAAAAGTTATATGTAGTTTGGCGCTAAAATAGTAAAGGCAATTAAAAGATACATTGAAAAGTTATATGTAGTTTCGCGCTAAAATAGTAAAGGCAATTAAAAGATACATTGAAAAGTTATATGTAGTTTGGCGCTAAAATAGTAAAGGCAATTAAAAGATACATTGAAAAGTTATATGTAGTTTGGTAATAAAATAGTAAAGGCAATTAAAAGATACATTGAAAAGTTATATGTAGTTTGGCGCTAAAATAGTAAAGGCAATCAAAAGATACATTGAAAAGTTTTATGTAGTTTGGCGCTAAAATAGTAAAGGCAATTAAAAGATACATTGAAAAGTTATATGTAGTTTGGTAATAAAATAGTAAAGGCAATTAAAAGATACATTGAAAAGTTATATGTAGTTTGTTAATAAAATAGTAAAGGCAATTAAAAGATACGTTGAAAAGTTATATGTAGTTTGGTAATAAAATAGTAAAGGCAATCAAAAGATACATTGAAAAGTTATATGTAGTTTGGCGCTAAAATAGTAAAGACAATTAAAAGATACATTGAAAAGTTATATGTAGTTTGGTAATAAAATAGTAAAGGCAATTAAAAGATACATTGAAAAGTTATATGTAGTTTGGCGCTAAAATAGTAAAGGCAATTAAAAGATACATTGAAAAGTTATATGTAGTTTCGCGCTAAAATAGTAAAGGCAATTAAAAGATACATTGAAAAGTTATATGTAGTTTGGTAATAAAATAGTAAAGGCAATTAAAAGATACATTGAAAAGTTATATGTAGTTTGGCGCTAAAATAGTAAAGGCAATTAAAAGATACGTTGAAAACTTATATGTAGTTTGGTGCCAAAATAGAAAATGCATTGAAAAGTTTTTAGTCACAACTTATATGTATAGGTCACTAACACACAATACTTACATACAAAATTCTTTTTCATTAAGGAATTCGCTGACATTACAGTATGCTTTATACGTTGAAAAGCTTCCCTGTTTTGGAGTCCTGGAGTCGCGTCTTTCTGCGGGAGCCTTAGCTAGCGATAGTATGCTTAAAGGTAACCTAAATATTTTTCGAGTTACGTTATCTATTGCCAGGAGTTCTCTTGTCCATAGAACAATATATTCTGAAACGCGCATATTACACACGCTTTTAGAACAGCGTTCTAATCTAAACTAAGTCTAATACAAATTACAATACGTAACAGTGTTCTATATGGCACACAAGGACTATTCATACAAGATTTATGATCCATACATCATGCTAACTTCTAACACATGTGTAGCTTATACGCATTTCACTATAGCTTGATTGATTTGACAGATTGTAAACAACACTCACTGAGCTAACGTAATAATATAATTTTTTATATATAATAAAATGGTTTCACAATTATTACACATTAGCTGGCTTATAATTATTAATCTAGTACATAAAATATATAAAATTCAAAACGTGCTAATTGCCTGTTTGTGCGAATTTCCGCAGTTGTCGATTCACGCACAAATAAATTAACATCGGTCGAGTCGCCGATAGAAAAGAATCTCTCCTCGCTGGTCTATTGGTTGCAAGCGCTACGGCTGAGCACGAGGTCCTAGGTTCAATTTCCGGGTAGGGCAAAGTGATATTGGGTTTTTTTCATCTGGAATTTGTCAGTAGCAGCCCGGACTCTGTATTTGTGTCATTTTGATGGCACCAAGCTCGCCCGAAGTTACTGGCAAAATATGGTAATACTTTTGGTACACGCCTGTGTTATTGGCGCAGGAAGAGCCACTAGTGAACATTGTGCGTACCATACCTCTGCCTATCCCTTCAGTGCAATGTAACATTTTAACGATAACCCACCTTTGCCTAAACAAAAATTTTAAACTCAGCCTTCCCAGTCTAAACATCTACGGTACAGTAACACCAACTCGACACTCGCTACATTTCCCCACAAAACCACTGCCAAACTAGCACACTTATATAATTAACGACACTTAGAAAACTAAGTTAAATGAACCAATTAGGCATTCAGGCGAGCGGTGACGGAGGTTGCGTTACTCGCGCATGAGGGGGCGCCGATTGTAAGGAAATTACCTATAAATCATTCCCTTGAATCGGGTCTGAGCCTAGACGTTATACACAGGAGTTACGTGGCTACAGGATAATGTTATTGCTTGGTGATGATGTGATCATTTCTCGTTCTTGTTAGCAACAGATATCGAAAGGGGAAATAGCGTCAGGCGCTAATTGTCTGGCATTTTTGCTGAACTGGGCCTTTTTGGCGCAGCCGTGAGGGGACACTATAATGCTAGTGTTCTGACATCGCACCCGACACTGTATTTGATTTTTATTTTTATTTTACTCTTTCCTACTGTATAACTGTGTTCTTTAAAGTCTGTGCTAAATAAATGTATTTTTTTTCTTTCAAATTTGTATGAAATAACGTAAGGACTACCCTGAAGAGCCAAAATATTTTTTTTTTACAAAACTAGTCTAAACTTTAGGCCATATCTTCTTTTCTAAAATGTCAATGGCTAAGTCTCTTAAATTTGTTCAGTCTTTTAAGCTTTAACTATGGTTAAAATTATATAAGAAAAAGATAGTACCTTGGTATGTCCTTAACGTAAAAAAATTATGATAGTGCTGTTTGTGTTAACGAAATTCTAAGTGAAAACTAAAACTGACAATACTCTCAAGCCTGACGTTAACATAACAAAACCCTTTTAACCATACAAAACATTACCATACTCAATGAAAATACCCTGTTTTAATCCCAGAACATGGCTTATAAAGGCATAAGGTATTAACAATGTGCCTTCCAGGTCATAAGCCTAAAAGCATCGTTAGACCTCTGCCTCTGCTGACCCATTTAATACACACCATCGCTATTTATACAATTTACTTATGGATCGTATCTGCCTTACTAGATGCAGTATTATATAACGTGTAACGGAAAGGGTATATACATACCAAGGGCACGGCTTCTTTGGATGATATCAAACGGTATTGGAAGGGTTTTTAAATCCTATCTCTACATGTGCGGAAGTTATGAGAATTTTTAATACATTGATACCAGAAACCGAACTTTTCAAATTGAAATAAAAACATCACTCCGAAGAGATTTATCGTGATATTGGCAAGTAACGTGAAAAGTTATTGACCTACGTAGTGCGGTGACACGTTTGTTATGATTTGATTTTAAGAAATATATGAAAGTGAAAATTTGGTATAAATTCTTAGAGTATTTTATTTTGAGCTGAAACTATGTATAGTGATTCTACACAAGCTGTTATCTTTAGTGCTTAAGGATAGCAATAGAGTTTCTGTTACACCCTGTATAGCTCTTCATCAAGGTGATCATCTGCCTAGCCTTCTCCCAAATATTTTTGGGGTCGGCTTCAAATCTAACCGGAAGCAGGTGTATAAATTATTTTGAAATTATTATTTAGTTTATACATTACAAACACACAACACACATACATACATACATTTTTAAATATTTTTATTGCAACATTTAATAATATACACAATAGTGGCCCGTTGGCATCAGGAACAGAGTCCAAGCTGCCGGGGGTCAGGGCTCTAGAGAGAGAAACCTCCTGACTATGCCGGCCGTGTCCAGGAGAACTGCTTTCTGGGTCACGACCCAGCCGCGCAATGAGAGCCTTTTGAGGTGTTGGTCGAGGCTCTTCGCTATTAGGCCATTTACTGTAACGATTATCGGTACAATGATTGCAGAGTCCACATCCCACACATTAACAACCTCATATGCTTAATTAATTAATTATCACTATTCTTCCATGAAACCTACGTTTTACATTTCAATTAATAAAGAAATTAGTTGAATTACCTCTCAGCAGCAATATAACAGCAGTGTTGGGTACCTAATATGTTTTGAGGGGCTCGTGACTAAAATAATAACGTAATTCGATGTGCCTCGGATACCACGTTAAGCCGTTTAGCCGGTAGCAGCCCCGGCTGTCATTCGTTGATCTTGACAGTCGTTACGGGTCCTCAGAAACCCAAAAGTCTGACAACCAGTCTTAAGTACTTAGTATACAAGTACAAAAGTTGTGGAGGTCAGAAAGGCAGTCGCTACATGTAAAATACTGGTGATCAGCTGCAGCCGGTAAGACTAGAAGCCGACCTAGGATGGTTGGGAGAGGGCCAGGCAGTTTGAGATTTTATGTTTTAAACCACTTGCTATACTTATACCAAACTTTTGATACACAACAACAAAAATGGTGCTAAATTATCTACTAACTAGTGACAATATGGATAGTCGTAAAGTACACAAGTTAGCATGTTCGGTGGACGTTGCTCTAATAGTAATAGGTAGTAACGATTTTAACAAAAACTAGAAATGATAAATATTAAGATGATGTGGTACCAAAATTATTTGTAGGTACTAAAATATGTAATCTACATAAAATTAATTTTAGAACCAATTAACAAATTGGCAGTCAATTTGTTACTAGTTTATTTTCTTTTTTAATCAGGAGCATATTTTTTTAAACCAGTTTTTATTTAGGTACTTATAGTTCATCATCTGCCTAGCCATTTTTCCCAACAATGTTAGGGTTGGCTTCCAGTCTAACCTATTGATGGTTAAGGAGTTAAAACAAATAAAATTAAAATAAATCTTTCAGGACTTTCGATTATTTAACAATTAACGTACTGTGTTTTTCAAACTCCATTTGGTATGAGAATAGCAACATAATTAGATTAAATATAATTATTTAATAATGATAATTATATTTAATCTAATAATTAATAAATTACCTTAAGTATAACATTGAGAAAATTATTATTGTTCAACCCTTTTACCATAAACTTATCACCACGCCACTAACTATCACCGAATCCCCATTAACCAAACTGGCCCTAAAATGTGACGATGCATAATGAACGTGAGGTCAATTCGGCCCCATAACCGTTCCATGCTTAATGACGGGTACAAATGACCGGCCAAGTATAAAACATTTAACTAATCTGAGGTCAATTCAGTATTGTCTTTTGTTAGGCAATATTGTATGTAGCATAAAATAATATTGGCCTGTAAATATAGTGTCCCTAATATTTACTTACACCGCGGCATGGACATCGTGCAATCTGCCAGTGGGTGGCAGCACCGTCGCAACCATCGTCTTACGAAAAATCGTTTACAGCCATGTGCGTCTCTCACAAAAATTGATTGTAATTACACGCTTTATATTAGCTTCACCTGTATGTATGTGTGTAACCGACTCCTTTGGGCGCGATTTTGACCCCCTTTAAACGGTCAGATTTCATTTAAACTTTGTAAACTTATCGAGGACCGATGACAATTCACTAATTTCAATTCTGTGCCATGTGCTTCGCCATCGCTTTGCACGAGTGAACCGAGATACCAAAAGTCGGAACAGACTGAGAGAAGCGCGCCATCAAGCGCTATGGCTCCAGAACTGGAGAGACTACCGAAACCGCAGAACATATTAGGTTGGGGAAAAAGACTTTTCGCATTATAGTATGTATGAACTTGTAGTAAAATCTCTTTGGCTATACTATTTGTATCTGGCTGGTTTTGGTATCATCGAAAGTTTAAATTTTAAAGAACATAATTCCAAATTCAAATTAGGAAAATGTGTGATTTTCATTTGTTTTTCGTACCGTCAAGATGAGTGAATCTAATGAAGAAATTCGATACATTTTGAAATTTTACTACAAAAAAGGTAAAAATGCAACGCAAGCCGCGAAAAAAATTTGCGATGTTTATGGACCTAGTGTAGTGTCTGTGAGAGTAGCACAAATTTGGTTTAAGCGTTTTCAATCCGGAAATTTTGATGTCAAAGATGCACGTCGCTCTGGTCGCCCTATTACGGATAAAATGGATGCCATTTTTGAAAAAGTGGAGCAAGATCGGTATACCAGTAGTTACGACGTAGCTGAAGAACTGGAAATTGACCACAAAACAGTTTTGGTGCATTTGAAAAAAACTGGGTACACAAAAAAGCTCGACATTTGGGTACCTCACGAGCTCACTGAAAGAAACCTAATGAACCGTGTACTCATTTGTGATTCTTTATTACGACGTAATGAAACCGAACCATTTTTGAAGAAGCTGATAACTGGTGATGAAAAGTGGATCACGTATGACAAGAACGTGCGAAAAAAGTCGTGGTCAAAGGCCGGTCAGGCTTCACAGACTGTGGCGAAACCCGGGTTAACTCGCAACAAGGTGATGCTGTGTGTGTGGTGGGATTGGAAGGGCATTATTCATTATGAGCTGTTACCACCAGGCAGGACCATCGATTCTGAATTCTACTGCGAACAACTGATGAGATTAAAGCAAGAAGTTGAGAGAAAGCGGCCGGAATTAATCAACAGAAGGGGTGTGGTTTTTCATCATGATAACGCTAGACCTCACACATCTTTAGCCACCCAACAAAAATTAAGAGAGTTTGGCTGGGAGGTGTTAATGCATCCGCCGTATAGTCCTGACCTTGCACCTTCAGATTTCCACCTGTTTCGGTCTCTTCAGAATTCTTTAGGCAGTGTCAGGTTAACATCACGAGAGGACTGCCAAAACCACTTGTCGCGGTATTTTGACCAGAAGTCCCAAAATTTCTATAGCAATGGGATCATGTCCCTACCTACAAGATGGCAAAAAGTTATCGAACAAAATGGTACCTACATACTGTAGTATATGAAGTAGTCTGACGGTATGTTAATCTTTATTTTAATTGTATATGAGGGTGTGTGGAAATAAACCAGTGTTTAACCAACTTGCGTGTGTTTTACTACATGGTGACAGCGGTGTGCCTTTTTAACGTTTTTGAGAGTTAAAACGGATTAGAACCCATAAAATATTGTTTCTTAGTGCTTTGTTACATCGTGTTTGTAATAATAATGGAGCATGCACGTCCTCCAGCGGAATTATCGCTCGACGGCGGTCCGGCCGCGCGATCGGACGCGTGGCACAAATGGCGGAAGCTATTCGAGGTTTTTCTTAAAGCATCAGGAGTGAGCAAAGAGCCTAAAGAAGTCCAGGCAAGTTTGTTGGTTAACCTCATTGGAACAGCTGGATATGAAGCATATACAACGTTCACGTTCGATGCAGGTGAAACTGAAGACGACATAAATTGTGTTTTGAAAAAGTTTGACAAGTATTTCGGCACAAAACCAAATATCACAGTAAGGCGGTTCAAATTCTTTACGCGCAATCAAGAAGACGGTGAAAACATCGACCAATACGTAACAGCATTAAGGGTATTGAGTCAGCAGTGCGAGTTCAGTGAATTGCACGAGAGTTTGTTACGAGATAAGATTGTGTGCGGTATTGTCAACAACACTGTGCGAGATCGACTTCTTCGTACAGATGATTTAACATTAGCAAAGGCAATACAAATCTGTCAGGCGGCAGAGATGTCCAAAGAGGAAAGTAAGTGCATCGATGGTGCATCAGCGGGTGTGCAAGTGAATGCAGTTGAAGCCGGTAGCAGCGCACGTGGCGGGCGGCGCACAGGAGGACGGCGCGGCGCCGGGCAGCGTCCGCCGCGCACGCAGCGCAGCGCCTGCGAGCTGTGCGGCAGCGGGCGGTGTCTAGGCGGTGAGCGCTGTCCGGCGCGGAACGCCTTGTGTTATGTTTGTGAGAGGAAAGGTCACTTCTCGCGAGTGTGTGATAAAAAGAAAGCAATACGCAAAGTGTTAAATCTCAGTGTAGAAACTGTGAATAGTGATAGTGATGATAGCGCTAAAGAAATGTTTTATGTTGATACACTCGAGGAGGACAAACAACAATGTAAGTCGTCAATGGAATGGATAGAAGTTGTAAAATGCAAAGGTAAAAACATTTCATTAAAAATAGATACAGGATCAATGGTCAATGTTATCTCTAAAGTTACCTATTTAAGCTTAGGATTATTCATTACAGACCTTGTGCCATTCACAAAACGTGTACATTCCTTTACAGGTAATCAACTACCAATAGTAGGCATTGGAAATGTGCCGTTTGTATTTAATAAAACACGTTACGTGTTATCATTTGTTGTCACTGATTTAAATTGTCAGAATGTACTCGGTTTGCAGGGTTGCATTGCATTAGGATTAATAAGTCAAATTAATGCAATAAATATTGATCACTACTATGATTTGTTTCAAGGTCTGGGAAAATTACCCGGTAAATATAGCATCGTAGTAGATAAAAATGTACAGCCAGTTGTTTGCCCAACTAGGAAAATTCCTTTGGGATTAAAGGATAAATTGTTGGATGAGATACATAGAATGGAAGAGTTGGGGGTAGTTAGAAAGGTTACGCATCCAACCTCTTGGGTTAATGCAATTGTTTTGGTCGCGAAAAAAGATGGCAGCATTCGTGTTTGTTTAGATCCACGACCTCTTAATCGCGCGGTACGGCGTGCGCAGTACTCGTTGCCGACAGTGCCCGAGCTGGCATCGCGCCTACGCGGTGCTACTGTATTTAGTGTATTGGACGCTCGCTGCGGTTTCTGGATGGTTCAGATAGATGACGCGAGCGCCGACCTTTGCACGTTCAGCACACCGTTCGGTCGGTACCGATTTCTACGTTTACCTTACGGTATAAACTGTGCGCCAGAGGTATTTCATGCAAAGCTTAGGCAGCATTTAGAAGATTTAGATGGCGTAGAATCTTTTATTGATGACGTAATTGTATGGGGACGCACTATGGATGAGCACGACCGGAGATTGGAGTGCCTTTTGCGACGTGCTAAGGATATCGGTGTAAAATTTAATCGAGAAAAATGTAAATTCGGTGTATCGGAAATTACATATTTAGGTCACAGGTTTGATGCGAACGGAATGCGGGTAGACGACTCAAAAGTCAAAGCTATAATGGAAATGCCATATCCGACGGATAGGAAAGCACTGGAAAGATTTTTAGGAATGGTTAACTATTTGGCAAAATTCATACAAAACTACTCAGAGAGTGTGAATGTACTTAGGTCGTTGTTAAAAAAGGAAACGGAGTGGTCGTGGGAATCCCAACATTCAGAGGCTGTGAACAGACTAAAAGCGAAGCTTAGCAGTGCTCCGGTGCTGGCCCTGTACAGCGACCGCGAGCCGGTAGTGCTGTCGGTAGACGCGTCCAGCGTCGCGCTGGGCGCCGTGCTGCTGCAGAGTGGCCGCCCGGTGGAGTTCGCCTCGCTTACGCTCACTGACACCCAGACCAGGTATGCACATATAGAAAAAGAAATGCTGGCTATTGTGTTTGGGGTCGAGCGGTTCAGGCAGTACATTTATGGCAGGTCAGATATTACCGTGCATACTGATCATAAGCCACTGGAAGCCTTATTTAGCAAACCATTAGTTTCGGTTCCAGCCCGGTTACAACGAATGATGATGAGAGTGCAAGGATATGACTTTAAGGTGGTTTACACGCCGGGCAAATATATGTATATAGCGGACACGTTATCGCGGGCTCCTTTAAAGGAAATTATGCATGACCGAGTGTCTGCAGAAGTTGAATTGCAAACTTGCTTTATGTTAGAGAATGTGCCATTCAGCCAACCAAATATATTAGCTATTAGAAAAGAGACCGAGTTAGACAGTGATAGCAGATGGTTAATTAGGTATATTACGAACGGCTGGCCTAAAAACAGGCGTGATGTCAACGAGAAAGTTAATGTTTTCTGGTCGTATCGTGAGCAGCTACATTGTATTGACGGTATAGTTTTTAAGGAGGACTGTATGTTTATTCCGCGTGCTTTAAGAGAAAACATGCTGTCACGAGTCCATGAAGGACATTTAGGAATAGAGAGATGCAAGCGGCGCGCGCGCGAAGTAATGTTTTGGCCAGGAATGTGCGAAGACGTGGAGCGTGCGGTGCGATCGTGCGCGGCATGCGCACTGCACGCGCCCCGCCCGCGCCGCCAGCCGCTGCTGCAGCACAGTGTGCCGGCACTGCCCTGGCACAAACTAGCCTCAGACACGTTCGAATATAAAAAAAAGAATTACATTATTTTAGTAGATTACTTTTCCAACTATGTTGAGGTCGGGCAATTGACGAGTATTACCTCTCGACAGGTTATTACTTTTATGAAAGAGCAGTTTTCACGGCATGGTATTCCAGCGGAGCTGGTAAGTGATAATGGACCGGCTTACAGCTCACATGAATTTAAAAGGTTTATGAGGGAATGGGAAATACGGCATGAGACGGCATCACCGCATTACCCACAGTCAAACGGTAAAAGCGAAAGAACTGTACAGACAGTTAAAAATTTGTTAAAGAAATGTGTGGATTCGGGACAGGATTTTTACTTGGCACTGTTAAATTTTAGGGCTACACCACGCCAAGATATAGACTCACCCGCACAGATTTTAATGGGTAGACGTCTTAAAACTAGGTTACCTGTTAGTGCTAAGTTGCTAACGGAAAAGGTGGATAACGACCAAAACTACAAAAGAATAATGACAAACAGAAAACAAATTAAAATAAATTACGACAGAACGGCGAACACACTAAAAAGCTTGTCATCAGGCGATAAGGCAACTTTAACCAGTAACGGCGTCAGGAAATCGGTAGAAATAGTAGCACGTGCATCACAACCACGCTCGTATATTGTAGAAGATGAACGCGGTGCCCGTTATCGGCGAACACGAAGTCAGTTGGTTAGGCGTACAGCGGGGTCCCCAGAAAGTGTCGGGAAGTCAACGAGTCAATCAACAGATAGTGTACATAGTAGTAAGACACCAAGTGTGGTAACGGCGACAGGGGTTCGAAGACGTAGACAAAGAGCACAGGCTGAAGTTCCAACCCAAGCTCAGACGAGTCCAGCTAGCAACAATCAGTCGGCACTGCACGACGTGAGTGGTGAATATGAAAGCCCAGCTGGTACTCGCGATCATTCGACTACGCCTTCGCCACCAGCGGTTCCTATTGAAAGGTCTAAGGAAAGAACTGTAAGAATGCTGACCAATCTTTTCTTAGGTCGTGAATAGGAAGGTTTACAAATGGCTGGGTAATAATAACAAATGATAAACAAACATAGATATAAGTACCATCTACAAACATAGATATAAGTATTAATGTAATAGATAATTAACTATTAAGATAACAAAATACCAATAAAACTAGTGTAATAACTACTGCTATTCATCAAGAAAGCAGCAACTTGCATAATATTGTACAAAAATGTAATTTATGTCAGCTGGGTATTTGATTTAAAAAAAAAACAGTTGGTAACATACCAACTGTTTTTGTTCAGTTCAGCAAACAACATTAATGTAATCGTTTATATGTATCATCGTTAGATCTTTATTTTTAATAATCTTTTGGCATTGTTTTCTTAGAAGGGAAGAGATGTAGTATATGAAGTAGTCTGACGGTATGTTAATCTTTATTTTAATTGTATATGAGGGTGTGTGGAAATAAACCAGTGTTTAACCAACTTGCGTGTGTTTTACTACACATACTTTAGTTAAATGTAAATAAACTTTATTAAAAAATGTTTTGAATTTTCTTAAAAAATGCGAAGAAACTTTTTCCCCAACCTATTATATTCAGTTTTGTTCACACATTTTATAGTAAGTACACCTAAGATTTTTATAGAAAAACTGATTATTTTTCGGGTGACCACTGAAAATCAACGCTGTGCTGTGGTTCCCATAGCACAGCATCATGCTGAGTGGAAGCCTTTTTGTCACAGTCACGGTGTGCAGTTGCCGACTATTTATGGTCTATGTGCCTATGTATAAATATCTGTGTTGTTATCATGTTTTTTTTAATGTAATTTTTTTATATGCACGTGTTTCTGACACAATTAAATCCATTTTTCTTTCTTTCATTAAATTAATAATAACAACTAAAAAATTCATTGCCGATACCTCTCTGGGCTACCGCAGCGTTAATAGTTTTGTCAGTCAACAAGGAAAGTCAAACTATTAAAATTAAGAAACAAAACACAATTCGTGACCATTCCATGATGTCATATTGTCAAAACGAATGTTAATGTCATTGTTCAACTTCCTTTAGCAATATTAGCATTATGTTAAGGTAGGACTAGATTTTACGATAGTTTCTATTAGACGAACAAATAGACAGACCGATCGATTATTTAAATAGATAATAATAGGTATTTTAATATCATATATGTAGACATTGATAGATGTTCGCCGATTGCTTTCGTGTGTGTTATGAATTTGTAACAGTTTACAGCTGATGTTTTATAAAGAAGTCATATTGATTTTTCCCAGTATTTATAAAAAAAGTAAAAGTTAAATATGGTTTAACAGTAAAAAGACGTTAATCATAACTTTTAGGCCAATATATTTAGCTGATAGTAGTTCAAAACGGTCTCCTGTTTTTTCAAACTTTTCAACTATGTTTTGAGATCTTGTTCCCAGATCAGTTTCCGTTTCCCCTTACCTTACTATACATTTCCAGCATAAGCTGACTTCTCATTGTACGAAGAGCCTATACAAAAAAAGGTCAAGTAAAACTGAAAAATGTATAAATTGATATGTCGCCATTTGTACCATTGGCTCAAAATCACCAAGGTGGTAAATCCACTTCGGCAGTAAATATATGCCTAAATTCTGTTATTTTTTTAACATTTTAGAATTAGTAAACACTTAACTGTGTTTACTTTAACTACACATCACACAAAATAATTAAAAAGTCTTATCTATTACATTTTATATAGACAAATAAGTACAAGAAATCATTTGGAGAACGCGTCCTTAATTCTTAAAAGCTAACACCAGAAATAGTCATAAAATAAAACATTTTTAACGGTTATTAATACCCATTCACCTTCAATTGTATCTAATATTAAATTATTGCAAGCATTAATAAAGAAGACAAACGAATTAAAAAAATGTAAGTCAAAATATAATGTCCGACAATGTAAGCATCATTTTTTTTTTTTTTTTTTTTTTTTCTGGGTGGGAAATCATCAAATAACTTCTCCCGCTCTGGGTGGAGCGGGAGGGCGTGTCAGACTTTTACTGACTAAAACCCACCCGTGTTCCCTCAGTTGCCTGTGTGCCAGGGGCGGCGGTATCTCTTTCGAACAACCCGCACCCCCGGCAGGCATCGGCCCTTGCGGGCCCCTCTGTTGCTGCTGACATCTCTTTGAGGCGCGCGTGGAACACAACGCGCCGTCGACCCGGGCTTGGTCCTTACTGGACAGCGAGGTACCCATTACTCGCCGTCCGCAAGCCCGTGCCTACGGTGGCCGGGAATCAGCCTGGGATTCCCGACGCCCAGGGCGTCTCCTGCGAAGGCCACGGCTGTGAGGGCGCATGTACTGCATCTCCCTCACGTGTGCCGCCTCCCTCTTTGCGAGCATAACTGCTTCGCTGAAGGAGGCGACTGCCAGCCATGCCCTCTCGCTCCGTACCATGGCCTGGACCAGGGTCGGACGCGAGAGATCGCCGCCGCCGATCACCTGCACGAGGACACGGCGTTGCTCCGCCCAAGCTGGGCAGACCTCCACCGTATGCTCCACCGTGTCCTCTGGGCGATCTTCGCAATGGAAACACCCGGGCGTTTCCTCCCGCCCTATCCGAAACAGGAACCTCCCGAAACACCCATGTCCGGTGAGGACCTGTGTCAGGCGGAAGGTGAGGACGCCATGCCGCCTCTCAAGCCACTCCTCAAAGAGGGGACTTACCGCCGCAATCGTGGCGTGCCCAATGTAAGCATCATTTTAGTGAACGCAGCTTTGATTGCGCGAAAAAAAAAAATTTCGAACGCATCCCTCTTTAGTCTATGGAACAGCTGTAGAGAGAGTTGTGAACAAAGTGCCTGTGAAGAAAGTAGTTCGCCAAAAGAAATTAAAATAAGTGGTAAGTGTCTTTCAATTCATTATTTACAGAGCGTACATCAATAGGTCGTCAAATGGGGAACGCGTTTTTCAATCAAAATATTGCAATAATAGCTTTTATAGTGTTGTTTATCAAATGTTAATCTCAAATATTTTACAATAAGGAAGCGAGAATTGCTGTCAAATATGGCTGCCGTTTAAAAAATGCGCGGTTATTTGAAAATATCATTTGGTGAACGGTCATTTGGGGAACGTTCTCCGATTTGATGGACCGTTCTCTAAATGATGTTGTTGTTCCCCAAATGACTATTTAGTTACTAAGTGGTACTTTCTATTACTAACTATCAATTTTGTGTATGTCGTGCTTACAAAGTTATCAATAGGTATACTTATTTTACTTTTACAGCAATATGGAGTCTCACAAAGCTGAAAAAGATAACAACCGTTCGAAAAAGCAAATAAAGAAAAACAGTACAGCTTACTCGCGGCAAAGAGAAAAAGCTAATGCCAGAAAAATAACATTTTTAGATAAGATGACAGAGGAAGAGAAGGAGATTAAAAGGGCTAAGGGCAGAGAATACTATCTGAACGAGAAAAGCGAAAGCAAAGAAAAATGTGGAAAGAAGCTTCAAAAAAATACAAAGAAAAGAAGAAGGCATTATCTGGCATATTACACAATACACCGCCACATTCCGATGATGATTTAGCTGCATCAGCTTCAGTGACAAAAACAGTAGGAAGACAAATTGTGCGGAAGGATAGAGCCAAAGCATATCGTAAAATAAAACAACAAGAGAAAACCATTGCTAAAATTAAGCTTGAATATGACACTTTAAAGAAAAGATTAAGAAGACAAGTAAAAAGAAAAGAAGTGAAGTCTCAGAACCCTACAACTCCCAACAGTAAAGTTAACGCATTGTTAGAAAACGTTGTATTATTACTTTGACACTAATATCGATGTTTTCGAAAAATTCTAATTATATCGTTTTTTAAGTATATTGTTTCTTTTTTATAAGAAGGTATTTCTACCTAAATTAATAATGATTAAGAAATATTGTTTTTGTTTAAAAGTTTAAATAAGATTTTAGTAAAGAACTATATTTATTTGTTTAGATGGTTTGATCATCTCCAGCAATATCCAAAGTTAAATACGATTGTTAAGAGTTTTACTTGGCTGTGTGTCATCAATTATAAGACTAAAAAAGTGATTTAATTTAGTTAAGATTAAGTTTTTGTTAAGGTAAACCATAAAGCAAATAAATAAATAACAATTACTTCCTATAATTTGGCTTCAAATTCAATTTAACTGTGAATTTAACCCTAATTGTCTGCATATCGTCATTTGGAGAACACACGCATCATTTGATGAACGCCCTCATTATTTCGGGGAACACCACTAAAATCAAAGAAATGCCATTATAACATAAGGTATTTAGGAATAAAGCCTGGTAATATTGGAAACAGGCGGAATCCCTATAGCTACCGCAAATTTATTTATATGCAAGTGAGCGATATTCACTTATTTAGTTAATATAAGAACACGAAATAGTCATATAGCTTAATTTACAGCGACATTGTCCTTAAAAACGTTTTGATTCCAAATTTTGTCAAAGTTTTTTAATTTAGTACTATTGGCGACATATCTCCGCTATCGTAAAGGGTAAAAATGAAATATATAATTACTTTTTTAATTTAATTATAAACCTCCGAATAACGTTCCCCGAATGATTAATTTTAGTGATAGCACACTTAAAAATTGAAATTTCAAGAAAAGTATTTAATTCTATGCTCTGCCAAGGTAAATATAGTTTAAACACAAGTTTAGTTATGATTTAGAGTAATTATCAATATGTTTAGCTTCTACTCTATAGCATCATAAAACAGAATTCAGAATTTTCCACCTTGGTGATTTTGAGCCCATTCAATTCGGTCGTTTATTGAACGAATAATAGTTCAAAATATTATGTATTTTGCATACAAATAAAATGCAGGTCAAAACAAATTCGTGATTTATTTTCTATATTAAACAATGTTGAGGTGAACTATTCATAATAGCATCAGATTTCAATTTACACAATCCAGCTAAACAAAGCATCCGTTAGTCTAAATACTTTTGATGCTGATTACAATTTAGTTTAAACCTTAAGTCTTAAGACTTAAGAATCATTATTGAATCTACAAACGACTAATTTACGGACGAAAATATGCAACTTTATTTCTGGAGTCGGTAAAATGTCACCCGTTATATCATGGACCTTATTGAAAACACATAAAGAACACACTTCTTATAGTGTTTGGAATTTAACAGCAAATATAAGGTGGTAATTATAACAGGTGCGTCCGGTGACTGAGGCACAATAGGTAAGTAACATGATTCTTTTTTTCGCGTGAAGCAAAGGTATTTCTGTGAGGTTGCATTATTAACAGGGAGAAAGTTTTGCCATAACCATATCACAATTTTACAGTTTTGTGAATTAAAATAAACGGCTCCTAAAAAAATATATTTCGAGAAATTAAAGAAACAATGGCGTTTATGTCTTCTTTACTCGAAGTTTTCTGGTGTTCAGGTTGACAGAGACATCGACGGCGGATCTGGTACCATGGTTTCAGACTTCAGTATATAATTCTGGATCATCATCTGCCATCCCTTTTCCCAACCATGTATGTCCAGTGTAACCAGATGCAGCTGAATACCACTATTTTACATGGAGCGACTGCCTATCTGACCTCCACAACCCAGTTACTGGGTAATACGATACACCTTGGTGAGGCCAGTTGCCAGACTTTCTGGCTTCTGATGACCCGTAACGACTATTAAAGATCCACGAATGACAGCCGGGACCAACGACTTAACTTGCTTTCCGATGCAATGAGGTGTTTCGGTAGGTATGTAAAAGATGATTTTTTTTTGAGGGTGGGAAATCATCAAATAACTTCACCCGCTCTGGGTAGAGCAAGAGGGCGTGTCAGACTTTTACTGACTAAAACCCACCCGTGTTCCCTCAGTTGCCTGTTTGGCAGGGGCCACGGTATCTCTTTCGAACAACCTAGTTGGTGCTGAGTGCTGACATCTCTTTGAGGTGCGCGTGGAACACGATGCGCCGTCGACCTTACTGGTCCTTACTGGACAGCGAGCTACCCATTACTTGCCATCCGCGAGCCTGCGCCTACGGTGGTCGGGAATCAGCCTGGGATTCTCGACGCCCAGGGCGTCTCCTACGGAGGCTGGGGCCGTGAGGGCACATATACTGCCTCTCCCTCACATGCGCCGCCACCCTCTTCGCGAGCATCACTGCTTCGCAGAAGTAGGCGACGGCGACCCATGCACTCTTGCTCCGTACCATGACCTAGACCAGGTCCGTACGCGAGAATGTAAAAGATTGTCACCTATCGACCTCATCGATCGACAAATGGCGAAACGGGGGTGTACTATAGGTACCTACAGTTCTGCCTAACCCTTCGGGTAAAATAGTAATGTTTTGTGATTTTGAAAAATCCTCAATATCACCACCCAACACCTCTACTTAACCCTATACAAAATCACCGTGACGTACTTCATACCTCACCTCAAAAATTCGACCTCAGAATTCAGTATGTCCTCTCTTGGGACGGAGACGGCACGGTACCCTATCAAAACCGTACGTGTCCCGTACGGGGCCAGACAGCTCGTAACAAATAGCTTCTCTGTGACTGTTGGCCGCTGTAAAATATTATGGCGGATGACGGCTAGAAGTAATGCTCGTCTGGGAATCAGAGACCTGAGTGTATGGGTGATTGACCTTGAAAAATTACCGCGTATAGTCTTTTAGTACCGATAGAAAAGATAGTGCAGTCCTGTACGAGGATATTTTGGCACTCGAATGACGTTGACAGGGAACCGCGTTTGTAGATGGCGTATTCATAGCTATTAAAGGCAATAAGGCCTGCTATAAATTTGTCATTTCGTTATTTTTGGGGATTTCATCATTTTTTAAATCACGTCTTTGGCATGGAAACTGACAGAATTTAAATCATTAAATGTTTCCTAATAAACACTTTTTAAAAATGTTTCCAACATAACCTCGAATTCTGTTTAGTTTTAAAAATTTCAGTACGTATTGCTTTAAGCCACAATAATTGTGGCTTAAAGCTTACAATTATTGTAAGGATCCTTCGGTGGTGTGATGGACTCCAATTTCGTAGTGTTTAGGAACACAACAACATCTCACTTTCGCTAAATTAAAATAAAACCACCTCACGCGTTGTAATTAGCTTGTGTTGGGAACTAGCTTCGACAGCGCCATTTTGATAGTTTAGCCTTCCGCAGTATTTTAGGAAATGTATTAAAAAAACAAGATGGCGATGTTAGTTTTGGTTAAGGCGGAGATTTCTTGAAAACGATCAAAAAGGTGGTTTTTAAAACTGTGTATCTCTTTAACCGTAAATAATTTTGAAAGCAAAAAAATATATAGTATTTTCAAGTTTATTTTGCATACAGTGATAGAACTCAAAATATAATAAAACACACTTTAATGCAACAAAAAATCATCAAAGTCACCTCTTAATTTTCTTTAAAATCGGTTTATCCCTTCAATAACAATTATAATTATAATTAAAAATATACCATAAAATTCCAAATGCCAAACTGCATCCAGTGATGGATCATTTATTATTAAATAGTTAATATCTAATTTTATACGATTTTATTTGCACTTTTACGATGTACGTTTGCTCATTTATTATTCGAATTCATTACAACAGATTTTAACCCGTATCGGATTGCAATAAGAACTATTATCGCTCATAACGCATTATTTAAAGTTACCAGGGCCTTAACTGTCAGAATTACCTTATAAGTATATCAATTTGTTTGTTTCGTAGTCATTCTTGCTAAACTGCCCCGTTGTTCTAGTGGTTACAAGCGCTACACTGATGAGCATGAGATTCGATTCCCGGGTCCGGCAAAGTGTTGTTAGGTTTTCCAATTGGAATTTCTCAATAGCAACCCGTTGCCTGGATTTGTGCCCGGTTGATGGCAATGTGGTCGCCCCTATTACCAAACCAAAAATCTATAGGATATATTTTTTCCTGGAAGAAGAAGATAGACCTATTTGGAATTAGACCAATTAAAATTGAAAGAAAGAAAATACATTTATTTAGCACAAACTAAAAAAGCACAGCAAAAAAATAAAAGTAAACAAAAAAATCAACAAAAAGTGTAAAGTGCAATGTCAGAAACTAGCATTAAAGTGTGCCTCATGGCTGCGCTAAAAAGGCCCAGTTCAGCAAAAATGCCAGACAACTTGTATCTGACGCTGGTTTTCAACTGGACCTGGCGTGTGAGGTGACGGATGTCATCATCATCATATCAGCCGAAAGACGTCCACTGCTGGACATAAGCCTCCCCCAAAAGGGGGGATTTTGCTACGCTTGGCAGGCGGGTTGGCGATCGCAGTATGGTGGTCAAATTCATAGAGAACGCTACTGTGCATGGTGCTATTCTTTTACGTCCGGCACCACACGGACGTTGACGAATGTAAACCAGCTTAATACTAATACTGCAACATGGCGTATTATACCTAATAATAATTGGAACCAGAGCCATCATGCTTGTGTGGTAGTTTAGTGGTAATTCTTTCCCAGGTGAACCTTTATACAAGCAGCAGCATTCTGATTGTGTTGCGCAATAAAGGTGTAGGTTAATGACTACTAAAATAAAGTCAGTTTTCTTAACGTGAGTTCGTTTCGAGACCTCGTCTAGACAAGTTTTTGTACGCCATTAATTAACTGAAGAAGAACACATTATAGTATTTACTGTTGATGTATGTGTTTAGAGGTTGTGTGAAATATTTAGCAGCGCAAGTCTAGCCAAATACATTAAAAGTAATGCAGTGACGTTTTAGTGGGCTGTACGACCTAAATAAGCAGATATAGATCACACGATGGCAGAATTATTACAAAGAATAATCTATACTTCACTACATAGTATAAAACAAAGTCGCTTTCTCTGTCCCTATATCCCTATGTATGCTTAAATCTCTAAAACTGCGCAACGGATTTTGATGCGGGTTTTTTAATAGATAGAGTGATTCAAGAGGCAGGTTTATATGTATAATACACCGACATCCACGCGGGTGAAGCCGCTGGCAAAAGCTAGTAATATTATAAAGCTGAAGAGTTTGCTTGTTTGTTTGCTTGAACGCGCTAAACTCAGGAACGAATGGTCCGATTTGAAAAATTCTTTCAGTCTTAGATAGCCCATTTATCGTTATAGGCTATATATTATCACGCTACGATCCTTAGGAGACGAGCAAAGAGAAAAAGGTCACGAATACGAAGTACTCGCACGGGCAGGCGAGGGAGCTACGGAGTGGCTCGGGGAGCAAGAAATTTGACGCGAACGAAGTCGCCGGCAGAAGCTAGTTTTAGATAAACATTCGAACTCGCATCCAATATGAATTAATACCAAACCTTGTCTAACCTCATTGCTCCCACTATGATCTATGTTAAAGAGTTTGGTTTTCGCACTTAGTCATTCAACCATTAACGCCGATGGCCGGGACAAATCCCGTGGCGGCTATCGGCGTCGGTTGTTATTTCTACCAGCCTACCTCCCTCCAGCAGTTGATTAGATATATCTCCTGGTCTTTTAAGTACATTCGTGTAAGATCTGGGTACCCAGAGGATTTCTGTTCTTATCTGGGCGACGCCTGTACATTCAAACCGACGCCTTTACATTCAAAAAGTTCATCTGCAACGGTTTCCATGCAAGCCCTGCATAGAGGACCGTTATGCCTATTGTATGAGAGTGTTTGTTTAGCAGTGTCTCATTACTCCTTTAGTTAAAGTCGTCTACGATTTGAGGTTAAGTAATCAAATAGCCGATCAGTCCAACCAGTTCTAACCAAAATTCTACTCAAGCCAAAACCCTCACTATATTTCGCACACCCATCCATAAAGCTACATAATATCTAACTCCAATATCAAAGCATCGCCCGCCATGCAACATGCAACGCGCAACGCTAGCTGCAATTTATTGGCAACGTAAACACGTTGCAGATTAAATTCCAAAATATATAACTTTCAATCAACGTCTCACGTGCACCCATCAGGCTGAACTTTAAAAATTTTGAAATATTACTCAGCTCTGCGAATTGGGCGGTGGCTTGAGGTATAGAAATTCGCGGAAAAGAAAATGGTGGAATTTTTTAGTGTTCGCTTGAATTTTTCCACTTTAGTCCAATTCGTCTCAAAAGTATATTTCGTTCGATTTCCGAAGATAACTATGCACTTCAAAGTATTAGGTGGCCTCCCTTTTTAGGGTTCCGCAGCCAAATGGCAAAAAACGGAACCCTTATGGATTCGTCATGTCTGTCTATCTGTCTGTCTGTCTGTCCGTCCGTATGTCACAGCCACTTTTTTCCAAAACTATAAGAACTATATGCTGTTGAAACTTGGTAAGTAGATGTATTGTGTGGACCGCATTAAGATTTTCACAAAAAAATAGAAAAAAGCAATAAATTTTGGGGGTTCCCCATATTTAGAACTGAAACTCTATTTTTTTTCCATCAAACCCTTACGTCTATTTTTTTTTACATTTTTGAAGACCTATCTATGGATAGGTCTTCAAAAATGATATTGAGGTTTCTAATGTCATTTTTTTCTAAACTGAATAGTTTGCGCGAGATTCACTTCCAAAGTGGTAAAATGTGTCCCCCCCCTGTAAATTCTAAAATAAGGGAATGATAAAACTAAAAAAAATATATGGTGTACATTACTATGTAAATTTCCACGGAAAATTGGTTTGAACGAGATCTAGTAAGTAGTCTTTTTGAACGTCATAAATCGGTATAAAATTTTCTTTGGACATAGTGTTTATATTTTATTTATTTTTTGACATTTTTAAACATTTTGTATTTGACTTATAATTCTAAATTCAATTTCAAATTTAATTATTTTGTATGTCTATCTGTAACATTTATAGTGCAAGCATGGCAACTGTAAATTCCTTTTTAATTTTATATGGGTGAAGGCCTGAAATAAATGTTTTTTTTTTTTTTTTTTAAATCGTAAACCGCAATTTACCTTTCATTCAATCAACTCAAATATAAAATATAAAAAATACATTTAATTTCATAAACATAAACCTTACGCATAAACCGTGAACCATTATTTTCTAATAATAAATCTGTAATAGGTGCCTAAGTAAATAATAATTATAATTCGCGCGTTTCTTGCTGCTACGGAAGCCTTCATGGGCGAGTCCGACTCGTACTTGGCCGATTTTTTTTTCAAAGGCGAATTCTGTGATGATGAAACACAGAAAGATCACTCAATCTGCCTTGCCATTTTCCAACTATATTGGGTCACACACTAGTCGAACCGGATTTAGCTGAGTAGCAGTATTTTATATAGAACGACTGCTTATCTGCCCTCTACAATAGAGGCAGATAGGACAAATCTAGCAGGGGTATTCCCCTTATTAAAACTGGTGTCAGAACTTCAGCTTCTGATGACGCGCAAGGCCCGTCAAAGATCCACGAAAAAGACAGTCGGGACCAACGGATTAACGTGCTTTCCGAGTCACGGAGGAAACAGAGCCAGGGGTGCGGGTTGTTCGAAAGAGATTCCGTCGCCCCTGGCAAACAGGCAACTAAGGGAACATGGGTGGGTTTTAGTCAGTAAAAGTCTGACACGCCCTCCTGCTCCACCCAGAGCGGGAGAAGTTATTTGATGAGTTCCCAACCAAAAAGAAACAAAGGAGAGGAAACAGAGAGAGATGTATTGAGGTAAAAATAATCTTACTACCCTACTTAACTTCGGACAGGATATGAGGCTGATGATGATGCTGCCGTTGGACAACTATCTCACCTGATGATAAACTATGATACACTCGGCGATGATTCGTACGAAAGAAGACGCTAAAGTCATAGCTATAAGGAAGCACAGACCACCAATGACGCATATACACGGTGAATTTTTTTTTTGTTTTCCCGCGGCAGAACAACTTGCCATAAGGAGTACTTTCGAAGCATAGAGTAAAAGTAAAAAAATGAAGATTATTTGTTTTAAAATAATTAAAAAACAATTCATCAACTCGATAAAACACAACTCAATAGTAACACTAGAGGTAACTTGTAAGTACTACTCGAATCGCACGCACCTCCGACAAAGGGAACAGCGATGCATAAATGTTCAAAGCAAAATAAACTCTCGCACGTGGTGATTTTTCACAACGGTTAATCTGCTATTTTTTGTTTCTAATATTTTATTTGTTTATAAAACGGTTGTATTACCAAGACAAAACCATTTCGCTGCGGGAAAACAACCATTAAAATTTCACGGTGTATACTTCACAATATTATCAGCACGCTCGCTCCAGTTGGTTTCTGAAAAGCCAATGTACACGACAATAGCTGATTGTCAAATTTATGTCAACTATGTGTCGTGATTTCTTATATTTTATATTATTTTTATATAAATATCCGCTGTGGCAACACTGTCACGTACAAATTACTTTTGAACCAACTTTTAAAGGTATTTTCATTATGACAAGTGAATTTGGCAATACTAAGAAATTACGGATAAGATATTATCGTTATTTCTGGGTGGGTCAAAATCAAAAGTCATTTTAAAATAGTAAATGGCTGATTCCTATAATTTACGAATAGTTGTAGGTTAAAATTAAGACTCTTGTTTCTTTACCAATAAGGAAGCAAATACCTAATACCTTCGCACAGTAGACCCTCTCTTTGGAAGTAGCTTCACTGGTAAAATTAGCTTACGAGACTTTTTTTTTGTCCGCAAATAAAAAGGGCTACCATCGATAAGCAAAATTGTTTAAAAGACAGGGCACAAAAATGGAGTGCGGTTAAAAAGCACTAGCAAGAAAAGAGGGGTTTTCATTATGCCTGTTGATTAGCCCAGAAAACGAGTGACAATTTCCACAGCTGAATCAATAGAATCAACCTATTTCCGTCCTGTTCTTCCTCTTACGTCTTCCACCACACCGTAAACCCGTTGCGGGATTCTCTCATATCGGGCCGAAGCATCGATGGACTCGGATCATCCCGGGGTTTACGAGCGTCCGAAGTAGGATATAGAACGAAAAAACCCGAAAATATTCGGGAATAATATCGGGAAATACGAGCAGTAACCGATGAATTAAACCCGCGGTGGTACGGAGGTTGGTAGTGTTTGTTTTTTATTTTTATTTTGCTTTGGCTTATGTTCATTTTCAGTACGTCAGAGGTGAAACTTGGTAAACAGATAATTTACTTAGTTAAAGTATTAAGCTTCAATATTTTGTTCGAACGCATTCCAGATACAGGAGAAATCAAAACTCCTTGCATGGGACACTTGGGTCATATGTTTTAATAGGGTTATTATTATAGCGTGATGAATAATATAATATAAATTTATTCTGAAATAAAATCCTAGTAATATTATCCGTTGTTCCGTGTGGTGCCGGATGTAAAAGAATAGCACCATCTCATTTCTTCCCGTGGGTGCCGTAGAAGGCGACTAAGGGACTTACTAGAGAATGGGAAGCAGCGTTCTCTATACATTTGTCCACCATACTGCGATCGCCAACCCGCCTGCCAAACGTGGCGATTATGGAAAATCCCCCCCTTTTGGGGAGGCTTATGTTCAGCAGTGGACGTCTTTCGGCTGGTAAGATGATGATGATCCCTTTTATCCCGGTAATACGTTCCCGAGATATCATTTTCGACCTCAACGCGGGTGAAACCACTGGCAAAAGTTTATTTCTCTATTAATAATATGACATACTTTGAAATGATAAATAAGTTTCAAAAACCAAATTAGTAACAGTTTGCAAGTCACGTTTGCCTTCACAATATTTATATCGCCATGACGAAATCTTTTCAATGACTCTTTTCTTTACAGTCTCACTAACAATCTTTATTTCTTTTCCAGGTATAGTCAGCAAACCGGTCATCCGTTCCACATTAGGGTCAGCAAAAAGGTCAGAAATGCAAATTCATGTTTTTAGTACAGTTTCAAAAGGTTTTGGACTCATAAGGATAATATTCTGCATGCGTTTCGTCACTAAGGTTTACAACGGCAATATCGTAAGGACATAAATGTCACTGGCAGAGTTGTAAGTTGACCATTTGATACAGTGTCCGCTTTTAGTAGTCATGGGAATTGAAGTT
The DNA here is from genome assembly GCA_949091785.1 of Polymixis lichenea. Taxonomy (NCBI): domain Eukaryota; kingdom Metazoa; phylum Arthropoda; class Insecta; order Lepidoptera; family Noctuidae; genus Polymixis; species Polymixis lichenea. The sequence goes on from OX420937.1 coordinate 3,436,504, forward strand.
TATCTTTATTATTTTTGGCTTGCGTGAAGTTTTTAAAGACCACATTCAGTGGTCTTAAAATAATGCACATAATTTATTAAGCCCATTTTGTAATTATGAAAAGATTTTGTTTTAGACATTATACCTTTTATTACCTTTATCAGGATAGACTCAAGACTTGAAAATAGTTTGTTCTTAAGTGACTATTGAATCTATTTTGCTAACTTTTTATTTATAAATTATGTATTTCACCATATCCACCGCAATGAGCCACAAAAATGGAGTCTTATTAAAAGGAAAAAAGACTCAATTTTAAATGCATAAAGTATTGCTAAGGTTAACACGTTTTCCTAAATATTAAATATCTGGATGACTGGTTTTTTTTTTCGTTTGCTAAAAGTTAAACCTAGCTAGATCGATTTATCGCCCCCGAAACCCCCTGTATACTAAATTTCATGAAAATCGTTGGAGCCATTTCGAGATTCAGATTATATATACAAGAATTGCTCGTTTAAAGGTATTAGATATACTTATAAAAATAATATAAGCTAACTGTTAGATTAGAAAATAAGTTACTTTTGGTCGTTTTATTATGCTTTTAATTCAATACTCTAATTGGGGTCTATGAGGTCTTGCCCTAATTATGTTACGCGTTGTATATGTCTTATCATGATAGCCGAGATGCGTAACATCGGAACTTCTTCACGATCCGACATAGTTTAGGTAGGTGTGGGCACTGTCGTGGGTACTCGAACGAAAAGATAATTTGAATTTATTTTTTTTATAAACTGGCGAGTAACAAATTAAATAAACGTCATCGCTGCATCCCCTCCACCGACGATCGTGTCCAAGCGGTAGGGCCCGCTTGCGTTTCCCGTTACATGATTATTCGTTTACGAATCAAATTGTTAGCCATCTAACAATTTCAGCTCCATAGCTGTCCGCTATACTTTGGCGCCATCAATGCACGACATAATTATGTTTTAAATACATATACATAGGATAGGTAAGCAATAATAGATAGAAATGTAGCCAATTGGTTTTAGTAGAAAAGGCTTTTAGTAGAGGGTTCAGGGCCAATTTTAAGAATGAAACAGGTAAATCTCCCTTTTTTGAGGGAAATCTTCAAATAGGGCGTGTCAGATTTTTACTGACTAAAACCCACCCGTGTTACTTCATTTGCCTGTGTGCGTAGAACGCCACCTGCTATAATTCTTTAGATACTTCTTTTGCCTCGATTACGTTAGAAAACATAACATAAACATAAATTCAAGCAAAGTACTTATAGTTGAGACCGCTTGAAGAACACTATCTCATCAATCCTAACTCATAAAATAATCTTCAACCCATTTTAACGCCGTACCTAGTAGAATTACTGGGCAGAATAAAAACCGCCGCATTTCCATTATTCCCGCAACAAACAACGAAATTCAGATAAACAATTTCATTGCAAAATGTTCAGTTTTTCCGGTTGAGCGTCGTTTTTTACCGAGAGCCTACAATATTCGCGCTTTTTCATACAAACGTAATAGCAATTGAATTCGGCTCGCGAAAAAACTACGCTTTAAGTTGCATAAAAATCGAGTTTTGGCTTTTATGTCCCCGGGTTGGTGTAATTGGGGCAATGCTGTGTACTTTTGTGTTTTATTCTGTTTTTGCTGTAGGTATGTTAGTAACTAACGGATTTCTGAATTGAATTAAACATTATTTTATAGCCTCAACGAGGTAGGTAGCCTCAACAATATTACCATTCAGTAGATCAAAGGACACAGCGGTTCTCTAGACAACGATGCAGCCGCTGAACTTGCCAGGAGGGGGTCGAGCATGGCACCAGTGGGACCAGAACCCATTGTGCCACTCCCCTTCGGGTATCTACGCACTCTGGTAAGGAAACGAACCAGGGATCAACATCACAAAATATGGTTGGACCTAAGTGAGTGCAGGCAGGTTAAGGAAGCACTTCCTGCGTTCGATGCTCGCGTCACGAAACAGGTTTTCCATTTAACTAAACCACAGTTGCGTACAGTTACAGCATCTGTAACCGGCCACGGGTTAACAAACATCTCTTTGTCATAGGAGTCACAGACAGTCCGCTGTGCAGGGCCTGCATGGAGGATGACGAGACAGCGGCTCATGTGCTGTTGAACTGCCCGGTGGTCGTTAATTACAGGGCAAAATACTTCGGTAACCCAGGTACCCTACGTGAGATTGTCAGCAACACCAAGGCGTTGCTGGCCTTTCTCGAGGAGCTGGGGTGGATCGAGTAACTCATTCTCCCACCCGTACGCAAAATACGCGCCTTGACGTGGAGTTGCGGAAAACAGCCCGTTTTACCTATTACCTAGCCGCGGGAGGCATAAAGAGTAGTGAGAAAGAAGAAACAAAATCTTGACCCAGGCGGGTTGTTGTCATTGTGAATGATTTATTGAAGCGATCACTCTCATCCTACATTTATTTATTTTTCGTCCATATCAATGTTGAGATTAATTAAATAAAGTATCTGAAGCGTATGTAATTCCATTAAGGTATCAAGTATACAATGTGACTCGTCAGTCAGATTACTCATCTACATGCAAAAAAGAGCTCTATCACAGAATGCATGTAGTATCTTATAGCGTGTGGCTTATCCTACTATCGTAGGTATCTGTATGTTTGGATGTTTAGATGTTTGGATGTTTGTTACTCAATCACGCAAAAACAGCTGAACGGATTTGGATGAAATTTGGCACACAGATTGGTTATGACCTGGATTATTGCTATTGTTGATTACTCTGCCTACCTATGTATAGAATCAAGTCTATCTAACTAAACAGACAGCTGTGCTGCTGGGGAGTTTGTTGCGCCACTTCTTCTTCGCAGCTAAAGCACTAGGAAGTGGTGAAGGGCGAGCATTTTGGGGGACTGTCTTTTGTAATATTGACATTCGAAAAGTGCTGATTCTCAGCCTAATTTGAATAAATGACTTCAGATTTTGATTTTGATTAACACATAGGATTTTTTATCTCATTAGGATGTTTCCGCGGGATAATTTCCAACCTCCACGCGGGCGAAAGCAATCTAGGCAATGATCGTCAATCATATTTTAAAAAACTAGATGTGAACAGCATTTCCTATCTGATTACTAAGAAAGGCGGATACAAAACCCAGAGACTGTGACAGTTTCTTTTAAAGTTCGGACATAATCTTTGTTAGATCATCTGGAGACCATGTAGATTCGTGTTTCGAGGAAAGTACACATAGATTAAGTGGACCTGTCTAGTCAGTGCATACATTTATCAGTAGTCATGCTCAACTCAGAACTCAACGATTAGACGAACAATACTAAAGGATACCAATAGAATATATTTTGCCAACTGTGCTATAATGAAACACTTTAGTCCAATAACTAAGGCTTCACAGTGAACTATGAGCGTTAGAAGTTCGGTAGCCGCTAGCGCAGCGAATATGAGCACATTCCTTTGTGTTAGCAGCCGACAAGCCGATAGATGAGTGGGGGAATTCCCAAGACTTGTTGAAATTGTGTTGTTAGCTTCTTACGTCAGTTTCCTGTAACATACTAACGGTGGGTCCGTGGATGGGTGATCTTTCATACCAAGACTCCTCCGCAGTAGCGCGAGTAGGGTAGGGCAGTTAGGGCAAGAGCCCTGGGTGCCTGTCGAAGGGGGGCGCAAAAACTCGTCAATTATTACATAAAAGAACATCAATAAACTATTTCATACCGTTACCTATATGGAAGAAATCTGAAGACCCACTTGAATATATTCAGCAGTACGAGAATGAAAGCGTATTTCCAAATCTGCCTATTTTTATTCAAATTCTCTTAAAATTACGAATTGCAAGCGGTTTTTTAGCAAGTAGAAATTAATACCTTCGTTCTTGAAGGCTATAATTTGTCAAGAAAGGTTATGCGACCTAGCTTTGCTCAGTGTAGACCGAGAAGATAATTAACGAAGGGTTGCAAAATGATGCGTGCTCTAGGCGCCATTTTCTATTGGTACGCCCCTGCACCTCCGTGCCACGGTAAGCACGTCCCTGCTGTCACTCGTGGATGCCCGAAGATGCCCGAAATTCTGACAAACAGGCTTACCAAGGGGTATCGTATTAACCAGTAACTGGGTTGTGGAGGTCAAATAGGCAGTCGCTCTATGTAAAATAATCGTACTCAGCAGCAATAAGTTAGACTAGAAGCCGACCCCGACATAGTTGGGACAAGGCTAGGAAGATTGATTGACTAACGGTTATTAATGATTTAAATAATGCATACAATCGTTGGTTCTTTGTTTTTTTTTTTTAACACCTGCTTGTTTCACTATTTCCTTGGACAAATTGCCTCAAGACGTTTTTCGCAAGAAAAGTTTAGAACTCCAAACCAGGACAGACCAAGAATGTCACTTGGAAATGCCTTTGATTTCCAAATATTCCGGCTAATAAATATACAACATGACCTCTTAGTTTGTTTTCAGTATTTCTTCTCAGGAATCAATCAATTGAAGACAAGGAAATTTGGCATTAATTCCTTCTGCACATGTGGCTTCCCTGGTATCTCATTAACAGCATAACTATATGAGAGTCTATTAACTGCTCCCAAATTACAATGTTAATTATATTATTATTTTTTTACAATTTCCGACACATTCTCATCATTATTTGACATTATACATCACTTCTAACTATTTATTAGTAATTCTCAGGGAAATCATGTCACTTGGTTTAAATAGGTTGATTTTACTTGTGTAGATTCTTTTACATATTGTGAATGAGAGAACGTTGTAGGCCTTACAGACGTCATCTATAAAACTGTAGATTTATAGATGACGTCGACGACGTTAGTAGGTACATACCTACTTACAGAAATAAACATAATTTCAATTCCACGTTTGTAAATAGAAACCAGCCATATAATGATAGATGTTTTCTTGTGTCGAGTTCTTCAATGGCACTGCAGTAGGTAAGCTTATGAAAAATAGCGCTTCCGATCAATTTATAACAACCATGAGAAAATAAACAAATTGTCATAACAATATTTTGTTACCGGAGAATCCTCCAAATCTACGAGACTACGTCAAGACAATATTTGTCAAACGATCATAAAGCGGAAACAGACCACCTTATAGTGTGCTAATAAGGTTTAAATTACAACGAATAATCAAATAACAACAATGTGCAACTGTGTCGAGCAATTGACACCTCAAAAGCCCATGGGATTCGGCCATGCAAGAAAGCAGCGTAACTTTGCGGCCGCCAAACTGATCAATGACACTTATGTCAAAGTGACAAGGTTGAATCTCATCGGGTTTTGAGTGAGGAATGTCGAGTGTATGTTGGTCGGTATCTGCATGAATTTAACTTTGACAAGTTAAACCTCCTCAGTTGATACATGGAGTGGGTCCATAAGTAGACCTGACCTACTTAGCTAGGAATGCCGGTGGGAAATGTAAGTGTTTAAAGTAAGAAGCAAGATATTCGTACTGTGTTTGTGACTTGGCTGAAGATACAGAAACGTAGGACTTAATGTTCGACGTATTTGCTACAACAAACCCACTTGTAAAGGCTCAAGCCCGGCGGTATACTCGCTTTCTGCGGCAAGTGCCGGCGGCCTAATAACACCTGCAGCATACCCGTAAGGCAATAACCCGCCGACTGTGCCGCCGGTATGTGTGTAGGAGCCGTTATAATACAATCCGGGCATACCTACAACTAATTAAAGGAGCAAAATAATTGAATCAATGAAAAAAAAACAAGAACAATTGCAAACAATTTATTTATACAGGTAGAAAATATTCCCACAAATCAAAATACTTTTCTAAGCAGTATGGTAAAATGTTTAATTTTTTGCCATCTAAGAAACAATCTTAAGACACCGAACGGTAAAACAAAAAGTATCACTGTTGTCAAAGAATTTATTTATTTATTTAAAAAAAAAAATCTGCCTATTATGTAGAATGAAAGCAAGCATGTATTACTTACCTACATAATACTGATTATACACCGTGACATTTTAGTCGTCTTACGAAGGTGGTCCACTCAATGTATCCGTCATAAAATACCTCTAGGCGCGATTAAAACATTGTTACCATTAATTAAGATAATAGGTACAAAGAAAAATAAATAATGCTTTAGAATTATGAAACACCCTCCCTGTTAATAATGTTTACGTATCAAACGGTAGAAGATATCTACCTACCTACCATTACATTCTATCATTAATTCCACCTCCATGAAAGGGTGTTTCAAACTACGTCTTGCGTCTTAGTGAATGATACGTATTTGATTTTTTTGAATTATGCAAATGTTCAAAAATTTCTTTTTTTTTTATAAATGATTAGTAGTCATTGGATACATGAAGTGGGCTGCCGTTGTAAGACGACTAAAATGTCACGGTGTATAAGCAGCCTATAGTGTTTCCACTGGTGTACTGTGGTAACACAGGTCTCCTCTTTGTGAGAAGGAGTGGGCCATAATCCACCACGTGGCCCCAGTGCGGGTTGGTAGATGTCACATGTCTTAGAAATTTTTGTTCTAGGATACGCCGGTTTCCTCACAATGTTTTTCTTCACCGTTTTGAGAGCAGCGGTGATTAAATAATCTACATAATGTAAAGTGCTTGCATGGATTCGGACCCACGACCTACGAACTCGTATGTGGCGGCCGTTACCACTGGGCCACCATTGCTGTCATAATAATTCAGTTATAGAAATTTTGTATGTTCATGTTGGGATATTTGGATGTTTGGAATCCAAATATCTAAACATCTATTCCGGTTCCGTGTGGTGCCGGACGTAAAGGAATAGCACCATACCATTTCTTCCCGTAGGTGTCGTAGAAGGCGACTAAGGGACTTACTAGAGAACGGGCAGCAGCGTCCTCTATGCATTTTACCACCATACTGCGATCGTCAACCCGCTTGCCAAGCGTGGCGATTATGGCAAAACCCCGCTTTTGGGAGAGGCTTATGTCCAGCAGTGGACGTCTTTCGGCTAAAATGATGATGATGATGAAACATCTGTTTATCCAAACATCTGTTTAGATATTTGGATAAATGGATGTTTATCTAAACTTTGGATGTTTGTTACTCAATCAAGCAAAAACGGCTGTACGGATTTGAATGAAATTCGGCACACCGACAGTTTGTATATACACACAGTTTATATAATAACACATAGGATACTTTTTATCCCAATAGTACGTACACGTGGGATAATTTTCGACATCCACGCGGGCGAAGCCGCTGGCCAATGGTAGTACTTATTATTACCTAATCCTCTTATAAACACTCAACCTCCCTATTCTTTTCAAACCTGACCTACAACTAAAAACCGTCCAATAAGCGCTCTCAGTAGTTTCCTTGAAAAACTTAAATTGCCTGCTAGTTGCTCTTATCTTCGGAAGTTAAAACGTACGTTAAAGCCGCCCCCGATCAGCAACGATGCAGTTGTTCGAGTTGCTCGTAGTGTTTGCTTTTTGAATGAATGAGCTAGCTGAGCAGCATAATTGAATGAGCTTGTTGATTCACCTTGGACGAGATCTACATCTATTTACAGTCAAATTCTTTGATGCAGAATCAAATTTTTATCCGGAATTTCACAGCAAGCGATGCCATCTCAATTTTGTCCCCGGTAGAGGCATTTAGTGGCATATAGATTGCCTCCAACAAAAAGCAAAGCATTCTAAGCAAACCTCATAAAAAGATACGAACTGATGGTACATATCCGTCTTCTCTAACTATCCCTTGAGGGAATAATATTAATCTCATAAGCAATCGTTTTGAATCGAGTGCCTCAGAAGCCTGCGAAGCTCCCAGGAAGCTTCTGTGCTTCTGGGCGGAGCTAGGCTGGCTCTGTTAGCCAGAATCCCCACGCACAACGGAGCGAATGGCAGTCTGCGTGCGGAAAAGGGAGTCCTATCATCATCATCATCATCATCATCATCATCATATAAGCAATCGTTTTGAATCGAGTGTGAGCTAAACGATAGCAGTGGTGGCCCAGTGAAAACGTCCGCGACTTTTGACCTGTAGGTCATAGATTTAAAACGTCCGTGACTTATTACCTGTAGGTCATAGATTTAAAACGACCGCACCTTATGACTTGTAGGTCATAGATTTAAAACGACCTCGACTTATGATTTATAGGTCATAGATTTAAAACGTCCGCGACTTATTACCTGTAGGTCATAGATTTAAAACGACCGCGACTTATGATTTATAGGTCATAGATTTAAAACGACCGCAACTTATGATTTATAGGTCATAGATTTAAAACGACCGCGACTTATGATTTATAGGTCATAGATTTAAAACGTCCGCGACTTATGACTTGTAGGTCATAGATTTAAACCTCGACAAGTGCTTTAATTTGTGTAAACTACATAGTATGTCAACACCACTGCTCTCAAATCCGTGAACGAAAACATCGTGAGGAAATTGGCATGTCCTAAAATCATAAATTCGAAGAGATGTGACATCAACCAACCAGCACTGAGCCTGCGTGTTGGACTAAGGCCCACTCCCTCTCACAGAGAGGAGGCCTATGTTCCAGGATGTATGTATATGTGTTAGCCAAACGATTATTGTTTTGCATACATGACGATTTTATTGAACCATTGAATACTTAAACAAAAAAGTCATCATCATATCAGCCGAAAGACGTCCATTGCTGGACATAAGCCTCCCCTGAAAGGGGGGATTTGCCATAGTCGCCACGCTTGGCAGGCGGGTTGGCGATCGCAGTATGGTGGTCAAATGCATAGAGAACGCTGCTGCCCATTCTCTAGTCAGTCCTTTAGTCGCCTTCTACGACACCCACGGGAAGAAATGGGATGGTGCTATTCTTTTACGTCCGACACCACACGGTACTAATAAAGTCATACTTACGTTTAAATTGAACAGTGCATTAACGACAATACCGCCTGTGTCTTGTTCAAAGAGCATTCAGTAAAGTACATGAAAGTATTCAAATTAAAGCGATTCCCAATTAAATCTCGGGCTAGACTACAAAAGAACTCCTTTCAGTTAATTCACAAAACAATTAAAACACAGAACCAGCCATAATTATAGTGCAGAAGCGAAATTAATGAATTATGAAAACGCCGATTGCGGTTGGAACATATTTAAATCGATTCTCCCATAATAATTCGCGCTGCTGATATAAATCCGATGTGCCATTTAACTAGAGACCGCACTTGTTTGAGATTTCAATTAATATTATTTACCAATGCTGTTTGTGTATAGAAATTATGTGTTTATTCACTGTGAAGCTTATCTACCTAGCTATGTATTCAAACGGAGCCTCGTTTGTATTAGTCGATTCACATGAATTTACGCGCCCAAATGGGGCGATACGACACTTTTAAATAATATATTATTTTCTGAAGGCGACAAGGAGGAAGTAAATTAATTTGTGGGTGAATCTAGAACTCCAGAATCAAGTATTAGGCATTTACCACGTTTTGAATTTAATGTACTTTATTACATGTACATGCAGTGAAGGTCACTGCACATCTTCTCATATCTGTATAGCATCAAATTTAAAACGTGCCATTTGCCTAAAACGTATTTTTAGAGTTATAAATTCGCCCACAAATACAGGGTGTAACAGAAACCCTATTGCTATCCTTAAGGTGAACCTAGTCCACATTTTTCCCATACAAACTTCGGGAGTGTATTACTCCACTGTTCGACAACGTACATCAAAAATTAAAATTAATTAAGATGGTATGGTTTTGTCTCATTATCAATATTGTCTGTACGGAAACAGAATACTAAAATAAAAAGCCATTAAAAAGTTAAGAGCCAACAAAGATTCGTTTTTCTAGCTAATTTAACCTAACTTTGGGCGTGTTTATGTAATAAAAGACATATAAAATCTGAAAAACTAATCGGTACCGACAAAGCTCAAATATCGAAAAGTTCAATTAACTTTATTGGTCATTGATTCATCAGTGGTTTTTTCATAAAACCCGATCTTCCGAAGGACTGTTCTTAATTTTTGACGCGCTTGTTGTACTGTAAATGATCCTGCATCTCACTCAATAATGTTGTGCGTGTAGACTAGCTTCGAACTGCTCATCACTGATACAACCTCTATCGGAGACGATGCCTGGTGAGACAGCGTGCTTTTTAGCCAGGCCCATCAGTGAGTTCGAGCCCGCGACTAGGTTCCCCTTAAGCACTAAACAAAACAGCTGGTGTATAGAATCACTAGTGTGTAGTGTCACCGCACTACGTAGGTCAATAACTTTCCACGTTACTTCCCAATATCACGATAAATCTCTTCCGAGTGATGTGTTTGTTTCAATTTGTTCTGGTATCAATGTACTAAAAATTCTCATAACTTCGGAACATGTACAGATAGGATTAGAAAACCCTTCCAATATCGTTTGATATCATCCAAAGAAGCCGTGCCCTTGGTATGTATATACCCTTTCCGTTTCACATTATATATTAACTTCGTGCAAGTCGCCAATAGAAAATAATAGAATATTTATAAAGTTTCGATACACACGTTTCATGCGATTAATTTCGTGTGAATCATTTAATGAACAAATAAGCCTTTGGTAGGCCTCAACGGCTTGTTTGGTATTTGAATAAATAACAAAAACGAATGCTTTTCTATCCACAACACATATCTACATTACATTCTTACCCAGCAAAGTTCCGTAGGTACACAGGTTCATTGCCTAAGTCCCACACGTACTCCGTCTGACCCTGCCTGTATATCTGGCGAAACTTGGCGCTGTTCGGTTATGACAAGCGAATTTATATCCTCCGCCATTTTATATGGACTTATTTCGAGTTTCAAATAGTTTTGAAGTTGGTACGAATAGTGAGTTATTGGCGTTCGACGTGGTTTGGGAGAGGTGAAGGTTTATTTTCGAAGCTTATTATTGTATTTAGAATCAAGGTCAGTTTGTTAGTAATGTAAAAATAATGGAAAGGCATGGACAAAGGATAGGTAGGTGTGTAATTAATTTTTACTATGTTTTCCTTTCTTTTTCCTTTTTTAAAAACGTTGCCCCACACTAGGAATTACTCCTGTATTGTGGGTTTACAAACATTGTTTACACACACACACACACACACACACACACACACACACACACACACACACACACACACACACACACACCCGCACGCACACACAACACACACACACACCCGCACGCACACACACACACAACACACACACAACACACACACACAGAGAGACACACACACACCCGCACACGCACACACACACACACACGTACATTGTTTTGCTAACAGCTTCGCCTGCGTGAAGGTAGGAAATTATCCCACGGGAGCGTAATTCCGGAATAAAAAAGTATCCTATGTGTTAAACCAAGTTATTTATAAACTAACTGTGTACCAAATTTAATTCAAATCCGTTCAGCCGTTTTTGCGTGAAGGTTTCTTCAAACAGCCGCGACGCGACAGCGCGACGCAACACTTGTAGAACAATTTCCATTAAGTTTTCATAGAAATTGTTCTACGAGTGTCGCGACGCGACCGTCGCGTCGCGCTAGTCTGCACGAGCCTTGATTGAGTATCGAACATCCAAACACCGAAACTTGCTAACATACAAACTTTCACATTTATAATACTATCTTTTACCAGCTACTTCAAAGCGATACCAAAAAGTATCCAGTATCCAGGTTATAAACTACCGGTGTGCCAAATTTCATCCAAATCCATTGGGCCGTGTTTTCGTAATTGAGTATCAAATATCCTAACATATAAAGTTTGACATTTAGAATATTAGTAGGATTTTGTTAACCTGCACTACATTTTTGTAGCCTTATGACTCGTGCAGACTAGCGCGACGCGACGGTCGTTTCGCGACACTCGTAGAACAAATTCTATGAAAACTTCATGGAAATTGTTCTACAAGTGTCGCGTCGCGCTGTCGCGTCGCGCCTGTTTGAAGAAGCCTTTATTTGTGTCTTGTTTTACGTAGATTAGAAATAGCTCAACATACACCACCTCAAATTTTTACACAGAATTCAATGAAAACTGAAAAAGTAACAGTGGCTGTTTTTTATTTTTTTATTAAGTAACTTATAATAGGATTTTCGTCCTAAGTAGGAACTATACTGATATTGATATTTTTAGCCCCAGACGTATAATTAAAGGTCTATGTCTGAATTAAAATACTGAGCTATAATTTTGAACGTCAAATAATCAGCTTAAATAAGCACGCTCATTTTAGCCGTTTCATAACTTTGAGCAACGCAATTAAATTAGTTTAACAATTGTTTGTGGCTAAGTAATAACAAAACGACACGGGTCGATCGATCAGGTTAAGCTTTTCTTACCACGGTGTAAGAATTTTGCCGTAGGGGTGACCACCTTTAGAAAATACCAAGACCCCTCCGTGCCTCAGAAAGCACGTTGAACCGTTGGTCCCGGCTGTCATTTGTGGATCTTTGATAGTCGCTACGGGTCGTCAAAAGCCCGAAAGGCTAACGTCGAATCTTACCAAGGGGTTATCGTATTACCTAGTAACTATGTTGTGGAGGTCAGATTGGCCGTCGCTCATGTAAAATACTGGTTTTGAGCTGGATCGGGATAGACTGGAAGCCGACCCCAAAATAGTTGAGAAAAAGCTAGGCAGATTAACGGATTTAGAAAGGCAGAGAATCGCCATTCCTTAATCATTCTGAATCTAGCACAAATCCAGTATTTAATTTATTCTTAAACTTCCACGAACGTAAATATTTCAAATAAATTATCCTTAGATTCAAAATGAATAAATCATACGAGCTCTAAACAGATTTATTGGCACTCTTATGATATTGACAGGAGAGCGCTGTTGATGTAATTTGACAGCTTGACTTCTATCTATTCAAAAAAACAAGATGGCGGTGTTAGTTCGCGCCAAAAGATAAAACACACATTAAAAAATCTTGCGAAGACCGATCAAATCGAATCCGAATCTCGAAATCACGCACTCGACCTCAGACCTAAATAAAAAAATAACATCGTATAAGCATATAAATTCAATCGCGAATCTAAAGCCAGACGATCATGCAGGTGCTCTAGGAAATGAAAAGCAAACTGCGGAGCACATCTCATTATCACTACCTAATCCTGCAGACGAGAGTGTAAAATATTCATTTATTCGAGGCACAGATCTCACAGAAATAGATACGTCAGAATTGAATTTGAAGTTGATTGATTTCGAAGTTTTCAATCGGATAGTTTTGGCTAATCGATTAGTTGCATTCGAGTTGGACAGAAGTAGGAATTTGCATGTTTAAAATGATTGAATTTTCTCATTTTCTGATGACGTATTCAAATATGTGTTTTATTTGAATACGTCATCAGAAAATGAAAAAAATTACACACATATTTGAATAGACAGTATTCATCATCAACAGGTCGATGTTGATGACAGATGTGGCAGAGGATGTGCAGCACTCCACTGCTGGACATCCTCTGCCAACCTGCCTCTCCAATTGCACGCCATTCAGTTCGATCCTCGGCAACTCTCATCCAGCCGATACCAGCCACCCTGCGAAGATCGTCGCTCCCCTGAGGGCGTCCTATAGCTTACATTTGCGAACTCGTCTACCAACGGACATCGCTATTGGACGGCTAATATGGCCGGCCCATTACCACTTCAGCATGTTTTAATTATCATGTTGAGAAAACAAACAAATACATACCTAAACATTGATTTGTGCACGGTAAACGGCTTCCTTTTCGTGATCAAATGCCTACAAGTACAGTATAACATTTCCTAAGAAGCATAAAAAGAAATGGCCGTCTGAAGTTCCAACTGCTACAATCTACCATAACAGCTATTACATTATCACTGCAATCCTCGACAAAGACTTCAGGACTGCAGCGCTCGATAGCGCATAAAGTTTAATTACAATTTCACCGCAATTAATACTAGTGCGATTCAATAATAGAAACTTCCCATGTTGCTTCCAAACTCCCTCTGCAATTTATAAATCTTTGGTGAATTCAACTTCCTGGATCTGGGAAATCTGGGAGTACTGGGAACTGGGAATATCCCATTCGCCCCCGACTCAATTGTATTGCTAATGAAGATGTGATTCTCCCGACGTTTTATGCACAAATTGAAAATGTTCAGAATCGCTTACTCGGAACTCGATTAGTAAGATTAATTGAACTGGATTATTCGATTTGTAAGGACCTTTTTATTTCAGTTTCGATATTTTATGATTCGATTACAATACGTTTGCATTAATTATTATTACGTATTTATTTTCTTAATGAAATTCTTCGGCATAATGAAGTGGTTGTGTGAATGTTGTGTACATAAGTTAAGTACTGGTGGATTTGGAAAAAAAGAGAATGATACGAACAAAATGACAGACGCTTTCGGCTCCAAAGTTAGATACTTCCTAGTTCCAAGCTAGAACATAGAAAATATTACCGTTTACTACACCATAAGGAAAATATAAACAGTTTCATAACAGCACTATCAATCTAAGTTTAAAACAAGAAATCGTTGCTCACGACTATCAAGTATTCCCCGAGGCGACCGACGGAATTAGTTTCGATGTTGCATAAATCTCATAGTTTTGTGTCTAGCAGTTTTCGAGATGTGGTGTCGTGATGAACAAATGCGCGACTTCAAGGGACGATGCAGGGCGTTATTGGGGCTACACGACCGCCGCGGGCTCCAACGAGAGATGGGAAACGGTATCCATTGTGTCAGGATATAATAAAATGTAGGGATTGAATTAAAACAGTTTTTTCTTGAGATCATTAAAAATCAGGCACCAGATACAGGATGAATTTGAAAACTTGCGCCAATTTGAAATAGGAGGATCAGTAATTGTTACATAATCATTTTAAAAAAATCATTTCCCAAATCTAAGTTCTTGAAAAAATCGTGTAGTTCTTTGTCGTCTTAGATAGTGCAAACTAAGTTATTACCTTCAAGTAGACGTGAATTATCGGCGTTCTAGTAAAAAAGAAAAATACCTTAATCTATCAAAACAAATAAGAACAATTAAATCAATAAGCATTCCGATAAGAAATTCATTAATCGCAGAGAACACAAACACAACATGAAGCAAGTTGCCGTAGGAACGGTCAAAATTAGGTTCAGTACGACGGCTTGGTCATGTAGCAAATGACGGTTCCTACAAAAATCGTTTGCCTACGCGCACGCGGCGGAACCTTTACAACACGTTGAATTATATCTTTTAGTTTGACGAACCCATTCAATTTCATCCCGTACATTTCCCGACGGGGTAGAAAACACAAAAGATTTTTATTTAAATAAGAAGCAATGCAATTGGTGTACTGTGCACTATGACATAGTACTTTTACATTTCACTACCTTTGTTTAAGTCTTAGGATAATTACATACCGAAGATGCTCGCGCTCGCCTACGATACCTCGATGTCGGTACTTGCTATTTCTAGATAGATAGCTAGCGGTACGAACACATTAGTTCAGTCGCACCTCGGCCTGAATTCACTATGACCACTTAACGATTCCTTACTCGTAGCCACGTTAATCACAGACGAATTCTGCTGATATCGTATTCATAATATCGACAAATTGTCTTGGAGCGCACAGAATATGACATTTTGATTCCTTACCGCTACATTGGTTGGGCGGAGCACCGCCGTGTCCTCGTGGAGGTGATCGGCGGCGGCGACTCTGGCCCAGACTCTCTCTCGCGTCCGACCCTGGCCCAGGCCATGGTACGGAGCGAGAGTGCATGGCTAGCAGTCGCCTCCTTCAGCGAAGCAGTTATGCTCGCAAAGAGGGAGGCGGCGCACGTGAGGGAGATGCATTACATGCGCCCTCACAGCCGTGGCCTTCGTGGCGTCGGGAATCCCAGGCTGATTCCCGGCCACCGTAGGCACGGGCTTGCGGACGGCGAGTAATGGGTAGCTCGCTGTCTGGTAAGGACCAAGCCCGGCTCGACAGCGCGTTGTGTTCCACGCGCGCCTCAAAGAGATGTCAGCAGCAACTGATGGGGCCCGCAAGGGCCGATGCCTGCCAGGGGGGGGTGCAGGTTGTTCGAAAGAGATACCGCGGCCCCTGGCACACAGGCAACTGAGGGAAAACGGGTGAGTTTTAGTCAGTAAAAGTCTTACACGCCCTCCCGCTCCACCCAGAGCGGGAGAAGTTATTTGATGATTTCCCACCCAAAACAAAAAACCGTTACATTAGTTTAAAAAAAAAAACGATATTGACATAGTTTGAACGTAGTAAGATACCACGGGGAATCATTATAACCATACAGAATTGGGGCCCTGTAAGCTCATTTGCTCAGTCCTGTGTTTATACTCCCTCTAGAAGAAGTTGAGCCCATTTGAGCAATCATAAGCCAAATCGCATCGACCAAGTCTGGGATCCATAGGTTACATAGGAAGAATGCACTTACTTTTCTATTATTCTTCGCTTGACAAAGGAAGGTTTCGAAAAGACACAACTAGATTGAAAAAAAAACAACCCTATAATAAAGAACCCTCTCCTATACCTGTGTGAGTCAGTCTAAAGTTCATTTTGTCATACCGTACGACATTGGACACACTCCCTACCCATAGTGGGTAGCGTCACATCGCAGTGTCGCCGGCGGCGGAACCCGCGTCCTGGGCCCGGCACGCCTGCCCTATGCAAATATGCGACCCCTAAATTGATGATAATCCTACCCGTACAATATTGTGACCTTTCGCTTTTGATGTGGGGAAAAACCTAAGTTAGGTCATTTTGATACCTAGATTAGATTGTGTCAGATCGTATATTCTGATGGCACTTTCAAAAGGTAACTGTTTTCTTACGATTAGATAGTAGATATTTAATTGGTTTTTATAATGCTTTAATGGAACATATCGAAGGGTTACTCCTGTACTATAAGAAACGTTCACGTTCTATTCTGAGTGCCCCTCTTAATCTATGAAAAATACCTCGAATTTACGAACATTTTTGACAAGTTTTTGACATAGTTTGTCGCCGAGATGAGATTTTGACCAGACTTGTGACTGCCAATTGCCTATCAAACTATAAATTTCAGGTAGTAAGTAGATTTAATTAAATACATACTTACAGATTTGTGGTTAGGTAATAACAGCTGCAGTGGGTTGATCGATCACGTTAAGTTACGTCTGCCGCGGTTGGTCCGTGCATGGGTGACCATCATAACATATCAAGACCCCACCGTGCCTCGGAAAGCACGTTAAGCCGTTGGTCCCGGCTGTCATTTGTGGATCTTTGACAGTCGTTACGGGTTGTCAAAAGCCCGAAATTCTGACAGCCAGTCTTACTAAGGGGTACAGTATAACCCAATAAATGGATTGTGGGGGTTAGATAGACAGTCGCTCCATCTACACTAATAATATAATATATATTAAAATATAATAATATAATAATCACTACATAGTATAAAACAAAGTCGCTTTCTCTGTCCCTATATCCCTATATATGCTTAAATCTTTAAAACTACGCAACGGATTTTGATGCGGGTTTTTAATAGATAGAGTGATTCAAGAGGAAGGTTTATATGTATAATACACCAACCTCCACGCGGGCGAAGCCGCTGGCAAAAGCTAGTAATATTATAAAGAGGAAAGATTTGTATTTTTGTATGTAACGAATAAACTTAAAAAATACTGGACCGATTTTAAAAATTCTTTCACCGTTAGAAAGCTACATCTTTACCGAGTAACAAAGACTATATTTTATCCCCGTATTCCTACGGGATCGGGAACTAAGCGGGTAAAACCGCGGAGTGCTGCTAGTGTAAAATATTAGTATTCGCTGCATCCCGTTAGACTGTGACGAGAAGACACACGTCTGTGTGTGTGTGTGTATGTATATATACAATTTTTAAAATTGTATTACAATTCCTTGACTAATTAATCGAAAGGAACTTCGTTCCATCCGGGTGTCCCTTGACACCTCTCAAGTGTTTTTTAGCTTATTTGAAGTCATAAAGTAAGCTAAAGTAAGACGTGTTTAATAATATAACATCATGAGCACACCGCCCAAGGAAGTCTTATGATCTTGTCGACAAAGATATCATGTACAAGTACATGGGTACGTCATGTCTAATATGGCCACGTTCATGTTATGATGTTTAGTTCTAACTAGAGGCTCTATATGAAGATAGTACTTCTTATACAAAGTAATATGTTATGGTTTAGACTGGAGTTCGTGGGTCCCACCCACTAGACCATACAAAGACTAGGTATATAATCTCAATTTCTACATGAGTTTTGAACATTTTTTTCTTGCTAGTGAAAGGCCGATAAAACTCCTTTCTGGGCCTCTTTAGCGCAGCCGTGAGACACACTTTTTTTTTTTCTGGGTGGGAAATCATCAAATGACTTCTCCCGCTCTGGGTGGAGCAGAACGGCGGGCGTATCAGACTTTTACTGACTAAAACCCACCCGTGTTCCCTCAGTTGCCTGTGTGCCAGGGGCCGCGGTATCTCTTTCGAACAACCCGCACCGTGAGGCACACTTTAATGCTAGTTTCTGAGATCGCACTTAACACTTTTTGTTGGTTTCTGTTGTTTTTTTATTTTTATTTTTTGCTGTATATTGTGTGCCTTTTTAGTCTGTGCTAAATAAATGTATTTTCATTCTTTCTTTATAAAACAAATGAGGTGGTAGATAAAGTACATATCAATAAATCTGCATTGCCTTTTGGTAACTATTTGTGTCGGGGTCGATTTCCAATCTAACTGGATGCAGCTGAGTACCAGTATTTTACATGGAGCGACTGCCTATCTGACCTCCACAACCCAGTTAATGGATAATACGACACCCTTTGGTAAGACTGGTTGTCTGAACTCATTACATATGATCAATGGAAATAATCGCATTGAGTGTTACTCAGAGACGGCCCCAGATATTGCTCAGACGTTTGCTCACATGCATTAAAAATTAACGACCTTCTGCACGAAAAATCTAGCAAAAATAAGATGCCACAACATACAATTTTAATAAATAAAAACACCTATTGAAGTTAATGCAAACCCGTAACTTTCTTTAGAGTTTAGAGCCTTTCAAACAGCTCAGAATGTAAAGAAAACCTTGCACATACCTTCATAAAAGCTAAAATGTAGTGTAGCCGTAATAACTCAACTTAGTAAGTGTTGTTAACTTGGAGACTCGCGTTTTGAAATGTTTAAGGGGTTGCAAACGTCATTCATTGCATACAAGAGTATGTTCCTAATATATACATTTTTAATTTAGGCATGTTGTTATTTATACATAACTCATTACAATAAAAAATATTTCAAGTACCAATCAAAACTATACATGATATGGATGAAATTTGGCACACTGATAGTTTATAACCTGTATTAATATTTTCCGATATACACGCGGGCCAAGACGAGGGCAAAAGCTAGTTTAAAATTGTTTCTTACCCGATAGACATAATTCAATAGTTACTAAGTTACATAGTTTATACACCAACTTCAAAGACGGCAGACCAGAGTCCATACCAAGTAAAATCTGTACCAAATTAAAGTGGAAACGGGAAGTTTTCTCAAAACAACTTCTTCTAAATCGTTGAAGTTTGTGTCAAAAATTCCACCTAGCCAAAAATAATAAAACGCCACGTGCTAGAAAAAACCTACACTCCCCTTAAACAATTGCATTTTAAAGTCCCCAGCACGCCAGTGTAAAGTCGTGTTAAACCGGATCACCTCACGATTATAACTTCTAATAATTTGAACTGAAGTGTACAACGAAAGTTTGTTAAAGAGATTGATTAGAACAATGGGCTCTTTATGCTTTGGCGCAGGTTTAAAGTGTATTGGTTCAAAGTTTGTAACGGTAACTGTTTATGTTCGGAGTTTTGCTATATTTCGTGCAGTGCCGACACCTTGATGTAATATTGTACTGATGTATCGGTGGATAACAGCAGTGGTTGCCCAGTGGTTACGACCGCGACTTACGAGTTTTATTTCATCACCCCTGCTCTCAAAACGGTGAAGGAAAACATCGTGAGGAAACTGGCATGTCCCAGAACCAAAATTCGACTAGATGTAACATCTACCAACCCGCACTGGGCCCGCGTGGCGGGTTCTGCCCCACTCCCTCTGACAGAGAGGAGGTCTTTGTGTCCCAGCCGTGGGGAAATTATAGGCTGATCTTTGTTTAATTTTTATTACTAAATGGACCTGCTCTTAAACTCGATCACGCCTGATGAAAAGCGATTTTTGAGGTCTATGATGGATCGAGCTTTCCCAGAAAATGCCTTTTCACTCTGTTTTTGAAGGTAGACGGGTTAAATGTGGAAGGAAACACAGACGCAGGCATAGAATTCCATACTTTGTGATTATGCTTCAGGCAGGGTACTTGTTACATACTATACACCGTGACATTTTAGTCGTCTTACAAAGGTGGTCCACTCAATGTATCCGTCATAAAATACGTCTAGGCACGATTAAAACATTGTTACCATTCATTGAGATAATAGGTATAAAGAAAAATAAATAATGCTGTAAGGGGAACCTAGTCGCGGGCTCGAACTCACTGATGGGCCTGGCTAAAAAGCACGCTGTCTCACCAGGCATCGTGTCCGACAGAGGTAGTATCAGTGATGAGCAGTTAGAAGCTAGTCTACACGCACAACGTTATTGAGTGAGATGCAGGATCAGTTATAGTACAACAGGCGCGTAATAAATTAAGAACGGTCCTTCGAAAGATCGGGTTTTATGAAAAAACCACTACATAAATCAATGACCAATAAAGTTTATTGAACTTTTCGATATTTGACCTTTGTCGGTACCGACTTGGTTTTTCAAATTTTACACTTCTTTCATTACTTAAACACGCTCAAAGTTATGTTAAATTAGCAAGAAAAACGAATCTTTGTTGGCTCCTAACTTTTTAATGGCTTTTTATTTTAGTATTCTGATTCCGTACATACAATATTAATAATGAGACAAAACCATACCATGTTTAATTTTTGATGTACGTTGTCTAACAGTGGACTAATACATTCCCGAAGTTTGTATGGGAAAAATGTGAACTAGGTTCACCTTAAGATAATGAAATACCCTCCTTGTTAATAATGTTTACGTATCAAACGGTAGTAGATATCTACCTACCTACCATTACATTCCAATACTAATTCCATCTCCATAACAGGGTGTTTCACACTACGTCATGCGTCTTAGTGAATGATATTTTTTTTAATTTTTATTATGCAAATGTTTAAAAATTTAATTTTTTTTATAAATGATTAGTATTCAGTGGATACATGAAGTGGGCTGCCGTTGTTAGACGACTAAAATGTCACGGTGTATATACGTCCTGTAGATAAACCTAAATTGTCATCTTCAAAGTTATCAAAAGCATCCACAGCTACTAAACCAGGGTCTTCCCCATGAACAATGGTGATAGACGTTCTATCCTGGGATATCCTATCCTGTTCTATCCTAGATTTACCATCCTTTGAAAACTAGTATTGGTTTCTGCCATTCATACCACTTCGGAGGCACTCTTTGTATTTGAAGGGAACAACCATACCGAAAACCAATATCGTAGATTTCTAATTCGAATATGTAAACTTTGGGATGAGTAAATCCCTTAGAATGAAATTCTAAGCCAGTTTCCAATCCATTGCTGTATTTTCAATTCACGTAATGGTATTTATGCGTTCTACATGCGCATTCTATTTCTATTTTCCATTCATCCTCACTCATCTTCTAGCTGAAACTTCCTTAGCTGAAACAGTTCAATGCCTTAATGTTCACCGTAAAACTAATATTACAAGAAATGTAAATGTACTACCGCTCCCATAATCTGTTCCGAGCTCAACCGTTTCAGACGAGAAAGATGCTCAATGATTCATACAAAATGTATGAAGGGAATTCACGCGATTTTTCCGTTTCAATCCGACCCGGTTGCGAACCGTACTAGTCGTGGCCATGTGGAAATTTCTTTCCCGTGTATAATTCTTGATTTTAGTCGAATACTAAAATTATTGAGAGGTTATACAAACATTGTTAATCAATAAGGTCTTCATTATTAAGTTGCAACTGTCTACAGCTTTAAAAAGTGTTGTCAGATGACGTAGAAGTACATCAACATCATGAATTTAACATTAACTTACCACATGCAACAAGCTACATATTTGAGTTTGAGTTTGAAACCGTGACTATATAACAGAGGTCCTAGTGTGAGTTTCATTTAAGGCTCGTGCAGACTAGCGCGACGCGACGGTTGCGTCGCGACACTCATAGAACTATTTCTATTAAAACTTCATGGAAATTGTTCCACAAGTGTCGCGTCGCGCTGTCGCGTCGCGCCTGTTTGAAGAAGCCTTTAACCATCTATACCAAACGCAGTTCGGCGTTCCGATTGGCCCTGGACTGGTGACGGACCAATCGGAGCGCGAAACGCGCTTAATGCGTTTGTAGATGGTTAAATGAAACTCACACTAGGGCCTCTGGCCGCCTTGTTAATTTTATCCTCTACTAAGTATTTACATACTCCCTTTTGTGCCATATATGCTTTTCCAAACAGGGCGATTTTTGGAATCAATCAATCAATCAACTCAGCCTATCGCAGTCCACTGTTGGACATAGGCCTCTCCCAGGCTGCGCCAAATCATTCTATTCTCCACCTTCCGCATCCCTGTCCCAGCCACCTTCTTAAGGTCGTCGGTCCATCAAGAATGTTGAACTTTAAATATTCTCCTAATCTGATGCAAATTAATGACATTTTACTGATGAATGTCTACAGAATTCAGCTTTGTACGTATATTGCTTGCAACATTTGCTACTGCTCAACTTTCGCTAAAAGTACCTATTTGATTAGTCTAAAACCTATATTTTTTATCTCTAACTAATCAAATTGTCAAAAATAAATCAGTCACTTTAATTTAATCTCCTACTAGAAACTGCCTTCTTCCATTAAGTACTTTACTTCGGTAAATCAATGCCATTCTTTTCAAGCTCTCAGGTAGTTATTTTTTGTTCAATGACAATTCTGTCTTTTGTCGTCCCTGTCTGTAGGAGTTTTATAACACGCTTTGAATTAGTCAAAAGAGTATCAGCAGAGATCTTATCAGGGTATTAGGGAATGGCTTTCACGCTGTTTCTTTTAGTGATAAGGAAGGTGTAAATGTCTAAACAGGGTTTCCTTTTGTTGGTGACAGAAGTTTGCTGGAAGTAATTACAATTCAGTTGGTATTTATCTTGATTGTTTATGAATTGGAATTGTTTATTTGATTTCATTCATTTTTTTTGTTTTAAGTTTTTTTTATTTTAAGCTATTATTGATTGAGAGTGTTTTATATGTCCTACGTTTGTTCTTACTATTCAACAGAGACCCAATAGGGAATATGCATCATTTTTTTTAATTTCATAAATGAATCATTTACATCTTTACAACATAGAAAAAAAATACAAACAGGCTTGAAAAGAGTCAAATTATTTCTAAAAGTGAAATTTTAAACATTGAATAAATTTGAGCCGTTCAAACGCCACCATTTAGCGCGCGCTTTTGATGACGTCATTGGTAGTGTCCCGTGTTTGTTTAATATAGCGTTTCAGTTACTTCAGAATTATTTTCAGTTTTAATTGCTATAAAAATCATGGAAGAAGTTAAAAAACCTTCTTACAAGTATTGTATGGTACCGAAGTGCAAAAACACTATTATTAGTACGCCCGATAAAGTGTTTGTTCGTATTCCATGCGATGCGAAAGTACGAAAAAAACGGGGTAAGATTATGAGAAGGGATAATGTATCTGCATTATCAGTTATATTTTGTTGTGAAGATCATTTTAACCTAAGTATGCTATTTTTATGTACAGTTTAGCGTGAATTCGCTATTACCTAAGCAGTAGAAGATTCGGTTTAAAACTAACCTAACGTAATTTACAAAAGTTCGAAAAAAAAATCTATAAAAAGCTTGCTTATTCCTATTGCTTTTACGAAATTTATTGGTTTTACGAAATTATGATGATTGATGATTTATTTCAGGTTAAGAAAGATACAGTTAATTATATTTAATATAACGTAATGGAACAGAAAGGAGAAAAATGTAATATACGGTTAAAGAAAGGAGTTGTTCCTCATATATTTTTGTGTCAAAAACGGAATATTTTTTTGCCACCACCGGTTGAAAGAATGGCCGTACCTAGTTAAAAGGCAAAGACTAACACTGGTAAATGTGGCTCTTTCAGAGTATGCTATCAAAAGTAGTAATATTTTACAAATTGGTGAACCTCCACAAAGAAATGGTTACGAAGCAAGTCTTAGTACTTCCCATACAAATATTAATCAAGCAGTACCCACTACTTCCCGTATTGAAGTATGTGATGATCATCGAACACAGCCCTGCACTTCTTATTATGAAGATAAATTACAGAGTGACAAAGCTGACAAAACCAGTTTCTGTCATCGTCCTACATTGACTACAAATATATATTAACAAGTAATCACACAGGAATACAGTTTTAAACAATTTTTCTCAAAAACACTACTAACACAGTGTGAATATTGACGCCGATAAATTCAATGACGTGACGTGACCATTGACGTCACATTTCGTTTCGACCAATGGTGACGCGTTTTGTAAGTTTGAGTTTCCCTCCCTTATTTTTCACTTTTGATTTAATATTTTCTAAGTTTAAATAATACATAAATTAAAAAAATACCTTTTAAGTATAATGTAAAGACAATAAAGAATCTAGAAAAAAATATTTGAGACAAATTAAAATTTTATGCATATTCGGGATATTTCCCGTGTAAAATTACCAAAATCTCGAGAACGATTACTAAAGTGGAAAAAATCTGGTTTAATACAACAGCGTATTATTGTATTACTTACATCCGACAAATATATTTCGGTATGTTTGAGTTTTCCGGCTACAAACCGGAATTCTCAACAGATAAGTGCACTAATTAAACAAGAAGGGGGCACGTGTAAACTTCCTGATAACAGCACATCCTTATCAATAGCTAAGTTCTTAAATTAGAGTCTATTTTGTACACGTATTCCTTTGTGTCAGGAAGAGGATGGGGCTAAAAGGCACCATTGTTCCAGGCAGGTAGACAGGTAAAGAAGCCTGTTTGTTCGAACTTCTAATACCTACCTTTCTTTTTTTGTTGCTTAGAAACGGCCGGGCATTTCGCTGGATTCGTGTTTGGGAATTCTCGATTTTGATTTAGAATTTGAGATGTAGATTGTTTTGATATATTTATAGAGTTGATTTATTATTTTATCTAATCTGCGGGTATACTGGAATCATAGATTTTATTCCATTTGTTGGTATATTGGAATGGCTAGCTGACCTGACATATGCTAAACGATTTGATTTAATGTTCTATGTATCGTAATTTTAATTACTTTGCATACCTACTATTGTATAAAATCAAGTTTATTTCACATGGCCCTGAGACAAAATACATTTCTGTTAGCGTTCACGCCAAACGCTACGCCAAAATGCACACATTTGCGTGCGTAC
Source organism: Polymixis lichenea (assembly GCA_949091785.1). Classification (NCBI taxonomy): domain Eukaryota; kingdom Metazoa; phylum Arthropoda; class Insecta; order Lepidoptera; family Noctuidae; genus Polymixis; species Polymixis lichenea. The sequence continues at coordinate 3,461,913 of OX420937.1, forward strand.
ATTTTGGCGTAGCGTTTGGTGTCAGGAAGAGGATGGGGCTAAAAGGCACCATTGTTCCAGGCAGGTAGACAGGTAAAGAAGCCTGTTTGTTCGAACTTCTAATACCTACCTTTCTTTTTTTGTTGCTTAGAAACGGCCGGGCATTTCGCTGGATTCGTGTTTGGGAATTCTCGATTTTGATTTAGAATTTGAGATGTAGATTGTTTTGATATATTTATAGAGTTGATTTATTATTTTATCTAATCTGCGGGTATACTGGAATCATAGATTTTATTCCATTTGTTGGTATATTGGAATGGCTAGCTGACCTGACATATGCTAAACGATTTGATTTAATGTTCTATGTCTCGTAATTTTAATTACTTTGCATACCTACTATTGTATAAAATCAAGTTTATTTCACATGGCCCTGAGACAAAATACATTTCTGTTAGCGTTCACGCCAAACGCTACGCCAAAATGCACACATTTGCATGCGTACATTTTGGCGTAGCGTTTGGTGTGAACGCTAACAGAAATGTGTTTTGTCTAGGCCTGTTGAGCAGATAGCTGTGCTGCTGGACATTTTATAGCGCTAGCGCCTTCTTCTTTCCAGCTAAAGGACCAGGAAGTGGCGAAGGGCAGGAGTTTTTGACGAATGGTCTTAGCTAACTTTGACGTTCAAAAAGTGCTGATTCTCAGCCTAGTTTGATTAACTGAGTTTGATTTAGACACAACAAAATTAATTCGAATCAGTACAGCCTTTCAGAATTAGTTCAGTGAGATAAACACGTACAGAAGAATTATATATAGTATAAAGATAAGCATTATAAATTTATAAGACAACCGATGAAAATTTTCATAAATGTCGAGATAATTAATTTAAGATGCAGTCAATGTGAGAGGCCTTGATTTTGAAAACACTGTATTTTAATCTTAAAATCAGAACAATAATGCTTATCTCATATACTCATAGTTGCAAGGAGTAAATAACAAAGGAATGCTACAATGGTGTTAAAATATGCACATTTACACCCAAAACTTCAATGTTGTTCGTTGTTTATGCTGGCGGCCGCAGGTAATAAAAATTCAGTTACTTTTGGCACTGTGGGAGATTTCATTTAACTTTGTTTATCAGAATTTCTTGTAGGAACTAAAGATGTAACGTTTGTTTTTAAGTAAGATCTGCGAATATTCTTCTCTTATAGAGGATGTGCTAAGGCAGCCCTCGCGATTATTTTTTTTTTTCGTGAAGTAGTCATCCAATGGGATTTTTATATTGATGATTTTAATAATTACTAGATTTCGCCAGCGGCTTCGTCCGCGTTTTTTATATACCTAAACCTTCCTCATTAATCACTTCGTCTATTGTTTAAAATCGCATGAAAATCCTTTCAGTAGTTTTTGCATTTATCGCGAACAGATAGACTGACGCGGCGAGGGACTTTGTTTTATAATATCAATCAATTTATTTATTAAAAGTACCCATGACTTATTTGTTAGTAAAAAACTTATCCTAAGTTAGTAATTCAGAATATATCCAAAACAAATTCCTGTACAACATACACAGCGGCAGCACCGTACGACGCATCACCGCGGTTTCACCATTCCATGGGAAATCCCAGCAGGGATTCACGTACGGACAGTCCAGCCTACTCGAAATTAAAGACAAGATAATGTTATTGCTACTACACAGTCCACGCACCAGTAATGCACAGCGCCGCATTGTGGCAAAGAAACAATCCACATGTGCGTCCGCGAACATCCCCGATGCGGTGCAGTAGCGGGGCAGCCCCAACAGCACCCTGAACGCATTGTTGTACTGCACGCGGATGGCACTGTACGACTGAGTATATCTATCCCACAGTCTACTCGTGTAAAACATACTACAGTACGCTCTGAAAAGAGTAATTTAACACTTACTGAACAATGAGCAAACCTGCAAGCCAGCATGTTCGCTGTAACCGACAAGGCCCTCCTCGCCCGTTCAATGTCGTTATCGTCCCTGAGACCAGGGGTAAGTATGTGGCCAAGATATTTAAACTTGTATGGTATGCCATTAGAGAGGGCTCTAATGGTATACAATTAAGGTAGACTAGTGGTTCGTAAACAGGATACCTACCCCCAGCCCCAAAGACCACGACTTCTCTTTTTTATCATTGTAAATTAAGCCATGTAAGTTTGAGAACGCCACGATTGCGGCGGTAAGTACTTTCTGAGGTACTAACCGGACACGGTTGTTTCGGGAGGTTCATGTTTCGGATAAGGCGGGAGGAAACGCCCGGATGTTTCCACGGTGAAGATCGCCCTGAGCACACGGTAGAGTATACGGTGGAGGTCTGCCCGGCTTGGTGGAGCACCACCGTGTCCTCGTGTAGGTGATCGGCGGCAGCGATCTCTCGCGTCCGGCCCTGGGGGCCTACTCTCGAAGCACAAAATCCGTAATCTCAGTCGAAGTTACGGGCGTTTCCTACACCGTATCACTGGACCTATGATTAGTTTGGGGCCCAAACTAAGAGTGAATTACTACAATTTGACAGGTGTCCCTACTCCCTACATAGTTTTACTCGTCCAAAAAAGTTAATTAATCAGCTGTAGGAGTCACTTTGAAATTCCGAACTATTTTCAGACGGGCCTGTATTTTCGTTGACGGAGTTAGAGAGTGGCCCCCTGGTTCAGGCCATGGTACGGAGCGAGAATGCATGGGTAGCCATCACCTCCTTCTGCGAAGCAGTAATGCTCGCAAAGAAGGAGGCGGCGCATGTGAGGGAGAGCCCGCGGAACCCAAATTTACAATTGCAATTTACAGGTCAGTGTCAGGACACTGACCTGTAAATTGCAATGACCTATGGCGCTTTCCCTTTAATGGATTAAATCGGAGATGAAAATTTGTATGGAACTTCGTGATTTTGCCGGTGGAAAATCCTATCGGGCGCCCAGCTTATCATAATAGTTGCCACCAACCGAGGCTCGAGACGACACTAAATGCATTGAATCCACTCATCTCAGTGGCTTTCCACCAATTTCTACCTCTACAACACAATATTCTCACTTGGAATAAAGCATAAACATTAAAAAAGAAAGCCTGACATTACCCCCATATAAATTGAAGTATGAAAGGAATGACGTAATCACGCAAGATGGCGCCCTACATCGCGATAATGAGAGCATTCAAGCACTGCTTCCATTAATGTCACATTCTTGCTACAAAAGAAAACTTGTACGTATTTACTGTTATTTGTACAAAGGTTTAGCATAAGCATAATCAGCCCCTAATTTTCGGAACTGCTGGGACTCTGGCCTAGCCTCGGGGAGTTGGAGTGGCCTGTAATCCAGCACGCGGGCCCTTTGCGGTTTGTAACATGTTACATGTCTTCGATTTTTTTATTCTGGGCTATGCCGGTTTCCTCACTATGTTTTCCTTCACCGGTTTCTTCCCTGGATTTCGAACCTACGACGAACCTAACTCGTTAAATCGCCGTTACCACTGAACCTCCACCAGTGTTCCAATCCCGGCAGAAGAAGTCATATTTATAAACTCCGGTTTTAAAAATCCAAATCCGGATATATTTGCGTTTACTTTCCAATTACAACCCTATGAAATGCCAATATTCGTAAGGTGAAGATATCTGATGCTCCTCGGTTTAACGACTTAATTGCCTAATACGTGGTTCTGGAGTTGTTGATTCCCTCAAAAATAAATTAACTTCGAGCGAGTCGGCAAAAGATTTTAATATATTATTTAATAGTGTGGGCGGTTTCGCCAGATTCGGGCGAGTAAATTCGTGCGAATCGACTAACATCCCAAAATATTCTTTCCCGACACCGCGAACTACTAAATTATGTATGTTAAGATACCACATCGCATGAATAACCTAAACATGACTATTTGCATAGTAATACATATGTACCTAGTAGGAATACACGCGGACTCATTACTCATACATAATTATTACTCTGTTTGTGTACCTATGTCTTTATGTAAATGACCCTGACGCTTGTTGGTAGGTAACGTTTAATCATTTCCTGAAGTCAGAAGAGATTTTAATGACTAAATTGGAAAACGGAGTGAAGGTTTTCCTTAAGCTAGGGGGAGCGTCGATCTCAGGGTGACTGTTAATGAGTAGCCGAAGATCGCGTTCAATGCGAATTTGGGAGGTATTGAGGCAGTTGTTGACAATCATTATAATTATTTTCAAAATGTTTAGGTGAGGTGTAAGATCGTAGGCTTCTAAGGTCCCGTTGGCACTCTTTGGGTATTAAACTACAAAAACAGAAAATGTGCTATGGGCGTCCTTATCGCTCAAGGCCAGTTCTGTCAGACTACCTTAGGATAGTCAGAAATTGACTGGAACATAGTGAATACCTGTAACTGGTAGTTCGTCGTACATCTAATACAGTACTATAAAGGTACCTAATACTCCCAAAACTAAAATAGAGTTCACAATGCGAAACCTCTTTACCAACAACAACAGCAAAAAACCGGTTCGGCTACGATTGCCTCGGTTGGTCCATGGATGGTTGACCATCTTAATATACCATGACCCCTCCGTGCCTCGAAAGGAAGTTAAGCCGTTAGGCCCGGCTGTCATTCGTGGATCTTTGACAGTCGTTACGGATCGTCAGAAGCCCGACAGTCTGCCAACTAATCTTACCCAATAACTGGGTTGTGGAGGTCGGATAGGCAGTCGCTTCATGTAAAATACTGGTATTCAGCTGCATCCGGATAGACTGGAAGCTGACCTCAACATAGTTGAGAAAAGTCTAGGCAGCAAAAAGCATTCCTGCCCAAACACAACAACATTCCAAATTCACCTAACAAGCCACAAAATGAATAGCTCTGAAGGAAATCAACATAAATCATAGCCTGGCACATACTTTGGTACTTTCCACTACAGGTACCGATAACCAGTTTAATGAACAATTCCGCACTGTTCTGGTTGCAAGTTTGTTTGTTCGTTAGTGCTTTGTGCAATCTGGGTGGGGAGGTACCCTGGTTCATTATCTGATTACAGAATGTCAACTTTTTATGAAGGGCTGAAGAGAGATGGTGTTGCAAAAGCTACGTTGGGTCGTAAAAATGTTGTGACTGTAAGTACTCATTTGATTTATGCAGTTTGTTCTATATATCAACCTGTAAGCCATCACCTTATCATATGATTCACTGCCTTTTTGATCATTATATACGCAATATCATCACTGACACAATTCATGTAAGTTTTCTTTGATCTTTTAACATAGGTATCTGTTGAATCAGACACAATTATTAAGATAAATGGAATTTTTTGCAACGCAATAACTATTACTTTTAGCCCGATATGTGCATTTACAATAATGAAAAACGTAGAGACTGACTATAATATACTTAATTTGACCTTTTTACAAAGCAAAATCTCACATTTGAACTCAATAAAAATGTCATAAGCCTGAAAACTCACAGAATCTATACATTTATACTTCTAAGTCAAAAACACTTTAGAGCAAATATTATGTATTTTCAATATTGAATAAACTTAAAGATATCATGTATTTAATTCGTCTCTTTCAAGAAGCACATTACAGCACAATAACAATGCCAATAATTCCCAAATCTCCCAGAATCTCCACACATTTTTACTTCACGAGAACTCTCAAACATAACAGACAAGTAGACAACTTAACGGCAACAACAGAAGGAGTTTCGGACATCTAATCTCAGAGAGAGATCAACAAGCAATTCATCATTTCACGATCTTTCACAACAACACCGAAACGAAGCGAGTTTCCCTCAGCCATACTTAAAAAAATATGTACAAATAATAGACGTAAAATCGCGGCGGCCTAATGGATTCCCCGGTTCCATGTTTTATTTTCGCATTTTTGCTATAGTAATCCAAAGTGGAACGGGGTTCCTGTTTCAGTAAAAGATGGCGGTCGAATTTTTGAGAGCACTATGAAAACCGATGCTAAGCCTACTATGCTAAAAAGTACAGGATTACTTTCTTTCCTATATTACGTTGATAGTGGAATAAGCCGATTTTCGATAGTCTACGAATATTTGCTGTTTAGTCTACCTGACTAAACAGCCGGAAGAGCTTCCTTCGTAGCGACTCAACTCATCCAAGACCAACGGTCAGGATGAGAATATAGTTGTAGGAAATACAACACCTGCCAACCAGACGTGACCTGCCATGGCCTATATGGAGAGCAATCAAAATACTGCGAACCCAAGTAGGCCGCTGCTAGCACAATCTAACAAAATGAGAAATTATTAACCCCTCCGACGCCCACTGGGAATGCGGTGCTCCTTACTGAACCATGTCCCATATGTTGGAGTGCCCTGAGTGTCCACATACCTGCATGCCTCCTACTTCTGGAGACGAAAACGACACTGATGCTGCGATTGACGTATGCCACTGACTCAAAACAAAAAGAAGTAGGATAATATTTACCTTTATTATGAAACAATACATGACCTTTGAATATTGTTGCGGTGAGGATGCTTATAACACTTAATTTGCAGAAAGATTACGGTACTGTTAAAGAATCCTACAATGTACGTACATAAAACAAATCTAAGCACTCAGTAAAAGGCAAAAACAAAAGAGCCTTTAAAAAAGAAGATAATCTCTGAAATTCCAAAAGCAAAATTGACAAACTACTTATGCGACAAGAAAGAATACAAGAATTAGCTAAACCGTAACTAACTAGCTCTTTACAATTTCAACTCACTGTTTTATCTAGAAGCCGTAGTGGGAATTGAGTTAAGAAAGAGGAATTAAAAAACACAATCTGCCTTTCTAAGAAAAGTGTAAACATTTAAAAGCTGCTGCAATATGCAATAAATCGTATATTTTTATAGCTTCCGCTCTTTTCTACGTATTAAGTAACATCTAATTACCACATATTATGAGTTAACAACGATAACATATTACCTTTCAAAGTAATTGCAGCTAGGTACCTTAGTAAAATCACCTCATAAAATTCTCCCACATATTAACAGATGTACAGGTCCATACTCGGAATTATTTCAGACCCTGATTTCTCGAATAAGAACGATAACACAGCTTAGTGGCGAAATAAAGCAAATCGAAATTCCACGAAAAATCCATTTCGCACGCAAAAGAATTCGAGAGAGCTTTAAAATATAAAAGAAGCTAACAAAGTTCAGTCAGATCGAATAAAATGAAATCTATAAAACTTTAGGAAATCCTCTCAATGGTAATTGTCTTGAAGGCATCACCCAGCCATCTCGCTGGCACGTCCTTGAAGTTGAGTGTCCTATACAAAGGACAACAAATTAATAGCACGCTAAAGATGCACTGGAACTTAGTTGAATCCTTTCTTAAACTCCGAATGAGCGAAATGTACTATTGAAATAAATTTTCACAAGGGAACCAAGAACAGAATGAAATTGTGCGATTCTCTTTTTTGAGAATAAAACTGGTGTCTCGCTGCTCTTTTGTGGAGACTACACACGACGGCTTAGTGTGGCAGGCTTACAGCGCTGGTCAGTGGTAATTGAAATCTTTATTACCTAGTTTAGTCATTACTTTACTAGGCCCATCAATTTGCTACTGGATATAAGCGATTCCTAAAAAAGGATTTAATGGCTGTAGTAATTTTGCCTGAGAATTGCTTTAGCGGCCGTAGACCCCTTCTCTGCACTTAGGGGCATTTGAGCTGGGATGTTAAATAACCATTTTGTCATGATGACCTCTAGCTTGCAGGTAGGTATTCATTTTCGTTCTATACTTTCTGTAGATGTCGGAACTACTACTATTATTGCAGTAGTTCGACAGGATCCTGCACGGGCCTGTCAGGGGTCTGCAATAGCAATACATCATCGTATAGCCATAATTATTTATGTGTACTTTTCTGACATAAAATGTACCATGTGTTTCCGATGGTGACTAAGCAATTCGCGAAGATAACTGCCAACCAAGATGTTTATGGAAATATATATAAAGAACAGGTTTGAATTTGGAGGTCGATATTTGTTACTGAAGTTGTACAGCATCAAACGATGATAACAAAGAATGCTACTGCGGCCATTTTAATACTGTACTGGTACAATATTTTACACACATTAGTCACACAGGTTATAAATACATTTTCTCGTTACGCAGCATACTCTAACAATTGTTACTGGAGTACTGGCGCTATGCCACGAAAATTATTGAGTAGTTTGTGTTTAAAATGAATTTATTATGTTCTCTCTACCTTTGTTGGGAATACGTAAAGTTTTGTAAGGGATATAACAGAGTACAAATATTAGGGAGTGTTTAATAATGGATATGTAGGTAAGTACTCTACCACCAGATATAATTCTAAAGAATGGTAAAGAAGATTGTTTAAAATGATCTGTTAAACGAGGCTAAACAGGCCATGTTATAGAAGTGGGCCTATATGGAACTGTAACCGTTTATTTACAGTTAACAAAACTAGATTTAGATTAGAATGTTAATATGACATCATACCGATAAATGTATACCTACTCCTACTTTAATAAAGAGTATCAATCAATAAGGTGCCGATTTCGATAAAAGTTTCTGAACCCTATCGATAGTAAAGGAATTTCGATTCTTCTTCTTTGAACATTATACCTATATTTAATAGTAAGTATGCTCAAGAGATCGTTAAATGTTCATCGTTCTGGTTCACCGAACGCTCAGCCGGTATATCTCATGCATAATGGCGGTTTTCTCATCTCGATATTCATCTGCCTTTCCTTTTATATCAGCGTTCTGTTTCGATTTTACGAGTTCCGTCCGAGAGCCGCGCGGCGTCAATGAGCGGGATGTAAACCGTTCGCGTATCCATCAAAAATTAGAGCCAGAGAATATTGAACTTTATGATGAAGCAGCAGAGATTGTTGTGATAAGTTGAGGGGTAATTTTAAGTTGGCCGATCGACAATAAGTCTTGTTTTGGCATTAAACCGCGATTTTGACTCAAAAGGGTCGCTGAATGGTTGGTTCCCTTTGATTTTGACATCCGGTGCACGTGAACGATTATTCTTTCGTAGCCTTCAAATAGCAATAAAAATATTGAATTTTCAAATGCAGGGAGCTGGATTAATATCGTCTGGGTTATTGTCTTGAAGGATCTTTCGATTTATAGAAAGTTTTTTTTTCTTTTGAATGCGTTTCGTTTGTTTGCTCCCGAAGATTGATCGTGTTTCAAACGAGGTAGCTATTTCGGATTTCAATTGCTTATTTACTTATCAATTTTGTTTAAATAAAGCTATTAACAACTGTGTAATTGGAATGCAAATTGATTTCCAGGAACTTTTACCATTGCCACCGAGTGTGTGAGTTAACGAGAATTTTCAACGGTAAATGGCACAAAATTAATACGGCAAGCATCAATCATTTAGAATGATGGTCAATTATAAATACATAGTAATCAATGATTTATATTGGCAGTAATATTATAGTTTCCATTTACAATTTGGGTGATGAGTTAAAACTTGTTGCATACATCTACGACGAGACTGTTAAGCTAAAATATTTAATAAATGTTAAATGTTAAAGGAAGGATAGAAATGATGACTTTCGAAGTAGAAACGTTCAATTCTCAAGAGCTCAAAACGTTAAGCAGCAAGGATACAAAATATTTACGAATAAATATTTACTGAAAACTCCAGAACAAATAATGTAACAATTAAGACAAATGGTTCCAAGAAATCTAGCAAATGGTATAACAAATCAATTGACATTTCTGTAAGGGGGCCAAAGATTTACCTACAATAAATAATTTAGCTGCAAGCTAAACTAAGAACAACACTCGGAAACACAATGCTGAGGTCCAAACAGTAACAATTTGTTAGATTTATAACAGATCGTCACGCCTATGCCTGCAGTCACAAAACTTACAGCCAAGTGAAATATAGCACACCCACAGGTCACTGGTAAAGGAAATTATTCTAGTAAGCTATTATTTATCAAAAACAGATCTGCTTCTGTGCCGGGTTTTTTGAACTAAATAGGCTTTTGTTTTGACCAAATGACTAACGGAACCAATATCGTCCAAACCTTCATTGAATTTTATAGTAATAAAAAACGTGCTATACTGTCTTTTGGTGCTTATTATACTCAAGTAGAAATTATTTCAGTCAACTTAGCCCACGACTTTTTCGTGCACTGGATTTGCAACGCACTGCTGAGCGCCAAGAGTTGAAAATCGAACATCGTGTTTTTTGATGCGCTGGGACTCACTCGCGATGCACTCTGTTGGATTCTCAATGCTAGTTTAACGCCTGACAGTTGAAAATCCAGTGTTCGATAAAATCCTACCGCGATTTTATTACGTCTGTGTGGACGTAGCGTCGTTTAAAAGAGTCCATATTTGGTCGTTTTTTAAATCAGCACGAGCGTTTAATCAGTTGCAGCTTCCAAATTCTAGGAATGTTAATCACCCACATTCCAGAATTTCTCTTTCACCTGCTAAATAAAAACAACAAAATAATAAGCATAACAAATCGATCACCGCTTCGTTCTATAAGACATTTTTTGTCGCAACAAATGATTTAAGAATAATCGAAAAAGTAAAAACAATACAACTTCTTTAGCTCGGAGCAAAAGTAAAAGCAATCGAACTAGCCTCGAAAGAAATTGAAAGAGAAAGTATATTACACGAGCGAACAGAAATTGTTCTCTTTGATTAAAATACTTTTACAGTAACAGTGAGCGAAGACTCCTTATCAATCGGAACGAGTATGTAAAAAAAGATGGCTGAAAACCGGTCGAGTACTATTGGAAGTCGATTTTAAATGGAATTGTTCCGTGGTAGAAAAATGTAGTACTTACTGAAGTGATTTTAAAAGGTTTTATGATAACGAGTATGATCCATAGTAAATTTACTACTTCTTGAGATACTTTACCAAAATCACTATCGCGAGGAGGCCAAACGCCGGGGCGTAACTCCGATGCCGCGGGAAATCGCGGCACAGCGGTCTGAACTCCGGCGGGATCTCATGGCGACGTGGAGAGTGCGATTGTCGCAACCCAGTGCTGGGCACGCCACGATTGCGGCGGTAAGTCCCCTCTTTGAGGAGTGGCTTGAGAGGCGGCATGGCATCCACACCTTCCGCCTGACACAGGTCCTCACCGGACACGGCTGTTTCGGAAGGTTCCTGTTTCGCGTAAAGCGGGAGAAAACGCCCGGGTGCTTCCACTGCGAAGATCACCCTGAGGACACGGTGGAGCATACGGTGGAGGTCTGCCTGGCTTGGGCGAAGCACGGCCGTAGCCTTCGCAGGAGACGCCCTGGGCGTCGGGAATCTCAGGCTGATTCCCGGCCACCGTAGGCGCTTGCGGTCGGTGAATAATGGGTAGCTCGCTGTCCGGTAAGGACCAAGCCCGGGTCGACGGCGCGTTGTGTTCCGCGCGCACCTCAAAGAGATGTCACCACCAACTGGTGGGGCCCGCAAGGGCCGATGCCTGCCAGGGGTGCGGATTCTTCGAAAGAGATACCGCGGCCCCTGGCACACAGGCAACTGAGGGAACACGGGTGGGTTTTAGTTAGTAAAAGTCTGACACGCCCTCCTGCTCCACCCAGAGCGGGAGAAGTTATTTAATTATTTCTAAACCAAACAAAAAAACAAAATCACTATCAAAATATATATAATATCATATATGTAATATCCAGTTGGTCTATGATTCATCTTAAATTATCTTTCTCCTTACCGATTTGACCTTCAGAGTTTGATTCATACATCCCGTTACTACACAAACATACTCATTACAAGACATTAACTCCGCAAGCTTATAATTAGCAATACGATATTTCGTAAGTAATTCATGCCACAAGATCAACCCACTTGTAATTTAAAGAGCAACATTAAAAGATTAATTTCCTTTAATACGTATGAAATCAATCAAGTTACATTAACCGATAAAGTTTAACCAGTAACACGGACTTACGCTTACTTATAATCAAAACCACTGTCCTAGATACGTCAGTGGCTTTCTGAATCAACTTATTTATTACAAACAGGCGCTTGGTCAATCAGCAAGTGGTCATTGTAAAAAATCTATAGTCAAATATCGTTTTTATGTTTTGGTTTGTAAAGTATATTTTCTGTTACTTTTACTGACGACATCATGATCTGTGGAGGCACACAAAAGCATCTTTCAGATGTAGCATTATTATTGATCTTTATCTCGGTATACGGGGCCCAACAATTCGACATGCATTATTTATGCTCGGAGGGAGACCGTTTATTGAAATCGTACGACACAAATGTAAGTATGACGCTTTCCTCGCTATCGCCACAGATCTAAACATTTCCGTAATGTCCCATTAAAATGTTCTAAACTACGATGCGGGCCTTGGATATGTAGGCAAATTGTTCTTTGTTTGAGAATGCTTGATTTTCAGTTTTATAATTTAACCTCTATTTTATTGTTCCATTGAATTGTTTCATGGGTTTAACAGTAAACCAATACCTAAGCTTAAAATGTTCATTTTCCAAGAATGTGACTTGTCGCGCTTGGTTAATATAAATACCATCGTTGTTATTACAAAAATAACAGTTACATTTACAAAATAAATAAAAGTTCTTTCCTAGAAAACGGTTGGATAATGCTTTGTGAAAAAAAAGCCTTTGGTTGTTCAAAAATAAAATTTATTCGCGTTTAAAAAGTTTCAAAAACATCTATATTAAAGCCAATCAAACGGAATGGACCCGTTAAACCGTGTTCTTTCTATTCAGCGTCGGATACACTTAAGGGTAGGTAAACGCTTAAAATTAAATAATCAACTAACAAATGAAAAGCAGTGTTAATAGTTGTGTATTAATGAAAAATATTTATGGAAATTTTAGCGGTCAGTCTAAGCTTGGTACTATCCCAAAATTACATTAATGATATACCTACTTTCTGCAATTAATGTGTCAGATTCAAATACATACGATATATTTCACAGTTTATCAAGAGATTCTATAACACATCCAATAGTTTGTTTTAAGAGCACTCAAGTAAAGACAACACAGACTACATCAGTTGCTTAACATCTCACACAAAATGCATGGGTCAGCTCGGAAAAATGGATCACGTCATGCATACGATAAACAAAGTGCTCACAAAATGTATACCATGGCAGTCTTTGAATTTAATACTGTAACTTGATAAGACTTCATATTGATATATTCTTAAGCTGTACTTTGCGGAAGATATGGACGAGAAGTAATTTCAGAGGGATGGGCTAACATGATATTATGTATTATTTAAAATGTTTGCAAAATCTGGGAGAGTTGGACCGATGGTGCTAGTATAACTTTTGGCATATAGATAAGCTTTATCTCTGGGCAAGCAAAGCATCTGCTATGCTTCCGGTCTTACACACCTCCATAGATGGAGGAGTCACTGGCCATACGATAAGCAGTCGACTCCACCCAATCATATAAAAACACAGATATGTTCGAAAACCCAATTACCAAGGATGACTCATTATACGAAACGATCTCTCAAAATATAGCCGTCCCCGCCAGAAATTCAAACAGAAATTGTTGTAAAAGAACAAATCGCTCCAAGTTGTGTGTTTGGCATAATAATTCCATCGAACGATAACCTGGGGATTCGTAGTGGCGCGAAAAATGAACGTTTTTATGGTGAACGCGAATTAACTTGTTACGGATATAGGGCATGTGAGATCTGATACAGATTGTTATGATATATTTTTGATGGTACATATAAAAGTTAACATAAAGGTCTATGCTGATACAGCGCTCTCTTTTATCGTGTCTTTGGTGGATGACGTTGTAAGTTTGAATGTTTTGCCATTTACTGTTATGGTTACTCTGTCGTGAAACAACAAAGGTTTATAATTGGTTCTTTTGAAAGCGACCTTTATCATTCTTTTTTAGATATCATCAAACGGATGAGCATAGTCATTCAGTGTAATATTAGGTTTCTTATTTGCTGATGTGTGGCGCTTAAATTGCAATTCATGAATTGTCGACGTCTTACTCATAGTTGAGAATTCAAAATATGCCAGCACTATCTTCATCTCAGCTTTCACTGAATATTCATATCAAAATTACTAGTTCTATAGCTATTAACGCTTGCACTCCCGCAGTTTGAGATTAACTCTGGATAGTGAACCGGAGCAAAAACCTGATTCAGTCGTTATTATGTGCATTCAGATTCTGTTCTCAGTAAAATCTACGTTTAATGTAATTCGTGTTGAGTGGATGGATCAGATGCTGGTAAGTTGTTAGTGACTCATCGAAACTCATCAAAAATGTAGAAAGAAGTGCATTAGCAAATAATTGTACAGCCCGTCCAAAAATTTGCAGCGGCTTTTCATGATTGTTTTTAGATGACTCAAGAGAAATAAAAATGCCCACCAAAAGCAACAGCGTTAATTTCATAATAATTATTTTTGTCTTCAAAGATTTTCGCCTCGAGAGATGCAATCTCTTTCGTATTAGCAGAAATGTGAGCTATGTTATTTACTTTTCTGTTCAGCTTTAGTATGAAATTATTTGTTTACACAAGCAACATAATATGTACATAGCACCTACACAATCCGAATCGTATTTCATTTGTGCGGACGCCAATCCTCGATACAGGGGATTTGTAGTGTGAACCGATTACCGACCAAGCGATCCCTTTGACCAAATAAAAAAAAAATCTTCCATCAAAAAATCCAGACACGATTTCTGATATATCGAAAAGCAAATGTGTTGTGTTTGTAAATATAATATGACGTGAACAACAATGGCGGCCAATAAATCACTCACGGTGCTGTGGACACAATCGCGATCGGAAGATGCCGGAACTACACTGATGAATTCCAAACCGCACCACCGTCATGCCATTGTTAGGAGTTGGGAAAATATAATAGTCTATACGAGGTGTCTCGAACACACAAATTTTAGTACCGCAGTGTGTGGTGGTAGATTGTATATGGCAGAACTGGAACCACACGGACAGATATAGTGCACAGGGATATGGTGAAAAATAGAGTAGACTGAATGATAACGAAGAGGTAAAGCCCATAACCTCATGGATCTGCTAGTCAAAAAAAGAACGCTTTTAAACACTGTTCCAAAAATGTGTTTCAAGCTATAATTGGTTCTAAAATTACACATTCATCGGTAATTTGGCTTATTTAGAATCTCGGGTATCGTTATCTCTCAGTATCATTTGAGGTAATTTATGCATATTGCTAATAACGTAATTATTCAATATTCAGTTTACAATTAACAATTGATTTGAACTATACCATTTGCATCAGCTGCAATCGAAATAATAAACAAGTTATAATGCACTTATAGCGTATTCTCAGTGTCAATACCGAAGTCATTCACAACTATTATTACAACTCTATAGTTCAGCGTCGTTGAACCTGAAATCTATTTCACGGTCGATGACAAACAATATGGTATCTAAGTTCACCCTGACCTAACCTAATCTAAATGTAACTAACCTGACCAAATTTACACAAGGCGTTTATGAATTTCAATTCTAGTCTGGACCGGTGTGTCAATAGTACCTGTTAGATTGATATTGGCTCAATTTTGGTAATGTTTAATTGTTTGAATTCAGTTGATGGTTCTGCTTATTTAGTATTTCCTGAGATGTCTAGGATGTTTCAATTACGTATTTATTTCGGGTTTTCTGTCATCTTCGAAATCGAAGGAAGCTGTTCTTCATGCTCACTATGAGGCAAAGTCACAAGTGAGCCAGAGCGATTTTGATATTTAGTCATTATATTGTCAGAGAGGCTTGTGGCCAAGTAATAATAGCCGAACGGGTTGATCGATCAGGTCAAGCTAAGCTTGCCGTGGTTGGTTGACCATTTTTACATACCTACCAAGACCCCTGCGTGCCTCGGAAAGCAAGTTCAGCTGTTGGTCCCGGCTGTCATTCGTGGAATTTAGGCAGTCGTTACGGGAGTATCATATTACCCAGTAACTGGGTTGTGGAGGTCAGATAGGCAGTCGCTCCATGTTAAATACTGGCGTTCAGCTGCATCCGGTTAGACTGGAAGCCATCCCTAATATAGAGGCAGATGATGTTGTTATCTGCTTACTGTTCTTCATTACCTATCTACCTTAATAATCCAACTAATATAATTACAATTTCCCCAAATCTTCACCAATTAATGTTTTTATTTCCAAACATCTTCTTTTAAGTAACTAGTCTGCATTAGCCCATTCCACATCATCCGTAATTCCAGCATTGTGGTCCAGCGGAGATGAATCTGTAAGCCATTTCACGCTCGGTGACAAATTGCCACTGTACCTTTTATTGAAACGTGCATAATAAAAATTGGTTGAGTGCGCTCGCTCGCAATCTTGATGTGGACGTATCCGGCGGACAAAAAAGTTTCGGGGACAATGGAGGAAGGATGGATGTAATAAATTAATCAAAATATGGACAAAAGTTTATTGA
The DNA here is from genome assembly GCA_949091785.1 of Polymixis lichenea. Lineage (NCBI taxonomy): Eukaryota > Metazoa > Arthropoda > Insecta > Lepidoptera > Noctuidae > Polymixis > Polymixis lichenea. The sequence goes on from OX420937.1 coordinate 3,478,276, forward strand.
TGGGGGCTAAACGTGTATTGTTGAGCTACAGAGTAGGTTTGACGATAGTTATACGTTATAAAAGCATACAAATAATGTGGTATCAGAGCACGACTGTTAATTTGGGAGGCTTAGTAACGTATTGTCTCTGTTTTATGTTATCTGTGTGACAGTCTTATTCCAGAACCCTCACTTGAAGTGCCGTTAGTATAGTCGGTGTTCTATACTCTTGTCAATTAAGCAGATAAGTATTGGTTGGTGGTTCCTGCAGGCTGGCGCGACACGACAGCGCGACGCGACTCTAATAAAACAATTTTTATGAAAACTTCATGGAAAAGGTCTTCTAGAGTCACATCGCGCCGGTCTGCAGGAGAACCTTTATCTGACTCATCTCATCTGCCTAGCCATTTCCCATGTATGTTGCGGTCGGTTTCCAGTCCAGAATGCAGCTGAATACCAGCATTTTACATGGAACGACTACCTATCTGACCTCCATAACCTGTGGTCACTGGCCCTTTATCTGACTATAATAGAATAAATAAAAGCCTTTTATTTCCGACTCTTACATTATTTTAAGTTACAATTTATTTGGTCTACATATTGTATATATTTGTATTCTTTAAATATTATATTTTTTTCTTTGACTGCTTACTTATATTTTTTTTTTCAGTTGACTAGTTTATTTCTTTTTTAATCTGACTTTACCTACTATATAATGCTAGATACTAGTGACAAATTCGTGCGCTGACTGGACGGGTCCACTCAATCTGTGTGGTTCTATCCTCAAAATACCATTTCAGACACCAATCTACATGAAATTAAATGAAATATTTATGAAATGAAATGTTTATTTATGTAAGTAGATCTAAAAAGACACTTTTACACGTCAATATTTTGTTGGTCAATATTTTTAAAAACTAGATGGCGCCGACATTTCCTAGCTGACTGTTCCCTGAGAAGAAAAGCCGAAACAAACCCAGAGGTCATGGTCTCTTTTAAAGTCCAAACATTATATTATTTAAATTTTATGTGAGTCTAACAATGCAGAGCAATGTCTGGAAATGCCTTTTGAAGAAAGAGCCATGGTCTTCATCTTCACATAATCTGACCAAGATTACGTCTGGACTTTACGAGACAGTGAACTGAGTTTGTTTTGGCATTTTGTCTCAAAGTAGTCAGATAGGAAACACCGACCTCATCTAGTTTTATAAATATGATTGACGTGTAAAAGTGTTTGTACAAACCTATTTATAGAAATAAAACCATTTATTGTTTTCCTATCAAGTTGAAACCAAACTGAAACAGTTTTATAGTTCTTCGACACAACGCAGTGAATAAAAGACTTCAGAATAATAAAAATACAAAAACTTGATTACTAAAAAACGGTTAGCAAGAATAACAAGCGATCATTTTTCACTTTCGTATCATGATACTACTTTACACGACCATACATCAAAACGACGTACTTACAAATATTGATAAATGAATCGTGAAAAATAAATAACGACTCACTTGGTCAAGTTGATTCAAGACGAGAGTTTCACTGATATTGTAAGAGCATTATCGTATTTATGATGTTCACTTGTTTTGGCAATTGGTATTAATGGGTACTCATTTGCTTCATTTCGGTATGGAAGTAGCAGATAAAATTCTTTGGGAAACTCAAGCCATAATAACTTTTACAGAATTTACTTTGTTGATCAACATTTTGTTGTTCTTCTATAATCTTGTAGTGATTACATTAATTTTCTTTTCTGAACCTTCTTGAAGTTCGTCTCCTTGAAAAGAAAAATCATCATACCTTTTATATAACAATATAAAAGGTAGTATCCATGCCGCTTGCAGTATTGCCTACCCCATAATCTTACGTAGCCCGTGATCGTAAAACCAGGCCGACCGTAAAATATGGCTTCGGGCACATGTCGTTTCTTAACCTTTAGTGTAAAATTGCAATTTTCAGACGAAATCTATGTTGATAGGTACTCTTGCAGAAAATAAGCTGATTAAGATTACAATAAAGTAATAACTAAAAATAAATACACTTAAAACTCAGACAACTTTATTTTATTCTACAGTCTCTAGGTACTTCTCTATTACCACAAACGTTGGGTTTAAAATTGTTGTTAACACCCACGAAAGTAGTAAGCTTTCAACAACTGTAGTTCTATTATATAAATACCGCTTTGATGTAACCCCGCCATTAGAACATACAAAAGAGTCCCTTCAAATAGTCAATGGTCTTGCCGACAGCAGGTAAGGAGACACCCAAGTCGGCAAACCAGTTAAATTCGAACTTCCCCAATCGTTTGCCGCTGGACTATACTTAAGTACAGAAACAGGACCGATTTCAATGCAAAATAAAACCAAAAACAGCAGCAGCGTGATTAATAACACTTATTTCGGGCTCCGAGAGGGTTTGCCAGGATCACGCTGGTCCGACTCGGATGCGCCCTATGCGTTCGCTCAAGCTAGACGGCCATTCGTTCATCGCTCGTCTCCCGTACCATTACCATTCCCTCAGTCGGTCGACCGCCTGCGTCGCGAGCGGACGTGTTACGCGCTACGAATTCCTCTCCGCACGTAATCGTCGTAATAACCAACAAAAAATTAAATAAACTGTGACTGATCTGTGTTCACGTGACGTTCTCTCGTAAAGGGAAATACGGCGTTAGCTAACTGGATACACGTCGGTTTTACATCGTTTATTGTTTTTAGTTGGCAAGTGCAAAATGTGATGTTATGTGTGCTCAACGAGCGTACCGTCCTGTGTAACGTTGCCTCAAAGTGAACTACATGGATGTAATGTGCTTTTAAAATTGGAAACTCATAATCTACGTACTTCGCAACCGGATTTTTTAATTGAGGTTGGTAAAAACATTTAAGCAACACTAAGTTACGCACCGCTATGTTCAGATAAGATTATAGTGTAGGTGTTAGTGCAAAGAGTGACTAATAAAGTCAAGGTGAGGAATATATACACGAATTCGTCCTAATATCTATTACACATTTTAGTAAATATAAGCGCGAATCAACGAAGCCGAATACAGTAATAAGATTAAACCGGTTCTGAGAACATTCAAACTCATAGAGCAAACAAGCTGAACGATGATACAAATGATTTCGGAGAAATGAGGAAATGTAAAAATTGCTTCGAGCAAACTGAATGAAACGTTGAAAGACAACAAAGAAAAATCTCGCAAAGAATTGATATCGCGCTCCATTTCGCAAATGAAGGTCAATTGCATCGTGGACTGCTCATCGAAATGGTCAATAAGAATTGGAATATGAAATAAATAACGATATACATTCTGATATATATCGTTTTGGCTCAGACCCAACCATTTGAAGGCTGATCCTGAAAACAATTAGACTAGAGTATTCTTACCACTTCCTTGCTTATGAGTTTGCTAATGATAAGATGCCCATAATTGCATCGTCAAGAATTCAAAACTGTTAAGCTTCCTCTTTTGTATTCTGGGTACCCGTATTAATTACATTCTCTTTTATCTCAAGTAATTTAAATTGTTGGCCATTTCACTTTACGAAGAAAATAAGATTTTGGACAAAGATAAACTTTGCTGAATTTATTTTTGTTTCTTCTTTTTAGAGAGCGATATCGTTAGCAATGTGATTACTTTTATCGATGCTTGATACTGTAGCATTTATCTCGTCAGTTGTATTTTTCTTTTCAACAAGCTTAGCTACAATATCATTTTCTGTTTATTTGAACCCTCAATCTCCTTCAGTATTTATGAAACGTTTAGTCAATCATAGAATAATATTTCTGTCGTCGAGTATCGATGCGTGGAGTGTATTTGATAAACCAAACAATCGGGACCGCGTCTCTAAAAGAGTTTATCTGTGTGGACGTTAAGTAGAAAATATTGTGTAAACACATGTAATAGTACACCGGTTCGTTCGTGTGTTTGTTTATCATACTGTTTCTTAGAACTCAGTGTCAATGTGACCGGGCGACGTATTCATTAACTGAAACGCGATAAATGTAAACATGGCCACACTTGCGCAATTGTAATCTTAGGCCTTGTTGGAGACGGGATTATAAATGTGTGTATAATGGTGTGTGTTATGAATAATGTATTTCAATGCTGTCTGTTATGTGAAGAAAATATCAAGACAAATAGGTTTAACAAGTATAAATAAAACTGTAATTAGTTAAGTTTCTTTTTATTGCACTTCTTTGGAAAATCGATGATCTTTAGGCAACACGCACTTTAATACTTCGACCTTAATTATTCGCATTGTTTTAATAAGAAACCTTATTTGAAATCCTGACTTCGCGAGTCATATTAAATTTCGTTTCAAAATGGCGAGTGTAATTATTTCCTTAAAAAAAGAGAAGTCCTCACCACGAAACAAAAGTATCAAAAAACAAATAAAAAGAACTCACTCGTCCTCCATAAAAAGTTCTGCCATTCTAGATGAGTTTAATCAAATCTATCATTGCTTGCCCAAAGTGCTCATAAGGATTTATGAGTAAAACCATGATTATTTTGCTAAGAGTCTACAATTTTCAACCTTTGAATTTTCATTTGGTCTTAAATTCTCAGCCTATTTTTATAATCCAAAAAGTTACTCAACGGGGATTAGAAAGGGTTGTGGATTAATTTTAGAATTTCTTGGTAAAAATGCTTTGATATTTTCAAAGCTCATTGTGATCAACGTCAATGCTACGGATTTATTTAGCGGGATTTGTTTTTTTCTTAAATTCAACGCCAAGTCATTTAAGATTTGTCTGGGATTTGAATAAACCTCTTCTTAAGCTGGCCTTAATGATATTTCAATACCAAAAAGCAAAATATGTAAAACTAAAAATGATCTCCATTATAATGTTGCTAACTGAAATTAGTTACTTCTAAACATTAGTGTTATTAGCCCAATTAACGTTTCTATTAAAGCAATGAACAACAAGAACACAAAAGCAATATACCTAGCTAGTTAGATACACAAAGCAGCCTAGATTGTAGTCTTCGGTGACCCAAATACAATTACACAATTACCTCGTTTGTGCATTTGCTGAATCCATTCAATTTCTAGTTGGAGGACAAACAAACTAATGGCCACTCTGATGCAGTTTTGTTCTTTACGTACACGTAATACGCTTTAAACCCTCACGTCTGCATTCTGTACGCCCACATTCCTACCGGTAATGCAGTCACATGCAATAGTTGGCAACACGATTGACATTCACAACTATTTCAAAGTCCGGTATGATATTACCGAAAATTTGGTAATAATGCCGCCATTTACTGCACCCTAATTGCATTACGCTATATAATTACAATCTGAATCATTTTGAAAAATATTGCTTATACATTGCTTCATCTGTAAAAAAATTGTCCGCACAATAACGCAATAAAAGTTGTTGAACTATCAAAATGAAAACCATTCCTACTGTTTTAATTGACTTCAAAAAAGGAGGAGGTTCTCAATTCGACTGTACGTTTTTTTTATGTTTGTTACCTCAGAACTTACGACTGGGTGAACCGATTTTGATGATTCTATTTTATTTGGAAGCTGGTGCTTCCCGTGTGCTCCCATTTCAATTTCATATCTAAGATTTGATGATGCGTTTCGGAGATAGACAACGGAACTCTTCAAAAAATAACAGTAAATCAACCGCGATTGCCGCTATCGCATAAATATGCATTGTTTTGACCCCAAGGATGATGAAATTTCAAATTAGTGGGGTAGGTACTATAACTAAAAAGTAAAAAATATAAAATCTTTTCCAAAAAAAAAAATAACAACCGACTTCCGAAAAAACACTACAAAGTGAAAAATAACTTTAATTTCGGAAGGCGGGGACAAAAAATTTAAAAACGTATCGAAGGTCACCGACTTCCGAAATTAAAGTTATTTTTCACTTTATAGTGTTTTGTTTTTTGTGTTACGCAAAAAGCCCGCTGGAATTTAGAAACAAGGACACAATTCGAGACGACAAGAGCAGGATAAAAGTTATGAATTTCTATCTAGCTAGTGGAACCTGCCAAAGTCTATTCGAACAAAATGTGGAGGATAAACGACTAGATAAAGAATCCAAAATATTCGCAGTCGTAGGTATCAAATCTCACCGATTTTAATGTTTTAGTTACATATCGAGAGGACAAAATCTTTCTATTTGCGCTTTTGCTTTGACTTAGACCTTGCCTTTCGCAGTTTCATCCGCGTAGTACCCGTTGCCGTAAGAATACAGGGATCAAATATAGCCTATGTTACTCAGTGATAATGTAGCTTTCTAACGGCAAAAGAATTTTTGAAATCGGTCCAGTAGTTTTTAAGTTTATTCGTTACATACAAAAATACAAATCCTTCCTCTTTATAATATTAGTGTAGATATCGTTAAAAGTAATTAATTCCCTTTGAATGGTTCCTAATAATAGCTGGTATAAAATTGTTTCCTAGAATATCCGACACGATCCGTGTCCCGAACAACACATTTTACAAAGACCTACATTTTATATTATATTTACTGCCAAAGTTGCTCTTATCTACCTACATCTTTAAATAAATATTCAATGGTATATTATAGCCATTTCAGTTTTCCAGAAGCCTGAATCATCCTCGTTATCAAGTGCCTTATTCAGAATTGAGTCCGTTCTGCCAAACACAATGTTTTTGGCACACCTTGTGAATGGTTTAAAACAAACAGTAGGTCGATTAACGCTATTTTAGATCTCTGTAGAAATTTTACGATAGGCATAGGAACAAGAAATATGATCCATGTTATTATACCGCTCACATTTTATTTAGCAAAAAATATTTTGAAGCCATAAAAATGATATTCTCTAAGTATAATAAAACCAAATATACTCTGATATTTAAACTTACGGGTTTGGGTTTCGATATCAGCAATTATTTTGGCTTTACGAATGATAAACTTTGTTTTAGAGAAGATTTCTGCTACGCTGATGAAACAAAACCGTAAATGAAATTGGTGACTAAGCGCCGAGAGTTGAAATTCCAATATCGCGCTTTTATTAAAGCATTCAAAATCAAAAGTCATTTATGCAAACTAGGCTGAGTACCAGCACTTCTTTGCTCATGAACACAGACTTCATAATCACGTGAATGTCGAGGCGATCCAACTCCTTGACAACACTGAATTAGTGTGAAGACTAAAAAGGGCAAAACCTTTTCCGGCTTATTACAAAATGCGATCTAACTTTAGTTCTAGCCTAAAACTTTAAGTCAGTTTTTGCATTGTCAACTTTTCTTCTATTTGGCTAAAGTCGTTAACACAAAAATGACAATTTAGCACTGGACTAAGTTGTCAGTATTGTGAAAGGAGCTGTACTTCGATTTCAGTTAGGTTCTTATTTCAAAAACAGGCTCGATGGTTTAAACCGTACCTAAAGAAAAACCTTGTTTTGTAATAAGGGGGTTTGAGTTGGCTAAACTAACGTTTTTGCAGTGTAAGTGAACTTAAACTGTAGTGCAAGTGCTGACTTTATTATAGAACACGTGAATCAAGTGTCTTTCTCTTAACTTAATGAATAAGAAAGACGTTATTGGACGATTTCTTAGTTTTATAGTTACTTAGCAGTTTCAAGTTATATTTTAATTACTTATTAGCTAATAGGTTAGATTGTAATGTGAATATAGTATCATCTTTTGTGATATTTTATAAAGGAAAAAAATTAGCATAACACAGTCCCCCCAAACCGCTCGCACTTCACTACTTCAGCTGGGAAGAAGTGTGAATAGACAAAAGATGAATTAAGGTGTTGCCTAGTTTAAGTAAAAATGGGCGTGACTATACCATTAACTGTACGTGTTGTGTCGATAAAGTTTATTTTGTATGTCTCAACCGTTTGTGTCATAAACATAAAATGACTAAATACGTAGGTAAGCATACGCTGTTCAAGGTTATGTTACATCTTCTCCTCATAAATATGCTAGTGGTGTACTTTGTACAGATTACACAACGTCTTCATTACTGTTATTATTTCACATGTTTTTATGTTCAATTACTTGTTCTTGTTAACAATCTCCTAGACTTTTTCTTTCGTTCCTCCGATATTTTATTGGGGAACCAAAAATACCTCGCAATACAACATACTTACGTAATACCGTATTTTTCGTTCGATAATGGAGTATTCTATTTCAACTGACTTTATTCTAAGGTCTGACAGTAAAATTGTATTAGCTGAATGTATTCTTAAAAATCAGTAGCTTAAAATTGTTAGAGATGATTTACGCCGTAAAGAAACCGCTGATTTTGCTAATCCTGACAGGTTCCAACTTAGAATATTACGCTTAAGACTAAAACTATTATTACAAACGATAAACTGAGTAGATAAGATATAAAACTGCCGCTCTATTCATTAATAAGACAATGACTCAAGTCTGAGAGCTGCACTCCGCATTAATTTGACTCGTATCAAAGTTACTATAATGTTTATGTTAGTTTTAAGTTTAAAGTTGACTTAAACAGACGCTGACTTAACAAGATTCTCTCGAATCTAAGTTTTTATTGCATTTACAGTTTCCACTCATCCAGTCTGTAAACTTGGCTACAGACATTTTAGAGTTAATTAGATTTTCAGTTAATTAGATTCTTTTTAAAATGTCAATGACTTTCAAAAACAAATCAATGTTTTTGCGGATGTTACAAAATATAATAAATGTCTGACCAATAAATTTGCTCCAAAATAACCTGCTGAGCTATATATTCCGATACCGAGACAGGTCATCGTAGGTGAATTTAAATAAAATGTAAATCCAATAAATATATTTTTCCTTATTGAATGTGATAATGTCACTATCCTAATTACGGCTAATTGACACGGTTCTATTTAAACTACCGCTAATCGCCTACGAAGCCTGATCCTTTAAACATATTTTTTTTCTAGATCAAACTCAAAGCAAAACTCCCTTAAACCAGGGGTCGGAACCGGTACCAAAAATATAGGTTCTGTCCTTTCCGGATACCGGTACTCCACCTATCAAATACCAGTACCAAATCCAGGTACCTGACGCATACCACTACCCTCATAGTTGTACGAGGAACCTGGTAGGGCAACCTTGAAGTTTAATTATATATTTCTAACCATCCTTTTTACTTACCATATATGTTTTCTCACTCTATGGAAATAAATTATTTTCTACCGGTACAGTACCCCTCCCCTACTGATCACAAATACCAATAAAATAAAACCCAAAAATACCAGTATTTCAAGCCCTGCCTTAAACATTCTTATATTACGAGACCAAGGTTGTGCCTATTCAAGTTTTAATGTCACAAGTTCACAACCGTTCCGTCGTAAGTCTCCCTCAACTCTCACGTGTGGTTGAATTAGCACATTTCGCCTTTTAAACTTTACACTTCATATGTGCCTAATAATTGTGGAGAACTGAATAAATTATAACTTGGTTACTATTTTGACGTGTGTTGTTGGATTGGGAATGCTTGAACTGTTTATGGGATAGATAAAAATAAAGAGTTTATTGGTGACCCCGACGTGATGGCTGCATCTGTCTTCAGTGTTCGAACTGGGGCAGTAGGTACATCGATTTCGGTAGGATCATGCGCAGGATTTTCTTTATTACCATCACAGTTAGGTTTTAGAATTTTTATTTTGATAGATGTACATATTAGTGCTCGACTTTCTGACTGTACAGACTCACAACTGCTTTGTTCCTCTCATTAATTAATTCCTGAATGTTCCAGGCTAGATTTTGTTTCGTCTGTATAACTTGTATCGTCTATTTGTTTCGAGTATCGTATATCCAGATTTTATAGAATCTTACAACTTCTTCTGAGGAGAAAAATAACCATAATTAAGTCAAAAAGATTCAACAGCACCTTAATTTGCGTAACGCACTATTAATCACAATCGGAAACAATTTGAAGGATATTGCAAATCCATTGCTTCATTTATGTTAATAAAAATATGTCTGCCGTCTGCTCAATAACGCAATGAATGTTGATGAATTGTCAAAATGTAAGCCATTCCTACTTTTAGTATCTTCCGCAATTAGCCCACAGATCACGGCGTTTTGCAAAAGCTTAATATATACACTGAAAGATACCAATATAACCTAAAAATACTCTTAAGAAGAATTGTAAGAACGTTTTACTACATTCTTAGAATTCTTTGAAGAATGTATTACTACATTCTTACATACTAACAGTAGGAATGGCTCTAACATTGAACACATTAACCTTACCTTTAAAATACGTTCAGTTAACTAAAAATAGATGCATTTGTAAACAGTAACATATTTTTGGTCTATCGATTCAAAACAGAGCAACGGAAGGCGATGACATTGAACAGAGGAAGCGCGGAAGGAGCCGAAAGCTACTTCCAAACTCTGCAGCATCCCTGGGGATCCAAGATGAAATATTACTCAATCGGACCTCAGTGGATCTAGCATAATTGAGTTTGAAGTTGAAATACATGTGCTTGGATCGTGGAATATCGGTCTTGGTAGATCACAGATGCTTCAAACTTGGTGGAAGATTTTTATCAGTGGAAATATTTTAGCTTCTGGCACTTAAGGTGAATCTAGTCCACATTTTTTCCATACAAACTTCGGGAGTGTGTTACTGCACTGTGCGACAATGTACATCAAAAATTAAACGTGGCATGGTTTTGTCTCATTAATAAATATTGTATGTACGGAAACAGAATCTAAAATAAAAAATAAAAAACATTAAAAAGTTAGGAGCCAAAAAAGATTCGGTTTTCTCGCTAATTTAACCTAAATTTGGGCGTCTTTAAGTAATAAAAGAAGGGTAAAATATCAAAAACTAAGTCAGTATCGACACAGCTCAAATATCAAAAAGTTCAATACATTTTATTGGTCATTAATTTATGCAGTGGTTTCTTCATAAAAGCCGATCTTCCGAAGGACTTTTCTGAATATTTTACGCAACTTTTTTACTAAAAATGATCCTGCATCTCACTCAATAACGTTGTGCGTGTACACTAGCGTCTAACTGCTCATCACTGATACTACCTCTCAGACACGATGCCTGGTGAGACAGCGTGCTTTTTAGCCAGGCCCATCAGTGAGTTCGAGCCCGCGACTAGATTCCCCTTAATACTGCTATGCACTTTTGCGTAACATCATTTCTGTCACTATCCGACGGATTCCTAATCCAATGCTTCATATGTTTGTAAAATTCGTCTGCTCGACATCGTACGTAGCCCAATGTATGTTGTTGAACTTACAAAATGAATGGTGTTGCCTTTGTAAGTGTGTTATAGGTATGGTCACGACTTAACCTAAAGGACTTTAAAATAGGCGTATGGGACATTTCACATTGCAGATATATTTAGGTGGCGGTGGCCACATGGCACCATCAGGTTGTCCGCTTGTTTTCCATCTATAGCAATAAAATAAGCAAAGAATTAAGAAAGGTTTTTATTCGTCTACCTAGTTTAGAATTTTGGTTCAGAGATTAATGTCCTAAAATATGCTCAGATAAATTCATTTATCGGATAAGTGAACGCTAGCGGTTTTTTTTATCCATTATAGAACTCGAATTAGAATTTCTAAACATTTCATAGTATCACATGGACTTCGTATATTCACTATGCATGCTCAAACATCACAAAGGGACTAATACTATGCATGCAATTGCACAGTTTTAAATTTTCATAAGTACTCGTGAATAGACCTAGAGTGCGCTGTATTTTTAACGATGCACTTTTTCACATATAAAATTAAATGCATGCTTTATAAGCCCTTATTCATTCCCCCCACTTATTAGAAACGACGGTTTCTCTTCAATCTATTATTAGCTTCATTACAGCAATAAAGTGGCTATAAAAAATTAACGAGCGAATATGAACATGTTTCTCACACAATGTGCGATAGGTTAGGGGGCTCATACTTGGTTGACTGATAGGAACTTATCGATATTTCGAAGGAAGATGGATATCATTGCTATTATTGAAATACTAAGTTACTTTTGATCAATTAGAAATATGCAAGAAATGACTAAATATACGGCTTATAAAGTGCTACAGGGCCCTGAGAGAAAACTCGTTTCTGTTAACGTTCACTCCAAACGCTATGCCAAAATGTATGGGAATGACATTATCTGCGGAAAGGACACGACGTAATCTTTCCGCAGGTAATGTCATTCCCGTATATTTTGGCGTAGCGTTTGGCGTGAACGCTAAAGGAAATGTGTTTTGTCTAGGCCTGCAGGGCAGACAAGCACGACGCGATGGTTCGATGCGTTTCTGGTATACCAATTGCCATGAACTTTTCATAGAATTTGTTCTACTTGAGTCGCGTCGCGTCGAGCCTTAACACATAAAACGACTATCGGTCGTAATGCCTTGCATTTTGAAAGTTCAACCACGTCCATTGCATTGATTTACATTGTTGAGCAGATGAATTTTTCAAACGTATTAATTATTGGATGTCTAAATAAAAGTAATTGCGATTGATTGCCATTTTATGTGTGCCAGTTATCCCGCCAGTGCTGAAGTGTTCTGGAGCAGATTAAGTCGATTCGATAGTAATATTGGCTCCATATCTTAAAGATTCCCGCAGACAGGCGCGACGCGACTCTAGTGAAACAATATCTATGAAAACTTCGTGAAATTTGTTCTACCAAAGTCACGTCGCGCTTGCTGCGGGAGCTTTAACACAAAGCTTTTTTCCTTGATTACTTCGTAGAACCGACATCTATTTAGAGTCGCAGAATCCGCATTAATAAGTACCGATTAATAGTAGAATTCATTAAAAAATATAGGTCAAAAGATTGACGGAGGAAAGTTTTGTCGATTGTCAAAGGTTTGAGGTTTATAAAACTTGACAGCTGACCATTTAAGTTAGTAAACATTTAAATATACTCGCGAAGGCCAGTGTTGGTCAACTGTTATGCAAATTAATATTATGAAGCCTCGAAAGAATTTGTTTATTCATTATGAATTAATTATAGCCATACTTTGAAATAGATTTTTATTGGCTTTTTGTGTGAAGTTTTATAGATGGTTTTAGTAGTTCTATTGAAATTTTCAAAAATTCATTTTAAATTCATTCAATAGAACTACTAAAGTTCTATTGAATGAATTTAAAATGAATTCTTTAGAGAGCAAAATAGCCTGAATGGTTTTATCGATATGGCGTAAAAAACTGAATAGTGTATTATTTTATTAATTTATAAAAGGTAAACTTTGAAGACATTTTTGCTACTCTTTAAAGCAACTTTTTTAATTTGAACTTTTTGTTACTCTTTGTGGTTATAATTTGAAGTAAAACAATTTTGCCTGATAATCGCGTATTTTGACAAAACACTATCAACTATCCTAATTTATGACGATCCACAAAAAACCGAAGGTGCATTCATTATCTCGGTAGCTTCAAGTGGCTACTACAAACTGAAGATGAGAAAAATCTCTGACAGAGATACCGCAATGTTTGTAAAGACGAGATGCAGTAATGTTTAGTTTTTGAATATTATCTTAGGATATTAGTATCTCTGCCGAGATATTGAGCTAATATAATTATCGGTACGCCTAGGATATCTTGGGAAGCAATTTGGAAAATATTCTTCATGCCGTTATAAAAAAACAACTGCCATAATAATGAGCCTACGTAGTATAATCTGTGTTTTCATAGTATGAACGTCAAAGTCTATTCAATGCGCGTTCAGCTACAACTAGAAATGTATAGTTTGATATGTCATCTTGTGTACAGTCGCCCTCAAAAAGATGTAAGTATGAATTCGTGTCGATGTATACATCTTTTTGAGTCTGACTGTACGATATCAAATGGGCTGTTTACCACTTAATTGTGACAACTATATCAATTGTACCTATAATAGCTTAATTCTAAACTCATAGAAACTGTTCAAAATAAGCGAGTCACCCACTCGGTCGTGATGGGAGAACAATTAAACAGTTCGTCATAAAATTCCCGTATAATATTGTAACTGTTTCTGTTTAGGGTTCCTTGTTTTAGGAGAAACCTTTTTGCAAGTTTAAATAAAAGATTTTCATCAACAAACTAAACTAGTTTTAAGTTAACTACTTCACGCATTATCATGATAAGTGTTTCGATTTGTAGAATCATTTTCACAAAACTAAGTTTATCTTAGGTACATAGTCGACTTTAATCAAGGTTTTTTAATGGTTTTGATTTTCTTTTTTATTTTAACTTTATTCGACAAAATTAAAGATCTAAACACAAAAACTGATTTTAAACCCGAGTCTCAGTTGTCAATTTTGAAAAAAAAAAAAACTTTACCTCGGTTGGAATAGGGTTTGGAGTACAAAAACTTAGATCAAAGTTAGAACTCGTTTTATAATGAGATGAAGTAGTTCGTAGGTAGGATAGGTATTAAAAAAATCAATAACAGAATATTTTGCCACATTCCATGTTATGTATGCTAGAAGTATAAAATATGGTTTCCCAGCTGCTACGCTATGTTATCGTGATTGCAATCTTGAAACTTAATACAATGTTTGATAAGCATTGCCCTAAGTGCTATTAACGCCGTCGGTGTCGCTTTCAACTGTTTACCCTGGGAATAGAAAGTATGAGCAATATGAACGAAATATGTGACTAGTAGAACGAAATATGCGAGTAAAGCGGCCACGAAGCGAACACCGCACAATATTGAACACTACATATTTTATTTTATTACTTTGAAACGCCGAGCACAAAAAACACAGAAAAAGACCTCCTGTGTAATTTCTATTATTTTTTTTTTACTTCATTTAGATTATTTCATAGTATAGTACATTCTCAATTTACAGTATTTATTATTATTTTATTTACATTATTTTATAGTACTTATAGTACATTTCTCATTTCATGTGTCTATCTATCACGGCTCAAAACAAACAGCCCTGTGACAGATGGACGGACAGCGGAGCCGTTAAAAACTAAATTGTGATTGAAAAATGCACTAAATCAAGAAAGACTTGTGAAATTCGACTTACTCTTATTTGATTAGGGATAAAACATATGGCGGATGAATAATTTCAAAAACAAACGTTACAAAAAACATATGTTTTATTGAATGCATAAGTGACCGTAATCAATAAAAAATGTGTACGGACCATAATTTAAATACAGGAAACAGCTACAAAAAAACTGTGGGTACGGAACCGTGTAACATACGGCTACCTATACTAATGTTTTTTTAACAATCGTTAATATTAAAAAAAAGAAAACATTTTATTACAATTTTTATCGATGCTAAGGGCCTACACCCACTGGCGGCACGACACGGGATTTTTATGCGACGAATAGGAATATAACTTAAACGTGTGACAATAACATTGAAAATTTAATGTCTAAGCTTGCTGCAGCTTTGTTTTTGTACCTACAATGATTATCATTGAAATTTCAATACCTACTAGTTATGTTCCTATTCATCATCATCATCATCTGCTTAGCCTTTTTCCAACTACGTTGGGATCGGCTTCCAGTCTTGCCGGATGCAGCTGAGTACCATTTAGCGACTGCCTATCTGACGTCCACATCTCAGTTACTGGGTAACACAATCAATATCTAGTAGATAGATATGTTCCTATTCGTCGCAGAAAAAATCGTTGCCGTGCCGTGCCGCCCGTGGACACAGGCCCTAACCGTCTAACGGCAGGTGCTCAAGAAAAACATTAAAACCACAACAGAGACTTCATACTGAGCGTCACGAGAGATCATAGACTATACATTTTTCTTTTTTTCTTCGTGGTCGGTTTTTTATAGGTTTTTTGTATTAACACGTGCTAGGCGAGGGTAAACATTGGCGGCCATGAGTTTAAACTTTAAAGGTGTTTTCAAATACAGCTGACGGTAACAGCGGCTTGAAATACATGAGCAACTGTTTAAAATAATGGGAATGCTCTTAGCGTGTTTAACTTGCTTTTTAAGGGTTTTTGATAGAAAAAGTCCCTACTTTTCACTTTTTAAGCGGCTTTGGTTGAAGGGAAGTTATTAACAGTTGTACAGTTAGAACATCCATATTTATCGTTCTTTTATAAACTAATGATTTTTAAATGTCTAAAGTATGCCCATGTAAGGAAAAATAAAAAAATCTGTGAAAGAAAAATCCAGTGTATAAAATAAAATAATATTCGTAAGAAAATATAACGCAGGTAGGTAACATAAAAACACCGATAAAATGAATTTATCTCACTTTATGAACACTTTCCAATCCCAAAATGTCGCTCCGAACGAACGACCCGATGCTTACGTCATCCATTACCTCTGAACACACCCTAATCTATTTCATGCTCAATTTATTACTTACCGATACACGACGGTAGCCTAACAAACAAATTAACAGTCCGTAACTAAACACACGGAACATAATTATTAAAAAAACATAAGGTTTTATTGTAAAACATTGTTGAATCATTTTGAACGCTTCATTTGCTGTTACGCGCGCTTTTCATCAGTAATGGCGGCCCGACAGCTGTCATGGCGGTGTCAGTTCTAAATTTAAAATAAACATTTCGTTTTTATTAAAAGTTTTATGAGTTGGTTGGGTTAGGTTAGGTTTTAATGCGGCGCGTAGTGTTCCACGCGCGCCTCTCTATGACGTAAGGGGGGAGTTTAACACCTCACTCGCCTCCTATCGGGAGGTGGCCCGCAGAGGCGGGCCAGCACTAGCCGGGGATCGCGGAAGTCACACTAGTTCCCGTGATCCCCGGTGCAAGTGAGAGACGGAACACCGGGGTGGTTTTAGTCAGTAAGAGTCTGACAGAGTCCTCCGCCCTCCCCGGGGCGGAGGACATCCATGAGGATTTCACCCGTTATCACAAACAAAAGGTTAGGTTTTAATGCTGGTAGTTTACTTAAATGTCGTTCTGAATTTGAATCATCAAGATCTTTTTATTAAAAGTCTGTTTAGGGTTTATGAAATGGTCTCATTTTTTGCATCTATCAAGTTATTTTAAAGAAAAACGGATAGACTGAATAGAGTATCTACCTAATTCAAGTTTTTACTTACCATCCTTTCTTGTTTTCAGCCCAATCCTCTTGAGACAGCATGACAAACCCTATTCTGCAAAAAGTCAAATCATGATCGCCACAAAAGCTTTTGAAATCCCTTCAGCATTTCTTTAGCGACACATACGTTTTACACATCACTCAAATAGCACTAAAGACGTCTTTTAGGCTGTACCTTAAAAAAACTTTCTCTCTAGAGCCGTTCGAAGCCTATCTGAGGGATTTGGGGCTTCAACTGTCATTCTGTCGAGGATACGACTGTGGATACCACGTAAGTCTAGAATAAATAAGACTGATGTTTTGTACGAAATTGTTTGTAAAATTGTTTTTTTTTTTTTTAACAGGGAAGACGGCATTATATTATTAACAAAGTAAAAAAAATAAAATTGTATGTGTCTTTTTTGTTACACCAGTAGAAGAATGAGGGTATATGGTAGGCGATTAAAAAAGGATAATTTCTAAATTCATCACATCCTTTACTAATCCAGATACGCATTACATAGAAAATATCACATAAGTAATCAAAATCAAATTAGACTGAGAATCAGCAATTCTCGAACGCCGAAATTACATAAGACAGTCCCTCAAAACAACCGCCCTTCACCACTTCCTAGTGCTTTAGCTGGGAAGAAGCTGTCTGTTCAGTTACAAAATCTTGATCCTATACAATAGTAGGTTTCCAAGGTAATTAAAATTATGAGACACAGAACTTTTAAAATATTGTCTACTAGCTTTCGCCAGCGGCTTCGCCCGCGTCGAGGTGCGAAGACTATCCCACGGGAACGTATTATTACCGGCATAAAAGTACCCTATGTGTTAATCCGGGTTATAATATCTGTGTACCAAATTTATAAATTTTCACATTTTTTATAATATTTATAGGATTAGTAGGATCACTTAATGGTAATTCACCCCATCTCCTAACACAACCAACCACTTCCAACCAACTTTATAACTACATTTACAGACTTAACGATTCACATCCTTGCTTCCAATCAATGACACAAAGACACCCGTTAAATGTCACACCTCAATCATGTCTTCATGCCAAACACACCTGCAAGATACCTCCGTCTCTCTCATTATCATAGTCTGCGACAGAGAGGGGTGATGTTAAGAGTAATGTCACATGAAGACGCTAATACATAGAACTGATTGATGTCAATATCGGTTATTAGATACTCTGAAGTACTTGTGTTAGGTAATCTTGATGTTGGGTGTTAGATTGTAAATGCATTGGAAATTGCTTCGGGTAAGTAACATGTTACTTTGAATATGCATTATCGTTGTAATTATGGCTTAAGAAAAAAAAAGAGTCGGGTACAAACAAACAAACATACAGGTGAAGCTAATAAAAGCGTGTTGAAAAGTTGAGGGTTTACTATAGGTCTAGGGTCTAGGACTAACCTCACCTACACCTCTGCCCAACCTTCGGGGAAACAAGGCGTGATGTTATGTGATTTTTGAATGTCTATAGAAATTTGTAAGCAACAAATCAAGTCATGTTTTTTTTCGTGCTCTGGCAATCCTCGATCTGTTTTATGCTTTTGGCGGAAGAGTTTGAGGGAAACATTGTCACCGTTTGCTTTGATACATTAGTAAAATTATTAACAAATTCAAGCGTTTAACTACATCAATATCTTCATAAGTAAGTTTGTTTGACCGTAGTCACACACCAAGCCTTATAAAGGCACAGACAGACAGGCACTACGCGAAAGCAAACGAACGCAAGCAAACAAATTCTATAAAAAATTAATTGAAATGGTACTACCGGACTTGCGTCACGCCTTTCTAAGGAAACCTTTAAACATATAATAAAAGGATCTTCATCACTACAGTTAAATTATTGTATGATTTGCATATTTCGCTTCACTGACCACCATCCGAAAAAATCTATCGTATACCAAAAATTATCATTGAACAACAGCGTCTAATACCTACTCAAATCAACAACAAAAAAATCAGTCCACAAAACTTTTAAAATAAAGAACGCCTTTACACTTCGAAGTTCCAATACGCGTATCAGCCAACATTCTCACGCCAAAAATTCACAGCAGCAAAAAAAAATACTTGAGAAAACTCTTTAACTCCATATGCGAAAGAACAAGGAGCAAAAGTAGGCACTAATCGAAGTCGGGCCTTGCAAATATCGGGCACACGTTGCGACAACTTATCAATATTGTGCGCGTGACCTGGATTATAAAGGAATATGACGGAAAAAATGGCGCGGATCGGGGTGTGACCTTGCTTTGGTTGTGGACAGAAAAAAGTAGTGTAATCAAAAATTGTGAACTGCAGAATGCTTTGTGATCCTGCAGATTTTCATTCACATTTTTGTAAACTTTTCTGCAAAATTGGAGAATTAAGAGAACACTTTTCACTTGGAAGAATTGTGGGGAACTCTCTGCCTGCGTCTATGTCCTTCTAAATTTAACCCGTCTACCTTCCTAACAGGAGTGAACAGTCATCTTCTGGGCACGCTTGTTCTATCATAGACCACATTAATCGCTTTCCATCAAGAGCAAGCCCATTCAGGAATAAAAAAAGATTAGGTATGTATCATATTCCATAGTTTACATATTAGATATTTTAATTATATTTAATAAACTGATAGACAGAATCTTACTTAAACACAATTTATTAAATTTGATTTAATTTATTGACACGTGTATTCCTTACAAGTAATGATATTACTCACAAAGCACATAACAAAAACAAATGAACTGTATTATTCATTGAGTAATAATGTAAGAATTAAAAGACCGAATGGAATGAGGACAAGATTTGCATAAGGACCGCATGACATTAAAATTCATTACAATAAGTTCCTTAAGTTCATTCACTAGGACACGAAGTAATTACATTCATTCATGAATGAAAGAACATGTTCTTTTTTTCCTCTGTTTTTCCTGCATTTTATAGACGACAAGCTTTTTTTTTTTTTTTTTTTTTTTTCTGGGTGGGAAATCATCAAATAACTTCTCCCGCTCTGGGTGGAGCGGGAGGGCGTGTCAGACTTTTACTGACTAAAACCCACCCGTGTTCCCTCAGTTGCCTGTGTGCCAGGGGCGGCGGTATCTCTTTCGAACAACCCGCACCCCTGGCAGGCATCGGCCCTTGCGGGCCCCTCTGTTGCTGCTGACATCTCTTTGAGGCGCGCGTGGAACACAACGCGCCGTCGACCCGGGCTTGGTCCTTACCGGACAGCGAGCTACCCATTACTCGCCGTCCGCAAGCCCGTGCCTACGGTGGCCGGGAATCAGCCTGGGATTCCCGACGCCCAGGGCGTCTCCTGCGAAGGCCACGGCTGTGAGGGCGCATGTACTGCATCTCCCTCACGTGCGCCGCCTCCCTCTTTGCGAGCATAACTGCTTCGCTGAAGGAGGCGACTGCCAGCCATGCCCTCTCGCTCCGTACCATGGCCTGGACCAGGGTCGGACGCGAGAGATCGCCGCCGCCGATCACCTCCACGAGGACACGGCGGTGCTCCGCCCAAGCCGGGCAGACCTCCACCGTATGCTCCACCGTGTCCTCTGGGCGATCTTCGCAATGGAAACACCCGGGCGTTTCCTCCCGCCCTATCCGAAACAGGAACCTCCCGAAACAGCCATGTCCGGTGAGGACCTGTGTCAGGCGGAAGGTGAGGACGCCATGCCGCCTCTCAAACCACTCCTCAAAGAGGGGACTTACCGCCGCAATCGTGGCGTGCCCAATAGACGACAAGCTGAGATGGTTATTTTATACGATATTGTAGGATTTGTACGGAATAAGGACACTAAAATGTCGTTTTATGTTGAAGGATTTTAGGAGACCAATCCTAGAAATTGTTTTCTTGCGTGAGAAGCGAAAATCTCAGTCTGTGTTGAATTATTGAATGAAAATGCCGTTGACATTATATCATGTTATTTCTTCATTTGTTTTGTTACTGAATGCTTTTACTTTTAGGTAAAGATATTACAACGCCGAAATCCTCAAATAGGATGAAAATAACTTAGTAGAACTTCATACAACGGTTTGAATTCGCTTCTTGGTTTTACACTTTGAAATAGGAACTTGGGAAATTTAACGACAATAGATGTTTATAAAATTACTTCTAGCAACGTAGACAGCTAAAATAAATTTACCAATACTTTTACATGATTTTTTATTCCGCTCACTATCTATATTAACATTAAAGAGGTGAGTGAGTTTGTATGTAGGGGGTAATCTTTGGAACTTCTGATCAGATTCCAAAAATTCTTTCACTAATAGGAAGCTACATTATCCCTGAGTGCTATAGAATATTTAGAAACAAGAAACTTCACGCGAACGGACTCGCACGCAGAAACTAGTGAAAGATAAAAAAGAAAATTGTTAGAACTCTCTCACAATGTAAACTCAGTGATACCTATAATATTATTCGATCAATATCTCCCCAAATAGATATAACTTACCTAAGTCGCTGGCTTCCAAACCTACATATCTCGACAATGACGTATAAAAATATCTATTGGCTCGAAAGTGTCGAATCTCCCCCGACTGGAGCTTATAATTTCAATCGAGTATTGGAAAAGGATACGACCGAGAGGCTCAGAAGCCGTATTTACTCCCCTATTTCTCGATATTCAAGTAATGTTGACAGTAAAAGGATTAAACGCTCCTTTTCTACTGATGGGTGAAGGCTTATTTCTTCTTACGGTTGATATGTACGGAAATAGACGTAACCATTTTATTGCCTTTATTGATGGAAAAATCTTATAATTTTTGTCGTGGCATGTCGAAGGCAAATTATGTTTTTTGCGCTCTTAAAATGGCGAATGAAAACATCGTGAGGAAACTAGCACGTTCTACAGGCTTAGCACGGGAACCATAGACTAGCGTTTTGTCGTCGGAAGAGTCGAAAAAAAATACGTTTACGTAACAGACAGTTGACAGTTTTCCACTGAGAAGTGTAGACAAGCGATTTCTATTCTACAGTAAGGAGCGTCATGCTAAGCCCGCTAGAGCCAAATCCAAGACATGTGACATCTACCAACACGCACTGAACCTAGTGGAATATAGCCCATTCACTGAGAGGAGGCCTATGTCCCAGGGGTGGGAATATCATAATATAATTATGTTGTATATATTTTTTTAAAGAGCCATTTACGACAGAATAAATATTAATGGCCTGAACCCTTTAAGCAGAATCAAACACTGTAGTTTATAAAAAATATACAGTAAGAACAAAAAATAAAAGCAAGGAAGGCGAGTAATGGGTAGCTCGCTGTCCGGTAAGGACCAAGCCCGGGTCGACGGCGCGTTGTGGTCCACGCGCGCCTCAAAGAGATGTCAGCAGCAACTGATGGGGTCCGCAAGGGCCGATGCCTGCCAGGGGTGCGGGTTGTTCGAAAGAGGTACCGCGGCCCCTGGCACACAGACAACTGAGGGAACACGGGTGGGTTCTAGTCAGTAAAAGTCTGACACGCCCTCCTGCTCCACCCAGAGCGGGAGAAGATATTTGATGATTTCCCACCCAAACAAAAAAGGATATTTGAATAAAGAAGCTAAGACGTACAAAACAATACATCAAAACGTTATCCACGTATATCCGTCAGTATAATTAATATGCGCGATAACTGTCGAATAATAATTAGCTTCCTAATTACTTTTAATAAAACAGCTCTTAATTAATATTCCATTCGTATAATTAGCTCCCATAATCTATGAAAGAGAGAAACGCATTAGAACTGTCAAAGCTTTATCTCTTTCCTTTTCTTTTAAGTCGGTTGACAGATTCGGGTAATGACGGTAGTTGAGAATCTTGTTTCGACTTCTAAATATTAATTGCACTTAGTTTTTAATCAGCTTCTATACATTTTTAATTTAGTTGAAGATACAGGACTGGAGTGTCTTAAGTGCCCGTTCACGTGCACCTGAGATTATGTACTAAATAATACGACAGATGCCGCAATAAACCTGGCCACCTACTGCGGCTCAAAAAAAAAGTGTACGAGTACCATCGCCACGAAAAAAGAAGACATATTAAAATGATGGCGTTTCGATGACAATTATTTAAGTCTCTGCGACTTTGTGCGTCGGAGGTTTCAAAACGAAACAGAAACGCGACAAGCTATTGACAGCGATTAACGATTTAAAGGTCTTGGATGCTATCAAAATTGATTCCAAGGGATCGCAAAAACACTTTCTACAACTATTAATAAATGACCTCCTTTAAGACCTAAATCTTTGTTTCTAGAATTGCTTCAACTAAACTTTCATTTACAAATGACATTGCCTTACTGACAACTAAAAGAATTACTTACTAGATCGCCTACCCAAAGATTTAGATTTATAGATATAAAACCACTATTTAAACTGTCATCGAAAACAGACTCGCACCAACTGACAGCATGATGAATGTGTACGATAGCTCCCAAAATATAATTAACATAATTATTTCTATAGTTTTATTACTGGCGCAGTTAAATTTTAATTATAACTGGTTTTATCTCCGATTCGTTAGTCCGAGTTGGGTAATAAGTAATAAGGGCTTTTCCGGTGGGAGTTTGCGGCTGCCATGTTCCCAGGTCGAGGTGTTATTTCGAGTGAGGTTTTATGGTGGGCTATGGCGAAAGATTCGGAGATTAATGTATATAGAGCAGCAGCTATAAAAAACATGTCTTTTTAATGGAAATGTTTGACGAAAGAGAATCAAATGAAACTTCAGTCAAGAAACTGCAATAAAGAAAATTCGGTGAAGGCAAGGGATTCATGACAATCCGTTTATTGGATACTAGATTTTGTCAGCGATTTCTCTCGCTTGGAGGTCGGATATTATCCTAAAAAGTATCCTATAAGTTAATCCAGGTTATAAACTATCTGAGTGCCAATTTTCATCCAAATCCGTGCACTAGTTTTTACGTGGAGTAACAAACATCTATCCATGCATCCAGCCTTACAAACTTTCTCATGTATAATTTTAGTAGGATAGTAGGATGATTATCAAATTATCATTAACCAAACCCTTTTATCAAACCAAAAACCTCGATAATGAAAACCGACTTAGTCTAGTTTCATACACTCTTTTCCCGATCTCTGGCTTACCACGGAAAATTTCACTCCCAACTCAGTATGAAAATTAATTTGAAAGTACCCAACTATCTTTTAATCACAAAGTTGAAAGTCACTTCCAATAAAACGACGGTTCTGATGAAGATTAATTACTGAAGGAATTTTAACATCGATTTTAGGAGCTTTAATAATTACAGGTTTAATGAAATTAAGGATTCTGTGGACCTTAGCTTAGTCAAGATTATGGGGCAGATTTTCAAATGAAATTGGCTATTCTCGGGTCGCAAATCCGTAATCTTTAGCGATGTTTCCTTCAGGGAAAGGATATTAAATAAAGACTTCCTTCAATTCTTGTCTGACAATATTTTGATTACTTATACAGAGAAATGGATTCCATTTGAAATTGCTAGACAATTGCGTTGTACCTATGTGCGAAAATTTTGTTGGCGCTTTACTTTGTGAACATTATTTCATTGAAATAATTTTCAAAACTATCAGAGTCTCTCAAAACAGTGAAGGAAACCATCGTGAGGAAAACGGCATGTCCCAGAACCAAAAATTCACCCGAGTAAAAACACAGCGAGGCCGAGCAAGGACACCTGTCAAATTGTGTTGTCATTCATTAAGGTCCCAAACTAATCTTATAACCAAATGTGATACGGAGTGGGAAACGCACGTCACTTCGGCCGAAACTACGGATTTCTTGCTTAGAGAGTAAACTCCCTGAACCTGTTAACCTTCCTCTGTACCAAATCAAAAGTCATTCACTCCGGTTGAAATCTTAATCATCTACATTCAACATTCCCGATTGTATTATAAAATAATTATCTAGTAGCGGGACTTCGGGAAAAGATAAAAGTTGATTATGATACACCGACTGATAACTTTTAATTAAGTTTACACCCAGTACCCGAATAATGTTTATTCATTTCAACAATTAATTATTACGTAACGTTAAAAGCTTTGAAAGCTTCTGTTCTTACATTAGTGTTAATTTTCTATATAGGCCGCTCTTTATCTATATTGAATTCTTTTACTTTTTTCGTTCTATTAAGTCGAGGAATTTAATATCAATTTGATGCCTTATGAAAACGTTTCATTCTGGAAATTAAATTAGGTTATTATCATTGGGATTTGTTCACTTAAGATAAATTGTAGCTACAATCTTTATTTTGATTAGGTGGTATATGGGTAAATGTTGCAAGAAATACCTTATCTAGAGTCGTACTGAAGCTTTAATAGAAAGACGATAATCTGATAAACCAATCCTTACACATTTCAATATTAAATTCACTTAACCAAATCCTAATCGGTACAAAAACATGGCCGCATCGAACGGTCAATTTAAAAAACGTTCGAAATCCGTTAAGAAAACAAAACATTCCATTCCAAATTCAAAAAGGAGTGAACAAAGAGCTGTCACTCAAACGTAGCAATAGACACGCCCAGGGAAGGTTCAATCAGAGGCCTCTTACTTCGTAATTACTCATGATTCTTGGTCAGTTCCGGCGTAATGACAGGGTACGATTTGATGATGCATTCTCTAAGGTCATAGAATAAAAAGTGATGACGTAAGTGTATGATTAGGATGATAGTATTCATTACTTTTTAATTTAGTTCGGTCATCGTCGGCGTTTCTTCATACCATGGCGGAAGAACACGAAGCATTCCAAGCTTAATGTACGATAGTTTATAATATTCTCTTTAAGTAGGTACGCTTCTCTTGCTTTTCTCATAATGAAACACTCTCCTTCCCAGGAGCTAATTATTTTTTCAAAAACATCTTTAAGTATTAACTGAGTTACTTCAAGTTACATTAAATCTTGCGAAATGCAGTTTTCTTGTTGACTCGGGAAAGTACTTTGTGTATTTGTTGTTTTATGAAGGCCGTTAAGTACTCTAGCGTACCGAGGGGTCTATTAAAACTTGATATTTAAACTTAAGTGCTGAAATTGGATTCAAAGGCACGATACTGCTAATTGTCGTAATTGGTTTACTTCAATTAATACAGAATTAACCTCACTACATAAATGGCAATGATTCACGCAGTGCTAAATTTAGCACCTCTGCGCTCTTGATCTATGCGTCAGCGGAGGAAGCGATAATTCGTGGGTAGTAAGGTACAGTGTGTTCGCGATTTAGTTTCCAAACATGTAAACAAATATGTTTATGGAAAAAACAACTTTAATACCTAGGACTAAATTCAGTTTGCGCTACAGTTTCAAAACATTTTATGCCTGTTCAATAGATGTAATCATTCTGAATATTACCTAATTTGCACTTGCAAAAGGTTGATTTTCGTTTAAGAGGAAGTAACGTCAATTGGAATCAAGGATTTGAATAGACTGTAGGTACAAACGAACGTATGAATCTGTGTTAATCGCGTTGTGAGCGGTACAATGCCGGCCGCGGCGGGGAGCGCCGCGTCGCGATTGAATATTTAATTGAATGTGGAACGCACATGGCGAGTTGAACGACCAAGTTGCTTGACCGATGGATGGTGATAAGATAAGCTGTATTGAGTTGGGACACCGCCCGTCAGTGAAAACACTGCCGATATTTTGCGATGTTACAAGGTGGTATTCATAAATATGATTTAGAATCACAAAAAGTTAGTGGTTCGCTAAATACTTATTAAGTACCAATTAAAATTTTATATTTAACTTTAGGGATATTAGCGTCTTCCAAATGAAACATCTTTAGATAAAATAAAATATAGTCACAATTTTTTTCAATAACTTTATACATTTTAACATTATGGAGCACGATATGATTTGGAGCTTAGAGGGCCATAAATCACGCTTACTAATAAAAAAGATTTTACAACAATTAAAATTCCACAAACCTGCATGGGCCCTTATGAACGTCATATCAATTTTAACCCTATTACATACCTACTGCTAATCAAGATCGTTATGTAAATTATAGTAATTCGTACGTCATTATTAACCCTCCCATGCGCGAGCGGTCTCGGAGACCCATTGCAATATTCGACGCAGAATCTGTCACAGTGACATAGACGCGTCAGCTGCTCCGACACAATACTGTGATCCAATTTTAACGTACATCTGCCGCAAATGTCAAAGCTTATAGGATAATCGCAATTTTGCTGAATTGGTATTTGATTGTGTTTTGATTTTTAGTTCAAATATCTTGTGTTGATTATGTCACATTTTTTGTTTGGAAGCTAAATTAGGTTTGATTTTAAAATCCTTTCTTCCATACTAATATAATTATGCTACTCTATCTGCCTGTTACCTTTTCACGACTTAACGGCTTTCGATAAAATTTGGCACACAGGTACAGCATGCCCTGGGTTAGGACATAAGATACTTCCAATCCCGGTTGTACGTTCTCGTGGGATAATTTTTTACCAAACATGATTTAAACTCCAAATTAGATTTTGTTTTTTTTTTTAATTACACGAAAAAAGTAGTACCATACACCTACCATTGAAAAATAAAAGGTTCGTTAAAATTGTATTTTTGTGAGAAGGAAACGAACAAAAGGATTGCAATAAAAAATAGGACGGTCTAGTTTATTTTCGTTACGTTACTCATAAAACAAAGGTTCTGTTAATTGGGATACCATGTTTTTCTAAATAAACATGTAGCGCTTTAGCGCGGAGGGTTGCCAAAACGGATTTTAATTTCATCCAAAAAAAGAAAAGCAAAAATAATCGAACGAAAATTGAGACTTTTTAAGGCCAGCGAGCGCTTTGAATTAACGAACGCTGCAGCAGAGAGAAAACAACACCATTGATGGACGGAATACATACTCCTCTTGCATTTTTGAACTTGCAAGTATAGATCGCAGTTACTTGGATCTTAAAGAAACTGTTGATACAGTACACGACGACGATGGAGCCAATAATTTCAATGAATAAAAAGCAAAAGTCACCCTTTTTATATCTAGTAAGAAGCACTACCGGAAAATCACCTTTTTAATATTAAAAAAGTGTCTTTCATCTATTATGGCTTTCTGTTATGCCTCACACCGCTATCGCACCCCTGGGCTAAGGCCTACGGTCCTAACACGCCGGGTGTTCTAAAAATGGCGACGAAATCTAACGCGTGTGAATAATTTTGTGACACAAATGCAACCGTTGTTGACTTTACTCTCCCCATTATTACTTTTTACGGTTTAACAAGCTCGTATTTTTACTTATCTCGTTGTGTGAATTGTTATTATACATTTTTCGTACAAAGGGTGGCAACCCTAGTTTCGTATCGGTAGGGCTGATGCTATTGTGGTCGCTTATATCAACGACGTATATTGTGACGCTTTTAAACGCGAAACTTTTTTATTAGATGTCTTTTTACAACTCTGTGTAGTTTTTATGAGTTTGATGAGCGATGCCGGCCCGAGAATTTAGAGGCGATCGTCACGATCTTAATATCCGGGAAAGTTTTGACGAGCGCTAAAAAGATGTGTACAATATTTTTATCGCGATTCGTGAAGCTTTTACAGCAGCAGAATTTACGTTGTTTGTTTCAAACTCCCCGAAAGAAATATTCAATTTTGAACTCATGATTTCGCACTATTTGCTTTTGCAGCACAATTACGCTTGAATTGACACAGCAGCATGATTAAAATAACGCTAAAATAACATATTTGCATTTAAAATTAGATCGACACATATTTACTTTGCCTTTGAAAACTAAACGCAACACGAATCCTATTAAAAATAAATCAACATTAATTATAAGCCAGCATTGGGACTGGGACCGACCGCCAAACAGTTATACAAAAACAATTATATCAAAACACGCTGGAAATACAACAGCTGACAACACAGCCAATCCGATCAACCCGTACGATGCAGCCTAAACAGAAAACAATAGAGCGACCTTTCAATAATAGAACATCGGCTATGAACACGATACCAATTACCTACGAGTATGTTACGTCGATACTGGAAATTTCAAATTGATATCGAATAAATTCAAAGTTTATTAGCTGTTGCGCTAGGTGATTGTGATTTTTGTTTGCGCTGGTATCGAATAATTGGTATCGATTTTGTGATGTTACCAACACTGGAAATAAATGTTAGTCATTTGTTGATACGATCGGATGATAAGAATACAAAATTGTTTTATTGTAATTTTGACACTGTGTGGTTTTGGTAAAAAGAAATTAAGTAAGTGCCTATTAGAAAATAATTTGACTGAGGTATTAAAGTACATAAACATTTTGTCGTAAAAGTCAATTCACGTCAAAATAGGATGCCATAAAACCGTAGCCCTATTTGCTATAACTGAAGTCAAAAACGTCGCTCTAGTAGCTTTCAATACGAGCGGCAGTCACAAAATTTTCATCGTACTACAAACTGTCAGAATTGCTAACGTGAAAGCAATATTCGTTCAGTTTTTTTAAGCACTGTAACGGAACTATTAACCTGTGTCAAGCAAAGCACAAAGCGTCGGTTCGAGTGACCACGTTTTAACAACAATTTCACCGTACAGAGACCAATTACGATACCTCGGGTCGATCAAACGGCTATCGGTGAAAAATGGGTATCGTTTCGACCGGCGAGCAGCGGAAGGGTTGGTCCGTTTGTGAGAAATTTTGCCGCGTGATCGATGTTTTCGCGGAAATTTTCCGGATAAAATCCTGTGGACATAAATAGCAGATTATTGGTTTCGTTTGATAAGGTCCAGTGTATATATTTGGAAAATGAAATGGATTTATATTTTTTAATACAGTTGCTCAAAAAGTGGTGTATTGCAGGGACGTATAGCGTTCGGGATGTGGGCTATTACATACTAGTGCTTTTTTTTTACCTTTCCCGAACTCGTGCGTTCTCTTTCCCAACTGTCAAAATAATGTCTATTAAAAAGAAAAACCAACCATGAAGTTTTTACTAAAGAGTTTTTGTGATTCATACAAATACGTATATTTCTAAAAGGAAGCTACTAATTTATTTCAATATCAGATTTAATGATTTAATTGAATGAGTTAGGTTAGGTTTCATTTCATTTCATCTCATTAAATTTCATTTTCATTTCATATCAATAAAAAAAATCTACTGAAGACTAAGCTGTATGGATAGTTCCCTTTGCCTATCAAAATGGGTGAAAAAAAAAACTCTGCTTATATTATACGGTTGGCGCCATTTTCCAGAAATTTTCTTTGCGAGTTTAGTTGTTTGTTGCACAAAATGAGTAATTTCGACCCTATTTTTTTTGAATTAACACCACCGGAACTCAGTATAATTGCACAAAATGCTTCGGAGAACATTTTACCGGAAAAGTCAAAAAGTCGTTACATATCTACATACGACGAATTTATTGCGTGGAGAGAAGAGAAAAAAGCAAATAGTTTTTCAGAAAATGTTATGTTGGCATACTTCTCCGAACTCTCAGCAAAATTAAAACCGTCTACGTTATGGTCGAGATTTTCGATGATAAAAAGTATGCTGAAAATAAGGAACAACGTGGATATAAGTGAATACCCAAAATTAAATGCTTTCTTAAAACGACAATCAGACGGTTTTACAAGTAAAAAGTCGAAAATATTAACATCCAATGAAGTGGAAAGGTTTTTGAACGAAGCTCCCGATGATCGTTATTTAGCCACAAAGGTAATTTATTAATAAGTACTTATATTTTTCTTTAGTATTCAGTTTACGAAATCGCAAAATACAGTCAAAACATTATTTAAAAAAATATTAATCAAATCCCTTTTTTTGTAGGTTGCTCTGATTTTTGGCGTTGTTGGAGCTTGCCGCAGAGAGGAGTTAGCCAATATTACTTTAAAAGATATTGAAGCCCATGGAAAAATGCTACTAATCAAGATTCCGAACACAAAAAATAAGATACCGAGAAGCTTTGTTGTTGAAGGAGATTTTCTTAGAATAGTGCAAAAATATATGAATCAGCGGTCCCAAAAAGGAAAAACCGACCGTTTTTTTCAAAATTACCAAAAAGGGAAGTGTACAGCTCAAGCAATCGGGATAAACAAATTTGGTAATATGCCAAAAGAAATAGCAACGTTTCTTGGTCTGCCGGATGCTGAGTATTATACTGGGCACAGCTTCAGGAGGACCTCTGCTACATTATTGGCAGATTCAGGAGCCAATTTGACGTCCTTAAAGCGACTAGGAGGTTGGAAATCAGACAAAGTTGCAGAAAGCTATATTGGTGATTCATTAAACAACAAACTAGAAACTGGGAAAAAAATCACACAATCCATTAATTTAAGGTCCAGTCCGTCTTCTTCACATGTTGAAGAGAACGTTCGTCCATCTACCTTCGTTGATAATGATAATTCATCAGATCCAATTCCATCAACTAGCAAACGCCATTGTATGACAAATATACATGAACAATCATACGAAATTAATAATAGTTTGTCTCAAACAGTAAATATGCAACCTAAAACTTCCCCAGTTACTTTAAAAAACTGTACCAATTTCAATGTACATGTGTACTATAACTTTTATAAGAAATAAATGATTAGTTGAGTTTATTGTGTTTTTATTATTTTATTAAATTGCTTCATTTTTTCGCAACTGTATTAAAAATAGTCGTTCAGTACACCTGCGGAACCGTCATTGCAACTTGTTCCGACTGTCAACCCTCGCCTTCGGCTGCGCCTCGGCTCGGGTAGACATTTGTCGGAACTCTTTGCAATGACAGCCTTTCCGCACTTGTAATGAAATATACTATTTTGGGAGCGTTACTATTAGTCAAAGCGATGACATCGAGTCGAATGTTTTTTTAAAGTGATAATATAATATTATCTAAATACGTATCTCAATAAAACACTAATAATAGGCATCAATGTTTCAGCAAGCTACTGAATACATTAAAAAAAACTGCAAAATATATCAATCCCAACGTAAAACGTACGAAAAGATCTCCGATATTATTCTACTAACAAATATAACTTGAATTGTGAAATCAAAGACATTTGCCAGGTACTTGTGAGGGGTACTTCCAACTTATTATTAGATATTCACAAAATATTCCGATCACGAAACTGTACTCCAGGAGAATAAATTTAATTTATTCTACTCCACCCGTTACCGTTTTTCATAACCTGATATATAAAGAATTCCAATTTTATCGTCGAAATTGTTATTTTCTACATATTAGCTGTGTTATTTTATCGCTTTTTCTCCCTTTATTTAGTACCTGTAATAACACTTATTTACGAAATATCGGGTGTTAATAATGTACGCGTACAAAAAATCTGGAAAAGGCAATCTGATTTTGGTCTAAAACGCTTTTTGACATGAAAGGGACTTCCATTCAATGTTAGAAGTCTTTAGTCAATGGCATTTTATCGTTAAATAGCTTTTGCTAGCGGCTTTGTCCGCGTGGAGATCGGTGTATTAAATGTACATAAAAACTTTCGTCTTGAATCACTGTCTATTGATGAAAAGCGCATTAAAATCTGTTGCATAGTTTAAAAGATCTAAGCCTACAGACACGAAAAGCGACTTTGTTTTATAATATGTACTGATAAACTAGGTATAGGATTATCCTATTGTCACACACTATTTTTGACGGCTGGGAGTCCGGGGGCAACGGCGTAACGTTCTTTTCGAGGCACGCAGGGGTCTTGGTATTTAAAGATGGCCACCTATCCATGGACCAACCGCGGCAAACGATCGGTAATCCTAAATACATCCTATCGTATTGTTTTTAGTATAAAATATCACAACTTGATTCAAAGTAATCTCAACTAAACCCGACACCCAGTATTATTTAATTTTTTATTTTTTATTTTTTTTTATTTAACCATTTATGTACACACATATATAAACAGACAAGAAGATTAGAACAGAAAAATAGGTACAGAGGTGATGCTTATTTCTAAAGAAATCTCTTCCAGCATACCTGCGATAGGAGAGAAGATAAAGAGATGTAGACAGCGTGTGAAAGGGTAAATAAGAAAATAAACTACATTGTTTTACGATCAAAAACAATAATACACTAAACAAATTAAACAACTAATATGGGAATATACTTACATACATAATTACAAACATACATACATACATATTTCTAAAATAAATATCACTAAAATATGAATAATAATAATGTAAATAAAATAATATATACACAACTATGACATTCATAATACAAAAAGAAAATCTAAAAAGCAGCAATTGAAGTGGAAATTCCAGTAAGAAAGGAAATAAAAATAATAGGAAAAGGAGCGCCGACTGTTTATCATCTGGAATAAGTTGCAACAACATTTCACGGCAGGAGCGCTTTCTTCCGAGATGTTTGCAATCTCTCACAAGTTTTGCTGTGGTTCTATTTTTAAAATCAACGTGTTTTGTGTCTATGGTACGTAGGTATAGTTCATGCGAAAATAAGTGCCGATTTTATAAACAGATCATGACTATAGACAAATGGAATATTAAGTTAAAATAAATAAACAACATAACCTTTACTAAAAAGAGATTCTTATTTAGATGCAAATATGAAACGAAAACAAAGGTCAGACAAAAAGGTTAGTCCTCCGAAAGTTAAAATAAAATGGCATATAATTATTTTATCGTCTTCTTTGACCATGTATTCACCTGAAGGACTAAGTGCGGAAAACAAACCCTCTAACAGAGAACACAAATGATCATTCATTATGTGACTCATACTAAGCTATTTTAGTATAATAAAATTTAGAATATTCTGTAGAACAGGAAATCTACAGAGATAACCTTTGTTGATACATAGGAAAGTTAACACGACACTCTTGAACTTGATGGCCTCAATTTCCCTCCACAATACAAAATGATTAAGTAAATAATATTACAACAGATTGCAACTGACACATATTCCACGTCCTACTTATATACGTCTGATATCACATTTGTCACTCGCCATTAGTCGTAAATAATAAGAAATGACTACTTAACATTATATAGAGCATGTCAGAAAATAGATAAGTCACTGCAATATATTGGAACGAATTTTTGGAACGAAGTTCCATAGCGCGCGTTGCGAAAGGGGGCTAGACGGAAAAAATTAAGACCAAAAGTTGTAACGACACTTTTTGCTACATTGTTGTAAGCCGTGCGGCGTGCGCGTGTTTCTCTGCAGACAGAGACACAGACAGAGTGCATATATATGTGTGTGTGTGTATGTACATATATGTAAAAAAAATTAAATTTTATTACAATTCCTTCACTAATTAATCGAAAGGAACTTCGTTCCATCCGGGTGTCCCTTGACACCTCTCAAGTTTTTTTTATTATAAATAAATAATATGCAATTGCGTCTCTTCCTTCCTTACAAAAAATCCTAAACATCCTTTACTGTTCTCTTGCCTTTTCAGACGTAGACACATTGTTTCCAACAAATTGTCTAACGAATTATTGACGATCACATTACCTACTGTGAGCTGGTGACAAACGTGTTAGGCTAGAAAAGGTTTTTATTCTGTTGGTGTTCGCATGACATGGACAAAGGCCCCGGGTTTGGTAAACATTTGTGATTTTTGTTCAGAAATTATGTCAAGTAATAGAGTAGCTAATATTAAAAAAAAATGACTACGGTAAAATTTGAAAGGACTAAAAAATATTTTTATTATGAAAACCTATTACACGATTGACGATTTTCTTAATGATTATTCACTAACTGGTTGACATTATTATTTTGATCCTGGTTTTTATTTCTGTTTGACATTATATTATATAGTCTTTTTTTTTATTGCTGTGACCACGCTTACATTTTTTATTTTGCATGTTTCCTTTTTTCTTTTTTTAATTTGTAATTCCAATGTTAATTTTTGAATTTTTTATTAGGTAATGTAAACCTTTGCATGCCCATGTGACGGTAAAATATGGAAAACTTTATTATAAAAACATCTATGGTAATACCCATGTTTGCAAAGAAATAAATGATTTGATTTTTGATTTGAAATTGCATTGGTAAAAAAAGATGGCGGAGTAACCTCCGCGCCAAAACAACCTAAAAGCGCCGTACTGTTTATATGAGTTCATGCGGTCTCTATGCGAGTTATAACTCTGTGTAAATAACTGGAAGAATCTGAACTCATCATTAATTATTAGAGCGGCCATCTGTCGAGTAACTTATGATCGATATTGAGGGGTGCCGATTGTGATTGTGAATTGAGTTTATTTGATTTACGATTTTTTTTGTTGTTCGTTCTTGCATATGAAGGGTAAGCTCAGCGTTAAATAAGAATTGGAGTTTCAATTAATTTCAAAATATATTAAATAGTTTCTAGGCAAACGAACGCATTTATTTCCCAAAAGAATCTACGAATAATGTAACCGAATACAAATCTGTGTGAAATTAACTGAATGATTTCGAAAAAATACCAACAAGCAGAAACCTTCACAAAAATGTCACTCGAAAAATTCCGGAAGGACCCATAACGGCCCAAATTCCTAATAACACCCAACATTAATCCAGTTAAGTGCGGATAAAACCTGTTATAACTGGATCTAACCAGTTATTGGAGGATGTCGTAAATTTTACGTGTACCAATAACGTGTTGCGATGTGCATGTGACATAAGCCGTGTTCGCCTAAATTGGACACTATGCCAGCATCAGAACTTCGACTTGGTAATAAAAATTGAGTTTTACATTGGACCCTTATGCAGTTTTGACTATGGAACATGTTGTTTTTAAATGCAGCCAGTTCTTTCGTATAGAAGACTTTTAAGGAGCCAAGCTATTTAAAATTACACACTGCTAATCTTCAAAACGGTAAGAGCAAAATTATTTTTCTGTTACAAATGTGATCAAAAGTTACTGATTCCAACTACGCTGAGAATCAGCACTTCTAATGTCAAAATTACATAAAACAGTCCCCCCAAAGCGCCCTCCTTTCACCACTTCCTAGTGCTTTAGCTGGGAAGAAGAACCGACCAACAAATACCCCAGCAGCACAGCTGTTCAGTTAAAAAACCTGGTTCTAAACACTAGTATGCATTAAAATTTACATTACGCAGCACAGGACATAAAATGCCATATGTCAACTAGCACACATCAATATACCGACAGAAACATCGAAAACTATACTCAAGCAGAAACAGAAAAAAACAACTTACCTAAATAGCACTTGATACCTTAACTAAAATATTATTGCCATAATCACTTTTCTATTTAAAAGTTTTATGGGCCTCAAAAAAGGCAGTTCTCGTCACTTCCCCGATATTTAAATAAGTCTCACAAAAGCCTTTACAAAAGCTCCAGCATGTTTAATCTAACAAAATTTAGCAAAACATAACATCTATGAAGAATAAAATAAACAGTTTACCTGAAAAGATTTATGCACAGTGCTTTCTGCGCGCGTTGCATATATACACTTGCATACAATGCAACAGAGCTGCCTGTAAAACAGTATTATCGGCATTTTATAGAGAATGCATTGCCTTTGAGCACGACTAGGAGCAGGTTTTATTTAAAGTAACTTAGTTGTTAAAATCGTCGCTTTTTGACGCCGAAACTGGCGACTTTTGTGTCGTTTTGTGAGCTTAAAATGGAGTTAGTGTTGTGTTATTTGATAGGAGTTTGTTCGAAGAGTTTGCATTTGTTTTTTTATTGGGTCTTTGGTGTAATGATTTATTAGGTAGTTTGTTATTGGAAGAATCAACTCTTCTGCGTCTTCCTTTTACGCTGTTATTCAAAAATATTGTCCTTGGTCCTTGGTTTTGCTATTATTGGCTTTTCCATTAGCATCATCATCGACAGCCCGAAGCCACCCACTGCTGCGTCTGCTGTGTATAGGCCTCTATTTTAATCTGCCAATACCCACGATCCTGTGCGAACCTCATCCAGGTCATACCCGGGATGTCGTCCACCCATCTCGCTGCCTCTGCGTTTTGGCCTTGCCATTACAAGGTAAAAAATCATCCTAGTGCTTGCCATCTTCTTGTGAATGAATATGCAATCTATGGAAATTTATTTCTTACTCTAGAAATCAATTTCCACAGACTGAATATTCATTTATGTATCACCTCTTGCAACACCTAAATGATAATATTAATATAAAAGCAAACTAATGACGCATCCCTATCGCTTCATCAAAGCACACACTCTATATGCGACAATATTTAATGGTCGTCGTATCTAACTGGCACAAATCGTAGACGTCGTCGACCGATATGTTCCGATAACAACCGATACTGGCCGATAGCTGACGATATCGGTGGACACACAATGAGCGTCAGTGTTGCGAAAGCTGACGTTACTAAAAGTACTGTATTATCTACTGGTTCTGTACTTCAAAAAGCTTCATTGATAAGACTGTTTGAATTTGTAGCGTTAGTGAGTTGGTGTTTGATAGTTTCTTTTTAACCAACTTTTAAAAGGAAGAGGTTTTCAATAAGTATGGTTCTTTCTTGCATGTATGTTCCGCGATATGTCCGGCAATTTTGTGGATCCATTTCCAAAAGTCTTTTTTTAATGAATGAGGGATGGTCCCATATTAATTTTATTGACTTTCCTTTGGTAGTGTTTGCGTTAGCTTCGATAATACGTATTGAATCTACTTATGTAGAAAAATAACTTTAAATCTATGGTTCGTGGCAAAAAAACTAAAATACGGATCCAAAGACACCGACTTCTGACTTTTTATAGCCCTCAGCTACACTATTGCCGTTGATTTGGACAGCCTTATCCTGACAAACACAGTCAAAGAACTAAAACATAATATTTATATGAATTATATGATGAACCAGTGCTGTAAAATGTTAAGTTAGAGTGTGCGAACGTTATTTATTAAAAGCTTATAGCCACAGATATGACTAGTTCCTAATCAATTCTTGACAAATAAACGAATTACTTCAAAATCCTAGCGCAAATTATCCTCAACTTTAACTCCCAAAACAAATCTTCATTTATCAAAATAGTCTCTTTAAAATCAAAACAGACTCCAAAATAGACAGTCTGACGGCACTTAATTCTTGAAAATCTCTCTTTTAATAAAATGTTGAGGTGAATACACTTGAGCCCGTATTATAATAGTTAATGGTATTATCTTGGGGACGCGCCGGGAATCACAATAAGCAATTAAGAACGTGAGAATAACAAAATAACAAGGTACAGAATGCTAACTCTTGGCGATAAGAGATTCAGAATTGTCGGTACGGAGGTACCTATCTTGTTTTCGATTTGTAGTTCCTATGTCATTGTTGTATTATTTCAAATTATTATATGGTTTATGTAACTCGATTAATTTCGTTAAATCAATGTTTTTTGTTTTTTTCTTGTGTGTAATTTAATTTTAATAGGATAATTTATTTAGTATGAATTTAGAAACAAATGATTTTAATGAATAAATGGGTATGTATGTTGCAGTGTGCAAACTGAGTTCAGCGCTTGCTTGGCAATAACAGTGTAGTTTCCACGAATTATCGATTTCCATCAAGTTCTGCTTAGGATACACCCGTACCCAGTATTAGTAGTTTCCACGAATTATCGATTTCCATCAAGTTCTGCATAGGATACACCCGTACCCAGTATTAAACTAGAAGGCTGAGACATTGTCAATAACGAAATCTGTTAGCTCTGCATGCTATGCAATCAGAAGCCTAAGGGATGAACTCACCTTGTCCCAACTTAGGATGGTATACTTTGCTCTGATTGAGTCAAGGCTCAGATATAGTATGGAGCTTTGGGGCAACAGCTACAAGTACAATGTACACTCGGCATTTGTTATTCAGTAAAGAGCCTTAAGGACAATTCTCCGCATGAAACAGACAAAATCGTGCAGGGACCACTTCATCAAACTTAACATTTTAACAGTGCCGTGTCTCTACGTTCTAGTGTTGTTAACCAAGTTTGTTAAGAACGACAACGAGTAAAAACAAGCTAGAGATATTACTCGTAGGAAAGACTTGCCTTCGACAATCCAACCGAAATTGAACGTGGTTCTTCATAGTCCTAGAGTTCAATTTGTCTTTTTATACAAGTTGCCAATAAAATTTAAAAGTATGAAGAACATTAACTTATTCAAGAACAAATTAAAGACATATTTATTAAAGAAGGGCTATTACAATATCGATGAGTTCATAGATGTTAAACGACAGCCACAATTAAATTATTTGTGAATCATTTTGTTACATGTTTTATTTTTATACTTGATAATGAACTTAAAATTTGTTTTTATCAATGATTTGTTGGTGTTATATTTTAAACGCATAATTAATTTTAAATATGAATGTACTCAATGTTTTTATATTTTATTTTTATTATATTTTATCTCTCAATAATGTAATTTCCAATTTTCAACACAATGTATTTTGTTATGAAATAAAATAACTTATGACTTATGCACCCTAATTGCGTAATACACTGTCTATCACAATCTGAATTCATGGATTCAATTCAAGCATTTTTATTGGCCATCCATTACTGCATATGTTCGAGAAATTCATTTGCTCAACAAAGTAAATCACGCAATGAATATTGTTGAACTATCAAAATGAAAGCTGCTGGGGAGTTTGTTCCGCCACTTCTTCTTCCCAGCTAAAGCGCTAGGAAGTGGTGAAGGGTGGCGTTTTGGGGGACTGTCTCATGTATTTTGACGTTCGAAAAGTGCTGATTCTCAGCCTAATTTGAATAATTGACTTTTGATTTTGATTTGAAAACCATTTTAGTAAGACTTTTAGTTTCCAACTTCAAATTCTGAATTCAGCAGCAGGGCATTTGTGCTTGCTCCTGATATTAGCATGTATTACCGGTATACCAACACCAAACGATGTTCACTTCGCATGTGCTCTTAGTTTCTCACAGACGTTTTTTGATGATTCATTATTAAGTTTACACTTTTTGTAACTAAGTTGTCATTAAATGAAAGAGTTAAACCTCTGTCCTTTACTTACTCTGTGGTAAAACTTAGCTAATTACCTATAAGTATGAATATTTTGTTGTGTAATTTATTTCGTGTGAAGTCGTTAATTAGGTACATGGAGTCTCTAGAACATGAATTATTTGCTTTATTGAATGATTGAGATCTTAAGTTCTAAGAAGACGAAAATGTTTCCTAACTCATTCAAGTTAGCAAATAGATAGGATAGAGCTCCATCTTGATCAGAAACTTACGTCTCTCGATTGGAAGTACTAGATATGTTACTACTAAGTTTAAGACGAATTTTCTAATGTTTAGCCTATCTTACCCTAAGTTCTATACCTAAATCAGAAATCAGAGGTTTCATTCGAGTGTATGTAAATATTTATTTCATTTCACGTTCACCGACCACCTTACAAAGGATTGAACGTTCAATTTCTCTTTTCATTTCAATTTTTGACCATTCGGTCGGCCAGTTTAAAGCTGAGTGCTATAATCCTACATCATTGATTGGTTCACTAATGAAATCATTTTTCACTTTTGATTCATTTTACGTTCAGACGTTTCACTTCGAGTGAAAGAAGCCATGAACAAAAAGTGAATCCGATATCGCCTGTTAGACTAAAAAAATATACGAAACAATTGAGATTGTCAATCTCTTTAACAAAATCTGGCTTATTAGCCGATTCGCACTTTACTCCACCGCCTCGGGCGAATCGAACGGAAATAATATATTATTTTCTCTGTAGGCGACTCGCACGCAGTTAATTTATTTGTGGGCGAGTCGACCACTCCAGAAAAACGAAATTTCGTATTAGAAAATGGGCAAGTTTTGAATTGTGTACAATAAAGTTCTGTAAAAATGTACAATGTAAATACATGCAAAAAAGGTGCATAATAAAAATAAAAACGTCCCAATTGCTTACTAGGTGTCGATTCGCCCACAAATAAGTTGACTTCGTGTGAGCCGCCTTAAGAAAATAATAAAGTATTTTAAAGTTTCGATTCGCCCATTGCGAGCGAGTAAATTCGAGCGTATCGACGATAATAAACCCAAAATGTCTGTAAACATTCCTAATTTCCTTCTACAATACACCGTAACAAAACTTATTTACACTACATTTCACTGTTTTGGAAACAAATTCTAAACAAAGCATCTAGTGTAGGCGAAGTTCTTTTTATTTGTGCATCCGATTCACACGGAGCCGTATCCGAACCGTATCCGAGTTACTCCTACCGCCTAGCTAATGTAAACCTGCTTTATCTCGACTGTCGATAGCACTGGGTTTACTTACTTTTTGTCAGATTTGTGTCTATATTTATTATCTAGGTTTGAATAAATGTGTCAGTTTTTTCTGCCTTGTTCCCCTTGCCTTGCTTGTTGCCTTGTTGTTCAGTGGGAGTGTTTTGGACTTTTTCTAAACTAGCTTTTGCCAGAGCCTTCGAAATTCTCCCACGTAAACGTACTACTCTGGGGTGAAAAGTATCTTATGCCTAATCCAGAACTATCAGTGTGCGAAATTTCATCCACATCCATTCGGCCGTTTTTGCGTTGATTGAGTATCAAATATCCAAACTTTGTCATCTTAATTAGTCATCATACATCATCATCATTTCAGCGGAATGACGTCCACTGTTGGACATAGGCCTCCCCCAATTTGGGGGGGTTGCCATAATCGCCACGCTTGGCAGGCGGGTTGGCGAGCGCAGTATGGCGGTAAAATGCATAGAGAACGCTGCTGCCCATTCTCTAGTAAGTCCCTTTGTCGCCTCTTACGACACCCACGGGAAGAGATGGGACACATTAGTACGATTTTTTATTTTTGTGTATATCATTTCGCTCGCTGGTCAAACTAGGAGATTGTCGGGTACTTAACTGGTCTATCCTGTGAATGCCTTAATAAAATAAGGCCTCTAGCCAAGGCATTAAACTTATAAACTAAGCGACTATACGCTATGGGCACCCCTGTGGGGTACGGACCTCGGCTTAGGGCGTCGCTGGGGAAGGGCAACAAGGGACGGCCTGGGAGCCTACTCTCTAACTCCGTCAACGAAGATAGGGGCCCTACTAAATGGGGATAATCTTAGTGGATCCTACAGCCAATTAACTAACTTTTTTGGACTGGCAAAACATATCGGGAATAGGGACCGCTGTCAAATGGTGTTGCCATTCATTCTTAGTTCGGGCTCCAAAATAATCTTCTCTCAGTAAGTGATACGGAGTTGGAAACGCCCGTTACTTCGACCGAAACGACGGACTTCGTGCTTAGGGAGTCGGCCCCTTGGAACGGACCGTATCCTTCTTCTTTCGTGTTGCACGTCTGTCTTACCAAGGGGTATCGTATTACCCAGTGACTGGATTCTGTGTGTAAAATACTGGTGGTATTCAGCTGCATCCGGTTAGACTGGAAGCTGACCCCAACGTAGTTGGTTAAAGGCTAGGCAGATGATGACTCGTAGGACCTAATTGTGGAATGTCGACAGCATCTCTACGATGCTTTCGACATGTTAGATTGTATAACATTCATGCATGTCACTTTGAATATTCAAACAAAAAAAAAAAGTGTAAAAATTCAATCCACACAAGCGCCTATGATATCTTTCAAACTATCATTATTATCAAATTATCATAGTTTATATGTAATAAACACCGAAACACATTACCCCCCTCTGTCGCAGTCGGGTATCATCGTAATCAAAACCCGATACGTTTCATAGCACGTTAAAAATGACCGTTTAACATAGCATCAAATACGAATGTACGTTATTATAGATAATAAGTTGTAATTTATAACTTAAACGTGTGTATGGAGAAATTATGGAAAGGTATGAGTAGCAGCCAGTTACTACATTATGGTTGTCAATCGAAGGAACTTTTGCCCGCGGCTTCGCCAGCGTGGAGTTCGGAATTTATAAAACGGGAAAGTGCCACCAGGATATAAAGTATCCTATGTATTAATCCAATTCATAAACTATCTGTGTGACAAATTTCATCCAAATCAATTCAGCTGTTTTTGCGTGACTGAGTAAAAAACATCCAAAAGAGGTTAGTTTAGTCAATGGTTAGTGGGTTTTCAATAAAAAACCACTGACTAAATGATAAATATTTTTTTGTGTAGGTAGGTTTGTACAAACACTTTTACACGTCGATCATATTTTTAAAACTAGATGAGGTTGACGTTTCCTATCTGGCTACTCTGAGAAGGAAGGCCGAAACCAACTCAGACATAAATTTGGTCAGATCATGTGAATACCATGTGTCTGAAATGTTCTTTTGAGGAAAAAACCACACAGATTGAGTGGACCTGTCCAGTCAGTGCACACACTTGCCACTAATCTTGCAGCTCTACTAAGAACATAAGGACCTCAACGATTCGACGAACATTACCAAAGAATGGACATTTAGGTAGGCCGAATAAATTACTCAAACTGCCAGATCATGATTAAAATCCAAACTATTTCAATAAAACTGTCAAATTAAACCATTGTTTAAACTGCCATCCCTACAAGAATAGAGAGGTGACACCTATTGCCTTAACGCAGTGAAATTTCTCCAATTAGTGTGTTTCCAATCAAATTAATAGCCCATAGAGGTTACAATGAACATTCGGTGTCCGGTTTTCGACCATAAATTAGATTTTACCGTGAATGTTGTTAGATAGCTACTAATACAACGCTTTGTAAAGACATTGTATGGGGATATTTGTCAAGATAAAGGTCGGTTTACTGTTGCGACATGGCGTGTGTGAAAGTGAAATTAAAGATTGTTGAATGCAATGAAATATGTGCTACCAAACAAAGATGAATAGGAATGTGCGGTATCTCGCCGCTCTAAGCGATTTGAGACGAGACTATCTAGGGTTCTAATATAAAGAATATTTGCATAGAAATTGAGATAATACGGAGATACGAAAGGGTATTTTTACCACGAACATAAAAGCTTTAACTAAAATGAGATAGAGCTTTAAAATCCTTAACATAAAAACGTAAACGATTTACATCTTCCGCCATAATTTATCCATAAAAGATGCTCCGAAAATTACTCACACATAACCTCAAAAATCAGTAGGTAGATGTAATTATGTAAATCCTATGACAAAAGAAGATAGCAGCTCATTCATTAAACCATTTATAAACCTATTCACGTCTTCCATAAGCCGACACTACCGACTTCTCGATAAAAAGTCACAATTTATATCCAAAAGTAATTTGGGAACTGTGTTAAAAGGGAAAGCACGGAGCTGGTTTGAAGGCATATATGTCAGAGTTGGAGTCAATCATGATGAGTGTGACATAGTGGTGTAGAGGATTAAGGTGAAAACATGGTTTATGGTTGATAAGCTATGGGTTTTTAATTAGGCAGTTTTGTTAACGGCATCGTAGTCGAGGATTAAGGTGGTTTTCAAGTGGTTGTGGGTGGTTTTTACGTAGCTGTTGATGTGGCACATGACCTTAAATTTGACAAAATACCAGTTAACCATAATCAATGTGAAATTGGTCAGTGTCCCACGTGTACACACCAGTGGCGAAAACACCATATAACGCGATTCCTCCCGGCTTCCGTTCGGGGATTCGCATCAGCAACTCTATCGCTATTAAAATGTCACGTCAATAGTGTCTACTATTGTTAAAAAATATAGTTACACTGCCGGTATTTAATTCATCATAACAACAAAAAATATTATC
Organism: Polymixis lichenea; assembly: GCA_949091785.1. Taxonomy (NCBI): domain Eukaryota; kingdom Metazoa; phylum Arthropoda; class Insecta; order Lepidoptera; family Noctuidae; genus Polymixis; species Polymixis lichenea. The sequence continues at coordinate 3,522,698 of OX420937.1, forward strand.
TAAAATAGCCAGGCGCCAAAACGTCATCGGGAACTAAAAATTCATACAACAGCGATCCCGTAATTATGTCACTGTAGGTCACGTGCCGCTTGATATGGACGAGAGCGGCTGTACAACGAGTTATGACAGAGACAGACATAGAAAAATGCGTCAGCAAGAGCGAGATGGAGGATATTGCATATTTTATTTGGTTTTCAGCTGTTCAATTTTATTGTGTTTAATTCTTTACTATATTAATTTGGAAGATTGTTTTTCTGAAGATTCTTTACATACCTATATTAATGTTGAATTGAGAATGATAGTAAGTATTCTTTATTGATAATTCAGTAAGTTAAAGCCGACTTCGCATCGGCTTCTCTCTTACAAAATGTACACCTCGCCGCTGGTAAACACCGTTAGCTATTTTAGCTTAAACTATAGATAGCCCTAAGCTAGTCAGAATACTGATATAACAAACGTTGTGGATACAAATCATCACCCACTGTTGAGCACATACCTCTTTTTTGTTGTGCCAATCCCCACGTTCCTGTGCCAGCCTCATCCAGGTTTTTCCCGCGATGTTAACAATGTCAAGCGCCCATCTCGCCGCCGGACTAGCGAAATCTTGTCTTCCTGTCCATGGACGTCACTCTGTCACAGAATTATTCCACCTGTCAGCACAGCGCCTGACCAGATGTCCTGCTCAACTATATTTGAGATCTATAATAGGTATGCTTTCCGATATCAAAGACGTCTTCGTCATCATCATCATCATCATATCAGCCGAAAGACGTCCACTGCTGGACATAAGCCTCCCCCAAAAGGGGGGGTTTGCCATAATCGCCACGCTTGGCAGGCGGGTTGGCGATCGCAGTATGGTAGTCAAAAGCATAGAGAACGCTGCTGCCCATTCTCTAGTAAGTCCCTTAGTCGCCTTCTACGACACCCATGGGAAGAAATGAGATGGATCTATTCTTTTACGTCCAGCGCGACACGGAACAACGGACGTCTTCGTACTTCTTGGTATTTCGACGTCTGTAACTCGGTCTATTGGCCTGAAACAAAAATAGAAAGGAAAAAAAATCATTCCGAAATATCCTGAAAAGCATACATACATAAACGCCTGCTCGCCTTCCCATGGGGGGTAGGCAGAAACTACAGAACGTAACACGCTACGATCCGTACAAACCCGTCGTTTACGTTTATACATACGAGAAACATCTCGGCTAAAAACTCATTAAAATTAGTACACAGTTCGAAGTCTTCAAGACTTGTAGATAAATAGACGAAACAGTCTTCAGCTTATGACGTCACATCACAGTAAATAGTTACAAGAAATAAGTTAAAAGCTGAATTGAAATTTCGAGTAGGTAAGTACAAGGTTGGCGAGAACGGTTAAGTAACACATCACGAAATATTCATACCAGGAAGGAACATCTTAAGATTCCGAGTATGCAAATATTACTTTGCCAACGTTTGAGCTGTGGTGTGATTTTGAAGAGGAGGGCGATTTTGAAAGAAATATTTGTATTAGTTTAGCATATTATCCCAATAGCTCGAGCAATTATACACAGGATAAGTTTTTATCCAGTGCGCAAACTGTAACCATGAATTCAGCATTTCATTCTAGACCCCCTAGCGTAGAAATTTTTCTTCGGTTATACAAAAAAAAAAATCAGCAGTTTCATAGAAAAATGCAATACCTACGCGGTCAAAGTGTATGAAACAGCAGATTGTTTTTTTGTATAACTGACCCAAAATTTCTACGCTAGGGGGTCTAGAATGAAATGCTGAATTCATGGTACAGTTTGCGCACTGGTCAAAATGTTATCCTGTATACAGGAATATACCTAATTTCGGATCACTGACCGGACGAAAGTAGACGTAGTTAAAACTTGTTGGTTTTTACACTTACAGTATAAGAAACATATTTTTAAGTATGTTAAAATGTATCCGCTATCTAAGGACCACCGAGTCAGAGCGGTAAAATTAAAAAAAAAATTAAACAATCATTTATTTCTGGAAATTATTCCCATATTAAGCACTACAAATTACTTATAAATATACATAAGAATTTATTATAAGTACATTAAAACATTACACATTAAAATCATTGCATTAAAAAAAAGTTACAGCACAATTATACTCACTCGATTAAAATTCATTCGATTATAATTAATTATATACATAATGATTCATTATAAATAAATTACATTAAAACATTACACATTAAAATCATTGCATTACAAATAAATTATAAGTAAGTTAAAGTAAAGGCCTCCTCCAAATATTTCCAGTCGTCTCGTACGTAGTATGAATGTTCTTGTCCTTTCAGTTCCGTGGTACAAGCGAAAATATCAATTTAATGAATAAAAAAACAATTCTACAAAATATGTCGGTTCTTCCATGCATCGGTCACTTAACTTTTCGAAAGGAAAAGACATGGCCGGAATTTGAGAAGAGCTTTGCCCTAAAAAAAATATGCATGTACATTTAAATTTAGTACATCATATTAAAGCTTGCAGGTATGTCTTTAACATCGTTTAAGTTTTGTGATAAGAGAAGAAGCGAGAGATACTATAAATAGGATTTTTTATAAAGAGCCTAGATATTTTGAATAGCAATGATACGATCATTAAAACGTTGTTACTATTCAAAATATCTGAGTTATATATGAATTCGGAGTTATATAGACGAAGCAAAACGAGTTATACAATATTATCAATGGACATAAAGTCCGTATAATTAATTAATTACTCGTCAAGTCAGCTAGTGAGAAAAGAGCCAGAAATCAAAATACCACTAAAACGTATTGGTAATTATATTGATAATAGTCTCTGGCTAGACCTTTCAATCGTCGTCTTAGGCTAGCCATGATAGCGAAGAACTCGTCGTGTACAGGTATTTCTGGATATTATGAATTCCACATAGCGACTTGGCAAAAATATAGACAATTGGATAGGCAATAAAACACTAAATAGCTCTTGAATTTTTATTTTTTAAGGATCTAATTCATTTGCAATTACTCAGACAAGACACATGCAATATTTACTCTATCACTGTAAGTCCTGTCCAATGGTGACAAATGTGATGTGGCATTTGATCCACATTATTAAAGTCAAAAGTCACTGGATCTCTTTTTAGAAGTCCTATTAATACTTCTGACCGTTGAAGAGTAAAATAAAATGAGATATTTGTGTCCTTAGGTAACAAATGCCACTCATTAGCAAATAAATGTATCTGGCATATTCGGCAACTGATGGGAACATAATAATTGCATTCTTTAAACAACATTATCTGATTGATTATTACACTCCCTAAAAATGCAATGGCTAGAAGTATTTGGAGCACGTTTGTAACTAGGCAGATAATTCATTTGGTCCATCTTTCGTGCTTCAGCAGGATTATCAGCTGATGGAGGTGGTTCATGTCCGACAGTAGGATTAGCAACTGGTGGAAGTGGAGGTGGTTCGGGCAATTCAGGTTCATTTTCCTCCAGTTCTTCCACCTGTCTATATGTATTCAATACTAAGTGGCGCTTAGCTCGCATCAAACAGGGATGCCATACTTGCAGATTTGTCCTCCGATCCTGTAACAACGTTTGTCATTTTTTTTACACATAAAATCTTCATCTTTAACTAAAGCAAATGGTAGAAATGTTACAGCCACTGTAGTCAAATGTGGTTAGTATTAATAAATAATAACCGGTAGTTATTAGGGCGCAGTCCACTCAGTTTATAGTTTGCGACTGACTGTTTGTCTGAGTTAGCGACCAAAAATACTATTTTCATTAGAATGGCTTCACTCCGCACACTATTTGTCTGTGTGCAGTGGTTTGGACTATTTGCTAAGTGAGACTGCACCCTAACTCATTAATTATAAGGAATTTGCTTCATCATGGGAACAACAGAATAACAATTTATAGCAGCCAGGGCAAGATAATAGACAAAAAAATAAGTTCAACAGCACACACTAACCTGGTTGTGGTTATTCCATGAGAAGAAAATATCGATTAATGGACTGTTTTCTTCAAGGGTGTGATGTCGCACTGAGTAACCCCTCGGCATAACAGAGCATCAACAACCAATACACACCATTGGGTAGCCCAGTACTCTACAATGTCTACCTTCTTCACTGCGTTGGTTGACGTAACATGCATTGCAAATCAATTCATCTAAACGAAGACAAAAACATGAGATATTGTAGGTACGTAGTAAAGCTTTGCGGATTATAGAATTAAACTGTTTATAAGGCAGGTGAAGTTATTAAAATATGAAAATAATTACTAAGTGGGTATATATCTTTTGTACAGATAACCATTCAGTCAATATTTTTTGTAACTGCGGTGTTAAAGTTGTTACGATATGCCTTCGCTTTCAATTAGCTTTCAATGTGGCCACATTACAATTCAGGCACCTTGATATCCTGAGCGTCAGAACAGAATCCAAACCGTGAACAAATAAGTCCAATATGCACAGCAGAATATTAACAGAAGAAGCGTAAACGAAAGTCCGGCAATCGATAGCTGGGATCAAGTTTAAAATATCCATCAGATGAGCTTCAACACAGTAATAAATGATATGACCACAGATATGACCAACACAAGACTGCACAGATCACAGGGCATTGAGTGACAGGTGACAGACAGTAGAGGTGAGACGTAATACTGGAATATGTTTTTGGTATAGGTTTTAGGCTGGACATTCCGAGCGCACCACATGAACGCATCTCGAGTATTTAGATAAGCGTATGGCGTTTGACACGTAGTAGACCATACCCGCGCCTAGTTGCAAGTTTTGCGACCCACAACCTCGGTCAGTTCCGGTGGCATTGGGAGACGTTCGGTTCAGCACTCGAAGTTTGCGAGCCCACTATTTGTTTTGCGTTTCTAAATCTAATATCCATAGGTACCAACAAAAAACAAAATCTCTGCGTCTATTAATATCATGTATAAGAAATACGCTGGCAGTTCTAAGCCTGTTGGTAAAGTATGAAGGCAAGTTTTCAATAAGATTTAATTTTAAGTGCATATTTTAAGATACGAACACCAACGCGTAGTATATACGGTAATAGTCCATAAACTGAAAATTACTCTACTCCGATTACTCGATCTCGATTTTATGAAGACTCGGTACCTCTGGAAAGAAATGGCCTAAATACTTGTGAACCTAGTTTTTGGAATAAGTATTTAGGCGGACTCATACTTCTAAGACTCAGTATGCATTTTACCTAGTACATCTCACCTCTAACAAACAAAGCAACGTGAGCGCGCGGCGCGCGCACAGTTCAAACGTCAAAATAAATGGGAAGTTTGAGAAATATCTACACAAAATCAATTAACACACATATTTATTTGGTATTTTTTGTCGCCTGATCTGGAGAAATGTAGTTGTTGCGATTCATTTTAGTATATTTAAGAAGTAATTTTCATATATTAATAATGAATTGATTCTGAGGGCAAAATCTGGCCATGTCATTTGGTTGGAGAAATAGGAACAGAATAAAATATCTTAACTTTACATAGAACGCCTTAAATATGAATATTTAAGCCCGCATATTTTGCTTAATTCAGCATGCAAAAAGTACCTTAAAAGTACATGACAAGACTGAGAATAGAACAAACTCATTACCCGCTTCAGCTTATAAACCATCTTACAAAGCGACTGTGCTTTCCACTTGTATATATGTATATATATTCAGCAAGAACTCCGACTGCGTTTAGTGCGGTGACAATGCCAAGTCGTTATTACAAATTATTGCACTTTTTACTTATGCTACCATACGATTTTATATTCTTAAGTGTCGCGATTCATTGCTTCTCTTTTTGAAAGCAAGTAAATTAATGAAATAGTATGACTTAGCGTTAACGTTGAGTATCCCTACAAATATTATAAACGCGAAAGTAAGTTCGTTTTTGTTTGTTACGCTTTGGATAACAAACTGAATAGATTGGGTGAAATTTGGCACAATGATAGAATGTGACCTGGGTAAGGGAGCTAGGCTGGCTTTTCATCCTGGATCCCAGACGGCGGGCAACAGCTAGTTTGCTGTTTTGCCTCCAGCATCAAATAGACTCTAAGACATCAAGGATCACTCGTTCTCTTTCTGACTTCTCCTTAAAAATAGTGGAGACATCTCGATTCTCTCACTCTCTTTCAGTTCTTCTTTTCTACATCCACACGACTTTCTTCACGAAAATTAAAGTTTGCATGTATTCTGTATTTCATAATTTTTAATACTAATATGCAAGATGAAAATTACTAGTGATTAGTATTATTACCTTCTCCTGGTACGAGGCTATCAATCTGTCGGATGTCATAACAATCGATTCAGTTGTTACGGCATGAAAAGGTTACAGACATAGTTACTTTTCCATATATAATATTTGTATGGATTTAGCGTCTTTGATGATATACACCGTACAATTTTAATGGTTGTTTTACCGCGGCAGACCAACTTGCCATAAGGAGTACTTTCGAAGCACAGAGTAAAAGTAAAAAAAAAAGATTTTTAGTTTTAAAATAATTAAAAAAACATTCATCAAATCGATAAAACACTAGTCATTAGTAACACTAGAGGTAACTTGTAGGTACTACTCGAATTGCACGCACTGCCGACAAAGGGAACAGCGATGCATAAATGTTCAAGGAAAAATAAACTCTCGCACGTGGGGATTTTTCGCAATGGTTAATCTGTTATTTTTTGTTTCTAATATTTTATTTGTTAACAAAACGATTGTATTACCAAGACAAAAACATTTCGCTGCGGGAAAACAACCATTAAAATTTCACAGTGTATAACTAAAGATACCGCCCACAGCCCTATGTGTAAGACGTCGTCTGAAAATCGATAAGCGATGGGTCTTGAGCTGAAATCCAACACGTTTGAACTGCGCTGAACCCACTGACTTGTGGTACACGTATTCAACTGAGTTCAAGTGGATATCAAGAGTCTTAGCACCTACCCAATATACTTCACTTCACACAATACATTAACCAGTTACGTATTGTAAATTATACGTATGCTGTATAGAAGGAACTACCTGTAGAGTCTCTTTAAAACTGACTTATCTTTGACCACTAAATACGCTATTCTAGTCTAGGTTACTAGACTAGAATGGCGTATTTAGTGGTCAAAGATACGACAAGAAGTATAGTGGTGTTAAGTGGAAGGCCTAAGCTAGTTAGCTTAGGTCTTCCACTTAACACCACTATACTTCTTGTCTTTGTGCAAATGTCAGGACAATTACAAATAAATAATAGTTTAAAAAAAAAAACAAAAAAAACACGCTTTAAAAACCAAACTAAAAAGTAGAAAATAATTTAATTCTATTAAAAAGCGTGGGGTGCTTTTTGAGGTATTTTTATAATCAATTAATATCAAGCACCCCACGCTTTTTAATAGAATTAAATTATTTTCTACTTTTTAGTTTGGTTTTTAAAGCGTGTTATTTATTTTCTATTTTTTAGTTTTGCTAACTACAAAAGCGTGTTTTTCTCTTTTTTTTAATTATTGAATTGTCATAGGTCCTCGATAAGTCTACAAAGTTTAAATGAAATCTGACCGTTTAAAGTGGGTCAAAATAGCGTCCAAAGGAGTCGGTTACATACAAACATACAAGTGAAGCTAATATAAAGCGTGTAAAAATCGTCATAATCGATCAATAGTTTTACCATAAAACGTAGTACACATATGTATGGCTACGTACGCCTATCTGCAAGTATGTACTTGCAGACAGGCTTGCTTTAGTATTTTATTGTAACAGTCTAAGAATAAACAATCTTCATCAATCCATCGCTTGTAATAACTATACACTGCAGATCTTGAAGCCCTTACAAAAAACGAACAGGCAATACCACATAAAATTACCATAGCCGTTTCTAATATCAAAACAATCCACAAAAACAAAGCGTATAGGTGTTTAATACCGTCCATAGCCGTTCTTGTATCCATAGCCTATGGGCTATGGCAATAAGGTATGGTAGAATGAAGCTATAAAGGGCCTGTGGTAGCGAAACGGTAGATGCATGCGGTTTATGATGATTGCACGTCAAGAAACAATAGCCTCTTATTGTTTATAGAGGACTGAGTAGCGGAGTTAGAGGGGCTGGATGTGGCTGTAGGGATTTTTGTGTGTGTGCGTACTTGAAATGTACTCTGTGTACTTTTAGTAAACGTTGACGGATGTCAACAGTAAAGAAAAAGGCTGGCAGAAAAAGAAGTTGGAAATATCGTCTTCCAAAATAGTGCGAAGTGCAAACAGCTTCTCCAACTAAACTTCAAGTCCGCTAAATCAAAGAATTTAGTTCTCAAAACCATGGTGTAAGTTTTGCGTGTTCCACACTTTAAAATAAATTTATTTTTCCAGACTATTAATCGAATGTAAGGGCTCTTAATATTGGCAAATTTCAAACATATAACATTTTTTTTTATTTTTTTTATTTAACATTGTTAGCTAGCCATAAAATAATTTATACAAAAGTACATATGTTCTAAAACCAACACCATTCGAAAGCCGCGGTTGTATGCCACCGACCCTGTCAAAATATTATAAATGTAGAAACAGATCATAAGCTTTAGGTCAATCTGGCAAACGACGGCTTTCAAATGAGAATATTTTCTTATTCAATATCTTTTAGATTTTTCTCTAGTTTCATGATTTTGAAGTAGTCGGATTTCAGTTTTTAAACTTACTTTTTAAAATCTATCAATTCACAATACTTTTTTACAAAACAGGGCTCGTAGTTGAACTGAAAGCAATGATGTTGGCTCTAAGGAGAAATCCATAATCAGATCCTAATCCTCACAATAATTTTAGAAATACGGAACTTAAAACACCACGATATCGATTTAGCAAAATCGTAACATTTTCGCTAGTCATACATCAAGACGAATGCAGCTTTACCATAATAGTAACTCGAGAGTAATCTGCAGCCATTATCTGAATCCCTTTTTGATAAAACGTAAAGATACATAGTCTTCGCCATTTAAGAAATGGTCCACAAACGCTAGTGAAAGTTTTATTTGAAACGATAAGATCAGCTGAGAAATGTTACGAATTGAACCGAGTTTTTATTATATTTGAGACTAGCTTCTGCCCGTGACTTCCACCATCCCGTTTTCTTTTTTGAGGCTCGGAAATCAACAAATAACTTCTCCCGCTCTGGGCGGAGCGTCAGGGCGTGTCAGACTTTTACTGACTAAATCCCACCCGTGTTCCTTCAGTTTCCTGCGTGCCAGGGGCCACGGTGTCTCTTTCTAACAATCCGCACCCCTGGCAAGCATCGGCCCTTGCGGGCCCCACCAGTTAGAACTGACATCTCTTTGAGGCGCGCGTGGAACATAACGCGCTGTCGACCTGGGCTTGGTTCTTACCGGACAGCGAGCTACTCATTACTCGCCGTCCGCAAGCCCGCGCCTGCGGTGGCCGGGAGTCAGCCTGGGATTCCCAACGCCCAGGGCGTCTCCTGCGGGCGGAGGCTTGGGCCGTGAGGGTGCATATACTGCCGCTCCTTTACGTGCGCCACCACGCTCTTCGCGAGCATTACTGCTCCGCAGGAGGAAATAACGGCTACCCGTGCACTCTCGCTCCGTGCTCCGCATCGCCTGCTCACGCTGTGACTTCGTTTTCGCTCAGCGTTCTTTCTGCTCGGCTCCTGGTAGTCTTAATTAGCGCAATGTTGAATAGCCTATAGCCTTCCTTAAGAATTGGCCTATCAAATGCAAACGTATTTTTTTAAATGTGACTGGTAGTTTCAGAGATTAGCGTGTTCAAACAAACAAACCCGTCAGCGTTATTGTTAGTTAAGACATATGGAAAGTAAAGTATACTTAACTTGATTATTTGAAAGTGTTACATAATATTTACTTTGAGTTATAGCCAACTAAATAAATCAATCAATCAACTCAGCCTATCGCAGTCCATTGCTGGGCATAGGCCTCTCCCAGGCTGCGCCATAACACTCTATCCTCCGCCTTCCGCAGCCAGTCTGTCCCAGCCACCTTTTCAAAGTCATCGGTCCATCTAGCTGGGGCAAATCCCGCACTACGTCAACCACACCAACTAAATTTTCCTTCATTTTCCGACAAGTTTGTTTAGGTATTTTGCGACTCAAATAGTTTGTTCAGTTATGTTTTATTTATTCCGACCTGCGGCACCTTCTGAAAAACAAAGTTTGTAGGTACAGCCCTTTTTTTGAGTTTTTTAAAGTTATTTGATGAATTCCCACCCTTAAAAAAAATTCTTAAACAAATTCACTTGAAAAAAATATTGGTCCTACGATCCGCACAAAGACCATCGAAGACCCAGCGTTTGAACCCTTCATTTAAATCGTTCCAAATTTAATTTTCTCTCTCGGCCGCCATTTCCATTCAGCCAGTATCTCCGGCGATACTTTCGTGTTATTCTCGATATCATCGGGCCACATCCGCATGTACGTCACGTCTTAACCCTCGCCCGCTAACGACGCAGGTTTATCAACTACGCTGGACACAGAAAGAGTTACTCGTGAGGGTTAAATATGGAGGTAAAATGTTATAAATGTTTGTACATACGGCTACACATCGAGCTATAAATTTCCAGTTTAAGCTGATCTCGCATTGTATAGGATTTCCGTACAGTGCGAGATCAGCGTAAAATGGAAATGTATAGCTTGATGTGTAGCCGTGTTTACTGTTGCGGTTTTTTTTTTGGGTAGGTAGAAGTGTAAGTAGATCCATTGTGGGAAGATAATGGCAGTGATCATAAAGGCTAGCCGCTCGTGATCTTGTTTTCATTAAAAAGAAATACTAGTTAAAAAAAAACACTATTAAAGCAGAAACCACAAAAATAACCATACACCCATACACAAAACCAAAATTGTTCAGTTTTAAAACAAGCCATTTTCCTCCTCCACGATATAAACATACAGTCACAAAAAAAAAAAGAAACAGTTCGCATTTTTTTATTCGCAACACGAACCGCACGACCATCTTTTATTGACTAGTGGCGTAACCCGACGCCACACGTCTACGCGAATCTCCACGGAGCGTATGAAATCTGCGGCGCAGAATGTAATATTACACTTTGGCAATGATGTGAAATATGGAGACGCCCCAAGCCCCAGCGGTGTCAATTGTACCTACATACATGTGCAACTGAATAAAAATGGAACGCGCTATTGAAGGGGAATTACAGAAAGGAAAGTTGTAGGTATTATGTTAAGGCATACCACACTTCATCATAACTTTAAATGCGTTTATTTTTATTTATTTATGTTTGTGAAATGAAAGCCGTTGACACTATACTTCAAATATTACCATTTATGTCGCATTGGACATTAAAAGCATTGTTTTTAGGGGAATAGAAACAAGAGCAGGTCATTGATAAGACACATTATATCTAATCTATTCGCATGATTAACACAAAGGCATGATGTGGAGTATTGTGTTTATAAGACCCGGTTTCTTCAGGCAACATAGTTTCATAAAATTGTGCAACCATTTAATATTATAATATAACTTCAACGTATTTTCCCGCTCATTGAAAACTTGAAATAATTTCATCGTTATTAATTTATCTCCGACGCCTCTGTTTCCTCAAACTATTCTATGTGCACTCAGGACCACATGAAAGCGGCGCTCGGTTCGCTTCACTCGTCCCTTCTGACATTCTGAACTGTGTCTGTATTATAACTAGGAACTATTCCTTGTTATCCTAGTGACAAGTTGGAGTCTACAGTCTACTTAGTTATAATAATATTGCTTGTCTTCAAGTCAGAACAAGGGTTTTCAGGGAATTATGTTGTAACTTTGGTTTGCAATAAGAAATGATAATTCTTTATATAGGTTTCTACAAAAACTTTAACCCGACAATGATCATCATCATCATTTCACCACAAAGACGTCCACTGCTGGACATAGGCCTCCCCCAAGCTCCTCCACTTCGACCGGTTTTGTGCTTCTCGCATCCAGCTGATTCCTGCTACCCTCACAAGGTCATCGGTCCACCCGACAATCATATTTTAAAGTCTAGATGACGTCGGCGTCTAATTACTCTGAGAAGAAGGGCCGAAACACTCAGAGGTCTCAGTTTCTTTTAAAGTCCAGACATAATCTTGGTCAAATCATATGGATTAGTGTCTGAAATGGTCTTTTGAGGAAGAAACCACATAGATTAAGTGGACCTGTGCGTGTCCAGCCAGGGCACGCATTTATCAGTTATCATGCAGGAATAAAGTTTCAGTAACTTATTCCTGCTAATGGGACCTAGCACCTTAATTGCGTTATACAGTATCAATCAGAATCTGACCCATTTTGAAGGAAATTGCTAATCCATTGCTTCGCATGTTCGAAACAGTGTGTACCCGTCAACGTAAATAACGCAATGGATGTAGTAAAACTGTGAAAATGAAAGCCATTCCTACTGCTTGTGGGTTACATGATTACCCTTGTGATCATTCTATTTTGATTTTTTCGCAAGAAAACTTTATATCTAAAAAGCGTACAAAGGCAAAAGACGTTTTTTTTGGGTGGGAAATCAGCAAATAATTTCTCCCTCTCTGGGTGGAGGTATCTCTTTCGAACAACCCGCACCCCTGGCAGGCATCGGCCCTTGCGGGCCCCACCAGTTGGTGCTGACATCTCTTTGAGCGGCGCGTGGTACACAACGCGCCGTCGACCCGGGCTTGGTCCTTACCGGACAGCATGCTACCCGTTACTTGCCTTCCGCAAGCCCGCGCCTGCGGTGGCCGGGAATCAGCCAGGATTCCCGACGCCCAGGGCGTCTCCTGCGAAGGCTTCGGCCGTGAGGGTGCCTGTACTGCCTCTCCCTCACGTGCGCCGCCTCCCTCTGCGAGCATCACTGCTTCGCTGAAGGAGGTGACGGCTAACCATGCTCTCTCGCTCCGTACCATGGCCTGCACCAGGGCCGGACGCGAGAGATCGCCGCCGCCGATCACCTCCACAGGCAAAAGACGTCTAATGTTATAGGAATTCATTTAAAAAAAAAAAAATCATAGTCCCTCTTGACCGGCACATCTCACTTACTAAATAAGCCTACCTACTTAAGCACAAAGGGCTTTCTAAATTCGGTTCAATGCAATAAAACTGAAATGCATCACGTCTGCAGTTATTTCTTGTTTGCCCCATGCAAACAATGAGAGTGGAGTGTGGCCGGGTATCGGCGGCAGTATGTCCCTGCTGGCGCCCCGTATCGGATTACTTGGAGCGAGGTGACGCTCAAGCTTCGGTTAGCACGCATCTGTGATGGTTTGTAAACGAATTTCTGTAACACGATATTTGGTGTGATGAACACAATAAAATTGAATGACGCTTGTTCTGCTAAAATGTGGGCATTTTTGAGGTTGAAAAAATGCCGTGCGAACATAAGGACCACGTTTTAAAATAAGGATTTTAGAAGAAGCGCAACAATTCGTTCGTTTTATTGCAGTGGCCGGTGCCAATTTTTGAAAGACGCAGCTTAGATTTTTCTTGCCAAACAGCTGGGACTTTAAATAAACTTGTAAACTAGATCTAGATTTAGGATTACGATAAGAAGCACAGACAATAACAGCCAAATCTCGAAATTCGTTCCTGAAATCAAAGATAAATACGAGTACGTATTACCATTATACAGCGCTGTATTTACGGTGTTTCCACCCGAAACTACATTAAACAACAACTCAACAACAAATCATGAATTACAGGATTCATTTCAATATATCAGAGCCCAAAAACGGGTCCAATTTCGCTACCAATCACCAGTAACAATTTACCTATCTCGTGTCCCAGGCCAAACGGCTCTCCAATAAAACATAGCACATAGCCGGTACTAAATCTGCCACAAAGTACCACTGTTTATTCGCTCAAACTGAATAGAGTATAGTTCCGTTGCAAAAGTTCAGTGGGCCTCTCTGAGAGTCTTTCACTTACATGGCGGCCTATTTTTAGTTGCAAGTTCTTTGTAAGTGGGAGCGAGAAGAGTTGGTCTTATAATCTTGGGTGTGGACCTTGAGGCTTTTTTTTTTGGGTGGGAATCATCAAATAACTTCTCCCGCTTCCCCCTCAGTTGCCTGTGTGCCAGGGGCGGCGGTATCTCTTTCGAACAACCTGCACCCCTGGCAGGCATCGGCCCTTGCGGGCCCCATCTGTTGCTGCTAACATCTCTTTGAGGCGCGCGTGGAACACAACGCGCCGTCGACCCGGGCTTGGTCCTTACCGGACAGCGAGCTACCCATTACTCGCCGTCCGCAAGCCCGTGCCTACGGTGGCCGGGAATCAGCCTGGGATTCCCGACGCCCAGGGCGTCTCCTGCGAAGGCCAAGGCTCTGAGGGCGCATGTACTGCATCTCCCTCACGTGCGCCGCCTCCCTCTTTGCGAGCATAACTGCTTCGCTGATGACCTTGAGGCTTAGGTTCTGTTCTTAGCTGAAGCAGCTGAATGTTACAGAGGCAAATACATGATCTCACTCATATTTCCCTTGGAGGAAGGCAGAAACTGCAGAAGCCGCGTCTGCTACGATCCTTACCTTCTTACACGCACGGCCGGTTGATAACCAATTAGTATAAAAATTATTGTCACATCAAAAAATACGGCCAACTTCCTCTCGAAGAGAGGAGGCCTGCGCCTGTGTGAGCTATTAGGCTGATTGTACATTATTATCATAAAAAATACGTAGACTTTATTTATATGAGCTGGATGTGGCTCGCCTATTATGGCAAAATAATAAAGCCTGTATTAAGGCGCGACGCGACGCGACTCTTGTAGAGCAATGTCTATGAAAACTTCATGAAAATTGTTCTACCAAAATCGCGTCACACCGTCGCATTGCACCTGTCTACGGAGTCTTTAAGTCGTTGACTGTGAACTGAATAATTATGAAATCTCGCACATTTCATGACATGGAGTAACTAGGACTACTCGTATTTAAATAAAATCTAGCTTTCTACCTTTTTGCTTGTCTACCTTTTTAGTTGACTGCGTTTGTATGGCAAGTCTGCTAACTCTTTGAGAACCACGAGCGCAACGGTCATGCTGTGCGTGATTTAATTATAAGTCATAGGTTTAAAGCGTTTAAATGTTTATGGCATAATTTAAATTCTGACCGAGCCAAAATTTTTTTAGTACTGTCAAAGATACATTTTATGATGCAGTAGTTCAAGTATTATGAAGCAAATAACTACGTTAATTCTCATAATATTTTAATAATTTTCCTCAAAATTAGTTCGATAATTTAAATAAAACCGGTTTTGTGTATGTCATATTAAAAATAGGTTCATAAAGGTTATTCAAGATAACATAGCTCATTAAAATCTATACCTATAGTATTATATTGTATGTAATTATGTTCAGTCGCCAAAAGAGATCAGTGACTAGAGAGTTGACATTTATTTAGAAATCGATGGAGGTTATCGAATTAAATGAAATTTGATATTTGAACTTTTTGTTTTCTAATAATTAAATTAAATTTTATTCGAAATAATCCATTGGTTTCTTACTAAACTTCAACTATATCCGATGACCCTGGTTACTTATCTCTCTTGGACACCGTACCTACCTAAATATATTTTGAAAATAAATCAGTAACCTTATCTTAATGTAAACATGATGATGATGAGACATTACATATCTTTTCGCAAAAAAAATACTAGATCTGATAGCATTCAAATCAAAGCGTGTCCTAACAATAGTTTGAGATAACCCTAGGCTGAAAAAGTGTTCAAAAGCCATTTTCGCTCCCTCTCAACGCTCACACCACCACCCAATATTTTGACCCCGAGCACGCGAGTGCCTGAAAGCCTCTCTTTGCACGACCGAGGAGGGCTATACAACTTTTTTTTATAAAGAAATGGGTTTGAATAGAAAACCCACTTATTTTGCCCTAAGCAAAGTCTGAATATCGACTAATGTATGAATGTCTGTCGCTTGCAGGTACGTCCCGTTTCGAGAATGTTCGTAAGTACTTGTTGATACTTTCTTTGTATGTAGATGTTTTAGTTGTAAGTATTTGCAGTTTTTTCATTTACATTGTTGTGTATTGCTTGGATTTGACGTGTTTGTTTAACTATCAGTGTTTATTGCAATTATGTAGAACAGTTGTGATTTTTAACACGCTTTTAGTAGCTTCACCTTTATGTTTGTTTGTTTATAACCGACTCATTTGGACTTAATTTTGACCCACTTCAAACGGTCAAATTTCATTTAAACTTTGAAGACTTATTGAGGACCGATAACAATTCAATAATTAAAAAAAAAAAAAAACTGAAAAATAACGCTTTTGTAGTTAGCAGAACTAAAATACAGGGTAAGTTTTTATCCAGTGCGCAAACTGTAACCATGAATTCAGCATATCATTCTAGACCCCCCAGCGCAGAAATTTTTCGTCGGTAATACAAAAAGCATCCCATGCTTTTTAAATTATTTTCTGCTCTTTTAGTTTGGTTTTTAAAGGGTGTTTTTTAGATTTTTTTAAATCTACGATACTGATTGCATTCAACTGAAAGCGAGCTAGTGGCATACAAATAAAAAAAAAAATTTTTACAACATAACAACAGTCTTCTAAAAAACGCTCAAATGTGAGAAATAATAGATAATAATTTCGAAAGCCGGTGTCTTTGGATCTGTAGTTTAATTTATTTTCCATCGGCGTTTTTTTTTTTATTCATTGTTTTTTTTTCACATTTGCTAGTATGGTAGCTACCCCACACAAATTCGTATACCTAGATATTCCAGGAAGGATTAGAACATCATCAAGATACACAAAGTGTTTTAAAAACTGTCGAAATTAACGGAAAAACTAACCAAGCATTTTTAATTACATTTATATAGGACCACCCCACCTCCTTTTCGGAGTCAGTAAAAAAAGACAGAAAATACATTTGTTTAGCACAAAAAATAAAAAGATGACATTTTTGACAGCAGCACGATGTTCTTTCGTAAAAGCACTTAGCTCCTCCACCATATTGTGAGCACATACAACTAGAAGATAACGTACTATGCTCGTACGCCGTACACTAGACTTCTTACCCACAAGCCGGTTCCTTGTAGTGCATTCGAGTTTCTCTTCTAACATCGGATAAGCTGCCACAGCATGAGTTACTGTAGTATAGCAATAGTTTCTGAATCCCAGTGTCTCATATGCATAGTCCTTAAGATAGTTGGTCTTTTTTTGACAATATTGCACATACAACAATTTTGGAACTTTAAAACAGCCACTCTTATTAGAAAACTTAGACATAGGTGATTCTGTTGTGCACCAACTAAACTGAATTTAGGCTATCGTAATCTTTTTCCTTCTAATGAAATAATAAAGAGATGAAAATAAATAAAAGCAAACAAATTTAGTTGAACTAAGATTTTCTTAGACGCAACTACGACGAACTAAATTATAATCTTAGCGTGAGTATATTGTAATTCAAGGCAATCGATACCTAATTTAGTTTCTAAGACGGTTCTACAGCGTCATTTGTCTTTTTCTTTCGCGGTCTGTCAGTAAGAGATAGCAATACTCTTATTTTAGTTTAGGTGGAAAAAATGGGCACCAGTGATGATTGAATGGATTTCAAATAGTAAAATGTTTAATTTCCCTAAAGCATTGTGATTTGCACAATTCGGTCGACCCATGACCCAACTTAGCTAAATATATTCGCAATAAAAATGGTTTAAGTCAAAGTGTACGGAGGTCAATCCAAGCCCCTAGATCGTAATACCATTGCTTGGTACCTGTTGGATCATAGCCACTTATTTTGGTATAGATTTGTATGAGCTCGTTTCCCTATCCACCTGTAATAATCCCTTGATTCACCTTCGCCCCCAGAAAGGGATAGATGTAGGCCTTTTCTTAGCCAGGACTTACGTAAGTAATTGACTTTCCCAACTACACTATTAAATTTGACTGTAACTACTCGTATTTAACTTTTCATCCTAAACCAACTGAATTAATACAATTCAAATTAAATGTAATCGCTCCGAAATCCAATCCAATTTCTCAGAACAACTAAAGGGAGATTAGTGTTCAACTGTTTAAGCTTTATTGTAGGCCAATTTAATAGTGAAAAGCATTAAGTTCTAGATTTGGGTAAATTCATAAATGTAGGTTGAAGTTAAGAGATGTATAAACGTATAAAATGTATGGCTAATCAGTCGCTAATCATTATTACTTAACTTAAAGTAAAGTTTATGAATTAAGGGGATAACCTTTTACACATGTAAGTAATATTAGTTTAATGTAGAATAGAAGGACCAATTTATGTCAGTTTTTGGTCCTTCGCTTCTCACTTCTTTACAGTTATTATTGAAGGTGGCACTTAATCGAGTCACGAAATTCGTTTAATTTCATCCAACCTTGCTTCATTAGGTATAGTTATTGTAGGACTGAAGGAACAGGCAGGAGGATTTTTTTTTAATGTTTGTTACCTCATAACTTTCGACTGGGTGAACCGATTTTGATGATACTTTTTTTATTTGAAAGCTGTGTGGTACCATTTCAATTTCATATAGATCTGATGATGCGTTTCGGAGACAGACAACGGAACTCTTCAAAAAATAACAGTGAATAAACCGCGATTGCTGCTATCGCATAAATATGCATTGTTTTGACCCCAAAGATGATGAAATTTCGAATTAGTGTGTTAGATACTATAAGTAAAAGTGAAAAATAAAAACTTTTTCAAAATTTCGGAAGTCGGTGACTTACCGACTTCCGAAATTAAAGTTATTTTTCACTTTATAGTGTTTTTTCGGAAGTCGGTTGTTTTTTTTTAAAGTTTTGTTCAACAGTCTCGTACTAACCAGAAAATAGCAACATACAAAAAAAATAATTTCACGGGCTACGTGCATCCATCCACCTTAAGCAAAGTTAGTCTAATTTACTCATGTCTAGCTGTAGTCCACAAACGCCTTTGCCTTACAATGCCGTAAGCAATTGAAGTTACAAAACCGTTTCTAGTACCTACTACAACTCCGGAACTGTTCAGGAATACTGAAAGCAAACGAGCGTTCTCTAATTAAAAGTTATACCTACCTACTGTTAATGAAGATAATGTACCATTGATATCACTGCGGGAAACATGAGATTGTATTGCATAGGTATCTCCTGATAAAATCCAATATAATGAGCTGGACTATTAGATGAAGATCTACAAGTTACTTGAGACCTAATTAGCGTTAAAATATCATCATAATCGTCCTATAATGTCTGTGACTGCTGGAACACAGACCTTCTCTCTGTAAGAGTGTGTCCACACGAGCCCATTGCAGTTTGGTAGATCCCACATGTCTTCGAATTTAGTTCTAGGACATGCCGGTTTACTCACGATGTTTTCCTCCACCGTTTCGAGAGCAATGGTAATAAAATAATTTACACAAAGGAAAGCGCATCACTGGGTTCGAACCTACGACCCTATACTCCATAGGTTTAGGTAGCTAAATAAAGGTAAACAAAAAAAACCACGTGACTCATAGATGCGAAACCTTTTATTTCAAATGTTAAGATCATATTATTTATAGTCATATAATCATAGGCTCTTTTCGGAATCTGAATCAGAATCTGATGAACTATCTATCACATTAATAATAAATCGTTCCGTTGTATTGTCAATTATTTTCCTAGCTATAATAACACAATTTAACAAAATCGAAACGCACTCGCAAAATCGTAAATGTCGATCGTTGAGAGCACTGTCAAACTCTGGTTAACTGACTAAAAGTAATACCTGCCACTTCAGTTGCCATACTACATCACATGCAGTTTTACTTTTATTTTCTAAAAGTTTTAGGGAACCTGTCATTTTGAGCTCTTTACATTAGGCAGATTACAAAATATTATATTATTGTAATTAATCTAACAAAAAAATGTGCTCAAGTAGTTACATCTAGGAAAAGTAGTTCACGAATAAATGATAAAGTTTAATATTTATTAATAAAAGAGGAAACTATCGTATCAATCGAAAATAAATATGATATTGTTACACCATATTTTTAAACAAGAAAGTGTCGACTAGAAAGAACCCTTTTTACGATTTGTTCACCTTTATTTAACTACCTAAACCTATGGAGTATAGTAAGTCGCGGCCATTACCAGTGGCCCACCACTGCTCTGCAATAGATTTTATAGATAGAACATACTATAAAAATGACCGTGAAAAAAAAACATCATTAACGCGTTCGACGCCGCGTCGGACAATGGTGGTTGACACCGCATTTGCATCTGGGGTTTAAGGGATATATTTGACGTGATAAAACTATTTTAAATTCTCACAAGCAACACTTTATACCTATTTTAAGTGTAAATAAGCGTCACCCACCATTGACCGACATCGACGCGGCGTCGAACGTGTTAAGAAAAATCTTCAAATTATAAAACCACATCAATTTTAAATTCAAGCCTTAAACGATTACCAAATCAGACTTCCAAAAAATCTGCGTATTTGATCTGAACAAAAAATGACGTGGAACAGACTTTCATTATTATCAACCCTCCGACTGTAACCTCTCACAAGTGGTGTCATCAGCCACCATCCATCACTGCGAGGAAATTATTTTGAAGATTAATAAGCTATTAAAGATGGCGCTTCCAGTCGTGACTTGTGACCTCTTTGGTTTTGGAATGGGAATGGGCGTCTACCGAATATACATTCGGGTAGACCTGTGAAGAGTTTTGATGGGTTCATTTGTTTTTTGACTGTGTGATAATTATGTGACATGTTTGTATCTGGTAGAAAATAATTTGACTTAGAAAGAATGATTTTTTTAGTCTTTGCTTTTTCACTGCTACGCCAGGTCTCCCCATAGTAATTGTCCATTCATCTTTGTGTGCTTTTAGAATTCTTAGAGTAAATAAAACTTACTCTACTAAAGTTCAAAAAACATTTTTTTAAATGTGAAATGCTCCATTAAAATACCTGCTGAACACAAAAATGTGGCCTTTAAAACTTTGCCCAACAACCCGTTTAACCGGAATAAAACGAAACGTAGTATAATTTCCGACCAAAAAAATCCACACACTAATTGCCGGATTTGCTTTTAAACTTTAAACAAATCCTACGCAACGTAAACCGAACTTTCACAATTCAACTTTGGCATTAAATATACAAAACTCGCGTTTAATTTCTACAAAGGAAATTGCACCTTAAGGTGAAAGTTATAAGATTGATTTGTACTGTAAAGGAAGGTTTGCTGAATAAAACCCTTGTTTTGACAACTCATTATTGGTATGTTCCTAATTGGGCAGTTCGTTTCGTACTCGGCTATCGGCTTGATACGACCGAATTCGGTACGCACTCCGACTGTTTGTGTTTGCTAAAGATATTTTCGCGTTTGCACAGCTGATTGCGTGCGATGAGGTCACCCCGCGAATCCAAATTGGATGATGTTAAATTCGATTTTAATCCTAGCCGTACCAATTTATGGGCAAAAGAAAATATTCAATGAATTATTCGGAACCACTTTGTTCGCTAAGCAGCTTAATTTATTTTGCTATTTATGATTCAAGCATATTTAGGGACAGGTTATTTGTTTAAATTGAATTAAAACTGCAGCAAAATCATATTAAATATTCTGCGAAACCAAAGATAAATGTCCCTAAATAAACTAAAAACTGCAATTTCAATTTGATTCCGAGAAATCACACGAATTAATTCACATCACACCACCGTTTTCCATCCGACATTCCACTTATTTACTTCCACGTTACGTATTAAAATTTTATCCCTAAAACAACAATGGCTGCGTAAAATAAATCGCGTACCCTTGACTGCCTTACGCGGGAGCCGCTTAATTTTGTCAAACAGACCTCTACATTTTGACGTATACATACGGCACGCGCGTAGAATAACGAATTGTGACGTTCGCTGAATAACTGATTAGGAACCAACCGCACCTGTTGTTACTTTTATTGTACGCGCTGTTTTTTGTTCATTAAATGTTTGTGTTGTAACATGTGGTGTGATTGGAGTTGGTGGAATTGTGAGAGGGGACAGAGAGAGCAGAACATAGAAGTTTTTGGCGATGACTTATCAATGACGAAAGTTTAAAAGTACCATAAATTTAGAGACAAAAACAGAAATTGTGTAAAGCTTGTTCACGTTACCAGTTCACCAGCTTTTCAAGTTAAATACATCTGAATAAACTTAAGGAGGAAGCGCTAAAGTAGCCCACGAAATTAAAATTTCAGACCGTAACAAATGTGGCTTTACAGAATCACAATCATTAAAATCAATACGACCCTGTTAAAATTAAGTAAATGAACTCATTTAAAATGAGCATTTGAATTTTGGGGGCTACCCCAACACTTACCCCTTAACCCATCTTTATAAGGATACAGGGGATAGTTAGATGAAGGAAGCTAAGTCAAAGATGCTAAAATAAAAGAAAATGGGCTGAAGGACAAACATAAAAAACAGGCAGGTGGTAAATAGAAAACGCCCATTCTCTAGTAAGTCCCTTAGTCCCTTCTACGACACCCACGGGAAGATTAGGGTGGTGCTATTCTTTTACGTCCGGCACCACAAGGAACCACACAAAAAATATTATTAAAGTGAATTCGAGAACAGTGAAACATCCATTGCTATCATAACTGCAAATTAATCAAATGTCAAAACAATAGTATTATTCACATCATACATATCACAGGCCAAAAGCACGGAGCACAAAACAATGGTAAACGATGTGAACCAAGTTTCGCAAACAATTTATTCCACACATAACCATTCCGAAAATTATGTAAATCTCCACGACTAACAAATGGATGTAAACATTGAAAATGTTGACGGCAATAATTGCGACACGATTATTCAATTTGACGTTTTGCAATCAGCGGGCACAAACGAGCAAACACTCGTAATCAAACATGCCCGAATCGATTATCAACTCGATTCAATTCGGCCGATAACGCGGACGTCCGATTCGATACGAATTTATATCGTTCAGTCGTGTAATGATTGAATTTTATGATCGATTCCGTTTGTATCGATATGCGATGTTTAGATAGTTGATACGATGCTAATCTGGGGCCCAAGTCTGCTATTTTTATAAATTCGTCATTCCAACACGATCCCATTGTCATTGTGCTAAAAGTTCGTAATCTGTTAAATTCATAATGGTCGATCATTGGTCTGTCAATGGTCTCGTAATAGAATTGTGTTATAATGGCATTGTCGTATTGCCATTATTATAAAACCCGTTAGTAGAAATGATTTTCCAAAAACGACTACTAAATTTGAACATTTATTCATGCCCAATTTCATTTATATATATTTTTATTACATGTTATTTATTAGTTTATTAGTGTTTAATTTGAGCAAAATACCGCCTAAGTCAGTCTTTAATTTGTCATTATGTACGAAATTACCAATAAATGCCATTTCTTTCAATGGAGTGTCAGTGGCTGACCATTGGAAAGTCATAATGACGCCATTATATTAGCAGATTACCAAACTGGTCAAAATCAACAATTATGAAATCAATAATAGATCATTTTGACACTATTGTAATAGCAGACTTGAGGCCCTGCTGGCAAAATCTGGTAATGGCAAGCAAATTATCAAATATTTATTACGTACACAGTTTCAAATTCATCTAAACTTCTGAAAATGTACTAACTCCGACTAGATTACCCATTTCCTCTACCCAAAATACTTTAAACAACCAACAAGAGAATCAAACTTCGAAAGCGAAATTAATGTCGAACATTATAATAATAAATGCGACTCGCAGGATTTAGAGCAGAGGCAGCGTAACGAAAAGCATATAATATAACTTATATATAAAGCAGATAGTAAAACAAGTTCCACTATTAATCCCGGGAGTATAGCTGTAGTGATGTGCAACGGTACGGGACTGCGGATGCAAAGACCAAGTTTTGAAGTGTTCCGAGATGTTCCAGTTTGAATATAGCTGTGAATAAGAATTAGTGAGGCAACTGCTTTTAATGTTTGACAAGTGTTTCTGTAAATGTTTTATTTAAAGCTTGGTAAATATCTCTCGTTTGGGAATTTAATTTTAAAAACAGACTTGGTTTCTTTAATTTTTAATTAATCGACTTTGGCGATTGTATCACTTATATAGTTGTTATAATAACTGTTTAAATTATAGAAAAATGATCTCTAATATACTATAATTTTTTCATAACGAATAAAAATTCATCTCGCGTCGACATTCAAACAAAATTAAACATTCACGACATAACATAGTTTAATATAGTCTCTAACGGCAGCTACATCACTACAACACGAGTATATTCCCTTGAGCCCAGTAACTTACTCTCCTTTTATGACACTAGAATATTTTAAGTGCATTAAAGCGTCCGAAATGTACAAGGGGCTTAGTGGCAGGGAAGAAGAGACTCCAAATTGATGATATAGATTAAAGGTTGACAGCCTGAGACAATGCTGGATCTCTTTAAAGCAAAGAGATGGAAATTGAATCTTATATTTTGTCTATCACCGCTTCAAAACGGCAATTCGATTCTGACAGTCGAATTCTATTTGATCTTGAGTCGATTGATAGATATTGATTGGCTGTGCTTTGTCTAATGTTGCCATATTATTCGATTTAAATTAAAATCGTCTGGCTGCTGAGTTACGTACTGATTTCAAACACAACAATCTAATTTTGGTAGACACCTTAGTAGTAAATTTAACAGTAGTTAGACAATGTGTGGAAGAATGAAAAAATAATGTATCTGAAGAAAAGCAAACATAGATATAACGCAAACAATTTAGCTTTCATAACATGAGGTACAAGAAAATATGGCAAAGATATTTTACATCAAAGGAATATAAAACCCCACACATTAAAATTCAAATGCCAACGCCAAACATTTAGCGTTTTACGTTACACCAAAATACATTTTCTAAGGAGGACGGAGAACCTAAATGATCCCCCTATTGTGTGGAACACAAATCGTCGATGCAGATTACAAAGGCCCCTAGGGAGTGAACAGTCGCTCCGAGGAAAGCCCTCCGATCTCATTGTGATGAGCTCTTTGTCTTATTGGATAAGGTTCAAGTGATGAATGACAGCGAAGGTATCACAGCAAACGATCCTTTTATTGAGGAAAAAGAAACGTTAGAATTTGTTGATGACAAACATAAAGACGTTCAATTACTTAAATAGGCTGAGGATGGATTAGCTGTCGAAGATGTAGGAATTAGGTCGGTTGTTCGTTTTTTGGACAAATGTTACGGAATTGACGGTGGCAGTATTGTATTTGACTGACTTACCGTTTCATTTACTCGTCCGCACTGTTTCTCCTAATTTCCTTTTTATCCTTGCTGTTTTCTTTTATCCACGAGCCCGACTTAAGTTGGCTAATTAACGAAATTTCCTAATTATATATACGAAATTTAAAGTAAACCCAACTGAAAGCAAAGCTGCTGAAAATTTTAGAAAAACTTCGTAATCTTCAGAATCCCAGCTCGAAAGTTTCAAGCTTAGACTAACATTATCCTAAACCACTTTATCTCATTGTTTGATTTATAGTTAGCAACTCTAAAGAGCCTTTCAGTAGCTGAACAAATTGAATCCACCCAAGTTTTGAGAACATTAGCTATTGTACCACTGATGCATTGTTTTTACATTGATTGGAGAGGCTTGTGGGTAAGTAACATTAGCCGTACGGGTCGATCGATCAGGTGTAGCAACGTTTGCCGCTACTTGTCCGTAGATGGGTGACCATCTTTACACACTAAGACCTAAGACCCCTTAAGCTACTGGTCCCAGCTGTCATCCTTGGATCTTTGACAGCCATCAGAAGCCCGAGACTCTGACAACCAGTCTTACCAAGGGTTATCGTATTACCCAGTAACTGAGTTATAGAAGCCAGATAGGCTGTCGTTCCATGTAAAATACAGGTATTCAAATGTTTCCGGTTAGACTGGAAACCGACCCCAACATAGCAAAAAGCTAGGCAGATGATGACCCCCGATGTATTATTTTTGGTACTTTTGCTTTCGGAAATATTGACCCTGGATGGGTCCGTTGTTTAACCTACAACTACTTTCTAGATAAAACGTTAAATTTATTCTGCAAATTAATACAGCCCAAACTTTAGATATTTTTATTACTCTTTTACCGGCTTCTTAAAGTTTTCGGAAGTATTATAAGAAACCATTTCATTCTGTTATTCTGCCAAATCTTTTGTTCTGCGTTATATAAATCAGTTGAGTTTAGGGTCTATTTACAGATCTTTAATGAGGGCAGAAAAGTAAAAATACTTCCATTAATTTCTCCTTTGATTTTATTTACACGAGTTTTGTCATATTTACAAAGAGGGCTATTTTTGTAATCTGAACAGCAATTATGCTTCGTTACTCGGTAGATTTAAATATCTTCTTGTTATCGTTTTGTGTCAGTGGGTTTGGATAAAAATAAAACC
The DNA here is from genome assembly GCA_949091785.1 of Polymixis lichenea. Lineage (NCBI taxonomy): Eukaryota > Metazoa > Arthropoda > Insecta > Lepidoptera > Noctuidae > Polymixis > Polymixis lichenea. The sequence continues at coordinate 3,549,031 of OX420937.1, forward strand.
GACATTTTCAGATTCTTGAACAGAATTACAAAGTCCCTAATTAGAGTTGTAATTAAATTCCAAAATTCGTTGCTTAGGAATTGGGGAAGCTTGTTGTAATCACTGAAATATTAGACTATGAACACATATGAGGAAGTAATTTAAATTGACAATGTTGTTTATTCCTGCAATGTTTGATATCTTTGTACCATTGTTATTTCTACCAAAACAATTTTCTATACACTTGTTGGAATTCCTTAAAATTTCTGACGATAGTCGGTGACCCAAAAAGGCAAGCTCGATGCACCTACTACCAATGTTCAAAGATGTAGACGACCTGATAGAAGGTTGTTTGAACAACAATGTATCTAGCTAGTCTGATGCCTTCGTCAATAGTATATTACATACATATTGATGGAATAAGCTTTCATAAAGAATAAGTTGAGGATGCTGATACTAACACACGATATACCTATTGTAATTTGTATTTGTATACCTATGACGTTGAAGGGATAAAAAAGGTTGAAATAGGGGATGACACGGCGAAGAATTTAAAGAATTAAAGCCTAATTTACAAGGTACACTCATTGCCGGTGGCATACCATAAATTGAAGAAACAATTAAAGATACAACGTATAAACAGTGTTTAGATGATGATCATTATTTTTGTTTGAATTTCATAGTATGCCACAGGCAAGACGCTTGCATCGTGTAAATGGGGCTCTAAAGTTCCGATTGCTGGGAACAAAAAAGTTGTTTCTTGCACTTGTACTAAATTCCTGCCATACCAAGAAAGTACAACTAAAACAGCCTATATTGCTGTTAGGTCTCCTCTCGGTGAAGGAGTGGGTCGTAATCCACCACGCGGGCCCGGTGCGTGTTGTTAGATGTCATCATCATCATCTGCCTAGCCTTTTCCCAACTATGTTGGGGTCGGCTTCCAGTCTTACCGGATGCAGCTGAATACCAGTATGTTACACGGAGCGACTGTCTATCTGACCTCCACAACCCAGTTACTGGGTAATACGATACCCCTTGGAAAGACTTGTTGACAGACTTTCGGGCTTCTGACGTCCCGTAACGACTGTCAAAGATCTACAAATGACAGCCGGGACCAACGGCTTAACGTGCTTTCCGAGGCACGGAGAGGTCTTGGTATGTCAAGATGGTCACCCATCCACGGACCAACCGCGGCAAGCTTAGCTTAACCTGATTAATCGATCTGTACGGGTAATATTACTTAGCCACAAGCCCCTCACCCTTACCCAAGTTGTTAGACGTCATATGTCTTCAATTTTTTATTGTAGGAGATGCCAGTTTCCGCCTTTTTGGTAGCAGAGGTGATAAAGTTATTTTACACAAAGTAAAGCGCTTGAATGTGCTAACTATTCACAGAAGAACAAGTAGAAGGATATAAATTATAATAGTATATTCTAAGAATACTAAATTGCGGTTACCTAGTTAAACCAATTTCCTTTGCAAGACGGATGCGTCTCATTCTGAGGGACAAATTAACTCACACGGTCGTTTTAATAGGATAATATCATGCTTCATACAATTCCAGCTTTATTGAATGACTGCCCACTTAATTGTGGACGTGCTTTGTCACTCTTGTGTTAAGGTTTAATTCTTTATCATGGTACGGGAAATTTATTTAAATACTTAATTATATAGCAATTGGGGCTTCGTGGGACAAGCCGTGTTTAGTTTAGGGCCGCATTTTGTCACTAATTTTGAAAAATGTGCCGGTTCTTTTTACACGCTTTATATTAGCTTCACTTGTATGTTTGTTTGTATGTAACCGACTCTTTTGGACGCTATTTTGACCCACTTCAAACGGTCAGATTTAATTCAAACTTTGTAGACTTATCGAGGACCTATGACAATTCAATAATTAAAAAAAAAAAATAGAAAAACACACGCTTTTGTAGTTAGAAAAACTAAAAAATAGAAAATAAATAATAGTTTAAAAAAAAAACTAAAAACACACGCTTTAAAAAAAAAAAAATTAGAAAATAATTTAAATCTATTAAAAAGCGTGGGGTGCTTGATATTAATTGATTATAAAACTACCTCAAAAAGCACCCCACGCTTTTTAATAGAATTAAATTATTTTCTACTTTTTAGTTTGGTTTTTAAAGCGTGTTTTTTTAGTTTTTTTTAACTATTATTTATTTCTATTTAAGAGTCTTAAAGGCAACTAAGGATTAATAGACATTGGTTTTTGTTTTTGTAGTATCATAGGACTGGAATGGTACCAATATTTCTTAAGATTTTAGCTTTTTCCTAACCAAGTTGGGGTTGGCTTCCAGTCTAACCGGATGCAGTTGAATACCAGTATTTTACATGGAGCGACTGCCTATTACCTTCACAATCCAGTTACTGGATAACACGAAAGGTAACCCTGGGTAAGACTGGATGTCAAGACTTTCGTACTTCTAACTAACCGTAACTACTGTCTAAGATCCACGAATGACAGCTGGGATCAACGGCTTAGCGTGATTTCCGAGGCAAGTCTGAGGCAGGTCTTGGTCACCTATCCACGTACCAGTCGCGGCAAGTGTAACTTAACCTGATCGATCGAACCGTGTGGCTATTAAAGAATTGAGAATTTAGAATCACTATCTTTGAGAGTTATATATAATTGTGATTAGCAGACCAAGGCTAGAGCTTGATTATTTCGAATTATCCATAACGTAATCACAGGGGTGCGGGTTGTTCGAAAGAGATACCGCGGCCCCTGGCACACAGGCAACTGACGGAACACGGGTGGGTTTTAGTCAGTAAAAGTCTGTCACGCTCCACCCAGAGCGGGAGAAGTTATTTGATGATTTCCCACCCAAAAATAATAATTAAAAAAACCAGTCAAAATGTAGGTTGTTAAGACGACATTCTTTAAAAACCCATTGTATTTCCTTCAAAAGCTTCCATGGTAAGTCTATATGAAACTTTAAAGTACCGAACACCAATTTATTTTCTCCAGACGGAGGTACACTTCTGCGAAAAAGCTTTTCTACTCAGAAAAATGTTGAAAAATTTCTCAACGTTGTATTCTTACTTCAGCCAGTCTTTGTACATAATTCATAGGTATTGCTCGCACGACCACAAGAGAGTATATTTTAGAATTAATAGTATGTACTTACAGTTTGCTATACGGCGGATATTGCGAAATAATTAATCTTTATGCAAAAACTCAAGATCTTTTATTTTTGTATCAAATTACAATGTGTACGCAAGATCTCTCACCCCAATTAGTCTTGCGTTAAAAGCATAATAATATGACCAAAACTATAAAAAAAAGTAACTCGTATTATTTAGAAGATAGCGTTGACCCAGCATTACTTTATGCATTTACAATTGTCTCTTATTGCCTTAAAATAAAATAAAATTTTCTTTGGCTAAATCGGCGGTCAGTACGTCAAAAGACAACATTTAAAAAAAACCTATATTAAAAGTCACTGAAATCGATTCAGTACCTACTCAATTATGAACAAAGTTCATTCAGGACTTGCGCTTATTCTGTGACACCTTGTATATTTGAAGCTGAATGTGTTTCTGATATTAGGTGAACCAAAGAGTTTTCATGTTCTTCATCAAAAGCTGTTTTTTCCAAGCTTATTTTTTTCTATCATTATAGGTACTATGTCAGTCCCACAAACTATTAGGTTACCTTCTACCGATATCATCAACATACATAAACCTATCCATATATGGAATCCCAAACACAGACCTCGACAAACCAATGACACTGATTTCATAAACATTTACTACTCCATAAACCTAACCGCTTCGTTCAATAAACTGACACGATTAACCACAGACGAAGCCGTAAACGGCACTAGTGTAGTTAAACGTTAGAAACTAATAAAAGCTGACGTGTCTAACCATCTGAAAGATCATCACATGTGCGACAAATGAACGGCCATTTTTTATTTAGTTACACTCCTCGTAAAGGGCAATGAACGGAAATGTTAGTATAGAACGCCTTGAGCAAACTTGCCGTTGTTTTCTATCGTGAAGAGGTAATCAATTAGAAGGTAAAAACATTACCTTGAGTATTAATTGCAGATATTGATCATTTGTTTTTACACGTCGTTGATCTAGTGACCGCGATTTCCGATCTAGAGTATTCGAGAGACCTCGAATGGATATTGAGATGGCGACTGAATCGACGTCGATCATATTCGGAATTTAAATTGGAATCGATTGGCGTCTAACGTTATTTGAAATTTCAATTGTCTCTGGAAATTGGCGACAGGCTCTGTCCTAACAGAGGACCTAATTTTATCAGAAGCATACTTATTACTAAACTTTATCTTCTTTGCGGATAACAGTAGCAATACCCACAACCCAGCAGGGCTGTTACAGTGGTGGCAAGCGCTACTGCTAAGCATGAGATCTTCAGTACGATTCCCAGGTCGGACACAGAGATATTGGGTTTTCCATCTGAAATTTATGAAAATGTCCGGTCTGGAGTTTTGCCTGGTGAATGGCATTAGGCTATCTATTCTTCTTCTTAGCGTGTCGATAGCAATCTAAATACAGTCAGACCAGAATTTGGCTACGATTTTAGCACTTACAGCAGCGTCCATCAGCTCCTGTAGGCTCTCTATTATATTCATGGGACTTAAACATAACTGTCGAAATGTGGGTGTCTTCCAATCCTTCGGGGAAACAAGAAATAGCTACCTTCCCAAAATCTACATCCAAAAGGGATACCAGTATATTTAATATCGTTTCCAACTTTATCCATTTCTCTCCCAGTTCTCACCAGATTATGATCTTCCACTTGATCTCGAATGTCGTAATAAGGTAATTTCGAGTTGTGACCGTTAAAAAAGGAATAAATCTCTAATGTGCTGTGAACACGACTCTGAGGTTTTGAGATGACAACGGCACAATGACGAAATGTCAAAGATGACGGTTTTGTCAATTAGAAAGTTACCGCAGCTTTTTATGTAGCTTAATGATATGGTTTTTTGTAACGTTTATTTGTGGTTAGTTAAATTAGGGTGATATTGTTAAATTGTGTGTTAGAAAGATCACACAACTTTGAACTTTTCTTGCTCTATGATGAATATCTTGAATCTTTTTTGCATTTCTATTTTTAGGGTTCCGTACCTCAAAAGATAAAAAATAAAACCCTTGTAAGATCACTCTCTTGTCCGTCTGTCTGTCCGTGTGTCAGCACCGATTTTCTCAGGAACGGGTAGACCTAGCAAGTTGAAATTTATACGAGATACTGAGGTCTATAGTCCATAATAGCTGTATAAAAATCAAGGTCCTGAGTCAACACGATAAAAAGATATGGGCAAATTTATTTATTTTGCGTTCATTGTTTAACTTGTGAAATGTGGGCGTACTATACGTGCACCTCTGCCTAACGCTTCGAGGATTACAGGCATGATGTTATAATTAAGGTGGAAGCTTCAGGTTACCCCGCGATTTTTTTTACGTTTTTTGAAAATTGCAGGTCAGTGCCAGGTTGCAAGTTGATTAAAATGTAATTGTATGTTTTGGAGAATTATAATATTTAAACTCGTCAATACCACCCTTTTAGTTAAATTAACATAAAAAGTAGTTATGTAAGTATGTAGCTTTCACCTTATGCTAAGCTATTTCTATTGTAATACTAATTCTAACTCTTTCGCCATTCATCATTGTTCTATCGTTGTCTCTTATCCCAATTTATTTGTGGTCGCCGCAACATATCTTTTTCTTCCCCACTTCTCTATTAGTCGTCATCTCCGTAGTCACACCCTTTCTAACCATATCATCATTCACACAGTCCATCCATCGTTTCTTTGGTCTCCCCATACTCTTATAGCCATCGACATTCATACTCAAACTCTTTGAATTCTTGAACTCTTTCATCGTTATCCTCATCTAATACTGCAAGTCTTGTAAGTGTATGTTGGCATTCGCTTCCAATCATTGATTAATTCTTTTTACGAAACAATATGGCTTGAACTAAGATTAAGTATGCATTGTTCCATTTGAATTCCCTATCTGCTAGAACACCAATCAACGTCGTAGCAATTCGGCTATTGTCGCTTCTAGCTATCAATTCAAGCGTTTAGCGCCACGAGGCGTGTAAACGCCTTATAACAACGTGACGCGAACAAAAGCGTTATTTAATGCCATTATAATGCCCTTGTGAGAGTGTGGGCGATGATGGTATCACATGGTGATAAGTGGTCGACTCGTCACTCTCCCACCAATTCTTTGTTAAGTTGCTTTATAGTTGCAACTAGCTGCTGACCGCGACTTCGCCCGCGTGCATGTCGGGAATTATCTCAGGGGAAAATTCGAGAAATCTTATGGTATACCTTATAACATTTGCTATAAGCCAGTGAAAGTCTCGTCAAAATCGGTTCAGCCGTTTCGGAGATTTGCCGGAACAAACAGACAAAAAATTTAAAAAAAAATCGTTTTAATGTAAAGTACTTAAACCTATTTTCATATGAATTTAATTAAAAGCTGTTAAGTATTTTGATATAACAAACAGACACTTAAATTTTACTAATTTTTGTGAATAGATGTATTGATTGTTTGATGGATTTTAGTGCCTATTTAGCATTGGATTTAGACTTTCAAAGGTCGTTTCTATTCCTGTAACTTAAATCACAGAATCGTGTTATAAAACCCGGAACGTCAAACTGCGGTTGGAATTCGATCTCAAACTATGTAAATATTATATCAAATAACAACATTAACAGATTACTTCCCCCAAAAACCGTCCCCATCAAATAAAATCAAAACTCAATGCCTACACAAATTCTCAAATTCAATTCACTCAAACGAAAAACCTCCACTTTTTCGGTTCAAAAATGCGAGGTGGGCCGATAAACCCCTTGAAAGCATTCGAAAAGCGAAAATCGTAGTTAAAACCAAATATTCAGTGTAAAATCTTTAAAGGTTTTAATTATACTAAGTGGAAGGAGCGATGGGAGACCGACATCAATCTATTTAATGTGGGAAATACTACCTGTTCGGTGCAAAAACGATGTATCCATCTACCGCACCATTCATTACGGGGCTAACGAGAGTTTGGGAGCGATATTTCGGAGTTGGAACGTCGATAAAGCGCAAACTAGTTGCAATTGTTGGTTTGCACTTTGGCACCGCGATGTTTCCCGTGTAATGCGCCAATGGTAACCGTCAACAGTGCAATTGGCATGCCATGTTGTTCTGCTTATACAGGAGAAGTTCTAACATGAGTGATGATAATGTTTTTGTGGTTGCCGTAAAAAACTGTACCAATTTTCCGTAAAAAAAAAACAGGAATAAAAGGGTTTCCGATGGGCGACCGAATTGGGCGGAAACTTTTAAATAATACACGGTGTTTGGCAGAACGTTGAACATACGAAAATGGTGGATAGGTGGGGTCATCTGCTACTTACTCAGCCCTAATTTATTTGGCCCTGGCCAAAAAAAAAATGAAATAACTCTTAAAGGTTTTTTTTATAAAAGCAAATTACATACCATTAGAAAGGTCACACACTAGGGACGTTTTACTAGAATTGGAACTCCTCAATCATTGTTTTTTAATGCATGGTGAAATTAAGATTTAAGTATTTTTTACATCTTTTTGTAAGTTTGAGGACTCATAATTTTTTGTCTAGCTAACATGTAACAAAAATATTACCTGTTTTACCCATTTTTAATAAAAATTACACTTTAAAGTTAAGAAAGTGGTGAAACTAGACGAAAGCAAAAAAAAAAATTTTTTTAATATCCAGGGGGCCAGGGCCACATAAATTAGGGCTGAGTAAGTAGCAGATGACCCCACCTATCCACCATTTTCGTACGTTCAACGTTCTGCCAAATACCCTGTATATTATAGCTCCTCGCACGAATTAATTTATTACATTAGGCTAATTAGTACGTTTTGAAATGTATGCAATAAAGTTATTAAAAAAGAGTCCGCTGCAGAAAATTACATAACAGTGTCGATTCGCCCAATTCATGTAGTAAAATTCTTGCGAAACGACTAATCCCTACTATCCCTACTAATATTATAAATGCGAAAGTAACTCTGTCTGTCTGTTACGCTTTCACGCGTAAACCGCTGGACCGATCATCATAAAATTGGCGGAGATATAGCCTGGGATATGGAGAAGGACATAAGCTACTTTTTATACAAGTACGTACGCAATAACCGTAATCCACGCGAGCGGAGCCGCGGGCAAGAGCCAGTAATCCAGTAAAAGAAGCACGACCACGGTTTACGCATCTTTTCCTAAAATCATTCTTTCTATTGACAAATGCAAGGATGAAAAAAATTATGAGTTACTCTTCATTCAGTTTTTATTTTTAAGTAGCAGATAATATATTAGGGGTACCAATTACAATCTTATGTGAGCAGTAATAAATTAAGGGAACATGATTTCTCTACTCAGTTCTACCAACATTTCAACCATATTCCTGACTAAAACTTCAAGTGCGAAAATGATAAATGCAAATCGTAAATATGAACAAACGCTAAGCATTAAGTGCTTCATAATTAATTAATTCGTTCGAGCAAGTCTTATTTATGATTAGCATGTACTTGCATATTAATTGCATTGCCCAAAGCGCCGAGAGCCCGAACAAGATAGACTTTCCCGACCGCATCGTTAATGACATTCCCCATTGCTGCTTTTGTTACAACACTGTCGAATTAAACATAACATGCAACGCAACGTAGTATAAATAAATATAAATTCAAAGAGGTAATTCCCTAAATAGGGCGGTCAATGCGCCCTCACGCGCTGTCAAGACGTTACCCGACAGATTTGAAAAGTGTCTCCTCCGGTTTCCCCCGTCAAATTAAGTAGACTTTTTAAGTTAGCCGGATGAATTTTAAATTAGATTAAGCCCCAAGCCGATCGTGACGGCGCAAAGAGTATGAATGATGACTTAAAATATACGTACATTGTATGAAATGTATATCAAATGCCGACCAGTTACATTGACCCCTCTTGGCTTTGATTTTCATTGAAGGTTAGTTTTGGGTATCCTGGTCGTTAGATAGTTACACACAATCATTATGGAATTGAAGCAATGTATATTTTCCGGTGATATAATTGTATGTTTGTGTGTGGGGTCCCGTTAGGCGCATCGCTGCAACGGTACGTCCATTACAAACGGATTTCCTGGGTTCAATTCTCAGGCAAGTGTGGAATTTTTAGCGCTCTGGTAGACTGGCGACTGTTTTTTGTTTAGAAGGAGATGGGAATTGAATTTAAGATAATATCGTATTGCTATGTTGAGCTATTAAAGTGGTTGATTTCTTGTTGCGAAGCCGATCGATCTGACTTTGATGTTGATTTGTTGAATGGGAAACTTTTCCTTCTGGATTTGCTACTAAAGCCGCTACTACGTGATGGGAAGTCGCTGAAATAGTTTATAAATTATATGCCTCAAGATGTTGGTACTTACGTGGCCTGTAGAACAGAATAGAATATCTTTTGTTCTTGTAAGACATCAATATAATAAAAGAAGTAAAGAGAAAAATATTACATTGCAACGTACAGGGAAGGAAACGATTAAGAATTAATTAGTAATTACTGAACAAGTTTGGTTTGCATGTGTCATCAAAACAAAGTGAAGTGAAAAACAGAATGACTAAAATTCGCCTACGTCATCATAGAAGTGCTGGTTGGTTACATATATAGGTAAAGGTAACAGAAAGAAACAAAATACATTTATTTGTGGTAAACATGACACAGAACAAGAACACAAATACAAAAAAGAACAAGTTGGGGAAAATATGCGTCACATCCACGCGAAACGGCCATCGCTCAGCATAATGCTACGACCCAAGCCCCAGTGCTAGTTTTCAGCGAAACGAAGGTTTCCAGAATGACCTAAACACTAAGAGAGATTCCACTCCAGAACTTCTTACGTAAGAGCAGCAAAATAGGTGTCTATCTCTATAATACTTTATACAACATACTTTTAACCCCACAAACTTCACCAATGAAATGGAATAGGAGCTAAAAATTCGCTCTAGTAGCCCGAGCTCAGTTTGGATAAGTTCCAAATTATGTGACAATGATGCAGTTAGAGCGCTGTCAAAAATGGCTCGAGTTCAATAAAAATGTCGAGCCAAAGCTCTGGGGTTAGTTTAGGATGAACATTGATGTTATTGTTTGAAATGTCGATTGTTGGTTTCAGTAAAGTCTGTATTTGTATCTTCAATAGGTTTATTTAAAGTAGGTATTTTAGCCAAAAAACATTTTTACAGATAGGTAATTAATTAATGATTGTGCAAAATTTCCTTTTAATCTCAGTTCTATGTGGCTTCGAGTCTTCTTGTACGGCACCAAGACGATCTGTGTTAGGTTGTCATAGAAGTAATTGACCAAAACATTTAATAAAATCAGAACGTAAGTAAAATGTAAAGAATATAAACTACTAGCGATTATATAGGTTTATTTTTTAGTCACCGTCCAAATTTTTCAGGGTGATAGTACCCGTGAAATTGAACAACTTTCTCCAAAAAACATGGGTCGAAATATTAAAAAAAAAAACGGACCTCCCATACAAAATCAATAGTATTTCGACCTATGTTCCTTGGAGAAAGTTGTTCAATTTCACGGGTACTATCACCGTGAAAAATTTGGACGGTGACTAAAAAATAACCTTGTATATGTCGCAGAACTAGCCAGCTAATTGGACGCCTAGGCCATTCAAACATCATCTAATCATCTCATCACCTCATCTCTTTCATCTAATTAAATAGCCGAAGGACTGCTAGCCAAGTAATCGAACGAAACGTTTAAATTGGATATTGATGAATTTGTGATGTTTGGTCAGGGTGTCGATGAGTTCACAAATTATTTACGACTACTTTTTACCGATACCAACAACTAAGGAACTAGTAATAGTGAAATGTTTTTAAATAAATAAATAATTTCACTTAAAACTGCACACAAGAACGAAAAATAACATTCACGGTTTGCGCTATTGACGCCATATTTGTTTTGGTGACTGCTATAGCGCAGTGGGAAAAACTGAATTTGAATCACTTCGCTGAGTCTTGGTCAGTCATCTTAAACGGCTGACTTTCAATACGCCAAGTTGTTAAACGTTGAATGATTGTAGTTCAATTAACTATCGGCCTAGGCATCCAATTGGATGGGCGCGTTTAATGAACGGCGTAGGCGTCCAATAGCCGGCTAATTTAACCAGATGGCTGGGACATATATATACCGATATCGATAGCTATTATAATTATGAAACGCAAAACCCGATTCATCAAATCATTTTGTGTCAATTTTGATTATGTGTAAACGAAGCAGTGTTGGTCGACTTTAGTCGCTCACATTACTTACCCTAAGCACAGACTTTTAAAGAAAACACTGCTCAAAAAGTACCACTCAAAAACTTTGTTCAGGTGTGTCGGTACTCCTAGCCACGTGTACCAGATATCGGGGTCAAAATATGCACCAGCCGTAACAGGTTAGTGCCCTACAAATGCCAGGCTGACCCGTTTTACCCCTGTTGACATTTATACCGCGAAGGGAACGTCAGGTGCCAAGCTCTATAATTAAATGAGGGGTTTACATGAATATTAATACTACCATAGCCTGTAGGTGTCACTTGGGACAATTCTTTTTGTGTTCAATAGGCTCGCCCTATGTGAAACAAATCATTATTATGTCAGTTTGTAAAGATAACTGGGGAACTAAACACAATTCAATTGTTATTCTTTCTTTCAATTTATAAAAGGACCACAGTAGGGAATAATATTCGTACCGTAACACATACAGACGGCTTTGTTTAAAAAAAAAAAAAAAACGTTCTCTGGTCCTGTCATTTGAATTTAGCCTGTACCTATATTACAGACCTTTATCCAGCCTGTTAGGCGCATCAGAATAATCGAATCTTTTTATCCATAAAGACACGTCACTACGTATCAATCTGAATCTACTGCCACGCTCTTGATAAAACCCAGCGGTGAAGGGCGAAAGTAACGTACGTAAAGTAAATTTAATAAAATGTGCAGAAAAATATGGATCAAAAACACATAACTTTAAGAAGGTATTAAAATGTCGCTATAATACCCCTGAAAGTGGTAGGGAGTGTACTTTGAGAAAATATCAGTAAATATACGTATACACGGACAACGACAGCAATTCACTGCGATACTAAGATTGTAGAAATTGTTATAAAAGACACAACTAACAACCCTGCCGTTAAGCAAATTGTTAGAAACCCCGACAAACAGACAACAAAACAAAATGCGCAGTTTGCACAGATAACCGCAATAACTGCACATACATCCAAAAGTGCCTCATATGCACAAGCAGTAAAACCAAGCATACCATCCAGTCTAGACGACAAGCTCAACCAGATCTTGAAGTGCATATCCTCATTTGACAAGAGACTAGAGAAATTAGAATCAAGCACTGTACAAAATCACTAATGAATAACACACTCAAAATAATGGCGTGGAATTCCAACGGACTGCTGCAACACCAACATGAGTTGCTAGTAGTCCTAGACACAGAAAACATTGATGTGTGTTTGATCTCTGAAACGCACTTCACCAAACAGTCTTTTGTAAAGTTTAAAGGTTATAAGGTTTATCACTCGCTACACCCAAACAACACGGCCCGAGGAGGTAGCGCAGTTATTATTAGAGAAAATATCTGTCATTACGAACAGTGTAAATACGAGGAGCCAGACACGCAAGCTGTGGCGGTATCAATTAAAACAAAGAAATTTAATGTGACAGTAGCGGCCATATACTGTCCCCCAAGACATATGATAAACAAAGAACAATATGTACACTTCTTCAGACTCCTTGGACCGAGATTTATATTGGGCGGTGATTTTAACGCTAAGAACACTCATTGGGGATCGAGACTAACTTCAACTAAGGGAAGACAGCTTTTTAGTGCAGTGAATGATATGAGCTGTGAGGTCATAAGTACTGGAAAACCCACATACTGGCCGACTGACCCCCAGAAACTTCCAGACCTTATCGACTTTTTCAATGTCAAAAATATATCCAGTAATTATCTGAGTGTGGAAGAGGGGTATCACATGAACTCCGATCACTCTCCAATATTATTACAACTAAGTCACAAAATATTACTGAGAAAAAACCACCTGACATTGGGAAATAAGTTTACAGATTGGGAAAGTTTTAGCATAGACTTACAAAATATTATTGACCTAAAAACTGCATTAAAAAGCAAAGATCAGCTCGATTCTGAAGTAAACAAGTTTAGCAACAATATCCAACAATGTGCATGGAACAACACACCACAGTTTATAAAAAAATGTAAAGGAAATACCTACCCAAAGGAAATAATAGACCTGTTACATGAAAAAAGGAATCAAAGAAAAATATGGCAGCAAACTAGATTTCCGAAAGATAAAACACTTTTGAATAACCTATCGAAAAGACTACAAAGAACAATACAAACATTTCAAGATGAGGCTCTAAATACTAACCTACGGCAGTTAAGCAGCGATCATACAACGCAATACTCTCTTTGGAAAGCAACAAAGTCACTGAAAAGGCCAATCACATCAATTCCCCCTATCAGAGATGATAATGGAAAGTGGGCCATAAGCAACGAGCAAAAAGCCCTTAGATTTGCACATCATTTAGAAGAAACCTTTCAGCCAAATGACGGGTATGTAGACAACCTGCAGTTTGACAATATTCTGCAAGATAAGAGAATTAAGCTTGTGACCCCGAATGAAGTTGCAAAGGAAATTCAAATCATAAGCTTAAAAAAGAAATCCCCAGGGTATGACCTTATTACGGGTGAAATCCTAAAACATATGCCACGTAAAGCCATCGTTAAGCTTACCAGGCTTATCAATGCTGCATTCGTGCTAAAGCATGTTCCTGAGCCATGGAAAGTTGCCGAAGTGATTATGATTGCTAAACCTGGTAAACCACCTCACGAAGCATCATCATACAGGCCCATTTCCCTGTTGCCAATACTATCAAAGCTGTTTGAAAAATTATTTTTAAAACGCCTAAAACCGATTATAAACGAGAGTAACCTGATCCCTGACCACCAGTTTGGTTTCAGAGAGAAACATTCAACAATAGACCAAGTACATAGAATTACCAACATCATTGAGAGAACGCTTGAAGATAAAAAAGTCTGCTCCACCGTATTTTTAGATATGGCACAAGCTTTTGATAGAGTTTGGCATGAGGGTTTGATATACAAACTAAGACTAATGCTGCCTAATGATTTTGCCGATATCTTGCAATCATACATTACAAATAGAATGTTTAGAGTAAGGCACGAGGATGCTTTTTCTGAGCCAAAAATTATTAAAGCTGGCGTGCCTCAAGGTAGTGTGCTGGGTCCAGTGCTCTATTTGTTGTACACGTATGATATACCAGAGCTAGAAAATAATACTATTGCAACCTTTGCGGACGACACTGCCATTATGGCTACTGGGTCATGCCATATGGAAGCAATCGAAAAGGTACAAATTGCTTTAAATAAAGTTCATGACTGGGCACAAAAATGGAGAATCAAATTGAATGAATCAAAGTCGTTCCACATTGATTTCACCAACAGGAATTTTGAATACCATCCAGTCTTCATAAATGGCCAACAAGTACCATACGCAAATACAGCCAAATACCTTGGCATAACGCTTGACGCGAAACTGCGCTGGAAAGCGCACGTCAAAAAGAAAAGACAGGAACTAGACATGCGTTTTAAAAACATGTATTGGTTGATTGGACGGGATTCCTGTCTATCGATACACAACAAAATTTTATTATATAAGCATATCCTTATGCCAATATGGACATATGGCATCCAACTGTGGGGCTGTACTAAACCGACCAACATCAAAATTATACAAACATTCCAGAATAAGGTACTCAGGAGTATTGTTAATGCTCCCTGGTACATAAGAAATGACGACCTCCATCGTGACCTAAAAATGGCACCAGTCACCACCATAATCCAAAAATTTGCTGAGGCCCATGAACAACGACTCCATCAACATGTGAACATCGAGGCGATTCAGCTGTTAGACCAAACAAATATAGTGCGCAGACTAAAACGAACAAAACCTTTTGAGTTAGTGTAGTGCAAAAAGTGTAGAAATAATAGTGACATTGACACACATAATAACACATGAACAAAGTGTTTATAATTCATCATATCAGACTCTAAGAAAGTGGAACGGACTTGTGTAAAGTGCAAAGGACACTATTCTAAGTTTTAAAATAATCATCATGTATAAAATTAAGTTAGATTAAAATTGCTTATTAGTCTTATAGACTAGATTGTAATGAATTACTAAGAACTGGGTTCTTTTTAATAAAGTATAAAAAAAAAAAAAAAAAAAGACACAATTTTACCCTCCACCACAGATTGGCATACTCATATCTTCTCGTATGATAACATAATCGTCTCCAATGCTACATGAAACAAACCACGATAGCGCTCATATAGCTTAATTCGCTCCATTAAGACCCGTATCACAGATTAAGCGCATCCGCACCGATGTCTTTGTGGAGCGATTGTAGGAATACAGATGCTCATCGCTCATGGAAGGAAGCAATCAACTGTTTTGTTGATGGCGAAGAAAATAACAGTGATAAATGGTACAGAAAAGTGGAGGAAATAAAGTAAACTCTATTGTAGAAAACATCTTAGAATTATCAAAAAATCGAATCTGCAACCTAAAACAAAAAGTTATTATAGGAACAGAAAAACAGAGGTTATAGAGACAGAAAGTTTAAGGAACAGAGCACTATCATTAAACAATTTAGCTTGGAGCACTGGTGGCCCATTGGTACCAGCTATGACTCACGAGTCTGTAGGTCATAAGTTCGAACGCAAACAGACGCTTTTCTTTGTGTTAAGAATTTGATCACTACTGCTCTCAAAACGGCGAAGGAAAACATCGTGAAGAAATCGGCATTTCCTAAAAACAAAAATTTTAAGACATGTGACATCAACCGACCCGATTACACTCCCAACAGTGTGAACGTTATAGGCTGATTATGAATCAGCCTAAATCTTGCACTAACCTGAAACCACTCTCTAATATATGCGACAAATAGTACTTACCTGCTTTTCTTAATGCAATGCCCACAGTAAAAAGTTGCTGACATGGCTACAATGCTAAAAGCACCATTAGCTTAGCAAATATAACCTTATTTGTAGTGTTACGCCTAATTACACCATAAGTCTAAACAAGTATTTCTATTTACAAGTTCAGGCATGAATTCACAGCAGAACTCTGCCTACGTAGCTCGTAGTTAGCAAAGCGTGAAGATGAACCACCTAGTTCTCATACATAAAGTTAGGCCATTCAGAGTACCCGTCACCCGTAGTTATATTAAAACATAACAGAACTAACTTCTGTGTTAATGTTTTAGTATAATTAAAACTAGTATGGTAGGATAGACTTTTGGGACTGCAAGTAAGGTATACAAAAAAGTTGAAGTGAGGAAAGAAGAAGAAGTTAGTTTTCTATATGAAGAAGACTACATTTTAGGAGATTTAGACATAGAAGAAAGAAGAATGGTTGACTAGATGGTTGGTTTAGATCTGGCCATAGGAAACTGGTCAAAAGTGGTCAAAGCTGATGATTTTTTTCATGGATGGGAGATAGTATCGACTAATGTGCCAATCAAAAATTTGGTTAATAAAAGCGGATCAGAGAAATTAACCTATATTATGAAGGCATTCTCAAAAATTCAACTAGAAAATCTAAAAGAAAGACAAAAGATAACAAAATGAAACCGAAGTAAGCGTGTTAATGATTCTAGAAAAAACTAAATTAAAACAACAGAACCCTGAGTTTTGTACAGAGGATAACAAAATGTCCCGAGAGCACGATATCTACACCACGCTCCAATTGGAAGAAGAGTAAGCAGGAGCGATTAAATTAAATGGTTACGAGGGTGTTAAGAAAATGTACAGCGAGTAAATAGTTAAGAATAAAAAAGAAAACTAGAAAAGTCTCATTTCAGAATAGATAAAAAAATCTAGTTTGTAGGAGAAACTATTGAAAGTGGACAGGACAGCACCCTAATTGCGTAAAGTACTGTTAATCAGAATCTGAATCATTTTGAAGGGTAATGGTACTCCATTCTTTCTTATGTTCGAAAAAATGGCCTGCTTAGCAAAGTAAACAACGCCATGCATGTTGTGGAACTGTCAAAATGAAAGCGAATCCTACTGTAGTGTATTACGGAATTACCCCTCTGGACAAAAGTTTCAATGATGGCAATATACAGATACCATATATTCTTACAGAATCAAATGGTATGCAGTCTTAGACTTATAGCTTCATACAAAAAACAACCTTTACGTACTCAGAATAAAGATTGATATTCCAACATCAATAGCTTATGAACTCAATTATTCAGCCGTTTGAGAGCATGTGTGATGTGTGTTACTTAACTTATTTGCTACATGTGCCTTCGACACGTGTTGGCCTGGCCTTGAGTCCAACGTCGTTTTACTCCTTGTTTCACGTAGCGTCTTTTTTTTAAATGACCGTTGGGACTTGGGACTGCTATCAGCATTATCCACTAGTCTGGTATGAACTTAGACGTGACCAAAGATGGTGGGAGTGGGTGTAATTTGACTAGCACTTCACTATACAGCATTTGGATCAAAGTCTCTAGCGTTAAGAGTCAAACGGGATTTTATTTAAAAATTAAAAGCTTACTTCGGAATTCTCCCACCAAAAATCTTAAAATGTTAATTCCAAATTGCCAATCAAGCGTCCTGTACAAAATTTGTACGGGATCCCGAATAAATACCCAAATCCCGGCGGCCCCGGGATCGGACACGGGACTAATGTCGCGGGCAGCCGGACAAATAGAGCGCTGGATTAGCGACGCCCTGATTAACTAAGCCTGATGTCAGCCTGTTTTGTTATGCACCCCTAGTACTTTCAAGAGATTGGGCATTATTTTCCTGCGTATGTCCGTTATTGTGTCATCAAAATGACGTCACGCATACGTAAGAGGAACGATTTAAGGGAAACAACAAAACACTGCTTTCGTAGCACTCGTCCATTGACCTTTGTAAAATATTCTGAATGTTAATCCCGCAAACCGAAGCGCCACAACAAAGTTGGCGATCCCGGATGGATCCCCAATCCCGTGGGGCGGACCGGACACGGGAGTAATGTCGTGGGCAGCCGGACAAATAGGATGTTGTATTAGCAACGCCTTGATTACCTAAGCTATGTCAGCCTGTTTTGTTATGCACCCCTGGTATTTCGCGAGATTGCATGTTTTTCTATATCTCTATAATTAAGGCTGTTGTTTTCGTCTATGAGGCTCTACGGGCCCCTAAGGTGAGGGAAACTCAAAGCCAAGCCAAAATCATGAATATTGATAAGCTTGACATTTAACGCAAAAGTCGTTTGGGTTACTTTTTGCTCAATAGCCTTGACTTTTCACTCTTTTGCTCGATTGCTCCAAACTGCCCCAAGTTTTGAGACGTACTTTGTTTGAGTATCAAAATGTAATATACGTTAAGCTCACTCAATTGAACAAGTGTACTACTAACTGTTTACAGACTTCAAAGTGTACTTTATTCCCAGTAGACAAGAACCACAAAATTATTAATAAAACAACTTCCAACCTGAACATTATCACTTTCATCAACAAAGTGGAATCTCGCTTGTTCACCTGGCGGTTTATTGCATAATATGGGGTATAAGTAAGTGGCGCGCGCGACCCTGCATAATGCTGCATAATGCTGTCCGCGATGCATTAACATTTGCGTTGGCTCAAGTAATGACACGCGATGCTTCCGTAATTAACGCAGGCGACGTGTGTGGTCTGAGGTCTTTGAAAAATTTCCTTTTATTCTACGATGAAAATCATGGCTTTTATGGACTTTTTGGAATTTTTTTGTTCATACAATAGTATGCAAACCAAAGAAAAACTGAAAAGATTGTGAGAAAGATGATTCACTGGTGTAAAGACAGCTTATGATTTTTAATAGCAAGCAATGAAACATTTGAAATGAGTAACTAAATATAATTGATTTGAGGAATCGTTACAATCAATATGATGAGTCGGCAATACTCGGCGAGTATTGACGACTCATTCGGCGAATGATTCGAATCCCCGCAGATTCGAATAGTGACGGCCGTTTAGACACAGGCGCGTGCTAGCTTTATTTTGCTAAGTAACATGCAATAAAATAGTTGTATTATAAAAAATAGTGACCTGAGTTTTACTACTACATAAATGAAGAAAAAACGTACCGCTTCAACTTCAAATAAATTACGCTAGGGCTGGAACTTGATGACTGCTTAGAGGTATGTGGACTGGGTCTCATTGGATGTGAAGTTAACTCATTCTTAATAGAAAAATAATAGATTAATAAATCTAAAAAATCTAGATTGTTTTATTTATTATTTATTTTATAAATTTTAGTTCTGCTAACTACAATAGCGTGATTTTTAATTTTTTTTAACACAACACAACAAATTTATAAAATTATTGAATTGTCATCGGTCCTCGATAAGTCTACAAAGTTTAAATGAAATCAGACCGTTTGAAGTGGGTCAAAATCAAGTCCAAAGGAGTCGCTTACAAACAAACATACAGGTGGTGTTAAAAGGAGGATCCACCGACCAGGCGGGTGTTGTGTCTGGTGGGCTACTGTCCTGGGATTCATGTCGAGACTTTATATATCGGGCCCTATCAGAATATCAGCGCTGCGACAATTTTGAAATGTCGCAGCAGCATGTTGAGGCAGGAGCCTTTTCGCCTCGTGCAGGACTTTCTGTTTCATTTTTTACTTCCAAGAAATTTGTTTTTATATTTTTTGTACGATTGTGTGTCTAGTTTAGTATTTTATCTTCTTGTGCGAGTCACAATAAATACTTTTTCTTTGTTTCTTCTTTGCGGTAAACTCTGCTTGCGCGATGCAGGACGCGTAGTTCACATGTGGCTATATAGATGCCGCTACGACTGTTCAAATTGCAACATGCATCGCGTATATTCTAGAAAACATTAATGATACTTTATTACTTACTCAGTCATACCTAGGCACTAAATATATTCTACACGTACGTTATAAAGATATATCACTAACATAAACAAAGGCTCATCTAATTAGGAAATCGTGTGCAACATACAACTTCGTTCTACAACATTCCATGTCCTCTAAAGCTTAGCAACTCAAATGATGTCATCATAATAATTATATCATTAATTTATCTTCAAGTCAACACTTCAACTGCTCTTTGTCACCTCCTTACGATTGCGAAACACATTACACTTTTTTTATTGTGTTGTCGGGTGATACAAGGCACGCATTAAAGTGTTAATGTACGCATTAAAAAGTTAATGCGTTCATTGAAGCTTTTAAATGCGTTCACTAATGCTCTGTGAAATTGTGGAAAAATTATTCGTTTAATGAAATAGTCTCTGGTGTTATTGTAAATAAGTTTTATTGAATTATTGAGCTGCATGGATACTGATAAATGCGTGCACTGACTTGACAGGTTCACTCAATCTGTGTGGTTCTTTCTAAGACCATTTCAGACACCGATTTACATAGTCTTCACATGATCTGACCAATATTATGTCTGGACTCTAAAAGAGACTGTGACCTCTGCTCTTGTTTCGGCCTTTCTGCTCAGAGTTGACAGATAGGGAACGCCGACCTATTCTAATTTAAATTAAAAGTTCTGAATGACGTAAAAACGTTTGCACAAACCGACTTGCAGAAATAAAATGGTAAGTATATGATTTGTTCCAGGTTAGGATACCGTGTTGTCTCGTGTACAGAGGGTACAGAAGTAAATTATCAATCAACTCAGCCTATCGCAGTCCTCTGCTGGATATATGCCTCCCCCAGGCTGCGCAAGAACATTCTAACACCCGCCTTCCGCATCCATTCAGTCCCAGCCACCTTTTTTAGATAAAAAGAGCCTGCATCTGGTTAAACTGGATGCCGACCCCGACATAGTTGGCAATAAATATGGCTGATGTTGAATAGTATTTATGATTGTTAATTTCTGTGTTCAATAAATTAGAATACGGATAATCTTTAGATACCAAGACCCCTCCGTGCCACGGAAGGCACGTTAAGCCCTTGGTGCCGGCTGTCATTCGTGGCATCTTTGACAGTAGTTACGGGTCGTCTGAAGCCTGAAAGTCTGACAACCAGTTTTACCAATGGGTATCGTATTACGTAAAGACTGGGTTGTGGAGGTTAGATAGGAAGTCGCTCCATGTAAAATACTGGTATTCAGCTGCATCCGGTTAGACTGGAAGCTGACCCCAACATAGTTGGGAAAAGGCAAGCAGACGATGATGATGTTCTCGATAATGTGAAAATAACAAAACGCTTAACTACTATTAAATATTAATTGTTATAGTAATTAACATAGCCCTGTACAATTTGTAGGCTTTTTGCACATGTTAATCGTAAATGTTTTCCACATTGTAAGTGGTAAAATAGTTATTACATGTTATTAAAAAAATATATATGTTCCATGTGGTGCCGCACGTAAAGAATAGCACCATCCAATTTCTTCCCGTGGGTGTCGTAGAAGGCGACTAAGGGAGTTACTAGAGAATGGGCAGCAGCGTTCTCTATGCATTTTACCACCATACTGCGATCGCCAACCCGCCTGCCAAACGTTGCGATTATGGCAAACCCCTCCCCGTTTGGGGGAGGCTTATGTCCAGCAGTGGACGTCTTCGGCTGAAATGATGATGGTGATGATGAATTTTTTGTAACATTAAATATTGTAACAGAGTTAATTTTAGCCTGTTTGTTTTGCCTGCGACTGATCCTACATATAAAGCTACTAGCTTTTGTCCGTGGCTCCGCCCGCGTGATTCTTGGTTATCGCGTAAAAAAGTAGCCTATGTCCTTCTCCATATCCCAGGCTATACCTCTGCCAAATTTCATGATGATGGGTTCAGCGGTTTAGACGTGAAAGCCTAACAGACAGAGTTACTTTCGCATTTATAATATTAAGTAGGGATTCTAAAGATACATTTAGAACAGCTGAGGAGTTGAGTTTGGAAGATCTTTTCTACGTCCACGTCTTAAGGAAGATGCGCTAATGTAGCTTGCAAAATTCAGATTTTCCTAAGTTTTATGGGATTAAATATTCGTCAAAGTACAGAGCCCAGCACATCAAGGTACTCCAATCTGTTAAATTTCTTTGATATAGTTTCAACTTTATAACAAAAACATTAGGTTCATGTTGGTTGTTTTCGGGCGGGCCCGTATTTACGTTGACGGAGTTAGATAGTCGCCCCCCTGGTGCGAAGGGCAACTTGCGGACGGCGAGTAATGGGTAGCTCGTTGTCCGGTAAGGACCAAGCCCGGGTCGACGGCGCGTTGTGTTCCACGCGCGCCTCAAAGAGATGTCAGCATCAACTGGTGGGGCCCGCAAGGGCCGATGCCTGCCAGAGGTGCGGGTTGTTCGAAAGAGATACCGCGGCCCCTGGCACACAGGCAACTGAGGGAACACGGGTGGGTTTTAGTCAGTAAAGTATGACATGCCCTCCCGCTCCACCCAGAGCGGGAGAAGTTATTTGATGATTTCCCACCCAAAAAAAAAAAAACTGAGTTCCATAACAACAATTTTGTTTATGGTTGTACTTTATAGGTAGAAACTAGACAGAAACATTCAATAATTATAAAACTAAAATTAGACATTTATTATTAATAGTTGTAGCAGTATAAGAAAATTCGCGGGCTACCCTGCCGCTTCCCCCACAAGAGAGTGCTTTCTGAAAATTGGCAACGTCGCAAATCTGTCAAATTCGAACACTAACGAACATGCATTGTTTTCTAGATCCAGTATTTGTCTTCAGTACTTAAACTGAGTTGCCTGTCAGTCAGGATATATTGGAGCTGTTCTACAAATATGTATATCTTACTAAAGTTGCATATCTCATCGTCTACCTAGATGTTGGGGTCAGCTTCCAGTCTAACCGGATGCAGCTATATGTCGCTCCATGTAAAATACTGGTATTTGCCTATCTGACCTCCACAACCCAGTTACTGGGTAATACGATACCCCTTGGTAGGACTGGTCTAAAGAAGCGCCTAAAGAAGTTTTCACATCAAAAAAATGTTTTCCAAACACGTGGGTAAAGTATTGCCAGCTAATTTAATTTGACCTTTTACATACAAAGAGTTTCTCATGAAATAACATTAAATTGGACGATTAATTTCCCAGCTTATTTGGTCAACATTATTTTGTTTTTGCCAATCGGTCCTTTCAAGGCGTTCCTGCTTACCTTTTTACCTACAGCACAATAAGGTGATTAATAGCAATCTTTTGTCTTCCGACCGTGGGTAGCGTGGGTAGCATATACTTAGAAGCACCATTAAATAAGTCCGTACAGAAGTTCCACTCGACTCGAAAAGCAAGTCAAATATAATCAAATCAAAGACTGAACCAACCTTAATATATTTTAAGACAAGCTATTGCCCGCGATTTCTTCTGCAATCCAGGAGAAAAAGTAGCCTACGTCCTTAACCAAGTCATGGTCTATGTGTGTGTCAAATTTCATCCACATCCGCTCAGCCGTTTAGCCTGAAAGCGTGACAAACAAACGAACTTACTTTCGCAATAATAATATTAAGTTAGAATGAATTGTATTTTTTATGTGTACCGTGATACGCAATCAATCTCAATGCCTTTCGTTTTGACATACATTGCTTTATAGGTTTGAAAAAGTCATCCGCTACGTAAATAACGTAATGAACTTGGCTGAACAGTCAAAAAGAATGGAATTGCAAACGATTTTGTACAGAGTCCGTCCAGCTTTCCGCGGCTGAACAGATGCGTACGCATCTCGTTGTTTTCTATGGACAAAATGCTGAACAGAGCCGAATAAGTGTGAGTAGTCCCTTACACAATTGCATGATAACCCCGCAGGTCATCAGGCTCATTCGTCATCATCATACACGCTATTTCGTGGCAGATTGTGTCAATTGGATTAGAAGCAGAATGATTCTGCGCGCTAGAACCAATCAAAAATGTTCCTCGGGAATTATAAAAAGTGGTTTTCGGTTTCCCTGGGTCTACGGGATAAATGTGTAAGACACTAACAGTAAGAATGGCTTTCATTTCGACATTTCAACTACATTCATTGCCTTATTAATGTTGAGGAGGCAAATTTTTCGAACATAATATGAAGCATTGGATTTGCAATATCGTTCAAAATTATTCCGATTGTCATTAACAGTGTGTTACGCTATAAGGGTGCTGGTGAGGACTACTTATTGACACGCTTTTGATGCTTTTTGTAAGCATGTTTGTTTGTTTGTAACAGACTTCTTTGGACTTGATTTTGACCAACTTCAAACGGTCATATTTCATTCAAACTTTGTAGACTTATAGAGGACCGTTGACAATGCAATAATTAAAAAAAAAATCTTAAAAATCACGCTTTTGTAATTAGCAGAACTAAAAAAATGTAAATAAATAATAGTTTTCAACATTTTTTTTAGTAACTATTTACGTAAAAGTTATGATGAATACGTTTTGAGCAAGTATTATTATTAATTCGTTGTTGTAATTGGTCCTTCTGACTAATTTTTCAGTAGCACGCTTAGAAGACAGTCTGTATATCTACCTACTGCATTGTTTACTTGGGAGCCGATGATGTCACCCGATGTATACCTAGACAAACAGTATTGTAGACCAACTTGATTCATACTTACCGAAGATTTATGTGGTTTTGAAGATTAGCAAGGAATTTATAACGTAGAGTATGATGATGTGGTTATGAAATACAAATACGAATTCATTCTAGTGATAATTATTTTATGCACCTTTTTGACATTGACGTTTTTGTTTTTTAACCGACTTCAAAAAGAAAGAGGTTATCAATTCGGCATTTTTTTTTAATGTATGTTCGGGCATAACTCCGTCATATATCGACGGATTTGCAAAATTCTTTTTTTGTTCGAAAGTGGTTTATTCCAAAATGGTCCCCTAAAAAAATCATATAGATCTGATGATGCGTTTCGGAGACAGGCAACGGAACTCTTCAAAAAATTACAGCAAACAAACCGCGATTGCTGCTATCGCATAAATATGCATTGTTTTGACCCAACGATGATAAAATTTTGAATTGTGTGGGGTAGGTACTATAAAAATAAAGAACTTTTTTCATAAAATAACAACCGTCTTCCAAAAAATACTACAAAGTGAAAAATAAGTTTTCATTTCGGAAGGCGGTGACAAAAAAAGAAAAATTACATATCCAAAGTTACCGATTTCCGAAATTAAAGTTATTTTTCACTTTGTAGTGTTTTCTTGGAAGTCGGTTGTTTTTTATCATTTAAGCAACCTGTTTTTATTTTTGCTCAATCTGTGGAGGACTTTGTACTTTATAGAAAAGTTTAGACATTGGCGTTTGTCTTTCGATGAAGTAATCTGCTTTTTAATCTGTAGATTAAGGTCATGATACTATTTATCTTAAGCTTTTAATATCCTTGTTAATTTCAAAATGTGCAATTATTTTATTTGCTAACGAAACATTTTCATTGTTACAGATTTAGCGGGGATGACTCGTAGCTCTACTTAGAGAATTTTTCTGGTGAGTGTTCTTATATAATAATTTCAATCTGTTTTTTAACGAAGCTTATTCAATTACTATCTTAGATAGTGAAGCATTTAGTTCCGAAAGATCGATCCTAGCTCAGAGGAGAGACGCCCCACTACCAATAGGTTATCAAGACTAAGTAATGAGTGTCAAAATCGTTGCAACACACTTAGTTCCGACTTCCTAACTTCAAGTAAGCACACAAGCAATTAGGTCACACGATAAAGAACCCTACCGCACAGAAAACGTTCCACTTTACCTCCTATTTAAAACTAGAACGCCTATAATAGGGTAATAGGGTGCATAATCTTTACAAAATCTCGTACGGTGCACATAAAACGATAGTCGAGACATTTCTCGTTATCTCGCGTTCGTTCGACGCAAACGATTCGGAAAATCGAACGGAGCCGGCCCGTGTCGACTTCCATTACCGGTATTAGAGTGTCGAACGTTCGTCGCGATCGCTATCGACTGCGCGCGATAGCCCCCGCTTCGATCGCGGTCCCGAGATATTTATGCGAAGATTGACGCGCGTCTGATGTGATTTGAATGTTCAAATCCTGTGGAGGAAATATTTTATGAAGAGCTGTTTTTGGAAAAAAAAGGTTATTAAAGGAAGATTTAAATAATTATGTAGCTAGGGCTGACGTCAATCGTTAACCACGAATAATTTATTGTAATTTGTTGCCAATGAATCAGTATTTCTAGAAGTATTTTATCGTGAGGAACATACAGTCATAAGAATTACGTTGGTAGGTATATACACAGTTCAGAATTGCATCACTACAACTAGTGAACAAAGTAAATACCTATAACAATTAAAAAAAAGTCAAATCGTTTAAAAAATTAGCTGATCATCATGTCGAGTTAATGCGAGAAATATATCGATCAGCTGATTTTTGTTTCAAGATTTCAAAATGTAACGGTTTAGCTATAGCAGCCAAAAACATTTGTAAAACTGTGGTACGATTTTATTTTAGAGACAAACAAAAGAACAAATTACACTCCGACAGATAACTCAATAATTTCTGGACGAAATATCACAGAGGAAAAAAAAGTCCCCTGTCCGGAAACATTTCTCGATGCACAACGAATTGTGTAAGGGTAACGATGGTAGATTCTACGATACCAGGGTAAACACCCTCAAACTTGTTAAACAGGGGGATGCATATCGCTTCAGAGGAGACAATAGGAAATACTGAATTTGGTATAACGCTTCCTGTCCTCTGGGAATTCGAAATCCGAATACAGATTCCATTTTGCAATGTCAAAAAGTTTCCGGAATTATTCCGGTCGGGTAGTTTTTATTTTTCGTCAGGAATGCTTTTCTGATCGGTGTATAGTGATTTTATTGTCCGTGACAGCATAATGATAAGATCGATTTCTTTAGGATTTTTTATTGAGATACTCGTTTAACAATATCAGTGATATTTTTCTCCAAATTTTAGACTTGTGTTCAAGATATTAATAATCCTTTATTAAACCACTATCGTATTATTGCAAAATGCGATCTAACTTTAGCCGCTCTGAGCCAGGTTGTGCTTTCCATTTTATTTTTCGGTTTGGAATGGGAGTTCTTAATACAAAAATTACAATTTACCACCGGACTGCATCTGCATTTTGCATATTGTGTTCTAAATTCAATAAGAGCCTCGTCGGTTTAAATCAAACCTTGTTCTGTTATAAGACCGCCACCGCCGCCATTTTGTGTATTTTGTCTCCATAGAAAATAAAAATACACAAAACGACGGCCTTACTTGCCTGAAAATAAAGCAATTATTATTATTATAAATTACAGTATAATCCCACCAATTACATTATATTAAACAAATGAATCACCATTCACAAGGTACAGGTATTTCCGCTAACCACACTCGACATGATTTTTCACCTTTCAGTTTTACATACGTACGTACCTACATTTTAATGAATAACCAACCACGACCTAACATTAGTAAGACTAACGTGAATTTGCCACAAATACCTCGTTATTTAGGTCAACAGATAAACGGACAGAATAAACAGAGAAACACTGAATGTAACCAAATAACATGGAATATGAGTGTATTAGAAGAATTTTGAATTCATTCAGTTTTGGGGCGTAAGAAACGCTTAACACAGTTAGAGCTGTATCATACATAACTTATAGCCCACTTTCCGCAAAATCGACAATGTTGATAACCAAAGCAAATAGAATGGTAGTACGTTTCGCTTCTACTTCTCATTCTATAACACTGAATGTTACTGAACATTCAGTGACTACTACTATCTGATCTACAGCTAGTAATATTATTACTTTATTATATAAAATTCAAAACATGCCCATTGCCTAATACTTTACGTAAGTATTAGGCAATGGGCATGTTTTGAAACTCCAGTATTACTACTGGAGTGGCCGATTCGCCCACAAATAAATTATGTTCATACGAATCGGTTACAGAAAATAATATACTATTTGCTTAGATGGTAACAATAAATTAAAATATTATCTATAAAACGATAAATGGAAAATACTTTAATGTATTGTTTTGTGTTTCATACTGTTAATTACTTCGCATACTAATGTATACAATCAAGTTCTTCTAACTGAACAGACAGCTGTGCTGATGGGGAGTTTGTTTCGCTACGTATTCTTCTCAACTATAGCACTAGGAAAAGGCGAATGGAGGGTTTTTTGGAAGAATGTGCTGTCATTTTGCTGTTCTAAAAGTGCTGATTCTTAGCCTATTTTTTTAGCGTTTTAGTTTGTTATTTTCTTTACTCAGCGTTTCTAAAATTATTAGCGATACACAATGCCCAAAGGTTGAATATCCACTCTTGTCAATTTCTCACACTCCCAAACCAGGGGTACGAAACCTTTCCACAGCTAGTTATCGAACAATAGTAGTATTGTCTTGTCTATCCGAATTCAATCACCGGGCCCTTTGTTTAGCCACTCGATGACAAATTCGAATAGCTCGTGACATAGAGCTTTTTAATATTTATGGTACGGGATTTATTACCTGCCGTGTTTTGCTAGGCAGTATGTGAATTTTTGAACTATGTATTTATTGCAGTCTGTGAAATGAATTGAATTATTCCGTAAATAGGATACCGGAATCACTTTTATACGTCATATTAAAAACATATTAAAAAGTTAGATAAAGTCGACATTTCCCTGACTACCCCTGAGAAGATCTGGAGAAACTAAATCAGGGGTCACAATCTCTTTTAAAGTCCAGACATAATCTTGGTCCGGACCATGTAGATTAATGTCTGAAAAGATGTGATGGAAAATTTGGCGAGTATGGTTTGAATCATGTCAAAGAGTTGTAGAGTGATGTTGTTAATAAAAGGTGCTAGTACCAAACTGTAAAGGCTCCCTCAGACAAGCGTGACGCGACGGTGAGACGGGATTCCTTTAGGACAATTTCTATGCAGTTTTCATCGAAATTGTTCCTCTAGACTCGCGTCGCGTCTGTATACGGGAGCTTTAGCCAGGATGATACCAATAATCTATTGGTCCATGTCCCAGTGCTGAATTTGAACAAAGCCTTTAATTGCCGTAGTTAGATGGTACTCTGCGGACATTCCCTTTGTCATCTCTAGAATGGACTAAGTTGAAATAGCTGTCCTACCCTGACTCCTAAATCATGACTTCTATATCTGACTTGTAAATTACAAATGTCTGATTATAATTTTCTTAAATATGTGTACCAAATTATTTATTGTGCAAACTGCACTTTTATAAAAATATCGTTCCTTGAATCGTGCAAGTCAAATATACGGACAATGCACAATATCAATAATAAAAAACTTTTTTCAAAAAAATAAACAACCGACTTCCAAAAAAACACTAAAAAGTGAATAATAACTTTAATTTCGGAAGTTGGTGACTTTGGATATGTATTTAAATTTTTTGTCACCGCCTTCCGAAATTAAAGTTATTATTCACTTTTTAGTGTTTTTTTGGAAGTCGGTTGTTTATTTTTTTGAAAAAAGTTTTTTATTTTTCACTTTTTAGTGGTTCACATGTGCTTACACCTTCACAGCGTACCGGCGTGATGTTATGTTATTAACTGGTGTAAACAATTGACAGACATGAGATTTCAGCAATCCCTGTCCATTTGCTATCATTTACTGAGGAGTTCCGTTGCCTATCTCCGAAATTCTTCATCAGATCTTCACCAGATTGAAATGGAACCACTCCGAGAAAGTACTCTTCCAAAAACTACACAAATTGCTTCAAGTGTGCCTATGAAATTTGAAGAGTTCTCTCTATTTCTCCAGGATCCCATCATCAGATCCTGACTTCATGATCATGGGACCACTTGGGAAGTATACCCTTTCAAACAAAAAAAAATTTATCCAAATCGTTCCAGCCATCTTCGAGTAATCGGGGAACATACATAAAAAAAAATAAAAAAAAAAAAAGGTTCGGACGAATTGAGAACCTCCTCCTTTTGGAAGTCGGTTAAAAAACATATTTATTTTTAAATGTTGCGGTCGCGTGTTTGATTTGTGACAAAATATTTTTCATGTAGCTTGTTAACCAATTATTTTTTTGGTTGGTAGCATCTTGTTAACCAATTATTTTGGTTGCTATAAATAAATCAATTATATGAAAGAAAAAGAAAGACTGAACAGTGAATGTAATCTGATTTTATCCGGGTAAAAAACACCGTCACACGTCTTAATAAGCTCTACATGCAGTAACGAAACGCGAAACTCTTTTTATAAATATCAACTCGACGTTTGACATTCCGAATCGAGAACTCGACTGAACAAAAACTCGTATTCGATGTCTCGTTACGTGTTAAAGAGAATTTATTACGCAAACCCTGTCCATTGATCGCGAGTTTCTTCGCGCGAAGTTTACATGAATTAAATGGCATTTTGTTTTGCGAAAAAATAATCGATCATTATTCGATTCTCGATTCACTCATGGACATTTTAGTGAGTAAGTACGACATGTGTCATTTAAAATCGAATGTGCCACTTGAGGATTTGTAATCGTTAATTATTTTGGGTAACTACTGAGCACGTTATGTTAATTGAATTAATATACGGTGTTGTAGAAACATATCACGCAATATGTCGTCACCGAAGGAAGTATGATGACAGACTACATACTGTACCTTCGATTCCAGGTAATATTTTGTAAGGTAAATTCGAAACCGAAATCAGCATAAACGAAAGCTGCCGTGTATGTCAGGATAACCCTATAATTTCCCCTGTCCAATGTAAGGGTAAATTAGAGTTGTAATACCAGGGTAGCTAAAGATTGTGTCTTTGGTAACTCCATACTTTCTTTGCTTTATTATACCTGCTGCCACTTAAGTCTGTTATTAAAATAATGTTCAGTCTCAAACACACCTAATTCCGTAATTAAATGCAAAATTTACGGAAAGTTTTCGCACCTTTTCTACACTTTAAAATACGAACTTAACTTTTTACATTAAAAGCTAACAATGCCTGCTTAAACTGTTCAAAATAAAAACAAACACAACAGCCGCCATCTTTGTCCATAAATTAAACTAATCTGGCAGTGGGCTGATCAGTCATAGTGTCAGAGTTACGTCGCCATTGCGCCTGCGCCTCGCGTGCCAACTATCATCGCTTGCGATCACCGGCCTATCGCACGCGAGCCTCCCCTGTGAAATGTTCCTTTTATATTTTTTTTTTTATATCCTTCGGGTTTACAAGCAGGTCACACGGACGAACTCGATTTTTTACATTATTACTAAAGGAAAATATGGGCATTACTTTTTTTCCGTCGTACCCAATTGTTCAAGAATTAGCGTTGTAGGGTGAGTAATAAAGTTGGTAGTCGTGTAAATTTCTCATATTTACGCAAACACAAAAGTGAAAAATAATCCCTATAAATTCACGCTGTATAGCGTTTATGATTTATGTCATACTCCTTCGGTTTACCTATTCGATGCGCATTATGCTTATAAACTGCGCAGCTACAATTTTAAGAAGTCTTAGCAGACTTAGAAATAAGTGCTTCTCAATCTTGTTCCAGTTTGTAAAAGTATATTCAAAGACGAATACACAGGTCGCCCATAAATTGGAACCCCGACAAACATTTTACTGCGAATACTTTGAACTTTTTATTTTGCAAATGCCTTCCAGCAAGTTCAAACAAGTGAATTACTTTAGTAAAATAGTAGGTTTCACTCACTCCACTTTACGCTTGCATTGTCGCGTACCCGCCAATTTTTGTTGGAGCCCCCTACTTCGAAAAGTCGAAGGGCCAAGTCTTTCGACATTCTTTATGTGAATAGAGAGTTACCAAAACTTTCCACAAAACAAATACCTCCTGAAAGCAATTGATTGTTTCACAAAAATCATCAAAATAATTTTGTTGATGAATAATTCAGAGTTATTTTCGTGACTGAAAATTGTTTTATTGTTTGTATGATAAAAGCAGTACAAACGAATGTGTTAAATGGTTATTCAATTAACACACATTTTGTATACACCCACGTTTAATCTTAACAAAACAATTCGAAAATTAGCATTACCCAAATATAGGTACAATTAGAATTACTTGGGCATTGCATTACCTTTAATATATTAAAATTAACACCACATATAAATAACTTCATTATAGGCTCGCTATGATTGGAATTTATGACAAACTATGGGTTTTAATGTGAAGATACTCATAAAGAAGAGTATTCTTTTTCATGTTAAATGAAAAAGTCTTCCGTTTCATCCGATATAAAATTCCAATACATCCCAAAAACTCATGGTAAGGGTGAATTAAGAAGTCAAGTCACGCGCTACCAACTTCTTTCGGTGTTCGTATCACCCTCGCCTAGTTACTTCTGAAGGGGCACTGTTGCTACCCGTAACTTCGATAAATGCCTAATACATTGTTGCTTGTGAGTGAAAACTTTTTTGTTTCACCAAAAATAAACGGCAATAGATATCGAAAAATGCGTTTCGTTTTTATGGTCGGGTTGATTTCCGGCATGGGTTGTGTGAAAATTGTGTGTCGGCTGTTCATCAGTCTGTATAAGTTTTGTGGGTCAAGTTATTGAGTTGGGTTTGTATGGGGTTTAGGGCACGCCCTGTCACTCTTGCCGGATTGTGGTTTAACCCGAACTCCGATAAACCGGAAATAGTAAAAGTCGCATTTGGTGCAATTTAAATAAAAATACAGCCTGTATAAATATTTTTAACCGACTTCCAAAAGGAGGAGGTTCTCAATTCGTCGGAACCTTTTTTTTTTTTTATATGTATGTTCCCCGATTACTCGAAGATGGCTGGACCGATTTGGATAATTTTTTTTTGTTCGAAAGGGTATACTTCCCAGGTGGTTCCATGATCATCAAGTCAGGATCTGATGATGGGATCCTGGAGAAATAGAGAGAACTCTTCAAATTTTATAGGCACACTTGAAGCAATTTGTGTAGTTTTTGGAAGAGTACTTTCTCGGAGTGGTTCCATTTCAATTTGGTGAAGATCTGATGAAGAACTTCGGAGATAGGCAACGGAACTCCTCAATAAATGATAGCAAATGGACAGGGATTGCTGAAATCTCATGTCTGTCAATTGTTTACACCAGTTAACAACATAACATCACGCCGGTACGCTGTGAAGGGGTAAGCACATATGAACCACTAAAAAGTGAAAAATAAAAAACTTTTTTCAAAAAAATAAACAACCGACTTCCAAAAAAACACTAAAAAGTGAAAAATAACTTTAATTTCGGAAGGCGGTGACAAAAAATTAAAATACATATCCAAAGTCACCGACTTCCGAAATTAAAGTTATTTTTCACTTTTTAGTGTTTTTTTGGAAGTCGGTTGTTAATTTTTTTGAAAAAAGTTTTTTTAGATGATTTTGTACTTAGTTTCTTTTCTATCTAAAATTTCCTTTAAAAAACCTTTTTTGTTCTATCTAAAATTTCCTTTAACAATAGATTCTCGTGCTACTCATCGCTTTGACATTCCAATAGTAATTTCACCTTTTATTGGACTGAACTTTTAGTAGTCTCTTAAAAAGCTTCTTACTTAGCCCTTAGAAGGCTTTATTTAATTAAAGATATCCCGTAAAACCTAATACATTCCCAGCTCATTTACTTTTAAACTTCAATAACTACTGTAATCTGTATTCAGATAGATTTGGATAGATGTGGAATTTTAAGTATTTTTAAGTTAAATCGAATAGTAACTATTTACATAAGGAATTAAAATCAGTCATAGTACATCGGTTAACATTGTACATATGATTAATTTAAATGTAGAATTTTAGAGAGTGAAAAGTGTATCAAGATCTCTTTTTTCACTTTTAAGTTTAATATACAAGATATAAAAAATAATAATTTAAAACACTAAAAAACACGCTTTAAAAACCAAACTAAAAAAGTAGAAAATAATTCAATTCTATTAAAAAGCGTGGGGTGCTTGATATTAATTGATTATAAAAATACCTCAAAAAGCACCCCACGCTTTAAAAAAAATATTTTCTAAAATATTTTCTACTTTTTTAGTTTGGTTTTTAAAGCGTGTTTTTTTAACTATTATTTATTTACTATTTTTTAGTTCTGCTAACTACAAAACCGTGATTTTTAAGTTTTTAATTCTATTTTTTTAAATTTTTTAATTGTCATCGGTCCTCGCTAAGTCTACAAAGTTTAAATGAAATCTGACCGTTTGAAGTGGGTCAAAATCGCGCCCTAAGGAGTCGGTTACAAACAAACATACAACTGAAGCTAATATAAAGCGTGTAAAAAGATATAAATAATTTGTGTACTTAAATAAAAACAAAACCCCACACAGTCAAGGCCAAATCAAAAGCCCACAAAGTAAATAATATAGCCAGCAGTATTATACCACAACCACAATAAATATTATAGGTAGCATTTGAAAACCAATAACCACAATACGAAACGCCCACCAATCAGGGACAAAACAATCCTTTTCACGAGAGATATTTTAGACCCAATGATGATTTATGATACTTTCGGTTTTGAACTACCTCAGAGTTAATTGAATGAGGTTTTTCCACAAAGGGAAGAAGCCTTAAATCAACTGCTATCGATGTCATGGAGGTAGAGCTGGTTTAAATATTAAATTAGAAGGTTCAAATTGTGAAGGTGTTGGGTTTTGCCGTCAGAGATTTCCCAGTAGCGGCCCGGAGAATTTGTGGCCGGTTGATGGCGTTAGGCTCGCCCTATATTATATGGAACTTAAGGTGAAAACACTAAAGTAGCCCGTGAAATCAATTTTTTTTTTACGTTTTTTGCAATTTGCTAGTCAGTGATTGGTTGTATGTTAATTGAAATATGTTTCGTGTCCGTAACAAATGTCTTCCAGGGGTGCGGGTTGTTCGAAAGAGATACCGTGCCCCCTGGCACACAGGCAACTGAGGGAACACGGGTGGGTTTTAGTCAGTAAAAGTCTGACACGCCCTCCTGCTCCACCCAGAGCGGGAGAAGTTATTTGATGATTTCCCAAAAAATTATAATTCTGTAAAGTATTTTTTTTTTCAAAATCATTTAATCCCAGTGAATGACTTCTTCACGAATTATAGTAATTGAATTTGAATCTCTAACCTTAGTGCCTCCACCTGAAACATAACTAGTGAAACATTGCTGAATTGTGCACTATAGGTACAACTCTGCCTAACCTTTTGGGGATTACCGGTATGATGTTTTGTTAATAAGAGCTTATACTCAAAAGTCAATATCCACTTTAAAACCGACTTCAAAAAGAAGGAGGTTATCAATTCGATATGTTTATATATATATTTTTTGCATGGTCGGGCATAACTGCGTCATATATAGACGGATTTGCACAATTCTTTTTTTGTCCGAAAGGGGTTTATTCCGAAATGGTCCCATTTAAATTTCATATAGATCTGTTTTTGCGTTTCGGAGACAGACAACGGGACTCTTCAAAAAATCACAGCAAACAAACCGCCATTGCGAAATGAAATTTCGAATTGTTTTGACCCCAAGGATGATTAAATTTCGAATTGTGTGGGGTAGGTACTTTAACCAAAATGTGAAAAATAAAGAACTTTTTTCATAAAATAACAACCGTCCTTCAAAAAATACTACAAAGTGAAAAATAAGTTTTAATTTCGGAAGGAGGTGACAAAAAAATAAATAAAATACATATCCAAAGTCACCACCATTTTTCACTTTGTAGTGTCTTTTTGGTAGTCAGTTATTTTTTTGTACTATACCTACTTGAACTTAAAATAAAGTCAACGATGAGGACGATCGTTCACGCGTTTCTAGAAATGAGTAAATACATTTTGAATGAAAGAAAATCCTCTCCGAAGTCCTCAGTAATATTGCGATAGTTGGCCAGTTCGCAAAGTCAACCAGGCACGCCATATTACAATATCTTTGATTAATAACAATCGCCTTTCGAGGACGCTCATTACAGAACCAATGACACGTAGGAAACGCCAAGAGCAATAAGGCAGAAGACCTATTATGATTAATATGTTAGCGTCGACGTGTGCTCTCCGCGATTCACTAATGAAGAATGCCCCCACTCCGCGCTGTCGCCTACTTATATACCTCCCCCCACCCGCGACCCATGTGATTGATGACGTAGCCACAACGTCACAGCTATCCTGCGGCCTATACGAGTGATGTGGGTGCGATCATTTATTTAATAACAGCCGTTGTGTAAATGTATAAAAGATGATCGTTCTTGGGTCAGTAAGGGAAATATTAATATAAAATCCGTTATTGTGTTACTGATTTTGATAGGATTTATGTGTGATATTAAACGTCATCTTGCTATTATTAATTCTTTTTGTGGAGCTACGAATAGAAGAAAAGCGAAATTAAAAATATTAACTTTCGCTTCTTCATTAACAGAAACATTTTTTTTTTTTTAAATCCCCTTCATCCGTTTTTTCGGAAATGAGAGTTGGAATAGCCTCAAACGGGAAATGAAAATAATTGTTTTTCTCCCCTTGTAAATTGCTTTAGACGCACGGCAGGTAATCTCTATCAATCAAATGAGAAAGTAATTAACAGCGAACTACAAATTAGAAGAAATTATAGGTACAAAGTGAGCTATAATTATGTTATTCATTAGCTTTCTTACTGAAGTTATGTCCTGCAAATTCTTGTACGTAATGAAGTCTGTTCTGTAGGGCCTACTCACAATCTACAAGCCCGACATTTGCTGTTAGAACGAGGTTGTACGGAGGCTAATTGAATTTTCAAACATTTTCTTTAACTCCGGCGAAATGTTCCATCATTATCGGACCTGGATATAGCCTAACTATAGCCATTTGGTCCTTGCTCAGATCAAAAACAAAAGCTTCAGAAAATTAGGAATGGAAATGACTGGTGAATGAAAATGAATTGTGTACGAGTTTTGATCATCGTTTTTATTAATTCTGACATAAGCCATAGATTCACCAAACTTTGAGTATTTTTTTTTTCTAGAGCCCCCATTTATTTTAACTTACCTTATGTCGCGAATCTGAAACAACTATTGCCACCATTATTATTTAAACGTTGTTCCTTTTTATGTTTATGGCAGGCGCCATTAATTCACAAAGTCAAAGCCATTGTTATGATACTGGCCGAACGGATGACATATTATGTTTTGCAGAAGACGTTTACGTACTGATAAAGCACGCAAAGGTGTTTTCTTGATCAAAAACATGTCTGCCAAAAACACCAGGCTTTGAATTACTGGCCAATTTTCTTTTCACAAACTGTCATTCTAAATTGAAAACGGAACTGTTCCAAACAGCACCACCAACCCAACAAAAATCAAACTCCAACACTAAATTCCAATGCTACCAACGTTAGCAACAAAAGAACGCACCTTTACCGTCCGAACGCGACTGTCGCTTTGATTAATAAGTGCTGTTGACATTTTAATTAACCCTGCTAAAAGTCGAGCCATGCTTTGTTTCAGCTGAATAGGGACGTGAAATGCCCCCGAGAACACTAGGTGTGTGAAAAGGCTTTTATATTACGCAATGCTCGATAATTTAGTGGCGTTTCGGTGTTTAGGTTTTCGGTGAACTTTGGTGTTGTGATTAGGCTCCTCGAGATACTTTAGGCACAAAATATACCATTAAATCAAATCATAATGGTCAATATATTTTTGCAAATTGCGATTTTAGAAGGCCAATTCCCGTAACAACGTTCAAAATCTAGTTGCAATCTCATCTCAACGACAATCAATGTAAAAAATGTACGTAAATTACAGTTATTTTTGACATATTGAGACAAATTAGAACTTACTAAAAAATCAGGAATTGTCCTTCTAATCGATTAAAAGTTAATCGGACAGTTGATAGTGTTGTGCACACTATCGATAAACAAATCGACCTGAAAATAAATGGCCAAGTTAGTTAAAGAGTTGAATAATAAATCCCTATCGATTGTCTATACAGGATGTAAGAGTAGCATAATATCGCAAAGCCGCATATATTAGAAACGTACAAAGTCCAGTTGAAATCTGTGGTCAGTTGGTCACCTCATTAGAATAGATATTAGAAATCTTTCTCATTTGTAGCCCTTTGTTTATAACCAAAGCATTATTCATTCATTATCATTTTCTGGACTAATTTAAAATACTAGAAAACGTGGTGTAATAGCCAATCAAAATTGCACAGAGTGCTTAAATTATTCGCAACGATTGCTCACTATTTCGTCTCATTCTAAGCATAATGGACTATCCCAACTTGGTGGACGTAGAGGCACCAAAATATTTTCCATTTATTCAAAAATAATTTAACATACCGCGCATTCTAGAGAAGTTAATTTAAACTCCAAAGCTTACTTCATAATAAAGCCACAATTGAAACAAAAAGGTCTACTTTTAATAACGCACGACCAACAACGTAAGCAAAGAAGAAAGTTAATTTTGCGCGGAGAAAAATATCGCAGGACAAACATGGCGGCTTGCAGCGCTGCAGCGGCTGCATAGTGTATAGCACGCACACGATTTTACAGTAATTTACATTTTTACGAGCCGGACGCTTGTTTTTTTTTGCGATGAAACAAAGGAATCTCTGACCACAGTCCGCAGGCCAGACTTAACAGACTTTATTAAATCTCGATTGTATACAGTTTATTTTTAAGGGTCAAAGCTGTTTTTGATCATTTGTAAATGAGCTTTGAATTTTTTTGCCCCTATTTATTTTATAAAATTATCTGTGTAAATATTTTTTTTTTATATAAAATTATTGAACGTTGTGAATAAACACTTCATTTTGTTTTCATTCCACGTTGTTATCATAAAAAAGTCCGTCTATAAAATAAATAAAATATTTTCTCATACACAGCTGTTTTACTTAATCCAATTTCGTTGTCTATTGCCTAGAAAATGTTCCAGTATCAAATAAATATGTCACTGTCAGTGCCAAAATGGTCTATACTAAATAAAATAACCTTTTTAGTAAAAGTATTTTCAATTTCAGTGTTATTTCTCGTAGCTAGGAAGTTTTCGAGGTAAACAACCGACATTTTTATCGAGATAGCTCTAATTCCCATTTGATTTGGCACACTAACTAGCTTTGTGGATTCGCATATTTATTTAACTAGGAATTTTGAACTTAAACGGCTTGAGGATACAGTTAAAATTCCTGTCCAATAATATGGTATAAATCTTGCCAGCCCGCATTGCAATTTAATGACAACTCAGATGGAGTCAGACGGCAAAAAATTGTCGCGTCTGCGGTGATGTCATATTAGATTTATAACAGAAATACGACATAGACATTTATAGACAGATAGATCGATGAACAAAAAAGGTTGTGTTTACTCTACCATAGGTAATATTTCTATGTCTATTTTCGTCGAAAACACCAAATGATTTATTTTGTCTACCAATTAAATACTATTATACGCTCAACCCATTAACGTCGAAATATAATAGGCAAAAAAGTTCAATATCATAAAATATGGAGGCCTATTATATAATAAAGCAACACGAATGCCTATAAACAAAACTAAACGAGACAAAGTCACATAACTCAAAATGAATTGTGGTCATTTAACACGCGAACGGATCGCAAACTATTCGAATATAATGCCATAACGGATAGCAAGATCGAATCGATGTTCAATTCGATCGCAATCACTAGGGAACAGCACTAATCCAATGACATCATCGCCAGGTGGGCGGCTCTAGACAATTTAAATTTGAAAATGGAAGCGTTTGTTCGAATGATTTTTTAAATTCGATTGTCTGGCTTCCTTTTTAAAAGTGGCAATAAAAAGTTTATTTCGACAACGTTTTAAGAATTTTTAAACAAGAATGTGATTTAGTTAAAATGTTTTAATTTGAATACAGCTGTCGATGTCGTTTATTTTTATTGAGTAATATAAAAATTCTACTATAATGTTGGAATGAAAATAAAATCTTGTAAATTATAATAACTGGTAAAGCGCATATTTGCCTGGTTCTAATATTTTATGCGAGATTTCGACCGGGAACATAGAAATGAAAACGTAGCCAGGATCTTAATTAGCGAACTAATCGGTGATTGATTGTTATAATCGGTAAAGAACAAAATATAGAGAAAATGAACGCTACTCACGGCACTTAAAAAAAAACACTAGTTCCACAAATCCTTGATTCGAAATTCGAATTCAAATCAAACAAAACACGCGCCAAAAATTCCTCCTCCATGATTCACGAACTGCTAAACTCCAGTAAATCTCACAGCAATTTACTTGAAACTTACTACCAGCATTACAATTCTCACTTTATTCGTTATATTTCTTAGAAGAACGTGTGCATTTCGCTTAATGGTACAAACAAAGGTGCATTGCCTATCGGGTCACGTTGCACTCAGAGTAAACGTTAACAGTGTGACGTAATAGGAACGGTTGGCATGTACTTTTGCTTGAGTATGTGTACGTGAAAACATAGTGTTTAGAGACTTCATCATCATCATCATTTCAGCCGAAAGACGTCCACTGCTGGACATAGGCCTCCCCCATGTTCCTCCACTTCGACCGGTCTTGTGCTTCCCACATCCAGCGGATTCCCGCAACCTTCACAAGGTCATCAGTCCGCCTTGTGGGAGGCCTTCCCACTGTACGTTTAGAGACTTGAAGACTGTTTTTTTTTTTAAGGTGGAAAATTATCAAATAACTTCTCCCGCTCTGACACGCCCTCCTGCTCCACAGGAGGGTGTGTCAGACTTTTACTGACTAAAACCCACCTGTGTTCCCTCAGTTGCCTGTGTGCCAGGGGCTGCGGTACCTCTTTCGAACAACCCGCACCCCTGGCAGCTTGAAGGCTGCTTCCATTTTCGATTTACTCAGCATTTCTGGA
Organism: Polymixis lichenea; assembly: GCA_949091785.1. Classification (NCBI taxonomy): domain Eukaryota; kingdom Metazoa; phylum Arthropoda; class Insecta; order Lepidoptera; family Noctuidae; genus Polymixis; species Polymixis lichenea. The sequence continues at coordinate 3,589,843 of OX420937.1, forward strand.
ACTTGCAATACCCATGATGCAGTGTTTTAAAACACAGTATACTGCAGTAGGTCTTAGATTTCGTTTCCAAGAGTAATCAAGCTAAGGTGATTGAACTGACCTAAAACCTAAATTGTAGAACTGCCAGAATTATTACTGAACCGACTTAGCTTGCCTTGAAACAATATTTTGAAATTTAGAGTTTCTAGCCCGTTCTTGTCTGTAAGTACCTACTACGCTTTGGAACGGGCGACAAGCTTCATCTTTCTTACTGGTCGATCTTTTGACTCAAAAATGCCTGTAAACTGGTTTCATTGAAAAATTATTGAGTTTTGTATACTTATTTAAATTTTAGCAAATACAAGAATCACGTAAATAAGCAAAGAGATTTCCGAAAAATCGTAGTAAATTCTTTAAAAAAGCGACCAATTCTGAAGCTTTGTACTGATCCCTTTTTGGCGTCGTTAAAAAAGAAGATGCTATTCTTTACTTGTCGATGCACCAGAATTAGGATGACCCACATCCAGCTTCAACCACGGCAAAACGGCACAAAAAGAAACATCAGTATCCAAAGAATTCTTCATTAAATCCCTTATGTTTTATTCTGTGATCAACATGTAAATTGAAGCATGTATATCCTCTTAATCAGCTCCATATTCATGAGTTTTCCGTATACATTTATGTAAGCACGGTGCTCGCCATTTTTTCCCTAACAAGGCAAGGAAAACTCCGAGCGATTTAACTTGTAGAATGTTAGTCTGTTTGACAGATTGAATTATATTAAATAGTATTCTAATAAGTCCTTTTTCTGCCAACGTTGACATTTTCTGTAAAAATATTTTATAATTAAAGATCTAGGGATTACAGGTAGGGCTTGCAAATTATTCGAAATTTTTATATTCGAATATTCGATTCTTTTCGGGTAATATTCGAATATTATTCGAACATTCGAATATTATTCGAACATTCGAATATTATTCGAACATTCGAATATTATTCGAATAATAAAAATAAAATAAGCTGTTTTAATAATCACGTGTTTATTTTCTAATGTTTTAGATTCAGTAAGAGTCTGAATAATATTAAGGAATAAATCAAAATTTGACTGATTTATAAAAGCACTACACGAACTTAAAGGCCTTAAAATGCAAAAGCGATCGATAGACAACCATAACACGAGGCTTATTAATCCAGATCTCAGATCTCGATTATTAAATATTGTTATAATATTTATATTAAATCAAACAATTAAATAATATGTAACACCATAGAGGACGGGCAGTGATGGTCCAGTGGTAACGGCCGCGACCTAAGAGACGTAGGTCGTAGGTTTGAACTCAGACAGACGCTTTACTTTGTGTAAATTATTTTATCACCACTGCTCTCAAAACGGTGAACGAAAATATCGTGAGGAAACCGGCATGTCCTAGAACCGAAAAATCTAAGACATGCGACATCTATCAAGCCGCACTGGGCCCGCGTGGTGGATTACGGCCCACTCCCTCTCAAACAGAGGAGGCCTGTGTTCCAGTAGTGGGAACATTATAGACTGATTATGCTATGCCATAAAGGAAGGATTTGGGCAAGGTCTCTCCTCAGCAGTGGGACAGCGTAGGCGAATTAATAAAGAAAAACTTCATACAATTTTCAATGGAACAGCTCTATTCTTACTTATTCTTATGTATGTAAGTTTTGGTCACAGCACCGCACTACAAATAAAACTATTAACAATAACGAAACCATGGAGCATACGGTGGAGGTCTGTCCGGCTTGGGCGGAGCACCGCTGTGTCCTCGTGGAGGTGATCGGCGGCGGCGATCTCTCGCGTCCGACCCTGGTCCAGGCCATGGTACGGAGCGAGAGTGCATGGCTAGCAGTCGCCTCCTTCAGCGAAGCAGTTATGCTCGCAAAGAGGGACGCGGCGCACGTGAGGGAGATGCAGTACATGCCGTGGCCTTCGCAGGAGACGCCCTGGGCATCGGGAATCCCAGGCTGATTCCCGGCCACCGTAGGCACGGGCTTGCGGACGGCGAGTAATGGGTAGCTCGCTGTCCGGTAAGGACCATGCCCGGGTCGACGGCGCGTTGTGTTCCACGCGCGCCTCAAAGAGATGTCGGCAGCAATAGATGGGGCCCGCAAGGGCCGATGCCTGCCAGGGGTGCGGGTTGTTCGAAAGAGATAACGCGGCGACTGGCATACAGGCAACTGAGGGAACACGGGTGGGTTTTAGTCAGTAAAAGTCTGACACGCCCTCCCGCTCCACCCAGAGCGGGAGAAGATATTTGATGATTTCCCACCCAAAAAAAAAAACCCTGGTCAGCAAGATGACCAGTCACCACAAGCAGCACCCGTTCACGAGCAAAACGCAAACATCAGCCATAACTCCCCTCGCCATATTTGAGGGAAGGAGGCAGCCCAACTCCCGTTCCGATTAGGGTGCTGGTTCTTTTCTAGGTTTTAGCAACAGTGTTAAACTGATTACATTAAATCCCTCTATTTTGGTTGGGGACAAACAGTTGTGAATATAAAGCGCACAAGTGGCAGTAAGAATCGTTACGCGCTCTATTTATCATCTGCCTAGACTTTTCCCAGCTATGTTGGGGTTAGTTTCCGGTCTTACCGGATGCAGCTTAATATCAGTATTTCACATGGAGCGACTGCCTATCTGACCTCCACAACCCAGTTACTGGGTACAACATTATTAGACTGATTGACAGACTTACGGGCTTGTGATGACCCGTAACGACTGCCAAAGATCCACGAAAGACAGCCGGGACCAACGTGCTTTCCGAGGCACGGAGGGGTCTTGGTATGTAAAGATGGTCACCCGTCCATCGACCAAACGTGGCAAGCGTAGCTTAACCTGATCGATCGACCCGTTCGGTTTTTTTAACGGATTCAAAAAAAGGAGGAGGTTCTCAATTCGACTGTATGTTTTTTTTTATGTTTGTTACCTCATAACTTTCGACTGGGTGAACCGATTTTGATGATTCTTTTTTGTTTGAAAGCTCGTGCTTCCCGTGTGATCCCATTTTAATTTCATATAGATCTGATGATGCGTTTCGGAGACAGACAACGGAACTCTTCAAAAAATAACAGTAAATAAACCGCGATTGCTGCTATCGTATAAATATGCATTGTTTTGACCCCAAGGATGATGAAATTTCGAATTAGTGGGGTAGGTACTATAACTGAAAAGTGAAATATAAAAACTTTTTTCAAAAAAAAACAACCGACTTCCGAAAAAACACTACAAAGTGAAAAATAACTTTAATTTCGGAAGGCAGTGACAAAAAATTTAAATACATATCCAAAGTAGTAAGTAAGTAGTACCATAAGTTTTATTAGGTAAATAGTTGATTATTACTAATAATTTACGACAGAACTATTCTCACCACATATAATAATCTAAAGACTTCAATAAAGTAACCCAAAACAGATAAGACAGTTCTGAACTCACCAAAAAAAAATATTTTTTACCGTTCTATTACTTTACCGTCCTCCTTTTGCCTCCGAAACATTATGTCGTATGAAACCAATAGTAAATTACCTATATTCAGTTTCCTGCACAACTATTTTGTTGCTACGTCTTTGGCTTGTTTCCTTCCTTCTTCAATGCCTCACACAGGGATCTGTGGTCTAAGTTATAAGCTGAAAGGAGAAATGCATTTTGACAAATTTTGAGGATTTTCCTTACTGTACCTGGGATTATCATTTTGTCCCCGTTAAGTCTGAAAGCAATCTGAACATAGGCCATAGACTTATCTGAACTTGGGCTAGAGAGAAATCTTAACATAGCTTAAGCTAGAAAGCACAAGATAATCAATAAAGAAAAAGGCCGTTATTACCACACTCGGTCAAAAAATGGTGATCACAGTAAGTTATTTAATTATATTGCCTTGATAATTATTATGACTTTTGCAAACGTCAGTAGTCATTAATAAAATAGCTTAATGTATTAAGTCTCGTAGGTAATTTACCATTTTCCTTAGAAATGATCAGTGCAAAATTTGATATTATTCATAGAAACACTGTGTCTGGCATTATGCAATAAAGTACTGTTTAAAATTACGCACTCCATTATGCGTACAATTATTACAATTATGTGCTCCATAAAACATTTTATATTATAGTCACTAAGACTATGCTCACATCTTGGCATAATAGCCGACCCTACCAGACTAATACCAGCACATTTTTAAAAGAAAATACATAAAAATGTGGATTATACCACGTCAGCCGCCGACAGCTAAATATCTCTTCCACAATGCACCATAAATACAATAAAGGGTGGTATTAACAAAGTAACAATGAGAAAAATTCTCCACATTTTTAATTATCCAGAACGCATAGCGGTATAAATCTTCCCAAAGCGCCCGCTAACGCAACCGCTCGTAAATTAAACGCTCACAAAGATTGTTCTAGAAAAGTCCGAAATAACGCGATTAAGCGAATGAAAGGGCCGAAATGAACAAAGCAAATGTGATTACCGCGTTGCCAGCTAAAAGAAATAGGTAATATTTCTTTTGTGGATTTGCTGGTAGCTGTATTTTTTTTTAATTCGCCCTCTGGCTATCCGTTTTCCTTTATTCATTGATTGCCGCAGACAATGGTGGTATTAATCAAAATGGCCGATAGAAATTTAGAAATACAGTTTTCGTTAAGATACCTACTTACTAGATTCAATTTTACTTACGAGAAAATAGATGGTCCGTAATCCCGGTTGAAAATAATCCTCTTACATAAGCCATGATTATTAAAATACCAAGTAAAAGAATCTACGTCCTACAGCAAATTTTAGCAGGTGGTTTTGGTAACTTTAGACCGGAGTCGATAGAGGTAGATTGTCCGCTTAAAGGGGTCCAGTGACCATGATCCTCAGTAATGAGGTACTGATCAAAGAAGAAGATTAAAACATACTTCTAAGCGGCAACAAGAGACGTATAAGAAATAATATGGAATCGTTTCTAGGAAGCAGTCACATCATACCATCACAAATTGACCACCAATCTACCTAACAAGATTATCATCATGGACATATCCCCCAACGACTGTTTATTGCCACAAACCAAGAGTTCAACGTCCAGCAATGGCCAGTTACTGACAAAATAAAGTAGAATATACTTTAGAATTCACTAACAGGACAGTAAAAACTTCGCAGCACTTAATGCACTAGGTCCAAGCCACATAAAAGAAGAAAACGAGTCTCTTAAGTAATACACACGCCCAAGTTGTAAAACTTTCATTACTTCTAAAGAATGACAATCCAACGAAGGACTAGAGTAAAAACCTTCAATGAAAAGGGTTCTAAACGAAGTTTTCAAAAAGAGTATAATTTTCGATTGCGTAGCTGATGAATGAAATATGATTACTGTTCGTGCTACAAATTCTTAACTTCAATAATGGTTGATTACTCTAGAGTGCGTAATCCCGGGGAGGGTTCGAAGTCCCCTGAATAATATTTTATTGAAGGAAAATCAATATTGTATTTTGTACTCCCTAAAGCAATTGAAATTATTAAGATTATGCGGCATTCGAGTTAAGTTTTAATGGATTCTTAGGGACTAACGTTAACAGATCTGTCATTCTATCTTAGGATTGATACCGAATTGCAACAAACATCATATCGGAACAAAATAATAATAAAATGTTTTGCCACAAAAATACCAACATTGGCAGCTTTAGTCGCTTAGCTTAACGTTACCTGCTTCAACGATTGAAGTACTAATGATCTTGCACAAACTCTACGAGTACGAGATATATTACAAACTACTTCTACAGGTTCTTGGACAACTTAAAATGAAGACCCAATATAACTTAACGTAACATTTTCTCCCATTCTGCCTACTAGCTCATCTTAACCAACCATAAACTAATATGACAAAGCCTCAAACTACATTCGTTACAGTCGACGAGACGACACGACGACGCGACGTGCCACAGGGAACTGACAAATTGTCGTCTGCCAAGTTGACAGCGCCTCTCGCGGATATTGCCGTAACTGAGGCAAACATGGGGGAAAGTTTATATTTAATCTGAGACTTGGGATGGTGTCACAAAAAGCGCAATCCAACTTCGGGTTGGCTCGTCGCTTTTGTTTTTAGAATGGCGCTTGTCTCGGATTGGCATCGGAAAAATAAGTGTTTCTGTAAAAACTCTCCCGGTTTGCGAAGCACGTATTGCGAATATTGTTTTGGGTATGTAGAAAAATTGCTTGACGTTGATTTGAAAATCGGAACAAAGCATATAATATACCGAGCAGACAAGAAGGGTTAAACATGATGAATTCTTTTATTTGTGTGAGTTTTAAATAGATGAGACTACGAGAAGAAAGGCTGAAACAAACTCAGAGGTCCCAGTCTCTTTTTAAGTCCAGACCTCAGAGATCCCAGTCTTTTTTAAAGTCTAGACAGGTCCAGACATAATTTTTGTCAAATTATCTGAAAACCATGTAGATTGATGTCTGAAATGATCTTTTGAGGAAAGAACCACACAAATTGAATGGACCAGTACAGCCATGATGATGACATAGAAAAGTTGTCAAAGTGTGCAGTCTTACAAAGATACGTTGAACCATAACTCGAGTAGAAGCCATTATTTTTACCCGGATTCATTATTCATAACAAAGACCAGGATAATTAACGAGCGCCCTCTAACTTTCCAACAGCGATACAGCGCTCCTCGGCAAAAATAGCCAACTAAACTGGAGAACTAACTCAAAACCATGTCGAAGGCTTCCACGGCTGCGCTAATTATTTTTAATAGTCTCCAACTTTGCATATCTCCAGCGTTTTTGCCCCAGATAGGGTTAAACGCCGTACTAAGCCACTCTGGCGACCGAACCTTATCGCTAAACTCTAAATTGTCTTCTAAGGGCACAAACGACAGTGGAAGTGGAATGACGTCTGATAGTACAGAACCCGCTAGCCTGATATTGAGATTTGCATAAAATGAGGTCCCCTACATAGTAGGTTGAAAATGTAAAGTAAATAAGACGAGTTTTATTAAGAGTTCCAGAGATAAGTAATTGTACGACAGCCTTCGAGATTGTTAGTTGGAGTTGGTTGAAGCAAGAAATTCGGGATTTTCTAGAATATACAGAGTGTGTAATTTAACCGGCAATATTGTAAATCTTCGCCGCTAAGCTCTTGCCTTTTAAAAGCAGGTTCTCAATATTTCACGTCGTTGAATACGAAACAGATTTTAATCATGGATGTTTACTGCGTGAAACTGTTTATTGTGACCCATTTTGTTAAAACACTGACATTTCTATTTTAGAGTTAGGTACTAACCTAATTCTAAAATAGAAATGTACTAACCTACAGACCCCTTTATGACACCAAATACCACCAAAGATACAGTCACACAAACCCAAACGGCAATTAATTTATTTTCAGTTGATAAAATAACCATAAAAAACATTAAAGAGAAACGAACAATAATTGTATAGAAAAAAAGAGTGCTCGCCATATTCAGAAATCTTCAAAAACAATCTCGTAATGTAATAAGCGAGGCAGGGACTACGATAAATTCATTACAGCACTCCTCGCGAAAATATTTTTCTCGGCCACATCTGGACACGCTAATGTTAATATAATTGTATGTATAACTATAATAATATGTGCCGTAATTGCATGTATAACTTAGGGAGATAGGGCCTTTCGGAGTTACGGCAGTCGTGAGTTATGTTAGTTGTTATAACTACTGTTAGCATGAAATGTTGCTACATTTTCGGTAATATTGTTATTGTCAGTCTGAGTTTCATTAGGTCTTGGATAGTCCTGTATGCTTGTTATATGAAACTCCTATTATAACTTCTAGATATTGTTAAGGATGTTATTGCGAAAACAATTACTGCTTTAACAATGAAATCCGAAAAAGAGTGATTAGAAAAAAATCCCAAAAGCGTTCCAATAGGGCACATTTCGAAATGAGCAACTCTGACTCCGGACAAGACAAGCAAAACGTAGAATCAACATCCACCCCAAAAAACAGGAGTTCATCACACGAAACTCGAGCAAAAAGAACGTGACTGACGCAACACAGGCCAATCAGCATGCGAGTAATTAAAACTTCAACAGAACTAGTGGAGGGAAACTCGCGCCATCTCCGAATGCATAAACTTATACTAATTAGTGAGGAATTCTTTCGCAGTAACGCCCCGCCAAGATTTGGAACTTTGTACTAACTTCCATGGCCCGAGTGTCTCAGCTTTTAATTGGGAATCTTCAGGAATTCGCTTTGTCAAAGCATTCTCTCCGGACAAACTGTGAGTCTTGATAATTCTTAAGTTTTCCTTCTCGTTGAACGATGGTAAACACTTCTAATTCGGTAAAACGGAAACTCGTAAAACGCTAAGGTAATGTCGCGGATACTTCGGCCTAAGCTCCGCAAATAACACGACACGTGCCAAAAAAGTCTTCCACTTTATGACCTGCTTTGGGACCCACCAGCAAAATAACAGAGAATTGGCACATTCACAATGTCTGTTTATTATACTCGAAATATGTCGTAATAAACGTATATTCGGAACTATGTGTTCAAGAACCTATAATTGGGAACGGAAGCGCGTTTACGTGGAAATAATACGCAAAGGAAAGGCATACAAGACGAAGTTAGGGCACGCCGACGGCACGGAACAGAGCGAGGCAGGCGCGTTAATTAAGCAAGAATTTACTGTATTCAAACGCAAACTTTAAGTCAAACCCACCAAACTTGGGCACCGAATTTGTTTTCGCGTGTACGTACGTATCTTCATTAACTTTAAGAGAGGAAACTTATTACGTATGTTTGACTGGGGACGCATTAGTGCTGCGGTGTCGCTACACACTCCTAATCCGGCCAATGTTCGAATTTCAACTAATTTCCAGACGCGTAAGGCACCCGAATTCGACCCAATTATAAAGCCGGGTCGACTCAAATTTGGACCAATTAGATGAGCCAACGAGCTGTGTCGCACTCGGGAGCAGTTTTGTCGGCAATATAATTTATTAGGGCGGCTCAAAGTCGAAGGCTTTAACCCTTAAAGACTCGAGTCAAATTTGATTACGGACGTTTTAAACGTGTACCCTCGGCCGCACTCGAAGTTTTAAACGAATAGTCTGAGTTACCGGCCGGGCGGGCACAATCATTGAGATAAAATGCATGACGACGTGTGGGTCTGCTCTGGCTACAAAAATTGCCCTTTTCGGCATACCTTCCAGTCGTCCCACGATGCGATGCTGTTAATCTCGTATCGAGAGTGAGACAAACGAGTTTAATATAAACGGAGCGTGTTGATGTGAATTGTCAAATCATTTGTATCAATTTCCACCCTGATATTGTCATATCCGTTTCCTGAAGGGTGCGTCAGTTAAGAAAGTTTATGTCACTGGCAATGTTTCTGACATGACACAAATGAACTGCCTTGAACCATAAGCAAGAAATGTTCTAAAGAAAATATCCTCGCTAAAAGAATATTAAAACAGTAAATCTCTTTAATAATAACACAGTTTTCACATTTACATTTTTATTTACGTTTGTAACGGATAGAAACAAAGTATTGCTTTAAAAACTCTCCCTAAAAGACATTCTTTGTTATCAATTAAATTCTTTCGGTGTACTTTTTGTCTTGATTATTTTCGTAGAGGCTCGTTGTAACGAGACATTTACTGGAACAAAGGAACGTAATTTAAACGACCGTTAAACTGCAAGAAACTACATTTGATTTAAAAATAGAATTATTTAAAAACTTGTCCTAAATCCAGCTTTTTTGATGAAGTCTAAACATGAACATGGTAATGAGGCGCTGTTGCAAAAACTCATCTATGAAGTTGGTTTAAAAAGTAGGATTTTCGTACTGTATTTTTTACTTACCCTTTTGTCTTGTAATAACTTTCTCTGTATTTATTCTGCTCATAAGTTTATGGACCCCTACTCGAGTATCTACTCGTCCTCTTTAACGGTCATCGATCCTTGGACACGTGCGGACAGCACACTACCACTTCAAGTTTCTGGTCCTTACAAAAACATTCCAACAAACATTATAAAATGCTCTACACAAATAAACGAAATGTCCGAAAGTAACTAAAAATGGAATAAGAAAACGACATTTAACCCCTCCCACTGAACGAGCCTCTACGAAGATCGGGAAGGCCAAAAAAGCCTCAGACTCAATAGTCTTACCTTCCCAAAGTCGCCGAGGGCCAATTAAACGTTTTGAAATTGATTCAACGAAATTCACGGGTCTTTGTAAACGTTCTATTGACATTAGGCATCGCTCGATCGTCGTTTGATGTCACGCCTTCAGTCCAAAATGCTGTTTTATTTTCGTGTTTTTCCTCGTGATTTTCTATCTTGGAGTCATTATTAAAGGCAACAAACAAATGAGCGTATAAACAGTCTCTGTTAAATAAGTTGTTTTTGTCTCGGAATTGAGTTAAATTGCTTTTGTATCGTGATTTGATGGTGGAAAAATATTGAATATATATTTTCTTTCTAAATGCTAATGAAGTGCTGGGCCAAAACCTATAAAACATGCCAACTCATCTAGGTATTTCATACTATAAAATCACTTCGTATCCATTATGTCAGGAAAATATTCTGAAGCCTAAAATGAAAAGGAAAGGTTTCACTCACCTTGAGTTAATTTAACCTAGACATACACTAATCTAAAAACCCAACTCCCTAACTTTCGTGCCACATCACTTCTAAACTACGATTAATTAAAGAACTGTATGTAACACTGAAGTAATAAATCATTAAAATTACTCTGAAACCGTCTCATTAATCAATTAATCACTTGGGATTGGTCGTTCGTAGACTCACCGATAGGGCCTGAAAGACCCGCCGTGCGCAGCGGAAGGGTTGATTTATGAGAAAATAATGTTCCACTGGGAAATTTAAAGTGTTAACTAAAACTTAAATTGTTTCGCGAATTTCATATTAATTTGATTCGTGGCAGCCGTTGAGTTAGAGTGGCTTGTGTGAGCCTGTGAGCTAAGTTCCGACCAACTTCGTGTTAGTTTACATAGCAATTAGGTAAGAGCTTCAAAAGAAATTTTAATAAGGTACAGGAGTTTTGTTTGCTTGTGTTGGATCGTAAACAAGGTGAACTTAAATAGGTAGTCAAGTTTGCAGCAATTAATAATGATACCCGAGATCTTGATAACACCGAAGTCGGTGGCGAAGCCGTTCCAATAAGTTTGGAAATATAGAATGTATACTTATATAGACAGTTACACAAGTAGATAAAAATGATAATAACATTTGAGTTTGATTTTGCGATCACCACGCCTGTCAAATTGACTGGCGTTCACATTACGATGGAGTAAGTTCACAAGAAGCATGCTGCTACGCATTCTCTTGGAATAGTCTCAAAGATCGTACCCATCCTTTCTAAGCACTGCGATAATTATGTGAACAGTCGCCGTCTGTTGAGACTGGTCATCTCCTAACTTCCAGGGCTTATTAATTTTAAATCCTATCATTGGAATTGTTCCTGCATTTCTTTTACATTGATGTCACTTAAAAAGAAGCAGCAAGAATATGAACCCAGAATTTTGAAATATTGTGGTTTAAAAGAGTGCCCTTGGAGTACCTTGCCCGTTTTTCTACTTCGAGGTCCACGTTTTGGAATGGGCTGGGGAATTAGCTTCTACGTTCTGACTAACTGACTGACTTTTTGACAATGCAAAAGTGCCTGTAAATAGTTTAATTGAAATAAAAGCTTTGACATTAAGATTTAATGGTCTGTAAACCACACGTCACCTAGGCTAGAAGAGATAGACAATATACGTCACATTTGATGTAGACAACAATCACTCTAAAAGCCTCCTAGAGAAACCTACTAGAAAATACATCACATCTGAAAGTTCTATTTCAGCTGATCATAAAACGAGGCAAGGTCACGTTTGATGTCATGGCCGACAGTGCTCCGCGACCGGCCGTTACTGTTTCATTGCACATAAACCTAATACACTAAACAACCATAAAGGGAAGCGAGCTAACATTAATCCTGTGGGAGCAAATTATTCATAAATACGGAATTGAAGGAAATTGTTGAGTGTAATTGTAGTTACTGATAGTTGGCGGTTAATTACTACGTGTCTAACGAGTTGTAGGTTCGAACTCAGACAAGCTACTCTCCAACATTATAGGTTGATTATGCTTACTGCATTGTGCAAATACAGCATGTATTAGAAAGGAGTAGTTAAACGGTGTGGTGCAGACCTTCGACCTCAGCAAGTTTTTCCATGGGACTAAGATAATCGTGAAAAATTCAAAAAATCCCATACCATAACTTCAATAGCTCGACCTAAACATACGGGACGGCGGATTATTTTTTAGCCCAACCCGAACGTTTGACCCTTGCAGCTGTTTTTACTAAGCCACAAGCCTAGTTTTTTTTAAATATGCTGTGTGTTGCTTAAACGATGCGACATTTATCCTATAGCTTTTTCATAGTTGTCACCTTCATCCGTTGGTCACATCCGCAGTAAAACTGGTCGTTTATAAGAATCGCTTCGTATTTCGGTCTTTGCAAATGTTACTTGAGCAAAACAGTTCAGTTCTGATTCAGTAGCGAATTAGATCAGTAGCAAAGATTGGCATAGCGGAAATAATACTAGACTCAGTTACATATCAGTTTATTTCAATCGTTCAGCAAGAACCCTGTTAATCTATATGTATACATAGGTATATACATATTGTATAGATATACATAAAAAGTCGCATTCGTGTCAGTCTGTGTGGCCGTTTTATGTTTCTAATTTACACAACGGATTTTGATGCAGTCTTAACAATCTTTTGGAGAATTTATTCAGAAAGGTTTGTATTATATTTATAAAATTAATATTAAACTTACGTATAAAAAGAAATCTCGGTATTTCGGGAATTTATAAAAACCGTGCAAAGCAGAGGTTGGTTGCTAGTTTTTCTATAACATTTTCTGTGACAGCAACTAAAAGACAGACGAAAATAAACCATTAGATGCTGACACACATATCTTTGGCTTACATTTAAAGGCTTGTCCAAATGTAGGTCAGTGTAATAAACAAGTTGATCGTCTCTTAGTAACAGAATGAACTTCTTCCATTGAAGACGAAACGAGAGTACATTAAACAAGAGATGTTCTCCAAGAATTGCTACAAATCACAATAACTGCGCTACTATTGTTGTTATGTCTTTTATGAGTTGTGTCACCATATGCTTGGGGTTTGTAGGATGCGACCCACTTCCTTACATATTCTTTATCTTTTTTATCATTTGTTTTTATTTCATATTTGTCATCAACATTGACTTTTTTTCCGTATACCAGTACCAAACCGTAGTAATTATTATCGCTTTTTGCGAAACATATATTACATTTTTTTGTAAACTCTTTTTAATTAACCTTGTTTTGGCAGTTTCATGTTAATCTACTGGGACCCCTCTGACAATATACTAGATATAACAGGAATTAAGTGCTTGTAGGAATATGAAGGGTACTTAGGTAAGTATATTACGTAAGTTCTCAGCATCACAACAACAAATCGAATAAATTTCGCTGATCGTAATATCAGCGGTGTTTCACAAACACGACTTTCGAGAAACAGCGCTAAATCGAGTAAAAGTTATTTCGAGAACACTCCATCACGTCGCGGATATCCTGCAGATCGTTCGGAGCACCATAAGGAACCTGCATTGTAACGTACCATCTTTAATACCCATAATTTATCAGTATAGCCTATTATCCCACACTTGTGGTCACTCTCTGAATATGGACAGTTAACGTTCTAGAAATATATAGGTCAAAAGTTTCCCGCTGACTCCATTGTTATCCCGTATTTTTCCTCTTTTAAATTCGCTGAGACGCCCATTTAATTATTCTGAGCATGACTCGGATAGCGTCTAAATATTTGATGTTGAAGTATTTTCTTTTGTATCAGTATTTGGTTCTTGTCCAAGAATTAAAATACTTTTTTTTCCTTTCTGAGAAATGTTGCCCGAACCGAAATTATAATAATGAGATTTGAAACGGAAACATTAATAAATGTTAGAACTTATTGTTGCTTGAACTATTGAAGATTGTACAAATGTTTTGAAGACTTGTACATTATGAATATCTTTTTAGACATTATCTCTTTAAATAGCTTCTTCGCTGTTTCAATTTGTACACCGAAAAGGAAACTTGTGTACAGTATTATTGTATTGTTGTTTGTGTTCTTGGAGTCTCTCCTTCGAACTGTTATTGTTACAACTTCAGCTCAAACAGCAATTGTCTCAGAAATAACGCTCGGTCCCTGATCGGATTACCGTCAAGAAAATTAGGCCACCTTTTTGCATGTCGAAGTTATATACAGAAAAGAAATTTCCTAGAAGTGTTCCCATAATAATTGGATGTCGACAGAACCCGATACTCGGTACTCGACGGGAATCTGAAAACCTGCGAGTCTACCAATATTGTTTTTTTTTTTTGCTTTTTCGCCAATTGCTCCATATATAACGAGATAGTACGAAGCGTCATGTTTTTTCGCCAAAACTTTTCCTTTATATTCTTTATTTATGGGGGAATCTAATAATACAATCGCTTGCCGTCACACCTTAGATAAGATTATCGCTTCCTCAGCGTGCCTATTTGCTCCTATTTTCTTTAACCGCGCGGTACAAATTGGGTACGAGGCAGCTACATCTGGGCTACATGGACTAGTGTCCAATTAAACTCGATAGTCGATACCCTATGTGTTCTACAAAAAGGAATGAGAATTTTGTTGTTCCCCTTTTACTTGTTTTTTCCGATAACTAGCGAATACTGTATATTTTCTTTTATATTATCTTAAATTAGCATATATCTTGCCTTTTTTTGTTCGGAACGTCTCAGTAACGAAACTTTGTTTAATGTAATGTGTAAGCAGAAGTTTGGAAACTAATATAAAGTTAGTAACTTGAAGTCTATAATATAATAAACGCTATTTAATATAACTATAGCATATAATATATCTTCGTAATATGGTGATACGAGTTTATGGTACTCGTAAACGAGCGACTAGGAACTTGTAACTTGTCCTTGCGATATTGTGACTATCAACTCGATACATTGTTCAAGTAATCGATTCTATCGCTTTGTGTCGTGTTTGCTTGCTATAGAGCGACATAAATCGTGTTGAAACAAGAACTGTGGCTTTAGAATAGTGAACACAACGTGTAAGTGTACACGTCATGTTCACTATTCTAAAAGCATTTTGGACAGCGTGCTGTGGCATGTCGTCAGTGTGTATCGGTTTACTGCTTAATATAAGCTTCCCTTTATCCCTTGTTCAGGCTACAGTTTTCTTCAACTTTGATAACATATTCTGTCTATCTGTAAACTAACCCAGCATTGGATAAATCAGTTTGTCGATTATTCATCTAATTGCATATACAGCCATCATTCATCACTTACGGTATCAACCCCATAATCCTACATAATACCGGCCAGCTTATCGTCATTTAAACCATAATAATTTGCAATAAAACCATTTGAAGCATTTTTATCAAATTACATTTGGCCAAAATTATTTTACGCACGGTGTTTGCGAGTGTCAAATCATATAAATTTTAGGTTGGATTTGTTCCCCGCAACACCTGCGCGTAGGGTGTCCCCGTTAATCCTTATCACCGGGATAATTCCCTTTTGCGAACGCGATTATGGTACGTTGTGTAATTCACATAATTCATGCGTCTAGCTTATTATAAAAGGTGAAATTAGACGGTAATGTTTTAAATTGGGGTAGTAGATTATATTATTTATATTTCCCGGGAGTCGAGGAATATGGTTGGTGTTAAATATTTACTGTATCGAGAAAAATATAGAAGCAACGGGAAATGGGTTATAACGATGTTGGTTGATGTTATACTTACATGCGCTGTCGCAATTTTATATGTCGCCTGTCGTTACTTTATATGGTGCACTATCCTGAAAGGTAATCGATTGGAGCATTACGACTACCGGTATGTAAAATTATTACCTACCCGGGAGCGAACACTTTTATTGAACTTATATTTGTAATGTCCTTTGAAATATGCCTGAAAATCAACTAGATGAAAGCCCATCATAATCAGCTCATAATGTTCCCACTGCTGGGACTCGGGCCTCTTCTCTTTTAGAGTGGACCGTAATCAGACAACACAGTATATGTCACATGTTTTAGATTGTTTGGTTCTAGGACATGCCGGTTTCTCCAATCAATCAATCAATCAATCAATCATTTATTTGCAACGAATGTAGGTAGGTTACATTGAAATACAGGTGGAGTAGATAAGAGAGTGCCATGTACATTCTGCCTGGAAATAGGCACGCAAAAATTATAAAAAAAAATGATAAGAAGCTAATTACAAATTAAAATGTCAAAGTTAGAATGATTACAATTATACATACATATTGAAAAATGTCAAATTTCAATGTTGCTATGGATATAAAATAAAATAAAAAAGAAATGTATATTAGGTCCATATTTTCAAGATAACATTAATTATATTTATTATACACATCGCTGATTAAAAGGTTTTGTCTATTAAAAAATCATTAATCGAGTAATAACATTTTTCTGTTAGGAAGGCCACCAATTTCTTTTTAAAGTTTTTAATTGTATCATTTTTCATTACATCTGGCAATTTATTGTATATAGTAGGACCCATACAAATAACGCTTTTTCTCAATAGCGCTGTGTTACAGGACTCGATTTTTAATAAATTTTTGTACTGGTTTCGGACAGGTCGTTTTCTAGTTTCTGCCATAGTAGGAAATAGGTTTTTATTGGTCTTCACAAACATGGCCATTTCAATAACATACAATGACGGAAACGTAAGCACTTTTAGGGACTTAAACTTTGGTTCGCAACTGTCAGTGGTCTTCATACCACACATCCCTCTAATACAACGTTTTTGCGCCTTGAAAATGTATTCCCTTGAGCTGCAATTGCCCCAGAAAATAATGCCAAATCTTAGAACTGATGCAACCAGACCATGATAAGCCACCAGTGCCGTTTGAATGTCAACTTTTTTGGATAACTTTGAAAGGACATATGCCGCTGTATTCATCCTTTTGCAAATTTCCTCTGCTTGTGGCTGCCAGTTTAGTTGTCGGTCAATGTAAATCCCTAGAAATTTTGCTACTTTAACTTGATTAATTTTTTGCTTATTGTACTCTACAGATACTTCTTTTAAAATTGTGCGTTGATGGAAGTGCATGATATTAGTATTTTGTAAGTTTATCACTAAGTTGTTTTTGTCAAGCCAATGTACGACATCTTCCAGGGTCTTATTTATGTCCTGTTCATAGCTATCCAGATGTTTACATTTTACTAAAGCGGTGCTGTCATCTGCAAATAACACCATTGGGTTATCAACATGTCGTGGCAAATCGTTGATGTAAATTAAGAAAAGGGGTGGCCCAAGAACGCTGCCCTGTGGTACACCATATTTTATTATTCGTCCCTTGGATCGGTATTTTCTTTCTCTCTTCGTCTTAGGGCAAATTCTAGTTATTTCCGTGTACTGTTTACGATCGCTAAGGTAGGATTTAATAAGTTTTAGTACATTTCCCCTTATTCCATAAACGCTTAATTTGTTTAGTAGAATATCGTGATCGACGCAATCAAAAGCTCTCGTCATATCTGTGAAGATTGCACAAATAGGTACTTTCCTATCTACGTTTTTTGTGATAATATTGACTAACTCGAAAATAGCTGTATTAATGCTTCTGTTTTTCCTAAAACCTTTTTGTTCATTACATAAAATGTCATATTTAGATAAGAAATTGTTAAGTAATTCGTAGATTAACTTCTCTACTACTTTAGACATTACCGGAATTAAGGCTCCACGATATTCCTCCACCGTTTCAAGAGCAGTAGTTATGAACTAATTTACACATAGTATAGCGCCTATCTGGGATCGATTCTACGACCTACAACTCGTTAGTCGCCGCCATTACCACTGGGCTACTGCTCTAAAATCCCAGCTGAGCTCAATTTCAATAAAAATCTTTTTATCTCCAACCACCTATCTTAAACGGTGCCTACTTATAAATATCATGGAGCAAGCACTACAAATAGCCGACGCAAGTGGCTCAGGACTATCATAGCTAAACAGGTCTCAGTTATTGGGGCCCCTCCTCGTAGACAAGCTATATAATCCGCTTACTACGACCGACGCGAAACATTAAGCGATAATTATTAATAGCGGCCTGTAATAACTGGATGACCTTGTTTGTTGAGCTTTTCGTGTGTATTTTGTAACGGAGAATGAGGACAATTTTGATAAAAGGGAGCCAAAAAATAAACAACCTGCCCAAAATTTGACACTGAAATTCTAGTACCTCTATTTTAAAAAAAAATTAAATCTCTAGCGAAAACTCTGTAGATATTTGTAATTGTAATACCCTTAGGAAATGATTTAAAACCAGGTATTCAATTTATTATGATAAAATTGTTCGGAAAAAGCGTAAATCGTATTAAAATATCCTCTTTTAGGTACGTCGTTAACATTCACAGGCTAACGACATTATGTTAATGAAGATAGAATATTTTGCTTTCAGTCTCTAGGCACTATTTCAATGGATGATAAATTGAATAAAATCTAAGGCTAATGAAATAATACAATTATGTCGGATTCACATTGCGACACAGACATTTATTAACACTGTACACGATTATCAGAGAATTATTAAAGACTAGCTTTTGCCAGCGGCTTCGACCACGTGAGGGTCGAAAACTATCCCACGGGAACGTATTACCGGGATAAACATCCTACGTGTTAATCCAGCTTATAATCTATTTATGTGTCAAATTTCATCCAAGACCGTTCAGTCGTTGTTCCGTGATTGAGTAACAAAGATCTAAATATACAAACTTTCGCATTTAAAATATTACTAGGATGTAATTAATGAATTAGCTTGATTCATAAAGCTGCTTAGTTTGATAAAAAATCAGTCATTTTCGGACCTAAACTTCGGAGCTCATATTTCCCATCACTGGAACGCAGGCCGCCTCTCTATGAGAGGCAATGGGCCGTAATCTACCAAGCGGGCCCAGTGCGGGTTGGTAGATGTCACATTTCTTCGAATTCTTGTTTCTAAGACAGTTTCTTCACGATATTTTCCTTCAACGTTTTGAGAACAGTGGTGATTGAATAATTTACACAAAGTAAAGCGTATGTCTGGGTTCGAACCTACGACCTATAATAGTCCGTAAGTCGTAAGACTCACGAAAGAGTCGAAACTGCAAAGTTTGGCGAGCAAAATTGTAAAAGCCACAAAAATGTTTTGTAAAATAAAAAGACCTAAAGATAATAATTGGTAATACCCGATTTCATTTAATGTCATAAACCATCAGCCTAACTTAACAAGCTCGAACACAAACATACTTACAGCACCCCCTACATACCTACCCCACCTTCCTAAATAACAAACACCGAAACGCAATGTCGAAAAAAATATTTGAAGTCTGTAATAATGGCACCCTTCTTTAATGAAATGGGAAGAAAAATCCCGCCGAATACCTTGTCACCCGCCTGATGCGCGTCAACACAGATTAGAGGAGCGACGTTCGCGGGCACTAATGTCACCGGCTGTGCTTTTTCCTTTGCCCTTTTTTATTTTAATAAGAAAAATCTTTTTTCAAGCTTCCGAATATGGATGTGGTTAATTATGAGTAACTGCTTCGGATGTTAAAAAAGAATCCTTGTATGAGCAAGAGTGATACAAACTCGAAACGGTAGGACGTGGTAGATCTGTAAATCAAAATCGTTCCAATTTAGGTACTGATCGTCCACAATCTTGTTGGTCTAGTGGTTAGCGGGTCGGGCAAAGTGTTATTGAGTTTTCCGCTTAGAATTTCTCAATGACAATAGGCTCGCCCTCAATTACATGGGAATTAAAGATAGCAGGCAAAATGTACTACAATGTTAAGTATGTGTCCCACAGAATAAACAAACAAGCCAAACGCAGCTTTAATATTGGTGCATCTTCTGAAAAAATGTCAAGATGATTGATTAGGTGTCATTAACCTAATTTAGGCTTGGTTAGTATAGATTTATAGTTCGTTCGCGTTAAGAATGCAGTGAGTCATCAGTGCAACTGCAAGATAAAGGTGTATTCACAGTGGTGTTAAATTCAAACAAATAATATCTTAAAAGATTAAGTTTAATGAATAGATTTGATTGTAATTTGAAAAGATTTGATTGGTTAGGGGGCGGGGCTAGTCCGACGGATAATGATGACTCACTGCATTCTTAACGCGAATGTACTTTAGTACAGTTCTCTTTATGTTAATACCATACATTCAGTCCGATTCAGTCTGCCCCTTACTGGTCTCAACCAGCGATGCCCTAAGCCGACGCGACGTCCGCGGGTGCCCTTAGCGAGCAGTCGCTATAGTTTTAAGTTTTTACGCCTGGGCTGGTAGCCTCAATTTATTAAAATTATCAGTGGAATTATATGTCCGGTTAAATAGCCGACAACCTCATTGACTCGCGAGATGTCATTCCCAAAAAAATAATACCATTCATAGCCCAAACTGAATCACAACATTCTCAAGAAACATTTCAAACGTCTTCAGTATTGTTTACTTATGTACTACTCAATTCGTTCTGTAAATGATTATATTTTTTACCGGCTTTCGTTCGTTCCAATTAAATCGTTCACAGACTCCTGTACCGTGTGATGGTAAAAAACCTAAGACCCTCACGGGAACTAAAGCGAAGAGTGAGAAACATGATGAGATGATATTTTTTAGGCCGAAACTGATTTAATTTAAACGAAATACAAATAATCTTCCCGTTTAACTAAGCAAAGCAATTTGACTCAGTCAAAGATCAAAAGGATTTATCCGTCGACTTAACTCTCTTTGTGTTAATGAAATTTAATATCGTATCAAATATTATTGTGGCGGACATCTACAATGCCCCACATACGAAACTTCAAATCAACAAATGTGGAAAACACAAAAAGTAAAGTGGCGCCATCTACAACGCCATATGCGAACTACTCAAGACTTGACGTCACACCGCAGCTAAATCAGCTACATCGCGCAAGTAGAGTTTACAGCGCAATCTACATATAGGTATACAATATCCCGACATCAACCGTCGGGCAGTTGCCCACCAGACACAACACCCGTCTGGTCGGAGGATCCTCCTTTACCAATAGAGTATGAGTGAACTTTACACCCTGTTTCTCATACCTCTATATTACCAAAGAAAACATTTGCAGAAAATCTTAAAAACAGAACTTTGATACTCAATCAAAGTAAAGCCATTCCTAGTGCGACATCAACAAATCAAATATTTATAACTTAACTATCCGTATCCCTTATTCCGAGACCTGTTGTGGATCTGATTTATAGGATAGCCATCCAATAAAGATCTAGAAACCTCCTATTGCTTCGGAACCCCAAGAATCTTTACACCCAAAAAACTTTTCCAAAAAAAAAACAACCGACTTCCGAAAAAACACGATAAAGTGAAAAATAACTTTAATTTCGGAAGGCGGTGACTTTGGATATGTATTTAAATTTTTTGTCACCGCCTTCCGAAATTAAAGTTATTTTTCACTTTATAGTGTTTTTTCGGAAGTCGGTTGTTTTTTTTTTTTGGATAAAGTTTTTATTTTTCACTTTTTAGTTATAGTACCTACCCCACAAATTCGAAATTTCATCATCCTTGGGGTCAAAACAATGCATATTTATGCGATAGCAGCAATCGCGGTTGATTTGCTGTTATTTTTTGAAGAGTTCCGTTGTCTGTCTCCGAAACGCATCATCAGATCTATACCGGCTGACATTTTTTAGCGTCTGGACAACAATAATATGACGTTTTGTGTAAGTAGAATAGAACTCATATACCCTAATATTTACCTGGTACCATTTATTTAATAAAAGTTCCGAATATCCTTAAAATACATGAAAAAGAATACATCCTACGGCACTCGCGTAAAACTAATATTATCCAAAATAGGTAATAGTAAACGGCGTCAGCTGCGATTGCACATGAATGAAGCATGATGGAAGTGTGAGCGAGACGCTAGCATTAACTTCGCTCTCCTGCGCACAGGACGATACCGCCTGATCCCTACACACTCACGCACACATTTGCGCGTGTACCTACATACGTCACCGTGCTGTATGTAGTTGTAGTAGGCTTATAATTTGATACACTGAGTGACGCGTGTCTTGAAACCGTAAACCAAATAAATTACGTCTCGTAAGATCGGTAAAGCTTTGATAGAAATGTAAACAAACCGCTGATGTTAAATACTTATAACAATCACTCACATTCATATGTATTTCGAAGGTTTTAACGTGATGTGTAATAAAAAAGGATTCCAACAAGGTTGTTTAATCCAAATCGGATACTACAACTTACTAGGCGTATTTAAAGATCGTAATCAACTTATTTACAAATAATAATACTGATTAATTTTTACAAAATTACAGAAAATGAGTTATTATTTACAAGAAAAAGTACCTTTTCAACGATATTGCAATATTTGTTCTAAATGTCCACCGTTTCTTTCTAAACACAAACTCCCACGTTTTTGCAAATTGGTTGTTAGACTCCTAAGCGTGTCTCTGTCACTTTTCAGAATATTAAAAACGTCTATTATTCGCTGTTTTAACTCATTTACACTACGAGCTTCTTCGGTGTACACTAAGCGTTTTAGTTCAACCCACAAATAAAAGTCTAATGGCGTTAGGTCTGGTGATCTCGCCGGCCAGTTCACAGGTCCACCGGGACCTATCCACTTATCACGGAATTCACTATCTAAATACGCGAGCACAGATCGCTCGTAGTGAGCTGGACACCCGTCGTGCTGAAAGTACATGTCCGGCAGATAGTCCAGAGGAACGTCTTCCAACATTGTGTCGATAACGGACTGTATAATTTCACGATACATTATCCCTGTCAATCGACCTTCGATACAAACTGGACCCATTATGCCAACGTGTATTATCCCGGCCCAAACATTGACACTGAATAGAACTTGATGAGCGTGTTCGTTTATTTTAAGTGAGTTTTGAAACTCCACCATTGCTCGTTGTGTAGGTACGTTGTAGATACCAGTGCGGGTAAATATGGACTCGTCGCTCCATAGAATGTTCGCCTGCGGGTGGAGTTGGAGTATGCGTACGTCATTATGAAAACAATCACTGGCCGGTCGAAGCAACACGGTTCAAACGTAAAAAAACAGCGATCGACGTCACGCTATGGCTAATCGCAGGTGACTAGAGAGAGAGCACGAGCAGTGTTGCCGTTAGGACTATCTGGTTTGTGGCTACATCAAAGAAAAAAGTTGCCAGTTTTGTAAGAATTTCCGCTAAAAGTGGCTAAAGTATTTTTGGCTTAATTTAACCTATTACTACTGTTAATAATTTAAATATTGTATAGGGATGCGGTTCATCATCATCATTATCATTTCAGCTGATAGACGTCCACTGCTAAACATATGCCTCCCCCCAAAAAAAAGGGGGGTTTGCCATAATCGCCACGCTTGGCAGGCGGGTTGGCGATCGCAGTATGGTGGTAAAATGCATAGAAAACGCTGCAGCGTGGCTGCAGCCCATTCTCTAGTAAGTCCCTTAGTCGCCTTCTACAACACCCACGGGAAGAAATGGGATGGTGCGAAAGGGATGCGGCTAAGTGGATTTAATAAAACAGTATTGAATAGTGTGAGAAATGTATTAAAAACTGGTTTCAAGCTTAGAGCTATCTACTAATAACATTAAAATTTCTGTTTTTTTTTAGTAAAGAATTAAAAATCAATTTGAAAGTTTACAATGTCATCTGGGAATTCTGGAATCTCTTCGTTAATGGATGATGATGTGGATGGTATTTCAGTTGTTTTTATTAGTTTGACCGTTTTTGTGACTTTGGTTAAAACTTCAGGTGGCAAAACATAATTGTGGCAAGCTTTTTTTAATATTTTTAATTGGTTTCTAATCATAATTATGGAATTAAGTGTTAATGCACACAGTCTGTTTCTTAATTTATTTTTTACTGTGTTCATCACGCTAAAGAGCCTTTCCACTTCCGCGTTAGAGTGTGGAAGGGACAATACAGCAATAGCCAAGTCGGCTATTTCTTGGAATGTATTTACTCCTGCTGCATTCTTGTATTTTAAAACTTGAGCCCAGAACTTAACACTGTCTCCTGAAGTTTCCCATTCTGTGAAATGAATAGTTTTCCACTGTTGAACAATTTTATCTATTCTTTGGTCATCGAATCCAAATTCTTTTGCCAATCCAACCAGTGCATGAGGATCTTTGATCTGTTTTAATGTATTTTCTGGACTTAAGAGTGTTACCTTCTTAAGGATCTCGTAATTAGAAGGTATTCTGTGTTGAATTTCTTTTACCAACTTGACATTGAAGTCGATGCACCGTTTCTTGATATTATTGATTGATTGTGGCGATAAGTTGCTTTTCCTAGCATGAGATTCGAAGAGATGTCCCAAGTGTGCAACTGGATCTAGATGATCTTCTACTTTGATTGTGAGGAAATCCTTGTCTGTTATGGCGGCGCTTGGCATTATTATTCTAACGCAGATGGATCGTAACAAGGTCATCAGAGTTTCGAACAGTTTGACAGGATCCATATTTTCGCCTTCAAATACCTTTATTCCAATTTGAACGTCGTGAAGAATACTTTTCAAAAAGCATAGGTATAGCCGATTACTCTCGTCACTGTACATTTCCCAAAGCAGTCCCGATGTATAGCACTTCTCTCTAGCCAAAGCAAAATGTAATTTTAGCTCTTCCCATTGTGCCAATATTCTAACTACAGCAGGCTCTATGGACAACCAACGGGTGTCACAAACCTTTAATATTTTTAATGGATTGTCTCCACAGTTAATTGTTTGAAACAGTGCTTTATATTCGTCCTGGCGTTTTGGTGAATTGGAGAACCAGTTGTACGTCTCTCTTATCAAAAATTCTATGTTACGTGGCAGATTGCTTTCAGAGGCATGGCTGACCGCCAGTTGCAAGGAGTGGCAGATGCATCTAATGAGGATCAAATTTGGTAAATTATATTCCCTCTTCAAAATTTCAATTACACTGTTATTTCGGCCAGTCATTACTGATGCATTGTCGGTGCCGATACCAATCATGTTTTGTACTGGAAGACTATGTGACTCCAAACATTTTATTAAAGATGTGACTATACCTCTCGCATCAGCTCTTTCAATAGGCTCCAGAGACAGAAATGACGACACAACGTTATTCATATTCAGGCTAAAATATCGTATAACTATTCCAATGTATTTTGATACGCTAACATCCGTAGACTCATCTAAAATAATACCATATTTCTGTGTGCCAATATCTTGAAGAAGAGTCTCCCTAAAATGAGGTGCCAGTACTTGATTTATAACTTGTGTACATTTAGTTCTATGCATTTTAATATCCTTGGCCCATTTTGAATCACAAAAAACTTCTTTGCAAAGGTCTGTAAGATGATCAATGTTCGATATGGAAGTATGTTCAGCAATAAACAAGGCAAGCTGACCTTCGGCTTTTTGACTGTTATTTGTAGCACCTGGTGTAGAAGTAAACTGAATTTGTTTATTTTTTGTGATTAATTCACATTTCACTTTGTGTTTTTTGGATTCACTATGTTTACGTAAATCATAAATTTTTGCAGCAATTTCAACGTGACAATACGTACAGAAGGCTTTCGTTGGGCTGTTCGCAATCGGCTTTATCCATTGTTTGAATTCTTTGTTATTCTCCCATTCAGCTCTATATCTTTGAGTGTAACACTTTTTCCTTAGCGGGACGTCCATAATTCACGCAAGTATTCACTCAAAAAGTTTACGAAAAATAAAAGAGAACTGCTCGCGAGAGTCTTCGGCTCAACAATAACAACAATATTAAACAATAACTTCGTTTCGGCACATGTTGACATGAGTAGTATTGACTTTGTTTATAATAAACTAGGCCTAATAGCAATAACAATAACGTATTTACATTCGATCGAATTTAAATTACGTTAATATAAACATTCATAGGGGAGTCCCTTGATTCGGCGCGGACCTCTGTGGTATTGCCTACAGTTATCGACGATCACCCCACAATTATTTAAAAACATTAAGTATTAGTCGGTAGACTTCTTTCTAACAGTAATAAAAATAGGTAATAGTAATCTAAAAAGTAGCCAGAAGTAGCTAGATTCATTTTGGTGGCTAAAACAGATTATTTTTTGGCTAAGACCGTCGAAAATCCGCTAGATCTAGCCACAAAGTGGCTAAAACGGCAACACTGAGCACGAGACGCGGTACTAGGTTTGAAGGGCGCGCGGGCGGGAGGGGATGCGCATGCGGTGACACGTGAGCGGTACGCCTAAGGAAAGATATTTTGCGATAGTAGTTACCTATCCCCGGCCGGCTTCAATCAAAGGATTGAATGTCGCTACGAATTCATTGATAATTTCTGCGCGTAGAGTAGGGTGCCTATAAGTTGGGTTTTGATATTATTTGCCGATATTTTTACTCTTTTCTATTTTTATTATTTTTTAAATTTTAGTATGAAAAGTTTACTACAAATAAGTAATAGTATTTATTGATAGGTTCATTTCATGTTAGGATTTAAAAAAAAAAGAAGTGAAATTTCTATGCCATAGGCTTCTACTCCGTTCACCTATTATGCCCTATTTTTTTCCAGACGGTAAAAAAAATCATACGGTATATTATATGAAATTGAAATGGGACCACACTGGAAGCACGAGCTTTCAAATAAAAAAAGAATCATCAAAATCGGTTCACCCAGTCGAAAGTTATGAGGTAACAAACATTTAAAAAAACATACAGTCGAATTGAGAACCTCCTCCTTTTTTTGAAGTCGGTTAATAAAAGAGACGTCTATTATAACGTATCCGGGCTCCTAATTCCGCTTACGATTCTAAACAAACCAAATATATTTCGCAGAATTAAAGCTCCGAATTCGCAAATCAGTTTCGTGACGATCAGATTCGATTCGCATACCGCCTAACATGCAAAACGAACTCGATCTTTACAGAATACTATATTCGCTGCCTTTGCACGATTCCAAGTTTTATTCCTGCCAACTTGTTACCCGGGCTTGTTTTTAGATAAAATTCGAAATAGATGCAATCTCTCGCTTGTCTCAGGCACAGAATCGAAATATCTTTCAAATACCTAGATCCGGACGCAGAATGATTGCTATCTCTATACAGTTTTAGTGAGAGCTTATTTTCGATTGTCTCGGCAAATGGCGAGGTATTTTGAAATTGTCATTTTAAGAATGTCAATAAAGAATTGGAGTTCGCGTTGTTATGTTATTGGAGATGTTTAGGATGTCAGGAGGTGGCTGGATGGTTTATTAATTTATTAATCCGTGATTAAATCCTCATTTTATGTTGTAAGGTAAGGTCTTCATTGTTGAAATTCTTAACGGGATTAAAGGTTAATTTGTTATAGTAACCTACAACATTTTGAAGATACATGTGTACTGATGTCCTATCTAATATATTAAACGCTCATTGTGTTCAACTGGAATGGTTCCAAATCAAAATCAAAATATTTTATGGCACTTATGAAACGTCAGAAGCTAGGTGCACGGTTCCAAGTGGACGTTTCTTATGGAGAAGAGTCGGCCAGAAACTCCACGGTTACTCTTTAAAAAATTGAGTGTCTTTTACGATGTTTTCAAATTACAGTGATGTTAGGTATGGCAAAACAGTGCAGGCCTGTCAATAAGGACCAGCAGGTACTTATTAAGAGAAACGAAAATAGGGATTGAAAATGTTCTACAAATCTACGGTCTGCTACTAATGTCCTACCTGCAGGCCTAGATAAAACACATTTCTGTAAGCGTTCACGCCAAACGCTACGCTAATATGTACGGGAATGACATTGCCTGCGGAAAGATTACGTCGTGTCCTTTCCGTAGGTAATGTCATTCCCAAACTTTGGCGTGAACGCTAACAGAAGTGTGTTTTGTATCAGGGCCCTGATATATTAAACGCTCTTTTTATTCTACTGAAATGGTTAAAAATTTAAGATAAATACTAGCTAGCTGTGACTAAACATTTTCCCTACAGCCTGCACTTTCTCATTCTTGTAACCTATAACCTCAATTACCATCAAATCATACCTACCAATCAAACTGTATTCAAACGAAGCGTACTGCAAGCCGTTATCACAAGTACTTTCCATAATCGCAGCTCACCATGCATTTCCATGGGTTATAATGAGCCTATCACTTGCTCATTACCACACCATAGAACATAATTGCAGTTCTGCGGTCCCGTTAGGCGACCTGCGCGTGCGCTACGAGCTAACGTTAATTATAGAGCGGAGCTGTCACTGCGCTAAAACGAATAGACGGTCCTTATTAGCGGAGAGACAGGAAGGTCGTGGATTTGTTGACGAAGCCCAGCTTACAGTAAATTAGTTGGATTTATGTCTGTGATACCTACGTTTGCCTGAATGTTGGAAAAAAATTAATACAGTCTGGTCGCTAGTCGTGATTGAAAGAAGCGAAAATTATTGATAAAATAATATTATTATTCCTTGCAATCCACATCTGATTGTGAATGGTTTTAATTTAAATAAATTCTTTGAGTTGCACCTTTTGAGTTTATGAAAGCTATTTGCCTACTTTTTATTTTCGTTTTTGCACAAGATGCTAAGCGTTTCCATCATCATTCATGATAGGAAACTTTCCCACTTACATATTCAAATCCATTCAATGAAATCCAGCTCCACTGGCACCATTCAATAAAATCCATTACGACTGATTAAAAATTAATTTATCCCGAACATTAAGTCATTGATAGCAAATAATTTTAATTACAAGCAGTCCAACATGGCGGCTTCTGTCATCTGCATTCGAGTTGTACGGAAACGTCAGTCACGGCTCAGACGGCCTCGTCAGTGGACGCGCCCGCTTTTATATACAGACGCCGTTTATACGCGTTTTATGTAGATACCTATGCTGGTGATTAGTTTGCTGAACTGTATTGAAGATTTAATAGGTTTTGCGTGAATGTTTGATTTGTTTGTGTCGGAATAATGAATTATGATTTATTGCAGATTTTGAGTTTTGGAACTGGAATGTCCTTAAATCGACAATAGTTGAAACGACCTAAGATAAGGCTTCTAAATAGTAGCTATTTAGTCATGAAAATAAATAAAACTTGCATCTATTGAGAGCAGTCGTGGCCCAATAGTGTCGGCCCTGACTTACGAGTTTTAGGTCGTGAGTTCGAACCCTGGAAAGCACTGTACTTTGAGTCTTTGAAATCATCATATAGGAAAATATCGCAAGGAACCTGGTAGGTATGTCCTAAAAACAAAAATTCGAAAACATTTGACATCTACCAACCCACACTGGGCTCGCGTGGGGGATTCCAGCCCACTCCCTCTCAAAGAGAGAAGGACTGTGTCCCAACAGTGGGAACATTATAGACTGATTATGAATATTTACTATTTAAACATGAAAAAAATAAAACTTCACCTATTTTCTGGGCTATCAACTAATTGATTTCTGAGATAATAATTATACAAAACCTGCCATCTGTTGCTGCATTTACATACCTAATTTCATATTATGATAATGCCAATCTACCCATAAGCCCAATGACCATAAAAATTAACGTCAACATGCTCATAATGAGAATACATCAATAAAATCGACCTCTTTCCCAAGTCCATACAAAATTAAAAATCAGTTTATTAAAATAAAGGCTTAAAGACTTAAGAAACAAGTTTCGTGGCATGCCAATGCGCATGAATGGAGTTATATTTAAGCGTGCAATGTAAGAAAAAGAGAAAGAAAAAACCAGTATGGCGGCATAATTTAGTGGTAAAGCAATGGATTGCCGCCAGGTGGCCGCCGCTGCGTCTGCGCATACAACCGGTTCGCTCGTGAAACAAGTTGTGAAAAAACGGCGGCGGAGAAAAAGTTATAAAAAAGTTTTTTTTTTGCTTCTTGATTTTGCACGTAAAGA
Organism: Polymixis lichenea; assembly: GCA_949091785.1. Classification (NCBI taxonomy): domain Eukaryota; kingdom Metazoa; phylum Arthropoda; class Insecta; order Lepidoptera; family Noctuidae; genus Polymixis; species Polymixis lichenea. The sequence goes on from OX420937.1 coordinate 3,619,783, forward strand.
GTTTGCTTGCAGAATACTAAAGTGGTTATGTGAAGGTGTCCTGTTATATGTCGTGTTTTGTTTTATAATTGAGTTTACCGCAAACTAGTCTAAGTTTGGTACTAAAGACAGCTTCAAAGACTATGTGACCGATTCCTTTTGCATGCTAACAAAGTTTAAAGCACCGGTCAACTTAATTAGTATTATATGAATACTACGCTAATTCGGCCCAGTTCAAGCTAAGTTTAAGGCGGAGATTTCTTGAAAACGATCAAAAAGGTGGTTTTTAAAACCAGTGTATCTCTTTAACCGTAAATAATTTTGAAAGCAAAAAAATATATGGTATTTTCTAGTTTATTTTGCATACAGTGATGGAACTCCATACGTAATAAAACACACTTCAATGCATCAAAAAAGTCATCAAAGTCACCTCTTAATTATCTTTAAAATAGGTTTATCCCTTCAATAACAATTATAATTATAATTAAAAATATACCATAAAATTCCAAATGCCAAACTGCATCCAGTGATGGATCATTTATTATTAAATAGTTAATATCTAATTTTATACGATTTTATTTGCACTTTTACGACGTACGTTTGCTCATTTATTATTCGAATTCATTACAACAGATTTTAACCAATATCGGATTGCAATAAGAACTATTATCGCTCATAACGACATTATTTAAAGTTACCAGGGCCTTAATCAAAGACGACACCAGCGTCTGACTTATGTAGATTAACATTGTGAGAAAGAAAACCATGAAAGCCTGAAATAACATAAACGTCTTTTATTTCATATTTCGACAAGTTTTTTACTGAAGCCACATATTTCTTCCCAATTTTTTTTCTAGCCTGTGGTATCCGACTCCTGGGCTAAGGCCTCGCTCCATCCCTTCCAGTGCGTCTCCTGCCAGTTTTATCGCAATTTATCATTCGAAAATTAAAAACCTACGCACAATATTACATCGCGCTATTGCCTATTACTTATACCACACAACAATGTCAACTTGTCAGTAAGTAAAGATCGAGATAAAGTGAGATGATTTGTGGATCCCACTCTAAGCTACGTGTATCTTTTGATGAACGCACACCGAGGTATAAACACGCATCCACTCATATTTTACTTTGATATTTATTGTTTATTTCGCTTTGATAAGTAATGGTATTTTCTTATGTTAAGATGGTACTTGAATTTGTACTTGAATTGTTGTGGAATTAAAATAATAAGGAAGAGGATTAAGGCGTGGCGCAAAAGACTCTTTATTGGTAAAATCGCTTCTTTTGTAATTTTTTTAATGTCTGTCTTAAAGATGAGTGAATCTATGTGCTCGTTGTCTTGCAAACATTCTAATAGCAGAAAGAAATACTTCATTGTAATAGGGTTCCGTGTCGTGTCTGACGTAAAAGAATAGCACCATCCCTTTACATCCCGTGGGTGTCGTAGAAGGCGACTAAGGGACTTTCTAGAGAATGGGCAGCAGCGTTCTCTATGCATTTTACCACCATACTGCGATCGCCAACCCGCCTGCCAAGCGTAGCGATTATGGCAAACCCCACTTTGGGGAGGCCTATTTCCAGCAGTGGACGTCTTTTGGCTGAAATGATGATGATGAATAGGAAACCAATAAGTATCCAAATGAAATAGTTAACGTGGCAGACAAATGTTAAGTTCTGAATCCAGTTGCATCTTGTAAGACGGTTCTAAACCATCATGGAAAAAATTTAGAAGGATTATTAAGTCTGTATGTGACCGTTACAGGCATTATGCAATATTTAAATCGTATAACTTTCAGATACCAACATATTGTGTAGAAAGGAAGCATGGTAATGGCTTCTAATCGCTGTGCCGCTTGGAAACTATTTTACCTGTAAGAAAATAGGAGTTTACTACTTACTTATCCAACTAATGTCCTACTTATATTCATATTAATATTATTATTAATATTATTAAATGTAAAAAAATGGATATTTGTTACTCAATCACGCAAAAACGGCAAAACAGTTTTGTATGAAATTTAGCACACAGGTATATTACAACCTGAATGAACACATAGGATATTTTGTATCCGTGGGATAATTTTCAACCTCCACGCGGTCGAAGCAAAAGGTAGTTTGTTTATAGAAAAATATGACTTCTGGGCCTCAAGTCTGCTATTACAATAGTGTCAGAATGGTCTATCATTGATTTCATAATTGTTGATTTTGGCAAGTTTGGTAATCTACTAATATAATGGCGTCATTATGACTTCCCAATGGTCAGCCACTGACACTCCATTGAAAGAAATGGCATTTATTGGTAATCTCGTACATAATGACAAATGAATGACTGACTTAGTTGGTAATCTGCTAAAATGTAACACTAATAAACGAATACATAATATGTAAAATATATATATAAATGAAATCGGGCATGAATAAATGTTCAAATTCAGTAGTCGTTTTTGGAAAATCATTTCTACTAACGGGTTTTATAATAATGGCAATACGACAATGCCATTATAACACAATTCTATTACGACACCATTGACCGACCAATGATCGAGCATTATGAATTTAGCAGATTACGAACTCTTAGCAAAATGACAATGGGATCGTGTTGGAATGACGAATTTATAAAAATAGCAGACTTGGGCCCCAGGTCATATGTCTAGTATCTAAGCAATTTGCGTTATAATTCGTGTTCTCATATCTTTGGTCGACATCAAGATGTGATTTCTGTCGATTACCGAAATATAAATCAAAATCTGTGACTGTAGTATTAGATTGTGACATTACTCTAGAGTATTCGTATGTTTTACCTTAGCCTACTTAACACATAAATATTAATAATATTCTAAGCTCCCATAAGTCATCATAACCATTAAATCTCCGATTCATTAAAATACCATAAAACTTGTCGGTATTAATTTGTAAAGCCTTCAATATTTCGACGTGTAGCCGTAAAATATTTCAATCTATTAAAACAAAATGGCGGACGAGTCAATAAAAAACAGTATGTGTTGCAAGGTGTTTCGAAAACTGTGGAAAATTGTGTCGGATGGCTTTCTCATGGTGTGCCTTCCCTTTTGAGGTCATATTTTGTTTTTAATTTATGTTTATTGTATGCGGATTGTTTTTCTAAAGTTTTATGCATTACGTAAAGCGCGGGCGATAAAAATATGGTGTTATAAAAGCCATTATATTTAACATTTTGACACATGATATTGCAAAATAGTGTTTGGTTTATTTTTGTCATATGCAGCTTGGATAAAAAGCTGTAATTTTCCTTTTGTTTTTCTATACATAGGGAATACTTAATACAAATACTATTTATCTACTACTACTACAATTAAACACAATTAAAGTGTCTGTTTGTAATGTCATAATAACAGCTTTTCACTAAATGCAAATGAAAGTATGTACGGTACTTTCAACAAACAAAATATTTTTTAATTGTTGATCTATCTGTTTGTAACGGCTAATGTCCGAAACGGCTGGACTGATTTCTGAAATCCACGCGGGCGTTCTTTTATTAACAACACAAAGCTACTTTTCTATTCTCCAAACAGTTTTGGCAATATCTTAGCATGCCTGGACCAGAATTATCCACACCATACACAGCCTAAACCTCTCTCTCTTAAACTATGTCAAAATTCCCAGAAAACTCCTAAAAGAATGTGCAAACAAGCGACAGTCACGACATGTCACCCAGAAATACCCTTCTACCCAACATAGCCACACCCTCGACCGCATTATCCCCAATTCTGGAATATTTCCTCGAACGAGAGCTCCTCGACTATTTTGTGCGTACGAACTCACGCAACTTACTAATTACGGCCCATCATTTGTAGCCTAAACTCCTGGAGCACGACAAACTTCCACTAAATACTGAGAGGTTTAGGGAGCGGCCATAGACGAAAATGAGCGAGAAATAATGAGCTTAAGAGGGTCGGTGATAGGTCGTTTGTTTGCCCACAGTCGACTAGTTATGCTTCAGTATGTCAATGTAAACGGTGAAGGAAAAGCGTCGTGAGGAAACTGACATGTCCCAGAACCAAAATTCGCAGACGTGTGACATCTACCAAACCGCACTCGGCTCTGGTGGTGGATATAGCCCACGCTCTCGAAGAGAGAAGGCTTGTGTCCCAGCAGTGTGAATATTATAGGCTGATTTAGATGATGTCAATGTATGTATTTCACTTTATATTGGCATAGAGGTTAAAGGATTAGTCAAAAGGAAATTTAATTGCATTGGCTTAGAATTTCGCTATACTCAACTCTCCACCATCCTATAAGAAACTAAACAACCCAATTTCAATCAATTGAAAAGTTCCTAATCTTCAAACTTTAAGGGGAATCTAGTCGCGGGCTTGAACTCACTGATGAACCGGGCTAAAAAGCACGCAGTCTCACCAGGCATCGTTTCCGACAGAAGTAGTATCAGTGCTGAGTTGTTAGACGCTAGTCTACACGCACAATGTTATTGAGTGAGATGCAGGATCATTTATGGTAAAACAGGCGCGTAAATGATTAAGAAAAATCCTTTGAAGATCGGATTTTATGAAAATACCACTACTTAAATCAATGACCAATAAAGTTTATTGAACTTTTCGATATTTGAGCTTTGTCGGTAAAGACTTGGTTTTGGAGATTTTACACTTCTTTTATTACTTAAACACGCCCAAAGTTAGGTTAAATTAGCTAGAAAAACTAATCTTTGTTGGCTAACTTTTTATTCTAGTATTCTGTTTCCGCACAGACAATATGAATAAACACTCCCGAAAATTGTAAGTATGGAAAAAAAATCGACTAGATTTACCTTAAGGGAAGGTACCCTAATAATTGTCGTATCAGTATTAAATAGTTTCCATCCACTGCACTGCATACCATTCAACATAACGACACATTAGCTATCCCTTTCAATTAAAACGTAACGCAGCCAGAGAGTCATTTCTCGCTTAGCTCCGCTCTCGCTTTGACCTCGTTCAGTCCGGACCGCAGGGCAGGCGACCCTTTGTTGCGTGAGAAACAAAACTTCGTTCTATTCGCAAGAATGTGCGGTCGGACCGCCGCGGTTAATGTTCTGTACCTAACTCCGGATCGTTTGGGACTTAGATCATTGTATGTACTTAAAACTGTTGTATATAATCATGACTGGGGATTTAGACAAGGAGGTATTAAGTTTTGACTTGTATTACATGAGACATGAACATAGTTGAGACAATGTGGGTGTAATCTAGGTACAGTCGCCAAAAGAGGTAAGTTCCTAGGTTCCTAGGGTCGTCGGATAGAGTTGAAGTTTATTAAGAAACCGATGGATGTTTTCAAATGAAATTATTATTTTCTCTGCCTACCTTTTTGGGGTAATATCGTGATGTTGTTATTTATATAAGAAGACATGTTTGTGACAAATGATTTTCAGGAAACAACTACATTTAAGGAGAACCTAGTCGCGGGCTCGAACTCACTGATGTACATTGTCGAACAGTGGAGTAATACACTCCCGAAGTTTTATGGGAAAAATGTGGACTAGATTCACCTTAAGGGCACCTATCAAGCAAAAGTTAAGGATTATTTCATCGTGAATTCAATATTTAACATCGCTATTTGCTGAACTATGTCACAGACTCACAGTCAAAGGCTGTGATTATTACGAGTATTAGTTCTGAATTAAGGTATCAATTTGAAGTTGTAAGCTAAACCATTAACTTTTTGCGGGTTGTTCGAAAGAGAAACCGCGGCTCCTGGCACACAGGCAACTGAGGGAACACGGGTTGGTTTTAGTCAGTAAAAGTCTGACACGCCCTCCTGCTCCACCCAGAGCGGGAGAAGTTATTTGATGATTTCCCACCCAAAAAAAGAAAAACCATTAACTTCACTAGGTACTAGCCAACAGCAGTCCACTGCTAGACATACATAATCAGCTCATAATGTACTTCCTACTGCTGAGCCACAGGCCTCCTTTCGATGAGAAGGAGTAGACCATAATGGCCGAAGGGCCAACAACTTAACGTGTATAGTTACAGTTTTAATAAGGTCCTTAATATGTTTTAGTTTGTTACTATTTGTAAAGATTATTTTGTGTATTTTATCTATGGGCCTTAGTTACCTGACAATAATATGATTATTACTATAATCCACCACAGTGTCTTTAAGAGACCAAATTGTGATGAAATAATTTACACGAAGTAAAGCGCCCGTCTGGGATCGAACCTGCGACCTTGGACTGCTGAACTTAAGCTACGCCAATTGCGATTTCAACTACATACAAAGGGCATAGGTCCACTCCTATTGCTCTCAATTTCGACAGCAAAATCTTCTTTTAAGCTCCGCTGTCTATGCAATTTCCATATTCATTAGATTAATCTTTGAGAAAATGTTTATCACGTCGAACCTTCTCAAGGTTGTACCGAATTACCCATGCTGTTCTTGCAGTACTGTTGAAGTGAATTAGTTCCGCACGTCCGCACCACTTCGTTGCGGTGTCTTGAGTGACCTTAAAATGTGCTTGTTATAGGTAGGTGACGGCAGAAAGGTACAGCTTTCCTCAAGTCATGACAGTTACTGACAAGAAAAAAAAGAAGTTGTTGGACGTCAAACTAATATTAAAAGAGGTCAAATTTGTGAGTTTGTATGTAGGGCATAATCTTTGGAACATCTTTTCTTAGAATTTGATTCCGAAAATTCTTTCACTAATGGGAAGCTACAATATTTGCCGAGTGTAGGCTATTTAATGTTACAACAAGAAATTTCACTCGGCCGAAGTCACGGGTATAAGCTAGTTTTAACTAAATAGGATATAGATTACTTCTGCAAAAGAAGATAACATATTCCTACGCCATTCAAAGAAAAGCCTTTTTCTTGTAAAACAAAAATAAGTTAAAATTTCATATTGATTATCAAATATAATCAATATGAAATTTATAAAATAAATTTCATTTTATTTAATACCTTCCTGAAATGTTTGGAAGAAAGTCAAAACAAAGATGATGAAGATGGAAAACGAATTCTTGGAAAATAAGAGAAACCTTTTGCCTTGAATTGGCTCTTTATCTGAATTTATTTTTTCCAAAAAAAAAACTGCTACCGTAATACTTTTAAAACATATCGGAAGCATTTATGTGTGGTCTAAAATATTTCCGATCCAAACAAAATAACAGACTACGCCCCGAACTCGACACGACTTATTCCTTCTCGGTATATGTACGAGAATAATGAGATTAACGAATGCAATCCCCAGATTAAATTTATTATGCGTGAAAGAACGGGGGAAGAATACTAATCTCCCAGGGTGGCGCAGGGATGGCAAACCTTATGGCACGCGCCAGAGTCTACACGGAATTGGCAGGGGTCATAAATCACGCCATTGCGGTTCATTGAAACATAGGAATGTCTCAAAATGTAAATGGCCGCAGTCAGATCGAAAGTCCAGGGATCTATTCTTATCCGTAGACAGGATAAGTATTTAAGTTAATTTGTTAGACGATCGTTCTAGGATAGTGCTCGAATGACATGTTTTACATGCTTCGGCATCTGGACCCAACGCACCGATGTGATGTTTTCTATATATTTTTTCTTTTTTTTTGTTGTTTTCATGTTAAGAGTTTATTTATCTGCGGAAGCTTGTAAAATGGCCTTCAGTTTGATATTGTTTAATAACACTGTATAAGTAAGCTGTAAGTTTCAAGAACATAACAAAATAAAATACATATGTTGGTGCCAAAGAGTTAACATTGAAAGCAACATCAAAAACTCTTGAAAAGTCAATAAGTATTTCAACAATTTCGAATACAAATTCAGTAAAGATGTCACTGAAACGGTACATACCGCAAATTTTCCCGAAAAATCAAAGAATGCATCCGATTTAAGCGGAGATTCGTTATTTAAAACCAGCCCTTTTCATCAGTACCTACTCAAAGTTTTATGATCTACCAGAACATCATTCTTGAACCCATAAAATATTTCTTCAAAAGTTGTGCGTAGGGTTTGGCATCCCTGCAGCAAGGTGACAGACCCGCCAAAGCTGGTGGCTCTTTGTACTGAATTCCGCTTGAATTACGAGTACCCTCTCCAAAGTATTACTTACTGTTCACGCTATTTCTACTTAGGGGTGGGCAGGACTTCAAACAATATAGCTACATATTGAGAAATCACTTCGTCTTTCAAGAAAACAAGAACAATTCGGAATTAGTTGCAATTTCGTTGTGAAGGAATGTGTGGAAATTGAAAATTCATCAGGTGAACTGGCGTCCTGCCATTAATTATTAGTAAAAATTAAGGACACACTTTTCACTGACACCAAACAAAGATTTTTCTGTTCACCGCACCTGTCTTTCTGTACATTTATATACACTGTGTTTTAAATACCTTTTGTACATTTTGCAATATCTCTATTTGTTTAATTTACTCTCGGTGGTTAAACTCATAATTATTAAATTAAAAGCTTTCATTTAAATTTCCCGGAAACTCCAATTATCGGAACTGGCTATTAATAACCCTTGCTTAAATAACATGAAAACATGCTCTAAAGTGAAAATATTTTTTTAAAGTAATTAATTTACATGAGGTTCTCCTTCCTAGATTCGATTCCCAGGTCGGGCAATATTTTTATTGGGTTTTTCTATCCGAAGTTTATAGTCTGGATTTGTGCCCGATGGCAATAGCCCGCTTTCTATTAATAATAATAATTTTTTTTATGTGTTTATTGAAAAAAAAAAAATTATAATAATATTTATTTTTATTTCCGAAAAAGAATCCATAGAGTGTTAGTAACATAATATTAAAATAACTTATTATCTAGTGTTAGTACCAATCACCCTCTGCACAAACTGCTTTACAATTGGAGAACCGAAACTTTCCACTACAGTTCTCAGGATAAAATATAACTGACGAAATGTGGTTGTCCTATAGGTACACCTCTGCCTTACCCATCGGCGAACTAGGCTTTTTTTTTTTTTTGGGTGGGAAATCATCAAATAACTTCTCCCGCTCTAGGTGGAGCGAGAGGGCGTGTCAGACTTTTACTGAATAAAACCCACCCGTGTTCCCTCAGTTGCCTGTGTGCCAGGGGCCGCGGTATTTCTTTCGAACAACCCGCACCCCTGGCAGGCAGCGGCCCTTGCGGGCCCCATCAGTTGGTGCTGACATCTCTTTGAGGGGCGCGTGGAACACAACGTGCCGTCGACCCGGGCTTGGTCCTTACCGGACAGCGAGCTACCCATTACTCGCTGTCCGCAAGCCCGCGCCTACGGTGGCCGGGAATCAGCCTGGGATTCCCGACGACCAGGGCGTCTCCTGCGAAGGCCATGGCCGTGACGGCGCATGTACTGCATCTCCCTCACGTGCGCCGCCTCCCTCTTTACGAGCATAACTGCTTCGCTGAAGGAGGCGACTGCTAGCCATGCACTCTCGCTCCGTACCATGGCCTGGACCAGGGCCGGACGCGAGAGATCGCTGCCGCCGATTGCCTCCATGTGAACTAGGCTTGATGTTATGTTATGTTATGTAATTTACACTATTATTAAATAAGATTACATTAAACTGAAATTATCGCCATTTCAATATCAGCCAATCTTCGTAGATTACATGAATATAATTAAAATTCACTTAATTACACTTTGTAAAAGACATTGTAATACAATCCCGGTTTAAATAATAGTACATGCTAGGTACACACATAGTAGGTATTGCGAACACGTACCTACTGTTTGCACCGTGACTACATAATTTGTTTACGTTCGACACAGTACGACGTTGCGTAGTAAATCAATTTTTATAGTCCTTGAATAATTTTGTGTAAATAAGGGTAAAGCGGTAGTTTGTTCCGTTTTTTGTCCTTGATGGCATCATCATCATCCTTTCCCAAGCTCCGACATTTCGACTGGTTTTGTGCTTACCGCATCCAGCGGATTCCTGCGGCCTTCACAAGGTCATCGGTCCACCTTTCAACTGTTCGTCTTCTGGTACGCGGTTGCCATTCCAGAACCTTTCGGCCCCATCGGTTCTGCAATGTGCCCACTGCCACTTAAGTTTGGCAATTCTTCGGGCTATGTGGGGGCCATACAGGCATACATGATACAATTGCCAACTTTATAATACCTACACCATGTGACAGAAATGTGTTGATAACTTATTATTTCATGTAATTATAAATCTGTCGTTTAGTTATTGACCAAAACAGAACACGAAACAGGCATTTTCAGACAACTATATGTTAAATAAAAGCATCCAATAGCACAGTATTGTGGAATGCAATCAACGATTGAGTATTTCGTATTGAGTAAAGTCGCCGCTGGCAATTTCGCGGAAAACTCAATTGTTCTTTATTTAAATTTGATTGTCCGTATGTACGTTAACAACTTAACCTATTGCTAGTATTGCTACACTATGACATAGATAGGTACTGGTCAGAACCACGAAGTACAGAGTGAAGCTCTATCGCTAAAATTATATAGCTAGTTCCTATACTATACTGACCGCCGCTGACCGCATTTTAGTGCTCCTAGCCTACATTTACTACGACTACAATCCTATATAATAAGAAGAGTAAGTAGCTAATAAGATTTCAATGGAGTACGATGGTACTAGCCCATCGGCTATGCTGACGTTTAGCCTTTACAAAATGGCCTCAGGCCTGCCATACATAATCTTGTAGGAACAGTAAGTAATACATATTTGTAGTAGGTAGTAATTGACAATTCAACAGAGGTCCACGCGCGAGGTTTGTCAGAGGGCCGTGGATCCGGAGTATTCTGGGTATCAAACTTGTGGACCGGTTTAAGAATACAACAATAACGAAACGGCATTACTAAAATTACTGATGTCACTCGGAAAACTGCCACACTTAAATGGAATTGGGCTGGACACATCTGGCGAATGTCAGACGATCAATGGATACAGTGGGTCCCGCGGCAACATCGCGGCGAGCTCAGACGAAGATGGCGGGATGAGCTAGACTCCTTAAATAAAGATTGGTCTTCTGCAGCACTGGGCAGAGAGAGGTGGGATGAGTGTAGGGAACCCTTCGCCCAGCTGTGGGTCATTAATGGCTAGTAAAAATAAGTAGGTAGCAAAGCTCTTTGATGCTTGGCTGGGGAAACACGGCCACCATTGTTTTATTTTTCTCCAATCAGTTTTGAATAGTGTTAGGTTCCAACGCGCGGTGATAGTTTCTGCTTGGGGTGCTGGTTGTTCGAAAGAGATACCGAGGCCCCTGGCACACAGGCAACTGAGGGAACACGGGTGGGTTTTAGTCAATAAAAGTCTGACACGCCCTCCCGCTCCACCCAGAGCGGGAGAAGTTATTTGATAATTCCCCACCCAAAAAAAAAAATAGTGTTAGGTAAAATCGGTGTTTATTGCAAGGTCACAAGGCGGGCCCGCTTAGTATCCGGGATGGTAAAGCACCTGATACATTCTGGTATTATTATTATTATTATGTATATAAGGGATAATTGCAGACTAACAGTAGGAATGGCTCTCATTTTAACAGTTCAACAACATACATTGCGATATTTACGTTGCTGAGCAGACTAATTCGAACATATGACGCAATGGATTAGCAATATCCTTCAAAGTTTTTCAAATTCAGATCGATAGTGTGTCCCGTAATTATGTTGGAGATTTCCAAACGCCACGGTGTTTACCACAGAACAGATAAAAGGTGATAACCTACCGTCAAGTCAACAGCAGATTTGCCACAGCATAACTTGACATAAAATCCATTGACCATATCCCATTCATTGATTCGAAGCATAAATAAACCTTACGTACATTATTTCTCCGAAGTAAATTTCCCTAAAAACATAAACCTTTTAAACCACCGCTTTATCCGCTTTTCACAAATTCAATCTCATCACCGTACCCAACCATGTCACACATAATTAGATGACTTGCTTCTATCATTCACTCTGAACCGTTCATCCCTAACCAAAGGGTTGCCAGTTGCCGTTAACCTCGAGCTCATTAGCGAAAACCAAAATAAAGCGTGCAATATAAAAGAATGAGTTGGCAACTTTGACAGCCCTATTCATCACGGTGAATATACCAAGCTAGGGTTGTACGCGCGCAAATGTAGGCAAATTGAACTTTTCGCACTTAGGCCTGAATGGGATTTTGTCGATACTGAAAAAGTGGGGGTGTTATAGGTCGTAATAGGTGTTTGAGTGGTTCGGCGATATAGCTCTTTTGTAGGTATTTGCTGGCGTATATAATAGAAAGGGAATATAATGTTGGAAATGTAGAATGCATAAATCACTTAACACAACTATCGGCAGATCTTGTTGAAAATGATGATTGAATTGGCAAAAGAGTCCCTTTACGTTTTATTTTCATTGAATTGTAACATATTATATATCAAAGCGATGGCTTTATCTCCAATTATGGAGTACCTACCGATCCATCTGTAGAAATGTCATGTTATAGATAATTGACTTATAAATAAAAATAATAAAAATCTAACAGCAAAGATACCTGGAATAAGTTAGTGCTTAGTTTTTATTAGGTGCAATAATATTTTTATCGTGTTATTTCTTTGTTTGGGTATAAAATAATGTGTTAAAACTAGTACTAACCATTTATTTCTCGTTGTTTCCAGATCTTTGCAGCAAATTGAAATGAGACGAAGAACAGACCAACGGATATGCGAGGTAATTAATTTTATATCTATTTTAGTCACACGCCTAGCTGTATCGATATTTTGTATTTTTTCATACATTTTTACGGCCGCTTATTCACGATCGAATCTTCATTTAATTTAAGACGTTATTAGTTTAAGGCTGAATTTTCAATAGATACATTTTATCTGAGGAATAAAAATGTCGGTTTGACAGCTTTCGTGTAGAATATATGCATAACTATCAGATTTATCCCTCAGATAAAAGGTATCTGACTATTAAAATTCAGCCCTAGGAGGAATGCTCTGGGCCCGCGAAATTTATTGCAATTTGCAGGTTCTTCAAGTTTAGATAAATTCCCCGAAAGTAGTCATTCAATGGGATTATATGAACTAAGATAAATGATGATGTTTTAATGATTTTAATCATTATAAAGCGGTCTGCACACCTAAGCCGGCTCGCCGGCTTGAAGGCGGCGGGCAAGGCTTGATTTCAAAGATCTTGCCGTGCCGCCGGGAAAATTGTCCGGCTCGCAACTTCTAAAGCCGCTGGCTCTATGCCGCCCAGCGGGTTAGGTGTGTAAACAGCTTTATTCTGTAAATGCATACTCGGTATTGTCGCGATTCATATTTTGTTCAACATAAAGCCTGACACTGACCTGCTAAATTGCAAAAATCGTAAGAAAATTTTGAAAACAGCTATTGTTTAAATATTTTAACCCTTAAACACTTAAAATACCTACCTATAGTTACACAGTATATGGCTGACTTACTAATTCCCTTTAGCAAGTCATTGCGTGAGAATTTAACCTGAAAAGGGTTTTTTTATATTTTTTGTAGGATAGTTTTGGAACAGAGCATACCTACGTAAAAATACGCGTGCCTTATTGTTCAATGGAGCTCAATTAGGACCTAAGGGGTCTCGATGATCCCTCAACGCCTTTTTCATTACTGTCCGTTACTCCTGCCCAGCGGGATAACAAGGTCGTAATAGAGTTATAGTTGGTATTAAAACTCGAATACAGACCCTCTGTGGACTAAAATTGCTTAACCTGACAGGCGCATGCCCCTGGTGTGCTTAGCAATGCGGTTACGGAACTTTTAATGCAGGTTATTAGCAGACACTAATGTAACTAAGTATGTTAATAAAATGATGTGCCTCCGCTACATCTCCGCACATTATTTTTAGCTCTGCCAAGTAAGTAAAAAGAAACGATTGAAAAGCGGCAATGGCCCAACAAGTGTGTGGTGGTGATTTGGATCCCCGTTGTTGGTCTTGTGTCTTGCATATACGTACATAAACTCACGCTTTCTTCCTATGGGTGTAAACAGAAACTATGGAACGCTACGATAAATTTTACTTGGATTACGTATATATACCTAGTCGAACTCGCACACCGTTTGTAAATAATAAGCACCTGACCTTTCTGCCTTTCTGACAATGTCAAAAAAAAATGTTTGTCATGTTTAAAAAAAACATGACAAACAAACTGAGAATTTCTCTTGTACTGTGGGTGCGTTTACAAACATTTAAACTCACATACACAAACATCCAGACCCGGTAGAACTACTTGTAGGTCATACAAATATTTGTTCCGTGCGGAAATCGAACCCGCGACACTCAGCACAGCAGTTAATCACTTAACCACTGCACCAACCATGCCGTCAAAATTTAAGTGGAAGTGACATCTATGAAAGAAAAAATATGTTTTTTTTTGCACTGGCTGGCTCAATATAAGTTTAATGTCCTTAATTTTTGAAGGCGACACAGTATACACCGAATGGCACCGGGATTCGATTAAGCAGCCGACAATATCCTAGGTTAACATGCGAGAGGCTTATGGCTAAGTAATACAGTGCGATCGATCAGGTTAAGCTACGCTTGCCCTGTTCAGTCCGTTGATGGGTGACCATCTTTAAATACTTTCTGTGCTTCGGAAAGCACGTTAAGCCATTGGTCTCGGCCATCATTCATGAATCTTTGACTGTCGTTATACGGGTCGTCAGAAACCCGAAAGGCTGGCTACCCGTCTTACCAAGAATTATCATTTTGCGCAATAACTAGTTTGTGGACGTCAGATAGACAGTCGCTCCATGCATAATACTGGTATTCAACTACATCTGGTTAGACTGGAAGCCAACCCCAACATAGTTGGGAAAATACTGGGTCGATGATGATAACATGCGAAAAGCCGTAAAAAAAAAGTTGACTCAATATTTGAAATGCGTTTCCATTCATTCAAATTCAACATCTTCGCCAACCCTAATCTAAGGCCATTACATTTTTAAACAAACCACTTACTACTATAGAAAGATCTACTCCAAAAACCATAATATATGAATAAAAACTGTCGGACGGTCCGCTCATTGATACAAAATCCTTTCCTAGACCACTCGGCATAATGTTATTCCAAATATATTCTGTAGCTTCTTCTTGCTTGAATAGAATCACCATTTATTCCTCGAGGTGTGTTTAAACTGACCTTTTTCGAAAAATAAAGTGTTTCCCGTATAAAAGCATTGCCAACATAAATGTTTTCATATGAAATACTGCAATAAATATAAATTGTATCGTTATCTGGCCAGTGTTTTTGTATATTCGGTTTTTTCGAGCCATATTTTTTCAATTGGAAAATTCGATCGGTTTTGTTTAGAAGAATTCGTTGACTGAAACGTTGATATTATATTTGATAGCGTAGAATTTTTATAATTTTATATTACTAAATATTTTCTACTTAGAAATAATAAGCCGCTACTTTAGTCTTGTAAAATATTTAGATGTTGAAAAAATATGAATAAAGCAGTCTTGTCGGGAATGTTTGTACATGTTCGTTAAAAATAATGAACTGTCTACGTATTATTTATATTGAAAAAAAAATCGAGTCCGCGCCGTTTGTTTTCATGAAAACGTTATACCTACTTAGGGTTTGGTAACAAATGTTCCTATGGTTCCCGATACAGGTATAGCCGTTGTATTTGCTCGATACTATATTTAGTAGGCTCATTGCATTCCTTATGTAGTAGGATTTAGTAGGCTCATGAAGCATTTCGCGCATTTCTTATGAAGCAAGTTTTCACCGGTTAGGTATTTTTTTCTTTTTCAGTTTTGAGCAGATACATAGGCAATATTAGACGACATCTTAAACTATTTTGCTATTTGCAACAAATTTTGTTAAGGTATTGTATTTGCTCGGTACTAGATTTTTAAGGCTCATTGCATTCGTTTTGATGTGATCTTTCTTCGATTGGGATTTTTTTCCTTTCTGAGCTTATTTACGTTCGACATGACACGATATACGGAGTTATTTTGCTACTGTCACTTCAAATTATTTTTTAAGCCTATTTTGGTCAATATTATTGTTATTTCTCTTCATGCCCTAGTAGTGCTTTGTCATCTCTTGAAAACGACTCCAGAATCAGTGTACTAACTAATCACGTTTTTGCGTTGGAATTTCGAATCATTGTGAAAAATAGAGGGTCACGCGCATGTGCATGCACACGCAGCGTGACGTCATAGGCAACTTGTATCCCACTTAAAAATTGTTATAAATGTGACCCAAACATTACTCTAGCACTAAAACTCTCGTAGTTATTAGCGTTTAAAATCTTAAATGTTTTTCTCCGTCAGAAATATTGTACTTACCACCAGCACTCCGAGCGAAAAGACGTTTTCACGGCAAAAAAAAAATAGTCTAGCCCAGTGGTGGGCAAAGTACGGCCAGCGGACCCGCGAAAGCATTTAATCCGGCACGCCGACGGTCCTTCGACATAAATAGTATATGCGCGCGATATTTAAATTTTGACGGTCCAGAAGTGTAAAGTAGATTCTACTTAGTAAAATAATAGAACAGGTAAAGGAGCCAGCTTGACTAGCCTTTTCGCGCTACTGAAAGTTACTTTGTCACAGCTCGGACCTGCATTCGAAAATATTATTGCAAATCAAAAGCAATTTCATATGTCTCACACGCCTACTATGACAGGGCCTTCGAATAAAAGTTAAATTGTAGTTTTTAACATTTGTGCAAGTGTCATGCTGTAATCTTTGTATATGTTAAAAGTTTCAACACAAAATGAATTTTTGTTATAATTCTGGCCCTCCTCTGAAATTTCTTAAACTTTCTGGCCCCCCATTAAGAAAGTTTGCCCACCACGTGTTAGCCCAAACAATATTTATCCAAAAATGTTACCTCTTCGATGCCTAAAAATATTTAAGTATAAAATGTTTCTATTTTCTCCACTTTCCAATGATGCTGATATATCGATTTGGAAACTTTAAACAATCATTAGTTTTGTAGTTTCAAACCAGTTGCTAAGAGTTGCAATACCTACTGATAAAATATAGCACGCACGACTCCTACTAAAACCGATGGGGAATCAGCATGCAAGGTGAAAGGTCGCCTCGGAATACATTAGCAGCCGCCATGACAGAAAAACTGCAGAAGTTCCATGGAGCTATGGTCACAAGGAAATAAGACGTTAGTTAAAAGTCATTGTATTTTTAACGGACTTCAAAAAAGAGGAGATTCTCAATACATCTGTTTTTGTTTTGTATATATTTTCCGCAATCGTGGACCGAATGCAAAAAATATTTTTGTAATGGATAGGGTATGTCTTAGGACTAGTCCCATATTAATTGTATTAACTTTGCTTGGGTCGATTTTGCGTTAGCTTCAATAAAACTTAGGATTTAGTGTACTTTGCGTATCTTGATAATGTTCTAGAACTTCCACTTGTTACTATTGTTTAAATTAAAAAGTTTTTGAAAAGTTTTTTTTTTGTAAAAGGTACCATTTATACAATGATACCAGTTATACAATATGTAACAAAAACCCTGTTGTTCCTTCTACCCACGTTTTCAGAATCGGTATACATACGTAATAAAGCATGTCATTTATAAAAACTGTTTAACAAAAATAATTAAAATAAATATTTAATTATGAATATTTGTAATGTTTAACTGATTTTGATTAGATCAAAGAAAGCCGCCAAGCTCGTAGTCTATTGTGCGAAATAAGGATACTTGTAAAATCAGATACTGTTAACATTTTTTTTGAATATGTCGATTTTAATAGTTATTTGATGTTGAACTCTCGACTAGCCAATGCTTATTTTTTAAATTATAACTTCGTAAATGTTGTTTCTTGTGGGTAAGTGTATACGTCCCTAAAAGGAACAACAGGGTTTTTGTTACATATTGTACAGAGCTAAGGGGTTAAATTCGTTCAATTATTACTTAGAAAATAAAATAATATAGGTATACCTAGCTCAGGGAATCGCTGACCTGATTAACAGAAGCCAATTATTTGACCTGTATTCGGCTTGATGAACAAAATTCTATGCTTACTGTATTTTATGCATCGTTAACTATGGTAATGCGTCTAATCAATTTTATTAGACTTACATTTGGTGCGTTGGTCTTCTGTATCCCTTTTTATTAAGTAGTTGGTTGCATATTACCATAAGAGTTCCGCTGCAACGTGCGTGCGCGCAGAGCGGCGCATTGGACGCGGGCACGCGCGTGTAGGGGCTATATGACTGTGAGAGATTTATGGAACAGATCAGATATTCAGTTGTTGTTTATTTTTGATATTCAATTTTGATTGTTTCGGTACATAAAACACGCATTTCAAACACACTTTTTACCGTGGTTTTTATAGCAGGAAGTTATTTCATAGCATAGGGTAGCATAGCATCAAATTGCTAAACTATCTCAAGTGTTGCTGTAACAATTCATCATCATCTGCCTAGCCTTTTCCCCAGTATATTGGGAGTCAGTCTTACCGGATGCAGCTGAGTACCAGAATTTTACGTGGAGTGACTGCGTATCAAACCTCCACAAACCACTGGATAATACGATATCCCTACGATAAGACTGGATGTTAGAATTTCAGGATTCTGGCGACTCGTAATGACTGCTAAAGATCCACGAATGACAGCCAGTTCCAACGGGATAACGTTCTTTCCGAGGCACGTATGTGTAACAAATGGTTTTACAAATATTACCTAGTAGGTGTATCGTTAGAAATGATTATTGATTTCCCTTTGCATAGTAAAAGTGCAAGAATTGATCAATCTCTTCCAATATCAACCGCGGGATCGTTTCTCCCTCAAAATAGAAAATATAGCAATGTAACTAACATTACAACACAAACTACATAATCTCACAATTCCTTTCATAACTCCTGGCTCCACTACTAGCGGCGCTAATCTGTGTTGCGCCTGCGCAGTATGCGAGTCGCGTCGCGCGCGCAGCCGCTCGGAATACAAGATGACCGATTACGTTTTTTGCTGCATACTACCATGCTGCCACAGCACCTTTTATGTCCAGACGGAAGGCTTATTAAGTAATGCTGATAATTTATTATTGTTTTTGTAATATCTGCCAGGAGGTAAGACGTGGGTGTCTGTATGGAATACTACATACGTCTAGTGTAAAATCTATCTACATATGAACACTTGAACAGATTAGGCATCCTAATATTTAGGTTTGGCAGGTTTGATGCCCGTTTGATAACACCCGTCACACCAAGTCTTTAGTGATCTAAAGACTTGGTGTGACGCGATTCTGGGAGAATAATTCCTAATAGTTTTTTTAGTTTTTTTTTTTTTCACCAGAGTCGCATCGCACTCGCGTCATCGCGTCCCGCTTGTCTGCGGGAGCCTTAACACTGGACGACACTTAAATCAATAACTAAATAAAAGCACGCTGTTCGATTTCCATCGCTCGGCTTACCACCAAAAGTTGAAAATGAAACAGTGGTTTTTATTTTGGCGTGCAGGCTGGTGTATCAAATTGATAGAGTTACTTAAAGTATTCAGGGTTTCAGACAGACCAGACAAAAACTAAAACCATTGGAGACCAGGCTTTGGAGGCTTTCAATGCTGAATACATAGTGATATGCAAGGTCCATTAAAAAGTTTAGTTAGCCCTACACTGCATAGACACGGTATCTTACCGTAGGTAAGTACCCTTACCTTAAACCTCTGGACATACTGAAGCGAGAGAGCGTTCCGGGACGCGGTACGAAATTCACCCGCACGAATACTGTCACCTTTGTATGGAGGTGTTCAAACTGGCGCGAATAGTCGGCATATTAGTCGATTCGACGAATTTACTCGGGCGAAACGTCGAATCGACACTTTTAAATAGTACGTATATTATTTTCTTTAAGCGATTCGCACGAAGGTCCTTTATGTGTCTACGAATCGACAACTACAGAAATACATATTAGACAATTGGCCCGTTCTGAACTTTATTTACCATGCGCTAGTGTACTCTTAAATTCATTGCGAAAACTTTGTTCAAAACGCCTACAGAAAATAATATAAGTAATATTTGAAAGTATCGATTCGTCCTTTTGGGGCGAATAAATTCGTGCGAATCGAATAAGACAAACAGTCGCGTGAATTCCCAGTCATTAAAGCAATCTTCGCGAGTGTTCACATCCCGCATCGCTCTCGAACGCTTCAATTTGGCCAGAGCTAGTTTTCAATTTCAGCTTGAACAAGTAACTTGTGTTTAAAAACCTGGAAAGCTCACAATCGCATTTACTTTCTTTTATATCAAAATAAAACAGAAACGAAATAAAATGAAATTTTATTTGCTCGACATAAATAATAAAATATACCTAGGTCTGAAACTTATTGCTTGTAGAGGTCAAGCTGAAACGTTGGGAAATTACTTTCTTTCAGTAAGCAAAAATATAATGCCTAAGTTTCATAATCGTATATTATTCTCTTTATGTTCCGTTATTTATTATTTTCTGTGAATTGTTGGATTGTGATGAAATTTTTGTGTTCGTAAAGAGAATACTCTACACAATGGATAATTTCTGAAAGAAACAGAAGCAGGCGTTTTATAATTTACTAGATTTTGCCAGCTACTTCTCCCGCGTGGATGTCGGTGTATTATATGCTTATTTATAGTAGTTTATTTCCACAAGAATGGCACGGGATTGAATACTTCGAAAGCACAACATCTGACGCAGTGTGCCATCTTCGACGGAGACACCATGGCTTTGTCTGCGCGGAAGTGGCATAACTCCTGCCAGGGGTGCAGGCTGTTCGATAGAGATACCGCGGTGTGAAATAATCAAATAACTTCTTCCGCTCTGGGTGGAGCAGGAGGGCGTGTCAGACTTTTACTGACTGAAACCCACCCGTGTTCCCTCAGTTGCCTGTGTGCCAGGGGCCGCGGTATCTCTTTCGAACAACCCGCAGGTATCGGCCCTTGCGGGCCCCACCAGTTGATAGTTGTTACCCTATAGCAGTATTCCAACTCGTTTCACCATTCAAAATACATACACACACATGCCAACTATGCAATGTTACATTCACAATACAATGTTTGGACTTTAAAAGGAACCATGAACTCTGAGTTTGTTTCGACATTTCTTCTCAGGGATCAGCCAGCTAGGAAATACCCATCTATTTTCAAAATATTTACAAAAAAAATGACGCGTAAAAGTGTCTTAAGAGATCTAGCTTACAGGAAATAACATCATTTCATTCTTCAAATAAACCAGAGATTCCTGGCCACCTCTCTCCCGCACAAGCGTGAGGGTAAACAATAGTGGCCAGGAGCGAACCGCATACGTGACGTGTACCGCCGTCGATACACCTGTGTAAAGTTGCATTTATTTATGCGCCACGATGCGTCCATTCTTGTGGAGTTGGTGTGTGGCGTAAATAAGAGTGGTAGCGGTTATAAATAGTTAGCAATATTAGTAGTAGGTCTGTGATAGAAATTTGATAGCCGGTCTTACCTTCCACGGTATCTATCATATTCCCCATTGGGTTCTGGCAGTCAGATAGGCAGTCGCTCCATGTAAATTACTGGCAATAAGCTGCATCAAAAAATAAATCTCCTGTGCTATCTTGTTCTGGAAACGCAAGTTGGAGTAACTAACGCAAGGACCCTCTAAACAAATATAATATAGTGGCCTTATTAATGATGTTTTTACACGCTTTATATTAGCTTCACTTGTATGTTTGTTTTTTTTGTATGTTTGTGTGTAACCGACTCCTTTGGACGCTATTTGGACCCACTTCAAACGGTCAGATTTCATTTAAAGTTTGTAGACTTATCGAGGACCTATGACAATTCAATAATTTAAAAAAAAATAGAAAAAAACATGCTTTTGTAGTTAGCAAAACTAAAAAATAGAAAATAAATAATAGTTTAAAAAAACACGCTTTAAAAACCAAACTAAAAAGTAGAAAATAATTTAATCTTTTAAAAAGCTTGGGGTGCTTGATATTAGTTGTTTATAAAAATACCTCAAAAAGCACCCCACGCTTTTTAATAGAATTAAATTATTTTGTACTTTTTAGTTTGGTTTTTAAAGCGTGTTTTTTTAGTTTTTTTCTGAATGGTCAAGTGCGTGGTACTCGTAATCGGTGTACGTGAATGATCAGAGATCCATTTCCCGTAATTTAAGAACTTCCACAGTGTGATCTCAGGTCTCAATAGTCTGTCAATAATCCTCTAGTTTTCCTACATTTTTGACATTGATTGTCGCTGATGTGAGATTGCGACTAAACTTTGTACGGTTTTAATGACGAGAATTGGTATTCTGAGGGGCCACTCTCTAACTCCGTCAATGAAAATACGAGCCCATCCGAAAATAGTTCGAAACTTCATAGTGACTCCTCCAGCTGATTAATTAACTTTTTTGGATAGGTAAAACCATATATGGAGTTGGGACAGCTGACAAATCGTGTAGTAATTCATTCTTAGTTTGGGCCCCAAACTAATCAACGCCCGTAACTTCGACCGAGATTACGGATTTCGTGCTTAGAGAGTGGGCCCCCAGATGTGTGAACATGAACCAGGCAAAAGGAGTATGGAAGGATCGTAGCAGGCGGCGTGCTGTAGTTTCTGCCTACTCCCATGGTAAGAAGGCGTGAGTTTATGTATGAATGTAGGTTATGTGATGTAATCAAGATTACAACTTGCATGATTGCCGTGTAACTTTGCACATTGAGCTGACAAAGCTTATCAGCATGGTCCCCACTTTTTTAACAAAGTCAAAGTCAAAGCATTTATTTCAAATAGGCACTTTTGAACGTCAACATTTAGGTACATTAAAAGTAGTTGATTCTAGTCGCTCCTTCCAAAATGTAGTCTCGTATGTAGAAGAATGGGCGAGAAACTCCACCGTTACTCTTTTAAAATGTTCTAAGTATAAAATTTAACATAGCACATTCATTATATATTAATTATATAATGAATGTGCTATGTTAAATTTTATACTTACAACGAAAACGATGCACGTGCGAAAACGATGCACCCAGAATAAAATTACCATACCAAAGTAAAAAGGTAAAAAGAATGAAAGTGAAGCAATAACAGATAAAGAAATTTTATGATAGATACATGGTGCTCACATATTTACAAACATTGTAAAAGTAAGTATACTATTTTCCTAGAATATTAACAAGTAATAAGTCAGTGTGTGAGTTAAAGTAATCACTGAGTGTAAATCAATGTCATAAATATACAATATTCAATTAGCAACCAGTTTGATTTTGTCTAGACTCTAGATTGTCCTATGGAGCGGGACCAGCATGTTTCCAAGCATATAACTTCTTGACAATCTGCTTTGCAATATAAACCATAATTATCGAGTTTGCCGTAAATACATGCTGGATCCTTTCGCCTTCAACACAACACCGTCATGATTAAAAAAAAAAAACTATCTGCCTAGTCTTTCCCCAACTATGTTATTGTTGACTTCCAGTCTAACTGGTTGCAGCTGAATACCAGTATTTTAAGTAGAGAGACCGCCTATTGACCTTCACAAACCAGTAACTGGGTAATAGGGAACCCCTTGGTAAGACTGGTTGTCAGACTTTCGGGCTTCTGATGACCCGTAACGACTGTCAAAGATCCACACATAACAACCAGGACCCTTTCCGAGGCGCGGAGCAGTCTCAATATGTTACGGTCACCAATCCACCAACCGACCCGGAGCTTAACCTTCTTTATTATTGGGCACGAGCTCCGTCCGTATCTAAAACATTAATATGAATGATTTATTTCTAAAAAAAAAATCCTGAGGGAAAAATAGTTATAACTATTTCATATCGCTACCGTTCGTTCCTTACACAGAGGGCCACACTCCATCGACATCGTAGTACCTCAGCATTGCTTAGCATAACACAGAGTGCACACTAGCGACCTTTCACGCGATGGGAACCGGCGCAAGCGCAGTCTATTTGAATATTTGCGCACGACAGTGCGGACTCGGCTTTATTCCGGTGTTAATATTTCATGAACTGAAAATTTTAATTTAAAATTCAACAGTGTGTGGTCGCCGGACTCTCTTTGTTCTCCATTGTGTATTGTATCTATGTTTGTTTATGGTAAAACACGATCCCTGAATTATCATACTTGACTAATGCTTACAGAAAGTACCTAGCTGGAAATTTTGCTACAAACTATGTTAGTCACGCATAAACGGGTTTTAATCTATATTAAAAAACGTTTTAGTAGAAACATTATTTAACAAAGCCAAACAAAGTCTCACTCAATCAGTTAGCTAAATTAAATTCGAATGCAAGCCATTAATATTGACTAAACATTCAAACAGGCGTGAGATTGGCGTCCATTTTTTAATTTATTACTCGACACACGAACGCACATCGACACTAATAGTTTTCTATAATTGAGATTCAAATTGAGTTTCCCACGACTAGCGAGCGCATCGATCGACAAATATATCGAGAGGTTGATGATTAAATGGAATCAATATTTAGGCGACAGTATGAACGTAGTGATGTACGCAATGCGCATGTTACCTTATTCGATGTGAGCTAAATGTTCAGTCCATGTAACTAAATATGATTAAATATTCAATTGAATTTTCTGTTCTATTTGAATTATTAGTTTACATCTATTGTAAATTGACGAAACCAGAATTAAATACTTTGAAATGTTGTAGTGAAAACAGTTCGTTATCAGTCACACATATGTAAAATTGGTATTCATTTGAACATTACAATAAACGCGTTAATCAACATAATATTTTACTGGTCCGAATATTTGTACACGTAGGTATTTGAGTTAAGTACTTACAATAGAGCAATCCAAAACAAGCATTAATTATTATAGTTACAAACAACATAAATGAAGCTTCACAATAGAATGGGATTAAGTTTCGTAATAGAGTTTACATGAACTTTTAGCTTAGAATCAGATTTATTATACATTAATTTAAGTTAAAACCAACTACATAAAGTCGTTTGATATTATTTAGTGCATAATTTCAATTTTATTACAAACTCAAAACTTTACATTTGAAGCATCTATAATTTAAAACAAACTTTTAATGAACTTTCACTGTTTAAAATATTTTTTTTTTACCTTTTGAAAATGTAAGTTTCATTCAAGTCCACTTTGAAAGTCACACCAATGGACATAACCTCCTTTGTTCAACACTCCTTTTGATCCTTTTCCAATTTATTTGTAATGTTGACAAAACTAGTATTATCGTATCTCAGCTTTTTTTTTCCATTTTGTTCACAATACCTAATGGCTTTCTTCGCTATGTAATAATTTCTTAACTAAATCTAATTCTTACTGTCGAGAAAGTCTAAATCTCTTGATACATTCATTGATACATTCACACTCAAACGAAAGCCACCTAATCAGAAACATCTATCACTGTGACTTGGTACAATAAATATCAACACTCAACTATCGATACTTCATGAAGTCTTTATCGACATTTAACATCACTACAGCTCAATAATGTGATAACACAAATAGTGCGGCGCCATTAATCTTGCGTGGTGTATAAGAATGTACTGTATTGGCACTTAGGCAGATGTAGGTTAGAATTTATAGCCCAGTCTCGAAACTAGTTGGTTTAAGCAAATGATGCGAAAACTTGTAAATTAATTCTGTAATCTGTATATGTAATTAAAAAATAATTAATAATCAATTTTGTAGAGGTTCAAAATCCGTTATATTTGTATCCCTTTTAACGAGTTTTTTATTATAACATTGAGTGGTGATAATACACGGAGAGGTTAGATTTAAAAAAAATGCGAGCTGGACCCGCATACAAGGGTTCCGTATCACAAGGCGAAAACGCCAAAAACTTTTCATGTATGGAGGACCCGTTTAATTTTACTACTTAACTGTATTTTATTTTATTTTATTTTGTAACAGCGGCAATAGAAATACACACTCTGTCAAAGTTTCAACTGTCTAGCTATTAATGTTCATGAGATACAACCCTCTGACAGACAAACGGACAAACGGAAGGATAGTGGAGGCTTTGCAATAGGTTTCGGTTGACACCCTTTGATCTGATTTGATTTAAGAAATAGGTACATAGACGGCTTTTTGTAGTCATTTAAATTCGAGCCCTATTTCATAAGCCGTAAAATTCATATAAGAAATAAAAAACAATTTCTAGTGTTACACATCTGTAAATATCTACATATTAAACTACAATATATTTTCTGACTGTTTGATCAACTCGGTGAAGTCAACTCGATATAACCTAACTTTAGATTCCAATTAACTTATCGATTAGTTATCAATATCATTCAACTCAAGTTAGAACTAGACAAGAAAATAGGCAGATATTTCTGCTATATTTTTGTAAGTATACACAGTTTGCATAGTTCTCACTGTCGCATTCTTAGGCCATGCGCTAATAATCCGTTCAAACGCTTATATATGCTTATGTACGCTTACATAAGTCAGTTTTAATTTCGGTGCTAGGATTTATTTGGCAGTTTCAAAGTATTCCTATGTATTAGGATTGCCAGTGTAATCATTTATTGTCGTATTATTTCCAACTTACAACCAATTATTATGTATTACAATAAAGTAGACATAACTTTATTTACTTTCTTTGATAAAACTGTAATAGAAAAAATATTGCGTAAGGTTGTTAGATTCATTCAGCAAATAACGAAAGTTTATTTTTATTGGAACGAAGTTCCTTATCGCGCGTTGCGAAAGGGGGCTAGATGGAAAAAATTAAGACTAAAAGTGGTAACGACACTTTTAATTAAGACCAAAAGTTGTAACGACACTTTTTGCTACATTGTTGTAAGCTCTGCGGCGTGTGCGTGTTTCTCTGCAGACAGAGACACAGACAGAGTGCATACATATTGATTAATAGATTGATTGATTGATTGATTGATTGATTAGTAATCACGAAGTTCCTTATCGCGCGTTGCGAAAGGGGGCTAGACGGAAAAAATTAAGACCAAAAGTTGTAAAGACACTTTTTGCTATAGTTGTAAGCATTGAATTTTTTTTTTCTGGGACGAGAATAAATTGTTGCACATGGCACCAGGCGAAAAAAGCGTTCCACGTAGTATTTTCTAAACATTATTATGAAATATTATTATAATTAAAAAAAAATATATTTGGTAAAGTATTATGCCATTTTTCAGATGGCGTCCTCCGGTAAAGCAACTTTGGTCGAACTATACCAGCGTTCCACGTAGTATTTTCTAAACATTATTATTAAATATTATTATAACTTAAAAAAATAATATTACAATTCCTTCACTAATTAATCAAAAGCAACTTCGTTCCATCCGGGTTTCCCTTGACACCTCTCAAGTTTTTTTTTAAATTATTATTCCAGATTGTATAAGTTGGTATTTCTATCTTGCTGTACCTATTGATTTGCCTGGCCTTAACTATATTGGGGTCGACTTCTAGTCGGATGCAGCTGAATACCAGCAATTTACATGGAGCGACTGCCTATGTGACCTCCACAACCCAGTTACTGGGTATCACGATACCTCTTGCTGAAACTGTTTTTCAGACTATCATCACTATTACTGTCAAAGTTCCAAGAATGACAGCCGGGACCAACGGCTTAACGTGCTTACCGAGGCACGGAAAGGTCTCATTATGCCCGTTGGCAGGCATAATGAGACCTTTGCCGGTTGTTCAAAAGAGATAACGTGGCCTCTGGCACACAGGCAACTGAAGGAACACGGATAGGTTTTAGTCAGTAAAAGTCTGACACGCCCTCCCGCTCCACCCAGAGCGGGAGAAGTTATTTGATGACATGCCATCTTTAAAAAAAAGGTCTCGGTGTATAATGATGGTCACACATTCACGGATCGACCGCGGCAAGATCGATCTACGGCTGTTAATACTCAGCCACGAGGCCCTCTTCTATCTTGCGTTACCGTTAACCGACAATGCACCTAATATTCCGCGATGTCTATCCGATTATACGCCAAAACATCACAAACCCACAATCAACCCACGCAAACAATCAGGCACTCTCATTAAGAACTTAATGTCATACAATAGTGCCAGTGTTCGTATCTGCAACGAAATAGATCTTCATTCTTGCATAATACAGTAAAGGTTAGCGCAAACTGTCGGTAGAAATTCGCATATCGATACTGCGAATTTTTGACAACGTACATCACTATTTTTCTTTTAATTACCAGCATGGCTGCCGTAGTCTAGAAATAATGCGCAGTATTTCGCATAACCTATACCGGCTTATTCAAAATTAAAGTCGCTTTTCGTGTCTGTCTGTGTGACAAAGTTATTCTTTTAAACTACGCACCGTTTTTTAGTGCGGTTTTCACCATAATTTAGAAAATGTATGTGATTATTAAAATTGATGATGAAAAAATCTCGATATTTTGTCAGAAATCTTTTTTTTGTGCGAAGCAGTAAATTGTTAATCGAATCGCATTCATTTGCCGTTTTCTGTTTGAAGGAAAATGAAGATTATTTTACTGTGAACGTTTTTGAAATTAATCCACAAATAGTAGACGGTTTATAGAAAGTAAACACAGCGCTGATTTTTATTTACTACGTTTGCATAGCTTACTAGGTGAACAAACAAATAAAATTGAAGTGTGTGTTTGTAATGTCAAAATAACAGCTTTTTTGAACGTTGGGGTAGACCCAACGTTCGTCGGCGCTACGCCTTACATGGCTGCTCCATTTTCACTTCAGCTCACTTCACTAATAACAATAGTTATAAAATGCCAATCACAAATGCAAACTACCCCTTACAATTCGTTGCATGAAACAATGCGTTCACCGACTAACAGACGCGCGCCGCAATGCATACTGTCTTATAGAGTGGGCGTTAAGGTCGCACCGACTCCCACGCACCTATCATACTATACATAATAGTGAAATTATATTCGAAATGCTGCATTATTTTATTACCGAACTGGTTTTAAACTATTGTTTTGTAGGTTAAACTTTCGTTGTTTCGTTTTATGGTCGGAAATATTGTTTGGAGAAAGATTCTAGAGATAGATATGGATTTTTAGTGAGCATGATTTTAAACTACTCACAATGAAGGAGAGATCGTCAAGATTTTATGTAACAAGCAACATTGCCCATTTTTAACCGACTTCAAAAAAGGAGGCGGTTCTCAATTCGTCTGTATGTTTTTTCATGTTTTTTACCTCATAACTTCCGACTGGGTAAACCGACTTTGATGATTCTTTTTTATTTGAAAGCTGGTGCTTCCCGTGTGGTCCCATTTCAATTTCATCTAGATCTGATGATGCGTTTCGAAGACAGACAACGGAGCTTTTAAAAAAATAACAATAAATCTACTGCGATTGCTGCTATCGCGTAAATATGCATTGTTTTGACCCCAAGGCTAAAGAAATTTTGAATTAGTGGGGTATGTACTATAACTAAAAAGTGAAAAATAAAAACTTTTACCAAAAAAAAACAACCGACTTCAGAAAAAACACTATAAAGTGAAAAACAACTTTAATTTCGGAAGGCGGTGACAAAAAATTAAAATACATATCCAAAGTCACCGATTTCCGAAATTAAAGTTATTTTTCACTTTGTAGTGTTTTCTTGGAAGTCGGTTGTTTTTTTTTTGTAAAAGTTTTTGTTTCAAAATAACTGAATATTGAGCAGTGGTGGCCCAGTAGTTACGACCGCGACTTACGAGTTGTAGGTTATAGGTTTGAACTCAGACAGGTGCTTTACTTTGTGTAAATTATTTCATCACCACTGCTCTCAAAACGGTGAAGGAAAACATCGTGAGGAAACCGACATGTCCTAGAACCAAAACTTCGAAGACATGTGACATCTACAATCCCGCGCTGGGTCCGCGTGGTGTATTACGGCCCACTCCCTCTCACAGAGAGGAGGCCTGTGTCTCGGCAGTGGGAATATTGCATACTGATTATGCTGCAGAAAACTCGCTTTAACTGCAAATTCAAGCTTAGAGGTGAATCTACTCGACATTTTTCCCATACAAACTTCGGGAGTGTATTACTCCACTGTTCGATAATGTACAACAAAAATTAAACAAGTTTTGGTTTTGTCTCATTATTTGTACGAGCTGTGCTGTACACTGACCTTTGTGACAGTTTGTAGGTCACACTCATACACGCACATCAATGTTGTTCAGCTGTGCATTCCTCCAACATAGCATTTAAGTGTAACGATTGTGTAAATATATTCTGTAGAAATAAATCCATCAAGGGAATCATTCTTCTACTCATTTACATAACATAACATACCTTACAGGTTTACCGACATAACATTTTCACTGTTGGGCATTACACCCAACATTATTAATATTGTCTCTGCGGAAACAGAATACAAAAATAATATAAAAGTTAGGAGCCAACAAAGATTCGTTTTTCTTGCTAATTTAACCTAACTTTGGGCGTGTTTAAGTAATAAAAGAAGTGTAAAATCACCAAAACCAAATCGGTACTGACAAAGCTCAATTATCGAAAAGTTCAATTAACTTTATTGGTCGTTGATTTATGCAGTGGCTTTTTCATAAAACCCGATCTTCCGAAGGACTTTTCCTAATTATTTACGCGCCTGTCTTATTATAAATGATCCTGCATCTCACTCAATAACGTTGTGCGTGTAGACTAGCGTCTAACTGCTCATCACTGATACTACCTCCGTCGGACACGATGCCTGGCGAGACAGCGTGCTTGTTAGCCAGGCCCACCAGTGAGTTCGAGCCCGCGACTACATTCCCCTTACAGAAAACTCTTGTGGTAATTACTACGCAAAACAAATACTGGGACACAACCGTTTGGAGAACAGCTTTCTTGTAGAAAGCTCTCCCCACAATATAAAGGTGATGAGATAATCAATATCATCATCTGCTTGCCTTTTACCTACTTTGTTGAGATCTACTTCCAGTCTAACCGGATGCAGCTGAATACCAGTATTTTACATGAAGGGACTGCCTATCTGACCTCCACCACCCAGTTACTGGGTAACACGATACACCTTGGCAAATTAGATGTCAAACTTTCGGGCTTCTGATAACCCGTAACTATTTTCTAAGATCCACGAATGACAATATAAAACGATCAGTAGAAAACTCATTTTAATATCAGCAATCCGTTAGCAAAGCGTAGTACCGAAGTATTGTTAAATTATCGTACATTGTAGCACTCAAGTTCACTGGTAAAGAACCACAAACATCATAATGAAACAAAACCTTTCAATCTATCAACCCTGAACTAAATACCACACTTAAAACCGATATCGATACGAGCAAAGTTTAAACCCGAGTGCATAATCGTGCTTTTAAAACCATTCGCATACACACACACGCCTCTGAATTAAAGACTATATCGCGAGCTACAGTTCTGTAGGCAAGCGTACCCGCGACCTACTTTCTGCGAAT
Organism: Polymixis lichenea; assembly: GCA_949091785.1. Lineage (NCBI taxonomy): Eukaryota > Metazoa > Arthropoda > Insecta > Lepidoptera > Noctuidae > Polymixis > Polymixis lichenea. Next base: position 3,651,010 of record OX420937.1, read on the forward strand.
CGATTGAGCACTCGATAACGCGTCGTTTAATCACAATGTAGAAAATTAACTGATTTAATACGCGCAGTTGTGTAAGTACAGTCAGGGAAAATATCTGCTAAGTAAATTGACACCCTACGTGAATTTGTGGTACTAGAAATAGCCACGTTGGTACTAATCTCAAAGAATGCCATCCTCTCATTTTGTTTTAAGAACGGACGGTCGGATTGGTCACCGTCACCGATGTTCGCTCGATAGAAGTAGATAATATTTCATTGTTTATTTTTTATTTTATTTTATTTGTTGTTTCTTAGTCAAAATCAAAAGTAATTTATTCAAACTAGGCTGAGAGTCAGCACTTTTTGAACGTCAAAATTACATAAGACAGTCCCTCACCACTTCCTAGTGCTTTAGCCGGGAAGAAGAAGCGGCGCAACAAACTCCCCAGCAGCACAGCTGTCTGTTAGTTATTGTAATCGTTAACCAAGTGGATTTAATCTAAACTTAGATTCATGTAGTCGATGTCTTAGGTACACGGTAAAACTCTCATGAGTCCATGCTGACACCAACTTAAATGTATCTAATGTATATGAACTACTGAATAAATTAAAAGAAAAAAATTACAAGTACGATTTTAAAATACAGACAATTTAATTTAGTTGTCAATTTGCTTAACAATTAATTTACCTGACGTTATTATGCGACATAGATTTTTCTTTTTCATTGCAGGTACAGTTAGTTGAATGATAAAGTTCTGAATGAGCTTTGTCCAGTGACTGAATGAATGAACGATTCGATTATTTATTTATTCATTCATTCAGTCAACACCAGTTTAGTAGGTGTTAGCAGAATTTAAATTAATTGAGATCCTTGCAAGCTTCTTGATGGCGGTTTTAAGTTTTAGTGCACTGCTGGATATTGGTATAATGGCTTTTAAAATAAACAGCAGCAGAAGACAGGCAGATTATGTTGATCGAAGAATTGGTGGAGGTAGTTTTACAAGTCCGTTATTTCTCGCCTTCTTGACTTTATTTTAGGTACCTTAATCAGCAGAGGACCGCTGGCCGGTGGAGCAGATCTATCCTGGAGACCACGTATCGGCAAGCGTAGTGTAGGCCTCAGCTAGACGGACGGACGATCTCAAAACCTTGGCTGGGACAGAATGGATCCACATCTAGTCTGTCTCAGCCACCTTTTTGAGCAGAGGACAAGGTCTTCTTGCGAAGCCTGAGAGAGTCCTATGTCCAGTTGTGGACTGCTATAGGCTGAGTTGATTGATTAATTAGTAGACTGGCGCCAGTTTACGGTATGTATGTTACAAAAACATACACCGTAACACACCCTAGTCTACATTATAAGTACCCATACATCGTTTTCGCCTGATATTTACGACATCGGAAGCAAACATTATTTTTCTCGTTCGCTATTCATGTTAGAAATACATACATTAACTATATTAGTCGGCTACATCGAGGAAACGAGTAAAAATCACGTACACACACACAATAATAGTACGTGCCGCCGCGCTCGCTGCGGGGACGACACTGGCTTTAGTTTATGTCACAAACTTGATGTTACATCGGTAAATACGTCGTTGTTATTTAAGGCGCGTTGCCTAGCAAAACTTGGCGCCAGCCGTGTTTTGGGCAGTTTTTTTGGAGCTATCTACTCGTTATTTAACTTAAATATCAACTTAAAAAAATACATTAAAATCCTACATAAGCTTGATTCTACAATGTTTGTGGATCGTTTTTTTTTTTAAGTAGTATTTGTTTAACAAATCGCCTTACAACGATACCACAGAGTACCCATGATTGATAACATGCATCTCCTCGTGAAGTAAGCATTATTTTACTGCACTAATAGATAGGCAATTTAATTCAAAAGACCATATTTTGATTTTAAAACGATTTCATTCTAACATCGGGGCGAATTCACTACTGAAATCATGCGCGATTCAATGTGCCGCAAAGAGGGAGCGAATGCTCAAAGTTATTTGCTCGGTGAACCGCCTTAAGGCGCTGCCTAAACGAAGAACACAGTAAAATTCTCAAATATTTTTTCACACAGTTAGGCGTACATATTATAAGCCAGAAATAGTTCAAAGAAAAGGCTTGTTCAAAAATATTTCATACAAATAATATTAATAAAAGTTAGTTAGTTAAGGCGCTGCCTAAACGAAGAACACAGTAAAATTCTCAAATATTTTTTCACACAGTTAGGCGTACATATTATAAGCCAGAAATAGTTCAAAGAAAAGGCTTGTTCAAAAATATTTCATACAAATAATATTAATAAAAGTTAGTTAGTTATAGTAATAAAACATAGTTGACAAATACATTTTTCGTCGCATAAATCTCTAAATTTTGAGCGTGAGTGACATATTTTATGTTATTATAATACAATATGTAACAAAAACCCTGTTGTTCCTTTTAGGGACGTATACACTTACCTACAAGCACAACATTTACGAAGTTATAATTTAAAAAATAAGCATTGGCTGGTCGAGAGTTCAGTACCAAATAACTATTAAAATCGACATATTCGAAAAAAATGTTTACAATATGTGATTTTACAAGTATCCTTATTTCGCACAATAGACTACGAGCTCGGCGGCTTTCTTTAATCTAATCAAAATCAGTTAAACTTTACAAATATTCATTATTAAATATTTATTTTAAATATTTTTGTTGAACAGTTTTTATAAATGACTTGCTTTATTACGTATGTATACCGATTCTGAAAACGTGGGTAGAAGGAACAACAGGGTTTTTGTTACATATTGTATAGGGAATACCATCAAGTAGGTAACTAAGAAATACGTATTATGATGATATTGATGCGGTATTGTCAAATACCGATTTTTTTTCTTCATACCACGCTTTAAAATAAGGTTTAGGATACAGGGCATAAAACATAATCTCCTACATACTTCTAGAATAAATAAGAAAAACAAAGGAAAAAGGTAGGTTACAACGTAAAACGATCAGAAAAAAATGTAACCCGTACTAAACACTGGCCAATTACACCGCATGGAAAAATACCGGCCCATCTTAAAAAGCTACATTTAAACATTAAAAAACACGAGTTCCAAATTCAAAAACAAAGCCCGCGATTTCCGTACGAGCGTTTACACTGCGAGTGCAATAGACAGGCACTACACGAAAATAAGCGCAGCATGTAAAACGTAACTGGCGAGTTTCGTCGCGCAGGAAAACGCGGCGCGGCCCGGAACGCGATTATTGCAGCTCCAATGGCGCGATTAACCCTCCGCTAGCGTGCTTTTGTCGTCTAAAACGTACTTTTTATACCAACTTAATAGCTTCGGCAACGTTCCCGACAATGCTCGTGGCCCACTTTACAACATTATAAAAGTCTTTATATCAAACTTTAAAACGGCTACAGAAAAACGTTGTAATAGATATAGTTAACGACAAAAAGTCACCGAGCCACGGCTCGTTGCGGTTTCGTTCAACTGTTCCAAATCCAATTGCACCATTAACCCGTAACTGCCGCGGCAAAACACGGGCACCGCAATAAAATCAATGGGACACTTACACCGCCTATTTTCATTCAAATAAATTCGCTCTATAGGCTCAAGTTCGCGGATAAACTAGAAATAACCGGTATTAATCGAGTTCGGAGACGGTCGATAGTTAGAGAGATATATAGCCAACTTCTGGAGAGATTTGTTTTAGAATAAAAGCTTATTGTCTGTGACTGCGAAGCTTTCATTGTCGATGGTATTAAATTACTCGGGAATAGTGCTTGACAAAAACTATAAAAGGCTTCGCATGTAATACATCGAGACTTGTATCCAGCAAGGTCTAGCGTGGAGCTGGCTTGGCGCCAATTTTTTCATGTTTTCTGGAGTTCCATTGTGTGTGATCGAAAACCCTGTTGCTTTTATTGGTGGTGAATCTGGAAATCTAGGAATATTGCCGAATCATGTTATGCATCTTGGAAGATATATTTACAGCGTTGGAAATTGCTTTTAAGAAATCTGTTTTCTGCTTGTTCAGGTTTGAATGATTGCCTCTGTGACTTATATTTAGTTATACAAGGTGTAACAGAATGAATGGAAGTTCTGGAAGTACTTTGTTCATAACTGCCGCCTACTGAATCGATTTTAGTATTTTTTTATACTTAGGTTTTTTTTTTTTTTTCAAAATTATGTATTTTGTCATATCCACCGCTGACCGAGCTAAAGAAAATTCAATCTTATTTCAAGGCCATAAAGATTCAATTTTAAATGCATAAATCAATGCTAGGGTCAACACAATTTTCGTAATAATACTAGTAAGTCAGTCAATCTCAGAAACTACTGGTTCGAATTGAAATATTCTGTTAGTGTTGGATAGCCCACTTATCGAGGAAGGCTATAGGCTATATAACACCACGCTAAGATCCTTAGGGGCCGAGCAAAAAAAAAGTCACGAATACGAAGTACTCGCACGGGCAGGCGATTCGAAGCAACGGCGACGGGGTGGGGGTCGGGGGTGCAAAAAATTTGACGCGAATGAAGTCGCGGGCAGAAGCTATATTGTCATTGTATGTGCTTTTAACTCAATAATCTAACAGGGGTGTATGACTGACTAAGGTATTGCGTTAATTATGTTACTCGTTGTATGTAATTGATATGAAATGGTTTATTCATGTATTATTCATTCAAGTTACAGAAGAAAACATATCATGATTTTCGTCTTTCGCCTTGAAGGTATTTTGACACATTACTGCAATAGTTTTCAGCTACAAGCAACCTTGAAATAACTTATCCACACAGTTCTATCAAACGAAAACTCCCTACGGAACCCTCCCAAACACACACAAACACTTAGTCCTCAACATTCGAGACACGAAAGCAAGGAAACAACTACCCACTTTATTGGTATACATGCTGTCTTGAACACAACTTGTTTATAGTAAGACTAGGCGCGCCCCGTGGCGCCGGCTCGGATTCCTTCACTGCTCATTGTAAAACTGTGCTAAGATTTAGTTGGACGTTTGTGTTTGTAGCTGGGGAATTAGATAAAGCATGGCGGTGCGGTTAGATTTAGCTTGTAAGGTTAGGAGAGAAAAATGAGAGAAATAACAACAGCTTAAGTTAAGGTGAATCTAGTTATATGTTTCCCATACAAACTGCGGGAGTGTATTACTCCATTGTTCGATAATGTACATCAAAAATTAAACATGGTATGATTTTGTCTCATTGTTAATATTGACTGTACGGAAACAGAATTCTAAAATAAAAAGCCATTAAAAAGTTAGGAGCCAACAAATATTCGTTTTCTTGCTAATTTAACCTAACTTTGGGCGTGTTTATGTAATAAAAAACGTGTAAAATCTGATAAACGAAGTCCGTACCGACAAAGATCGAATATCGAAAAATTCAATAAACTTTACTGGTCATTGATTTATGCAGGGGTTTTTTCATAAAACCCGATCTTCCGAAGGACTGTTCTCAATTTTTTACGCGCCTGTTGTACTATAAATGATCCTGCATCTCACTCAATAATGTTGTACGTGTAGACTAGCGTCTAACTGCTAATCACTGATAGTACCTCTGTCGGACACGATGCCTGGCGAGACAGCGTGCTTTTTAGCCAGGCCCACCAGTGAGTTCGAGCCCGCGACTAGGTTCCCCTTAAGAGACAAAACCTTTATCAAATGAATGCCTGGAGTCTTGTTGTAGTCGATAATGATTAGATTTTTTAGAGAAAAAGCAATACATACCTATATTGTTTCATAAACATAACATTGCGCCTTACTTCTCCGAAGAGTTGGGCAGAGGAGTACCTATACTACTCCCACATTTCTCCAGTTATGTTTAAGTCCCAAGTAATATGGGACGACTCTATTGCCATCAACCGAGCAGAGATCTCGACACCGGGCTGCTACCGAGTTATTCCAGATAGAAAAACCCAATAACACTTTGCCCGACCTGGGAATCGACCCGAGGACCTCATGCTCAGCAGTAGCGCTTGCGTCCACTAGACCAACAAAGCAGTCAATTATATTGTTACTACAGAATCATTCGCCGAGCAAATGAGCTAGTGGACATAGCGCATAGATACAGGTAAGTTAAGAGGTATGACGAACAGGGTGTAAAGTTCACTCATCCTCCATAGAAAAGGAAGGATCCTCCGACCAGACGGGTGTTCCCTCGATTGATGTCGAGGCGTTGTATGTGTCACCGTATGATTGTGAACACCGTTAGTTTATAATCTATCTCGCGAGATTATAAACTGTCGATAAATTGTGAACTGCACTATACTGCTTACCGACCGAATAGGTTAGGTTAGAATTGCGACCAACCGCGCGCGAGCCGAGCGACCGAAGCGAGCGGTGCCGCGGCAGCGGCCGGCCGAGCGCTACTTCCAAGTTAGTGGCAACTGGGAAGTTACTCGACTATTTAGCAATAGCGCAAGGTACTATCGGTTTTGATACAAGCTCACAATTTGACGAATTCACTTCGATAGCTTATAATCTACCGAAAAATAATGCGTTAAATTGTAAGCAGTATGTTACGGTTCACAATCTTTCGACAGTTTACAATCTCGCGAGATAGATTATAATCTAACGGTATTTAGAATTTTACGGTGACATATTTATGCTATTTCGGCATTTACAACGTCACATGCGAACTACGGAAAACGATGACGTTTGCGTTGTAAAAGCCGCCACAAACCAGAGAATAAGACATACGTATAACTTAAAAATCGTTCCACACAAACAAACAAACAATCCAACACACCCAATAGGTCAGCAGCCAGGAAAAGATCTGAGCTAAGATAATATTTTAATGGTTCATTAAACAGCTCCATCCAGCTTTCTAAACGTCTAGAAAGTAGATATTTGCGTGCCTGTGTTATTTATTAGGAAAACATCGAGTTGCGCATGATGGACGGAAACCTGAAGTGTGCAGTGGAAAATGTTTATATTGCGGATCAGGTTACTTAATAGATGCGAAGGAAGGAAGGGTGTATTGGTAGCTTTTCTCAGTACTTAATATGTGTTCGGGAGATCCGCACGGTTCAATCGATCAGGTTAAGGATCGGTTAAGTTGGTCCGTGGTTGACTTCGTGGTTGGTCCGTGTGTTTATCTTTACATACCAAGACCCCACTATCCCTCGAAAAGCACGTTAAGCCGTTGGTCCCGACTGTCATTCCGGTCAAACGTAGACAGTTGAGCTCCCTAAAATAGGGTTGAGACACACGGTGACTGCTACATACATGCCGTCTGTTGGGACAGGTCAGCTCAAAGCTGCAATGGCTCTTTCTTCAAAAGGCCCTTTCAGACATTGCCCTGCATTGTTAGACTCACATAAAATTCAAATAATAAAATGTTTGGACTTTAAAAGAGACCATGACCTCTGAGTTTGTTTCGGCTTTTCTTCTCAGGGAACAGTCAGCTAGGAAATGCCGGCGCCATCTAGTTCCACGCTTTATATTAGCTTCACTTGTATGTTTGTTTGTTTGTATGTAACTGACTCCTTTGGACGCTATTTTGACCCACTTTAAACGGTCAGATTTCATTTAAACTTTGTAGACTTATCGAGGACCTATGACAATTCAATAATTTAAAAAAAAAATAGAAAAAACACGCTTTTGTAGTTAGCAAAACTAAAAAATTGAAAATAAATAATAGTTTAAAAAACACGCTTTAAAAACCAAACTAAAAAGTAGAAAATAATTTAATTCTAAGTGTTTTTTAGTTTTTCTAAACTATTATTTATTTTTAAAATATTGACCATCAAAATATTGACGTGTAAAAGTGTCTTTTAAGATCTATTTACATAAATAAAAATGTCATTTCAGTCAGTAGCGCGAAAGTCTGACAATCAGATAAGACTGCTTGGTAAGTCGAGAGGTAGATATCATATTACCGAATAACAGGAGGTTAGATAGGCAGGCGCTCCATGTCAAATACTAGTATTCAGCTGCATCCCGTTGGACTGGTAGGCAGGCGCAGTCCGAGGGGGGGGGTCCTAGGGGTCATGACTCCCCCAAAAACGTAAACGTAAACAATCATAAAATAGTAATTTTTCGAAAATATAATACATTTTCTTATTAATATGTAGTCTTTGTCTATGACCCCTCTAAAGTCTTTGGCTGCGACCGTACCTGCTGGTAGGCGACCCCTGCGATACATGGAAAAAGGCTAGGCAGATTAAAATGAAATAAGTAATAAAAAGACTAATACGATAATTTTCTTAATCAAGGGCTCCGGAAAGCACAGGCCTTACACCTCGATGCATTCTTCCCGTGGGTGTCGTAGAAGGCGACTAAGGGACTTACTAGAGAATGGGCAGCAGCGTTCTCTATGCATTTTACCACCATACTGCGATCGCCAACCCGCCTGCCAAGCGTGGCTATTAAACCCCCCTTTTGGGGAAGACTTATGTCCAGCAGTGGACGTTTTTCGGCTGAAATGATGATAATGAATTATGACACCTCGATGCTAGTGTATCCAATAACGTTGATTATTTTTAACCGACTTCAAAAAAGGAGAAGGCTCTTAATTCGGTGGTATTTTTTTTGTTCATGTTTGTAACTTGAGAACTCTGTTATGTATGAACCGATTTGAAAAGTTATTCTTTTGTTGGAAAGGTTATACTTATAGAGTGGTTTCATAAAACCGATTTTTTTGGTTTTTACGACTCATCTGTGAAAGTTGAAAATCGAACAGTGCGCTTTTATTTAGCTTGTTACGTTAACAGACATTTGTGTGCTAAAAATAATTTCACATCATTATTAGGTTAAATACTTTGCTCGCGATTTGAAAAAATATTGAACCCTGTGTTATTAATATTTATTTTCTCTTTTCAGGTAAGTCTAACGTTCCATAAAACAGTTATTTAACACTGAGATCAAGAGTAAGTACGATATAAACACACAACTCGACCTAGTAAGCAATGCATCAGTCAGGAATGACAAACATAAGTGATTGGCTAGTAGGTCAACTTACTGCTTAGCATATTTATGACCTCCACGCATTTCCATCCCCCCTTCCTTATTTCCAGCAAATACGCAGCACGTTAATCAAAACAAACATGTCATCGGTTTTGTTTATTCGATACCGAAGAAACAAAATAGATAGATGACTATCAACGCAAATATGTCCATCAGAAGGAATCGAGAGACAATCCATCTACAACACGACAAAGTTCTTTTGGCGCGTGTCCAATATCGGAACTAAAACCGCCATTCTGCCATCTTGTTTTGTTAATAGCGTTTATGTGACATTTTCACCATAGTATACTAACCGCGCCTCCCGGCGCCAATAGACCCTTGTAGCACAATCTGACACAACCCTAAAACGCATCTTCAAGCAAACGAGCAATAACGAAAACAACTCTTGCGCATACATTTTGTTAGTGTTGTTGTTCGTACGTGCATTTACATAATCAGATGTTTTCATCGCAGCGGTAGTACGGTTAACTCAACTATTATGACTACTGCCAATGACATGTTGACTTTTGTTTCGCGTTTGAAAAGATCGGGTTTCGTACGGTTTCCTTGTTGTAGCTTCTTTAGTATTTGTAGAAATATTGTACCGTTGTCGTTGGTTCTGTAAAGGTTTAGTAACTTGTAGATTTGTAGACAATTTTCTATTTTACCAAGCACCTGATACTTGCTACATTGTCCTCCTATATCTTTTGTTATTTTGGCCGATTCTTCTCCATTGGAAACGACCGCCTAGAACCACGTGGAACCGTGCAACTAGCTTCTGACTTTTCATAAGTTCCTACCTATGTAGATTTACGTGAAATAAAATATTTTAATTTTGAAGATGCTGATTTTAGTCGTGATAACACCATTGTTGTTGTCGTCATCTTTCATTGGTATTTGGTGAAAACAGCCAAATAAGGGTTAGCCACATTGAACGTATTTTAGTAGATATTCTACATAAGGAAGTATAGTATTTCTTCCTTTATCACCATATTACCGAAAGGCAATTTGGGCTCACGCAGCAAAAAAATAATTACAACCTACTAATATTCTACTAACCTCATCTAAGCCCCTGAACGCTACTACAATTCCATTTAGTTCTTGTCAGCAGATCTCTATTCGTCCGATAAATCCGATTATTTTCCTAATCAGCCCACCGTATGGCACAGAACAAAATCACAGGCCATCTACCTCGATGCAAATGTGGCTATACCACGAATGCTCCGTGGAAGCGAATGGAACTATGCCAAGCGTTATAAATATTTGATTTTATGTTACAGACTATTTGATTTCATTTGATTTGAGATTCAGTCAAAGACTACGAATTTCGCTAGTTAAGATTGTCTTTTGTGTTAGTGCCAAATTAGTTGGAAAGCGGGGTTGTGACTGTTGAGTAAGATTTTCGTGTTTTGCTTGATCACACGATCTCTTATGCAATTTGGTGCCACGTGCACAAATATCGTTTGAACTAGATTCGAGATCTGTGCAAGATTAAACAAGGCATCGTTGTCGCTTTTATCGCCTATTTGCAATTCAGTAATAAAGTCTATGTTAGGAATATTACAGCAGTTATCGTTAGCTTGTCTGTCGCCTACGGGGTCTGGTAGTGATTTGTCTTAGTTTCTACAGCTAAATGTTGTTCAGTAAGACTCGATTTATTCTGTAGCACTGATATTGCTCCATTATCGATACTTGTCCTCTAGATTATTGAACGTGGAACCTATCAAAGATATCTCTGTGATTATTTCGATTGTGTGTTCTTCATCTACTATCAATTAATCTGTTCGATATTGTTGAAAACAGTATCATCATAATCTTTAGCAGCTTTGTTCCAACCCCTGCTGATTATAAGCTACCTCCCTTTGGTGCCATGCCATCATCATCATCATCATTTATTCATAAAAAACAATTTACATTGTGTTGAATATACACATGAAATTTACTTAAAAATACAGAAAACAGCTATGAATATTAATTGAAAATTGAAAATGAAGTTCAAGTACAGTGCTAAAAAGTTTTGAATAGATTATGAAACAGTTTTAAACGTAATGTCAAAAAGGTTTGAAATATAATGTCAAAAAGGTTTAAAATATAATGTCAAAAAGGTTTAAAATATAATGTCAGCCAGTTTTCAATATAATGTCATTTGTTTTCAATAATAATGTCAAAGATTCTAAATTATGTAATGTCAAAATAAAAACTAGATCATTTATTATAATTGTGTGACATTAGTTCCGATATATTATACAGACATTTTTCTAATAAAAAGGCTTTTAATTTTGTTTTAAACTGATGGGTGTTATAAATCAGGATCTTTAGATCAGAAGTTAACTTATTAAATATTTCTACGGCTTGGTACTTCGAGCAATGCTCTACTAGATTAAATTTTGGTGCTATTTGTTGTTTAAAAATTTTTCCTTTTTTAATTTGCTGTTTTTAATGCTTCCCTGGTCTGTGGAGTTTCATCCAGGTATTCCTCGCCATGTTCTGTAGATCGTCCAATGCACTTGGCCATTGGTCTGCCAACGCTCCATTTACCAAAAACAGTATTCGGATTAAAAAATAAATAAATACGCCATGTATCGAGAGCATTTAATCGACCGCCATTACACTCGATGAACAACTATTTCTGGATAACGATGATGATGATTTCTTTCTCTATATTGGTCAATAAAGTTTGGTGTTTTTCCGTTTTCCAGTCCAACTCGTTGGGCCAACGACTGTCGCACGCCGTTTGGACCCAAATGAGTTTAGAAATCGCCCAAATTCTGCGGGTTGATTATTTCGGAATGGAATAAAATGACCCAAATAAAAATTTATGTTATTGCAAATATGGAAAGAGGTTGGTTGTGCTTGAGATGTTTTTTGCTCAGACATCCGATCGATTTTTTGGATAAACGAATTCGGTTTGTTCAAGGGTAAAGTGTTTATTAAATTATTATTTTATGCTATTCTGTTTAGGCGATCTTCAGTCAGGCCCAATGGTAAATGGTGTTTATCATCAAGACGATTTGAGTGACACCGATTGATTTAATTCACTTTGTTTGATGCATAATCAGTGTCTAATTTTCCCACTGCTGGGACTCAAACCTCCTCTCTATGAGAGGGCATAATTTACCACGCGGGCCCAGTTCGGGTTGGCGGTTGTCAAATGCTTTCGAATTTTTGTTTCCGAGATCTTTTCCGCTTTGTTGAAACAGCAAAGAAAATGTTTTCAAAAAAAGGAAGAAATAGTGATGAACCTCGGAAGAACGCAAAAGATTACTATTTAAATAGGAAGAAAATGTAGGACTTACTAAACGGCTCTCAAGCCTCATTACTCGAAGATCTGAAAACAGCAGGAGCACTTCGATAGAAAACATTCAAAGTGGCTGATGTTCCTTACATTTTTCTTAAAATTTACATCCCTTTTTCGTCTTTTTAACTAGAATCAAAGTCTAGCTCAAACTCAAAGCATTTATTTCAAATTAACCAATTACAGACAGTTTTAAACTGTCAAGATGTCGGTCAGCCAGAAAGATAAAGCTAGTTGCCCATTTCAAAGTGTAGTAGGTTCCTAACTTCCTATGGAGAAGAATGGTCAAGCAACTCCACCACGTCGAAACAAAATCTAGTTTCCATCACAAAACCATAGGGATACGCCAATGAACAAAGTAAGTAGTCAAAATCAAAATCGTACGCTGTACGCAGTACGCAGAAATCGGAAACTTTTATCGACAAACACTCGGGACTTGATAGTTTTATATCCAGTGTCGCCATGACATCTCGGCAGTTTGAAAAATTGCGAAATTCCTAACAATGCAATGTATCGAAAATAGGGAGACGATACGATAAACAACAATATCGACACAAACTTTAAACGATGTTGGTGTTGTAGACTTGCGAAAATGTTATCATTTTTAATGCGTCCATTAGTTTAATCTTTTTAGACGACATATTTAGATACATACTACGAACTTTTGAGCTTTTGATGATAAAATAACCCTATGTTATTTTACGACGTCCCGCATTATCTTTCTCAACTTTACTATGTCTGACGAGATTCCCAATAACTTTCTAAACGTAAAATGTGAGGGAGACGTTGCTTGAAGTTGCAGATTTCGCAAACGAACCTTGCAAGAATTGTGAATTTATCGACTAAATTTATCGACTAGTTAGTACGTGGGCATCACTATCAGTGAAGGTCGCGTTGATTTATAGTGACGTGCAACATGAGTTATCGATATCGGTGTCTCGATTCGATCGGCTGACAGGTTTTGTCTGAATCTTTGAATATTTTATCGTTTTATTTACTGTCGTTTTAAATTCTGAATATAATTTTCCTATGTGGTCCTGCCACACGTGGTTTCGTTGAATATTTATAAATTAATATATTCCTAAAAGGCAATTATTTATCTCTCGTGAAGATTTATTCGTTAGAAATAATTAATTTCCAAACAAAGTAGCAGCTAGGCTTACTATGATAGTAGTAGTAGTAGTATATAATATGGTAGTAGTGGTATTTACATTGAAATTATTTACTATGATTTACCTTATAGACTTCTGTGTCCTTTTCCAATCTCATTTCCTCTCAACTACCGAAGTAATAGCAAAAAAAACAATTAACTATAACAGTGCAAAGATCGCCAAATAAAAAGCGTCTCAGACACACAAACTAAGTGGCTACTATCCTCAAACGTCGGTAACCCAAGTCAAGACGGGATTTATGGATTAGTCTGGTAACCAACCATTATACCCCACTTAGTCGGGGGCCGGCAGAGAAGGGGCTTATTCCACGTCTTGCACAATAGCTTTGAGAACCCAGCTTTTAAGATTAGTGGCAAAGCACAGACTTTATCATCGGTAACCGTGTTTTGAGATGCCTTGGCTCCTGACTTTTGCCTGTTATATGTTCTTAATTAAATTTTACTAAGCCAATGATCGCTGCTTACGCTGTAAGATAAGGATGCAGTCTGCTGTAATCCTATGTAATTTATTCATAGACATTTATTGAGTTAATTATATTGTCTGTTTTATGGGACATCATTAAATCTGCAAAGTACCTACTGGGTTTGTTATTATCTGGAATGTTTTTTTTTCACATGTTTATTTTTTAATTATCTTCACCCGTATGTTTGTTTGTAACCGACTCCTTTGGACTTGATTTCGACCCACTTCAAACGGTCAGCTTTCATTTAAACTTTGTAGACTTATCGGGGACCGATGACAATTCAATAATTATAAAAAAAAACTGAAAAATCACGCTTTTGTAGTCAGCCGAACTAAAAAAAAGAAAATAAATAATAGATAAAAAAATCTAAAAAACACGCTTTGAAAACGCAACCAAAAATGTTTTTAAAGGGTGGGGTGCTTGATATTAATTGATTATAAAAATACCTGAAATTGCAACCCACGATGTTTTGAAATTATTTTCTGCTTTTTGGTTGCGTTTTCAAAGCGTGTTTTTTAGATTTTTTAATCTATTATTTATTTTCTTACAATCCCTTTGCCTACAATCACTTTTACTTGTCAAAAATAAATGAAACTTTAAAATTAGATGAGTTCCGTGTTTCCTATCCGACAACTCTAAGAAACACCGAAAATATTCAGACGTCACAGTCTGTTTTAAAGTCCAGACAGGTAATTTTGGTCAGATCATGTGACGACAATGCAGATTAATGTTTGAAATGGTCTTCTGAGGAAAGAACAACACATTTAATTTCAAATGGAAAGGAAATTAATAAGTATTTATTTATTAAACCATTTATGTACACATATATTTAATCACACAACATGAAAAGAACAGAAAAGTAGAAACCGAAGTGATGCATATTTCTGAATGAAACTCTTCCAGCTTACCTGCGATAGAAGAGAAGATAAAGAGATGTAGACAGCGTGTGTAAGAGTGAAAGAGAACATAAATATAATCAAAAACATAATTGTAGTAAACCATTTTCAAATCAGAGAAGCTCTCTAAGAATCATAACACACAAATAATTTATCGTGTAGTCCTTGTAGACCAAACTTTAATACATAACCACGCAACATGGGGGATAAATTCTGCATTATCAAGCAGGTGTACGATGTACCCCAAACATGACATATCACATAATACAAAGGTAAACTAAGCGCAGGTGTGAATTGTTCACATTACTCAGACCTACGTGATCTTTGTAGTTTCTTAGAACACTACATGTAAAGGCTCATTTACACGAACAGAGTTTTTGCCCGTCTAGGCGAGAATGTATGTGCAAGACGTCAGGCAATAACCAAGAACACACTCACACAACACAACACACACAACACACACACACAAGACACACATGCAAGAATTAAAAATTGCCTACTATTATTCATTCAAAACTTGTCGTATCACAAATTGATACAACAATTTGGAAGTGTGTGAGTGACATACTAACTTATATTATGACTTTTTGAAGTAATAAATTATTTAACCGCACTTTGCGCACTTTCTGAACAGTACAGGAAAATGAACTGACTCGGGTATCCTCGGCTCAAGTCGGTCGGTGACGCTAAATCGCGTATACTCGGGTCCAGTTGTAAGTTTTAACTTTTATCGTGTGGTAGGTATGCACATATCATCATTTCAGCCGAAAGACGTCCATTGCTGGACAAAGACCTCCCCCAAGCATCGCCACTTCGACCGGTTCTGTGCTTCTCGCATCCAGCGGATTCCTGCAGTCAGCACACGCTCTCTTTTTTGAAGTGCAAACTTCTTTCGGCGCGTTGGGCATTTTTTGAGATGGGAAAAAACAATTGAAGTCGCGACACTGTTACCGACACCTCTGTATATAAGTATGTACATATTTTGTGTATGTACGTACATAGATACACATGCATATACAATAGCGAATTAAATGAAAATTGTAAGTTTAATTACAATTACTTCGTAGAAATTTTCACGTCTGTCGGTACTCCCGGAGTGCCACTGGATCATTCGGTTCCCTACAAAATGGTTGGGCTTTATGGTGCTGATCCACGCGTCAAGTTCGTTCGCTGTCGGTTGAGACTGGTCATCTCCTAACTTCCAGGGCTTATTTTTAATCTTATATTTAGAATTGTTTTTTTTTTTAATTTTTCTCACATACAGAAGCAACAAGAATAAAGTTACCAAGATTTTGTAATATCCAACTTGATTTAAAAGAGTGTCCGTGGAGTTTCTTGCCCGTTTCCATAGAGATCTACGTTTTGTAATGGGTCGACTTTTTTACAATTCAAAAGTGCCTGTAAATGGTTTAAATGAAATAAATGCTTTGAGTTTGAGTTTTATTTTCACGGTTAACATACAGTTTAACTTTTTATCTCCTGCCGCATTGGCCTAGTGGTCACAAGCGCTACTGCTGAGCAGGAGGTCCTTGGTCCAATTCCCGGGCATAATTTTATTGGGGTTTTCCATCTAGAATTTCTCAATAGCAACCTGGAGTCTGGAGAATTTTTGCCCGGTTGATGGCAATAGGGTATCCCCTTGTTACTTGGGACTTAAACATACCTGGCGAAATTAGGCTGCACCCCTCTGTCTATCCCTGTGGTATACAGGCGCAGTCGCAGCCAAAGACTTAGGGGGGGGGGGGGGTCACAGACAAAGACTACCAACATATTAATAAGAAAATTTATTTTATTTTCGAAAAATTACTATTTTAAGCTTTACGTTTACGGCTTCAGGGTCATTACCCCTAGGACCCCGCCCTCGGACCGCGCCTGGTGGTATGTGCGTTTATATCCTCTCAATACACACATATTCGAGGCGAGAAACTCACCCAATGTAAAAGAGCCTTAAGGTAAGTAAGTAATAAGTTGTTCCATATAAATAACAGTCTGGTTCCATGTTATCTCTTGGACGTGCTTAGCTGAATTAAGAATTTGCACTATAAATGTTAGACAGAAATTAACGAGGCCATTTGTTTCGGAGTGACTGCGGGCAAAATGGGACATATCTAATTATTTTATGTTTATTTTTTTATCATACAAAGTTGTGTTGGAGTAGTGAGATGAAAATATTGTGTCTTTTAATGTTAGCTTTTACTTTAAAAAAATAAGCAGTTCATCTGAATTTAGCTTTGAAGATTCTTGTAGTTTTATTGTCGTTGAGACCTTATTAAAACCATGTTTGTTATTTTAAAGAGAAACAAATAAAGATTCAGCTAATTTTATTAGTATTAAATTTCACAAAATTTCAGAATATTAAGCTTTAATAAAACAAGCTTTTCATTTCAGTGAATCACTAAAAAAACACTTAAATTAAATATAAAAGTGAACCATTTTGCATAAAATTTGAGAGTGATACGCCGTAAATTCATCTTATCTTGAGGAGAAATTCTTTATTGAGTTGATACCAAGTAAAGTATCGTAAACTAGATAGTACAGCTGCACTATAAATAAAGATTTTTCAAAAATTCCAACACTTCGAATACGAATTGCCTCACAATCTCCCACAATCGTTCATTCCTCGGTGACGTTCATTCCTTAGTGACGTCACGACGTGTAAATGAATGACGTGAACGAAATTTATCGACAGCTTATCTCTTGAGGGTCGTATAAATAATATATCTACGTAATAGTTCAGTAATAGCGGGTTTAAAGCTTCTAAAATTGGTTTTTGATGTAACTTCATTTTTTGTGTAAGTATTTTCTTCTTGTTATATTACTTTCTCTTTGAGATCGTTTTTCTAAGAGGTTTTGTTTTGTTTATGATTCCAATAAAAGCTACATAGATAAGCCTATAAGCCTTTACGCAATTAATCATAATTCCAACGATTTATTAAACCTATGATATTTTCGAAACTGAAGCTAATTTTCTCAACGAAGATATTGCATAACAAAATAATTTTTAAATGCCGTATTAAATCATCGAAGATTCGATCATTAAAGGAAATGTCATCAATTCCACATTTTTCTAACAAATTAAACTATTAACTAGTACTAAGCCGGCGACATCCCGTCCGCCCACTACACTCATAAATGATATTAACTATTCACGTTCATCCTCAGACAACAATTGTAATATATTCTCCAACGAATATATTATATCTTCATTAGGTTTTATTGTGTTACCGACTCATTAGTATAATTTATTGTACTTTTGTACCGACCAGTTCTGCCGCCATCTTCTTTCGTTGTTAACTCATCAACTTCTACCATTTGTTATTTCTTCTCGTAGGCTTTGTCTCCGTTCATTACTTTATTCTTAGAGTACAAAATGGAATATGTGAGTAACAGGAAATATGGAAATTAACAAAACAAATGTCTTGTTGGCTTCAGGCAAAATAAAATGTTGTAAGTAGGTTTCTTTTACACATTTTCTCGGCGTTATTTTTGAGGATTTTATGTCACCGTTTTTATTTTGTAACTGGATTTTGGCCGCGGCATCGCTCGCGTGTATGTCAGAAAATATCCCACTTGATTACATTCCCGTATCGGAACCGTACCGGAATTAAAAGTACCCTTTCTGTCAATCCAGGTTATAAACTATCTATGCGCCAAATTTCAGCCAAATTCGTTCAGCCGTTTGTGCGTCAATCCGGAACATCCAGACAACGGACAAAAAATCTTCGTTACTATTTTACGATATGTATAGATTAATTTAGGTCGAACGTGACATGAATTTAGTTTTGTTTAACGTTTATAAAGTACTTAAACTCGTATACTATTTAACATCCAACAACCAAAGCACGGTGATACAGCACAAAGTCGTTATTTAGCTCCCAACGAAAGAATCATCCAACACGGTCGAACGCTTTTCGAGATTTCCACAAACACAAACTTGACGCGCGATGAGGAAATATTTGACTAAAAGGTTCTTATCGACGATGAAAATAATCTGTATATTTTATAAAATAATAAAACAAGCTCAAGTACGGGCGAACCGAAAAAACACATTAGGAACATTCTAACGATTGATCAATAAAAAGGAGACGAAGAAAGGTAAAATATTATGCAAAGGAAAAACTCGGTGAAATAAAGTGAAGTGAGACGCGCGAGTGAATACACCCCAGTCGGAAATGTTCAGTTATTTTGATTTATAACTGCCGTGCACTTGCGATTAGGAGACTGGGAATATAAATCATGGTCGTGTTAGGAACCGAATTTCCCCGAAACAAATTTTTACGATAAATTTTTCCCAGAATAAGAATATTAGACTTACTTATCCGATCCCGATCTCCGTATTCCAACAAGTAATAACACATGTTTCCTCTCCATTTGATGATTTAATCTCGTACAAATTCCAGTTATTACTTTATGAAAAATGCAAATTTTTAGCCATTAACCTAATAGCTTTGTTTGAGAATGGTACATCTGAGCGCTGAATATATAACGAGTAAAAATTCTTGCGACTTAAAGTCGCGTACATGCGAGAGTGTCGGCTATCAGATCGCGCAGTCCCGGGCGAGTTTTCACCTGCCCTGACAATTTTAATATAATAATATTTTCCTTGCGCCATCTCACTCGCAATATTAAACTGGAGTCCCGCCATCTTGGGCACGGTTTTTATTTAAATTACGATAATGCTTTGTGGCTTTTATTTTTATGAATTACAGCGTCTTTTAGAGATAAATGGTGGGTTGATATTACAGGTTAAACAATATTATTACACTAATGAAGCTTGTATAAACTATAACGATTTTTTTAATCTAACAAAGTAATACAAAAACAATGAAAATCATGAAAATTAAAAGCTTTTTATTTGGATGCCAGCAACACTCCAAATAAAAAGTGAATTACGTTCAAAAATGATGTGTATTCAACATTGCAAATATTGCAATGTTATTTATTCCACTTTCCTCTCTTCGCTAAAACTGAGCAAATAGCACGGGATAATATTGTTGCTTCCGTTTCCGGAATTTTTAATTTACGCGCCGATACGATGCTCCAATATCCGGCCATCGTTCACCGAATCGGGTGATGCTAGAGTTTTATTAAAAAAATCGCACCACTTTTTACGATATCCATAAAACAAAGCATTGGTTATTTTCTCCCCTCTCTCCTTCCCAAAGTGGCAAACTCTTTGTCATAATAAACAATAACGTACAGCCAGGTAAGTTAATCGTTTAGCATATCGACACTACTTTAATTTGCCTTGTTATTGCCATTTTATTGCTGATAGAAGACGGACGGTTGTTGTTTTAAAAATACGAACGTTTTAAGTGTAAAGTCAGTTTATTTAACAATATCTACTATCCTCTACCAAACATGAAAATATAGGTGCGTCTTTGAATTACTGTGACCAAACAATTTATCGCTTTAAAAAACACAATGCACAAGAAAGGGCCACAAAAAGGGAAATCACAGTATTGTGTCATACAATATTATCCGCAATGTTGCAGAAAAGCGTTGAAAACCCATTCAGGGGTCATAAAACGCTTAGGGGCTCACGAAAGTAGTAAAAGTCAAAGAGAAATCATATACAATGTGGCCAGCCCATAATGTATGGACACAAGCTTTAGAATAATAGTAACGGTACTCACACAAAGTTGCAGGTCTGAAAGGGTATGTTAAGGTCTGGAATTTTCTAAGAACTAGAAAATTTAAAGACGATAGTGACTAACGAAAAGTAATTTGCATGAGTCCAAGTTTATCAAAACCGCCAAAAGTGGAGAGACTTGGAAGAGACCTACACTCAGCATTGGGTGACCAAGGGTTGAAGAAGAGAAGAAAGAGAAGTTTATGGTTGGGGATTTGCAATTTCAGACGAATATAGATAATTCAATTATAAGTCCAGGTCGCCAATGCAAGCAAAAAGCGTTATATTTCTGGTCGCCGTAAGCCCGAAAGTCAGCAACCAGTCTAACCTAGAGATCAGATAAGCAGCCGCTCCATACTGGTAATCAGCTGCATCTGGTCACCAGGTTAGACTGGAAGGAGATGATGATGACATGTAACCACTTAAATCTTCCAAACTACACAAATAATTTTGACGCGGTGGTCACAATAATTTAGAGAATTTGTTCCGGAAAGTGTATACAGGATAAGTTTTAGATAAGAAATTTTATGTCGGTTTTACAAAACAAAACTTCAGCTGTTTCATAGAAAAGTGGAAAAAAACCTACGCGGTCAAAATGTATGGAACAGCTGATTTGCTTTTTTTGTATTGCCGACGTAAAATTTCTATGCTAGAATGATATGCTGAATTCATGGTTACAGTTTGCGCACTGGATAAAAACTTAGCCAGTATAATACATTACTATTAAGCTAACGTAAAGTAATGAAATCTCAATGTTTTGTCAAGTCGTACAAACTGTGCGAAGCAGGGGCGAGTTGCTCGTATAGAAATAAATGGCTACTTTGGTCTACAGAATAGATGGTGCCATGATAACTACCTTATGATGTTATCAATACAATGGATTCTTCTGCCCACGTAAAGTCATAGGGTCAGTATTTATAAATAGCCCACAATACACTTGGAAATATACCTGTATCTAACGTACATCATTCATTCGAAGAATAGAATCAAGATGAGTGGTCTGATGTAATGTGTCTCCTGGGATCAATTTCTAGGTCATTCTATATTTCATTCGGTTGTTTATATGAACATGCTTAATAGCAGCCTCCGATAAGATCCCAGATGAATTTTTCCGGATAAGAACTGGAGCTACCAACATAGATTGCAGAGTAAGCATGCTGAAGTGACATTGGGCTGGCCATGTTTATCGAATCACCGATGGCTAGTGGAGCAAACTAGTCTTGGAGCAAGCATAGTGTAGGACGCCTCTCAGCTAGACTGGACCGACGACCTAAAAGTGGCTGGAACAGACAGGGTGTTGTTGCGTAGATTGGGAGAAGCCTTACTTCTGTAGTGAATTGCAATATGCTGAGTTGATTGATTTGATAATAGCAGCCTTAGGTGTGACACTGTGTCTGACATAAATGGCATTTGGCTCTTCCATCCCATAATAACCTCCGTTAACAATAGCTCTCATACCGAAGAACAAGAACGAGCGCTGGGGCTCTGTTAGGGTCGTAGCATTATGCTGAGCGATGGCCTGGATATGACGCATATTTTCCCCCAACTTGTTCTTTTTTGTGTTTGTGTTCTTTCTCTGCGTCATGTTTACCGAAAATAAACGTATTTTCTTTCTTTCTATCAATAAAAACCTCTTTCCATACTCTATTCTCGATAACTCTAGCCAATAATGTTTTCGTTCGCCTTGAAATTTTATGCATAGTACACACATCAGCCGAATTCGATGTCGAATGCAGACTATCGCATATTCGAGCCATGTTCGCGCACTTGACGGCTTGTAAGCGAAATAGTATAATGGAGGAATCAGCCGGGGCGACGTGGTAGGATAAACTCAAACAGGTCGGTGGCGTGAAGAATATTCGTGGGTGAATATGTTGGAAAAGGGGGCAGGGATAGATAGAATTCGGTTTCGGGGATGATTTGTAACAGGGATGATGGAATAGTGTTGTTTTACGAACGAGATTATATAATCACGATTATATCAGTACTCAAATAATTCAATACCGTTTCCTGGTTTCAAACCCAAATGAATTGATATTTGTCTCCTGTAACACAGGTACCACCTAGCTCAGAAGTAAGGGCTTCAATTGATTGTCACACCTTCTTTATGTCAATAAAACATTATTATTATTATTATATATATATCTGGGACTTTGGCACACATTTGAGTCATTACCATTCTGCAATTTATACATTCGTTTTTAGAATACGAATAAAAGACGAACATACATAATTATTATCTAGCTACATCATCAAAATCCTCAACGTTCATCATCCAAACTATTTATCCATATTATTCCTGCAATCATCTTATTTTCTAATCGGTTCCAACAGTTTAAAAGTTACTATAAATCCAGATATCATTTGCACAATCCTAAAGCAACATCGTTCTTCATTTCGACCCTCTTTAGTCAATCATAACGCGTGTATGTATGTTGCAATATTACGTCTCCTAAAGCCAGTCCAAACAGAGAGAATACTAGTCTATTTTCAGTACTAAAGGAGTAAAACGACCAGTAATAAACTAAGACCGCTATAAATCAAATGCGCTCACTGCTCTCGTCACCCACCGTTACATTGCACAAAGAAATAAGTTCAGACTATGTTTAGAAATGGTACTGCAAGAGAACGCATGTTTATGAAGACGATAATAATATTTCTACTTCCGTCTCGTCTTCTCTCGTGAAACCGGGATAATAGTTCAAACTATGAATATAGGATTAACCTGTCAGAAAAGACGGTAGTGAGGCTGACTGTCCATGGTACGTCGATCGTAGGTAATTAACATTATTTATAGTGCACTATAGTGCGACATTTCATATGTTTGTGATAATTAAACAGCAATATTTCAATTAACAAAAAAAAAACAGGTAAATATCTGAAGCCTATGATGATGACAGGACTCCCTTTTCCGCACGTAGACTCCCATTCGGTCCGTTGTGCGTGGGGATTCTGGCTAACAGAGCCAGCCTAGCTCCGCCCAAAATTTCAGAAGCTTCCTGGGAGCTTCGCAGGCTTCGCGGAGCGACCTCACTGTTCCGAGGATTTCTTCACGTTGAGTAGACACGGCCTCGCAGTCCAGGATGACGTGGGTGGCTGATTCCTCGGCGTCCAGGCAGCCCCTGCAAAGCGGGCTGTCTGTGGCGCCTATGTATATATTTGAAGCCTAATATATATATATATATATATAATCATTTATTTCGGATGAATCAGATATCCATATTTGTGTTAGTATGTACTTAAGAGCTAAGTTAGTAACATTACAATACATTTCAACTAAAACTAAACAACGTTAAGTACAACGTTGCCAACTTTAAGAATACGACATTCAATTTTTTTTACGTTTTTGAAGTGAAAACTTCTTTAGCCGCTTATTTTTTTAGATGGGAAAAAATAATTGAACTCGCGACACCGTTACCGACACCTCTGTATATTAGTTAGTTTTAGTTGAGCTGGATCAGTATAAATTACATGTACTTAATAAAAGATTTTACCTATTTGGCAAAACAGATGCCAATTTTTTTTTTTTCATGTACAATAGAGCATTCAATGAAAATTGTAATTAAATTTTTGTAGTAGTAGTTTATAATAATAAATTAAAAAAGACTTCATTTAAAAGTATTTCCTGCAGGGTTAGCATGACGCTTTCTATTTTTACGAAGAATACACAGTGCTTTTTCTATACAAAGTCACATTTTGTTTCTCCATTTTTGACATCGCACTGTAAATATCGTACTACAATCTGTCATTTTATCTTTCGTTTCTAACTATCTTTGTCTAGATCCTTTTATTTGTAGACTATTTCAGAAGAGGGACAACAAACTTTCTACTCGACGGCCATAAAGTATATACGATTATCTACAAAATCATGATTCGTTTAGAACGGATAACTGTTATAATTAATAGAAGAACATAGCTATCTTCTCCTATTGTACATCATTTAGTTAATAGTCATGTCAATTCTTCCTTCGACAAATCGGTGCTCGTGCTAAGCCTGCTGCACAATACAATATTTCCTGACGATTAAAAAAATACACACGTAATAGGGTATTTTACTCTAATATGAAAAAAAAAATATATATATATATATTATTGAGATAGCTACGGCAAAATGCGACGGAAAATGTTAGTTTTAGTTCATGAAATAACAAAAATAATTTTAAAATTCAATATAATGATTTCAGTTTTTTTAACTGTTTTTGAACACCATGAAATAGTAGCCGCCATGTTATTACATCATACGGCGTGTCAATTGAACAACTTTGTACTTTTATTATTCTCGTAACTAAAGTAATTTTTATTTAAATAATATTTTGCATTCAGGAACAGCAACACAACGATAAGTAGAATAATAACTCATTTTTTAAATTCTAAACAATTATCATAAATAAAATATCAGCGCATTTGTCTATAAAGCAAACTGATGTCATATCCACAGAGCAATATGGCGTCCACTTCGTCCAGCGTTTTCGTCGAATTACGCGCGAAATTTGAAAATGTAAAATTTAAATGCATTTTTATGGCACTAATCGATAAAATATTTTTTTTGTGGCTTATTAGCACTTTAGAATCGAATTAGGACACTTTTCAAAAATGGGTGTATTACGCTATTGTTCAAGTTTTCACTTCTGTCGGTACTCCCGAAGTGCCACTCTGGGAGTGCCGACAGAGGTAAAAACTGTTTTTTTTTAATTTTCAGATCAGTGTCAGGTGGTATGTTGATTAAAACATGATTCGCGATCGGAACACCCATGTAATTAGAAAAAAATCTAAGAAAATTTCGCGGCATCCACCTTAAGTAGCGTCATTTTTGGAGGCTCCACATTTCCAATTTATAATTTTGCAAGCATCTGATCTTTCCACCGTTTCGTTTAGGCAAAAGTGACCCTTATATTCCTGCATACCTCTCTCTCCACTACTGTTCTTGTATTATTTCTTAACGTATGATCCTCCCTTAGGCCAAGGCCCCATGTGCTTGCACATTTTTTTTTACCTAAATAGTTTATCAGCTTATCATCACACAGTAACATGCACTGTTTCCAAAACTACCCAGAGTTGAACAAAGATAGATGGCTCACCAAAAAACCTTCGCAATTCCCAGCAACAATAACACATTTATCAAGATTAGTTTTCGTAATTTTGCTGGTATTTGAACCGTTTTTCGAATTCGAGCACCTAAAAATCTAACCCGAAATGGGGTACGGTGCAATCTTGCACATACAAACGTATGTTAGGTGTGTCAGTAGCATTAGAGCTGTGATATTTATAGCTCGGTATCGAACTTGCGCTAATCCGGAACGCGCCGGATTGCATACGCATTGGAGCATTGGGTGACAAACTACCGCGGCATTGCTGATTGCTCGCATCGATTTTGTGACGATTTGTAAGAAGTTCGTATATCACGAAGGAAATGCGTAGCTAAATTAGTTTCAAGTATTGAATTAGAGATGGGATTTAACAGGATAATTCTGTTAACAGATAACTTGTTCCTAGGCTCTGAAATTACCTGTTACTTTTAACAGGGAAATTTAATTCTTAAGGTAACTGATTAGATAGAATAATTCATACATACTTCGTAATATTTCAGACAGATAAGTAATTAGTTACCTAACTTTTAATGCTGTGGGGAAAGAAGTAAATGAAAAAACATTATGGAAGGATTCTTACTTTATTCTTTATTTTTACTATTATCGAAAACAATACACACACGCGTGCCATCGGAATAAAGTTATTATTTCAAAGAGGCTTAAATTGGTAATTTTTTGTCGCATACATTCATTTAACGTCACTACTGAGCGACCTTCCCAAGTAAATACCGAGAAATTCCCAATCATCGACAAAATAACTGATAAATGAACAATGAACGAACGAACGTCATGGCATGGCAAACGGTGAAATGGTAACAGAGAACTGTGAATTCAGTTCCTAGATTATCTGTTACGCTGCAGTGACTAGGTATTTGTTAAAAGATAAGTAATTCCTAGTAAATCTCTATATTGAAAAGTTTTTTTTAATGAAAGCGCCCGCCTTTTGAGGAATCAAGATCGTCATCGCTCTCTTGCCGTTTTCTCCCAACTTTTTCGGGTCTTTTGCATGAGGCAGTTAATCAGTTTAATAGACGTTAGACTGTAACACGTATTTCATCTAGAAAACTTATGTCTAGACAGAGGGTAAGAGGGACAGAGGGTAAGAGTGCTTCAAGCCCCCCTAAGAACCTTAAATATTTTCTTGGGGAATAAAAATGTATTCATCAGTCTTAGCTTTTGCACCAGATAAATAGTCGACAGTATCTTCTAAAGTTAAAATAAATAAAAAACTTAGTTGTACCAGAGAACTCACAACAACCAACTATTACAACCCAACCAGATACCAGAAATCCGTCAATCGGCACAGCCGCGTAAATATGTCGCCGGCCATTACCGCGCTTTGTGCCCTCTCCTTTGTTCCATGCCAATTAGTCGTAAGTTCCCACCACCGCACCTTCAGCGGCTTCAGCGCTCGACTAGCGCTATTATCGCTTAATAGATTATGGCTCAGCTCCGCTTAGCTCGCCGCTTTGTTTCTGGATGGCAACATAACCAGATAGTTTCGGTGTTATAAATAATTTTAGTTTCGCGGCTAAGGTGGCGCTTCTAAACTTTAGGGATTAAAGTTTACCTTAAAAGATATAGTTGTGAACTAGTTTGAATAGAATTAGTATGAAATCTGTTGATCTTTAGTTAATTAAAACTTGATTTAAGTTATATTAAGTTGGAGGATTTAGGTGCGAGCACCTAAGAACATAAATCTGGACATGAGAAGCATCATGTCGGATGTGTGAAATGCTACCTTTTCAGGAGAGCAAAAACAAAACTGACAAAAGTTTTTTCTTCATAATTATTGAACGTTAGGTATTTAAGTCAGTATTTTTTTTTTAATATTTGGTAGGCAATAGTACCTTTTGATTTTAATTACAAGCATTACCCTAACTGTTAAAATGAAATTAATATATTTTTTAATCTACTTGATCCTCTACATCAAACTTTATGCCTGAAATATAATAGATGAGTGCTTAAAACTGCAAGCCTATGTTCACATCCGACGATATGCTTGCAATTTTAGGCAATAACTTTTTCTTTTATATTGAAATGTAGGATTATGATCTTAGATATAGAACAATTACCTAGAGTCTGATCTGTTGATATTGCTGTATACTTCATAGATACTTGTTACTGTTAATTTCAAGCAAAAGGACGGAAGTCCTCATAAAACTACATACACCAGACAACGTATACATAGGAAAAAAAAACAAATTTTCAAATTAAATCAAAATCTTTACTTCTAATAAACATTTATTTTTTATCATAATAAAAGTATTAAACATAACAAAAAAATGAGCTTAGTGGCAAGCTTGGTAACTTTGTTTAAAAATAATTAAAAAATAAAATGAATCTAATCAGTCTCTGGAAAATCAGGCTCATTTTCGTTATGTTTCAAATTTCTATAAAACCGTGAAATTCTACCGGCACCCATTCCAAAAGTGTAATCAAATCTTTATATTTTGCAGAAGATATTGGTTTCTCTTCTTTTCGTATATTTGGTAAGTCACCGGGAAACCGTATACCTTTAGCCAAATTCCGTACGAGTGAAATCTCAAAAAAATCTGATGAAAAAACTGTTTTGTAAAACAGTGTGCCCGGCTGATCTTTCTTTAACTGAAGCCAAACACATTCTGAGATTTTGAATTCCTGGCCATCTTTGTTCTTTTTTCGCGTTACTAAGGGCCCATTCTTTTTATACAAGGCAGTGACGTCTTTGAAATGCCTCAGTTCCATATCAAACACTTCAAAAGGTTTTCTTCCTCCACATGTCCTTATGAATTGGGACCAATCCCTAGGAATGGCTATTTGCATAGTCTTCAGCTGTTTTTTTTTCTTTTCTATTGTTGAATGTATTTGGTCTACCTCCATATGAGTGTGGCCTTTTAGCAAGTATTTGTGATTTATCACTTTTAAGTTCGAAAATTTGTGCAGTAACCAAATATAAGCCATTACTATCATCAAATTTCTGTTCTGGCCTGCGCAATTATCTGACCAAAATGTCAATTCTTCAACAGTTTCAATTTTTGTTTTGTTTTCCTCTGCCCAACGAATGACACAGGAGGCTATTTCATTGCCTCCTCTCCCTCCTACGTTCTCAGACCATATTATATTTGTAGCAACGTTACTCGTTGCGTCATATATAGTTAAGTTTAAAGTCCATAGCTTACGCAAATAGAACGATTTGGTATTGGTTAAATTTGGTGGAGCCAAACATTTCTGTAAATCAAACATTAAAACTTTTTTCTTTCCAGAACTATTTTGTGCCTCTTCTTTATCAGCTTTTTTTAAATTATACCTTTCGTTAGATGCTGTCTGGTGAACTTCTCGTTCTTTTTCAATTTCTATTTTTTCTGTTTCATCTATAGCGTCTTTTAATTTTCTTTCAAAAGCATCACAATCGTCACATGTGTCAACTGATGGTAGTTTAAAACTTAGGTTAAATTTTGTATTAAAAACATTACGGTAAATCCATTCTTTTGCGATGAGGTTTTCAGGTGTTTCTTCTTGTATCATGAGTTCTTTGTAATGATGGTACATGGTAGCAATGTTTAAGTCCGATCCTAAATATTTTTTCCCACTTTTTTGGCGTGAATAATGGCTCTCATAGCAGGGATAGGAGTTGATATGATCCATTATTCTTTTTATCATTGGTTCAGGAGACTTGTTTCCTGGGACATGTTTTCCCCTCTGGTCTCCAATTGTTAGCCCACCCTCCAGTTTTTTTTCCACGCTTAGTTTTACAAATCTTTCTCCAATCGAGAGAGTATTCAAGAACATAACCTTGCATACCCTTACTCTGCAACAGTCTATAGTTAGAGTATAGGTGTAAGAGAACTTTCTCCTATCAACCTCTATGTCCCCACCTGTCCTCATAACACGCTTAATTTCTTTTGTTACATTGTTAACAATAAATTGTCGACGCTGATCCCAATTAAGACATTTTTTCCAAAACTGGTTAAAGATCAGCAGTCTTTTTTCAGGTGATATCTTCGTGTAACATTTGAATTTGCAAGAACATGGAGGTTTTAACATGCGACCCTCTATGTCAGGGGTCTTCCTGGCCACTGTTGAGTGATATGGAGATCCTTTCAATCTCGCAGCTTTGGAAACATTGCGTTTCCATTTTGCTGGATTTCTTATTAATTTCTTTACTTTTTGTGTTGATGGTACTTGTTCATGATTTAAGTACACAACTCCATTAACGTCAACAAGCATCGTGGGGTAGGAAATTGGCGTATTGATCATATCGGATATTACTTTTTTATTGCAAACCACAGCTTTTGAAATGTTTGGTTTCGTAGGCAAACATATAGTTTCGTCTATGCATTGTGTATCGGAGTCATCACTTAATTCACCTATTTCATCAACATAAACCATTGGTCCATCTAAACGCGATTTTTTCTTGAGAGGTGAATAAAAGCACTTATCTAAATCCGTTAAATTTGTCTGAATGTCATGGTTTCCATCATATAACTTTTGCGGTCCCAAAAGATCTTCTACTGTTATTAAGTCAGAAGTCTGAGTGTTTTTTGCATGTATTTGACCTTCAGTTGTTTTCTTATTCAGTGATGATGTGTTAAGTCTTTTCATAGGAATATTGCATTTTTGTTTGATAGAATCATTAGTGCACTTGTCTGGTGAGAATAGTCGTCTTTTTACGTGCACTTGGGAAATTTTTATGACCCTCAAATTAGGAGAATTACTTATGTCACTACAACTGGAGTCATAGTCTTCATGCGGTTCATAATTTTTGTCTTTGACACTGTCATCACTGCCGTAATCAAAATTTAATTCTTCGCCATCATCCAAATTACAGCCGTGGACAAAACTGTTTTCTTCTTTTGAAAAACTCTCAGTGTTTCTAGGTACCATAATTGCACAAGGTAGTTCATTTTCTTTAACATCAAATTCTTTTTTCTCACGATGCTGAATAACTTTTTCGCGTAGATTAGCAAGCCTTCGTCGTCTTTCAAATAATTCTTCGTACAACGACAAATTGTTCTGTAAGAATAATACAACGAGTAAGTGACAAAGTATTTTTTTATAACAAACTACTGGCTCTCATCTGATGGTAAGCGGTTACTGCTGCATAAAGGTGCTTTCAAAACTAGATGTGTTAGTAAGGCGTACTAATTCATTCATTTATGGAGAAATTTACATTCACATTAAGAGGAAAACACAACGTGTTAAATCGCTCCAACCATTTCGAAGCTATGACAAGTATGTCCATACGTACAGACCATACCAAGCAATACAGACAAGCAGAGATTTCAAACTTTAATCGGGTAATCAAGGTTCTTTCCGTCGGGAGTTAAAATAGATTGGAATTATTAGGTATCAATCACACCCTGTAGGTTCTGTCCCAAAATATTTATTAATACCTAACCAGTTTCGAGTTCAATATCACATTTTAGGTGTCTCTGTTGCACTGCATTGCATATCACATAAAAATTAAACGGCAAGTGCCAACAGACGCAAGAGTAAAATTTATTGTAGGCTAATACTTACTTTATTGGTGTTGTCCTCCATTATTGCTATATTTTATCAAACACAAACACAGTATAATAATATCACTCTATCCATTTACCACTGTTTTTCGTAAAATCAATCGGATTAACTAAAAACACAGGTGATAACTGATGCGACCGTGCGCTGCGTGCCGACTGAATGATAATGTTTACAACTGGCGCCGAGCGTGCGACGCGACGCGACAGGCGGCTCGTGGTACACGCGTTTCTCTCGCTCACTCTTATTATAAAAAGCTATAATGCTGTCGCACGCCATTCGAAGAAAAGCCACGTGAGGTCCGTACCACTCGATGTAATACGACTTTATCCGAACTATCTTGAGTACCGACCAAGTATATTACATTTTTGTACTAATTTTTGGAGCCATAAGGCTGAAACTCTTTGAACGTACACAATATTACACACAAAACGTTATTATTATAACAATAAAGTTCTTTATGAATAAAAGACTTTATGCCTTTGTAGCGTTTTGCAACATTTTTTTAAGCATAACGCTATATTTGAAGATACGCACTATGATTTGATTGTAAACTTTAGAGGCATAAATGCGTATCTGCTGTTGCTACCAGCATGTTAGACAAAACATTTTTAATTCATAATAGCTTATGTTGAGATACGGCTCAAAAAACTATTAATAATTTGATGCATAAAGATGCAAGTAAATAAAAAAGGTTATGGCTCTAAGGTATTTGAAAATGTCTTTAAATCCGACATTATGCATAAGTGTATCTTTATAATGATAAGAGATAGAAATACCAGGGTCAGATAGTTAGAAAGAGCAACAAAATTATAATATCGTTATACTAAAAAGTAATTTTGGTTCTATCTGCAAATCCGACATGATGCTTCTGAGGTCGAGAAATGTGTTACTAGTTTTTGGCAGCGGTTTTGCCCGCTTGGAGGTCGATAATTATCGTATGGGAACGTACTACCGGGATAAAATGTATCCTATGTGATAAATGATAATGCAGGTTATAAACTACATGCTTGCCCAATTTCGTTCAAATCCGTTTGGTAGTTTTTGCGTCATTGCGTGAACGAGTAATAATCAACCATCCATTCGCACAAACTTGTACATTTATAATTATTGACCACCTCAAGTGAAGCTTTAAGTTTTCATATGAATAAACCTATAAAACTACAATCGAGTGACAGTTGTTTGAAGAACTGTATTAAGGAATGAATGCCAGAACACCAATTGGACAACACAGGAAAACAATATAAAGCCATATCCACAAAAGCCATGGTACAATTATATTTCACCTCTGGCAACACGAAAATGCTGAAGTACCAAAATCCCACAATAGCACATGGCAACACCAAGATCATTTTTCACCGTCGCGTCGGAAGGAATACGTGTTTGTGTGGACTGACGGCTCCAAAATATAAATCAGACATAATGGTATCTATACAAAGCGCTTTTGAGTTCACACTTGCCGGTTTTTGGGGTTCCATGGGAGGAAAAACTCATTTGTTATTGTCAACATTATGAATATTGTTTACTGTAAACATTTTATAAGACGTCGTCCTCTTTTGTGGCAAAATCTCATGTGTTCAGCAGTATTACCAAAAAATCCTGAGTTGCTGTCAAAGAGTTTCTACAGACTCGTTAAGTACGAGTCTGTAGAAACTCTTTGACAGCAACTCAGGAGTTTTTGGTCATCAATACTTCTAGAGAGACGTCAAATGCTTCCATGATCAGCGCATAATTTAAGCCTTTTCACCTCAGCAATCTGTAACTCGTCTTTTCAAAAACTCGTGAAAACAATTATTAGCGTCCATAATGAAATGAAATGAAATGTTTATTTATGTAAGTAGATCTTAAAAGACACTTTTACACGTCAATATTTTGTTGGTCAATATTTTAAAAACTAGATGGCGCCGGCATTTCCTAGCTGACTGTTCCCTGAGAAGAAAATCCGAAACAAACCAAACAGTCCAAACATTATATAATTTGAATTTTATGTAGGTCTAACAATGCAGGGCAATGTCTGGAAGGGCCTTTTGAAGAAAGAGCCATTGCAGCTTTGAGCTGACCTGTCCCAACAGACGGCATGTATGTATCAGTCACCGTGTAGCTCAACCTAATTTAGGGAGCTCAACGACCCGTCACAAATCGCTACTAGATTTGCTGGACAATCATACCTGTACTTCCTGTATTTTCCCTTCCAATATTATCTTTATATCATAAACGTATCTGTATAGTCTAGGTACATTCCAAAACGTCGAAATCCACGTATCGTTGCAATTTCATAGTGATCACACAAATTGTGTTGCAGCCCGATATTTCAGATTGTGTGTATGCAATTCGGACGTCAGATTTTTGCGATCTATTTCGCAATAACAGCGACGATATGTTACTACGTGTGTAGGCTTTGCACATACTAGGTACATAGTCACTTTTGCAATCGTAGTTTTGTGTAAGGTTTACTCTGAATGTAAACGAGGCGAGTTAGTTTGACAGAAAAATAACGAAAGATTTTAAAATACCAAAAACCTAAAGAATTTAAAAAGGCAAGATAAAAAAGGAGTCATCTATCAGCCATCGCTTAGCATCCTGAAAATCTTCACAATGGTGATTTTCAATGAAGAGAAAATAATCATAAAGAAAATAACCAAGCGAAGATACTCCATTTACACTCTGAGATTTCTAAGTAACGTTCAACGTCTAGGATACAATGTCTTAGATTTCTAAAAGATTGTAAGCTACGGAACCTTTCAGCAAAACTCACTTCCGAAAGCTTTCACTGTATCTAACAGTGAGTGCACTAATTACACGGTGGATATTTTTCTCGACCTTGTCTCTCTAATGAACGAATGAACAAATGAACGAGTGAACCAAATGTTTAGCCGTGTTTATTTAGAAACTCTTTGTTCAAATACAGTTAGCCCTCAATGAAAGGCAATGTCGTTCTTTCTCGTTTTAAATAAACGTGAAATATGAACTGGTTTTTTAATGTTTTGTTCAGTTTATAATGGTAGCGTTTTAGCGAGGTATAAAAAGAAGTTTATCGTTTTAAATGACAGTATGAAAAGGATAATGTATCCTATTGTACGTGTCTTGTTTGTGTAGTTTAAGCTGTAGAGAATGAACTGCTTCCTTGGCGTAGTTCGTGGTTCTATGCCACCTAATACTTTCAAGTCTCATGTCTGTTTGATGAAGGAAAACATCGTGAGGAAACAAACATGCATGACCTAGAACCAAAAATTTGAAGACATATGACATATCAACCTGCACTGGGCTTGCGTAGTGGATTTACGGCTCTCTCTCACCGAGAGCAAACTTGGGTCCCAACTGTGGAAGCATTATCAGCTGATTATGCAATGCATGCATGCATAATAATGTCTGTCACAACATGAGATAGAGGGAACCGAAATGGTTGTATGTATACAGTATTTTTTGGGTTAGAAAAATTTCAACAGTATGCGTGAAATTCATTGCCCCGTCGCGCAAACACAGAACATTCCCTCAATTGACTTCTAGCCAGCGAAAAATGTCATATACACCGGTTTTCACCGTCCACAAGCCCGCAAAAAATAATTGTTAAAAAAAGAAAAAAAAACAGCCGCCAACCATATCCCACTGACAAAGCACCATAGTACCTATCTATGTCGCTATTATTAAAATTCCCGTGTCCGTCAAAGTACAACGCTATTTATCTATTAAAAACAGTATAAAAGCCACAGACACGTCCGCGCGCTCATGTGTCCACACGTTGCGCAAAAAGTACGAAAAAAAGTGCAAAAAGGTGTCGACACGTTCGCGGGACAGGCCCGCCCGTGAAATATGGCCACCCCGGACACTCCCAAATGCGTGGATACCCTGTAATTTATTTATTACCGTGTATACTGTTAATGGATATATTTTTTAATGATTTTAATACAGGTTTAGGGTGACATGATTATAAGAGCAATAAAGGGACAATTTTATTTGGATGGATTTTCGGCCAAATTAGATTTCGTTTAGGGGATTAATTTTGATGTTTTCTGGGTCCGGGACCTTTATTTCGGTTCCAGTGTGTTATGTGGCGAACGTGAATATTACTTTTTCGTTTTGATCTGGTTTACAAAATTAATATGTATTTATCGATACTGGGGTACTCAACATCATTCTAGATTAAATCCACAACCTTCTTCAGAGCCAGCATTAAGTTTATTGACGTGTTCGTGTAAATAAAACATTACAAAAATAATCACAAACGCCTATTTTCCTTAAAAAATCCCTTTACTTCCACTACGTTCACTTATTTTAACGGTAAAAGGCTCACGTTTGTTTATACACCGTGTATTTTCGACGAACCAAAAAAATTTGCTCTTTCAAATAAAGGAACACTTCTTTCTATTTTTCCCCGAATTTCTATATTGTACGTTTTCCCGCTGCGAGACGTAAGTTAATAAATTACTTTCACATGTTACAACGGCTCAACAAAGCCCAGGTGTTACAGTTTCAGGCCATTGGCCTGACAAAGCAGCCTTTCCTTTCTGTGCCGTTTCTTTACTTCACTGACAAATTCCACCCCTGATTGGGAAAGGGTTGATGGTAAAAAGACCGTCTGTCTGTTACGTATTGTGTTGAATTTTTCCTTTTTAGAACGAAGTTTCGCAGTCGAAATATATGTAGGTAGGTGATTTTTGTAAGTTCTTCGATGAAAAACGATTACGATTTGATTGCTTTAATTTTCCTCAATTCATGGTTACTATTCTGAATCATGATCGTTCTCGATACAAATTATATTTAGAAACATGCACGTGTATTCGCCTACACAACCTACACGTGTCGTGTTTGCTTTCATGTGAGTAAGAGTAACTAAAACTAACTTCAACTCGCATTTTACTTTAGAAGAACATTCTTATATGACAGAATCAAGTTTTGAACATGTACGAGTATGTTTTCACAATGTGCCGCATCAGAAGGCTTAAAGTCACCCAAAGGGCAATGGAGAGGGCTGGGCTCGGAGTTTCCCTACGTGATCGAATCAGGAATGAAGAGATCCGCAGGAGAACCAAGGTAACCGACATAGCCCGAAGAATTGCCATACTTAAGTGGCAGTGGGCAGGGCACATTGCTCGCAGAACAAATGGCCGATGGGGCAGAAAGCTTCTGGAGTGGCGACCGCGTACCGGAAGACGTAGAGTGGGAAGGCCTCCCACAAGGTGGATCGATGACCTGGTGAAGGCCGCGGGAATCCGCTGGATGTGGGAAGCACACGACTGGTCGAAGTGGAGGAGCCTGGGGGAAGCCTATGTCCAGCAGTGGACGTCTTTCGGCTGAAATGATGATGATGTTTTACAAACTTAGACTGCTTCGCTGGTCTAGTGGTCGCAAGCGCTACTGAGCATGAGGTCCTGGGTTCGATTCCCAGGTCGGGCAAAGTGTTATTGGGTTTTTCTATCTGGAATTTCTCAGTAGCAGCCCGGAGTCTAGATTTGTTCCCGGTTGATGCCAATAGGTTCGTCCCCTATTACATGGGACTTAAACATAACTGGCGAAATGTGGGTGTAGTATAGGTACAACTTGCCCAACCCTGCGGGGAAACAAGTCGTGATGTTATTTATGTATGTATGTATGTTTTACAAAAACTGCGTTATTATTTACTTGAAATAAAGAAAAACACAGCGCCACGGTAATCGAAACCAAAGACCAAAGACAAATAGCTTTTTTTTCTGAAATTATTCTTACTTATACGATTTTGATTAAAAACTTTACTCATGTTTATCTTTTATAATTGTTACAGAATACAGACTCGAGTCTGCACAACTGCAACGACACATGTAATCACATGCCAACGGTAAGTCGTAATACTTACTTAGTCCAATAATAAAAACCAAGATGATCTTCCAAATCGTCCTACCTTCATAATCTCTTCAGCTTTGCTCTGTCTAAGTACGCATAGTTCTAGACAGATGGCTTTTTGTTTTACGACCTTCGAGAAAGGTTCACATTTTCTACAGAGGCCTGCGCATAAAACTAGGATGTCCAATATCTCGCCATCTGCCGTCCGATGATCCCCAAAATATCACTCAAAGAGCAGGAATTACGGGCTCCAGTTTGCTTTATTCCCGTCAAGTGCGCAGGGGACAGTTTTCATAAAGGTCCCGCCGATGCGGAATGCGTAAGAATAAAATTCTGGCTTTACGACTGATGCGGAATGTATCGGAATCCCCTCGCCCCCCTCCTTGCCCCCTAGCACCCTCTACCTCGAAATCCTAGCGAACTAATTACGCGAGACGATTTCGCCTCGAACGCGACGCGAAAAACATTCAGCCTTTTATTTTTGTATTTGAACAAATTTGTCAATTACTTTTGAAGAGGGTCTGTTCCGCTTTGAAGACTAAAGAGAAATACATAAATTAGAGGAGTTCCCTTTTGTTTCTTTATATCAAAAGGACAAAAGTTTTAAAATCTTGTTTAGATTCATTTTTGTGTGGGTTTTTTTCTTTCGGTTACGCTAAAATTGCTATTTGGCTTTTTGTTGTGTTGTAAATCGTAGAGGCTTATTTTTTAATCCCCTCCCCGACTGTCGAGTATGCGCTGATTCACCTCGGCGACCTCACCTCGGACCGCAAATAATAAAACGTCTAAAACAAAGAGAATAAAAGAAAGTCCCGAATAATATTTACGCGGGTGCCGTCCGACGGAAACAGAATGTTGGACTTAAATTTTCGGGGTTTTTCCCGGTTTTTCGGACAAACTTTGGGGACTTTTCCTTCCTGACTTTGTAACGAGAGTTTCGGACCACGATTTTAAGTTCACGCCGCGGTTTCCTCTTGTCTTTTGTTTGAATTTATGTATTATAATAACCCCGGTAGGATATTATGAGCAAGGTAAACTGATTTGGAAACATTCTCTTTTGTTGTTATTTCGGTAATGGCCACCCCGGAGTTCGCGCATTTCCATTCGGCGAAACGATCAAACTCGTCGGGATTAAAAAATATCGTTACCATTTCGTTTCAATTCGCTCGGGGAATTCTTTGAAAAACTCTGCAGAGGACTGAATTCGTGCTATTACTAATGTAACCCCACCTTCTCTGTACAATACCTACTTAGTGCTATTGAATAATTCATTGTATCGGCAGCCAACAATAGGCAAAACAAACAAACAAGCAGAGAAAGCCTTCGGCACTGTGGCATGTTTGTTTCGGCAATCTGCTTCCCTCCTCCCTCCCCCTCGGTGCATGTTACCTCTTCCGCTTTTAGAGGGCGCATCTGGAATACGCTTTTAACGACAATTTCATGAGACCCCCCAGATATGTTGGCGTGATAATAAATATGAGCTTAGTGTTTCATCCATAATTCAGTTGAAAACATTCAAGAATGCAGCTGACTGATAAGTTGGCTTTCATTTTAAATTTATTTCAGTTTGTTAAAGTGAAAAGTGGCAAAATTAAGTGCACGGAGTGTGCCCTGGAACAGTGTTTGAGAAGTTTTGTGAATAATGAATGAGTGAATAATATTACATTAAGACGGTGTTTCAGAGTGTTAATAAAGAACGGCGGGACGTATTTCATATCACGTACTTAATATAAAATTGGGTCGGGCCATCAGTCACGGAAGTAGCTCGCACTTACGCGTAAATTTATAATACGTTGAAAGTTGAAGTTAAACAAAATCAAATCAAACAAATCTGGCCAACCTTTTCCCAACTATGTTAGGGTTGGCTGCCAGTCTTACCAGATGCATCTAAATGCCAGTGTTTTACATGGAACGACTGCCTAGCTGACCTCCACAACCCAGTTCCTTTGTAATACGAAACCCCTTGGTAAGACTGGTTGTCAGACTGTGGGGCTTCTCACGACCCATATAATGGCCTAACGTGCTTTCCGAGGCACGTAGGGGTCTTGGTATTAAAGATGGTCACCCATCCACAGGCCAACAGCAAACGTAGCTTAACCTGAACTGACGTGCAGCTGCTATTACTTAATCACAAAACCACCATTATATCTATTGCAATGAACATATTTTAAAGCGCCTAAAAGCGCTGGAAGCGGCTGAAATACAAAAGCTTGTCGTATAAACAAACATACCTACCTACTAACAGCACCCTTCGATAGAATTGACTCAGACTGGTAATCCGAGAGATGTGAGTACACAAGTACAGTGAGTACACGACTGAGACTCCGCTAAAAGCTGTTTGCAAATAAATAGCTGGCTCTAAAAGCAATAGTTTTTCTCTTTGTTGCAAGCATAGAGGTTTTAAGTGATCGATGTATCTTGTGTTGTTTTTATTTGTTGTATAATGGACTGTTGACGGTTTTTCTGTGTACTCGTAAGTGCTTTGACATTTTGTTGAAATTAGTTAACGGTTCTGAGTAATTTTTTTTTTTTTTTTGGTGAATTTCCATCTGTGTTGTCAAAAGGAAATTTTGCTTTGAACACTAAGATAGGTAGCTCCTAGCTTCTGACGTTTTATAAGTGCCAATATGTGATTTTTTTTTTTGGTTTTTTATTTAAAGCCAATTGTTTTAATGCCTTTTTAATCTTAAAAAGGCATTAATTCATCATCATTTTTGTACAGAGGCCCAATGAAACCAATAACCGAGATAACCAATTAACTATTACTTAATAGCTTTGCCAGCGGCTTCATCCGTGTGGAAGTCGGATAGTATACCACGGGAACGGACTACCGGGATAAATAGTATCCTATGTGTTAATCCAGGATATAAACTATCTGTGTGCCAAATCTTATCCAATTCGATTCGGCCATTTTTGCGTGATTTAGTAACAGACATCCAAACATCTATCTTACTAATAATAACAAGATGATAATAATATAAATGTGAAAGTTTATGAGGATGGATAGATGGATGGATTTGTTACTCTTTGACGTAAAAACTACTGAACGAACTTGGATGAAATTTGGCACACAGTTTATAATCTAGATTAACACGTATGGTACTTTTTATCCCGGTAGTACCTACGTTCCCGCGGGATACTTTCCGACCTACACGCGAGCGAAGCCGCTGGCAAAAGCACTAGCCTTTAAACTAAGTTATGCACTACTAAGTATATAACTTAGGCTAGGTGTGTACCTTTGAACGCAGACATCCGTATATCTAGGCTAGTAATATGCGTATTAAACGGTCGATTAAAGGCTTAGCTCATGATTTGTGTCACTTTACCTTTGTAAACGCAATTAATCCAATAAAAACTTACTTTTTTTCCCCCAAACAGATAAATTGTAGTCACATATCAATTACAGTAACGTCACCCACATTTTTACTGAACGTTTTCATTCACCGAACAGCCGTCCCGTGAGATAAGTTTAATTACAATCTGGTCATAAATTAACGGAACAAATTGCTGGATGATGGTATCTCACTTTATCTTAACATTTTTGCTAACCGGTCACAGTGCTTCATATATCAACTAGATACCCCTGTTTGGTTAAGGGATTTCGGGTTCTGTACGGTTTAAATTGAAAAACGGGATGTAATTATAAAACCACAAGGGTTGGTATTTTAATTTACATTTTTGTCTTTGTTAAAAGTGCACGGTATATAATTTTATGGTCCGGTCAAAAACACAATTTTGGTAGCCGTTACCGAATTTCGGGCAGCAATGCGGGAGCTTGGAACTGCATTGAGTTTAAAAAAAATTGTATACCTATGGGTAATTTAGTGGACAATGATAAGTCATAAGCAGAGACCAGATATTCGTATGCATATTTACCTAAAGTTAATTTTTAGCTATGAAAGTATGGCAGCGGCATCTAAAAAATACTTATTTAAAAAACCCGGGATTCTTGGATTGCATAAATATTCATATTTATTTAAAATTAATGTATAACCCCCGATGCAAATATGTTTCAATAGGTACCCACATTAATTATTCTTAATAATAAAGCTCGTTATATTATCTTGACGTTGTTTGCAATGGCAGTTTGGTATCTACTAACCTACTTTACAATATTAGGTGGTAAGATACACCATCCAATTCTTTACTCAGAAGAAAACACAAAATTTATCATTTCTGGAATTGCAGATTTTTACGAACGATACAAAAATGCTTTCCATATAAGCCAACATCTAAATTTTAGGTGAATGTGCATCCGAATATCCGATCTCTAGTCATAAGTCATTTATTCATTTGTTTAACATAGGCAGGTACAATAATGATGATTAATAAAGATAATAAAGAGTGCGCTATGTTATATATCAGAGGGCGTACAAGTTTGTAAGCAATAAAAATAATAAAAGTATCAAGCCAGCCAAGACTCAATTATTAATGCATTTAGGATACTGGTGGGGCTGCCCCGTTTCTGTAGTGCGTCAGGGATGTTCGCGGATGCGCATGTAGATTGCTTTTACGCAACAATGCGTAAAAGGTGCGCTTCCCTAGTGCGCAGGGTGTGGGGCAGCTCCAATAGTGTCTTAGGCATGGTTGCGAGTCGCCTGGACTGTGTTTACGTGGGTCACTGTTGTGCCGTCTCTCATGGGATGTCGCAACGGTGATCGACCGTTGTTTTTGTATCGTTTTCCTTGGTTTGTGTATAGTCTGTGGTTACTAACATAGTCGTAAGTTTTACTAACAATTTTGTTGAGTCTCGGTTACTTGAATAAATAAATATTCTATTCTATTCTATTAAATAAATTACAATAATTCTGAATTATAAAGACTGGATTATAAAGATTATAAAGACTCACACATTCCATAATACAAAATAATTATTGATAAATCGCAATAGAAATTAATGTCTTTTTTTTGCATGTCAACACACAGACTGAAAACAACTAAAAGCTATACAATACTAATGTCAATATATAATACTGATGTCAAGTTTAAATAATAATGTCAATTTAAAATACTAATGTCAACATACAAAAACTTATGTCAAGGACAACAATACATGTATTCTAATGGCATGTCAACATTCTAGATTTTTGTCTGTTAAAAATACACGATACATTGTTTTATCATAACAAGCGGCGTTCATCATCATCTCATGCATAGAGCGACTGCCTATCTGAACTCCACAACACAGTTACTCGGTAAAACGATACCTCCAAGGGGTAGCGTTTTTTTTTTTTTTTTGACGACTGGATATTAGGCTTTCGAG
Source organism: Polymixis lichenea (assembly GCA_949091785.1). Classification (NCBI taxonomy): domain Eukaryota; kingdom Metazoa; phylum Arthropoda; class Insecta; order Lepidoptera; family Noctuidae; genus Polymixis; species Polymixis lichenea. The sequence continues at coordinate 3,693,065 of OX420937.1, forward strand.
TTTCTGACTACCCGTAACGACTGTCAAAGATCTACAAATGACAGCCGAGACCTACGGCTTAACGTGCTTTCCGAGGCACGGAAGGTCTTGGTATGTAAAGATCATTCGGCAACCGCAGAAAGTGTAGGTAACTTGAGTGAACTATTGTGATATATTTATTACTTGCTTTTGCCAGCGGCTTCGCCCGCGTGGAGGTCGGTATATTATACATATAAACCTTCCTCTTGAATCACTCTATCTATTAAAAAACCCGCATCAAAATCCGTTGCGTAGTTTTAAAGATTTAAGCGTACATAGGGATATAGGGACAGAGAAAGCGACTTTGTATTATACTATGTAGTGATTTAGCCACATGAAAAGCATTTTATCTAACGTTACCAATAATTGGATATTATGCATAGTAACGCTGAGTAAAATATTCATTTCTCAAAGGTACGGATCCCAAATGAAATTCAACTCAAAGTCGTGCCTGACTTTACAAGCCTGGAGGCACATAGCCTTGAAAAATCGTTAGTCATTCATTACGTTTATCACCCCGGCCTAAATTAAGTCGGAGATAGGAGAGCCCCTAATTCTAAAAGTCACGGATACTTTCCAAACAGGTATCGATCACCTAGCTTGGGTATCTACATTGGGTGGCTTGATTTTTTTTTTGTCAAAGTGTCTTCGAGTCCATTTATTGGGAGTTTGTAACGAAATGCCACAGAATTCTAACGCTAAGAAAGTTAATAAACTGAGCTAGATCAGTTTTGACATAATTTGACTAATGTTGACTTCTTCACCTACATTCGCATACATGCAGAACGCACTCCAATATGAACACACATAAATCTGTTATCACACCTGGCTTTCTCAAAACTCAGCGAAAATCGCGAAATAAACTTCCAAAATATAAAAGAAGAACCGATTCGTACGTCTCAAATTGTCCATAAAAGCGATATCGAGTCACCCTCATGTTGTCCCCTTCGGAGGTCGTAACTAACGAACGAATGGCTTTCAAATGAGGGCCGGGAGCTAAGACACGGTCCACCGTGAGGGGACCGCACATTTGTCAGACCCTCCCTTCAAACGGCTACTTTAATACAACTCTTCGGCCCTTCTAACCGCCTGGTAGCTCGCGATGTGCGCGCCAAAAGTGTAACCTTTGACCCCTCTGTTTAAATCCTTACAGTATTTTTAAAGTACGATACGGTGCGGTTGGCTGGAAAAGAATGGCTTCATTTTATGTGATCCTGGTAGTAAACTCTCATTACCTTTAAAATATATAATATTTGCGAGTGCAAAAAAGGTATTGAAATTTCGCTAAGCATTTCTACGATTCATTTCTTGGAAACAAAATTATTTTCAGAATGTTGTCCGTAACAAGAATTTGTATTAAAAATTATTCACCGTCTTGATATTTCAATAGTCGACATGTAACATAGATTTCCAGGTTGGCAAATTTTTCGACAAAATATTACAAGAAATATTCGGACCTAGTCAAGCGTTATACTAATGACGCGTGAATTTCATTCTCATCTGGTTTTTTTGTGGATTTCGTGGCAAACTTATGGGGATGTAAACGGCAAAAGTATTATGATGATTAAAAAGTAACATGGATTATAAGATCTCGAAATCAGTTGAAATCCTATTGAAATTAGTCATCTAGTGTATATAATGTTTGCTAACCTAGCATTTTTGTTATTGTTTGATTAGGATTATTTAAAACAAACACCCAGAGTATTTTCAACAACCCAATATCAGCACCCGAAACTAATATAAAAAACCAAACAACAGTAATAATATTATTTGCAGTAACAGAAACTTCTGCTTAACTTTAGATGACACACGAAACAATATGAGAAGTTGAAAAACTAACCTAAAAAAGTCCGACCTTCGACGTCTAGCCGCCATCTTGCGCCAGACTGACTAACTTGTAGATAGTAAGTAATACATTATTTATTGCGACTATTATCGCTTACGTAACTAATACATACATAGTATTGCTTAAATACATATATAGCTTATTAACATAAGCAATTCCAAGCTTTTCCATAATTACAATGGTAATAAACACTATTGATTTATTTCAATGGCAACATTGGCAACAGTTTGTAAAAACCGTTATCTACCCATACCCTTTTTTACGAAGTGAGTTTTGAAAACGCCTGAGCATCCCTTCGAGTCATTTCTATTCTTCAATGCTGTAACTAAACTCTTTTATTTGGCAACAAAAACCAACCCTTCTTTAGTTTCGTCCCTTATCTCTAACTCTTAAGATCACACAGTATCGATAAAATCAAGAAAGTATATCCATTATTATTTCCTGGACACCCTTTTGGCGCACTTTTTTGGAAAAAAATCGTCCCTATGAGCGTAAATTATATGTTTATAACATTCGCATTATCTCGCACAAAGGGTCGCGATCCCTGGGTGTGCGGCCGCTGCCCCACTCTCCCTGACGTTAATTCTCGCCCGTATTTGTGCACTCCCGTATTGGTTTAGATTCTTTGCTCTTTGAGGAGAGAGGGACAAGTAGTTACTGTAGGCGCTGAATTTATTTCTTTAAAGTGCGGAGTTTTTATTTTTTCATGTCATATGTCACGCTTGGGACTCTAGAGTGGGCAGAAATTTATGAAAACAACAGCTGTGCACACAACACGTTACCTTGTCCAGCTTGAGAACTTTGAGGATTTAAAAGTCAGAAGTTATTTAGTCGCGAAAAAAAGGCGGGCATAGAAAATGGAATACACAGCATAGAACAAATAATGTTTAATTCCTCAGTACGTTTTGATGAGTTTCAAACACATCGAGTTGTTGTCAATAATAAAATATTGTACTTAGTTCTCAGAAGCCTTAAAATTATAATCATCAGACAAGAGATCTTATACTACTATTACCAGAAAGCACTAAGAAACTACTAAGCACAAAACTAGTAGGTAGCCCAAAAGTTTTGTAATACGCAACAATATAGGTATCTAACCATCATCTTAATCTCAAATAATGTTCTTGCAAAAGTTTGTAATAATCACATAATAAGTACGTCTGTCTGTTTCACGAATTCTTGACAAAATACTATGACAAACTTAAATGGGACTTTCACAAAACTTATAATAATATGGCAACACATAATTTACTCGTCACAAGCTCACAACCTGGCAAACATCACATCCTATTATAGCCCAACATAACTAAAATTAAAAAGATATTCTATTCAGCCAGTGGTATAAATAGGAAAAGAAAACCGTTTGATGTCGACATAATTTAAATAAAAAACCGTAAAACCACAACTAACAGTGCGGGCTAATTATAATTTAATCAGTAGTTTACACAGACAGGGTCTTTGATCGAGGTGTTATTGTAATACCACGTGCAGTGAACACACGTGCCGGGCGCATATTGTAAACACCGGTTACACAATAAATAACCGAAAGGCGTAGTGCGTCGCGTGGGTAATCGAATTATGAATCGATTGTTTTTTTTTGTGCGACCGATAGGGATTGTAATTGGCGAGGATAAAAATAAAAGTGTGTTGTCAAATTTGTGAATATTAAGGAGAGTAGTTGTTGTGTATTTTATTTACTTTTTGATAAAGTTTTAAGGATAACAGTGTTGTATGTCAGTTAGTGTCCATGGCGAGAAATCTCAGGTACTTGCATGTTTTTTTAACCTACAATTTGCCGATTACCCGTGCTGTACGTGAGTGAGATTTATTTTTAAATAATATATTTTTGCATCATACAAGACAGCCTATATAACACAATAAAATAAACCTACAAGCCAATATTGTGAAAACTCCAAAACATATTAGAGGAAACCCTACCTCGCAACACTGACCTATTAATCGAATAAAGCATCCAAACTTTGCAGCTGGCTGAATGACTGTCAAGGCATTGCCAAAAAAAAGGAAAAAAAAAACAAATGGCCGCGCTCAGAAATGAAACGAAAAATTCCAAAAATGCCAAGTTCTCGCTCGTTTTACACGAAAGGTTTTTTATCGATGGCATCGGTGATTGCTTTTGAATATTTTACCGACCAAACGTATTATGTATTCACGTCATAAGCGAAGTAAATATTTGATGGCTCTCTATCTTACCGAGTTATTAATATTATTGTTTGTGCGAAGGGAGTTCGGCAAATACTGGTTGTTTTTTTAGTGTTAATATTGCAACTAACTATTTTGGGAGGTCAAAAAATGCGAGCAAAAGTCACCTTACCAATAAACACGAACCATTCCTCTTTTAATTACTGGTCCATTACTTTCATGAGCTTTTTCTTAAATTTATGTTCGTTGGTTTATGCTATAGTATTTCGAAATCTGAATTCAGATTTTCAACGTTTGGATACACGCTAGAGTGAAGCAGAATATGCTCATTAAAATTCCATTCAGTCTAATGTTGCAGTTGTATCCAAACGTACATATACGGAGTGTTCAGGAAGTTATCAAAATGTAATTAGAGAATATACAATACATCTGTTAAGCCATAAAGGATGATATCGTATATGAATCTTCGAAGTGTGTACAGCTACTATTAATATTAATAATGATGCATCATTCTTGCATAATAATCTGGGAAATTTGCATTCATATGATAAGTCACATATAAAAACAAAATAGCTGCAACAAAAACTCTTCTGGATGTAAAAATACTTGACTCTAATTATGATCTCTTATTAAAAGAGGCACATTACACCTGTAATCCACGAAGGCCTAACGGCAGGTGTGTCTTTAGCGTCAAAAATTGAAAGAAAAAAAAAAGAATTACTTACTTTAAAAAACGAACGGAATTAGGTTACAATGATGTCAGTTTTGTAGCTTACAAAAAGCGACACTATTGCCATTCTCAAAAACCACAAATAGGTACGTACCATTTCCTAAAACCGTCAAAAAGTATTCACGGAATATCGTGAGGTGACTGTTCACAATCTTTTTGTAAATCGTATCGGGGTTATGCGGTTAATATAATGTTAATGAATTCCTTTTCCGATGTTAATTTTGGGTCGAACCGTAATAAAGTACCTTAAATTTTGTAGCTAAAGCAGACTGTTTAAATATGTAACAATGCCTGTTTGAAAATAGTTCGGTTATTCGTTTATTTAGTTTTGACAAAAGTATTTTAATAACGGCGTGGATTCGTGTTTGTTCTTAACTAAAAAGCCTTAATTGTCCAGCGTTTCGTCATACTTGAATTTTACACAATACTTCCCCATTCAGTAAAACCGAATAACTTTTTAATGTCAATGTTTACGGGGCACAGAACACACCCCCATTCAGCCACTCGCTATTCCACAGATTAAACTGTCAATTTTAGTCTTGTATTTCTCTTCTTTTTTTTTCATGTAAGGAACCCTTCGCTGCGAGTAAACGGCCCGTAATTTAGGGTTCCACAGCTGCCGCGTGTGTAATGTTGATTGTATTGCGAGAGTACTTGCGTTGTAATTGAACACTTTACCCTTTTTATGTGGATTAGACGAATATATGAATTTTATTTACCGTAAAAAAGCTGTTTGATTACTCATTTAGTTACTTTCTGTGCGGTTTCAACACTTTACCTATTGGGTGAGAGCATTTAGAACCGAGGGGGCAAAGTTTTTTTTTTGATAATGTAATTGACCGAATTTTATAGGCCTTAAACATAAATGGCAAAATGTGTGTGTACTCTAAGATACACCTCTGCCCCACCCTTCGGGAAACAAGGCGTCATATTATGTTAACTAACCGATCACTATTAATTTTAAACAGCAACAAAATAAGCTAGCCTCTGATGCCGCGCGACGTAACCTTAAACGAGCGTTACTCTTTACCATTTAAATAAAACACTAACGATACCTGCCACGATAAATTCCTTGAGGCGTCCCTTTATTTTTGTTTAGACAATCGGGAGTAGCAATTAGCCAGGGACCTGCCGCGGGACTTTCATTACATTAATCCCGGACATAAATTGCGGCCGGAAATAAATTAAGTCGCGACTTAAACCGAGCACTTAGCACCGGAATTAACCGCCGCTTAATTGAAACTAGACGAGTATAAAAAACCCTCACTGTTGCAGCTGATAAGCGAACCGGTAATCCTCTTCTAAACAAGAGATTTAACTTTAACTTTAGTTTCCTACCTTAGGCCGGTGTTAAAATATTCAACTGTGTTGTTTTTAACTCTGATTACAAGTTCTGACGTAATCTCCGGATTGTTTTTTAAGATGAAAATCTTTCGCTGTGAAAGTTGTAAAGATTTGTTTCTTTAATCCGACGGACGCTAAGGGTTGATGAAATTATTTCTTTAGGTTTTCTCCTCCATAAATCTTTTAATAGGAAATGTTTTTGTTTATATTTGACGTAAGCGCAAATGTTTTTATTTTTAATCAAAGCTGTGAATGATTTACTTAAGTATTTAATTTGGCCTGATATTTTTATTAACATTACTTGATTATTATGTGATATGAAAACATCTCAAGAAACAGTTTTCCCGCAATTATATTTAATTTCCTTGACGTAAAGTGATGTCGAATCACTTACTCGTTTATAGGGTGTAACAGAAACCCTATTGCTATCCTTAAGCACTAAAGATAACAGCTGGTATAGAATCACTATACATAGTTTCAGCTCAAAATAAAACACTAAGATTAGATACCAAATTTTCGGTTTCATAATGTTTCTTAAATTCAAATCATAACAAATGTGTCACCGCACTACGTAGGTCAATAACTTTCCACGTTACTTGCCATTACGACGATTAATCTCTTCCGAGTGATGTGTTTATTTCAATTTGAAAAGTTCGGTTTCTGGTATCAATGTACTAAAAATTCTCATAACTTCCGAACATGTAGAGATAGGATTAAAAAAACCCTTCCAATATCGTTTGATATCATCCAAAGAAGCCGTTCCCTTGGTATGTATATGTCACCGTAAAATTGTAAATACCGTTAGATTATAATCTATCTCGCGAGATTGTGAACCGTCGAAAGATTGTGAACCGTTACATACTGCTTACAATTTAACGCATTATTTTTCGGTAGATTATAATCTAAGTCTGGCATGCACAGACCGCGGCCCCCCGGCAATATGCCAGTGGCCCGCCAGCAAAAATATTCCCTCGTACATTTGTGCTTGGGGGCTATTTTTAGGTTTTCAATTTGTGCTGGTGGCCCGCCATTAGTTCATCATTTGTACAAGTGACCCATGGTCTCAATAAGTCTGTGCATATCAGATCTAAGTGAAACCGTCAAATTGTGAACTGGTATCAAGACGGAAAGCACCTTGCACTATTAACAAATATTCATGTAACTGCCACTAACTTGGAACTAGCGTCCGCCGGCCGCTGTCGCGGCAACGCTCTCTTCACTCGCTCAGCTCGCGCGCGGTTGGTTCCAATTCTAACCTAACCTTACCTATTCGGTCGGTAAGCAGTATGGTGCAGTTCACAATTTATTGACAATTTATAATCTCGCGAGATAGTTTATAAACTAACGGTGTTCACAGTCATACGGTGACATATATACGTTGTATAACATTCCTAATTCCTTTAATGAGAGTAAATGTTTGCGTTTACCACATTTCCAGTTAATGTTTTCGTTTAATTTAAACAGTGTTGATAATGTCAATATGTGTGTTTCGGTTGATATGAAGCAAAATATTAGTGAAACAGCTGCCGGATTGGTCACGTGGCTTTCAATACCAACCGTTTCACGTAATAATGGCATCAATTTCACACAAGTAGTCCCCCACGGCCCACGGGACCCAAGAGACCCTAAACTAATATTCAATAGGATCAATACCGCCTGACAAAGTCACCGCGTGCGGAACTATTGTGACTCCATCCGCCATGTTGTTAGTTTTCACACGATGCGTCAACACTATTGTTAATAGCATACTTTTGTAGCAAATAATAATAGAAAATTATTGTTGGAAATACGTAATTCACATACATTATTAATGATTGCGCCTTCTATGAAAGGGATCTTGTTAATCCAGACCAAATCTTTGTTATGAAAGAGGAATAAAGAAGTTGAATAAATATCCGACGTACATTTTGCTGGCATAATAAGTAATATTTATAATAAGTTGTTTCTCTGTAATAACAACGTTGTTATCCCAGATGGACATGGCGGCCTACTTTTAATGTTTGTTAAACATTGCCCATTGCCGGGGAAATTTCATAAGGTACGTAAGTAGGTACAGATTAAAAAAATGTTAATAATTTTCACGGGATTTGTTTCTACGCAAATTTAAAAAATAAGTAATGTATTTTATAACATTCTTGAAAGGTCGCTTTTATGCTTAAGGCACTTTGTTTCATAATCCGAACGATTTTGAAGGAAATTCCTAATGTATTCCTTCATACGTTTGCAAAAAGTTGTTTGCTCGACAACGGAAATAACGCAATAAATGTTGTTGAATTGTCATAATTAAAACCTTTGCCATTGTTAATGTATTACCCAAGTACCCCGTAAGTTTCTTCCAAAAAATACCTGAAAAATAAAACAGACTTTTTTAAGACTTGAATCAAAATCAAATCAAAAGTCATTTATTCAAACTAGGCTGAGAATCAGCACTTTTTGAATGTCAAAATTACATAAGACAGACCCCCAAAACGCCCACCCTTCACCACTTCCTAGTGCTTTAGCTGGGAAGAAGAAGTGGCGCAACAAACTCCCCAGCAGCACAGCTGTCTGTTTAGTTAGATAGACTTGATTCTATACATAGTTAGGCAAAGTAATTAATATTACGAGACACGAAAATTAAATCATTTGTCATATGTCAGCTAGCCATGCCAATATACCAAAAAATAAAATGAAAACTTGACTCAAGCAAAAAAGTAAATAAATCATACTACCAAAATTAAAGCCTCCTGGTATAAATGGCGTGACAGCTTACATATGCAATACTGGATTATGTGCACAAATGATAACCTTGGACCATCGACGTAAAATAAATAAACAGGTAGGTAATATTAGCAACAATAACAAAATCATGGTCAGCTTGAATTTAAAAGCCATTGATCACTCGGCATGTCCTAACTCTACACACAACTAGACAGGAGACCAGGCCCAGAGGAATAACTAAAACCCAAGGGCGAGGGGTCTTTCAAACAATAGCAGTATTTTCCTTAAGGTCACTGGTTCCGGCAGATGTAGAGGGGATCGGTATTCCCCCGCGGACGGGGGCCATGTCCCCCTCCTGACATGTGTACGAGTATAGTACGCATGTTATAGGTACCACGCAGTTGTAGATATTTACAATGGAATTCACGTATGTTTAGCAAAAAATATATTAAAAATATCCTTTGGAAGAAAATAGAAGTAAGAAAGAAAATACATTTATTTAAACACAGCCTAGAAAGCACACAGTCTAGGTACAGCAGATAATTAAACAAACAAAAAGCGTGAAGAAAGAAATTAGCAGGAAAGTGGGCCTCACAGCTGCGGCAATAAGGTCCAGTGTAGCAAAAAAAAATCCCGACAACTACTGACATCTGACGCTGGTTTCTAAAACTGGATCTGAGGTTTGAAGTGACGGATGCAAAACACCCAAACCTCTTTCAATGAGAGAATCGTTGAAACATGAATCTTTTTTTAAATTTCTTGTTCGATGCAATTCAAATAACTCATTTCAAATAGGCAGATAAAAGGCACTTTTGAATGTCAAAATTAACAAAAATATTTTTTTATAATCTAGTTGCCACTTTTGTAGTTGCCAGTTTCTTATTGAGAAGGATATGCGAGAAACTCCATCGTTACTCTTTTAAAACGTTTAACAGTATTTTGCATACATTAATTAATCTGACCACCGGCATCTTGGACCCTGCTCCTGATGCCGATGGGCCACTATTTTTATATTTTTAAATGTTTTTGTATAATTTTTGTAAACATGTTTAAAAATATCCTTAATATGTATGAAAATAAATAAATGAGAATAATAACACTACTAGTGAAAGTTATAAGTAGCTTCTTTCATCTATCCTTTCTGAACTGCACAACAGCAAGGCAACATAGCTACCAACATGATATTACAAAAAATATTCTCATAATACTTTTCCTGAATTTATAGATCCGTAGCAATTGTCTCAGAAAGCGTTCCTCATGTTCGTGATAGTTTAAGCTTCGTCGCTCCGAGCTGCATTATCCTCCTGTTTCATTATTCTTTCCCGAGGTTTTCCGCATGTCGCCACCAGATATCCGCACACAACGTCTGCTAAAACAGCGCAACAAACAATACAGGACTCGGGACAAACTCCTTTAATTCAATCGTAGGTGAAGCGCACTTCGCCCGCCATCGGTTGTTTCGCACATCGCCCGGGCAAAATGCGTTCCCGATGTCTGCCCGGGACATCGGCCGTTTAACTTAATTGTCGCCTAGCATTATCTTATCGGGAGCAACGGGTTTATTTATTTTTATGTCGTCGACGTATCGCGAAAGAGGTCCAGCCTTTATCCCGAAATTGTCGTTTTTATGGTTACTGCCTTTTTATTTTGGCTTTATATTTTTTTTCATAAAAATTAAAACGATACTGCCTCGTTCAGTACTGCTTCCCTTTTCTGGTTGTTGTAAACAGGTTTTCCATTTTTAAAGATCACTTCATATCAACAAGCTAGAATGGATTCAGAAAAAAAAAACTGATGAAATTTCAATAAAAAAGTGCTTAAAAACTAAAATAAATACCTTCGTCATAATGAATATTTACTACATAAGAAAAACAATACCTAACCACCTACGCAATGAAAATCACAAACTTATTTTGTACGCTATAAAGAAAAATTTAGATTAAATTGTAATGTATACTTCATTCGTAGAAATATTAAGAAGAAGTATGTAGGTACTTAAAACAAATGCTTATAAAGGCTCCTACCGACACGACGCGACGGTGCGACGCGATTCTGATAGAACAATTTCCATGAAATTTTAATAAAAGTGAGTCCTGTCGCGCTATCACTTCGCGTTTGTCTGTGGGAGGCTTGAAGCACACGAAACTACATTTCTTTTACCTCAAACAACTCAACCGAAAAATACATTAATTACTATAAATTCTCCAACAAAACTTGCGAGGCTAATACACACATTTTCTAAAAGATAAACTGGTTAAAATGTGAAAACAATTGTAAATTTAAATTACAACATGTTTTATAGTAGTAACTAGAGCTCGGCACAGCCGACAGTGCGTGAAGCGATGCCGACCGTTCACTGCAAGCGAAGCGAATATTTACTGCAGGGCTATAAAATATGTCACACGGTATAGTCGGTGCAAATTAAATTTAGTAGGTTATGATGTCAGATTATTTAGGTTATGTTTTATGCGCTGGTTTAATTAAATTGGCGCTGTTTTGTAGACTAAAATCATGTTGCGGAAGTTAACAACGCTTCTTAGTATTTTCCTGATATTTGTCCAGTACCTACATTCGTTTGTTTTCATTTTCCAGTATTATGTAAGTGATATTTACGCTTCCACAATTTTGCAAGAGATGCCTTGACGCAGTAACATTGTGTTGCAAGTGCTGTGCCAAACCATTTAGCGCTGCCGCTGGTTTCGCCCCATTATTGGTGACCCATTGCAATATTTAAAGCCAAAGCTTCAAGTAATATCATACGCACCTCGTATTGTACCCTTAGTACCATCGAAAAACACATAAACATTCATAAAACTCAAACTCGCACAGGAAAACAAACTTTACAAAATAGGGTGGACGTACCCGTCGTCGGCGCCGCTATATTTATTATCCGATTATTACCACAAAACGCTTTCACATTACAGTGCCCCTCGGACGTGTTATTGCACAGTCCGGCAGTAGGGGCGCTCACCCTACCGCATCACGTGAGACGTGAATAAATTCAATTAAAACCTAGTTGCCAGTTCGTTATTCGAATATTTTCGATGTGATTAAAAAACTGATATTCTAAATCCGGAAATTTTAGTCTAGTGAAATTGAGTCGTGACGGTTTTTTGTTGAGCCAATGTTTTATATTTGACATCAGTATGATATTTTGCAAATGTATAGAATTTGATACGGGCGTATTTTATAAGTAAATAAGTATTTTACACGAATATGAAACAAGTAATCAATTAAGAAAAAACGAAAACGTACAGGCTGAACATCAAAATATATCACAATTCCCTCGCTTTATAAGCAAGATTAAACGCAATGTTTACCTCAATTCCCAAAGACTCCGAAATAAATTCAATCATAGAAGTACCTAACGTTGATGAAACGTAACGTCGATTCAATTCCATAATGGCGGACAATTTGACTCCTCCCGACCCACATTTTCTGTCAGAATTTCGCCAAAAATGACGTAACAAAATAACTACAAACATCTTGTCATGACGGTTGATTCGTATAACGTATTTTCGTTTTCTCCATTCTTCCACTCAAAAGGGAAGTCTGAATTAATATCAGTTATTTATGAAATGTCGACGGGAACAGACGTCTTGATGATCAGCGTTTTTCAGGATAATGGTTTTTGGACGACAAAGTGGGTTTGTCATGGTTTGTTAATTAGTAAACAGATCTACGGAAAAAAATACGAAGCTTTTTAGATTGTTGTCGAGTTGTTTTTGGATTTTTTATCTCCAGTAATGTTGATAAGTAGTTGTCGTTCGTAAAAAACATTTTCCAAAAAAAAACAACCGACTTCCGAAAAAACACTAAAAAGTGAAAAATAATTTTAAATTCGGAAGTCGGTGAAATGGATATGTATTTTAATTTTTTGTCACTACCTTCCGAAATTAAGGTTATTTTTCACTTTGTAGTGTTTTTTCGGAAGTGGGTTGTTTTTTTTTTGGAAAAAGTTTTTATTTTTCACTTTTTAGTTATAGTACCTACCCTACTAATTCGAAATTTTTTCATCCTTGGGGTCAAAACAATGCATGTTTACACGATAGCAGCAATCGCGGTTTATTTACTGTTATTTTTTGGAGAGTTCCGTTGTCTGTCTCCGAAACGCATCTGCATCCGCATCTGAAATTTGAAAAATGGAACCACACGGGAAGCCCCAGCTTTCAAATAAAAAATGAAACATCAAAATCGGTTCACCCAGTCGAAAGTTATGAGGTAACAAACATTTAAAAAGAAAATCAGACAGTCGAACCTTTTTTGTAGTCGGTTAAAAAAATATCATAAGTCACATAGTTAAGTTCATAAGAGTGACCACATTTTTTAAAATCCTATTCAATCATTATAATAGATTACCTTGATGATCTTCGAATAGCATTTTCTTTCAGAATTTGAGTGGAATTGCGATTACAATTCATCCGTAATTTACAAAGATTTCTTTGTAAATTACGGATGAATTGTAATCGACTACTGGGATTGTCAACGAAAATGGCAGCTTGATTAAAAGCTTGTAAATGAAACTTACTAGAGAATGAGCAACAGCGTTCTCTATGTACCTATTTGACCACCATACTGCGACCGCCAACCCGTCTGCCAAGCGTGGCGATTATGGCACCCCCCATATCCCCTTTTGGGGAGGCTTATGTCCAGCAGTGGACGTCTTTCGCCTGATATGATATGATTATGAAATCAAAACGTAATTACATTTTTCAAATCCACATTAAACTCCAACTAGTCACCAAAATATACCTTGTTTTAAATACTTATGAACTGAATTAATTCCATTCTATTCTAGACAGTGTTCTTTGCTTTAATTAAAACAGTGTGCTTTGTTGCACCATAAATTACTAACTGCGTTTAACACTAAACATATGCAAAACATCTCTCTGTATCTGTCATTTTCAAACGATTGACAGAAATAGAACGATGATTAAATTCGTTTACCGCAAAACTAATGATTTGTGACAAAATTTTCGAACATATGATGCAATGAATTAGCATTAACCTTCAAAATGATTCAGAATTTGATTGAAAGTGTGTTACCCAATAAGGGACTTTCTTCCGCGAAATGAAACCCCACTTTAGACTGAATTTAGATTCTGGAGCCAGCAAACCCTTTTCCATCATTTTCCAAGGTCATAAAGAAGTCATGGCTCATGACATACCATCGCAGAGTGGTTTACAATTAGCTAAGAATACGCCGCGGTGCAGCTCAGCCAAACGATGTTCGCGGAATGGCGGACTGGAGCGTTATTCTGTAATTTATTACTGTTGGGTAAGATTTAGTTATGTTCAGTTTTAGACGAGATTATTGTTGGTGGAGATGAGTTGTTTAGTGTGCTAAGTACCTAGTTAACAGCAAGCTAGATACTTGCCAAACGCGAGCCTATTCAATACAAAAATAACATATTTGATTAAAATTATACATATAGGGCATTTTTGAACATTGCTTAAAAAGTTAAGATCAACGTAAGGCATAACCAAACTTTTTTGACATTTAAACGTTCTTCAAGCAACTTTTATAAGTAAACCCTCTGCCAGTGGTGCGGGTTGTTCGAAAGAGATACCGCGGCCCCTGGCACACAGGCAACTGAGGGAACACGGGTGGGTTTTAGTCAGTAAAAGTCTGACACGTCCTCCTGCTCCACCCAGAGCGAAGTCATTGGATGATTTCCAACCCAGAAAAAAAAACCCTATAGTGATGCAACTATGCTTTATTCAATAATGCCTATTGGCACTTCACATAAGTATCAATTATACGACACAAAAACCAAATCGTTTCCTTTATAAAACCAAATGTGCATTCGTATCATGCCAGGCTGAGTCATGTTTGAACGCTATCCTGGAATCGAAAGCCTAATAACAAGGAATTTACATACGGCTCCCACTGACATAAAATGCGTATACCTAATAATTATAGTTCGATAGAAACGCAGGCACTTGAAATTTTCTTTTATTACTCTCGTCATAAATGCTACAGATTATACAGTCAAGTTTCTTTCTATAATTACAGCTTGTCTTACACCAAGAACTTACAAGACAGTAATATATGGGCAATTAACTTTACAACGGTAGCAATCAGCAGGTTTTATTGCGACAAGACCGATTCAAGATGGCGGCTTGAAACTTGTCTGACACTGACACTCATCAATTTTTATTAGCGCAATGACAGCTACATTAATTTCTTAATTACAAGTAATATGTTGAATTCTTATGTTAATGTGTTCATTATTTGCCTTTTAAGTTGTCTTATTTGTGTTTCTGTGTTTTATTGAAGGAGTGATGAAATTTTTAATATTTGGTTAATTGTACTTTAACGTTTGGTCGCATATATTATTTTATTCATTCTCACAGCTTTTACGCGACACTCGTTTAACAAAACTATAATCCTCCAAAGGTTGGCATTATGCAAATTAGACTAAAGAATTCTTTCTTTTTTAACGGCGTCAATTATGGCTATAGTTTTAACAAACTCTACTTCATGTTCTCTTCATAGCTTCCTAGTTTTATTCTTGAGAAAATACTTCTAATTCAGTAAAAAAATACTACAGATAGAAGTATCCACCTTTTCCTCTATTCTTTTATTCCATTACCTCTATGGCACGCAAAGAGGCGGCTTACATTCAGCCTAAAACCGGAAAAAAAAAACAAATAAAAACTTTTTTACAAATCACTGCACGTACAAAGCAAAACTTTTTACGAATCTTATTCAGGGCGGATCTTTTGGAAAATATTCGGGGTTCCAAAGTTAGGAATATCAGAATAGGGGCATTATCCGGCCGACTTGGCACCTTCGTTAGCCGGGCTTCGGAGCCGTCTTAAGGGGATACGACCAGTCGGGTGAAAAATACAGATACCGATGAACTGTGCCCTGTAGTGTCTGGGATTATTTTTATTCTCTTGCTGAGGATTTTTTAGTTTCGCTATTTCGAAATGTTGCGAAGACGGTGGTGGTACCCGGGTTTTAAATATGCTGATATTAATTGTACCTATCTATTGGAAAAGTAGGGATAGAAATTGTCTTCATTGAACATGTAAAATTGTGTATAAATATGAAAATGGATCTACCTGCATCTCGGGTCCGAAAATCGGCGATATGAAATTCTTCCTCATAGAAAAAATATTTTACAAAAAAACCTTAAAATTTTCAATACAAACTGCAGCCATTATGTTCAAGATTTCAAAAATCCAAATGAGCGTTAGAATGTCGAATGCGCTTGGAACTTACATCAAAAGTCCATTTCGGGCGATACGTCTTAGAATCGACCAACTATCGAGATTCGAACGTCTCCACCTTTTGAAATTCAACGATATTTTAATGGCCACTATCGGGCTGGGTCGATTGATTTCTTTTTTCCCTTTTTTTTTTCAAGTTCCGCTCTTGAGCTTTGACAGAGCCCGATATTGCTTCGAAGCCCGACTTTTTATTTACGGTTCGAATGGTAAATAGACTTCAGTGTTTACACCAAAAGGTTTTGATTTTTAGCTAAGAGTTTATTTGACTTATTGATTGAATTTCCAATGGTGTTTGCCGCTTAAACCTTTGATTAAGGTTTACGGAGAAAGCTTACGAAGCCAGGAATGTTATCTTGACCAACAGCGTTCGTTAATAATTCATAGACGGAACTCCGCACCCGATCCTTGGAGTCTTATAATCGGTTAAAATCGGTCTTATATCCCTTAGAATCGGTTCACTGTTGTTTATAATAACAGTATTGAATAACAAACATCATCTTTGTCAGACAAGCATATCCTCACATGTATTCAAGCAATTCTGACTCTAAAACCAATGCATTTTGGATGACTATCGCATGGACAAAGCGCAGTTGTTAACAATGTCATTTCGAGTACGTTATGTTAGTAAACCACTCTACGCCGCAATGAATTTCAGCTTCAAAATGATTTGTTATAGCAATACAAATATATTTACTACCGACCAATTTAAATAGACCCGGTATAACATGAATAGTTAATAGAATTGTCTGTCAATACTAATTGGTCGTGTTTGCATAATATTTGTTTAAGTTGGGACTGATTGGGAAGCGGTGGCTTTTAAATAACGTTATTGCTGCCTTACAAAGCTTGTTTGATACCACTTTCCGTGTCTCTGAACACAGTTTTATAGAGAACTGAAGCGAATAGGATATTGGAAATGGTTTATTTTACTTATAGCAAAAAATTACGGATGACGACAAAATCTAAACATACGTATCTATGATAAAATGGTTACGAAGAATTTTTCTCTGGATGTATGTTCCGGATTGGGGCAAAAACGGCTGAATGGATTTTGATGAATTTTGGCACACAGATAGTTTACAACCTGGATTAATAGAAAGGGTATTTTTAGTCCCGGTAGTACGTTCCCGAGGGATATTTTCCGACATCCACACGGGCGATACCGCTGGCAAAAGCTAGTACAAAATAACAATATGTACACACGGCCACACATCAAGCTATACCTTTTCAAAATAAGCTGATCTCGCATTATATAGCATTTCCATACGATGCGAGATCAGCGTAAACTGGAAACGTATAGCTTGATGTGTAGCCATGTGTACCATTGCTTCCTTTATAATAATGGTTTCCACTGTAGGTACCGTAGGTTTAAAAAGTTTTTAAAAAATTAAATATTTTCTTTCGAATGTCGGTGTAGGTCATCATCTAACTCATTCATTTCAATTAGTCCATTTTAATTGAAATAAATTATTTTTCTTTGACGTAAGATGACCGTTTTTTCTCCAACTGTTCTTTACGTACCTACTACGGCTGATTAATTGATTATTCGATACAAACCTTAATTTTGTAATCTTTATATGAATGTCATCGGTTAGGTTACGATCACACGCATCACAGCCACACCATAACGACAACTCGTGGACGGGCGCTAATTTGTATGAAAATGAATAGTTTATTCGCACAGACTACATTTGACGGTCAAATCAACCAATTTGGGCGATGCTGACCACATCAAGACCACGTCGCAACCATCAACGAGACTGCGCACTAGCGGCTGACCACATCGCCAACACAACGATCTCTCTGTCTGCAAACACTAGCCACAAAGTTATCACATCTACCGACTACTACCGACAACGGAACTGCACGAAGTTGCAGCGACACTATCCACACGTTTGTCGCTCTGATGTGGTGTGGTTGTACTAAGTGTGAACGAGCCTTTATATTAAATCCAAAACGCGAAATGTTCTATTAGAATGGTGTCGTTTGTGTGATATGGGCCCCGCGGACTATTAGCTGTCATTAGCAGGTACATGGCAGTAATTTGTTAATTGAACTGACAATGCAAACAATACACTCGTCCTATCCCAAATTGAATGGAGCTGGGTAGAGTTAGTGGGGATTTCTGTGCTCGGAAAATGGTATTTAGGTTGAAAATGGCTTAAATAGAGGCTGAGCGGATTCTAGTTTTTATAATCGCGTCGGAATAGCCCAAGAATAATAATGCTTTAACCTGAAAAATTTGGAAAAGGTGATATATGATGCTGTATTTTATTTTCAAACCTGTTCACCAAAATAGCTAAATTGTGTCTTAGTGACATTTCGTTCTACATCGACAAAGACTAGACCTGTTTTTAACTTCTAACAGAATTCCTCAAATATTAAAACAATGGCAGTCAGTAACAATACTTATCTACATAAAAAATAACATCGAGAAACCGCTGTACAAACATCTAAGCGCTCCTCAATCGCACCACATCAATATTTACCGTGGCAACACTAACATCATCCTCTATGCAAATGTTCTGGAGTCCTCCATAAACAAAGGTATTGTCGACAGAGATTAACTTTCCGTTAATGATACCGTTACATGCACCCTCCAGACCTCGACTAAAGCCGAGTCTAGCCGAATCTAGCCGAGTCTATCCGACTCCTTCATGTATTTGCTAACATAAGGAGTGTGTATCCAGACTGTTTGGATTAGAGCCTGTACTCGTAAAATAGGATGTTAATATGAGGAGGGAGGCTGGTAGTATGCTGCTAAGCAAAATGAAGTATCTTTACGCTAATATCTATCTTTAACTCTTAACAAAAGTGCATATAGTCTAAAAGTGGTATAAATAAGAAAAAACAAAACAATACCTCTTCTCAAATTAAAAACAGAAGCAGAAGTTCCGAATTCAAACAAGCCCATAGCCAATTGGTCTTAAAAAACAGCAACCAAAAACACATTTGAACATCGAACAAAACAAAACTCAATAAGCACAGGCGCCATTGATCATTCGGTAACGCACGGAACAGTTTACGAAAGTTTCCAATTTTCGCTAACGACCCGCGAAGAGACTGGCCGGTTACTTCATTATTTTCCAAAATTGTACGTGAGGGTTTCCTTTTCTGTTTCGTAACTTGATGTATGATTAAAGTTTCTGTCCTTGGCTCGTTTTCTTTTTTCTGTAGTGTAATTTGGCGCGAAATTCTCGTTCGAGCACAGATTAAAAATAATCTACTACGCAGGTTAAGTGAGTTCAAGAAGTTTTATTGTCTGTGAAATTGTGGGGCGTGTTCTGATTGTTGCAGATTACGTTTCATCAATTTGGTTAAGCTTTTGAATGATAATATAACCAAAATAATTATTTTTGTTTGCGCATTGGATTACTGCTCATGTCGAATATATTATCGCTAATTTAACGTTTGAATGAGCATAATCGAGGCAAATTGTCGGTCATTCATTACAGATTAATAATGTGTGATCTATTTCAACAGTTTAAATTAACATAGACAAAAAATATTATTTAGCAACTTTACATTCAAAATTAATTTCGAAATTCAGTTTTAATTTTCTAAACAGAAGGAAAGCTTCTTTGAAAGTAAAATTCGTCGCGTAATCAACCGAAACCCTCCAGTCAACATTTACCTGTCCTTTCTCTTAATATCTTAATATCGTCCCTTAGCTAACAACACCGCATAAGTCATTTTTACCAACTTTACAGGAGACGAAAAAAACTGTCTATTTAAAAAAATCGGTGGAATTTTTCTGTTGTTACTTAATAAATGCCCTAGTTAGCGGTTAAGAAATAATTAATTATACTTATTTTGACGATTTACTTTATTTTAACTTTTATTTTGTGACTTGAGCTGTGTTGACTGATACTTTATTAGATTAAGGCGGTGTTGTTTACGGAAATGTTAGGGAATAAGGTATCTATTAATAGATGATTTACAAAGAAAAGTTTTATTAAGAAATATTTCAAGAATAATTAACAATCGTTATTAACATAGCATACTCACGTTAATAACATAAGTAACTATAACCTACATCTTAAGAATCACTTTGTTGAGATCGATTGCTTAATTAGTGACATACGAACCGTGCAATTTTTTATTTTTTTTATATTAATAGGTAAATATTTAAAACATAGTCTTTAATAAACTCGAACGAAACAAGATATAATAGCAATAAAATTATAAAAATTAAAAATAATACTCGAAATCTCTAGTCTAACAATTAGTTGCAGACTTTAGCGATTGCTGTGCGGAAGGTCATCATAAGAAGAGTGGCAACTAGATGGTAATACACTTTTTAGGTCTTGCAAATCTTCATACTTCCGCTTTGCAATTGGTATTCTAGCTGCATACAATTTCTGCAGGTGATTTATTTATTTAATGCTGTTAATTGGCGTGGGACGATGTGGTAACGGCTGAAGCTCGTCATCAAAACCAATTTTATACCAAATTGTGCCATTTGGTCTGTATTCTAGCATACGGACATCTGTGACGACTGAGTCACCTGTCTTTTTACCAGGCCGTATAGATTTATAAATAAATTCACTTCTAGCTGCTTTAGTTATAGCCATGTATTGTTGTGGAAGGTAAATTTCTTTACCTTTTTGTTTACACTCTATTGCACTGTGTACGGAATCACATTCCATGTGGGTATGGCCTTTTCCAGGTACTTTTGAGTAATCACAATATTTTTTTCAAACGCTAAACGTATTAAAGCATTGCTTAAGGTAACATTGCGATTTTAAGCACAACAGCTATCGGAATATAAAATCACAGGCAATAATTTCTGACTCAAAACCTTCTCTAGATGGTCTACTAAGCATGAAGCAAAAACAGAGGCTTCGAGCGTGCTATTTGACTCATTGAACCAATAACACATTACTTCCTTAGTTGCTAAATTGTATAATGTAAAATTATGGACGCATAATTTAGTTTTATAATAAATAGCACTGGCTTGAAGATGCGAGGCCAATTTGACCGATTCAACATCCTGTGTAAATACGTGACAAGCTCCGGACTCTTCTCTTTCCTGGCTCGATCTTTCTTCAACACATGTTGAGCGTAATCTTCATCTGTAATGTTTCCAGTTTTATGACTGCAACATACGTCACACTGATCTTTCTTCGGGTGGCTCAGATTGAGTTTCAAAAATAATCTGTCAAATTATTTACGGCCAAGGTATTCTTTACCCTCCAACTAACATTTCTCTTTATACTCGTATGTGTGATAGAGCTCGGTGTCATGTTCGACTAAATTGATTCTAAATATTCTCGTGATGTTTTAGCACGACAGTAATGCGACGGCATCTTTGGAAGACCTGCTAAAAACATTTCAACATAGGTTTTCTTCAATTTTCTCTGGATTTCTGCGATTACTGGTTGAAGTAGACAAATCGGGAGGCATGGCAGTCTGTTTTTGTCAGCCAATATCTGACAAAACAATCTTTAATGCCAAGAATGGCCAACTCGGTTCACTCCAGGGATCAATTTCTTCTCCATCCATAGTGTATTTCAATTATTGAGCTGCCTAAAAGAAATAAAATACATTTTGAAACACCGCGTAAGTTAAAAAATAAAGTTAGTAAACACCGCTTAAGTAAATGAAGACATTCTATTATCATTTCTTTCTATATTAATACGCGTTAAATCAACAAACATTACTTTATTATATAGCTTACCTCGTAATCTTCAATTAAAACTTCTTGCATAGACCTTTCAGCTATAAAACTCTCATGAAAATATAATAATCACGGTGCGCGAAGTACTTTTACTAGAAAAGTATGACAGACTAACGACTTGGGCGGTGTTGAGAGGCCAACCAACTTGCGCGCTGTCACTACTTTTCGAATTACGGCTTCTTATTGGCTGAAATCTATATCATGTGACCAATGGTTAGACGCGCAATGAGCAGCTCCATCTAAAGGCATTCAAATGTGAAAACCGCCAATTTTCGACTTGAGCGGTGTTGTAAGCTAAGGGACGATATTCCAGTACATTAATAACAATTAACGCTCTCTCGCCTTCAATAATTCAATCTTTGCCTTCGGAGTCGAGTTAGAGAGAATTAAAACATTTCCACCATTGCCCTCGGGGAGTTTAAAGGGAAAATTTTCGAAGGCGTTATGAAAATTGACGTTATCTATTTTTGTATTTACTTTGAATTAATTTCGCTGGGAGACTGCGTCGGGAATAAGTTCACTTTGACTATGAATATTGTACTACTTAAATGGCCCGGTCTTTTATGCTGTATGAATGTAACCAAAGTGGCCATGAGTTTTTAAATACCGTTAACAATTCGACTTACGATATTGTCACACACGTGGCAAATACAGAACACAAAATTTTTGAATAAATTCACAAACACAAATCTAACAAAAACAATCCATTGATCCGAAATCCGAGCCAACACATCACATCGAAGAAAAAAAAAAACAACATAGTTGTATACAGTAAAGGCGCCGTATTAAATTTGGTAGCACTTTAGTGCTCTTGGGTTGAGCTCTTGACGCCTATGCTCGTAAAGTAATGTTATTCGGCGTATAACGCGCCTTGGGAGACCTCCAGGCAGCTTCACGGCTTCGGGTATAAATTTTTCATGAACCAAGGACGGCCGAGTGATTGAAAAAAGCCTTCCGCGATATTGGTACTCATTGACGGGGCGTGGCCATCTGAGTCAACCAAGATGAAATTGGTTTTTGATGTTGGCAAGTTGAGCTGCAATGGGCACTTTTATCGTGGCATCAATTTGGTAACTCTTGCGTTTCATATTTGAATTGGAGAATTTCTTACACGTTGAAATATTGTTTGCCATATAAATTACCAGTTCTAAGACGCAATTTCACTAACCATTAACAAGTGTCTTTGAATAAAAACAATCAAATCAAAATGAAACATCGGGTTTCTTCCCAAAATAATCATAGTACTGTTCAATTAATTATTCCGTATCTTAATAACTTTTGACTTGCTCATAATTAATTGCTTCTCCTAACAACCAAAATAATTTAACACTAGGTGTGGTAGGTACTGTCATTTGGTCTTTATAGTCAACACTTCACTTTCTTTTCACTCCAAAAATCTGTGATACCAGTTAAAGACTTATCAGACCGTTATTTCACCAGCCATACACAACGTGTAACGGAAAGGGTATATACATACCAAGAGCACGGCTTCTTTGGATGATATCAAACGAGTTTGGAAGGGTTTTTTAATACTATCTCTACATGTTCGGAAATTATGAAATTTTTCAATACATTGATACCAGATACCAAATCATCAAATTGAAATAAACACATCACTCTGAAGAGATTTATCGTGATATTGGCAAGTAATGTGGAAAGTTATTGACCTACGTAGTGTGGTGACATATTTGTTATTATTTGAATTTAAAAAACATATAACATCGAAAATTTGGTATCAATTCTTACAGTATTTTATTTTGAGCTGAAACTATGTATAGTGATTCTATACCAGCTGTTCTCTTTAGTGCTTAAGGATAGCAATAGGGTTTCTATTACACCCTGTATACGTCCTTTTTCGTATTTTCAATTAAAATTCTTTAATCAAAACTGTGACGTTGCAAGTCGCTCCAGGTATAATTCTCAGCATATTAAGGCAATCTTGACTGAGGATGGGCCAACCCGCCCTGTATCGCCGCGAGCCATCAGCATAATTGATAGTGGAGGAAAGGGGGATGGGAGGAACCTATCCTCCCAAGGTTAAGACCTCCGTTATCTCGGATGAGGTGGTGACGTGTCCGTGAGACGTCGATAATTCTTGTATTACGTCTTAGGTTCGTATAATAATATAGGTTTTTCGAGGCGCGTTCAGGACGTTAATAAAACTATAAGGTTATTTTACACATGAAGGTAACTTAAACATTTAAAACAGTATGCTTAGATGATTTGGTCATGTTGTGAAGATGAAAGACGACTAAAGAAAGGTATTTACAAAACAGATATGAGTGGTGACGTCGAGAGGGGACGCCCTAGAATGACATACATATGATTACATACAATATACAGGGTGTTTGGCAGAACGTTGAACATACGAAAATGGTGGATAGGTTCATTTGCTACTTACTCAGCCCTAATTTATGTGGCCCTGGCACCCTGGATATTAAAAAAAAAAAATTTTTGCTTTCTTCTAGTTTCAATTTTTAGGCAGATTCTTATAAAATTATTGCTTTATTCAGATGTTAGCTAGAAAAAAAATTATGAGCCCTCAAACTTACAGAAAGATGTAAAAAATACTTAAATCTTAATTTCAACTTGCATTAAAAAAAAAATTGCCTGTTTTACCCATTTTTAATAATAAATACACTTTAAAGCTAAGAAAGTGTTGAAACTAGAAGAAAGCAAAAATTTATTTTTTTAAATATCCAGGGTGCCAGGGCCAAATAAATTAGGGCTGAGTAAGTAGCAGATGACCCCACCTATCCACCATTTTCGTATGTTCAACGTTCTGCCAAACACTCTGTATAATGACATTCAGGTGCGTAGTACTCACAACCAGTATTCGTGTATGACCAGATGTATGAACGTAAACAAAGCAAAAGGAGTACCTATGTATGGATTGTGGCAGATCTGCCAGGGGTGCGGGTTGTTCGAAAGAGATACCGTGGCCCTTGGCACATAGGTAACTGATGGAACACAGGTAGGTTTTAGTCACTAAAAGTCTGACACGCCCACCCAGAGCGGGAGAAGTTATTCGACGATTTCCCACCCTCAAAAAAAAAAAGGATCTTCCATGGCCATGGGCAACTTAAGAAACGTTTATCAAACAAATAGTCATGCTTCCGAAATAATTTTAAAACTCCTCGTACACAAGACCGATTAATTAAAACAGGTCTAAGGCAACTTACAAACTCTCCTTAGTAAAACACAAAAATATTAAATTTTGTTTCTTATTAACAATGCAGATGCTTTCACAAAGTTTGATGTTTGTTTTAATTTTATTCCACTTAGCCACTAGGTACAACGTCTGAAATAATTCAATTTAAATTTTCCACGAAGAGAACAACGTAGCGTAGAATTGTTTTAATCTTTATTACGTAGGGTTTTGTCAATTTTGTGGAATTGTTGTCGTTTTCGTTATTTATAAGATATGTCTCGGAAATTCGGAGATGAGATCTAAGGACCAACTAATAGTTTTAGAGAAAATTTTCTGACAACACGTTGTCATGGTAGAAATGTTGCTATATCTATTTAGTTAGTCGACGTTCATATGGACGTAGTAAAACCGTTGCAGGATTTTTTGGCGAACTGTATCTTCAACGCACTGCTTAGCGCCGAGAGAAGAATATCGAATAGAGACAGTTACATTTTCAACGCGCTGAGTAAACTCTCTATGCTCGGTTCAATACCGAGAGTTGAAAATTCAATGCGCGAAAGATCCTGCCACGATTTTATAACGTCCTTATGAACGTCGATCTACTGTAGCTACACGCAATAAGCCTTTTAGGCTTCATCCACTGAAATCATTGACACATTAATAGACTCCATAGCATGTCCAACACGATTACCCTTCGAGTTAGCAGCCAAAACCAATAAAACACCAAAAACAGCATCAGCAACCACAATGTGCGCTACATAATTTCCATTAGCATTTAGTTATGAATCAATTCCGCTGGCCAACCGCCGGGGGCTGGAGGTGTCCGGGGGTGTCAGCGTCCGGACTCCAACTGTCCGATTGAATAATCAATCAGCAAAATGCAAATAAGGCTGGCAACAGGCGTTGGACTGCGGTCCTGTTTTTGGGCCCATCTTCAACCAAGATATTGTTCTGCAGATTCCGTTTATCTTGCGATTAAGTTTCCGTTTGTTCTGCGTGTTTGAGAAGTTGCCTTTCCTGGCTATGATAGTTTTGGAGTTGCCATTTCTGAGTTTTGCGGAGGATTGCATGTTACTTTGCGGATTTGCGTGTGTGACATCGTGCGTTGATTTGATGTTACTGGCAAGTCTGAATACTGATTACTGATACAGGGTGGCAGGGGGGGGGTGGATTGACGCAAACCAGGATTCTGTACATGATTATGGAAAAAAAATGTTAGTGATGCCTTAAAGGTCGCATCTGCTTGTATACCTAAAGCTATCATAAAAATAGATCTGCGGTTAAGTCTGTTTTTTCAGTCTCTAAGCAAGTTTGTTGATTTTATTTTCCAATATTTATTGAGGTTAATTGAAAAGTCCATTTAGTTTATTGAATGTGACGTTTTGAGTTCGTATTTTCTAAAAACTATGCAGGAGTAAGTACTAAAAACAATAGGACAAATAAGTAAGATTATTTCCCAGAATATAAGATCATTTCTCAAAAACCAATATAATTTCGCAATCTCATCACAAAACGTAGTTACCGTTTAAAGGAGTCATCCAATATAATTTTCTGGAAAAAAAATAACACTGAAATAATTTCATCCCATTTAAGTTTCAGTTGGAATAAAATTCAGGAGCTTATTACAATCTGTAATCTTATCAGGAGCAAAGCCATCCTACCATTTAGGATTTCCGTAAAGCCTATTTTGTGGAAACGGAAAAATCTGGCGCAATTACCGTCCGCCATGAGACAAGCATTTTGTGAGAACAAAGCTATTAGAGTGGGGAACAAAGCGGCTGGATATTGGAACTTCGAGATGGGAGAATGATGGAGAGATTCGTACAAAGGCTTGTTATTGAACTAGATCTTCAATGCTGGAAGCTTTATCAATCAAACATGAACTAAAAGGAGAAATATTAAAATTCAGTATGACTTTTCACATATCTACTTTCACGCGATCAAGCTTATTTCTGTCTGGGCTAAACAGAAAGCTATAGATTTCCAGCAAGTGTCATTTACTTGTTTTATGTTAAATAGTTATTTCAAACCATCCTGCCCTCATTTGTATGGTCTCCTCCTACTCTTACAGCCATTCACATTCATACTCAAAATTGAACGCACTATTTTTGTTTTTTTTTAACGTTGCCCCACACTAGGAATTACTCCTGTATTGTGGGTGCGTTTACAAACATTTAAATACACATACACAAACAGCCAGACCCGGAACAACTACTTGTAGGTCATACAAATATTTGTTCCGTGCGGGAATCAAACCTGCTACACGCAGCACAGCAGTCAATCGCTTAACCACTGCGCCAACCGTGCTGTCTATGTATGTACTCTGTCAAAGATTATATGGCTAGAATATGGGTGACTATCGAGTTGACGTCTAAAAGAGAAGAATTTATCGAAAAAAAGACATGTAGCGCCAACCCCAAATATTTTGAGATAATGGCAGGAAAATAATTATGTCAAATAGTCATTTAGATATAAATAACACTACGCAGCCAAAACATTACAGGAAACTTTTAAAGTTACATTAGAAAATTCTTTAATTTTGGTTCTAATATACGAAAACCGTAACCTCCTATCCCAAATCAAGATAACCACGTTAACAAGTGTTAAAGGGTCTATTGTTAAGGTCTTAGAGGCGAGTATTGTTTAAAGTTCACTTAAAATCGGGCGCTTATAATATCTTGAGCCGACACCTGGGATTTAATCGTACTGCTACTCTTTGTGTTGTACTCAATTGTTTCTTAGTAAGGAGTCGTTCAGAACGCGTTCTGATTTTCTGAATGTGAGTAGAGTGTTTCTCGAGTGATTAAGTATTAAAACACAGTTACTAGAAGATCTATAGTGCGCACACTAACTTCTTATATTAGAGCAAGGAATCACCAAAAGGTTTCACTTGAGGTGCGATTAAAAAATACTATCGCGGTCCGTTTGGTACACGATTACTAGCAACCAGCATTTTTCTTAAATAAGTAATGATACCTGAATGTATTTTGTTTTAGTGATAAACTTTATTGTATAATTATGGGCCGCTCAAAATAGGTCGGTGGTCCGGATTCGGACCGTGGTTTGCCATTTGGTAACTCCTGTATTAGTATTAAATCAGGGTACTTAGGTACTTGTCGGTTATAATAAAGAATAACTTATGAATGTCAAAGATTTGCAGGGAACGTGAAAAAATACCAAACAAAAATAACAAAGAGCCCTTCAACATCTCTCCCCTTTTATTTCAGCCTAAAACAATAAACTGCTGAATATCAGGGTCTTCCTGGAGTTATATATAACAGCAATCGGGTAGTTGACCGCGCGACCATCCACCTAATATGTCCACCAATCAATAATCCATTACGTTATAATAACATTTGCTGCGACAACCGAGAACGAGCATTACCTATGTAAGTCCACAGTAGAAGCCATCGTACGTTTACCCGCTGTCGAGGTATGATGAATGGCTCTCGATAAGGTAAAGTATTAAGTGTAGTAAGCGCTATGCACTGCGTGTGGTGGTCATAAACGTTTAGCAGTCATACTCATGACGGTTGCTGTTAAGCCAAGACGTATGTTTTACGGTTGCAGATTTACGATAGTAAGGGATTGTAAAGGTTGATGAATATTGTCCAGGTATAATAGTGCAGCTCAAGAAACTTGAGTGAAAAAAAAAACAAATAAAAACAGAAGAGTTTCCTTATAAGAAAGACCAGTCTGCCTGCGCCTTTAGTTAAAACAATGAAAACGGAATAGATAAGGATCTTTCCGGAGCGTTTATTGAAATGTATGTATCAGTGATTTGATTCGGAACGTATTAATTAACGTTTGCTCCTGAATGAACTGTCTTGTACAATTTTAATTTCTCAATTGAACCTTAGATTCGAAGATATCAAGCCAATCTATAATTTTATTAAGGCAAGATATCGGTACCCTGTGTTAAACGTCATAGTTACCAAAACAATAATGAATCTTGATACTTTTTTTATGGCTTAACCTTTTCTGCCCGCTGTGTACATCGACCATTTAGAATCTAACTCCAAAATGTTCAACCACGATTCAAAATCCCATTAACCACGTAAATCACGAATCTTCAATCCAACCTTATCGCCAATTGTCCCAAATGTGGGTCAGAGCCATGCACAGCGACATGTGAGTTATCGCAAGACTCCGTAATGGCGTCGTTTGCGTGTTTTAATGCCCAAGTTCCACCATAACATAAGAATATGATGGAAACTTCTCGAATGTAGGTGAATGACGGGCAATACATTCGCGATATGTAGATGAGAGCAAGTATGTGACGTCAGTAAAGTTTTAAGGGTTGTTTTAAGTTGACAGTCGAGTTACTGTCCTCTTGAGTGTATTTTTGTTGGAAGAGTGAAACAATGTTGGTACCGAATGCTTTAAATGTATTTTTTTTTTTTTTCTTTTTTCATTTTGGCTTCACACGGTTTGTGCATTTAGCCAGTGTCAAGTAATTTTTCTATTAGATCAAGTAAATGGCCCGATATCGGGCACGAAGTTACAAAACAGTCATAGTCGTCGTTAGTCAGTCAAGTCAAATCAAAGTTATTGTAAAGCGGTAGTAACTTTACAACAACCTAATAGGAGTTTTTGGGGGGAACACGAAAAGTCCACGTTAGTCACTTATTTTCACCTTCACTACACTTGTGCACTCACACGTAACTAAATTGAATAATTCACTATCAAAATTATACAATTTAATTCGCTATTTCACTAAATTCCATGAAAATGAAAATTCGTGCGACATGTTCCAACGCGATCCCGCCAAAAACTGTTAAATGTATTTAATATAATGTGGTGTAGGATGACAGGCAGTTGACACTTTCCTTCATTGTGTTTTGTTTTATTTTTATACAAATAATAAAATGGAATGTCACAATCTATGGTCACTTTAATGTCAATTACAGATTTAGTACATACTAATTCCATGCAAATTATTTAAACAGAATTAGAGTAACGAGTTTGAATCAGAATATAATGTAAGAATGTGTCTTTTATAAGAACAGCCAATTACACAGAAATAATTTAATCAAATCGCGAGCCATAAATAAAATCACAATGTGTCCTCAAGGACGGACTCAAGAAGCAGAAAGAAAAGAAAAATTAATAAAAGCATAATAATAACAAAACATGTCGGATCAGAAGTCCATAATTCAGTGGTGGAACGTCGGCCGGAAACGGTGTAACTGCCGGATCCGGTTGCTTTCAGTTCAGACGTTCGACAACGTCTTAGGGTTCAATCGGGGGTTTTGTGATAACCTTTAGGGTCTAAAACTTACTTTAGGCGAGGAAATGGTTTTATTATGTGTTTAAATAATTTGCTCTTTTGGTATTATTTCACAATACAAAAAACGAGCAGTGTGCTATAACTACTTGTTGGTTTTAAAATCAAAAGTTGTTAGATTACTGTAGTAATTGCGAATCGCATAAAAACAGGTGAGGAAAGAATGTGATCAAACTCGAATCCATCCTATAAAATAAAAATAACACAATTCAAATTCACAAAAATATCTTCCAATTCGTGTTAGAACAAAATATTTGCAAAGCGTACAGGAATTTGTACTGACATTTTGGATATTTTTGCATGCGATTTGTATACCTACGTAACAGCATACGCAGCACGTAAAATCCCTACATGAAACAGGCATTTATTTGTTTATATCATTCTCAGAATAAAAACGTAACACCTTAATAACAATAAAACATCCATCGATCATCCAAAAACATCCACATAATCACCACGCTCCAATTTCTTATCCACATCCTCACAAGTGAAAATAAATATACGGAACACTGAATTATTTATGACAGTATACGCTTTCGATACTTTTTTCTAAGATGGCCGCCACGGAACCGGATGTCCCCGGCGAATCGTTCCGGAGGCGTTACGGCGACTATATAAATTACATGTTTCGATACATCAGAGAATTCGAAAAGGTAAATTTTTTTTTTTTCTTCGGATGAAAATATCAAGTGCGGGCTCAGACGGAGCTTTACCGGTGGAGGAGAATTCTTGAGTTATTTTATTGGTGTGAACTTGAAAATAAGCCCTTGATTGTGACAAAGTGTTTTCGCGAAATTCATCTAGGTTTAGGGAGGCTTTTGTTAAAGATATTTTGTCGACAAAGGGTTTTCGAGTTGAATGAACATAAAATTAATAGGACAGTTTTATTAACAATCTTTTATCTGAAAGTTGAGGTTTGATATGTAGATGTCAAGGTGATTGGCTCAAATATTAATCATCTTCAGCAAAAAGAGTGCTATCGTACGGACTTCATTTCACAAGTTCATGACAAAATCGAGCCAATAGACGACATTCAAAGCCTCGATTGACGATACAAAAGTACCTACCTCGACATGATTAATTATCATGAAGCTCCCCGAGAAAAGCTGCCGAAGTTGACCTGATAGACGCATATTAATATGACACAACAAACATTAAAATCTCATATTAATATATTCTAGACAGTTCCACGAAAGTTATCTAAACCTCTCACCGCTCTTTAACCCACACAATACTTAACGCATCTACTAAAAAGGGTCGCATTAAATATCTAGCAGAACATTTTTCGCGACACCGCGGCAAGCCAGGCTCCCATTATTTATGGCTCGCACCTGCGCACTACACTTCTTTCTGACACCTCTCGACAGTGTCTAGAGCGCTCTAGCTGTCGACGACACTGCGTTATTAACGGCCTTGGTGTCTGTTGCCGAATATCTCTTGTTTATGTGGGATTTCGGTGTATTAGTCAAAGGAAAATTATGTTTTTTTTTTGGTCATGTTGGGGGCTTATTTATTTTTAAAATATACATTTAGTTAAATATCCACAGAGGTTTCAAATCTGAAAGTCACTCCCAAAAAAAGTTCTCTGGCTTTGCTGTCAAAGGGTGTTTTAATTGGACACTGAAGTAAAAACCTCTTTTTAAACTTTATGCCTATTTGATTTAGGTAGAATGCCTGAGGGCTAAGCCTGAAAAATGGTACTAATAAAAAAGATGTTTGTGTTATTGTCAGTGTGCAAAAACCGTGTTTTATGCTGCATGACTGCGCCTAGGTATTTTATTAAAACGTAATTTGTGAGAAAATTATAAAACATTTTTGCATGTGACCACAATCATTCTTTCTTCGTTGTGGTTTAGAGGCGGGCCGCAACGTACATTGTTCTTTTGTTCTACGTTCCACTCAATAATAATAAATTATTACTTCAATTATTGACGGATGTCATGCGTAATTATTTTTACTGACATGCACGGCACATGTTGCTAAAAACTGCGGTGTAACGGTCGCCAAATTGGTATAATTTAAAGAGCTTAATACAGGGGTCGTTTTCAAAGACCTGCCAAATTTTAGGATGTGGTACAGGCCATCAAACTGATCGACTTTCTCCACGGGATTAACAACGTATTTGTGATTAAAAAAACTGCCATACCTTACATTTGGGTCAAATAGGTACTAAAGTTTTGTATGGAAAAGTTGAAAAAAAATTCGCGATACCATGTTGGTCCCATAAAGGGACTTGTACAGTTTGATGGTCTGTACCACACTTTTAAATTTGGCAGGTATTTGAAAACTAACGCTGTATTGGAACGTTCATTTTCGTCAATATCCATTGCTACTTACATACAA
Source organism: Polymixis lichenea (assembly GCA_949091785.1). Lineage (NCBI taxonomy): Eukaryota > Metazoa > Arthropoda > Insecta > Lepidoptera > Noctuidae > Polymixis > Polymixis lichenea. The sequence continues at coordinate 3,725,563 of OX420937.1, forward strand.
TATCCATTGGTACTGACTCATGTTTTTTTTCTTTAGGGTGGGAAATCATCAAATGACTTGTCCCGCTCGAGGTGGAGCATGAGGGCGTGTCAGACTTTTACTGACTAAAACCCACCCGTTTTTCCTCAGTTGCCTGTATGCCAGGGGCTGCGGTATCTCTTTCGGACAACCCGCACCCCTGGCAGGTACTGACTCATGTCACTAGATTACTAAAGACTATTGTTGGCATTTGACAAACAAACAGAGCAATATACTTCAAAGTACATATCACAGTTCATTGTGTTCCATACACCAATTAGGTAAAATCATCACGTGTCTCAAACTAATTCAGTAATAAATCACTGTGGAACGTATACCGTTTCCAATAAGTGCGGTCCACCAGCTATTAGTCGAGCCAACAGGTGCAACACTTCATCATAATTAATTTGATTCCGTTTGTGTACCGCACCGCATACATTTGCAACGGCTTGTGGGTCAGCTCTTATAAATTATTTAAGCAAATATTCAATAATTAATTTAGGTATGATATCGGGTTGTTTAGTCCGCAGCAGGTTCTGACTTAATTTCGTACTCTGTGGCAAATTTTGCACTGTACATTTCGTTATCCGAGCCTTAATTAATATAGTTACGGAATAGCTTTCCAAATACTCATGAAATATTAAAATAAATGCCTGTATGGAAAATAGTGTCATGAAAACAGATTTTTAGTGTAAAACTATGAAACTTTTGTGAAACATATTCCATCATCCACTAATTAAATAAGACAAAATTAAAACTTTTCAACTGTTTCCAGAGTTTTAAAATTGTTTGCAACGGTGAACGTGGTTTGTCGAAAATGCCTTGTTCGACTTAAACTTTCCTTTTGATATTACGCCTTTATTCTGCGCAGGATTAGGCAGGATTCCATGTCAATTTAATACAGGAGAATAAACCTTTTGACATTGGTATTTGGAGGCAGTAACGTCGCAAGGAAAACAAAGGAGATTGAAGTCAGTTATTGCTGTATAGTGCTGATAGTCTTTATAAAAAAAAAATTTGAAAAGCCCAATTTTAAAACTACTACTATATATCCAAAATTTCCTCCACCTACGAAGAACACCTAGGTAAACCTACGAAGAATGATGATAAATAATTTCCATGTAAATATACTCCACTTTTACGCATGAATTTTCGATATTACCTTGTTCTAAAACTTTTCTCGATATTTCCGAAAAATATTTACCTCGTAAAGTACCAAAACAAGGACAAGTCCACAAACAGTATGTGTTAGAAGCTTTGGGATATGGGGATATGGGAGCATGGGGGCCATCACACAAAGTTCCACTAACCTAATAAAGAGAAAACACTATTGATTGATGACAACACAACAAACACTTTGAGAGTGTAACTGTGACAAAACATGGCTTAAAGTTATGCTTTTGGAGTGGGAAGATAACATAGGTAACAACCTATTATAATTCGGTTGAATTATTTATTATTATTTATTAATTCGATTCTTTTCACAATTTCTATAACAATAGAAATTGTGAAAAGAATCGAATTGAATTGAAGAATTGTGTATAAGTTGTGTGCGTTGAAGGTTTTGTAAACCGACTATTGAAAATTTAATTTTAGTGCAGAAAAGGTGCGTTTATTTCGTAGGTACATACACGATTTACAAACTAGTGTTTGTACTTACAGTCACCAGCACTTACATGTAAACGCTTACCGACTTTTAAAAGTGATTTTCTCCTCTTATACTGATTTTTTTTATTAATAATAATTATTATTATTTCAGACCATATTAAATCCATTAAAAAAAAAACACTTCAACTTTACATACATACATACACAAAACAAAAGGATACGCACAAAAAGATATACACATAAACACACTTAAATAAAATAAAAATGCAAAGAGCACTCATTTCACATAAGAAAATGACGCACAATGAGTGGTCATCCAGTGCCACATCATTGAACTGTCCATTTTACTGGAAACGATAGCCACCAAGCTGTTGGAGTTATCTCAAGGTTGCAATAGTTATTTAAGAGAAAATCGCTTTTGAATTTGGCTATGTGAATACATAATAGTGCTCGTGACTGAACATCTACCAGAAGATCAACTGTTTATCACTACGCCACAAGGCATGTAGGGGTTTTCAATGTCCCAGTAGGGGTCCCATGCCTGTGCTATAGGTTTCCAGATGCTTCTTCAATTCCTCTTCCAATAAACTCAGATTTTAGTTACACAGCAAACAACGATAGGGTAGGTACATTACATTCATTCATTCACAGGAACGTTAGATAATGTTACCTGATTTTAAGAAAGGTGTCAAAAGATACCATGGCCCCAATTCTGTATCGTTATAATGACCCCCGCGGCATCTTACTACGTCCAACGTTTTTTTTTTAGAAACCAATGTAGCTGTAAGAAATCAAAATGGTATATTCTGTATGTTCCAAGACAATTTGTCGATATTATTAATACGATATTAGCAGAATTCGTGTTTGACTGACGTGGTTACGAGTAAGGAGTCCTTAAGTGGTCATAGTGAATTCAGGCCCTGCAGTTTTCCCTTTCTGTTGCTTGTTTCTGTGTAAAATATGCTTCTGCCGGTCCAGTCTCCATAAACAGTAATTTTCTAACAAAGAATAAAATCTCTTTCAGAAAACCCAGAGAATAAATCCACAAATCGAAACCTGTATCAAAAGACCAAAAAATAGTTCTTATCTCTCAGAGCTTCCACAGTCTACCAACATAACTCCCGATTACACACTACTTATTTACGTACACAAAATAAAAACATAACCGTATATAGCCGTGCGTACCCTAAGACCCGGGTGTGTATCCTATGACCCTCGACAAACATCAACCCGCACGCGACGCCCAAATATTTGACCTCCTATTATTGACCCCACACCTTGTGTTCTTCGCCTATATACATTATTGAGGGACAAGTTACAGGTAGAAGCGGGGATTCGAGGAAGTCTGAAAGTTTTATTCGATATTCCAAGTACTGTTATCCAATTTACCTTATATCATCAGTTGATGTTGACGGAAGGACCAATTTTTTTCTTCAAAAGGACCAATAATTTTTCCATTTTCTATCTTATTACTTCTTAATGTAGCTTCAGAATCAAGGCTTTTAACCTCGAGCCTAAAATAAATAATACTTCCCAACAGCCAAAAATAACCTAAGTTACAAAAAACAGGAAATATTGTCAACTCCCAAATACTATTAAGGATGTTACAGTATGAGTAACAGGGCAATTTGAGAACAAATAAAATACCTAATATCTGATATTAAAAAAAACTATTACAAAAAGTAAAAACACAGTTTCTTTATCCACATACACAATAGAAGAGAAAATATAAAATCATCACGATCAGGTAAAAAGTTAACAACACTTTCATAAATCCGTCTCATGTACTGCTCACATGCCGATAAAATCTTCGTCAATTCGTCGGCAAACAGATCGTTTGTTGGGTATGATGATTAGTCACAATTTTATCGTTCTAGAAATCTAAAGCCACATAATTGAAACAAATAAGACCTGGCCTAAAATAATCTTAGCAACCTTCTTTGCTAGAAAAAAAAATCCGGTAAATTTGGCAACCCCTTGCACCTACAGGTACCATTAAGTATGTAACGGTGTGAGTAACAGCCTAACAGGGCCATTTGAGAGGAAATCAAAGTCCCTCCAATCCGCTCTCCCCTTATCCCCCCTGTCCATTCGCAAGAGTTACGTTATTCGATAGAAGTTGGTGTGGAAGTTGCAAGGTGCCGATGATTTCGTGTTTGTAAGCCGATGTAAAGCGGGTAGCTACCTGTCGCTTGTTAGTGCTGTAAGGGTTAACCTTTACGAGGTATTGGATTGGTATTGAGATCTATTCATAAAAAACTTTTCTCAAAAAAAAACTTTGGATTGAATATATTTTATTTTTTGTCAGTTACAGTACCTACCCCACACAATTCGAAATTTCATCATCCTTGTGGTCAAAACAATGCATATTTATGCAATAGCAGCAATCGCGGTTTGTTTGCTGTCATTTTTTGAGGAGTTCCGTTGTCTGTCTCCGAAACGCATCATCAGAACCATGTGAAATTCGTATGGGACCATTTCGGAATAAACAACTTTTGAACAAAAAAAAGGATTTTGCAAATCCGTCTATATATGAAGGAGCTATGTCCGAACATACACAAAAAATATATATATATATATAAACATTCGAATTGACAACCTCCTTCTTTTTGAAGTCGGTTAAAAAGAGAAAAATACATTTATTTGGTACAGAAACACGTGCATACAATAAGATAAGATCACTCGAAAAATAAACTAAACAGATTTACACCCACAAACACAGAACTCAAATAGTAGGCAGCTGGACGCTGTGACTTGGCAAGAGGGCTTCCACTCAGCATGAAATAAATTGGTTGGTTCGGGGATAGAAACGAATTGATTTATGTCTAAAAGTTCATAAAGCATCAAAATGAGGCTGATGTAGCTCTCCGTCTAAAACCGAAAGTTCCTTATTTCGAAAAACATGGTCTCCCGAGGACTCGAAATAAATACCCACGTTTACTTACATGATTAATTTCTTACTTTCTTACCGGAAACAATCATCGTCATCCGTCTAGAATTTTCCCTATTATGTTGGGGTCGGTTTCCAATTTAACCGGATGCAGCTGAATTCCACAATTTTACAATATCTGACCTCCACAACCCAGTCGCTGCAGTACAGCACGATACCCCTTGGTAAACTGGTTTACACACTTACCGGAATAAAAAAATATACGATTTATGAAAAGTCTATCAAACGAATCCATGAAAAAGCTGCTTCAGCAATGCTCCGTAAAATCGCTGAACAAAAAAGAAAACTTAACAATTACAATTCATTTTCATTCATTCGCTCTCAACTTCCCGAAGAATGCTAAGTAAATCTCAATTAAAAACACCTACATTAAGTTAAAAGCTTAACATTAGCAAGTACTACCACTGCTACTTAAGTCGAACTTAGTCACACGTTTCTATTAAGTCGCACTTACAAAAACTTAACCCGTAACCCGAGAGTCTGTACCGTAAAACTCCAAACTTTATACGTTACGTTTTACGACAGAAGAAAGGGTTTTATGTAGCTACGATTTTATTGGTTTAGTACTTATAAACCTAGGCTTAACTGGAGCTACTTGTGTTTGAATAGTGTGATTAAAAGATAGATAGTTTTAATGTAATAAAACACAAAAGATAATAATAAAGATAAAAAGGATCTATCAATTAAAACTATAAAAAAGAACAAAATAAATATGGTCTGTTCTGTTCTTTGTTTCTGTCCTGTTTATGTTCTTGTGATTATCAACTTCAAAATAATATAACCTACTAGCTGACCCAGCAAACGTTGTTTTGCCTTATAAATTATTTAGGGGTGGACTACCCCTAACATTTAGGGGGATGAAAAATAGATGTTGGCCGATTCTCATAGATACCGGATAAGCACAAAAAATTTCATCAAAATCGGTCAAGCCGTTTCGGAGGAGTATGGCAACGAAAACTGTGACACGAGAATTTTATATATTAGATTTACTGATTTAAGTCTTGATAATAATAAAACATATTAGATAATACTTGTATCGTCAATGCACGTCTAATAAACGACATTTTAACACGTTTATGTAGCTTGTATCTAATCAACATTTTGTTCTTAATAAATTGCTTGAGAAACAAAGGGCAAACGGCCTGAAAAATGTACTAAGGAGATCGACAAGCTTTTACTGACATTGCAATCTTATTACTAAAGGCAGTTCCACGTAATACACGGTATCTAAATCACGCTAAACCTAACGTAATAGTTTTAATTTCTATATTACTAGCGACTTGCCACTGCTTTGCACGGTTTTAACGAATTGACAAAGCATCAAGAATTATTTATTTTATGTAAGTTTATTATTAAAGTTTAATACTTATAAACCTTGCAGAATACATTCTCTAAATGATGGTGAAAACCGCATCAAAATCCGTAGCTATATTTAGAAGAACAACGCGTCCACACAGACATACTCAAAAAGCGACTATACTTTGTAATTATGTATAGATATAGAAGGTGAAAGTGTAAAATGTTATTGGGTATTTCGATCAGGGGCCCAGGTCTGCTATTTTTATAAATTCGTCATTCCAACACGATCCCATTGTCATTTTGCTAAAAGTTCGTAATCTGCTAAATTCATAATGGTCGATCATTGGTCGGTCAATGGTCTCGTAATAGAATTGTGTTATGATGGCATTATCGTATTGCCATTATTATAAAATGGTTAGTAGAAATGATTTTCCAAAAATTACTACTAAGTTTGAACATTTATTCATGCACGATTTCATTTATATATATTTTTACATAATATTTATTAATTTATTAGTGTTAAATGTTAGCAGTCATTCATTTGTCATTATGTACGAGATTACCAATAAATGCCATTTCTTTCAATGGAGTATCAGTGGCTGACCATTGGAAAGTCATAATGACGCCATTATATTAGTAGATTCCCAAACTTGTCAAAATCAACAATTATGAAATCAATGATAGACCATTCTGACACTATTGTAATAGCAGACTCGAGGCCCTGGAATTTGACAGTAGCAGCCAAAAGTATGGACTTGTGCGTAACTGGCGAAATTTGGGTGTACTATAGGTACTCTTCTACCTAACCCTTCGGAGTAATAAGTCGTGATGCAATGCATCAAGAACCGGGCATGTCTATTGTCTTTGTCTACCTGACATTAACAAGTAATGGACAAAATTGTAAACTTTTTCTACTTGAATACGGGGCTTTTGGCTACTTTGTATGTGTGCATTTAATGTCTTTTTTTATTTGCAGAATAAACAATTTTTCTTTCTTTCTTTCTGATGTTATGTTATATAGAAGATGAAAAAGCTACAATAATTATTACCGAAGGCAGTTCCACGTAATAAACGTTATCTAAATCACGCTTATTACTGGTAAACTAAATAGTTATGAATTATAAACTACTCCAACAATACAATACAAGAGATAAAACTAAATCCAAACCAGGTTTACTGGCAAGCGGTTAGTTTTGATTAAATTATTTCCACGGAGCTTATATTTCTTCCAGTCTATAACAGAATTTACGATATTACCAGGGCATACAATAAAATCGATTATCGGTAGAATTATGGTCAAGTATTTATTGGCTGTAACGGTATCGGTATTATTATGGTCAGTTTAATAAAGACTGGGTGTGAGTGACTAAAATACGGAATGGATTTTCCAGTTTTACTAAGTAAGCTTCATGGAAATAATACATAGAAGTTTGCTTATACGAGTTAGTTTTATTTGTTTATTTACCTGTAAAATTAACAACATGAGACTTTGCCTAACACATTCGAAGAAAGACGCCATGTTTTAAAATTTATAAAAGTGAAAATAAATTGATGAAGTTTAATTATTTATGAGGAAAATTTCGTAAGCGTAGTCATCACTATGTTCGTAGCGTAGTAATCACAACGCAATGCTCGTAGCACAGTGCAAGCTACGCCGTAGCTTGACGCGTCACCCTGTGAAAACCGTAGCGCTGCGTGACGCGTCGTAGCGCACCCATGTATTTTGAAGTGTGTTTCAACCGTAGTCCCACGATCATGGCTGTTTCGGGAGGTTCCTGTTTCGCATAAGGCGGGAGGAAACGCCCGGGTGTTTCCACTGCGAAGATCGCCCTGAGGACACGGTGGAGCATACGACGGCATGGTTGGCGCAGCTGTTAATCGATTGACTGCTGCGCTGCATGTCGCGGGTTCGATTCCCGCACGGAACAAATATTGGTATGACCTACAAATAGTTGTTCCGGGTCTGGCTGTTTGTGTATGTGAGTTTAAATGTTTGTAAACGCACCCACAATACAGGAGTAATTCCTAGTGTGGGGCAATGTTTAAAAAAAAAAAAAAGATGGAGGTCTGCCTGGTTTGGGCGGAGCACCGCTGTGTCCTTGTAGAGGCGATCGGCAGCGGCGATCTCTCGCGTCCAGCCCTGGTCCAGGCTATAGTTCGGAGTGAGAGTGCATGGGTGGCCGTCACCTCCTTCTGCGAAGCAGTAATGCTCGCGAAGAGGGAGGCGACGCACGTGAGGGAAAGGCAGTATATGTGCCCTCACGGCCTTAGTCGCCGCAGGAGACGCCCTGGGCGTCGGGAATCCCAGGCTGATTCCCGGCCACCGTAGGCACGGGCTTGCGGACGGTGAGTAATGGGTAGCTCGCTGTCCGGTAAGGACCAAGCCCGGGTCGACGACGCGTTGTGTTCCACATGCGCCTCGAACAGATGTCTACTGGCTTGCCAGGGGTGCGGGTTGTTCGAAAGAGATAACGCGGCCCCTGGCACACAGGCAACTGAAGGAACACGGGTGGGTTTTAGTCAGTAAAAGTCTGACACGTTCTCCTGCTCCTTCCAGAGTGGGAGAAGTTATTTGATGATTATGATTTCCTACTCTCAAAAAAAAAAAAGTCCCAGAATGAACAAAGTCACAATTATTTCCGACAAAAAACATTCTTAATACCAGCATTCATACTAACAGCAGTTAGAACATATTATGTAGTATCTTTCTACGAAACCATGTCAAGCAAAGAACGGTCCCTATAAATACACCAATATTCCACAAAATGAAACACCTACAAACTATTTTACCATCCTTACGCAAAAGGATAAAAAACACCCAAAGATGTTGTTTTAAAAGCCGCACCATCCGCCGTCCCAAGGTCGTCTTTCTCCCATTTCCCTCCGCATATTCTTAATTTACGAGCTCAGTTACCATAAGAACTCACTCGAAAGCCGTAAAAAGCGTCAGTATCAACAAAATACGTTTCTGTCCATTAAACTGGGCCATTTGCGAGCGATCGTCAATGCGTATGTGACGCTATAAAAAAAAGTTGAGATATTTTTTTTTCGTGATAGCTACTATGGTTGCCTCACTGCGGATGGATTACGGAATGTTGATTACGAATTTTAGAATGGATGTAACTTGGATTATTAGCGCATCTATTTAATAGTTCAAAACTGCAGTCGATATTCGTCAAAAATAGAAAGCCTAAACAGAGAATCTGTTAAAAGTCATACTAAATAAATAAAACCGCAGAATGGAATCCGGCCTTACAAATAAAAAAACCGTTTCGTGTGTACCTAAACAGCATAAATACTGAAGTGACCATCAATCAATTAGGGCCAATAACAACCAATTGCCTATTATTATTACTGTCCATTGACAAAACAAACAACGAAATACTGGGTCAAATTAAATTACCTAGCGAGATTCTGCAAGTGGTGATCTAATAACGACGAAACAAAAAAAAAACTTTATACTTTTTTTTTTGTTGTATTTTCATTAATCGCGGATCGATCGATCAGGATGAGCTAGGCTTGCCGCGGCTAGTTCGTGGATAGGTGACCATCTTTACATACCCCATCCGTGCCTCGGAAAACATGTTAAGCCGTTGGTCCCGGCTGTCATTCGTGTATCTTTGCCAGTAGTTTCGAATCGTCAGTAGCCCGAAAGGCTTACCGAGGGGTATTGTATTACCCAGTAAGATTCGTGGAGGTCAGATAGGCAGTCGCTCCATGTAAAATACTGGTATTCAGCTGAATCCGGTTAGACTGGAAGCCGACCACAACATACCTGGGAAAAGGCAAGCAGATGATGATGATCTTCATTACTCGTTAGATACCGATACCGTTCGTATCGTTCAAGAGTCTTTATCAAACTCACCAGAGCCCTTAAGAAGCCAGGTGGGCCAATGCATGTACAACTTGGTCAAGTGGGGGCCGATGAGATGCAGTGAAAATGTGGACCCACATCGCAAACTATGCCTCACCTCTTGTCGTGCTCTCTTTGCATTAACACAACCTGCAATACGGAAGAGCTTTGTGAGGCGAACGATATCGCTGTCGAAGCGGCAGAATTCTGGTCGAAGCTTGTTTAAAACAAATTATTGGATTCATCGACACGATGAAGAAGACCAAACTCACATGAATATCACACATATTCCAAAGTTTCCTTAGTAAGGTTCATAAGGATAGAGTTTTCTACCCTCGGCTGACGAGACTCGATCGTCACACGATAGCGTCAGGGGAGGTGCCTTTAATGAGGTTGATGCCAACCATAAGCTCAGCTTGTAGGATATCAACCCTTCCTATCTAAAACTACCGTCTACCTTCTTTTACACCCGGTTCCTGAATTTATAAATGTATGTTGAAAACTGGTCCAAACATTTTGTTGAGTTTACAGGTCGATCCACGACGTTCACAAACAAGTTACATACATTAACAGGTATACAGGTTGGCAGGGCCATCGACGCGCAACCTCTAACCATGCATTCTGTACATGATTCTGAAGCCAACAGCGTAAAAAATTTTCGTCGGTATTAAGAAAAGACATTGCTGTTCCATACATTCTGACCTACGTGGAAAAAAAAACTTTAATTTTTGGGGTCTAGAATCGTGTCCTAAAATCATCGTTACAGTTTGCGCGTCAATGTATACCACCCTATACAGGGTGTTAAAGAAATTGCGTGCCATAGCTTCAGGGTGAGTTCAGTATCGATAAAGGAACCCGTAAAAAATAAAAAATAAATACCTTTAAAACAAGTTTTTAAAAAACCGAAAAGGATTCGGACGCGAGTAGTGAAGGACAAAATGACGACGCGTTCGATAGTAGGTAAATAATTAAAGCATTTAAACATATAAAATAATTTTAATTCTAAACGATTGCTAAAGTTAGTAGGTACTAAATTAGGTTGATCTTGCAATATTTTTTTGTTTTTTTTAATTTATTTTTTCCTGGTTTCCGTTATCGATACTGGCCCTACCCGTAAGCTATGGCACGCAATTTCTTTAACACCCTGTATAATACTAACTACAGTTTTAACATCTCTACTGTAGATAACTCGCAATGTATCCCGCGAAACTCAAAATTTCTTAAAAAATATTTTTTAACGAATTTTGGTTTTCGCAGGCTTTCACTTCAAGTAATGAGTAATTCACTAGAGTTTGACCGGTTCTCAACTTCAATTCATCAATTCAGAATCAGGATGTAAAGTAGGTAGTTTCGGGTGTAAGTCATGGAAGACAACGGTACGTCCGCAGCGGAACTATTAGGTCAGTGAAGACAAAAGTTCCATTTTCCGCTGTCTTATTTGCTGGAAGTGGGTGTCCGCTGCAGACTTCCATTAGTCACGTTAGGCCTTAGAAAGCGACTAGGCACGTAAGATCCATAACTTAATTTGCATGTTATCGATAATTTTAAAGTTTTGTAGATAAAACTGACGCTATTAAATTACATTACTGTACTGCGTGGAATGCTTTTGTCTCTCGTGTAAATTTTTACTAACATCATGGCAACAGTAACTATGTATATTCGATTTTTCTGTCAGCTGTTTGTGTCCAATTTATGGTATTTCCACTTAAATAAACCACAACTTTCATAATCACCCTATAATGTTCCCACTGCTGGGACACAGGCCTCCTCTCTGTGAGAGGGAGTGGGCCATAATCCACCACGCGGACCAAGTGCGGGTTGGTAGATGTCACATGTCTTTGAATTTTTGGTTCTAGGACATGTCGGTTTCCTCACGATGTTTTCCTTCACCGTTTTGAGAGCAGTGGTGATGAAATATTTTACAGAAAGTAAAGCACCTGTCTGGGTTTGAACCTACGACCCACAACTCGTAAGCCGCGGCCGTTACCACTGCGCCATTACTGCTCTTCACTCCACCACAACTTGATACTAGTGCAATAAAGTTGATTTCCGAATGAATTGAACTTTGAAAAATTAAACAAAAAAGCTGTTATTTGCAGTGCAAAATATAATGTGTGTGGGGAATTCAAGTTATTTAGAAAAAATATCATGGCGTGTTTAGAAAGAAAATTGCGAATAGATCTCACAGTAGTTTTTCAGACTTAAACAAGCGCATGAACAACATTACGTAATAATCGCACTCCATATTCAGGCACACGTGTTTCGAAGAAGACACGCGTGAGGAGTGGAAACGCCGGGAGGGGACGCCCTAGGACGTCATAAAGAGACCTTATTGGTGATATTCTTTAGAAAGGTCAGGTCACCAAGAGGCCTTAGTGTGAATTTATTTTAATCATCTCGATCTAACGCATCGAGAGCGGTCGGCTCTCCGATTGGCCCTGGATTGGTGACGGACCAAACGGAGTGCCGAACCGTTAGATCAACATGGGCGTGTCAGACTTTTACTGACTAAAACCCACCCATGTTCCCTTAGATGCCTGTGTGCCAGGGCCCGCGGTATCTCTTTTGAACCCACCAGTTGGTGCTGATCTCTCTTTGAGGCGCGCGTGGAACACAATGCGCCGTAGACCCGGGCTTGGTCCTTACCGGACAGTGAGCTACCCATTACTCGCCGTCTGCAAGCCCGCGCCTACGGTGGCCGGGAATCAGCCAGGAATACCCGACGCCCTTCGCGTCTCCTGCGAAGACTACGGCCGCGAGGGCGCATGTACTGCCTCTCCCTCGCTCCGTATCATGGCCTGGACCAGGGCTGGACGCGAGAGATCGCCGCCGCAGATTGCCTCCACGAGGACACAGCGGTGCTCCACAATTCGGAGATCGAGATGGTTAAAAGAAACTTACAGAGAGCCAGAGATGTATGAACGTAAACTAGGAAAAAAGAGTATGTAAGGATCGTAGCCTGTGACCGTAGCAGGTTGCGTTCTTTATCCACATTGTAAGAAGACGTATAGGTTTATGTATGTATGTATGTTTCGAAGAACTTCTTGGTAGTTGACAGACCATATTTATGTGCCTTGTATCCTATTTACTCGAACAACGGTTAGACACAGGATTATAGGTCACATAAATCGTGCTGATGGTCCCACTGATAGTGTAGAAATACTGCGCATCATCTACATAGGGAGCGATGGTTATACTGGCATAAATTATTGTCTCGCATAATTTGTTTGTAGGCTGTGGTATTTGATAAGCGAATTGAATTTAATGTAAATGTTTACTGTTATTTTTAAATGAATGTATGTATATACGTGACGAGTGCGGTACTTCTGATTAGACCATGTTCCACTTGCTCGAGTGCGCTAAGTTTCCGTTCACCTGCATCTTTGATGACCTAAAGAATACCCTGATACCGCAATCAACGTGGACACCTACTGGGCTCAAACTATTTAATAAATCACTGTCCGAGTACTATCGACACGAAAAGAAGAAGATTGTAAAGCTTTGCCAAATTACAAAAAATAAAATACAAATAACAATATCAACTAGCTCTTAGCATAGTGTCTGTTCATTTGTATTCAATCTTCGCGACCTAAAGTTTTTCCTTCGTGATATTACTTCATCCTACATCCAATCTCCGAACCAATTCTATTCTTATCGCCATTTCCTAATATTAGATCCATAAAAAAACGTGTAACCAATATCTAGTAAAACTTAATCTCTTCTTCATTTTATTAGGAAAGTAAATCCTAGAAAAAACGGCCAAGCTCCGAGCCTACGTCCAAAAGTAAATCAACAGTGTCCAAAGTTTCAACGCAATCCTATCAAGATTTATACGGCGACTAGATCCCATATCTATCCCAACGGATATCACTCCGATCGCTTAATGAAACTTAAGAGAATACTTTGCCAGTAATCCAATATGGCGAATGGCTACGACGACGCCCCGGGATTTATTCCCTACTCGATACCAATCGCGATACCGACCCGCCTCCTACCATACGTAATTTAAGTTCCCGAATGCGGACTTATTCCAGTATCAGAAAGAAATTATAAGGGAATCCCGGTGTGCGGACAGAGCCGTTGTCACCCCACTTCGTGTAATGGTCTTTTAACGTAATTTGGGTTTTCAGTTGGTCTTGCCGTATTTGAGCTTTTATCTCGTAGACGTAGATCTCAATGTACGAATGCGAGCAATTTATAACAAAAGTTTTCACACATTTTTCTTCTTACAACAAGAATACCTTTCACTTTTGTTTTGACAGACACATATGTTTATTTTCACTCTTACAAACATGTGGATAAGAAGTCTCGTAATTAAACTGTCACTTACACTAAATAGAAAACACTCGCTCTTATTGCACAAATGTATCTCACTCTATCTCTAGCGCAATACGAATAAATGTATCGCGCGTTTTGATCTACAAATATACATTTACTTCTCGTTATATATACGATCCTTTGTGGTGCACCCGACAGTTGTCCCGTTAAGAAATGCAGCGGGCGACGAAGAAAAGATGACGGATTTCCCCGAACTCCCCCGAACTCGCACGAACTCCACCGTTTCAATACAAAGAGCTCTTATCTTTCACGATTCGTTTCGTTACATTTTAATGTGTATATTTTGTGCTGGAAAGACGTTTATTGCACAGTTTTAGGTTTGAATCAAAAGTAGAATGTACTCTTCGTTTCTGAATACAATGGAGAATATAGCCTACCTCTACCTATCGTTATTTCTCAAGACAAAGTTTTATTTTCGTTATATATATGTATGTATGTATGTATCTATGTATTAGCATGTATTATTTTTCGAGTAACCTATCCCTTATGTTGCACCTGCCATGTTTTCTCTGCATCACCCTAAGGTTGACTGGTAGAAAATGCCTCAGGCATTAAGTCCGCCTTTGTACAGTATTTTTTTACTTGTGCATTAAGTTTTAATAAATAAATACATAAATAAATATAGATCATTTGAGAACATACGTACCTACCTATTTTGATAGATTGCTAAGAATTTTGATTTATGTCACTGCTTGATTTACTCAAGGGAATTAAAAGTATCATTTTAATTAAAGATAACAAACATGAGCTGTTAAATATTTCCGAGCAATTATACCCCGAAGGCTCAAAACCCAAATTATTTTACTGTTGCCAATTCTAGTACCTCCCTAAGACCTAGAAGGCCCCAGGCTGTGTGCTGAGGTTTGAAGATGATTTTACAAAGCCTTTAGAGAACTCAACATTATCAAAGACTAAATAAAACCTTCATAATTATTATGAAAGTTCTTCAACCCTTACGTTTATATTTGACTCCTTTTAATATTCTACCTTTAAACGAGAATTCCACTTAATATTTATTAAACTTTATGTGTAACATTAGGTGCCCATTCGCCCAAAGAAAATGCTTTTGAATAAAAGCTTTTTGTGTTAGGTAATTTTCAGGATTTTAAAAGTTATTCAAGTATGATTTCGTTTGAAAAATGCGGAAAGGAAGTTGTGTAAGCATCAGTAAATCTCACAGGCTCCACCACCCTATTGCTGGACATAGGCCTCCACTTTTGCGTGCCATCTTTCCCGCACCGAATCAATCAGAATTAGCTAAAAATTCATACCACTCCCCGCCAATAACATTTTTATCGCCGCGACGTTATTCTTTGCCCCGGAAATTCTAGCGGGTTCATGAAGTAACCATTTATTTTGTATTGCGTTATTTACGTTGCCCTTCTGAGCAGACGACATATTAAAAAAAAAACAACCGATTTCCAAAAAAACACTACATAGTAAAAAATAAGTTTAATTTCGGAAGTCGGTGACTTTGGATATGTATTTTATTTTATTTTTTGTCACCGCCTTCCGAAATTAAAGTTATTTTTCACTTTGCAGTGTTTTTTTGGAAGTCAGTTGTTTTTTTTTTATGTTTTTTATTTTTCACTTTTTAGTTATAGTACCTACCCCACACAATTCGAAATTTCATCATCCTTGGGGTCGAAAAAATACATATTTATGCGATAGCAGCAATCGCGGTTTGTTGGCTGTAATTTTTTGAAGAGTTCCCGTTGCCTGTCTCCGAAACGCATAATCAGATCTATATGATTTTTTTATGGGACCATTTCGAAATTAACCCCTTTCGAACAAAAAAAGAATTTTGCTAATCCGTCCATATATAACGGTGTTATGCCCGAACATACATAAAAAAAAAATATATATAAATAGATCGAATTGATAACTTCCTTTTTTTTGAAGTTATGAAGCAATAGATTAGGAATTGCATTTAAAATCTTTCGGGTTATGATTGAAAGTATCCGACGCAATTACTGTGCAGGTAAACTGAACTATTCCTCTAACAATCTTGAATACCCAACTCCCATCCAATAATATTATTTAAACAAATGAAGCCGCCATACCACGGGGTGGTTTCCGCCCGCTCCTAGCATCCATTAATCTAAGTCGGAACGTTGCACAGATGCCGCATCTTGCAGGAGAGCAAAGACCTCTGGACCATTTGATATCTTTTATACCACGTTATATTATGCTGTCCGATGTTATGAATGAGATAGAATCGTAAAACTTCGTTTTTGTGAGGTTGTTTGTGATTTTTTGGAGCAGTGTGAAAATATGTGTAACTATAAAGTAGAGGAATTATTCTGAAGTTAAATTGAACAGATTTACATCAGGTTCCTGTATAGATAGGATGTTGGAGTAAGGACCGGAAATGGACCACCATAATCTCTTCTAAATGTAGTCAAGATTATGATACTATGTCAAATTGTCTTTGTGATTCATTCCGAGTATGAGGCAAGCATAAATTATAATAATTAAAAAAAATCCATTTGAGATGGCCGACATTTTTCGTGGAAAATAAAGTCGACCTGTAAGCCTAGAGGCTCCCGCAGACATGCGCGACACGACCACGCGACGTGACTTTAGTGGAACAATTTCTATGAAAACTTCATGGAAATTGTTCCAACAGAATCGCGTCGCGCCTATTGAAGGAGCCTTAACTTGGCAAACAACTTTGTACTATTCCGTCGCGACACTTAGGACCACTAAACCGATAAGGCGATTACATTCCTAAACTTTCATCGCAATATACAAGACCATACGAAACAAATCTAATCATAAAATAATAAAAACCCCACAATTCCTCTTATACCGTCTAAGCTATTCAACCGATTAGGAAGGCAATTTTCTTTCACGAATCGGGAATTATCTGCAATCAATCGGACAAAAGGAATGGGCGAAGTTATTCCGCAAACGTCCTGCGATTTATCAGTGCGATAAATTTGTTTTGTCCACTATTGTCTAGATAGTGGACAAGTGGAAGGGCTTGCTGACTTTCGAGTGGGCTTCGAGTTGCAATCAACGCATCTTCTGTTGTTTTTGATTTTGTCTGACAAAAGATGATTTGGGTTTTGTTTTTCGTCACTAGGTGATTTCGAAACGGACTAATTTGTTAATGGTTGGTCCTGGTTTATTTATACGAAGGAGATCTTAATATTATTTACTTGGACCAACAGATTTATGGAATCTATAAACTGTTTTGTTGCTTAATTAAAGACAATGCCAAATCAATAACACAAAACATCCAACTTCATATTTGCCAAATTAAACATAGGTATCTAGTTAGGTTATATAACTAATTAACAAACAGAAAATTTTAAACATTCCCATGTACCTAATATGCAGGATTGTTGTAAACATATTTTATATGACACATATTTTAAAGTAAATATTTTGCAAATTAAGTGTAATATTTGTATTGTAACAAGTTACAAACGTATAGCGTTTACACTTGGACAATTATTTTTAGTTATCATAAGCCTGGGAAACGTTTTATGTCTTAATGTTTTTCCGTCACACTGGGTCCAAATAGTTTTGTTTCTGGTCTTTTGTTCCATCTTCGATTGCGTCTGCGTATAAATCTTTTCAGCCAACGCTTTCCAATGTATTCAAAAGCTTTGCAAGAAGGATTTCCATCCACGAATCTCAAACATCTACTAAAATGAGATGGGAGCCTGGTCCTTTTGGCTACCGCTTTAAGCCTTCAAGCTTAGTGGTATGACACAACAGGGGGTTCTCCGTGGTCGCATTATGAATGCAGATAACCAACAATAGGTGTATAAATGTTGTTAGGGGTGAAAGCCAGGTCTAATGAATATTTGTTGCTTTTGTGCGTATGAAGGAACCCGGTCTTTTGAGAGGCTTAACTTGGGGCATGGGTCACGTATGCCTTTAAAGCATTTTAATCTAAGATATAACACCACAAAACGATTAATTATTGTTTACATTATCCATGAAACGTTAGACAATTTTTTTTTTTTTGCAATGGACGGCGGTACGAACGCCATTTTGAAAAAAAAAACACAAATAATGACTTCCTGGCAATAGGCTCGGCCCGTATTACAAGGGGATTAAATATAACTGGTTAATGTGTGTATTCTATCGGAAAAATTCTGCCTCACCGTTCAAAGGAAGCGGAAAACAGGAGTGATATTATGTATTATGGGGTATTCGAAAGATTCACCTAAAACAATTGACATTGAAGAGAACAGATGTCATCGCTCGTCGCTTCTAACTTAAACCTCATCGATGTTCCAACCTGTGTTTGTTAGTAGAATTCATTTTGCACTACCATAGCTAATTGGGAGTGTATCATTTGGCAATCATTCGCACTGGAACATAATTTATTATATTGAAACGAGTTTCATTAGTCCACACAGAGTTTATGAAATATTAACAACTGAATAATTAAGCTTTTAGCTTTCGTACCGGCTGGTGAAATGTTAATGTGATACTTGGTTATGATTGATTTCGTTACGTTTAGTTTTTCGGTTGGTAGAATTGTTTTGATAGGTGGATTGTTTGGGTTGAACTCCGTGACTCGGAAAGCACGTTAAGCGGTTGGTCTCGGCTGTCACTTCTAGATCTTTGACAGTCGGTGCGATTACGTAGATACCCGGAAAGTTTGACAACCAGTTTCTCCTTTGTCTTGTCTTTCGAGTTTCGTGTTACCCAGTAACTGCGTTGTGGAGGTCATAAACGAGTAAGTAGGTCTCTGCATCACCCTAAGATTGTCAGGTAGAAAATACCTAAGGCATTAAGTCCGCCTTTGTACAGTATTTTTTACGTGTATAAAGTTTTAATAAATACATACTAGGTAGTCGCTCCATGTGGTAGTTGTTCCGCGTGGTGCTGGACGTTAAAGAATAGCACCATCCCATTTCTTCCAGTGGGTGTCGGAGACGGCGACTAAGGGAATTACTAGAGATTGGGCAGCAGCGTTCTCTATGCATTTGACCACCATACTGCGATCGCCAACCCGCCTGCCAAGCGTGGCGATTATGGCAAATCTCGCCCTTTTGGGGGAGGCTTATGTCCTGCAGTGGACGTCTTTCGGCTGATATGATGATCATGATGAGTCGCTTCATGTATAATACCTACTGGTATTCAGCTGGAAGCCGACCCCAACATAGTAAAAGGCTGATTCTTTTATTTTGGTTCGAAATCAATACTTGAATCAATTACAAAGAATATTAAATAAAGCCTGTCAACTTCAGCTCAAAGCGAAAGAAGGACAAAACTTCCAACTTTTGACAGCCAATCAAGTACTCTCAAGCTAAGAAAACTAATTAAATACTAAGACAAAATTGTTACAAGACAAAACTCTAGATATTCCGTTACAATCCCGCCAAAATTGTACCGTTCTCTTCAGCTCTCGTCATCCAAATATATAATAAGGATTAATTAACTCAATGCCATCTACACTGAAACAGTCTTTCAGTAATTAGTTTCAGTAAAGTTAAGTAATAGTAATTCACCGTAACTACACGTGAGTACCCCCGAATTCCCGAAACAAATGAGATTTGAGCCAGGGCTTAAGTTTCATCTGGGTTTAGTTCCAATGTCGATCCCGGGATGGGATGCTGTAGGTATTCCCATTTGGTCCTAAGGTAAGGATGGGAATTTTGTTCAAAAATTAAATTGTACACGTATTCTGTGTTGAAATATTATGTATTTTAAGGCTAAGTTCGTTTATTATAATAATGAATAAGGAAGCTTTTGTATTTCAGAAATAAATCTTGAATTTTATTCTGGGTATGAGTACACATCATAAAGCAAGTATGGATACTTTTTTTTTTTTTTGGGTGGGAAATCATCAAATAACTTCTCCGGAGCGGGAGGGCGTGTCAGACTTTTACTGACTAAAACCCACCCGTGTTCCCTCAGTTGCCTGTGTACCAGGGGCGGCGGTATCTCTTTCGAACAACCCGCACCCCTGGCAGGCATCGGCCCTTGCGGGCCCCATCAGTTGCTGATGACATCTCTTTGAGGCGCGCGTGGAACACAACGCGCCGTCGACCCGGGCTTGGTCCTTATTGGACAGCGAGCTACCCATTACTCGCCGTCCGCAAGCCCGCGCCTACGGTGGCCGGGAATCAGCCTGGGATTCCTGACGCCCAGGGCGTCTCCTGTGAAGGCCACAAGTGTGGATACTTTCATGCATAATAACGGTGAAGGAAAACATCGTAAGGAAACTGACATGTTCTAGAACCAATAATTCGAAGACATGTGACATCTACCAACCGGCACTTGGCCCGTAGATTACAGCCCACTTCCACTAAAAGAGAAGCGGCTTGTGTCCCAGCAGTGGGAATATTATAGGCTGTTTATAGATGCTTCCATACTAATATTGAAAAAGCTAAATTAACTGTCAATCACCCTGTCAGCAAAGCCGCCGGCCGACAAAAGCTTAGTTATTAATATCAATAAACTGATTCCCTTATAGCATTTTAGATACCACAGCACTCATTGCAAGAAATGAAATGAAGTGAATAATAATTTAATCTAGTTTCAAGGAATTATAATGCACCTTCCTTTAAATCTCTTTGAGGTTATGTACTTTGTAAAGTAAAGTAAAATGGCCAGAGGTGTATATTTGATGGAACTCTGTCTTATTGTCTTATTTTTAATTACTTCTCTTAGGATAGAGCTAAGCTCTGTGTTTGGCTTTTGTATTATTAATACCTAATATTCACATAATTAAATATTAGGAGGCTGAAACAATACGAAACTATTCATTATAAGAGCTAATTTTTCAATAGTCAGATAACTTTTTCTCAAAATATTTAATTTTGTGAAAAAGTTATCTGTAAGTTAGTTGACAGTTTTTTCTAAACAAAAGCTGTCAAATAAATATTTATCTCAAACTCAAACTCATAGCATCTATTTCAAACAAACCAATTACAGGCACTTTTGAATTGTCAAAGAGTCGGAAAGATGAAGCTAGTTGCCCAAAGCGTAGGTACCTATGTAGAAGAACGGGCAAGAAACTCCATGGACACTCTTTTAAAATCATGGTGTTGTTACAAAAAAAAAAATGGTTACATCATTATGTTGAAATTATAAATGTGAGAACGATGTAAAAAGACGTGCACATTAAAGCGTCCGTACTTAAAACAAAAATAAAATAACAATTCAGCAATTAAAATAAGCCGTGGGAGCTAAGAGATGACCAAATAAAAGTTATGTGACTATTGAAAAATCAGCCTTAAGTAAAGGAAGACCTGTATAAATGTTGACGCATATCTACCTAGTTTAAAAACCCTGACATACTAAATTAATTTCCGTACGTAAACTTCATACAATGTAGATAAGTAAACAAAGTACCTAATAAAACAACACTATTGTACCGATGTACTAATATTTATGAGCTAAACTATAAACAATACAATGTTACAAAATAATTGCATCACGTGTGTACAACAAACGTAAACATTTACAGGAATAGTCCCGCTTCCGGAAAAATTAATATTATTACAATTTCATTTCGCATAAACCGCTCCGTAAACACGATTCCTTATTCATAGCAAAATGATCTTATTACCCCCGTGTTAAAGCTTATACTAAAACGCGTATACAAGGAGCATGTAAACTACAACGTGTGCATTTATTTACAAAGGCCGATAGAGCAGTTTATACTTTTTGCTCGCGATCACGACACCGGTAACGACTTCCCTTGCAAACGCGAAGCGAAAATGCAACGATTCCGAAATACGCGCGAATACCGACGCCGAAACGTCGCTTAGCAAACCTTTGTACAGACACGAGCAAAAGGCACATCGATTGTTCCAATAAAAACGGAAATATTGCCGGCGTGTGAAAAATGAATATTTTTCCAACGGAACGTCCCTAGTGTTAGTTGTAAGAATACTGACGCTCGAAATTTACCTAGCGATTTATAGTCGTAAAACAATAGCGTTTCGAACAAAATCGTCCGGGCAGATTGTCGAAACGTTCGTAAACTCGTTTAAATCGGTGGTATGTCCGCCGGACGGTCGGACAGTTTTCCGTGAAAAATTACCGCCGAATGGCGGCTAAGCGGTGCTTTTAGCCTAGTTCCGCAACGAGCGAAGTCACGGCACGACCTGGCGATTTCCTCGGACCACGCCGCCGTTCAATTTACCGGAACGCATCTGCCAACTAAATAGGTTGACCCGTGCGCCCCAGAACGTCTTAGCTCCTAATAAACGCTGCCGTGAACGGGTTCGCTATTCAAAAGTTGAACGTAGATTAAAACAGAATTAAGAATTATAACGTCGAACGCAATTGAATATTGGATTCGCCGAATGTAGTTGATCAAAGAGTCCTAATTGTACAGAGAGGGCACTACAATTCAAGTGCTTTTATTGCCTGTGGGGCGAGTGGAAGGCGAGCAATTTGGCGGTCTGACCGCAAGAGCCGCGCATGTTTATTAGAGACAAAGAGCCCGCCGCGTCGGCCCCCGATTTGCATAACGGTCTGTGTCGTAATTAGAAACCATCTCGGACGTCCCTCCTTTGTCCCGTCAAGTCTGGAGGGGACAACCTCAAACGCCTTCTATTTAGCCGCTCACAGGATAAGCCGTATAATCCTACTGAATTAAAATAAAATGTGCATCGTGTTGCTCGGCTACGGTGATAGTAAACTCTTGAGAGGGGTGTAATTATTCTAATAAAACATTAATGTCTGAAGCTTGAGACATTGTTGAACAAGATAATTTTCCTCTTACTTAATGAATGACATCTGGTAACATTTTCAGTATATTATTACTGCAGTCGGTAAAACGTCATAAAGCTGCTCGTTTAAGAATTTTAACTTAACAAACCATTTAACTCAGTGTCAGTAAAGTAACACACACATACCACCACACAAAACCTTCCGACTACTAAAATCTAATTTTAAAACAGACAGGTAATGAAAATTTTAATAAACGCGCCACAAATGTTGCCTACAATTTTCGCGTCAGTGCCAACATGAAAAATAAACGCCACATAACATGCGTAGCTTAAGAACACGGTAATTTATTACGTACATCGTTCATTACTCAAACATATACTTACCTATACGATGAAAAATCGTTTAAAGGAATTGCTTACGTACCAAGTAGATACAATAAATCGTGTGCTTCTTACAAGCACAACAGAGGCGGGTAGGGCATAACTCATTAACTGGAGGCGCGTTTACGAGGTCCGCTATATCGCGAGCCGCGCCGGGATAATGACGCTAAACCGATATCCTTATTTACTGCAAATTGCGTCGGCTCTTACATCTAGGCCGATATGGTATTGGGGCTCTGCTACAAATATCTTGTTACGTTACTTGATTAGTTTTGTTTCATGGTTAAATTGAAAGTTGTCGGGCATAATGTCAGTGTTTTATGGGAGCGAGTGTCTTAAAGAGCGGTCATACTGCCCAATAAAAGTCATAGCTGTAATGAAACGCTAGCTGCGAACGCGTTTGAACCGCTTTCTAATATTTCTCTATTGATACCAATTACCAACTACACGAATGAATCTATGTAATTAAATTGGTTTCATTGGCAATATTAGATATAATACAGTCAAACATCCATTCAGTCCTATTCCAAATCATAATCAACGCTGTAATTAGTAATTAAACAGACATTCAATAATAAATTAATTCGAAACTGTTAAATACACGCGTATTGCGAATAATATCCCTCGCAATACAACCGTGCAATTTCGAAAACTCCCAAGTTGAATACGGACAAGCAAATCATCCGTGAAGTGAGTTTGCAAAGGGCACGCGTCCGAACGCAGCGAGCTTCGTAAACGCGTTTACACACGTCAAATGCACAAAGCGACCATTGTAGTAGATTGATTTCAAACAAAAATAGATGTTTTATTTATGGAACGCTTTATTTTAAGTGGCAATTATTCGCAACTGAAGATATAAGTGTTGCAAGGAATAATAAAACGCAAGGCCCTCATCCCTTGCACTTCAATGGAATTCTTAATTAAGTTTAATTTTAATATCCGTTTGTTAATTGGTTCGTTTTAGAAGTAATGAAATACAGACCTGCTATTGCTTCTTTATTTCTTTAGCTGCGTTTTATGTCATATTGTTTAAAGCTATGAACAAAAGAAATTAATGCAGCAATTAGCTTAACTACTGTGAATAGGGCATTATTTCTACCCAACTACGGTGAAGCAAAGGGAGGGTCATGATTTTGATCGGTATGTATGTATTATGTTCATCTGTATACAATATCATAACTTCTAAAGTACTTATCATAATTTGACAAATGTGGTATAGTTGGAAGCGTCTTAATCGTACGCTGGTTATAGGTTATGTGATGTCACATTAAATTGAATGTGGCGCCCTCTAGAGGCCATAAAGTCATGAACTATAGTTTTATTGTTTGGTGGCACATAGGCAGACGGGCCACCTGAGAGTAATCGGTTATTGTGGACGTCATTACGATCTTAGAGACAAAGACGTAAAGTTATTTCTTATGTGTCTGTAATTACATGGGGCGGCTCCCACACTCTTGACACAGGAACACACTGTGCTTAGAAATAGGCAAAAATAAGTGTAGTGATAATAAGAGTATCTTGTAACCCAGTGACTGGATTGTGGAGGTCAGATAAGCAGTCCCTCCATGTAAAATATTTTGACTGGTTAGTCTGGAAGCCGACCCCAAAAAAGCTGGAAAAGGCAGACAGAATATTTAATAGGGGTGTAACGAGTCTTACCATCTCAGTACCCGAAGTCACCCTGCTGAATAACAAACATGGCTCTGCCAGCCGACAAATGACGGTATTACCGTATAACCATGGGTAATAGCGTCACTAGTGCGAGCAGCTGTGATCTGCTGTACGCTGATAATGATGAGGTATGATGGTAGTACTTCTCCACGTGCTCTTTCACAAAGAGTCACTACTAAAATGGTATGACGTCATAGCAGCCGTGTAATAAATGATGTACCTACCTAATAAATTTATTCAGCCATGCAGATAATCGGAAATTACATGAAATAATTAATAGCGATTAGGTTAGGAACCAATTTTCATATAAATTGAATCAAGAAATTATGATTATTTCCGCTACATTAGATGTTTATTCAAAGAGCAGCCTCGGAGATAAAATTAATTAAGTAAACCGATGTACGGCGCGGGCTGGTTGAACTTAGGTCATGAGTTCGATTCTCGCGCATTGCAATATTTACATGCACCCACTGAAATACTCTGCGGTCACTGTTAGCGATCTTCAATTGCTATACTTAATCGTGCATGTATTTATTTCCTGAAATATTTTCCTAGAAAAAGTCCTTAAAGTTCCGAGTTAGTAGGGCTATATCGCTCTGCAATATCTGGTTGATGAAGGTAGCATTACTTTGTTTTTCTCTCGATTTATAACCATCTGTACATACTAAGACCCCGCCATGCCTCGGAAAGCACGTTAAGCCGTAGGTCCCGGCTGTCATTCGTATATCTTTGACAGTCCTCCAGTCCAGTCTCCTAGCTCCCACGGCTTATTTTAATTTCTGAATTGTTATTTTATTTTTGTTTTAATTACGGACGCTTTAATGTGCACGTCTTTTTACATCGTTCTCACATTGATAATTTCAACATAATGATGTAACCAACTTTTTGTAACAATACCATGATTTTGAAAGCGTGTCCATGGAGTTTCTTGCCCGTTCTTCTCCATAGGTACCTACGCTTTGGAATGGGCAAATAGCTTCATCTTTCTAACTCACCGACCTTGACAATTCAAAAGTGCCTGTAATTGATTTGAAATAAATGCTTTGAGTTTGAGTTTGAGTTTGAGTCGTTACGGGTTGTTAGAAGCCCGAAAGTTTGACAACCAGTCTTACCAAGGGGTAACGTATTAACCAGGCATTGGGTTGTGAAGGTCAGATAGGCAGTCACTCCATGTAAAATATTGGTACTGGTAATGGACGACCCTAACATAGCGTTTGTTCTCATTATTTCGATTAATTACTTCCATCGCCGAGCTAGTGAGAATTTCTTTTCTCATTTGTTCGACCGTCGAATTTATTTTAATCGGGAAACAAAAAACAATGGAGAAAAGACTAGGCAGAAGATGATGTTGATTCTAATCATCTTTATTTCATTGTTTCAGGCGACTACAATGAACGAGCGTTCACACAAACCAACGGTAAGTACAACAAGAACATATTCAATCAATAAAGTACTCATTAAAATCATCAGATGGCTAATTATACACGGTAATAAGCTACCTAACTCGCGAGAATCAATACCGTGGATATTCAATTGCCTTGTCACGAGATTTCAATTGTACCCGTTTTGAGAGGAACTGTTTTGCAGTGGTCGATTGATTGGTACAGCTGTCGTTCAATTGTGGTACAATGTTGGTAATTGTACCTTTTAGTACTATAGGCTAACGTTCGAGTTCTACCTGTCTCAATCTACAAAAAATAATATAAGATGTTTTAGTACTTTTAGCTGAAATAAGATACCGACTCGATTTTCATTGGCATTCTGTTTTCAAGTGTTTACAGCAATAGTCAAGACGAGTTGATAACCCTACTAATATTGTAAATGTAAAAGTTTTTATGTTTAGATATTTGGATATTTATTTATATGTTTGGATTTTTGTTTTGGATTAAATTTGGTGTACACACTAATTATAACCTAGATTAAGCAATAGGATACTTTTATCTCGGTACCTTTAAACGGGGTGAATAGGGAAGCAGGGGTGAATCGGGACGAAACTTTAAAATGGATTTTAACGGTGTATATATAGTTTGTTGCCAACAATGGCACATAATCGTTAATTTATAATACAGTTAACACATTCAAGTCCTTTTTTGCAACAAACTATACAGTTTGTTGCAAAAAAGGACTTGAATGTGTTAAAAGAGATTTTAACACTGAAATAATACTATTTCAGTGTTAAAATCTCTTTTAAAGTTTCGTCCCGATTCACCCCTGCTTCCCTATTCACCCCGTTTGACGGTAGTACGTTCCCATGGGATAATTACCGACCTATACGCGGGCGAAGCTTCTGGCAAAAGCTAGTCTGCAATAAACTAATATCTATAAACTATTAATAAGTAAGTCAACACACTTAGGAATGAACAGGAAATGGTTCATTCGTATAACCCGTAGCTACTTTTATCGATCAAACAAAAACTTTTATTTGATAAATTCTCGAACGGTCCAATTTGAAGTACAAAGTAAGTTGCTTAAATATGGTACTTTATGATTACAGTTTACCTCATGTGTGAAGCTAACAAAGATGCCCGTAATAATGAATTTATTACTGTTTATTGCTACAATAAACTTACAAAAGCGATAGACTAAAACTTGCAGTAAGACGTAACTGTTAGTTGCTTTGCTTTACCGCCGCACGTTTGGAGTAGGGTGGCCAACGGCACTAGACTCTAGTGATTATTCGTTATGAGTAATAATTTTTTTTTTTCATTAGAAAAATCGTTACACGAATCCTACTAATATTATAAATGTGAAAGTTTGTGAGTATGGATGGATGTTTGTTACTCTTTCACGCTAAAGCGGCTGAACGGATTTGAATGAAATGTGGTACACAGGTAGTTTGTAACCTGGAATAACACATAGGATACTTTTTATCTCGTTACTACGTTCCCGTGGGATAGTTTTCGACCTCCACGCGGGCGAAGCCGCTGGCGGAAGCTAGCGCAAACATTAATGAAGAAGTTTGTGTCTAGTCAAAAAACGCAGACCTAAATATCATACAGGATAAGTTTATATCCAGTGCGCATAATGTAACCATGAATTCAGCATATTCGAGAGCCCCTAGCGCTAAAAATTTTCGTCGGTTATACAACAAAAAATCAGCTGTTTCATAGCAAAATGCAATCCACGCGGTTAAAATGTTCCATACATTTTTTTTTTGTTTTACTAACGAAAAAATTTGCGCGTCTAGAATGATATGCTGAATTCATGGTTACAGTTTGCGCACTGGATAAAAACTTACCCTGTATAGCGGCAAAATGTTAATATATGATTTTTTATTTAAGTCTTCTGTATTGATATCTTATTCAGCTAGGCACTGGCTAAGGAAAACTAAAATTATTTGTGACAAAACTTTCCACACAACTTGAATCACCATAATCAGCCTATAACGTTCCCACTGCTGGGCCACAGGGCTCCTCTCTGTGAGAGGGAGGGGGCCATAATCCACCACGCGGACCCACTGCGGGTTGGTAGATGTCACATGTCTTCGAATTTTTGGTTCTAGGACATGCCGGTTTCCTCACGATGCTTTCCTTCACCGTTTTGAGAACAGTGGTGATGAAATAGTTTACACAAAGAAATCGCCCGTAAACGAATGAATCTGACCAAAATAATGGCAGTAACGAAAGAAAAAACAGAACGAATCGGAGTTTTCATTGAAAGCAGTAATTACTTACTTAGCATCTTAATAACTAGACGCAAACGTCCAGCAGTGGACCTCCCAAATACTAAACGGATAGAAAACGAAAAAATACATTTCACTTTCCCCAAAAAGATATCATATTCATTTAACAAGAATCAAGATGGTCACCCTACCAGTACCTAAGTCTCAGTAAATTCTGTCACTTAATTACTCCATGTCTTATCGTATATTAAACCGCTTAGTGTGACGTCGCACACTAATAATTAGATTTAGATAATAATATAATTCACTGAAATATATACTGTTCAATTAATGTAATTATAATCGTTATTAATATCGAGTTATCTTATATTAGGTATCGAGATTTTGTAGTAGCTTTGATGTTGCTTCTCATAATGAATAGTTTATTACCCACAGATAATCTATGAACATATGTATTGGTAATAATTATTTAGCTGATAATATACAACTAAATACAACAGCTTATTTAAATCTTTACCTATGTATCTAATCAAATCAAACATTGCGGTATTTGCAAATTAAGTTAGTACAGGTAATAAATACAGAAATTCTAGTTTTATTTCAACTATTCTAAATTGACGGAAAAACGTCGAGATTTTTATATCAATAAGATTTTTGTGGCCCTTTCAAAAAGTGACAGTTCTTTGACACTACAACAGTGTTACAAGTTAATAAAAAAAAGTACAATGTAAAGTGTTAAAAGGTTCAATTAACTCCAAAACCACCCGTTCTCTGTTCGAAGTAAAAGAAAGTATTCAAATAAGTAGCAATATTCCTGAATCACACGTTCTCTAATTCAGTTGCGGCTGTGTTTCAGAATCGATTGCGCTTTGAAGAGCCACTTTTTACCTCTTTTGTTCTAATTGTGGAACGAGGACACCGCTCTAACCAACTTTGATGCTTTTTTGTTCCGTGTCCTCATTTTGAATAAGAATGAAGTGTTTTAAAAGTGATCGGGAATCGGAATTTTCGCTCCGTTGTCTATGGCAACAGTGGGGTTCTAATTTTTAATTTTATTTAAAAAAGGGTTGCTTGAGGATCTCCCTCAAGCGGCATAAATACTGTAAACCTATGGATAACTACAGTTTTGAGACGTTTGCGGTCGAAATGCTCGGGTCATGGGGCCCGAGTGCACGTCTCCTCTTTAAGGAAATTTCTCGCCGGATGGTCGACACTTCACGTGACCAGAGGACTGGGTCGTTCTTTGGCCAACAATTAGCATTGCCATTCAACGTGACAATGCTGCCAGTCTTCTGGGCACGTTTCCTGATGACAGCGATGCGGACGAATACTTCGACAATTAAGTGTCCTTTTGTTTTTGTATTTATTGGTATATTTAGTTAGTAATTTATCTTATCATGCAACTTTATTTTTGGCCTCTTTTCTGTACGTGTCAATTGACTTTTTAAAATTAGATTTTTAAGATACTTATAAACTACAATTAATTCTGCTTTAAACAACTTTTGCTGCCAGCCGTAAAGCACCCATGGGAACACATCAAGTATTACAGTGTTAAAACTCATGCACTCACTCAATTTAATTAAAATAAATTACTCATCGTGCACTCAGTAATTTCCAAACTTTAGAGTGCAAAGTTACGGTTTGTTCCTCATGACAAAAACTTCGCTGAGCCGTATAAAAAGACCCTCATGCATATTTTTCAAAGTTACTTGATGCAAATATGGAAAATTTATTACCGATAGCAAACACCGAATTTCCATCGGTAGGTACCTACTTATGATTTATAATATTTGTTTTTAAGAAACTCAAGTTTGTTACATAAAAACTTTTAAGATGTACCCTCATCTTGCCATATTGAAGTTATGTCGAGAGTTGCCATCTCTCATAATTAGCGCGCGTAAACTTCATTTTCTCAGGACCGTTGGACGCCGTATTTATTTATTTTGTTTGCAATTTAGTTTAATTAGGTAGAACTGAATTATTTTTTAACTTTTGAAATGCATCGCGATATTTTATTAAACGAACTAGCTTCGTATTGTCAGTGTGGTACGATTGAATATTTGTGAGTAGCTACTTTTAAAGAAATGTAATTTGTCAGCAGTCACGTCAAGTATCTGTTTGAAGTTGAAATAGGATTAACTTACGGCCAAATTAATATAATTATTTGTTGCCACAAGAACGAAGAAGAAAAAATGCTTGGGAAAATCTATTGTTGTTGGGCTCGTTCATTTCCGCGCCAAAATATCACATGGCATTGATTGAGGTGCGTTCGCAACCAAACATTCATCAACGGCGCGATAATTAGCAATGGTTGCGTTCCGAACACGTACGCCCCCCAAAATACGATTCGGCAGCGGTTAATCAGTACCCGAACGCCAGTAATAGGTACCTAATGCGACAACTAATTTCCCGAAAGAAGTGCTCTACCTTCACAGGTTTTTATTGTGGCCACTCGCCATGCTTGTCACGATCTCGTGTCTACTCAGCCCCTCCCTCCGCACTTCGATCCCGCTCCCCGCATCCACGGTGTGCAGTCATCAAGCCCTAAAACTTGCGAATTAATACGTGCTTAGATTCTGTGCAAAGGAGACGTGGATAAGAAAGCGATTGTTATACAACTTGTCCGCGAGTTCCAAATGAAATCTGTTAATTTCCGAACGACTTACCCGCCCTTTTTGCGTTTCCCAGAAGGATGTCGGAAAGTTTCCGAATTGTAAGTTTAAACCGTTGATACAAAGGCTTGTAAGTTATTTGGCTAATTACTTCGGGTAACTTCGTAAAGGCACCTCAACCTCTGTAACATGTGAAGAAAAAGTTTTCTCGTTCATTTAAAATGTATGATAGTTACTTAACTTTGTCTTCTGCGTAGTGTGAACATTTTCTCTACATTAGTCAGGTTCCACGCTTTCATAATTAAGTTTGGAAAAGTACCACTTTGATACGCAGAAGAAGCTGAACATATTAGTACTGAGTTGCAGTTGTACTTCTAAGAGTGAGTATAAAAATGATTGTCATGAAATGAAAGACATTAAAATAAAGGATTTTCTCATAACCACGGTTAGTCGTTGTTTTCAACGCATAAGTAATACAGACAATTGGTACATTGTTCTGTCCTAATTTGGTCCAAATACGCTATTCTGGTGCGAATTTTAGTAGTTTGTGAGTACTTGCTAGTAAATTTCGCGCCAGAAACGCCATAATACCGTGTATATATCATCGTAACCCGCACTAATCTCGGGCCACTCGAAATGCGAGCAATTTCGCGATCCTTGCGACTGGGCCCGAAGCAACCTCGCCCCTTGCTAACTTAGTGCCACTTGTCTGCGCCTCTTCAGGTGCCGCAGGGGCCCAGGGCTGCACACCGATCCCATCGAAGCCTTGGGTAAGTGGCGGAATGCTATTAATAGAAGCTGTGTTGAGATACAGATCTAGACGAAGTAATGAGGAACATAGTTTCCTCCTGTGGCTGGAAATGATAAAATCGAAAGGTAACATGTCCTTAAAGACGACAGGTATTGAAATTATAAGAGACCCTATTCAAATGTTAAAGCCCTGTGTTAAAGCTTTTAAAACTTGGAATTCTGCTTTGATTGCAGAACCAATTATGAAAGACCCAAAGAGAAAGGGCGGCTCCAATTTCATATTTGGCCCAGTTATCGGACATGATATCTAATGGCCGACATTCTGAGGATGTCATTATACTATATTATACGCAGGACCCTCATTCTGACCCAAAAGGTCCATTCACTTGGGAGACAAACACTAAACAGTCATTAAAATCTAGAGCTCCACTTACTGGAGCCTAAATCACGACCAACCCTAACCCTAAGTCAAGCGTCGGCACTGTTCGGACCCTCTCGTCGGTGCTCGGGCGCACTCGGCATTATTCGGGAACTAAACAGAACCTATCAGAACTAATTGGCGGCGGAACGTAGCGAGCCCGCAGATTGGGACTTCATAAGATTAGCAATGCTCTTGGGACTACTTCCACTACGAAATTGAAGACCTCTCTGATGTATTTTAAGGTTTCAATACAAAGATATATGAGAAAATGTTTATAAACGTCGCAAAAGGTAAGGTAGGTAAGTTTACCTGTTAGGCAGTTAAAGTTCCACGAAGAAATAACTGCCAAACAAATAATAAGCATGTGAAGGCAGCATCTATTTATCAAAGTCAAACATTCATATTTCTTGAACACGCTTTCAAAGTGTTATCAAAGCCAAGTGAAAGTTACGTAAGCGTACCTACATCATACTTACAAAAGAAATCGCGAAACATCGACATTTAACAAATGATACACGGCCCTCGAGCCGCCCTCTACAAATCGCTTCACAATTGTCGATCCCGCCTCACATTGGCTAATCCGATATCAGTAAAAGTAAATTCAACTCGCACATCAATAACCATTTTGACAGTTAAGCCGCCATTTTTCATTTGGCGCACAACGTTCAAAAGTGGAATCCAAGCGAAAATCGCGCAGTCAGAGGTCGCGTTCAAAACAAAAAAGCTTCCTTGTACCGAGAGCGCGCAAACATCGAAACTGCATCGAGAATCCCCTTTTAAACCCCTTATATTGCAGCTTTAATCTCACTGGGGAAACTTTTCGCCGTAACTAACGCAGCGATGGAATGGGAGGTGGAATTTCGTTCTTCTAACGTTAGAACCGGGGTGGTACTGTAGATCAACTTCCGAGCCATTTATTCGCAAATCGAGTTATTGCACCTCTCGCAGATCGCTTTACATAGGTCATTTGTGGAAATTACACGTCGCCGCAACTTTGCGTATTCACTTCAAGATTAATGAATAAGCTGGTAGCTACTTTTTGAAAGATTAATGCAATATTTCCTTGAAAGAAACTCACGTTTTCTTAATTTCCTCCCCCAAAGTGGTGCATAAGCCTTAATATATGACATAGCGTGGCGAAGATGAATTCGTTCTTGTTTATCATGGTGGAGCTTTAATAAACAGAGCTTTACGTTTATGCAGTTTCACGTTTATTCACATCAAAATGTCGTAATATATTTTGAATTTAAACCCTTGTCCCATTAGGGCGTCTGTTTGCAGAATTCCACAAAGGCAAATCTAGTTATAAGTGTAACGCCGCGCGTCCAAACACTGTTATCCGTTTATTTCGCTACGTACTGTTGCCGCATATCGCAAATTAAATAACGTGTTTCGACTATGAATAGTAGCCGGGGCCGGCCTCAGAACGCACCCCTTACCATGTTACAATTTGAAATTTAAAATAACAACAATTTTATTGTTTATGGTTGAGAACGCATGACTACTTTCAAATTTCGAACTTGCATACATAATATATTTTGTTGTATATATATGTTACCGAGGCCTAACTAGTTTGGTCTAGGCTAAACAGACTTATTCTACGCGTGATATGTCGCAGCTAACTGGCTTAATAGGGTATTTTCCAATTTTAAACTATTTTAATTTGAAAATTGGGACGATATATATAAGAGAGAGAAAAATACAAATAAATTTATTTATATCCATTTTCACAATTAAAAACGATTAAAATCAAATTTATTTTTCGTTGTTTTGAATTTACCGCCAAAATGCTCCTTACGGTGACTTTTCTATCACAAACTTGTTTGGCCTAGGACAAACTAGTTTGGCCTGAAATTGAGTTTGGCCGGTAACATATACATTTTATGGCATCAGTGATGTGGCCAACATAAAGATTAGGTTTGGTCGACTTACTGTTTTTTAGATCTGACATTTGAGGCTTAAAGATAGACCAAAATGAATACACTACTTATTACACTGGAGTCAAAACAATGACTTTTAATGCCCCACTGCAGTAGAACCTCAATGAATAAACTTCTAACTTTGCTCAAAGTGGGCCACTATAAACAAGAGCCAAACCTTTAAACAAAGCTGAACGACAACGCAATTAACGAACAACTGGTTATCAAGAGAAAACAAGCTATAATACCATAAAACATCAGCTTATTCACCGCTACATACATAAAAGGCTAGTTTCAACACAATTTTCGCATATCATACCTGAGCCGTAGTTTCATAAGCTTTATTAAAATTCTCGACGCAGGGCGGGGTCCGATTCTTGAATATCGTGCGGCAGCCTTATTATATTCGATCTCGCAACGCACGCGAACGTTTTGACGTACTAATTGCAGGCGGGGTTGTTAGATACCGCGTCACGGCATACCGTCGGGTGTAAAGGGGGCTTATTATGAGAACACGGCAACCTTCTATTTTAAAGGGAATAAGGATTTAAGGGCACATATTTCGGGGCATTGTTGTGTGAGGAATGTAAGTAACAATGTTGTGAGTTTTAGGCACGATGTCGCATTAATTTGTAAGTGTGATGCTGTAATGTGTACCTTTGTAATATGCATGTATAACTAATTATGTATATGCTTGTACTTTGTTTGAGAAAGGTGTTGAGGTATGATATATTATGGAGTTATGTTTGTCTTTACACTGTTTTACACTTTTGTGAGCAATTCGAGGCGGGGTTGACATTGTTATAGCCTTGAGTCACGCGTGGCAGTGACATATTGCTCTCTCGTCCAAAGCGACAAACAAAATAGCGAATTATAAATCATGCGACATTTTTAAGTTGTCGAGCACTCGACTAATAGACGGCCTCCTTTGTAAACTCCTAGTATATCTTACGCTACGCTAACAAGCAAAACTGCGCTTCAAAACCTTTAAATTAAAACAAAAACCGCTGTCAGGAAATGCTAATATGAATCTAAATCGTTATTGCATCATACCTTTGCACCAATAAATACGACAGCTAGCATACGTTAGCACCAATATCCTCATTGACATTATTTATTCGTATCCGTACTTCTCGTCGCCAATCGGCATGCTTATTCAGTTCGTTTGCATACGGTGCACGCGATTGGCGCGAATTTTTACGATTATTTTAAATTTCGAACGTAAAATTCGAACGTCCGACGCTTGGAACGACTTTGCTTTAATAGGCTGTAAGAAATTGCGCTGGAGTTTACTAAATAGGTTTTATTAACTCTTTTTTGCGCTTTTAATGTATTTTTTAAGCTGTACTTGTATACGATTCTATGGAAGTTGATACAGTTAAGTATTGGCTCAGGGTTGTATTTAATACTACTTCAATTTTACATTAAAATCGAGTTAAACAAACAAGCTTTCTCATTTTAAATATTAATTCATAGTGGAAACTTTTAAACCCTGAAGTCAGTGTAAAGTGTTTGAGTAAGTAGTCTTTCCCGACGTGACCTAAAATTAATAAACTTTTGTGGACCTTTACAACTTGGCAGGGACGCCGAGGGCGGATAAATAACGACAAACTTTTATTTCACTTTTTCGTACAGTCCTAGAGAGCAGAGTGAAGTACGCACCATATTTATATTTTATTCTATATTTGAATTCTCTGACGTCACACCAGTTTCGAACATGAAAAACCGTGTATGACAACCCTTTGCTTATTATTTTTATTTACATAGGCACCCTGTGCGATATATAATTCATTTTCACTACAACCTACTCGCTTGCGTGACGTCTCAACTACTTTTTTTAATGTTCGTAAATAAAAAAGGTCGGACCACATTCGTCCTACTTGAACACGCAAGGGACGTAATGTTTCATTTTTTTTCTACCCCGATGCTATCTCTGCAAACAAAAACTATTCTATATTTATATCATTGTTGTTTTGTACTTTCGTTATTAATTTTAAGGGCAATTTAACCTTTGATAATTTTAGGGGCAGATGGTATCGTTTTTAATATAATTTCGATAATGAAATGCGGTTTTTGCCTAACGATAAAATATAAGGGAGCGTTCGAAACATTGTGTGGCTAAGTTAATCATAAGAATGGTGGATATTTTGTTAACTGCCAACTTATTAAAGCCCAAAACACGAAAATCTAAAAGAAAACCACTTAATCATCAGTAAACCGTATAATTTACTTCCCATTCAACTAAAAATAACCATTTATACTCATCAAATTATTACGGAATAATTTATTCGCGCCATTACCCGAACACAAAATGGCGGCCCATATTCATATGAGGCGTGATTTGCAACATTGGCTCTGATTATACCATCAACAGCGTGACAGCTGTACTATCAATCATGTTCTATCAGCTCTCATGAAATCAATTACGAGCAGCAACTGTTGCACAGCCACTGTCCCACAAAATATAATTGGTTTAATTTGACGAACAAAATCATGTGTCATTTCGGTATGTCACATTCCGATTTGTTGTTGTTAGAAAGTTATTCGTTTTCTATTCCAGCACGAATAGATAGAAGATAAATTACCAATAATAATAAGTAAATAGTCAGCTTCTATCAGATCTATACATCGACAAGAATTCATTTAATTGTCTACAATCTTTGTTCGATAATATTGTATCGATGGGTTGTACCCATATGGGTTTATTTACAAACGTTGCATAGAGAAGTAACGAGTAGCAAATATACACCGTGACATTTTAGTCGTCTTACAAAGTTGGTCCATTCAATGTATCCGTCGTAAAATACCTTTAGGCGCGATTAATACATTGTTACCATTCATTAAGATAATAGGTACAAAAAAATATGTATAATGCTTTAGAATTATGAAACACCCTCCCTGTTAATAATGTTTACGTATCAAACGGCAGAAGATCTACCTACCTACCATTACATTCCGTCATTAATTCCATCTCCATAACAGGGTGTTTCAAACTACGTCATGCGTCTTAGTGAATGATATTTTCATTTTTTAATTATGCAAATGTTCAAAAATATCATTTTTTTAATTTCTATGATTAGTAGTCATTGGAAACATGAAGTGGGCTGCCGTTGTAAGACGACTAAAATGTCACGGTGTATAACCATACATTTTTTAACTTTTAAACGTCTCTTAACTTAAGCAACGTTTATAAATAAACCGCATAAAGTAGACACAAAACAAATCAGAGGATTATTGAAAGAAATTCTATTATTTAAGTAATGGAATAAGTAATATGGAGTAAAAAAACTCTTTGTGCTTTTAACTTTAGTTAAAGCCAATAAATCTTTTGTTAATCTTAATTAAGCTATTCCAAATACCTGCTCAAAAAAGTTACGGCATTTTCGGCCACGATAGAGCAATCAGCTGGCGTAGTAATGACCATAAAGGTGTCACTACCTACACTAAATATTTTAATTAACTTTTCAAATGCATCTCATCTCTCGCATTAAAACTTTACAACCTGCACCATAAACACTATCATCATCATTATGACGCAAGACTATGTCATTAGTGGCCAGTATAATTTGACATAAGATGACGGCGCCACTTGCAAAGGCAAATGTTTGTATTATAAGTCCATGGGCAAATGTCAATTTTACGTCAAATTTAGTACATTCAAATTTAGTTCCATATTCCGTCGCTCTGCCAAGAAATACTGGCCACGCTGTATATGACGTGAAATCTAACAAGGAATACGTGTTTTATCGCGCACATACATCAAACTAATGACCTCTGCCTGCGGATGACCGCGTTCCTTATATTGCGACATTTCGACGCTCGTAACCGATGGCCGATGGCGTACTGATAATAAATGCAAGTTTTATAAGGCTTTTTATCGCAACGGAACGGAATTTATGCGTTCACAGCGGTTTAACTGTTCCCACGGCGATGCTTTATCACGTCGAATGCTTTTTTAATTTGCCCATAAAGTATTTGCTTTGATGATACATTCAATTAATATTTTTATGCGTTTTAAATATTTTGATGGCTAGGTTCATAAATATCCTCTAAAACACGAATATTTTTTCGAATCTTAAAGTTTGATGTGAATTAATAACCGTTATGGTAATATCAGGTTTCATTAGGAAATTGAACCAAGTATAACTGTTCAGTACATTTGCATAGCCACAAAACAACTGATGCTCCATATTCAAACGCAAACTAGAGGAGCGCGGTAATCAATCATGTCATCGATACTCGACTAAACTTATCCGATTACACACATAGTGCATAAACCACGAGCCGAAATTCTATTCAGTAAAACAGAGCTATGTCTGTGTTGCGCTTCAGTACGAACTACGGAAGCGGGCAGTGCATTTGGCCGCGAATTTAGGAAAGTTATTCGGCGAACGCAGCGCGGCCGCCGGCCGGGGCCGGTCACTCGCGTAGTCGCGTATTGTTCCCGACGCGCCGTCCGCATCGCCTACTGAACTCGGTTCCGTTCCGTGCCACATAAAGAACCCCCTTTATTGCTCGCCGCTCGTGTGTGTGTAATCTATGCGCACTAAACCCTGAGCAAGAAAACTAATTCGAACATAAAGATCGTGGCGTTTTTGCTTGGAGTGCGGAGCGAAATTTTCATTCTGTTTCTGTAGGTAATAGGTGGAGTAATAAGCGGTGGTTGTTTATGTTCAATAAACTATCAGATGAAGTGTTCCTTGCTTGAACAACGATACATGTTTAGAAACGTTAGTATCGTTACTAGAAACAATAGTGCAGAGTGCTACTAGCGAACAATAGGTGTATATTGTTCACTAGTTTCTTTAACACAGTACAGAGAACAAACCTCTGTTTTCAGGTGTGTTAGTGGCAGTTAAAATAAGCATAAAGTTGTTTCCCCGACAGCCGGATGCGGCGGCCATTCCGCGCGAATCTTGTTGAATTATTTGTACAAAATGGCCGCCAGTGACCGTCACTTACGCTTTGTCCTGCAAACCGTCCAGAAGCACGGTGTGTGAACATTATGGAGATATAAAACCGCTAATTGTTCTCGTTAAATGCACGCTCTTTTCGCAATAAAAAATCTCATATAACTGAGAAAATAAACCAGAACTATAGCTGAACATTAAACTGCGGACGTAATTTAATTCGCAATAATTTCATTTGTTATAATTTCCCTCCATAATCGTATTTAGCACTTACACCGGTATTCAGTAATAACAGCATTATTTGTTACTACAGAGCTCGCTGGAAATCGTAATTAGATGATTACAAGTACGACGTCGGATTAAAGCTTTAGTGACGCGATTAATCCAAATTATCAACACCGGTGCACGGAACATATTTTGAGTAAAACATGTCGATGTAACGCTTTGGTCTACATCTCTTTATTCCATGTTTTGACATGTCAAGATAAAGCCTAATTAAAAACAACAAGCAGAGCACCGGCAACAGATTAATCGTTACGGTGTGGAGGCGCGGCCGTAACAAATATAATAAATTAACTCCACGTATCGTAATCGATCGTGTGTAGCATCGAGATGTTGACTTTTCAATTAAGTCGACTGCCGATCTTGTGCCGACAACCGTACGATTAATCAATCGTGGTCGGACGAATCGGGTCTGCCCGTACCACGGGACGCGCCAAAATGATCACGTATTAATGGACCCCCGGCCTGGACAGGGAACTGTGCTCACTCATGTTTTATTTAGTCGTCTCGCACTGGAATAGAAATAGCCAGGGGACGGGCCTCATTTACCTATTAGAGCAGTATTGATTCGTCGCCAGCACATTTACTAGACACTCCTGTGTTTTTCTTTACTTATTTCAATTCCGGGAAATGTAAAACCCATCACATAATTAATGAAGTTGAACAAAACATTTTGTTTATACGAGAGACTCATGAAAAATGACGTAACAACGAAAACTAACATCCCTACCTATTGCAGTTTCCCTTAAAATCTTCCATGAATTTTTCATTAGTCGATTTTGACATCATTATTCATCCGAGTAATTCGATATTTATATCGAGTTGAGTCGATATTCAAATAGTGAGTTCAGCACTCGTAGTTGGTCGCTATCTGTCGCGCCAAACATTTCGACTCGATACCCAATAGTCTATGCACGAAGTAATTACTTTTAACATCAATCTTGACCTCGTTTCGTTTGTGTTACGATTAAAAGAACAATATTGTATTGGACGCTTTGAAATTCTACTTCAATGAAATTCGTTAATTTGTTCAAACATTTAAGTTGATTGTTTTGTTAAACAGAATAAATAAGTTTATTATGAGTACACAAAGAGAACTGTTCGCTGTAGAGATTAGGTTTTTTTTATTCGATTAATTGTCGATCAGTTTCAGGTTCATTGGTTTGTTCTAGACATGTTTATTGTAGCGCAAATAAATTCTTCTAGATTGTTATTTTATAGTTGAATGTAATAGTATATGATATGTATAGGCAACGATGCAGCCGATGAACTTGCCAGGAGGGGGTCGAGCATGGCACGTGGGACCAGAACCCATTGCACCACTCCCCTTCGGGTATCTACGCACTCTGGTAAGGAAACGAACTAGGGATCAACATCACAAAATATGGTTGGACCTAAGTGAGTGCAGGCAGGCTAAGGAAGCACTTCCTGCGTTCGATGCTCGCGTCACGAAACAGGTTCTCCGTTTAACTAAACCACAGTTGCGTACAGTTACAGCAGCCGTAACTGGCCACGGGTCATTTAACAAACATCTCTTTGTCATAAGAGTAACAGACAGTCCGCTGTGCAGGGCCTGCATGGAGGACGACGAGACAGCGGCTCATGTGCTGTTGAACTGCCCGGTGGTCGCTAATTACAGGGCAAAATACTTCGGTAACCCAGGTACCCTACGTGAGATTGTCAGCAACACCAAGGCGTTGCTGGCCTTTCTCGAGGAGCTGGGGTGGATCGAATAACTCATTCTCCCACCCGTACGCAAAATACGCGCCTTGACGTGGAGTTGCGGGAAACAGCCCGTTTTACCTATTACCTATTTACCTATAGTTGAATGTACAAACGCTTAACACTTAATTTGGTGCTACATGTCATCATGAGAACGTCACAAAATATAAACAAAACACAACCTTAACGTATCCATACTACCAATACTGCCGAGACCGAAGTCATGTATCGCACCCCAAACCTCATAAACTCTGGCCCACTGTAGCCCACTCGTACCCATCCATAACCGACATTATACATATGATTGGGGCCTACCAGTTTAATAGTTGCGGTCTTCGTCGGATTGTCGGTCGCATCGCACGACAGTTTGCGGCACTGGGGCCCCAATTAGATTAAATCTAGATGCATACAAACCTAGCCATTACAGTAACGGATCGGAACAATGACGGAGTTTCGACAAACTAATTGTTTCGATAGTTATTCGGAAGTAATAAACTTGGGTACGATGTTCTGTGGACAAGTATTCTAGTTATACAATAGTTATAAATTACGTAGAAATTGAGGCTGATAACTTATGTCAGCTGTGTTCTGAGCCAAAAAAGTATAGAAGATGAAACTATAGATATAATTGATTTAATGAAATTCATAGAAAAAAAATTGATAAAGTTGCGTAGCAAAACTACGAACTTTCGTAGCGTACTATTATGTGCTACGACCGTAGCCGGCGTAGTCAATCACGACAGCTACGCCGTAGCAACAATGAAAATCTTTTATTGTCTTCGTACATTGTTTGTATCGTGTGCTCGAAGTGAGGTACTGTCTAGGTGAACGAGTAATGTCTTGGCCACACCCTATCTGCAGTCATGGAAAAAATTACCAGGAGGGTAGAGAGCAGCAGCCACCTGCGTTCGTGTAACATCTTACTTAGCTGCCATCATCAATCTACCAGTCAAGCATGGCGTTATGCCCCTTGTTGGCCATTGATAAACGAGATATAGGGGAGAGCCAAATAGACAAAAAATATTTTAAACCTACACACATAATAGTGTCAGTGTGTTAGTTTTCAGTTAACATAAAGTAAGAAGGATATCCGTGACTCCCAAAGACCATAAAAAGATCAGTGCTAATTAATACAACAGCTGTTATTAAAACAGAGCCTTAAACGTATCAATTTTGAAATTAGCATTAGGTATAATAACTGTTACGGCGGTTATAAAAAAAATGCTGTTCCATACATTTTCACCGCGTAGGTATTGTAACTTTGTAGCAAACAGCTGTTTATTTTTTTCTAACTGAATCATGTCAATCTTTCAGAATCATGTAGGTACCGAATCCATGGTAGCAGGTTGTGCGTCGATGTCCCTGTCACCCAGTGTGTTTGCATGGAATGAAGAAGCTTTTTTAATACACGCTTTATATTAGCTTCACTTGTATGTTTGTTTGTTTGTTTGTTTGTTTGTTTGTATGTTTGTATGTAACCGACTCCTTTGGATGCTATTTTGACCCACTTTAAACGGTCAGATTTCATTTAAACTTTGTTGACTTATCGAGGACCTATGACAATTCAATAATTTAAAAAAAAACACGCTTTTGTATAATTAATAATTAATTTAATTATATTAAAAAGCGTGGGGTGCTTGATATTAATTGTATAAAAATACCTCAAAAAGCACCCCACGCTTTTTAATGGAATTAAATTATTTTCTACTTTTTAGTTTGGTTTTTAAGCGTGTTTTTTTAGTTTTTTAAACTATTATTTTTTTATTCTAGCTTTTGCCAGAGGTTTCGCCCGCGTGGAGTCGTAAATTACCTCACGGGAACGTACTACCGTGATAAAAATATATCTAGATATCCTGTGTTATCCTGTGTAAACTATCTGTGTGCCAAATTTCATCTAAACCCGTTTAGCCGTCTTTGCATGATTGAATAACAAACATCGAAACATTCTCACAATCTTTCGCATTTATTTTATTAGTAGGATTATTTACGTCAGACAAGGTCGTAAGCTCAATTAAAATCGCCCTTGTGTCAAACTTATTAACTTAAACAAAGTTACCATAACTTAAGGCACAAGTTACGTCAGCTCGGGAACACTGCACAGCGG
Organism: Polymixis lichenea; assembly: GCA_949091785.1. Classification (NCBI taxonomy): domain Eukaryota; kingdom Metazoa; phylum Arthropoda; class Insecta; order Lepidoptera; family Noctuidae; genus Polymixis; species Polymixis lichenea. Next base: position 3,768,677 of record OX420937.1, read on the forward strand.
GCTCGATTGCACGCGCGTGATTACTTTAATACCCGCTGCATCGACCTCTGCCCTTCTTAATGATTACTACACGAATGCGGCACGGACACAACTTAATGGGATATATTTATATATTTTCATTTCTTCATTCTCCTGGTTTTTTTTTCTGGTTCTGGACTGGTGATCGCGTAACAGAAGACGTAGGGTTGGAAGGCCTCCCACAAGTTGGGTCGATGACCTTGTGAAGACCGCAGGAATCCGCTGGATGCGGGAAGCACAGAACCGGTCGAAGTGGAGCTTGGGGAAGGTCTATGTCCAGCAGTGGGCGTCTTTCGGCTGAAATGATGATGATAATTTCTCCATTAGTCAGCCATTTTGCTGCCGAAGCCCTTTGCTTAGCGGTAATGTGCACTCATTTGAAAGCTCTTACATCTCTCATTTGCGAGTTTAAATTTTCCGACTGTCTTTTGGTCTAGTGGTCGCAAGGTTAGGTGCCCCTGAGCATGAGGTCCTGGGTTCAATTCCCAGGTCGGGCAGTGTTAATGGGTTTTTGAAGTGAAAACTTCTTCAGGCGCGTTGTGCATTTTTTGAGATGGCAAAAATCAATTGAACTCGCGACACTGTTACCGACACCTCTGTATATAAGTATGTACATATATTGTGTATGTATGTACATAGATACACATCCGTATTGGCATTTTTTGAAATGGGAAAAATAAATTGAACTCGCGACACTGTTACCGACACCTCTGTATATAAGTATGTACATATATTGTGTATGTATGTACATAGATACACATCCGTATTGGCATTTTTTGAAATGGGAAAAATAAATTGAACTCGCGACACTGTTACCGACACCTCTGTATATAAGTATGTACATATATTGTGTATGTATGTACATAGATACACATGCATGTTGGCATTTTTTGAGATGGGAAAAAACCAATGTATTCGCGACACAGTTACCGTTACCGTTACGAACACCTCTGTACCTACGAATTTGAAGTGTAAACTTCTTTATGTGCGTTGGGCATTTTTTGAGATGGAAAAACAATTAAAGTCGCGACACTATTAAAAAAATACACACATCAATTCAAGTTTTCACTTCTGTCGGCACTCCCGGAGTGCCACTGTTTTTTTTTTGTTCTATTTGGAATTTCTCAGTAGCAACCCGGAGTCTGGATTTGTGTCCGTTTGATGGCAATAGGCTCACCCCTTTTACAATGGACATAAACATAACTTGCGAAATGTGGGTGTACTAAGGACACCTCTGCCAACCCTTCGGCGAAACTAGGCGTGATGTTTTGTTATTAATATAAAATCCACAGTTATATGTTGTTCCTCTATATAGTTTACAGTGTGTACATAGAAAAATAAATCGTACTATCCTTAGTTTGGATATTTAGATGTTTAGATATTTGTTGCTCAAACCCGCAAAAATGGCTGAACGGATGTGGATGAAATTTGGCACAAAGCTTGATAGTTTGTAACCTGGAATAACACACAGGATACTTTTTATCTCGGTAGTACGTTCCCGCGGGATGGTTTCCGACCTCGACGTGGTCGAAGCCGCTGGCAAAAGCTACTTTTATTATAAATGTGAAAGATTGTATGTTTGGATATTTAAATGTTTGGTTGTTTATTACTCAATCCCGCAAAAACGGATGAACGGATTTGTATGAAATGTGGCACACAGATAATTGAGGACACCGTGGAGTTTTAGTGGGTTACAGTCCCACGTAACTGCGCTATCTCACCGTGGTAGCGCAGTAGACATTTCTCCACGTTAAACATAAAAAAACAAAATGGCCGGGTCGACGTTCACGTTGCGGTCAGGTTCCAGGGGTGCGGGTTGTTCGAAAGAGATACCGTGGCCCTGGCACACAGGCAACTGACGGAACACAGGTGGGTTTTAGTCAGTAAAAGTCTGACACGCCCTCCCGCTCCACCCAGAGCGGGAGAAGTTACTTGATGATTGCCGACCTCAAAAAAAAAAACGATGTGACCTGAATGTCAGACTTTCAGGCTTCCAAAGACCCGTAACGACAGTATAAGATGATTAGTGGAATTTTCCTTTTAATATCAATTAACTACGATCACCAATCCGTTTGTCATAGTCAAAATCAATGGATTAACACATAGGGCACTTTTTATCCCTGTAGTACACACGGCTACACGTCGAGCTTTCAGGAGGATTTCCGTACAGTGCGACATCAGCGTAAACTGGAAATGTATAGCTTGATGTATAGCCGTTCGTGCGTTCCCGTGGAATAATTTCCGACCTCGGGCGAAGCCGGTGGCAAAAGCTAGTGTATATATATTATAAACTTTAAAAACCGACACAAAATGTGTGTTATCACACGCAAAAGATTACGCGATTCTCTAGATAATCACTTACTGCGTGTAACACACCAACAGGGGCCCAAGTCTGCTATTTTTATAAATTCGTCATTCCAACACGATCCCATTGTCATTTTGCTAAGAGTTCGTAATCTGCTAAATTCATAATGGTCGATCATTGGTCGGTCAATGGTGTCGTAATAGAATTGTGTTATAATGGCATTGTCGTATTGCCATTATTATAAACCCCGTTAGTAGAAATGATTTTCCAAAAACGACTACTAAATTTGAACATTTATTCATGGCCGATTTCATTTATATATTTTTTACATATTTTTTATTAGTGTAAAATTTTAGCAGATTACCGCCTAAGTCAGTCATTCATTTGTCATTATGTACGAGATTACCAATAAATGTCATTTCTTTCAATGGAGTGTGTCAGTGGCTGACCGTTGGAAAGTCATAATGACGCCATTATATTAGTAGATTACCAAACTTGTCAAAATCAATAATTTTGAAATCAATTATAGACCATTCTGACACTATTGTAATAGCAGACTTGGGGCCCAGCAGGAATGGCTTTCATTTCGATAGTTCAACAACATTCATTGGGTTATTTATGATGTTAAGCACACATTTTTTACATTGTATATAAATTCAAATTAACAGTCTTCAGTCCATTACACACGAATCCATGACTAAGTTTTCGATGACTTTGGATGTTTATTGCTCAATGTCGTGTGATTTTGGAATATCGTCATCATTTTCTTCAAGCCATTCATAGACAAGTAGGGTTGCCATATGTGTTCAAACCAAAATTTTGTAGAAAAATACTGGTCACGTATCACCATCCAGACCCCCCATCCCCCATGTCATCAAAAATAAGCAAAGCAAAGACCCCCCTCCCCCCCGTAGTGCTTACGTAATACTTGAATGGCCCCAAATCTGCAATGTAGGTGAGTAGTTAAAAAATTCCCAAGTTTTAAGTAGTAAAATAACCATGCATAAAACCAACCTCATTCGCAATCGCATTCAGACTCCAAAGAGTATAAAAATAAATATGTTTATCTCTCCAATCGTAAAGAGAATGCATAAATGATACTCATCTACATCAGTAACCCGTTGATGATCACCTACAGGTTTTATGAACCACACATTTGATTTTATTAAACTACATATAAATTCCAACTTATAACTTTTCTCAGATTGTGCACAGTAAAATTAACATATCAGAATATAAACGGAGCCTCATTATGTTTAAAAACTTGTTAAATCAAAATCAAATCGCTAAATCTCGACTCTTATCACGAAAACGCTCCACAGATTCCACCTTGCTAATATGTTCTCAGCGCGTCGACGTAATTTAAAAGTATTAGAACCTTGGGAACTTTAAAACGTTAAGATTTTTTTAATATTCTTAACCTACATTTATTGTAGCACTGTAAAATAAACCTTATTGTCTTCAGAATAGAGTTGTTCATCTGTTTATATGCAAAGTGCATTCCGTTCGAGTCGGTACATAATCGGATAGAGGCTATAAATCGCCCCGGACGGTCCTACTTGTGTTTCGGTGTTCAGAATTTGTTCACACAGCATTATTCATTATCAAATGTGAATCTAAACAATTATTGCGCTTCCAGCACGTAATGTGATTACTATCTATGTTTTATTAATACTTTGGGAAAAAGAAATGGAGAATGGTTTGCGGATTTAGAAAATGTTTAAAGTTTAAAAACATTGCTGCACGTGGAAAATAGAATTTGAATGTCTCGTTGTATTCTAACTTACAACGAATTCTCTCCCATTTCTTCCCGTGGGTGTCGTAGAAGGCGACTAAGGGACTTACCAGAGAATGGGCAGCAGCGTTCTCTATGCATCTGACCACCATACTGCGATCGCCAACCCGCCTGCCCAGCGTAGCGATTATGACAAATCCCCCCTTTTGGCGGAGGCTTATGTACAGCAGTGGACGTCTTTCGGCTGATATGATGAACGAATTCTCTATATATTTTTTTAGTTTTTACTTAATAAAAGGTTCTATGTTCTCAAAACTTGTATGTTTCTACGACTTTTCTTTGATACGAGGAAACTAGCTGCTACCCGCAGCTGCGCCTGCGTGGTTTTCGGAAATGGTCCCACGAAAACGTGCTACCGAGAAAAATAGCCAATCTTCTATCTATCTGTATAAATAAAAAGAAAAGTCCTGGCTGACTGACTGACTCATCAACGCCCAGCTCAAACCCTTGGACCTAGAAAGCTTAAATTTTGCACAGCGGTTCCCTTTATAATGCAAAACAAGGAATAAGGAAGGATTTTTTAAAATACAGATTGAATTTAAGGGAGTTAAATAGGGGATGAAAGTTTGTATGGAAAATCGTCATTTTTGTAGTTTAAACCATGATTATTGATTGGTGTTTATCATTCTGATTAAAAATTAAAAACTACGTGTTTCAGTGTTTTTGGGAAATCAGCCGCTGAGGGCGTAAAATAATGGATAAAAGTGTAAATGGGAAGCCGGAAATAACCGAACGCCACCTCGGTCCGCGAGTAGGACCGACGATTTTCCGAGATCCACGCGGGCTAACCCGCGGGCAAAAGCTACTAACCTATATTACTTCTTATAACAGCAACTATCTGCCAGTGAAAGTCCCGCTAAAATCGGCCCAGCCATTTTGGAGGTTAGCTGGTACAAATAGACAGACCGAAAAAAAAGAAAATATTTTGTTATAAGTACTGTATTATACTTTAATATGCATTAAGTTAAATCCTGTTATTTTGACATTACAAACAGACCCTTCAATTAATAAAAAATTACATTGAAATTAATACTTGGCGTTCTCACAAGTGGCAGTCATAACTCATAAATAAGTAAACAATAGCTCTATGAAAATCTGCAACGCTAGATAACTTTGGACCCAAACACGTAAAACTATGCCATCTATTAATTTCAATTTCAATACAATCCCAATAAACAGTAGTGAATAAATATCCCTTGTCCCAAATGGGGAGACAAATGGCCGTTTCGGACCATAGACTATACTAGCAATTGGCCTTAGCGAGGGTCAACAAATGCCAGATCCCGGGACCCATGAATCACGCGGACTGGGTGCATGGATCACAGTTCTTCTGTTTTGGGATAAGTAGGAAACTAGGTAGCATATTGATGAAGAATGTTTTAAGGAAAAAGAAATAAATAATCCAAAGACTTACAAAAATTAAAACAGGATTAAGAAGAGAAACTTACCATCATCATCTGTCTTGTCTTTTCCCAACCATACTGGGGTCGGCTTTCAGTCTAACCGGATGCAGGTAAATACCAGTATTTTACATGAAGCGACTGCCTATCTGACCTCCTCAATCCAGTTACTAGGTAACACGATACCACTCGGTAAGACTGATTGTCAGACTTTCGGGCTTTGACGATCCTTGACCACTGTCAAAGATCCACAAATGACAGCCGGGACCAACGGCATAAAGTGCTTTCCGCATTGAGGGATTTTGGTATGTAAAAATGATCACCCATCCACGGGCCAACCGTGGCAAGCGTGGCTTAACCTGATCGTTCTACCCCCAACATCTAATTTGGTAATTTACAACACAATTTGGTAATTTAAAATGTCAGAGGAAAACTTTCTTTCAAAATTAGTATTCTTTATTAAGTAGGCACGCACTAAATAGATAAAACATTAGAAACTCTTATAGTAATTAGCAAAAACTGAAAACCACTCCAATCCATCTACCAAACTACAATATTAACCTCTATAACAACGCAAATTGTAAATACACCCTGTTTATCATCCACGCCCAGCAAAAATACAGGCGGCCCTTATCGAGGGACGACAAATGGTCCTAGGAGCCGCCATGAATTACACCAACTACTGACATTTGTCACACCATCACGTCATAACCGCGGCTCTGACCTTACAGCCAACGTGAAATATTAGGCCATTGAAATTGGGCGCGCCGCCATCTTTTAATTCGGGTAGAGGTGTGAATTTTGTTAAGTGATTTTGGAGAGACGAAAGAGTTTTTTATAAAGAATTGAATTGGAGCTATTCAGCTGTTACTTACGTCTGAATATGTGTAATCAGAGACGAAGTATTACTAAAGGTGTAATACTGTATTTGAAAGTGGCATTTAATTTAATATTATCAAATCCATTTACAGAAGCAAGAATTTTTTTGGTCCTTCAAGTTGAAATCATAACCGAACCATCCAAAGACCAAACTTATACCAAAATTTACACAGTTTAATTGCGTGGTGTCCACCATTGTATACATGTGAGGACCCCCAGTAAATCTCCGGCTATCCTATTAAGATAATAATCAGCAATTCGCAAACATCGACCGCGGAACCCAAGGCCCCCATAACTAATCCCAAAGGATTTAAATCGTACATTTTTGGTAGGATTAATTAGAATTCCTCTGGCACAGTTTGTGATACGGGATTATCCTGTACCGCTAAACGTTGTCATAACCGTTAACCAGGGTCTCTGTTCTCCTTTATGTGTAATTTCCAGACCCCATATCTATGTCGGCCTAGGAAATTATGCTCCACTCACTGTAATATGGGATTAAACAGTTTAGAATACGAAATTCGTATGAAATAAAATAATATGTTGTACCCTTGGAGGTTATGTTTGGGACTAGTGTTTAGAGTATAAGCAATATGTGGGTAAATATTTCTGAATAGTACCTACATTACCTACCTACTAACATTTTCTTCATGAGGCTACTCGTTATTCCTGAGAGGTTAAGCACAGACATTAGTGCTGAAGCACTATGTTTTAATAACCTTTTATGCGATGGAATACGATTATGGCTTCTCCGTTTACTACGAATAATACACCAGTTGACTGCTCAACAAAAGCAGAAACACTTATCTCCATTGTATTATTACTTTCGCCACTACAATCCCAAATTGGTGCTAAATTAATTCTTTCTCCATACGAATACATGAGCATCTATGCCTTGAATCTATTAATGACTGCCACTATCCTCAATATAGTTTGCCAGTCGCAGTTATACAAGTTGTTCTACTTCCATGGAGCATTCCGACTAGAAGGACCAAATATTAAGAAGAAAGTTAATTGAATACGAATGACAAATAAATGAAATATGACGTAAAATTAACAGAGGGTTACAACAAATTCTCTAATAACACCCTTGAGTTTCACCCTCTGCTAATATATTCATGAGACAATAATCGTTATCGTCCACACGGCGCACTTGAGTGAACTTACAGTTACAATCAAAACTTGACTACGTACAGAGGTGGGACGATAGGGTAACATTAAGTTATTAGTCGATTAATGGCTTCGATAACAATTAACACTCAATTTATGGAAGGTAAACTACGTACAACACATAAGTAATGAATCTGCGAAAGGTTGAATGAGGTTTGTTCCGGTATTTTTACTGACGTCTTCCAATATCTTTACGGCCATGCATATTCAAGCTTTAACACACGCAGCGCTCATAAAATAAACAACAATAAATCCAACCGAGACGATTTTACTACTTAATAGCATTGCTATACGTTCAGCTGACTCGGCTAAGTAATCAGCTTGTATATGGTCGAGTTCTCGGTAATCGAATACGCCGATAGAGTGAGTACATCACTACGAAGTCCTAGGGCGTTCTAAGTGCCTCGAGACAGCACTTGGAGCGTGATGAGAATCGCAGTCACTGAAGGATTTAGGGGGATAATGTGTATGAAATACTATGCCTGATAAAGTTCGCCGCGGCTTGTACGACATGATACATTTTGCCCCGGAGCGATAGTTCGCCCCGCGAGCCCGATTGTGAACCGAATTGATTTTCGAGTTCTGAGAACAGTAAAGCAATTTACATCCAGTTACGTGATATCAATCTGAATTTGAATGTTATTGGATTTACGTTTATCGGAGCCGCCTAATAGAAAACTTAATTAATAAAATTGGAAAGCAAACATTCCTTTCAAGGCTTTATACGGCTGTTTGCTTTTCACTTTTAGTGGCACAAAAACAAATACAACTAAACCGCATTACCGCTCGTTTCGAAGCTTCGCAACACGAACAAAGTTAGTAACAAGCTGGAAGACATTCTGAGTATCAACCAAGTTATACTCGTTAAAAATATTTGCTGACAACTGAGTCGGCTGTATGCCATCTGCTAAATAACTTCGATGAGAATTACAGTTCCTATCGCCTTCAAAAGTGCATCGGGGATAGGCGTGTTATCGGCGTGGCCACGCGGCGCAGTCCCCCTCCGAACTCCTTCCAACTCCTCCTAAGTTCTCTTATTTATTCCTCATATTCTCGCGAAAAGCGCTGGAGGATTATTGGCCTGTTATCGGAAGTGGATAAATTACTTTATTACTCGCTCGCGGGGAACCCTTTCGACGCTGTAAAATGGTAGCATCGCAGCTATTTTCACGGCGGAATAACGCTCGTTCCGCTTATAAAAGGATTCATTTTTTAAATCGATAGGTATTATTATGCGTGTGAATAATCGTCCGGCGTTATGGAAAAATGAATGTGTCGCACCAGCGCCCTTCCCGCTCGGTCGGCTACGATATTTTCGGTCAAGTGTTTTTCTATCTCGCCGGGCTCAATATTATGATAAAATACTATCTAAATACATTTATATTAATATTTGGGACCATATTTCTTCTACACAGCGATAAGATCTGCCTTGAATATAAATCCGTTTAATACTTAGCTCATAAATCCGTACAGAATACTAATTACTTATTTAATATTTACATTAATTTTAATATATCATCCCCCAATCTTATCTTCGGTCAGTCCCATTGCCTCTGGCTAAAAACGGAATCATGCTAATTTCGAAAATGGACTACCCTTCAATTAATTATTAAGGAACTGAAAACCCTTTTAACCCCGTTCGGTACGAAACGTAACGGTGGAATGGGTGCGGTCATTTATCTTTATAAGTGTTCGGGGTATTAGCGGGGGTGGGGGCAGCATTCATTACGCGACTTTATACTAATGTCATTAATCGAATGGAGTTATGGTCATCACTAGTTTAGTAAAAAATTATGTTATGGCAACACTAAAGCTGCTACGTCAAACTTAATTATGTCATCTTTGACAGCCAAATTGGCGGGAACTGAAAACAAACCCTTGTTTAATCTGCAATTACGTATTATACACTGTAGCATCTTAGAATGGTTTTATTTGCATTGCCATCAAAACGTAACCGCGCTATACAAGTGGGTGCTTCAATATTCAACAAACAGGCTTGCCTGTTGTTGTGTTAATCCCGCCGGATTATCCCACTTACTTGGAGTTTGATCAATTTAAACACCGTCACTGAAGCCTTTTAATAATCTCTTTGTTTACGTTTAATTCCGAGCCTTAATTCTAATGTGAGTAATGTTGCTTGATTGAAATTACTGTACCTACTTACAGTTCAGTGTGTTTGATGGGATGGGAAACTTTAATATTAATTAGTAGTACACGTGTATAAGATAATAACTAAATAGCTTTTGTATACCAATGCGTCACTTATTCCCCTCTAACGATATTTACATGCCTGCCAGAAATTCCCCAGCGAAACGCCAAAATTAATGTTTTCTATAAATTAAATTTTCATGTGACCCAAATTGTTACAATGTGTACTTAACTACATTCTGTTTATTAGCGAAACTATCCCAACAATTTAACAATTCAGGTAACAAGAAAAACTAGTGGCCTCAGCATAATAATGTTCCCAGTTTACACCCGAAACATTTTTAATGGACGCCATTTTCTCCTGCCACGGGTCCGCTACACACCACAAAATATAGTCGTTAGCATGATGCTGTTTCTGACTCTTTAATTGCGAAACTATGTGGTATGTAGAAATAGCGAATGTTACAGAGAAAGCATATAATAGCTTTCGAACTTTCCAGTCGTAAACCATTTGTTATTATGTTAAACCTCTTTTCTGTCAGCAATAGTAACAATGCTGGAGGAAATGTAGCTTTTTACTGTCGGATTGTTTATGCCTTCCTCCTTTCGAAAATGGAACACGAACGGGATTTTTAAATATTAATTCGACATGTTTTTCGCTTATTGTTCGTAGCCAGTTTGCATGTAAATTTAACCAATAAGAGAAAATGGAATACTCGTAGTATCAAATTCACATTATCGTGGCATAAAACTAACTTTTGCATTTCACTTCATAGTGTTCGTTAACCATAAAACGAGCAGCCAATTTACTCTGAAGCAAGAAGCGTTCGATTCGGATCAAAACTAGCCCTTGCTCATTTTACCTGTCGAACGTCTAAAATTTATGGTTTCATTAATAATTGAACCCTGCGATAGTGAATAAATTTCTGTAGTTTTAACTTAAATTCCATTGTGCATAAATAACCTCGTTCAATGGGCCGATGTCACAACTTGTCGGACAATAAATTACTGACAGATGAAATGTGCCGCCAGCCCTCTCGCTTAATAATAAACAGGGTTTTCAACAAAAATAAGCTTTTAGATTTATAATTGAAACGGATTAAAGGTGATACTTGTCCAATTACTGTGATTTTATTACTATTCTTCTATTTTCGGCTGTCTGTAGGTGTGTTCTGATTAACGGCCTGTCAAAACATGATGTATATCTTTAACAGTGGTACAGTAATGTTTTAATTAAGATATTTATCAATGCCAGCGTCTGTTGCTAACAAATCAACGATACTTAGCAACATAACGATTGTAATTTAAAATATGATTAGCGAAGTCTTGTATGTAGTCTTTAATTTATTAATGTTAGTTCCATTTTAATTTATAGCTGTTATAGGAACCTTTAGAAATTATTTAGATTAAGCAATTAAAAACAGAAAGCCGAAAAATATATTTTTTACTAGAGGAGCTTTTGTATTTTGGACCCAGACTTTATAAATACGATCTAACTGAATATCCAGAACACCAACTGCAGATTCAATTATTGATTCACCCATAGCCGACTGAAAATATTAAATAAGCTTTTGCGACCGCCAGGCTCATAGCTACAGGCCAAAGCACCCGTGGTTCCTACTCACCTAGCAACTATAAACGTGAACGGATAAGATCTCATTTCATTAACATAAACAGCGCTTTGTTTAATCCTTGCTCGCCTGGATGTGAGACACCGATTTGTCTTTGTTTCTTTCTATTAAATTCAACAGAAAACCACCAAGTGCCATTTTGTTTTTACCATTTTCAAGATGGCAACATTGTAGCGCTCCACAACCGCCATTATCAAATGAAATAGGTATTATGAAATCGCAATTAATGTTTACGTCATCTCATGTTTTTAAAAGAATAAATATTAACTGTATTTTAATTTGAATATTGTGGGTTTTGTTTTGTATAAATGACGATTTATACGAGAGTTGTACAACAAGAGGTATTTTTAAGTGATTTATTTCGCATACTCTCATTACCGACTTTGTATTCAACCGTTCACTTTTTGTACTGTAACCGGTCATTTGAAGACGTTAAGACTTAAGACGTATTGCCTAAAGCATGAGCGTTTATTGGTTACTGAGCACATATTGCGTTCACGTAGGTATTAGACGGAGCTACCCTTAATGGGCGCTAATCCATCTCAGTCATGTGCACTTCCATTTCCTAGGGACGAGAAGGAACGTTCGGTCATTCTGAACGGTGGATATATCATACCATATGGGAAAAAATCTATTCCACAAATAAATGTGTTTGAGACCTAAGTGAAAGCATTTTTGGACAAGCGACTGCGAAATTTAGGTATTTTGCAAATAGAATATTGACTCAACAACTTCGGGGCCATTTATTTAAAGAAAAAAGTGATAAGTGCATGTATCTATAGGGAGGTTTTTTGGTTTTTACTAAATCAAGTCTTAATAATCGATATCTACATTAGCAAAAATAAAAACTTAAACAAAAAAATCATGAGAAGATCGAATTTGAATTTAAAAAGAAAGCACGGAAAACAAAACATAATAGAATTCGGAATTCAAATGTTCCACGTGATTACGTTTCGTTTAACACGGAGGCGCGTTTAGCCCGACTCATTCAAGATCACTCGACATAATTAAAGCCTACATTGAGTTATTTACACACCCGCATGTGGCGGCGGAAACGCCGAGGACGATTGACGTGCCTAATTCTTAAATTATTTACGGATAGATCCGAGAAATCCGATAAAATTCTATCGATACGGAAACCGAATGGAATTGCTGCTAGACACAATCGATTGTTGATGTTTTGAATTATTTATGAAACATGCAGTTGTCTTTGTAAAGGACGTCAAAGTTGCCATAAAAAGAAAGCGGCAATTTTACGGTTACCCATATGCATCAACACCGTAAATTTTATTGCGAGGCCAGCTAGCCAGCACGCTCGATCCGCCATATTTATTTTCTTGTTTATGGCTTTTAATCAAGTGACACTTCCGTGACTGCAACACTTACCCGCGGATGCACGGAACCCGCTTTATTTTGTCCATTTCATTATAATTTTAACATATTGTTTGTTTTATGTATTTTGATTTACTTCGATGCATGTACGGAAAATATCATTTTTCATTTTAACGACATCATTTTAATTCTGTTAAAAGTTTTTACAGTGATTTTATGATATGGAAGATTGTTTGTTTTGATTCTGTTATTTTTGTTAAGTATACTGTTAAACATTTCAGAGTAAAGTTTGCAGACAGAAGTTAACCGAATAGTTAACATACGATATTAACCAAATGATCGATGCAAAAGCTACATTTTCTCATGAAAAACTAGGATAGGCGTCACCCCATCGATCAGGGCTTGCCGGTCGACATCCAACAACTACTTAATGTACTTATTGCACGTGATCGATCACCCCCAGACGACACCCGAATCCATTAAACCATGTCTAATTGATCGCCGTAGGAATTGAAAACGGCAAAAAGTAACCGAGGAGTTGGCTACCCGGGTATCACCGGGTAGCTGGGTCCCCGAATGACGGAGTCTAAAGTATTTGGTGTGCAACTATGCAGGAAGTCGTCGGCGAGGGTGGACGGAATAGCTTCGGTGAAATTTAGGAAATTCCAGCTAGAAATTGTTTAAATACATGCGAATAATACGTAGTAGCGCTTTTGCAGTGCGACAAAAAATATTTAAAGGTGCTTCCAGTACAGCAAAGATGAATTTAATCTGTTCGAAGCAGAATAAAGTTCAATCCTACTAATATATATAAATGTAAAAGCTTGAATGTGTTTGTTGTTTGTTACTCAATCACGCAAAAACGGCTGAACGGATTTGGATGAAATTTGGCACACAGATAGTTTGTAACCTGGAATAACACATGAGATACTTTTTATCACATTGATACGTTCCCGTGGGATAAATTCCGCTCCACGCGAGCGAAGCCACTGGCAAAAGCTATTGATACAATAAACATTGGAGGCAAACTTGCCAGCTGTATTTTATCATCAACAATTTTATTTTTTATTAACAGAACAATACGTACTGATTGGCAGAACAGAGCAGGGCCCTGCCAACTTTTAATAGTCCTTTCATTCTCTCTTATCGAGCGTTTGCCGATAATTTACGACATATTATGCTAGTGGAATGTGAATAAAACTCGGTGTTAAACGGTTTACCTTATATCGGTGTAAGCAAAGTTTATAAAATAAAATACAGAGTGGCAGAAACAACGACGCGTTACGTGGATTCAGTATATAATTCTTAACCCCCCTGAAACCCCCTTTAAATTTTTTGTCAGTTATTAAATAAAAAAACCGATTAGGTTTTGCACTTTGCTATGTAGCAGCAGACGCATCGCGCTGTCGCATCGCGCCTGTCTGCAGAAGACTTTATATGTGCAATGTAAAAAATATATTTTTCCTCCTTCTTCTTCTTCTTCTGTTCTGTGGTGGGACATCATCAAATAACTTCTCCCACACTGCGTGGAGCAGGAGGGTGTGTTAGACTTTTACTGACTAAAACCCACCCGTATTTCTTCACTTGCCAGTATGCCAGGGGCAAAGGTTGATCTGTGGGGTTGACTGTGCTTTCAGTTTTACTCTATATTAAAATAGCTTTGTACATTATATAGTTACTATAGTTTAGTATATAAAATAGTGGTATTATCGGTAACGGCGAGCACGCACGTGGATCGCCGCGCGGCATACCTCAGATTGTCGGCACGCCACCCTGACCCGCCGTATGTGCACATGAGACTATGTACCTCTATACTTAGGTACAGTCCAGACTTGCACTACAGATACCTAGGTATAAACTTAGGTATATTTCTAAGAAAGGATAGTTTAACCGCTTGAGTTATGCGCAATGGACCTCAAAATGCTGGAGTTGAAATTCGACACTTGGCACTACGGCACTAAATTTTCTCCTATAGTATAGACAGTTAGTAGACCTACTTTTTGTTTGTAGACCTGATTCTTGACTACTGGTAAAGACAGTTAAATCGTCATGTCTAAATTACCCAAATTGTTTTTAATCCCCTACAACTTTTTTGCTGGGTAACCTCTGCAACCTTTTGTTTTGTAGACTTTTATCTTGACTATGGTTGGACAGTAAAATCGCTGTGGTGAAATTATACTTGTAAGAAATAGACTGGTTACCCAAACTATTTATAATTCTCCACCACTTTTTGCAAAGCATTTGATTTTTTAGAAAAACTCACGTTAGAACTCCTAAACCCTAATTACCAACAGATGAACTAGGAATTTCTTCTATAATGTGGGTGCGTTTACAAACATTTAAACTCACATACACAAACAGCCACCCACACCCGGAACAACTACTTGTAGGTCATACAAATATTTGTTACGTGCGGTAATTAAACCCGCTACACGCAACGCAGCAGTGTCGCGGTTTCGATTCGGACGCGGACTGTAGTCGTAAGGAGATGTCTTACCCTAAAATAAAAGAGGGAAGACTTACCCTCAATAAATCTTATAGCCTGAATAATCACAAAAGAACAAAGACCTATTCCTTGAAGCACCCTGTATCCTCCAGGTATTGGTAGCTCACAATAGCGGGTGATTGCTCCGTGCGCCTGCATAAATCACCCTGTATATTGTGTGGTTTAAACCACAAGACCTGTCCTGCTTTCTTTCTTATAGGAAAATTAATGAGAGCTACCTACGGGATGAAAATCGGGGAAAAAACTTGCATAAGTACCTATCTACCCTCATTTTGTAAGAAAGTAGGTTAATTAACTTAAAATATTCATAATTTTAATTAAACGGTGCAAGCTTACCTTTTTATAGTGAAGCTGAGAACGATTGCACGTTATATTTGGCTGTTGGAAAAACTTTATATACAGGAGGAAAAGTGGTCGCAAGCGTTACTGCTGACGACGTCAAGGGTTTGATTTACATTAAAAGTCGGGCAAAGTCTTAT
Source organism: Polymixis lichenea (assembly GCA_949091785.1). NCBI lineage: Eukaryota > Metazoa > Arthropoda > Insecta > Lepidoptera > Noctuidae > Polymixis > Polymixis lichenea. The sequence goes on from OX420937.1 coordinate 3,784,340, forward strand.
TGGGTTCTTCTATCAGGAATTTCTCAATAACACCCTGAAGGAATTATGCCCTTCTTTTTCTTAGCACATCGATGGCAAAAAAAAACAAATGTCTTTGGTCCAAAATACATCTGCGCCAACTTCGCTCTCTGACACAGTCATGAGCTAGTGTAATGCACAAGTAACAGTGCTGCGGTGCAGGATAGAAGGTGAGCCCTCTTGATGGCAATAGGCTCGCCCCCTTTATTTAACTAATGGCGAAAATAGTGTCACTAAAAAAAACTTTTTCCAAAAAAAAAAAACAACCGACTTCCGAAAAAACACTACACAGTGAAAAATAACTTTAATTTCGGAAGTCGGTGACTTTGGACATGTGTTTTATTTTTTTGTCATCGCCTTTCGAAATTAAAGTTATTTTTCACTTTGTAGTGTTTTTTCGGAAATCGGTTGTTTTTTTTTTTTTTTGGAAAAAGTTTTTATTTTTCACTTTTTAGTTATAGTACCTACCCCACTAATTCGAAATTTCATCATCCTTGGGGTCAAAACAATGCATATTTATGCGATAGCTGCAATTGCGGTTTATTTACTGTTATTTTTTGAAGAGATCCGTTGTCTGTCTTCGAAACGCATCATCAGATCTATATGAAAGTTAAATGAGACCACACAGGAATCACCAGCTTTCAAATAAAAAAGAATCATCAAAATCGGTTCACTCAGTCGAAAGTTATGAGGTAACAAACATAAAAAAAATAAAAAAATACAGTCCTCGTTTTTTGAAGTCGGTTAAAAAAAGTACACCTCTGTCTATCCCTTGCACGTTGTTATGTTTAAGTTTCTAAATTCTATAAATTCTTGTTACTATGCGCCTTAATTGGAAGGTGCTAGGACTGACTGACATGGGGTTAGGAATGTTTATTATATTAGTTACGAGAAATATGCTTAAACTTAAAGCAAACTTAACTAACATAACATTATAAACATTACCATGGAAACAGGTAGAACATACAACCGTGTGTGTTCTGCCTAACATAACTTACCAAACTATTTGGAACTACCCTTCATAAAACCAATTTTGTAATCTCAGGTGGAAAAACATTGCTTTCAATTATCATCCGTGCGTTTTGTTTGTTTTTTTTTTGGCAGTCCTAGTTAAATATATCATCATCTGTTTAGCCTTTTCCCAACTAAGTTGGGATCTACTTCCAGTCTAACCGGATGCAGCTGAATACCAGTATTTTACATGGAGCGACTGCCTATCTGATCTCCACAACCCAGTTACTGGGTAATATGATACCCCTGCTAAGACTGGTAGTCAGGCTTTCGGGCTTCTGACAACCCGTAACGACTGTCAAAGATCCACGAATTACAGCCGGGACCAACGGCTTCACGTGCTTTCCGAGCCTCGAATTGCTTTTTTGTTTTTGAAGTTGGGAAATCATCAAATAACTTCTCCCGCTCTGGGTGGAGAGGGAGGGCGTGTCATACTTTTACTGACTAAAACCCACCTGTGTTCCTTCAGTTGCCTGTGTGCCAGGGGGCACGGTATCTCTTTCGAACAACCCGCAAACCTGGCAGACATCGGCCCTTGCGGACCCCACCAGTAGGTGCTGAAATCTCTATGGGGCGCGCCTGGAACACAACGCGCCGTCGACCCGAACTTGGTCCTTACCGGACAGCGAGCTACCCATTACTCGCAGTCCGCAAGCCCGCGCCTACGGTGGCCGGGAATCAGCCTGGGATTTCCGACGCCCAGGGCGTCTCCTGCGGTGACTAGGGCCGTGAGGGCGCATATGCTGCCTCTCCCTCACGTGCGCCACCTCCCTCCTCGCGAGCATTACTGCTTCGCAGAAGGAGGTGATGGCTACCCATGCACTCTCGCTCCGTACCATTGCTTGGACCAGTGCCGGACGTGAGAGATCGCCGCCGCCGATCGCCTCCACGAGGACACGGTGGTGCTTCGCCCAAGCCAGGCAGACTTCCACCATATGCTCCACCGTGTCCTCAGGGAGATCTTCGCAATGGAAACACCCGGGCGTGTCCTCCAGCCTTATACGAAACAGGAACCTCCCGCAACAACCGTGTCCGTCACCTGCTTCAGGCGGAAGGTGGGGACGCCGTGGCGCCTCTCAATCCACTCAAAGAGGGGACTTACCGCCGCATTCGTGGCGTGCCCAAGCCGGACCACGGACCAACCGCGGCTAACGTAGCTGAAGCGAACAACCCTTGCAACTGTTATTACGTAGCAAAAAGGTCCCAGTTTTAGTTAAATAAATAATGTTTTAAATTAGGTACCTAACGCATATAACATACAACAAAGTGAATATGAAGGAGAGACATGAAAAGTATCCCTTCTTTTTTTAATTCATAGACAATTTAACCAGAAAGTAGCCAGGGGTGATCAACCATTATCAAAATCAAAAGTCATTTAATCAAACTAGTCTGAGAATCAGCACTTGTCAAACGTCAAAATTACGTAAGACAGTCCCCTGAAAAAGCCCGCTCCTCACGACTTCCTAATGCTTTAGCTGGGAAGAAGTGGCGCAACAAACTCCCCAGCAGCACAGCTGTCTGTTCAGTTAGAAAATCCAGTCTTATCAGAGCCTTACAAAAATTATCTCTCATCACCAGTATTTTACGTCGTAACATAATTCACCTCAGATTACCTCTAAGAAATCTTAGATAATACGTTTCCAAGGGCTCGTAGATAATGCGTTACCAGGTTCGAGCCCCGTCTCGTCATTTATTTCTCTCGCTCCTTGTTCCAAGATCGTAATTGTACCTCCATTATACCTTTGTTCAAATCAGAAGGTACTTCTAAAGCTATTCTCAGAAAATATTAACTTAATATTAATTATTCCAGGAGGTAGGTAATTGAATTTGACCTTCGCAGTTGACTGTTAAAATCTCAGTTTCGTTAATTTTCTTCGTAGGTACAGTTCGCAGGAAGTGAATTTTGCGTAAGAAGAGCTTTATCATAATTATTTTTCATTCAATAAACGATTTATTATGTTTGATCATGTTTAATGGGAATTCCTGGCATACGGTAGTGGAATCCCGCATACAGGCGCAATGCGACTCCAGTAGAAAAATTCCCATGAAGTTTTCATAGGGAACTTTATCATAGTTATTTTTCATTAAATAAATGATTTTATATTTTTTTAAGATGTTTAATGGGACAACTTGGCATACGATAATGGATTAAGGCTACCGCAGACAGGCGCGACGTAATCTAGTAGAAACATATCCATGAAGTTTTCAAAGAAATTATCTTACTAGAGTCACGTCGCACCCGTGTGTATGGCTTTAACGGATGAAGCATCACGTTCAACACGTCTGCATTTTACGTATCAGAGTCATTATGATGAAGGTCACGACTACTTATATAACAGGTACTTCTTGTTGGATCACTGTGAGTTTTCTTTATAAGAGCAGGTCCAGGTCAGAGGTTCGGTCTTAGACTATGTCTAGACTGATAAGTATGATAATTGCAATGCGCATAAAGTACCAGTTAATCAAATTCATCAATATTTATCAATCCCAAATTAATTCACCAGCATTTTTATCGTTCACGTATCTCGCTTTTTTCAATAAAATTTGAAGCACAGTCCAACTTATCTATCGCCTCAAAATCTCATAAAATACCGTCATAGACGAAACAATAAAAAAAAACCTACGATCAAGCGGTACCCGATAACACGTCATTATCACACGGTATATACCGCGACATGGCCCGCGCCGAGGTATTGTCTCGGAAATATCTTACATGCTAATGTCCACTTAATTTAGTTCACCCGGGAACCACAAAAAAGTCTACAAAAAGAAGACCCACACTCTAAGAAGTAAGTAGTTTACGGCGGAGATTTCTGGATAACGCTCAAAAAGATGGCTTTTTAAAGCTGTGTATCTCTTTAACCGTAAATAATTTTGTGAGAAAAAAAAATATGTGATACATTCAAGTCTTTTTTGCATACAGTGATGGAATTCAAAACATAATTTAATATACTTTAATGCATCAAAAAAATCATTAAAGTGACCTCTTAATTTTCTTTAAAATCAGTTTATCCCTTCAATAACAGTTATAAACATAATTAAAAATAAACCATATTTCAAATGCCAAACTGCATGCAGTAATGGATTATTTATTATTAAATAGTTAATATCTAATTTTATACGATTTATTCGCATTTTTACGACATACGCTTGCTCATTTGTTATTCGAATTTATTACAACAGGTTTTAAACCGTAATAGATTGCAATAAGAACTATTATCGCTCATAACGACAATATTTAAAGTTACCAGGGCCTTAATGTAAACTTTTAACCCTGTATCCTAGACGGCGCGTTGTGTTCCATACGCGCCTTCAAGAGATGTCAGCACCAAATGGTGGGGTCCGCAAGGGCTGATGCCCAGGGGTGCAGGTGGTTCGAAAGAGATACAGTAGTTCCTGGCATACAGGCAACTGAAGGAACACGGGTGGGTTTTAGTAAGTAAAAGTCTGAGACGCCCTCCCGCTCCACCCAAAACGGGAGAAGCTATTTGTTGATTTCCCACAAAAGAAAAACCTGAAGTGACTGTCGAGAGAAAGACGTGATTGACTGATAACGCTATGACGTCTTATTCACCAAACTCGCTATATACATATAATCAGTTTTAGTAAGGACACGGCCTTAGACGTTTTGAATTTCGAAGCTGGCTGTTACAGCATTAAGTCTTTCTAAATGGTTTCTAGTTTTTTCCGCATCTGGCCTCAAATAACTTGTCAATCCGTTCTCGACCTAGTGCGTAGACAAGTGAACCTATTGTAACTATCTTCTTTGTGCCCGATAGACTCTTGCGCAAGTGCGCGGGTGGTCCGGCCACCCAGCCACATCACAGTTATCGATAACGCACCACACTAGCCCACTAAAGTGCGTTACATGTCGATCTTATCGACCGCTTTAATTGTAATAGGTGGCCGCCGCCTCTATTTATCGATGACCAAGAAATATGAGATAGAGCGACAAAGAAGCTTAATGTACCACAGATAACCTCTGCGGCGATTTATTTTGACGTTTGCTTTTATTATCTGTGCTACGACGATTTTTGATAGTCGATAGCGAGCGAGTTAAGCTGGGCAGGCTTTAAAGCACCATTCCATTTTCATTTGTCGTTCATTCAATTTTATGAAAGTACCTACGAGGTTCTTTTGTCAAGCTACATGTTTAATCCTTACTACAAAGAACTTAAAGCGCCACAGGAGCCAGTGAAGACTAGTAATGACTACTCTTCATCTTACTGAGTGGCCTTTCCAGTCCAGCAATTCAAACATATGTAAATTCTGTTCTCCCACAGTAGCGGCAATTCCATAACCCAATTACTATTGGTGTCAATTAAATTTGCAAAAAAATATAGCACACTTCACGTAATTAATGAAAAACATCAACACACTCATAAACAGGGCAGGGTGTTGCGTCAGACCATTTTCCAATTTACCCCTTGTATAATGTTGATTGGTGAGAACCTTCAATATAAACGTAATGGGCTTTTAATTACCGGTCCCAAACAAATCCGCATCGCGAGCCGGCCACCGACCGTAGCGCCGGCACGGCCCCGGCAATGTTGGCATCCGACGTATCGACGATTTAGAAACGGTTCCCGTGATTCGATGCGCGCGAATCTCTCGCGGTATTTCCTTACGAAGTATCTTAATTGCGGCTAATTGCAAGAAAAGCCCTCCCATTAGAGCCCTCTTCGCAAAGAGTAAACGAATTAACAGACACGTAGCTCGCTAACAAAGAGGCGGTAAATTCGTTTTAAAACACCCCCGGTTCAGGTGCGAAAAAGCCAGCTCTAAATAGAATAGATTAAAGTATGCTAAAGCAAACAAGGCGAGATTTTTCCGCGATAAAATCGTAAAGTTCCATTTTGCGCTGTACGGTAATAATACAAAATAATGTTTGTTTAAGTAAAAAAAAAACCAATGGCCATAGCTTTATATTCGAATAATTTGAAATGTTCGTTCGTTCGAATTTGGAATTGAGCTGCGTTTTGTTTCTTCGCCGCACGTATTACAAAGTGGCCCGTTAATGTTACGGTTAATTGACCGACTCATTAGTGGCAGACAGTGGCGGAAGGCGGCATGTCTTCAGAACTTTACTTAGCGCTACATTGGGCCAGCGTGACCTTTAACTCCACGGCACATGGTTGAATATTCTGTAAAAACATTTTCCTATACCGAGAAGTGTTTAGAATCGTGCGAACTGCATTCGGTTTCCGCTGTCGCAAGTTCAATACCACTACGACTGCACTTAGGGCTACCGTGTTTTCGAAGTTAAATTGAATGGAATCCTTTTCATTCAACAATTCATTGAATTAACAATGATTATTTCTTTATAAATAAAATATTTAGTGTACTAAGTATTTCGTTTTCTACTACAGTAATTTTTTGACACAAGAACAGAAAACACCTCAACTTAAAAACTTAGCAACAAAAGCTCGTCTCACACTCCTAGCAAAAAAATACTTACTTACAATACTTTTTTCTAATAAATAATTATGTCATTACCCTTCAACCCTAATTGAGGTTAGCAGGTGAGGATAATAAACGCGAATATAATCTGTGCCGACACTAATGCCATCTGCAGATAAGATACAAGTGCACATAGGGTCCTATAGACATTCAAACATTAAATCGAACGCACTCGATAATTATCGGCTAATATAGTACCTACATGTTATAGGCGGGATTGCTAATGCCATTTTGCTAATTAATGTATGGATTAACCGCGGTTTTCTGCGGACGATATTAATGTTGATTGAATGCGAGATTGCCAATGATGATTATACAGGATAAGTTTTATCCAGTGCGCAAACTGTAACCATGAATTCAGCATATCATTCTAAACCCTCAGCGCAGAAATTTTACGTCGGTTTTACAAAAAAAAACTCAGCTTTTTCATAGAAAAGTGCAATACCTACGCGGTCAAAATGTATGGAACAGCTGATTTTTTTTTTGTATTGCTGGCAAATAAATCTGCGCTGGGGTGTCTATATTCTGTATGAACTGATCAACCATGCTGCAATAGGTATTACCCTAGGCTGTTCATCATCGTATCTTTGCCTGCTTTTTAAAGGAATTGATAAAATCGAACAAAGCCATGTCACTATGTCTTTTGATCATATTTTTTTTTTCTTGTATAAAAAACAGTGCTTTTTTCTTAAAAAAGCATTGCAACGGATTTTGGATTTCGAATCATTGGATTAAACATATTCTATGCCGTGTTTGTTCATGTTTTAATAATAATATTTATTTCCTCTTTTCAGGTAAGTCTAATTTTCCACACAACAGTTATGTCATACTGAGAGCAAGACTGAGTAAGTACGTAAGTAATCTAATTTCTTAAGACTTCATGACTTGACAAATGAGGGATGTCGGAAGTCGTAAACCTTTTAGGCGTAAGTTTGAAGTCGTAGGACTCGTGTGTAGGGTTAACACAGCGAATTAATCTGCATTCTTAGCTATTCACTGGTAGGTATAATACATTCTTACAAACATAAACTCACGCTTTCTTCCCATGGGGGTAAGCAGAAACTACAGAACACCACCTGCTACGATCCTTACGATGCTATAATATTATAACGTAAATGAATTCCTTTCTAGGATTATCTACAACTTTTCAGTCGATAATTTCAATTTTATATATAGCTTTCTTTAAAACTTATTAAAACCCTCAGCTGTACTATAAACCATAGCATAATTAGCTTAATGTTCCCACAGCTGGGAGACAGGCCTCCTCTCGTTGAGAGTACTATAAAAGTAGTACATACTAATTCCATGCATCCACCCTAATTTCGTACACAAAACTAGCAAACACGTAACAATAGCATCCCCCACAATAATCCAGACATAACAAAACCACTTTATCCTCAACATAAAAATAACAAAACATCCCGAAACTTTTTGTAAGATTTTCAACCTTTTCAACAAAAGGTACTAAACCTTTTTCATTACCTTCAAGTTGAAACGCGGCCATCTTTCATTCGCTGTCTTGAAGACGCGACGCGAACGACGCGACGCAACTGTCGTCTCGTTCATATCACGACATTAAAACTTTTGGAAGCGGCTCATGGAACTAAGAAGTTTTTCTTTATATTTACATAATTTTCGTGGCAAGAGTTGTGGGGATAAATGTTTATTTAGGTAGTTCTTTTTGAGAGGGTTGGGACGATTACGGAAACCGAATTTTCTTTGAAAGTATGGTCCCACTTAGGAAATTTCCAGGCCCAAGATTTACCTAATTCTGCTGTATTTATTAACGAGATAGTAATCCTGCCTATATTACTAATCCCTCATAAAGTTGGACGGTGAGCTGTTCTCTTCCATTAGCCCAAACTATTTAGCTCACGAATAAACATTAACAGCTCTATTCTAAAACAGACTCATTAGTTAGAACCCCAGCAATGGCCCATAAAGCGTACAGAGGTGGCTTTTCAGTACGCACACATATTTACATGTACATTTAATACCTGTCTGCCCTTAACGCACTCATTAAAGTCATCCCCCACATCAATTAACACGTACTTATGATCTCATTCATTCCAGTATGTCTAGTAAAATCGCGACACGACACGACAACGCACGGCAACTCGTAAAACTGAATTAAAGCGTGAAAATGTCAAAGTTGGCGATGGTTTGATGAATTGCCGGTTATGTGAGTTCATGAATACCCTCCTTGTGTGACTTTTGACTCGTTATAACTTATACAATGTATGTTGTGTTATTAGAATATCATGTATGCGTATAATAAAACATTTTCGGGAGGGGTCGTGTTTGTTTATTTTCGCTTCTCACGAATACTATGTGACACATTTCTATAAATTTCAAACCATCTAGTTAGAAACTGTTTGGAGGCCCTACACAATAGTTCAATACCGTGCAGTCGAAAACATACACTTTGCATAGATTACTACACAAGAATGGGGGTAATATTGTAGCCATGACAATCAGCTTTGCACCAACATAATTGTGTTGTAATCTATTAAACGCCTAATGTGTTAATTATAATAATAATCATTATTATTGCATTACAAATTCATCTATTAAATGATCTGAAATGACGTTCACAAGGTGGCAGCACTGAGACGTCAGGTCCGAGCACCTGTCAAAACTGTCAAAGCGCCTATGGACTGAATGGTGAACGAAAGAACGAAACGAATGACATCAAATATTTTAAGTTCATTGTCGAACTGGAAGACCTCTTGTCAAAGTGGTGCCAACTGGTGGCTTGAGTATTCATGAACACCCTCATTGTGAAAACGCCGAAGGGGCGCCTTAGGAGGACATAGTGTCTTTGTTGATGATGTTATTCAGAAAGGGCAGGTGCGTAATACTTGCAACTGGCGTGCGTGTATGGCAGAGGAGTTTCTTTTAACCATCTCGACTTAACGCATCGACCGCGTTCGACGCTCCGATTGGCCAATGGATTGGTAAAGGGCCAAACGGAGCGTTGAACGCGGTCGAGATGGTTAAAAGAATCTCACCCTAGGGCCACAGATGTATAAACGTAAACGAGGCAACATGAGTATGTAAGGATTGTGGTAGAGTAACACGTGGCGTAGTTTCTACCTTTTTCCACAGGAAAAAGACGTGAGTGTAATCTAATAAACAAATACTTATTAACATTGATGCAATTTATTAATGGCTCCCAGGAAATACGATGATGTATCCTTAGTCTCCAGGCAGCTATATGGCACACGACATAAAGTGAAAAGCCCTTAATTACCCGACTGACAGTTCCACGTTAATGTTCGAATGAATTTAAATTGGTAATTATTAATAACGAACTTTGTGTCTGCCGTTAAAATTATCTGAAATCCATTTAACTCGCTCTGGTTTCAAATAGAACTGCGGGTTTTTGTGAAAAGAATAAATTCTCTTTGGGGAATAAATACTCTGTAAGCTTTTTACATGTAAATGTTGGTATAAAGTATTATTTATTACGTATATTGCTCATTACTTTACTTCGGCAGTATTTACAGAGGGTATTAACTGTCATTTACCGATAAACCAAATACAAGATACACATAAAACAGTCACATTACACCCGTAATTACACCAAATACATAAGTAATTGTGGGTGCGCAATTAATGCGCGGTAATTTTGTAATTATACACCCAAATTCAAAATCATGCAAACTGGCACCTTATACAAAATATAACCATGTTAAACATCAAAAGAGTCTCAAAGCATACCAAAGACTAGGGTCACATCAGACAGGTAAAGATAATTAATTCCTGCTATGCGCTTGCGTCGCATGCATGAATATTAAATTTAGTAAGAGATAAAATGCTAATGTCCGCAATATGCATACATATTTATCCTGTGGTGAGTTAGAGCGAGATAACGCCCGATAGCGTATCGGATTAGCTCGGCTTAATGCTGTGTTTGCATCTGCTATATGGATTATTGTGATTTTTATTACATACACGACGAATAATTCACTTTGGAATAAGTGTGTAGGTTTATGAAATTGTTGTGTCTGTGAGCGGGAATTATTCTCTGTTATACAAATGTGGACCTTAGATACTGTGTTAGTATAATCTCCTACTTACTCTCATGACATCTCCTCTTGTTAAAGAGCGAGAAGGTTTTATTTAAAAAGCAGGGAACCTTTGTCGATACAGCTCACTGAATAAGCAAGATGAAGTGGCAATAAACGGGCTATATTAGCCCTAGAACCAGTGACCGTTGGGTCTGTGTGCGTCTAGACCGCATATCGACAAATGCTAGGTAAAATGCCCTCAGGCTCGCTAGAGCGAAGATCTTGGCAGGGCGGCTAGATGAGGGACGAATGGCGTGCAATTAGAGAAGCTTATGTCCAGCAGTGGACTGCTCTAGGCTGATGATGATGATGATGGACAGAGTAAATCAAATGCACGTATGTAAATGTCTCTACTTATCAACTTTGTATAAAAATCTTATTGCACTTTTTGACAATAGAAAACTTTTTCCAAAAAAAAATAACAACTGACTTCCGAAAAAAACACTACAAAGGGAAAAATAACTTTAATTTCGGAAGGCGGTGACTTTGGATATGTATTGAAATTTTTTGTCGCCGTCTTCCGAAATTAAAGTAATTTTTCACTTTGTAGTGTTTTTTCGGAAGTCGGTTGTTATTTTTTTTGGAAAAAGTTTTTATTTTTCTCTTTTTAGCTATAGTACCTACCCCACTAATTCGAAATTTCATCATCCTTCGGGTCAAAACAATGCATATTTATGCGATAGCAGCAATCGCGGTTGATTTACTGTTATTTTTTGAAGAGTTCCGTTGTCTGTCTCCGAACTCATCATCAGATCTATATGAAATTGAAATAAGACCACACGGGAAGCCAGCTTTCAAATAAAAAAAGAATTATCAGAATTGGTTCACCCAGTCGAAAGTTATGAGGTAACAAACATAAAAAAAAACATACAGTCGAATTGAGAACCTCCTCCTTTTTTTGAAGTCGGTTAAAAAGACGGAAATGTCTACGAGCCTAGAATACCGTCGTTAGAATCTCTGATATTTATAGACTAGAAGACGGCAATAGATATGCAAACAGTAAACTATCCCGAAAACTGTTAGTATTCAATTACCATGTAAATATTCAAACAGGATTCCAAGTTATGATTTCACTACAATTTATGTAATCGAGAATGACTCTCAAAACTCTTGGCATAGTTGAAAATCTGGTAACAAATAACTTGTAATCTCTTTAATTTTAGTAATTAAGTGTACCTGATGATGATACTTGAGCGAATTACGTTTCGCAGCCTCTGTAATGAAGTGACCTAAGTTGTATTTAGAGATTTTCGCAATGAGTTTCATTCATGATTTGGTTACTATCGTTTTTAAATGCGATGTTTAGGAAACTACTTATGTATAATAATATGAACTGAACTCAGCACGGTTAATGGCAATAGACTCATAATTCTTCTGCTTTTTATCCCTTAATTTTCTTCCCTACTTCTCTGTTAGTCTACTCTTATCGACATCCACCTTCATACTCAAAACTCTCCTCCTGATATTAATCCTCACTCCTCTGCATTACATGCCAATACCATGACAACCGAGTTCCGCACAACTTTCCAATCACCGCTGCCATTTTCAGAGTTCCTATTCTTTTCTCCATAATTGCCCAAATGCGGTAGTACTAAAACACTCACTCCTTCGCATTATACTGACGTAATATTGTTATGTTATAGCCAGTCAATCCACCAGGGTGTAAGAAGTTAATAGAGATGCTACTGATCTTTCAGCGGATAAAGCAGATTTTCAAATTAATCCGTATTTACTTTTGGCTTGTTTGTATCTGTCTATAAGCAGCGTATTTTAAAACAAAAAAGGGTAATTATTTACTTATGTTTCGCTCTTTTAGATTACTGGTGTGAGCAGTATTTGGTTTACATTAGGTGGATTCAACATCGTTTGATGAGAAGCTTGATCGTATACACACCATACACAGCGGTCTAAATCCTAAATGAAATAAACAACCACGGCGAAAAAGAAGTATCTACTTATTTGCGAGTTTGTGGGAATTAATACGGATATAGCCATAAATGACGACGAAACATCACGCACGTTTCTGCGAAAGTTTAGGCTAAACTGTGCACCTACATTTCGCAGATTATGGTTAAGTCCCAAGTAATAGGGGAGAGCCTTTTACCGTCAGCTAAGCAAACATACGCTGCTACTGAGAAACACCTGACGGAAATACCCAGTAACTCCACCCGTACCATAACGCGTATGCACCATCCATAGAACTCCAGACTGTACCAACCCCCGACACCACACAGCCGATCAAAACTACATCAATATTAATTTAAAAACCGCACCTCCAAGAGATACCGCAAAATATCCTTCTAAATTTAAGCGGCAAATACCGCGTACAATAGCCCGGCTTTGTCTTTGCGGTATTAACCCATTAATAACATTAACAATGCGGTACACCAGCGGCTTGGTAATTGAACGCCGGTCCATCTGTTATCTTACCGTGGCCTAATGAAATTGTCTGTGAACGATAATTAATTATGCTAAGACTGGATTTGGATATCCAGACACGGTTTTTGGGAAAAAAAAAACGAAGTTTTAAGGGAAAGTCTAGAAACAAACCCTCATCTTTAATCAGGGTCTGTCTCTACTTAATGGCAATAGTCTCGCACCCTATTTGATTGGACTCAAAGATAGTTGAAAAGTGGTTGAAACGATTCTGCCTAATCCATCGAGGGGTAAGACGCAATGTTGTCTATAACTAACTATAAATATGTGTGTAAAATCCCAACGTGCAACTTTTGTTTGGAGTTCCTTTAAATTACTTTTAGGTGTTTGTTATTTGAAAATTAATTTCGATATTCATTATTCTCTGTACAAATATTTATTATTTGCAAATGTGAAAAATATTGGTTCAATCGACAAAGTGGTTAAAGTTTGCTTGTACATTGTAAACCCAGTGTCAATATTTGACTCAATTGAAAGGATCCATGACTCTGCATCCCGCACTTTCCCAAAACAAACATCAATTGGCTCTCAACCAGTCAAGTGCAAACGACAACGATGTTGATACACTTGACAACAAAGTAAGTATTTACTGAGACAGGCGGTAAACTAGGTCTGACACCAAAACTTATTTAAAAAGAACAATTTAATGGGACACAGAACGAAAAAATCTCGCATGTTTTGATGACATTCGCGATGTTAATCAAGGTTCATACGAAGATATTATGTAATGGGATCGTCTCACGTATGCTTAAACGTTGACCTAATTGCGAGAGGCGACAGGGGCCCATCTCGGCCCATTTAATAAAGCCTCCCAAATAAAAAGTAGAGGAGAAACCTACACACGGCGACGTACGAAAATGTTATTTTGCACATTTCCCTCAAACGCACAACGCTCAGCGTAATCCCGAGGATTGGGGTACACATTCGCAACAATACATTTACCAAATTGTCTCCTTGAAGACGCAATAATTTAAAAAGGCGTAGCCTTGGGAGTCCAACTTGTGATTTCATTGCCGGTTTACGCGGGAAACGCGGCCCGAGGTGCCTATTCGCGTTTTTATTTACGTGCCAACACAGTTTGTTAATGACGATGATAATACATGCGACCATTTCTTACACAATCTCTGCGTAAAATTAAAAAGGTTCCACAGGGAACTATTCTCGGTACTGTAGTGAATAAGTTTCGCAAGGGGATTCGTGTGATTCGTAATTGTCGGTAGTCACTAGTTATCAGAATGTATTCCATAGGTACATGTAGGAACAGGTCCCGGGAGGCCTCGCCTACATAAAGCTGACAGCCACACTATGGAGGATGTATTAAATCAGCCAACGTAGAAAAGATTTAATCGGAATGCTTTCTCGCTACGAGGACTGCTAAGGAAGCGATGCTTTAGCAACGTTGTACTTATTCGTTTATGCAGCTTACAATGTTGGTAGAAGTGCTTACATTACCGAGGAGCGCTTTATTTTCTTTACTAAAAGACAGAGCAGAGAGACAGCACGCACTATACAATACTGTTTTTCGTGTATATTACAATTTACACGTGAAAAGTCAAAACAAATATAATATGTCGACGGTTCGTTTTCAGTTGTGTGTTATCTACATTACTGTAATTGGTTGCTGTAACATCGTTTACTTTAATGAAAAATCCAAAACGTTTCATTCAAAGAGATAAGTAAATTGCATATGAAGAGCAACAGAAACTAATTGTTTGCTCAGGCTCAGACGTCCAAACGAACTCGCAACGAGATTGCATTTGCGGAATGGGAACAAAGTTACAGCGAGTCCCCCGAAACAACTACATCAACTCGGCCTTAATCCAATAAAAATAAAGAAGATATTCGCTTGTCTTCTTATTTCCACCTTCACTAGTTGTTCCGACCACCTCTGATTTCCCAAAGGGCTATATTTTAAAAATCCACCTCAACGTTAAAAAGGTAAAAATATTGTACTCGTGAATTTTTGAATCAAGTTTCCTTGTTTCTCTGTTGAGTTTTCTTGATTTTTCGTCGCCAAGGGATCATTAATGCGAGCCCTCGGGGTTTAGGGCACTAGAAACTTGTGGAGACGTGTGGGGTGAGCCTAATCAGGAAGGGTTGTGACGGAGGGTTGAGCAAACAAGCGAAACTTAGGACGACTAGTTTTGTTACTACAAAAGCTTTCGAGGGCTTGAATTTTTCTTTGAGGGATATAATGACTTTGTAGCCGTCTGTATGCGTTGGCCCACAAGAGGGTAACTGCCTTCTAACTTCAATATTAAAATATATACTTTGATCGGAAACTGGCAAAATCTTAATAGGTTCCACAGTATAATAAATCCATTAGAATATGCAATTAAAGGCTCCCAAACGTAAAACGAATCTTCCTTTATAGTTTGTTTTCATTTCTAAAACTGAGTTGTTGCATAAAATACCAGCACAATACGTAGCATAGTACAGCAATATGTGTATGAAATTGAGCGTAAAACACACAAACATGTGAAACAGTATTGGCCCACTTTGCTGTTTTCCTACACTGTGTAAATCACCGAGTAATATCAGCGTGCATAAAGTGCTATGCAGCGATTTATTCGCGAATATACTTTGATAGTTAATACAATATCGGTGTATTAATATTGTTGACAAAAGCTTCGCTTGTAGTAACGGGCGGAGTCGTTAAATGCCAAGCGATTGGCAGATGCAGTGTTTTGTAGTCTGAAGTGAGCTGATTTCGACTGGTGTTTTAATTTATTTTTCAAACGATAGGTTCAACATTTATTTCATATATGTACGGTTCCGTGTGGTGCCGGACGTAAAGAATAGCATCATACCATTTCATCCCGTGGGTGTCGTAGAAGGCGACTAAGGGACTTACTAGAGAATGGGCAGCAGCGTTCTCTATGCATTTTACCACCATACTGCGATCGCCAACCCGCCTGACAAGCGTAGCGATTACCACAAACCCCCCATTTTTCTTGTTTTGGGGGAGGCCTATGTCCAGCAGTGGACGTCTATCAGCTGAAATGATGATGATACTTACGTTTAAATTCTTATACATTCAACAGATCTAACTATTTACACTAGGTACTAATTTAAATGACTAACTATACAAATAAATACAAAATTAAAAGGTTAATCTTCTTCTTAGCGTGTCGAAAGAGATTAATAATAATTAGTTATCTCAATGTCCAGCGGGGAACAGTGGTAGCCCAGTGGTTACCAAATTCGTAAATTATTATATCACCGCTGCTCTCAAAACGGTGAAGGAAAACATCGTGAGGAAACCAGCATGTGCTAGAACCAAAAAATCGAAGACATGCAGTGGTGTAACTATGGTGGGGCGAACAGGGCAAGAGCCCTGGGCGCCTATCGAAGGGGGGCGCAAAAAGTCGCCAATTATTATATAAAAACTTTTCCAAAAAAAAAAACAACCGATTTCCGAAAAAACACTTTAAAGAGAAAGATAAACAAACTTAAAAAAACAACCGATTTCCGAAAAAACACTTTAAAGAGAAAGATAAACAAACTTAAAAAAACAACCGATTTCCGAAAAAACACTTTAATGAGAACGATAACTTTAATTTCGGAAGTCGGCGACTTTGGATATGTTTTTTAATTTTTTCTCACCGCCTTCCGAAATAAAAGTTATTTTTCTCTATACAGGGTTTTGTCGGAAGTCGGTTGTTTTTTTTTTTAGGAAAATGTTTTTATTTTTCACTTTTTAGTTAAAGTACCTACCCCACACCAATTCGAAATTTCATCATCCTTGGGGTCAAAACAATGCATATGTATGCGATAGCAGCAACCGCGGTTGATTTGCTGTCTTCTTTTGAGGAGTCCCGTTGTGTGTCTCCGAAACGCATCAACACCTTTCGAACAAAATCGAATCCAATCTAATTAATGAAAGACGAGGTCGAAGAAGAGGTCTTTCATTTTATTTTATTGTGTAACCATTGTTTTTTTATGTTGTTGTTTTTTTAATTGATTCAATCGCTTGGTGTCAGAACTTCTTAATATTATTAACTGACCGCGTGGATAGCGGAAATTATCCCACGAAAACGTACTACCGAGATAACGAGTATCCTTTGTGTTAATCGAGGTTATAAACTATCTGCGTGCCAAATGTCATCCAAATCCGACCGGCCGTTATTGCGTGATTGAGTAACAAACATCCAAACATCCAAACATCCAAAAATCTAAACATACAAAATTACACATTTATAATATTTGCAGGATTTCTTCGTTCTATCTATTCGCACAGTATTTACGAAGGAACATTAAATTCCAAGCCAGTTTAACAAGGTGCGATCGAAACAATTACCTGGACTTGCTTGTATTGAAATGAATTCACAAGGATTTAATTTACAAAAGTAATGTTTGAGAAACTTGATACCCACTAAACACGGGCTATAAACGTGAGTTGCCGTGTCGTAAACAGTTACTGAGCAGTGGAGGTGCAACGTGCAACTCTGTGCACAATAAACACTGTGTCGTAGTTGGAACACGACTCACACAGCGTCCATAGTGTCGATATGGCCAACAATAACAGCCCTCGTAAAATTTGATTAACCCGTTGCACGGCGCACTAAAATATTTATGTATAATATTGACGCTAATTCCGTTTCACAACACGTCTTTTCCCGTGCAAAGTTTCAGATAATATATTTTAATATAGTTAATTGTACAATGTAAAATGTGTTTCATAATTGTATGAAACTAATTTGAATACCGTGAACACGCTATTACTAGTTCGTGACATTGTTATATCTGGCAATAAATTTAGGTTACCTAACTGTTATCTAAATATAATGTTGTAGTTGATACCTACTATTTAAAAACGTGTTACAAATGTTATAATTTGGTATTATAAAATAGTCTACTTAGGTTTTTAAAGCGTGCTTTTTAGTTTTTTAAACTTATTTATTCACTATTTTTTAGTTCTGATTTTAAGTTTTTTTTTTTGTTTTTTTCTATTTTTTTTTTATTTTTGAATTGTCATCGGTCCTCGATAAGACTACAAAGTTTAAATGAAATCTGACCGTTTGAAGTGGGTCAAAATCGCGCCCTAAGAAGTCGGTTACAAACAAACATAAATACAAACAAACATACAAGTGAAGCTAATATAAAGCGTGTAAAATATCAGTATAAGGTTCATTTATTATGATTTATTTAGTATTTATTTATTAACTTACTTAATTAAGCACACTTCATATACCTACCTAAACAGTAATCATCCTTAGATTTCATAAAAATCTTCAGCCAACAAATCTTAAACCAATTATTAAAACGTGCTACGAAAGATCTATTTCTAATTTCTAGCATAATAGTTTCCATATAGATCTGATAATACAAGTACTTAAGTGGAGCATCTGCGGGTTTTCCCACCAAACGTAAATGTTGAATGTGGTATAATACAGGTTTTAATTTAAAGGTTGTAGATTTTAAGACTGGCTAAGAAAGTAAGTGTTAACGTTTAGAGCTATTTTATATGAGTACCTACAGGTGTCATCCATAATTAATGTTATAAATTCTAAAGTAACTGTCTGCATGTTACCTTTTCACGTCTAAATAACTGAACCGATTTCGGGCCAGGATATAGATTGCATCCTGGGGAAGGACATAGGCTACTTTTTGTCTCGGTAACACGTTCCCGTGGGATAATTTCCAGCATCCGCGTGGGTGAAGCCGCGGGCAGAAGCTAGTTCTTTATAATTGACCAATGGTATGGCACAAGACAGATGTTTGGAAAGAAAAAAGAGCCAGTTGGCCAAAAAAAAATATTGGCAATATAGGTACCTACTTGTAATTCTGTTATCATTTAAAAAATAAAATAAAAACCCGTTTAATTCAGACTACTAAAATGTCTATGTTTAGTTAGAATGACATCATCTTATAAACTGTTACTCAAGAGGAATTTTATGATACAGGTTTCATGTTACAAGCAAAATAATGGTAATGTTTAATTGTTCCAAATTCAGATTTATCTACAGTTTTTAATGGACGCGTCGCGTCATAAATTAATTTCATTTTCCATTACTACCACTAAAACAATTCTATATATTTTAGTTAAAATAAAATGTCAACAAAAACCCGTGGTCTGACAAAAATATATTTAAAAATATATAGCTTGTGCGATATTACCCTGCATTTAACGGTTGGTTGTTACTGCTGCTAGCTCTGCATGCTTGGTATTAAAAGCTTTTAGCTTCCGCATGTAACTAACGGGTTATTGTCTGTGATTTAGACGCCTCCTACATGTTTTATGGGTTATATCGTTTATAGGGAGCCTGGTTTTATGCACATGGCTACGCGATGGGGGGAAACAACGGTTATTATATAGAACACGACCGTGTTCCACCGGTTTCATCGTGAATTTACTTCAAAGACTTAAGGATTTATAGTCTGTTAGTTACGACTATGTATCTAGTAATTTCTTCTTCTTCTCTTTTATTGAAAACCAGCTTTTGCCAGCGGCTTCGCTCGCGTGGAGGTCGAAAATAATCCTATGTATTAATCCAGGTTATAAACTATCTTTATGCCAAATTTCATCCAAATCCGTTTAGCCGTTTTTGCATGATTGAGTAACAAACATCCATCTAAACATAAAAAACAGATTTATAATATTATATAATATTAACACAACAATAGATCATGCTACAATAAAAGATATTAGACAATCAACAAGGAGGGGGGCTGACCAACAGAACTAGTACTAGCACTAACAAAATTAAACATACTTTTACAAAAACATCCAAAGAATTACGAAAACATGTAACAGGTTTTCATTGAAGACGCTAGTAAAAGCGTCCTGAAAGGACCAACCAAAGTAAACTTCTATTAACAAAAATAGCGCTAAGTAAAGGACGAACTTTCCCAACACGCGACACAAAAGCCGTTTCTAGAACTTATTTCTGCGACTTTTCGACCCCAAACCGATCTTTATTAATGCCCTTTGCCCAAATATCGGCCATTAGGCCAGTCTGACGCTAGTCTCGGCCGGGATATGCGGTGATTTATCACAATTATAGGGATTTCGGCCCCGCGGGACCGACGCTGAATATGACCGTGCGTAGCTCATTGTAACACACCAGTGAGTTGTGACATATTTGGGACAATCGATTTTTGTATAGAACAATATTTAAGCTTGATTAAAAAGCTTTACTATAAAATATGAACAGTGGTCGCCCAGTGGTTATTTCGGCTCCGACTTACGAACGGTCGTGACTTCGAAACCAGGTAAACTTTACTTTATGTTTTAAATTTCGTCACCACTGCTCTTTCATCATCATTTTGATGAAGAAAAAAATTGTAAGAATTGAAGTTTCTCAGAACCATAAATTCGAAGATGTGTGGATGCGGACGGCCCACTCCCTCTTACAGAGAGGAGGCCTGTATCCCAGCAGTGGGAATGTTATTAGCTAATTATTGCTACAAAAATTACCTACACTAGTTCCATTTACAGTCACCGTCAAAAATATCGGGACGAGCAAACTGTTCAAAATTATCTCAGCAACGAAGAAAATAAAACTTTATCTCAATGAAATAAAGTTCTCGTCAGAATGACAGTTGTCGTTTACTGTCATCATTCTGAAACATTCCTTGTGTCATTGAGTTAATATTTAATTTTCTTAGTTGTTAACATCATTTTGATCAGTCTGTTCGTCCCGAAATTATTGACGCTGACTGTACCTGTTTATCAATCCCTCTTCTTCTCTTTATCTCGTCTGCGTGAAAGAAACATTTCCTTTGCCACTCGGCTATTGTGTAGCTTTCTTCCAATTAAAAGATTTTGTACTTAATCAGATCAGCGGTGTAGTTGCGTAACACACTAACACTAGCAATGGCTTTCATTTTGACAATTCAACAAAATTCATTGCGTTATTTACGTTGCGGAGCAGTCAAATTTTCCGAACATACGAAGCAATGGTTTTCCAATACCCTTCGAAATGATTCAAATTGTGATCGATAGTGTGTTTCGTAATTAGGTTGCATGCAGTACCTACTTCTAAAGATACCGTCTTAGGGGCCATTCAATGCTTTGCTTATTTTTGATGACATGGGGGATGGTGGGGTCTGGAGGACCAGGAGTGGCTAAGTCAGATGCATTTCTTTTTTATCTTTTTGGATATTCTACAAAATTTAGTCGATTTTGGTTTAAACACATATGGCAACCCTACTTGTCTATGAATGGTTTGAAGAAAACGATGACGATATTCCAAAATCACACGAAAGAGAGCAGACACACAACATTGAGCAGCAAACATCCAATGTCACGAAGACTTAGAGTCATGGATTCACGTGTCATGGACTGAAGACTGTTAATTTGAATTAATATACCAAAATGTTAAAAGAAGTTTGTTCTGTTCGTTAATATATAAAGATTGTAATAACTAAATACAATCTCAATAAAATTTGCTAAATAAAATATAATATGCGTTAAAGTCCTCTATTCCAAGCCTATTCCTTATTTCTAGACTCATAACCGCTGCTCATGAATCAATAAAAAAACCAGAACGCATTGAAATATGCATGTACCAATGTTTACGTGAGCATGGGAGGGGGGGGGGAATAAGAACTTTGCTTACTTTTGCTGACGAGCGGGAGGGGGGAGTTACAAATTGCAAAAAATCTGCTTACGTAATAATTGAATGGCCCCTTACAAACAAAGAAACAATTTTACCTCTTTATAACATACGTTTGGACAAAGTCACTTAAGTTTTAAACTTGAAAAAGAACAATATTAACTAACTGACATGGTAATAACCTAGTAACCTAACCCTCTAATTAACACATTTCTCTTAAAGTAATATTTTAGCAAAATCCTCTGCCACAATCTCAAAATCCTCTACACAAGAGCTCTAGGGACATGCAGTAAATTAGGGACAGCGTTTTAATTTTAAATACATACATTAATGTTGCTCAATTATAAAAACATGACATAAGAGGGTTGTTTTGACACTTGGTCAAAAGCTAATATAGATGATTCGTTCGTTTTAGCTGTGATAATAACATAAGGAAAAAAATATGCAATCGCTTCATGTCAAAGTCAAAGCATTTATTTCAAATAGGCACGTAAAAGGCACTTTTGAACGTCAACATTTACATTAAAATAGGATTGATTCTAGTCGTCTCTAGGGGCAACTAGAATCAATTCCAAAATGTAGTTTCGTATGGAGAAGAATGGGCAAGAAACTCCACCGTTACTCTTTTAAAATGTTTTAAGTACAATATTTAACATACAATCTTTATACAATTATGTGTGAAAACGATGGGCCCAGAATAAAATACCTATACCAAAACAGGTCAAAATAATTAAAGTGAAGCAATGACAGATAAATTAATGCAGTAAACCCGTTACAAAATGTAATAATTCATTCACTAGCTGTTGCTCGCGATTTCGTCTGCGATCCAGGATGAAAAGTCCAAAAAGCTTCACAGAGATAAAAAAGGCTACATAGTCTACCCCTATGCCAAATTTCATCCAAATCCGTTTAGCCTTTTTAGCGTGATTTATTTATTTCAGACATAATAATAGTCCATAATTTTACACTCATACAATCAAATTATGAACTATTTTAAATTCCAAAGAGACAAAAACCAAAAATAAAATTGTGCTTATTTAAAACATATACAACTCATTAAAACTAATAATTAAAGTTGCCAATCTAAAAAAATATAATATATTAAAAAAATTATAAATATGTCATACTAGCTTTTGCCAGCAGTTTCACCCGCGTGGTTGTCGGAAATTATCCCACAGGAAACTACTATCGGGATAAAAAGTATCCCATATATTAATCCAGGTCATAAACTATATATGTCTCTAAATCCATTTGCCAGTTTTTGGGTGATTGTGTAACAAACAAACTTTCACATTTATAATCCGGTAAACCGGGGTTACTTTGATTCGCGGGATGACTTTGATCAAAACTTCCATTTCATATAAAATCGCTAATTGCGTAAAACGAAACGTAACTTGGTAGTTTTTTTATAGGTTAACAACACTGAAGAACTGTCAAATCCTTTGCTGAGGACACGCTGGGAATTCACTAACTCAATAAAAAATAAAATAAAAATTTCCGGTTTTTTGTAAATTGTATCGGCATTTTATTTGGGGTTACTTTGTGATTACGCAATAAAATAGGGGGGTATCAAAGTAACCCTACATCCTACGTATAACTTTGATCAGTCAGTTTTTATTTATTTTCTCAAAATAAAGCAACATTTTTTCGCGTATTATTACAAGAATCGAGAGTTATACAAAAAAAACGATTATAGGACGTTTTTGTATTTTTTTATAACTACGAGTTTAAGAGATATGAACCTTCAAAGTTCAATATTGATTGAAGAAATCCCGGTTTACGGTACCTATTAGTCATTAGTAGGATTCATTCCAAATTAAAATATATTTTAAAACATAATGTGGATCATGTTTTCTTTCTTATTTCTTCTTACCCTTCTTTGAAGATCATCAACAGCTAAGCAAGGTTTCTAATAAGTAAAAAACCAAAACTACCTGAAGAGTTAAATCTCGATCAATCTCTTTTTCATGTCTTATAGCTTAGTATACCAGCGCTTCGACACTTACCCCCTTATTTATAAATGTTGCTTAACGTTAAGAGATGTCTAAACGTCAAATGTATGGTTAAACAGTCGCTTATCATTATTTAACTTTCATTAAAAACATCGTTTATAAATGAAGGGATTATTTTTTAAAGGTGCAGCATCATCGGCCTTTTGGCCTCGTACAACACTTTCTGTTTTTCTTTTGTTTATTTTTTATTTTTTAATGGTGTTTATTTCGTTAATTATATTCCTAATAAACACTTTTTCTTTTTCCTAATTTCCAATTTTATATGTTGCATAAGTTATGTAAATCATCTCCGTTCTCACCAAAAAGTTCGTAACAACACATAATACCCTTTTACTCAGTTTCCATAGACTATTTTCAGTTTTATATCAAGCAGGGTCAAAGGTCCTACGCCCTTACTTCGCAATCACTTAAGGACCCGTCCAGGGTTCAAAAGGGATTGTTATAGATAAAGTTCTTACGTGAATGTTGTTCAAAATAACTTTAATATTATTATTTTTGTATTTGAGCTTTATGTGACTAGTGTGAAGTGAAAGTGAGATACTTTTTGTCATATTTTTATATTTATTCTGTTTTGTCAAGTTGTGGAGGTCAGATAGGCAGTCGTTCCATATAAAATGCTGGTATTCAGCTGCATCCGGTTAGACTGGGAGCCGAGTCCAACATAATTAGGAGGGAGGCGGCGCACGTGAGGGAGATGCAGTACATGCGCCCTCACGGCCGTAGCCTTCGCAGGAGACGCCCTGGGCCTCGGGAATCCCAGGATGATTCCCGGCCACCGTAGGCGCGGGCTTGCGGACGGCGAGTAATGGGTAGCTCGCTATCCGGTAAGGACCAAGGCTCGGTCGACGGCGCGTTGTGTTCCACGCGCGCCTCAAAGAGATGTCAGCACCAACTGGTGGGGCCCGCAAGGGCCGATGCCTGGTAGGGTTGGTCGAAAGAGATACCGCGGTCCCTGGCACGCAGGCAACTGAGGGAACACGGGCACGCCCTCCCGCTCCACCCAGAGCGAGAGAAGTTATTTGATGATTTTCCACCCAAAAAAAAAACATAATTGGGAAATGCTAGGCAGGCTATTTGTTGGTTTATTTTTAGCTAGACATTCTTATTATTTTTTCGACGTCCATTGAATAATATTATGATATTATCGTTTGAATAATATCATAAAATTATACAAACGATATACCGTGTACAGTATACCACAGCGTTGTTTTTGTACAAACCATAAACACCCTATATTTTTTTCTACCATGGAGCAGTCTTAATAATTTTTAGTTTTTTTGTAAATGGCTTTTTTAGCTTAATAAAATAATGCAGTAATTTTAAAGGCTTCTTCAAACAGGCGCGACGCGACACTTGTAGAACAATGTCCATGATGTTTTCATAGAAATAGTTCTACGAGTGTCGCGACGAGACCGTCGCGTCGCGCTAGTCTGCACGAGCCTTAACTGTAACGTCAGGCCCAGCGTTCCTTTCATACGAAAATATCCAAACTCAAACTCAAACTCAAAGCATTTATTTCAAATAAACCAATTACAGGCACTTTTGAATTGTCAAGGTCGGTGAGTTAGAAAGATGAAGCTATTTGCCCATTCCAAAGCGTAGGTACCTATGGAGAAGAACGGGCAAGAAACTCCATGGACACTCTTTTAAAATCATGGTATTGTTACAAAAAGTTGGTTACATCATTATGTTGAAATTATCCATGTGAGAACGATGTAAAAAGACGTGCACATTAAAGCGTCCGTAATTAAAACAAAAATAAAATAACAATTCAGAAATTAAAATAAGCCGTGGGAGCTAGGAGATGACCAGTCCCTACTGGCGGCGCCCGTTCACGAACATGACGTGTGGATCAGCACCATTCAGCTCAACCATTTTGAAGGGAACTTAATGATCCAACACACACGCCACCACCAGCGAGACATTTGAGCGAGCATGACATACTCTCAGCTGCCAGGGCACATTCAAGTCAATGAAAGACGTACCCTGTCCATCGGTTTTTTAATAATCTATAACTGTATCCGACGACCGAGGTTAATTATCTCCTTTGGTGACCGTACTTACTTCTTTCAGGAAAGGAATACCCATCAGGTACGCAATAAGGAGTGTCTCTTATTTAAATGGTATAAAGTATACTAAGAAGATAATTATGTCTCAAAACGAACATTGAATACCAAGTGCCAGCTTTACTAATATTATAAAGAGGTATTTGTGAGTTTGTATGTAGAACTACTGATCCGATTCTGGAAAATCGTTCACTTATGGGAAGCTACAGCATTTCTGAGTGTTACAAGATATCTTATATGTTAAAACAAGAAATTTTGCGCAGACGGAGTTTCGGGGAGTAGCTAGTTATATAAATAAAAGGTCTAGTTATCTCATATTTTCACGAATTTTATTAAAAACTTTCCCTAATTAAACCATTAAAACCACTGTCCAAATTCATATTCTAGTCGCCTCGTCTTTCTGACTGAGCCTTCAAAATGTAATCCTGAAAGAAGCCTATCAAACGAAGTCGAAGTTGGAAACTTTCAAAATCAACTTATGACAATCTAGATTTTGGAGATAACTCAATCTTAGGTAAGGGTATCACGAACAGCGATATCTTTGACCAGATTAAATTTGGGATCTACCTTTATCTGTTGAAAGATTTCACATTTAATAATTGCGTTTCAGCTAAAAAATTACAGTCGCACAGGTCGATCTTCAAGTTTAAGCAACGCCTGCCGAGGTCGATCCGTGGATGGGTGACCATCCTTTATATACCAAGACCCCTCGGGAGAGCACGTTAAGCATTTACTCCCGGCTGTCATTTGTAGATCTTTGACAGTCGTTACGGTAGTCAAAAGCCCTAAAGTCTGACAATTAGTCTTAACATTATGGGTATCGTATCGTGTTTCCAAGTAACTCGGTTGTGGAGTTCAGATAAGCTGTCGCTCCATGTAATATACTGGTTGTCAGCAGCGGGTTAGACTGGAAGCCGACCACAACAAGTTTTGAGAAGGCTAGCAGATGATAGTAAATTCCTTTCTTCAAAATAAATTAAATCAAAAATTATTCCGAAAGAGTAAGAAATGAAAATATATCAGTCGAGCACCTACTTACATCCTGTGGTTAAACTCCTGAATACAACAGCTTACTCGACGGATGAGCCCAACTAATAGATCATATTAAAACTTTGTTTATTAAAACCAACTTGACGAACTAATTATTTCTTCTAAACTAAATTAAACACGACCGAATTGATTTCAACGAAAACTTTGTACAGAGTGTAAATACTGATTCAATCAACAAAAACATTAGAAAAATATTTAACTTTAGTCCAATTTTCTGCTTGTTGATATTGTTAATTAACTCCTTTCTTAGTTATTAACTTGGCCGGATTCTGCGTTCCCCTCTAGGCCGTACTTTATT
Source organism: Polymixis lichenea (assembly GCA_949091785.1). Lineage (NCBI taxonomy): Eukaryota > Metazoa > Arthropoda > Insecta > Lepidoptera > Noctuidae > Polymixis > Polymixis lichenea. The sequence continues at coordinate 3,811,325 of OX420937.1, forward strand.
CCAAATTGGTAAAAAAACCAACCTCATTAGATGAAAAAGTAAACCCTTTACCTTTATTTATTAACTGAAATCTCTTGAAATATTGTTCGTATAATTTTAATGAAACCTTTCCTGTTTTTCCGGAAGATCGAACATATAAAACTACATATAACGAACCTATTTATAAATACGAGGAATTGTGAATTTCCCGCGCGTTTCGCTGTCAAGTTTCAAAGAAGGAACAAGGCGGCCATATCGCGATATCGCGACGCGTTGCGTGCAAACTTCCAAAACAATAGTGTATCTGAGTTCACGCACCAACTTTCTACTATTCAGCCACTAAAAGCCTTTTGTTCTTAACAAAAAGCCTCTGTAACTCATGCAGTAACACTTGAGACTGACTCATGGTACAAGTGGAAATATAATAAGGTTCTTTTAAAATTTTAAAATTATTATTGGCCTGTTTTTTTACAAGTACCTACGCTTAAAGTAATAACGCAATCAACTGTGAAATCTCTGTTAAAGGTTCTAAAAGCTCTAGAAATAAATAAAAAACTGTTTAGTATTTATCGATATCGTGGAATATTCAGCCATCGAAGATTCGAACTGTGTCAGACGTATACAAAATTATATTTCCCAGACTCCCATTCATATTCACAAGCGACGCAAATATACCACGAACGTCTGAATACAGCGATCACATCACACATCGCGGGCCATTCCCTTAAATGGAACATCAAGACGCCTTCAAATTTCCCAGAAATAGTTGGGTAATGGGTATAACTGGATCGCTCGTGGCTTGGGCCCAGCATTTCTGCTGGGGGCAATTTCACCCCTTATCTTCAGGAACCTTAGCGCGTGACGCGAGGTTATTTACGCGCCCGGCGCCGCCCCTAATCCCCTATTTATTCCCGGAGATGTATCTGAAAATTAGGGATCACGTCTAGGGAGGGATCCCGGGGCTGGTTAATTTGCGGGATTCGGGGCTCGCGGTGTTGCGTCGCGGAGACAACGCCACGTAATGATTATGATACTGATATGTTGTGAGACACTGATTGCGACTGCAAGCTTTAGCGATATATTGTGGTTTGTTTTGAAGAAAAATTTTTTCTTCCCAAATACTTAGGTACTTGATTTCTTACGTTATTAATTTCGCGAGTTCTAATTTAGTTTTCTGCCAAATACATCTTTGATTATTTTCACTCTGATTGAAAGAAGACATATCAATTTATTTCCAATCAAGAACTAATAACTGATTATTGTGAACGTGCCTGAAATATGAATTACTGGCAAGTCCTTCACAAAAATAGGTAAGTACGAAGCCCTACCGACCTATCTTGGAAATCTATTGGTACCTACTTCTCCTACATCAATAACAGCCCATATAACATTCGCAATTCGTCTGGCAGTGCGCAGTTAAACCCGCGTTAACCTCTTCAAATAGCACCATTCCGGCCGACCCCCTTCGAATACACTATAACACACACATTGCCTCGAATGGGCGTTTTAAAACACTTTTCCGTGTGTTTAGGTCTCCACCGATCTCACTTTAATGTCTACGGCCCTGGAATGAGACATGGAAATAGAGTAGTGATTGGAGCTGCGAGGTTTTTTTTCTATTTTATCGATAAGGTAAACGTACCAACACTCGTCAGATTTTGATATTCATCGACTTTGAAGCACTGCTGTGTGAACGGTATTTCATGTAGAATGAAACTTTTTGTAAGAAAAAATAGAAAATTTATCCGTTATTCTATTTATGTAGCAATTTTTTATAATTTTTAGTTATAATAAATACTTATTTAGGCAAATGTAAAAAAAGGGCTATTTGTACCAGTTGTCGTCAGATTTGTACTAATACTCGCCATAAGGACCCAGTACTCGTCAATTTTTAATGCTAATTTGAACTCTCCGCTCTAGAAATTAAAGATCAAGATGAGAACATATTTTAAAAAATTGTGATTGACTGATATGAGTGACAAGTCTTAGTAACAATAGGTAGAAGACCAAATCCCAAGAAATTACTTACTAAAAGTTGTGTAAACAGGAACCAGAGCAGGTAGGTAATAAAAACGTCAAGATAAATCAAATTCTTATATATTTATCATAAAAAAATAATGAGATCATAATCACAGAATCAGGTTTTATCAGAATCAATTTTATAATAAGCTTTTTCTCATTCGTGAAATTTTTCATCATCAGTCATTCATACACACAAGTATAATTACTAAACATACATTTAAGGTCAAGAGCAGGCCCATTTCGCAATATATTTTTTTTTTTAAATAACAAAATAAAAAATAAAAACCCTCTTATTGGCTTGTTGCTAAACTGTAACTCTCTAATAATTATTTTACAGATAGCTTTACCTTCCGCGATAATTAATCAAATAATCATTAAGCATTTAATATCTAAAGGCGCTCCCTCCCCGCGAGCGTATGCCTGTAATGTAACAGTTCAGATTCGAGCTTACATCAGTAATTGAGGAGAACCGCGGTAATGGTAATATCCAAACGAATCTTGGATTGATACATTACTTTGCGGATGTTCCCGGTGAGAGAGTGCCTTTATACCCAATACTTTTGCACACCTTAATTATTCATAATCAGACAGCAATTTAAACTTAAATTAGTCAGATAAAAAACACCTAAACTAAGTATTATTCTTGGCATAGCATAATGCTTATTTATTATAAAATAACATTGCACGAAAGTGCTGAGAAGCAGAAGTGATTAGTAGTAAATCAAATATAAAATCGTATACCTACAAAAAAAAAATATCAATGAAACATTATATTATAGTAAAGCTACACTAAAACATTCAAAACATTATTATGGCTGGGCGCTACAATAGACACAATGAAAAGTTATTTGTGACGGTTCGATTTTTGCACTAGTTGTATGGTACCAGATTTCACAGCTTAGACATTGTATCATGTCTGTTTCAGAACTTGTTTGACATAACCGACAGTACCAATCATCTTTTTTTACTTCCTGAGTTGAAGTGCTATTTGCTTTCTTGTTTGTTGCTTTCTTATGTGTCTGTTCTTTTTTAGCTTTTGCTGTTTTTCTAGCTTCGACCCTTTTCCGTTTGCATTCTTCTTTTTCGGTCTTGGCATCGATCTTTCGCTTTTCAAAAATTTGCCACCGGTCTGAGGTCACAACACTGGGTATTTTTATTTTTGATTTGGTTGTCTGGGTCTGGCTTAGATGAGGAGGCCAAAATAAAGCCTCTTTGAAAGACGTTGGAATCATAAGGTTACCATAGAATTTTTTAGATTTTCCTTTTGTTTCCTCAGATGGTGGTGGTGATTGTGACATGGTTAAATTACAGTCTGATCCGTTGTGTCGTGGCGTGTTATCTGTAATTCTAGCATTGCTTATTGACGAGGAATATGATCTGTGAGTGTCACATGAAATAGGTGATATTTGACTGCCAGGCATTAAATAAATAGGGTTAGGTGGTTTTGATTGCGGCAAGGTTAATGAAAAATCCGTTTCATCATCTCGTGCAGTATTTTCTGTAATTCCAGCAAAAGTTATTGATGTGGAAGACGATGTAACAGTTGATGTCACTTTAGTTATTGCTCTGGAAGGTACAGTTACAGCGATATCGTCACAGGACATTGGCGATATTTGACATCGAGGCGTTAGGTAAATAGGTATAGGTGGTTGTGATTGCGACGCGGTTAAACTACACTCCGTTCCGTCGTGTCGAGTCGTATTTTCTGTCATTCCAGCAGCAGTCCTTGTGATGAGAGATGATGTGATTGTCGATGTTACCTTAGTTTTGACTTTGCAAGATACAGGTAAAGAGATATCGCCACATGACATTGGTGATATTCTATTGAGAGGCATTAAATAAATAGGGTTTGAACCTACCGTTCGAATTATTTTTCCTGCTGGTATGAGTGGATTACTTGTTGTTTCGCGTAATTCAAAGTTTGGAATCTGCTCTACAATTATTGGAATTTCTGTGTCGCTTGTCTCAATTGGGTTAGAACTCATTTGACTTAGTGTTCCATTTACAACTTCGTATAATTCTACCTGTCCTTCATTTGCTGCCTGGTCTTCCTTTTCTATATTTGCAGTAAATTTAAATTCGGATAAATCCTTTAAAGAAAAGTCCATTAAGTCACTTAATCCTGTAAAATTGCCAAAATCTTTCAATGATTCGTTATCATCTTCATGAATTCTATTACTAAGAGGAGGAGTTCTTTGTTTTGAAATAGACATAGTTTCATTTGTTAGTGTTTCGATATCTCTAACTTCCGAAGAGCTATTAATATTCTCTTTATCGCGGTTGTCTCCAGAACTATTGGTAATTTGAGTGGTCATAGACTTCCACACAGTAAACAATCCGTCTAATGATTTGTCTCCGTTCCATGTTGACATTTTATTCTTATTAAAAACTTTAAGTATCCTGGGGCTGATCTGGGACTCGAAAAATTTTAAGTGAGCCTGTCTGTTGGACTGTGTTAAAGAAACATCAGCTTCATTTGTTTTCTGGGTGGACTGACTTAACTGGCTTGTGACGCATTTAGGGTAATCGACGTTATTAGCGTCAAATGGTGACAGTCCACATTTACGAAATCCATTTATAATGGAGTTTTGGTCCAATAGTTTGAGGGACTTGTCCAACAAGGGACAGAAATATTCCTTTTCTAGTTTCACAAAGTGATTCTCATTTCGCGAGTCATACACAGCTGTTCTCCATATCCTTTTCAGAGGCCTAAAAACTGCTACATCCATGGGTTGGAGAATATGGGTAGCATTTGGGTAGAGTGCGATGAGTACTATTTTTTTTTCTCGGCAAAAATTGCTCAATGGTAGAGTTGTATGTAAGCAATGACCATCTGAAAAAAATATTATTAGTAGCTGGATGCCACTTCTTATAACCCAAGGGTAGAGAACATTAGTTATATATTCGTAAAAGGATTCGCCTGTCATCCAGCCCTTGTTTGTGTGCCCTAATCCCTAATCGTTGGGTGCTGATTTTGAAATTTTGTTTGACTTTAGTTTAAAAAGAACCATCGGTGGTGCCAATTCACCCAGGGCATTAGCTGTTACGAGAACTGTTACGCACTCTTTTTCACCACTAGGTATGATGTTGTAAACATTTATAGAGCCACGTTTCGCTAAGACCCTGTTATCTGACGGGGACAAGAAAAAGGCGCTCTCATCGCAGTTAAAAATTCTGCGAGGGTCTTCAGAAGCTGCTTGTAGCTGGGCAGTACTAAAATAGTCCTGGACTTCTTTAAACCAGGTACGAATATTTTCTTCCTTAGCTAAAGCGCGAGATTGTGTCAAATTTTGAGAAACCCTCTGACCCACTTCAGGGTTGCGTTTTATGAATGACTCGAACCAATGTCGACCTGGCCTATTGTTTGTGAATGAAGTTTTACGGTTGAGTTTGCGAACTAATAATTTTACGCTATCTAACAACTGATCTTTGGTTACAGGGAACCCACTTTCTGCCATGAAAATTAACCAAGTCCTTAAATGATTTTCTTCTTCTTTGGTTAAAACGGAGAGTGGTCCTTTAGCGCAGCCGATCGAACTACGGCCTTTAATTTTGTTAATCAAGGTGGTCCTTGGCACTTTAAATTGTCTTGCTGCAGAAGATGTTGTGACCCCTTGACGTACAGCCTCTATGGCTTTTGACATATCCTCCTGCTTGTATTGTTTTTCAGCCATAATTTTCTGTAATAAAAATTATGTTCATGCATCACGACAATCTAAAATAAAAAAATGATACATAACGATAAGCCCCATTTACATGGTTTAACTTTGTGGAACGTTCAAGAACAATAACCGCATGCCATAAAGAAAGCTCAAATAGTGCCATTCAAAAATTGCATGCAAGTGTTTATGTTACCGGCCCAATCTGATTTCAGGCCAGGAGGAAGACACTTATCACGTGTCCTTAAGCGAGTGCTGGAGGCCCACAGCGCGCAGCGGCACAAAGAGACGCAAGCACAAACCATTCCCAGTCTCATAATAAATCTCGTCGAATTGACAAACACGTGAAAGACCTAGAACTCGTCAATAAAGTAATAATACCCCTAAGAAACAGCTTAAGAGAAACCCCGTTTATCGTCAAATGAAGGCCAAACCTTTAAATATGATTGCACAAGGGGGTTACCAACTATTTAACGGTCCCGATAATAGTTTTATTCCCATTTTGTGGCCTAAAACACAAAAATATCTACAATAATACGAGTTTAGAGACAACCTTTAAAGCGTGTCCCAGTAATCGTCACAATAGTACATAAAATGATGAGTTCTAGGTCAAGTAGGACTTTTTGGGTACCAATAGATGTCACATACGAAAAATAACACTTTTATGATAAAAGTGTTCCAAATATCATGTAATATCGTTAGCAAATTAACTTAACTAATTCATAAAACAATCAGACTTATCGTACACCCCACTGAAGCTGCACAAATAGAAACACAAAACCTCGAGCCGAGTGCTACGTTTAATAGCTAAACTTACAAAAAAAATATTTTTTTCTTGGAGACACTTTCAATGTAGAATAACTCTGACGCCATTACAGTTGCAACTCAGTGTTGCTATTTTAATTGTGCAATATGTTACCAAAAATATGTTGCCATAAAAATCGGCCAGTTTAATGTTTAGTAGAAAAATATATTGTCGATTTTAGATAATTTGACGACTTCTGGGTCACTGTCGAGTTCACCCGCGTTTACCTTAGTCGAATAAAGATGAGGATTTTTTTAATTAGCTAGATAACATATTTTTTACAGAAGGGAGACTAATTAAAGCTTACCAAACTCAGCAGAGAGTTTGGTTGACAAGTTGTGAGAATTTTTCTCTGTTAATGATTAATCAATGTTTTACTTGCGGGTTTATTTCAGTATTGCACGACGTAAAACATGTTCAGTATAATTTAATTAAAATAGCTTCCAGCTATATCGTTGACAGGTCCATAACTATTCACTCATTCCATATGCACAAAGCGTTGGTAATTACGTAATATTCATAATTAGAAATGCTTTAAGCAATATTACAATTATTTATAAAATCGAATAAAATTCATTTTGCAATGACACTATACCTAACTATACCTAATTTAATTGAATTGTGAACACTAAATAAGTTTTCATTTGAATCATCGTGCTTCGGCTGAGTTCTTATTATCCTGAAATTATTCCAACAATTTTCACATTCTAACACAAATTCTTGAAAATTTAAGTCAGAATAATTATTATTTTCATGAAATCTAAAACTTCATAACAACAGCCAAACTTACCTGAAACACACATCAATACCGTTCTGATAATTAAATTGCGACCTTCCCCAATCGAATAACTCGAATAATTCGAATAACTCGGATACGCGGCACATAATCACTCGGCACACCTCTATCCCATCTGGAAGACGTGACGAGAAACCCACTATACGCCTTTAACGAAACCTTTGAGGGGCAATGGAGGGATTTTCAATTTTGTATGCGAATCTCAAATGTCCTTGAGACGCGATGAGATTATCTTAGTTTAGTTTGAAATACTTTATAGTATATGACGAGATCTGGGTTTATAGGTATTAAGGCTTATACTAATTTGTGCTAATGTTCTCTTCAACTGAAGGAGTTTTCGTGATTTTGATTGGAGGAATTAGGTTGGTTGAATACATTAGGTACTTTGTAATTGATTCAAGATTTGAAATGAATATTTTCAAACAATATTATTGACACTGGCATTTCATCTAATATCGGAAGGATAGGAGGAATTGAGAACCTCCTCCTTCTTGAAGTCGATTAAAAATTAAACTTTTCAGAAACAACTTCTTAGCGACTCTTTCAAATTACACTTTTCTTGAATATTTTAGAATTCACATGTACACACAGCTCCATTAAGTGGTAACCCCTCCGAAAGACATGTGCGTTGGCTAGTTCGTCAAACTGCCGGTATAAGTAACACGACGTTCGGTGATGCGATGGTTCGAATCCAAGTCGAAACTTAAAACTCTTTTTGAAGTATTCTGTCGATTATTCGTAACGAATTCAATGCTGTAGCAGTGTAACGTTTATAAACTTGAGGGGTTAGCACATACTGACGCTGTGTGCTTTGAGGGGCTTGTGACGAAGTAATAACAGCCGCACGGGTGGATCGGTCAAGTTAAGCTACGCTTGCCAAAGTTGATCCGTGAACCCCTCCGTGCCTCTGAAAGCACGTTAAGCCGTTGGTCCCCGCTGTCAGTCGTGGATCTTTAACAGTCGTTACGGGTCGTCAGAAGCCCGAAAGTCTGACAACCAGTCTTACCAAGAGGTATCGTTTTACCCAGCAACTGCGTTGTGGAGCTCAGATAGGCAATCGCTCCATGTAAAATACTGGTATTCAGCTGCATCCGGTTAGACTGGAAGCTGACCCCAACGTAGTTGGTAAAGGCCAGGCTAGAAAGCTAGACACTGGCTTTTCATCACTTATTATAGTAATAAATTGAAAACTTTCAGAAACAACTTGTTGACCTTTTCAAATTACACTATTCATGAATATTTTATACTTAATTTGCGTATAACTTCTTTAATAAACTATTAAATACGAACGTCATAATTGTTGAACTGCAGCCGACCTAACGAGCCATCCCGTCAAGCCATCGCTACAGTTTACTACTTAAGTTATTTACTCGATTTTATTGTTTTAAAACTCTTCACTTTGGCATTACCGCTTCCGGACTATATCTAACTTTCCTTTAACTAATTAATTTCCATGCTACACCCGTTTGGTAATAGTTTTGGAAGAAAAAAAGAAGTAACAATGATTTTATTTATTTATTTACTACTTACTAGCTTTCTGGACTTTCTGGACTTGTCGATTCGCCCACAAATAAATTAACTTCGTGGCTACAGAAAAAAAAAATATTTCTAAAAAAGTGGCGATTCGCGTTATCCGAGCGAGTAAATTCGCGTGAATCGACTTATAAACCGTCAACTTCCCTAAACGAGCTCTTACACAAAGAACCTAGCTACCTACTAAACTTAATAACATCTACACGATCCACATAAGTATATCTATGTGTTTCCAAACTGGCTGGAACAAAAGCCGTGGTTAATATTTAACTTGCTCTGCCCTCAACAAAACGAACTAAAGTTTCCACTAAAGCGGTTTTATTGTACTTTATTTATTTTAGAATAAAATATCCTGTTTATTATTTTAGAATAAAAAATAGAACCAGGTATTTGGAATATTGTCGTTAGTGTTTTGTATTGAACTTGGCATAAGATACATTTGTGTACATAACCGCCATTTCCCAACTATTTTGAGGTTGGCTTCCAGTCTAACCGGATGCAGCTGAATACCAGTAGTTACATGGAATGACTTCCTACCTGACCTCCCAATCCAGTGACCCTTGGTAAGATTGGTTGTCAAACTTTCGGGCTTGTGATACCCGTAACGACTGTCAAAGATCTACGTATGACAGCCGGGGCTTGACGAGCTTTACGAGGTACGGAGGGGTCTCGATATGGTAACCTATCCACGAACCGACCGCGGCAAGCGTTACTGAACCTTCGATCGACCTGTGCGTCTTTTATTATTTTGCCACGATCCCCTTATGTAAGGACCAAACCCCGGTCGACGGCGCGTTGTGTTCCACGCGCGCCTGGTGAGATGTCAGCACCAAGGTGGGGTCCGCAAGGGCCGGTGCCTGCTAGGGGTGCGGGTTATTCGAAAGAGATATCGCTGCCCCTGGCACACAGGCATCTGAGGGAACACGGGTGGGTTTTAGCCAGAAAAAGTCTGCCACGCCCTCCTGCTCCACCCACAGCGGGATAAGTTATTTAATGATTTCCCAGCCAAAAAAAAAATCTCCTTATGTACAGAACTACGTACCTACTTTACAAAAATGTGGTGCATCTTTATTTACTAATTTAATTTATCTAATTTAGCATAAACAATTGAAACTTCAGAAATTATGCAGTCGTTATGCTAAATATCCATAATTGAATTATTTGATTAATCCATTTATGGCTCCATTAATGTTTCTACAGTAATAAAACAAACAGGATCGAATATGTACGAAACAAACCGGATTATGGAAGCAAATGTTACTAATCATATTAATCCGTGATAAACAGTCGGAAACACTGCAGATCCTGGCGTCATGCCAAGTGGAACCGTGATAATCAAATGAGAAGTCATATTTTATACAAGTTAAAAACGTCCGTATTTTCATTAGTGCTACCTAGTTTTTTTGCAAATAAAACTCCACTTTACTTCAATTTGAATCGGTCGTGACAAATTAAATTGTATGCAATTCAAATTAGTCTCATTCCCAATTCAATTCTAAACTGCTCCAATTCAATGCTTAATAAATAGGAGACACAAACACTTTTAAAGAGGAACTTGCGAAAAGTATCCAGGAGGGTCGCCGGGCAATGGACACCCTCGACAAAGACCCTCGGAGGTCACATACCTCCTCTAAAAGGGCTTTTTGTAAACACTGTCTCCTTCCCGATAGAAAACGAGTTTACTTTATCTTACAATATCTTCACAGAAAGGGGTAAACCACCCTTCTTTTTTGCAGAAATCACTACTTTAAATGTATACAATCGTGTCGTACGGTTTTATTTGCGAATCGACTCGAGACGAAATGTGAGAGATAGTTTTTTTTTTACGAAATAACTGTTTCTGTGTTGTAAATTGTATGCTATTTACATTTATGAGCTGATATGGGAATGAAAAAATGAAGTTGGAGTAGATGCTGATTGTTCCTTGGAGTTTTAGTGATACTAAACACTGGCGACTGAACATTTATATTTTATACTAGCTGTGGCGTGGCTTTGCCAGTGAAAGTCCCGTTAAAATAGGTCCAGCCGATTCGGAGATTAGCCGAAACAAACAGATAACAGATTTAATTTAAAATGGTTTTTCTGAAATATCGTGTATACTTTCTGCATTAAAAAAAACTGTTATTTTGACATTACAAACAGACACTTCAATTTTATTTATTTGTAAAAATAATTATGTAGGTACGGAACTACATTTTGGTCAATCCATCACTAAATTAACAGCAATGAAGCAGCATCTCTATCTCTTACTAACCCTATAAAGTTACAAAGGAAGTGTTATTATTTTCGCCGTCGTCTACAAGCATTCTGTAAACAGTTTCTGACACTTAGGACTTAGGTAGACAGCTCACTGGCTGCGCCACCGCCAGACACGCCAGGATGTGGCATGTAATCCTTCGTCCTGACTTCCTTGACGTACTGGATAGGGCTGATTGACCAACGAAGCGTAACGGTAGATGGTACAGTGTATCGAACTTATGCATGCTTGGTGCATTGTTTAGACGTGAAGTATTTTTGCCTATGAAAAATAATTTACAATTACATAACCTAACATCATGCCTGTGTTTCCCGAAGGGTTAGGCAGAGGTACACGCTCATTTCACCAGTTATGATTAAGTACTATGTAATAGGGGCCGAGTCCGAGGCCTATTGCCACCAACCGGACACAAAATCAGCCTCTGGACTGCTACTGAGAAATTCCAGATACAAAAACCCCAATAATACTTTGCCCAACCTAGGAATCGAACCCAGGACCTCAAGCTCAGTAGTAGCGCTTGCGAACACTAGACCAAGGAGGCGGAATTTATGATTCATCGCATAAAACAGTATTTAATCGTTTTTTATAGGCTAAAATGTGAAAAAGATCCGCAAGCAATTTAAAAATGCAACTCCTAATTGTCCGCTTTCCCAAAACCCATAACGCCTTTATCGCAGACGCTCATAACTCAGCCCCAACAGTTTTAATAAAGCTCTCACAGAAAACACTAGCTAAGCCATTTCCTAAGTAGAATCACCAACAAAAGTCTTCCAACAAACATTTTCAAACCAGCGCAGTCATTACCGACCATTTTGTTTTGCATTTCACAAATACGTAGTTAAATTGAAGCGGCTGGTGACACAGCAAATTACTTTTTAGAGGAAATTTCGCGTACTCACTGTTATAACGAGCGTTTGGTGGTCGCGGCCACAAACAACCGAACCTACAAACCGACCGAAAGTTTAACTTACGGACTTGATCGGTCCCGAATTGCGTAATAGTTTGTTCGTGAGTAAAGAGCAATGGTGGCCCAGTGACAACGACCACGACTTCGGTTCGAACCCAGTCAGGTGCTTTACTTTGTGTAAATTATTTCATCCCCACTGCTCTCAAAACGGTGAAGGAAAACATCGTGAGGAAACCGACATGTCCTAGAACGAAAACTTCGAAGACATGTGACGCCTACCAATCCGCACTGGGCCCGCGTGGTGTATTACGGTCCACTCCCTCTCGCCAAGAGGAAGCCTGTGTCCCAGCATTGGAAACGATATAGGCTGATTTTGCTTGTTCGTGCGTCGAAAGCGACCTACACCGCGTCGTCCGTAGCTGGGGAACTTTTATTCTAAGTAAGAAATCCGTAGTTTCGACCGAAGGTGTTTCCTCTCTTCGTAACCCTCTGGTCAGAGCGCCCGTGGTTGTCATGAAATTTCTTGTCTAGGGGCTGTTGTAATTCGCCTCACGTCTCACGATTTCTCGCCGTATACATAATGTACTTATATAATGAGCTATCGCCCACTGCGGTTATAGTTTGGTCAGTCCATCTCATTGGTGAGCGTTCGCTTGGTCTGGTGCCCTCCACTCTATCCGCTACCCTGCATAACAAGGCGCTCTATAGCGTCACCGTGTCCGAAGTATTTGAGGATGCGCGTTTGGACCAGAACTGAACAGATAGACAGCTTTTCGATGTTGAGTTCTTAGCGTATCGAGCGAAACTCGATTCTCGATCTTCAAACTCGTTTCCTAGAGATAAGATTAGTTTGGGGTCTGAACTAAGAAATAATGACACCATGATTTGACAATTGTCCTGATTTCCAAAGTATTATTCACCGTCCGAAAAAGTATATTAGTCGGGAGTAGAGTTAATTTCAAAGTACCGAACTATTTTTGGATCAGCCCGGATCTTCGTTGACGGACTTAGAGAGAAGGCTTCTGTGTCCATAGGTTAGCGACGAGCCCTAAAGAGCACAATAATTGCATGCCAGTGTCGGCTACGTAATTATATAGCACTATCTAGCTGGGATAGATGTAGGTAGTAGGTAGGTGCGTGGTGTGGATTTCCTGATTATATAGCAGTGGGCAATGGATTGGAAGAGCGGGTTTGAGATACTTAGTATTGATAGCCTTTGGCTTAGCTCAATGGTATGTACTCTCGGGTACTCTGATAGCTGATAAATCCTATATCCAAGCACTTATAAGTTAAGGTGAATGCTCTAGGGTAACTCGTCAAAATTCAAATTTTCTTACGTTGTGTATTTATTTCGATTGAATGACTTTTTATGAAATAGTAATTCATTCGAATTAGATGAACTTAGTTGTATTGATGAATATAATTATGTGATATCTGTTACGGTCGTGAATCATATTTTAATTAACATACGACCTTGCACTGCACCCTAATTGCGTAACGCACAATCAATCATAATCTGAATCATTTTGAAACAGATTGCTAATCCATTGCTTCATATGTTAGAAAAATTTGTCTGTTCAACAACGTTAATAACGCAATGAATCTAATAATACCTTTAAACGAGCAATTCTTGTATATACACCGTGACATTTTAGTCGTCTTACATCGGCAGCCCACTTCATGTATCTAATGACTACTAATCACTTCTTTAAAAAAAATACATTTTAGAACATTTGCAAAATCAAAAAAAAAAATATCATTCGCTAAGACGCATGACGAAGTTTGAAACATCCTGTTATGGAGATGGAAGTAATGATGGAATGTAATGGTAGGTAGGTAGATATTATCTACCGATTGTTATTAACAGGGAGGGTGTTTCATCATTCTAAAGCATTATTTATTTTTCTTTGTACCTATTATGTTAATTAATGGTAACAATGTTTTAATCGCGTCTAGAGGTATTTTATGACGGATACATTGAGTGGACCACTTTTGTAAGACGACTAAAATGTCACGGTGTATAATAATTATAATAATAAGCCTGATATAGTGGTGGTGGATCGATAAGAGCGGTTTGCAATTATCGTTGACATAACAGTCCCGCATGACGAGAACCTCGTGAAAGCCGAGGAAGATAAACAAATCAAGTATCTTGACTTGGCTCGCGAGGTTGTCGACATGTGGGATGTGGACTCAGCGATCATTGTACCGATAGTCATAACAGCCAATGGTTTGATAGCAAAGAGCCTCAACCAACACCTAAGGAGGCTCGCGTTGGGCAGCTGGATCAAGGGCTTGATCCAGAAAGCGGTACTCCTGGACACGGCTCGCATTGTTAGGAGGTTTCTCTCTCTGGAGCCCTGACCGCCGGTAGCTTGGACCCTGTTCCCGATACCGGTGGGCTACTATTTTTAAATTTTTAAATGTTTTTATATATTTTATATTCTAATATTTAAAAATGTAATTTATATGTATTTATTGAAATAAAGGAGATAATAATTTTTAGATTTTTTAATGTTTTTATATATTTTATATCCTAATAATTAAAAATGTAATTTATATGTATTTATTGAAATAAAGGAGATAATATAATCTGAATCTCGGAAACGGCTCTAACCATTTTCATGAAATTTAGTATGCAGGGGATTTCGGGGGCGATAAATCGATCTAGCTAGGTTTCATTTTTAGAAAACGTCAAACTAAAAAAAAATCCGAGCAAAGCTCGGTCGTCCACATCTTATTGTTGAACAGCCAAATGAAAGAGATTATGATTGGTCGTGTGTTACGCAATTAGGGTTCTGACCTGAAAATTGCAAAAAACTTAAGAAAATTTGAATTTCCCGGGCTATCCTGGAACTTAAACTTTCTCCGGGAAATAATTAATCCATTCCACATACACAGAAAACATGATTAATATGATTATAAAACCATTTCCCGATAACCCCTCACACGAACACGCAACCGTACAAACGACAAACAAATTGAAAAACAAAACACAATCAATAGAACAAGTACAAAACAAATTAACATCGCTTACGTACTGGGCACTTCAAAGATTACCTGCCTATTAATAAATACGCTATTACCGGTCCTTGCACAATAGAACGACATAAGTATAACGTACGATTCGCAGAATTGCCGAGCAAACCAGCTTTTTATAAAATTGTCCTGAGAATTGTCAGGTTTCAAAGTGTATGAGCGAATAAAGCCTAACGATTAGCTAGCCTGGTTATGGGAACTGGACTGCGTTTAATTAAATTGTTTTAAACATAGAGCGTGTATCATAATCGTAGGCCTGGTGGGAACGGCCATGTGGGGGACGCCGGCCACTGGTTAATGCGAGTCGGTGAAGAATCGGAGCCAGGAGATGGGCGGAAAATTATTTCTTTCTTTCTTTAATTGAGGCGGTTTAAAAGCAGTTACAAAAATTAAAGACACAGTTTGTGCGCATCGTGTAGAAAATAATAGAAAAATTATCAAGTTCAGGTGAACAAATTAACAACACTTTCATAAATCTCTCTCACAGTACTTCTGACATGCCAATAAAATCTTCGTTCATTCCTCCGCAAACAGATCGTTTTTGGGTTAGTGACCAAGAGATCATTAAGTGAGACCAGAGTACTTACGTGGTACTCCGTACTGGTGACTTAGCACGCGCAACGGTGCGACATGGAGGCAGCAAAAAGCCTGTGATTTTAATAAGCTTTTGCAATTTGCACACTTCGATAAACTGATGAAATAAAGCGTTTAGCTCACAATACAGGACCAGTACAAGATCCGGATGTACTGATGTTTGTGACTTGAAGTGAAAATAAATAAATAATAGGGCTACGATGGTATTACAAATGCCACATTTGCTGGTAACAAAGTTGCGGATAAATTGAATAGGTATACCTTGGTCATGGAGAGTCTTTCTTTTCTATATAAACAATTCATAGGTTAAGTTATGATAACATGGTCTTTGAATAGCGTTATGTTTGTACTAAGAGTAGGCCTGAATTAGTTCATTTGGCCTGTATGGTATCAACCAACCATATTTGATATGCCTTTCCTTGTTTACTTTCAGTACATTTTTTTTTTTTTGTAATAATAATAAATAAATAAATCTTTTTCTTGATATGCAATGGCCTCTGTAACACCATGAAGCATGAGGCTCCAGGGGCTAGTGCAAATCTTGGGGTTCATTCGATTTATCGAGTCTGGTCAAGCCACGCTGGGATCGGTGCATTTCATATTCATATTCATATATTACTCCCAGAAATGCACGAACATTACAATGGACAAGAAACAAATAAACAAAATGGCGTAAGCTAAGCAATAGCTTGCAAAGGCATTTTTAACACAACCGATTTATATAATTATAATCGCTCCCGCTACCGCTTATCCAAACCCGCCAACTTCAAAGCCATCCAACCTCTCTATAATAAGCCCATTCCACATGGAAATTATAGAGAATGCGACGAATCCCAGTGTATTTGCTCCTCAAATATCTACGTACTCGTGGGTAATTTGCACGGGTGAAATTATCATGTGGAACCCTTCGTTCAGCAGTAGGAGACCACCCTAGTGGTAGACGGTAGGTATTCGTGACGGTTGACAGACAGTGTGGTCTCTAATTGAAAGCTTAGAATGATTGGTGCGAATTTTACTTGTTCAAGAGACAGTTTTTGCTGTCACTAATAGTGGGTTTGTTATTGATTATTTTGCTATCATCGATATAATACACCAAATTAAACCAGCACCACAAACTTAAACTCAAAGCATTTATTTCAAATAAAACACACACAGGAAAACACAAACACAAAACCATACTGTAATATAATGTAATTACAGGCACTTTTGAATTCAAAATCAAAAAAATCAAAAGTCATTTATTCAAACTAGGCTGAGAGTCAGCACTTTTTGAACGTCAAAATTACATAAGACAGTCCCCCCAAAAAGCCCGCCCTTCACCACTTCCTAGTGCTTTAGCTGGAAAGAAGAAGTGGCGCAACAAACTCCCCAGCAGCACAGCTGTCTGTTATGTTGGAAGAACTTGATTCTATACAATAATAGCATATAACCATCATTCAACGATAAATGAAAATTTAATTAGTAAAAAATAAAAAAAATAAATGGTTTATGCAGTCAAGTTAAATAAACAATGATATGAAGTAATTCATATGACCTGTCAGTAGTTAAGCTAATTCTGGTGAAAGAACATAAACGTTGTCTTGAGTTAATCACAGCGACCAACAATTCTTATCGTTTAAGTAGTCGTTGATAGAATAGTATGCCTTCGAACAAAGATTTGATTTTACTTTCGCTTTAAACGCATTAAAATGTAAATCTAACAAAGAAGAAGGAAGCTTGTTATAGAAGGTTATACCAAGCCCAGCAAATGAGTTATGAACCCTATGAAGCCGGTGAAAGGGAGCACGTAGTTTGTCCTTATTTCTAGTATTAATATTATGAGTATCACTGTTTTTATTGTATAAGTGTATATTTTGCCTAATATATAAGATGTTAGCGAAGATGAATTGTGATGCCACCGTGAGAATACCAATATCTTTAAAAAATTCTCTCAGAGAAACTCTAGCACCTAGTTGGTAAATTGCACGAACAGCTCGTTTTTGAAGAACAAAAATATTTTGAATGTCAGCCGCTTTACCCCACAGCAGAATGCCGTAGGACATAACGCTATGAAAATAACTAAAATAGACTAACCGAGCTGTATCAACGTCAGTGTATTGTCTTACTTTTCTGACGGCGTAAGCGGCCGAACTGAGCCTTCCCGCTAGGCTTGATATATGTGATCCCCACTGAAGTTTGGCATCTACTGTTATGCCAAGAAAAACGGCCGATTCTACAGTTGCAAGCACCTCATCATCTAAGACGATGTTGGGTCCCAGATTTCTTACATTCGGTAAAGCGAACTTTATACATTTAGTTTTCTTGGCATTGAGAACTAGATTATTCGTGGTAAACCAATGCGTAACCCTTGAGAGTGCACTGTTTACGTCGTCAAAATCTTGTCTATTCCTGTCTATTTTAAAGATAAGAGAGGTATCATCAGCAAACAGTACAACGTCACAGATACCCTTTAAATAGAATGGTAAATCATTAATGTACACTAAGAATAAGAATGGACCCAGTATTGAGCCTTGAGGTACACCTAACTGAACTGGTAGCCCGGACGATTTCACACCATTAATATCTACACACTGGTGCCTATTATTTAAATAAGAATTTATTACGTTGAGAGCTTCATTTTGAACACCGTAATGACGTAGTTTACGCAATAGCGTGTCATGGTGCACGCAATCAAATGCTTTGGAAAGATCACAGAAAACTCCAATGGCATTTCGTGAGTTCTCCCATGCGTTAAATATGTGTTTCAGCAGAGCAACACCCGCGTCTGTAGTTGAACGACCTTTTGTAAAGCCATATTGTTCATCATGAAGGAGGCAATTTAAATTAAAATGTCTTAGCAACTGCTTGAGTATTAACTTTTCAAATATTTTACTAAATGCCGGTAAGATAGAAATAGGCCTAAAATTTCCAACGTTATTTTTATTACCTGATTTAAATAATGGTATGACTTTACTACTCTTCATGAGGTCGGGAAAAGTTCCTAAGTCAACACATTTATTAAAAGTAATAGCTAGATAGGGGGCTACGATATCGATTATATTACTTAAAAGTTTAATAGAGATTCCCCAGTAGTCACCAGTGTTTTTAGACTTAAGTGTGTTAAAAATACTAACTACATCACGAGGCGTTACATGTTCGAAACTAAATAAGCGACCACATTTGGGCACACTACTATGCAGAAGGTTTTCCGCTTTAGACGAGGACGAATTTAAGTTGCGAGTCGTAGTTAAAGGTATGTTGGCAAAAAACTCATTAAATGCCTCAGCTACGTCAGCAGCTTCAGTAACTAATTTGTTGTTGACCATAATCTCTAGTTGTTCTTCCTGTTTAACCGACTTACCCGTTTCATTATTAATAATTTTCCAAGTGGTTTTTACTTTATTATTGGAATTTTTTATTGTATCGCTTAAAAATTTTGATTTAGCAAAAACACAGATTTTTTTAAATAATTTTGAATAATTTTGGACATACTCTAGAAAAGGACTATCAAACCTGTATTTTTTCTCACCATATAACTCGTATAGTCTCGCTCTACTTTTATAAATACCTGGAGTGGCCCATTGGTTGAAGCCAACGGAGGTGCCATTAATGTTAATGGTTTTGGTCTTGAAAGTAGATTGGTATTCTTTTTGCACAACGTCAAAAAAGGGATCCAAAGATTTTATTAGGATTCTCGTGTTCTGCTATAGATGGTGTAATTCTATATGCTATGTTATTTTTAAATTTGTTGCAACGACTAGCAGTATATGGCCTGCATTCTACTTTATGTGGTTTTTTATGTAATGGTAAAGGAAAGCTAGCCAATAATCCACAATGGTCAGATGTCAAGTCAGTTAATACTAATTTATTTTTGGCATCACAATCACTAAATATATTATCAAGACAAGTCGACGTAGAAGCCGTGATCCTAGTAGGTTCTAAAAACAAGTTAGTTAAATTAAAAGATCTAAACAGATTAAGAAGTCTAATACTTATTGGAGTAACATCTAAAATATTAATATTAAAATCTCCACTTTTCAATTGTCAAGGGGTCGGCCCGTTGACAATTCAAATTCAAAATTCCGTATGTCACAGCCACTTTTTTCCGAAACTACTCGTATAAGAACTATGCTGTTGAAACTTGGCAAGTAGATGTATTCTGTGAACCGCATTAAGATTTCACACAAAAATAGAAAAAAAAAAACAATAAATTTTAGGGGTTCCCCACACTTAGGAACTGAAACTCATTTTTTTTTTATCAACCCTATTCGTGTAGGTTATCTATGGATAGGTCTTCAAAAATGATATCGAGATTTTAAAAATCTCGATATCATTTTTGAAGACCTATCCTTCATTATTTTCATTTTTTTCTAAACTGAATAGTTTGCGCGAGAGACACTTCCAAAGTGGTAAAATGTGTCCCCCCCCCCCCCTGTAACTTCTAAAATAAGAGAATGATAAAACTAATAAAATATATGATGTACATTACCATGTAAACTTCCACCGAAAATTAGTTTGAAGAGATCTAGTTAGTAGTTTTTTTTAATACATTACATTACATTTATTAAAACATCGATCAAAGTTACAACGAACTACAAAAACTTATATATTATGTTACTTGCTGCTACGGAACCCTTCATGGGCGAGTCCGACTCGCACTTGGCCGCTTTTTCATTAACTTCTTCCCTCACGACAAAAGCTTCTCAGAAATTAAACTGTAATTTCTGTTATACTATCGTCAACATTATGTCTTGAACAGGTTGCATCGCATTTTACTTGTACATAATAGTTTATTAATGAAGTCTTTGCCATTGTTCACAGATGTCACCTCTCCGAGCCGGAAGACGGCTAGCTGCCTTTATCACGTCCAATGCTTTCCTGGTAAGTATTTAAACACATTTTCCTTATAAAATAAGCCCAGTTACCGAAATACTAAAAGAAAGAAACCTAATTAATGGTGAAGCCATCGGAACTTCGCTCACCAGGATAACATCTTTTATATAGAAACGGCTCACAAAATGGTGCAGAAAAAACATCGTGGGGAAACCGGCATTTTCTAGAACCAAAAAATCGAAGACATGAGACATCCACCAACCCGCACTGGGGCCTCGTGGTGGATTATGGGCCACTCCCACTCACTGAGAGGAGGCCTGTGTCTCGGCAGTGGGAATGTTATTGGCTGATTAGAAAGCTGGATGGATTAGCTGGATTAGTTGGCATATAGACACGTATGTGTATGGATTGTGTAACAGATTACCATATGGATTAAAGAAAGTGACTTCTGAAATTATATGGCTAATATAGTCCAGTCATCTTAGTCAAAATTATACGGCTAATATAGTCCAGTCATCTTAGTCAAAATTATACGGCTAATATAGTCCAGTCATCTTAGTCAAAATTAGATAAGTATCTCAGAGTTTGAGATACCCAGCTATAAACTAGTACAAACTTGTATTTTGACATCCTAAAAGTTGTCTCAAAACCTCCAATATGGTAGGGTGTACGCGACTACTAAAATCGAAGGTATATAAAAAAACGATTTTTTTGCAAATATCTCGGTCCCTATGGGTTTTTCGGTTTTTGTATGTATTTTCAATATTGTGGAGGATTTAATTCCCTACAACTATTGTCCCAATTTTTTTTTTATACGTTTAATCGCTTTCAAGATAGAGGGCGGAGAGCGCGCGGTTAGAACATCATTTAAGGTCAACCGGTAGCCCCTTTAAAAAACACGCCATATAAAGTTTATTAATTATTGATAAATACATAATTATTAATAATTTTCATTTCTTATTAACAATTGCATTACATTTAATAATGATTTTACTTACGTATCTATTTTTAATTAAGTATCAATTTATTTAATAACACTTACCTGCCCTTGTAGTTATAGAATTGTTAAGGAAAATACTGAAATTACATTTCAATTCTAATGTATTTAATTAGGATGGAATAGGATGTCAAAAAACAAGTTTAAACGAGTTTATAGCTGGGTATCACAAATTCCGAGGTGAACTTACTACGACAACTGAACTAAATAGACATGTATGGAAGAAGAAAACACATCTAACGATATTCGCACGGACGTAAACATATCGTGGCGGACTTTTTCTTTTTTTCGTGCACTGCATTTTCAAGGCATTGCTGAGCGCCGAGGGTTGAAAATCGAGCAGTGTATTGTTTCGACGCTCTGGGGTGCAATCTGTTGGATTCTCAAGGCTAGGTTTAATACTGAGAGTTGCAAATCCAGTGTGCGATTAAATCCTGTCGCGATATTTTTACGTGTGAGAACGTGGTCTAGTGCCGACAAATAAATTGAGAAAAGGGGAAGCGGATGATGAATAGTAAAATTACTATTGATTCATTGCCCATCAAGATACAGACCCAGACAACCGCAATAACTATACATTAGGTAATAGGAATATTTTCTTCACAAATACCTTATTAATTTATAGTCCTGCCCATTCCGCTAGTGTTCCCTTTGTATAATTATAACTAATGGTCGCAACTAACTCAATTGATTTATGTAGT
Source organism: Polymixis lichenea (assembly GCA_949091785.1). Lineage (NCBI taxonomy): Eukaryota > Metazoa > Arthropoda > Insecta > Lepidoptera > Noctuidae > Polymixis > Polymixis lichenea. Next base: position 3,833,426 of record OX420937.1, read on the forward strand.
TATACCGTCTGGACACTGGATCTAGATTAACACGCTAGACAATGATAGGATTAATTAACCGCTCGAAGTTTGAATCAAAGCCGCCATAATCGAGAATATTCAGTAAAGGGACAATTATTCATAGAAATTCAATAAATCAAAAAATACATTCGGGTCTGAGCGCCCTACGAACAAAACTATACACAGCAGAGTATCATCGCTTTACCAATTACGGGTCGCGTAATAAATCTCGATGAAAATATTGATAACGCTGTGACGCATCGTGCAATGAATTACGCGCGTAAACAACATGTATGCAATTTATGCCGTTTATGTAATTAATTTGGTTATGGTGTATTTGAGCGGATTGGGACGTGCGGGCGAGGATGACCTCAGGCTCTGTGGCAACGAATCAGGGTTCAGACGGGCGATAAATTATATAGCTTACTGCTGTAGCTATTATGAAGATATGGTGGATTGCACTGGTAGTCAGGCTAATTGAATGCAAATCTGCTTGAATAATTTGCAAATCAAACGCACTGACATTTAAAAAAGGCCGTTTTGAAACAGGATGCCCCAATTTTACTCCCCTAATCAAAATAGAGACACAAACAGTTCTAAACGCGGCCATCTCTAGCAAAGTATTATTTGCCTATTAGTGCGCGGACAATTAACATTCCGGTTGAAACGAAGCGCGGCGGACGGCGACCGGGCGGCCGTCGCTCCAGTGCGTCGTTGTGCAATCTGCATAATGCGCGACACTCATTTACCGACCGTTTCTGAGCGACAAATGAAGCGAGCGCAACTGAAAATGTTTAAAACGTCCAACACAACCAGAGCCATGTCTTTGAAAACCGCTGCAGGTAGCCAGATGTCAACCGCGGCTGGTTATTTCTGCGCGGCCGAAACGCAAATATTCGCAAAACTGTGGCATGTCTAATAGCGCGTGAACCCAGTGATTGTTCGCTTGGGATCGCCGTCCGTTTATTTATTTTACGAATCGATGCGTTCTTTGTGGAACGCTCGTTCGGATTTCATATAATGGAACTTTTGGAAATGAAGCGAACTTCACAGTTCTGTAAAAGGAAACACAAACTCAAAGCATTGATTCCAAATAAACCAATTACAGGCCCTTTTGAATTGTCAAGGGGTCGGTCGGTCAGAAACATGAAGCTAGTTGCCCATTCCAAAGCGTAGTAGGTATCTATGGAGAAGAAATGATTGTTGAATGTGACATCGTGTGTCGCAATGACGTTTTGTAATGGATTTACGTTACAGCGGATAAGTAAGCAGGTATCGCTAACAGGGTTTCGTTTTAACCAGCAAACGATAATAACGCTAAGTGCCTGTGCACCAGTTGAGCCACGTCCAGCCATCAACACGTATTGGATTTAAACATTACTATACTCAATAGCATGGAAAAGCTCGTAGTTAAATAATGACAGCCGTACGGGTCGATTGAAGGTTGGCACCCGAAGGACCCGTTGATCCCGGCTGTCATTTATAGAACTTTGAAAAAAAGTAATTTATTCAAATTAGGCTGAGAATCAGCACTTTTCGAATGTCAAAATTACATAAGACAGACCCTCAAAACGCTCGCCCTTCACCACTTCCTAGTGCTTTAGCTGGGAAGAAGAAATGGCGCAACAGAGTCCCCAGCAGCACAGCTGTCTGTTTAGTTAGATAGACTTCATACATAGTTAGGCAAAGTAATCAACATTACGATACACGGAAATTAAATAATTTGTCATATGTCAGCTAGCCATGCCGATATACCAACAAATAAAATGAAAACTTGACTCAAGCACAAAAAATAAAAAGTAAACAAAGCATACTACCAAAATAAAAGTCTACTGGTATAAATGGCGTGGTATCTTACATATTCAATGCTGGATTATGTTCACAAATGATAACCTGACCATCGACGTAAAAATACAATAGTCCTAACGGGCATTCAAAAACCCGAGACCGATACCGTATTACCCAGTCACTGGGTTGTGGAGGTAAGATAGGCAGTCGCTCCATTAAAATACTGATATTCAGCTGCATCCGGTTAGACTGGAAGCCGACCCCAACGTAGTCGGGAAAAGGCTAGACAGATTGATTATACTCAATACCATGTGACAGAATGCCAGTAACCAATACAACAATACCATTAAAAACTACGGCCCTATATCATCCCTATATGCAGTAAAATCTCAATTTTGAGGAGTTCAATATGAGCTGAAAAAACTAAAACTGATGCTTTTGATTTAAACACTATCAAGCAGAACGAATTAAATAGAATATCACAAAAAAAGTTAGACAGAGCTGACTCTGAAACGGTTGCACTATAGATAAATAACCGATAAATAAATGTATTTGATTTGATTAAATTAGAATTTAAGCAAGATAGGAGCCACAAATTTAAGCTCTAGATATGGTAGAAATAGCCAGTAAAATAAAACATTTTTTACGAAAATTGTCTCTGGGTCTGGACATTCGCTGGCAATTTGATAGACGTGAGACAAGATCACACGCTTAGGCCAGTGGTACAGCCATAGCATCAAATACATTGTGTCAACATTATTGCAACCGTACCTCTCATAATAGGTACCGCTCTAACAACAGGGGTCCTACAACTACAACAATAATGTCCTCCAGACCGTATTTGGCGGCCAATCTCAACGAAAGTGCGAGAAATATTATAGTGTACAAGTGTGTGCGCAGACACAGGTGCACTCTCTCTTCCTTCACTCTCATAGCCCGATTTGACAGCAATCCGACACGACCGAAGAGAGATCAGGCGCAGGGCCAACACCACTACCCACCTACACACACCGTCTACTACGCCTTGTAACGCGGTATGATGCCAGACGAAATTCTACTGACTACCAATATTACAATCAAATTAAATCGTATTATGCCGGCTCCAATTGTGTCTAAACCATTTGTAATAAAGCCCTCTAACACCCCAATAGATTCTGTTTAGTTACTACGCAATCGGCTTATTTACAGGGTGTTAGTTTCAAATCGACCATGCTACATTACGTCAATGATGATTTATGAATATGGTATTACACCCATTTTTGAAAAGTGTCATAATTAGATTCTAAAATGCTAATAAACCACAAAAAAAGATTAATCGATTAGTGCCATAAAAATGAATTTAAATTTTACATTTTGATATTTCGCGCGTAATTTGACGAAAACGCTGGACGCAGTGGACGCCATATTGGTCTGTGGGTATGACGTCAGTTTGCTGTGTAAACAAATGCGCTGATATTTTATATGATAAGTAATTGTTTATATTTTTTTTTATTCTACATATTGTTGTTTGCTGTTCCCTATACCCTATTATATATGCCTACACCCTATTGCAAGCCATGCTTTTTGGAAATTGTATTCACTGTTAGGACCAAGTGATTCACAGTTGATGCCTAGAAAATGATATATCTTTAGTATTTTATTTATGTGTGGCATCTCTCTGGTCAACCTAGCAGGTTGTCGGCTTCTTTGTCAGGCTATCCTGTGGATACATAATCGGTCTATAATGTTCCCAATGCTGGGACCCAGGCCCCCTCTCTTCGAAAGAGAGTGGGCTGTAATCTACCATGCGCGCCCAGTGCGGGTTGGTAGTTAGCACATGTCTTCGAATTTTTGGGTCAAGGACATGCCGGTTTTATCACGATGTTTTCCTTCACCGTTTTGAGAGCACAAATGAAAGCGCCTGGCTGACTTCGATCTCACGACCTTAAGTCTGGGTCTAACCACCTTTGTCCTGAGTATGCCTTAACAAATTAAGGCGTCCAGCCGAGGCATAAAACATCTAAACTATATCTGCTTAGTCTCGATATCTACGGACGGATGGCAAACACCTTTTCTTACTCCCCTAGGAGATACATGCGTTACGGCTAGAGGATAAAAAAAAAATAAAAATATATATTATTACATCTCTCATTAGTACCTGTTTATATTATAAAAGTCAATGATATTTTATTTATTCATTCTATTAGATTATCTCAGTAAATACCAAAAAAATTGTTACTAAATGTTTAACAAAATTAAAAAATGCTCCCGGGATATCTAACTCACTTATTTTGCTGCTGGGTTCATATGATCTAATTACTTATAAGTTTACCACCTAAGAATACCTACATGTGGAATATAATAAAGTATTGAGGATATACTTCTGAGTGTCCTGGATCTCTTTTAAAGAGGAAGCTTACATTCATGACTTCACTTCAGCCTAATTTCTTTCGCGTTATGATCCTTTTCACTTCTATATGGAAACACATACATATCTATAAATAATATAGAATATTAACCTGTTCCACCATATATACTACCTGTGTTAGCAATGGAGTACGCCATATTAATTAATAGATGATTGGTTTAGTTATCTCCGTCGGTGTATGTGAGACATAACTTATGTATGTGGGAGTATATAAGCTCTGTGGGCCCAGTAATTGAGTTTAGTTAAAGTTTTTGATGAAGGAGTATTAATAATTTGATTATAAGTAATCAAGGAGGTGGCTGAAACCAACGTTTCTCTACTAATTAATTCTTTTGGCGTGCCTCTATCTCCGAGAGGATCAAAGTCGTTTTCCAATTTTGAAATCTTTGCACGTTGGTATTTAAAAGTGTCTAGTGCGTACGTACTGGCTGTATAGAAATACTACTTACCATAGAATTAAAAATCTTACAAAAAAAATTAAATGCTGTTCGCTGGTAAGCGCTTCTTTTGAGAACAGCTTTTTCAATTTTCGTAAATCCGAATTTGGTTTTATGAAAACAAAAATTTAAAAAACAGAACGTCCTATTTTGTTATGGGATTTTTTTAGAATTATTGAAATGTGTTCAAAGGGGCAATTCTCGTAATTTTAAGAACGTTCACAGTTTGATCTCAGTGTCAATCTGTCAAAAATACCTCGATTTTGCATACATTTTGCATTCATTTTTGACATTTGCTTGTCGCTGAGATGAGACTTCGACTAGATTTTGAACGTTTTTAATTACGAGAATTAGCCTTCAGGACCACGTCTGTCGGTTCATACTCATCATCATCATCATCATTTTAACCGAAAGACGTCCACTGCTGGACATAGGCCTCCCCCAAGCACCGCCATTTCGACTGGTTCTGTGCGTCTCGCATTCTACGGATTCCTGCGGCCTTCACCAGGTCATCGGTCATCGGTCCATCTTGTGGGAGGCCTTCCAACGCTACGTCTTCCAGCACGGGTTCGCCACTCCAAAACCTTCCGGCCCCATCGGCCATCTGTTCTGCGAGCAATGTGCCCTGCCCACTGCCACTTAAGTTTGGCAATTCTTCGGGCTATGTCGATTACCTTGGTTTTCCTACGGTTCCCTTCATTTCTGATTCGATCACGTAGGGAAACACCAAGCATAGCCTAGCTCTCTCCATTGCCCTTTGGGGGACTTTCAGCCTTCTTTATGAGGCCCATTGTGAGCGACCACGTTTCAGTGCCATATCTGTCATCACACTCATCACTGTCGGTCGGCTCAATAAAATAAAAACAACTAGTCATTTAACGAAACAGGCAAGTTCAAAATAACCAACAAAGATAAATATTCCTTAGATAGTATAATATATTTTTTTAAAGTAAATGAATGTCAAATACATCATCTACAACTCAATCTTAAATCAAATCTCCAGTTGAAAAGTTTCAACCAATCTATTTTGATAGACTTACTTTCTATTACAGTTTGGCCTGATATAAACGAAGTCCCAGTATAAGATAAAGCACGTTTCGCTTGAAGGTGCCGATTCACTTTTACTTTGAACTTTGAAGTCAAGACTGCAATCTACATTTGCATTTAGAGATGAAATCTCTATACTTCTTTGAAAATACTGGCTGGCACGGACATCGACACGCAAATTGTAACCATGAACTTAGCAAATGAGTCTAGACCTCCTAGAGTATACTTTTTCGTCAGTTATTAAAAAAAACTGCTGTTTCATAGAACAGTGCTATACCTACGCGGTCAATACCGCGCGCGCACATTAGCTGTGCTGTATTTATATTAATAACCGATGAACAATTTAAACGCTGCGCTGGGGCGATCTGAATCATGTAGGTATTGAAACCATAGTAATAGTTTGCGAATCGATGTTCATGCCATCTTGTAAAGGTACTTCAACAAACAAAATGCAACCAATAATGTAGATCTAGAAAGCAAAATCGTAGAAGAGACCAGAACGTGAAAAAGATATTGAGTAACGGGTATACAATCGGCAATAATTCAAAAAACAAGTAGCAAATTCGGCCTTTATTTAGCTGTAAATGGGTGCACGGGGATGGGATGGTTGTATTGAAGATAATCCGACACTTCATCAATCATACGAATCGATTAATATGTTTATTAAATAAAAGTAAACAACAACTAAAACAACAACAACAACAAAAACAACAACAACTAAAATTGTAATTATAATAAGAATAATTAAAGTATGATCATGAAACAAAAAATAGGAACACGGGTGGGTTTTAGTCAGTAAAAGTCTGACACGCCCTCCTACTCCACCCAGAGCGGGAGAAGTTTTTTGAAGATTTCCCACCCTCCAAAAAAAGAAAACCTACGCATCTTAGGGCATTGCTGAAAATGGCCTGTTTGAAGAAAATTAAAAAAAAATTCAAGCAAATTCTTAAGCAATGTTTTACCGTACTGCGCAGTCTCTAATTAGTATTGTTCACAGATTGGCGATTGTGTACCACAATGATTTAAATTCGTAGTGCGTGCTTAGCCTAAAGGCTAAATTGAGGCTCAACACTGAAATCGCACTTAAGAAAACATTATTATAATTTTCATGTTTCGAAATAAAACATCACTTTTCAAGATACAATTTTCCAGCGCGACCTAATTCCACGATTTAATATTCAGTCGTAGGCCGTTACGTCTTCATAAGTCGCATTTTTAATCAACAAACCCTCAGAACTCGCTAATTTGAATAACGGACAGCGCAAAAGGGTTGTTTTAGGGTACCGCACTAATAAATGTGAGAATGGTCGCCGTAACAGCAGGCTTGTGTTAAGGTTGGGTCAAGAATTGGGTCTCGGTCTTGGTACCGGTATCGGTAGAGGTCAATCCACTTTGAACTTTGGTACCGATATTTCCGAAATGATTTAGGTAGTTGGTAAATTAGTCTTAACTTAATTTTGCTGTTTGATTTATTGTGGTTAGAATTAAAATTGTTATAAGGCCGTACAATGACTCGAACGATCACGGATCAGTCCTTATTTGCATAGGTGTAACATTCCACAGTTTGAAACAGTGTCTCTTGTCTTGTCCCAGATATGACAGATAAAAAACACATTTAACCCATGATTTTGTTATTGTTGCTAATAATTACCTACTTGTTTATTTATTTTACGTCGATGGTCCTAGGTTACCATTTGTAAACATAATCCAGCATTGCATATGTAAGCTATCACGCCATTTATACCAGGAGGCTTTTATTTTGGTATATGCTTTGTTTACTTTTTATTTTTTGTGCTTGAGTTAAGTTTTCATTTTATTTATTGGTATTTTGGCATGGCTAGCTGACATATGACAATTTTTTTAGTTCTGTGTCTCGTAATGTTGATTACTCTGCCTACCTATTTATAGAATCAAGTCTATCTAACTAAACAGACAGTGAGCTGCTGGGGAGTTTGTTGCGCCACTTCTTCTTCACAGCTAAAGCACTAGGAAGTGGTGAAGGGCGAGCGTTTTGGGGGACTGTCTTATGTAATTTTGACACTCGAAAAGTGCTGATTCTCAGCCTAATTTGAATAAATGACTTTTGATTTTGATTGATTTTGGTATCCAAGTTGATACATAGCTCAGTTACTTGTATGTTATCTAAAACTATATCCGATCCAATACCGTTTTGTATGACTCAACACCTAGGTATACATTGAAAACCACAATCCTGAAACTAATACCGATACCGATTCCGGATCCCATCACTACGATCCTTTAGAACTGGGACATTAACATTTTAAACGGCATGTGTTATTGCTCTCAAATTGTTGCGGATCTATTAGTGAGTCGGCCACGGATGCGCAGGATTAAGCTGTTTAGCTAATAGCCCGAGGGCCGCGGAATGAGCGCTGTAAAGCCTATTTCTCGCTACTTTTATTAAGTAATAGAATGTTATGGGGTATTGTTACTGAACTGGCTGTCTACGATGCAAAGTTAAGTATAGAACGTTGCTTTTGTAGATTTAACAGGTAGAAAATAGGGGTGCAGCTTTTCAGACAAAAATCTAACTGCGACAGTTGGCTGTAAAAAATTGTTACCATTTCTTCAAAAACTAAATTCTATGATAAAAACGCTTCGTAAACACACCCTCTACCAATTTACAGCACTCTGTAATTAAAACCGCTAGCACACAACTACAGGTCTACGGGTCCGCCATTCCGCGCGGGCGCACACTTCGCCGCAATTTTTCCATCAACGGGTGGCCACCACAATTATGCGATTTGCATACCTATCGCCGCCGCCACTCGACGCGACGCGTTTTTGTGCGCCTACCCTACCTACCCGCAACGCCCTTTCAGTGTACACCGGCTGAAATAATTTGTAACTACATGAAGGGAAGTGCTGGTACTATTCAAAGAGAGGGTTTGTCGCTGGGGAGGAAATTTACAGGCAATTTTAAACTCTAGTTGTGAATCAGACAGCTCTGTTGCACTAAAATTCTTGTGTAGATGGATAAATATGGCGTTTTTTCTTAAATTCGGTGCTAAAATCAGACTTAAATAAAAAGGCAAAGCCAACTAAATGCCTACCTATTTGCCGCTCGCAACTCGTACAAGCCACGAAAGCAGGTCAACATCTCCTTGGGATCTTACGAAGACATTTTATACAACTTAAGAAACTGTTTTACTTTAATCTAACATTGTTCTAAAAATAAATATTGTGAACCAAACTGAAACAGCAGCACATATTATGTACAAGACAAAACTGAAACAATTAAAAGGTATCATTATACGTCGCTATCTGCAAAAAATTCAAATTTCCGGCAAGCATAGGGCAAAATGGTTCAAAACACAACACGTTGGAGCACGGGTTTATTGGATTTTAGCGGAAATTTCACTCGCACACGGGACGAAACGAGCAAAACAGCCGACACTGTTTGTGAATCACCTCCGCATATCGAATTTTGATTCCTGATTTGTATCGGAACAACCACCGATCCTATAAATAGGACGCACGCGGGATGCGCAAATGGAATGCAAAACGCCGCGGATGCTACCGGACACACCAAAATCCGTTGCATGGATAAAACTTCCATACATATGCCGCCGGAAATTTTCGGAACAAAAATACTACTACAATAGGCACAGTTTTTTCGTGCACACAGCACATTGCATCCAACAAATTGTTTCCGCGTATCTACATAACGTAAACAAACAATATTGCACGTTAGCCGGATTCTATAAAGTTTCGCTAAAAGTTAATCTTGAAGTCCGCGCGGCCCTCACTGCAATAACCGATCCTCGGAGGAGCAACGCAAACACTCGAAACTTGCTCGATGCTATCTTGAATGTCCAATTGAGTTTTCATCCTGTGCCACTTCTCCATAGAATGCTAATAAATTCACTTAGCCGACAAACTACTGGTAGCTTTGTCTCTTAAAGTAAGGCCTGTAAGGAGATTGTCGGCGTTGCATCTACCAGCAATCTCGTTGTAACAAAATTAAACTCGACTTCGTAATTCTAAAGTCGAATCTCGACTAGATCTTCTTGCTAATTGTTGGAAAGAGGAAACGTAATAAAAGTGCTAGTCTTTGAAGCAGAGAAGCTGGCCCCGAGAGCCTCCGAGGAGCGCATTTTAATAAATTAAAACTGCGCAAAATTCCCATTCCAATATCATTTTATTTTCCTTTTTGCGCCGGGTCCGGAGCTCGCTCGCCTTACATTGATTCCATTTTACTGAAAGACCATCAATCTACCTACCTACTTCAGCGTATTAAAAACACGCCGTATATTTTCAAAGAGCGTTTCTTATGTACTACCTACGTGGTATAGTAATTGAAATCATTCGGATTCACTTACACGTTAGTGAACAAACGGCCGAACTAACGACTGCGGTCCAGTTCACGCTAAACGAAATGTTCTTGCCGGAATTGAGATAGCAGTCAGGCGTACGTTTAGAAACTGTATACACAGCTGTGATACTGCCATGCTTTTAACTAAATATATTCATTGAAAACCTAGATTTGGCCGTAGGATCGGCTGTATATTCAGTTTCTGTCTATTGTCAATCGATGATTCGTGTTTGTTGGAATGCTTTTGGAACTGGAGCTAACTGGAGTCCCGAAATGTTTTGTGGGGTCTGGGTGAATTGGCAAAGAGCTTTGTGCACTAATTACTTTCTTCTCTAAATTCCAGGTGCTGTTGATATCGCTGGAGCTTCTTGCATCGCGGAGTGGAGCAGCGGCACTGGCTAACTGCCCGGGCGGCTGTAACTGCAACGACGACACCCTCGTGGTGGTGTGCGAGGAGAGCCGCCTCGACGTGCTGCCCATCGCACTCAACCCCTCCATACAGCGGCTCATCATCCGCAACAACAAGATCAAGACGATCGACAGCTCGATGCAATTCTACGCCGAGCTGCAGCACCTAGACCTTTCTCAGAACCACCTCGTCAATATACCGACAAAAAGTTTCGCATATCAACGCAAACTACAAGAACTACATCTGAATCACAATAAGCTATCCTCGGTGACCAACACAACTTTCCAAGGACTTAATCAATTAACAGTTTTGAATTTGAAACGAAACTTCTTGGAGGAACTGACAAACGGAGTTTTCACCACCTTGCCAAGATTAGAAGAACTGAACTTAGGCCAAAACAGAATATCCAGAATCGAGGCCAGATCTTTTGCTGGCTTATCAGCTCTGAGGATCTTGTATTTGGATGATAACCAACTAAGCTCAGTGCCGACGACTTCCTTCAGCCTCTTGGGTAGCCTCGCAGAGTTACACGTAGGCCTGAACGCGTTCTCGTTCCTGCCAGATGATGCCTTTGCCGGTCTCAATAGACTGACGGTATTAGATCTAAACGGAGCAGGACTCTCAAATATTAGTGAATATGCATTCAGAGGTCTTCCAGGATTAAGAAGTCTCAATCTCTTTGGAAATAGATTACTCACAGTGCCCACAATCCAGCTGTCTGGTCTTACAAGATTAGAAGATTTGTACATCGGACAAAATGAATTCCTCACCCTGGAGAGCCATTCATTCAAGGGCTTGAAAAACCTCAAATTCTTAGATATCACTGGCGCTACCCAGTTGGAGAGAATCGAGAAAGGAGCGTTCGAAGATAACATCAATCTGGAAACCATTGTTTTAGCAAACAACAAAAAATTGGCAATCCTAGAAGACTGCACACTATTGGGCTTACCGAAGTTGAAGCATGTTTCTCTAAGAGATAACGCCATTGTCACATTAAGTGAAACCGTGTTTATTGGCAAGGAGTTAAAACATCTAGACCTAACCGATAATCCTATATTCTGTGACTGTCAACTATTATGGCTCCAACAGTTGCTGTATGATAAGAGTAACTTCACACAATTACACTGTGCAAGTCCTGAGCACTTGAAAGACAAACCTCTAAGAAACCTGAATGCTGATGACTTGGGCTGTGTTCTTCACGATACACGAAGGCAGACTATAATCTGTATCGTGGTAGTCGCATGCGTTGCATTCATCGCAACATTAGTGTTAATATTGTATAGGTATCGCAAGAACATGCAGGAGAAGCTAAAAGACTACAAGTGGAACAAAGGGCGTAAGAACCTCGAGTACCACAAGCCCATCTCCACGGAGGAGGACTGCATAGTGCGCGGCATCCACCCGTCGCAGTACCCCGCGCCGCCGCACACGCCCGGCCTCAGGCCTATTCCTGTGACGGAACTGTAGCTAGAGCTTTACGCCTCCCCGAGCGTTTTCTTCATGTCAGGCGGCCAGCAGGGCTCCGCGCGGCGGCCGCAGCGCTCGGGGGGCGGCGGCACGCTGCCCGCCAACGGCTTCACGTACATTGGCGGCGACACGCGCCCGCACCAGCCGCTCACGCTCAATAATGGCGCACCGGCTCATCACCTCAACAATGGCTCTTTGCGCTCACTACCAGATAAAAAGAAAAACCGCAACGGTGTCGTGTGTCACCCGGAGAACTTCCAGCGCAACCTCGACACGCGCTACTCGAGGAAGCAGGAGAACGGTTACATGCGCAACTCTGAAACCATCATTGGTTTCCCGCGTAACGACCGGGAGTACGAGCGCGAGCACGCGGAGTACAGCGAGCCCGAGTACTCCATCATCCCGGAGGGCGGCTACGGCCGGCCGATGGACGAGTACCCGCGCGCCTGTGCACACTCCAACACGTTCAACTGTTGAGCCGCGCACGTGAACTATCTCAATCGTTTGTGATCTTGTAATTCTAGCAATAAATCTTCATTCCATTAAGTTTTCTATGGACGGAGTCAGTCGTGACGGACGTAGTGCTCTAGAGCGGTTAGTGACATTAGTATTTCGGGTCCGGTGTACGTTCGACCAGTGAGGACTATCCTGTATCGTATTCGTTTTAAAAGAGTACCTTATTTGTAAATTATAAATTTAAGTAGTGATGGATCTATTTTTCAATGGGACGATGGGGGCTCGGGGCGTGTGTAAGTGAGACTTCGCACGAGACAACGGTACAATGTACGACTAGTCGCAGCAGGAGCGAGGGGGGGCAGAGCCCGAGTCGGGCCCACCGGGGAGCCCCCTCCAAGATGTACATCATAAAACATTGTGATTTGTAATTTTTCTACCAGTGCGGTGGATTTTGTATTTGATTTTGTACAAAAAACCATTCCATATGATATCTTTTTAATGTCTAATATTTTATTTATAAACGAATAAAGTAAGTGTGCGTTAAATAAGACACCAATATGAAAAATATTAGAATTAATGAATGTAAATATATTTATACTATATTGAGATATTTATAAAATTTAATACAATCTTGTTCTTCTAAAAATTATCATAAAAATTATTTCGGGATATTATATTGTTTGCTATAATGACTGATATCCTAATTACGAGATTTCTTATGTCTGTCACTACCTTCCTATAATTAAATACCTACTTACACTACATTCTTATTGTGTAAGAACGAACGCACCCATTATTTCTAATATGAACACATCTTTGAACACTTTTATGCTCAATCCTAATAATGTATGTAATAATTTATTAAGATTGAAGTTAAAGAAGAAACACGATGTCTTATTATTGTCATTAAAATGTACCTCTATGTTAATTATTATTGTTGTGTTACCTATTTGTTTAAATGTCCCATAGTACGAATGTTGTGTAATCTATTCAGAAATATAATACTTAATGATTAAAAGCAGTAATTAACCGATAGATTCTCAATTACCGACGCGATGCATACAAATTAAATTAGCCCGTATCAATTAGTTTAATTGCAATCAGATATAAGCAGGCATTAACGTGTCCCGCCCAATTCATATCTACAGACAACTGTGAAAGCACCAAGCAGGCTCTAAAGGAACAAATTTATGCAATGTGCATTTCAGTAATTTTTAAATGACAATCCACAATTATAAATTTTCTGAATAGAATACACCATTTACAATAATGTGCCTCTGACGACTATTACGTACTCGTCGATTTAATACAACTAAATGATTTCTGTAAACTTTTTCTTTTTATTATTTAACTCAAGAAATGTTCGTGCCATATTCCAATAAGGCATAATGGTAATATAAAATAGGTATTTGATAATCACCTTTATTTTGTAGAAAAAGATTAAAAAATAAAACTAAAGTTACGATAAATATTATAAAAGCGTCAGTTATATTGCAATTATGCTACAAGTTACGAAACTGTAACATTTAGGATTGTGATAAGAGCAAGCTTTTATAATAAACGAGGTTGAATTAAGTCGCTAGATACCTTCTTAGTGCCATTTTTGTGTCTTCTTGGATTATGGACGTTTTTTACTCCAGTTTTATATACCCACACGACATACTTACCTGAATTTTGGTGTAGTTTTATTGAGTTATTGTAAATATGGAGAAATTAAAGACTAAGCAATTAAGGCATGTGTTAGTGCCTAGTGAATGCCTAAAAAAGTATACAAGAAAAATGATGAATACATATGAAAACATTGTGATTAGAGTACTCACGACATTGTAATAGAAATCATCGGTCATTTCTGTACTTTATTGTAGTTTATAACCTACATACAAACTCGATAAATATAACATACCTCAAATTTAATTGTGTTTCATTTAATGGTAACTCCTACAAGTCACATGAACCTAGAAATCGCTAGTAGTAGTTCCTGGGTTCGATTCCCAGGCAAAGTGTTGAAACTAGTCGCTTTTACGAATTCCACCTGCCCTGGTTTGCCCTACGAAAAATTCATCAATAAATCAATTACTACTTATAATAGATTTCAGAATAGTTAACGAAGTAATCTCTGGTCTGGAGGTCAATGTGGAAAACATGTCGAAAATGGTCGAACCACCGACTGGTAGCGTTGCGGTCACTTTGATAGCAGCGCCATCTGTATACGAGTTCTAACAGTAGCCGGTAATTATTTTTGTGAATGTAACTAAAGATAGATGGCGCTCATATAGGTAAATATATGTATCGCAAGAAGTCGTTCTAACGGGGCTCTAAATCACAGAGTTCATTTTATACCCTTCACTATGACCACTTAACGATTCCTTGTTTCGAAATCACGTCAATTCCTTAGATCACACACGATATCAGTTAATAATTATTTACAAATTGTCTTGGAACATAGAGAATATGACATTTCGATTCCTTACCGTTACACTGGTTTTTACAAAACACGTTATTGACGTAGTTTGAACGTAGTAAGATTCCGCGGGGAATCAATATAACCATAAAGAATTGGGGCCCAGGTTGGGTGAAATAGAAATCAACACGTTCTTGTAGCTTGTAGCACAACACATGCTCACCAAAACTGTGTCCGTTTCAATGGCGCGGCCACGGCGTAATTTCATAAAAATAATTTCACCAAGATATTGTAAAAATGTGTAAAAGTTGATTCCCAAAACCATATATTAGTCAAAGTTATGGTTAAAGAGTTAAAAGGATTTGAACGTGGCGGCGCCATTGAAACGCGGAGGACCGCACGGCCACGGAGATCTTTAAAACTAAGCGTTGCAGAGACCTGAAATATAGGTACCTAAATGATAGATTGAATTTGTAAAAAAATTGTAAAAATATAGAAAAAAATCCTAGGTCTATATTTTAGGAGCTGCAAGACCCCATGGCCGCGCCATTGAAACGGTGAAAAACACGATATCGCCGATACCTCGCTGAAAAAACATCGAACACGTCTAAAGTTGTTTGTAAAACCTAGATTTGAATTTGTCGAAATTAGTAAAAATACAACAAAAAATCCTAGGTTTATATTTCAGGAGCTGTAAGGCTAAAACCACATGGCCGCGCCATCGAAACGGTGAAAATCACGTTATCGCCGATATCTCGCTGAAAAAGCATAGCAGAGGTCTGAAGTTTTTTGTAAAACCTAGATTTGAATTTGTCGAAATTAGTAAAAATACAACAAAAAATCCTAGGTTTATATTTCAGGTGCTGTAGTATGGTATTGCGTTGAATTATGGCGTGATTATCTATCGAAGAAAGTAAGTGGTAGCGAGATTTTTTTCGTAAACAACAACTATTATTATGTAGAACTACCGATAATAGGTAAAAAAAAACATTTTTTTTATAAACCCTTAAATTACGTTTTGAATTTTTCGTTAGGGTGACCATGGTTTATTGTTTACAGAAAACTTTCCACCTATTGTGTAAGAAATTATATCTCAAGGATTCTAAATGAAACCATGAATTCAGCATATCATTCTAGAACCCTCGTCCCCCGTCGGTTATACAATAAAAAATCAGCTATTTCATTGAAAAGTGCAATACGTATGCGGTCAAAATGTATGGAACAGATGATATTAATAGATTTTACACAGCTGACAACCTGTTTAAGAGATATTTCCTAAATAAAATGACGCTGTCATTAAAAATGTTTACCACTGATCACGGGCGTACTATTAGAAAATGGCGCCTAGGGCATCACATTTGCGCCCCTTCGTAAATTATGTTCTTGGTCTACACTGAGCAAAGCTAGGTCGCTTATCCTTTCTGGACCAATTATTGTAAGCCTTCAATAACGAAGGTATTAACTTCAACCTGCTAAAAAATCGCTCATCAAATTTCTTATTTATAGGCAGGGAACAATATGAAATAGTTTATTGATATTTTATTTAATAATTGGCGACCATTCGCGCCCAGGGCCCTTGCCCTGCTTGCCCCAACCTAGTCACTCCAGCCACTGATGTCTTTTAACTTGAGTGTTGAAGTGACTTCAAACAACTGTTATCCCGAACTCTAAAAGGACAGCTTGCAGCCAAATAGATTTTCCTTCCCTACGTAGACTGTGTAGTTTACGTAAGGAAACTAATCTATATGGCTACTATACCACAAACTTAAAAGTTCCAATTGGCCAATGCGTGTGCGTTACCCAGGCCAGATGTTGTCGAAAATGGTCATTTGAGTCTTATAGATAATTAGTTTTGCGGCTTCTGTAATTGTTGCGCACATTTTTAAATTTGTTGCGCTTATAGTTTTTTAATTATTTCACAAAAACATTTCCTGCTGGGGTGACGTTACCCCAGCCAGACCTTTTTCTTTCTAATGGGAATATTTAAATAATTACTAGCTATAAAATTAGTTGTCTAGATGAAGTAAATGTTGTGCCTTATTTTGTATTTGTTCTTTCATCGGTTGCGAAGTTATTCGAGATTTTGCTGGGGTAACGTTTTTGGTTTTGCCAGATCTTTGAAATGGTTAAGGTTAATGATAAATGGTTAATTTTGTATTTGTTCTTTCATCAAGAACAAATACAAAATAAGGCACAACATTTACTTCATCTAGACAACTAATTTTATAGCTAGTAATTATTTAAATATTCCCATTAGAAAGAAAAAGGTCTGGCTGGGGTAACGTTACCCCAGCAGGAAATGTTTTTGTGAAATAATTAAAAAACTATAAGCGCAACAAATTTAAAAATGTGCGCAACAATTACAGAAGCCGCAAAACTAATTATCTATAAGATTCAAATGACCATTTTCGACAACATCTGGCCTGGGTAACGCACACGGCCAATGCTGGGTCACTGAACTGAAGCAACCTCGTGATTCAGCAATCTGACTCATAGGACATTGGCCTAAGCCATGCGGCAAAGGCTACCAGCATAATTATTATTAATCGAACCTTGAGGTTATACAAAAGGAAAGACAAATTGTTCATTAATTTATTTATTTATAGTATGCAACATTTATTTATTAACATTACAAAATTGTTCAGCCTTGTGATGGGAGAAGCCGGTTTCAGCCGATGCGCAGATTGACATGATTTTGTAAATAAATAAAAAAGATATGAGTTTTAGGCTGTGTTAGAATTGGAATATTATGAGTAGTTTTCACTTATGCTTTAATGCTTTACACTTAGAATTTCTCCTCCTCAAGACCATGTTTGAAGAACATCATGATGGGGATCTGTGTGCCGTCAATATCTCTGTACTCCATCATGGCGACCATGCCATCGCAGTCCATGGACTCTCCAGTAAAGAACTGGAGCTCCTTAAACCTGCTGAGGATGTCTTTCATGACTTTGTTCATGTTGGTCTTGAAAATGTCAATCTGGTCAGGTGCCTTCTCTTCCAATTTTGCAACTAATCTGAAATTAGAGAAGTTTACATGTTAGAAATATTAAATCATTACACATATTGATTTCTTCAGGGCAAATATTATAATCAGTGCAAGAATGAACCAACTACATTGTGGTAAAATGGTGCAATATGATTCTGGTAAAACAATTTCATGAAGTTTTCCTAGAATTTTTGTCTACTAGAATCGTATCGCGCCAGTCTTCGAGAGCCATAATAGATAACTAAGGTGTCAGCCCCCTTTCATGAACAATCATTACAGAATGAATGTTTTTTCATAAAGGTTATATGCTTTTGCATCGATCGCTCCATAGGAAGACATTGAGGGTCAACCAGTGGTATTAGCTGATGCACCAGAAATATTAATTAAATATGTAAGAAAAATACATATAGGTGTGGTTTAGGCCGCGCACACACACACTGCTACGCGCCACGCTCCGGGGTGCGCAAAACGAGCCAAATTCTCAGTGCAATTTCCAGCATTTTTATTTAATTTGTATGTAAATAATCACGCGCGGGAGCGCGTTATCTGCGCCCCATCGCGTGATGCGTCTTAGTGTGAATCGCCCTAATGCAAGTGTGCAGTTTTAAAATGCTGAATCAATAAAATGGCAATTTAAAGAGTGTGCAAAATACAAATTTTTCCGTCAGTGTTAAGAAAGGAGTTTAATGCAAATAAAATGTATATAATAATGTATCATATAGAGTGAATCAAGATAAACAATTTGT
This sequence comes from Polymixis lichenea, assembly GCA_949091785.1. Classification (NCBI taxonomy): domain Eukaryota; kingdom Metazoa; phylum Arthropoda; class Insecta; order Lepidoptera; family Noctuidae; genus Polymixis; species Polymixis lichenea. The sequence goes on from OX420937.1 coordinate 3,851,909, forward strand.
GCAAACAAGGAAAATGCACTTTGTACAAAGATATAATGCAGAAAAACAAGTCTTTTTTAATTAAAATTAATTATCTGCCTTTTGACTCATCATAATCTGCCTATACGTTCCCACTGCTGGAAAACAGGCCTCCTCTCTGAGAGGGAGTGGGCCGTAATCCACCACGCGGGCCCAGTGAGGGTGGGTAGATGTCATCTTCGAATTTTTGGTTCTAGGACATGCCGGTTTCTTCACCGTTTTGAGAGCAGTGGCGATGAAATAATTTACACAAAGTAAAGCACTTGTCCGGGTTCGAACTCACGACATACATCACGTAAGTCGCGTCAGTTACCACTGGGCCACCACTGCCCTCCTTTTGACTCACTGGCAGCGAATTGCAGCCATAGCACACTTAAGTCGTATTTCACACTTCAGATCTTAATATATGCAGATTTCATAATAATCTCATTTAACATCAGTATTGAGATCAAGAATCATAACCAGTCTAGAAACCTGAACTGTATAGAGAAACCAGTGCACATGAAATGTGAGAATGTTTGTAAAATACAGGTAGAGTTTAGACCAGTGTTTTGTTTCCCAAAACCATTGCTTCAAATGTAAGCTGTGCTAGTTTCTGCCAGGGGTGCGGGTTGTTCAAAAGAGATACCGCCGCCCCTGGCACACAGGCAACTGAGGGAACACGGGTGGGTTTTAGTCAGTAAAAGTCTGACACGCCCTCCCGCTCCACCCAGAACGGGAGAAGTTATTTGATGATTTCCCACCCAAAAAAAAAAAGCTGTGCTAGTTTTCAACAATGTTGCTTCAACCTTTGACAATAATATCAGCAAGTAATTCCTAAGCATAGTGTTCAGAAAAGATAGAATAAATGTGATAAAGAGGATAAATCCCAGATTGCATTGTAAATGTAAGTTACATTGCATCATCATCTACCTAGTGTTTTCCAAATGTTGAGGTCAATTTCTAGTCTAACCAGATGCAAGCTAATTACCAGTATTTTGAGATACTGAGGGTTACAAAAAATATTCCTTTGTATTTTCTAAATTAATGCGATAGCAAAACAGCTGAAATCATCTTGAACTTAACCTACACAGATATGCTGTTATCACAACTAGGCATGCCAAAATATAGATAACAAACTTGATTACATAAATATTGATCATGCCATACTGGCACAAGTTGTCCACATGTACAGAATATTTTTTTTTTTAATCTTTCATTTTGACAAAAACATGTTAGAAAATAAAAATTGTTTTCGGCAGAACAAAGCCCAATATGTTTTAGAAAAATCAAAAATCTTGAAATAAGATGCAGAAACAAGAATTTAATAAGCTGGATCTATCTACATGCATATTATAAATACATATAAGTCTTTGATGTTTGAATGTATACCATTTTACCATTATGTGACTCACAATGCATTTCAGTGAATTTTGTTAAGTGCAAAAATAAATCGTGGCATGACTAACTCTAAATACAAAGAATTCTGACCAAATAGATGGCAGTATGCAGCAAATACATAATTGGCTGCACCCAGCTGCCCATCAACTACCAATTTGAATTGAGTGTAAAATCAAGTGACACACCTTGAAACTAGTTTCAATGATAGCATATGTGTTTTTCATAAATTGCAAAATTTAAAAACAAGCAATATTCCTTGCTTGCACCACTTTCAATTTAGTGATATTGAAGACTTGCTTTTAAACCTCTAGCACTTGTCAATGAATGCACCATTGATTTAACTTTATCACAAATTTAAGCAATAATCACTGAGACACTCACTTTTTCATGTAGTCTTTGAGGTATAGGGTATAGGATTTCTTGTCACCGAAAGCGTATGTTTCGACAAGCCTGTGGTTTAAGACTATGTCAACACCAGTTTCAACTGCAGAATCTGTGCCCTCGTCAGCCTCCTCAGCCGAGGGGTTGAAGCCTTCGATTTTAATATCGCCCTGTGCTCTCGACACCAGTCTGCCGGTCACTTCGTAAATTACTTCATCGACCAGTTTCATTTTATACGAGTCTGAGAACATCTCATCACCTGAAATAAATAAACAATTACATAAAATCCATGTTTACACCTTTCTTGATTCATGAAATGTAGATGTGGCAATAAATTTTGCAAAAATTGATGATGGGACATCATCACATCACTGCTCGGCGAAATGTCAAAATCACAGTTATCAAAGATACGCATTATAAATGAAATATTAACTTATACTTAATAACAGAAACACAATAAACTCAATTACCAGTAATAATATCTTTATAGATCCTCATTTTGATGGATTAGAGGCGATTAAAAATAATAAAAACCGAAACAACGGCTTCTTGCCCCAAGAACTAAACCGGAAAGGGCTTTGAAAAGAAAAGAAGGAAGTGCTTAGTGTTGCCAATTTACATCTGATAGCTCTACAAAACATTACACAAAATAAAATTAATCTAGGATGAAGACAAATTAAAATAAAAAATGCTACGAAGGAAATACAACAAAAACATTCGTTTCCTCAAATGAATATCTAAAATTATTATTTTTAAATGTTACAAAAGTTTCATCCATTAGCCACAGGTACCTGGTGGAAAAACTAAACGTGTTATTAACGTCATTTAGCTTTTGCTGGAGCAGTGCAGGAAATAGGTGGCGCTTTTAGTTCATGAAAAGATGGAAGTAGTTCTTTACAATTCTAATGTTTGTCGATTATGTGGAGAAGAAAATGATAATGGAAACTTATTATATTCGTGTGAAGAAAATAGTCAAAACTTAAGTGAAGTAATTAACACATATTTGCCAATCAAGGTATATCAGTTTTGTAAATTGTGATTTGTATTGACTTCAATCAAAATGAAATTAAAATGGCTGACTTTATGTACAAATTAACATTTTCCAACTTATTTCTGTAATTGATGACGTTAATAAACAAGAAGACCAGATAATGACATAATAAAAAAGTAATTACATAATTCGAATCATGGAGTTTACAATTCTGCTTTATTGGAGGTCGTTTTCGGGTTGTCAAATGTCAGAATGTATTTTATTTCAATCCGTACTAAAGCTCGCGCGAAGTTTGTTTTCTTCGTAAGTTCTCTAAAATTATCAGTAAAACCATGCTTAGAGAAAAAAATGCTTTACGCCAAATCAAATATTGGTGTAATTTTAGGTTGCTGATGATGGGCAACTGCCTCGAACCATCTGTCCAGGGTGCACCATACAACTGGAAGCCACCGTAGAATTCCTAACACTGATTATAAACGGACAAGTAAGTAGATTTCCCACATCATTTCACACTTAAAACTTGCCACCTGTAGCCCTGCAAACTGTAGGGGAACATTTTGCAGTGACCACTGGTTTTAAGAAAGAGCACTTACTAAGTAAAAGTAACAAAATTAATCTGTATTCCAGAAAGTAATTCGTGAACTTCATCTCAGGGAGAAAGAATACAAGAGAACTGTATTCAATCCCCCTGCAGAACAAGAAATTGTAACAGACAAGATCATTTATGAAGGTAAGACTTGACAAAGTATGTCACTCTGAGATCTTGTAACTCAGAATTCATGAGTGTCAATTCAAACTTTAAATATTAAAAACTTAAATGTATATCTGAACTATTAAAACAATTTGTAACAGATTTACTCATAAAACCATTGTATTTGTATATGCTGAAAATTTTTGTAAAAAATTCCAGTTAATACCGGTGATGGAGTGTACCAAGTGGAACACCCAATTTCCTTACAAGTGGCTGGTCTTGAGAAGCCAAAACGCAAGCGTGGTAGGCCTCCTAAAAAGCTCAAAACTGCAGAGGACTTAGCCAAGGAAGCTGCTGCAAAGGAGCAGGCTGCTGTAAAGCGGCCTAAAAAGCATGAAAGAGAAGATGAGCCAACAGGAAAACGGAGGAGGAAAACTCCTACTAGGTTTAGAGAAGCTGTTCAGGTAATAAAAAATGATTTTTAAATTAATTTTTTACCAGATGTCGACTTATACTATGATTCCATAAAAGTCTAAGCCAAAATACTGAAGTCCCAAAAACAATATCTGGTCAGTTGATATATTAGTATATTTTGCAAACTGTTTACCTTTTTATGCTCTATTTTAGAAGCTATGTTCCATTTCCATTAAGAACTCATTTTTATATTATTACAATTATATTGCTTGTGAGTCACATCTTTTAATGTTAAGTTTAAGAAGTATTTAAATGATGAATGATTTTATTTCTGTAATTAGGTTTGTACAAAGTACAAACAAACACTTTTAAATAAATATGCATCAGAATAGTTATGCAAACCAAGAATCCCAGTGATATTGTTAGCTTTTTTTTTTGTAGAAGTAGCTTCATTACTATACACCCAACTAGTTATTAATTCCCAGGCATGCCTGGCATTCTGGGTTGTTTTTACAACAAATATATTTTAATAAGCTGCTTCCATACTTTCATAGCTAAAAATTAACTTTAGGTAAATATGCATCTGAATATCCAATCTCTGGTTATCATCTATTTTTATATTTGCTGGATAACCCGCAACTGGGGACTGTTTGTCCAAGACCACAGGTCCAAGAATGATTATTACTGTAGGGCATATGATATATTTACACAGAACCTCTTGGTGTATCTTTATAAATAAAGAAATAATCTGAAATGCAATGCTTGTTGCATTATCATTCAATATTTGGCTTAGACCACTTGGTAATGTTTTTCAATAACCAACAAATCATTCCCCTTTCCAGACATAGAAATAATCAAAAACCAATATCATCTTGCTTTCTAGGGTAAAGAGCTTGAGAGGATATTCAAAGAAGAAGGAGTAACAGATGGAGATGAGAGTGAACCTGACTTGAAGTTAGACCAGCACCTAGCCTTAAAGCCACCTGTGCCTAAAGAACCGGAAGTTATTGGTCATCTCGAGGATTCTGGTGAACTTGTCGTTGTGGTCAAAGGCAAAGGCCGCGGAAGGCCTAAAGGTCAGTATGGCCAGCAAAAAATGTAATAGTAAAATGTCTATTTCAAGCCCATACGCAAAATACGCGCTTTGACGTGAAGTTGCAGAAAACAGCCCGTTTTACCTACCTACCTATCTATTTCAAGTTACAATGGCCCATAAATATACAAACTTGTTTAAATTAGATACAAACTTAATTAGTAAGGCTTAGGGCCGATTTTCCAATGCTCAGATAAAAGTCCCATTAGGTACCTAAAGAATAAAGTTATTAGACTCTTTATTCGTGGGATAAGTGGTTGTCAATTTTTCAAATAATATTTATCCTAGGAATAACTATCCGACCGAATATCTCATCTGTGAAAACGCTAACTTCAGGGAGGTGAAACAAATATAAAGAACAAACGAATGTTAGAACGGGATGGACTATTTCTTTGATTATTGTCAATGCCCTTCAAACAGATGGCAGCGTCATGTTACTTGAAAATCTTGAAATACGTTACGAGGTTGTAAGTTTGGACGTGAGGTGTTTTTATTTGTTATTTTTAAATTGATTGAAATAATGGAAAACAAAAAGAAGGAGCGTTCAACAAACTTTAATAATGTTGAGGTTCAATTACTTGTGAGTTTAGTTGAGAGGTATACCTAAGCAAATAATAGAAAATAAAAAAAACTGACGCTGTTACAAACAAAGACAAAGAATCTGCATGGAAGAACATAATTATTAATTATAAAACTTGTACAACACGAAGACTAACATCAAATTTAGTAACATCAACCTCATTTATCAATCGAATAAGCGGTTATCTGGCCGTCAAAGATGCAAATAGATTTATTCTTCAGATAAGTGAATTATTCGACGAATAATGCCTATTTGACGATTGAACAACAGATTTTTTTGCTATCTATCTAATAAGCCCTATCTGTCTGTTTATCTAAGTATTGAAAAATCGTCCCATAAGCTGATGAGATTTCATTATGATTTGGACTCAAAAAATAAAATTATATATTTCACATAAACCTACAGGGGCACTTATGGAACATCAGAAGCTAGGTGCACGGTTGCAATTGGTCGTTTCCTAATGAGAAGAGCCGGGAAGAAAAAGCAGACTGTTAGAGTGATGACCACTGTGTTTATGCATTACTCTTATGCTTAAACTGCGACTGCTGCTTGTTTGATGGTTCATAGCAATATCTGTTTTTACACGCTTTATATTAGCTTCACTTGTATGTTTGTTTGTTTGTTTGTATGTAACCGACTCCTTTGGATGCTATTTTGACCCTCTTTAAACGGTCAGATTTGATTTAAACTTTGTAGACTTATCGAGGACCTATGACAATTCAATAATTTAAAAGAAAATTGAAAAAACACGCTTTTGTAGTTAGCAAAACTAAAAAATAGAAAATAAATAATAGTTTAAAAAACTAAAACAACACGCTTTAAAAACCAAACTAAAAGTAGAAAATAATTTAATTCTATTAAAAAGCGTGGGGTGCTTTTTGAGGTATTTTTATAATCAATTAATATCAAGCACCCCACGCATTTTAATAGAATTAAATTATTTTCTACTTTTTAGTTTGGTTTTTAAAGTGTGTTGTTTTAGTTTTTAAACTATTATTTTTTCACAACACAAACCAATAATATTACTTAAGGCCCTGGTAACTTTAAATATTGTCATTATGAGCGATAATAAATCTTATTGCAATCTGTTACGGGTTAAAATCTGTTGTAACAAATTCGAATAACAAATGAGCAAACGTATGTCGTAAAAATGCAAATAAAATCATATAAATTTAGATATTAACTATTTAATAATAAATAATCCATCACTGGATGCAGTTTGGCATTTGGAATTTTATGGTATATTTTTAATTATGTTTATAACTGTTAGTGAAGAGATAAACCGATTTTAAAGATAATTAAGAGGTGACTTTGATTATTTTTTTGATGTATTAAAGTATGTTTAATTATGTTTTCAGTTCCATCACTGTATGCAAAAAAGACTTGAATATATCATATATGTTTTTGCTTTCAAAATTATTTACGGTTAAAGAGATACACACCTTTAAAAAACCACCTTTTTGAGGGTTTTTCAGAAATTTCCGCTTTAAGGGCTTTCACATTTTCTCTCGAATTTGTGCGTTTGACTCGATATTTGATGAATGATTATGGTTTAGATATAGCCAAAAAATAAAATAAAAATATGTGTCCTGGAATATGTCATTATTTGTCTAGGGAGCGCTCTAAATATTTTTTTCAATTTGTTTACACAAGTCAGTAAAAAAAATTCTCGGCAAAGGATATTTCATACAATTTTACTTTCGGGCATCTTTTGATGCTTTGTTACATGGAACTTATAATAGTTTAGGCACTTATAAAAAGGTCTGTGGTAGGACTGTACCTTGTTATCTGGAATGCTCAAATCAAATGTTTCATACAATAATACACCAAAAAGAATTCCGTAAAACAGAGAAGTAATGATAATTTTTCGTCTGAAATTATATTTTTTATCTATGTATGTTTAATCGAAGTTCAAACAAAAAGTATTTAATAACTAAGGTTACTAAGTCAACTTGCTTGAAAAAAATATACAGTCTATTTAAGAGTAAAATAATATTTTAAAACAATTGTTGAATGCAACGCTATGAATCAGAAATAAATATCGGGACGCGCGGGCTTTAGCTTAAGTCCGCGTCGGTTTGTTCCTGGGCGTCCGAATCATAATGGTGGGTGGTAGCATGTCTGAGTAGCGTACTTCACTAAACACACGCGCGATCAGCTACCACGCACCGTTAAATTTACCTAAAACTGAATACTTCTATAAATGATAAATGATTTTATTTCTGTAAGTAGGTTTGTACAAACACTTTTACACGTCAATCATATTTTTTTAAACTAGTTGAGGTCGGCGTTTCCTATCTGACTTCAATTTGTAATAGCCCTCTTAAAGAGGCTGCGCTAAGGTAGTCTTACGATTTTTGCGGTACGATACCACAAAATATAATTCACGACCGTAACAAATATGACTACAGAATTAAAATTAGTAAAATCAATAGAAACCTCTTAACTTCATATACAACCAGTTGGACAGACGAACTTTTAACTTAATGCTGTCATTAAGTACTAATCTTCCATTACCTTATTGCAGAAAACAATATTAGGCTCGATTTTAACGATTCTTTAATTCTATATAATGAAGTATCAAACAACGCAATCTATTACATTTTTGTTGCACAAACCACCATTAGCGCCTAAAAGAACATTAATTTAAACAATTCTAGCATTACATTTTAATGACTCAACAAACGTCCGTAATCCCAAAGAAAAACTATTTCATGAGAAAGTCTAGTAAGACGATTCTAATTTCGCAGGTTAGCTTAGTGGATCCCCATTAATTTTGACATATATTAAGCAGTTTATTTTAATAAATGTTAGAACCAACATCCTGGTTCGTTTAACACTGCCAACTAAACATTTTTATGTAAACACATTCCAGGTCCAATGACACCAACCCGAAAAGAATGCGCTATTTGCGGCATGGAGTTCACCTGCACTGGCCGATATATGTCGCACGTGGCCCAGCATGGGCCAGTGCTGTACCAGTGTGGGCAGTGCTCCGAGACCTTCACCACACGGTTACACTTCAACAACCATCAGAAGGAACTGGGACATACGGGACAGAATATTATACCATGCAAGAAGAATGTTGAGAGGATTAGGGCTAAGGTGGATTCATTTTACTGGTTTTTTTTTCACTTTCTTGTGTAATCTGTGACCCTAGTATGAGTTTCCTTTAACCATCTCGACTTGACGAATCGTCCGCGTTCCGCGCTCCGCTTGCCCCTGGGGCCAAACGGAGCGCGGAACACGGACGATGTTTCAAGTCGAGATAGTTAAAAGAAACTCATATTTAGGGCCTCTGCTTCAAAAATTCTCTAACTCACCTGCATTGGTTCTTTTTTTGTATAAACAAAGTCCCTTATTTACTATATTCTGTAACTATATGTTTTCGCATTTCATTTGTCATCATAAAACTCACGCATCTATATGTGAATACTTGCGCGCACTGTTATGACATTTACATGAACAATAACAAAAATTATCTTTTGTTAAGCAACAATGTCACACATACTAGGCACTCTTGTTATAATGGCACTTCATCTGGCTGAGTCGTGAGCTGTCGTAGGAAGTGTTTGCAATGTAACGTTGACAAACGTGCATGCACATGCGTCATGTGTGTTTTAAGCAAACTCGAATTAATAAAGTAAACATTTTCATTTCAGAAAAGTGATAGACCAAGAACTGAAACAATTGTTATACAAGATGACCCTCAACCGGACACAGTGAAGTCTGATAATGTACAAATATTAGAAAATGTGATATTACCTCATGCTATAACAACCTCCTTGCCAGATTTAAATCCTCTGCCAATAGTTATTGACAATGCAGTGAATGGGTCAGAGTTTCTGAAGACTCAGAGCCATACCGTTGAGATTACCTCTAGTCCTAGTGTTGAAAGTGATGTTAAAATTGTTGGTGAGTACCGAAAATGGTTACGTAAAAAATCATCCCTCATTTATGGCTTTGCCAGAGTCAGACTAAATAAAAGCACCACTATGGTTTCTGAAAACCTGGTAAATTTAAATCCACTGTTAATATTTATCTCAACTTAATTTTGCTCAACCAACCAGTTACAACAACAAGCATTAGATTTGGCAGTAAAGTTAATAGGTCGAGAGAATCTTGATCAAGGCTTTCGGAACCGGCTTTTGTATGGGTTTTGATTTAAAAGAGTGTCCATGGAGGCTCTTGCCCGTTCTTCTCTATAGGTACCTACTACGCTTCGGAATCGGCAACTAGCTTCATGTTTCCGACTGAACGACCCCTCGATAATTATAAAGTGCTTATAATTGGTTTATTTGATATAAAGAGTTTGAGTTATTAGAATAAAACGGTGGAGAGCAAGACTAGTGGTTTTAAAAATCAGTAATAAATTAGAGATGTTATCAGTAAGACTAAGAATACTGATATTTTTTTTCAGATTCAACCACGGACGCCACTGCGACAGAGAAGTCTGATGATGTAGAACTAGTAGAAACAACTCCGTCCGGTAAACCAAAACTGAAGTGTAACCATTGTGACAAGACTTTCAACAGTAAACAGAGCAAGTCCTTACATATCAAGGTAACAAGCGTTGATCATGGTACAAGAAAATCATTTAACTTTTATTTTATACCAGCTTTTGACAGCGGCTTCGCCCGCGTGGAGGTCAGAAATTATCCCACGGGAACGTACTACCGGGATAAAAAGTACCATATATGTTAATGCAGGTTATACGTTCTGTGTGCCAAATTTCATCCAAATCTGTTAAGGTGTTTCAGCATGATTGTCTAAAAAACATCCAAACTTTCATATCATCATCACTACATAGTATAAAACAAAGTCGCTTACTCTATCCCTATATCCCTATGTATGCTTAAATCTTTAAAACTACGCAACGGATTTTGAAGCGGGTTTTTTTAATAGATAGAGTGATTCAAGAGGAAGGTTTATATGTATAATACACCGACCTCCACGCGGGCGAAGCCGCTGGCAAAAGCTGGTTTATAATATTACTCACTAGGTACTGATTTCTTGCAATTTGCAGGTTTTCAACTTCATTTAAATCGATTGAATGACTTTTTCATGATATACTTAGTAATTCAATCGAATTATATGAACTTAGAGGGTTATTTGCGGATTTAAACTTTTATAATTATCTAAAGCCATATTTGTTACGGTCGCGAATCTTAATCGACATAGACCACTGACCTGCAAATTCCCTTATAAAAACCTCCAGAGTAGGTTCGGCTAGCACAAGCTACGATTGTTGAGCAAAATCTATGGCAAGGCAAAAGTTCACATAAAAATATATATTAGAACTTATAGCTAGTTAGGTATGCAAATAAATGAAGGTTTTTTTTACAATGTACAACGTAATGTTCCAGGCGACACATCAAGGCGAGCGTCCGTACGTGTGTGGTGAATGCGGGTCGCGGTTCGCGTACCCGCGCTCGCTCGCGTTACACGCTGTCTCGCATCGACGACGCGCCGGCAATTCTAAGGGCTATGCTTGTGATCTGTGTGGGAAGGTAATGTTTCTCCAACTATTATAATTCTGCCTACTAACTGAAGCGTACGGAACGCAGATAATACTTTTAAAACAATGCTTAAAAATTAAGCTTAAATATCAGTGTCTTAAATTGTAAAAAGTTCGCGCGAGCGTGCTCGAAGACGCACAAGAAACCATTTGACGCCTGAGAGGTACTTTGCACTTAACGCAGTCCAATAAAGAGTATTATTCAGTCCTCAATAAATCTTTGAACTAAGCAGAGCTTAATAGAACTCCTTTGATGTTCACACCCGCTTTTCTAATCTAACTGTCTAGTTTGGTTCAAATTCCCACATCACATTTTGTTGACACCATTATTTCCTTACCTTGCAGGTCCTCAACCACCCATCGTCGGTGGTATACCACAAAGAAGCAGAGCACGCGGGCCAGCGCTACGTGTGCAACAAATGCGGCAAGTCGTTCAAACACAAACAGCTGCTGCAACGACACCAACTTGTGCACTCACAGGACAGGCCTTATAATTGTAAAGTAAGATACTAACGCATCATACTGTATAATATACGATTTCGGGCAATAACCTTAGGCCATCGAATGCTGATTTTCTTTTTGCAATTTGCTAAAAAAAAATTCGTTCCATTCGTTTTCGATATCGATATCCAATACGTGCGTAAAGTATTGCCAGCTGATTTAGTTAGACCCTGTATAGATTGATAACGACTGATAGGATGAATCTCCTTAAAATAAGAAAAGGCAGGAAAGAAAAATAGGTTTATTAAGCACAAAAACATGTGCACATAAAAGATAAGTGAGTAAATTGGAATAAAAAAATAAAACATATCTTTATTCACACACGAGCAATAGTCGGCGTTCGACATTGTGGTATTGATAAATAATTATTATTTTGGTGGATACGGTGGTCTACGTACAAGAAAGTATATTGGAAAGTGCTAAAGGCGGCAATAGGAAGGGTTCCCGGATATTTATGTTCTAGGAACGGCTAGCTGGCTAGTGAAACCTAGGACTTTTCCTCTATATAATCCAGCCCTTTATTTTTACATTATAACTCCCAAATCCACAGTTATGCAGTGCATCATTCAAAACCAAGGCGAACCTGCTCAACCACTCGCTGCTACACACCGGCGTCAAGAAGTTCTCGTGTGAGATATGCAAGCACAAGTTCGCGCACAAGACTAGTCTCACGCTGCATATGAGGTGGCATACAGGTAAAGTACTTTATTATTATCTGTTTAGAAATCTATGATCGTGGAAAAGCAATAGGAGTATATTAGGATCGTTGCAAATGCTGTCCTATATTTTCTGTCAACACCATGACAAATTAACGTCAGTTTATGAATGTGCTATGTTTTCTGTTTAGCCAGTTTTCAAAGTTCAAATAGTATTGACTTATTTTTAAACTAATATGCCATATTTGCCAGTTTACTACTTATCAGAATTGCCAAGTATTAGCCATCGAACTAAGCTCATAATAATAAGCTGGTCTGGCGAGTCAAATACAAAAATAAAAATAACTCACAAAACATTAGTTTCAAAAATGTATAACAAAATTCTCTTTTTCAGGTCAAAAGCCCTACTCGTGCAACGTTTGCGGCAAGAGCTTCAGTCAGAAAGGCAACCTGTCCGAACACGAGCGCATCCACACCGGAGAGAAGCCCTTCCAATGTTCCCTGTGCCCGCGCAAGTTCACCACGTCCAGCCAGCACCGGTTGCACGCCAGGCGACACAACTCTGACAGACCGTTCGCTTGCGCGCATTGTGGGAAGAGGTATGTAACTGTAGCTGTTTTTAACCGACTTTAAAAGGAGGTGGTTCTCAATTTCGTCTGTATGTTTTTTTTAAATGTTTGTTACTCGGTATGTCCGTCAATTGTGGATGGATTTCGAAAATTACTTTTTATTGGATACCCATTACCCACCCTGGGTATGCTTCAGGCATTGTGCATTTGCCTCGAAAATGTTCTCGAAAACGTTTTTAATCCACTTTATCTACCTAGATGACATTCTGTTGCTTCCGGTCACTGTTGTTTTCATAGCAAGTAGTGGTATACAAACTGGTGTGGTGTAGGTACCATACCAAAAAAATTAAAAATAAAAACTTTTTCCGAAATTAAAGTAATTTTTCACTTTGTGGTATTTTTTCGGAAGGTTTTTTAAAGGTAGATTATTATACTGTAAAGGCTTTAACACCACTTACGCATTCACTTACATACGCTGCAGCAGGTTATACAGAAGACCAAAGAGTATACCCTGCCACTCTACTTACTGTTTGTGGGGTACGAAAAAGCCTTCGATTCGTTCGAGACCTGGGCTGACCGTCTTACAGTCTCTTCAGCGGTGCCAGATCGACTATCGGTACATCGAGGTGCTGAAGTGTCTGTACGAAAACACCACTATATCAGTCCAACTCCGAAACTTATTCTTCTGCAACGAGGTATGAGACATGGAGACATTATCTCTCTTTGAAACTACCACCGCTACACTCAAGAATGTCTTCAGGGTATTGGACTGGTAAGGGGTTGGCATCAACATCAATGGCGAATACAGCACTCACCTTTGGTTTGCCGATGATATAGTTGTCATGGCTGACACTATGGTGGTGACCTCAATCCAATGCTCGATGACCGCGGCATAGCTCCTGAAAGAGTGGGTCTTAAAATGAACATAGACAAGACGAAGGTCATGTCAAATGCCCATATAACACCAGATTTGGTATTAAATTATTTTTGCAATCAGATTAAAAGTAATTATGATTAAATTCCATCAGGACTACATGTAATCGTTAATATAATTATCAGTAATCAAAATTATATGATGGTGTATAATAGAGTTTAATTTAATACATATAAAGATATATGAATTTAGATTTATACTTGACTAGCTGTTGCTGAAACCTGAAAGATTTCATGTCACACCGAATACTAAATACTAAAATATTAATACTAAATACTAAAAATAAATAAAATTGAAGTGTATGTTTGTAATCTTAAAATAGCAGCATTTTACTAACGGTCTTATTCATAAAAAGTTTTTGAACATGTAAACACTAGCTTAAGTTTGGTTTTCAAAAAGTGTTATTCATAAACGCATTTTAGCAGTTAAACGTTCTTTAGACCTACTATAAAGTTATAAAAGTCACTTGTAGCGTTAAACTACGCTTGCCGCTGTTGGTCTGTAGATGGTCACCCATCTACCAAGACCCCTCCGTGCCTCGGAAACTACGTTAAGCCGTTGGTCCCGGATGTCATTCGTGGATCTCTGACAGTCGTTACGGGTCGTCAGAAGCCCGAAAGTCTGACAACCAGTCTTACGAAAAGGGGTATCGATTACCCAGTAACTGGTTGTGGAGGTCAGATAGGCAGTCGCTTACCATAAAATACTGGTATTCGGCTGCATCCGGTTAGACTGGAAGCCGACCCTAACATAGTTGCGAAAAGGCTAGGCAGATGAAAGTTATAAAAGTCAAACCCCTACTTTAGCAGTGCTTTAGGTTAAAAATGGCCGGCTCTCTGCAACAGCTGATTAATAAGAAAATGACATGTACACACAGCTACACATCAAGCAATACATTTCCAGTTTACGCTGACTCGCACTGTCGGAAATCCTATACAATGCGAGATCAGCTTATACTGGAAAGTTATGGCTACACATGTAGCCGTGTGTACCATCACATGCCATTTTGTACCAGCAAATTAGAGATGTTGAATATAACCGTCAACCATTAAAATTGACTATGATATTCGATAAACAAAATTAACATTATCGAATAAAAATATCATTTCAACTTCTTAAAAATATTTATTCCGTTACGTGCATTCAATTGTATGCTCTATCTCTCTTACGATAAAACACATTTACTGTTGGGGATATTTTATTCTAAACAAACGCAAGTGATATTTTTAACAAATATTTCGGTTGGTTAATGGTTGATTGATTGGTTAGTTTTGTTTTGAATTTATTTAATTAGAATAACAAAACCGTGTCGTCGCGTTGTACTGTTTTCGATTAATGTGAAGATTGTGAAGCTGTTTTAACAAATGCCGAGACAAGATAATGATACTTGAAATAATGATATTCTCACGTGTTAAAATATTTGAATATCTAACGAAAATAAATGCTAGTCAGTCCTAAACCTGTTGAAGTATGAAGGAAAGTTCATCGAGTTTAACTTAACAATTTCAACATGCATTAGTAGAATATTCAACCACTAACCATGTTGCAGTTAACTGGGTAAGTACTTGAATAAAAATATTAACTAATATTTTCAACCAATAAATTTATCGATATTTTTTTTTTACCATTAACTAATAACCAATAAACAATTTCAACCAATATTCTCATCTCTACAGCAAATGTCAATTTGGCTTGACCAATTGAATTGACTATTTGTTGGATGACTGCATTACAATGGCAAAAATATTGAGTTATAAATGACCTTACTGTTATAGACCGTTTATGAATGCAAAATTTTATTGAATGTTCTATAGGCTTATCGATCACTTTAACAAATGTATGACTTAAACTTTCGATAAGCTTTTTTATTAATAAAACCGTAAATGTTTATGAAAGAATATACGGTACTAAGATTTTATTTTTTTACTGTGTCTGTTTGTTGCGGCTAATCTCCGAAACGGCTGGATCGATTTTAACAGGACTTTCATTGGCAGATAGCTAATGTTTTAAATAACAGAGGCTACTTTTGTCCACGCGGGCGAAGTACGGGGCCACTGCTAGTTTACAATATAATAAACTTGTATTTTATTTATTCGAAGTTTTGATATCAATCAGCAAAAGTAATCATGATTACGATTACAAACGAATAATCATTTATCACCGAATATGATTATTTTTTACATTAGTATCGTTAATCTGTAATCATGGTTGAAGATTACAAATTATAATCGTAATCTTTAATCTGATTACATTTTGTCCAAATCTGTGTAAGATCCACTCTCATGAAGATCGGAGACGCTACACTCGAAGTTGACACGACACGTTTGTTTACCTAGAGCAAACTGTCCAGTTGGATAGGTCCAACTTCGAGAAAGAGGTCAATCGTCGAGTCCGACTCGGCTGGGCAGCGTTCGGGAAGCTACGCAATATCTGCTCGCCTCAAATACCGCAGTATCTCAAAGACCAAAGTCTTTGACCAGTGCGTGTTGTCTGTATGACTTATGACACTGAACCGTGGTTGTTCACAATATGCATTATTAGAAAGCTAAAAGTCACCCAAAAGGCAATTGAGAGCGCTATGCTTGGAGTTTCCCTACGCGATTCAATCAGATATGAAGAGATTCGCAGGAGAACCAAGGTTAGCCCAAGGAAAGCCCCAAAAAATTGCCCAACTTAAGTGACAGTGGGCAGGGCACATTGGATGTAGAACAGATGGCCGATGGGGCCAATGGGGGTTCTGGATTGGCTACCGCGTAACGCGGCGGGCGCACACACCGCTGTGACATCCACTGGCTCCCTCTCTGTGTTCGGTCTCTGCTCAGTGTGCACTCGGCGCAGGTTCGTGTCGCGCGGCTCGTGGGCGGCACACGTGCGGCGCGAGGGCGGCGGGCGCACACCGCTGTGACATCCACTGGCTCCCTCTCTGTGTTCGGTCTCTGCTCAGTGTGCACTCGGCGCAGGTTCGTGTCGCGCGGCTCGTGGGCGGCACACGTGCGGCGCGAGGGCGGCGGGCGCACACCGCTGTGACATCCACTGGCTCCCTCTCTGTGTTCGGTCTCTGCTCAGTGTGCACTCGGCGCAGGTTCGTGTCGCGCGGCTCGTGGGCGGCACACGTGCGGCGCGAGGGCGGCGGGCGCACACCGCTGTGACATCCACTGGCTCCCTCTCTGTGTTCGGTCTCTGCTCAGTGTGCACTCGGCGCAGGTTCGTGTCGCGCGGCTCGTGGGCGGCACACGTGCGGCGCGAGGGCGGCGGGCGCACACCGCTGTGACATCCACTGGCTCCCTCTCTGTGTTCGGTCTCTGCTCAGTGTGCACTCGGCGCAGGTTCGTGTCGCGCGGCTCGTGGGCGGCACACGTGCGGCGCGAGGGCGGCGGGCGCACACCGCTGTGACATCCACTGGCTCCCTCTCTGTGTTCGGTCTCTGCTCAGTGTGCACTCGGCGCAGGTTCGTGTCGCGCGGCTCGTGGGCGGCACACGTGCGGCGCGAGGGCGGCGGGCGCACACCGCTGTGACATCCACTGGCTCCCTCTCTGTGTTCGGTCTCTGCTCAGTGTGCACTCGGCGCAGGTTCGTGTCGCGCGGCTCGTGGGCGGCACACGTGCGGCGCGAGGGCGGCGGGCGCACACCGCTGTGACATCCACTGGCTCCCTCTCTGTGTTCGGTCTCTGCTCAGTGTGCACTCGGCGCAGGTTCGTGTCGCGCGGCTCGTGGGCGGCACACGTGCGGCGCGAGGGCGGCGGGCGCACACCGCTGTGACATCCACTGGCTCCCTCTCTGTGTTCGGTCTCTGCTCAGTGTGCACTCGGCGCAGGTTCGTGTCGCGCGGCTCGTGGGCGGCACACGTGCGGCGCGAGGGCGGCGGGCGCACACCGCTGTGACATCCACTGGCTCCCTCTCTGTGTTCGGTCTCTGCTCAGTGTGCACTCGGCGCAGGTTCGTGTCGCGCGGCTCGTGGGCGGCACACGTGCGGCGCGAGGGCGGCGGGCGCACACCGCTGTGACATCCACTGGCTCCCTCTCTGTGTTCGGTCTCTGCTCAGTGTGCACTCGGCGCAGGTTCGTGTCGCGCGGCTCGTGGGCGGCACACGTGCGGCGCGAGGGCGGCGGGCGCACACCGCTGTGACATCCACTGGCTCCCTCTCTGTGTTCGGTCTCTGCTCAGTGTGCACTCGGCGCAGGTTCGTGTCGCGCGGCTCGTGGGCGGCACACGTGCGGCGCGAGGGCGGCGGGCGCACACCGCTGTGACATCCACTGGCTCCCTCTCTGTGTTCGGTCTCTGCTCAGTGTGCACTCGGCGCAGGTTCGTGTCGCGCGGCTCGTGGGCGGCACACGTGCGGCGCGAGGGCGGCGGGCGCACACACCGCTGCGGCGAGTGCGGGCGCACGTTCGCGGAGCGCTGGCCGCTACTGAAGCACCTGCGCAAGCACTCGGGCGAGCGCCCCTTCCGCTGCCCGCACTGCCCCCGGGCCTTCGCCGACTGCTCGAACCTTAATAAGCATAAGAAGGTATGTATTATCCAACTTGTATAATGTATTGACTACCTCTCTAGAGGTCGTAAGCGCGACTGCGGAACTTAAGGTCTTGAGTTCAAATTCGAGGTCGAGACAAGCCCGGAGTCGAATAATTTACAGGGTGGCAGGGACATCGATGCACAAGCATGTCGGTCGCGGTCAAAATGTATGGAACAGCAATGAATTTTTTTTTTTTCAATAATCAACTAAAAAGGACATTACCCATTTTGTTCGCCAATGCCATTTTTGAAAAAGTGGAGCAAGATATTAGGGGTTTGCCACAGAATGTGCACTTCGTAAAATGTGCACTTAACGCAAAATGGGCACTTCTCAAAATGAGTGTGAATTTTATCAAAATGGCTTATACTATGCATTTGTATTATTTAGTCCTAACACACCAACAGGTATATAAAAAGCTTCTAAAATAACAACACGTAAATTATTCATACATATAACACCACTGTTCCAATTAAATGTACTTTTTATATTAACAACACTTAGTTAATTCGAAGAAAAATTTTTTTCTGCGGGTAGAAGTGATTTTTTTTTAACTGACAGTATTGCAAGCACTTAAAAAAAATAGTACTGGTGTTACGTCGGTTCGGTTGTGTGTATTGTGCCTGGGTGACCTCCTTTCAATCCCTGCGTTGAAATACGTCGTTGATTATTAAAAAAAAAAGGTTAAGAATCGTGTACTGAATCCGCGTCGCGTCGATGGCTTGCCACCCTGTATATAATAATGATAAGTTTATATCAAAAATTGTTTACAATGAAACATATGTATCTGATAGGCTATATTTTCTTCTTACAAGTGAATTTGACATCTATAAAAATTATCTGAAAGCCTGTTTTTAGGCTATTAGCGACAAAACCCTCAAATAATAAACACTTAAAAATAGCCATCCCAGCTAGCTATGCTATATTTTGAAGATGTTAACAAAATGAGTGATCTTATATAACAGAATAAGTCAATACAATAAATAATTAAAGGCAAATGTTACTGCTGGGCATGAGGTTCTGGGTTCGATTCCCAGGTCTGGCAAAGTGTAATAGGGTTATTCTATCTGGAATTTCTCAGTAGCAGTCCGGAGCCTGGATTTGTGCCCGGTTGTTGGCAATAGGGTCGCCCCTTGTTACATGTAACTTAAACATAACTGGTGAAGTGTGGGTGTACGGTACAGCTCCGCCCAACGTTTCGGGATAACAAGCCGTAATGTTGTGTATGTTATGTTATTTTCAGAAATTGCCAAAAATTTTAATCAGTATTAAAATCGAAAGTCGATTTGTGTCTGACAGCTATAGGCTCACCCCTATTACATCCGAAATGAGGGCGTACTGATGACAGATGTGTACAGTACAACGTCGCGCCTGTCGTAACTGCATCCTCCATCCATTAGGGTGATGAAGACATCGCAACATTAGATTTCCAAAACATTTTGCGAATATAAATATGAATCGTGTTGCAGTGTAGCTTGCACTACAATGTAATTAACAGAACCATTTTGTCTCCACAGCAAGTCCACAAACAGATCAGCTTACTGGCGACCGCGAACCAACCAGCTCATACGCCCATTCCTCTAAAGGAAGAACCAGACTCCACTCTCATAGAGTTGGAGGAACAGACTGTTTCTCTCCCGGAGTCATCTCCCGTCAAGTTACTGGAGGAAGCCGCGGAAGATGAGTTGGAAGAGAGAGTTATATACGTGACGTACGATGTGGATGATACTGAATCGCCTGCCTTCCATATATTGGACCCTGAACAGGTAAGCAAACAACTCATAAATATGGGGTATTCTGTTAGGTTTTCAATCCCAACCGTCCCTTGTCTGCAGAAGTGCCAGCCCGCGCCGAAGCTGAGCAAGTAGAGTTAAAATCCCCATGATCTAATAATAATGAAATTGTTTGATCCAGCCTGTCCCCACTTGCTGCCCCCCCAACAGTGACTCCCTGAGCCGAGGCTCGTACCCCGCAGGGGGTGCCCTCAGTGCGCAGTCGCTATATGTTAAGCGTAGTTTTGTAAGCCCTGGCTGGCTCGGGCTCGGGGCTTTCCTGTGGGGACTATTAAGTCCCCACAGGAAAGCCCGATTAAGCAGTCATGGCCTCTCAACTGCGAGATGCCATACCCAAAAAATAGGTTTTCAATAATCAACGAAGGCACAGATGAAAAAAGAGGTATTATCAGGGTTACGTGATCGAATTACATCATAAATTATTTTCATAACATCTTATGGTAATGTCTTGATTAACTAACTAGTCCACTTACAGCCAGAGTATGGTTGTGTTTTTATACTCCAGCATGTAAACTTATGTTAATTGTGGGTTTGCCAATATTATAGCGCTCCGTTTACCGCGCTTTCCAGACTTATGCCACTTTACCCTTGATTTAGTTTCAAACTAGCTGCTACCCGCGATATAATGTTTGTAAATATGTGAGCTCCATGTATCTATCATAAAATTAATTTATCTGTAATTGCTTCACTTTCATTATTTTTACCTTTTTAATTTGGTATGGTAATTTTATTCTGGGTGCATCGGTTTTCACACATACCGAATTATGTAATTAATGTATGCTTAAAACATTTTAAAAGAGTAGCGGTGGAATTTCTTGCCCATTCTTCTTCATACGAAACTACATTTTGGAAGGGACGACTAGAATCAATTCTATTTTAATGTAATTGTTGATGATCAAAAGTGCCTTTTATGCGCCTATTTGAAATAAATGCTTTGACTTTGGCTTCGTTCAAAACTCAAAACATTTATTTCAAATAAACCAATTACAGGCCCTTTTGAATTGTCAAGGTCGGTGAGTTAGA
Source organism: Polymixis lichenea (assembly GCA_949091785.1). Taxonomy (NCBI): domain Eukaryota; kingdom Metazoa; phylum Arthropoda; class Insecta; order Lepidoptera; family Noctuidae; genus Polymixis; species Polymixis lichenea. The sequence goes on from OX420937.1 coordinate 3,872,961, forward strand.
AAGATGAAGCTAGTTGCCCATTACAAAGCGTAGGTACCTATGGCGAAGAACAGGTAAGAAACTCCATGGACACTCTTTTAAAATCATGATATTGTTACAAAAAGTTGGTTACATCGTTATGTTGAATCGTATTATCGTTCGTTTAATTCTTTTGAATCAAAAGGTACATGAATGAATGATTTTTTTCTTAAAATAACAAGTGACCTAAGTTACTCCTTGTAACATCAGCTATCTGCCAGTGAAATTCCCGTCAAAATCGACATAGCCGTTTTGGAGATTAGCCGGAACAAATAGACTTACAGATTCATAAGTCCCATCTCATGCATTTAGTAATTATTTAGGCATTACAAACAGACAATTTCATATATTTCGAGGTTATAAGAAAGCAATAGTACTAGCTATAACAGTTTAAATAAAAAATGACTATCGCATTCTAATTCCAGGCAGCAACTCTAGAAGACAGCAAGGTGCTAACAACATGCGAGTTATACTCGGGCCCCTCGCTCCTCGTCCCGCAGCCCGAATACGAGCAACTGGAGCTAGAGCACGAGCAACTGGAGCTTGAACAACAGCAGCTCGAGCAGGAAGAACTCGAGCAGCTGCCTGAAGAGCTTGTGTTGGAAGGACATGATCAAAATATGCCTGTAAGTGATACGGTACATTAGATGCTGCTTGTTGCGTATTCATTTTAGCTTTATGTACCGCTGTTGAATATCTCTTTATGAATAAGGAGGTCATAATTTTTTAAATGCATTTTTAATTAAGATATTGTATGTGAAGGTTACCAAGTCTCACCAAGGGGTTGTTTTACCCAGTTACTGGGTTGTGGAGGTAAGATAGGCAGACGCTCCATGTAAAATAGTGCTATTCAGATGCATCCAGTTAGACTGGTAACCGACCCCAGCATAGCTAGGAAAAGCCTAGGCAGATGACGATTGTATGTGAAGGTTCTTGTGAATAGAATATGGAATGTGAATTTCGTTTTTGGCTTGAATGTTATAACGTTGTTTTTTTTTTGTTTCTCTACCTCTTTTTACTTTTTGTTTACCGGTAGGTGTGTTATGCTCTTCACAACCTTTTTTTCCAATCTGTTTTTAGAAGTGAAGACTTTTAATTGGCCGTCAGTCTCAAATATTATTATTTATTCTGTTTATTTTAGCTGTAAGTCATCCCTAATTAATAAAATATATAAATAATGTTTCTGAGCTAGGTAAAAAAAAATGTTTGTTATTTGTTATATTATATTGCGGTCCAATATATCCTTGATGGCCTTTATAAATCAATTTATTTGTGTATTTCTAGGTAACAGATGAGCACGGTAATCTGCTACACTTCACCATGCAGGATGGCACACGACTCGCCATCACTTCAGCCGATGGACAGTCTTTACAAGTAAGCTTACGAGATTTCAATGTTGTTCACTAAAAAGCAATAAATTTGGATAACGCTAATGCAAGCACAGAACCGGTCGAAAATCGCAAATCGGAAAATGACGATGATGATGATAATAATGTAAACAAATAATATCGCATTTTAATATTGTTTCAGGTGATAACAGATGATGGTCAAACCATTCCTGTGGAGTTTAACGGATATGCAAACCAGGAGGTAAATATTCTCCTCACACTAAAACATGCTAGATTACCGTCAACATTGACAAGAGTAACCGCGATGGGAGCTTACAATCTATGGGCCAGTTCCTCTAACGAAAATAGGGTATTACACTCATTTTTTAAACATGTCTTAATTAGATTTTAGAGTGCTACAATACAACTAAAAAAAACACAACATTTTTATTTAATCGATTAGTGCCATAAAAATGCATTTAAATTTTATATTTTCAAATTACGCAGTGGACGCTATATGGCTCTGTGAGTATGACGTCACTTTGCTAAAAACAAATGCGCTGATATTTTAAAAGACAATTGTTTATAATTTAAAAAAATGGGTTATTTTCTACTTATCGTCGGTTTGCTGTTCCTGAATGCAAAATGTTATTTAAATAAAAATTACTGGAGTTATGAAAATAATAAAAGTACAAAGTTGCTCAGTTGACATGTCGTATGACGTAATAACATGGTGGCTACTGTTTCATGGTGTTCAAAAATAGATTTAAAAAAAACTGAAATCTTTAAATTGTATTTTAAAATTTATTTTGTTGTTTCATGAACTAAAACTAACATTTTCCGACTGCATCTTGCCTAAGCTATCTCAATAATATATTTTTAGATTTTTTCTCGTATACATAGAGTAAATTACCCTATCATCGCTATTGATTGGCTGTTGATAGGCTCGAGTTCTGAGTTGAGTTACACTATTACTGACAAAGGCTTGCACTGTCTGCACTGTCCACTAAAATCTGTGTGATTCGTCTACATTGTCCGCACATGATCTAATTATGTCAGTACTTTAAAGAATCTTTGACCCTTAAGTGAGTTTGTTTTGCCAGGGACGTATTCTCAAGGGTAGTCAGATGGGAAGGAAATATCGACTCCATCTAGCTTATTATTTTTTAAATAATATTACGTTTAAATGTGCTTCCGATATCTTATTTACAAAATAAACAACTTCATTGCATAAATGGCTTAAATAATTCAACCAATCACAGCGGCTTCACAATTTGTTACACATTATTTTGACGATAATATTAATTTGAGAAACTGATCCTATGTCATCTACCCTTGACGAATCGAATGTTATATTGTTTCATAAAGTTGACCATAAACAAATTATTTTATTTGTGTTCCAGGTGGTGAACAATCCCGACACAATAGTTCACCAGCTGGACCTACAGAAGAGCATCGGCTCTAACGTGTCGTCGCCCGTAGCTCACTACTTCACCATTGTTTAATAGTATGTGGTGTTTACGACTGCGTTTGCGGGCGGGCGTGGCGTTATATGCATCTGTGTTTATTCTGCACGCTTCGTATTCCATTGTAAGTAGACGAAATAGTTACCATATCTAAGCAGTGTCTTGCCATGATTCTATGGCAAAGTTTGAATGTTGATTTTTTTTTTGAGTTGCTGATTATTCGCGACTGCTAGGTACACAACCACGGTATATAGGGTGACTAGTAATTAGTGACTGATATTTCAACACATTATTGTACTCATCATAACAAACAACTTTCCCAAAGAAACTATTTTTTTTATTTATATACCTTATTGACCCCAATAGAATATTGAGTACCTAACGAGAATAATACACCATCAGCTGTAATTTAATTTAGTTATCTACAAACAAGATTAAATAATCCACTTTTACCATGCAATATTCTTTTGTCATTAATTTAACCACCGTACGTTAAATAATGTCGTTGTTAAATTAATGAAAAAGTAGAGAGAGAGTGGAGTAGTAGTTGCATGGTAAAAGTGGATATTTTTTTTGTTTAACTACCCTGTATGTAACTAAATTAAATTACAGCTGATAGGTGTATTATTCTTGTTAGGTACTCAATATTATATTGGGGTGATTGGGGACATGCGCTAGTTAAATAAAAATCGTTTCTTTAGGAAAGTTGTTTGCTATAATGAATACAATCATGTGTTCATATATCGGTCACTAATTACCAGTCACCCTATACAGTAGTTGCAATCGTCTTAATTTAAATAAATATTTATTTTATACGCATTGGATTAGATTTTGAATGTTATGTGATTTTTCGCTAATCTCTTCCTTGAGGAGATCTTGTATTTAGTCTCTTGCACAATGCTTGTAATGTAGCAGCATCGATTAGTATCTTGTTTATATACCTGCTTGTATGTCTGTCTGTTTCAATTACAAGCATTGTCCAAACTATATTCTTAACTAACCTCTCTATTATATTATTTAGAATTTATGAATATAAGTTGCTAACTTCCTATTTTGTCGCAATGTTGATTGATGGATCTCTTGGTAGATATTATTAATTTTTATAAAATTATAATTGTAATTATTTAATTAAGTTACTAATGGAAATAAACCGTTTTTATGTTTTCGAAAATGCCGTCGCTAATGTAACACTAGTACAATAAATAATTTAGTCACAACTTTTTGGCCAATAGTTTTAGAACAGTATTAATGTAATTTAATGATAATTGTTATGTAAATATGGAATAAAGTTAATTTTGTATGATTGAAAAATGTTTTTTTTTTTTCTATATGCTTAGTGTTATTCTGTAGTGTAAGTGACATCGTTACTAAAATTATAAATGCGAAAGTGAGTTTTGTGTTTGTTACGCTTTCGCGCTAAAACAGATTTAGATGAAAATGGGCGCATGGGTGTTGCGTGTGGTGCTGGACGTAACAGTAGATTGTATGACAAAGAAGCAAAATAATATTTTTACGGCGAGGGCGCTATTTCAAAGTACATCGCCTGAGGGAAAAATATTATTGCTCTCGAGTTATATACTCTACTTTTCATCTCATATGAGAAAATAAATAAGAGACAGTTTTAAATAATTAATGAATAAGATTTTTTTTATTAAATTACATTCATGTAAAAAGGTCAATTACAAATTATATTTATATTTGATACACTGGCCCAATTTTGTAAATTTATTGTCACTGTTCAGAACTTGACGTACGTAGAACTAACTTTTTTTGCAAAATACACTAAAAGTCCGTACCGATTACAAGAACAGGGAAGTCAATCCCGCGCTTTTTTTAGTTCCTGCACCTCCCCGCACCGTACAGCCAACACCAGCCAGCAATTTATATAATTTGCGTTCGATTTCAATGAACGATTCATGTTCCAAATTTAAATCTCATTACTGTCCGCTAAAAAGTCTAGTGGAGGAAAGAGCTATTTTGCTCCCGCTTAAGCACAGAGTACTTTTTTAAATACGCTTAAGGAACAAAACGACACTTTTCGAATAGAAGGAATGACAAAGAGTAGCACCATCCCATTTCTTCCCGTGGGTGTCGTAGAAGGCGACTAAGGGACTTACTAGAGAATGGACAGCAGCGTTCTCTATGCATTTTATCACCATACTGCGATCGCCAACCCGCCTGCCAAGCGTGGCGATTATGGCAAATCCCCCTTTCGGGGGAGGCTTATGTCCAGCAGTGGACGTCTTTCGGCTGATATGATGACTGCGATCGCCAACCCGCCTGCCAAGCATGTCGATTATGGAAAACCCCCCTTTTGGGGGAGGCCTATGTCCAGCAGTGGACGGTTTCCGGCTGAAATGATAATGATGATGATGGGCGCATGGGTAGATAGACCCGTACCCTGGGTTAGGACCACAGAGTACTTTTTTGGACATAGGATACTTTTTATCCCATCGGTACGTTCCCGTGGGATAATTTCTAACCTCCATACGGGAAGCCGCGGGCAAAATAATATTGGGGCCCATAAATGAGTGCAAGTCACCTACAATTCTCTGTGTATTTATATATATAAATTGGGCAGGCAGTTCACTTTAAAGTCAGTACAGACAACGGAAAAATGCCCGAGCAACTTACTGGCTCCATTGAAAATCGGACTTTGTAGATATTAAATACAATTAACTTTTTTAGGCTATGGTAAATACGGTCCTATTTTTAACAGACTTCAATAAGGAGGTTATCAATTCGACATCGATTCTTTTTTTTTATGTACGGGGCATAACTACGTCTTATACATATAGACGGATTTGCAAAATTCTTTTTTTGTTCGAAACGGGTTTGTTCCGAAATGGTTCCATTTAAATTTCAAATAGATCGGATGATGCGTTTCGGAGACAACGGAATTCTTCAAAAAATGTCAGCAAATCAACGGCGATTGCCGGAAAAACACCACAAAGTGAAAAATAACTTTAAAATATTTGTCACCGCCTTCCGAAATTAAAGTTACCTATTTTTCACATTGTAGTGCTTTTCCCGAAGTTGGCTGTTTTTTTGTTGGAAAAAGTTTTTACTAATGTAGCCAGTATTTGCTCGGGGCATATTTCCTCTCCGTCTGAATTGACCATTAGCCGCCCAAACCTATAAACCACCATCTTTGTTTCCTTACCATGCACCAAACGGGGGTTGTCCTTGGGTGCACTTGCATACCTAGTGCAAACAGTGCTATTCGTCGGTTGGTGGTATTTTATTTAAAACTTTACGTACGCCTTCCAAAGGTCCAGGACCCCAGGGTCCCCAAGAAATGTCATGCGCAATAGAAAAAATATAATTCAAATTGTCTATTGACATGTTACATTTTCAATACCGACTTTTTAATTTTGAAGCGAACTATTGGGCTAGGTGGTGGTGGTGGTGGTGGTGGTGGTGGTGGTGGTGGTGGTGGTGGTGGTGGTGGTGGTGGTGGTGGTGGTGGTTGGTGCTTGCAGACTCTTGTGTGGTAGTCTCTGTGGTGGTAGTGTATGTGTGAGTGTATTGTATTTTGTATGTTCGTGTGCGTGTGAGTGTTTGGACTAGAGATGGGATTTAACAGGATAATTCTGTTAACAGGTAACTTGTTCCGAGACTCTGAAATAACCTGTTACTTTTAACAGGGAAATTTCCTTCTTATGGTAACTGATTAGATAGAATAATTCATACATACTTCGTAATATTTCAGACAGATAAGTTATTAGTTACCTAACTTTTAATGCAGTGAGAAAATAAGTAAATAAAAAAGAATACTTTATTCTTTACTAGCTTCTGCCCGCGACTTCGTTCGCGTCAAATTTCTTGCTCACCGACCCACCCCGTCGCTCGCCTCACCTGCCCGTGCGAGTACTTCATATTCGTGCCTTTTTTTCTTTGCTCGGCACCTAAGGGTCTTAGCGTGATGTTATATGCTTATAACCTTCCTCGATAAATGGGCTATCCAACACTAAAAGAATATTCCAATTGGAACCAGTAGTTCCTGAGATTAGCGGCTTCAACCAAACAAACAAACAAACTCTTCAGCTTTATAATGTTATATAATAAATAATATAGAATTATTATATAATATAATATTACTTAAACACAATTTGGTGACAGTTTTAAGAGAACTTTTGCTTGGAATTGATCTAGTTCTTTATTAGTGATCGATGGTTGCATGGGTTTTCTATGGTCATAGTAGGTACGATGTTGTTACTACGCCCCCCCCCCCCCCCACTCCACCGCCGCCCGCGCACCCCGCCGCTAGCGCAGGTGGAGTGGCGGGAGAGACTTGAACTTGAAAGAGACCCCTAAACGCCAGCGATAACGGATGTGATGCAGCGATACTCCGCGACTCAGTCGCGATGCCTTTTTTTCTATTGTAAAATTATGATTTAAATGTTCTGTGTTTTGTTCAGCCATACATTTGTTGTAAAGACCAATAAATTATTATATTTAGAGTATTGTAGTAATCTTCTCCATAGGAAGCGACAAATTGGAACCGTGCACCTAGCTTCTGACGTTTCATAAGTGCCCTTGCAGGTTTATGTGAAATAAAATATTTTTATTTTTTTTTATTTTTGAGTGATTTAAAGATGTGAAATAATTGCTTCTAAACAGTTCACATGTAACCGTAAGTAGTCTGTACATGTAACAGTAATGCTCACCTTTATTCTCGTTACAATAAGGTTGCTGCTGAAAAAAAGTAAGTGTAAGTCTTGTGCCGACTTACACTTACCATACTTTAAGGGCAGGAAGATGGTGATACTGTATTGCATCGAAGTCACTTGTGATAAATATACTTACTAAATAGATTTCTTTTTAGGAAATAAAACAACAAGTTAATATGAAATTCAATATTATTTCGTTATGGTTTTAAGTAATACAATATATTTGCATACCATATACTATCGGTAGTATATTATTGATGACCAATCATTAAACAATGAAAAATGATATTCATCAATTCTCCTTTAACATTCGTTTAATAAATAGCTGTATACAAAAAAAAAAACAATTATTTACAGGATAAGGCAGTACAATTACCACGTAAAATATGCCTTGTCTTACTTTTAGCTATACAAGCAGTAAAAAAATGGGAATTGTATTAACATTGAAGGGGTCAGTTAAACAAATCTCAGCTCCAGTCAACTTGAACGTAATCACTAACGAGTTAAATATTATAACGAATAAGCGATATTATTAGTTTGTGAACTTGTTACTTTATGTGTGAGGAGACAGTTCTACTAAAACAAAATTAATGTATCTAAATTAACGACCGCATTCTGACATTTGGCTGTTCTATTTTCGAGACAATTTAATCAATTTGGAACGTATCGACCATCTCACTAATACATATGGCAAACTTTGCGATTATACACTGAGTAACACATTTGGAACGAACGCAGCACTAATCAACGCATACATACGCAACACGAAGCGATCCGCTGACACGCGGCCGGCACTGACACTGGACAGAGTGGACACTGTGGACAGTCGGGACACCGCTACAAGCTCGACTCGGAAACTAATTACAACACAAACACGCGTCCGCGATACATCACTTATGAATACAGAACCGATTGAAGCAAACATAACAAACTCGATTCGAGCCGACATCCTTCCTAACTGTACAATATGACACAGGCACCGCTGGGCCGCGCTCGTCCGGCCTCGCGATTACCTACAATTGATTACTATGACTCGCGACTGCCGGGCGAGGCCGGACGAGGCGGCCGGTACAGAACACATCGGTCGACAACACACCTTTACACAAGCAAAATTAACATAATTTTCATGTTCAATAAAAACAGCTTCCGCCGAGGAAAACGCACTAACCGACTTTTTAAAATACAATGTAATGGACACTGGCACTATTGCCCTACCATAGCGTTTAACTGAAGAGTAAAAAGGCTTGACTCGACTGCCGCCGGCGACTAGATAATGGATTCTTTATAATTTAGTGTGACGTCTATATGACAAGCGCCATGTCCTTCTTGCTGGGCAACTGCACCTTCTTGCCCTGCCACAGCGAGTTGTGTATCGTGAACGCGTCGATCGTCACCGTCAGGTGCTTCGTGTGCACTTGCGAGAAGCATTTGCTGCCCGAGTTGTATCTGGAAATAATCACAAAATCACCGTGAGTTGCATAAATCAGGATTAAAAACTTATTACAAACTTGAAATTAATAATAGATTTAAAAAACATCTAAAAAACACGCTTTAAAAACGCAACTAAAAAGGCAGAAAATAATTTCAAATAGCGTGGGGTGCAATCAATTAATAATATCAAGCACCCCACGCTTTTTTGAAATTATTTTCTGCTTTTTTAGTTGCGTTTTTAAAGCGTGTGTTTTAGATTTTTTAATCTAATATTTATTTTCTATTTTTTAGTTCAGCTGACTACAAAAGCGTGATTTGTGTTTTTTTTTTTTTTTCATTATTGAATTGACATCGGTCCTCTATAAGTCTACACAGTTTAAATGAAATATGACCGTTTGAGGTGGGTCAAAATCAAGTCCAAAGGAGTCCGTTACAAACAAACATACAGGTGAAGCTAATAAAAAGCGTGTAAAAACACCATAATCAAGTCGAACGCCACTTATTCTGGGACGTGGTCAAAATTAGAACTAACGCCGCCATCTTGTTTTGTCCATAAAATGTCTGTTCCAATTCAGGCGCCAATATATTGTCAGCTACAATCTTGTACTACAATTTGTAGCACTCTTAGTAATAGGTGTAAAACTTCAATGTCAACATGAACTTACTTGAAGAACTTATCGAACATCCTATCATTAACGTGTTTAGGGCCCGTCCCGTAAAGCTTCGTGACCTGTTCACTATCGGGACAGTAGCTGTACAACGCTCTGAACTGGCAGCCAGCGTCGCGGAACAGTACGAGGAAGTGTTTGCTCTCGGAGCGCGCTATCTCTTCCAGTACGCGTCGCTTTGCTTCCGCGTTGACTGCGCCCGGGAACACACAGTACTCCACCGCGTTTAGCATAATGCCGCGGTTTGACTTCGAAGAAGGCTGCTTGTAGAGTCGTGGACCTGTATATGTTGGCAGGTCAATATTTGTAGTATAATTATAATTATTTGATTCTACATAGGGGCGAAGAATTGAAATCTAATTTATAAGCCTATTGGTGATAGATATGTGTATGTAATTCGCAAAATAATAAAAATATCAACGCAGTTTTTATAAGGTCTAGAAATCTAAATGTAGATCAATCTGAATTATCATAGTTCTACTGCTGATTGATGGTGCGAAATTTATTTCAAACTCGTGTAAATCTAATTATTTCTCGATAGGTTTGCGATAATTATTGTTGTCAAATACCTATCAATGTTACGATATTATTATCACTAAAGACACACTATACACAAACTCCTCTCAGCTATGTTTAATGTATGTTTATTTACAGCTAAATTAGTAGTACAAAACGATTTAAAAATGCACAGTGAATGCACAAAGTTAAGTGCCGTGATTATTATGTGTTAATTTCAAGTCTGGTGAGAAAGCGAGTTCGAAGCGAGACAATGCAGGTTCGTTAGATCAAATGCTGTTCGCAAAACCATGCCTTAATAGTTAGATGATTGACTGTTGGCATGACATCGCTGAAGTACGGTGTTTCTTCAATTTCTTTAGTGATTACTGTGTCGTTCGATCTATAATACGTGTTGGTGGCAGACTAGCTACCTAGTAATTGTATAAGGACCTTTGCGTCGACTTCTATCGGAGCTTCCTAGATAAACAAATAATTCGTTGTAGTAAGTGCTGTTCGGTTAATTTGTGGATCAGTTTTTTTTTATAAATTGTAACAGGATTGTGCATTGTAGGTTTTAGTTTATCGTTCTGAGTTAGTGCTCCGTTTATTTGTGCATTTATTTGGGTCATTTTATGTTGTCAACTTAAAGTAATTAATATTAAGAAAGAACCCTACTCTGACGGGTTTTTTCGTCGTTCAAGATAACTTTGAAAACAGGATTTTTTTTTTCGATATCAACAATGCAAATATAAACTAAGAATTTACATCTGCATTGTCGATTTTAAATCAACATTATCAACCGAACGGACATTAACTTTTAAGCCAGTCTTATGTACCATCTGAAGTAAAGCCTTCTCAAATCCTTGTTTCCAATTGACATTATTTAATATCAGATTTACAACAGAGTATATAAAGTGGATTTGAAAAAACGTAAAAGTACTTTTAGAAACATCCTAAAAACATTGGAAATTGATTTTGAATTATAAACATGGTGTGTGGCATTAAGGGTAATTTTCCTAAATCACAAAATTTCGCAGTTTATAACGGTAGAGTTCTCACCTGAGTAGTCCATGATGGAGGAGTGCGTGGAGGACACGTCGGAGGTGTCGTCGCCGGGCTGCGGGCGCCGCTTGCCGATGGCGCCGGGCAGCGAGCCGGGCCCCGAGGCGGGCGAGCCCAGCGCGCGCACGCCGGGCGACGCGGCGCGGCGCGGCGGCGTGGCGCGGCCCAGTCCCGAGTCTGGCCACACGCCGCAACACGTTACACATGTACTTACGAGCTCCGACCCATACCAGCACCCACATCAATGTTAAACCAGACCAGCACCCTAATTGCGTAACCCTCTTTCATTCACCCCCCCCCCCCCTCTGCCTAACCCTTCGCTGATTACGAGCGTGATGTCATATGTTACTTTTATTCACAATCAGACGGACCAAGGAAATTCCTAATACACTGCTTCACAGGTTTAAACAATTCGTCAACAATATAAACGCAATGAAACTGGCTGAACTGTCAAAATGCGAGGCGAAGGCATTGCGATTGATTACCATTATTTGTGCGCAATTACCTGTCGTGTGGTACCCATTACGCTGACCTATCGGTTTAGCGTTGTAACCTTAGCGAGATACCTCTTTATTCAGCTAATGTTATACTATTTATTCAGGATGTATCAGAAAAGAATGGTTAAATGTATGGGTGTGGTACAGATCATCAAACTGAGCCACTTTTTCGATGAGAACAACATCGTAAACGAAACAAAATGTTTACATATCCCATACAAATTTAATTGGAGTCGACCCAAATGTATGGGACGCCTGATAGATTTTTCTCGCTTACGATGTTGGTCCTATGAAGAAAGTTGTTCAATTTAATGACTTGTTTTACACACAACTTTTTGTGTAAGCATCTTTTTCGAAACCATTTTGTTTTCTAACTTTGTTTGTGACTAACAATACTACTTTTTTGAGTTTATATTTTGTAGTCACATAAATCCTTCATTAATCTGGCTAAAATTGATTTAATTTTCCAATGGTACCCATCATTATTAAGTAGTTAGACTAGAATATTTAAATCTCATAATTATATCACAGAACTACCTAATTTACCAAAATATTACTAATCCTCCAGTTAGTTGATAAATTAAAAGTTATTATTTTATTGACTAGCATAGGTTTAAAATTAGTAGGTATAGAAAATTATTCTGTCATTACCTATGTATATTCTTTCCTCAAACGAAACTCTTCAATTTTTACATACGAAGCGTAAAATACTAAATGTGTCAAAACTACGTATATAGGGTGTTGTCTACTGCTGCTAAGCAAAACTAAAAAGGCAAAACTAAACAAAAGAAGCGACATTTTGTATTTTACGCATAAATACAACATGATAAACATATACATATGAATTTTAAAATACGTGTATACTATTTGGTCTAAAGATGTAAACACTTACAACCATATATATTAAAATGATGTATTTTTCATAACAGGATGTAGATTATAATCCAAGTGAGCTTTGAACTAATGAATTTATCTTCAGGGAATTTTGGCATTCTTGATTTTTTTTTCTACTTCCAATCAATTATTTAATTTTCTCTTTGTTATGCAATTAATAAATCAGTTTCAGAATGAGACACAAAATAACAATGTTCAAGCTTATTTGGAATCAAACATACACCATGTATTATCATGGCAATTTTTCTCTTACCAGTTAAGCTGCAATTCCAAGTAGACAAATCTAAACCTGCCTAAATTACTCAATTCACTTGTGTAGAATAACATTATCGCTAAACTTGGATATTCTCATGTAGACAACTTTTTTTTAACCCATGAGTAGAGATCGGATATTCGGGTGCATATTTACCTAAAGTTGCGATGTCGGCTAATATGGAATGCGCTTTTGTATCGAAATAATCTTAATTCAATTTGTTTATTTTTTTTTACTAATACACACCACCTCCTCCCTTACACCCTACATACATATATTTGCATCGGGGCTTAAAACATTAATTCTAAATAAATATGTATCTGAATAGTTTTGCAATGCTAATAATTTAGAAGTCGCTTCCATACTATACACCTGACTAGTTATGCATTCCCGGTGTTCCTGGCATAAAAATATGTTTTTGAAGCCGCTTCCATACTTTCATAACCAAAAATTAACTTTAGGTAAATGTGTATCCGAATATCCGATCTCTACTCATGAGAAAAATAAACAACATGCATTATACGTTTTCTTACCTTCTCAGTTAACCCAACTTACAGATAAATACTGAAAGTAATATTATTAGCTTCGTATTAAGTCATTTCTTAGTCACCTTGAAGGAGTGAGATTCTGTAGTAGTCAAGATTAAGGTATATTGAAGAAGGGAGATTTTGTAGAAAATCTTTAGGACAGATTTAATTGTTAATCATTATAATTAACCACGTATATCCCTTGATATAAAATTATTGACGTTTAATATTAAAACAAGGTTGTAAAGTGTTTAACCAACGAATAAAGACGATGTCACACCAACACCAAGATATAAACATATAAATATAAAACATGCGCTAACTCGGACCGATTTACCCGACCATATAAGATACCATAACCGAATAAGCCTGTGTACACAATGGGAGATGATGGACGCACTTCAACGAATGTAAATGGACAAACAGATTACATCGTTCTAGTTGTTGAAGAGAAAATATTGTTGTAGAAGTGTGTCCATAGCGGGCCATTGTGTACAGTGGTTATTAATATAATAAATTATGTATTACTTATATATCGCCGATGACCCAAATGAAATAAATGTGCACAAGACGAAAGAACGCAGACGGACGCGGCGCAATGTGGCGTAGTATTGTGAGTTCTATGTCTGTAACTGACGACTAACGATGGATTTAGCAAACTGGGAGTCATCAAAATGTGGTAAATATGATTTTTATAGCTCTATTTAAGCAGATTTAGTTTGCAACTTCAAAAAACACACTTATCGATAAAAAAATATAAAAAATACTTTTTAGAATATTACACAAAATATAGGTTGCACTAAGAGGAAGGATTTTGATAACTGTTCTTTTTTATAAAGAATGCTGCAAAAAGGAAATAAAATAATAGCATGTGAACCAATTAATGTCATCCAGTCTATAGACACAGAACCTTCCCACAGCGCACATGTGCGCACACGCCGGCCGCGGGAGCAACAGAAAGTAAACCCAACGCACCACAAGCGACGGAAACAATATAGACCCGTCTGTACCAACGTGAGTCAAGCCTTTATCTCGTGTTTACAAACTGCTCTTACCGCACAAATTCATAAGAGAGCTTGACTTCCGTCCCGCCTTAAAGTTACTCTGGTAACTCGTATATTTAGACCTTCCACGGGAAGACTGAGGTTCCTCATTCACGCGCTCTGAAATGTTTCCTATACATGTCATCTCGCAACTCTCATGCAATGCGAACTCCATTCTGTTATGTCATATGCAGCAGTCGATGTATGGCGACGCGGACGCGCCACGTCAAGCATGCATCGTCACACAAGCGAGCTTCGATCTCTTTACACAATATGGCAAACAAAATTAATGCTATACCGCGATAATAAAAATTGTATCACATCACTTTATGTATTTACATATTCGGGAACCAATTTAGTAAATGCGCGGAAGGTCTAGAGGGCGTATCGAAAAATTTGGAAAAAAAGCTTTTATGAAAATATTGTACCACTGAAATTCAAATGCAACTACATATTATAATGGCCAAAAAAGGGTATGAAGCATAAATTTTGCAGTTTGGAGTGGTGTCTATAATCTATGCGATGCCGAAATCATACACATATAAAATAAATCGATTATAAATATAAATAGTTCAAATCGAAGCGTTCTACTAAAACCAAAATGGAAAGAAGCGCCTTCATACACACTATGGAGTATCTGGTCGTGTAGACGACCTCACAGTCAGGAGTTCAATTGTCTTTCAAGCTGAATTATCGGGATATAGCTGTTTGTGATACAACTTCGAAATATTACAGAAACAGCTTTTATATCGAAGACATGAAAATGTCTTGTAGTTTATTTCATGGATCATTTTCATGTCCTCGATAAATAAACATTGATGGAATACAATGATTTGTTTTGATACGAAGTATTTTTATATATGTACTTCTTTGGCTTCAATTCATTCATTTATACCTTAGGTTTGATTTTACCAAAGATATCTTTTATTTGTGGAATAAAATTGACGTCTGACAATTCCAGTATGGAAAAATTGACAAAAATTCAACATTTATTCTCAGGATAACACTTATTCTAGGTATAAAAGTTTGGTAAAATTTGTTCATAGTTTGTGAAAACTGTCAGTGTCAAATCAGAAAACCATTACTGCACTCTTATTTGATATCAAAACAAATCACGTAAAATACAAAATGCACTGATTCATTTATAAATAACGAGTTCTATCACTAATCAACCAATTACGGTTGCTAACATGACGTCATATCGTTATTCGTAAACGCGATCGGCTAGCGAAGCGAACGCCGGGTGTTAGTGTGGCGAGCGAGCGAGAGGGAGCTAGTTCCCTGCGAGTAGCGTGGCGCGTGCGACAGAGACAGACTCACCTCGCGACGTCTTGCACGACCCTCTTCGACCGAGCGGCCCGCTCGATGCACTGCCCGGCGACATACCTCCGCGCTCTTCTACTGGTGATTCTGAAGATAGACCCCAAGATATTTAGTAACAACATTATTTTTTTAGTGTTGAAATGAGTCTGTTTATTAGTGAAAAATTAAGGAAACAATAATCAAAGCTTACGTTATAATCATGCTTCAAAAACTTACGGTAAAGCTTAACAATTAAGTAAAAGCGTTATGCGCTCCACAAGACGTTTTTGTTGGAACAACCGACTTTAATATTTTTTAAATGGCTCTGTAGCTAACTAAGTATTCTTGAAGAATCATGAAAATTACTGCATTTAACGAATCTGATGATTCTCTATTTATAAAAAATTACAACAGTCTTCACTTATAACTATTCTCCGCGAAATCCTAAAATTATACGAAACGATTTGGTTTACCATTGTCTTGGATTATTAGGCTATTTAACTACACACTACGAGCCAAACAAAAAGAAAAAAGTCGAAAGAACGCTGGAAATGTGGTTGTTATTTTAGTATATTGTGATGTCCTACGACTTCCAAGACAACGAAGTCCCGGGCAGAGGCTAGTTATATCATAATAACACAGAGACAATGTGTATTGTTTGCAAGGTCTAAACTTGTGATGAAGACCGATGTCCCAAAATTGACCTCTGTAAAGGTGTTCGTTGTCCTAAAATTGTCCTATTGTAACGATCTATGTATTTGTATTTGGACCGTTGCGCCGAACCTCAAGGTCAAAAATACGTCGTCGCTTGTTCCAACACTGTTCAGTAAGCATGCATATACCCCGCGCCTCACCTCTGTAGAGCCCGGCGCGCTCCGCCAGACTGTCCTGCGAGCCGCGGTAGTAGTCGCGCCGCATGCTGCCGCCCGCTACACAACACAACGACACGTCAAGCGCTATGCTGGAGCTTTAGCTGTGCCTCGCTATTTGTGATGTTCGATGTAGTCTCAGTACTGTTATATGTTAGCGCTTCAAATATATATTATGATGATGAAATTAGTTCTTTGTCCAGAGGCGTTAAAAGCTATATATAATATTTACCGTCTGGAGTACCTATGCCAGTTTTTTGGCAGTCCGTAGTAGTTTGGGAGTCCTTCATTGACTGACTACTTTTTGTCATTGACATAAAGCGTAAATTTCATATATTGACGCGCGTGTTTAAGAGAATACGATTACAATAAAGTTCTCCGGGTTTTTTATTTTTTGAGGGTACGAAATCATTAAATAATTCCTCCCTGAAATCAATTTCTGTACTGACTAAAAACCACCCGTGTTCCCTCAGTTGTCTGTGTGCTAGGGGCCGCGGTATCTCTTTCGAACAACCCGCACCCCTGGCAGAAACTTCTCTGGGTTGAATTTATAAAATGACGTAATTCCAACTAGGTAATATTGGGGAGTAATAACTACTTACTACGTGGGTAACTATCAAAACAGGAAGATAAACACGTATTTTAAATTTCCAGAGAGAGATTACAAAAAATAACTCTTAGTACAAATCTAAGAGAAAAAGGCCTAAAAAATTACTTTTGATAAACTTTTTGAGACTACATCATAACTTGATAAATAAAATGACTTGCAACACTATTTACATTTGGTAACACTCAGCATAACACATCTCGTTTGACAACATAAAAAATGGCAGCATGCCAGATGGCAAATTAATATCGTAAAAAAAGGGAAAAGCTGACATTTAGTGCGACTTCAAAAAGTTAAAGGAAATTAGCAAAAAGTTTGTGTTCAGAGTTCAGTATTTTTGTTCAAATTAATCCAATTTTTAATAGAGTAAATTAGTAAGTAATTAGATTTAGTATTCCTTCAAATGATCTACACCATATGGAATAACAGTATTTCAAATGATTTAGAAAAAATACTGTAAAAATCCAATATAAAATGTAAAGTGTACAATGTGACAAAACAAAAAAGAAAAACGCGTGTCGGCACTGCTAGGCGTGCTCAACACTGAACTAAGGGCTGTGCACAACAAACATCGTGCGTCACATGAATGCAGTAGCCGAACGTTAATATTTGGCACATCGAGCTTTAGAAAGAGGCTCTCGTCACTTGAGTATGAGCGACAGAGATGACACTCTATAAATATATAAGAGAGGTACAAAGAGCCGGTTCTATACAATGAGTTAAAATAGACGCACTCACTCATAGACGCGATCTCCAATTACGTAAAACAAATGACAGTCACGAGTGCGCTCGCATTATTTGTTCGGAGACACGTTTCTGAGTGCGTGTGCATTCGCTCGTTGTATGGAGCCGACCTTCAGTACTTTTCTATTTTGTGCCAAAGACGAAGTTTCTCTCAAACTCGAGGTCTCATAATAAGTTCCGCGTACCGTACGTGAGCAATACCTGCAAGGTTGGTAGAGGAAGGCTGCTTGGTAGCCAGCATCCCCTCAGCGGCGTGCAGCGCGGAGCTGTCCACGTGTATGGTCTTGGGGCGCGCGCGCGCGGCCGCCGCCTTGCTGCGCATGCGCGCGCCGCCCGTGGGCGTGGGCGCCGGCGTGGCGGGCCCGCCGCGGTGCAGAGTCTCCAGGAACTCGGATTTGTCTAGGTGTTTGCCCTGGAAAGTTGGGTAGCGGGATTTTTACTACGAGTTACTAAAATTATCGAATCATTTTTTTTAGAACACAAAAAGTACCCGGAAGTCTGAGGTCACAATTCAAAATTGAACGTATGATGCATATAAGTATGGGTGATCTTTACAAACATAAGATTCATAAGCAGTAGACCACGCTACCTCCCTCTCCGCCTCCTCGATGGCCTTCTTCAGCTTGTACTGGTGCAGGATGGCCTCGCGGCGCCGCGCCTGCTCCTCCTTGCGCGCCAGCTTGACCTCGTGCGCCGCGTCGTCGCGCGCGCGCCGCGCCGCCACGGCCGCCTCGGCGCGCGCTCGGGCCTCGTCGGCTCGCTGCCGTCGTTGGAGCGAGAGGAGCATAATGCGCTCTTTCTTACGCTCCATTTCTTCCGCCGAGTTCTGAAAATAGAAGGTGGTAAGGTAAGTACACAAACATCCTCATTACCTTTAAAATTAATGGTAATATTAAACGAATCCATAGATTTTGGAAATGATTACCTACGCTCCATAGGAGCATTAGGGTTAACGCTACAATGGAATGTAACAAATAGGCCTAAATTTCATACTGTCCATATCTATACTGTGACTCAACGACTCATGTTTCGCGCTGATCGAATAACATAATTATTGTTTTGACAATACGTGATCGTGCGTCTTCGGAAATCGTGGAAATTTAATTCCACGATGACAGACTGCATCGCGTAACCTATAAAAGACATGCAATGGTAATGCAACTTACTATTTATTTAATCAATAGGGCACGCCGATCTAGTCTCAATTAATTGCATAAGTGAAGCAGAAAAAGAGTTATGAAGTTTAATAACATTCAAAACTGAGTAAAATAAACAAGTTGGTAACTCACCGGGTCAGGATTCAATTCGCCGATGAGTAACGCGGCGGGCTCCGCGTTGTTGGTGCGTTGGGGTCGTTCTCTAGGTGGCGTTTCTCTGCGCTCCGAAGAAACGTCATTAGATCTCATCGCTTGCTCCAACCCTGTACTCCTGTGGACCACGAACTCGTCCTGTCGCGAAGGTTGCAGCCGCTCGTTCCACGTGTTCTCAGGACTTCGTTCAGGACTGATGTCAGTGGAACGGTCCTTCTTCGGCGAGCCTCGTTTCGCCCGCAAAGGAGGCTTCGGCCGCTTCGGCGCTTCGTTATCAAACGAAATATAGAACCCTTTCTCGTTCTGTTCGCTGACGTCTTCTTGATCGAGTTGTTGAAACGAGTTCCTGCCGAGGGAGGGGCGCGTGGGGGAGGGGATGCGGTAGGTGCGCGTGCCCGACGATATGTTGAGCCTGTTGATGCCCTGCCGCAGCGCGTCGTCCTCCGCGTTGCCGATGAAGGAGATGTTCTGCGGCTCCATGTCGTCGGGCGGCAGTGCGTGCGCCGGCGTGTGCGCGGGCGCATGCGGGGCCGCCTGCAGTTGCTGCAGGCTGACGGGCTCCGGCCGGCGCTGCCCGTCGGGCAGGGAGCCCTGGCGCTGCGGAGTCTTGGCGCGCCTCTGCGGGCTCGCTGCCAACGGCGGCGATTGGGACACGTACGGGTTGGCGTTTATCACAGTATAGCTTAAATGGTTTTGTGGTTCTCGAATGTTTTCGTTCCCATTCTGATACCGGTCGTTGTTATAGTGCACTTGGAAAGGTTGCGGCTGTTGGTTCGTGCGGTCGTGGAGGACGAACCCTTGAGATTGCCAATTCCTCTCGGGTGGTGGTTGCGGTGAAGGGGACTTCCACGTTCTTTGAGGAGGCTCCGGCGTGGTGGGACCAAACTGTTGGTGTTGTTGAACTTGTTGGTGATTTTGTTGATGTTGCTGATGGAGCTGAAATCATACAATGGATTATTGAAAAAGAATTATAGATGTTTGGTATTTCTGTATATTTATGCAACCAACACCTCAGTGCATCGTGACGATTTGCTGTAAGCTTGCGACCTGAATCTTCATTAACACAATAAAACACAACTATCTGTTATTTCATTGTACCACAGTTTATGATACAACCTTAACCATATCTTGCAATAAAAAACAGAGATTTGTCTGTTGCAAAGTTACACACACAGTTTTTGTTGGATGGTGCATAGTATTAATCTACATTTAAAATCAGCTTTTAAATCTATTCGAGTTCGCATTCAATCTCGCTGTTTATTTTTATACTACAACTATCTACATAAAACGATCAGAACGTGCAACCGACCTGCCACCCTCGCAATTCAGTCTCTTGTTGTTGTTGCTGTTGTTGTTGTTGGGCATGTTGCGCCCAAGTTCTCCGCGGCGGCGGTGCGGCATCGTGCAGATAAAACTGTTGCCGCCCATAGTCCTCTATATCCCTATACTGATTGTTGTACTGCGGATACTGTTGTTGCTGCTGCTGTTGTTGTTGTTGTTGGTCGTAGTTATAGAACTGTTGTTGTTGTTGCTGCAGGTGTTGTTGCGGTATGTGCGGCGTGGAGCCGAAGCTGGCGAGACCGGGGCGGGACACATTGTGCTGTGAGCTGAATTGGCTGTGCTGCAATGTTAGGCGGGAGTCAGCGGTGTGTTGGTCAGAGGTGCGTTTCACAATTTCTTAAGATTAAGTTTATGATACTATCAACGTTTATAATAGAATAAATTGTAACAGAACATGTTTCTTGTGATCTTCGTTAAAGTTCTATAGAAGAATATAGTCTGTAGTATTCTTGAGACAGGCATATTAATGTGCCTTTCATATTTATAGTATGAAGTTTTTCTCACAATTTTCAAAAGAGGACGCGTAAGCGACCTCGTTTTGAGGTTTAATTTACATTATTATATCTTTGCTATAGGAATGATAAAGAGAATTGTGAAACGTAACCTCTATAGTATGTATAATGCATGTGAGTGTGTGATTACAAATTGCGGGATGAAGCGCTGAAACTCGATCAATTAATTACAAATCAAAACTCAGTTTAATTTCACTCAGTTATTTAGGTTAGCTGTGCTGTTCTTTTATAAATATATTCATTTATATTTAAAAGTTTTATTTATTTTCATATCTTGCTTCAAATATTAATTGGTGTGTTTGGCTAAATTATTTCACTATCAATTCACACTGAAGCTATGTGAATGGAAAGTCAAGTTCGGTGCAAGACGATATAAAATTAATGTTACTGCTGATTTTTTTTTTGTACCTAACTTGTACGGTACAGGTTATAAAAATCTGACACCAGAATATATCTTAGCGTTCTATATTGAAGACAATCTCCGTTTTCAAAGACCTGCCAAATTTAAGGGTATGGTACAGACCATCAAACTGAATAACTTTCTCCATGGAACCAATATCGTCATCGCAAGAAATTTATCAACTGTCCCATGGAAAACTCCAATACTCCTAAATATACAAGGTGTTTTTTTTGTTGATATCCCATAACTCTACCAGGGTATGAATGAGACCATGTGAAAGAACCAACTGGCATATGGATTACTAGCTGTTGCCAGCGGCTTCGTCCGCGTGGTCGAAAATTATCCCACGGGAACGTACTACCGGGATAAAAAGTATCCTATATGTTAATCCAGGTTATAAACTATGTGTGCCAAATTTCATCCAAATCCGTTCAGCCGTTTTTGCGTGATTGAGTAACAAACATCCAAACATGCTCACAAATTATCACATTTACAATATTAGTAGGATTTATAAATTATATTTTTTTTTTTGGTTTCGTACAAAATAATTAGACAAAGTCACGATTATTAATGTAAAACCCCCTTACGTGAAATATGTCAACGTCGCATTTTTTTAGCTTTAAATATGAATTATTAGTTTGAATGAAGATGAATTATTCTTATTTATTCAATGAAACTTAGATACCTACACACATCCAGAGTCTAGTGTTAGTATTTTGTACGGAAATTTGGCAACGTCGTAAAAGTAAAGATTAGTCATACGGGTGACAATTGTTGACCTAAATTAATTATGATTGATGACATCTTCGAAACTGCATTTTTGGACCACGTATTCGAGGACTATTTGTATAATTTTTACTCATAGAATATAACCCTAGAGTTATGGGATACAAAAAAAAAACATATTGTATAATACTGCTGGCTTTTAAATGGCTCTATAGCTGACAAAACCTTTATTATTATCCCTGGCTCCACACGTTTGACCAACCTTTCGCCTCAACTTACCAGGATAGCACGACTATATGCGCAAACTAAACATAATATCCTCTTAAATGTAAAGATATCGTCCGAACTTGTCATTTCAAACACAAAACACTCGAAAAAGGCGCAATACCATAAAAATTGTACATAAAACTTACCAATTGTGGAATGTTGGGTTGATACTGTTGTTGTTGTTGTTGATAAGGCGACTGCGGTAGTTGTTGAATGGGCTGCTGCAGCTGCATTTGTTGTTGAAGCTGCTGAATCTGCTGAATTTGCGGTTGCTGAATCTGCTGAATTTTCGGTTGCTGAATCTGCTGAATTTGTGGTTGCTGAATCTGCAGAGGCGACTGTTGAATCTGCAGAGGCGACTGTTGAATCTGCAGAGGCGACTGCTGAAGCGCCAGTGGCGCCTGCTGCGGCTGTTGGAACAGCTGCTTGGCCTGCTGCTGCTGCTGTTGTTGCTGCAACTGCGTCTGCTGGCTGGCGAGCCGCGCGATGTCACTCTGTATGTCCTGCAGGCTGGAGTTCATTCTGTAAGTGACGTGTAGTCACATGGTATTGGATTTGAAGCCAATATTATGTTGATTGTGGTGGTGTGATTAGTTTTAAATCGTTCATGGTTGAAATGAATGTGTTTAGACGCTACATATGTTTCGAGTAAGACGAGATGATGGCCAGTAACAATTGGTTACAAATAAATAATTTTACTTTCATTAAAATTAAAAAGGCGCATACCAAACTACATGTAAATATGTTTCGAATGATTTATCCTGGCTCTTGAGAGAAAAAATCTATCAATACAATGAACAGCAATTTATTCCAGCAAAGACGTGTTATAAATATTGTCAGAAGTGTGTCTACTTACTTAGCAATAGATTGCTGGTATTGTTCCAATACTGCGGTGTCCACTGAATCTCGCTGGCTCGGCGGATCCACCACCAGTTCCTAAACACGACACACTCTTATGAGCATATTTAAATAAAATACTTACGGTTAGAATATCTCGTTTTGGTTAACTTATTGATAGCTCGAAATAAATACTCAATGACATATAGACG
Organism: Polymixis lichenea; assembly: GCA_949091785.1. Classification (NCBI taxonomy): domain Eukaryota; kingdom Metazoa; phylum Arthropoda; class Insecta; order Lepidoptera; family Noctuidae; genus Polymixis; species Polymixis lichenea. The sequence continues at coordinate 3,896,446 of OX420937.1, forward strand.
TTGTAAGGGACATCGAACGTCGAATTGTTCCTGCCCATCGATTCGACCACCGCAGAAACATTTAGTCTGTTATTCTATACATTTTGACCGTTTAAGTAGGTACAAAACAGCTGATTTGTTTTTAATAACCAGCCAAGTATATCAACGCTGATAGGTCTGGAATCATTTATTGAATCCGTGGTAACAGTTTGCGTGTCTATTTATTACATAGGGTGTTTCTTTTAATCGGATAGATCGATAAATTAATCAAAACTCGATATTATTATATTTGATTTAGCGTAAAACTTTCATAATAAAAAAATCCAGCCTTTAACTGTGTGCTTCTGTACTCAAACTGCTTGTCTTATCACATATTGTGATTTCTTGCTCGATCTGCATGCAATTTAATCACAAACTCATGCCAATTAATATGTCACATTTGTGTTCAGTTAATTTTGAAATATCCCTTTACCAGTTAATTTAACAACATTAGATAGCTATCCTGATCAATGGTCGATGCAACGAATGTGAGACTGACTTCCTCATTTCCAAACATAATGTGTTCTTGATAAGCAATCGAATTCTTAAGTTAGTTTTTCGGGTGATCATGTTAGGTATCACTGTCCCATTTGAACACGTTAATTTTATAAAGAACATGAGACCAAACACAGATAAAACAATCCCACATAAAATACCCAATCTGATCATTTACAAACATGATCAGTCACACTTTTACACCCCAAAACACACCCAAGACTAACAAACACAAAAGCAAAGTGCAACAATTCGTTTCTGTAACTAAACGCGTATCGTTGCATCTCCCATACCGACGTTACATTACCTGTTGCACCGGCAGTTCTTGCTTGATCTCGTCATCAGCAGGTGTGCGCGCACCCTTGCCCTGCAACACGCGCGTGCAACCGACACCGTAACACAAACGTAGCGCAACACTGTTGCAGTGTTGCGTGTTATGACATGCTACTGCATGCTGAGTGTTGGTCGGGATATATCGGGGAATGACGAAGGAGTTTTTTAAAGATATTTTTTAATGAAATCTTTATACTGCGGTTATGTGTACGCAAATTATGGGGTTCAGTAAATTATTTTCAAAAAGAAATGAAGCTATACAAGACTTATAGCGTCATCACTTTTCCGCCCTGATTCAATAGTGACTGACCCCAGTATTCAAGAATTTATATAAATGAGGAAGAAATCGGAACAGTCATATTTTGCAAAAGGGATATACACCAACCAACGGAGTCATGCTTACAAATAAGTGTAATGTATGGGTCTCCTACGAATTAATGTGCTTCTCCAAAACGTGAGTCAAATGTACCGTGAAGTGGACTTGGGATGTCTGATATAATAGGATTCAATTTCATTACCTTCTGTAGTACTAAGATTCAATATTAGAAAAATATGATTGCGCTGCAAAATATTTATGAGTTTGATATAATAATGATCTTAGAAAAAAGCTGCCTATTAAACTTTTCTAGGCTTCAAAGTAACTACCGTATTTTAAGCATTTATTATCAAAATTACAAATTGATAATGCAAATTGATACTTAAGAGAACTTTTAAAAAATTCAAAATTTAAATGGTTCAATGTTATGTATCGATAAGCCGTGTAAGCGTGTCTCGAACTAAAATCTGTACAAAATAATAATAAAGGAACATGGTAACGAAGTGATTGTAAAGAAAAGTAATAATCAAAAAGGTCTAAGCTAATCGGAAAGGGCTCAACTCTTGAACCGGCCACTCACCAAGTTGGCCAACTGGTATTGCAATAATGTATCCTAATGAAATAGAAAGAAAAATTTAATTTATATATCCGTCGGAAATATTAAAAAACAAATTGAGAGAAGAACATAATATTATTAACATTGTGCTGTATTTGAACGCACTTTATAAAACGTCTAGCTTAACATTTGTTTTATAAAATACGTTATAAAAGTGTGTGTAGTCTGTTAAACATAAACATTTAAATAACAGATATTCGAAGTTATTAATTATACTTTAATTTAAAGTTGTTTTATCTAGTTAATTCGTTTATGTGAAACTACTGAATGTATCTACTGACACACGAATTTACACTCAGATCAAGCTCATTTTACCCCACATTTTTAGATTATTTCAATCAAATCTATCTACCAAATTTTTATGAAGTCACTCACACTCTAAACTAATAAAATGTTACCCGACAAACTCAGATGGTTGTTGATGGCGTACAATACAGACAGAAAAACAAAGGACGCCATTTCCACTTTTAAAGACAGTACAAAACATTTTATTCCGTCTACCAGTCTCTATGTGTTTAAAGATACTAGTATGAGCTTCTCTCATCTCGAATTGACGGATCGTCCATCACTCATCGATGCGTTAAGTCGAGACGGTTAAAAGAAACTCACACTAAAACTCAGAATATCAAATTCTCATCAGGGTAATAACACTGCATTTCAATAATGCATCTCCGCGTTGCAAAGAGCGACCGTGTTGCGGGGGCCATGATATTGAATAGATCCAGATGTCCCCACGCACAATTTTTTTATAAAATGACACGATAAACTCACTTCGTCATAAACGTAACGGCTTTGATGCGGATCGACCGCATGGAGCTTGCTAACTTATCTTTAGCATTATTGACTTGTAAGCGTAACGTGTGCGCTTAACACTCAAATTACATCAGCAAAGTTAGCCCGATTAGCTCATACATTGCATATCCGCCAGAGACATGGCCCTGATGAGAGTTTGACACCTTCACACCGCACAAACACCCACACATTTCCAACCCAACTCACCCTAGTAACAGCCTGTAAAAACGCCTGTTGTCCTAATTGCTGTCTCTGTCTATTCACAGCCATTTCCATACGTCTCTTCTCTTGCTCTATGCGTCGCCGTTTCTCTTCTAGCTTTAGTCTTATATTGTTTAGTTGTGCGGCCATCTGTCCCCCGCTTGAAGTGTTCGATTCGTCTGTGAGGTCTTCGCCATCTGTGATTAGGAGAGAGTAAGTAAGTGGGGTGCGTTTGTCGGAAATGTTCGAAAGATTTTGCTTGGGTAAATCGGTTGTGTAACAAATTTTCGATCATAAGACTTAGGTAACTAGCGCTATATTTATCTGTATATTGATTAATCTTTGTAAGATAATGGTTTCAGAGTCAAGACTATACCTTTCACATTCGAGTTATGTTTAATTTTTAATTTTTATTGTTGTTTCTATTTAAGAACACAGTCTTATGCACATTTACTATATACAGTCCTTCAATGTGAGCGTCAGCGCAGAGCTATCGTGTAAGGAAAAGGATCGGAGCTTATATCCCAAACTGCCATATTGTAATTTGAGAAATAATATTATGTCTTAAATATAGAACTTTCTAAAGTCCTGTATAATCTGCGAACACTGAAACACCTTGAAGTAGTAAATACACAGTGAAGAGATCGTCGGTTGATTATAACGCTACTAACTGGGATGATTTTCTTGCTGCATGAACTGTTGTTGCCACGTGGTGGTGTTCCCCGGCGCCGCGCCGCACGTCGCGCTCTGGCGGCGCTCGCCGGCCTGCGCCTGGAGCCCTGGACATCAACCGACAACCGTCACCGACTATACCTGGCCACTTACACTTTCAATTCATCGGCTTTTCCTTTCAGGGAGTCAAAATTACCTCAAAAACTACTTCAAAACGGCTGCAATAGGGTAAAAAGACCAACAACATTCAAAAATATGCTTCTTACCCAAAGTACGATACTCACTCACCCAAAATGTATGAAAACAAAAATACAATTTTAGAGTTTGTTCTACAGGATAAGTTTTTATCCAGTGCGCAAACTGTAACCATGAATTCAGAATATCATTCTAGACCCACCAGTGCAGAAATTTTTCGTCGGTAATACAAAAAAAAAATCAGCTGTTCCATACATTTTCACCGCGTAGGTATTGCAATTTTCTAGGTAAAATGGGCTGTTGTCCGCAACTCTACGTCAAAGCGCGTATTTTGCGTACGGTTTGCACTTTTCTATGAAACAGCTGATTTTTTTTTGTCACACCGACGTAAAATTTCTACGCTGGGGGCTCTAGAATGATATGCTGAATTCATGGTTACAATTTGCACACTGGATAAAAACTTATCCTGTATAGTAAAAGTTGTTCATATTCAGGAGTAATTTCACCCCCTGGAAGGATTTTAATGAGTTCAAAGTCAGCTTTATGTTATGTCATTACACTATGACGTAAGTTGTAGGACAAAATTACGCTACAACTAACTATACTGGTCACAAATTTAGAATTTGGAATATGGGAATATGTGGTCCTTTAACGACAGACTGTAGAAGACTAAATAAGTGATGTTATTAATGTTTTACCGAATACAGTGTGCCGTTAAACTCAAGCGCAATCAAGGCGAACATTCAAAGCGTTACAATATGGCCGTTTTAATTAAGTGCCGCAGAAGCGAAGTCACAGGCTAAGGAATGGGAGAACAAGCTTGTTGACATACTGGTAATACGGTAAGCTACGTTACTCTCCAGTCTTTATGCTGTAACAAGAATGTTTTCACATCCGTTGTTCCCAACAAACCTGTCTGGTCACCATTACTCCTGATTTTATTGAGATCAGCGAAGCTAGTTTTGGTCGCGTCGCCGTCGGTCGAATCTCTATCGTTTAGGAAGAACCCGCCATCGCCGCCCCCTTTATTTGCGAACCCGAAGCTTTCTTGTCTTTCTCTTAAAGTTATAGTATCACTGCTCAACTGCCGTCGTATGGGGAAGTATGGTTCAGGTTCTGTGGTTTGAGGTTGTGAACTCTGTCGCTCGACTTTTTGCCGATCTTCCTTATCGGAGCCATTTTGGAAGTCCCCGTGGAAGAATTGTATTGAGCCTCGGATGTCTTGGCGGGAGGAGCGGAGAGGAGGGTTGTAGTCAGCGGGACCTGCGGAGAGCAAATGTGAACAATATTAATTTAAATTTACCTAATTATTTTTGCCACAATATAAAATAACAGCGACTTTTCATATGCCCAATTTTAAGGAAGGCAAAAGGCTGCGACCTTTGTTGACGGATAACCTAATGTATATTGGGCCATCCATCTTCATCATAACCATAATATCTGTGGCTCACCATCCAGCCTCCTCTTTACCGTGCCAATTAGCCTCAACCTATTGTAGGACATTGCATTTATCGAGCGCATATCCGACGTACGCAACCGGCGGACCAGGATTGGCTGGAGTGAGACTATGTATGACGACAACCATGCCACCAAAACGTGAAACGGATAAACTTCACTAGGATTTATTTATTTAAGGGAATTTAGTATGAAATACGATGGCTCACGATTAACCATTTTCCTTCACTTGCATATCGTTATTTTACAGAACACTTACAATAAGTACCTCATTTCTAGCTGTTAGAAGTAATTTATCTGGTAAGCCAAACAAATATTATTTCACCTTCTCTCGTATCGGTAAAAATATTAGCCAGTCAGCGCCAAATGAGGTAACCCTGCCAACCCTGCTACCACAGCAGAGTTGACTACCCAAGGTAAGCTAAATGTACATCCCAAACTCACCAGAAGGCGCCGAGATCTTCCTAACGTTAGCGACCGTCGCCAACTCCTTTTCGGGGTTCCGTCCAGCGAAGTGCAGCCTGTCCTGCGACCCCCCAAAGTTCTCCACAGTGAGTTGCGAGTCGTCGCTGATGGAGGACCGGCGCGAGCGACGCCCGGCGAACGACGCGTCGCGGGCGTCCTGCCAGTTGGAGGGCCGGCCAGCCGCCGTCATGTTTATTTCTAACAAGAAAAAAAAAGTTCGCCTGAATAGTAGTAAATCTTTTGATTTTGAAGTTCCTCTGGAATACAAATAATTAATTTATTCAATGATTTTTTTCGGCGCACCCTCAAGAACCATGAAAACGACACCTACGATGAATAAATTGAAAATTTTAGCCACCATCGGAGTTTCCTTTAGGACTGACTACCGGCATTAGAACCCTCGTAAACCATGAAACCGACACCCATGATGGACGATTAGAAAGTTTACGCAGACGCCATCTGATATTTTCATTTTGATCTCACTAGGCTTTAGCATCCTCAAAAATCATGAAAACTGTATTTCTCTGACTCTTTTTTATAATGTAACTTGCTACTGCCCGCAACTTTGCCAGTGTGAAATTTCTTGTGCCCTTGACGCACTCCGTCGCATCGCATCGCCTCCCCATGCTATCAGACCACGGACGTAAAAATATCACGGCGTGATTTAATCGCGCACTGAATTTTCAACTCTCGGTGTTGAACCGAGCATTGAGGATCCAATAGAGTGCATCTCAGCGCATTGAAAAAACACTATATTACATTACTAATGTTGCGCTAATCCCTGGAAATACCAATCGGATTAAAAACTATATACAGGATAAGTTTTTATCCAGGGCGCAAACTGTAATACTTAATAAAACTTGTATAACCGACGAAAAATTTCTGCGGTGGGGGCTCTAGAATGATATGTTGAATTCATGGTTACAATTTGCGCACTGGATAAAAAGTTATCCTGTATTTACCGTGGAATTTTAATGGTTGTTTTCCCGTGGCAGAACAACTTGCCATAAGGAGTACTTTCGAAGCATAGAGTAAAAGTAAAAAAATAAAGATTTTTCTGTTTTAAAATTATTAAAAAATATTCATCAACTCGATAAAACACTACTCAATAGTAACACTAGAGGTAACTTGCAAGTACTACTCGAATCACACGCACCGCCGACAAAGGTAACAGCGATGCATAAATGTTCAAAGCAAAATAAACTCTCGCACGTGGTGATTTTTCACAATGGTTAATCTGCCATTTTTTGTTTCAAATTTTTTTTTTTGTGTATAAAACGATTGTATTACCAAGACTAGAGCATTTCGCTGCGGGAAAACAACCATTAAAATTTCACGGTGTATAATAGATGGAAAGTGACAGAGAAATTCTGACAATCGGTTCAAAAAATTACCAAAAATATCTAGTATACCATTTTCATCATCTCTCCTTGCCATAGCGGCGAGAGTGGTGACATGTCTCGGCCTGTGCACGACAAAGTCGTCTCGCGCCGGACTGGCCGAGCGTCGCTCTGGTGTGGAACTAGACGACCGACACGCCATGCGCGACCGATTACTCAGCGACGAAGGGGAGCGGGGAACTGTGTAGATAAGGGTTATGTTATTTTTATGTCATTGAATAGAGATTGACGATAAGGCTCCAAAAGACTTGCATAAATAACCAGTTACATTCATGTTGGCACAAAAAAATATACTTTGCCAAAAAAAAAGGGCCAAAGTTCGTCACTATTATGTAGAAAAAAAAATGAGGAATTTAATATTCGGTTGTCTTTTTAAGCCTGATCGCAAAATAAAAACAAACACATTCAGCATTCAAGAAAAAAAAAAGAAACATTAAACATCTACTTTAAAAATCACACAACGTCTAGAAATCATAGAAACAATAACTTACTTGACCAAATATCTATGCAAAAAAAAAGAAAACATTTTCAACTTACCCATTCCCTTTACAGCACGCATTTTATTAGTATAGCTAATCGGCCACTAGCATCAAGCTGATCAAGTCTTACTCATAAACAAAACAATATGGCCATACTAGCCAGCAACGCTATCTTTATCTACATTCATCGCCCATGAATATGGCATGTCCAATACCAATATTACATTATGTTTTGAGACCAGTTATCTTCTAGTAATACTAACAATTCTTATCTTCTAGTAATAGATAAATACTAAGCTAAAGTATAGCCGTAAATAAAACAAAAATAATAAAACAAAATAAAGTTACTAAAGCCTTGTAGCGTCAGTTATGTCATTTCAATAGTTGACAGGGATGACGCTATAAGGCTGAAGTTATTCTCTAAAGCTTGATGTATGATTAAGGCCCGGGTAAGTACTTCAAGTAAATTGTATTCGTAAAACTTGATAGCCTACGTCTACTGTGCTGGCATCACTACGTCATAGCTGGGAGCCGTGAGGACATAACGTCATTGACTCCAAAGTGCCTCAAGAAAGCATTAAAGAATCCCATGCAAAAGCGCTAGTTCCGAAGCCCATCAAACCATGTAAAGTGTGTTTTAATCAAATTAGTACAAAGCTCAATATTAAGTGAACGTGGAACAATTATAACTCACATTTAGAGGTACATCCTATAACACAAATAGACATTCCAATTTAATACATTGATTACGACATATTGTTTAACACTCTCACACACACACACAAACTAAAAGAAACACAACAACTAAACGCATCTGACACTTTTTTTTTTGTGGGGAAGGCGTGTGCACACTAAAGTTTTCTAGATAACTGTGATGACTAATTGTAAAAATTGTTTTAGGTGTGAGAAGAACTTTGTTCACAGATGTAGTTTTGTATTTACATAAGCACACACTAATAATTATGTTTTTAATAACACTGTTGTTTATAAAATTTTCATCTTTTGATAACAATGAGTTGTACGTGATTTGGATCACGGCAAAGTGTCTAAAGGTTATGTATTTTAGATAATGCCGTATGAATAATCAAACCCGCGTAGTTACCAAAGGGATTTTGAGATAAACACCCTGAAATGATGATTCATGAGCAGATAATTCGAAAAAAGAATTAGAAACAATTGAAGTCAGCCAACATTTTTGATTGCAATAGATATTATTACTTCAGTGTGAGAAAAAGAGATAGAGCGATACATGACGTATAGCTCTATCTCTTTCCCACACTGAAGTAATATTAAAATTTCTTTGAGGAGGCGGCTGACCCAAAACAATTGAAGTTGGATGACGTTTCAATGAACTGTGACACCTAAGCACCTAGAAAGTGTTGCGCAGCCTTCCCCTGTAGTAAGAAGCAGTGCAGGCACGGCGACACTGGTACCTGCGAAGGGCGGCAGCGTAGCGTCGTCGTGGCCGGCGCGCAGTTGCGGGATGGGCACCGGCGCGGGCGGCGCCAGGCTGCGCACGTGGCGCACGCCGTGCGCGTTGCCGCCCGCCGCGCGCGCTGCGGACACCACACCGCTCAGCACGCGCTGCCACCCTGTCTTGGCTACGGCCGGCACACACACCCGCGACACGGTCCGACAACACAGTACTTCGTGCCACCTCATGACATATTTATATGCATCCGATAAGTAAATTTGTGCGGCGCGCTCGTGTACTTATACATCCCATTATAATGCATTTATGCGAAGCGGTATAGGCTCCGATTGCAAAAGCAAGACAGGGTGACAAACATTAGGAACGGAATTTCATTCAGCGAAGCGTTCATTCGTTTTTATGCTAATTCAAACTTACCTCACACACGCATAGTAACGATATAATAAAATAAAGTGTATATTACACGTAATTTAATAGACATCAATATTCTAATAAACATATTGAAAATTTGGTCTTTGTAATAGTAACCCCAAATGTGCCTAAAACTTAGTATTGCCAGTAAATAAAATTTAAGCATTATTAAACCATTTCCGTGTAGGTTTAAATTTTCAATTTCTAATATTAGTAGGCGAAGAATCTTTGATATTATGACCACATACTCCCATTACTATTTAGCATGCAATACGGTATTATTTGGATCGACGGGGTCGGGTTTTGTCTCATAACTCACCACTTCCGGGGTATTTAACAGATTTTACCGGATGAACTTCTAGCATATTGAAGAGATCAGCGAGCATTGCTACTAAATTTTGACGCATGGACCTGAAAACAAGTAACGACAAAATCAATAAATGCGACTCTCCCTCCTTTTTCTAGCACAGAGGCCCTAGTGTGAGTTTCATTTAGCCATTTACACCAAACGCAGTGAGCGCGTTCGGCGTTCCGATTGGCCCTGGATTGGTGACGGACCAATCGGAGCGCCAAACGCGCTCACTGCGTTTGGTGTAGATGGTTAAATGAAACTCACACTAGGGCCTCTGACGTCTTCAAAGTTAAAAACCACCAAGATCACATAAGAAAAAAATTACACCACCACCAACAACAAGTCACACAAATCTAATCAATCATACCAACCCTCTCATATAGGTAACATCCTCAGGCATCATATGGAACACATTATGTGGCAGGGCCGTCCTACAGAACTCGTGGACCAGCATAAGATTATGTAGACAGTCTTGTATGGAGGCCATGCGGCCCACGCGCACAGCCGTCCGGGGTATCGCGTCCGGACAGTAGAAGGAGATCAACGCCGCTAGCGCAGTGCCGTCGCAGATTTCTTGGAGACTTTTCAACATCGGAACGTGCGATGATGTGTCTTCCTGGAAATTATAAAGGTTTTCGCTATAGTCAGGTTCGAAGTAAAAGTTTAATACAAAACACAGGGTGAAATTATACAAAACTTAATCCTGGATAGATGTATGGTACATCAGAAGGACAGGTTGTAACTTAACTCCGCATTTATTATACACTACAGGATAAGTTTTTATCCAGTGCGCAAACTGTAACGATGAATTCAGCATCTCATTCGAGACCCCCCCAGCGCAGCAATTTTTCGTCATTTATGCAAAAAAAAATGAGCAATTCTATAGATTTTGATCGCGTAGGTATTGCACTTTTCTATGAAACAGCTGATTTTTTTTTGTACAACCGACGAAAAATTTATATGCTGGGGGGGTCTAGAATGATATGCTGAATTCATGGTTACAGTTTGCGCACTGGATAAAAACTTATCCTGTACAAGGAGGTAAGACATCAACTCTAGACAATGATTTACAGATTTCTTGCTGAACTTAAAAAATGTTGCGTCTTTTGGGAGTTGAACGCGAACTTATCAATATCTAAAGCGAAAAATCTATCGTGATCAATCGATGCACTGATGTAAGCTGCTAATTATCTATTACATAATTAATATTTTTTTTCAGGGATAGTCATACTAGAATCATGCTAAAGTTAAGATTAACATCTAGTTGTAACGATTATAAATTTAAGAAATGCAGCCCAAGCAAGGTCTCAACTTGCCTTCACTGGCAAATACCAAATACTTCAACGAAAATAGACCAAATGGATGAGAGATTATTTTTAATAGAGTAACCGTTGAGAATTTTTGCCGGTTCTTCAACATAGGAAACGACCAATTGGAATCGTGGTGGAAACCTAGCTTCTGGCGTAACATAATTGCCATAAGCACCCATATGTGTGTGAAATTTAATATTTTGACTAGCAAACCCATTTTTAACCGACTTTCAAAAGGAGGAGGTTCTCAATTCGTCGGAACCTTTTTTTTTATATGTAAATAAATAAATACATTTTGGCATTTCTGGTTTTGCGTTTTATAAGTGAGAGAGATCCCAATCTCAATCATTTTGTGTAATAAGCACCTCGGCCTTGTTGAGCGCAGCACAGGCGGCGTTGATCCAGCACAGCAGCCCATCCTCGTGCGGCGCGCCCGGCGTGTTGCTGAGCGGCGGGGCGCCCGCGCCGAACCGCTGCGCCGCCGCCGCCACGCGGTCCGGCGTCACCACCTCGCGCGCGTATAGCACCATTAGTGCTTCTAACACAGCCATGTGACCGCTCTAGAAATGGACAGGACATTTTGTTAGTTATAGGTGCTTCTTCAGACACTGCTTCAATCATATGGCAAGTAATAAGGAGGGATGAAACGCATGTAACTAAAAGAGAGATGCATATAAATTTTGATGAAGAGTCAATGATAGCGTTATAGTTGACAGGGAAGGGAAGAATAAAACGTGTTGCGCCGACCCAAAAGTAATATGGGACAAGGACAGAAATACGTATGATGATACTTATTCAGAGGTCTCAGCACAAAGTATGTGATAATAGCTCATGTCATGGTTAAAATGGCTTGAATACCACAATGAATAATCCTCCCGTAGGGTAAAATACCCTACTTCTAATAGACCTAGTACACACAATAGATTAAACACAGTAATGGAGGGGCGGTATAGAACAGCCCTGCCCCTGACCACTGTCTGACTGTGTAGACACGGACTCCCCCATTACTCGGTCAGCGTAGCGTCTGATAGCGGGTTGACTGCCCCGGGTGGGCTAGACGTGCGTTGAAGTAAGGCTAGTCTTTGAGAATACTTCAGTACTTCTTATTAATAACAAGCAGGGTATGGTGTAAGGAGATGATATAAACGGCGTGAAGGACATCATCACGCAAACTTTACCATGAATTCAGCACATGGATTCACACACTCCAGCGTAGAACTTTTTTAACCGTTTAGGTACTGCACTTTTGTGTGAAATTACTGTTTTATTTTTTATAACCGACGAAAAATTTCAGCGCTGGTCTAGTATCATGTACTGTTTACGCGTCGATGTTCTTTACACCTTATATATCTGCCTAAACAAAATGGCTGATTGCCAGCCAGGTTCGAAATAAAAACATGAATATCCTCTTAATTCCTCAAATGTATCAATAAAAAAAATACATCCATTAAGTTACACTTGCATAAATAAGTACAAGAATTTACATAACAACAATAATATGCACTTTACAGATTATAATCAGCAGCACAGATTGTAGCATAAATAGACAATAAATTAACAATCATAATAATTGTGCATAATGAACATTGAACAAGTATTGCTTTGTTCCGTATGACTTAATTGATCGTTTTAGAATATGTTTACACTTCATTTGCTAATGCTACCATCAGTCGCTTGACCAAGTTTCCCCTGTTTGTCAACACCTGCATTCACGGCCGAGAAAATAATGGATTACTGTGTCAATTGTGTTTTCACCCTCAAGGAAAACGTGCACAAATAGAGTAACTGTCACCTGTATAAATGCTATGACAATAGATGACGTAACACATGTAATTCCAGATAGAAACTGTTTATCATTCTCCGTGATATCTCTTGGATTAACATTCCCTAGAACGATGTTTATTTTTGTGATCAATGCTTAATGCCACGTGAGCCCTGATAGCATCGACGGCTTGTTGGTTTTTTACCACGCTCAATTGACTACAGAATTGAGAAAATCTCATCAAAGGAGGCCTTAGGAGTTTTGATTGGCCGTTACATTAGTTCAGCTTCGAACACTTCATTCACACTCTGAAGGCTGGATGGCAAACACGAATTAAATGTGTATCATTTACGAGTATGTTTAGGTACTACAACTTATGTTTTTCTTGTCTGTGGGCTTAACGACAATCTTGCTGTATCAAGTATGCAGAAAACAACCATCGAAACATTTACCTATGCAATGATAACTTATACATAATACTTGCATGATATCTATAAATATTATTTCATACTATTTGCATTGATAAGATAAAAGTTAAAACTTATCGTTCCATTTTTTTGTCTCTGTATATCTATATAGGATAGATTTTTAACCAGTGCGCAAACTGTAACCATGAATTCAGCATATCATTCTAGACTCACCCTAACGTAGAAGGTTTTCGTTGGTTATACAAAAAAAAAAAGCTAGGGAGTCTAGAATGATATGCTGAATTCGTGGTTACAGTTTACGCACTGGTTAAAAAAATATCCTGTATACTAGCTTCTGCTCGCGACCTCGTTCGCGTGAAATTTCTTAGTCCCCGACCCACCCCGTCGCATTAAATACCCGCACTATTACTTCTCGCTTAGCGTTTCTTCTTTTTCTTTTTGCTTGCAATTTGTAGGACCTCATATTCAAATCAAATTACAGTTCATGATTGAAGTTCAATGTGACATGCAGTCTGCAGGACCTTTATTATAATATTAGATTTCCAAAGCCATAGCGAGTGCCTGCAACAACTTAATAATCTACATAGCCTACAAGATAGGCATTTGCCATTTAATTCTTGCCCGCGAAATAAAGGGACCTTATTGACGATGCTAAGCACTATGCTCTAGGTGTCGAAGCAAAGTCCGCAATAATGCATAAGTAATTACTGGAAGCCGGTCCGTTATAGACAACGCTTAGTAATCTGTTTACTTGACTAGTCCAGCTCAGTCTGTTACTACATATACGTGCAAGGAATTTCAATCAAGATAACTGATATTATGTATTCAGTGTTTTCCTTTCGTTTACGCTATTCGACGTACGAAGTGGTGCTCTATAACGGTGGTATCTACAACTTTTGAGTATTTGTAATAGGAGGTATCGATAAAATTAAAATCAGGAGCTTGAGCTACATCTATCCATGTTTTATATATCCGTCAACTGATATCTTATAAGCTTACCAGTAGGACAAATTACAATAAGGTTTATATTGTTTCTGCACGGCGTTCAAGGTACTGGATTCAACAATCATACTTCCCGGAGTGTTCACTATTATTCCAATTAACAGAATCTAGTCGCCTAGACACCAACTTGCCTAGAATTATCGATTTTCCGTAGCGATATTCAACTAACTGGCTCCTGCCAATGGAAGTCAGATAGGTATATCATAGAAAATATCTTATGGTACTCAACAATGGTGCAGCTTTTCATCAGTGCTTCTAGAAACATATTTATTTACTTTAAAACTTTCTAGAACATCGAATATTGAAGCCTTGTTTTATATATTAGTTCAGTTATAGATAAGAGTCGCAGACCCTCTTTACATTATATTTTCTACGATTAAGATTCCTAAATCTTCAGCTAGTTCATCAGATACATACCATTTTGAGAGGATTAGTTTGTATGAGCACAGTTTCGGTGAGCGCGCAGTCAGGCGGGTCAGACACATGCACGCCCTTCCTCGCGAAGGTCTGGAGTATGTTCCAATGGTTCAGACTGTGGTAGTTGGGGTCGGAGTACATGTTGGCGAGCGCTAGGCAGTACAGCTCGGCGTTCGCCAGACCGCCAACTATAGGCGGCTTGAGGTGTTCTTGGTCCTGAAATCGAAAATTTTGGAAGTTAGATAAGGAATGACATATTGGAAATTGTAAGGAGTTTATAGAACACAAAGTGTAGGCTGTGGGTGTTGTGTCACAGACAATATGGTTCTTAATAATGGATGCAGATCTCCATACAGCAAAAGCAGCCCAAAACCTGTTTATCAATCTGTAAATTGCAGGGTCCAGATATTTGAGCTGTAAGTAGGAGTATTAGAAGAAATAAAGAAAATATTCGTGTATTTATAGTAGGTTCCTCAAATATTAGGATCACACTGATCATAAATCATTGGATAAAGGAGCTTAACAGACCAGTTTGCACGCATCTTGCGCAAATCACTAAGATTTAGTATAAAGTCTGTTGAAGACCGGTAATCCTTGTCTTACGCCATTGATTTATTACCAAGATGAAGTCTATAAAATATTAGTAGACATCTCAATACCATTACAAAAGAGATGCATCAGAAGAAAATGCAACAGACAAATGATGAAATGCAACAGAAGTCGATGATGCAACTGAATTCGACTAAAACCATAACAAAATGCATTTATTTGCACTAAAAACGCAACGGTTCACGGGATGGGCTCTAAACCCACTTCACTATAGGAGTCAAAACTTAGTCGTGGGACGAGTAATAATAACGTGTTATATGACCGTGTGAGGGTCGCAGGAGTTCGTTGGATGCGGGAAGCACAGAACCGGTCGAAGTGGCGGAGCTTAGGGGAGGCCTATGTCCAGCAGTGGACGACTATCGTCTGAAATGATGATGATGATATGACGTTATTATCACTAGTCCCACAACCAAGTTTCCAACTCTAAACGAGAACTAGGTCTTGGCACACATAACTACGTAACTTCGAAACTTTATGTAACCTTCCCTGGAGCTGAAGATATGCCATTTCTGGAAGTAGGCGTAACTTGCAGGAGTTGTAAGATTCTTTGCAATCTTTGGTCTACACTTGGCTAGTAAGAAACTAATTAAGAAAATGATTATAAATCTGAGATGTTTTTATTCAATAAGGGGCTCATAACATCGGTCTTGCTTGGCGGTAAACGATAGATGAGGTCTATGAAAAGAGCATAATACTCAGAAGATGCCTGTTTACTCTTACTGTTCGATATGTAAATATTTAAAAGATATTTCATTGTTTAAATATACATTTGAAAGATAATTATAGAGAGAAGTAGGTTCAACTTAATAATAAAGACCCAAGACAGGTATGGGGACACTCAGGGGTCAGTGGAAAATGTTTCCGAGGAATTCTAGTAATTTCGGACGGTCTAAAACAAATTCCTAACTACGACGCGGGTCGTCATAATAACAGACATGAATACTAATAAAAACGTTCGCCATGTACACAATGTTGGGAGCGCTGATGAGCCCTGAATCTAGATCAATGTTAGGTCACGTCCTATTTTTAACGGAGCGAGCTACTTAGCACTACTTTGCTTTAGTGGTTTTTAGTATATTCCCGATTGAGATAGACAGTGTTTAATGGAGGGCTGTAAGGTTCAAATTGACGCAGATTTACTAGGGCGAATATGCCAATGAAAACGTTCTTATCGTCAGATTATAGTGAATTAACAGTCACGTTATTTTGCTTCATAAAAAACGAATGTCAAGGACATTAAGTACCATTCAGAAAAATCATTTGTAAACAATAATATACTTAATAATAAAAACGTGAACTTCGCATTATTTTAATGAAGAATCTCAATGTCAAGATCTCTTGTATAAAAACAGTGTTAAATGATTATGTTTATTCATAATACAGTTATGGATTTGCAAATTACAATAAATCCTCTTAAAGAACCACCTGAACAAAGCATATTAAGAATCTATTAATAAATGTAAGCAATTTAAGGCGTGTAAATGCGTCAGAAAATGGGGTGAACACATTAACCTTGGTAGTACAGGTGCGGCTAGACCAGACGATGCCATCATTTGTAAATAACATCCCTAACACATACGCACTTTCATAAACATTTGCTACCAAACCGGTATTGAAAGCAAAGCTTTTAAAAGAGACATGAGCTTTCCACCTGTGCAAATTAGTATTTAAAAACTTCATTATTTCTTCATCAGATTTAATTACCGAAACCAGTATTTTTTTTATTTCCAATCTTAAAAATAATCCAACCAGAGGTCAGTGACTTTCAACATTTAAATATTGATTACCGAACGAAATAATTACATCAGAAATTGAATGTTAAGTAGTCACGCTGTCAACAATCCTAGATTCGGCAACGCGGCTACGGCTAAGTCCAGTAGATTAGGCCAAACGAGAAAAAAACTGGTTGTATTGCAAAATCGAAATATTACAACATAAAATTACCATCTCATTGACCATGAAGCGCTGACAAACGAAACGTGTGAAATATGGCCGGCCAATACTGGCCTCGATAGCTCTCACTTTTAATCTCGATTCTTAACAATACCGTATCGATACACACGCATTCAATGCAATTACATAGAGTGAATGGTTTTCTTAATGACCACCCCGGTCTTGGTTTTTATGACAGACATTTGACAGAATGTTTGGCTACCAATATTGTGCAAACTCGATAAATGGCCAATTCATACCGTTTCACCTCATCAATGACTCGTAAATATCTGTATAATTCTAAAAGCTTATCGAAAAGAGAAATGTTATTCTATTCAGAATATTGTGTGGTGTACCAAGACAATAACTTATATGAGCAAGTCACTAAGTAAATATTTTATCAGACTACAGTCGATTTTCAACAAAATTCTCGCTCACTAAGACTAAATTCGGAGCCAATAAATTATTCAGACAAGGATAGGGGATCCTTGACCTGAAGAGCAACGTAAAGAATTTGAGAAATAAGGAATAGTGTTGCACACCTTATTCAAAACAGATTCATTGACGACGTAGAAACTACACCAATTTATGGAGTACCATGCTAACTGATGACCAACTCCAAAAGTCAACAACTAATCGTATTCGAAAAATTACAGAAGACCTGCTTACACTAAATTCACTAAAGGTGTGTAGCCAAATCAATGCGTAGGGACTTTGTAACTTGAGCTGAACTTCAAATTACTGAGGCTAACAAGGAAAGTTCCACATAAAGGATTACCTAACACAGTTTCTTAACAATCCCCAGGCGATACCCGAACCTATTTCGTAAATATTGAACTGTACGGACAGCAAAATCCCATTACACAGGATCCATTCACGGCATTCACCTTTTGCACGTATCGCCACGTTGTTCAAAGAAAACTATTCTTCACAATAGATTCTATTGCTTTCGTTGCAAGATAACAAACTTTGTGTTGAAATTGTTGAAAATGTCTTTCATGTTATTGTTGGACAGATCATCGGTCATCATCATAATCATTTCAGCCGAGAGACGTCCACTGCTGGACATAGGCCTCTCCCAAAAGGGGGGTTTTGCCATAATCGCCACGCTTGCCAGGCAGGTTGGCGATCGCAGTATGGTATGCCATTCTCTAGTACGTCCCTTAGAGCTATTACGCACTGTCGACTTGTCGCCGGCGACACGGTCGCTCGGCGACCAAAACATAGGCAACGACCGACGACCAAGTGCGTAACCACCTATTTAAACTGTAGTAAGTCACAGTCGACAGTGCGTAATGACACTTAGTCGCCTTCTACGACACCCACGGGAAGAAATGGGATGGTGCTATTCTATTACGTCCGGCACCACACGGAACATCGGTCACGATCATGATCATCGCTCGCTTGAATCTAATCTAATACCTTTATACGAGCAATTCTTGTATATATGTAGGTATTTATATAATCTGAATCTCGGAAATGGCTCCAACGATTATCATGAAATTTAGTATGCAGGGGTTTCGGGGGCGATAAATCGATCTAGCTAGGTTTCATTTTTAGAAAACGTCAAAGCAACAAAAAAAACCGAGCTAAGCGCGGTCATCCAGATAAATTACACTAATAGGAACAATGGTGCAGACGAAAAGAAACGCCGACGCGGCAGCCAGACGGGACCAATTTGAAGTTGCAGTTAAGTTGACTTGGAAAAGTATTCGAGGAATCATTTAAAAGTTTGTTTTAGGTAAGACCTAACATCCCATCTCTTCCCGTGGGTGTCGTAGGAGGCGACTAAGGGACTTACTAGAGAATGGGCAGCAGCGTTCTCTATGCATTTTACCACCACACTGCGATCGCTAACCCGTCTGCCAAGAGTGGCGATTATGGAAAGCCTCCCCAAATTGGGAGAGGCTTATGTCCAGCAGTGGAAGTCATCCGGCTGAAATGAAGATCTAACAGAGCAGGGAAAGCAGTGGTAGCCTAGTGGTGACGGCCAAGACTTACGCTACAACTTGTAGTATCTGACATAGACAGACGCTTTAGTTTGTGATAAATTATTTCATGCCCCGTGCTCTCAAAACGGTGAACGAAAAACAAAAATTCGGATTGTGTACTAGAACCAAAAATTCGAAGACGTTTAACAAGTAACAACCCGAACTGAGCCAGCGTGGTGGATTATAGCCCACTCCCTCACAGAGAGGAGGCTTGTGTCCCAGCAGTGGGAACGTTATACGCTAATTATGATGATAATGATGTGTAAATTTGAAGTAAAAGTAGATTGTCCGAACAAGTATTATAGAGAAAACTGACAAGATATGAGTCACAGACGATCACGCAACTTCAGATAAACAAAATCAGTGTTTTCAGCGATTTAAAGAACGGTTTCTCAAAACAAAGAGCTGTGAAACCAATGAAACGTTATTTGTATTGATTGTCTCGTACAGTCCTATGACCATTACGTAATAATAAATTGAAATAGATTGATTAAAGGTCTGTGTGGGCGACATTCGCCGAACAACATTTAGCTGGGTGAGTTTACTGATTTATTAGATACGGGATTTATTATTCAAAATAGTCTGTACAACAGGAAAAACATCACATTAATCAATAGCTCGTCATGATACACAGAATGCTTTATTTTGTTAGCTTTTAAGATGTGGTGGCATCTACAACGACGACGACGCATGCGAACTACGCATCAATGACCTGACGTCACAAAAATCCTGCATCGCGCAGAGAGTTTACTGCTCGACTAGTATTATACAGGATAAGGTTTTATCCAGTGCGTAAATTGTAGCCATGAATTCAGCATATCATTCTAGACCCCCCAGCGTAGAAATTTTTCGCCAGTTATACAAAAAAAATCAGCTGTTTCATAGAAAAGTGCAATACCTACACGGTCAAAATGTATAGAACAGCTGATTTTTCTTTTTGTATAACCGACGAAAAATTTCTACGCCCCAACGTAGAAATTTTATAGAATCTCTTCAGAAAATCTTGTCTAGAATGATATACTGAATTGATGGTTACAATTTGCGTACTAGATAAAAACTTATCCTGTTTATACACAACATCCCGACACCAACCGTCCGCCCCGACCGTTGCTGGATGAAGTGCCAGCCCGCGCCGCAGCTGAGCCTGTAGATTTAAACTCCCCGTTTAATAATAATAATGATACGATCCAGCCTGTCCCTACTTGCTGTCCCCCTATCAGTTACGCCCTGAGCCGAGTCCCGTACCCAACTGGGGTTGCCCTCATCGTGCAGCCGCTTAGTAATTTAAGTAGTTTAACGCAACTGGCTGGAAGCTTTGTGTTTTCTTAAGGCAATCACAGGATAGTCCGGTTAGGCAGTCACGGCATCTCTAGGTCAACTGCGAGATGCCATTCCCAAAAAAAGAAAAAATCTTCAACCGTCGGGAAGTTGCCCACCTGACACAACACTCGTCTGGTCGGAGGATCTGCCCTTATCCATAGAATATGAGTAAACTTTACACACTGTTCCTCATACCTCATTGCTCACTGTACCGCATTGTTCTCACATACAGAAGCAACAAGAATAATGTTCCCAAGATTTTGTAATATCCAACTTGATTTTAAGAGCGGAGTTTCTTGCCCGTTCTTCTCCATAGAGATCTAAGTTTTGGAATGGGCAACTAGCTTCAACTTTCCAACTGATCGACTTTTTGACAATTCAAAAGTGCCTGTAAATGGTTTAATTGAAATAAATGCTTTGAGTTTGAGTTTGACCTGTAGGTATAAATACCCTATTACCAAAAGCTAGACAGAGTATCAAGCTTTGCCAAAAACGTTTATTGCATTGTAAGCACTACCATAAGCGATGTCGCTATCTGACCTTTTGACAAACAAGACTGTGAACCTCCAGTACTACTATAAAAACATTATATGCTTGCTTTCATTGCTCGAACATTGAAATATTTTACTGTCACAAAAATATAATTAAGTACTCAGCCCGAAAAGAGAGAGCATTATAGAGACACATGCAACATAGCAGCAAAATAGCATAGCATAAGCATAGTAGCATTATTGAGCATTTATAGAGAGCATTTTTGCTGTAAAAATGAGCTCGTCTGTATGATTTCGTAGAACAACAGTTATATCGGTATCCATACACTATTTGAATCAAGTGCTCTCAACTAATTAACTTATCTTCGGATCAGATCGTTCACACGCTCGTGAGAACCACGCTGGGCATCGTGCCATCTACCAAAAGAAACTTCACCGACTTTTTGCCTTTGTTAGCTGTTGAGCTATATTTTCGCCTGATGATAGTAAAAGAGAACTCTTATTGAACTCGTAAGTGATGTATAAGGTGCCCTGACATCAATTTGTTTCGTATTTCGTAAACTTACAAGGAAAACGTTCGCAGAAATTTTGCGTAAAAAGAGCGTGAAACATAATGGAAGCTGTAATTCATTTCCACGGATGGCATATCAGATTGTACGATCAATTCGCGAGACAGTCCAAAGGTTGAAGCACAATCTCACGATTTGAACATCGTCGTGCATTCGAGCAGAACCATTTTGGACTTGAATCCTCTTTCTCAAAATTAATCATAGCCTTACCTTTATGGATAAATATGTATTTTCAATTAAAGCCCGCGTATAGTTCACATTTTGATGACACGTCATTGAGGTATATATTACCTCAATGTGACACGTCTGATAAAAAAGAAACTATAATATAACCCGACCATAAACCCGGTTAAAAGCAATCCTAGCGAGTTCACAAGCCCTGGCGATTATGAGTCGCAGGCAAAATAACTAGTAGGAACAGTTATTAGCACACACTTTCAAAGACTAGCACCATTCACAGCGTCTCATTAACACGAAACATGTGAGTACTCCTGATCAACACTTCCTATGAGATTTTAAACCTGACGTGCACATAATTAAGCGGCGCGGCGCATCACAGACGCATCGAGACGGCGACAAGTCGACAGCGTCTGGCTGCAGGCTCGGGTCAAGGAGAATGGCGTCGAAGCCGGCGACAAAATGCCATTATTTAATCAGTAATTCGCACATTTTCTTCAGTTCAGTCATGTCTACGGCTGGAGCATTGGTGTAGGCGGAAACTGTTAGCCTCTCGTAGTGATAACTACATTTCTAGTAATGGGTTTTCTAACTATTAGCGTCAAGATATTGAAGTTTATTTATGTTCAGTCATAACTTCACCATAATTTTACGTAATTATGGTTCAGAGCAAGAACCAATAAAAGACACCAAGTATGGACAGTAATCGTTACTTAACTTAATCCGCTTTACAAGCTTAAATTATTCAAACATCTTATTTGGATCTTGTAAAGGCATAATGGTATCGTTACATTAAACCTGAGAATGAATCATAAAATCCCAATATGCTGCAATAAGCCTGGTACTTACAATGCTGAATCAAATTGATACAACTCAGTAATGGCTTTGAGTCATTCATTCATCGAAACTAACTTACCAAGCTTTAGAGAAAAAAACGTGTGAATTTTTGTATGGACATGTTGGTCAATAGACACTTGCCTCTTTAGGCACAGTATTGGCAATGATTACATAATATTTATTTTTATCATTATTTTGACAGCAAAGGAGACTGAGATGAATGTTGATAGATAAAATTGTGCGTAACGTTACACAATCTAACCAATATCTGATTAAGACACATTTTCTTTTGAAATAGTAATTAATATTGAGAATATGAAATTATTATAAAACTAATTTCAAACTTCTTAAGTAAGTTTGAAGGTTGGGCTAACAGAAAATAATTATTCAGGACCGATACTGAAGGTTTGTTTTAAATTGAGCTTAGTTTTCAAAACAAAAGCTATCCGTTCTACTTTGACGAACGTCCTAAGAAAACACTGAAGCGTGGCAACCTGAAATCAAAACCTAGTCCACCGTTTAATAACACATACACATACACATACAGTTACTATGAGGTCGACCGGCACGAAAACAAGAACTATTGAAAGACATACACATATTTTTGCATTCATAATAAGGAAAATATTTATTATATCATCTGCATAACATTAAGTACTAGTCAAAACATATTACTTAATTGGATAAGTCCTAAAATAAATCCGGAAAACCATCATCCATGTGTAATAAAGCCAGCTGAGTCACCAGTCACCGGCGAAAAGAACAAAAGATCGCCAGTTTCCCAAAGGCGGAAACGACGTAGACTATTTTTAAAGCGACGCGACAATTTTACTTTTTGCCTCTTTTGGAACAGATGGACATTCCAAATTCAACTCTATGTCCTTGACTATCGGAAATTTTCCTCCATAGAAGATCACTTCCCGAAAAGTAAAAATATCCTGGTACAACAGACGAATATGCGTTCATTAGAGAATATTTTCGACATGGAAAGCGGTTAAAGGCATTTTCGATGAGCCAGAACACCGCGACTTATAACATTTCAAAAGGACATTCGTTATTTATATGGATTAAAATCGGTTTGTCGTAGTACAAAATACAAAACAAGGAAATAAACCCTCTGTTTAATCCATGTAAAACTGGATACTGATTTTATTGCGTTGGCCGTTTTATGCCCTAAGGAAATAGACTTTATTGAATAGTCATCTTTATTGGTCGATACTAAGAACGTAGGCCTCAGGAAATAATTGGTCACAGCTTTTTGCCGATGTCTGGTTATCGACCCCTGAAACAAAGCAATATCATTCAAGTAACCTTTGTTAGGGGTTCAACCAACTCAACAATGTCTACGAAAATTTCAAAAGGAACATCCGACGAAACAAAATACGCATCAATCCCAGATCCACCCACGCATTCAATGAACAGTTATCCAAAGATATTAGCAAACAATAGTTGATTCAGATGATAGAATTAAATTATTGCTATTACACATTACTGTAATGAAGCGTGACTCGATTGAGATCAGATAAATGGTAACCTGATTTGATTTTTCCGATCCGAACTAGCTTTTACAGACTTTTTAGAGAGATTGAACTACTTAATTTTGAACTTAAATAATGTATCGTCCGATCCAATTTCATCCTAAACTTTATCGGCTGAAAACTTTTAACTGCTCTAGATTCTGCTTAAATAATCTTTTCTAACCTGGATTATGGAAGGGGCGCGTACACAATGTAAATTGGAAATCTGTGAGCAAATCCCAAGGGAACTTTAGATTGCTGTGTTCTCATGCCCTAAGTACAGATATATCTGATCCAAACATAGTGGTCCTTGAACTCGTTCGCAACAACAATCGTTAATGGACATCCGTTGTATACCAATGATGAATGAACAGGCTTCTTAGAAATCATCGGAGAAAGGCTTACAAAACAAATCATAATCTCGACGGCTATTTCCAAAACGAGAGAATCAAATTTTGATTCTCTCGTTTTGGAACACGTGGAGTCGTGGATAACTAAAATAATTGCTTGTACAAATCTCTTTGATAAAGGTTATGAATATAGGTACGAGTACTTGATATTAATTACATAGTACTATTAGTAATCAAGACAAATTGAATTTCAAAGGGATTACGTAACCAAGATAACGGTGAAGATACTAAATCTTAGATATCATCTTAATTTACGGTGTGGCTCAGACAGCCTTAACTCTCTAAGGTTATGAAGACCTAGCAAAGTATTCCCTTTTGTGTAAGAATAAGGAGTATTGCCAATCTTCCAACAAAACAGTTCTTAAATAAGTTATATCATAGACTGCAAAATCACAAATTAATTCCTTAGCTACAAGACATTTTGTTTAAGAATCACTTGAGAACTGAAAGAACAGCGTATCCCCCTTACATTTCTATTATGATTCCGCTTCTTTCTTGTCACAGCCATTGTGTTACACGAAAAACCACCACCGGGTCAAATAAACTCATAAGGACGTAATAACTAAAGACACTCCTATAAGCACATTTTGTTCACTGCTGAAAGCTCGCGTGACACTAGTTACCAACCCCAAGCTACTGTGGCAGGATGGTTGCGATCAATATTGTACCATGTTCATTCTGAACTTTTAATTCAAGGGCAGCGTTTTCGAGCTGGCAGCTGATAAAAATGGATTACGTATGAAAGGTAAAATCGAAATTCCCGATCGATTTGACATTGGACATGTGGCTGGCTTGGCATTGGTTTTATTTCGTGGGGTTACTGCTTTCTTTATGGCCGTTTCCGAGGTTATGGAGATTTCGGGGTCGACAACGGCGGTCTTGCCTGACGAACTGTTTCCAAAATCTTCATGCTTATTTCTATAATATCAATTGAAAAGCAAGTTGAATTTAAATTAAGTTATCAAAATGGAAAAAAATATTGAATGTAGAAACACCATCATTACATAACCACCATATGGTGCATTAATCTGATAAAACCGGTCATATCATAAACTTTAATTTGCGCAATATCGCATTAACCGATTCTGTTTAAGGAAATTGAACTTATTTTGGAATCAGATTGTAAAATCAGCAAAAAGTAGTTCTGACAATTTTACTTCGTTAAAAGATCTGCACGAAATAAATAAACAATGAAATGAAATAGGTACAGAAAATATCGTAACAGAAGGCTGAAAAATAAAAGGGGTCGAGATAAAAGGTCAATCATGTAGGCAGCCTGTGGAGATCCACAACCACAGTAGGCAATTTCTTTTATATTAGTCGATAGAGCAGTCCCGAGCTAGGAAACTAATCTCCTTTACGTAATAGTTTCTATTTACTGTGCAATGGCGAATACACTTTTATTAAAAGCAATTCGATGTTGAGCTGAAGTATTTTAATGATTGCGTAATGAGCCACTGCATTAGCAATAACAGCTCTGAAATATGAAGCCTGCCTCCATTTGAGACAATATCCGTGATCTAATCAAATCCAATGCAGACGTGAGTAGGTACGATCAACTATAAATAATTCGAACCATAAAACTGTATAAACATACAGACTTCGAATGTGTTTATTATCTTAAGCCAATGATGAGCGAGGAAAGATATAAGCAAAAGGAATATTAACTGTTTACAGCAGTGGAAGCATCTATTAAAACCGAGTGTAGTTGTATACAAACGGATACGAGTACAAATGTAGTGGAAATTCAAGTTGAGAAATGTCTGAACATTGACCGTGCTTAGGGGCAACGTTCTTTTATCTGCTTCATAGGATCTAATGTTTGTGGCTGCAGTTAGTATATTACAAGAGATAACAGCAACACTTCACGTTAACGTCGAACGGCAGGCTTTTTCATACTTTCGTATATTCGTCACGCTTTCTTGGGTAAATACTGTCTTACTGATGGTAGTTTTATAGGCACCCATATATTTATGCTGATAATGCTGTGTTAGTTTCAAAATACCTGTAAGTATAGGTTAGAATGACCTGTTTACCGATACCGATAAGGATTGCGGGGTTAGAGGGCGACGCTCTATGCTAACTACCTACGTGAGGGAAATGGGCAGTAACTGACTAGCGTATATTGCTGACCCAAAACTAGGTTTCGCATTTTAGCAAATGCTTTACGAGGTTAGAGGATAATACGTCATAGTAAATGACAGCTTCGTAGCTGGTTCGGAAATAACTAATCGTTTCCTCGAACGCACAAAACCTTAACCGAGGTTAAAAATGTTGACCCTGTGACATTTAGACGACAATTATGAATCGGATATTAATCTGACGCTTATCATATTTGAAACGGAATAAACGATCCGTAAATAAACTCGAGTTACAATACAATAGTGACCGCGACGGGACAATCAGAAAAGTTGGCAAACAAAAAGTTACGTCTATGTAGACTGTTAAAAAAGGCAGAATACGTTACTAATCAAAATCAGGTTCTTTTTTTTTTCAATGCTTCATTTGCTTGCTTTATCACAAAAACAGAACTCGATTACTTCCAGTGAAATCTACCTTTCGTTGATTGACGATTGCCCCTGTGCCTCGGAAACCACGTGAAGCCGTTAGTCCCGCTGTCATTCGTAAATGTTTGACAGTCGTTACGAGTAGTCACAAGCCCAAAAGTCTGACAACCAGTCTTATCAAGGGCTATCGTGTTACCCAGTAACTGGGGTTGGGGAGGTCCGAGGTCGCTCCATGTAAAATACTGGTATTCAGCTGCCTCCGGTTAGAGTAGCCAACCCCAACATAGTTGGGAAAAGCCTAGGCCGATTGATTAAACAAAGCTTGATTACTTTCTGTGACATTTACCTCTATGTAAACTGAATATTGATTGACGGTTGTAGTCGACTATCGACTCCTTTCACATTTTCTTTTTGGGTGCCATGGCTAGTAAAAAGAAACCTTAATGTAGTTACGTCATGTCTAAAGTCTGTACGTTACACGAAACGCTATTGTAATTTATTGGCCTAACTATGATTACTGCTCAAATTCGGAGTAATCATTGTTGGCGAAAACGCAAAGGGAACCTTTTGTACTGATTATAATAGACCTTTTTCTGAATTCTGTTTTATAACCTGGTCGGTTTCAAATGTTGTTAGAAGTTGAAATAGACACGAAACTATACAGGGCCCATCCTGATACCATGGATTCAGTACGTAATTCTGAACCCTTTTTTTTCGGGTGGGAAATCATCAAATAACTTCTCCTGCTCTGGGCGGAGCGAGAGGGCTGTCAGACTTTTACTGACTAAAACCCACCCGTATGCCTTCAGTTACCTGTGTGCCAGGGGCCACGGTATCTCTGTCGAATAAATCGCACCCCTGACAGGCATCGGCCCTTGCGGACCCCACCTGTTCGTGCTGACATCTCTATTCTGAACCCTCGAATTGAAGTTTTTCTAATGTCCTATAAATACATTTAGACAGGACGTACTTTTCTATGACACAGCCGATTTTTTTTTTTTACCGACGGAATATTTCTACGCTGGGGGCATAGAATCATGCGCTGAATAGTTAGTTACAGTTGGCGCGACTCATTATTTCTTATCTTCCCGAAAATTTTATATTCAGGTGTATGGGCAGTTTCAGGAAGACAAGAAAGATGATATAAAACTATAAATAATCTAAATTACACAATATCAGTTTCATATCTGAAAATAAAAACAGAAAACTACTGGTATACCGAATTTGATCGATACCCGACAGGTGTTAGATTGACATTTTGGGCATCTGAGCGTGAGTAATCAATGAGAAAATCTAATTGTCTCGAAATTTGGAAACAATGGACTATTATAACAAGTCAAGGACAATGTAAGGCTTTAATGAAACGTCAAGTGGTATTATTTAGCATATTTTTCAGACCTGCTTGACAATTTATATGGAAAACACGGCATTGAAGAAAATATATGAAAGTAAAATGTTACCTCATGATCCCTGTAAAAGGGCTCCTGGAGATTATCTGGGACCCTGTTGTTGAACGCCTTCGTTAGCAGCCATTTGATTGATGCCCGCTGCTTCGACTGAAACAAAACAAAACAACATTTATTTCTCTATCATTCGACAATCAATAAAATTGAGTACTAAGTTTTACACGAAGTCCAGTTCCAGCGCCAAGCAATGGTATTTTTCTCGATAGAAAGTTTTGAACCACGGTCATTAAAACTTGCCTCTCATAAACTTTATTAGCTCCTTCACCAAGGCAAGGCTTAAAGCGGTTTGACCCAAATCCAGTTCCTATTGATCATTTCAACCTCGGCGCGACATATAAACTACTCGCATCTTAGGTCGTCATCTATCATTAACGAGGTAATAATTGCAATAGCAGTTCCATTGAGCCAGTTGTCGGCTGTCGATTGCCACAATTATTGTCAACCGCCAA
The DNA here is from genome assembly GCA_949091785.1 of Polymixis lichenea. Lineage (NCBI taxonomy): Eukaryota > Metazoa > Arthropoda > Insecta > Lepidoptera > Noctuidae > Polymixis > Polymixis lichenea. The sequence goes on from OX420937.1 coordinate 3,925,272, forward strand.
CCACTGCCGCGTTATGGCAACGTCCGCTTATTGTGATCGCATTGATCAATAAGTGGAACCGAGTGGTCCTTGTCCTAATTTGAGTACTGCACTATCATCTCTATACTTGTTAATGTGATAGCAGATGGCTTGATTGTAGAGAAGTTCAATTGAATTGACTCTTCGGCATAAGCGACAGCGCAAATACGTCGACGCATGTAATGTTACTGTCTGCATTACGGCAATTTTAAGTGGAAACGCCATGGTAAAGTCATATTTGTTACGGACCGAATCATATTTTAATTAGGAATGCATCCAATACCGATACCGATGCCGATATATCGGCGATACTCGAAGTTTGCCGATATATCGGCATCGACAATATTTTTATAGCCGATTCAGCGATACTTTTCAAATATCGCGCTTTAAAAATGTAATGTAAACGCGGGTATCTCGTCTATTTCGTTGCAAACGAGGCACTAACTAACTATGCTAAATATACTACTAACTAATCTCAACCTGACTATAGTTATAAACGGTTTTACTTAGTTTGTCCTGTTATTTGTTCTTTTTATATTAATTAAAAAAATAACATGACTTGTTTTATTTTTTTTACCTTCATTTTTGAAATCAATAAACGTATCGGTATCGATATCGGTATCGCCGACATTTTTATAAGAGCATCGGTATCGTATCGGAAAAAAGGCGTATAGAGGCATCCCTAATTTTAATCAACATACAACATGACGTTTTGACATACAACATTGCCAGAGGCACCCCTATTGTTCTAAAGAGATACAGTGGCCCCTGGCACACAGGCAACTGAAGGAACACGGCTGGGGTTTACTCAGTAAAAGTCTACATGCCCTCTCGCTCCGCCCAGAGTAGGAGAAGTTATTTGATGATTTCTCAACATAAAAAAAAAAATTCGCGGTCTACCTTAACGTATCGACCTCAAGTGCCATTCCGTTGCTGTTTCTGTCGTTGCAATTGCTGTCTAAACTGTTTAGTACGCGGTAAGTTTTGTTCATTACGAATACGATAAAGCTCCATAAAGTACAAAGTTCGTTCATTCGTTTTACGTCGCATGAATAACTTGCCAAACGCGCCTTAAGCACTTAAATATCATTACTTCATATACCTGATAATAAAACTTACATCACGAAACAACATAAAAATGATGTCATAAAATGTGACCGCGGAGAGCATAATCCTTATAGGTATGTGAATATTAAAGTACAATGTCAAGGTCATATGGATATTTCAGAATAATCAAATAAAACTATTGTCAGTAAGTGCACAGACGTCGAGAACCCCATCGCATCTCAATATCATCAAATTCGTCATGCAAGTGAGAAAGCAGGCACGCGAACCATCACTCTCTGTTATTAATTTACTGTAAACTAATAGTTAAAACATGCAAACGCATCACGATGCTGAGAAATCCGTTGTGATGCATAATTTTAATAACACGTACGGTTAAGCCACACGGCACGTTGAAACGATTCGAGGATTTCAGATTTGTATCATGGAGATTTTAGAAATTTTAAAATGAAAGGCTTATAAGTAACGTTGTGAGGTCTGTCACAGGAATATCAGTCAACAACTTAAAATTTTAACATAGCGATCAAAGAGTTGCATCAAAAACCGAACCAGCCCGGAATCACAAACAAAAATAAAGTTACTTTCAAAGCGGAAACATTATTAGAAAATGTCTGAAACATTGGAGAGAGAGACGAGAAAAAAAAAATGAACAAGATGAGCTTACTATCAATAACAGTATCAGAACGTCGACAAATCATAAAGCAGAAAGGTCGGGCGCGTGCCGGCGCATGCGGCCACGGTTAAAAATAGTCCACGGAGACACTCCCAAATAGGAAGCTACTTGGACGGGCTCGATCAAGAATGTTATAGTATCAAAGAATAAAAAGGATTAACATTTATATGATATTGCTACTTACATATATTTTGTAGAACCTAGATTAATCTAGAACGCTTGGCAGTAATACATGTTGAATGTTGCGGATTAAGTTAAATGAACAGCTATTAACCAAAGCAAGAGACAGATGATTGATGTTAACAATAAATAATTTATCAAATTCTAGAACAAATAACTTAATCTAAATAAATTAATGTTAAATGAAATTTGTAAGAAACCAAATCAACATTAACGAACGGAACTGTTAAAAAATATAAACCATCCGAATTGATAACCTCCTCCTTTTTGGAGTCGGTTAAAAAGAAACAGTTAATGGAATATCGTTCATCAATGATTGATTGGAGTTGAATCTAATTGACTGTCTATTTTGCGTTGGTGTAAATATTTCTCCTCTTAATAAACGAGGACTTATCAACTTGTTGGACTTAATTGAAAACTGAATAATCGGATAAAACGCTCGTGAATATTTGGGCATCCTTTGGCTTAACAAAGAAGTAAGTATTCTTTAAAAAAACACTAATTAGTACCAAGCTTATTCTGGAGACCAGATAAATATTAGGCAATGGTTATTATTATCTGAGATGACTATAAAAACATTCCAGTTGTAGAGTCAACTTTTAAAGAAATACCAAGCTCCCAAGAAAGGTCTTGTAAAAATATTGAACCAGTTCTTTTATTTGCGCTGAAAAGAAGGAAAATAGGCCGACCAGACTTAAGTAAACCGTTATGGCCGCCTACACCTGTAGCTGATAATATCCCAGGAGACTGTCGTCGGGTCGTTAATCTTGTTCAAATGCAATATTAAATCAATCTTGTGAATATTTAAGCTGGGCCGAACAAAGGCGACTACACCAAAGGACTCCTAGCTTGAACTTTAATTACATGAATTCAATTTAGGAGCTACACTAGGCTTGATTGTATATATTTCGTCTATGTGTTAAATACAATCTAGAAACAGGATGCATACGTTCGTTGTTGCAGGCGATAAGCTAACAATTCATCTAGTTGTTTACTCTTCAAATCTTTTACATATTTTTTTTTTGCAGCCGTTAAATCCAAGCCGTTGTTGCTAGTTGCTACACAGTTCCGACGGCATCAACTCCACAGCTCATGTTCTTTATATCATAAATTAAATATTTAATTGGATCGGTATGTTCCTTCGACATAACTTTCTCAGTTTCTTTAATAATATTTTTCCAGGTTATTAAAATAGGCGCCAATATGGCGTAGGTACCTACACAGCTGGTGACTGGTATACGGACGTAGTGGAAACCTTTAAACTGGTCTGAATGTAAATATTTTGATGTCAATTAGATATCAGCCGACCATTAAGATTATGCAAATAGAATTCACTAGCGAATTAATTAACATTGTTTATCTGCCAAGAATCCCGTCACCGTAGAAAATATTTATGTAAAACGTCGCCAGTAAGGACCGAGACTGAGAAGCATGTGCATGTCTTTAATACGGTACTTTCATATTTATATTTATCCCTTGTACAATGTACTTAAAATGAATAAGTTCATATCCATCATCTCTTTACGGTACATTAAACTCAAATTGCTTTTCATCTTGAATGAATAAACAAACGTAATTTACTTGGAGATGGGAGAAAAGTACTCAACAAGTGTAGTATTTGCTTTGGCCAGACACTCAGCCAGCCAGATGAAGTGAATTCAATTCAATTCTAAGCGCTGAGTTCACACATTTAAAAAACATAAACACAGTCGGAGCAAACTCATTCAATTTGCAAGCATAAGGAGCGTTTCGCTCGTAAAGTGTCGACTATTAAGTACTTTCATACACCACGCTATAACATATAGCAAGTGGAGCGGGTAGGCCACTCTCTACACTCAATTCTTGGTGGTTAATTGGTGTGCAATTAGCGAAGTCGAAGCTGAACACACATTTCACTCTCTCTAGTTTTAGGCGCTTCGTCGTAGGAACGGCGCCAGGGTGGTCAGTGGCGGTTCATTAGTGCCATCGACGTCGCTAACGGAAGAATGCACTTCCTGTGTGGTTGTCAACTGTAACCATCACGGATTTGCATCGAAGCAACTCATCTGAAGCGGAACTCAAAGACTAGACAGGTCGACGCCACATCATTGATGCTTTCACGAGCAGATGGCTTGCTAGTTTCATGAATTATTACGCGATCGTTTAAAGTACAGACACGCAGTAGCAAATAGTGATTTCAAAGGTAACCTGTTTTGAATGCATGCCTTCAATGCCTGTATCCTTCACACGGATTCAATTATTTTGTCGGAGGACCAACTGCACTCCTGCACCTACACCCTACACTCGCTTGACCCGTGGAACAAAGGGCAATGGAATTTACTTGTAATAGTATCTTTTCCTTTTGTGTATGCTACAGAATGTGGATCATATAGAACAAAATAAGATCCGAACACACAATTTTCCAATGAATGCATCTTTGGAAATAGCTGTTGCCAAGCGACATGCAACGCATTAAAAAGCGATTAAATTCAAGGAAGTTGCCAAAGCACCAGGATTGATAAGAAAATGGATAAATAACAAGATAGAATCTACCAAACGGGGTGAAGGTTCGTTGCAAAACAATCGTGTACAGTTAACCGAGTCGATTATCGTCGATTCGGATCGGAGCCTCGCAGGCCGCAGCAGTCGATGCGTGGAAACTGGAAAGGTGCGTTGGCACCTGCTGCCCACGCGATCCGCTGAGGTCGTGCGCCCACGCAGCCCCCACACAAGCGCGGTACTTAACTTATGGCTCTGGAGCCATAAGCCCGGTTCTCTACGACGAGTGCGAGGAAGATGAAAAAACTATAAACATTTTGACACTTCTGTGATTGATCAAACTAGCTTACACCAAATATGTATTTAGGCTGTTTGCTAATATTAGTGACAAACATGAACAAAACCCATGACTTAATGAGGGATTGATTTTTAACGAGCAAATAATCGATTACTTATTCAAGTCGTTACACATATATTATAATAATAGTGAGTAAAAACACCAATAAGAAAAAGATACGGCATCTAAAAAGGAAAAAAAAAACATTTGTTTCGTCTGAAAAACAGGGAGGTACAAAAATAGAATGCTGTAGAGTGTACTTTATGGTCGAGTCACCATATCACGAAAAGGAAATTCTAAAATAGCTAGCGTCAAACAAGGCAACAAAAAATAAAACATTAAATATTGAATAATGAATGAATAAATTTCAAACTCTAACTCAAACTCAAAGCATTTATTTCAATTAAACCATTTACAGGCACTTTTGAATGGTCAAAAAGTCGATCAGTTGGAAAGTTGAAGCTAGTTTCTCATTTCTAGTTTTTCATATCGCGTGCCTTGTAATTACATCAGCTAGTGTACTCCACCAGGCATTGCATTCTGTAATCCGCTTGTTTTGGCATTTTAATAGGTCAGCCTGTCTCGACAAACGATATCGTATACTGTGCCCTGCATCTGCTGGCAACGGCTGCTATCCGAGATCGAGCTCTTTGTTTTATGAACATTGTACAACTTTTTACATTCACCCTAAAGAGTCACCTGCCAAAGCCAGCATCCTCGGTACAGCTATTAACCGAAACACAAAAGATGAGACAAATAAGGACAGACCACGTATCAGATACAAGGCGAAAACTCAAGGAAGGAACATCGCGAGCTCAAAATGCCAAGCTTACATTGCATATACACCAGAAATACGTTTATACTAAGTCAATATACTCGACAAGTTTGATGAGACGTGATTCATGGGTGACCAAATATGGGAGACAGCTCCGGCGAGCGGCGCTGAGAAAAAGAATTCTTGCCCCTAAGAACTTACGCATCAATACATATTCATCGGAAGCTACTAACATGGTCAATCGGCCGAGTTAATTCTATCCACCTTAATGGAATTTTGCAAGGCTCCTATTAAGTACCATTGGATTACCGTAATTGGTATGTAGGAAACAAATAACTGGCATCACGAAGTCTATGTCGAGATGAGATGAACCTCGGGGTTCGAGGTACTTACGAAAGCATAAAAGAACTTCAACATCGAAGGAACACATTAGACAATTGAAACGTGACCAGCATATTTGTACAGAAACATTAAAACGCCAACGATGTCTCACTCCGCCCTCAAGTAGCAGGAAGCAGGAAGCTTTGAGAATTTGTACATAATTAATTTCATTTGTATGTGTGAAACTGTGAACAGTCTATGGCACAGATACGGGCACTGTCATACTGGAGGCAATCGTAGCATTACTGAGGTTTAGTTAGCTAGCGGAACTAATGGAACACACAATTAGTTTTGCGGTGCAGGAAATAAGAAATGATTTGCCCTGCTCTGAGTCATTTCGATCCACCTGACCGATGCGATGGTTACTCAGACTATTTCTGGTTAAAATATAAGTAAAAACAATAATAGGTGATGGAGATAGCCTTGATACTGTTGCTGATGCATAAATAGTACCTAATTGTTTGTAAAGTTTTATTAGGTCTATGAAGTGAAAGGACAGTAGGAGTACTGTATCTGAATTGACTCTGCAGAATGTTGAATACGGAAATAAAAGGGTAAGCTACTAACTCCGAGGGTCCCAATATCGAGGGAAATGAGAAAGCTGAAGTCGGAAAGCGAACCCAAGCATTACACATTTTACACCAAGCAGAGTACATTTCGCACCTTTAGAATTATAGAGACCTATTTTGCTTGCGACTAATTTCGCATTAGGTCTCTATAATTCTAAAGGTGCGATTTGATTGAATTTGTTTAGAAATCATCAAATAAACAGCGGAACACTGCCATTATGGCCACTGAGCGCAAAAATGTCAACAGATCAGTGATGCGATGAAGTCATAACTAGTAAGACCTATAAATATATCAAACCCACGCAGCCTCGATTAAGCATTAAGTATATTGTAGAGCAAATTGCTGTAGGCTGTTGTTGACGAGCAGGGAGATACATTTTGAGAAAAAACACCAAAAGCGGTGACTGGCGGGAGACAAGGACATTTTTTTATAGCCACCAAAACAATTATATCATATTCGGCAATTACACAGATGACTGTCTCTGGTACAGATGAAAATTTGTGTGATCAGCCACACGCGAACGCGAACGATGTTAATGAAAATTACAGTGGCCTCAGAGCCTACGCTGATATTAACGTAGCACTGTCAAGGCCCATTGTATGCTACTATGGAGGCAGGAGGAAGTTACCGTTCATACTGATTCAAAATTAAATAATCTTCACACAAGTTCCTCTAAAGATTGAAACAAACGACAAAGAAGTGCTTATCGCGAGTTAAAATATTTTCATGTCTATCGTCATTGTTGTTAACGATAACAATTTAACAAATACTGTATTTAAGGCGAAATCCTCATGTCCGATAAGTTATCGCACAGCATAATCCAGCACACTCTCCTGATGTTCTTTCTCTTGATAACGACGAAAAACTCTTTTTTTATTATTATTTACTCTGAAACTAGACTAATTTGCTCAAGAACTAAAGATATTTTGTTTTATCTTTCTCCAAGTCCCAACGTATGACCCAGTTGGATGGTGCAGAAGCGAGATATCTCGGTGAAAGTCGGAAATGTGGCGCCTATATGCAAAGGGAGCAACCAACGAAGACTAATATAAACATTTCGTAACCATCACTATTATGAGTACAAAACGGCGGACGATCGATATGACCGTCGGCTCATTCGGCTATTTATTAGACGTTACATAGCCCATTACGACACAGTCGACCAAAATATTAATAAAATGATTAGTCGTGTCGAAAGTAGTTTTATGTGAGCAGGAAACGTTGCGAAAGCGATACTCGTTGACGTCTCCAATATGCGAGAGATTATTTTTCGAATTAGGTACAGTTTTGTTAAGGTAAATAAGCCTGTAGGTGGCATCAGCATTCTACGCATGAAATCTTTGATCACAATGTTGGTAGAGTACACGAATATTAAATAAATAGTAGATACTAGTGAACAATGGTAAGCGTCGCCTGTGCCGAGCCGCCGACATCTGGCCTAACGGCCCAGAGAGCTTTTTACCGCATAACTTCACCACACGCGACGTCACAAATGCGTGGCCTAAAATTGATTATTTTTTACATGCGATTTTCGGGTGTGTAATAATATTGCACTATAATTGTTACATTGTAAAGCACAACATGCATGGCCTACATATTATTAACACACACAAAAAAGTCATGCCCTGAGTTCACTTCTGAGCAAAGGCCTCCCAAACCCCTCAAATTTTTGCTTGAATAGCGCAAAATAAAATTTAGCAGAAACAATTATATCGGAAGCAATTAGCCATTCCAATACAGTAGAAGATTTGTTTCATGTTGATACGAAGACCTCTCCAAAAAATCTAAGTAGGCGTGGAGACTTTAATCGAAACAACAAATAAAACGTTTGAATGTTCAAGGTTTCAAGACCAAATTAAAATTCCATGTCTATATTAGAATACGAAGCGTGGAAGTATAAAGAGATCATCGAGGTAGTGTTGGGTGTTATGGGCGATAAATCATGACCTGTTTTTCCAGAATGTGTGAAAGTGCACATCTCGATCACCGTCGATTTCCGGAAGGAAATCGAAATTCTTCAGAATAGAGTTATAAGAAAATGTGCCACCCAAGGAACTTAGACGAAATCAATTTCATTCATTCAAATAAAAACAATAGGTATGGAAGAAATCCTATTGTGAGAAAAAAAAACATTAACCAAATAATCAAAACCAAGTTTATTAAACAATAAAACAATATGCAGTATTTTAACATCAATTAAAATATTTGTCTAAGAAATCCATTACTCAGTCGAAAGTTTAATGTCGATTCCGTGATTCTCGATAGCATCTCAACAGATCTCAAGCAAGCACAATTCGATTCGGTATTCAACGTAACACCATAAAAACATGTTTATGGCGAGTTTTTACCAAGTTCAACAGTTTTTGTGGACCAAAAAAAGATTGTGACGAAATGTTCAGACAGTTGAAGTCCATATTTCAAGTTGTTCGAGAATTCTCGTAGTCTCTTGCTGGACCTAAGGGAACTGGTAAGCAGATAGGTGATTAAGACCGTATTAGCATATGTGGTCTTATGTTCTGTGAATAACTGTAAAGACGACTTAGTTAATAACCTGAGAATCCTGTCTGTAACTTTCATAACAGCAACATAGTAAATGACGAAACTGCATCCGAACTACCAGAGGCCAGCTACTTATGCATGCAAGGCTCGTTTTCGAGATTTCCCACGGATATTGCGGCGCACAATACTGGCAGTTTGCACGACATTACCACTTGCTATGGAATCCGGCCCACTGAGGGAATTGCACAAGAATCCCTCGCATCTCCAACCAAGATGCGTGAAATGCGCTTTCTCAGAATACTATTGGGACCATGCCGTGTGGTGTTTTGAGTACTCTGGAAGCACTTAACTGTTTCCCGCCAGCTCGAATACTGCTTTATTGTTTCCTGAGTGTTTTGTGTGCGCTGCATTCGATTCTGCATTGATTTGATTTACATTCATACTGCTTTTCATCATACTGTCTTGTAATTCAAATTTTCCCTTTGCATGTCGAGATCATTGCCAAAGAATTTCATCAAGGAATTCCTAGGAGGAAAAAATAAGTAATACTTAACAGGTAGACTTGTCTTGAATCCAAAGCTGGTAATATGTTACACTCCACTAGAGATGATTGCTTCAAATCACTCACCGCTATTATAAGCTCATTAGAAACAGAAACGAAGATCGTTCATGACGAAGCATTTAAAAGCGCTGATCTTGAAAACTGAGAAAAAAAGAGCGCCATTGTAAATTTTTCTGAGACCACAAGATTTCCTGCTTAGCAAGTACAAGTTTTAAATGGTAATACAGTTACTCAATCTGTACATATAATACGAGATATTTGTTTTTTACTCCATCAGCCGTGAAACGTTCCCAAAAAGGTAGAATTAAAAAAAAATATCATTGGCGCAGTCAGGAAAAAATATCGTGCATTGGCATAATAATTTGAAAAGAAACGACAGTTGTATCCACAATACTTTCGCAAATTGTCCAAAAATAGAAATAAGACCGTTAGTTACACTAGTCACGAATCTCTAAAGAAATGTGAGTGTTGCAAAGAGTTATCTCTGGTTCAAGATGTTTCAATAACGATTGACGGTAGGATGGTTGATGACTTGTATTTTCGTACGTCATTTTCGAGTGACCACTGAAAATCAGCGCTGTGTTGTGGGTCCCCCATAGCCCAACATAATGCTGAGTGGAAACCTTATTGTCACAGTCCCGACGTGCAGCTGCCAATTATTTGTTTTGTGCTCGTGATTATATACCCATTTCGTTTATTTTTGACAAAAATGAACCTCTTTTTTTTACTTCAGTAAATTCAAAAATTTTCTCCAGGTCAAAATTTTCGAGGCATTCATTACCTGCTAGCAAAACAAACATATATAATTTAACTAATACAGCCAAAAGCTAATTTTCAACTTGAATAAATGAGCACAATTTGAAGTGCAGCTTGAAACTTTTCATGCCTAATTGTTCATTTCCACAATCTGCGTCGCAACTTTCGAACAAATAAAATTAACCACAATAAATATGTACATAGCAAGTGCATGAAATTGGAATAACAAGCAAATTCATATGCAAAATGTCAGATGTTAGCGATAACAAGATAAAAAGAGACAGTGAAACACGATAACACATCTCGTCATGAGAGCTGCTTAGTTTTGGAGAAAGTGATGCTATAACCTTGAAGCATCCATTACATACATGATTCTTTCCTTGTCTAGATTTTCTACTATCTACTCATGGTTCAAATTAGTTTCGCGTATTTCTGTCGACTCTATATGCATCTATTAGTATGGCCATAATAAGAGGGAAGAAATAATTGGGAATAAAAAAAAAGCAATGCCTTTTTGGTATCTTTTGAATTCACGGAAAGTAACGTCGGGTTAAGTTCGCCAGAATAACACTGTCTGGGGTTTTGACTGAGGCAAATATTCTAAGTACCTTTATGCCGTAACGCACTAACAAGGACCCTAGCAATGCGCCCTGTATTGCTACTTGTTAGTGCGGTAACAGTAATTGTAACTTTGTTCATTAACATTCTGACACTATAACAAAGGCGTATATAATCTTTGACAATTGCCCCATTTGTAAATACAAGACTTCCGTCAAAGCTGTTTCAATCTATCAAGTACGTGAAAATGCCCAAACGCTGCCCTTTGGGCAGGAGCTCATAACAGCTTTGTCACACAGTTTTTATCCTGCAACTCGCATGTTTTGAATTTTTATAACCGATTGAGTACTTAAAAGAGTTTTGTTCGTGAATGGCGTCGGTCCATTCAGTATACATCGCTCTCAAACATTCGATTGTTAGCATGTGATTTGTTTAAACATGTTGCCTTCCGGGAGTCAATTTCACTTTTCGCAATGACATCATGTTTGTTACCATTACCAATATCGTTGACCAATATCGACACGGCCGACCAAGCATTTGTACCAAAAATAATATATAGTTGTCAATTAGTGTCGCTATTAAGAGAAGGAAATTGGGATTAATTGATTTCGAAATAATGTTTGAGTTGGGAATGCAACTCTATGCTAAGAGTCGGTAAGGACTAAATTGAATCGAGGCAAGACTGAAGTAAGATTAGATACTGATTATAGCCAAGTAAGAGCAATAAAGAATGGAGGCTTTATGATTAAAATAATGCATAGGTAGGTAATGACAGGTTGCTAACTCATCGTCTATCGTATCGCAGTAATTCATGTTTTATAAGAAATGAGAATTACATGAAAAGTCAGCGTCTCTACTCAAATATCACGGTTAAATGAGTTATGTTTGAAAGAGCAGGCGATGTACAGAATTTAAATAATATTTGACCAACTGCCTGCTCTCCTTTTTCTTTATATTAACAAGAACCTTTGGTTGTATAGTACCGCTGACTCAATGGCGTCAGACAAGAATAAGGCGATATTTTTAAATCAGGGAACAAAATGCATTCCTCGCACAATTTGTGAGTTTCTGAGTCCGGATAGCATAGAAGAGATAGTTTTGCAGTTAAAACACAACTTTTACAACAAATAACACAACAACAGACAAGCATACTAAACTAAGCTTGCTACGAAAATAAGACGACTTGAACAGTTACCGTGCAATATTCCCACAATAACGAAGCATTGAGAAGATTAGCTGCATCGCAAAACACATGTAGGCAATATTAAGTTCATAGCAGATATGATTTGAACAGGCAATTTCTTCACTGGCATATAATATAAAGCTCGACCACATGAAAGTAACCGCGCCAAACATTCCTCATAGCTTTCTCTGACCATCATAGCGAATGGGCCTCAATACCTGTACTGATGTTGACGCGTAACCGCATTCCGGGTTAAGTAATAACTAATAACTTCTTATGATTAAATACGTAATGAAAATAGAATTTGGGAGTTGATTAATTTTATTGTGTACAGGCACAATCATAAAGTTTATTCTTGTGTTTGGATATGTGGTCGCTTTTTGATGGTGTGTCTTGACAGTCTTGGATCAGAAGGCCGAAGGAGTAAAGAAATGAGATGAAGCTCTATATCTATATCAACTTTCAAATATACGCAATTAATAGGGTTATATAGCGGACATATAAACGAGATATAAATTATAACCAATATGGTAATAGAAACAGGACAAAGGATGCAACAGATGGCGTAACTCAAGGATACAAAGCCGTCACAGGCAAAAATATAATGTTTCCCTGACGGTTTGTTTGACACCGATGATTAATGTTTATTTTGCCTATTTTAAATACTCTGTACTGTTGTAATGTAAGTATTACCTACTTACAATTAACGCCTCTACGACACATGTCATTACATAATAAGACGCAAACAATTTGTTAAACATTTTGTCGCAACATGCTACGGTGTTGCATAGAGCCAGAGTTAAACTCAGTCGAAAATTCACTATAGCATAAATGATAAAATAAAAGAAATCAGAGATTTCTTTTTAAATTAAAATTTCCTCTCAGATATAACACTTAAGTAGCGAGTGTGACGAGTTTAATTAATATTTTCTTTGACACCGCGATTGTTAGACGTTACTGCATACGTGCTATAATTATGAAGAAATTCTTAAGCAGACTAATCTGGGAATGAATCTTCACAGCGAACCGTACACTTGCTGTAAGAGCATTTCTAATCTTTGATCGACGTCCGCCTTCGATTGTGACTGCTTAAGATTTATTTCGTCCATTCATTTCACTTTGATCATTTTTGAAAGTATTAGTTTCATTAAAGGCGTGGGTAATAAGTTTTGTTTGTAGAGCTTCCATCTTGCGTAATGTTTATAGCTATAGTTGCCAGAGTTACTTCACTGGGCTACCTACTTAAATCGAAAGCCGAACAAACTATAAAGACTTTTTCGTGTGTTTGCATGAGCAAACAACTGGGTGTCCCCATTCGCAATGCCGCACTTAGGAACATAGTAGCAACAAAACGTTACCAAGGACTGTTCAATCAAGAATGCATCAAGCAATTAAGATGAGAATATGAGCTAGTTGGAGCTAAAGGAATTTAACAAATTACAACCTTCCGGACAAGGCGACACAAACGATAACATTGCAAAATCCAGTCGTGTGGATGTGTCTACGTAAGGCAACCGTAACAAGGTCCTCCCCATATAAGAGACTCGTGGGCGGAAGTATGCAGCAAGAGGTGGCACCACAATGTTATGCCGTGTCGCAACATGTCCGGCTGCCTCTGCTGGAACTAACTGTGCCAAATACTAACTGCTAGCTTGAACGAATAAAACTATGGATTTCAACCGTAGAATGTATTAAAAATTAAGTGGTATTTTATGTTCCAACAAACTTGTTTTCCCAAGATTTTCGTTCTGGTTGTGAGAATTTTTTTCGTCATCTCTCGATACTCAACTCTAATTAGATTCTTAGGGCAAACTTGTCGGCCTCGTTTACGACAAAATGAGCATTCCAACTGCTACTTCCACGATGTGAACAGATAAACCGATTCATTCTCGTTACTTTAGCGTGAAATAAATCTTTTTCATAATTTTTCGATGCGGATCATTTGTGGATCAGTTTCATTCCAATTTTACGTTACGTTTCTCTTAAAATGTAACGCGAAAGTCTGACCATCAACATAAATAGCTTATTCAAATTTGTTTTATCGGAGTTTAAAAAAACTAGCGGGTGGGAAAGAAAACGTCGAACAATCGCGGTGAATTACTAGGTACTCTCCATTTCCATTGACAGTGTATTATTATCATGGCGATCGGTGGTGTTTTCTCTACGCACCGATGCGATGCGGGCTAATACAAGAAAGTGCAAAGGAGGAAGCAAGGATTGCACGTCTGTAATCAAAATTCCATCCAGTTACGGAAAACCTACAAACTCGCCAATGAAATCAGTATTTTTCCACTATTCGAGTCTTAAATTGCTGCTTAGAGTCGTTTAGTAAGGGGAACGTTTATGCCAAATTGAGTGGACACAATTCATGTTAATTCGGGTAAGGTAAAAAGCGGGTAAGCGCTGTCTGATCTGGGTCGGTAACCACAGAGTGATGCGCTCCTTTCGCGGATGGTGAGCAACGAGCCGTGATCTGCTAGAGATACAGCCACGGTCTGTTGGCCTAACCTTGGCCGTTTCCATCCCGTATACCCCAACAGATCAGGGTGACATCATCATCTAAAAGTATTGTTCTAATAGTCCGTGTGAGGCCAAGGCCGGATTTTCGATCGATGTTAATATTACAGTAGAATAATAAAAAGGAAAGTAAGGTTGATGACCCCACCGTGGACGGTTCCAGTCAGTAGAGTGATGGATTTGTCCGGATTCTTTTTTTAGCTGCCATAATGCGGTGTGCCGAACTCAGCCGAACCAGTTTCAAGATTTTGGTAATACTGCGCGCAGCGTCGAACTCTAGCAATACCGGTCAATGAGAAACGGTCTAGTAATAATACAGATTTCGTTATCCACTCACGAACACAACAGTGGGTATTTTTTGCACAAGTCTGGTAATTTTAATACGCACGTATACATTCTAATAGGACTTGTAGCGAAAAAGAGCGAAACTTTCTAGTGTTTTAATTTTTTTTGACAAAGACTGCAGACACTTTAATGAATTTTCTGCACAATGTAATCCAGGTAGACTAGGTAGTAACAATTTATTTTGAAGTGATCAGTAATAGCAGGGACTTAACGATCATTGCAAACTTTTGAATGAAGTGCCGTGGAAACTTCTGGCATTGATGTCAAATTGTCAATCATACTATCAAAGAAGACGCATTATCGCCTACTGATTAACTTGTAATACATAAAATGCATATCTAAGTCATATCGATTATCGTATCGCAAACAAACTTATCAATGGCATCGATTCATCGCGCGGATCGTGGTACATTACAGTCACGCCTCAAAGTATAACGTATCAACAAGTCATTAACGTCGGCATTCCAAACGCATAACGTTATCATTCATCGTTATGCTTAACTGTTCTTAACAACTGAGATCTTACCGAGACGGCAACGGAATTGCTGGGTCCGACCCCTGCTTCGGCAACTGAGTGCTGTCCCCCAGGCACGCTAAGAAAACGGCGGAGGGTGCCATATCCTGACGCTGATGCCACCATGGCTACCATAGTTAATTCACAATCACAGCACAGTAACCACTGGTTCTCCTTGTGACATCACTCGCGGGAGTGTTCGATAAATTTGCGGTTAACGCGCGCACGGCGACCTGCGCGCGCGACGCGTTTCAACTGTGCGCCCAACTCGGTGGAGAGCGCGCGCCCCCTACCACGACACCAACAGGCAACAAGTTTGGACGAACGATAAGCGCGTTAGTTTTGTTTGCACTTCCGTCGTAACTTTTTGGGGTTTTTGAAAGAGTTCCTTGTATGGATTATTTTCTATTCTTTGTTTATCAGATAGGAAAGGAACACAACTAGGTTGAATACTTTTACAAGGTGTCACAATTTCCATATCTTATCAATGCAAAGGATTTAACTGTGGTGGTGTGACTGAGCTTTGGTTAAGCTGAACATTTCAGTAATTATGTTCATAAAAGATCAGATCAATGCTCAAACTATTTTAACTAATGTGACATACTTTTTAAACATTGACCAATGTGTACTCAACTGTTTACATATTCTCAAAACTAACATTAAAAAAATTTACATCTTGGTACCATATTTGTATGAACTTACTTAACATTTTACCAAAAGATTTGTGTAAATAACTAATAAACTAGTAATGTTGGTAAGATGATTATTGTGACAAACTTTCGCCTTGTTCTGTGCCATGCATACAGATTCAAAATTTAGTGTGAGTGTCGTCTTACGGGAGTTCATTCCCATAGGAAACCGCACATCCCTGGACCATCATTAACAATCAAGGCTTTTCTTCAATACATTGCAGATAGCCAGCTAATTAGATTGCAAAAAATACCATAAGAGGACAGTGCAAGATAGAGTTACTTTTCTTGATAAAAACTTTTTTGAAGTGCATAGTGCTTATTCTACATTATAATATATCCTTTCTATCTATTTATCTTATTAGTGATTATAAGATTTCTACTTCTTTTTCTGTTTTTATCCATTAGGACCTGTTATTGGCTTTATGTTTCCATATACAATTGTTATCCATCTATTATAGTTGTTGGTTCTCCTATTAATAAATAAATAATAAAGCCAAATAATGTTTAAGTAAGTACATATTTTTAAAAAACATTGACCTCTCACATGAATGCACATCTTAGTGAATATTGCATGAATGTGGACTTAGCATACAATATGCCATGTGACACATTTTCTCTTTGCATAAAGATTAGCAATGCATAACATTGTGTCGATCACAGTCTGATGTATTATTGAAGATTTGAGGACTGTTTAAGTACAAGACAGATACAATATTGGATGACAATCTTAGGTACTTAGGGCCGAATTACAGAACCTCTATCAAAATTCAAACATAACTTAAAACGAGTTTAAGGTGGAAGCTCCAAGGTAACCCACAAAAATCAAATTTACTCACATTTTTTTGGAATTTGCAAGGCAGTGCAAAGTAGTATGTTACTTAAAATAGGATTAGCAATTGTAACAAGTATTGCTTTACAAAATTATAATCATCATTTGGGAAGGCCTATGTCCAGCAGTGGATGTCTTTCGGCTGAAATGATGAAGTCATCAACACAACCTCATTTACTACAATATACTCTTTAATTCAATTGAATGGCTATTTCATAAAAAAAGTCATTACACCATAAAGCTATTTGATTGGTCATAACTGTACTCTAACTACACTGTGTAGTCCCTCCCAATGCAGGGCAAAGCCCACCCCTTTCCCTTTTCCACACAATTCTGTTTTTGGTAGTGCCGGCCACTCCCTTTAGTAGGAATCAAACCAGTTACAACTCCTGAACACTTGTTTTAAGTGATGCTAGAGTCTTGACTGAGGTTCTGTAATACAGGCCTTAGTATTAAATGATTTTAAGTTTAATAAGTTAGCTGGCATTTTTAGAGATGGGGAATAGGGTGAATTTTAATACAATACCTTAAATAAAAAAATTTAAAAAAAAATCACACATACACACAATAACTAGTTGTACTACTGTGTCATATACTAATTGTATTGTGTCATAGTAAGTTTGTGATATTCCTGTGCGAGTCCAATAAATACTTTTTCTTTCTTTCTTTTCTAAATACAAACATTAATCCTAATTCCTAAAAAAAGGGCCTGTATTAAGTCATGTGCGTTTAATCTGTGTTGATATTGTCAGCCAACCCAGGTAGCTACATCCAATTAGACAGAAAACCGACCCTAACATAGTTAAAAGAAAAGACTAGGGAGGTGATGATCGTTAGACAAACATTTATATCTCTCAGTACTAGGAATGAAATAATATTAATCTCGAATCAGTGACTTTTATGAGTCACAAGTTTGAAGTTGAGTCACTAGCAAAGGTTGATTACTTTTTTAATTTAAAAACAAGTTTAATCATTTTATAATAAACGAATTTACAAATAATAATGACTTGTAATTAAACATATTCATAGTGACTCGGAAATAATAACAATCCCACAATATTCTAAAAAGTATTTTCACCAATATTTTCAAAGCACAGTCAAATAAATTGTAAATTATTATGAAAGTATATTCTAGTTTATATATTTGGACATAAAAATATTAATGAAATTATGTTTTATAATGCAATACAGGTTTGATCAGCTTGTTTCTGTAACTGCTCTATAATTGGCATGTATGACTTTACGAGACGACTCATTCAAAGAAATTACTTGCAATTCAGTAATTAAGTAAACTTTCTACAAAAAGGCAGATTTATACTTAATTCATAAATATTCAAGAATATTCTAAAGATAGTAAGACTATGGCATATAAAAAGAGCAAGACAAAGATACACACACACATAATTCTGTGTGATATGACAAATAAGGCTCATAACAATGTTCTAATGTCAATAATTTATTCAGTCAGTGTGGGCAGCCACCTCCAGCGCCCACTACTTGCCTTGATATGTTTTTACATCATTGAAACCATGAAGTTTAATTAAAATTGAGCATTTGAATCATTGTGTACAGTAATTTACGCAAAAGTATCTTCAGAAAATCTTTTCAACTACAAAACATGTAAAGTACGTTTTACTATACAACACACAGCACTTGGCACATACCAATGCAAATTTCACAAGCACCAAGGCGATATGAGTAAGCCAAAGGTGAAATTATTAAAAACCGGCAATTATCAGAGTTGGACTCACCTGTTTTGTGTCCACACAGTCACTGGCCTCCATGTTGGCATGTGATCTCTCCTGCCGCTCCATGACTTAGGAAACATCAGAATCTCTTATACCATTTACAAGGTGTTATAAAAGCACACAATAGAATACTAAACATAACAATCGCGATGGGCTCAACAATTTTTAACGAAACAATGTCAGCGATTGCACTTAACACGTACTGCACTCTATGTCCGTTTCTCCGATTCGATCGTAATTTATCAAGGGCAGTCACTGATATAAACACATTTTAATCTTTTCAACATAATCACAAAGCTTCAGACTTGTTTTTTTTTACTAATATACGAAAAATACAGTTGATCACCATCTTAAAATTTTCACACATTCCGTCATCGAGGCCGACTGACGGTCGCTGCCCTACGGGAAGTTTCAATAAACGCATACTAACTTTAATATGTCAGTGAAACAATGCGTATCGTTCAAAATTATAATGCTACAAGTGTTGAAACTATGATGGATATAAAACTTTACAAAGTTAAAGACAAACATCCAACTATTTAATTAGTTTAATTTCTTAGTGTGGTATGATAAAAATTCGAAGAAACAAATACCTTTTCACAGAAATGACCGTGAAATGGAACTTCGAAAAAGGAGTTTGTACTGACATCTATCGTGTTCCTTTTGTATTCATTGGATCATTTGAAAATACCGGTAAGGATTTTGGTATAAAATTTACGTTTCTTCTAGGAAATCACACTATTCCTGACATCGATGATGATTATATAAATTGAAAGGTTAATTGCAAGGCTTCCCTGTAACCCAGATGTACCTAAATATCAAAAATCATTCTTATTCAAATTTTAGTACAAAAAACATCCATTTTTCAATAACACATATATTTTTTATTAAATAATAAATTATTATTAGTAATTTAAAAAAATTGGGAAAGTTGGTTCAGGAGCAACTAAACGTTGTGAAGTTGTGTAATTGTGTTATTGACAAACTGACAAGAGCGATTTGTTTGACAGTATGTAAGTAATTTGAGGTTATGTATAAACTAATAAAGTTATTTTCTTCGTGTTGACTATGCCGCGAGATAAAAGTCGATATCGGGACAGGCGAAGTTCTTCATACAGTTCGGAGTCGTCTTACGACAGGAAGAGGTCCAAAAGCAAGCACAAACGTAAATCAAGGTCCCAAGATCGATCGGAGTCAAGCAGCCACAAAAGAAAACGTTCTACCTCCCGATCCAAGCATAAAAGAAGGAGTTATACTAGAAGCCTGTCTAGGGATAGGTACGAGTCGAAGTCGAGGAGGCGATCATCTTCGAGGACCCGGTCCAAGCGAGATCGATCGCGCTCACTGTCGAGTTCTCGGAGTAAATCTAAATACAGCAAGAAGAAATACAAGAGGTCGCGTTCTTCTAGCAGCCGGAGTGGCTCCTTTGATATAGGCAAGTAAACTGTTCATGGTATATTATAGTCGGGGTCTGTTTTTGTAAGTATAGGTAGATCTTGAATTGAGCTTGAAAAATATGAATGAATATCTTAGCAGAATGTAATTTGATTACCGTATGTATAACTGTTTCCCATATTACAGAACGCCTATCCTATGCAAAGAAGGTAAACCTAGATGACACTGAAACTAAATTGGAGAGAGCAATCAAAGCTGCTGCAGCTGCAGGATTGACTATGACCAAGATACCAACTTACGAGTATAAGGAGGTTGAAATTAAGGAAGATATGCCCACAATACATGACAGGAACCTTTTAGCAGAATTGAACAGTGACTCATTTGTTCCAAAAGCTTTTACATCTTCAAAGAACAAGAAGCAGTCACAGAATATTGTGATAGATTTGAATTCCCAGACTGTAACTGTACCAGAATCTGATATAAAGATCCCGAGTGATGATTCTATAATTAATTTTGATGTAAGTTAATATTGAATCCTTTTGCAAGTTTTAGTGGTAAGATTTAGTTAGAGAAACATTTAATATGTCATAATCATGGATTTAATATGAGTTTGGCTTATGCTTGCAATGTTTATCTATTCTAGGAGCTTGCCTTGGTTAGTTGCAGAGTTAAAGGTAACCTCATGATAGCTGGAGTGTTGATCCCCCTTGTTTATCCACTAGTTACCTAGTACTAGTTGATTAGACTTTAATCCTTTAACCCTTTGTATGGACATAGTTCCATGCCAGACACATGCCTTTTATTTGTTTCTATACCATGGCATTTAAGTTATCTGTTACTAAGCAGTATGTTTTATTCATTTTTAACACTAAATTGTATTGGTTTTGCAGGAAATACCAAGTGAAGCAGAATTAAAGGAGATGTGGATACAAAAGCTCTATCATTACAGAAAGAAGATGCTTAGAGGAGATTTATAAGTCAAGAAAGGAAGAAACAGAATTCAGATTAAGACAAGATTGGGTTCCAATTGTGAATGAATAATCAATTACTGTTTATTTAACTTTAATATAAGTACAATATTATTCCCACATTTTCTTTTTTTTTGTAACTTAGAATTTATGTTTTGCAGTGTGCTTAATTTCAAGATATTGCATCAGATTCTTTAAGGCTTCTTCAAACAGGCGCGACGCGACACTTGTAAAACAATTTCCATGAAGTTTTCATAGAAATTGTTCTACGAGTGTCGCGACGCGACCGTCGCGTCGCACTGGTCTGCATGAGCCTTTAGACCAATACTGATGGATTGTTTACAACCACTATTGGTAAGATGATTTCATAACTAATGGATAGACACAACCATTTGTTATACTCCAGAGTGCAGGATCAAAACTGGCTCTTGTGCAGTAATGATTAGGATTGATTATTACAAACTATGATATTATTCTAACAGTTTATTAGGAATATTCTGATAAAACTTCACATTTCAATAACATGTAATAGGTGTGCTGCGGATCAGTCTGTTACACCAACTACTCCAGTAGAATCAATAAAAACAAGTAACAACCTAAAGTACTTTTATTGAACACAATAACATAACCGGCAGCTGCAACTCACAATTACAAATGCTTTGTATCTACTAAGTTGTCTATATTTACAGTGACGCAATGGCCCACAGCCCTTAGTCCCTGGTAGTCGCTCTCACATATTGCTCCTCTCTCGCTGAATACGACTGCTGTAGGTCCGTGACACCAGGTTCCACGCATCCATATATCTGTCCATGCACATCGCAATACATTTCTGTTCTGAATTGTCTAGGGCCGTTCCCGGTTTATTGATGCACTTTTTGAAACATTTCTCCGACATTTTCGTCAGTAATTCCTGAGCGTTCGCGACGGCAATTTGCTGTTTCACCTGATCCATCAATTCTTCTTTTTGTGCGCCAGAGAGCGAACCCGTGGATAAGGCATCCATTGTCTAAATAGCTTAGATTTTAGTTAGATAATATAATTTACAGAATTTTTTATTAATATGACAGTATAACCTCAAATTTCTAAATGACGGCAATGGAGTGGAGACTAGAAAGAGACAAGAGAAGACCACAGATTGACGTTTGACAATGACAACCAGTGTTGCCAACTCCAAAAGTTCAAATGATCGAGTTCCCACGTCGAAATTATCGTATTGTGGGCAAAATTATCGTACAAAAAAAATATTACGAAAATAAATCCTAAAACATTCATCAAACATTGATAACAAACGAGAATGACTAGTCAAAGGAGGAGAATATACCATGTTTCACCACTAGTAGCGCTAGCAGTACAAACCGCCAAACTTTACACACGACTATGAAGTGTATTACACTAGCTTTTGCCAGCGCCTTCGCCCGCGTGGAGGTCAAAAAAGATCCCACAGGAACGCACTTCTGGGATAAAAACTATCTCATGTGTTAATTCTGGTTATAAACTATTTGTATGCCAAACATTCAAATCCGTTAAGCCGTTTTAGCGTGATTGAGTAACCAACATCCAAATATCCAAATATCAAAACATACATACAAACTTACACATTTATAATAATAAGTAGGATCTGAGAAAACCATAAGGATACCTAGGTACAGTATATAATGCGGAGCCAGCGGTCGGATGGAAACAAGTGTTATTGTTTTCATTTGAAAGAAATGTGATGCAAAGAGAGAGAGAGAGATATTTACATGTTGATGTAGACATACTTGACAGTTGACGGTGACCTTTTGATGACATTTTGCGTTGTATTTTACTTTCTTTTTTCAACGCTCAAAATTATCGTACATTTGAGACTATCGTACATCGAACCAATGGCCAAATTATCGTATGCCCCCATAATTATCGTATGGGTTGGCAGCACTGATGACAACGAAAAGTAATGTTGCTATATCAAAAAACATTACTCCACGATAAAACTAAGCTGTGGAACGATTCTTACTCGAAGACGGAACGCATTTTATTGGGGATAAAAGCTGCCAGTTGCTCACTTCAGATGTCATTGCTGCCATCGTACCATATCATAGTATCCATATTTTTTTTGGTGTTGTTGTTGTTACTGTTCTTTAAAAACCTAAAGACATATACGGCATAAATTCGTATACAGGTGGTGCTCCCACTTGTGGTGTGACAACGTAAATTATAGTAAAGGTGTCTTTGTGTTCGTATTAGATCAGTGCTAGTATTAACCTCTGAAGTTTTTGCGGTCAGGAAGATCATCCTCGAATTGGTTCTAAGCTCCAATCAGGTTATTTCTGTTGTACGTCTTCAGTCTTTACCAAGAAATGAACTTGAAGTTAAAAACACAAGATAATCTATAATTATAAAACTTTCATATTTTAATGTCTTTTCCACTAAAGCTGCTTTTTTACCATTGATAGACGCTCAAAGTTTCACCATATTTTTGTTTATGTAGATTTTATTTAATTTGTGATCGACATTAATGGTTCAAATTAAGGTACTGTTGCTCGAACAAGACAAGCCAACAACCAAGTTGGGCGCGGTCGCAGCCATTGACTTGGGGGGGGGCGTCACAGACAAAGACTACCTACATATTAATAAGAAAATTTATTATACATTTCGAAAAATTACTATTTTAAGCTTTACGTTTACGGCTTTGGGGGGGGTGGGGTCATGACCCCTAGGACCCACCCCCTCGGACCGCGTCTGAGTCCAATATACAGTATGTAACTATGAGGCCTAACGAGGGTTTACCATACATCACATCATCTTGTAAAACTCGCGATTAGTGAAGTTGTGACTGTTGTGACATTGTGTTCGGATAAGACACACGCGTGGCAAGGTTCTTGCCAAGACGCGCACCATGCGTGTTAAAACTTATGATCTTAACTTATCTTAGTCGCATCACTTTGCTATGGGCGCCGAAATATAAGGTATGGCCAGTATATATTAATGTACTCAGTGAGGTATGGAAAATATTTTCCCAGGCATGGATGGCAGGATGTATGTGCAAGTAAGTTCAACTGGGAGAAAATTCAAGATTTACAAATGCATATTTAATATGTTATAGTTTTCAACGTTGTTTTTGAGAAAAATGCCTATATCAACGAGCGTCGTCTTCTGCCTGTGACGACTTAGGACCTTTTTCCCATTAGATAGGGTTTTTTCTACGAGGTGGCTACTCGAATAAAAATCAAAAATAACGTATATAGATTTAGAGCTGCCCCGTGCGTGCATATCGCGTACTTACGGATTTTACGGTTTTTTATAATCATTGCCATTACAAAATTGCAAGGCCTCCCATTTTATGACATGACACTATGACAGTACAGTGACAGCACAGGCAGTTTTGTTTTGACTGCGCATTTTGTAAACAATCACGGATTCATTCACGGAATATTGAATTTTGTTTTGTGAGGTTGAATAGTAATAATTGTTTCAGATCCGTAATCTAACAGAAATGGAATATGAAGAAGAATTAGCTAATTCATTATCACACGATGAGTTACTGGAAATCACTCAGTCATCACTTGCGACATTATTGAGTAACGATTCCTTACTAAAGGACCTTCCTAAAGATATTATTACTGAAGAAGTTTTATCTCAGGTAAATAACAATTACCAACAATTAGCACTGCTTTTTTAAAACACATATTAATGGTTTTACAAATAGTGTGATTATTAAAATTATTAAATGTTTTGTAGACAAGTAGCATCCACAGTGAATAATTCTCTAGTATGTACATAGACCCAGTACATCGGGTCATCTTTAGCCCTAAGATAATGATGATGGGACTCTCTTTTCCGCACTTAAACTCTCATTCGCTCTGTTGTGCGTTGGGAATCTCTAGCCCTAGCAGCAGCAGGGTGTTTTCTAGTGTCATCAACAATTTGGCTTTTAATTTATTATAATATGGCTCTATTCATAAGCAGCTGTTTTATATAAATTAGGCAAGACTTAGGAGTTTAGTAGAAATCGTCACATGACGAAAAGGCTGTGATGCACCCTCCTTGTGACTTTCTATCTCTGTCACTATTTTATATACAACCAGCTGTGCCGGCAACTTCGCCCTCGCGGAATAGTATTTTTACTATTATTTATTTATCAATAAAAACAAATAAAAATTCTAAAATAAAAGTATCCTAAGTTACTCCTGTTACGCCTGCATGGAGCACGACGAGACAGCAGCGCATGTGCTGCTAAACTGCCCGGTGGTCGCCGATTACAGGGCAAAATACTTCGGTAACCCAGGTACCCTACGTGAGATTGTCAGCAACACCAAGGCGTTGCTGGCCTTTCTCGAGGAGCTGGGGTGGATCGAATGAGCTATTCTCCCACCCGTACGCAAAATACGCGCTTTGACGTGGAGTTGCGGACAACAGCCCGTATTACCTATTACCTATTACTCCTTATTACATCAGCTACCTGCCAGTGAAAGTCCCGTCAAAAACGGTTCAGCCATTTCAGAGATTAGCGGGAACAAACAGACAGACAGACAGGCAGACAAAAATTGTAATAAATGTTATTTTGATATATGTACTTATATATTCATATGCATGTAGCAAAAAGCAGTTATTTTAATATTACAGACACTCCAATTTTAGTTATATGTATAGATTATGTGTGCATGTGAGTATCGCATAAGGAACTCCGGTCCTGATTGGGTTCCCTGAATGCACAATTTTTTATAAGCCTGTGCTGTCCCGCACCTGGCAAATGCCTACCTCTACTCCTTCCATTTCTCACAAGCCCATGCATCCTGTTGCCAGTTGTGATGACACCTACCAGCTCAGATTGTCAATGATATATAATATTAATTTCAGATAGCTGTGGAACATGGCCAGTCAATCACCATTTTTGTATCAAGGGAGAGTGAACCAACATTAAAAGTTATTGTAAGTAATTTAAAAATGAATGTGGTTTTCTTCATTATCTATTTACATGTACTAGTTTGTCTCTTTGTAGTAATTATGTATTATTTTATTATTATTGATTATTTTATTTATATATTATGTAAAAACCACTCTATTTATATATTATGTTTAGAAACTGTCAGAAAATTATATCTTTACAGGTTACCCAAAATGCAACAGTAAAAAGTCTTAAGAAAGCAATAAAGAGGCATTTTGAATTGTTCCAAAAGCGAGCCGGCATCAAGACTACAATATCATGGAAATATATCTGGAGGACTTACAGCTTGAACTTTGACAGTGTTGCCTTAGACGATGACAATGCCCCCATCCAAGATTATGGAGTTACAAATAAAGTAACACTAACATTCAAGAAAAATAAAGGAAAGAGAAAATAATTTGTAAAAGCGTTTATTTATATTCTGGATTTTTTTAATATAAGAATAGCAACTAAGAGCCCACAATTACTAACATAGCTACATAAGTTATACTTTCTTCTAGTACCATAATGAAACTTTAAAGATATAAAACAAAAATAATATGTACTCTTTTAAAATGTGGTAATATACCCCCTTATTTATAAAAAGTTCATGTTTAAACATTAAAAATGTATGGTTAAACAGACACTAATGATTACTTTACTTTAAGTAGCGTTTATAAATATGGGGGGTAATATTCTGCTAATATATCTCAAACAATATAATTAATATATTTATTACTAGGTGGTGCACATTCAATATCGTCATTATTTGCTTGCCCTTATTCCAATTTATTTGTGGAAATCATCTGAGTTGTCGCATAATGTGTGCAATCTCATATGTCCATTAAATGTTCTAATATTACTTGTAGATTGTCAAGTTATCATAATATTGAAATAGTATTTCAAAACTACACAATGGTGCCGATTCTCTTGTCACAAAATTCTCTAAACTAAACTAAAAATCACTAAAATTTAGTTTATTCCTGTCAAACGACGATTTCCCATTCTGAAATTGACTAAAGTGACACAACTTATCTATATTTTAGTTTGACAGCACTGAGATTGTACTGAGTTTTTAATTTAGTGAAAATGGTAATTTTGCTATTCTGTTGTTGTCAAATTCATTATTCTATTCAATGTAAAATTTCGATTGTCTAACTAAATCTGACTATTTTTAATCGCAATTAAAAGGTGTGGAATAAAATTCGTTGTCAAGAACTAAAATTCACACTGACACCTCGACGACTTCGGGCGCAAATACAGTACTGTATCTTTTTTCTTTTCTTTTGCTTATATCTCGAAATTGGTGTGTCCTATCGTAAAAATAATGAAAATTTCGACCCCCTTTATAAAACCGCACACACCTCTAAAACTCAACATGTAGGTAATAATTTTTCATATTTTCGATACAAAAAGTAAAAAAAATCCATTTAAAACACGTTGAGGCTGCGCGATTCCGGCTCTAAAAAAGATCACGGGGTAGGGCATTTTAGTTGTCAAAATTATTTTTAAATTTAGAGATCTTTTTTTGCAGAATAGCTTTAAGATTCTCATAGCCAAAAGTAAGGAATTTTAGTGATAGTTTAGTTCGGTGTACAACAGAATCGGCACCAGTTTCACATCAAAGAATAAAAAGAAAGTAAAGTACTGGAGCATTTCGCCTATCTTATAAAATTTCGTTCACAGTTTCACTGTCAATATCCACTAGGTCTTTATTATTTAACTAGCTAGCGAAGTTCCTAAATCATTTTGTGTATTCATATCTATGAAACAAAAACAGTTGAGAGGTGTCTAAGAGCAATCCATGAAGTTCCCTTTGCTTTTGCACATAGCCAAAGTTTTGTCATGTTCAAAATATTACAATTCTTCTGGTCTAGCTCTTATTCGCCAAGTGTGCAAAGTGTAATGTGAGATAAGGAACTGTGTTCCATATTTCATGATTTCTCTGTTGGGGTCAACAACCCCAGGTTGTGAAGTAACTTGAAGTTTACAAAATCAGTTATTATTTTATCGTGTTTAGATATCGATCCCTATCGTGTTTGTGAAGTTTACACAAAAAACCTGGTTTTTAAACTGATATTTCAAGAAACTACACTAGTACTTGCGGTGGTTGACGCCATTTTTTTTAATATCATCAATTCGTTTTGATGTTCGTTTTATTACCACTCCAGCAGGTTTAGCACGAGAATCGTAGAGAAGCGTTTTGTCGAGACAAAAATGACACGTTCCCGTACAACGTTCCCATGTAGACAGTTGACAGTTTTGTACCGAGAAATCTAGACAAGCGATTTCTAATCTACGGTAGAGTAGAAATAGAAAGCGTCATGCTAAGCCTGCAGGCACTCGACCGGGACAAAAGCCTATATCCATCCCCAGGATGCCACCTATATCCTTGCCAAATTTTACCAAAATTCGTGCAGTGGCTAAGACGTGACAAGGTAACATACAGATACGAGTTACTTTATATTTATAATATTATTTAGGATGGATGTATACACATTTGTGCCTATGTTTTACACTACAAGAACATTACCACTGCAATAACTTCTCTGTGATAAATTTACACCCTAAATTTCTGAATCAAATAATAAGTATGTCTATTTCTAAAGCTGCTCGAAGTCAGGCTGCGGCGGCGGCTCCTGCGGCAGGGGCTCGAAGTCTCCCAGGCTGTAGTGGGGCTCCTCGTGGCGCGGCGTGGCCAGTGGCCGGTCGTACGTGTCCTTGAGGAGCTCTTGCTCATGCTGGGGACAAGTACAGAATGTTACCGTTTTCTCTAAGACTAAGCGACAACTAAATATAATGCGTAAACATTACCTAGATTAAAAGATTATAAATAATAATAAACAAGGATATTCCACACCTCAAGCTTATAAGAAAGTATTAAAGATTTCAAAAAAAAGATTTTTATTTCTTACTTTTTAGTATTTATGATGTTAACAAAGTAACTAAGTATGTAGTTTGTTCAGTAATTTCTATCTAATTTGCATTTATTATTTAAAACCAGCGCACTTGTCAAGACGAATCAAACGAGCCCAAACCCAATGGGGTTGCTTCGTTTTATTACAGAGTTCCCATAGCCGCATCTCAAGGGACCCTGGGAGGCGGCTCTTCCGCATATAATATCATCTTGGACCAGAGTCCTTGTCAAGACAAATTAAACGAGCCCAAACTAGATGGAGTTCGTTCGGATCGTTTTGTCACATTACAGAGTTCACACATAATAATATTGCATTGTCATCCAATTTATATATGCACGCAAACATATAGCTCAATCGGAACCCGGGAAGTGGGTTAAATTTAACTTGCAAGATTTCATCACAAACACGGGGCTGGTGAAACTAAATAAAAGCTAGTAATGTATTTGACTTCCATTTTACAATAGGTCTTGCATGGCATATTTGAAGGTTCTCTTGTGAGTACATACCTGATCGGACTGCAGCACGGAGGGCGGCGCGAGGTCGTCGAGTGACAGCTGCGTGTTCAGCACAGACGGAGGCGCGTAGTCCGACATGGTGCTGTCTATCGGCTTTCAAAAAACGTCGATTTTATTGATAGGTTCATATGGGTGGGTATGGCGGAGACTGGTATTATACATATTGTAGTGGCATGTACACCACAATCAGACTATAATTTCCCATTCCCACAGCTGGGACACATGCCTGCTCTTTGCGAGAGGGAGTGGGCCATAATCCACCACGCGGGCCCAGTGCGGTCCATCTACGCCACCACATGCGAACTACGCAACAAACTGACATCGGGCAAAATCCTACATCGCGCAAGCAGAGTTGCCGCGCAGCTAGTATTATACACCGTGAAATTTTAATGGTTGTTTTCCCGCAGTGAAATGGTTATGTCTTGGTAATACAACTGTTTTATAAACAAATAAAATATTAGAAAAAAAAAATGGCAGATTAACCATTGTGAAAAATCACCACGTGCGAGAGTCTACTTGTGCTTTGAACATGTATGCATCGCTGTTCACTTTGGCGGCGGCGCATGCGATTCGAGTAGTACCTACAAGTTACCTCTAGTGTTACTATTGAGTAGTGTTTTATGGAGTTGTTGAATATTTTTTAATTATTTTAAAACAAAAAATCTTCATTTTTAACTTTACTTTACTCTATGCTTCGAAAGTACTCCTTATGGCAAGTTGTTCTGCCGCGGGAAAAGAACCATTAAAATTTGTCGGTGTATAAATGTCTCGACATCAATCGTCGCAAAGTAGCGTAGCGTCGTGTCGTCGGAAGATTTTCCCTTTTGCGCTGAGTGAACTTTACACCCTTTTCCTCATACCTCAGGCTCATCATCATCATAATTTCAGCCGAAAGACGTCCAATGCTGGACATAGGCCTCCCCCAAACTCTGCCACTTCGACCGGTTCTGTGCTTCCCGCATCCAGCGGACTCCTGCGACCCTCACAAGGTCATCGGTCCACCATGTGGGAGGCCTTCCAACTTTACGTCTTCCGGTACGCGGTCGTCACTCCAGAACCTTCCAACCTCGAGCTATTCTCATAATATAAGGCGCTTTAGCTGATCAACCTTACGTGAAAGATAATAATTATTAATTATTCTAATACATTCCTAGCAGCAACAATCAATTAGGCTTTGCAGAAGCAAAAGGCTTGAGCGAATCATACGCCCTATGTTAGGATTTTTTACAATTTCAAAGTTCAAACGGTGCGAAATAGCACGATTTTGGTTGCTAAACGGGAGTTTCCATTTATCTATTCGAAGCATTAGGTGTTTTATCTATAGTATACAACTTACCGTATCGACAGCAGGTGGAAGTTCCTCAACAGGTTTGCCGAGCGTGACAAGGGGCAGGTCTTCGCCGGAGCCGACAGTGTTGGCGCGAGCGTCTTCCTCCGATGCATAAGCAGACTTGTGCTCGCACATTAGCAAGTGAGTCAGCATATCAGTGCCTACGAATGTAAAATAAGATTTTTAGATTCCACATAAAATGATCTGATCGGTTTTCAGCATAGGGCTGGCGCAGCTGTGTGACGGTTTTCCAAAGTTTCCACTACAACTTAATATTTTTTTATGTCATTTACCTACAACTCGACAAGTAATTATATCGTCCTTTATTCATTAAAAACAGATATAAATTATTCTTTTTTCAAAATATTTGTATTGGAATACATAGTAACATTACAAAAAAAAAATGCCCACGTATCAGGAGCAGGACCCAAGCTACCGGTGGTCGGTGTTAGGCTTCAGAGAGAGAAACCTAACAATACAAGCCGTATCTAGAGAAGTACCGGTTTTTTAATCAAATTTTTGGACTTGATGAAAAAACCTACCAGTACTAAGACAAAGAGTCACTACTTCTAGATAGTATCCGGCTCTAGCTCTCGTTGGGCAGCTGGATCATGATCAAGCTGCCTAACAAGAGCATTTAAAACTTAATTTATTTCTAAATCAAATCTACATAAATAAAATATAAGAAGCTATTTAAATCAAGTGATCAAGTGACATGATTTCCATGACAACCACTACTAAAGAGTTGATATTAGAATCGATGTATAATGTCAAATAATGACAAACATTGTCAAAAATTAAAAATAATAACATTGTAATTTGGGAGCAGATAATAGACATTCACAAAGTTATGCTGTTAATGAGGTACCAGGAAAGTCACTTGTGCAGAAGGAATTAATGCCAAACTTTCGTCTTCAACATAGTCTTTTTTTATCCTTTTATGTAATATGCTTTTTTGATAAGTATACATTTCACGTGAGTTTTTAAACTTGCCATCGCTAAGTTCTGTAACCGACTTTGGCAACTTGTTATAAAAGCGGATACTGTTATTAGAAATGACATGCTAGTTTTAATTAATATAAATTTTGGTATCACAATTTAATTTTTACAACGTGTATTTAGATTATGAAAATCGCTTCTTTTTATTAGAAGACCCTAAGTTTTTGCGAACATGCAAGTTATTTTCTAAGATATGAGGAGAAAGCAGAGTTATTATATTAATTTCGTTCAATTTTTTCTAAGAGATTCGCGAGGCCCCATTTTATAGAATGCGCGGATTGCCCTCTTTTGTAAAATTTAAATTGAATCCACGTGAGCTGCCGGCAGAACGCCATAAAACATAATACTGTGGAAATAAGCAAAGTATACTAACCTAGCTGTGGCTATATTAATCAACTGCCTTATTTTTCTTACTGCATAAGTAGCTCAGCTTAATCTAAGTGAAATAGCTCTAATGTGGGTAGAAGTAACCCCATAAATTAACTCCTAGACACAGTTTCTGAAATAGCATCTAGTTTCTTGCCATCAAGTTTTAAATTTAGACCTACTTCTACCTACCTACCTGTCTATTTAGACCTATTTCCTTTCACAAAACTAAATGTCTCAAGTTATCATTACCAAATGTACCCCACATTTAGTAATGATAACTTGAGACATTTAGTTTTGTTCGCATAAGGTAAAAGATATTAGCTGCAAACCATTTCAAAAGAACAGCTAGACTATCGTTGACATCTGTATCTTTTTATCTCTTTATATCTATTGTTTAAATATAAGAGAAGTGCCATCAGCGAATAAAATTATATCCGAAATAAAGATAATTTGAATAGATTCCACATACCGACAGTGGTATTGAACCCGCACACACAATGCGAGCGGTAGGGCGCGTCGCGCGGCGCGTCCTCGAGTGAGTGCGGGCCGGCGCAGTAGCCGTTGTGGCGCAGCATGGCGCGGTAGCACGATGTGCCGTACGAACACTTCGTGCAGCGAGTTGTGCCTCTGGGAAACAAAAAAATAAAAATAAATGTTTGGGGTATCGTGGATTGAGTTTCGCTCCAAGATCTCCGCCAAGAACTCCGCACAAGACACGCTAAGAAGTGCACATTAAATTTCAAAATCGGAGTGGATGGCGAGAAATCGTGAGGCGAATCACATCAGCCCCTAGACAATTTTTTTGAGACTGAAGACAATTAACAATTTGAGGAAGAATGAAAAAAATACACGTTATATTACTTTTAATAAAAAAAACGTCTGTCTGATGGTCAAGACTTCCCATTTTTTATAAAGTTGGTGGGAAGAGAATCGAAAAGGAAGTCCAGCTCCAATCTTAAGAATTGCGCCTTGCGCTACTTCAACCTTCAACATAGCTTCTCCCAACAAATCTCGGCAATAATTTTGATGTTTTGAAGGACAGCAATATGTCGAAGTGTCTTAAATATAAAAAATTACCTTGCGAAGTCTGGCAACAAAAACCCCCAAGTGGGATTTGAATTATAGGCATTGGTCTATAGTGTCACCTAAGTATTTAAGGGAATCCGTCCTTTGGAGTTTTGGACAGCAACACCGGGTGCTGACATAATTGAGCTGTGACAGATAAAGCCATAAAGGGAAGATTTTTTCTCAAAGCAAATGATATATATTTCGTTTTAGTTTTTAGCGAAAGTACATTGTTCTTGAGCCATGTGCAAACGAGTCTGAAATCCATTCTGCGCGTTACGAAAAACATCGTCCCAACAATTGCCGTAGAACAAGAGCGCCGTGTCATCAGCGAACGGTAGAATTCTTCCGTTATGAAGTTGTAGCTGACAAAGATCGTTGATATACACTAAAACAGTGAGGGTCCAAGTATACTTCCTTTGGGAACACCATAGCTTACATTGACGTCATCACTGGTCATCGGCTGTCTATCCTCACTTTCTGTGAATGATCGTTGAGATAGACTTCAAAAAGCAGGAAGAGAAGTCCTCTCACTCCAATTCTGTCTACTTTCTTCAAAGGTGTGGGACAGAGACCGTGTCAAAGGCCTTGGCCAGATCCAAGAATATGGTTAAACATTTTCTTTTGGAGTCTAAATTGGAGATACAAAAACAGACATTAGAATTAGTAAGCTCATGCACCGCGTCAGCAGTGGATTTCCCACAACGAAAACCGTACTGCAACGCTGAAGGTTTTTGATACCACTGAACTCATTAGGCGGATGTTTATTAGACCCTCTAAAATCTTAGACAAGGTAGGTAGAGTTGAGATCGGCCTATAGTTATCGACACAGTCTCTGTCACCCCTCTTGAAGATGGGTTTAATAGGAGCTGTTTTAAATATAAATTGAACGATGGAGTCCATTCGTTCCGTATGTCGTAAGGCTAGAGGATTAAATGAGGAAGTTTCTACTATACTCAAATGTCCTCCATGCTGCTGCGGAGTTTGTTGCGCCACTTCTTCTTACCAGCTAAAGCACTAGGAAGTGGTGATGAACGGTGGGCGTTTTAGGGGACTCTCTGCCTAGTTCGAATAAATGGCTTTTGATTGATTTTCCTAGTAATGTTTTGGGTTTTACTCACAAGTAATGCTTCTCCCTATCCAGCGGCGTGTCACATTCTCTGCACAGCATACCATCGGGCAGCACGAGCGTCAAATTTTCGAACGTTTCCGCGATCGTGTGGTTAGCAGAGTCCTTTACTGGTGGACGCGCTTTGTTCTACAAAAAATGTTATATTAATATTATTAACCAGTGTCACTTAGGCTAACATGTAAACAAATGTGACTTTGATTGCTAAACCACCTTCAGACGAAAGAGCAGTGTGGTGGCACAGTGGTAATGGCCCCTTACGAGTTGTAGGTTGCGGGTACGAACCCAGACAAGCGTTTTACTTTGTGCAAATTTGAGAGCAGTCAAAACAACCGACTTCCAAAAAAACACTACAAAGTGAAAAATAACTTTAATTTCGGAAGGCGGTGACAAAAAATTCAAATACATATCCAAAGTCACCGACTTCCGAAATTAAAGTTATTTTTCACTTTGTAGTGTTTTTTTGGAAGTCGGTTGTTTTAACTGCTCTCAAAACGGTGAAGGAAAAAAGATGAAACTGGCATGTCCTAAAACTAAAAACTCGAAGACTTGTGACATCTACCAACCATCACTGGGCCCGCGTGGTGGATTACGGCCCACTCCCTCTCGGAGAGGAGGCCTGTGTCCCAGCAGTGGGAAAATTATGGGCTGATTGACGATGTTTCGGTTAATGTACCAGGCAGATAATTTCATTCGAATCCGTGGAACAGAATTTGAATGAATTTATCTGTTGAATAATGCTTATTCTATCATAAAAAAGGTCTAATGAGAAGGGATATAGGTGTGTTTCAAAGTGTACACAAAAATATTAAACTCACTTTTGGTTTGGTTATCAAATGCTCTTCGGAACACAGCGGAGTTGCGCCAACGACCGTGATGTGGTCACGAACTTGATGTTCCTTCAATTGACCTTGAAGCAAACGAATAATTATTTAAGTTATTCCAATAGTTTACTGAACAATATAGGTTCCTTTTCGCCGTTAGATGATTAAAACAACATGAAAAATAGAAAGAATAAAAAAAATGCATTAAGAAAATTGCACTATGTCGTGTATTCTTTTTGCATGAGGCTAGACCATTACCGGGTACGGCGATTAAACTGTCCGTCTCCATCTAACTGTTTTAAAATTCGAACCACTGAATCGAACGCCGCCAAAATTTCAAATGTTGGTCTTTGACATGTTCTCTTTCATCATTTGAAATGATTCTGTTGTGAGAGAAACACATTCGAATTTAGAACAATGGATTTAAAACGAAATTCAGTGATTGCTCTTCATTTGGAGGGAAAATCGAATATCGAAATACGTCGAGCGCTGCCAAATCTTCTATTGAACGAGAAATTTGTGCATCGCACTATTCAACGTTATAATGAGACTGGTAGCGTTAAGAAACGCTACGGTGGCGGACGACGCTGTACTGCAACGGCGCCAACAGTTGTCGAAAAGGTGCATCATTGATCAGACAGAAATCCAGCGCGCTCACCAAACCAGCTCGCGTAGGATCTCAAGGCGTTCGTCGCATATTGAAGGAAAAGCTTAAAGTCAAACCATTAAAAAAAAATTGGTTGCCTGTAAAGTCGGTATACGGGCGAAAGTTTTACGTGACAACGACTTTGAGTGGTAAAATAATTTTAATGTGAATATTCATTCGTATAGTAGGAAGAAGGATGAAATAATAGTAACAATTTAAAACATTTATTTATACAAAGAATTATATTTAAAACATTAATTTATACAAAGAATCTCGCACTGAATTTCATATTAACAAAATTTTATTTTTACCTTTACACATACATACGTATTTATATACAAATATACATACAATAACTTGCACTTTTTATGTCTGTCTCTCTCGCTCTTAGGCGGGCTAACCATGCCCGAGTGGAAGGGACGCGTGCCTCTCACTCGCTCTCATTGTGAGCGCATAACGTGAGCGGAGCGTAACGCAGTTTCTTGAAGTGTCACCCGGCAAACCAATTTATAAGACGTTGTCACGTCAAAAACCTTTCTCAGGAACTCACTGCTTTACAGCGTAGCAAACGGTTGGATCGATCAAAAGAGCTGATTCGCTTGCTTGACTCTGCCGAGCTTCCCAATTTGGTGTTTTCAGATGAGATAACTTTTTGCATTGAACAGTTTTTAAACAAACAAAATGACCATGTTTGGTTGCAGGGCCGTCTCTTTTTCAGTTTGAGCTTCTTTCTCCATGAAACTGTACACATCGTATACAATTTTTCTGGCATGTCTGCGTAAAACGGTATTTGGTCCTGGCATTGTAATCAACGTAACAGAAACTAAATTTAAAATAACAACTCATAAAACCCACGAAATTTAATACAAAAACAACAACTCTTAACAAAAACTAAATTTAAAACAAAAACAACAACTCGTAACAAAAAGTCAACAAAAACAAAAGGTACAACTTTTGTGCAGGCAAGTGTAATCGGGAGCGAATAGAATGTAGACGCGGTGCGGGGAGGCAAGGGTCAACTGATGCTCCAATCGCGCGCTCGGATCGGCGCTACCTCATACCCCGCGTCCCGCTTGACCACCAAAGAGACCTAAAAAACGACTTCTGCGCATCTAACGACTCTTGCCAAGTTACGTGCCGGGGACTGTACTAGTACTTTAAATGAAGCGACTGCTTATCTGACCTCCACAACCTATTTACTGGGTAATACGATACCCTTTGTCAGGGGTGCGGGTTGTTCGAAAGAGATACCGTCGCCCCTGGCACATAGACAACTGAGGGAACACGGGTGGGTTTTAGTCAGTAAAAGTCTGACACGCCTGCTTCACCCAGAGCGGGAGAAGTTATTTGATGATTTCCCACCCTCAAAAAAATAAAAAACGAGACCCTTTAGTAAGACTGATTGTCAGATTTTCGGGCTTCTGACGAACCGTAACGACTGTCAAAGATCCACGAATGACATCCGGGACCAACGGATTAACGTGCTTTCCGAAGCACGGAGGGGTCTTGGTATGTAAAGATGGTCATCCATCTACGGACCAACCACGGTAAACTTAGCTTCACTTGATTAATCGACCCGCACGGATGTTATTACTTAGCCAAGCCCCTCCACATTTTTTTTTTAATACATCACCTTATAAATTAGAGTAGTATTACGCCGGTAGGGGACGCCCTAGAAGGACATATAGTGTCCTTATTATTGATGATGTTATTTAGATAGGTCAGGTGCATAGTACTCGCAACTGGCGTGCGTGTATCACCAGAGTAGTGTGTAGTAGCCCTAGTGTGAGTTTCTTTCAACTATCTTTATATTTAAAGGGTATTTGTGATGTTGTACTGTTTGCAGATGATACTTCTCTTATTTTTAAAGTAGACCGGAATAGACAAGATTTTGACGACGTAAACAGTGCTCTCTCAATGGTTACGGATTGGTTTACGGCAAATAACCTAGTTCTCAATGCCAAGAAAACAAAATGTGTAAAATTTGCCTTACCGAATGTTAGAAGTCTAGGTCCCAACATCGTCTTAGATAAAGAGGTGCTTGAAACCGTAGACTCGGCAGTTTTTCTGGGCATAACAGTAGATGCCAAACTTCAGTGGGGATCACACATATCAAGCCTAGCGGGGAGGCTCAGTTCAGCCGCCTACGCCGTCAGAAAAATAAGACAATACACTGACGTCGATACAGCTCGGTTAGTCTACTTTAGTTATTTTCACAGCGTTATGTCCTACGGTATTCTGCTGTGGGGCAAAGCTGCTGATATTCAAAATATTTTTGTCCTTCAAAAACGTGCTGTTCGTGCAATTTACCAGCTAGGTGCCAGAGTTTCCTTGAGGGACTTTTTTAAAGATGTTGGTATACTCACGGTGGCATCACAATTCATATTCGCTAACATCTTATATATTAGGCAAAATATACACTTGTACACTAAAAACAGTGATATTCACACCGTTAACACAAGAAATAAGGACAAACTACGTGCTCCCTTTCACCGGCTTCATAAGGTTCATAACTCATTTGTTGGGCTCGGTATAACTTTTTATAACAAGCTTCCCTCTTCTTTGCTAGATTTGCCTTTTAATGCGTTTAAAGCTCAAGTAAAATCCGTCCTTTGTTTAAAGGCTTACTATTCCATCAACGACTATTTAAATGACAAGAATAGTTGGTCGCTGTGATTAACTCAAGACAATGTTTATGTTCTTTCTCCAGAATCGGCGTATCTAGTGACAGGTTATATGCGTTCATATAATTATTATTTTATTTTTTATTGCCTGTCTAACAATTTTTTTTTTTTATAACTATCTATTATGTCATTAGTTATTGACATGATCTACTCATAACAATATTTTCTATGATGAGTTGTTTTAGGCTTTATTTGGCCTCGACAGTTTTCATTTTATTTGTCGGTATATTGGTATGGCTAGCTGACATTTTGACTAATTATTTAATTAATATTTTGTGTCTCGTAATGTTTATTACTTTGCCTAAGTATGTATAGAATCAAGTCTATCCGACTAAACAGACAGCTGTGCTGCTGGGGAGTTTGTTCCACTACTTCTTCTTCCCAGCTAAAGCACTAGGAAGTGGTGAAGGGTGGGCGTTTTGGGGGACTGTCTCATGTACTTTGACGTTCGAAAAGTGCTGATTCTCAGCCTAATTTGAATAAATGACTTTTGATTTTGATTTTGATTTTGATTTTATCTCAACTTAACGCATTGAGCGCGTTCGACGCTCCGATTGGCCCTGGATTAGCGAAGGACCAATCAGAGCGCCGAATGCGGTGAATGCGTTAGATCGAGATGATTAATAGAAACTAGGCAAAAAAGAGTATGTAAGAATTGTAGCAGTTAGCGTTCCGTAGTTTCTGCCTACCGCCTTGAGAAAAACGCGTGAGTTTATGTATGTGTGTAAATTAAAGCAGTGAAAGATACTCAACAATCAAAGATACTCACCAAGATGCACAAACTTGAGCACGCACCGGTTGCACCGCACCTCCATTTCCATGTCCTGGTGTTGCCGCAGGTGCTCCAGGAACTGCGC
The DNA here is from genome assembly GCA_949091785.1 of Polymixis lichenea. NCBI lineage: Eukaryota > Metazoa > Arthropoda > Insecta > Lepidoptera > Noctuidae > Polymixis > Polymixis lichenea. The sequence continues at coordinate 3,964,554 of OX420937.1, forward strand.
CACGTTAGCTGTCAGCTCGTGGCCGGCTGCGTACACCTTTATGACCTGGCAGCACCATGACATAAATTATGTAGCCTTTGGTTCTTCATAGTGGGCATCTTCCCTTAGACTTTGGAAACTGGATTGGCTTCAATAACATAACATAATAACACGCCTTGTTTTCCCGAATAGTTGGGAAGAATAGGGTATTTGAAAAGTGTCCTAATTAGATTCTGAAGTGCAACTAAAAAAAACAACATTTTTATTTAATGCATTAGTGCCGTAAAAATGCATTTAAATTTCAATTTTTAAAATTTCGCACATAATTTGACGAAAACGTTGGATGCAGTGGATGCCATATTGCTCCGTGAATATGACGTCAGCTTGCTGTATAGACAAATGCGCAGATATTTAATATGATAATTGTTTATAATTTAAAAAATGAGTTATTATTCTACTTATCGCTGGTTTGCTGTTCCTGAATGCAAAATATTATTTAAATAAAAATTACTTTGGTTACGAAAATATTAATTGTTCAATTGATAAGCCCTATGATGTAATAACATGGCGGCTACACTTTCTATTTGGTGTCCAAAAACAGACTAAAAAACTGAAATCTTTGAATTGAATTTTAAAATTTATTTTGTTATTTCATGATCTACAACTAACATTTTCCGACTGCATTTTGCCTAAGCTATCTTAATAATTTATTTTTACATTTTTTCTCGTATAAAGTAAAATACCCTATTCCGTTGCTTTTAAGGGTGCAGCTAAAACTTCAGTTAAACTTACGAGTTCTTACTTTGCAAACACAATATACCATGAATGTATTTATTACACACTTTGAAAATCATTGCAATTAATTATAGCAATAGAATTATAAAATCCACAGATCTTAACAGTTTCTCGATCCAATATTTTTTATTGCGTTAATACTTGAACCTAACATAATTAATATCCCCTTGTTTACAGGAAAAACATTCCCTTCATTAGTAGTAGTGGCACGTCCGTACCTTCGTTCGATGGACTCGGGTCCACCTGATATCATCTTTAGAATTCCGTTGTGGCTCTACTTTCGATTATAGGATCAGGATATAAATACTATTCGATAATAGGATTTACTTTCGACTCTTTTTGGGGAAGTATACAACGTTATACCAGCCAGATATTAAGTCTTGTGACTATATCTATTCCTCATCCGTTGAAACTTAAATAAGTGTCTATGTAATGCTTATAAAATTTGTAGTATGGTCCTGCGATTATTTATGCTTTTCGGGTTATTATAGGCCTCTGCAATACGCGTCCATTACCACTGCAAATATACCTTAAGATAGTTAGGATAGATCACAGTATCGCATGTACAGTGACTAGTCTTATAATGATGCGTCATATTATCATTGTAAACTATACCTTAAGACAGTGAGGACAGAACACAGTATCGCCTGTACAGTGAGCTGTCCTGTAATGGTCGGCTGCAGCCCGGTGTGACGACACGCGGTAGTCGCACGCGTCGCACGCGTACGGCAGTTCTAATGGAGCGTGCGTTTTCTGCATGTGGGAGGCTAAAGTTAGCACGGCGGCGAAGCGGACCTGGGGAGAAAAGTTGGCTTTAGTTGGGTACAATAATAGATTTAAAGTATAAGATTATTGATATGTAACATCTTTCTTATTCATTCCTACAATATGTGTGTGTGATTTCGTGAAAAGGGACGGAAGTGTGTAACAAGAAGCCGTGGAAGTGCGCGCTATTTCATTTGACGGTAAAGTTGGCCGTCAGGTCGTACCAACCTATTTTCCGAGAGGTTGGTACAATGTTGTTCATTACCAAGGTGAGGCGTTAGATGTTACACATCATTTGGGACTACTGTAAGGCACGCCCGTTGATTTTTATTCATTTATACAAGTACTAGCTTTTGCCAGCAGCTTCAACCGCGTGTAGGTCGGTGTATTATACATTTAATTCTTCCTCTTGAATCACTCTGTCTATTGATAAAAACCGCATTGAAACCCGTTGCGTAGTTTAAGGTGAATCTAGTCTACATTTTTCCCATACAAACTTCGGGAGCGTATTACTCCACTGTTCGATAATGTACATCAAAAATTAAACATGGTATGGTTTTGTCTCATTATTAATATTGTCTGTACGGAAACAGGATACTAAAATAAAAAGCCATTAAAAAGTTAGGAGCCAACAAAGATTCGTTTTTCTTGCTAATTTAACCTAACTTTGGGCGTGTTTATGTAATAAAAGACGTGTAAAATCTGGAAAACCTAGTCGGTACCGACAAAGCTCAACTATCGATAAGATCAATAAACTTTATTAGTCATTGATTTATACAGCGGTTTTTCATAAAACCTGATCTTCTGAAGGACGGTTCTTAATTTTTTACGCGCATGTTGTACTATAACTGATCCTGCATCTCACTCAATAATGTTGTACGTGTAGACTAGCTTGTAACTGCTCATCACTGAGACTACATCACTGAGACTACCTATTTTTCTTTGGCCTCTATTTATTTTTTTGGGTGGGAAAGCATCAAATAACTTTAGCCAGGCCCATCATTGAGTTCCAGCCCGCGACTAGGTTCCCCTTAAAAGACTTAAGCGTACAAACACGAAAAGCGACTTCGTTTTATACTATGTAAGGATACACTTTCTCAACTGTAAAGTGCCTTCAATGAAATAAAACCAAACAAATAAAACTGGAACTTAGCAATGTTACTTAGCACATGAAAACCATATGGTAGTAACACTTTTACACTAAGATGTGAATGCTTCGGCCAATTTGATGTTCCATACGAGGGGCTTGTGGATAAGTAATATTAGCCAGTAGCCACACTGGCCGATCGATAAGGTTAAGCTACGCTTGCCGCGGTTGGTCCGTGGATGGGTGACCATCTTTACATATCAAAACCCCTCTGTGCCTCGGAAAGCACGTTAAGCCGTTGGTCCCGGCTGTCATTTGTGGATCTTTGACAGTCATTACGGGTCGTCAGAAGCCCGAAAGACTGACAATCAGTTTTACCAAGTGGTATCGTGTTACCCATTAATTAGGTTGTGAAGGTCAGATAGGCAGTCGTTCCATGTAAAATACTGGTATTCAGCATCCGGTTGGACTGGAAGCCAACCCCAACATAGTAGGGAAAAGGCTAGGCAGATGATGATGATAATTTTGATGTTCCATTCGCACCTAAAATTACAAAATTAACCTGCCAATTTACCTCACAAATCAAACACGCATAAGTGAACAGCTCCGGCGACTTAGTATCGGCGGGATGGTTGTGCTTGAGATGAGATTCGAGCTCATCTGTAGTGGCGAAGCGCGTGAGGCAGTACGTGCACTGCGCCGGGTCCGACCCGTCGGCGGCCGGGGGGACAGCGTGGCCGTACAAGTGGGTCATTAGGGCGATGTTCTGGTTGAATTCCTCGTGGCAGACTGGGCACTGTGGATGAGAATAAGAAGTTAATTTATTTATTTTAACGAAAGAATCGTCATTTTGATGGAATCATTTTCTGGGGCAACTCAACTGACAAGGACGTACCCTTCAAAGCCCAAAAAAGGTGCATCAGGACTATGTTTAGATTACAGTCAATCGAAAGTTGTAAGCCCTACTTTAAAAAATATAAAATATTAACTCTCCCTTGCCTTTACATTTTAGACATTGTCATGTTTGTAAAATCAAATCGGCTCTTATTTCCACGTCAATCAGAAGTGGTCGATCGCAACCATAGTAGACGGGATGACAGTATTCTCTGTCTACATAGATCGAAAACAGCATTAATGCACAAGAGTGTTTTCTGTCTGGCCCCTAAAATTTTCAATAAACTCCCAAATAGTTGGAAGGAGCTTAATGTCCGTCAATTAAAATATAAATTAAAGATACTCAAATCAAATCAAATCAAATCAAAATATTTTATTTCACATAAACCTGCAAGGGCACTTATGAAACGTCAGAAGCTAGGTGCACGGTTCCAATTTGTCGCTTCCTATGGAGAAGAGCCGGCAAGAAACTCCACGGTTACTCTTTTAAAAATAATTGGGTTTTACAATGTTTTCAAATTACAGTGATAATAGGTATAGGAGGACAGTGCAGGCCTGTCAATAAGTACCAAGTACTTAGAGGAATGAAAATAAAGAATAGAAAATCGTCTATAAATCTAATCTGTAAGGCCTACAATGTTTGCCCATTCACAATATGTAAAAGAATCTACATTAGTAAGATCAACCTATTTAAACAAAGTGACATGATTTCCATGAGAATCACTAATAAATAGGTGCTATTTGAAGCGATGTATAATGTCAAAAATGACGAGAATATGTCAGAAAGTGTAAAAAATAAAATAATTAAAAATTAACATTGTAATTTGGAAGCAGTTAATAGACTCTCACAAAGTTCTGCTGTTAATGAGGTACCAGGGAAGCCACATGTGCAGAAAGAATTAATGCCAAACTTCCCTGTCTTCAACGTAGTCTTTTATCTTATAATATGCTTTTTTGATAAGGACACGTTTGATGTGAGTTTTAAACTTTCCATCGCTAAGTTCTGTAACCGACTTTGATACTGCTAGAAGGGAAAGCATACTACAGTATTCTAGAATTTCTTAATGAAAACATCTAATACTGTGTAAGTAACCAATATTATCAATACATCTTTGACATAATCCGTACATACAGCAACATATTATTGCTATGATCATAATTTTATTTGACTGACTATTTGATTAATTGTTACGTAATTATGATGACGAAATTTAAATATTTGTACGCCACTAAGGCCAAACATGACTGATCTAAACTATAATGTAATTTTAATAACTTGCATGCTCTGTATGTGTACTCATGTTTCCACAAATAAAGAATCTTGTATCTTGTATCTTGTATCTTTGTTCTTTGCTCTCAAAACGGTGTAGGAAAACATCGAGAAGAAACAGGTATGTCTTAGAACTAAAAAAATAAGACATTGACATCTACCAACTCGCACTGGCTTCGCGTGGTGGATTATGGCCCTTTTCCTCTCACAGAGGGGAAGCCTGTGTCTCAGCAGTGGGAACGTTATAGATAAATATAATAATCATCAAAATCGGCCCACGCGTTTGTTCTCTAGAGTGCCACAATTACAGGAACAAACATACATAGGCTGATAAACACATTTGCGTCATGTAGTCGTGTAAAAAATCATTGGCAATTACTTGTTTCAGAGCTGCGTCCCTGATATTTTCGGTGGTAAATTAGTTATATTAAAAAAAAAACCCATCTTAGTAAAATGTTTTCATAAAAATTCAGCATGAGTTAAAATAATTTAGAAACATGCGAGATCTATAATTATGATCGTGCGTTAATGCTGTGTACGTATGTAGTTGGTAAGCCTTTAAGGGGGAAGCGCCAGGGTAGCCGAGAAAGATTCAAATAATCTTACGTTTCTTGCAATGTGTAGGTTATATATTGATTAAAAATGGCGCTACAGGATTATAATAATTAAAAACACCAACACAACCGTCTAAATTCACTTAATTCCACTGAATGAGTATTTCATGAAAAAGTGACCTAACCTGCATATTATTGCCCCCTTCTTGCATCTTCCTCAAATAAATAAAATAAGGCGAGCTTCCCCACCGTTTCGTCACGAGACGAGAATTTTTATATGAGACCCGTATGTGCAACTCGCCAAACGATTATAGCGCTCATTTGTCTACAAGACGAAAAACTAATTTCGAATTCGATTGAAAGAAAGGAGATTTAAAAGTTCACTCATGTAAATAGTATGTTCGATACTTACATTTTGAAAAGCGAGAATTGCCTCACTTCAAACATAGTTGTCAAAACACAGTTCGTGAAAATCGCCTGGTGAAATAAAACTATGAAGAAGAGCTTCGCCATGCTATTACTATTGGAAGTCGCGATGCCCGCGCAAGGAGGCGTGGCGAGCGATGCCGGGGCTTCGCCCCCTGGCCGCGGAGGGTATGCGGTGGCTTGACAACACAGGCCCCTCATTGTTATTATCGTAGAGATCGTCAAATTTTAAACTGCAGGCCCCTCCACAAAAATTTCTATACAAACATTTGAAATGTATATGCCACCAGCAGTGGAGGGGCGTGCAGTTTTAAACTAGACAATGTCTACTTACGTGTTTCATACTTTTGTTGTTTGTCACTCAATTGAAAAATAATAAATCACATACTAGATCGAGGTGGCCTTAGAAAAGGATGCCTTGGGGATGCCTGGATGATTTGGGGAAAAAAAATACTAGGTTCATTTCACGTTTGACAGTGGAATTATAATGTTTAAAAAACTTACCTCAACAGCTATAGCAGTCTTCGCAAACTCTCCATTCCCGCCAATCTGTCCGAAGTAATACCTCTCCATAGACACAGTTTCTTCAGGCCGCACCTCCTTCTTGATATTCTTCAGAGGTATGTCATCCAAGTCGTCGTCGACGTACGACTTCGTCTTGTTCGTGCGACGACTTCGAGCTGTGATGGGTTCGGGGCCGTTCTTTTCTTTTGGTTTGTCTTTTTCTTCTTTTATTTTAGTTTTTCGGCTTTGGGCTAGAGGGATCTGTCGATGTAAAATTTAGATTGATTTATATTTAGTTGTTGGTTAAAGATATACCGACTGGTGTTAGATAGTCGGCAAGGTGCAGACAACATAGAGCCGCAAGCGGTCGTTGTAAAATAGGTTACGAACGAAGTCGCTGTCTGTTTCAGTCTGGATTCATGTTAGATTTTACCAAGATCTCCATAACACTTATCACCAAAATTAAAATTAGATACCTACTAAAAATTATAATGAAACTGTGGGGAACTTAGTCCAAATCTCGATTCAATCTTTAAAGCCCCCTTTACACAATGCAAATTGATATGCTTATTCAATCGCAACAAAAATATGTTTTTAAAAGCTTTACGATTTCATCATAAAGCACATCTTCTATTCTTCGAAAAGTTTCAATATCAGAATTCTATTAACAATACATAGTGTTACTGACCTCCTCATCATCGTCTTCAATATAGGTGGTCTTCTCCTTCTTCCTCTTCTTGGGCGGCGGAGAAGGCGAAGGCTCTTTCTTCTTGCGCCCGCGCTTGCCACGACCAGTCTCAGGCTCTACAGTAGGCTCTTCTACCTTATCGCGTTTCTACGAGTTAAAAAAAATTACGTGATTAATTTATTATGAACCAGCCATTGTGTGCATGTGTGGATTTCCCATCGGCAAAAATGACGAACTTTCGTCCCCTACTAAATTCCATTATGGGATGAATTATGAATATGAAAGACGAATAAAAATATACTTCCATGGAGTATATTTTTATTCGTCTTCAAATAAATAATGTGTACAACTAACACTTGCACAAAATTTCAAGCTTTTAGTCGCAGCTGATTAGGCTGTGCATTGTCTGTCAGTGAGTTAATTAATTAATTAATGAGTTTAATATTTTTATTAAGTATAGATTTGTTTGTTCCAGTTTCTGAAAGCCAATATACAACATTTAGGAATAGATAATACGGGCTGGTGTCTGCAACTCCAAGGCAGGGCGCGTATTTTGCGTACGGGTGGGAAAATCGATTATTCAATCTGAACCAGCTCCCAAGAAATTCCAGCAACACCTTGGTGTTACTGACGATCTCGCGTAGGGTACCTGGGTTATCGAAGTACGTAGCGACCACCGGGCAGTTTAGAAGCACATGAGCTGCTGTCTTTAGATTCACAATTTGGACCCAGTAGGTGGCGCTGCGACGAAGTTTTAGGAAACACGACGACGTCTGTCTGACTAGTATGTTATATTTGCAGATCTACAGATAACGCACTCTATATAACCGAAAATCCATATTAACTAAGTAAATTGTAATCGCTTAAATAAACAGAAATCTGTAGGTATTAGTCCCTTACCTTGCAAGTAGGATATTTCCAGTTCTTGAAGGGATTGGCAGCGATCTTGTTGAGGCGTACTGTGATCGGATCCTTGGACTCCATCTTGCTTTGTTCAGAAATGTGGATCACTATGTTGTCGAATGCTTGGCCCGGAGTTATGCCGTATCTGGAGGGGAGGGTTGCAAATAAAAGTAAGGTTACTTTAGGTTATAATGCACAGGGTGGCAGAGTCAACGCCGCGAAAACTGTAAGGATGAACACAGCACTACACTTTATTCTAGACCACACCGCGTCGAAACTTTTCGTTGATTATTTAAAAAAACAGATGTTCCTTAGAAAATTGCAATACTTACGTGGTCAATATGTACGGAACACCAATTTTTTTACATAATAATCTACGAAATATTCCAATCCAACCAACCAATGTACTGCATCTATGGTAACAGGTTTCGGGTCGATATCCCTGCCACCCAGTATATTTTGGCGTTCTGATTCAGATATTTTGTTTGAAGGATAAACATTTATAATACACTAGCTTTTGCCAGCGGCTTCGCCCGCTTGAAGGTCGGAAATTGCACGTAATACCCTATCTGTTAATGCAGGTTATAAACTGTCAGTTTGCCAAATTTTATCCAAATCAGTTCAGCCGTTGTTGCGTCATTGAGTAACAAACATCCAAACATCTTCATAAACTTTCACATTTATAATATTATAGTAGGATTCTTTTCTACATTCTTAAATACTCTGAAGCACTGACGGTACTTTGAAGATTTTTATCGTTTTTGTTTGTAAATCAACTATTTCCGGATAAAGAACAAATTAAAGAAATGCCAAACATAAAATAAAACGGGACATCTATAGAACACGTAGTTTTTCCTTACAAACCATAATGTTCATTCGTAAAAAACAAATGCTGAAAAATCGTACCTTTCTCTCCAAACAAGTTCATCCAAGAACTGTTGTATAATCTGCCTGGACAGCAACGAGAGAGTATTCTGGAACATTCTGGGTACAATCCTCCTCAAGTACTCCATTATATTGGCATTGCTGTTCCTGGCAGTCGAGGGGTCACTATGGGCAGAAGCTTGGTGAACGTTCTTAAAGCCCATGGAAAGCAGGGTTCCCTTGTCTACCGTCAGATCGGTCAGGATCGCTGATGAGGGGTGCACCCAGGTAGAGAGAGGTTCGAGGATCTTTTGGAAGCGTTTCTTGTAGTTCTTTTCGTGTTCTGCTAATGGTTCCACGGCGCGGAGACGGATCTAAAAAGTAAAAAGTATCTTTTATCCGTTGGCTACTAAGTTTAGTAATCAAACGAAGCTGTTAAATATAAAATTGATATTGCAGCGACATCATAATATTAATTGGATTGGTTAAAAATGTGTCTCCCACGGAAAACATAAAGATCTCAAGATTTACGAGTACTAGAATTTAAAAAAAAATGCATACTAGCGAGAACTACGAACAATGCCATGCTAACAAACTATGAATACCGGGGTGAACTAATGAATGACGACACGATTTGACAGTTATCCCTATTCCTGCTAGGTATGTATTTACCTGTCCGAAAAATCTAATTTGACACTTGTTTTAACGGATCGACTAGTTTCGGACGGACTTAGAGAATAGACTCCTAATGGCACTGGCATCTGGCCTCTAAGAACACGAAAAGCGATTATGCATAACCTAAACTTCCAAGATCCTTTTAAGATTTGCGTACCTGTATTGACTATCCTGAAATATTACTCACCAGTTTCTCAACCGGATCCAGTACCCCCAACACTTCAACCTTCACCTGTCTCTGCGTGCCATCATGACTCGTCGTACCCAAGGATATGACTCCCACCTCCACTTTCTTGCCAGACCCACCCAGTAAGCCCATATGCTGATGAATGGCTGACGTGCAAATAGCCCTCAACCAGGTAAACAATCCCTTCACATAGAGATTGTCCACTTTAACCCATTGGACTACGTTTTGGACATTAGTTTGACAAGCCCAGTGGTATATTAACTTGAGGAGAACGCTTGGGGGAAAGGTGGCCCCTTCGAAGATTGAGCTGGAGTATACCGAGACGAATCGTGTGGGACAGCACTCCGATATCCACACGTAGCCGCCTGAGTAAGGGAACTTTGAAACGTCGGAGTACATGCCTGAAAAAATAGAACACATCCGGAGTTCATCGTTTTCATTACACGAAATATTACGTGCCGTCGGAAGAGCCTTTTGACTGTAGAACTGCTTTGCTTTTGGTTTTAATATCATGGGTATACATTAAATGTTGGCCACATTTAATGTTTTTTTGATAGCACGAAATAATCGATACCTGAGCTGATACGGAAATAGTATCCCGCCTAAAATCTAGGAGACATGACGTCATGCTCAAGAAATATTATGCTTGGCTGTTACAAAGCCTTCAAGCATAGTGTTTTTAGAAAGTTAAGCCAAATACTACATAACTTCCATCTTTAAACTTCAGTAGGCTATTTACATTAACAAGGAAGAACTTACCAAGTTTTAGCTTATTCCCAGCATGTATAACACACCATTGCTCCGATCGCACGAGCCCCTGTTGTATGAGCCACTCGGTGAACTTCATCGGCGTGTGCATCAGCACTGACTTCACTTTGCTGTCTAATGTGGACCGGTCTGAAGGTGGACCCGAGTCCTTCGAACGAAGGTACGGACGAGCCACTACTACTAATGAAGGGAATGTTTTTCCTGTAAACAAGGGGATAATAATTATATAAGGTTCAAGTATTAACGCAATAAAAAATATTGGATCGGTAAACTGTTAAGATCTGTGGATTTTATAATTCTAATGCTATAATTGCAATGATTTTCAAAGTGTGTAAAATCAAAAATCAAAATATTTTACTTCACATAAACCTGCAAGGGCACTTATGAAACGTCAGAAGTTAGGTGCACGGTTCCAATTTGTCGCTTCCTATGGAGAAGAGCCGGCAAGAAACTCCACGGTTACTCTTTTAAAAATAATTGGGTTTTACAATGTTTTCAAATTCAGTGATAATAGGTATGGGAGGACAGTGCAGGCCTGTCAATAATGTAATAAATACATTCATGGTATATTGTGTTTGCAAAGTAAGAACTCGTAAGTTTAACTGAAGTTTTAGCTGCACTCTTGTAAGTAATGGAATTGTGTAATATAGAGTAATATATCTATGTTTCGAGTTTCATAGTTACAACTAGGTACTATCCAGCCATCCTAACTTTATTCGAGCAATTACTGTACTATATTAGCTTGTTGAAAAAATCTCGAAAACATTCACATGTATCTGGACTTAAATGCGCTGAAACAAAAAAACAAAGCTACATAAACTTACCTTGCAACTTATTAAATGAAACCTCTCGTGAATCAGCAACATTCTTATTGCCATCATCTTTGGTGAGGTCGACAATGGCGGTGGTCTTCGTCGCGCTGCCGGTGAGCAGGCCGCCAATAGCCGTGGCTTCTGATGGTCGTACGTTTGTAACCACGCTGTGCACATCTGTGGGAGTTGGTTATATAAATGAATGTGCAAGTAAATGCAGCAGACAAAGTATTGTAATAACTATGGAAAATACTACTTTTTGCTACAGTAAATCTGTTTATAAAAGTTAACTGGGGCTTAGCTTTACTGGGATCACATCTCGTTAACATCATCATCATCATTTCAGCCGAAAGACGTCCACGGCTGGACATAGGCCTCCCCAAAAGGGGGTTTTGCCATAATGGCCACGCTTGGCAGGCAGGTTGGCGATCGCAGTATGGTGGTGGTGGTAAAATGCATAGAGAACGCTGCCGCCCATTCTCTAGTAGTTATAAAAAATCAAATTCAAATAAAATTGGGTTAACTCATTACAGATGTAAACATCTGGGCCCCAATTCTGTATCGTTATAATGATTCCCCGCGGAATCTTACTACGTTCAAACTACGTCAATATTGTTTTTTTTAGAAACCAATGCTGTATCGTTATAATGATTCCCCGCGGAATCTTACTACGTTCAAACTACGTCAATATTGTTTTTTTTAGAAACCAATGTAACGGTAAGGAATCGAAATGTCACATTCTGTATATTCCAAGACAGTTAGTCGATATTATTAATACGATATTAGCAGAATTCGCCTGTGACTGACGTGGTTACGAGTAACGAATCGTTAAGTGGTCATAGTGAATTCAGGCCCTGATTGATTCTGTTCCTTGTCATTGGTCAATTTAAAAAGAAAAATATCATCACATCTGTTTTCCTCAAGGATTTAGTAGGCAGAGGTGTACCTATGGCACACCCATATTTCCCCAGTAACCAGTTAAACATTAGGAATGAAATGCTGCTTGTTGGCAAGCGCATCACTTGAGAATGGCTGGATCAATTTGCCTATTTTTTATTTTAACATGTTTGTAGCCCGATTTCGGTTTTTGTGGTGAGAAAACCTGGCAGTTTCCCAAAAAGTTTTGAAATTCAGAAAAAATAAAATGTCTTTTTTTAATATGGAATTTTTATATGAATTAGAGAGATAGGAGAATGTTTGTCACAGCTAGTTAAAGAAAAAGAAAGAAAGAATACTGTTTATTTTGGACACAGTTCGTGAAACACAAAATAAAATAAGAAATAAAAAAAAGTGAAAATAAATAGCTACAACAGTGTGTGCCTCACGGCTGCACCAAAAATATAATATAAATCTATTACTATATTATACAATAATATAATATAATCTATATGTTTGTTCGTTTGCTTGAATGTGCTAATCTCAGGAATGTGATAATCTAACATTGAAATATTTTTTTCAAAAAAATATTTCAATGTTAGATAGCCCATTTATTGAGGAACGCTGAAGTAACGAATACAAAATACTCGCACGGGCAGGCGAGGCGAGCGACGGGGTGGGTCGGTGAGCAAGAAATTTGACCCGAAGCAGTGGGTAGAAGCTAGTAATAAATATAGTTAAACATAAACATACATAAAACACTTACTGGAAGGTGCCAGAGTCTTGTCCTTGGTCTTGGTGTTTTCTTTATCTTTTTCTTTAGTTTCCTTCTCTTTCTCTTTAACCTTTTCTTTTTCCTTCTTCTTCTTTTTCTGTTTCACTTCAGGAGACCGGTTTCTATCAGGAGATGGGGAGTAGTCACGGTCATCTTCTGTGTTGCGAAGTTTCTTTGGACGACCTGGAAGAAGGTGGATAAAAGTTTATAGATATTGTAAAACTTGGGCCAAGCTCTTTTAGTTTATAAATAATTTAGGCTATAAAAACATTATTGTAATGAAAGACAAGACAAGGACCGTCTCTGTTAAAGGAAAGCTTTCCGCACCAGTATCCTTGCTATACTAAGTTACGGATGCCTTAAGGCTCCTGCAGACTATGCCGCCAACAAGGCCGGCGGCATACTCGGTTTCTGCGGCAAGTGCCGCCAGCTTAATATCAACTGCAGCATGGGCCGCAAGGCAAAAACCCGCCGGCATGTGTGTAGGAGCCTAAACATGGGCCTTGACCAAAACCAAACTGACAAAACTTCAAACGTGTCAGCGTAGCAAAGAACTGAGTATCATGGGGAAAAGATAGCAAGAACCAATCACTGTATAATCAGGAAGGCATCAAAAACACAGAATGTAGTACTAGAACTGAGAGGATTAAAATGGGTATAAGAGATGGAACAAAAAGTGACCCACTTTCATTCACTGTCACTGTCACTTTCTGAAGAGAGATAGGGAATCCCTTGAATACTGACTTGGTGAGAATGGCGGGAAGATATGGACTATACAGACAAGGAACAGGAAGAACTGGAAGGGTTTTAATAATTAACTTATCAAGAAACTGTCTACTAGAAGGTTTCATCTCATAAGCGCTTATTGGTATATAGATAAATTTTGTTACATATATTTGGTTAATTTGCATGCAACTTTCTTAGGGATGCTTGTGCGTTTCTAGGATATATGTCTGGTTAAATTAAAAGTAAAAACACTGTTTTAGATACCTCGCTTTCCAGGTTTCTCCCTTGAAATAGATAGTGAGCGCGATCTAGATCTAATGATCTCAGCACTCTGCCTTTCCAAATCTTTCAACACCGGTTGTCTGAAAATAAAATAGTAGTTATAATTTGGTGTTATTAAAATTTATGTTTTGAATTAATGTAAAATGATAAACCACAATGAAATAGTTTTACACCTCAATAGTCTTTTATACTGCAAAAATACGAACAATATAACATGTTGCAAGAAAATGGTTTGTTTTTTAACGGCTACAACTTTTCCACCAGTATTATGAAAATGTATTGTACTATTGTGCATTACTTACTTCCCAAGCAATTGATAAGCTGTAAATTGGTCTCCATTGTACACGATCTCCCCACCAGTATCCTTGACCATATCATCAAGCTTGTTTTGAATACTCTTGAACTCATTGTCAGCATTCTTATAGGCTTGGAGTTGGACTTCCGACAGTTCTTCCTCCCAACACTCCAGCTCTAGCGTTGGCACGTCAGGGCCGAAGTACGAACGTTTATACAAGTCGGCTTCAATAATCTCCGCTTGAGGAGGCGCCACAGCCGCCACCTCCTGAACATGTAAATAAAAAAATACTGGTTCAACTATCGCTGATGCTTTAATTGTAAGTTTTTGATTAGGTTTGGCTTTGCAGAAGGGATATTTCTGCTCCTAAGATAAGAAGAAATGTAAATGAAGCCGAAAACACCCTGGCTCAGACGCAAGTAAACAATAGGTATTACAGGCACTTTACCTCAGCATCGGTTTTAGGCTTTTTCAGCTTCATTATCAAAGGTTTATAACGGTCTGCATGCAAAAGTTTCTTGATTTTGTAGTGTATTTAGCTGAAAATAACAAAATATTGATCGAATTTCGAATGAAGCAGCAAAAGAACAAACGCAAGGCAATTGACTAACCATAGACTTTCCGTATGTTCATGTTGTTTGTTTGTGATTTGTGATGACCACAGACGAGCATTGAATTTTCGATTTCGGTTTTAAAGGATTCAGCGGATTTTACCTCTTGTTATAAGTTGAAAAAGTTGAAAAAAAAAATACACCCTGTCCATTATATTCACCACTTGTGAATTGAGGAAAAGCAAAAATTTCAAACTTTTGTTTAATTTGGAGGATCCCAGTCTAGTGATAACCGCCAATAACCGGTACTCATAAAACCGTAACTGGAAAAACAGGAACGCCCTCTAAATTAAAACACAAAAAATGACAGTGGAACAACTAAGCTAATTTGTGATGAAATTGTTTTACCGAGTGAAAAATAGTTGAAACGGGTATAAACAGCTTTGGAAAACATGGAAGCCGTTCCAAAATTACCCATGATAAGCTTTGAGCTGAAGGTGACCCACGAGAATACGCATTTTGGACCAAAATTGAAACAGGTAAGTAGGTCTCATAATCACTGATAAAAAGTAACTTTCAGAATTTCTTTGTCAAGTCTCTACGTTGTATATTATTTTCTAGTACATTGCGGAAGCTTATAGAGAGGATCCAGACAGCTACAGCAATGAGATACATCAGTTGGAAGGTTTGCGGTCGACGGCCGTTCGACCTACTATTGATTCTGCGGGGCTGAGTGCCCTAATCAGATATTTTTGTCAGCTGCGGTCGCTGCAAAGCCGATTCCCGATGGCCAAAGGTCAACCCGCTGCGTGTTCCTTCAGCTGGTAAATCTAATTAACATTTACACTACTATAATCCCTATTGATTTTTCTTTTATTGTTTGAATGAATCATGATAGTAGGTATCAAGTTGTTTACAGTATGTCTACATGATGTTGGTAGCATTGTCTGATAAAGAGTTGAAAAACTTTTGTTTTGAGAATGAGACTATATTTGTAAACTTCTTTGAATTATGTTGAGCTTATAACGAAAGGCTTGGTTAAAGGTAAACAATTTGTAGGAAATAGATAGAAGCCATACAATGCTGATTGAACTGACTATCAAATAAACTAAACAATGCAATATATTTTTTCCACATCTAGGAAGGACCTGTATGCAAACATGAACAGAACTCTAGCAGACTTGAGGTTTGAAATGGCGAGCATACTGTACAATGTGGGAGCACTTCTCACTCAGCTTGCAGCTTCAGAACCACGGAACACAGCAGACAGCCTTAAGGCTGCTTGCACGCAGTTCCAACAGGCTGCATGGGTGTTCCAATACTTACGAGAACAATTACCGCAACCGTCTGGAGTAGACGTGTGTCCAGAAATAATGAGAATGATGCAGGAGATTTGTTTTGCACAGGCACAGGAGTGTATCCTTGATAAAAGTATTCAGGATACTAGGAAGCCTAGTGTTGTTGGTAAGACCATTGTACTATAATAGAACTGTTATATTATTTATTTACCCAAGTAACATGACTAATACTCAATTTATTAATATATTACATGCCCAACGACAATACAATATTTAAAAAAATACAAAACAAAAACCACCACACATTAGTGAAAAATTTAAAATGAACAAGTGATGAGAATAATAATTATCTTTGGATAAGCAAAATTCTATGTACATTGTTACTGAAAATACACATCTTTATTAGACTGAGAAGAGGTATTTAGTACACAAGGCGCAGATATATGTTCTGGGACAGAACAACTAAACATTGTATAGTCTTTGCTAGGCATAAATTCAGAGCCAATGCTTTTATTGCTTCTGTCCCCGCCTTGGCTCGCGTGGACGTGGGATGCATGGGAACGTGGTCCCAAGACAAAAAGTAGACTATGTCCTTCCCCAGGATGCCATCTACCTCCTTGCCAAATTTTATCAATAATCGTTCATTGGTTTAGGTGTGAAAAGTTATCATATAAACAGAGTTACATTCAAATTAATTATAATGCTATGGATTACTAATAACTTGAGTTTGCAATGTTTATTTGTTTAATAACACATCACATTAATAAATACAGGCAATATTTCAACATTAATTAGTCAGTGATTATTAAAAAAAAAATATGTCCAACAGTGGAAGTTTTTCAGCTGAAATGATGATGATGTTTAAAATTAATTCAGATGCTTTTAGTAGTTGATATATTTACAATCTTTAGACCATAAAACCATCCTAAATGCCCCCTTCTTTTCACAGGTGCTGTAGCAACTCAAGTGATGTACTTCTACAAGAACTCGCTGGCTCTCCTGGGCCCATCCTCAGGCATTGACGTAATGCAAGAAATTATCGGCATGAAGCTATACAACTATTGGCATAGATACCTCTCATTCAAGTATGCCTATGTTGGATGTGTTGTTTGTCTGTACCAAGGTATGTATTAAAAAAAAAAGTTTAGTTGAGAGATAAGTTTGATTTAATTATAAGCAGCTTGCTTTTGCCAGCTGCTTCGACCGCGTGGCGTCGGAAATGATCATACCGTACCGTAATACCCGGATAATAACTATCCTATGTGTAAATCTAGGTCTGCAAAAAATTTCATACAAATCTGTTCAGTCGTTTTTGAGTGATTGAGTAACAAACAAACAAACTTTCACTTTTTTATTATTATAGTGAGGTCTATCTGTTTAGTTAAAAAGAACGAAAACTGGAAAACTCTCACCTAGAAAGGGCGCGCAAAGGACAAAAGTTGCACTTTAAAAAAAAACTTCGTCGGAATTTTGCCCAAGCTGTAAACAACTGAAGAGTCATTCTTGTTCCTACGTTACTGACTATCGCAAGCAGACAGGCAACTGTGGCCATAAATACGATATTAACTAAATGTCTTCCGGATCCACTGTCGAATTGTGCGTTTTTTGCTATAGCTACATAAAAAAGAAAACTTCCTGTTTGTAGCTTGAATTTAACATCATATACTGTCATTGTGAGGAGCATTAAAAGGCAAATCAATTAAATGGCTAATTGCGTACTATACTATGACGCAGTTGTCGCAGTTGAAGATGATAGATGTTATGACACAATTATTAACAGCTATTACCCGCGAATTTGCGGTGGTGATATTTTGTTTGTTACAGTGTAAACAAAATTTGTGATGTTAGATTAGATAAAGCCGGTTTGATCTGTCTGGTCAATTCTACACATGCAAAATGTTGTGATCAATTTTAATAAAGCATTAAGAAACAACTTTTTATATCAATATCTAACTAATTCATTAAGGGCGAATTCGATCAAACATTTTTAGTCTGATCTTGCAAAAAAAAAAAATGAAATTCTGACAGTTATTTCGTAGAAAAGCTGCCAAACGTCAATTTTATTCAAAATGTTGGAAAAATCAGCCCATAATGCGTCTTGTTCACATACGTATTTTTCATTGTTAAAACCAAGAGTTAATAAAAACCGTGTGCGGTCGGGGGACCACCGTCAGCAATGAAATTCCCTAAGTATGTGATACTCGCTCGCACACATACACACTCGTATATAGAAAGAGACAGAGAGAGATTCGCATAGAAGGGCATAACGCTTTTTCAGCGTGACGATTATTTTCTACACCATCTACTGCAAGCCGCGCTAAGGGACTTCGTTCCAAAAAATCCAACTTACGTCTTCCACCAGCAGGAAGAGAAAAACATATTCCCCGCTGACTATAGATTAACACATTAGTTCCATTTCCCACGCAGGCATGCACGCAGAAGAACAACAAAAGATGGGTGAGCGCGTCGCTTTCTACCAGCAAGCTGTTGAAAAGCTAGCCGATGCAAGAAAGCTAATAAAATACATTGAACCGGTAAAAATAACGCATGAAGCGCTAACATTCACCAACGATGTCGTGGAAGGGAAGCGGAAAGCTGCGAAGAACGAAAATGAGTTTATTTATCATGAGGAGGTGCCTGAGAAGGACCTGCTTTCAGATATGAAACCCGTTTGTCTGGTGAAGGCTTTGCCTATCAATTTTAATGATCCAGAGGTGAGTACGGCTACCATAAAATGTACCGTAGTTTATTGTAGCACAGTATTTTTAAGTGACGCGCGCTTTATCTAATTGTGGTTACCAACACGCTGTGAATGTGTGCACGAAAATGACATGCATACACAAACATACTTCCGATTTCGCCCGTGTCTCGGACGGGACGGTTCCAATAGCGCTTGCGCTTGACAATATACCAAAAAATCAATCAGCCTAGTATTTTCCCAAATATGTTGGATGCAGCTCAATACCAGTATCTCACATGGAGCGACTGCCTATCTGACCTCCACACCCCAGTTACTAGGTAATACGATACCCTTTATCTTACCAAAGGGGTATTGCTGGCTGTCAGACTTTCGGGCTTCTGATGACCCGTTATGACTGTTTTACAGCCGGGTCCAACGGCTTAACGTGTTTTCCAAAACACTCAGGGGTCTTGATATTTCAATATCGTCACCCATCTACCGACCAACCGCGTCAAGCGTAGCTTAACCTGCTCGATCTACCCGTGCGGCTGTAATTACTTAGCCACAAGCCCCTCTCTAACCATAATCAAAAGATTAGCCAGCATGTCGAAACTGGCTCTTTTTGTTTTTTTTTTGCCCTTGGCATGTGTAACCGTGTATTTTAATCTCGTGCCCCCTCCAGGTATCCGGTACCGACGTATTCTCTCGGTTGGTCCCGATGATGGCTCATGAGGCATCCTCGGTCTACTCGGAGGAGAAGGCCCAGATCTTGCGCAACATCGTCACTATGGTGGAAGCTAAGAATACGGAGCTGACAGAATTCATGTCGTCTCTGCAACTGGACCAGTTGGATGTCGTTGAGTCTGTTCAGAAGTAAGTAGAATTTGTACAGTTTGTTGAGCTCTGTTGTTATTGTGTTTTGTTCTAAGAGATTCCTACTTTTTCGTTGTTGACAACATTTCATCCGGGAATGCAACTGTAGCTAGCTTTCCCCTAAAAGTCGCGGGAACCAATTAAAGCTGTATTTTGACGAAATCTAACAATGGTTTTCTGAACAGCAAAACTTTGTAGTTCTCATCTCTTAAAAGTCTGATATTCATATCTTTATTTGCATCCCATAATGTTTAAAGTTAGTACAATGGCTTAAAGCATTAGGGTTACAGAAAAAAGTTTAAATATTAATTCTATAAATAAAAAATAAAAAACGAATTACAATCAACAGTTTTTAAACACTTAATCATTCCATTAACATCAATTAGGTAAAAAATATCTGGATGACCGAGCTTTGCTCGACTTTTTTTTTCGTTTTCTAAAAATTAGACCTAGCTAGATCGATTTACCGCCCGCGAAACTTCCTCTATGCTAAATTTCATGAAAATCGTTGGAGGGTTTTCACATCATTTATTTTATTGAGATTTGCTATTGGTTGTGGTACACATTAATTCTTATTCTTCTTATTCGAGTTATCTTGACAGAATAACAATATTATAATCTGTTGCCGCCTATTTTTATGAGTAAATTGATTACCTTATATCTTTCTACGTGTTTCAGAGTACCTCAAGAGATAGTGGACAGATGCGCCGCAATGAATGCCAAAGCCGAGATCATACAGACTTTGGTCGACTCTATGAATAATCTCGCTGAAATAATCAGCGATGTGGAGGAATCTTTGGGCGAGATCAAAGAAATAATACAGGTATGGTAAAATCCTTTTATGATTTGTTTCACACACATTTTGTTCTTAAAATCACCATCACCCATACATCGATATAGGTCACCTACGGTCACTACTCCAACTGCAAAATGTAAGTTTGGAAATGGCAAATTTTATTTTGGTTTGCTATAAGACTACAAATGAACGATTTTGAATATGAAATGAATATGAAATGCACCGATCCCAGCGTGGCTTGACCAGACTCGATAAATCGAATGAACCCCAAGATTTGCACTAGCCCCTGGAGCCTCATGCTTCATGGTGTTACAGAGGCCATTGCATATCAAGAAGTAGACCGGGGGGCGCGGTAATGGTCAGGTAGACGTGCCCATAGGATAGGAAAGGATTGCGAGCCTACCGGATATGCATCCTTGAGTAAGCATTGGACTAGTGGAGAGACGGGTGGTATTTATTTATAGGAGGGCATCTTTTCACGACGTCGCCGGCATGTTGATTCAGGTCGGGCTTCTTGGGTACGTTCAATTGTTTTCTTAGCTCTTTTCTATGCCGTTGCTTCGCTATGTTCTGTTTTGTTGTTTTCGTAGTAATATTCTGAGTTCTCGCAGCTAACAGTTTCTGATTTTTTGTAGATATTGCTAGCCGCTTTCTTGATCTTAGTTTTGTCTCCAGCCATGTCCTTTCAAAACTTGATTCACATGTCGAAGTATTTCATTGATTGTTTTAGATTGTCATTCCTTGGGTAAATAGGTCGTCCGAGGTTCTTAGATTTGGCCTTGTACTACATTGCTACCTGCAATAGGTGTGGTTTATCCCGTCTGAAGACGTGTGCTAAATAGCACATCCTGTGATTCTTGATGCGTTTTGTTACGGTTTTTCGTCTAAGATTTGGTGCATTTTCTTAATTATTAGTTTATTCCTGATGTGGTTAATCAAGTCTCTCATGATAGCTCGTTCATATCTTCTGAGTCTTAATCTATTCACCTTGGGTCGATACTTTTAAGTCATATATCATACAAGGTACGATAACGCTTCGATACATAAGTCTAGCTAACTTCCAGTCCATCTTTGCCTTTAGTATGAATGGTAGTAATGATTTGCGTTTCTCGTGGCCTGTTGGCATCGTTTTCTAATTCACTGTGCTTTTTCTGCTTGTGTATGTGCCTAGCTATTTTATTTCGTCCATTGTTGGTATACTTATTCCGTTGAGGGTCACGTTGATTGTTTGCTGTGATGTTATGGGGTCCCTAATTAGAATGTTTGTTTTTGTTTCGTTTATTTGGAGGCCTGCGGTATTTAGTAAAGGTTTTGTGTGGTATAAGATGCGCTCTAGTCCTTCTAGATCATCTGCAATGAGTATAAGATCGTCCGCAAATGATAATACCAGGGGGAGTGAAACGCGGTCCTGATCTAGTTTGATTAAATGGGTTGCATCTTTAAGGGTTCTAAGGACTTCGTCGAAGACTGATGTAAAAAGGCGAGAGGAGTGAGGGCAACTCCGTTTAACTCCCTTTCCTTTGATAATTATAATCCAATTGCTTTGCTGGCCACTCCATTTGATGCATGTTCTTACATTCATGCATACCTTGATTATCCTGTTGGTCATCGATTTGTTAGTTCGTTGCAATAATTATCCTAATGCCTTAATGTCTTTAAGTCGACATTGGTGTTTTCTATGACAAGGGCGATAGGGCGAGCGTAAATTCGTTTACTTGCAAATCCTTCCTCGTCTAGGACCCTTTCGTGCATAAAATGTGGTAATCTGTTGATCCATTGTTTAAAAGGGCCGCTTGGTAGTTGCCTAGTCCTGTTATTGCATCGTCTATTTTTTTATTTTTTGTTTTTACTACGCATCTGGCGTAAATTCTGTAGTACCATTATGCAGCGATATTCGTTCGCGTCTTCTAGTTTTTTATTTTTGGGATTAGTACCTGCGCGGTTTCAAGCCACTTGTCCGGCACTGTATTCTGTGTCCAGGCTTTATTCTTGTGTATAGTTGCGGTTTCCTGTTATATTTGGGGCATCGTTTTGTTAAGTTCGGTTACCACGGTTACTACTTGGTCCGTTCCGGGAGTTGTCTCGTTTGGCTTTTATTGATGATTACCATTACTTCTTCGGCTTTGTTATTTTAACATTTGGTATCTGAAAGGCCCTCGCTCCTTTTTGTTTTGTTTTCCTGGGGGACACCTTTATGTACGCGGATCTCCTTCGGCGTTTTGTTTGTTGTTCCTGTAAAACGTGTCGAGCATTTGCCTGCATTTTCCGGTGTGAAATGTCTCCAGTCCGGTGAAGCGGGCTCTGCGTGTTTTTGTTCTTCTTGATATTTAACCTTTTGGAGTGTTGTCTGCCGTTATTTTTATGCCTATTTGGATTATCCGGTTTCCCGCTTTGTAGGTTAGCAAGAGCTAAGCGATGGTCTCTTGATTAAATTGGCTGAAGAATCAGTTTCCTGAGCAGCGGTCGGTTTTAATAACCTCCGTTATTGTGTTCCAGGGTATTTCGATGTCTTTACTCGTTGGGATGATGTCTTTATTTGCTAGTTTTTTTGTTATCCAGTCTTCGTATTTTATTTATGCAGAATTTCTGTTGAGAGCTGCGTAGTTGCATTGTTTGTGCTTGATATGACCCCGGTGTGTGTTTCTCGCTTTTCTTGAGGGGTGCCAATCACAGTGTGGAGATGTATGTTCCTGAGTTCAACCCTGTTTCCTGTAGGTTGGCTAAATGAATGCCGCTACGTGAAGGTTCAGCGTCTATTTGATTTTCTTTCTTTGGCTGGTGTTGAGGCGCCGATGCACAGGTCTGGTCAAGTGCGCTTAATTGCGGTAAAGGTCTTTTTCTGGGTGTTGTGTATCCAGTGTCATTTGCGATTACGTCTGATAACGGTGTGAGTAGCTTACTTCTTGTTCTTCACACGGTGTTAATGAGTTCGCTAATTGGGGGCTGTTCGTTTGAGGCCGGGGTTTCGTGGATTTTTCTTGCTCTTCTCGTGTGTTTTACCGGTTATAAGAAGTGGCATGTTGCGGTGTTTTAGCGTTATACTTAGGATGTCGCTGTTGGCGGGTACTAGTTCGCCAATAGGTGAATACCCTTGTGCGTTTCTGTTGTTTCTGTGCAGATTTACGAGATAGTATTCGGACAAGGCGATGATGATATCTTCGCCACCACAAAATGTTATATTAAACTAGCCCCTGACCGCGGCTCCGGCCGCGTGGAGGTCGGTTATAGCGTATGTTCCTATATGAAAGTAGCCTATGTCTCTCTCCATATTCTAGGCTATATCTCAGCCAAATTTCATGACACTTGGTTCAGCGGTTTAGGCGTGAAAGCGTAACATACATACAGAAAGGCACTTTCGCATTTATAATATTAGTAGGGATTGTGCGGTTATGTATTTTGCTATCCTTTATTCCTGGAAGAGAATGCTGTTAGGGAGAAAATCATGTACCTATATTATTTAGAAGTGATAGGAAAATTCTATCATCCTGTCGATGTTTCCAAATATATGTGGCGAGATCTTGACTGACAATCCTATGATCGAGTGTTAAGCCCATTAAATTATTTTTTGAAAACACTTTTGTTTGTAGTGCAAGTCCAGGACACGTGCAAAGGGGCTGAGGCTGACTTGACCTTTTTTTTTGATTAATCTGTAGAACAAAAGCGTGCTGTGCGAACTTAAGAGTTAAGGGTAACTTTTTTGTACACTTCAGCACATATGGGCCGTGGGCCGACTCGAATTTCGGTAACCGTGGCGTTACAAGTTATAATAATACAATCTTTAGGTACTGCGTTTAGAGCGATAGGTACCGTATTTTGCGCTAGAATAGAATAGCGTAAATTAGTTTGTGCCGCCCTATTATATATAGTGTTAGCACACTGGCCCACAACGAACCGGCCGGCCGGTCGTTCTCAGTTTTATAGAACAAATCCCTGAAATATTAGGAACGATCTCACCAGGTTTAGCCGCCAGGGGTCAGCCGTGTCACTCGTCCTCCAGCAGCCAGTCTTCGCTGCAGGCTGAAGCGCACTTACATCACTTTTGCTCCCTTGTTTTATACTACCCAATATAACAAATTGCGACACAGACGGAGACGCACAAAAAACTCGGTTTGATTTCGAAGTCTGGCAAGTAAGTCAACATCTGCTGCGCGCGGGCAGACGCGACCGTTCACGACGGCGGCCCAACTTGAACCTAAGACTACAAATGAACGATTTTGTATATTTTTCCTTTACTTTCGCTGTGTAACCTTGCTTCTGGCCAAATTTCATGATTTATTCGCGAGTATCAAAATATGTCGCATAAATTGCCTTATTTCTTATTATTGCTTTAATTTAGAAGCTTGCTTTTTTTAGAGCTCCAAGGGACCGTAGACCGTATTTGATGTTAATTTCAATTTGATACCTCCACGCGTTCCTGAAAAAAAGGGTCTTGACAGGCTGACAGAGGGACAACAAAGTGATCCTATAGGGGTTGCGTTTTTTTTCCGTTTGACGTACGAAACCCTAAAAATAATTCATATGTTCTAACCTATAATCATTTCTGTATTTCCAGGAAGAGACAGCAAAAGAAAAAGAATACCAAAAGGTGATGGGACCCCGCCCCCCATCCATAGTCCAAACCGAACTATCCCGCGAGTACCACAAGTACCAAGAAGCTCACACGAGGACCAACGAGAGCAACCAAGTGCTACACAAGGCTATGACACTGCACATCGCCAACCTTAGGCTCTTGGCACAACCCTTAGATGTGCTGGAGTGCAAGATACCCAGCATTGATAATATTGGTGAGTGATTATGGGTTTTTGAACCAGCTGTGTGAAGTTTGTTTCTAAAATAGATATCTTAGTCTGCATGCGCTTATTTTTTAGAATGAAGCTACATAACGCGGCTTCCGATAGGAGTTGACTGGAACATTTTTACGTAAGGAAAAAGCGTTATGCCCTTCCATGCGGGTTTCTCTCTCTTCTCTCTCTCTCTCTCTGCCTCTTCTTTTTTCGATAAAATAAGAGTGTGTGCGTGAGAGTATCGCGTATGGAACGAGGTCCAGTTTGGGGTCCCCCGATCGGGCACGATTGTATTTTGCTTGCTGGGAATTTATAACTATGGCGAGGTCAAAAGAATCCCACTTTGAACGTTAATAGTTACGCCACTGCTGCTAAAGATATAATAGGTGCTTCTTCAGCGTTCTTCATTGAAGCAAGATTCTGATATGCATTTTGGCAAGTCCACTCGACGATTCCATAAGTTAAAGTTTTGCCCAATGTTCTATTGACAAATTTTCCCGCAGATTATAATTGGATCCGTGGAGTTTGCCTGTTTGAAAGGATAGAAAAGAAGTGTATGTCTACTTAGCAATTTATTATGTGTAAACACTGCGTAGATTACCTATGGCGGCAGTTAACTACAGCGTCTAAAATCAATGTTACTTTATAATTTTTCCGTCTACAGTTGGTCTCGACCGCGAAACTATGACAGAAATGCGTCGCGTAGTCGGCAAAGTACGTGAGATGCAAACCCAACGCGATTCATTGATACAACAGCTAAGAGAAGCTGTAACAAGCGATGATATCACAGCACAGCTGTTGGCAAGGAACAATGAGCCTAAAGAGGAGATATTTAAACAGGAGCTGAAGAAACACAACCCTCAGGTCAGTAACTCAAAGACAGGAGATTTGTAGACCATTTTAAGTACCTGTTAGTTGTTGACAGGCCTACATTGTCCCCCCAAACCTATTTAGCACTGTAATTTGAGAACATTGTAAAAGCCAATTCTTCTTGCCGGTTCTTCTCCATAGAAAATGACCAATTGGAAACCATGCACCTAGCTTCTGACGTTTCATAAGTGCTCATATAGGTTTATGTGATACAAAATATTTTGGTTTTGAATATATTATTTGCTAAGAGTTAGTCTCAAAGAAGCTAGTCGCAAAAATGGTTGTTGTAATGTTAATATTTTTGGTGTCAATAAATAATATTCAGAAAATCTTCTAGTCCAAGGACAGAGGTGCACCTATAGTACACACACATTTCCCCAGTTATGTTTAAGACACCTGAAATAGGGGTTAGGCCTATTGCCATTGACTGAAAAGTTCCAGATTGAAAAACCCAGGAACTCATGCTCAGCAGACGTGCTTGCGACTTCAAGACCACCAAAAAAAAATTAAACCGCCGAAAAAACTGAAAAGCAAAAAATAAACCTTTTTTTGTTCAACCTTAATAACGTAAGTTCGGAAGGCGGTGACATACAATTAAAATACATATCCAAAGTTATCAACTTCCGAACTAAGTTATTATGGTTAAACAAAAGAGGTTTATTATATTTTGCTTTTAAGTTTTTTTGGTTAAAATCTGTGAGTGAACAATCAATCATCCCCTGTTTTCCTACCCATAAAAAAAGAATGATCAAATTCGGACAAATCTGTAAAAAGTTATGTGTGCTCAAACAAAAAAAAATTACGCGTCGACTTGAAAACCTCCGTTTTTCGTCAGTTAAAAAGGCATTCACATGCAATGCAATATTACACTTTATAATTAGTGACATAAAGAACAAAGTTGTTCGAACAAAGACGCATACAGTAATCGGCTCTTAGCGTGGGCAGGATTGCACTTTATGACATTGACAATAAAGTTATGTATCCTCAAAGAGTTGTAACTGTTTTAGATACAAATAATCGAGGCGAACCTTGCAGCTCAAGAGAACATCATCAACAAGCTAACTTCAGTGTACGCCTCGTACGGTGACTCGAGACGTTTGCTGTCCGATGTACTGAGGAAACGTGAGGGGCTTATAAATGGTAATGTTTGATGTAAGATGTTGTTTCGTAGTGGTGATGGCATTTAGAGCAGAGCAATTTCAACTGTATGTAAAAGTAGATAAGAGTTGAATTACAATTATTGTTGTTGATTTTTTCACTTTTCTGCCATTTGCGGATCCTTATATAACCCAAGCGAGAATATACTTTAAAGATGTTAGAATTATAATACCCCTTTTTTTTGAGGATGGGAAATCATCAAATAACTTCTCCCGTTCTGGGCGGAGCGGGGCGTCCCCTTCGAGGACAACTTTTTCCCTGTTAGTTTTCATTTTCCGCTATGCCATCGGGGTGGCACAATCATTTATAAATCTGACCAGACTATTATCAGCTCAAACCTAGATCAGGGCCCTACTGTTTCTTATTTTGATGCCTTGTTTCTATATCGTTACCTTAATAAACGTTTTCGTCTCTTCCAGCACTTATAACTTCCTATGACACATACGAGGAACTGCTGGGCAAGTCGCAGAAAGGCCAGGAATTTTACAAGAAGCTATCGCACAACGTGTCTCAACTACTGGCTCGCCTGCGATCTACGTGTCAAGTTCAAGAGGAGGAGAGGGCTCAGCTGCTGAACAAACACACTGGCAAAGGTATGATGATCGATAGTCATAAAAAAAAGTCTCGGGACACGAGACAACCCACGATCAAAGTCCCGAGACTTCTCAGTATAAAGTTAGAATTGAGTTAGTTTTGGGCCAGGTGTACCAATAAAACGAGTATAAATAAAACATTTTGTAATAATGCCAACGGACAAGTAGAACACTCTCGTTTATAACAGATTTCGGTGTTATTTCGTTTAAAGCTTTGTAAAGTAGTTGCAAACTTAACTTTCTTCCTTCCTTTCTAAATGTTGTTCTTGATTTTCTTGTAAGAATTTCGGGTTCCTGAATTTTTTATTGTCTGTTTAATTTGACTTTGAAACGACTGGTCGACTGGTCGTTGCGTACTGTAGAGTTACTGATACTAAGTTTGCTAAGTGGGCCCATTATTCCCAAATCTGGCGTTTGGATACGAGAGATATTTTCAAAAGTCTGCAATATACTTTTTCCGCAAAAGCAATAAGTGCCGTTTTCCGCCACTGTAAGCTGTGGTGGCCAGTGTCTCGAGTATCGTATTCGAAATCCGAGACAACTAAATGTCCCGGGACGTCGTATGCCGTGTTGATCTACGTGTGTCCATTTCCATTATAAAAAAGATGGTTTAATTTTTTGATAAAAAAATAAATCGTGGGGCGCGTGAAATTTCTATCAACAGTCAACCGCTCATATGCTATTTACATATTTACTCAGGTACGCCCTACAATTTCTTTTTTTATCTGATCAATGCCCTAGATTGATGAGGAAAGTGGTGTGATGATTGATACCTAGGACCTACCGAATTATTTTTTAGCTTTTAGTACATTATCTACATAATTATTTTCATTAAACCGTTTAACTTAAAAAAAATATTTATTTATTTTATTTTCAAGTTTTTAGTTTTTATTTCGTTACATAATAGTTCTCATTCAATATAGTTTTTATTTTATTTTTATTTTTATAGTCAAGCCCTTTGATTTGATACCCATATTGAGGGGGTTGTGAAAAAATATGTAATCCGCCATTTTGTCGCGGCGGCCTTCTTGGATTTACAATGATACTGATTAAATTTAATTGTATTGTTATCAAAACTAAAGGTGTGTACCAAATATCAGATCAATCTGCCAACAGGAAGGAGGTGAAATTTCAAGTAGTAAATTTGACCCAAACAACAAACAAGGCAAGCTAAATAAAACCGTTTAAAAACGTGTGCGGTCGGGGGATCCTCGTCAGGAATGAAGTTCCGTGATAATGGAATTAAGTTTTTTATTTATTTAGACTCTATTTTCGTTATTACTATCAACTGATAGTACACCTGTGTCGTGATGAAACATTTGAAAATGTTCGCAACCACCATCTTGGATTTTGATTTTGACTCAACTAAGTATCGGTTTTAGCACCCTCGAAAACTAAAACAATACACATATGATGATGATTTTTTAAATTTCGCAGCTGTCTTCATGGATTTACATTTTAACGCCACTATCTGCTTTAGCACCTTCGAAATCATGATGAAGTATTTAATAATTTTCGTAGTCGCCATTGGATTTACATTTTGAGCTCACTACCGACTTTACCACCTTCGAAAACTATGAAAACCCATGAGGAAAATTTGAAAGCTTACACAGCCGCTATCTCAGATTTACATTTTTGCCATTAACGGCTTTAGCACCTTCGAAAACCATCTCTCTCTGTCTCCTTCTATTACAATATATAATAGAAAGAGACAGACAGATAGAGAGAAAGTCACGCGGAGGGCGCAGATCGGTTTAACGTTACTTGACGTTTCCTACCAGTTTACTCCTACCGCAAGCCGCGTTAAAGAACTTCGGTCCAATAATAAACTTCAGGCTACGCGTTTTTTATTCAGAGTTGTAAAACATGCGTGTAAAATTTATATTTTGTACAAAATACATTTTTATCGTTCTATATGAATTAAAGTAAAGAGCTGATTACTCGGTACTTCTCTTATAAAAACCTAACTACCCTCAACAGCATCAACTCCTACGCCCGCGTCGTCGTCCAGTTCGCCAGTGCCCACGCTAGCGCACGCGGCCGGCGCGGCCAGCCAGGCGGGCGGCCAGGCGGGCCACGCGGCCGGCCAGGCCGCCGCGGCCGTGGCAGCCGCCGGGGGCTCGCGGAAGCTGAAGGACTACTTGCCCTACATGAAGACTAGGAACAGCCGGAATGTTACGCCACAAGGTATTAATTCATCATTCAATTACTACGGTTATAGTGTTACTTATGTGTTGCGGTGGTTGGAAAAAGCCTCGTAAAATGAATCTATTTTATTGTGCAAGAGATGTACGCCATTTTTTTTGGTATTGGTGGTATTTTTTAAATATAAATACGTTACTAATCCAACGGCTAACTCGTTGCAATATAGCTGACGTATTTTTAACTCTGTTAGATGAATCAATACTAGTAGTCATTCTTGACCGAGATCTTGTGAGTATGACCGCCTCTGCCACAAAATTGGCAAACCATATTTTCAACCAACTTTTATTTTCTTGTGTTTTTCTTTAAGTCAACTATGCCTGCTTTTTTAAATGTATTTTATTTCTTCCTCTTTATATCTTTATTTCCTGTATTTTCGGATTTTCATCAATCCCTAACGTCCTAAATTGTCATACTACTGCTCAGGATGTGAATAAAATCCCTCGTTGAGATTGTAATGCCGATCATAGAATTATTTTTTTGATAGAAAACAATCTGCTTTAATGATCTCCGTATTCATACTACATATTGACATTATCAAACCATTATTTATCTAAGACTAATTCTTCATTGCAGTTCCCGTGGACCACATGCCTCTAGACTCGTACTATCCTGAAAGCATTTATCCTACTTCCGTACGACCGACACCGGTTGGCTCTGAAGGTACGTCAACACAATTTATTTATTTATTTACCACACATTCTATTTCTCAATTTTTAGCCACAAACTAACGTGATGATTTCAATTTTATTAGAATATTTTCATAAAAAATCCGCCATGTTTCCTTAAAATTTGATTGAACATAGTACTGCAAGCAAACAATTCAAACAAAAATATTTGTTGCAGCAACCGACGTAAACCAAATGCAGTTACCGGATGGCGTCGTAATGCCACCCCTACAAGCCGTGCCGAGTCCGTACGACCGATACATATACGGGCCGGATGCCGACGCTTACGGCATTCCTTCAAGCTACTTGTTCCCTGCGACAAGCAAACCGTATGACAAATCGGCACACGAAGATATGAACTACGGATACTCCACTTACACACCGCCGCAGTTCTCAGCCAATACTTCCGAACAACAAATATACTCGAATCCTTACTATTCGAACTCTTATGGCACGCAGCAGAATGCTACTGCTGTCTCAGATTCACAGAGCTTTTCTACAAATGTCAACGTGAATCCCAATCAGACTTACGAACCGCACCACCAGATAGGTCCAATACCTGAGGCCTCGTTGTCCGCCGCTTCCGCGTACAGTTCCGCCAACCAAACAGAAATGATCGCGAATTTCGCACAAATGCAGGTTTCGGTAACGAAAGCGGGAGACTATGATACAGATTACTCGCAGACTTTTTACAGTGTTCAGTACCCTAATGTGTCGACTCCTGGATCGGCCGCTTATACAAGTGCACCGCAGAATTCCAACACGAGTTTGGCACCGTCGCAAGTTCATTCAGATTATAACTCGCTGAACTATCCCTACGTCAGTAGCGAATCGACGCATTACAATCAGCAACTACCGACCTATACCTCTGCTGAGCCTGCGTACAGCTACTCAACTACATTCGCATCAACATCTCAAGGGTATACTTACTCCAATGCCGTTACGTCCACGACGTCAACCATCAATAATTCTGGCAATCTTCCGTACTCGTATCCTTCGGAAGTCGATTCTAACTACAATCCGGCGTTAGCACAGTATGACTTTGATAAGCCTATAAAGTCACATACTACAGGGGAGGCGATATCCAACGTACCCTTCCAACCTTCTTACCAAAACTACGGCTCGAATGTGAATGTGCCGGGCTATTCAAACCAGCCTGAGAGTTATAACCAGACCAGCACATACGCTTACCCTGACCAAACAAACACAAGCTACGCACAGTCCTACCAAAATCATCCGGGTTATAACTTCAACTCGTCTACGGGGGCCTATGAATACAATTTCGGTTCCCAGAATTCGTATACGGGGTATGACAATGCTGTGCCAGAGAATGTGAACTATCAGCCAACGGATAAAGACCCGAACTGGCCTCAACATGCGATTTATACGAACGCGGGGAAGATAGGGACTTGTGAGACGGTGCAGTCGCCTACTGACAACACGCAGATAGTGCCGCAAATGCCAGCAGACCAGCCGATCCACACCCAGATATACTACAACAATAGTTACGGGTACCAGAACGTGACGTCACCAACCAACGAAGCCCCAGCCGCCCTTCAGCCTGCCAATAACTACCAGCCGGTAGCCAACACAAACCAGGCGGGCTACATACAAAACGTGCAGTCCCCACAAGAACAAGTCGCATTTAATAACAGCCAAGGTAAGCGCTACTAAATAATTTGTAAGTACTCAAAATATTGTAATTATTTGTCAATAAACGGATTTAAACTAAAAAAGGCATTTCATTCGACATTGCAGTGACTACACCGAAAGAGGTAACTGAGCCAAAGGTAGAAAATAATTCTGAGGTAGATAAACAAACTCCTGCAGTTGTTGAGCAAAATATACCAGAAAAACAAATTGTTCCAACTGAAGTTAAGCCTGAAGAAGTCAAGTCAGAGTTGACTGCGTTCGACTTGTTGTCGGAAATCGACTTTTCAGTAGAAATGCCGCCGTTAATGCCCGAAATTAAAGTGCCGCAAATATCCGAAAGTGCAATTCGAAAGCCGGCCGTACCTAAAGTGGAGCCTGTGAAGAAAGTACCAGTGAAAGAGGAGGTTATTGAAAGGCCTGCCAAGAAGGATTTGTTTTCCGACCCAAGTTTGATGAACCAGTTTACTCAGGAAGTGAAGAATTTGCAGAAGTTGACTGATTCCTTGACCAACAAAACGCCTAGTGGGTTAACTGTTTTAGACGCCAAGTGGAAGACTTTCCAAGACTTTCAGGTAAGTATTTTACTAATTTCTTTATTTATTTTGTTTTTCTTTCATTATTTTTGCTGTGTTGAAAGTTTCAGTTCATTGGGACCAGCTTTTGTAGGCGTTATTTTGCTTCTAATTAATTTTATTTGAATGACATCAAAAGACTTCTTGCGTCGATCCAAGAGAAATTGGAACGAGGACAAAATAATTATGATTTATTTGGTTTTAATTACCTGCGAGTTATTTTGAGTACCTTAAAAGAAAACGATAAACCCTTGAAAAGTGATGAAATGAAATGAAATTGTTTATTGTGTAAATAGGATATCCGAATCACTTTTAGACGTCATAAAAAAACATAAGCTAGATGGAGTCGACATTTCAAGAAATGACGGATGATAATGGATTATTAGTGTTATTGTCTTTCCCCGTAAAGTTCGACTCAATAAGAAACTAAATAATTTGCCTTCATTTTAATTATTAACAACGTATAAATAAATACACTATAAGCGCTTTCATACACTAAATTATGTTTGGAAATAGAGCTAACTATTCATCCTGAATTTTGAATGTTACCCCCACTAAAAGTAATTCATATGCACGTGGCTTCCCTTACTTTGAGCAACAGTATAAATAAATTATAAACCTCTTTTTTAGACCAAGCAGAATATGACCAGATCCAAGACGATTGCGATGCAGCACACACACGGCAACATAGTGACTGAAGTAGTGCCTTTTGATGACTCAAGACTCACCCTTAAGTCTGACCCTGACGCCTTTATCAACGCCTCTTATTATAAGGTAAGAGTCAATTTCAAAGATAAAGTGATATTTTGTTATTAGTACACTACTTTTAATTTTGTGGTAAACCTGACGATATTTTTAGTTCGTTCAAAGAAAGCTTTTTGTGTCGTAATACTATAAATAGATACTATCACTAATGCGTGTTTTGATAAGCTTTTAAATAAGTAATATTCATAATTTAAATAAAAGTTACCTGATAGTACGCTGTCAGCATTTCGTAAATACACAAATTCATGTTTTTATCCAACTCGTAAATGCCGAAAATATTTGCTTCGCTAATTTGTTTGACGCTAATGTGTTGTTGACATTCTAATTCGATTTTACAATAACAAAAACAAGTGAAACAAACATAATTAATTAATAAAACAATAAACAGGGTCGAATTATATGAGCTGGCAATACTTTTCCCACGTGTTCGGTATCGATATCGAAAACTAAAGATACAAAAAAAAATAAAAAAAATTTTTCATCATTCGAACTGTGTTCAAAACTTTAAATGACACTGATATGTGTACATAAGGGCAACTAAACGACTGTTGTGTTATGGTTTTTCGAAATTCGTAACAAATATCTATAGTTCGACTTTTAATTGTATTCAGTAAATTGACAGTTCAAAGAAAAATAATGATACCATACTAAAACTAGTGTTATGAACGTGTTATAAAGTGGCAGTGAACGATTTTGCGTAAAGAGCGAATGATAAAAATGGTTTCATTTTAAATTAAGCCATTTTTATCGTTCGTTAAAACTTAAAAAAAAAAATTGTAAGATGTGGAATATAAGAATAATTAATAAATGATTGATTAAAGTAATTTCCTTTTTTATTTTTTTCTAATAGAAAGAAACTAAGTAAATTACCCTACTACTGAAAAACAAAATATGTAACAAATTCTACAATTTTTAATAGTGCATATCATGTTTTTAAGACAAGTTATTAAATAAAATAAAAAAAATCGTTCATTCTTACACCACCTCACTAGCTTTTTTTTGTCAAAATCTGGTAACCTTTCACATGTCAAGTTACTGAATACAATAAAAAATCGAACTTTAAGTTTCACGAAAAATTACAAAAACAACTGAGCGATCTAAGCGCGCCCGCCCGACGTAGTTCGCTGACCGATTACGGGTATTTGCCCGTAATGGTGATCTTCTTTGTTTTTATTAGTTTTCGATATCGATACCCCAAACACGTGGGACTAACGGTCTTGTAGTCTAACGTAGACCCTGTATAGTATAAAGTCAGTCGATTGATTTCCGAAAAAACCGAATCTAGGTTGCAACCTACAGCGTAACTGGTTCTCTAAATGTGTTTATCTTTGTTACAGCAACTAGCACCATGGTGCATCCCACTTGTGATATCTAAGAAGCCTAGCGAGCCTCAATACAACGTCTTCTGGAAAGCAGTGTTAGAGAATAAAATTAGCTGTATTGTTTGTTTGCTAAGTGAAATCGAGGTAAGCACTGGTTTTGTTTATCACCAACATTTATTTGAACATCTTAATTTTCACTTATAGTCTGAAGTAGTGTTAAATGAAATGCACTTTCAATTATTTCAACAAACATTCCAATAGCATTTCTTGTATTTTTAAAGGAAATGTAAAATATTGTTTTATCGATCTATGTATTTATCGGTCATAATCGCTGTCCTAATAGATGGCGATTGGTATGGTCGCCAAAGTGCGTATATTTATTATGAATTAGGAAATCTATCTAATATATAAAATTCTCGTGTCACAGTTTTCGTTGCCATACTCCTCCGAAACGGCTTGACCGATTTTGATGAAATTTTTTGTGCTTATCCGGTATCTATGAGAATCGGCCAACATCTATTTTTCATCCCCCTAAATGTTAGGGGTAGTCCACCCCTAAATAATTTATAAGGCAAAACAACGTTTGCTGGGTCAGCTAGTTATCTATATAAATATGAATGAAATGGTGTTCTTTGGTCAGCGCGTCACTTGAGAGCAGGAGAACCTATTGTTTTTTTGTAATGTTCCTCATTTTTATTGCCCGAATAAAAAATTTAGGGAATTGCCACACTGTTGATTTGAAACGTTTTCTTGACTTCGCACCAAAGATGCTCTATTAGGCTGTATTTTCTGGGCTGTTAGCTGGCCAATCTAAGACAGAAACTGATTGCGATGTGAGAAATTCCTTAATGGTGCGTGCAGTATGCTTTGGATCATTGTCGTGCTGGAATGTCCAAATACCCGGAATCACGTCTTCAGCATAAGGTAACATTGTTTCTTCCAGTATATTTGTGTATTGGAATTGTTCTATGTTTCCTTCTATCAGCTTAACAGGTCCAACACCATGTTCAGAAAAGCACCCTAAAATTTCCACATTACCCCACCATGCTTTAATGTCTTTTTTGTGTACGTAGGGTCGAAAGCTTTATTTGGAGGGCGTCGGTCGTACATATCGTTTCCCATCAGAACATACCCTGTTTATTTTTGTTTCGTCAGAAAAAAGAACATCTGTCCACTGTCTAACTGTACAGTTTTCATCTTCTTGCAAATGCTAGCCGGACTTGCCTATGCCACCGTTTCAACATGGGTACCTTCCTTGCTATCCTTCCATGCAACTTTTGTTCTACCAAACGCCTTCGAATAGCGCGTGCCGAGATTGCTGAAGGGTTGTTTTTACCAAAATATTCTTTTCTCAGCTCATTAGACCTTTTAAAATGATTTTGTTTTGCCAAACGAACGGTATTTCGATCATCTCGACGAGATGACTTTCTCTTTTTAGGTACACGCGGAACATTTGAAGTTTGATACGTGGCAAAATGCTTCACAGCGTGGAAAACCATCGTTTTTGAGCATTGCAGATGGTCGGCTATCTTTTTATACGATAAATTTTTCTTGCGAAGTTTTATTATTACTTCCGTTGTAGATTTATCACAATTTTTTTTTCCACATTGTTTTCATATGAAGCAATCACCTTAAGACTTTTACAGCACTAAATGGCGCCAAAATTATACGAATAGTGACCATAGAGCCACAGAGTGTTCTCTGTTTAAA
Organism: Polymixis lichenea; assembly: GCA_949091785.1. Lineage (NCBI taxonomy): Eukaryota > Metazoa > Arthropoda > Insecta > Lepidoptera > Noctuidae > Polymixis > Polymixis lichenea. The sequence continues at coordinate 4,001,174 of OX420937.1, forward strand.
TTTGAATTGAAAAAAAAAACTATTCATCGTTCAATTATGTGACCAGCCAGTAAGTAGTAATAGGTTCAGATCTAATGTCTAAAGTTTACCTATTTATTTTTTGGCCAATCATGTGTATAGACGAAGATACCGCTAGTATGGAAAAGTTTTGCGACACCGTGTGGAACGCAAAAAAATACATGCAATTAGTTATACTCGTTAGTTTGAAAAAATCATTCCTTTAAAAAAGCGTTCTTAAATTATATCGCACACCTAGATCTAAAGGGAGCTAAGTCAAAAATTGGGAGTTTTAACTTATGCTTACTATTGAACTCCTTAACTCACTACCTATCGACAAATAAAACAGATTTTAAAATTGTTTTTCTAGTAACTTGCAAAGCAAATATGTATACAGATAACTTCTTCAGTGCACAGGAACACGGTAAACAGTTTTTGTTAGTTTGAAAAAATCATTCCTTTAAAAAAGCGTTCTTAAATTATATCGCACACCTAGATCTAAAGGGAGCTAAGTCAAAAATTGGGAGTTTTAACTTATGCTTACTATTGAACTCCTTAACTCACTACCTATCGACAAATAAAACAGATTTTAAAATTGTTTTTCTAGTAACTTGCAAAGCAAATATGTATACAGATAACTTCTTCAGTGCACAGGAACACGGTAAACAGTTTTTGACCTTTTCTGAAAAAAGTGCTTTTTTGAGTTAACTCTGTTTAGATCTAGGTGTGAGATATGACCACAACTGTACGTATTGCCTCCATCCCTTAACTTTTGATTCCCCCACTTATTCTAGTCTAACAGAACCTCCTACCCACAGATGCAAGGCAAGACCTACTGGCCAACAGCTAAAGGCCAGTCCTTAGACCTGTCGGATGGACTGAAAGTTCTCCTAGAGGATGTGATATGCACCGTGCATTGGACTGAAAGGAAACTGACGGTAGCTTACGGCAAGACCGTGTTGAGTGTCACGCATTACCAGATCAACGTGTTTCCTGCCAAGTAAGTTTTAAATAATATTGGAATTTAAACCTTACGACAATGATGTCAAAGTCGCAAGACGCGAGCTCAGGATTTACATGTCTTGTTGTGTCAGTAGCTTAACCCTAGCTGGAGGCCTTAATTTATTAAAGCAACCACAGGCAAGTCCGACTAAGCAGCCGACAACCTCCTAGGCTAACCCGCAAGATGCCATTTACACAAAAAAGCTAGCTATTTTGTAGATTACTATTTCTTTTAAAACTTACACATAATGTGAACTGCCATTAACATTACAAAAATCTCATTTTGATGCTTGCAAATAAGAGATCCTGTCATCTCGAATAAAAAAAGTAAAGTAATAAAAGTTGACTGCATTGTTTTTCATAAAATAAATAATCGTATCAATTTGAATCGAGAAACTTGTTACTCGTGCAATCAATTTCTTTTTATGTATGGCAACTTCTGGTAAAGGCGGCACTCAAATAAGTGACGATTGATATACGAATCTTTCTCTAAACCCCTTTCACATCATCAAACTAAATCAGTCATTGAACATTGAACTTTAATACCGTTACATAAAGCCCGTAGACTCAAGTTACACAGAAATAATTTGAAATATTTTTATTTAAAAAAAAATCTTTAGAAACACGAGTCAATAACTTAACCATCAAAACATTGCGTGTATAAAGGACCTTACCGTTATAAAGGCAGTTCTACACTTAAGTACCATAATTACTTAGCTAATGCATTTAATGTACCATATACTTTGGGGAGTAAAGAAATCGAGTAGCTTTTAAGACTGTTATTTCATTTGAATAATGGTTATTGCAAATTGTATGACATTTTGATTGAGAATTAAAATTTAATTTTTATTAAGCTTCGTTTGAGTGGTGCCATAAAATTAACAGTTGCATTTAGGGGGAGTCTTATGCTTCGATGTCACGAAGCAGTAATAAATGGAAATATAGGGGCCGCGTAATCTGCACTTGAATTCATAGTCATGTATTACTATCATGTGTACCTTTTATTCAGATAAACAAATAAACATCACAATGACAATCACGTCACTTAAGTGCCAATCACGAATCAATCAGCTTATGACAGAAGTTTATTCTTAGGCATGCCTTATTAATTTGGTCAACCAACACTTAATTACGCACGGCAAATGTAATGTTTATTTATGTGAATACTAGCTATTGCCAGCGGCTTCGCTCGCGTGGGTTTCGAAAAATATCCCACGGGACGCTATCGCGATAAAAAGTATCCCATGTGTTAATTCAAGTTACAAACTATCCGTTTGGCAAATTTTATCTAAGTCCGTTCAGCCGTTTTTACGTGATTCAGTAAAAAACATCCTAACGTCTAAACTATCACATCACTACATAGTATAAAACAAAGTCGCTTTCTCTGTCCCTATATCCCTATTTATGCTTAAATCTTTAAAACTACGCAACGGATTTTGATGCGCGTTTTTAGAGGAAGGTTTATATGTATAATACACCGACCTCCACGCGGGCGAAGCCGCTGGCAAAAGCTAGTTTATAATATTAATAGGAAGTAGGAGAAGGAGCACACTTGGGTCTGCATCATCTTTATTTTAGTTGTCTCCCGGAATATCTAGTAGTTACAATTTCACAAAGGGTCCTCAAATAGGATATTTTACTATACTACGTGTAACGGAAAAGGTATATACATACCAAGGGCACGGCTTCTCTGGATGATATCAAACAATATTGGAAGGGTTTTATAATCCTATCTCTACATGTTCAGAAGTTATGAGAATTTTTAATAAATTGATACCAGAAACAGGAACTTTTCAAATTGAAATAAAAACATCACTCGGAAGAGATTTATCGTGATATTGGCAAGTAACGTAGAAAGTTATTGACCTACGTAGTGCGGTGACACGTTTGTTATGATTTGAATTTAAGGAACATATGAAACCGAAAATTTGGTATCGATTCTTAGAGTATTTTATTTTGAGCTGAAACTATGTATAATAGTGATTCTATACCAGCGGTTATCTTTCACTAAAGATAACAGCTGGTATAGAATCACTATTATACATAATTTATCGACAGAAACCCTACTGCATTCCCTTACGCACTCATAAGGATAGCAATAGGGTTTTCTGTTACCCTGTATATGAGAAATAAAAAAAAAAAATATTATTGAAATAGCTTAGGCAAAAATCAGTCCGAAAATGTTGGTTTTAGTTCATGAAATAACTAAATAAATTGTAAGATTCATTTCAAAGATTTCAGTTTTTTAATTTGTCATTGAACACCATGAAATAGTAGCCGCCACGTCATACCGCTGTTTTAACTAATCAAGTGAACAACTTTGTACTTTTATTATTTTCGTAACAAAAGTATTTTTCATTGAAATAATATTTTACATTCAGGAACAGCAAACCAACGATAAGTAGAATAACAACAATTTTTTAAAAATTATATACAATTACCATACAAAATATCAACGCAAGTGCGTTGTTTACACAGAAAACTGACGTCATACCCACAGAGCAATATGGCGAGTACTGCGTCCAGTGTTTTCATTAAATTACGCGCGAAATATGAAAATGTAAAATTTTAAAGCATTTTTATGGCACTAATCGATTCAATAAAAATGTTGTTTTTTTTTTAGTTTGACACTTTTCAAAAATCGGTGTAATACCCTATTGGAATCTAGGCAAGCTAAATTGATGTCATGCCACATTTTTTTCCATACTTCACTACATATTATAAAAGAAAGTCGCCCGCCGCGTCTGTCCGTCTGTCTGTTCACGATACGAACTCAACAATCTGCGAACTACTGCTACGAATCTACAATCTCTATTTACTTTTCTTGCTTCATGCAGGTTCATACATCGATTTCTTATATTTCTACAAACTATCTTCTTCAACAGGGTTGTCTGCTCACCGCTGGTTCTTCTCGCAGACAAGATCCTCAGCCAAACATACGACAATAAGCTGAGCAACCAGCTGTGCGGTGCATGGGTGCAATGCTCAGCGGGCGCGGGGCGAAGTGCAGTGCTCGCCTTGTTGCTGATGCTCATGTGCCAAGTGCGAGCGGGACAACTGGCGCTGTGTGGTGAGTCAGATCTAATAAAAAAAGAAAGTCCAACGTCTATGATGCGTTCAAACGTTGGTAGTATTAATAAATTCGCTTTTTTGTGGTCTGTGCCATATCTAGCAAAATGGAATCATTTAGTTATCCGTCCGTCCGTTCGTCGTCAAGGGCAATTTTGTGCAAAATCTTCTTTGAATAATGTCATACATTTTTCGCACTGGAACAATGATGCCCTAGCTTAATGAATAATAGAAATACTGCGGAAAAAAATTGTCGACAGAAGACCTCTTTTCGCAATGGCACTATGCGGATACAGGTTTTCCCAAGAAATATGAATAACATTGGGCACAGTGAGAAATTAGGTCTTTCTACCAACTCGTATTATAGGGTATTTTACTCTATATGAGAAAATATCTAAAAATATAGTATTGAGATAGCTTAGGCAAAATGCAATCGGAAAATGTTAGTTTTGTTCCTGAAACAACAAAATACAATTTAAAGATTTCAGTTTTTGTAATCTGTTTTTGAACACCATGAAATAGTAGCCGCCATGTTATTACCTCATATGGCATGTCAACTGAGCAACTTTGTACTTTTATTATTTTCGTAACCAAAGTATTTTTTATTTAAATAATATTTTGCATTCAAGAACAGCAAACCAACAATAACTAGAAAAATAACTCATTTTATAAATTATAAACAATTATCTTATAAAATATTAGTGCATTTGTTTATATAGCAAACTGACGTCATACCCACAGAGCAATATGGCGCCCACTGCGTCCAGCGTTTTCGTCAAATTAGGCGCGAAATTTGAAAATGGAAAATTGTAATCCATTTTTATGGCACTAATCGATTAAATAAAATTTTTGTTTTTTTAGTGGTTTATTAGCACTCTAGAATCTAATTCAGACACTTTTCAAAAATGAGTGTTATAATACCCTATTAATCTAGTAATTCTAATAAAGCGTAATTGTCCACAGATATGTTAGACGCTGGGTGCATAAACTTGTACACTCATAGAAGCAATGTTTTGGAAGACACCAAATATTTAGCAGACGCCTATAGAACTGCACTGTTTTACGTCCAAGGAGTATTGTGTTCTGGTAAGTTTGTCGTTGATCAAATTTTTTTTTTAGATTCAAATCTATTTCGAAGTCACAAGTGCCAGTTACTTTCTTTTTTCGAGTTTTTTTTTTTTTTTTTTTTTTTAAAAACGTTGCCCCACACTAGGAATTACTCCTGTATTATGGGTGCGTTTACAAACATTTAAACTCACATACACAAACAGCCAGACCCGGAACAACTATTTGTAGGTCATACCAATATTTGTTCCGTGCGGGAATCGAACCCGCGACACGCAGCGCAGCAGTCAATCGGTTAACCGCTGCGCCAACCGTGCTGTCAGTTGTAATTTATTTAAGCGCTTTTCCGAAATATCCGCAGCATCAGATCGATGTGTATGTACAATACATAAGAGCAGTCAATAAGGAGAGCAGTAGTGGCCCAGTGGTTACGGTCCCGACATACGAGTTGTAGGTTGTGGGTTCGAACCCATACTTAGTATTAATAATTTCATCACCACTGTTCTCAAAACGGTGAACGAAAAAATTGACAGAAAACCGACATGCCGTAGTAAAAAATTCGATGTCATATGGCATCTACCAACCCGCACTAGGCTTTAGAGCCCACTCCCTCTCGAAGAGAGGAGGCCTGTGTCCCAGCAGCCGGAATATTATAGGCATACACTTAATCAATTTGACATTAACCAAGCATATATACAACCAAGCATTCAGTTCTTAACCGAATTCTGTCGTATCAATTGATTTGTTGTAAACAAACAGCAAATCTCTGTTTTGGCCTATTTTAGTGCCCAACCCTAATTATATGTCATCTTATCTGATCGCTGTTCCTTCAGTTAAGCTGTTTGACGCACGTGATAACATATACCTGAGCAGATTACACATGTATGCACTATGTTTTACACCCAAATTCTGCAAGCTACTGCTAAAAATTAATTATTACTTATTAATATTATTGTCAGTAGGTAAATGATTTATAATTATGATTCAGTATTATCACAGGTTTATGTGATAACGACTCATGATGAACACATATACATTTTGCTGTTTCCCAGTTTGTGTCAGTTACCTAAACATTATTTTTTATTTATCTTGACACTAGCTGGCTTTGCTTTTGAATATTTATTCATTTATTTGGATCTCCAACAGAAACTACACAATTAACAACACAACAACACACAACACAACACACACAACACAACACACACAACACAACACACACAACACAACACACACAACACAACACACACAACAAGACAACAACACAACACAACACAACATACAACAACAACAACAACAACAACAACTACAACAACAACGACAACAACAACAACAACAACAACAACAACAACAACAACAACACCACCACCACCACCACCACCACCACCACCACCACCACCACCACCACCACCACCACCACCACCACCACCACCACCACCACCACCACCACCACCACCACCACCACACACAACAACACACACAACTTACTGTGTCTTAATCTACTTAAGACACAGTAAGTTTGTCAAAGCGAAAATATTGGTAAATATGGTCCTCTTCTTTTTGTTTCCAAGGAAACAATAAATTAGATAATTTGTTGCTCGGCCTGTAGATGGTCACACCGCGGCACCCGAGTATAGGGAATTGTAATTTCATTACAAAAAATCATTCATAGGTTTCTTACTAAACTTCAACTATATTCGACGACCCTGGTGACGTTCATCTCTTGGTAACCATACAAAACAAGGTCTTGCCGAATAGGTCACGTCTTTATTAGGTAGGGCAAAACAGATATTTTTACATGTTCCCATCTTAATCATTTTTTTCGCTTCTTCTCCCGAAAGGTACAACAATGTTCAACGGCGAGGCAGTGTCCCTACCATCAGGCGCGGCAGTTCTTCCCCCAGTAACTCCCACCCCGACCAACCCAGCAACCGCCGGACAAAAACCCACCAAGTTCTCCCGCGAATCCTTCGAGGAAATGAAGCAGTCTCCAGGATTGAAGAGTGGAGACATGAAGGATCCTCTCAACTTCCTCGACCCACTGTGGAGTCTGAAGAAGAAGTGAGGTTTATCATTCGTTCAATCGTTCGTGAATGATGTTTGTTGTTTGATGACGTCAATGAATGCAGCGGTACTCAACCCTCGGCCCGGTTTCATGTTTTTCGGATCTCACGTATAAAGAGTATTACTTAGCATAAAGTAGACGATGGAAGAATAGTTCGCCTGTATCGTTGCGGACCCAGGAAATAGTAGGTTGAGTATCGCTGATGTAGATAGAGCATGCTGAAATTTGATAAAATAATGTTCGTGATTTGTTTCGCCTCTCACACGAAGTGCCGAATATGTATTTAAACGTTTTAGGTGTTAGTTACTTAATTATTGTTATTTGTATGTTTTTCGTTTATCTTTTTAAATTGTATTAGTGTTCTGTCGAGCGATGTTTCAGTTTTCGATACGTATTGAGTTTTAGAAATGAAGTAACGTATTAAATCATACTTTTTAGGGATACTAGGTTCTTAAATATGAATTGAAATATTCCATAAATTACGCGTATTCTTAATTTATTTATAGTATCATAGGTTTATAATTCGCTCTTAGTTTGACATTAGGTTATTTCAATTATCACAAAACGTGTCACAAATCAAGAGACTTTTAATTCGGTTGGCTTTGGTTTTATATTATCAATATTTTGTTAATCATCGATAAAATTGTAAAATGTGATTTAGCGAAAATACCAACAGCATAAAAAAATAAAATATCATCGGTATGGGTATTTTGCAAATTGAATGCCGCGATTTTCATAATATCCAGAAACTATTAAGGCTTCCACAGACAGGCGCGTCGCGACTCTAGTAGAACAATTTTTATGAAAACTTCATGAAAATTGTTCTACCAGAATCGCGTCGCAGTGTCGCGTCGAGCGCATCTGCGGGAATCTTCAGTTTGTCTAGAATAAACTTTGTATTTTTTACGTATTTCTAATCAGAAAATGATTTTACTAAAAGTAAAACGACATTGCTAAAACGATTGATTAATGATGAAGACAAAAAATACATACAGTAAGATAAGCACCTAGATTGCTAACTCGAGCTTGACCCCGCAAAGGTCCTAACCAAAAGGATCGTTCGCGCGAGTACGCGCTCGTCGCGTTCATATGTCACTTATTTGTTCGGATACCGGAAAGCGCTTCATGTCGACGCTACCACGTGATCGAATTCGCCGGACAAAAGGAAGGCGATGACGGTCGCATACTCGCGCGACGATCGTGTTGGTTGGACGCGGCTTTAGGGTTGCCAGGTGCTAACTTTTCCAATAAATTGCGGCAACGCCTGCGTCGCAACTTTGATGCGCGTTTTTTTCGTTGTGGTATTTTATTCGAAAATTTCTTGCCTATATAATTTGCTAACCCTGTTAGGCCAACATTGCGCATAGTTTTATTTATCAATTAGATTTTACTCATCGTGACTGTAACAAAATATTAGAATAGAACATAATGGAAGTGGTTGGTGCTTCGAAGAACCGATTGTGTATTTACGACCCGAAGTGATCAATTTTAGTTATTGCACTATTATAAATGACAGTAATATAATGATTCAGACTTCAGGTGAAATTTTTGGTGTTTTTTGTTTGATGGATATGTAGGTGACTGTGGACGCGTTCCATATTAAAGGATTATTGCCAAATCAAAAAGTTAAGAAAGTTTGAAAGTGTAAAATAAAACGATATTGTTACCCACCCATCACCCATACCCTTCTCCTTTTTCAAAGTTTGATGAAATGGAGCTGTTTAAATTTTTATTTATTATCATTCTTAATTACCTGTTCTGTTTCTAATAATCTATTTTCTTTTATTAAACGCGCATTAATTGTTAGAAAGAATCACTTTATAAGGCAAGCGCTTTTGCTGAAATGTATTCGTAGTCTTCGTGAAAAATACGATTTAAAAGTATGCGCAAGCGCATGCCATCTGAACACAGGCTTGATGTATTAAACATTCGACAGACGGATATTAATTAATTACATTCCCTTTTTAATTGAATTTTATTATACATTTATATTAATATTATTAAATATACACGCACGCATTTTAGGCTACAGTCGTATTGAATAGTTTTAGACATTGTTGTTTGTTACAGGCAGATGTGTATTGACCGGTAAATATCAACATTGTCTATTTGATTAGTTAGGTGCGATCGTGATTATAAAGCAGCTAAATTGTTTATTGTAATATCATTATACACTTATTATAGTTATGTGAATTTTCATACATTTGAATAAAAGTTGATTTTTAATATTATAACGTGTAACGTGTGTTATATTGATGAATTTAATATGTGTAGTTACTGATATTCATAGCATACTCAAATAAAAAAAATGGACTGAGATATTATTGTTTTATTACTAACAACTCATTTACCTATCTTGATAACGTGATATAATCGCTTAGCTAATATCTTATCTAGGATTCCGATTTGCGAAGACGGATATTAGCTACTTATGGGGCTGATCCCTGAGCGTGCTACTTGCTTGATTGGTAGGAAAATCCTGAAGAAAAACTTGAGGAAACGAGGAAGTGGTTCCGCGGCAGGGCGCATCTTATCGCGGAGGCTGCGGGCCGCGCGCCGGCAGTCCGCGCCGCGCTGTCGACGTCGTAACACGTGTCGTGTGTAGCTCAGAACCGCGCACGCGCGAACGCGATCGCGACGCACCAAAACACAAAAAAAAATTCACGCCACCCACTTGCCAACGAAAAGTGACAGTGACGTTTCGGGGCAGTACGGTGACAATAACACGCATTCGTATTATGTAGTTTACAAAAATTATTTACGTGATTGAGTGGGAAATTTTCAGTGGTACGATCAACTGGTGAATTTTGTGCGATCGATAGTTGTCGCAGTGGTTATGTTGTTGGTTCCGAGGATGGATGGTAGCCCGGCGGGGTAGGCGCGATGATGCGCAAGAACGCCGGCGCTCCCGGCGGGACCGAGTTCTCGCTGGATGCGTCTGACTGCATCACGCTGCAGCAGATCCTGCAGGCCTTCAACTCGACCATCAGTGAGGAGCACGCCTGGGCGCTGTTCTACCAGGCGGCCCGCGCCTTCCAGAAGTCCCTGACTGACGGGCCCACCTGTTACTTGGTGACGGAGCCCAGGCATGTGCTACTGCATAAGGACGGTACCGTGCATCCCAACACGCTGACTCATCCAGGAGGTCAGTACTTTATCTATGTTATTCACATTACGGTTGACCCTGTGATGAACTCAGAAACTTTATAATTTTATTACCAAATTATTGATGCCTAGAACGTTTATCGGACGCGTCAATAAGGGTTTATCACCAAACTAAAATAGTGATAAGAGCAGTAATGTACCTCCTTAATCATTTATTTATTCTCTTACTGAAACAGCGGCTTGTGTAGCAGTCAGCAATTCCACCTAATTCCGTTTTACCAGGGAGGCACAAAATCTTTGGCAAATTAGCGACCTTGCGCTATCAGTGAAGTTGCACCAGTAGCGTGAAGCACCTATTGTTTCTAATGAGTACTTGTATTTATGTATTTAAATCAGTCCGTTTTGTGATTACATGTGACTTATCAAGTTCACTACCACAACTCATTACTGATAAAAAATCTGAACAAATCTCATTATTTTAAACCACAATTTTTTTTTGCGATACGATAAAAAAACCAATGACCAGTCCATATCTGCACTGATTATAGGTAGCTACTGATATTAAAGTCCAAATAATGTGTATGCATTGAAAGTTATTATCCTCATCATCGTCATTTAAGCCGAAAGAGGTCCACTACTGGACATAGGCCTCCCCCAAACACCGCCACCGCGACCGGTTCTGTGATTTAAATTTACATCCATCAGATTCACCAGGTCATCGGTCCACATTGTGGGAGGCTTTCCAACGCTACGTCGTACCTACGCGGTCGCCACTCCAGAACCTTTAGGCCACATCGGCTATCTGTTCTGCGAGCAAAGTGCCCTGCCTACTACCACTTATATTTGGCAATTCTTCGAGCTATGTCGGTTACCTTGGTTCTCCTACGGATCTCTTCATTTCTGATACGATCGTGTAGGAAAACCATTGCCCTTTGAGTGACTTTCAGCCTAAGTAAGAAAGTAATCCTCATATTTCGAAAATTCACATTATTTCCTCCACTGTCCTTCATGACGTACAGTCAACTGCTCATCAATGACAACAGCTTGATCTTCAAAGCATCTTTATCCCATCGGTAAGACCTGTTTTCGTAGTGTTACCACTGACTTGCAGCTGACCGTACCTACCCGGAAAGATCGGCGTCCGATACTCAATACTGTAGCATGCTAATAATCATGCGCAGGGTAGTTAAGATAGCAAAGCCTAGCATAAAACCTCCATGGACGCTATCTGAGCATTCTTAGTCCATATCAAGGCATTCATCTATATTTTACGAAGAACTTCACTTAGATAAGTAGTGCCTATAACGTCTGGGAATTTGTATACGTGAAGAAACTTATTGATTGGATTAGCTTCGAACAACGATAATGTTGAGCAGAATAGTCGTCTTATCTTCATTACAATTACAACTCATGAATGGAAGTAATACAGCGTGTAACCTTCCTATGTATGAAGTTTGTTGGCATTAGACTCGCTGGCAACCTGTTATTGCTTATGGTTATCTAGACTTCAATTCTGGACCCACCGCGGCGTTTGTTCCGTGATGGGTCTATTTTATTCGCACTAAGCTGAACCTGACAGGAATTCGACATTTTTGCTTCCATAAATCATCATTCTCTTTCGCTGTCTACTGCTGAGTATACCCGGATTATTCCATAACTCTTGTCACTTGGTCTACCGCCTATTCTAATACAATTTCTTACTCACTGAACTATTAAAGGATGCATCAACGTTGTTATTCTTAACCCTGAAATATGCAGTTCCCTCGGGATATCATTATAATCTACGTGGGCGAAGGAAGCCTACATATAAATTTTCAAGTAAAAAGTTTACACAAGAACTACTGCCAAACTCGTATATATGTCAGTAATTGCTCCACTTCTTATTGGCACGACATTCATATGGGAATACGTACAATGTTCAAATGAATAACTTAACAAAACCACTCTGTATCGATCTGTGCTTACTCATACAAGTTCCTTTTACGGACGTTGCCCACGATTCACGTTTACGTTTACGTCCTCGTTATTATTTTACGTCCCGGGTTACGGATGTTTTTATGTTCGTAGGTATTTTTGTTTACTCCTGAAGTTTGACCTGGTTACCTTGAACAGACCTTATCTTACGGTATTGTAACTTTCGAGATAGCTACATTAAATTACTGATTAGTTTCGTAACTTTGTCTGTGTAACTTTTGTGTTAATAGGTTATACCTTCTACTTTGTAAATTCATACTTATCAATCTACTAATATTGTTAAACCAATATGTCCGTCTGTTTGTTACTTCTTGACGCTTGCACTAAAAAACTGCACCCTAATCATAATCATTTTTAACCTCCGACGCAAAAAGAGGGGTGTTATAAGTTTGACGTGTCTGCGTATCTGTCTGTGTCATCGTTGCTCCGACTGAACCGAGTTTATTTTTTTTAAGGATATTGCTATTTAATCTATTAGTTTAAATGTTTGAAAAAATTGTCTTCTCTTCAACGTACATAACGCAATGAATGTTGTTGAACTTTCGAAAAAAGAAACATTCCTACAGTTATTAGTGTGTTACGTAACTATCCGATGTCAACGAAATTGTGTTCAGATCTTAAACAAAACTTGGAGAAGAATATAGGATAAGTACCTACTTTTTATCTAGACTAGATGACATGAAGTTCGCTCCGGAAATAAGACAAGATTAACCGGGCATCAGTTAATGTTTTATATGAGACACTGGACCGGAAGGTCGTGGGTTCATACGAAGAACCGTTAAGGTATAAAATCGACTAGTTGAGTGCTAACAGGATTAGCAATGCGTCGTCTTTCCATGCGTTAGTAACAGGTTTCATTCAAAACGTTAGTGCCTGCCATGCCGCATGGAAGTTTTACTTCGCGTAAAATATAATTGGTTACTTTCAAAGCATATTTTCATACATTTTAGAATTGATATTGCGTAGGTGAAGAGGGGCTTGTGACTAATTAATAACAGCCGCACGCGTCGATCGATCAGGTTAAGCTACGCTTGCCGCGGTTGGTCCGTGGAAGGGTGACAATCTTTACACACCAAGAGCCCTCCGGGCCTCGGAAAGCACGTTAAGCCGCTGGTGGATCTTTGAAAGTTGTTACCGGTCGTCAGAAGCCCGAAAGTCTGACCACCAGCCAGGGGCGTGAAAATGGCGCCTAGGCCACGCACCACATTTGCGCCCCTTCGTAAATTATCTTCTCGGTCTACACTGAGCAAAGCTTGGTCGCATAACCTTTCTTGACCAATTATAAGCCTTCAATAACGAAGGTATTAATTTCAGCTCAAAAATCACTTGCAATGCTGCGATTTGAAGAAAATATGAATAGAAATAGGCAGGTTTGGAAATACTCTTTCATTCTCGTACTGCACAATATATTCAAGCAGCTCCTCAGGTTTCTTAGATACCTATAGGTAACAGTATGAAATGATTTATTGTTGTTTTTTTATTTAATAATTGCCGACTTTTTGTGCCCCCCTTCGATAGGCACCCAGGGGTCTTGCCCCGCCTGCCTCACCCTAGGCACGCCTCTGTAACCACTCGGTGAAGGAAAACATCGTGAGGAAACCAGCATGTCTTAGAACCAAAAATTCGAAGACATGTGACATCTACCAACCCGCAATGGGCCCGCGTGGTGGATTACGACCCACTCCCTCTCACAGACAGGAGGCTTGAGCAGCAGTGGGAACATTTAGGCTTATTATGTTATGTTATGTAACCTGTCTTACCAAGGGGTATCGTATTACCCAGTAACTGGGTTGTGGAGGTCAGATAGGCAGTCGCTCCATATAAAATACTAGTATTCCGCTGTACTCGGTTAGACTGGAAGCCGTCCCATTACGTAGGTGAAGAATTAGAAATTTCACTTCTAGCATACTTTCCTGAAAGTGTAAGTAAGTATCTATATCTTTGTATTCAATTCGCCAGAACAGCTGTATCGAATAACAAATGCCTAATCAAAATCTATTGAAAACGAGTCCACTGTCCCCATCTCATGTGTCCGGGTAACATTTCATGTAACGCCTTCACACAAATAGTCGGTTCCAGTGATTGGTAGGTGTCTAGTGACAATTTCCATGTATCTAGAATTCTAGACCGAATAGCGCATAGGCACTGCACCTTATCGGACCACATAAGTTTTTAGCTGGGACGTCTTCTGGCCGTCCAAGTTTTAGGTACTGTGGAGAACAACAAGTAATCAATCAAATTACAACCCCTAAGCTCTTCCGCTTTGTTGTGCCCTTCAGAGTCCCACAATTATCTATTACGTCTTTGTAATAACTAATACCTACCTACCACCTATGTTCATAATGTGAAATGTATACAAATATTGAGTTTTGGTTGCTCGTCCTTCCTCTTGACTGCAACACTGAGACTTGGTGACCTTTTAACGTAATTTACAGAAGAAAATAGAGTGGTCTGTTCATAGCCACCAACGCCTCTCACTGAAAAAATTAACTGAAACGCAGACCTCGAAAACAAAACGCTAACAAAGCCGCACAATATTTTCCGGACGACCTTTTCAGAACAAAATAGCTTCGTGCTGTATTATAGTCGTATTAATCACTCGCAGCTGGTCGTAACCCTTGGCTGCCAGTGCTGCCACACATAAAACATCGGACCGCAGGTTGAGTGCCACTGGAGCGATCCGACAAAACCTGACACTTCCCGAAGTACCCGACACCAATCATTGCTGACAGCGCTCATACATTGTATTGCCTTGCAATTTAAGCGATTTTGCATGCATGTTTCTATTAGGCTATTTACCGCTGACCTATATTTGTCGAATGCTCACTAACAAGCCTGACTTTGTATGCTATAAGTAACGAGTTTTTCGAGATGTCAATCGATTTATTTATTTGAATCGAGTATTGCACAATCTGCTAACCGATTTTCCGACGTTAATTTAGCTTGTTTGCATTGTAGGTTAAGGAGTCAATTAAAGCATTATCGTGAGTTTTCTCTAGAATGTTGCGACCTGATTGTTGTGAAGGTGTAAAACTGTCGTCAATATTAATGTTGGTAATTACCCATTGTAAGTACTTCGACTCCGGTACCCTTGAGACTGTAACCTTTTGCATCTGTAATATTATGTAATTATGTGTCGTCCACAACCACAGACAAAGAAAACAGTAAAGTCAATAACGAATGCACTTCTGAATTTAAATACAGATACGAGGCAGAAATGAATAGGTTCAACAGCTGTTACGTCGCACCTACCAACAGCACGTTTTCTTGGCAGAAGAAAAGTCTATCAAGTTCTGGTATACTTTTTATGCGAGTTAATATGTCAGGGTACATCACTACACCCTAATTTGATTGCTTATTGGTTTATTCTTCACAATAATTGCACCCTTGATTTTACGTTGATTGAAAAACCACCAGTCCCAACTTTTTGTCATTGATCTAATTCTGCGTGAAGCCTAAAAAATCTCTTGAATCATTAACTCGATTAGTCTGTACAGTGTGGACAAAAACTCTAAATACCGTACATTCAAGGTTAGGCACTATTATTTGGTGTTTAAAGTGCTAAGTTCCGAATAGAATTTAGAATTTCCGACGAGAACTTAGAGAGTAGGCCTACTCTCTAAGTTCATCAACAAAGATAGGTAATAAAAGAATGAACTCTACTCGCGATTAATGAACTTTTTCGGTCGGACAAGATCACATCGGGAGTAAGGACATCATGTTGTCATTCATTCTTTGTTCAAGCCCCGAACGCTTATTTCCGTAGGTGATACGAAGTGGGAGACGCCCGTTATTTCTGCCTACTGAAACTACGGAGAGGCTAAGAGAGTAGACCCTCTGAAGTCAGGCTCGGGTTGGTTATTGAAACAAAAGCGTTGTTTGTATTGATCGCTGCTTCGTCACGCAAGTGTTAGGTAATTATTTAAAGGGTCATTAATTACATTTTATCGCTTGCTTTCCACCGTTTGGAGAAGGGTTTGCAAATTTCTTTTATATCGAAAGAGACCATGGTTTTTTTTTAAATTCATCCTTTAAGGGTTGAAAGTTACGTAGAAGTAAGCTAGTTTTAGCACATGGCTTGTAAGTAGATAATCTTGTCTTCTAGTTTTTGAATATGACTGTAAAATTGGGAATGAGGATTTTGCTATTTGAGTTTCAATTTGTGATGCCTTTAAGCTGTTTATTTATCTTGATCTGAGAGTCATATTTGTGTCGTCGAACTTACAATGCCGTTCTCCACAAATTGCAGTGTAGGTAAGTGCAGAAAACAAGTTCTAAAGCGACAAACTTCTACTGCGAGTTTTAATAGTTTCCGATGCGGTCCTTAAACTCTGTCTACTTAAGAGTTTTCTTGCCTCTTAAAAACTAGTGCACGGAGAAACTCAGCTATCTATAGTTCCGGAATATAATCTTCATAATAAATCAATTAAGTATTACAATAACACGATTGAGCAGCTCAAGTGATGCGCACGCGATCTTATGTTTAATAGCATGGCATTTCATTGACACAATACTGTGACAGCAGTGCTCAAAGTTTTCTCGCAACGTCCGCAACGCCCCATTGCGGGCTTTGTCGCAGCGAAGTTTTCACATAAAGGCCACTTTTCTTTTGAATTATTTCGTTTTATGTATTTAGGGAGCGCGTCTAAAGCCTATCGTTATATTTGGGGCAATTGAAGATTATCCATTTTATATGAGTCTTGGGGATTACATTGGAAATGTTTGTTTGGAAAACAGGTGTTTGGTATTGGTTGGTTTTGAAATGAACATAATCGAACTACTTTTAAAAGGATTCATATCTCAATTCTTTTTTTGTATTCCATATTGTTGATAAAACAGTTGGTGGCTTAAAATTAATAAAATAATTATGTCCCTGTCGGTCCTAGCATACTATGAGATGGAAGCAAGAGCGTATTTATGTATATATACTCACTTAATATCGTGTCCAGCGTGCCCTCTTGTCTGCACGCTTCAGGAGCTGATGGACGCTACTGAAAGTGCCAATACCAACATTCTGGGCTGATTGTTGTATGTATATTGCTATCGACACGCTAAGAAGAAGTATGAATATTCGTAGGTGATCTTTAAGACACTTAAGAATTTTAAAAAAAACAGCGGCACTCCGGGAGTGCCAACAGAAGTGAAAACTTGAACAATTACGTGTGTAATTTTTTTTTCGTCAGTAAAGGATTTCACATTGGGTCCTTGGGTCCTGATTGCTCTATGTAAAAAAATGATAAACGAGCGGTCGACTTCAGCCATTAGAGGTAACAAAATACATAGGGAAAGAAAGGGATAAAAGGATTATAATTTCCTAACGCAAGAAAGGGACTTTTCCAAAAGACATCAACGCGCGACTCATTCGTGGGCTCGTTCACTCAACCACCATTTTAAATAGACCCCTGCGGTGGCTCATAATCTGATTAAATCAAAAAGCGTTCGGTGTCGATGACGCGAGTTCCGTGATTTTTGTTCACCCAAAAAGTGCTCAACGCGCCTAAAGAAGTTTCCACTTCGAAAAAAAGATCCTTGTGTTTTCCTTGAAGACAGTCTATTTGGTTAACTACACACCAACAAGATTATTGAACTTACAAACAGTCTTACTTCTAACAGATCACCGCTGTACACGGTACAGTCAAGTGCAGTGTATCGTTAGTTTTTGCTGGCGGTATTCATGCGCTCGTATTGTTCTGTCAGAAGATCGTTTCACCCCACACGCGTGAGAAACAGGTCTCGGTCCCGGAAGGTCTCGAGCTACGATATATCGAGGCTTTTTGCACTGCGTGTCAGAGAAATTACACAGGTACAGTCGAAAGAGCTATTTGCTGTACAGGCAGCTGACTTGCAAGTACCACGGAGACGACTCGGTAGTAGCTGCCGTGGAGCCGCGCGGCGTGGCGCTTTTGTGTTTGAGTTATGAATAGTCAATTCTTTGATATCATTCTGTTCTCGTGACTCTCTTATGCAATCTATACTTACTAATAATATAGGTGATGAGTTTGTTTGTTTGAACGCGCTAATATTTGAAACTAGCAGCCTGAGTTCACCAAAATTTCAGTATATTTCAGTGATTTTCAGATTTGGCCAAAATTTAACGCACTCGAAGTCGCGGGCAGAAATATTGGCTATTGTAGAAATATTACGCACGTAAAGCAATACTGGCAGTGTACAGTCACGAGCAATAATATGTACAATTAGCAACTTTTTAAAGTGATTTTCTTCTACCGTATTGATTGCAATTTTATGCTGTTACGAGTTTAGTACTGTGGAACCTGTAGTATTATGAAATAGGTCTCATTTCAAAGTTGCAAGTTCACGAGAAAATCGCATCGTTGCCGTAGGCTCCTATTTCCAATAAGTACATATTTGTGTTTCTGATTGTACTGGAAAGATACACGTTTTGCCTGTATACCAATCAGCTTATTTGACTGTACATCACTGTGTGCTGTTAGGTTTCTTGAACTGATGTAATTAAAGGGGTGTGTAATTCTGCAAGTGTTTGCCAATTGATCGCATGTGGTTTAAATGGACTGGTTTAACGGGCATGAGAATTTAGATAGGTGATTTAGGTCGTTACTGACCACATGAATAAAACGTCGAAATCAATTATCTTGCTATTAAGACCGATAACAGTTACGTAGGTATATATAATAGTTATGTATTGGATAATTATAATATTCTGATGTGACCCGAACATTTTCCGTTCATCTCTAAAAAAGCAGTTAACAAAAAGGCTTATGGAGCTATCTATTTACATAACAAAGAGCGAAGGGCTTTTGTTACTTTTCAGGTTAATTGAAAACTTTGACACACACAATAAAAGTTAACCCTCAATCGGCTACACTGGGTCACTAAGACCCTTTCAATGACGCTTATGACACCAAAAATAAACCGGATTATTGTTCAATACTGGGATAATGTATTTTACGGCCGCATAACTGTATTGTAACGATTTCTATTTTATTAGTGGCAGTTCGTACTGTGGACTACATTTTTCTGCTTAAAACCGGCTTTTTCTGTTATTTATTGGTATACGGCAATCGGTAATCATTATAACCTCAAAATTTAAGTTGGAATGTGTTCAAAATTGTAACAAATGTTAGGAAAAAATTATTGATTTATTAAAAGTTGATTGAACGAAACGCTTGATTAGGCAAGTTTATTTTTTTCTCGATAAGTAGGTATGTATGTTAATTTATTGCGATTGATCGGTGATAAGTGGCCATTGTAGCTTGCAGTGACATTTTTGGGTTACAAATACCGATACAGTAATTGCAAATATACATATTTTCATTAGGAACGCAACTGGTTGGTAGTCTGTGCTTGTTCCAAAAATATGTCTTTAAGCACTCGATTAAAATTGATACTTCATCAATGAAACGGTGTTAGAATGTTTGTTTGATCATAAATCATGTCTGATTTTCGTTCAAATGTTTTTCTCTTGTCGTTTAGGAGTAATAACTCAACCAAAGTCACAATAAATTCCGGTTGCAGCCCTAAATCAATTAAAATAGGGCCTATAGCCCATGATAGCCACAATTAAATACCATTCGCAATTTATTTTTCAATCATAAAATTAATTTCTTGTCGCCAATAAATTACAGGATTCCATCACGGCAAAAAACATGGCGGTTGCTTTGAGCGTTCGATACACAAACCGATCAACATTGGAATCCTTTTTGTGAGTTCAATAAACAGAACTGCCGTCCTCGGAACGGCTTCCGAACATAAAAAACTTACAATGGAAACAAACGTGACTATTCTGAACCTTAACACCTTGAAATACAGCCATTTTTTTTCTATTTACCTGCCTATTTTCCTGGAATAGAAGAGACCACAGGTAGGTAGGCTCTCAAGGGAGTGAATGACATCCGAGTCGACACGTAACGTGATGTAATTGGACATCGGCCAAAAACGGACGAATGACCTAATGAAGCAATGAACTGGTTCAAATGGAAGTGCTTGCAAAAAAGTAATGAAGAAAATTGGATCAAATAGAAGAGCAAAAAGGTTAAGAAAAAAGTTATAATAGCTCGGAACGTAGGGGTCGTAATACGGCGCACTAACTAAACTGACTTGAGAATCTTGCAATAAAATCGAAAGAAAATGTTGTAATTATAAGCGTGTAATAAACTTGGTGCAACTTTGTCTTTAACCCTTGGGGTATGTAATTTGCTTAGCCTTTTAGTATTTATTTCTGCCATAAAACGTTGCGGCTAAAATTGCGCGCACAAAATAAATACGTCAACATAGCGTTGGAGTGTTGATATTCGCTGAACGAACGTTTATTTTGATGGGTCTGCAAATATTCTTCGAAGGTGTATTAGTAATTGTAGGGATTTTTTTTGCTTTCTATGGAAAGGAATATCTTAGTCTTTTAAGGCGAAGATTTCTGAAAAACGCTCAAAAAGGTGGTTTTTTAGCGCTGTGTATCTCTTTAACCGTAAATAATTTTGAAAGCAAAAAAATATATGATATATTCAAGTCTTTCCTGCATACAGTGATGGAACTCAAAACATAATTAAACATACTTTAATACATCACAAAAAACATCAAAGTCACCTCTTACTTATCTTTAAAATCGGTTTATCCCTTCAATAACAGTTATAAACATAATTAAAAATATACCATAGAATTGCGAATGCCAAACTGCATCCAGTGATGGATTATTTATTATTAAATAGTTAATATCTAATTTTAAACGATTTTATTTTCATTTTTACGACATACGCTTGCTCATTTGTTATTCGAATTGAATACAACTGATTTTAACAGATTGCAATAAGAACTGTTATCGCTCATAACGACAACATTTAAAATTACCAGGCCCTTAACTCACTGTTTTAATACGGTGTGTGAAATTTATACATACCTGGGTCTGCCAGACCCAAACTGTTGTTGTAAGTCACAAGTCAGGTACTTGGTACCTGTTATTGCAGCGTACGGGTTAATTGGAAATTATCAAACACAAAATGATTATGAAAAAGACCCTGTTGTTCATGTTTCTATTGCATTTTAAAACTGCTTTACACAGATTAAATGTTGCTAATATTGCAGTGATCGACAGTAAAGATCTATCATAGAGATACCAGAAAATTTTAGTAGGCCAATAACAACTGCACTGCGATGAATTCACGGAATTGCAGATATTGATCGTAACAGCGTAAATTAGCCTAGGTTAGCTTTTCCAGTAGGTAGTAGCGAGTCAAGGGTATAAAATCGTTTATGTTGCAGTGATGCTCCACTTTAACTCTTCATTTCTCCAATGAATGTTGATTAAAAAGCTCTCAATCAATACTAGAAAGTCAACAGGGTAACGTCCATTGTAATAAAATTCATGTTTGCTGGTGTCCACTGGCTTCAACAATGTGATCGTGGTCGCACGACTTCGTGACCCGACCACACCCGACCTCAGCCGAACTGAGAGGATGACACCGCCATCTATTGTGAAAAGATAGACAATTTCTTGCCATTGAAAAATCTTTTTGCACTGCTTAGTTGGAAATTAATTTTGAGTAGCAGATTTGATACTTTGGTATTATTTCGTCGCGTTTTGGTATTTTTGTGTGAATGTTTCATTGCGTTATTTAACTTACTGAGCAGACAAATTTTTCGAACATATGATACCTATCCCTAAAAGTATTGGCAGCCGGTAATTTTGTCGTGACACTGACTTCGCGATGAAGATGAAAGACTTTCTTGACGTCAAACTGTCAAATTTGAACATGAACCTTACCTTTGCAATAAAGTTGAAAATCTCTCAAAGAAATTTGACAGATTGGAGTGGCTTGATGTGTTGGCATCTTGACATTGTTCGTTGGTAGAAACAACTGCTTAACAAGGCTGTATTTCAATTTGTGTGGTAATTGTGTGACACACAATAAAATGACAATTGACATTTGACATTTCATTTTGACAGTTTAGCTACGTTCATTGCGTTATTTACGTTATTAGACGATTTTTTCAAACCTATGAAGCAATGCATTACAGTCAAACCTGGATAAGTGAGAGCTCAAGGGACCACGATCTGTTTTTCTCTTATAGGAGGTTTTCCCTAATCCGAGTTTCTAGCTTACAGAGTTACAGGAGGAATCTGTCTCACTTATAGAGGTCTCTAAAAATACGCTAAATATATACGTAATTAGAAACAAAATATGCACATGTATGTATGCATGCATATATTTATTGAAATAATAGATAAACTTATCTACCCCATTTCTCCTTTTTTCTATTTTTAACAGACTTCCAAAAAGGAGGCGGTTATATGTTCGACTGTTTGTATATATATTTTTTTAAATGTATGTTCACCTATTTCGGACCGATTCTGAAAATTCTTTTTATATTTGAAAGAGGAGTATACTCCTGAGGTGGTCCCATTGGCACCAAGTCAGGGTCTGATGATGGGATCCCAGGGAAATCGAGGGCAACCCTCAAATGTTATAGGTATTAACAACGTTTTTCATTATATTCTAAAGCTATTGAGACATTTGCGTATGGTCATCGTCATCTCATGACGCTTAGCTGATTAAGGAAGGTTAGGAGTGGTAAGATGTTCGGGCATAACTCTGTAATATATAGACGGATTTGCAAAATTCTTCAAATTAAATTTCGTATAGATCTGATGATGCGTTTCGGAGACAGACAACGGAACTCTTCAAAACATGACAGCAAACAAACCGCAATTGCTGCTATCGCATAAATATGCATTGTTTTGACCCCAAGGATGATGAAATTTCGAATTGTGTGGGGTAGGTACTACAACAAAAATTTTTTTTTCAAAAAATAATACAACCGACTTCCAAAAAAAACTACAAAGTGAAAAATAACTTTAATTTCGGAAGGCGGTGACAACAATTTAAAATACATATCGCACACCTAGATCTAAATAGAGTTACTCAAAAAAGCACTTTTTTCAGGAAAGGTCAAAAACTGTTAACCGTGTTTCTGTGCACTGGAGAGTTATCTGTATACATATTTGCTTTGCAAGTTCTACTGCTTTAAAATCTGTTTTGTTGGTTGAAAGGTAGTGAGTTAAGGAAATCAATGGTAAGCATAAGTCAAAACTTCCAATTTTTGACTTAGCTCCCTTTAGATCTAGGTCTGCGAAATCCAAAGTCACCGACTTTGCGAACAAAGCAAATACAACAGTTAAATATACAAACGAATCTACAAAAATATTGTTGTTTATGAAAAGCTAAATTATTTTGCTAACAGACGTTTAAATAATGTAGTTTAACGTACGTTAATGAAACAATGGTTGAACGCCTGGAGGATCAATTGTTTGAACAGCTTTTGTTTCCACTCAAATAATAGCTTACCTACGGGTACTTTTTGTGATGGTACTTGGTACTTATGAGTTGGAACTTTTGTATTACTTATTCGCGAGCGGTTACGTTTGCGAGCCTACTTAAATTGATGTTTTATGTGAGAATAAAATATATTATATTATAATTATGTTGCGTTTATAAAAACGAGTAAAGAATTAGGTACGTTTAGAGACACGACTTTTCTAATGTTGGAAACGTTTTTAACAATTTAAACATCTTGTTATTTTCCTATAACTTTTAATTACTTACTTACTTAACTTTCTTTCTTGAATTTACGTATAAGTATAACTTTTTCTAGCTGTCGGTGCCCTAAGATTATTCATGAAGAACTGATTTGTTTGTTAATAGTTCTAATACAGTCCTTTGTAACAAAGTTATTAACGAAGTCCAAATTCTGTCAATAACAAAATTCGTTTTCCTCGACTGAGTCCTGTTTCGCAGAAAAGACATGTCCCATCCTCATTATGTATTTTCCGATTCTTAGATAAACGTAGTTGCCTATTTAATCTAGTAAGTATATTGCTTTCTTATGTACACTTAATTAGTTTGTATTCAGAGAAATTAGGTTGTTGACAAATATTTTGAACATACAGACTACTGAGTTGTCACTAAACATTTTTTGTTTACTAACATGTCAATATTAGTCTAGACAGCGTTTTACAAGACCGTGACGTAGTTAGTCAGTACCTACAGACGTAGATACTGACAAACTACGGTACGTTTTCAGAAACGGAAGGTTGACAAGTTGGTGTTCCTTAGTCTAAAGGTGCGCTTACACGAGCAACTAAAATTGCTCCATCTGGGGCAAATCTCGTCAACTGTGACATCACGACTACATCCAGCAATTTAGGGCAATGGCAACATGTAGCCACCTGTTGCCAGAGATACGGCCACACGATATGGAGCAATATTGAGCAACTTAAAAACTAGGCAAAGCGCCTACCCCGCCGCCTCCGCCGCCGGCCGGTTCCTCTCGCAAAAACGAGACGTAGTTATGCGTACAAACGAGATAGAAAGAAAATTGACTAAAATTTCCAAACCGATTGGATATTCAGCAACTCATGAAATATATGGAGCAATCAGAAGCAATATTGCCGAAACATATCGTAGATGTCACGAGCAAAGCAAAGCCCCTGTTTGGGTTCAAACCCACGACCACAACTCGTAAGTCCGGAGCCGTTACCACGGAGCCACCACTGTTCCTACGTTATTACGTGCACGTATTCCCATAGATACATGTTATGGACGTGGACATCCACGATAATATCGTGTACTTATTATTATTTTTTGTGATATTTTGATTACTTAATGTATAGTAAATATTAAATTCTGATTTGACACATAGGTACTTTTGATTCTAAGAAAGAGAAAAAAGGAAAATCTATCTATATCGCAATTCGGGTTATGATAGGAACGACACGTCGGGTCAGGTTAGGAAGAGGGATACGTTCGGAATAAATATTAATATTTTTCAAGTTCCTAACCTAACCCGCGACCGGGTTAGAATTTCGGGTCAGGGGGCTTACTCTGAGCACGAAGTCCGTCGTTTCGGTCGAAGTAATCCAACTCCGTATCACTGACGGATATAAGATTAGTGTGGAGCTCCAACTAAGAATGAATGACGACACGATTTGACAGATGTCCCTACTCCCGAAATGTTTTTGTCCGTCCAAAAAAGTTAATTAATAGGCTGTAGGATTCACTAAGAAGTATCCAACTACTTTCGGACGGGCCCGTATCTTCGTTGACGGAGTTAGAGAGTATGCCCCCTGGTTCGGAATAATCCGTAACGTCCGAAAAATATCAACAATTTTAGGTGTTAAGTAACTTATTCCTAACTTGTTCTCTGAAAGCTTTCCACTGTGATAATAAAGTGCAAGTAGTATCTAAGATGGGGTGTCGACGTCCTTGCATAGCCAAGGTCGATCAATACGCGGCCAGCACGTGACGTCACGTGCCGCCATTTTGGAACATGACGTCACTCTTCTGTAAATAAACGCCTTTCAGGAACGTTATGGGAATAGTTTTAGTAGTAGAAGTGCTTTTACGCTAAGTTTAGCTTGGAAGATTGAAATAAATTGTCTTTTCGTTCAGGAATATACTACGTCTACAATGTCGTATGTTTTGTTGGTCGGGGATATCTTCTTGGCATGATGCCAATGAGGTAGTGTGACGTACCGAGTAACTTTGTGTACAACGGCGCTGAAGAAAATTCTTGGGACTAAAAAGATAGACATAGTTTTCCTACCTAAGTTAATACATTTTGAAGCGTTGAATTGTAAAACATTTTTCTTGTTATTGATATTGTAGGACCTCGAGTTGTAAACTTGTTAATATCTATTTGGAACCTCAAAGTTTTGAAGCGTTGCAAAATTTGTTCTCTTCAGCAAGACCCTTGAAAATTCGACAAACATGTTCGACAGTACATACCTTCATATTGCTGTATATGTTCGCCTGAAGGTTTACCTACTTATAAATTTAGACGAACTATACTTAGTGCAACGTGGGCGTCGCGTGATCTCACACATTCTCTGTCAATTGGATTACTAACTGCACACTCACTTTAAAGGCAAAGACACAGTTTTCACCCTCTTGAGTGAATAGGTTTTTCTATTTTTTTTTCGTTTAGCAAGCAATATCTTAGTAAGGATGTTCTCAACACTTCTCTTCTTCAGTTTTTGCCATCAATACGCTAAAAAGCAGACTTCTTAGCGTATTGATGGCAAAAAGTTCAAACATGTTTGGCCCAAAATTTAGCTGTGTGATCTCCGCTCACTGACGCAGTCATAAGATCATCAAATGCACAGGTGACAGTGCATGCGGCGCAGGATGGAAGGTGGGGGCATTTTCTGTAGGGATATACCGCATACGCATAATAGCTAGTTTCTGGCTACTTCGGTTTGACAAACAATTTCGTGCGATATTCTGAACATTTCCAAAAGTATACTTACCTATGGGTATTACCGCAGGCTAAACGATAGCTTTTTGTAAAAATATGATACAAGAAGTATATTCACAAAACAAAATAAACCACAAATCAAAAGACAAGTTTTTCTTCATCCTCCATAAATTATAACTAGCCAGTAAATGTGCATAGCTCCTAAGTTGAAGGCACGCGTCCGACACTACGACCGGTTGCCATCGCGTCGCACGGAATTACGCGATCGATCAGAATCCTTCCTTATTTGCTTTGACATCCCTAGTGGTACCATAAACGCGGTGAAAGCTATTTGTACTTGATAATTAATTATCGTCCTACATGATGGAGTTTTTGTTAGGAGAAAAACTTGATCAGTGGTGCCGTCAAATACTGTCGGAAGATAAGATGTTTCTTCGTAGTCCTTCTTTAGCTTATTTAATAAGTCGTTCCTTGGCATTTGTGTATATGCTTCTGATTAATGAAGAAGAAACTGTCTTTGTTAATGAAATAAATAACCTAAATGCTTCTTCTTTTGGCTTCTTGCGCCTAACCTTTCGCTGACAGACTGTTCCACCTAGTGGTTTTCCTTAGCTTTCCGACCTTATATAGCAAGATTAGTTCTGATTCGAATGCTATGCAGTGGATTAGTGATGTTCCCCAAGTAATCATCTTATTAAAACATCCTGGCTACCTATAAGAGGACGATATACATTGTACAGGATATACATATATTTATTAATCTTGTTCCTAAATGATGCGTCTTTCTTTCCGCATGCCACAAGACCGCTTCTGTTCTTTTCCGTAACACCACCAATTATGCCGTAACATTTTTGGTACGGCACCTGTCAAATTATCAATTGTGGAAGATGATCTATCAACTTTCTAAAGTAATAGCCTTATGTTTGTGTAAGTGCTATTATCTAGTGGATAACGAGCGACCTTTGATTTAGATAAACGTCTAAGATTATCTGGTATGCGTCACAGTCATGTAATGCATCGCTGCCCGATTGGAGTTGTCATGTTTTTACTTGTGTGAATTTTGTGATTGAAATTAATCTACATATCTTAATCCTGCGTTTAACTATCAGTATATTTGTTGTTATTGTAAAGCAAAGCCCTTGGTGATAAGAAGGTTATGTGCTTCAATCGACATAACTTATAACCAGTGATCGGAATAGGCTGACTATATTTGCCTAAACTTCGGAGAACAAAGACAGAAAGTGGAGACTTCCTTACAACTATATATTTTTTTCCCGGGCTTCGGGAAAAATCTTCAGTAACTTCAAAATAAGTTTTATTTAAGATGTGTAAAGGCTATTTTTAACTAAACTTGCAATTAACAAATCTTAGGAATTTTCACTAAAACTAATCTAACTTATAATATGTATTAGAATTAGCCTTAAACTGACCGTTGTTGCATCAAATCTTTCAATACATAACATTTGTCAATGTGTAACACTTAAGTAAAACTAATTTCTAATTGCATTAAAGGTACTTCATTATGCACACATCTTCCCCGGCCCACAGTGGAACGAATGTATGGGAGCGGTTGGACGTAGACATGTCCGAAAAATAAGAGTAAAATTATGACAAACTAATGATGCCATCTTATTCGATTACTTAATGCCTTCATAAATTGTGGTGATGAATTTCTTCATAACTCCCATATTTCGGGAGTAATTTGAGAAAATGTGAAATTTTACTATGAAAATGAGTGTATCGAGCTCTCTCCCTCCTGATTCCGGGCTTGTTTCAAGTAGCGGTCTCTAATATCGTAATGCTATTACTAAGAGCTATATTTAATACTAAGACACATAGTGCGCCAAATGTGCACTTTCTGGGATAAAAGGAAATGAAAATTTAAAAAAAAAAACGTTTTTTCCCCATTTGTATTTACTTTAAACCGCAGACAGACTTATTAAGAGGTCTATAAATATATTATATATATATACAGAAATATATATTAACAAAAATATTCACAAGAACTGATGAGAGTATGACTTTTAAGTAAGTTGATAATAAATTACCTAGTTTCATTAAAAGTACAATAAATAATTAAGATGTAAGCTCTAATTTACTAAGTTACACATTTTAAAACAATAACATCATTTAATTATCTTCGTCATCATCATCATCATCAATTAATTCAAATTCAGAATCGATGTCCGCTAAATCATTTATGTTAACAAATTCGATATCACTTTTCTCAGAATCCGTAAGCTCATAAAATTCCTTAAAAGAAGATTTTTTTACAAACTTATTTCCTTTTGGACGGATACTTGTAACAAGTGGATCAGAAGACAGTAAAAGATTGTGCATAATATCTTCATTGCATGAGATACTGCTATGCTTTCGAGAATGCCCCTCTCTATATTTTCTAAAATCTTTATTTCTAGCCTCAGATGCCTCTTCGGATAGAAAACCAATGGGCACAATTGACATGTTCTGAACTATGTCTGGCCCATGCATTAAAATTTTATGAAGTGAAGAAGGCATATAATACCATGGGTATAACTCCACGTAAAGCTTAGCAGTATCAAAGCAGAACTCTCGGAATTTAGTTACGTTAATCTTCTCTCCTGATGAAATACACTGCAAGATCACACAGATTTTTCTTAAAAGCATAGCATCTATTCCGGTCAGTTCAGCAGATTTAGTGTAGTTTTCAAAAAATCTCCTTGCCGAGTTGCCATTGTTGGTGGATCCACTGCCTTGTTTCACAACATCGAGAAGTAAGCCCGTTTCTCTTCTTACAGCCTCTTGAACTCTTTTCTTCCTGTCATCAACTTGCCTTTTTGCTATATCACCCCTTACTTGCCATGATTTTATGTCTAATTTGTAGGAAATGTGTAATAAGCATTCCATTGAGCGAATCCAAGCGTGAAGGGTGCTTAAGCTATATTTATACATGTCCTCGTTTGCGTGTTTATCTTTGATTAACTCTAAATTATTCATTTCTTTAGGACAAGCCTTGCATATGTCACACACTGAAGCTGCTGTATTGGATATAATGGAATGAATTTTACCATCAATCATTGTCAACAGCAGTTGGTGTTTGACACTAATTCCATCAGTGATGGTGGATGGAGTTAAGGCTTCAATCTCTGCTTCGATTTCAGCCATCTCTCTCTGCACATTTTCTTTGGTTTCCTTTATAAACTTAAACAATATTGGCCGGCAAAATGAAGTGGAAGATGGTCGCTCGTTTTCCCAAATTGTTACACCTTTTGAGACGAGCCGCAGTGGTACAAGACTAATCATAAAATTACTAGCAAGATCGATTTGCTCATCTTCACTCGTCCTTTGATGATAAATGCTTTGGCTAGATGATCCGTCAAAACCCCATTTGCTGGTCAATACGAGCTGTTGATTGGGATCAACAGGGGTTTCTAACGACCTAATAAGTCTTCTTGAGGTTAAATCCATCAAGGCTTGTAATTTGATTTTTGCAGAGCTCTCTGTAACTGTGAGATCTTCTTTGGCCGGATAGCACTTAATTTTTTCTTTAACCAACATGTAGTAACTCGGGTATTGAAGAGCTCCTTCTTGAGTGTTGAAATCCCGAAGAGTGTTATAGCGCCATTTCGATAAGTTCATCGATACATAAAGAGCCAATGCCTTCAAAGGGGATATTTCCCGTACCTGAATTGATTTACCTTCAATGAAGGCTTTGATTTTTGAGGCCTCTTCTGGATTCTCCGTCAAGTATTTCATAACATAAGCTGTATCGCTTTGTCCTGCCTTTTGAAGCGCCCTTTCGGCCGAAAACATAATTTCAGCGCTGCTACTGCTGCATGAAAGACTATCTTCAGTGCGTCTTCTTTTTTGCCGGTTACTAAGGTCCTCAAAAGATTTACGAGGACTAGGATGTGTACAAGTTGAAGCATCAGATTTAGCAGGAGAAATTATGGGCTCGATGACGTCACTTATATTTTCTGTAGAAGGTTCCATATTTTCATTCTGTAATTCCGGCCATTGAATTGCAGCCTGTAGCCAAATCTCATGTTTCTTCCGAAACTTATCTGTGCTTCTTCCAGACTGTGTCCATTTTGCATAAATGCGGTAGCAAAATCGACGACACCAGTCTTTTAAACTTGTTTCAGCACTTTCACATAACTGAACACAACTGTTATCTTTTAAAACACTGAACAAATAGTTAAAGTCGCGTAAATCTTTATGTGCGCGTGCGCATAAAGCAACGTGAATATCAAGATTTGTATTAAAATTTGGAAAATACATTGCGAGATTAGCTTGGATACAACGAGGTGTAAATCAACACTGATTTTAAAGTTACTAATAGTGACCTATTTATATAAAATCCAGGTATCCCAGGTATCCTTTGTTAAATATTGCAAGGTAATTAGTTATTGTGATAATTAGTAAATGATGCATGCTAAATTAGTGTATTAAGAGCCATTTAGTAATTAAATAATAGCAATGTTCTTATCAGTAATCATTAGTGCATCAGTTTTATATGTAAACCTTAAGTCCCTAATTATATATCCTAATTAGCTTATATCTTCTCTAATTGGCTGCTCAGAAATGTTATTGTAATAAGGTAAACCTTTAGAAAAACGGTTTTAATCAACAAAATAAACAAAAAATAAAAAAATTGTGTTATAAAATAAACATCACTCTTTATCCCAGAAAGTGCACATTTGGCGCACTATGTGTCTTAGTATTAAATATAGCTCTTAGTATTAGCATTATGATATTAGAGACCGCTACTTGAAACAAGCCCGGAATCAGGAGGGAGAGAGCTCGATACACTCATTTTCATAGTAAAATTTCACATTTTCTCAAATTACTCCCGAAATATGGGAGTTATGAAGAAATTCATCACCACAAGTTATGAAGGCATTAAGTAATCGAATAAGATGGCATCATTAGTTTGGCATAATTTTACTCTTTTTTTTCGGACATGTCTACGTCCAACCGCTCCCATACATTCGTTCCACTGTGCGGCCTCCCGAATCGCGGGAAAAAAATATAGTCGTAAGGAAGTCTCCACTTTCTGTCTCTGTTCTCGGAAGTTTAGGCAAATATAGTCAGCCTATTCCGATCACTGCTTATAACAGTCCATTGTTGAACTGCTTCGCCCAAGTTGCATGGAAACAACTGATTTATTTATTTATTTAATCATTTTAAATCAGAATTTATTAACATTCCATAACTTGTTAGTAAAAATACTTAAAACTATGTTAGTAAAATTATTAATTATTGTAAATAACTGAGCTATTCAATTTAACATTATAAAAAATTGTGTGAATTTAATACGCGTTAATAATACAGAGAGATGGCTCTGTATTATTAGTTTAAGTTTTATGAAGTTGTCATAAAGTTGTCGTCATCTTGGATTTTTATTTAGACTTCAATATTGGCTCTAACACCCTCAAAAACCCTTAAAAAGTCATCTATGTCAAAAAATTTGAAAGTTGTCGAAGCCGTCATCTTGTATTTACATATTAAGGGGAACCTAGTCGCGGGCTCGAACTCACTCATAGGCCTGGCTAAAAAGCACGCTGTCTCACCAGGCATCATGTCCGACAGAGGTAGTATCAGTGATGAGCAGTTAGACGCTAGTCTACACTCACAACGTTATTGAGTGAGATGCAGGATCATTTATAGTAACACAGGCGGGTAAAAAATTATGAAAAGTCCTTCGGAAGATTGGGTTTTATGAAAAAACCACTGCATAAATCAATGATCAAAAAAGTTTATTGAACTTTTCGATATTTGAGCTTTGTCGATACCGACTTGGTTTTTCAGATTTTACACTTCTTTTGTTACTTAAACACGCCCAAAGTTAGGTTAAATTAGCAAGAAAAATGAATCTATGTTGGCTCCTAACTTTTTAATGGTTTTTTATTTTAGTATTCTGTTTCCGTACAGACAATATTAATAATGAGACAAAACCATACCATGTTTAATTATTGATGTACATTGTCGAACAGTGGAGAAATACACTCCCGAAGTTTGTATAGGAAAAATGTGGACTAGGTTCACCTTAACGTCACTATCAGCTTTAATACGCTCAAAAATCACAGAAACTATACCCATGGTGTTTTTTGTTACTAGCATACTTTTTGTAACAATTAAAAACAATATTATTTTTCTATACTTTTACCAGATGATGAAAAAAAACCACAGCATAATGACAAACCTGTGTCTTTATTAAAATAATACTCACAACGTTGACAATCGTCACACCCAAAATGTCAATTATTAATTAAATATTATGTAGACACATCGCAGATGAATACCTATGTATGCATTACAAAGCTGAAATGTCCCATATGGTCTCCGAAACAAAACAGCAACACTGCTTTACAACTACATAATAAGAATACTATAACTTGAAAAGAAAATCGAATTCTGAAAACCGGTTACCTAAATGAATCAGCCAGCCTGTACATAATGGGGAGTAAAACCGAACACCCAATTTTTTTTTGGAATCCTAGAAAAAAGTTAATGTAATCCTGACTAACCATAAAATGTTTACTAAAGCTTGAATCACAAAAATGCAAACTGTAGCAAAACAACAGCGTAGTTAGTTAGAAAGCTCATCAGACTTAATTGGAACGCAGTGTCTACGTAGAACAGGCCACACATACTATTAACTTTACATTATAGAGGGCACCACCCGAGCCGTGAACTGTATTCCAGTGCTTCACAACCGGGCATCCAACCCTTTCCAATATGTGCTTCACAACCGGGCAACTAACCCTTTCCAATATGGTATTGAGAAGGCTGTTGGTGCTGCCCCGCACGCGGCGCATCAGGGAGGCCACTCTCTTACGTACGATCGCCCTAAAGCAATCCGTTTTGGCCTTAGCAAACATACCTGATGCGTTGCAAAAGTGAGGCAAAACCCAACAGCATCCTGAAACCATTATTGTATAGGACCTGTAGGGCATTGAAAGATCCACGTGTATACCGGACCCACAGGCTGCAAATTAATGCAATTTTATGCGCCATGTCTCTTCTTCAGCTTATTTTGGAGTATTTCATGTTATAGTCCGAGCAGTGGTGGCCCAGTGGTAACGAGTCGGAGGTCGTGGGTGCGTAACCAGACAGGCGTTTTACTTTGCGTCACCACTGCTTTCAAAGCGGTGAAGGAAAACATCGTGAGGAAACCGGAAAACTCGCACTGGGCCCACGTGGTAGATTACAGTGAAGAAAGGAAGCCTTTCTCCCACCAGTGGAAATAATATAGGCTATGATTATGTTTAGTGCCAAGATTGTCCCGAGAGAGGGATGTTCTTATTTGGCTCCACTATGTTTCTTTTTTTCTTTTACGTCGTCCATCAGCCGGAAACTGGCCACTGCTGGACATAATCCTAGCTCATCAAGTGCTAATAAAAAGTGGTCCAGGGCGGATGTTGCGATAACTACGGTATTACTTTCGTTCCGAAGATTATTAAAGTAAAAAAATGTTACAATCTTCCGAGTCTTGGCTATAAACTTGATACTTCCAATGTTTAAAGTTATTAAAAAAAAAAAACAGAAAAATACTTTCCGTGCAAACCTCAAATCTATTTACTCCCATCAACGCTTTCAGAGAATTGGTTTTGGGAAGCGAAGGTTAGCCAAGTTGAATAGTCAATTTAAAAGGTAGAATATATTTTTAACCTGTCTGTTCTTTGACCACATTCTAACCACGTTTTTGACATGTGCTAATCAATATCAGATATAATATCATCATCCCTGTTTAAGGTCATGACATACAATGCCTACACGTTAATGACTTGTCACATGAAGTCACGTCACTTAATATATATTGAAATCATTGTGAAATGTGCTGCATATCAATTAAAATAGATGCCACATATGTCTTATCTCTAGCTCGTTAAATATTTTCGTTATCATTAATATGTATAGGTATTTACAGAATGGATTCCATAGGTCGTAAGTACAACATGCTGTGGTGAGTCGATCCCCTTGAACCCTCTTGAACTCGTGTCCACAACCATATGATTCAAATGCTTGGATTAACTGGCTCTGAGACTACAGGCATGCACTTCCATCGTTCATTCAATCATCTTAGCTTAGAGTGGTCCACTGTTGGACTTAAGTTTTACAGTACCTTTATATACCTATTTCTATGGTTTTATCTAATCCTTGCTATTTTGTGCTTAAACTTCCCCATTTAGGTGCTGAAGGCAAAGCACTAAAGGTTTCACAGGTTTTTTTTTTTTCTAAATGGAGTTTTTAATTTTGGGCTTCATTCCCATTTTTTTAAAATTTACTACACTTCTGGCTGCTAATCGTGAACCGTCTTAACCAGACGCTGCATAAAATTCATTCCTTGTACATTTTTTCATTTCATAGACGTGTTCAATCTCTTTATGTTCATCAGACAATACACTAGAAGCTTTTATCTCCATACAGCTATACTGTTCTGTTATTTTAATTGACTAGCGATCTTCCGGTCCACACCGAATGGTTTGGTAGTGGGAAACAATAAACTTAACGGTTGTGTGTAATTGAAGTTCAAGGCCCGTGAAATGTACGCCGGCTGTAACGTTTACATAATACGTTACGTTTTCTGTTTTGAGTCACTTTCATCGTTTAGTTACGATTGTTAAGATCGTAACGGTGTTGTAGTTTCTGCGTATTTTAAGTCGGTGACGAAAATCTATATTTTGTATGCACATGGTTCAATCTAAAAAGGGTCTTCTAAAATATTGATTTTAGAAGACCCTTCTCAGATTAAACTATTTTACTATTTATTATTCTGGATATTTACAGAATCTACGTAGCCGGGCGTAGACGGATTAATTAGAGTTTGGGTCAGCTCTTAGGTATCCAAGTAATTGCTTTGCAGACAGTTTTCAGAATTAATACCCTAATTTAATTATCCGAGTACGATCAGACCCAAAGAGAGGTTCT
The DNA here is from genome assembly GCA_949091785.1 of Polymixis lichenea. Lineage (NCBI taxonomy): Eukaryota > Metazoa > Arthropoda > Insecta > Lepidoptera > Noctuidae > Polymixis > Polymixis lichenea. Next base: position 4,036,587 of record OX420937.1, read on the forward strand.
ATTACATTTGTTCCAATAAGTCAATATTATTTCAATCTCGCTTAATTTCTGTCAGTTGTGTGATGATTAGAACTAGATCCTCTTCATTTCTCCATACTCCATAGTTTGTCGGTTTCCATAAAACTTGCTTCTCATCCTTTGCATCACAAATCAATTCAGCTCCCAAATTAAATAGACACCGTAATAACGTATTAGGTATATTTACATCATCTCTCATAATCTACGATTCGATGCTGCAATGCACTGCGTTTGCTTCACTTTCAATTTTGACAGCTAACAAATTGCGTGCACCTGTGATGCAGCTTCAAAGATTAAGTTATATTTAGTTAGGCATTAACTCTTGCGAGATTAGTTTCTTATTGGGTCAAAAACATTGTGTTCCTTATCTGGGTGATATTTTATGAGAAAAGCTTCATGTCCGGTTTGGCAAGATGCCAAGTTCCCTCAACTTTAATATCTGTTATATCACTAAAAGACGGACGGATGCAGAAACATTTAATGTCTGTTTCTTTTATTCGCATATTACCATAAAACATGAGAATCTACATAATAATCATATTTTCTGAATTGTTTCTTAGCTTATAGCTTGTCGGTAAAAGGCCTATAAATTCTAAGATTATTGTCTTTATATTCTAATTAGTCGCACAGTTCCTAGGGATTCCACGACGTGCTACAAAGCAGGCCTCCGCGGCTGATGCTAAGATAACATTCTCAGTTAAATAATGAATGAACAATAGATTCTCACATATTAACAAGCCAATCCTTTTCTGGCGTACTCTAGGGAAATCCGACTTAAGCTAACGAATGCAATCAGATTTTTTCTGTAGTTTACTTTGATTAATAGAATGTTGCTAAATGATGAATGAAAGCTTTACCTACTGAGATTAAACGAAAACCGAAATGCGTTCCATTTTCCTTTTCTTTTGAATAGGCACATTCCATTGATGTGAAAAGAGGGTTCCCATTCATTTATCACGTCTGGCCAAAGAGGCCGCGTATTCTGTGGCCGATGCTCACACACGTACTAAAACATTTACCATCTTAACTCTTAAGCAACACCCATTATTTTACCATGCTCATCGATATATTAAGTAATCCAAAGATGCACTCCCAACATGCCATCGAATTAAAAATTATGCCCTGCACATTGAGAAATTCAGTGCGTCGAACCGGAACTTAATGTTACGAAACTATGTTTATACCGTGTAATGATGCATTTATAAATTGATGAGCCGACCTTTCTCGATGGTCGAATTAAAATGAGTGATGTTTCAAATGATAACAATGACATATTTATGGACGATCTTCTGTGGAAACCCGAACGAGAGTTTCCCATTGCGTCAATGTCGAATGCTGATGGCACTTTGTTTTTGATTCTTTTCTGTTGCACCATACTGGGTCAGTAAGAGAAGATCTAATCAGACGAATCTGACCATTGTGTGAGGAGTACCCAAATATAAAATAACTGCAACAGATTTAGTGCAATAATAGGTAGAGAGAATATTAATTTCTCCATCAACAAATTCTAATATATTATTATTAACTTAACAAGATCTTGTCCGATGCATACTTTCAAAGTCTCTAAACTTTGTCTCTCGAACATTTTTTCGTCCAGAAACTTTATTAAATGTTACAGAACCAATATTTATTACCATAGCACGTATTTGTTCAACTTTTTTTGATTAGAAAAGTCCATTGTAGCCCCGGGTGTCGTCGGTTACCAGGGAACCTGTTTTAAAATCTCGGTTGTAGATAATTTAATGAAATTGTAAGTTTCGTAAGAGTTCGCTGTCTAGATACGCTCGCCACCCTTTTGTGTGGGAACCAATGGATACTACTAGTGAGGGCCTGGTGAAGTCGAATTCGTCTTAAGGAAGCATTTTTAGTTCTTGTAGTTTTGTTTTAACTTTTAGAGGGGAAATCCCGAAGAAGGAATAGACAACTATTCCTTCTTCGGGATTTCCCCTCTAAAAGTTAGTAAAGTTGTTCGTAAGCTGTAGATACTGTTAATACTGCGTCTTTTGGAAACAAAAACACAATTGATTTAATTAGTTTGTTCATTATTGTTTTTCTCATTAGTGGTCGGTGTGTTCACAACTACAATGTCTACAATGTTTAATGTAGTACAAGGTTTCCATGTTTACTATCTATAGTTTTCATCTCTCATCAAAATTATCTAAGCATTGTTATCTTAATTCCATAATCTTCCTTAACTATCCAATCCTGTCTTCTTATAAAAACACAGTCAATAAAAGAAAACATTTATTTAATTAATAAATGTTCAATCATTAATTACCTCAGCTGTTTACTTAATAGGTGATGATATGACTGCGTTAAGTATTTCATGTCCACAATTATTTCCATTTGATTCTTCATTAGCTTGAACATTAGTCGGTAAGTAACTGCCCATCACTAGTGGTTATTAGTCAAGCGGCCTGTGGTCTTCACCGTGTAACTCTTTTTTTTTCGAGTAACTTGATGTAACGAGCTTCTAGCGTGGGAAACTCGATAATAGGTGCAAATTTCTACCAGAACAAATGGTACTGATGCTAGATAAGAAAAAAAGTGCAGTTTAACCATCCTAAACGGTGGTCGCTCTTTGTTTCTTCAAGATCCAAATCACCATACAGAATACGTTTCATTTCCTTTTACGTAACAATCTTTTATTTATTCTCTTTTATATAATGCATGCAAATTCGGACCTATCGATTTTGTGAATCAAATGTAATGAGAGTCATTGTGGTTGTTTAAACTGTGCTGTGTCTGTGAGAAAAGTATTGTAAACAGTATTGCGTTGTACAGACAGATACGTATTGTCATTGCTTTCGCGAAGTTTGACCTTCTGTCGGCAACTTTAATATTTTACTCATCCGACAGCTTTTTGTGGAGTTCCATTTCTCTGCTTGCCTGATGGTGTTAAATGATTAATTATCATAACTGCTTTTGACGTTGTCTTTGTTGCTTTTCCTTAGTAGTTATTATCTTGACTTCATGGGAAAATCAGACAATCATCGGAAAAAAGGCTAGATTTAAATTAGTCTCAGCCAGTTTAAAGTTTTACATACTCGCCAGCAGCTGTCAGTCATGGCGTCATTCGCTTTGCATATCCTAAATTTGACACAACCCAGTGGGCGGCGGTTTTTGACCGTTTTATGGTTTTGCTTCCTTTATCGTCCTGTCTATTGTCCAAAGATAAAATCTAAGCGACAAAAGATTTTTATTTTACCAAATTCGTGGCGCTTGTAAACGTCCGCCATTATTGGGGGCTCTAATTGTTCCGGTAAATGGTTAAACTAAATGGTACAGGGTATAATAGAATTGAGTGTTTGGAATAGGCTATAAAATACGACTATAGAATTTGATCTTTTGTTACGTGTTAGTGGCCTAACTTTAATGCTATGGTTGCTCAATGTCTTTGCTTGCTCATTATACATGAAGTGCTTTAAGTTGCGTTTGTTATGATGATCCATAAAGACTTCAATCTAACTGAATGATAGCTGTAAATTCTTCATAGCTTCTATATACTCCATTTATTAAACCAATAAAGTTACTTCACTTTTATGTATCTTCTATAGCTGTTCTAAAAGCTCATATTGATCGCTACAGTTTAGGAGTATTTTTATTTATTTCCTCTGCTAAAAGATTGACTGACAGTTTGTTCTCACAAAAACTTAAGCTAGCAAAGAGTTGGGTCTTTAACTTGATTCAGTGACTTCTGCTACGGTTCATTGGGCTCAAGCAAACAATTAGTCACGCCAACTACATTTACTTTTTTTGCGAACAAATATAAAGTAGTATCACGGTTTACTTTTATTTCTAGAATTTTTAGTCTTCTGCCTTGCTTAATCTTTGCATGACCGACGTTGTCATTCTTTACTTATCTTAATTCCTGTAGATCCGCTGGTGCAAAGGATATCCTGTCTCATTTTATGAATGTTATAAGATTATATCAGGTGAATGTAATAAGGGGTATACAGTATAAACAATTTCTTATGTGATCTTAGGAAAACTGGACTAAATGGCAATGCAGAAAAAAATTGACGATGAATGAAGTTAGTTGTATGTATCATGTTATGTAAATATAACGTACCTTTATAAAGGTACAAAATTCATTTTAGGGTAGAACGTTGCTAAAGCGTTAAGAGACGAGACACGCTGCGATACTATGAATTTTAATAAAACTATCGCTGTCGTATGCTTCAAAAAACGTGCAACAACGCAGAAAGTCCATGTAATAACAACATTTATGTTACTTATCTAGTTTATTTCCGTCGCATGTGATACTTATATCATTATCACGATTGATTTTCACGTTGCTTTTATCTACGAGCGTCATCACTCTCAGATTTATACAGTCCTTTTCAATGGACTGACATTTTGACATGTGAATTTTATCGATGAGAATTTAAGCTGTCGCTGCGATATACAGGTATTTTTAAATAAAAAAAATGTTGTGAATAATTGTCTGGAAATTGCATCCGGTGAAGAAATTAACAAAAATTGCCCAATGTTGTATAAAAGATACTGACAGATGGACAGGAAATTCGTATCAAATAATGTAGTCATTGTTTTAAAATAAAAAGCACTCAAAATGTACTGAGATATTTTTATCTTTAACACAAGGACGTACATAAAAGTTGGCCTCAGATAATAAAGTGTAACCCCTTACACTTGAGACTGATAAACTTGGATAAGAAAACATTAATAAGGATATTACAGAATACAGTAAAATAAAGAAAAAATAGAAACGAGCAATGACCTAATTTGAAATTTATTGGAAGCAGATATTCGATTACTTGGTAAAAGAATTTGATGGGAAGATTGCTTAAATTGTACATCAATTCTTAATTTATGATTAGAGGCCGCCACAAAGGTTATCAATCAAAATATTAGATTTGAATCGATGATACTATAGTTTACCATATCAAGGTTTGGTTTGATCTGATTATCACCAAGATAATGTTAGTGGTCACAGATTCTTTGATCAGATAGGTCTAATACGTCGTCACCCTGTCTCCAAACGGCAAAATGGAATGCTTTATCGAAAAAAAGTAAAGCTAAATCTGTCAAATATGTAGACAATGCTTACAAATATAGTAGAAATACCCAAACTAGATGTGTCGCAATATCGACGTACGCGCACCGCTTCAAATCCAAGGCCGCAGTGAGCTGTCAAACGTCATTGAATTATGATGTATGTATCCATGTCAAGGACAAATTATTGTATGCACCACCTACGACAATGTGCATGCATACATTACAGTGAAGCTGATTTCGAAGGATAGTAAGAAAGAATGAGTCATCCCGAAGTCTGAAATTTAGGGCCAAGGATTTGTGCATCCTGTTGGCGGTACTGAAGCACGAAAATGTTTAGGGCATAGGGCACTTGCTTGTTTCCAAGTATTCATATTTTTGCAGTTGGTATCCCACATTGTTAGTTTTAACGCGTAGTAAAGTCGGTTTCGTCATCTTCACCCAAAAGCACAATGAAAGTGACTCCTCGCTCCAAATTGTCCACCAACAATAAACTTAGATGCAACATTTTTATCCTGTCACATGTTACTCAACCAAACAAGCCATATTACGAGTTCAACAACATACCTAATCACGACAATAAGGCTGACAATGTAAATTGTGTCTAATAATAGCGCCTAATCTCAGACACATGATTCAAACAGTCACAATAGGTCCTTTCTCCTAACTAGAGCGTAGGTGTACCAACGGCCTTGGGGACTCAGTGGGCGGGTGGTTGACATTTTGATATGTTGCATACTTGCGAACATATTGTGATGGCCCATCAGGGTACATTAGTCCCGCTATCAGCATTTCCCGCGTTACAACTATAGCCCGCCTACGGGGCAGGTAATGGAATGTAATTTTTCTTATTGCCTAATCTTTTGTTGCAGATTCATTATATGCGTCTTCGCAATGGGTCTGTCTAACGGTTACATGTTTTCTGTAATAGGGTTGTTTGACTTACGCAACTAGATCAAAGCAAACTTTTGTGTGACGATGTTTGACCTAATTATCCCATGATCGGTTTTTTCTTCGATGATAAGGCACGTTTTATAAGTCTTGTCTTCTGATCTTCACTTCATAACATTTGGGAATAGGTTATTAGAATCAACACGAAGTTCTTTAATTTTTGGGAAATAAGATTTATCTTTACTTTAAAATATAGCTGCAGCCAGCCTAGCATTGTGGAACTACAGTCACGCAAATTAGTGACACGTAAAGGCAATTAAGTAACCATTTCCTTCTATTTAACTTACTAACCACTTTTTCCCTCGTTTTCCTTCGCGTGGAACATTTGGAGTGAAGCCAGCATAATTCCACGGTTAATCTTACTGCTCGACTCTTGTCCTTGACTTAATTTCGCGTTCGGTTCTCATTTCCCAAATTACCTAAATGAAAAAATGCGAGGTTACTGTTCACATAGTCGTATGTATTCTAAAAGTGGAAATTTTTATTTATGTTTATTCTGCATTTCACCAGGGTTCTTAGCTTATATATTGTAGAAATCTTGGCTCCAGTCTTGAATACAGACCAAAGTGTGCGCTAAAATGCTGGAACGTTTCATTTTCGCATTCACGTTTGCACACATTATTTCAAGTTTAAACGCTCCACCTAGAAATTTTCTTCGAGCCGTACCACAGAAAAAAACTATTTATGTGAAAGTTTGTTACGTTTTGCCCGGCCTACACAAAAGTCCCCTTATTAAACTGTTTATCATATGCACCGCGTTTGTACACAAATGTGTATAAATGCCCATTTCTAAATTCAAAGTGACAGTTAACACGTGATTGAGATAGTCATAAATAAATTGTACTGATGATCCGCTGCATCACGCTGTGTGATAATGACTTCCGGCCTCCTCAGATTAATATGCCATCATTAGTTACATTTAACTTAATTTTCGTTTCCCGTGCGTCTTCATTAACAAAATTGCTATGGTCGTTATGTTTTTCATTTTAACATGGGATTAAAAAATGCCAGCTGTCATCTTTGTTTTCCCATTCCCATATTTTTTTGTCAGTATTATCAAAATTGTAATCGTTATTAATTTTCTCTTGGAAGTTGTTTTTTTCAAGTAGTTACATCGGATAACTAAAGTTCAATTGCCTAGAGGATATTGAAGCAATTTTTCAAGTTTCTCATTACCTACCAGAAATTGATGGTCTCTCAAAGCGTTTACAAAGATCAATAACACTGGTGTACGTGACCGCGGCGCTTTGGTAACCGAACACAACGAGGCGTAAGACCGAGCGGCAACCGACGACGGGTGGTAAGGTAACACAATACTTACTATAACCGCAAGGACGGAGGAAAATGCGAATATCTGAAGATTCTGACTCATTCATGAATAAATCGAATCGTGATCTTTGATCTTTAGAATACCAAGGCCGCTGAAACAAGCAAAAAAAATTATGGTTATCTATTTTTGGGATTTGGATGCGGCTCGTGTATTGAAGTATAACTGAGATCTTGAATAAGTAATCAATCAGGAGGTCAATATTAGACAAAAAGTGACTTGCCATGCGATTTGGACTATGTGTGTGACAAGTTGGTACGCCCTACTGTAAACTGTCACCTTGACCTGCCCCGCTAATGATTATGGTAGGGCCCTAGGCATAATGTGCTGTACCACATTATGCAGTAATACATAATTACATATTGGCCTATGAGACCTGGGCACAATTAAATAAGTTACACAACACAGGTAATGTCGTATGTAACTAAAACGTATTTTACCATCTCCTGTCCAGTGGCGCCGGCAACCGGTTATTAACACATTCGTTTAAAGTATCCAGAAACGATATAACTGATGAAGATGGCAGTCAGTTTTATTTTCCGCTAATAACATTAAAACACATTCCAAAGACAAGACATAAAAAGATAAGCAAAGCAGTCACATAGATCTTTGATCTACGCGATTGGCGGTGGCGGCGTCACAAGAAATCGGACACAACGAAGCATACAACCGCTGCAGTCGACGGGTTAGTAATGCGATACAAGAAACCGCAAGGACGGCGGAAAATGCGCATCTCTCAAGTATTATAATTTAATAAAAAAGACAATACTGAGGCGGTGTCTTTGCTTTTCGCAGTCTGGTTTAACACGTTTACAGAATGCTTTGCATCTCCAGTTCAAAATATAATTTTCATCATCTTAGCTTATCTTCTTTTACCCATTTAGATAACTATATTACTAATCGCTGTATCCATTTCTACTCATTATCGAGTTCCAATTTTAACATCTTCTCAAGTAACTTTACTTTCACCTTCACTATAATTTCATTAACGTTTACTTCTTAAAATATGTTTATATTCGTTCCGCTATTAAATTGTTCGGACCCCTGTCACCCTGAGATTCGTCCAAAGAATATAAATAACAATACCACACTGTACATTAGTTCTTCGGAGACCATTAATCATTTGAAATATACACACGTCCGAACTGACGTTGTTTAATTTATTAACACTTAGTTAATTACCACAACTTGCGAGAACCTTTGCTTTTTTCTTTAACATCTTATTTGGCTGCGCAAAAAATACAATAACAATAGCCTCTTCGAATTTTCTAATCAAATGAGATTGCGAAAATTACTTATTCGCTTTGTCATTCATTAAAATGTCAATGTCAGAACTGAAGCCAACTACACTCAAACTACAGAGATCTGTAGTTTAAGCAAGATCAGAACAATACAAGATCAGAATGACGTTTGTTTCGTAATTGATGCAGCTAATTCTAGTAATTTGCTTTTGATCTTTAAATACCAATACCAGACGTTATCGGCCAATGTCAGGGCCTGCGGTCAGAATGAGTATTATCTACTTCGTGTCATTTTGAGCACGCTTTAAATACTTTTTGAAGAAAGTAAACGTGTTCTTGAACCCTTCCGTTCATCCTATGCTCTGTTTACTTTGTTTGATAGTATTAGTAAAATATGTTCTACTTTTGTAAGCAAATTGCCATTGTAATTGCCAACAAGTAAAGCAAATGCTTTACTTGTTTAAGGCCTTGAAGGGTTAGCACTGAACATTCCAGTCAGCCTTGCGTTGTGTAACGTTTTCGTAACTCAGTTATCTAATTAGCACCTTGCAGTTACCGTTTCAGACGGTGGATATCTTTTAGCGACAAAAATATAATAATGAATGATAAAGCGACGCTGCTGTTTACAAAATAATGACGTTTTAGTGTCGTCGTTAGGTGTGTTGTATACTTTTCCCTCCTTCAGTGTTTGTTTAGCTTCAACGTCTCCTTTTACATCTTTGTTTTCTTTTCCCGTGTGTTTACTGATTATTAAGGCTATTTTTGCCATGTCAACTATCCTTTCTCTTTTAACATCCTTATCTCGGTTTTCGTTATTTTGTTATTTTTTGCGACCAACGTCCGCTTTAGCTCTTCTGTTAACGAACTTAAGTGATTTCGATTTGTTAAACGGATAATTGTCAATTCCGTGATCACTCAGTTATCCAGTAGTTTAACGACCGTCTGAGTATTTACCAAGTGACACATCTCAACATAATTTCTCTCTAAGGTCATATAAATTTATCTGGACTTTTTTACTGTTTCATCGGTTGTTGAATCATCGACAAACAGCTGACCATTCTTCCGTAAAAATTCAAGTTCAATATTCAAAATCAATGTCACGTGGATCGTTTTATTTTTTTTCCGTCCGGCGTCCGGCGACCGTTACGTCATTGAAGCTGCGAAGGTAATCTGGCGGACAGCCACCCGTGTCGCCCGCCCGACTTGTTCCCTCTTGCGTATCGTTTACTTTACTCCCCTACAACTCTGCAACTAAATAGGTTCGTTAAAACGAATAGGGTACCAAATACTATGGACCACGGCTACGTCTGCAGCGGCAATTTCAAACAATTCTCAGTTCATTACGGTACTATTGACAAGTCTTTAATTTATCTCTTTCTTTTATCTGAGAAATTCTCTCTTTATAAAGAACCATTGGAGTGTTAATCAACGTTCTGTTATCTACTTTATCTGTGACCAGGTAGCGTTCATATCAGTTGTCGGGCGGCTTTTTGTCTTGTCCGAAATCGACCGTGAAAATTGATGGTGTCATGTTTTAAGACAATAGTAAAAAGGTCTTTGTCATTCGAGATATTTGACGCCATAAAATATCAATAGATAAAAGTGTTCGCCACTTTGATTGATCGATGTTTTGATTAGATTGGTTTTTACGCGGGATTGACGCAAAACGTTGTTGTTACATTTGCTGCAATAGCTCGTTTACATAATGCGCAGAATAAATAAAATGGCTTATTTAAATACTTGATGGACGATGAAATCGATGGGACTATGTTCTTGACGCCTTCATAAATACTTAACGGCTATCACAATTAGCCTGAAATTAAGAAAGTGTAACCTTAGCTCTCAAAAGTTCTGTTGTCATAAGGAAAAGTCTCAAACAATCTCTACCAGATAAAAAAGTGTTTATTAGTCACACACGGGATCTTTGATTATCCAGAACAGCTTATTATGAGGATGATAATTAACTTATGTAGGTACCTGTTATTGAAATCAAAATTGCAATACCAAAATGTGTCCAAGAAAGCATAAAAAATTTAGGTAAAATTTCTCTTTCGGACCAACTTACAGGTTTATAATAATAACTAATTTACGTCCAGCACCAACAATTATCAGCAGAAATAATTCTCGTTCCACTTGTGTTACTTTCTTCGCATCGAGTAACGGCGCATGAGCTTTGTCTCAAGATTCAAGGCTGAGGTGGCCCTTACCACGACATGACAGAAAGTGCAGAAGACCTATGGTTAAAAACCGAACATAGGTCGAAGAAACTAGTCTGAATCCTCTTGTCTAATTTAAAGTCTATTGATGTTGAAGAAGAAAGGGTGATCCCTTCTCAACTTTAGATTTTCCTTCAGCATTTAGTCAGCACCAGCTGCCTTCTAAAGGTAGTCTCTTAATCTATTTCAGCCATAGGTATGTTCAAACCACTGTGGCCTTTGCAAGAAGTTAACGGAATATTTCTTCCTCTGATAATATTTTAATATGCTGCGTTTGATTTCACATTGTTAGGAGTAGGCTTTCTGTAACTTCTAATGTTGCTGACTGGTTGATCATTCGTTTTTAAATGAGTTTTTAATTCTTCACCCACTGTTTGTCTTTTAGCAGTGTTATGACTGGTGATTCCGTTCAGATTTAATATTTTATGCAAGATGCCAATTTAAGTGAGAAAGCAGCAGAACTCGTTGTCTATGCAAAATTAGTAGTCATAATTTCGAAGAGCATAAATTAAGAACCATGCTAATTCAAATAATAAATATTCTAGACGAAACAAATTTTAATAAGTAAAGATAATAAAAATATCATAACATTTATTAAGACAACATCTAAACTTGCGTATTTGTCATCATTATCACCACTACGTTACTCATAGTGCATTCTCTTTTACCTCGTCTCTATAAAGCTGTCAAAGAATTGAGTCCATCTGATGACAGGTGGTAATTATAAAACACCCGTTGCTGTATAATATCCGACTTTTTCAATGTCAATGTTGATTTTACCGCTTCGTGACAGCTGTTCGCGTGCTAAGACATTCTTGTTTCGATCTGTTTAGTTTCCTTCGCTCGAGATAAAGTAACTAGACTTAGCCTGTTTTAAAAATAGAATTCTTGGTCCCAGATCAAGATGTCTGTTAAATGTTATAATATCGATTTTCTCGTTTCATATAATGCATAGTACCTTTCACTACGTTTTACATTGTAGTACCCATAACATTGAAATTGATTCTGCTTACATTTTACGTCATCACCTACTTTGCAAAACTTTCGTGCGAATGACCGACACGAAATCGTAATTTCACTTACATATTTTATTACTTATCACCTTGCATTTTCACTTCAATTTAAATAGGTAACCTAATATTATCTGTCTAATTATGATATTTTGTTAGCCTCCCACACATGGACGTTTTGCCAATAAGGCTCTCACGTTCTCATCGTGAAACTTGCACTTGACACTGTTTGCGGCAGTTTGATGTTAATCTACTAAAATAAAAAGTACCTCTTTAGCTTCGACTGTATCGTTGGTAATCATGTTTTCAAGTTAGCCGTTTCATACTGCAGTTTTATCGAACGGCTCGCGTGAGGTCCGACAGAAATGTTGTCCAGTTCTGTCTCCGCCGGTGTCCCAAATACCAATTATGAGGTAAAATTTATAGCGTCGACTGCAGCTCAATTGTCATATATCACGAAGGTGCTGCGTCGGATTTTACTTTTGTAATTATCCGTCGCGTGTTTTGATTTTTTGGAATTCCTATTTCTAGTGAACCTTACACGATATTCTAGTCTTTTTATGGACATATTTTTGCTGTAAAATTGTGTAAATGACTGTTCGTGGAATATGTTCATGTTGTGGTATATTATACTTAATTAAAGTCTTTGACATTTAATGATGTTTCCATTAGTATATATGCCAAGTTTACTATACTGTGTACCGCAATCCCCCATAGGGCTGGTAACCATCAAATTACTGCTAATAGCTTTAGTACTTTATGTAGCTGTTCTGGGATAGGCTATTGTGAAGGTCTAGCGGTTAACGACCTTATTTATTAGCTGGTGTATTTAATTTATTACTCTCTCTTGATTGCTTGATCGAGAGGAAACAGAACTGTCATTTTTATTGTCGCCTCACTTCTTTGCTGACAATTACGACTACTGTATATACAGTATGACTCTGAAATAAAGTTTTATAATGGCACTTAGCAGCATAATCATCACCTGTAACATTGCCATATCGTCGTCATTAGCTAGCTGCAATAGAATAATACTTATAGTTTCTGACCCTTTCTGGATCATAAGATCCTCTCTTGCTTACTTATAAGCACAGATAATCACTAGAACTTTATGTCTTCACCTCAACACACTAACCACACTCATTTTCCCTTTCCAACTGACTCCGCGAATCCCATCATTAAATGGTTTAATGTAAGTAGAGTAACCCCATGGTACCATGGTGTCCCGCGGTGCGTGACGCCCATGTCCTGCGAATGTTCCCATGGGACGCAGGTGCCATTGTAATAAACTTCTTTTGAATTATTTATGGGATCATTGTTCGCCTTTTACGGTCAGATGATGTTGTAAATTACTTTTAGGAGGTTTCTCGAACAGGAACTTAAAGGCTTTTTATGTTTTTTAATTTTCTTGTAAAGTAGTTACAAGGATCAATGTTGCTTGGGTGAGTCTAAAAGCTTTGGCTTTGTTTAATGAAAAAAATAACATTATAGACGGCACCGGAAGGATATTGGTTCCCACGGAAATTGTGTTTGTGTGCACTTTCTGGTTGGTATGCCAACTGGTAGTGGGGTCTTAGACGAAGGAAGGAGTAATACAATTTCTAAACGATCATTATCAGGAAAATGTTTCTAACCTCGATTTATTCATGGAATTTTCTCATGTTCATTCACTTCCACAATCATTAGATTATCTCTAATCTTTTCCACGGTTTCGTATAATCTAACCGTTACTAATCGTTTCTCGTTTTCTATAATTGGTACTTAGTTGGAAACTTACGCTACTAAACATTGGAAATCAGCAAGACATTTAATTACATTCATTACTTTCAGCATCTTTACGATTCTCGTGTATACGTTAAGTTCGTGTTACCGTATCTACAGTTCTGTTTAGCTCAACAAATTAGCGAAATTACTCTCTCTGCAGATAAACTTTACGCTTTAAACCTACCAAGTTAGATACTGCATCTATATTTACAACAACAAACGAATAGAGAGCTCTATGGTCTTTGAGCTTAGGTAGGGTTTTCAGTGGTGTTCAATTTGTTGTTTAAACAGGTAATTTTGTTTTGTTGTGTACACGTTTTACGGATTACCATCTGTTTACTTTCATGCTCTTGCAATTGTTAGTGCAGATCATGTCATAGCATTGCGCGGAGATCCAGCGAATGCTCATGGCTCCTTGGGATCATAAGCTAGCATTCTTACTAATTAGTAACTTGTATAATTACTTATGAATGGCTGTGTTTCTGAATATTGTGTGATCTATACTCGGCAAGCCTTAAAGTATTATCTAAATTGAAGAAAAACATTTTCTTTTCCGTGTTTTCTTTCAGCTTTTACAAAGATTAATTGTTATTCTTTGTAAGTTGTCGAGCTCTGTAGATTACGAAATAATTAAAATATACGTAAGTCAAGTTTAATTAGTTCATAATTATTACTTAACGATATTTATTTTCGTGAGAGCTTTTGTTGTTCGTTAAAGACCTGAAAGTAGGAAATTATCTGTGAAGGTACTCTCTACTTATAATCAACAATAATGAATTTTATTCATCTATTAAAAATACTTTCATGACTACAATCCTAGCTGTTAAAACTACAACATAATTTGCTATATATGCGGCGTGGTTTAACAACACAAAGTTATTCTAAGTTTTCACAAGTAAATTAGATTTTCTAATTTCTTCACATTTAAGTGTTGGTGTAATTTCTCCATGTTTAAGTCTTTTCCCTTATTTCTTGCCTTCGTCTAATGTGGTTTTAGCTAAATGTTTCGTTATGTAGGGCGTAGCTTCATCACAGATTTTAGCTAAGTTCTTGTACATATTTTGGATTTAACACTCTTAAGCCAAACGGATTTTTACTACAGAAGTAACAGCATTTTTATAACTTTATCAAAGTATATTTATCTCATCTAACTATTTACTATCTACTACTAAAAATGTTATACGTTTACTTTATGGATTTAGTTTTACGTTAATAGAATTGTTACCCAAAGGATCTATCTTTACGAGCTTTGAAATTCTACTCCATTTTATTACACAGTAAGTATACCTGTATCACAGAGTCCTATGATAGATTAATGTTAATGTCTCTATAAGATTTGTGAGCAGCTGAGCTTCAAGTTGATACAACTTGAAGCCCAGCTGCTTAGTATTTAATATCAACAATAGTCTCAATCGGAAGCTAGAACCTTTTTAGAAAACTATACTCACTACACTACCATTGAAGAAAAGGCTAATTAAGTTCGCCTCACATTCTTATTTTCACTGACACCCTTTCTATTTCAAGACATTCTCCGTATCAATCATTGTCTGCTTTTATTTCCATCACCGATTTCATCTTCTCGATAACCAGTCATTTACACCGCAGTATGAAAGCAGTGTTCACTGAGAGTGCCGCAAATGGCTCGTGGCTCCGTGCCTCCGTCTACCGAATTACCTGCCATTTTTAACCATTCGCGCCCATTGTTACTAAGTTAACTGCTTGGAGTCTTTGGACTCATCTCGCCTTAAATTATGACCTTCGTTGGACCGTTCCGGTTTAATGGGTGAAATTCTTGCCTTCGTATGATTGACTGTGTTACTGTTACTTTCTTCTGTATTATGTTTTGCGTTCGGTTTTGTTTGAAGTACCTACCACTGCGATGACACTCAGTTTTGTAAAATAAGTACTCAATTTTCTCTCTCGAGTGAAAAGGAGGGTAATTAATGTTTTCGGGTGTTTCTTTCCTTTCACCCTATATCATACCCACTTTGTATAAAACATAAACATACAAAAAAGATTGTGTAGATACGCAGAGACGACAGCCTTAACTTAGCTAGGTCAAACATAACCACAGAACGGTTTTACGTTTTTTCACTTAAATATATGCTTTTCCTACTTTTAGTGTGAATTTGCGTCTGCTATTTTGTTTTGCTCTAAAACAGCGAACTTTAGGATCTAATCTAGCGTACAGTAAATCCGATATAACAGTTCTCTCGTTGAGTTGCGTGTACGAAACAGTTTGTATTTCAACTAATGGTTGTCAAGCACGGAAGCGGCCGATCGTGGACCTTTAACCTCTCAGCAAATTATTGGTATAAATAATAAAATTACGACTTTCTAAACGGTTATTAAGAGTCACTTAGCACAGTTTTGGACAATGTGATGTAAAGGTAGGTTAGTGGCGTCTCGTTGTTTGGTGTCGTGACGCGAACGCGCGCGTTTTTGCGCGTTCGATCTCACTTTCACGTCATGTCCTTATTAGTCGGATATTGTTCAAAATTTCGATTTCGTTCAGATGCCGCAGGCAGCCGGGTCCGATTATGTTCTAAAATCGGAACAGTTATAGTTTCTTTGTGCCTCGTTGCGGTTGAATGCTTGTAACGCATTAAGGCTCGAAGCCTAGTCTTCTGACACGCGATTGTCGCGTTTTTTTGTTTGTTTTAGCTTGTGGAAGTCGGAGATACTTTCCAGCGTATTAACCCTTTCTTACGTGGATGTAGATTAGTTAGTGTTGTTAGATTTTTTTATAATTTTTATGAGAACATGCAAAAAGTTTAGAGACAAATGTTAAAATGATGTAATGGTGAAAACAAATCTTCAAAAACCCGGAATGCAAACAAGGAAGACCATGTAGTTTCATGAATTAAGAGGTGTGAAAATTAAAATATCATCGTCACTAGAAACGAAGATGACAATGAATTCTATTATCTTGCTAAAATAATAAGGAAACCCGATGGTACACGTAACTCACTTGACCCTGAGGACGTGTGATAATTTACAAAGATGTTTATCTTTTCAGAATTGCATAATTATTTCGCAACATTGTAATTTGGTTGTGCTTACTTACTGAAGATCCTGCCAAATGCTTATAGAAGCCAGTAGCCAGAATATAATTTTAAGTAGCGGTAAGTGGGATTTGACCATTATTACCCTCAATAATGTTTGGCCTGGTGTGATAAAGCCTATATATAGGGTGGCAGGAGCATTGACACACAGATTCCTTCTAGTATTTATATACAAGATGCGAAGATCTAAGGATTAGTACAGATACAGCGACTTAAACGCGTTTATCGCCGTCGATTGATCGAAAAAAAAAATCAGAAAAGTGCATTTCCCAGATTTTAAGCGCGGTAAAGGTGTGTAAGTTCTCATATTAACTTTAACCAAGCTTCCCGCTCCATTTATGATGACATAAAACTTAAGGAGACGGTCAAGTTGAAAGGCAAGTCGGCTTGCTCTGTGTGGTGTAATCTCATGAACCATTAAGTTTTAAGAGGCGATTTGCATCCCACGCTTTTGCAAGAACACTGTATTTCGCCAAGTTATTTTTACTTTTCCCATGGAATGAGAAGAATAGAACCCCATTTTGTATGTAGTTGAGCTTTGTCTTATTCTCTTTAGACCTCAAGGTCGAAGAGTTGAAGGAATTTAGTTTTCCATCATCAGCATTTAGCTGGCCAGTGCTGGAAATAGCTATCTACTATCGCCAGCCATCAAACTTGATCTTCGGCAACTGTTATCCTATTGCTACCAGCAACTCTGCAAAGCTCGTCGCTTTATCTAGAGCCTAACCTGACCAGTGATTATGTTTTTTTTCTTCTATACGTTTTTCCTAAAATACAAGGTGTGTTAGGGTCCTAACGATCGTCGCCGCGTCGTCGCGTCGGTCAGCCAGGAAGCGCCTGCGCACGATCACCCAGGGCGTTTGTTTTTCGTGACCCACTTAACTTATTATTACCACACTAAATGAAATTACGTGCCGCTTAACCTTTAGTGTATCGAATGAACTTTTCCAATCAGCTCGACCAGTGTTGCAAAAGTTCTAGTTGTAGGAGTAGTTGTAAGACGATGCTTTTAATTTGCGAAATTGTAATTTACCTAGGCATTTGTTTGAGTAGGTAGTAGTAGCCGTAATACATTTTATTTGGTACGTGCTTTTGCTGAGCATTATTTACCATATTAATACGTGAAGCAAAAAAATTGTGCCCCTTTGTAAAATTACGCGGGCGGAGGAGTATGAAATTTGGCACAGTTAAAGTTTATGTTGTTCCGTGTGGTGCCGGACGTAAAGAGTAGCACCATCCCATTTCTTCCCGTGGGTATCGTAGAAGGCGACTAAGGGACTTACTAGAGAATGGGCAGCAGCGTTCTCTATGCATTAGATCACCATACTGCGATCGCCAACCCGCCTGCCAAGCGTGGCGCTTATGGCATAATAAATTTTAAGGAGTGCAGAAAGCTATAATTTTTTTATATAATTATGCATTACAAATACGTTAAAACCACTAGTAGGTACTCATAAATGAGTCTATCACTGTCATGAAACACAAGTGCAAGATAGAGACGGTCCAAGTTTCTTGCAGAGTACCTTGCAAGTACTTGCAAGTTGCAGAGGAGTTCAGAACAAAGGTTCTCCTGCTTATTGTTCCTTGTGTTGCATCTTTGACAACAAACATGCACAACAACTCGCAGGGAAAAGTTTCTGTAGCGAATATCTAACTTTTAGAGTTACATACATCCCATAAAAGGCTATTTATCATAAATTCATCGAAAAAATAAAATGATCTCAGATCTTGATTTACTTTTGTTGTAAACACAGAACCCTGATCAAACTGGGGCTCTCGCACTTAGCTATCAATATCTATATCACTGAATTTAAAATATGAATTAATCGTTTCACTAGCGGAACTCAGCGATATCGTGGAAATCGCAAGCACATTTTCTTCAAGCGTCGTTTTAGCGGCTTTCCTAGAGATCGGGAGAAAGCATTTGCCTTGCGGCCTATTTCTATCCATATCTCTGTCACATTATAAATTAACTTTCGAAGCTTCTGCTTCGACATGTGATCAGTCAGACGTTGATAACCACTCATTGAGTGACGCTGAGGAAATGTGGAAAAAGTGGTTGCACTGCCTAGTAACTTAGTCCACTCATTTGTAAAAAATAGTGTGGCTAGTAAGGGGGAAATCTATGAAGTTTCATAAAGCTTAATCGTGAAAGCCAAGGTGAGAGTTTTTGCTGTAAGCTTTCGCTCTATATTTCGCCTTGATAAATTATAACACACGATATCTAGATCCGGTACAAGATGAAATGTGGGCCATACAAATATTTCCTTCGCTACCTTCAATGCTCGCTGTACGTGTCCATACTTCATTTCCAACATTGGCAGCATGTTTTTCTCAAATATTTGCTTGTGACAGCCAGATAAGCGGACACTGACATCTGTTGATAATATCTGCATGTCTTGCACTTTACTGATGAAGTCACATGTCTCTTGCGTATTATTTATCTAAACCATCTGCCGTGTTGTTTGCCCTTACGAACCAGCTAAACCTAGAAACGAAAGGTAAATTTCAGTTGGTTGATCTGCAGTGTTTACTTAAACAATAGAAAAACTTGATATCCGAATTTAGAAGGTTGGACGTTGAACAATTCATATAGGCAACCGAAGCCGATTAAGCAACTATGTTTTTAGAGAAAATTTTCAATTTATTTAACAAAATAAAGACTAAGTGAAGTGATAAACCTATCGTGTATATTGAATGTAGTTCTAGTACTAACAATATGCAATAATATCGATAAAAAAGTTATAAGAATTGTGATAAAAGTTTTGCAAGAAAGCGAATAAGTACTCCAAATCATTGCCGTCATAAATATAGACTGAGCAAGAATCTGAAGTGAAAGAATAACTTACATAAGTAAGTATGCTCAACTACCAGTGCAGACGCAGTAGTAAACACTGAACAGTTATTAAATGATAAGAATCAGACGATATCTCAATAATTTGATAAGTTTTACAGTTTTCAAGTAAACACTATCGTGAATGATGGAAATAAAGTTTACGATCGATTGTTCTAAGATAGTCTATTGTTATCAGATCATTTCCACCATTTTGATGTTATAATCTAATTTGAAATTAGTAGTTGCGTTGCCAGTAGTTTTGAAAGATATAATATTATTGCTCCTAGTTTTATGGTACTTTACTACTTTATTATCATTATTGCTGCCATCAACCTGTCATTCTGCTCCTAGTGTTCCGAGCCTATTATCTAGAGCACTTGTATGGACATGCTCATTGTGCACTTGCAAATGAGCTCGCGATTCGTCATCTGTAATAGGTATATGACTAGTTTTGGGGTCCATATAGAGTGACTCGGCTGTGGGATGGTTATTCGTCACCAGGAAACTGGGATTCCTTTTATCTCCTATTTTGAAACCGTTTGAAAGAGCTGAAACTACTTTATGAAAAACTAACCTGACCTAACTTGGGTAACGGTTAATTATCCCCTTACGTGACACAATATTGTTTCACAAAAGCAAGTATTATTTCACCTTCAAGGTCACCTGACTCGCCAATAGCACTAACAAAGGGAAGCCTATAAAGCTTGACGACTAAAAATGCCGTTATGAGTACATTAGCGTTAGCATTAGCAATGTTACCCCACCCAACAAAGGTTAGTTCATATTTCTCATAACAACGGTTTCCGGCACGCATAGTAGCCACACGAAACCTTTCATTACTAAAACCACCTTTTATTAAAATAGTAGCCCTTTTTCTTAAATGTCTTTCCGATTCAACAGTCCAATGAATTTATTTATTGGAGTCTGATTTTGTTGAAATGACTTTGGAATTTCTAAATTGAAAATGTCCAAAAACTTTTTTCATCATTCCATCCAAAGGGAGAAATGTTCCGTAGGTTTGATGTGGCTGTTATTGAAAACGACGAATATTTTACGCTTGCGTCCGCAAGCGTAAAATATTGACTGGAATTACGTTATTGGAGGCGTTTTTACCTCCCATAACGTATTGACAGTCGATGGCACCAAAATATTACAGATAGTGCTAAATGGTGCCAAAAATCAATAAATTCCATTAATGCAGGGTCGTACCGACGGCCTTGAGCCACGCCACTATCAGCCATACAAACTGCTCCACATAGTGGTTGTTATCTTATCACCATCAACTGCGCATTCAGGTCAGGTGATGAAACGCCCTGCTTCGTTTGTGTGTCTCCTATGCCGATTAATTTCAGATTTACACACTTTTAATACTCTTTTAGGGATTATGGCTGTGTCATTGTTGCCCCAAATAGTTTCGAAGAGAAATCTCTTTAGGAATGCTTGAGGCAGGTTAATTAAACTCGTGAATATTCATGTTCTTACTTTTAAGGGGTGAACGTTAAAGCTTTTCTATCTTGACAGAATCTTAATCATTAAGTCTTGTAAACAATTTCGGTTTCCGGACTCTCATATTAATAGAGAAGGTTTTAGTTCTGAAGCTTCTGTAAAGAATATAATTTCTTGAGAGAAACAGAGCTTAGTGAGGAGGCCTAAATAAACAGAGAAACGAAAAGAGTGAAGCGTTATACATACTAGAATATTACTTAAGAAACTTTGGCGTCACAGAATTTGCCAGACGGTACGGTGCCTAAATCTTACCCGTTATCGGCACTATTATTCAATGACATAACTGTAGAGTAATCACAAGTACTTCTGGTGTATTAGTAGGTCTCACTTGACGATAATATTTCCTCAAAACAGTGCTGTGTTTGAATTCGCTACATTGTTTTGGTAAAATCGCCTACGTCTTAGCATTGCCTTCGTCTAGCCGAAACGGGACAAATGGTCTTGTTCAATTAATGTTTCGACTGCTTAAATGTTGTACAAAACACTTTGTTTGTGGGTTTGTTTATTGAAATTTTCGTAATTTTGCGGTGGTTTGCGTTTTACTTCACATTTTGCGCTTATGACTTGAAGGTTTCTAATAGACTAATTAATTACAGTCTTGAATTCAACATTGGTCTATTTATTTCAACTAAATATCAGCCGACATGGCAAATATTCTGTGATATTTATTTCATTACCTAAATCATGTTCGTATGACTTTTATGCGTGACATTTACTTTATTAGACGTGATAACTTTCAATTTCTCTGTTACGACTGTTTGATGGAAGATAATTACTGAGGCATTAGATCTTCTTTATCTTTACTCAGATCGATAGAGATAATAACAAGAATAATTTGATAAAATCTTGATTGCCGTTTGCCATTAACACGTGAAAGAAATTGCTTGAAGTAAATTACGGAAGCAATTTCAAAGTAAAATAACATTCATCTATGAAAAAAATATGTAATATTTTTACTTTAGATTGTACATAAAAAGTAATTATGAATTAGCTTCAGTATTAAGTCTTCAGTGTGAAGCTTTCTTATTTCAGATTAATGAATGTATAGTTTTTATAATTTTAAATATTCACAGAAAATATTTTTATTTTGTTCAGTGCCGAATTTACAGTGTTTGTAAAAGTCTTCTACAATGTATCGATATTGTGAAATTTATTCATTCTTTCACTACTTCATTCTCAGTACATTTATAAACAATAACAGACATGAATTGTCTGTTTTTATTTTATAAGTAGTTAAAGTGACACCAAGATATTGCAGCACTACAGCCAAGAGCAAACATTAGTATGACTCTGAGAAATGATAACGTATCTCATAAACAAATGAAATGCATAAGAAGACAATTGTTTGATTTAGAGCACCTCAAGATAATGAAGAACACGCCAACAGAGTACGAACATTTTGCATTTCTATGCAAAATGCAAAAAATTATGTCAGTGATGTCACAAAAATATTTAGTGTTTGAATAACATAGTTGGAAGTGTTGTACTCACGGCAACTCATTGTTTACCGTTCTCGATTTTAAGTGTGTACTTTAGGAAGTGACACAGAAACGGGTGTGAATAAAATTTTATAGATTCACAAGAGATCATCCGGAAATGTTGCTTGTAAGAATAGACCAGTTACGGACAAGAGAAAGGACTCCAGGTAGCATATTCAAGATTAGTTTCTAATGGAAAATCAATATATTTAATAATGAAAATTTGCATACATTATCATCACATTTACGCTTTCTAGCTCTAGGGAAGTAAAGCTTTAAGCCGAGCGAATTATATCGAGAATTATGTACGTTTCAGACTACATTGTATTGATGTTAATGTTCAAACGGGGGGAAAATGATGACAAGCTGCTAATCCTTGAACCACGACCATGGCATTACTTGATCCCGGCATAAAAGTGATAATGTTTACTGAATATATATTTTAACTGTGTTTTTAGAAACAATTAAGAATGCAGACATGAAAAAAATAAAGGAAGCTAAATCTTAGATGTACTAAGTCATCCTAATTACTTGTCAATCAATGGATGTTTACCTCGCTAATCAATTCACAAAAAAAGACATGACGAAGTTACAGGAACTGTGAACAAAAATGAACGTACATTTTTATGAAATAATTACAATTTAGTGAAGGATTAATATAAGGCAAGGTGTTTTAAAATTTGGACCTGTAGTGGGCGAATATTGAAGCTTGATAAATAAAAATCAAATTGTGAAACCAAGCACCTACTTTGTTAGACAAAGCAATGCCGTAAGCATTCGATAATATGTGGGCTGAAAGCCAACGATAACACTCATTCTCTGAAATGACTGGTTCATGATAAAAGTTGATATGTGATATATGGGCGTTGCAGATTTGGCAAATGATGTCATTATCATGTCAGCACTAACCTAAGCCAAAATTGGAAAGATCAGGGCCAGTGTAAACAAATCGCGATTTAATGTTAAAATTGTTGGTTTATCACAATTTGTATTATTGAAACACTCAATGCAAGAACGAACGTTACTCACTTCAATAATTTGCTCAAGGAAGTGCAATGTCTGTATTTGATGAGTGTAGGCGAGTGTCAATACACTTCCTAAAATAATTTACATAATATTGTCAACGAAGGTCAATGTCTTGCTTGTTATCTACCTACACTATGTCAGTTACAGCCCTTCTCAAGGATATGTGTGTTTACTAATAAGGAATTTGTTAAATTCACTCTTCTTCTTCTATTCTTGTTCTCTCTTTATATGGTTTCTTATCAACT
This sequence comes from Polymixis lichenea, assembly GCA_949091785.1. Classification (NCBI taxonomy): domain Eukaryota; kingdom Metazoa; phylum Arthropoda; class Insecta; order Lepidoptera; family Noctuidae; genus Polymixis; species Polymixis lichenea. The sequence continues at coordinate 4,060,286 of OX420937.1, forward strand.
GCTTTTGATTAAATAATTATGGTGAAAAGCGTTTCAAATCTATTTTATTATCATTAGCATGTGTGTGTATAACCTAAACGCTGCTGGCATTGCAATCTACTGGTGGAGTTGTTCCGTGTGGTGCCGGACGTAAAAGAATAGCACCACCCCATTTCTTCCCATGGGTGTCGTAGAAGGCGACTAAGCGACTTACGAATGGGCAGCAGCGTTCTCTATGCATTTGACCACCATACTGCGATCGCCAACCCGCCTGCCAAGCGTGGCGATTATGCCAAATCCCCCCGTTTTGGGGGAGGCTTATGTCCAGCAGTGGACGTCTTTCGGCTGATATGATGGTGGAGTTGAGGACACTCGTTTCCCAAATACCTTTTTCAGATTCTCCAACGTTTTTTTCATTCTTTAGTGATCTTTTACTGCTTGCTTAGTTGGCGTTTGTTTCTTCAGATTCCACTTGAGCTGTCTTACTCTTAAATGTCAATAGCAATTCGATATTGTACCTCTCTCAATGACCGCCACCGATGAAAAAAACTTTAATTCAAAGTTAAACGTCCACAAACTCATTATATCTTACGTGTAGCTATTCCCGTCTGTCGGTCCTCGTTGGAGCATAAATTGATTATATTCATCATTACGAGCGATCCGTACGTGATAGCTAGGCATCTTACGTGACACCATCTTACTTTTTGCTTGCCGCCCTGTGTTTGACACTGGTTTTCAGATAAAATGAGAATTTAATACACGTACATTTTTGTATGCTTTTTGTTAAACGGTGTCGTCTCGGTTGGTTAGTGTTGACGTAAATGATGTGTATTGTTAGGTTGTGATGTAAGTTTAGTATTATGTTTATCTCTAAAATGATTGGTATCATAATCGTTTGTGTTTGTATCTATTTCTTAGCACTTTCGATGCGTATTGCTAGGCGCTGCATTATAAATGAATGATTGTTTCTGAATTAGAAGTAACCTGATCAACTTGAACAACCTGAATCTATTCAACCCGTTTGAATACAACACCTGTGCGTATCCAACAACTTGTTTCAATGCTCAAGACTTATGTAAATTAAGCTTCGGCTTGTTATAATATTAGACACAATATAACGAGGCGTTGAACTACAATTCGATGAAACGGTAATATAAACGCGATTTTTTTTTGCATAATCAAGGGAATCAGATCGTGGAACGAGGCCCATTCGGTGGAACCTCTTTAATCTTTGAGTCTCCGCCACATATTTGTCGTCGCCATTTCAAGTGTACAGTTCGCAAATTGTCGATTCAGAGAAATGCGGCTACATTTAGTTCAAGTTTAAAGTTGTCCAACTGCATCGGCAAGTTGGTTATATAAAAGTGTAATGTGTTATAATGTTATGCCAGGATGGGTTTGTCACGAGCTCGCGAGGGTGAATGCACTGTGCAAATATGTTCGCTCCGTTAAAATAAATCTTTGTACGTTTCATTATTTTTCGTTACTATATATCCCGTTGGAGCTACGGTTATTGCAGATGTTGTTTCTATTTCACCAACAATTATTTTTCTATTAGTGAACCACCCAGGCGATACTAGCTGAATGTAGACTACAATCGAAACGGAAAAAGTTGTGAATTTGCATTAAAATTGGATTAGTGGTTTTCTAGATGCTAGCTTACAAATGGCGCGATGGAAAAGTGATTGATCACGTTATTGCAAATCTTTCTTCAACGATATCAATACAGCATCACTGTGAAGTGCGAAAGGAGAATGTGATAGAATAATAATTAATGCACAAGTTATCTGTAGGACAGCGGCGTCTTTATATTCATCAATGTTAATCCAAAGATAACGGTCGAACTTAATGAACTCTGAAGTCATTATTATATTTAAATGATGTGATAGGTGAGTTGTAAATAAGTTGTGTGCGTATCCGCATGCGTGAACACGTGAAATAATTCATGATAAACAGAAGTACCGTACGGTGGATATATTTATTGGCTCATTTAATGGATTTAGTGAAAATTTTAAAGAGGGCTAATGAGAGGCTACCTAATATCGAATTTTATAGAATTTTGTATCGGTCTTTCTCCTAGCTTGGAAAGTATATATTGTAAGTCACAACCAAATTTGTTAATGCAAAGACATATGAAACATTCTGAAAGTCTTCTCCAGAGATGGCCTTTACTAAGCTTACATAGACGATACATTTTAAAGATTTCAGCCAATTCATCCAGATTGGTTCTGGAATTGGGGTATCTGTTGACACTGCTGAGGTTCCATAACTAACGGTCTAAAGATTGCCATCTTGTCTTCAAGTTGTATTGAAGTATTTCAAGTTGCTACCGTTCGGAATTCTGCCCGTCATTGCAAGGGAAACGGCTCTATACAGACTTCGGAGCTTTCGCGAACCAGTTCTCATAACCCAGATGTATTAGCAGTATGGTATCGATGTATTTTAAAGTTTAGCACAGAGGGTACCGTTTTGTTCCCAAGGAATCCGCATCCCGTTGTGGGTATTCTAAAATATGTTTGTGTTGTTTGTGAAAGGATTGCCTGTTTCTTACGACACTGCGATCTGATTGCATAGAGTCGTAATGGCGAAATAAACGATAATATTTAATATTAATTTTAACCATTAATTAGCTGTTTACTGGTTTATATGATGAATGTTACAGTACTGAGTACCTAAAGTCTGTTCCAAAAGTATCTGACTAAAATATAAGCAAACCCTTTTCAGATTCAATTCTTCTGGCTTCTTCTTTCAGGCTTCTTTAACCAAAACTAGTAACTCTTTCATCAGTATTGACAGTTGAAACCTTCTATGTTTTAGGTTTCAATACTTTTAAATTTTTTCCAACAATTATTGTTTGAATAACATGATTAAATTGTAATTGAAAAATAATTGAATAAAATTGTGTTGTATACAACTAACATGTCTCTCTCAATTGTCAAATGAAAAAAAAATGAGAATTGATCAAATCGAAGCATTCAAATTATTTTATGTAATCGGCATTATGAATAGGCAATAGGTATGTTTTCAGAGGCCCTAGTGTGAGTTTCATTTTACCATTTACATCAAACCCAGTGAGCGCGTTTGATATAAATGGTTAAATGACACTCACACTAGGGCCGCTGGTTCCTTTGTTTACATTTTCATCACAGAATTTTGGAACATCATACACCATAATGTCTTGAATAATTTTCGCCCGTTACGAATTTAACTAAACGTTTGATGCGTGACCGGTCCCCATAAAATGAAAGGTCAATAGCATCAGTACTGGGCTTAGTGGACCATGTTGCGAAAGTAATGTTCGCATATTAGGGAACATTTTTTATTTCGTGCTGAACAGAATAGTTTGCTATCTTGTCTTGGAGCTCAATCAGATTGGTATTTGTGTTTCTGCTATGATTGGTCATGCTATCTTAAGGCTTCTTGAAATCAATTGGGACACTGTTTCCTAATTAATTTCTGGCCTTCACATACCTATTTTATGGCTTCTTCGGACAATATTGGCGAAATCAAAACCTTTTTCTAGATCACTAATACTTAATTGGTTGATTCACGATACTTTTGCGCTTCAAATGCTTTGGTTTAATCATAACACATTGGAGCAGTATTGAAAAACCTTAACGCTTGGTGCACCAAAAAGCTGAATGAATGTGATGGATTTTCATTGTGCGTTTTTATAATGTCTAACGTGACGAAATTAACGGGGGCAGAAATTTAAGAGCCTCTCTATATTATTCCATACATTTTACTTCCCTGTGTATACGTGATGCCATGGGCACCGGCAATAATGTCGTCACGATAAGAACGCCCGTCGGCCGTTCAGTACTTCGTTCTTTAGACTCACCGTAGTAAAAGCTTCTTATTCCAAAAATCTTAAAACTCGCGTCTACATAGTGATTGATGCATGACAGTCAATCTGTCTGCAGTCTGTGGCAAAAAGAACCCTACTTCCGAATGGAATCTTATGTGTCATCACAATAAAGTCCAATATTTTTTATACCATTTTGTATAGCAATACAAATAATTCGCGCATTCACCTGTTCACAAAGCTAGCCTGACGTGCTTCTCGTTAGCAATGGCTCGTAAAATGGAACGTACCGCAACAGTTCTTAGATACGCCAATAGAAGCAAAGTGCGGTGATAAAGAGGCTGTGTTTGTCTGTCTCGGGCGCTCATCTTCAGAATTACTGAGCCGTTTTTTAAGTTACGCTGAATTCTTTTTGTTATCTTCTTTCTTTTGTTGCTTCTTCCAAGTAACTAACTGACTTTTTGTGTTTGTAATATTCCTGGCTTGCTTATTAGTATCTTAGACCGGTGAAATGACCTTATGAAATGTCTAGTTTTCGGTCACCCAACAATATTCCTCTAGCTACGTGTTTTACCGTGTCCTTTATTAACTTTGTACGATGTTATCCACTTCATTCTTCATTTTATTGTAGCCTAAACCTAACTAAAGGCACGTTTAAAAATCCAGTTGGCTCGAAACTCAGTTACGAACGAGCGTAAAAATTCAGTTAGGTAGGCGGACAGGAAGTGACGTGAAAATTGACTGAAACCGGGTCGAGCTGGGTCGTTTCGCTAGTGCTGCATGCATTGATTGTGTTATGTGTGCACCATGAAATTGTCGCTAGGTCGCTGGGGTCGACGACCGGCTGACGTACGGTGATTCAACGAGTTGCCTTTTGATTTTTTGTGAAGGGATTTCGTGGGGATTCTCTCGTGAATTCAGGCTTGCTGAATTATTTGCACTATGGGACTTTTGATGGTATAAATGTTAAAGATTTCTACGACTTTTCAGTGTGGAAACTTAGCTGATATTTAATGAACGCAATAACTAATTTTAACGGCTAAAATACCAATACCAGTATTAGATCCTAAAGAATAATTATTGGGAAAATATTTTACTAACATGAATCGATTTACAGTTGGAAATGATCATACATACTAATTATCTGCACTATGTATATTGTAATAACGAGAGGGATGTAGATCTCGTTCACATAGACCCTCGTTAGATCACCCAAGATCTAAGTACCTACAGCTGAACTCTCTTCGAAACTACCAAACTATGGCAGTTAATAGACTGTGACCATTTTGTCATGGTATGTGGGGATGTAATGCAACTTATCTTATTATAGTTTTTAGGGCATAACGTTGAACGAAGTAACTGATTCTAAGTTAAAACTTGACGAGTCATGCTCGCGATTGGTTTACACTTCAGAGCTAAAACATTGTGCACTTTTTACAAGGGAATATTTTGGTGGTAAATAAAGTTAAGTTTAAGTAATTTTCGTTGTCTAATGGAGAAAGACAAGTAAAATATGAACTTTATTAAATAGCTGGCAAGATTTTTTTAATGAGATATATGCAGTCTTGTTTGAACATACAAGCTCTATAGTGTTACGTGAATAATAAAGATTAGATAAAGCTTTTCGAAGGGTTTGTGGCTAAGTATCAGCCGTACGGGTCGGTCGATCAGGTTAAGCTACGCTTGCCGCGGTTGGTCCGTGCATGGGTGACCATCTTTACATACGAAGACTCCTCCGTGCCTCGGAAAGAACGTTAAACCGTTGGGCCCGGCTGTCATTTGTGGTTCTTTGACAGTCGTTACGGGTCGTCAGAAGCCCGAAAGTCTGTCAACCAGTCTTACCAAAGGGTATCGTGTTATCCAGTAACTGGGTTGCAGATATCAGGTAGGGAGTCGCTCCATGTAAAATACTGGTCTTCAGCTGCATCCGGTCAGACTGGAAGCCGACCCCAACATAGTTGGGAAAAGGTTACACAGATGACGACATACGCTTTTTGATGATAATACTATGATTATATAATTCTAAAACACATAATGAAAGCCTTTTCCGAAATTTCTAAATTTCGGGGTCATTGTTATATTTCAAGTCAATCTCAATTAAATGAAATCCAACTTCTTCACTAGCAACAATATCATACTGGATCTTTGTCTAAAGTTTAGTAACGCAAATTAAACCTTATTTTTTCATTGTTACAGATGACAGCAGCAGAGAGGAGGTTTCTTCAGAGCAACAGGTATGATCACAAGTTATTATACTTTTTCATTGGAGCTTACTTTGCTGTGTTTTCTTAGCAGTGTTCGTAGTGCTCACAGTGTCGCTAGATGCACAGCTCTGTGCTAAATGTGTCAGGCTGAGGTTAAGTTGATACGAACTCAAACTCAAAGCATTTATTTCATAGTAGCTGTGCCCGCGACTTCGTCCGCGTGGATTTTTTTATTTATTTAATTGCTGCTCAGCACCTATTAATTGCAGCGTGTTGTTATAAGCCTATGTCACTCACTAAAAATGTAGCTTTCTAATGGTGAAAGAATTTTGGAAATCGGCCCAGTAGTTTTTGAGTTTATTCGTAACAAACATACAAAAATACGCAGGTTTCCTCTTTATAATATTCGTATAGATATATATCAGAAGATTTTTCTAAAATAAAAGTAGCCTAAGTTACTCCTTATGCTTATTACATCACATGTTTGGAAGCATGCTGGTCCTGCTCCATAGGACAATCTAGAGTCTAGACAAAATCAAACTGGTTGCTAATTGAATTATGTAATTAATTATATTTATGATATTGATTACACTCAGTGATTACTTTAACTCACACACTGACTGATTACCTACTTGTTAATATTCTAGGAAAATTGTATATTTACTTTTACAATGCTTGTAAATATGTGAGCACCATGTATCTATCATAGAATTAATTTATCTGTAATTGCTTCAATTTCATTCTTTTTACCTACTTTGGTATAGTAATTTTATTCTGGATGCATCGTTTTCACACATAATTATACAATGAATGTATGTTAAATATTGTAGTTAAATCATTTTAAAACAGTAACGGTGGAGTTTCTTGCCCATTCTTCTCCATACGAAAATACATTTTGGAAATGGCGACTAGAATCAATTCTATTTTAATGTAAATGGTGACGTTCAAAAGTGCCTTTTAAGTGCCTATTTGAAATAAATGCTTTGACTTTGACTTTGACATCAGCTACCTGCCAATGAAAGTCCCGTCAAAAACGGTCCAGCCATTTCAGACATTAGCGGGAACAAACAGACAGACATACAGACCGACAGACACAAAATTTTAAAAAAAATGTTATTTTGGTACATGTAGCGTATATATTCATATGCATGTAGCATAAAGCGGTTATTTTAATATTACAAACAGACTCTCCAATTTTATTTATATGTAAATATGTATAGATGTATAGGTAAACCAATAACAGACACTTTTAAATTGTCAAGAGAGACCTTTTGAAAATACAAAAGTGCCTGCTATTGGTTAATATTGGTGCATTATTGGTTGATGTTATTATATTGGTCTTATTGATCTTCTACTACACTTTGGAATGGGCTTCATTTTTCTGAAAGACAGACGTCGGTCAGAAAGATGAAGCCCATTCCAAAGCGTAGTAGGTACCTATGGAGAAGAATGGGTAAGAAATGCCACGGACACTCTTTTACATCAAAATATTAACAAAAAATTATTTACATTATTCATGTGGAAATTATAAATGTAACTATTATAAATTATAATTTAGACAATAAGAGACGAGCCTGTTACCGTCAACCGGGTACAAATTTAGTCTCGGGGCTGATATGGAGGCCTTTATGTATATCGATGAATGATAGATAAATGATATTCATGTCTGGAAGTAGTTAGTAGTTACACAAACACTTTTACACGTCAATAATATTTTTTTTAAACTAGAAGAGGTCGATGGTTAGGCGGTAATAGGGGTCTAGTTAAGGCTAAGCTTATTTATAATACCAAAATAATAATATTGCTCTGTATATGAAATATATTCCTAACTTATCGGTTGTTCGAAATTGTATTCATTTAGTTTTATTGTTGTCGTTTCTTAATTCACAATTAAAATAGGACTACAGAATTAACAAGTGGCGCTTACAATTATGTCAATTATGTTACTGCTACCAAAAATTAATTATTATTTTAGATTGTAAACATGGCACACTCTAATTAATCGAGTCTTTGTAACAACTTGATTAGATACTGTTCAGTTAAATTTACAACTCGGTAATCTTTAACCCAATTCTTGCACTATCATTTTGATATCAAACGACTGCATTTTTAAAGACTATTTCATAAAATATGTGCACCAATAAAATATTACGCACAATGATGCACAGCACCAACTGATGGGGCCCGCAAGGGCCGATGCCTGTCAGGGGTGCGGGTTGTTCGAAAGAGATACCGCGGCCCCTGGCACACAGGCAACTGAGGGAACACGGGTGGGTTTTAGTCAGTAAAAGTCTGACACGCCCTCCTGCTCCACCCAGAGCGGGAGAAGTTATTTGATGATTTCCCACAGAAAAAAAAATATGTCAAAATGGTGTGTTTTTTATCACAATTTCCATAGTTTCTGTGAGTCAAAAAGGATATTGTAATCTGCGTCGGATACAGCCGAGTATGCAGTGGGATGCCACTTGTCACTTTAAATTGTTTTAATTGGCGCATTATTAATAATATCTGGATGACCGAACCGTACTCGGTTTTTTTTGTTGGTTTGACGTTTTCTACAAATAAAACCTAGCTAGATCGACGTATCGCCCCCGAAACCCACTGCATACTAAATTTCATAAAAATCGATGAAGCCGTTTCCGAGATTCAGATTTATGAATATACAAGAATTCCTTGTTTAAAGGTATTAGATAACAATTCCTCCATTTAACAATATACAAAGGCGAACATAAAATTCATACCTGTCTGGTTTAACATTGATCTGTAGTTACTCAGATCTAGTCTTACACAGTCGTGATCATCATTACATTTTATAAAACAAAATCCCCCGCCGCGTCTATCGGTCTGTCTGTTCGCAATGAACTCAAAAACTGCTGAACGGATTTTCATGCGGTTTTCACCAATAGATAGAGTGATTCATGAGGAAGGTTTAGGTGTATAATTTCTTAAGGTTTTGTGTAAATTGGTTAACGGGGGGGAAGCCGCTGGAAAAAACTAGTTCAAGTATAAAGGCGTTGCATTCTTTTGTAATTATCCCACGAGGGTGTCGTGGCTAAATGATAACAACCGCACAGATTGATCAAAGGTTAAGCTACGCCTGCCGCGGTTGGTTTGTGGATGGGTCTATCCATTATATATCGAGATCCCTCCGTGCCTCGGAAAGCACGTCAAGCCGTTGGTCTCGGCTGTCATTAATGGATGTTTGACAGTCGTTACAGGTAGTCAGAAGCCCGAAAGTCTGACAACCAATCTTACCAAGGGATATCGTGTTACCCACTAACTAGGTTATGGAGGTCAGATAGGCAGCCGCTCCGTGTAAAGTACTGGTATTGAGCTGCATCCGGTTAGACTGGAAGCGAACCCCAGAAAAAGGTTTCTTTTTAACTTATGGGTATCGAAACACAGATTTGGAATTATGCATACATCAGGCTCAATACTCCCATTTCCATGTTTGTTATTCTACGAGTTACCTCACTTTGATATACTTCAAGAGCCCTAAATAATTCACCTTATTCCTCGTAATAAATTCAAGAGTAAGTTACCATACATCGCTCCCATTCCCCCATTCATTCTGCAACAGTCAGGTAGGGGACCACCGTGCAGAGGGTTACCTCACACGACGTTGTCCTAGTCCCCATTTGTAAACTTGTCTGTACAACGGTTTAACCTGTATTGTGTTTGGACGTTTGTATCGATTTAACCCTAAATCTGGGTGAATATCGATTTTCGAGAACTATTGATTGTATTCGTTGTGTGTAAGTATCACTGGGTGGTTGATACTTACTTTATAGTTCTATATGTGCATTAGAAAAAAAATGTACTGTCGCAAATATAGGGAAAAGTAATTTTCCTCGGTCACCACTAAATATAAGTGGGATGATTTCTTGTTTCTAACTAGGTCAATCCTCTGCAAGGGTGACTTATGTGCCGTAAAAACCCAGAGAAAACCCCTTTCTTGGTGACGACGATCACAAGCTGGATTGAACGCAATTGCACGTTTTGTTTTTTTTTCAGTAAAGTTTTTTAAGGATTTTTATAAAATAAATAATAGTAGAAAATCGAACGAATGTTTTAATTTGTTGCACAAAATTCAAAACGTTCCAATTGTGTAATACGTATTTACGGAGTTGTCGATTGGCCGACAAATAAATAAACTTCATGCGAATCACCTACAGCATATTATAATATTGCTTAAAAAGTGTCGATTTGCCCTTTTCGGGTGAGTAAATTCTTGTGAATCGACTAATACCCAAGCTTCTTATTAACGCAAGTAAGCATAAAAGATCACCAACAGCATAAATACTGCTTTCTCAGTCACAAACGTTCATAAATAAATTAAATACGTACATAAATAAAATTTTGCACTCAGTTGTAACGTTATTCAAGGACGCGTATCGTTCATAATTTTGCACGTAATTGTAAAGCGTGTGCGCAACGTTAAACGTATGAATGAAATCGTTCCTCGTTTGAATTGTGCAAGCTTGCGTACAGTTCCGAAATTATTTATACGATTACCATAATTATTTCTGGGCCGTTAATTTTCACGCAAGTAATGTTAACTGTCTAAGATTTTGAGGAGTGTTTTAAATATTATTATACTTATAGTTAGAAATGTACATACTTAGGTAAGTCCCGTTTTAGTTTTGAAAAAACAATTAAGTTTTACGGTTCTGATAATTGTGAACTGTAGTACTTATATAATTATACAACTCGAGAATCATAATTTGGAGCTAAAATTCATACATTGAGGCTCTCGATAGAATTTTTCAAAGCAAACAGTTGTTAACAGTTAACAATTAGGTACCTGCAAATTTTACACGTAAATAAAACCATAACACATAATAACTATAAAACTAACAGTAAATCCCGTCTTCCGTTCATAAAGCTGAGGCTGCACTAGCAAGTTGCAAGACAAGCTGCTGAGCGAGCACGTTGCACGACAGTTACCGCCATCTGTCGGCAGCCCCCAACATCAATCAACATGATAGATGCACTGAAACTAGGTCTGAGAAATCCGCTCCGGTATATGAAATGTTTATTTCGATACTAACTTTTATGGGAAGGTTCGTCTACTTTTTCTGGTGTAGCCTATGGGATACATTATGTATGAGCACAGTTATCCCGTACGTTATTGCTGGCCGCGTATGGGTCTGTAATTCGTGCATTATGTATACTGTGGGAAGGTTATCTACGGTTCGTGGCGTGCTCATTTTTGTGGTGAAATATGTTGGAGGGATTACTAGAGACTTGCCTACCTCGTTGCTCTAGTGTTCACAAGCGCTACCGCTGAGCATGAGGTCCTGAGTACCTACAATAGGATATTACACCCATTTTTGAAAAGTGTCTTAATTCGATTCTAAAATGCTAATAAGCCACTAAAAAAACAACATTTTTATTGAATCGATTAGAGCTATAAAAATGCATGTGTCGCGCGTAATTTGATGAAAACGCAGGACGCAGTGGACGCCATATTGTTTATTGGGTATGACGTCAGTTTGCTATGTAAACAAATGCGCTGATATTTTGTATGATAATTTTTTGTAATTTAAAAAATGAGTTATCATTCTACTTATCGTTGGTTTTCTGTTCCTGAATGTAAGATATTATTTCAATTAAAATTACTTTCGTTACGGAAATAATAAAATTACAAAGTTGTTCAGTTGCTTACATTAAACAGCGGTATGACGTAATAACATGGCGGCTACTATTTAATGGTGTTCAAAAACAGGTTACAAAACTGAAATCTTTGAATTGATCTTAATTTTTTTCGTACATTATCCGACTGCTTTTTGTCTAAGCAAGCTATCTCAATAATATATTTTAATATTTTTTCTCATATGGAGTAAAATACCCTATTCCCAGCATAGCTATTCACAATTATTCGATACGCTTCCGAACCCAATCGATCATCAATCAATGTTATCGTAGGAGTCCTTTAAACGCTGTTCATAAATCCAAAGCCCGTTTTTTTTTTCCAGTTCAAATCAAATAAATTTACGACCGCTATTCTTCCGACGACTGTTTGCTGTCGGGGGATAGACAAATAAGCTAAACGAAATGTGACATTTTCCATACGAAAGCCTGTTTCAATATAATGGTAGTGAATAGGTATGCTGGTCACTTAAAATGTTATTGGGTTTTTTCATCGATACTTTTTCAGTAGCAGCTCGGAGCCTGGATTTATATACACGGTTGATGGCAATAGGCTCGTCTCCTATTACATGGGGCTTTAGTATAACCGGCGAAATGTGTTCAATCCTTCTAGGAAAACAGGCGTGATGGTATGTTATGGGTACTAGAGAGGAAAGTAGGTAATCTGATGATGTGCCTGTAAGGTCCAGTACAGATTAGAATTCCATAGCAACATTGCCCAGCAGACTGAGTGGCGAATTGGAGACAGCAGGCATTTTAACAAGACCTAACTAAGCTCCTGATTTAAGTAATGACATTAAGTCTATAGGTAACCTATGGCATAATATAAACTTTCTGCAACACTGTTTTCAATCTTATTAAATGTCTCAGCACATTCAGTTTCAAACATAACCAGACAAATACATACCTACGTCTTGAACCATTCTCCTAAAACATATCAAACGAGATCTCAACCAGCATCACAATGAAAATTCTCATCCGTGGGAATGCACTATATATTTAGCTGCACCTGAGAAGAAATAAACACTAGCATACGAAGAATTTCACGTTGCTTTATATAACACTATTTAATCGCGACCAGTTCTCAAGGATAATAGCGATCTGGGTTCAATCACTTCGCTCGCGGTGAATGAAATACAATCCGGCCGAAAGTAGTAGCACAATACATCATAACACTAATAATGGAGCTATAACACGTTTCAAATTGGTAAGGTTATACAGGAACCGAGGGGTAACCGGGGCTAGTGCTGCCCAACTACTTTTTGCGATAAGAATCGATAGCAGCGAAAGTGATTCGATCGTCGTTATCGATCTCGGGGTGAGGCTGCAATCTTTCGCTGTCGAACGCCTGTGGGAAAAGTATCGAGAAATATTTAACTTGATTTTGTGAAGCGATTTAAATCTTAGTAATGATTATGAAGTCGACATTTTGCTGCTATAAAGCTAAGAGATGTCTTGATTGGAAATACATATATATTCTCGTTTCCAAATCTGATGAGTTGCTCGAAGATAAGATGAAAATACATCTAAGTAAAGCAACCTTTCTCTTCCTTCTCCAAAAACGCCAACACCATTTGAAATTAAGTTAAGTTCCTTAAAATCATACTTCATCGCTTAGTTAATAAAGTAAGTACAATCCTATGGGGGAAGCGCCACTATTACGTGAAAAGTCATTCACAACAAAATATAATATGATTCGCGACCACAACAAATCTGCCTTTACAGAATTATAATCATTAAAATCAGCAGCATATTTGTTACGCTCGCGAATTATATTTTGTTCATTATACAGTCTGACACTGAACTGCAAATAAAATAAAATAAAATCCATTTCGCGGGCTACTTTAAAATAGAATAGAATAAAATATTATTATTTCAGACATAGTCCATAGGGTTCTATTTTTTTGAGGGTGGGAAATCATCAAATAACTTCTCCCGCTCTGGGTGGAGCAGGAGGGCATGTCAGACTTTTACTGACTAAAACCCACCCGTGTTCCTTCAGTTGCCTGTGTGCCAGGGGCCGCGGTATCTCTTTCGAACAACCCGCACCCCTGGCAGGGGCATAGGGGCAATATCACTTATCCTCTAGTGTTAGTACAGATACAAATTACTATTAAAAACTTCAAAATTTAGCATGGATCTCCACCTTCGCAACATCAGGGAATTCCACTTCGGCGCATCCTCCTTAATTTGAAATAATATCTATCTAATGATCTACGTTACATTTCGTTTCATTTGAAACGAAATGAAATGCCACCACGCTCATGTTCTCTCCGTACTTCCGCTAATTACCTTAATTAATACATTGCCTCAATGCTTATCATCATACATCTTTATAATCGTGTCCATTCCCACTAACTCAATTATAATTATGAAGCTGTTAGTAATGTAATACTTCATAGGAACGTTTTAATTTTAAATGTCGCATTTAGTTTTGTTGATGTGCTTTTTATATGTAAGCTAATATGTACTTACATTTCTTAGCCGACTACGACGTAGCCAAGGAACGGTTAGGAGTTTTAACAAAATGTTTTATCTAGCATAGTCCAATTACCGCTCAGAATGCTTTAAGACTTTTTCTCAAAATCTTAAAATTCAAGCAATGAAACTTTCCTATTCTTTCTATTTCCAGCTATACTGTTAACAGTTCGCTACATTTAGTTCACCACATTTCAGTGACTTAAAATTGCAGCTGAAGCAAGAACTAATAAGAAATGTACAACTTTGCAAGCGAATTACGGCTCACAATAAGGCATTCAAACATTTACAAGACAATAGAATAAAGAATGAAATGGCTTGTATTACTATTTTGTGACTGCATCATTTTGAGCTGAGACGAAAACATTTAAGGTACACTGCAACGAAAGGTTTTGGTCCTTCCAAGACATTTAGCACATTACTGGTTTTCAAAAATGTCTACGACGCAACTATATAGCGATCACAAAAGGTTGAACCAGATTTTACTGTAAGCAGGGACTGTTGTGGCACCATCCATTTAGCACCAGGCCGTTAGCCGGTCTCTTTATTTTTAATAAAAGAGCTGCATTGGTTTAAAATACAGTTTAGCACGTATAAAAGTGGGAAAAGTAATTCCAGACTGCTTCGGTGCAAAGTTGAATGGATATTTAAATTGTCTCAACAGTAACCATGAAAGCCTGTTTATGCATGTTTATGTCCTTTTTTCGACTTAATTCATCGTCTTCGTTTACATTTGAAGTATATACAGTGTGTCTATAGATATGTATATAATGATATGCTGAGCTCATGGTTAGAGTTTGTGCACTGATTAAAAATGTATCCTGTATCAAAACTTGTGTCTTCCTTAAAGTATATCCCTCGTTTAACCTAACATACTGTACAAAAAACAGAGAAAATAATTGGATTGTTTACTTCAACATGATGTAATGTCAGCCAATTATAGTTTTAAAGACTATGTTGCCTCCAGGACAAACGTGTAGCAAAATTATTAAGTCTATAGATATCAGTCTACAAAACTCAGATAAATTATTTTTCTAATAAGAAAGGACTTGTGGCTAAGTAATAACAGCCGCATGGATCGATCGATCAGAATAAGCTACGCTTGCCGCGGTTGGTCCGTGGATGGGTGGCCATCTTTACATGCCAAGACCCCTCAATGCCTCGGAAAGCACGTCAAGCCACTGTAGGGCCAGTCGAGACTGACGGCTGTCATTTGTGGATCTATTACAGTCGTTACGAGTCATCAGAAGCTCGAAAGTCTGGCAATCAGTCTTACCAAATGGTTATCGTGGTGCGGGTTGTTCGGAAGAGATACCGTGGCGCCTGGCACACAGGTAACTGAGGGAACACGGGTGGGTTTTAGTCAGTAAAAGTCTGACACGCCCTCTTGCTCCACACAGAGCGGGAAAAGTAATTTGATAATTTCCCACCGTCAAAAAAAAAGAAAGGGTTATCGTATTACCCAATGACTGGGTTGTGGATGTCATGTAGGCAGTCACTCCATGCAAAAGCGGCATCCGGTTAGACTGGAAGCCGACCGCAACATAGGACAACATGGGAAAAGATCAAGCTAATGACGACTCTTATAATACGAAACTTTCGGCAGCATCAGCGTTTCCATTGCTATCATTGCCGTATCATTACCCAGAACCTCCCACAGAAGGGTTTACTGACATCTCCACATACCTACCGTTATTATTCATCAGTTAAGCTCTTAGTGTGGAAATTATCGGAGGCATAGCAAATGAGTAAGTTCATAGATTAGTGTTCGAACCTGTCCGCGACTGGTTTACGCATTAGCTTTGACATAGAAGCCTTATTAACTCAATAAATACGTTGCCTCTGTGACGAGTTATTACCAACACTTAAAATGTTATTATGCATATCTTATTAATGTACTATCGCAGCTTCGTTGATTGATTACTGTACATTGATTATTAGCGGAGTGGTGATTAATTTTAGCTCTGACACCTCTTTCCTAGTTTCCTGTATCTACGTTAACTTTAATGGTAATTGTAGGTCTCACAATTTCTATTTATTTATGGAGGAAATCGTTATCTTTAGTACATTTATTTTATTTAACATGTTCGACTTTTAATTACCTATTAATTATACCAATAAATTCAACTCATTGAATGGTTCCATGACAATTTTTCAATATAGTCCGATCATTTGTTTTCTCCATATTGTTTTTAATGCTTGCTGTAACTTCAGTGCCTCATTCTTGCTTTGTTCTTAAATGTGCTGTAAAGATTTCTTCAGTTCCTATTTACTCATGTAACTTATCATGAATAGGTATTCATGACCATCTTGAATTGAATAAATCCAACTTCCCTAACAAACCTTTTATAGAGCTCTGTCTGACTTATTAACTGTACTTTAATGTAGTTTTTGTGTAATAAATGTAATAATTATGTCCACGTTATGGTAATTTTTGTTTTTTATTTGACATTGCGATTAATGGGTCGTACAGATGAGGTAACATTATCAACGTGTTTCCGCTGATGTTTCCTGGTAACAATTGCTTCCGGTTCAGCAATGTGCTCGGTTGGTTAAAAAATTCCATCGGTTTTATAATTTTTGGTGCGATAAAAATTTAATTTTCAATTTTGTTTCATATCTCTAGTTTGCCAAATATTCGAATAGTTTGAATTTGTGTTTTAGATAATCACTTCTGATATCTACATGTTTCTTTTGCAAACTGAACTACATTTTATGCAAAAAATGGAATTCGTGATACAAATATCAAAAGTTGTAAATTGAAGTTCATTATTTTCTCATCAGCTCTTTTTTCGTTTGTAGTAGGTACTCATCAATTCATCTTTAAGGCTTCTTCAAACAGGCCCGACGCAACACTTATAGAACAATTTCCATGAAGTTTTCATAGAAACTGTTCTACGAGTATCGCGACGCGATCGTCGCGTCTCGCGAGTCTGCACGAGCCTTTACTTGTAACGACCTCTATGGTCGGTCCAAAACAAACGTTATTCGTGTTTTGGGAGTCAGTTAATTACTTGACATACTTCGCATTGTAATGTTTAATGTCATAATTTGTAACATCATCTTCATCATACCACAAATTATTAATATTTAAGCCGTAATGGGATATTACACAGATTCTTGTTCCCCACGGCTCACTTTGCTGACCCCGATGAGGTATAAACGGCTTGAAGTTATTTATTCGACTTAATACGACACTTGCATGATATGTTGCATTACGTTCATCTTTAACAAGATCTAATTCTGGTCTGTTAGTTATATCATCAAGTAAATATACGTCTAGCTGCAGAACTGTCAGGTATCCATTAGTGGGGCGGAAACTAAGTGTGTCGTGCCTTTCTTCCTGCGTCGCGTTAGAACCCACTGAGGAAAACATTTCAACTTTTACTGACACTTCTCTCTTTATGTTCTGGCGTATGTTTACATACATAACAAATATAATGTTTTAAACGCAATCCGGTGTGTTTCGTGTGGTGCTGGACGTAAAAGAATAGCACCATCGCATTTCTTCCCGCGGGTGTCGTAGAAGGCGACTAAGGGACTTACTAGAGAATGGGCAGCGGCGTTCTCTATGCATTTCACAAACATAATGCGATGCGATCGCCAACCCGCCTGCCAAGCGTGGCGATTATGGCAAAACCCCCCTTTTGGGGGAGGCCTATGTCCAGCAGTGGACGTCGTTCTGCTGAAATGATGATGAAGATGATGGAACGCAATCCTTGTCCATGAACCACATATGGTTCAAGTTGATTATTAAACTATTGTGTCTGCTTTGTGAACAGTGAAAGTGCCAATAGAGTATTGGTGTTTATAGTATCAAGATATTTTTAATGGTTCAGTAAATGGGCTCAGTAGGCTGCTTCATCGATCTTCTGTACCATTTACATAATAAGATTGGTAGACCAAACAAACATACCAACGTAAACAGGCATTCAGAACTATACAACTGCTTTTGTCTCTAGCCAAGTTATAATGGCATACTTCCTCTAAATACCGTTTGATATCTTGCTTAAATTATTATGTTAAAAGCGATCCACATAATAATGCCTAAGCATATAATTAGTATACATTAACATTAATCAAAATTATATAAAAATATCTTAGCTAAGATTAAATAAAAATTCTGACGCCAAAAGGTGAGTTAATTAATAAAGCCGAATTCTTGTATATAATTAACAATAAAACACAAGATTTGAGCTTTAGACAGTTATGGTAATAAACGACTGATCAGATAAACCTGTTGAACTGCTCAGCTTTTGGTTTTAAGGCCAAATCGCGTTTATCAAACAGTTGACAACAAAAACACTGAGCAATTTGTGACTGTGCTCTGATTTTTCAAGGCCACAAAAGCTGTATCTCGCTGTTAAATTTGACACTGGGCCAGATTTTGTTTGGAATGATCAGAGGAGTAACTTCTCCAGCTACTAATGAGTTTAGTATGAGTTCTGTCACTAAGGTGTTGCAAAGTAACCATAGAGATACCAAATACCGGAAAGTAGTAAAAGCTACTCAAAACAGTACAAAATAGTCTCTTCGCGTACTAAAGGTCCATTTTTTGCTCGACTTGAAAACAAAACAAAAAGCAGCATTTATCTAATGCGTAAGATTACGACTAATGTACACTGATAAGCCTAGGCTAGTAATTTATATTTAACTAATAGTTAGTTACGAATAGCCTCGAGGTTTGCCGGTTTAAACTTGACACAGTTTCAGAGCTTTTAACGCAAACGCTATCGTAAACGTAATGGTATCATGACTGACGAGTTTTTTGTAAAATGAAAGCACAGTAATGGAGACGGAAACTTGAAATGTTTTCAATTTTATTGCTTTTTATTTTACTATATCTCTGCAAGTAAATTCTTTCAAAGGGTTAACAAATTAAGTATGTACGATTATAACGCTTTCAATACACTGAAATTAATTAACCGAAGTACTTAACTTGGTTCATTGTAAGTTTAAATAATTCAATAGGTCTTCTTTACCCGATGATGTGCCATAACTTTGACCGAAATTATGTCAATGTCATTATGTTGTGACTATTATTTGTTTGCCATTGAATTGGTTTTATTAAGTTTCACAATTTCAGAAGAATCATGGAAATCCACCAGGATACCGCTGGAAGCAGGAAGCACGAAATTGATGATAAGAACCAAAATCAAAATCAAAATATTTTATTTCACATAAACCTGCAAGGGCACTTATGAAACGTCAGAAGCTAGGTGCACGGTTCCAATTTGTCGCTTCCTATGGAGAAGAGCCGGCAAGAAACGCCACGGTTACTCTTTGTTCTAAATTAACTAAAATCCAAAGATTTTTTTTTTTGAGTTGGAACAGCACCGGTGCCTGTGCTATTTCCCCACATCATAGCTACGGTATAATAGGCTATAGGCATAGTAGGTGACCAGAGCTGTTTTCAAGTTTGTGGTCTTTTTTATATCTCGAAAAGCGTACCAAAATTTGGCAAGTTTGGATTTTATTTTCTGTACGTGTGGTTTTCAATTAATGTTTGAATCTATAGTTAAGCCTAATAGTAACATATTATACATTTCAAATAAGAATTAACTGGCATTATAAAATAATGTAACTAGTCATTCATGTCGTTTTCTGCGTAACTATTATACGACTGTTAGAGTACACATATAGTACGCGTTTAATACACGACATTAAACGCAACATTGATGCCCATAACATCAATAAAATATTCCCAATGGCATTTTAATAACAGCCTGCAATTACCTCTATAAAAACACATATATTCATTCATTCCAAGAACCTTTAATCGGCAGCCATCTATGCCAGCAACAGATTATCAAGTCCCGATATCGTTTGATAAGCTTGCAGTAAACTTAGTGGTGTTTGAACCACCGTTAGTCGTTGATAGGAACTTCTAATGATTTGCAGGCTTCGCAAGCACAGTTAGATTGTTCCCATCGCCATCGCCACGGTGGGCTTGGATCACCTGCAGGCAATCAGCGGCTCTTCGTAATAACCTGATAAGTTATTGCTTCTGTTCACGTAATTATGGGCTTATTTATACTCCAAAGTAATTGATGGGATGAGAGTTTTAGCGGAAAAAATTGGGTCATAATATCAAGTTTGGATGCCCGTGAAATTGTGTAA
This sequence comes from Polymixis lichenea, assembly GCA_949091785.1. NCBI lineage: Eukaryota > Metazoa > Arthropoda > Insecta > Lepidoptera > Noctuidae > Polymixis > Polymixis lichenea. Next base: position 4,080,524 of record OX420937.1, read on the forward strand.
AGAATTTGCGCGAAATTGACTTGAAATCTTGGTATGTGAGCAGTTATGAACTGGATGCGTTAGGTTAACGGGGTATGGTTTATAATATTCAAGCTTTAATGTTTGTTCAGTTATTGTCTTAAACTAGGATGTTTTTTTTTGGGTGGGAAATCATCAAATAACTTCTCCCGCTCTGGGCGGAGCGGGAGGGCGTGTCAGACTTTTACTAGTACTGACTAAAACCCACCCGTGTTCCCTCAGTTGCCTGTGTGCCAGGAGCAGCGGTATCTCTTTCGAACAACCCGCACCCCTGGCAGGACTAGGAGCTAGGATGTTATATTTATTCTGACACCATTTAATATGAAAGCATTCCTGCATGAAGTGGTGATGTAGATTCGAATCGCTGATATAACCACCGCATTCTTTCGTACTAATTACGAAACATAAGAAACCGCTGCTAAATACCATGTCTTCCTTACACTCGTAAATGCATAAAAGATAATATTTCTCCACAAACGATTACATTAGATGTATGTACATTTGAATCCAGCCATTAGAATTGCTAAGCCCCAGACGTGCGTATTGAGGCCTAGCAATGTGTTAAAGAACATTTCCCAGCATGACCGCTTGTAATGAATATAATACATAAAATGTCCGCTCAAGAGTTACTATTATCAGTCCTCTCACACCCAGTTATTCTGACGTTAACTTTATTAACGTGAGCACCGATATTGTAAAATTTTGCATCAACTACTTTGAATTTTCCTTTATCAAGATTTGCCGCAGTTGGATTTTGTGCCCTAATATTTGGACTTTAAAGTTAGCTGACACTTCTCTATATGTATCAGTAAAGTTATCGTGATTCGTACTATTAGTATTGTTAGAATTTGGTGTAATGTTCTCAAAGATCACTCCCACGGTAGACGCTGTAAAGCTTTTATTATTATCCGTTGGGTTCCCTGAGACAATTCTTGACCTTGTTCTAAATTTTCATGTGATACGATTTTGGATTGAGATCATTAAATGCAGTTGGTTTATTAATAGTCTTGGTTTTTGATGCTATTCATTTTGATGGAATGGTCTTTGAGTCTTTGTTCGACTTCTTTCTTCTTAGCATTCTACTTCACCAACACTGATTCTTTAAATTGCATATTTTCATATATGATTTTCTTCAAAAATTGTTACCATCAGTTTGTTCGATATTACTACTCTCTATATTGTACCACACAGTTTCATGACCCTCAATTTTCTATCAAACACTACTTTATTTAACGACTATTTCTTCAATTATCTAAAGTCCATTAACAAGATATCTGAGTTTAATAGTTTTACCGCCGGCTTCCGTTTACCTCATTATTAGCATATCTGATGCTCTATAAACATTTTACGAAGCTGCATAACTTAAGAGTTGATTGCTTAGATTTGAGACGCAGATTAACGCTAATGCTACCACGCCGCGTTGCTCGTGGCTTTCATATGCTAATTAAAATGTCTGTTTTGTAACAGTCTTTGCTGAAGTATTTTTTAAATTGTTGGGTATTTAGAACATTTTCGTGTCCTTCCACTTAGCTGGACGGAAAATATGGTAAAAATCCGTTTGTAGATCTTTATTGAATATATTGCACTTAACTATTGCGGAGTCAATACATCTAGAAACGATAGGTATTATATCCATGATAATAACTGTGGTTTCACTTACATCATCTACTAAGCTTTTTTATTAACTGCCGATTTTAAAAGCGCAAGCATCCAGTGAGTTATACTTAATTCGCCTCTTGATCGAGAGCGCTGAACTTTCGCGGGTGATAAAAAGCGAACGGCTAGCCTTGACCGTGCCTGCGCCGGCGCACCGTAGCTCATTCGTCCGCGTCGCCGTAGCAACGAACTTATTATGCTAATTAATTGATATGTATTAAGAAGTTTTGTCGGATTTTCACGTGTTTAGAATTGATTATTATAGATTATTTTGGGGATTTGGGAAGTTGAGATTTGAGAAGAATGTGCATGATTTCTTCCCACGCGAATACGGATGGCTTTAAGTTTGATGAATATTTGTGTTAATGATGTCTTATGTCGAAATATGATTTATGTAGAAAGAGCATATCAATCTGTTTTACGTGCAGTTTACCATAAATTTTCGTGGACTGCTCGCAATCAAAGGGCGAATGATATAAAAAAAATGTATGTCGATAATGAAAGTTAAGTATGGCTTCTGCATCGATATCAACTTACAAAATGATTTTTGCTAATAAATGCATAGCGGTGAAGTGTCTGACCTGTGTTCATTAGGTCACTCTAGCTTACCTGCACAATGTGAAGAATGTATAAAAAACAAGCCAAAAATGTTGAAAATCTAGAGTCACGACCTATTAAACTTTGAGTCTATTTTAATATCCTTTATATTGTGAAGGTAGATGAAATGGTTATTAAATAAAATTATCGATAAAAAATGAAAGGGTAGAGTGTGGGCGGACGATGTTTTTCCCATCTCAGTTGCGTTCAGTTCATTAATGAAATAGTTATTTTTAACTACAAAGATACTAAAGGTAGCGTATATGAAAAGCTATTCAGAAGCTTGATGAGAAAATATTGAAGTTATTTTGGTATTTACTGGGAACGGGAGTTATGTGGGAGTAATCTTTCGAACATCCAAAAGATTATATAGTTATAGAAAATCTGAGATAATGTAAAATAGACACGTAACTATACATTTATATATCTTCGGTAGTTGTGAAGTCACAGGCTACCTAATTAAAGACAACTGTCTCAATAAATTACAAAATTGAAGTGACAGATTGGAATTGATTGTATTTGCCAGTTATCAAACCAACTTGTAGTAATAATGTAATAATATGAATGTTTTATCGGACTTAATAAATGTGGGAGGAACAATGTCAAGTTCTGGTTTTGTCCTCGTTGATAATGGGTATTTACTGTGATTCAGAAATAAATTGTTAAAATTTATTTGATGAATGTAAAATTTAATTATATTGTGACAAGGAATACTGTTATTATTAGAGATAACTTGATAATAGTGTATTGGCTTGCTTGTAAGAATGTTCTTCGGTAGGATATAAATTGTGTGTAAAGAGATGAAGTGCATTTGATACGAGGACATGCAGTTATTAAAGCCATTCCGATTACTGACTTAATATAACGAATGTTATATATTGATATGATTAAACATCTATGGCCTTTGATATGATTAAACATCTACGGTCTTATTTATAAACGCCTTTTAACTTTTAATCAATTGGTAACTAACTGATTAGCAAAGTTCTTATTAATATACGCTATTTAGCGGTAAGATGTCCCTAAGCAATTGATTTGTAGATGTCATAGTTAAACACCACCGGTTTAAAGATTGCTAAGAGGCAAAATGGCGAATTTTGTTTGAATCAGCTGATCGATTCAATAGGATTTATGTGTGCTTCAAGGTTATTTTGTTCCTAATATTGAATGGTGCCTTAGTAAATGTGTATTTCGACAATATTTTACGGGATTTCAGAACGACACCGCCGAATTAAATAATGGTCAGAAGACGGAGGAAGACCTACAAGACTCGTTTAAATCCGCTACGAGAATACATATTCCTCATTCTAAGTACACGTGATGATAGGATTTGTAGGGAAAGCTCAATTGGCAGGAAGCTCAGTAGGGTTTGAAGAGGCCGAGTTCGTGCGGAAGCTCATCGGAGATAGTAATTATCCAATGTGTTATCCCATGTACCCCTCGTTTTATGACGCCCACAGAGTACTTAATAGTATACTGATGACGCCTTGTAAGGCCCAGAAGTAAAGAAAAGTCACGTTGTGGCAGTCATGCACAATAAAACAACATACTTTTTATAAAAAATTGATTAATGCTAGATTTCCAATTCTTCTTTCTCCAAAGATGGGTGCCATTATTTTCTCATGCCACTCTCATTCCTCATCTTTTCCACGTAGCATGGTCTCCTCCGTTGCCGTCTTTGCAATTTAAATAGTATTGGTGCTACGTGCTAGTAGCTTTCATAGCAGCAGTCAAAATTTTAACTGTAAACAAGATTAATAATTGTTATTAAAAGACACTGAAACCCCAGTGCAAAAGCAATAGAAAGTTATATAGAATAGGCACAAGTACCTATAAATGTTTCTCAAAGAGAATATAATGTAAACAAGTTTAAAGAACATGTAAATACATAGCAATATCGGCTAATGCGTTATCATTAATTTGGTCACTTTACAATTGAAAGTAGATAAAAATTCAGAGATATATTGCCTTTTCTGTTTAGTCCAATCACGGGAGCGTATTATTTTCATTGCAACCGTTGCAAACAAAATTGCTAATTTTTTTGTCCTCCTCTTTTTTTTCGTCTCCTCCGTTGCCGTCTGTGCAAGGTTGAATAGTATTGGTGACCAATTGATAAGCTAAACAGTGGCTAATCATTGATTCGCGAGTTTTTTTTTATAAATAAGGCTTCTAGAGTTTGTTTTTTTACAAGTGAAATCACTTTGATGGGTTCGAACTTTGTAGTTTTTAGTCCTTGGCTTAGGTTCTGAACTTACCGACCGTACAGACTTCTAAATGTTTGATCCTTAAGTACGAATCTTCATTTCACATTTCATGTTCTTGGTAATTACTACATAATCTCAATATACCTGCCTTTGAAACCTTTACACTGATTGTCATAAAAACAATGTCCAATTTCAATGAATGATGTTCAGTGTTTAGTTTATAAATTAAATTTTGCATTATAATACTGTGACGCACAAATGTTTTCACTTTCGCTTCAGATTTAACCAACAAGTGAACGTTCATAAATAAGTGGGTTTCAGTAAAAGTATTGTATATTATACTATTTAAATTTCACCTGTCCTGTCGAACAATGAAGTTTCTGACATGATTGATGCACTAGAAATTGATAGCTGCGTCGACTATATTGAGATATTTGAAGAAAAAATTTGCCGATAAGTAGGATTCTGTCGAAAGTAGTGACTGAAAATATTTTTTACATGGAAATGAGACTTTCTTCTCCATAATTTGTTATTTATAGTAATTTAGTTATCTATTCTGATACCCTGAGACTCCGTGTCGAATCAAAATGGTTACTTTTATATTTATGAAAACTTCAAAAAATATGAGAACATCGAAATCCCTAAGAGGGAAGAATACTTATGTATTCCCAGGAATGTCACGCATGATAATTCCATTTTTAAAAAACAAACATTCATCCATATCCTACTGACAACATGACCACTGATTACCGATTACACGGGAGTGGCGCGTGCGACCCTGCGGCTCGACGCGCGTCGGCGCAAGCGCAACGATTTGCACGCCAGGCCACGCCATCACAATACGAGCACTAAGCGCGACCGTTAACTTTTTTGATTGGGTCTGAAGAGCTTTTGAGCTTTTGGTATTTTGTTGATATGTTTTGCAAACAAATCCTATTGTTATTTTAACACAGAGAGACATGGATTAATCAGTAGCAAAAATCTATCTTGGGATAAGCTATTGGAATGATGTACCATTATCATCATAATAATCAACCCGACTTCACCCTTACAATAAGTTTCTGTTATCCCTTGTAGTACTTTCAAAATCAGATTACATGATATTATCAATTTATTCCTTTCGTGCACGATAATGCATGATATAATAATGTTTTCAAACAACTGTTTTCCGAAGCGTGATAGTTACAGCCCACTATCGCAAACTAAAGTTTACATTGTAATACTACCACAGGACAGTGATCAAATGGAGTGACAACGGATAAAACCAGGAGAATTGCCACAAGCCACGATTTCACTTAAATAAGTCTCAATAATTATAATGTTCTACAATCGATTTGACTTTGCCGAGCCTGTGTGCTTTTACTAGAACCTATATGCCTTTGTTTAATGGTCGATGCGCCTATGCATGTAATTCCCTCGCGCCACTGACACGGTGAACCTAAGCGACCGCCGGCCATACTGCGGTATGATCGAAGGCTATTATGGAATAAGCAGAGAAGATCAACTTAAAACAAAAGATGGTGAGGAAGCTCACAAAGGTACAGACACTAAAGGCAATCGAAATAGAGTTAGTGCCAATAATCCTGCAGTGGTCTGCAACCTTGGCTGTAAGAAAAATAGAAACAAAATATATGTATACGACGCAGGTTAAGTTAATAGGCCTAATCCAGTTTTAGGTTTTAGGTTACTTAAAGGCAATTCCACATAGATAAATGAATCAAGAGAACTTACATTTCTATTTTTTTCTTTTCTTGCACGAAAAATATTTAACCTGTCAATCGTCCTTCTGGACTGTGCTTGAGGAAATATAATTTTACATCGATTTATAGTTTTTCTTCTCATGTTGTTTTTCTCATTGCTAACGGCTGTGGGATGCAAAGCGTTCTTAGAATTACGCGTTTGTCCAAGGAGATAATACTAGTAAGCCTTCTGCCCGTTATTATCTTGTGTAGACCAACACCGGTTCCTTCCGGATGCGGTGCGATTGTTCCTAATAGACTTCTCTATATTTGGCGTTTGATTAAACGGTTTATGTTGTACTGGAAATATTTACAATTCGAGTAGTTTATTTGTTGTCATCTGAATGCATATTTTTTCATCAACCATGCCTTATTCAAAACTTCACTTTTCAATATATACTCGTCCAAAGTGGGCAAAAAGGTCATTTATTAGCATTGTAAGCTCTACTACAACCAAATGTAAACTATCAGGAAAGTTTTTTAAACCACTGCCATTATTGAAATTAGAAGCATCCAATGTATCTTTAAAAAGTTTTATGTATTTTTGTGATGTAGCAACTCATCGTTCATGCTGTGATAGTGTGTTATCTTGAATAGCGAAATGCTAATGCTTATTTATATTGTTTCAGGTAATTTCAGTTCTATTAACTCCTGCTTCAACAAGATCATTATCGGTCAGATAAGTACAAACAGTTGTGGTTAAAAGACCAATTTTATTCATTTTAATTAAGACTTCATCATCATCATCATTATTTCAGCCGATAGACGTCCACTGCTGGACATAGGCCTCCCCCAAAAACATTAGGGGGTGGGGTTGCCTTATGGCAATCTCCCGCCCAACCCGCCTGCCAAGCGTGGCGAATAATCGCCACGCTTGGCAAGCGGATTGGCGATCGCAGTATGGTGGTAAAATGCATAGAGAACGCTGCTGCCTGCTGCTACCGACCATTATTTTCCAACTAATTATTTCTATTGAAAGCTGCAATTCCTACCAAAAGACGGACTGAGATGATTGAAATCAGGTCCCTCATTTAGATCAGGTAAATAAATAAAATCTCCCGTTGATAATATAATAAAAGTGAAATTCTTGTAAGATGCAGGATTTCCTTGCAGCGCCATAAATAAAGGAAACAAAGAATTGGACTTATAAAATGCAAGTCCGTGACGACCGTTTTCCATTCCTGCAATCCGTCCTCTTATCTCACGTTCAGCAACCGTTAGGGTTCCCCGGTTGCCATTGCCAGCGCGATCGACTGGTTTTATCAATAAATATAAATTGGACACCATAAAAGATGACCGTCGGGCTTCAATTAAGGTTTATTCATGTTTCTAATGCTTATTACACATAAAACGTAATGAAAGTTATTTTGAAAGAAGATGCTGTTCGATCAAAGATGTATTTATTTTTAATGGCGTGTTTTTGTGTTGTAGTACGTTTTAGGACCTGATGTCGTTTAGCATGGACTGCATGTTTGTGGTCATTGCTTGTATGATTATGTCGTTCAAGAGATATGACAAATGAAGCGAGACGCGTTGTTAATTGGCGAATGCGTTTCACTCCTGAAACGCAAACATATCTAATCAAACCTTTCTTTAATATTCAACCAAAGCATAGAATTAATCAAGACCTTTTTAATGCTTGTTAATACTCGAGCCATTTCCCACGAGTTAGTGTTCTATTCATAGTATAAACCCTGTACCATTATTTTATCGTTCAAATATTGCTACCTAATTAAATTCTGAGTGCGTCCTCATTTCACACCGTAACTGGAGAGACTCGTGTCTTGGGTTATTGCTCGGATTGGGGCCGGCAAGATTACTTCGTTAACGGTGTGCGCCGCGATCTGCCGCCATATGTATGTCGATTTACTACCTACCGTCTAACTAATTAACAAGTTACATGAATATTTGATAATGGCTTTAAAAGCTTTATTATGTTTGGCAAAGTTAACAATAAAGGACCAAGTATGTCTAAACATTCTGGCCCCCCAGGTCGTCCGTGTAAACTTGGCAAACATTGCTAATTGGCTACATAAAAAATACATTTGAGATATACCACGTTGTGAAGCTATTCCGTATCTTGTTAAAATAACGTTTACTTATTTACATCAAAACTCAAAACATCTTAAACACAACAGGAATCTGTAATTCTACAGAGTTGTAGACTTAAAACCCTTTAATTAACACTTAAAATTCAAATATGTAGTAAAACATGATTTTCCATCTAATTTATTTATGAAAAGACATAAATTACTGTAAGATTTAGAATCTCGCACTAAATCTTGCCAAAACATGAATTACTTTCGGGAATCCTAGGGTGATTCCCGGCCACCGTAGGTGCGGGTTTGCAGACGGCGAGTAATGGGTAGCTCGCTGCCTGGTAAGGACCAAGCCCGGGTCGACGGCGCGTTGTGTACCACGCGCGCCTCAAAGAGATGTCAGCACCAACTGGTGGGGCCCGGAAGGGCCGATGCCTGCCAGGGGTGCAGGTTGTTCGAAAGAGATACCGCGGCCCCTGGCACACAGTCACGGGTGGGTTTTAGTCAGTAAAAGTCAGACACGCCCTGCCGCTCCACCCAGAACGGGAGAAGTCATTTGATGATTTCCCAGCCAAAAAAAAAACATGAATTACTTCATTTGTGATCTAAATAAGAACCTTATTGAACACGTTTGTTGTTTTCCGAGCAATATTAAATCAGAAATTATGTTGCTTATTTGAATTCTAATGAGCCGTATTATAACGATCAAGTAAGTCAAACCAAGTCTAACGTGTTTATTGATGTCACGCCATTTGTATTAATTAATTAGTATGTGACGATGATCTTTAATTTATGTCCGTGTTAAGCTAACAAGTCTTAGGTCAGCACGATCAACAAGTACCTATGCTTATCGTTATCAGATTCTTTAAAAAGTTTCGAGTAACACGGCTATGAGATGAATATAGTTTAATTATGTATATCATGTTCACTGATTTTCCATTCTTAATAAAATTCTCTCAAATTTTCACTTTGAAGTATGTGCTCTTTAATGTTACAAGTTAATGTTGTTGGTGACATAACATTTAGACCTGGGAGTACCCTCTTTGCTTTTAAGGAAATCGTAGAAATTTCCTTACTTTCAAGAAACTTAATCATACTTGTGCCTACTCATGATACTCACTTATTGAAATTCTCGCTTTTCCTTCTGTACCCTTCAAATTATTTTCAACAACTCACCACTTGTTAATATTTTAGTTTCCACTATCTTCCATCTAAATTCATTGAGAGCCATCTAAAGTATCTTCACTCAAGTTTGTTCTTTAAAGCATACATTTATGTAACTATTCAGAGTACCTCAAGGTACCATCTTCGGTCCACGTTCTACACGTGATCAAAGATGGCTCCTACTTGCGTGGTAGCTGATCGCGTGGCGGCGACGATGGTAACCGCAATATTAACACCAGGGATACAGATCGGGTGATATCTTGACCGCAACGCTTCCTTGTTACTTCTCTTTATTGATATGTTAGAGTTCCGGGGTCGACTAATTCATCATATTGAATGTTACATTATTTTGTTTAAATTTTCTCTAAGTCTCTCTCAAGAATGTTGGAAAAGGGTTATTGCAAAAATAAACTGAAATTACAGAAGTACGCTGTTTTTTAAGTTTCATGGAATTCATGAGAAAATGATTGGGTCGTAAATATTGAAAACGTTTCTGAAATATCACTGAGATTACTATTCTCTCGTACTAATAAGAACATCGTAATGCTTCCGATTTAACTAGAGAAAAATTCTCAATACAAGTTTGCAGTTGTTGTTTGTTGTTGTTGTTTGCAGTTTGCAGTTTGATCTCAAGATCACATGCTTAACTATATTACAATTTCTCATGAAGCGCACTCAAATCATGAGCAATTAAATAAACTGGTTGTATTTGCGCAAAGTAATTAGGATTGAGAACACTTTTGCTTTCATTGCAGGCTGTAAGGTGTAAATAAAATACTCGCGGTTTAGTTTTATTCTTTTGTAATTTCGTTGGAAGCAAGTGTAATTTCTATGATGATGTGGTGTGGGAATTAGACGAAATAATAGACTGGCAATTTTATTTTCTAGCCGAGTTATTACGTTCAAAATTTTATTGCGCTAGTCTTGAATTCGTTCGGAGTCTGCTACCGAAGAGCATGAATTATGTTTAATAGTCTATGTGTGGGTTCGTTGCCATCGATTATTGATGGAGATCGTGAGTGGAAAATTGGCAGCGAGTCCAAACCTAGGATTAGCAAGCTTGGTTTCAATCAAGCTTCGGGTACTTTGCTTCGAAATGTTTATTTCAAGGAATTTTAATTTAACCTCGGATTCTATTTAAATCTTCACAACCTACTTGACAGATGCTAAGGTATCAAAGGCAACTGTACACATTTCCCAATATGGCACCTACACTCTACCACCTTTTTCAACTTGGTTGTCACACTTATCTCGACCATCGTCACCGAAATCGTTGGTTTAACACTATAACCGACTTTTTCTGTATCATCTTCATTTATAATTCCAAGTTGTTCCACATACGATGGGAACAGGTTTTCATTCGACGGTTTACGCCGATGGCGTTTCAACTATGATTTGTGTGCGCGGTTTTTTACTTGAAAAACGAATCAACGAGACCGGTTGTGGCCATTGATATATCGGTGATCTTAGATCATGTAAAGGCTGGATACTCCCTAGGTTACATCCTATTGAATGTGATCTAGAATAAATATTAATGTCTATCAATATTACTAAAATTCGATTACTTTCATTCAAGCAATTAGGGCTATAAATATTTCTAAATAACTTTTGCCCGCGGCTTCGCTCGCGTTAATTTAGAATTTGACAGTCAATCTGGGTTGTACTGTTGTACTGTGCTTGTAATAATAAAATTCAATCATGAATCGAAAGACACGTGGCGTCATCTATTATCATAAGGACGTTATTGTTGTTTTCTTCGGGAACAGTACTTTTTATCGGGATAAAAGGTATCCTATGTCCGGTTCTGTACATCTGACAACGTAAATGCAAAATTCATTTTCAAATTCAAATCAGGAAGATCTGTTTCGTGGTTTAGGCGTGAAAAGGTAAAAAACAAACAAACTTACTTTCGCATTATAATATTAGTTAAGATTAAACTTTATAGCTTTATGGTTTTTAACCATATGTTACTAGCTTATACCAAAACTCTTCTTTATTCTCTCAGCATGTCTCATCCAATTAACTTGCGTGTCAAAAGCTAATCCTCATCAGTATAATCTAAGATAACATTCAGATTATCGACGATTGAACGAAAAACCAGTTTGGATGACCGTTAAACTTATCTGATCGGCTTTTAACGTATGCCTGATAAGTCTAACCGTTTGATACGATACCAGTTTTCGCGTGTATACGATAATAGATCAATATTTGCATTGTTATACTTCACTTCATTCAACGAATCGTATGTAATTACTTGTTTTAATATTTTGTCAACGGAAAAAGTAACTGTTGCTATTTTTGAGTAATTACCGTCATTTAACTTGAGTTGTTTAGTTTTTGTGTTATGATGATTTTGGGAACAATAGGTTTTTAGGGAAGTGTGCTTTTGAGTGTGTGATATGTTTGAATAATGTTTAGTGATAGTTTGGTAGTCAGTACTTCTACTCGAATAACTCTTAAGTTTTGCTGTTATATATGCTCTTAATTCGTCGGAACTGGTGGCTGATTTTCGAGAGTAATTGAATTGTGCTTACAAATTGAATGAATGCCGAATGTTTTTGACTGTTGCAACTTGCAATTATAGAGAAGGCGATATGTATTTAGAAAAAATAAAAACATGGAGTACCTTTACAAATGGAAAGCGCTTATTAAAGACTAACAAGTCATCAATACAAACAATAGATCACCTTATAGAAATTTCCCCAAAGGCCACACAAATGTCTCTCGTTGCCCACAAGGGGATGTCCCGGAGGTTAACTAAAGTTTAACCATCCATCGATCGTTAGCTTTCCATTACTTTGCATTCTAAAGGTTGTTACTTTCAAATGCGTTTGTTGTGTGCGATGGTATCGCTCTGTTATCGCTCCGGACGACTATCTTCGCCCCTTTGTGCGTGTATCAGCACATCAACGTGTGGGAAGTTCGTGTTACGTTAGATTTGTCTTGCCGGCAGTGACTGTCGTGTGTTGTCTGCCATCTGTTTATTGTTTTCTTGTTATGTCTAGCATCTGATTGTTGATTTTAGTTTGTAAATTCAGTAATGTTGCATTTCAACTCTTAATGTTTGTGTAATTAACATGATTCAGTTGATAGCAATTTGTCTACAGTTGAAATTCGATGTGTACATTTCAAAAAAAATATTAACATTCGGAAATCCTGTTGTTTGCAATTATATATGTGTATGTTATTATGCTTAATTACATACATAATAAAGAAGCTTATGAAATATTGCGAAGTATTAAACCAGGACCGTACATGAACATTACAGGGTTCAGGCTTGTTACACATCATTATCATAGGAAGCTTTACGACTACCATGGGAATATTTATGGGGTAATATCTCGCTTCCTCTGTTATTACTGCTCACGGACCCCGTACATTGATATTTGCTGATATAACTCATCTGTTCACCGTTAAACCAACAGCGGGACATGGGAAAATTATCACGTTTGTAAGATAAAATTATGACTAGCTGTAGAACTTTATTTGCTTGATCACCTTTGCGATGTGTAGTTGTAAAATTATAAACCATTAACGGTTTGAACTTACGTTGAAGAAATATGCAGCAGAATTGAATTGTGTCCAGTGACATTTATGAGAGTTCCAGTGGAAACACGGACAGGTCATGGAATTCCACAGGTGTCATGAACGTGACTGAAGGATAAAACTAACTGTAGCAGCATTCACCTGTCAATTAGTAATGTTATACTGCCATCAAAGGTTCGCACGCTGAGACGGAAAATATTTTCTCCGGATCAAAAACTCGATCCAGCACTAATCGAAATTGGATTGCAGCATGCAACATTCAACTGTCATGTTGCCAAGGCAAAAAACTGCTTTAATAATATTACAGAAATTATGCCCGACCATGATAAATATTAACCGTAATCTCGTTTAACTTTTGACACGGCATCAAGAGCACCAAATCGATGATTTCAATTCATACAAGTTTCCAGGGATTCAATCAAATGAATATTTACCAATTTTGAACAGGAAAATTGCAGATTAAATTAATATGGCTTTTATGCACAAAATATTTTAAAAACAAGAACAGCTTTGTCAAACGGTTAGATAATGGATTAATGTACATAAAAGAGACACAATTTATAACTGTCGTCTCAATTAAGCCTTTGTGCAAGTAATTTATGGGCGATATAAATTCATTTGACAAAGATGAAGATTTTAAAGCTAAATATATAGCAATCTAGAATTAAATTACCGTTATTTATACATCAAAATACTAAACACCAATATGATCATTCTAATTTCTTAGCCATAAAACAACAGAAGACAAATTTATATTACTAGTTTGTGTTTATTGCTTTCGTTATTTGGCACCAATTAGGCACTTCAAAATAATTATATCTTCAAAATGCTGCAACTAAAACAAGTGGCCAGCATCTTCAACAATCACAATAATAAACCTCTATTGAGTCTTAAGTTCCTTTAAATATCATGTTATACCAGCAGCTGATACCCAAGCCATCAAGAAATTCTTCGTACACAGTTAAATAGTACTGGCACTACGTAATGCCTACAGGTTTGTTCTGTAACTTACCATAAAATTAAAGATCGCATTCCGATGTCAGTAATGACGATTACTGTTTTTGCGACAAACGTTGCAGGTGACACGGGGGAATGGCGGCCATCGTGCGTAGTCTGAGCACCTGCTTTGATAAAAATAGTTTTGTCTTGGTCTATATTTAATAGACGGCTGTCTTCTGCCCTTTGTGAGGTGTTGTTTTGTAATAAGTAGTTCAGTTTTATTGTTTGGGAAATGGAAAGAATTGTTACTGTTATAACTTCGGCACTTGCTTCACCTTCCTCTTCCTTCTTATTCATAGCTTCTTCATCTTCGTAACTCAGCCTAGTATCTCTAGCTTTAGTGCAGTTTCTTGAATAAGTAACAATATCTTTGTACCGATTTAGAAATCATCATTTCTCTTGTAAAATTTCTAAAATCGTTTACACTATGCGTATTACTTGAAGCACCTTTTTATGCTTCTTTTATCACACCGAAATATTACCAACTACAGTTGATGTGGTCTTATGAATCCATTTGGCATTTACTAAGCCACTATCATTATCACATCCACCGGTAAAAGTAGTTCTATTTATACTATTTTCTTTAAAGCAATGTGCTTCTAATTTATTTTTGCATTAGTCATTCATAATGCCATCTCTCAAATACCATTGCGTTAATATTGTGTTGTATTAGGAATCCAATTAACGGATGGCCCCTGTTCTGTTGATTTGTTCTCTACAGGGTTTTATGTTCAAAAATAATTGATAAGTTTAATAAGAAGAGTATTGGGTTTCAAGAGGATGTTGTGATAGATAAGAGATGTTATGACTGGATGGACGGAAGTTTGTAAGAATAATAATGTATCGGCACCTATAGTCATCATAAGAATATTCTCACGTAACGTACTTTTTAAGTTTGTTTGTTTGTTCAGTTTACGTATAATATGAACCCCTTTATTATTTTACATATTTCATTGAATAAAACATCCCGTCTGCCATCCTATACTATATCATATATGAAAGTAAATTCCTTTCTATCTGTCTGAGCCATTCGTCTATATTTAGCGACTTAAGCAGAATTCCGATGCCTCAACCCTATCCCGGTACTTTCCTTCCGTGCGGTTCAAGAATGTCAATTAACAATTACAAACAGTCGCAGCGATCGGCGCGGGCGCACGCTCTTAACTATCATTACGGAGAATACCGTATGTCTGTCTCTTTGTTGCTGCTATTACGTTTTTGTTGCGGTTTTTATTTGTTTCATGTGGCAGGCATTCTTGATTTAGATAAGTGGGTATGACGTGTACGGTTTTAGAACGGGATATCCAGGAGCAGTTTCCGCTCATAATTTTCTTAAGAGACAGAAAAATGCGTGAACTACAAATACAATGAATAACATTAAAATAACCAATGTGGCAAATGACCAAAATGCGTTTAAAGTTTTTGTAGTTATTTAACGTAACAATGAGTCAAACAATGAACGCCATCTCACTTCGTTTTTCAGAAACCTCAACAACCTGTTTAAATCCTGGATCCAATTGAAAAAAGTCATTGTATCCTTTTTTATACACAGACAAACTCAGGCCCCACATATTGTATCAAAGATAATGAGGTTTCATGAATACCCATACGGAGGTTAGCGTCGAGCATTTTGCTTAGAATGCGACGCTCACGTATATAAATAGGAGCTGATTATTTCGTTTAATTGGAAAACTTTGATGCTAAACGGAGACAAACAGATAATAATTATAAAGCCTCTGCAAAATAGAGATAGCAAAAAGCTTGCTGTGTTTTTATATTGGCTAGACAATTTAAAATTATAAGTAATACTATTTTCCATCTAAAGCCAGCTATTGGTACAATTTTGGACATAGTTATGATGGTACAGATAATAATTATAAAGCCTCTGCAAAATAGAGTTAGCAAAAAGCTCGCTGTGTTTTTATATTGGCTAGACAATTTAAAATTATAAGTAGTACTATTTCCCATCTAAAGCCAGCTTTTGGTACAATTTTGGACATAGTTATGATGGCTTACTAGGTGTTTCTTTCTTCCATTATGTGATTGATTAGTATATAAAACGGCAGTTGATCTTTCGTACTCGTCATACTGTTTAAAAGATTTTTTATAACCACTGCCATTAGTATAATTTGGAAAGTCTTATTCATTAGACCATTTCCTTGATTAAAATGGATTGCAGCTTTATCATCCAGTGGTTTCTGACCGCAAATTGTTCGCTTCTGCATGTGTTGCTTGTTTTAAACTTTAACATAAAATATATTCTACTAGCTTTTGCCCACGGCTCCGCCCGCGTGGTTGTCGGATATCGCGTAAAAAAGTTTGGGATCGGCTGTCATGCGGTCATCACGATACAAAAAAAATTTAACGCCCTTTCTACACTTTCAAGTCAGTTTTGATAAATGTATGATTCCATCTTTAATATTTACTTAGATAAGTTTCTGCCACGTTTTCTAAACCAAACGAATAAGATCTTTCATACAAACTATATCCCCCTTTTCATCCTCAAAGGGGTTAATGTTTTTAAAGTCTTTTGTTTCTTTTACATTATTTGACTTATAGGTTATTTATACCAATTTTCGAGGTAATCAAGACACGCAGTTCATCCCTTGTAAAATTAACTACCCTTTTTTACCCCTTTAGGGCTAGATTTTCCAAAAACAGGTATAAGTTTAAGGAGTTTCGAGTTAATTAGACCGCGCGTTAAAATTGTTCCATAAAAACTTTGAAACCCCAAGCCCCCTTTTGAGGGTAGTTTAGAAAAACAATAAATGACCAACTTTATAATTTACTTTGATAAGTATTTGTGCCAAGTTTCAAGTTTATTAACTCAAGGGACAAGATTTTCATACAAACAATACCCCCTATTCAACCCTTAAAGATCGTATTTCCAAAAACCTCTTCTTAGTGCTCCCCTACATTATAAAAGGGAACCGTGTGCAAAATTTCACGATCCTAGTCCTAGTAGCTTCGGCCGTGTGTTGATATATCAGTCAGTCAGTTTCTCCTTTTATG
Source organism: Polymixis lichenea (assembly GCA_949091785.1). Taxonomy (NCBI): domain Eukaryota; kingdom Metazoa; phylum Arthropoda; class Insecta; order Lepidoptera; family Noctuidae; genus Polymixis; species Polymixis lichenea. Next base: position 4,097,498 of record OX420937.1, read on the forward strand.
TATATAGACAGATGACTCGGCAATACTGTTAGCTCCTTTAGTGAAATAATTTTTGGAATTGGATCTGCAGTTCCGGAGATTCTCCCTATATATAAACTCTCAACTTTTTCCTCTTTATATAATTATAAGCTTAGTTCTTATTACTTCACCATACGTAGGTACAAGTTTTAGAGTTATGGGCACACTGTTAAATGCTTTCAATAACGGTGTTTAGCGCAGTCGAGCACCGAGGAAAGTGCTTGAGTACTTCCTACCCTCATCTGGTACCCACTTGTTAGTTTAGTAACGGCTGTTTATTGCATTCCTGATTATATCCCATTAGTGTTACTGATTTCAAAGAATGTGTTCAAGGCTTGGTTAATTTATTTGTAGGAAGGAAATTCTGAGCGTTTATGGATGGTACTTTGTTATTCTTTGTTGTTAAATTGGAACGTTTCATAGTTCTGTTTAAATATCTCTGCAATCTTCATCTTTGTTTTCGTTGGTGTCAATCATTTAGCATTAACACCTTATTCGTATATTTATGCTGCGATAATCAGAAATATTACCCTGATTTCCAAGTATTACTTTCCTCTCAATGGATACAGATTACGCGTTTCAAGTATCGGCACCCCAGACAATATTATCTCCAGAAATTAACGAAATGATATTTGTTTTCCATATCTGTCTCCTCATATTTATTCAAATTCATATTTGAGTTTACCACGACTTCCTGCTCTGTATCTCACTTACGTATAGAAAGAAGGCAAACATAATTGGACGTAGTTAAACGAAAAAGATCCAATCCACACAAAGTCATGTGGATTGGATCCTTTTCGTTTAACTACGTCCAATTAATAATCACATAAGCATAGCAAATACAGAATCAGCCTATAATGTTTCCACTGTTAGGACACAGGCCTCCTTTTGGTGCAAAATCAAAAATTAAAATCAAAAGTCATTTATTCAAACTAGGCTGAGAGTCAGCTCTTTTTGAACATCAAAATTACATAAGACAGTCCCCCCAAAACGCCCGCCCTTCACCACTTCTTAGTGCTTTAGCTGGGAAGAAGAAGTGGCGCAACAAACTCCCCAGCAGCACAGCTGTCTGTACAGTTAGAAGAACTTGATTCTATACAGTAGTATGTAATTAACATTACGAAACACAAAAAACATTAAATTTGCCATAAAATTTGGCTCACGCCTATATACCAACAAAACATTGAAAACATAGTACTGAAGTAGAAATAAACTGAATTATACAGGCAAATAAAATAAACAATAATATGAACTAACATAATTATATAACCTGTCAGTAGTCAAGCTAATACTGGTGATAAACATTGTCTTGAGTTAATCACAGCGACCAATAATTATTATAGTTTAAGTAGTAGTTGATAGAATAGTATGCCTTTGAACAGAGGGTGGATTTTACTTTAGATTTAAACGCATTAAAATGCAAATCTATCAAAGAAGAGGGGAGCTTGTTATAAAAAGTTATGCCAAGACCAACAAAAGAGTTATGAACCTTATGAAGCCGGTGAAAGGGAACACGTAGTTTGTCCTTATCCACGTGCGAGGGAGTGAGTCGTTATCCACCACGCAGACCACACGCAGACCCAGTCCGGGTTGGCAGATGAGACATGTCTCCAAATTATTGGTTCTATGACATATCGCCTTCATCACAATGTTTTCTTTCAGCGTTTTGAGAGCAGTGCTATTTAAAATTATACATAAAAAATATACAGTGCCTTTCTAGGTTCGAATCTACGAACTAAACCAAGTAAGTCGCAGCCGTTACTGGGCGCCCAGTACTCACATTAATAATCACGTTTGCGCCTAATACCAGGAGTGCAGCTAGAAATTGACTTTGTGGCCTAGTCTTAATTCTAGCAATTGTACTAATCGTTTAGAAACCTAGAGAGGGCGTTAACTGATCGTAAATAACCAATAAACATTGCTTTTAACTTTGACGCTAGTAAACGTCGGTTGTTATTGATATTAGGAGTTTCATTTTGACTCATAGACAGGTATAGTCACCCATTTTCCTAGATGTTGTAAAATAATAGATTATTATCAGTTGGAGAATAAGTTGTAGGTAACTTGAATGGGGTTGGTTGAAGTGGGTAATTTGAACTAACTTGTCGGTCAGTTGGTCTTGTTGTTTCTGGCACGTTAGATGATAGTGAGTCATGATTGGATTTCTAACGATTATGAGAAATTTAGGTTTTCGATGAGATTCTTTTCTTTATTCAATTTAAATCTTTTCGTTGATGAGTTGATGAATGCTACTGAAGGTGCCACGCTCGTAGCCAAATTCTAGGCTGGCTGTATACCTATAGATTGCTATCGATATGCTAAGAAGAAGAATCGATTCGTTTACATCAAGCTTCATGTTTATTATTGTCATCAATGAACTAATGCTAATAAGTCCCAGATTTTTAAAGTGAAAACTTCTTTAGGAGCGTTGAGCACTTTTTGGGTGAACAAAAATCATGGAATTCGCGTCATCGACACAGTACGCTTTCCAGCGAGCTAACGGATGAGTCGCGCGTTGATGTCTTTTACACGTAATTGTTCAAGTTTTCATTTCTGTCGGCACTCCCGGAGCGTCACTGCTTTTTCTTTTATCTTTTTGTGGGGTTGTTGCTGCTTTATATCAATTGCTTTCCTACATGTGTATGATCTTTTGAAATATCAGTAATAACTCTCATAATATTATTATCTTTGATATCATGGCCGAAATTATTTCTGTCAGAATGTCTTGCTTCTCAAAATGAAGATTTATACGAGGCTTATGTTCATATTTTACCTGCATGTTTTATTCCACATAAAATATTCACGTTCGCATCGCTATCGATATTCGGCGGTAGGTCACCGACCGTTATTCGTCAGTAGCTTTTTACTACTGGTGCGCCATCACTACTGGTTTGTACATATTCTCACATAAATATCACAACTTACTGAAATCTTAATAAAATCGCGACAGAATTATTAGTTTCTCACGATCACGAATGAAAATATTTCGATAATCCAAAAAACGGAAACATTGTTTTTAAAGACGATAAAATAAATTCCACTTAATAAATCCGATTCATTTTCTTATGAATCGGATTTATTAAGTGGAATTTTTACGTGGAATTACGAGGAATTGTTACGTGTTTTATTTTTGTTGAAACCATAAAAACTGAAACAGTCGGCTGAATGTCGAGATCGGAATAGTTTCAATTATCTAGAATAATTGAAACTATTCCGAGGATTTGAGGAATATTGGACTTTTGGGTATTAAAAGAATATAATTATGACAAAAAGATCGTATTGTTTTTTTGCTTTGATTCTATTTCAGCAACAAAAAATGTACCTGGCGACATAAAATAACAGTAGTTGCTCTCTTGTAGTTTTAATCTTACCCTATTGATTATCCGTTAACCTAAATAAGAAACACGTGTCAGAATCCTATTTATGTATTATTTAGTTCGTTCCGGAATGCTGATTTCCCACGAGATCGATTCCGTTTTTATTTCGCCGAACATTGGGACTATTAAATTATTCAAGCTTTAAATGGATTAAATAAAAATTCGAAGTTATATAATAAATAAAAACCGGCGATTTTTTAAAGTGCCGTCTTGCATCAGCCAATACCCGGTAATCGGATTACTCTAATTTATGCAAGATTAAATAATACCTACCTTTGGTTAATTTTATTGGTGAGCGATAATTATCGTGTAAATTAATTTGTAAGTTACCGCAACACATTATTGTGGCCACGGACGGTGGAAGTGTAGTAGGGGCCGCGGTAATGCGTTTGCGCATGATATGAGATGAGAATTTATGGCACAATTTAGTCAATAATGTGTGTCACCCAGTCAACGGAGCTGAGATGTATTGTACGTAAAAAATGTGAAAGAAAGTAGTGTTTTTTTTTGTTGTGAATTCTTTACCTCGATAAATTATTTTGCTTTACCTGCCACTATCTCCGAAATTAATCCTCCTTTCTCCTTAGTTAAAATGGAACTAATTTTTTGTCTTTTGTCTTGGACACCTTGCTATCTAAGCACAGACACTTGTTGCTATTTAAGCACCTTCTATATTGAGGAATATATTTATTATGAGGGGTGTATATGGCACTTTGGGTTCCAAAATTCCCTCTACATCCAGCATAATCATTAGCATAATCAGCCTGTAATGTTCCCACTGTTGGGACACAGGTCGTTGAGAGGCTGTGGGCCGTAATCCACCACGCGGGCCCAGTGCGGGTTGGTAGATGTCATAGTCTTCGAAGTTTTTGTTCTAAGACATGCTGGTATCCTCACGGTATTTTGCTTCACCGTTTTGAGAGCAACGGGGATGCTCTCAAAACGGTGAAAACGCCTGTCTGGGTTCGAACCTACGACCTACAACTCGTCAGTCGCGGCTGTTATCACTGAGCTACCACTACTCTCGCAAATCTAGATCCACTTAAAATCCAAATAAACATCGATGACAAAGATCTTTAAACTAAATTAAAAACAATGGAATGTATCAGCTGTTTTTATTCTTGGATCTTTAAACTAAATTAAAAACAGTAGAATGTATCAGCTGTTTTTATTCTTGGAAGTTGTAAAAGTCAAGTGAGGTAATTGTGTGATAATCATTGTATACAGCATACCTATTAATTATAGCAGCGTTCTTGCGATAACTTCGCGGCATGCGCCTGCGCCGGCTGCAGGCAGTTTTTAATATAGTCCAGTAAACGACCATCTACTTAGTTAGATATTACCCCGTATTCTAACTGCTGAATATAAATGACAGGTTAAATATTCTTAAACATAAAATTTCCAATTTTAACGATGTCATCAGGAATAAACTTTAATGTTTAACTTTAATTAGAAAGGGTTCTTGATATTTCATGTTTTGTGAAAAGATGCAAAAAATTGGCAGTTAAGGCGGAGATTTCTTGAAAACGATCAAAAAGGTGGTTTTTAAAACCGTGTATCTCTTTAACCGTACATAATTTTGAAAGCAAAAAAAAAATGGTACTATCAAGTTTATTTTGCATACAGTGATGGAACTCAAAACATAATAAAACACACTTTAATGCATCAAAAAAATCATCAAAGTCACCTCTTAATTATCTTTAAAATCGGTTTATGCCTTCAATAACAATTATAATTATAATTAAAAATATACCATAAAATTCCAAATGCCAAACTGCATCCAGTGATGGATTATTTGTTATTAAACAGTTAATATCTAATTTGATACGATTTTATTTGCACTTTTACGACGTACGTTTGCTCATTTATTATTCGAATTCATTACAACAGATTTTAACCCATATCGGATTGCAATAAGTACTATTATCGGTCATAACGACATTATTTTAAGTTACCAGGGCCTTAAGTCAGCTGGTGAGCTCTCAGAAAGATTTTCGCCAGCTGTTTATAGTTCACGTCATCAATGAAGTAAAAAAACATGATATTCTTGTAACAAAACAAAATGAATGAAGAAAGTCCCATTAAGAAAGCTTATGAACAAAAGGCAGTCTGATGATTACCCTTAATGGTAAAGAGTTCCCAAACGTTCCACAACAAGCTTAATAATTCAACAAAAAATATTTCAACTAAAATTCCTTTTAAACTACCCATATCAAATTAAATTATACGTATTCCATACAAATTAAGGCGTGGGAATGTCGTTTTTTTGCGAGCAGCCGTGACCGCGATTAGAAGGCTTTATGATACAAAAAATTGAACTAATTATGTAGCTTCGCACTTCAATTTTTTCATTAATTTTGTTAAAAGTGTACATGGTTGTTATTTCTGTGACCTGAAGCTGTTTCACGGGTTGAGTGATTGATGGTTGAAATTGTATCTAATTCCGTCTGTCCATTTGCGAGACTTGCCCAAACATACTTACTAAAGACGATGTGAGAAGGAGCTACAACGTAATAAAAGACTGGTCCTTATTGGCCACTAAGGATCTGTCTTTTTTACTATTAATACCCAGAGAGATTTCAAATTGTCAGAAATGTAGGTAAGGGAGTAATACCTGCCTTTAGGTAACATATAAAATATTCTGTAACTGAATTAAGTAGTAGAACGTTACGTAGTTTTATCAGTGTAATAAACATTCCTTTCAGTTGTAAAAAAAACTTTTTCAGGCGTCCCAGTAAGCTTTAAAATTTTAATGAAACAAAAGTTTCACTTTATTTTGTAACAACTTTAACAATGCTCGTTTATGTTCCTAATTGAATTATGCCTTGTTGTCTGTAACTAACGAACCTTTTGTCAAAGCTTTGACTCGCACTCGAGTTGATAAGGTCGAAAATAAAAATAACGGATGTAAAAATGAACTTGTTTTGGGCACTTCTGATTAAAATTGTGTTTAACATCTCTATTCGGTACCCTTTTACTATGGAGATAGATGCTATAAATTTAAGTGCAGGGTCGAGTATTCTTTCTGGTAGGTATTGTAATTATGTCCTATAAAATCATCTAGTGATTGGATTCGTACATAACCTTTACTACATGATGATGTGTTGCTCCATTTATTTTTTTGTTCAACCCTTTGTTCTGCATCCATCAATTGAAGGTATTAGATCTAGCATCCATTATGCGTACAAAATAAAAATACTAAGAGGACAATACTCGCATATTATTAAGCTCATAATTCATTGTTATTGTACCTCCCTGACCTTACCTTTTTTAGCTTTATCAAAAGAGGTAAATGATCAAAGATCTGAAAACCTAATAACATAAGCAGGATCTTACAAGCTCGGCCGATGACAGCGGCTTTCGCTCCAAAATTAATGGCAAGCGTAGAAATTAGTGCACCTGCCCCTACGCAGCTATGCTCGTACGTTACGCTCCACGAGATTCTTGATTGGCGTTTTTAGCATAATGCTATACAATTTTAAATATAGTTGTCAAACAAACTGGAACATGAGATTAACGTCTGTGGTGTGCAATTATTACTTCAAGATCTAGGCGCCGATGTTTTATGATCTTCATTAGCTAGTACCACGTTTAGTTTAGTATGTGCACGGTATTTATCGAAGTCAGTTTTTGTTGAGATTTTAAGTGGTCCTTTGAATCTCGGCCATATTTGTCTGGTCTTTTTGGATAATTGCGCGGAGGGCGTCATAGATAGAAAGGAGAATTTCTCAAAAAATTAAATCGACGTAGTTACCTACCATTTTATTGCTAGTAACATTTATTATATTTATCGTTCAGTAAGTGTCAATTTCTTAAATTAAAGGTAAAAGTAAAGTTTCCGTACAAAAAGACCAAAAAATATGACCCCTAAAGTAGGCTTATGTGTTTGCCCCCAATTTTTGCAATCGTCACCTACACTATCGGTTGTCATCGATGACCCGACAAGTAGCGGCTGCTCAATACTGAACAGGTTCCCGACAACCTGCTCAACCACTCACTGCGGTTGATTCACAAAACGTTTTGTTTTGTGGGTCGTGGATCTAAGAAAGGAGGAAGATATGACATCACTTTGTATAGTTCTACTGCAAAATTACACGGTTAATGAGTTGTTGTGATTTTATGACCCAAAAGATTTTGCAGAGTAGCCTATTTAGTTCAATGGAAGCATTTATATCGTTCAAAAAATCAATCCACCTTGCTTTCTAAGAATAATAATATTAGCAGAGCTCCTTGTGAAGGGGTTAGGGGAAGTACTATCACGATACCTATCTATGCCTGCAGCTAAAGAGAACTACTATGACGTGGAGTGTAGGTGGCGGGAATTTACACTAGAATGAGACATTTAAACTTTGTACCTACGGTCTACGGAATATTTCCAAGTTATTTAAACAAAAATATTTAAAGTGACAAAGTATAGTTTTTAAATAATCCGTGATTGACCGTGTCATGTCTCCCTTTCTAAGATCTCTGTCAAACTCTTGAATGAATGAACTTTGCTTACGCGTCTAACGGTTCCTTAATGTCGTTTGTGGTGACAATTTGGAACGTGTTAAAGTCATTTATCAAATCAATTGTTTTTTTGCCTGTAATGAGGTTTTAGTAAGTCACAATCATACATCATGCTTATGATCTCTAATGACAGAGTCACAATACAATGAATACTAAAGGTATAATTGAAATCACGTTTGGCACAGATGGACTTAGAGGTGTACAACTTTATTATTTGGGTTATTAGTACATCGTGTACATTTGTTAAGTTTCAGAATTATAAAGAAGTGAGAAATATTATCCACTTATCATAGTGGTTCTTCAAAAATAAAGAGCGTTACGATAGGTAAGTCATGGGATGTAAGATACAATAAGAAAAATTGTTGCGAAAGTACTAAATGTTCTTTCTATATTGAAATGTATACATTTTCAGTATCTACCAGTAATATATTGTTCAGTATATAATGTGTGAGTAATTTATGCGGCCTACCCAAATGTCCTTTCTTTGGTATTGTTCGTCGAATCGTTGAGCTCCTAAAGTTCTGAGTTGAGCTGCACGATTAGTGACAAATGTATGCACTGACTAGAGAGGTCCACTCAATCTGTGTGGTTCTTTCCTCAAAAGATCCTTTCAGACACCAATCTACATGGTCTTCACATGATCTGACCAAAAACAACTCTGCACTTTAAAAGAGACTGTGGTCTTTGAGTTTGATTCGGCCTTTCTTCTCCGAGTAGTCAGATAGGAAACGCTGACCTCGTCTAGTTTAAAAAATATGATCGACATGTAAAAGTGTTTTTACAAATCTACTTACAAAATAAAATCATTTATCAATATTTATATTATTATTTATGTACACTTAATGTGATATTGTGATATAATTTTTATCGGACACTAACACATCAAGGCTCTTTCAGTTATAATTATAAACATATGCTGATAATTCGTTAACTTTTTCAGTACTAATTATAACTTGTAATATTGAATACCAGTTGTATTTGTATGTCGCCGGTCACCGATCTCAACTTTACATAACGGAAACTATAAGGAAAACGAAAAAGCACCTAAAATCCGAAATTCTCAATAAAAATATCGTTGAAACAAATAAGGACGCGGCAATTGCTTGTTAAGCGCCTCTTGCAAGATTACTTTCCATATTTATTGTGAGCTTGGTACTCTCACCGGCAGAATCTGCCATGTAGGTCATTATGTCGCGTCTCTGCGTTCAATTTTGCTAAAGACCTTGGTATATTGGCGAGGAATCTTTTCGTAATGTCAACTACATGGAAAAAAGGATAATAGGACCATTTACATATTGCCATAATAAACAGGTAGTATTTTTGACAGTATAAACGAAAGTCAAGGAAAGAGTAGTGCTTTTATACATACATAAACTCACGCCTTGTTCCCAGGAAGAAACTACATAACGCCACCTACTATGATAATTAAATACTTCTTTTGCGCCTCGTTTTATCATCATCATTTCAGTCGAAAGACGTCCACTGCTGGACATAGGCCTCCCCCTAAAGGGGGGTTTTGCCATAATCGCCACGTTTGGCAGGCGGGTTGGCGATCGCAGTATGGTGGTCAAATGCATAGAGAACGCTGCTGCCCATTCTGTAGTAAGTCCCTTAATCGCCTACTACGACACCCACGGGAAGAAATGGGATGATGCTATTCTTTTACATCGGGCACCACACCACCACCACACCACCTCGTTTACGGTCATATATCTGAGGCCCTAGTATGAGTTTCATTTAACCATCTCGATCAAACGCAGTGAGCGCGTTCGGCGCTCCGATTGGTCCTTCACCAATCCAGGACCAATCGGAGCGCCGAACGCGATCACTGCGTTTGATCGAGATGGTTAAATGAAACTCATACTAGGGCCTTAGGTCATATACGCACGCCAGTTGCGAGTACTACGTACCTAATATTTCTGAAGAACATCACCGATAAGCTCTCCACCGCACTGGCGTGCTCAAATGACAGCTGAATTACTTTGACACATGCCTTTCACAGTGTCACAGAGAAGGGGTCGGAGTTCCATCAGTGGGCTCATAATATGCTGATTACGGATCCCGGGAATAACCTTACTATAAAATAAACAAGTGTTACAAAACGAAATGCAAGGAAACGATGGCAAAGTAACTTCTAATAAAGTTATTTAATAGCTTTTCCCATTAATGGCGGTGGTGTACTAATTGTAGCGTGTTAGGAGGTGTCTTGAAATGTCGTTAAAGTTTGATTGATGATGATTTGCAAACCTATAATGTAGTTAATGGTTGTTAACCTGCGGAAGCTGCAGCTACTGGTAGCATGTAGGAGAAACTTCTAAGTTAATTTACACTTGCGGCTTTCGTTTAGAAGATCGGCTTATCAGTGAAAAGTGAGTCTATTTGTTTTTTCATAGTCATTGGACTAGCTATAACAGTAGAGTAAATATAAAAGTCGCACCGGTTGACCGATCAAGTTGCCGCGGTTGGTCCGCGGATGGGTGACCATCTTTACATACGGACATCCCTCCGTGCCTCGGAAAGGACGTTAAGCCGTTGCCCGTTGGGCCCGGCTATCATTCGAGAATCTTTGACAGTCGTTACGGGACGTCAGAAGTCCAAAAGTCTGACAACTCTTACCAAGGGGTATCGTGTTACCCATGTTCATGTAAAATACTGGTCTCCAGCTGCACCCGGTTAGACTGGAAGCCGACCCCAACATAGTTGGGAAAAGGCTAGGCAGATGATAATAGAGTAGCAAAGATGACTGACACTGACAGTCGGAATGCTGCCATGCTGAAATGGAATTTAAATTTATTTTCATATGTCTAATACAATAAGGAGGGAAAAAGGGGTTTACAAATGCATTTGTTAAATAACTACAGGATAAGTTTTTAAGCAGTGCGCAAACTGTAACTTTGAATTCAGCATGTCATTCTAGAATCGCAGCGAAGAAAATTTTCGTCAGTTATATGTACAAAAAAAAATTAGCTGTTTCATACAAAAGTCCAATACTTACGCGGTCAAAATGTATGGAACAGCTGATTTTGTTTTGTAAAACCGACGACAAATATCTGCGCTGGGTGGTCTAGAATGATATGCTGAATTCATGGTTACAGTTTGCGCACTGGTTAAAAACTTATCCTGTATATGACGGAGTTATGCCCGAACGTACATAAAAATATATATAAAGATACCGAATTGATAACCTCCTCCATTTTGAAGTCTGTTAATAATAAAAAGGTTCTATATGAAGGCGTCGACTGTAAAAGATAAGAAAAATTTGGAAAGCGAACTGTACTGAGATTGTAATGTCGATAAGTTTTTACTGATAATAATTAGCTTTCGCCTTTTAAATTAGGAGTCTTATTTAACGATGTAATTAACGTCGATATGTTTTATCATCGATTAAGTAACTACAGTTGTAATTGTATCGATCAATCAATCGGTTTATCGGGATCGATAAAAATAGCCCCAGTATCTACTGTCAGGTGTTCAATATCCGTCCATTTAAATTGTTTATTTTTGGGGCGATTTTTAATTAATAATTATGTTATATACTGTGTCTGCAATGTCTATTAACATACATAAGTAAGACTGTAATTCGAATAAGAGGGTTCTGAGTTTTACTCTTGAGACTTAACACCAATACGCTTATTATTTTTGATTCTTATGTATGCACTTTTTCATCATATCGATGATTCCATGGTAACTGGTTCAAATCCGGCTCGAAGGACAAATCTTTGCGATGGGTCCTACAGTGCGCTGGATTAGAAGGTGGAAATCTGACATGATACTATTCATTGTTAAGATGGACGGTGAACCATGATGGAAGTATTTAAATAAAAATACTATATTCCACTGTCAAAAGTAGCGAGTACTGAAGTCTACTCAGGCAATGCTTATGCTTTAAATGAGGTTGGACCAGAATTTGGCCACCTCAACAGCGTTAGCGTTGGCGTCGCAAAGATATTCGAGTGCAAGTGCGTTTGTTCGCACTTAATAAATAACTACTACGTACCTAGGAATATATCAAAACACGACAATACAATAGTTATCAGTGTAAATAAACGTAAACAGGGAAAACAGATGCCCTTTCCATCACAATTATTACGAACTATGAATAGTTTCCGTAACCAATAAATAATGATAATTTCGCGCACATGTTCAATCATAGTCTGATTGACACACTTATGAGTCATTCTAACAACTTTGTCACACAATCGGTGTCAATACACTTTGGTGCGCCGGCGCACGCATTGATAGTACTACTGTTATGTTTCTCAGAGCACAACTGACTTATACTTTAAAAAAAACCTGCAAATATGCGCGTGAAGTTTGCATTCTTCTCAAGTGACTTTTTCTAGAACAAGGTCTTTTTTTTTAATAATTGCGCGGTGTTAATAATAATTCACTTATTCATAAGGCTTTCATAAAATACTTCATTGACACTTGTAACAAGTTCTTCGTAGAATAACATTTATCATCATTGCTTTCACGTGAAAAGCGCGTGAGTTTTTCATTCATAGTACGGTCAGCAGTCACAATTGGGTGCGTCCCCAGACCTTGCGCATTTCCTCTGCTTTGTCACGCGATGCGTACTACCAATTGCAGTGTTTTGCATACGCTGCAGACCGAGGTATGCTATCACACCCCACGTACTAATACAGGTATGCATGTATGTGCAAAAGTTACATTTCACTCGTTTTATTTATTTTTTAAACTATTATCTTGAACTTTTTTTTTTTGGGAGGGACATCATCATTAGGAGGGTGTGTCAGACTTTTACTGACTAAAACCCACACTTGTTCCCACAGTTGCCTGTGTGCCAGGGGCCGCGGTATCTCTTTCGAACAACCCGCACCCCTGGCAGGCATCGGCCCTTCTGGGCCCCATCAGTTGGTGCTGACATCTCTTTAAGGCGCGCGTGGAACACAACGCGCCGTTGACCCGGGCTTGGTCCTTACCGGACAGCGAGCTACCCATTACTTGCCGTCCGCAAGCCCGCGTCTATCTTGAACTGTTGAGTTGGACAACTTTAATAAAGACTGGTCCTTGACTGCTATGGACAGAGCGAGGTGGAAAGCGTGTAGAGAGGTGATTGCCCAACTGTGGGATAATTACCCCAAATAAAAAAAATCGCTGGATTTCCCGGGAAAACTCCCCCAAATCTTTCCAGGAACCCTTTCACTGCACCACCTCTAAGTTTGATTTAAAATCTTTACTATTTCACGTTCACCTACTCCTTTATGTAAGACAGCATCATGAATTTGACATAGGAATAAAAATAATGCAGATAAACAGCAAAACTCTTTCATATTTTTTAAATAATATTTGATCAATTTAATGACGTCATGCTCGTCTATGTTTGCGGATGTAGAAGCGTAGGTACGCTTCTCATGTACTAAATGCGCAAAAATCATAAGGAAAGTACTTACAAACATACCTACCAAATTCACCGATTGTTTCTAATCAAAGAATGATTGAGCACAATAAAACAACTCGATGCTCTGACATTGAAACAAGTGAAATTCTAAACCTCCTCACGATGTGTCAATAACTATTCGTCTACAGATACAAAACAACAGTGCACAGTAAAAGCAAATTCAGAAATCCCACAGGGTACAAATCAGATATCATGAAGACCAATTTGTGCTATGGTTCTCTCAATGAGCTGGATTGGAAGGTGGAAATTTGACAAGACACTAGTCACTGTGAAGATGGACGGTGGACCATGGTGCAAGTACTTAAATGAAATACTATATTTCACAGTCAAAGGCAGCGAGTACTGAAGTCTACTCAGCCTACTGTCTTATACCAGTTCTGACTTAGATCTCGTGTGAGCTTATGCAATTTGTGACTACAGTAACTTAAATTTTTGTTCAAGGATAGTGCAGAGATCTTTGGTTTTTCTGCTTCCTCGAACAATAACATACATATACATCATTGAAGATTTCCTGGAGTTTAAAACCTTGTAATCATGCCTAAGTCTGCCTCTTAGACCTAGTATCAGTTTTTTTTTTGGAAGGACTTTCTCAGGTCCACCTAGAAGTTTTTCGGGTGCTTAACCGGATTTGCCTGTGGCTGCTCCAATTAATGAATGCCTCCAGCTAGGGCTTTCGAACTTAAAACTAAGCGACCATACGCTAAGGGCAGCCCCTGTGGGATACGGACCTCGGCTAGATAGGAGTGAAAAAAATGGGGAGGAAGCAGCCACCATACTATTTGGCAAGCAGTTTTTTGACCGTAGCTTTCGATTTAGCTCGTGGTCCTTCTGTACTATCTTATTCTGTGACAAGTCTGTCCGTCGCACGAAAGCGAACTCAATCACTTTCATCTCAGCTTTTTGTGAACCACGTAATGAACAACACCAAAAGATATTTTGCATCTATGTGGTACATCTTTTTTTGCTGTCAAATAAATTTGGGCACCTTGAAAAAGTTTTGGTAAGGTGCGTGGTGTACTAAAAGCTATATTTTGTACAAACAACAGGTTTCATCAGTATTCGGTGTACGCTAGCTCTGAGTCTATCTGCTATGTGCTTAGTTTTTCATAGCAAAAGGCTTTCGTTCTTTTGTGAAATCTGGAAAACAAGGTACGATTATGAAAAGGCAAATGTGTTTGCACTGAAATGGAAATATAACCTTCAATGCACTGTATCGAACTAACTTTTATCTCTACTCAAGTTTTAAGGCACGTTCTACTTTTAGCCCTTTTTGATTTTCATAAGTATGAACCCAAGACCGACCATCTATCAAGGCAGAAGCCATACATCATCATTCATCATCATAATTTCAGCCGGAAGACGTCCACTGCTGAACATAGACGTACCCCAATTTGGGGAGGATTGCCATAATCGCCACGCTTTGCAGGCGGGTTGGCGATCGCAGTATGGTGATAAAATGTATAAAGAACGCTGCTGCCCATTCTCTAGTAAGCCCCTTAATCGCCTTCTACGACACCCACGGTAAGAGATAGTATGGTGCTATTCTTTACGTCCGGTACCACACGGAACAACCATACATGCTTGCTACAGTGTAAAAACGATCTATCTCTTCACCATCTTCCACTGGACAACCAACCTAACACATAACCAGTTTTCACTTCTACCTGTTGTCCGTACTCCATTAATCAGCGCGATGAACAAAAACATTCATTTTATTAAACATCATTATACATCAATTTATTTACAAAATGACTCTTACTTTGTTTTAAATCGTATTAAAGCTCAAATTACCGTGATAGCCCATTGTTAGGTTGTATGTAGCTATTCTTCTGATGTGATTAATAATCTGTGGTTCTGTTCTTCCGGACCATATTTTCCAATTTGAAACTATTATGCCACAGTTATCAATTGTCCTTTTTGTTACGTGCTTGCGTGATGTAATATTGATGAGGAATAATTGTAACGAAAGTGAAGGCGGCTTGTATGTGTAGTGTGTTGATCTCATTAAGGATTTTATTCGGAGGTTTTGAACTGTTATTAATTCGATATTTACTTTTATGGCGACTCCGTTTTGTAAAACTATCACTATTGGTCCTTACCAACGCCCTGTAACCATTATGTAATCCAAGGAAAATCCTTGAATACTTTAACAGGCTAATTTAGTCTAATCCCACTTAGGACTTGCCAGCCGAATCTAGAACCACTCACTCAACCAAATTCGCAAGCTTCACTTCTATCTCCAAAAAAGTCGTGCCACACGAAAGTTTCGAACCAGCATGTTATTTTCAAATATTTATAAAACTGAAATCGTTTTGAAAGTTCCACATTTATTTAGTAAATGCTACAATTTCACCTGTAGGTAGTTACTTTACTTTCGATTGTTTGGTATTTTATTGGGCAATTTGGGCATTACACACGCGATAATTTTGTTCACTACACTACCGACTTAAGTGATAAAATTATTTAATACCTCTCTCCAAAGGAAATTGCTGTTTACATTGAGTTTCTTGTTTGCTTACTCTTAAATGTCTTTATTGGAGATCGAGTTAATGGACTAGTTTTACCTTAGATGGAGGTGGGCAGAAGTAGGATATTGCTTGCTTAGGATTTTTATACTAGAAAAGTCAATTTAGATCTTACAAGAAAGGTAAATTAATTTGCTAGGTATGGAACACGTTGTCTAGTTAAATTCATTAATGCATTTACTTTCTCTCATTGACGTTAAACCATCATTTATCTTATCTATGCTGACTCATATCCAAAACGCACAAGAAAAACGCTGATGATGAACGAAATTGATTTACCATTGCGATTGCTCGTCAAAGAAAGTGACGTTCAGCGTATCTTTGTCATTCTTCTTCCAAAGTTCATTCACTGGCCTACGATAGTACGATAAGACGTCATTGTACGGAAACCGAATCTTATTACAGCACTCGAAAGTTTTTAATTATCACTGCCAATCCCATTTAATAAACTAACACAAACTTAACTTTACCGTCCTACAAATATTTTATCTCCACCTTCCCTAACAAAATTCTGTTTCGTGACAGCAAATAGAATTTGTTAATCAAATGCTTTATTAACGCCAATGAAAGCATAATACGTAACATTACAAATTCGCATCGAGAGTACAACTTTCTTCGTACTATTGTAGCTACAAATAATTAATACAGTCCAGCCTCCGGGCCAGTCGGGATACGTGTCGATAGAATCTCACTTGCTTTCATCTACCATTGTACTAACATTGGGCGCCTTTGTGTCTAGGTTTCACTATCATTTGGATATATCCTGAGGTATGCAGCATAAATGTCACCTGGCAGCATTATGATAGTAGTATTTTCAATAGGTGTTCAGCTGAATCAATATAATCCTTCGATTTCACTTCCTTTGTCGTTCAAGAAGAGTGTAATGTTCTAAGACTAGTTAGGCGATAAGTCGAAGATATGGGCATCTAAACAGAAGATGCTTTGAATACCTGATTGTATAAAACAGCTTATTATTGTAAGAATTGAGTTACATTCACGGCTATGGAAATACCAGTTCGCTACGAATAGAATAAAGGGGTCGTCCATGATATACATTACATTGCTCATGAAATGCACAATATTGATAGTTTGAAGTTTATCTGACCCTAGTAACAATCCAGAAAATTTCCCGAAAGGCAACGAAGACGTTAATTACAAAGAAAAAAGTGCAATTAGTCAAATATAGGCAGCAATTACAGAAACAAAAGTATCAACTCAATTAATACCTTGTTCGATGTCCGCAGTCGTAAAAATGTCATACTTATATGGCAAGACATCCATTAACAAGCCGAACAGACAACTCTAATAGTGTCGATTATAATCAGACACAAAGCGAGCATTAGAATGAAGACAATACAATCTGTTCGTGTCCACCTACGCGCACTCTTACGCATTATGTGGCGGAAATTCCGACATCTGAAGCTCATAACTTCTCCCTGTTTTGGAAAAAGCAAGAGTGCATCTGACAGCTATTTAACGTGTCCACTTTCGTATCTAATAAATGGTCTTAGAATTTAGTTTAGATTCGACTTCCGGATTTATGCAGTTCACCATACTGCACTAAGTTTTTAGTCTGAAACCTTATTGAATTGACTCAGCAGCTGAAAGGAATTGGCGATCAAATGCTTGATGTAAACCTCCGAACCCGTACAATATTGTCTAACTTTGAAACTCTCAAGCTGATCGTATTAAACCCTGAGGGTCGGTTCACACCGAGACACGACGCTGCGCGCACTTTTTAATATAGCAACAGAATATTTAACTTATTTACAACACGAAAAGGTATAACTTCACTACGAGCGCGAAAGCGTGTCGAAGAACGCTGAGACGCACCATATTGAGCAGTCCATATACCATAATGTGAAGTAAATAAGATTTATTTTGTATCGTGATCTTAAAAAGTGCGCGCAGCGTCGCGTCTCGGTGTGAACTGACCCTTGACAGTAAACCTATTACAACTAATTCAATATTGGTATTACCCAACGTTGTGTGAAAACGGTACAATTTTCGCGTAACTCATATATAAGTAGAAAGGCGTTGGCAGTTGGCACGCGATCGAGCCATCTTTTACCTAATTCAGCAATTTGCCCAGTAACAGCATCAATTTGTGTCATTGCGCTTTCGTAAATAACTGACGTAGATGAAGATGAATTAGAGGAACATATGGATTGAACTTTTAAAGTAGGAAGTGCTTCATTATGGTCAGTTGCTTACGTTTCTGTAATCTTACACGTTGATATCTACTTCTCACCATTTGCTTCTGCGAAATCATTTACTTTCGTAGTTCACTTTACTGATCAATTTTCTTAAGCAAATCAAAATCGCTGTTAGCGTTGCCGGAAGCAGTAGTTACTAGTTTGCGTTGGATGTATTGCTCATCCAATTGATATAATAGTTTCTTCGTTTCCTAAGCAAATGGCATAGTAACTACGGGCATGCTCCCTTTTTTGGCAATTGCCATATCTAGCAGGTCACTGCTATGTTTGGCTGATGACGACATAATAGTAATAGTTATAAAACAAACAAATTATTTACCTCCAATTATAACATCTGACAAATTTGCATATGTATAAGTGGGCGCCACACGATACCATATAGGTCGAGTTGTTCCTCCCACAATGAAACCCAGGTGATTTTCACCACATAATACTAAAGCTAGAAATCAAAAGTCCACTTTCGCTATCGATTCGGTGTTAATTAATACAAAATAAAGCAATCTCTAGCCAATTGGACAATGGAAGTGTATATGTTGAATTTTAATTTGGCTTGATGAGTCGTTTCACAGGTTTGAAAGCGATTTCATGATCGTTAACTTTGTTGTCTTGTTAACAGTTTCACATTTTGAGTGTCTTTTAATTGCCTACTTTGACATTGATTCATCCTTTAGATGGTCATCAGCCAATAGCAGTCATACGCTGCGTATACCCGTAACTCTACATACAGAAAATATAATTTTTTAGAGGAATTTACACTTGACTATAGTCAATGTCACCGAATAGCTGTTGTTATCCTCCATTGCTTCTTTTCAGACGTTACAGCAAATGTTACCGAAGTAAAGATAAATTCTGAAACCTGTAATTCTAATAAAGGTTTTCCACTACTGCAAATTCTTAAATTCTATTGCCATTGTTAGACCTTGTACTGCATCAATATTGTGTTCGACCATCATGCAAAAACAAATTGCAATACTTTACTCCCTGTTAATAAACCTGCCATCATTGTATCACAACATGTGAAATCATGTCTCTGAACAAAGCCACAGCTGAGAATAATATTAGTAATGAAATTTTAAGTGATGACGCCGTAGTGCATAATGCAGACTCTCAGGTTCATTAATATTAGTTGTTTTATAGCTTCGTTGAGGATTTATGTGAGAAGAAAGTGTTGAAGTGTACGAACGAAGCTATATGGAAGCAAGCACTTAATTGAATCGAGAACATGGTGTCTGTTTTTCTGTTTTATTAAATCTAATTTCCATATCAAATAACTTAGACTTTTAGATATATTAATAGACTTTCTTATGTTTGTAGGAACTAATTAATTAAGTGTTTGACTGTAAAACTTATTTATTGCTCAAGTCCGGTTATTAGGAGCTGAAGCTTTTACTTTTTACATCGAGGAAATCATTAATTGGATAGGTTCCGTGGGAAGCGGTATTGGTTTTAAGGATAATTTCTAATTGGTATGCCAAATGCAGACAACATTGTAAAGATTCCACTTGCAGACAATAAAAAAAATAAACTGGACCGAAATTAAACCAAAAAACCACGATAAATTTTCAACACATCTTCGTAAGACTGCTGAAGTAATCGGAACAGCATCTAACCATTTACGAAGAAAAACAAACAATGTGTCCCATTGTTATCATATCTGCTGGTATGCCTTACAAAATCGTCACGGGGATATCGACGGGTGTCTTCGATTGACCCCTTATGTCATGGATTCGAATTATTTGCACAACAACCGCATTATCCGCTGTTTGGTATTGCAAAAATATTGCAATAATATTTTTGTTCTCTTCGCATATTGTCTGTTTTGTTACGACATCGGAATTCTGTTTTAAAGATGTCATCTTTAAGTAGGTTTTTGGTTATTATAGTTTTGGTCCAGATGAGTTTGTGAGTCAGTAGGTCGATTGAATTATTTTGCAACTTCCTTATGTTATGTATCCTTAACCTCGGTTTTTTGATCAAATTCACGTGAAATCCAGTAGAGCGTTCTTAAATATCTCTCTTCTTCCATATTAAGATTTTTTCAGTCAGACTATCATAGTACATATATATCTGGTTATTTCCTACAGTTGAAATGTTTTCCTAATTTTTATAGTTTTTTTTTACCATTATCATCATAAACATTGATATCAATAATGTCAACACAAAAGGTTCGTTATACATTTAGGTCCACTTTGTTTTGACATACCTTCGTTTAATAACATGTGTAAGCCATTATGTGTCCATTGTTTGGTCGCTGTCACTCAGCCGTGACGGTACTTCCTTCCGTCCTGAAGGGTGTAGCTGTAATTTAATTATGTGCGTTTGACATGCTATGTTTACTCTTAGTAAATGTACCTTGTACTGCTTGTGGAGGATCTGTAACTATTAAAGGTTCTTTAATGTTCATTTATTTATCAAGCCAGTAATCATTGTCTATGTTTATCCTTAATGTAGGGTCATCAATAGTACCTAATTCCATCTTTTAGTCAAGACAAGTATTTATATTTTACTGTTTTGATTCCGATCTATGCACTGTTTTATATGCAAGCAGAGGATTAGACTTAGGTCTTGGTTTAGCTTCTGAAAAATTACCTACTCAGTGCACGATCTTCTTCATGGTCCACTTTTGTATGTTAGCTCATTTCAAAAGCTGTCGTTTCTTCAACTCGTTACAATACTACATCATCATTTGCATATTATCTACCGACATGCTGTACTCCTGAGATACCTTCCATTCTATTTCAAGCAAGTGCGCATAGATTACAATATTCATCATAATTACTTTTATCTCACTTTTTATAACGATTACAAACAAAATCACTGAGAAAGTAATTCGCGAAAGCGTATTAGCATTGCAATTATGACGTTGGAATTCAAAAAGTTTCCAGGGAAAGACGAAAAGATTTACGTTTTGATAAGAGAGTACTTACTGCGAATTAATATTATGATCTCACCTTTCCCTTATACATTGTTGCACAACAGTGTCCGTGAGAAGTTAAAT
Source organism: Polymixis lichenea (assembly GCA_949091785.1). NCBI lineage: Eukaryota > Metazoa > Arthropoda > Insecta > Lepidoptera > Noctuidae > Polymixis > Polymixis lichenea. The sequence continues at coordinate 4,118,563 of OX420937.1, forward strand.
AATGAGACATTGTAGATTTGACGCAGTCACTGCTCTAAGCGCAGAATATTTTGTAGTTGATTTAGCAGAATGTTTGTTTACATTTCGTTTTCTTTTAGGTAGAATTGGAAGTCAAAACCTCTGCCTTCTAATAGTCTCACCAAGGGCCTTCGATTTTAAGTGGAGTTGATTGGGAGCAGCATTCTTTAATTGCATGGATTCAGATAATACTTTATTGTTATTAGTAATCATTTCAAACGTGACGATTATGCAATAATCGCGTAATTATTTTTGCTATATGAGTTGAAATGAGTTTTATGTAGCTCTTACGATATTAATTTCACTACACTCATTCTCTTATTACGAAACCCTTACGACAATGTTGGTATCCCTTTCATAAAAATAAAAGAGATCATCTATTTCTAATGAAACTATCAATTCATGTTGAAATCGGCGCACGCACTGTTTTCGACGCGCGCGCTTTATTTACTAACAAAAGATCTAATATGATATTGAATAACAACGACAGTTGCATTTAGTTACATCATTGGCGCCGACGCGGACTCGCAGCGCTACAATTGAGCTTAGTAGGCAAATTCTATTAGGTATATAGAATAAGTGCATACGTTTTCCATTATCCTTAATTTGCAGTTATTTAAAGGGGAAATTGTAGTAGACAATTCTACCTTTCACATTAGGGCTATGCAAAAACTATTCAGACACTCCTCTACCTCGTTTCGTTGGGTAGCTTATTATTATTTCTGCTAAGTATGTATACTATAACAGAGAGTCCAGCACCCAAATTGCGTAACTCACTATTAATCAGAATCTGGATCATTTCGAATGTTTTTGAACCGTCAAAATGAAACCTATTCCTACTATCACTAACAGTAGGAATGGGTTGCAATTACCCCGCGGATTGAAAATGATGATGGATGATGGTACTAAGCTAACAGAGCAACTCAACTAGAAAAATGTACCAACTAGATTCTGCAGTCAACAAACTATTTGTCTAACCTCAAAAAGTCCATTACAATTCCATTCCGTGACTTTCACACGACACAAACTGAATTTACTCTCGTATCACACGTCAGAGACACAGACAATACCGTCATATTCCCATACGCATCGTGAACGCTATTCAATTACCGGGATGTCGTGGTGTCAGCGATGTGAAGCCCGATGGCAGGGATGGAGTTCTTTGATAATGCAAAATGTTTTGCGTCTCTGGACGGGGATTTGAGGTTTATTAAGTTTAACGGGAGGTTTTTTTTTTAAATATGTAGCACAAAATAGTAATATTAATACGATTTTTTTTGTAGCTGTTATATTGAGTAAGGATAAGGACAACAGGTACTGGTCTAAAATAAAAATAAAATACAAATAAAGGCCAAAAGCAAAGAATACAAGAAAGAACTTCAATGCAGTTATCAAACTGTTGTTGTTTGTTGCTAAAGTTAATGACGTACCTACAAGTTTTTAGGCCATGGACAGGCAAAAGTAGGTCAACAATATAGGAAAGGCAACCAGAATCGATACCTACGATATAATCTTGATATGGGGGTATTGATGATTAGATCTCGAACTTGAACTTGACATGGTGGTTAACCTAGTTCCATTAAAATATCCTTATTGGATATTGGAAGTAAATAAAAGTTCAATACCGTATTGAAAGAAAGAAACTTATTTTATTGAGACACAGGAAGTACAAACTAACAGAAAGATCATAATGGTAAAATAAAAATATTAATATAAGAAAAAAGTGAAAACAATAAAATAAATAAAAGGCGAAGAACTATGAGAGGCCGAAAAGGCTCCTCTCTCAGCTTAATGCTGCGATAATTGTAAAAAAAACTACTACCGCAGCGCTGGTATTGCGATAGGGCCCGCTGTGATGCCACGGACACACTTACGGACAAACAACTAATCCATTAAAGGATTATAAAAATAAACGATTGCAATATCTTACTAATATATAAATATCATTAAAATTTTATAAGGTGGCTAGATCCATATCAAAGCATCCATTGTTTTTCTCCTAAACCTTGATTTTGTAAACGACAATGTTGATAAGAGAAATTGTATTGATAGTATGAAATTGAAAAACGAACTCCATTAACTTCAGCTATTGTATTTTTCTATATTTGTGTAAACAGTTGCGTTTGCGTGATAATTTGAGACCGTTGCATCTGTTGCGTTCACGTGTCGCATGTTATACTATTTGAGATGCCTGTTATACAACCCGTGGAAGTTTGAAGTATATTCCAGTTTCATTGTATGTTTATTATTGTTATTGAGCTCAGTTTAATTAATAAAATGCTTGATTTTCTCTTCTTTATAATCATCCCATCACAAACTACTGTAGCCTGACGAACGTCTTATCCAAATCCACCACACGTAATAATATTTTCTATTAATATCGTCCAAAATCTGGTGAAATAAACACAATTAGCATTTTTTGATCACAGATCATCTTGCAATACCACTGTATTTTGTTATTAACAAAGGTTACTTTACCCCTTCCAGCAGCTAAAATATGTTTTTGATCTCTTTTAGTCACAGTTGTCTCTTTCTACTCAGGTATTCTTATTCTGCCCTTGTTTTATTTCACCTTGCTAATTGAGTCTGTACCAATATTTATATCTTCATCCTCATGCGCAGTCTCATCAGGGACATTTATCGTACTGCCAAAAACAATCACAAAAATAAATTTCTAAACATTATGACGAAACAGTGTGTAACTTCCAACAAAAACGTCAAACTTCAATAAAAATGCAATAAGGCCATTGAACCGAAATTTAAATTGTAAAAACCCGTTGATAACAAAAACAGTGACAAAAGAAAAACAAAACTAACATTAATAAACAAACGGGCGCGGCGGTGTGCTGATGGCGTTAAATTGTTTTTAACGGTAGTGTTAGTACAAGTAGAGGAAGATTCTGTGTTCTTAATAACCATATCTGTCAATATGCTAAAGTGTGAAGTGGTAGGTGACAAAAATGTGTGAGAAAATGTAAAAGCAAGTAGGTATCTCACAACTGTATCGAAAAATAAAAAAGACTACTATGAGAGATCTGAGAAAATGGGTCATGAAAATAGTCATGGAGAAAAATTAAAAACATTTTATACTAAAATGACTTCCAACTACTGAAAGTAGAAAGAAAGCTTCGCCAGCAGTACTATAATAACCTCAACAAAACAATTTACATGCTCAATACTCATATCATAACCACATCTCTGAACACCGTACGCGTATGCAAATCGCGAACGGATACAGCAACAGTGTTACGTAACGCGCTACGAATAGTTCGCGTGTTGACAGCGGGTGACATTCCTGCGCCTGCGCTGCACGCATAACATGCTGTAGTTACCAGTGTCAGGCGCTAACCTAGTCAATTGAAGCATTATCTTTATGGTGGGACGTAAGGTAGAGGAGGTAGCGGGCTTAGAAGTGTAGTGAGTCCACACCAAACAATACATGATTTGTTTTAAGTTCAATGATGTGTAAAGACAAAAGTGTGTATTGACAGTGATAGCACTGGGGTCTTATCTTTAAAGCATTTATGTCCGTTTTCACTACGCAACACGTAAAAGTAATGCCAGTATACAATTGTAGTCTTTGGTAATGCCTAAGGGTGTATTCACGTAGAAAGTCGCGCCGATATCCAGCGCTTGTTGACGCTGACAAGTGCTGGCTGTCAACGCTGGTTCTCATATATTTTTGCCAAATCAGTGACAAGTTTCAATTTGAATTAGCCGTTGCTGTTTCGCACTGGTTTGCGCCGGTTACCAGCTTTTTACGTGAATAGTTGACAACACCCTTATAACATTGTGCTTTTATTATGCAAAACATTAAAGGCTCGTGCAGACTAGCGCGACGCGACGGTCGCGTCGCGACACTCGTAGAACAATTTCTATGAAAACTTAAATCGAAATTGTTCTACAAGTGTCGCGTCGCAGCTGTTTGAAGAAGCCTTTATGTGTCGCGTATTTTTGTGAAAACGGCCATTGGTCACAGTTAGAGCAGTTAAAGCTTCTATTTCGTCGAATTTTACAAGGGCGCCGTGGCTTAGTTGGTTAAAGCGCCTGTCTAGTAAACAGGAGATCACGAGTTCGAATCTCGTCGGGGCCTACACGATGTTGTTCTTTTTGGATATCAAAGAAAATTAAGAGGAGAAATATTTCAGTTTCTTGACGTGTTTATGAAAGTTTCTAGAAATAAATTGACTAATTAGTAACATAATACAAAAACAGCATGAAAATTAACTCCTAAATGGTACTTACTTGTTCATAGCAAAGTTTGTAACTTCTACCATTCCTAACTGAAGTTTTTACATCAGGAAGACTAGTAGTTAGCGACACAAGACAGATCTGCATCCATTCTGCCGTCATTTATTTGCATAGTCACTTTCTATTTCCGCTAGATGGCGCTATTCAGACTACCTGTTGCGTAAGGAGGCTGTGTTTAAGTTTACACGACTTATCTATTGTTTTTTGTAAACAATGCCACCTATAATTTCGTTACTGTTTCTAATTTGCATGCTGAATTTCTGTGTGAAATAAAAGGAAAAGTGTGTCTTCTTTTAGTGAGTATGAGTAGACTTGATTCTGATGTAACATGAGATTTGTGTCTTAAACAATTTTGCTGTGAACAGTCTGCTAACTGCTATAATTAGCACGATGGTAAAATCAAACGATAAAAAGTCGCCACTGGTAAATTGTTTGAATGTAGTTTTGCTTTCACTAAATTTGTGATAAACTCATATTTGAACATACAGGTAATATAGGATTTTATATACTCAGTAAATTGGTTACTTTGTGTTATAATTTAAGTACCTACTGCTGAATTAACCTCAATTAGAAATATAACAAAATTAATGACAAGTTAGTAATGATATCTATAATTTTCTAGATATAATTAAAATTAACAAGATTATTTTATCTTTAGACCCTTCACAAAAAACTCCGCTACGTTGCGTGTCGCAACAAACTATATTTAGTTTTTGAACTCTACATTTGTATCGATATTCTCGTCATTATTTGACATTATACAACACTTGTAATATCGAGTATTTATTAGTGATTCTCATGGAAATCATATCACTTGGTTTAAATAGGTTGATTTTACTTATGTAGATTCTTTTACATATTGTGAATGAGAGAACGTTGTAGGCCTACAGTTTCTATTCTTTATTTTCATTCCTGTAAGTACCTGGTACTTATTGACAGGCCTGCACTGTCCTCCCATGCCTAATATCACTGTCATTTGAAAACATTGTAAAACCCAATTATTTTTAAAAGAGTAACCGTGGAGTTTCTTGCCGGCTCTTCTCCATAGGAAGCGACAAATTGGAACCGTGCATCTAGCTTCTGACGTTTCATAAGTGCCCTTGCAGGTTTATGTGAAATAAAATATTTTGATTTTTTGATTTTGATACATTTCAGTTCTGATTTACAATATGCCTCATTCAATCATCCATCTATTGTATAAAACATTAGCTTCCTCAGGGTTGTCACCACTCAACAAGAGGCACTGACAGCTGTGAGTTATGTTCTCTTGAATATTTAGCAGCTCAGAGACTGAGATTGAGAGCTATTGAGGAATTGTGGCAGCCCTACTAGATGTAAATAAAAGTCGTAAGCTAGACACGAATTGGAATGCTGGCACACTATACATGATTTTTGCGAATGACAAAGAAATGCAGATTGTATTTCGAACTGTTTCTATTTGTTTTTGATTCGACAGGCAAAGGAAACATATCGGAGATCAACTTACATTGTGGTGATCTCGGTGTCTCGTTTTGTTTTTGAACTTTTAAGTCTTCTTGCTTAGCATTGCATTTTTCCCGTAGTTGTGCTAGTTGTTTTTCCTTCTATTTCTTGATTTAAAAACTGGTGGTTATTGCCAGTGGTAATAGGGATAGACTTGATTTGCCCTTTCATAATGGACATTAAACGCAAGAGTTATTTGTCGATAAAATTAACTAATTCCAACGAACAATAGGCGAAAGTTTATGCCTACAGAATGCTAGACATCTTAATTAAAATTCTCATTTCGAACGTGCATATTCAAAGTTTAACATTAATTACCATTCGCCATTGCAATGTTGTATTGTACTAATAATTAATTGTTAATCATTATGTTGGTATCTGCACGATGTCGGTAGCCACGACTGATAAACCATTGAATGTAGACTTTTTTTACGAACAACAGAATTCCTTCGCTTTCAAGCCTCCTTTTCAATATTTAAGTGTTTTACAAACACAATATGACACTGGCCTTCTTTAGAATATTCTTCGTTCGCGCCAGTCCTTTGTAATGCAAATGTATGAAACGATGTGTTCATGTAGATGAGTGTCGGCGGTACAGAAGCGTCGATGTAAGTTACGAGTTTGTAAATTATGATGATTACTGCTTTTGTTAGGGAAATTTGTAATGCACACAGAAGCTGCTTTATGAATCATGGTGTTAGTGATGGTATAGAGTGTAATTATCCTTTTAACCCTAGATCACTAAACATTAGTCTCACAGGCGACACGGCCCCGACGTATTCGCTGTTTAGGTATGTTCCCGACACTCCCCCGCCCCACCGCGCTCAGTATCCTCCTAACTCAGTGTTTTAGTGCCCCGTGCGCATGCATTGCGTCCGTACGTCTTGTACTTCCGGAGTTTTGGCGAATTGTTAGTCTCACGGACTAATGTTTAGTGATAACGTGTGTATAGTGAGTCAAGGTAAGCTTTGAACAATTTTGTTTATTTATTGACTTCTTGTAAAAATAAAGTGATTTTTTATTGATTTCTGAGATTTTTATTGCTTTTGTAATATACTAAAAAACAAGGTGTCATGCATTTAATTAGTGGATCAGGAAAAATGTGTATTTCAAAATATGTAAGCGCGTTTATTCTGTTTTAGATGGATTTGATACGAGATCAAGATAAAATTCTGCAGTTTTTAAATGACTCTGACAATGAGAATGATGACCAAGAACTCGCACGACTACCTGGTGAGCTTTCAGACTCTGAACAAGGAGATAACTTAGAGGAAGACCTCTGCATAAACACCGACGCAAGTGACGAAGAATCTTTGGTATCTTCTGATGAGGAGCTAAACATAGTCAGAGGTAACCGAAACAGAAATATGATCTTTCACTCTGATGATGACTCTCCCGAGCGGTCGCAGCCACATCAACCCGAGACTTTAGTTCAAAATCCGGTAATACATCCAGGTAAAGCCTATATTTATGGAAAAAATAAATTTAAATGGGCAGCTACGCCACGCAGCTCAGGCACTCGTACATCAGCTCGAAACGTCATTAATTTTATACCTGGACCTGTAAATGAAGCGAGAGATATTGTAGATCCGATTCCATTATTTCATTTGTTTATTACTGATGAAATGATTGATCAGGTTGTAATCCACACGAATGCTGAAATTGATTTGAAAAAGGAGAAGTACAAAGAATTATCTCATACTAATTCATCTACCTCAGCGAATGAAACGAAAGCTTTGCTCGGTCTTCTCCTGCAATCAGCTGCTATAAAAAGTAACCATTTGCCTACGAGAATGTTATTTGACACTAAACGAAGCGGTAACGTTTTCAAGGCGTGTATGAGTGCTGAGAGATTTGATTTCCTGCTAAGATGTTGTCGTTTCGACAATAGAGCTACCAGACAAGAAAGAAGACAATCAGATAAGTTCGCGCCAATAAGAGAACTCTGGGAAAAGTTCATTGAGAATTGTAAAAAATGGTACGTACCCAGTTCCTATCTCACAATAGATGAGCAATTAGTTGGGTTTCGAGGTCGCTGCCCATTTAGAATGTATATACCAAACAAGCCTAATAAATATGGTATCAAGATTGTAATGGTCGCTGATTCTAACTCAAAATATGTTTATAACGCTACGCCATATTTGGGTAAAGGAACAAACTGCAGCGAAAACACGCCTCTGGCTACATATTTTGTAAAACAACTTTGTGAATCTGTTTACGGGACAAACAGAAACATAACTATGGACAACTGGTTCACGTCTGTGCCACTAGCTTCAGAACTACTGAAAACTCCTTACAAACTAACAATTGTTGGCACATTGCGCAGCAATAAACGAGAGATACCACAGGAGATGAAAAACACAAAAACAAGGAATATCGGCACTTCAATGTTTGGTTTCGATGCTGAGAAAACCTTGGTGTGCTATAAACCTAAGTCCAACAAAGTGGTTTTTCTTTTATCGACAATGCACGATCAGCCGGACATTAACTCCAGCACGAAGAAACCTGAAATAATACATTTCTACAACAGTACCAAAGGAGCCGTTGATACTGTCGATCAGATTTGTTCTGGCATGAGCTGCAATCGCAAAACAAATAGATGGCCTCTATGCATATTTTATAATATGCTGAACTTATCCATGATCAATGCGTATGTCATTTATGTATCTAACATGGTACGGCAACGACAAAAACCGCTGAAACGCAGAGCATTCGTGCAAAAATTGGCCGACGATCTCATTGAGCCGTGGTTGCGGGAACGGTACAACACTGTTACTTTGAGAAAGAATATCAAAGCCAGTATCAAAGATATCCTGCAAATTGAAGATGACGTGGCTAGTGCTTCTCAAGCACAGCCAAACAAACGAAAAATTTGCGCATTTTGCTCATATCAGAAGCACAGGATGACCAAAGTGGCATGCCACTCCTGCAGGAAGGCCATTTGTGGCGAACATACCATTCCTGTCTGCTCAGACTGCCAGGATTAATATTTTAAAAGAGTCTAATCGTTTTTAAGAAGTCTTACTAAATGTCCTCTCATGTTACCTACTTTTTAAATTAATAAATGTCATTTCAAGAAAAATATTGACATTTCATTTTGTTAGTCAAAATGACTACTGTTTAGTGACTGTGTAACTCGAAAATATGTTTAGTGAGCTAGGGTTAATGGAGACATCAAATGTGTAGACATGACTTCTAGCAATTTTAGTATGTACTTGGTGCATTTATACAGTGTAAATTTTTAACCAGTGCGCAAACTGTAAACATGAACTCAGCATATCAAAAAAAAAATCTGTTTCATAGAAAAGTGCAATACCTACGCGGTCAAAATGTATGGAGCAGCTGATTTTTTTTTGTATAACCGACGAAAATTTTTTACACTAGGTCTGGATTGATAATTATGCTGAATTCATGGTTGCAGTTTGCGCACTGGTTAAAATTTTATCGTGCAGTCAATACCATCGTTGCTCCTTCCTAGATTATATACCTACTAAGCTTCTTTCCCTTCTTTCATTAGCTCTATAAGAATAGCTTGTCATGTTGAGATTCGATCTTCAAGTTTGGCTGATGGCAACTACGTGCCTACCGTGCAACCTAATGTTTTACTACGTGCCTAAACCTAATGTTTTCTTGAGCTGGCTCTTCTGATTCCTTATGACTAAATCCAGTAAATTGAGTACCTGTTTTGAAATCAGCTCGTATGACCTCTAATACGTCTTGTCTTGATTTCATTTGAAGTCTATCATATTCATAACCCATGTTTCCCGTCAATCCTGCTTACAATTAACCAGTGGGTCTGCTCCTAATTCGGCTAATGCAATATAAAGTGCGTCCGCGGTCCGTCGTCCATGTGCGTTAATTAATTTGATTTGTCGCCTGTCTCCGCTCAGATTGCGCACCCAAAACAATGTATACAGGGTGTTTGGAAAAAGTTGGTACCATACTCGCATGCCGTAAACCTAGTTAGATTTGATCGGCGGCGGCGATCTCTCGCGTCCGGCCGTGGTCCAGCCCATGGTACGGAGCGAGAGTGCAAGGGTAGCCGTCACCTCCTTCTGCGAAACAGTAATGCTCGCGAAGAGGGAGGCGGCGCACGTGAGGGAGTGGCAGTATATGCGCCCTCATGGTCCTAGTCGCCGCAGAAGACGACCTAGGGTCGGGAATCCCAGGCTGATTCCCGGTCACCGAATGGACGGGCTTGCGAAAGGCGAGTAATGGGTAGCTCGCTGTCCGGTAAGGACCAAGCCCGGGTTGATGGCGCGTTGTGTTTCACGCGCGTCTCAAAGAGATGTCAGCACCAATTGGTGGGGTCCGCAAGGGCCGATGCCTGCCAGGGGTTGTTCGAAAGAGATACCGTGACCCCTGGCACACAGGCAACTGAGGGAGCACGGGTGGGTTTCAGTCAGTAAAAGTCTGACATGCTCCTGCTCCGCCCGGAGCGGGAGAAGTTATTTGATGATTTCCCACCCACAAAAAAAAAACCTAGTCAGATTTGACTCCACTCCAGAAGCTCATGGCTAATAATAACAGCCGCACTGGGCGATATAAGGTTAAGCTACCGCATACCACGGTCAGTTCTTTGGTGGGTGACCAAGAACCGACGCGCATCCATAATATATCGAAACTTTTCCGTGCCTCGGAAATCATGATCCCGGCTGTTATTTATACATTTTTGACAGTCGTTACGGGTCGTTACAGTCAGCAGCCCGAAAGTCTGACAACCAGTCTTATCAATTCAGCTGCATCCGGTTAGACTGGAAGCCGACCCCAACATAGTTGAGAAAAGGGAGGCAAGGCAGATGATGAAATAGTAGTGATCAGCCGCCTATGAGTTTTGCCAATCTTTGGCTAGCTATAGTGACAAAACTTTTGGACATATTTGATTGATTTTTTGGACTGAACTGTTAGACTTGTGACTTATGTAAACTGTAGGACTCATTTCAGTGTCCCAAGAAGTCGTAAGAAGCTCAGAAAATATGAATATTTTACTTAGAGTTACGCGCCAAGAAAATAGGGTATCTTTTTCAAATGAGAAAATATCTAAAAATATATTATTGAGATAGCTTAGACAAAATGCAGTCGGAAAATGTTAGTTTTAGTTCATGAAATAACAAAATAAATTTTGAAACACAATTTAAAGATTTTAGTGTTTTAATCTGTTTTGAACACCAAGAAATAGTAGCCGCTACGTTGTTACGTCATAAATGTCAACTGAGCAAATTTGTACTTTTTTTTTCGTAACCGAAGTAATCTTCATTTAAATATTATTTAAATGAAGAATAACAACAATATAAAGAAAAGAATGACCAACGATAAGTAGAAAAATAATAATTTTTTAAATGATAAACAATTGTCTTATAAAATATCAGCGCATTTGTTTATATAGCAAACTGACGTCATACCCACAGAGCAATATGGCGTCCACTGTGTCCAGCGTTTTCGTCAGATTACGCGCGAAATTTAAAAATATAAAATTTTAATGCATTTTCATGGCACTAATCGATTAAATAAAAATGTTGAGATTGTTTTAGTGGTTAATTAGCATTCTAGAATCTAATTAAGACACTTTTCAAAAATGAGTGTAATACCCTATTAAACTTATCCTCGTTCGATTATACAATCTTGGGTCTCCCCGACAATAATAAAACAAGTCATCGAAGCCAAGTTCACGGCCACAATCACAGGAAATCTGACGTCAGCAAGACCTATAATGAACACCCTGTGTTTTACAAAGAGCGTAAGCAACAATTGAATGTCATTCACGACTAATTTAATCGAATTGCCCTACACCTAAGTACCTAATAACAACTTAGGTGACACACTTTCAGATGTGTTTATCTGTTGTACTGTTATGGGATTTTATACCATACTTACATACAGGAACCAGATGGAAAGAGAGGGACTGGCTTAGTATTAACAGCCCACGGACTGATCGATCAAGATAAGCTACGCTTTTCGCGGTTAGTCCTTGGATGGGTGACCATTTTTACGTACCCCTCGTTCCGTGCCTCGGAAAGCCGTTGGTCCCGGCTGTCATGCGTGGATATATGACAGTCGTCACGGATCGTCAGAAGTCAGAAAGTCTGACAACCAGTCTTGCTAAGAGGTATAGTATTCCCTAGTGACAGGATTGTGGAGGTCAGATAGGCAGTCGCTCCATGCAAAATACTGGTATTCAGCTGCATCCGGTCAGACTGGAAGCTGACCCCAACACGGTTGGGAAAAGTTTAGGCAGCTGATGATGACTCACATGCCATACATGGTACTGTAGAAGAAGCAATGATAATTACTAAGGTTTTTAGGATCCTAGGTTCCATTACTTGGAAACCTTGCTTAAGGGATCCATCATAGGACACTTTTACCTTTTTCCTGATATCGATTCGGTCAGGCAAACTGATATTGGGTTTTTCAATCTCGAATTTGTCAGTAGCAGCCAAGAGTTTGGATTTGTCCCCGGTTAATAGCAATAGACTCTTTACATGGGTCTTAAACGTAACTGGCGAAATGTGGGTGAACTATAGCTACACTACTGCGTAATCCTTCGGGGAAACAAGGCGTGACGTTAAGTTATAACGCCTGCATCAGGTGCATAGATGGTGGATCATTATTCGCAGGGAATTGGAAAGAGCTCCTAAGAATTTTAATTCTTGGCAATCCGTCAGTCACTAGTTCACTACTACATACAGGGTGTCCGGTAATTAATGGATAACAAATGGTTTTTGACTTAAAAAAATCAAATGAAAAAATATTTTCCTGAATGGCAATTCGTTCTACCATGAACCATTTCAAGGTTATCCATTAATATTATCGGACAGCCCTGTATATGACTTACTGTAAGGGTGTGTCCAGGCCTGGCGAATGCGCCGCTCGCGAGCTGCTTGCGAACTGCGCGCGCGCATTTCATGTACGTAGGCTACCAACATGAAATGCTCGCGCGCTGTTCGCAAGCGGCTCGCAAGCAGCTCGCGAGCGGCGCATTCGCGGTGCATTCGCCCGGTCTGGACACTCCCTAACTGCCTCGTTGGTCTCGAGGTCGCAAGCGCAACTGCTGAGCGTGGAGTCTTGGGTTCGATTCCCAGGTCGGGTAAAGTGTTATTGGGATTTTCTCAGTAAGAGCCTGGAGTTTGGAAGTTCGCGGTGTGATACCCCTGGGCCTCAGCAAGCACGTTAAGCCGTTGGTCCTACGCCTGATATCTCTGCGGTCGTGTCGGATTGCGATTCCGTCCCATCGGATTGTGAGAGTGAGGGAAGAGCGAGTGCATCTGTGTCTGCCCACACACTTGTGGACTATAAAATCTCTCGCGTCGAAGGTTAGTCTCTGTTGAGATTGGCCGCCATGGCCGAAATACGGTCTGGAGGACTACATGACTGTATAACACGGTTTCTTGAAAATAAGCTATCGACAATTTGCAATTGCTACATTTCTTATCCACCTACTAAAAAAACATCAACGTCCTACGTATCATAAAATTAATACAGGCTTGTCTTATCTATCACCGTTCTTGCAAACGCGTCAACCTGCATTATCGGTTTGTTTACCTTGCTCGTGAAGAATCATGGGGCTTCCTTCCGGAACTATAGGAAACAGGTGGTAACCTTCTGTGAGGAGTTATTGTAGTCTGTGGCATGTGGGTAGAACAATACTTTACATAATGGTACATCTTAGTATGGGGTGGAAGTTATTATGGAGCAGCTATTAAATACAGTTTAATAGGGAAAACAATAGCATCAGCCTATAACGTTCCCACTGCTGGGACACAAGCCTTCTCTATGTGAGAGGGAGTGGGCCGTAATCCACCACGCGGGCCCAGTGCGGCTTGATAGATGTCACATGTCTTCGAATGTTTGGTACTAGGACATGCCGGTTTCCTCACGATGTTTTCCTTCACCGTTTTGAGAGCAGTGGTGATTAAATAATTTAAACAAAGTAAGTCAACTCGTAAGTCGCGGCCATTACCACTGGGCCACAACTGCTCTAAAAAAACTGGGAGAACAATAACAGAACACAATTACAGGGCCACGCGGTGCTGTGGTTGGTCTGTGGATGGGTAACCATTTTTACATACCGTATCTCGGAAAGTACGTTACCATTGGTCCCCGGCGGCTGTCATTCGTAAACTTTTGACAGTCGCTACGAGTTTTCGGAAGCCCGAAAGTCTAATCACCAGTCTTACCAAGAGGTATCGTATTATTAGCCAGTAACTGGGTTGTGCTGGTCAGATACACAGTCGCTTCATGTAAAATACTGGTACTCAGTTGCATCCGGTTAGATTGGAAGCTGACCCCAATATATTTGAGAAAAGGCTAGGCAAATGATAATGACAAAATTAGAATATCGTCTGCTTACGGGTAAAAAGTTATAAGTGCAGTCTGTGTCATTTCGAGTAAATGACATTTCAAAGTTTATGTTTTAATTTGATCTATTTTAAACACATTAATTTAAAAAACTGTTAAAGCAAACTGTTGCACTAATTACCCTTCTTTTAAGATATACTCTTATCTATATCATATTTACAAAATGTGAGAAGATATAATTTTTACAAACTTACTATCTCAGCAGCCATTGGACATTGCATTTTTTGATTTTACCAGTAGATAGCCCGTAAAAAATTACACGTGACTGCATTTTTAACTCGATTTAGTAAAAAAATGTATTTAACTTGTTTTACCAGTAAGCAGACGATATGCTATATTTCTAAGTCGTATTTTGAGCTCAAATCCCAGTACCATTTCGGAATCCGCTGCGGCCCTCTGATCTGTGTTTCCGTAGTTTTAAATTGGGTACAATCCGATTTGATTGATCCAACTAACGTCAATCTAGATACGCATACGTTTTGCGTAACCCTTTTTGTTGTTAGAGGTAGTACTTGCGTAGATAGCACCCAGATTAGATTTTATATTTTCTTTGAAACTGCATGAACAGCATCTACAGAAAAGCATTTTCCATTCTTTTATGTCAACATTCTCTATTTCGTTCTTCCTTGATCAATCTAAGCAGTTTCATTCCTAACTAATAATATACCTAAATGCGAAAGTAAGATTGTTTGTTACCTTTTCACGCCGAAAGCACTGAACCCGATTATCCTGAAATGTTGGTATGTATAGTGGGTAGCTCTCTGTCCTGTAAGGACCAAACCAGGTTCGACGGCGCGTGGTTTTTCACACGCGCCTCAAAGAGATGTCAGCACCAATTGGTGGGGTCCGCAATGCCTGCCAGGGGTGCGGGTGGTACGAAAGAGATACCGTGGCCCCTGGCACACAGGCAACTGAGGGTACACGGGTGGGTTTTAGTCAGTAAAAGTCTGACACGCCCTCCTGCTCCACCCTGAGCGGGAGAAGTTATTTGATAATTTTCCACCCTCAAAAAAAAAAACCAGTTCCCACAATAAACCAATTTTCACACATCAACCCTATATATATCCAATAACTTAACCCTTAACTGCGCGTACTTTCTCTCCGCGCCGTATAAGGGTCACAAAGACCGCGTGTTTCCTTGTAAGACAGTGACCGAGTGAACTTCGGTTAACAAGACAGTGAAGGGTTATCGCGGGCCGGTCATCGCGCGATTGGGTACTTTCGGTATTAGAATACGAGATTGCCAGTGTTGGGACAAGTAATTCGGTTTTTGAGGGTTAAGAGTTGAGTTTGTAGTGAGCTAATGACTTTGCAACGGTATACGGTCTTCAGAATTAGGACATCAGTATTCTGAAGTAAGGTTATAATAGAATTTGCCGCATTTGAAAATACTGTAGGTAAGTAGGCCTGAAGAGAAATGAGCAAAGCTAGGCGGTAATCATAGATGATTCTTACTGTGAAGTTTAATGCTGTTGCAGTATAGAAACAGGATAGCAATTTCTTAATTTATTTATTTCTTCTCTTATTTCTAATATTAAAATTGTATCTCCAACTAATAGGTCAGCTATGCAATTATTGACGATGACATTCCCAAGAAAGTTAATGTAGCAAAGATCTGTCATATCTAAAAGCTGACATTCTACTCCTTATTTGATCTTTCTCTCACGCTTTAACATAATTCTGAAACAAATTAAGAAAATACATTTATTTAGCAAAGACTAAAAGGCAAACAATATACAGCAGATAAATAAAAAACAAATCAAGTAAAAAGTTGAAGAAGCAAGCCTGCGCCAAAAAGAACCAGTTCAGCAAAAATACCATACACCTAAGTGCCTGACGCTGGTTTTCTTCTGCGCCACACCACACTTGCTCTGCGGCAATTTGCTTCACGTAAAATTAAACATTGCAAAAAATCTGACAATCTTTTACAACGACGATCAACAATTTCAAGATGCACTGACATCATAAAGACAGAAACTATTACCAGCGTTCACATAACACACATTTTCCCACAATCTGCGCGAATGATTGATGTGCTGTCAAATCAGCGCGTATATTATGTCTAATAAAATAAGTGTGGATTATACAATATGCGCTGGTGGTCTGGAGTTAGATATTGTTTTTGCTGACGTTATTATGGTATCGGTTATGGGAAGTGAGGCTAGGAAGAGTGCGATTGCAGAGCGACGTGGGATGGTAAAATCTCACAGTATTCAAATACTAAAAAAAAAACTTAAGTATACGTAGACGAGCTTATAACAGGACGGAAATTGAAACTATGCGATATAGAACCAAGAGGTAAATATTATTGAAACTAGTGATGGGTCGTTGACGGTTTTTCCGTTAACGCAACGTTAACGTTGATTTACGTTTATCAACTAGTTAAATTCGTCAACGAGTTAACGTGAAAATATTGTCGACTTGTAACGTTTACCGTTCATTCATTGAACGGTTTTATTCAACGCTGCGACGTTCAACGATTTTTATATTGGTATAATTTTCTTAAAAGAAATATTTCAAAAATCAACTCTCGTGTACGTTACTTAGAGTTCAAATTCTACGACATGACTGTCGCTCGGAATCTATGATGGTATTTTCAACGTAAGTTTTTTGCTCAGTTCGTTAGGTACGTTTGCAAATTTAGTTAAGTTGATTCTTAAACGAGTTATATTCATAAACGTCGTTGACAAATTCAACTAGTTGATTTATAAACAGTTAACGTTAATACGTTGACAGGAGAGCAACGGTTGATTCAACTGGTTCGTTGATTCAACGCCCATCGCTAATTGAAACACCTGTTGTGTGAATATACAATATTACTTGAGTATACATTTGGGTATTTGACCGAATATAAATACAAGTGGTTGAAAACAGAAGCCGAATAATTTCGGAAGATTACTTCCGAAATTACTTCCAATAAAATACCGGGAACCTAAACCTTTTCCATTATCATGGCGGTAACAACTAATCCTAGTCTAGTTTTACCAATCTAATCAATTTCATCAGTAATTTCTCAATCGCCTATTCCACCCGCTGTTCTATCAGCCACATCTTCCATAGTCTTAAGTGCTGCAACAAAAAGCTACACTGCACCACAATATTACCGATCACCAGCTAAATATTCAGCATCCGGCCACTTAATTGATTCCGCAGTTATTAGTTCCACTTCATTGAACATCGTGAATATCTGTGTTCATTATACTAAGTGCTTGTTCATCTAGTTCTTGTATGTATATGCGGTTTTGTTTTGCTTCAGAATTAACATTGTAAATGAGTTTATTTTTAGATGTCTTGTTTTCAAGATAGTGTTAGTTTTTATAACTGTTTCAGTGTTATTATAATTGGTAGGTAATTTCAGCCAGAAAAATTTTCTTTGCAATGTCAAACATTTGTTCTTGTCCTCTTTAAAAGCAGCATCCTTCTTAGTATTTTTCAAAAAGCCTTTACCTCAATAGATTCCAATCTCTCCTTGCATAGAATTTTACTAATCGCCGTACAAAGGACTTTCATTGTTTACTGGTCATCGAACGTTACAGTTGCGTGCGTTTGCGCAACTCCGATCATATTGCACGCGATTTGCATACAATGGGCGCGATAAGCGATGCTCCGGAGTTCGGCTGATCCGAAATAGTTATCGTACTAGAGTAGGGTGTTATTTGAAATTATGAGATAATCTGTAATTGGCTGTTTCGCGATTAACCATACATATGATTAGGAAGATATGATCAGTTTCGGAGCTAAATTCCGCAAACGTAATTGGTAATTTCCTATGCATGCCTTTCAATGTGATTTTTGCCGTTATGCTCCGCAAATAATTTTGAGTTCAGTACTGTTGTAACATTTAGTATCAGTAGATTAAAAATCTAGTTTCACAGCCTAAAATAGTGCCAGCTAGAGCCTTCGCCCCTACGCAATTCATAAAAACCTCTATCCAGTCTGTTGTTACACCAGTTTACTAATTAACTAGTACTTCGAAAGGCAACCTCATTCGAATCACCAACGATGCATCGCAGAATAAGAAATTGCAAAAAGTTCACTTATAAGCGTGAAAGGAACTCAGACATGGAATTGACGATTTTTCTTAGGAAATGGGTTCTTTAGGCTGTCGAGGCTCTATGAAGTCATAAATTATCTCACATACATATTGGTAACTTGTTGTACACTTAGTCCTTCCTTGTGGCTATGCCTTTTGGCTAGCGTAAAAATAAGAACCTTTGGTTTGTTCTACTTTTTAATTATTTGACTACAACTTTCTTAGGTGTGGTCCTTCTGTACGAACTATAAAACTTCCCTCCACCATTAATCTTGTTTCTAAACGTCGGTTTAATGGAGTGTGTAGTTGCATGTACGGGAGCGGTTGCATTCAGATGAGTTGGGCAACACACGGCCAACAATGGGCCGGGTGCTGGCGATACGGTCGGTGCGTACGATAGTTACGGTGGATGCCAGCTTTGTGGATCGCTTCTAGTGATGAAACGGATGATAGATCAGAGATCTGTTTGTGTCCAAGAACAAAAGCTTGAAGTTTATACAGATACCTATACCCCAAAGGAGAACACTTATAAAATGGTCTTCTATCAGCAGGCTTACCATGACGCTATTTTTACTCTACTGTAGAATAGAAATCGCTTGTCGACATTTATCAGTGAAATACTGTCAACTGTCTATACGGAAACGTCATTTTGTCTACTCTTCCTTGTTTGTGTTCCACCAATAGAAAGCATGAGTATTTATTATTATATTTATACCAGACTAGTCAATATATATCCAAACAAGTATTTTTACAAACGGTTGTATATTCAAGTGGCAGAAAAGCTAAATAAAAAATAAAAACAGGAGGAGTATGAGGTGCGTCATAATTCGCTTCAGTTCATAATTTGTATCAACTCGTCGAATGTCGTGTCAAGCCATGCAAGAGTAGTGATAGTAACAGCTAGTGTAGATGAAATTACTTCTTTCGCAGAAAATGTATAGTTTTAATTTTAGTAGGGCATCCAATCTTTTGGTTTTCTTTTTATCGTTATTATCTGCGTTCATAATTTACATTTAAATTTTTGTTTTTCTCATCGGGTGTATTGAAAATAGTGGCTAATTATTTTAATCCATGTTTCCGACTAACTTTGAACTAACTACTTCGGAAGACTTTGTGTGCTTTTTTCCGAAGAATTTTCTTTATCCCCGTGAGTTGACAAGCTAGTATTCATTGATACCTGCCACAAAGCAGTTAAATAGTACCTTTGCCTTCCAATATTGAAACTAACGGTCTCATTTCCTTTGTTACAGTTGGTGGTAAACTTGGCGCTGGTGATCTACCATGCGTTGGACTACACGCACTCAGAGGACGAGGAGAGGCTCATCTCACCAGACCTCGAGGGACTCATCACCGAGATGACGGCGTGTGATACTACAGGTAAAAATAGTTTTGAATGCTCTATTCAGGGGTAGACCTAAATATTGTACTGTCAACGATGTGAATTAATTACACCATCTCATGGCTTTTACTTGATTTAAAAGATGGTTTCCGTACCTACACGACGTACATGCGTATTGCATTTGGCAATCAAAAATATTTGACAGTACACTTTTCATTATACGAAATGATTGTGGTTTTTGTCGTATTCTGCTTTCATATGACATTGCGTTTCACTTGCAGCTCACCAGGAATCAACCGTGCTACAATTTACCACAAAATTTCGTAAGCATCTCGTTTCGGTTGCACCCGGAACACTAGGGCTCCTAACAATCTCTTAGCAATCCTCTGTGTTTCAACAGTCCCATTACGACCAATTACCTATCAGTCATTTTCTGACCACACTCAATTACATGACCGCAACATTATCCATTTACTACCA
Source organism: Polymixis lichenea (assembly GCA_949091785.1). NCBI lineage: Eukaryota > Metazoa > Arthropoda > Insecta > Lepidoptera > Noctuidae > Polymixis > Polymixis lichenea. The sequence goes on from OX420937.1 coordinate 4,138,521, forward strand.
ATAAATAGTTTTCTTGTTAGGTTCGCGTAGTACCCGACAATGAGTATGGTCTCCGCCTTTCTTCACTGGCCTAAATGGCAACTTGGTGGAAAGATGGACAGCGGTATCTTCTTAGGCGTTAATACTTCAAGACAAACGGCAATTAGCAATCTTTTCGCTTAGCAGATTTAGCCCATCTCGGGTTCCCTGAAAACTTGGAAATAGGAATCGCAACAGTATATTTTTGGACGATAACAAGGAACTTATGTTATTACCAATCAGTCTTCTAAGTCAACATCTGCCATGCCGTTGCCCAACTATGTTGGGGTCGGCTGCCAGTCTCACCGGATGCAGTTGAGTACCAGTATTTTAAATGGAGCGACTGTCTATCTAGCCTCCACAACCCAGTTGTTTGGTAATCCGAAACCCCTTGGTAACATTGGTTGTCGATTTTCGGACTTCTGACAACCCATCACTACTGTCAAAGGTCCACGAATGACAGCCGGGACCAACGGATTAACGTGCTTTTCGAGCTTTGCATGCGTGCTTAACTTGATGTGACTGTTATTACTCGTACTTATCCACAAGCCCCTGCTAACTGCTGAGAGTTTTCTTTTTAACACGCTTTTATTAGCTTGGTATGTATCTATGTAACGAAATCTTTGAACGTGATTTTCACCCTCTTCAAAACGTCGGTTTGATTTGAAATTGTTAACACTTATCAAGGACCGATGACAATTCAATAATTTCATGAATTTGTTCCATATTAGAACGAATTAAAAAAAAAAACAAAATCACTCTGTCCTCATTTTTTATTTTATCAAACTATATTCTACTTTTTTAGTTTGGGTTTTAAACCGTGTTTTTAAACTATTATTTATTAATAGTAAGTATTTAGTGATCAATTTCAAGACCCACGTTTATCCACATGATTTGTCTGATATGCCAAACACCATCATTGTATTTACTCATCTACTTATATAGCAATTCATCTCACTTGTTACTAAGTATTGGTACAATACTCAGAACTTTCACCCTGTTGACCTTTATAGCGTCGTGTGTATACGTGATGATCGCAAATGATACTTGAACGACTGTTTGTTTGATCATATTTGCATTATTTATAAGTTATTAACTGAGGTTGTTAGTGTTAACTAAGCTCTATTGGCGTAAGAACTAAGGGCTCTACGAAGTAACGATAGTTAACCTGAACATTATGGAGATAACTAGAACTTATCTGAACTTTATTGAACCACTTATGTATACACATAAACACCGTGACATTTTAGTCGTCTTACAAAGGTGGTCCACTCAATGTATCCGTCATAAAATACCTCTAGGCGCGATTAAAACATTGTTACCATTAATTAAGATAATAGGTACAAAGAAAAATAATGCTTTAGAATCATGAAATACCCTCCCTGTTAATAATGTATACGTACCAAACGGTAGAAGATGTCTACCTACCTACGTTTATTAAATTTTATCATTAATTCCATCTCCATAACAGGGTGTTTCAAACTACGTCATGCGTCTCAATGAATGATATTTTAGTTTTTTGAATTATACAAATGTTCAAAAATATTATTTTATATTTTATAAATGATTAGTTATTATTGGATACATGAAGTGGGCTGCCGTTGTAAGACGACTAAAATGTCACGGTGTATAAACAGAAAAGAACAGGAAAATAGGTAAAGAGTTGATGCTTATTTCTAAAGAAATCTCTTTCAGCATAACTGCGATAAGAGGGAAGATAAATAGATGTAGACAGCGTGTGTAAGCGTAAAAGAGAAAATAGCATACATATAATCAAAAACAATTTACTTAGGTCTTTAAAGTGGAGATCTGTAGTTTCTGTCTACCGCCATAAGAAAAAGGCATGATTCAATAACATTGTTTTCTGATTTCTGTTTCAGCCTTAATATATATGTAGTTCCTTTGATTTTTCCCTTTGAGATCATATTTATAAGAGTAAAGTTACATGCAAAACGTAAAAGGGGTCTATTAAGGGTCAATGATCTTTATATAGGCATCACTTTGATCCCAAACGGCCTTTACCTTACCATCAATATTCATCGATGCGAATGATTTCAGAACTCTATAATTTCCATATTTACCATGGAAATGTAATATTAAACGCATGAATCTTCATCATTCACAATTCGATTTTAATAAACGTTACAGTTTTCTTCTTAAACGATTGAAAAGTCCCCGCTGAGCTATTATTATGGACGTGCGTGCGAACGATGTTGGCCAAAGATCTGCCGTTCCGTTATTTTCGCCAAATGTGGGTCCGCCCGGCCCAATGTCTTAGAAAATTATATCTCTGCTTTTCTCACGTAAAGTAGATACTTCACCGTAGTTTGTAATGGAGATATTAATGTCGGCTCCGGTTGACCAATAAATGAAAACAGTGTTATGTCATATATCAGTCTAATGATCATATGAATTTGGACAGTAATGATTGATGTTTGCGTGTTTTGCCCTTTCATTTCTCCCTTGCATGTTTTTGCTTGGAATTTGACCTTGATTAGTGTGAGTATGCTGACTATCAGTTTCATATACTTTCCTTTTTGTTCCTGTTTTGCACCTTCATCGGTTTTTACTACGATAGTATTACTTGAACTTGTATTCTGTGCCGAGGTAATAAAGCTAGCAATTGGATTGGAATCCACTTTAACGTGGGCTTGTGTGCTTATTCGAAGTCAAAGGGTGTCTAGGGTATTCGCTTGGAAATTGCCACTATTCAATTTGCTACGACTGGTTTCCAACCTCCATGTCAATTTTGTTACTTCAAACAACAATAAAGTTTTGTTTGTTCGGGAACAAGATTTGTCGTGTAGTTGGGTTGAATAAAAATAAATTATGTTTGTTTGTAATGGTTTTTTATTTAATTTTTATGTTTGACTTCTGTTGTATTGCAATCATAGCAATTAAGTATATGGTTCTATTAATTATAACTTAACGAATGTTTTAATTTTCGGTTGGATCTGACAGCAAGTAAGGGCTGTCTACCAATATTACTTTCAGAATGTGCCTAGTAATTTTTGCTGATCAAAGGATTTTCTGTCCGTGAAAATATGATGACGATAATAATTGATTGCCATCTGGAAAAAAGTTTCTCACTTTCGTCATCCGACTATATCAGATCTTTGGCACACCCTAAACACTATCACATCTATCAAACGCCATCATTTACTTACACACTCACAATTAGCACTAAACAAAGCGCCATTAACTGCTACACGCCATAGAGTATGTTGCCATGGGAATATTTTCATCCATAATACCATCATAGTATGGGAACTTGGGACCGTCTTCAGTACCAGATATTAATATTGCCATGTTATTGTTCACATCGAGGTCAGGTTTAATTAACTTTTTGTTTGTCATTTACATTGTGCGTGTAGTGTAGGAATCTTGATGGTTTACTGAAGGTCCGTTAGTTTGTGTCTTCGAAGTAATGTCATTGATAGCTAAGAAGTTAGATAGTCTGTCTAGAGCTCTGATAACAGACTTTGGCCTGTTAGGTGAGATACTGGAAATAAAAGTAAATTTTTGAAGATACATTTTGTAAAGAATAGTATTACGATTTTTCGAGCCGTGCCCGGATCGATCGATGGCTAAGCTACGCATGCCACAGTCGGTTCGTGCTCCTCCGTGCCACGGAAAGCATGTTAAGCCGTTGGTCCCGGATGTCATTTGTAGATCTTTGATAAACGTTACGGGTAGTCAGAAGTCCAAAAGTCTGACAACCATTCGTACCAAGGGGTATCGTCGATACTACCCAGTAACTGGGTTGTGGAGGTCAGATTGGCAGTCTCTCCATGTAAAGTACTGGTATTTAGCTGGATCCGGTTAGAATGGAAGCCGACAAAAATATAGTCGGGAAAAGGCTAGGCAGATTCATTTTAGAGAATGGAAAAATAATGATACTGGTTGATCCTTTACTACGGAAACAGTTAATAAGACGCAGTGTATTTATGCAATTAAGAATCTTGACTCATTTTTAGGGACTCAGTAACCGTGATCACCCTCCCACGGTGAAGCGAAGAGGAACCCCAAGGTGGGGCCGCTCGTCAGGGCTTGTGCCTCCAAGCCGACGACGTAGCGGCCAAAAAGTAGGTTGCGGTGAGGTGCATCGCAACTGAGGCGGGCCGCGATGTCGAATGGGAGGCATCGCGGCTGAGGGTTACAGGCTGCGGCGGAGGAGGAGTGCCGGTACTTCTGAGTAGCGCTCTTCCCTGCCGTAGCCTGGACGGGGCCGCCACCGTTTGATGGCGGACGCGGTGGGGCCGCAGGGGAAGAGGAGTGTCGGTATAGCGTTAGCCGCTCTCCCTATCCCCTGCGGCCGAAAAGTGGTTGGCGGCGGGGCCACTGTACTGACCCGTCGCAGGAGGACGTCAGCAGCAGCTGGTGGGGCCCGCAAGGGCCAATGCCTGCTAGGGGTGCGGGTTGTTCGAAAGAGATACCGCGGCCCCTGGCATACGGGCAGCTGAAGGAACATGGGTGGGTTTTAGTCAGTAAAAGTCTGACACGCCCTCCTGCTCCAACCAGAGCGGGAGAAGTCATTTGATGATTTCCCACCCACAAAAAAAAAAAAAACCATATCCATACATACAGCAGCACGGAATACACGCATTAAACAAACAGTAGTAAAAAATAGAATTTTGCGTGATCAATATGAGAACTTCTGTCCAATGGCACAATACTAATGAATTTCTTTCATTGCTATGTTCTCATTGCATTCCAGTCCACGAACGGTGTTACTTCCGGCCATTCTCAGTGTTGGTTTATCTGAACTGTATCCACCGAAATACTGACACTGTTCACAAGTAATTAGATACAAGTTTATTTAAATAATTCCCTTTTACTTGTTCTTTGCAAGTGGTGTTAAGTTTTTAAGAGCAGTTTTTTGGGGCCACATAAAATTGTTGAAGGATTAAGATTGTTACCGTTTTAGTTTAAGTTGTGACGTTTAGATTAGAGGCTAAGAATTATGGTATTACTAGTAGTATATTTGTACCATATTTCTAGTAATAGCGGTATTTAATTTTAACACATCTGTCTGACTTAATACAATTTTGTACACCCATGTACATCATGATATGCAATCAACTCATCGTGGTTCGCACGCCCCATTTCATTATACGTAGATATCGTCGTGTTATACAAGATTGGGTATTAATTCTCACTTTCTATAACTCGATCGTGTCCACCTTATGCATGTTTCTATCTCAGTCAGACGGGCTGTCTACACGATGACATTTAGGCCGCACCACGACTGTGTTATCAGGGACCTTTGCTCTTGCACCGGCTCGGACGCCTCCCATTGCGTTTAGTTCACAATGCAATGATACAATTCGTTCCGGTTGTCTTTCACCTCCCTTTCCAACTCTCACAGACCCACTCAATCTAAATTAACTTGTCATATTTTCTGCTTTTCCCTCGCGAAGGCAGTTTTTGCACCAACATCGAGCACAGTCTCGATTCATAATCGAGTTGTAATTTCTCCGACTACATATTTACAGCTTCCTGCAATGTTTCCTATATGTATAGGCAAAGATGAATTTATCGCCTTTTAATAGCTCACACAGGAAAGTGTACCGTTCTGTATCGACCATAATTTTATGCCAATCAAATTGTAAACACCTGGCTGGAGTAGCGATGTCAACAGTTTGTTGTTTATGAATAAGAAAATCGTGCTGTGAAACAACACGGCTCGGATAATTTGTGAGTGGCTCGGAGGGAATGTACACATTTGTTTCGATCGTAATCGAGAATCGATCGTGTTGTATCGAGCGCTGGGTTGTCCGATACAACATGGCCATCATAAATCTTACAAATGATTTTGATTATGAAGTTCATGGTCGTCTGTTTTTGACGTGTAACTGTTTATTTTGTTACAAGTGGGCGATCGAATGGAATCGCATCGAAAGTATCGATCGGATCGAGAGATGCGAGATGTAAATACCGGTCAGTGGGTCGCATCGGACAGGTGAATATGTCGAGAACACAATGGATGATGTGACTGCTGGGCCATTGTTCGGAAACATGCAACTATTTTTAGCGGCGGAATGTTTGGACGATGACATTATCTTTATTGATCTGATGTGTTCGAAGCTGTCTCCGCTGATTTGAGGTCGTCGGGCTTTGATCGTGTTTTCTACTTATCAATATTTTTGAACACTTTCCTTTGAAGCAGATACAATGCTCTGTTCTATTGCCATATTGATCAACGGACTATAAAACTAGGACATTAAATTTTTCTTATTAAGAATCGTGTTCAACCAATACCTAAACAAAACACCAGACGAATTAAGAAAGTCAAGTTTATAACGACGGCAACAAAAAAAAAAAACCAACCAAAATTAATTTCTAATTCATTACAAAAGAGTAGGTTGACCAAAAGCGCAGCCCTAATTGCGGGACAATACATCACCGCAACCACAAGGCCACGAGAAAGAAAAGAAAGAAAGTTTCATTTATCTGTAACTTTTATATGCAGATCTAGGGAACAATGTTCACGTTTTTCTCACGGCTTCGGCGGTTTGTATGGTATGATTCTTTTATGGACGTAAAAGGTTAACGCTATCTTTAGTAATGATTTGATGGTTCTACGGATTTGGAGATGCGCTTGGTGATTTTTGAATCATAATTGTATTGTTTTTCATTTCGAGACTCCTCCGTGCCTCGGAAAGCACGTTAAGCCGGCTGTCATCTTCATCTCATCTTTTCACTCGAAAGACGTCCACTGCTGGACATAGGCCTCCCCCAATTTGGGGGGGTTTGCCATAATCGCCACGCTTGGCAGGCGGGTTGGCGATCGCAGGTGGTAAAATGCATAGAGAACGCTGCTGCCCATTCTCTAGTAAGTCCCTAAGTCGCCTCCTACGACACCCACGGGAAGAGATGGGATGGTGCTATTCTTTACGTCCGGCACCACATTGAGCCGGGTGTCAGTAGTGGATATTTGACCGATGTTGCGGTTAGTTAGAAACCCAAAAGTCTGACAACCAGTCTTACCGTGTCACCCAGTAACTGGGTTGTGGAGGTCAGATAGGCAGTCGCTTCATGTAAAATACTACAAGACAATAATAATCATCTGCATCCGGTTAGACTAGAAGCCGACCCCAACATAGCTGGGAAAAAGGCTAGGCAGATTCATTGAACTGTATTGTATTTTCTGGTGTTTTTAATTTCAAAGTACTTAAGTGTTCATAGTGGTATCTCGACAGTCCTATAGAATCCATTTATTAAGGATGAAACATTAAACGCACACTTTGATTTGATTCTACACTGTAATTCAATGGTTACATTCTTCAATGTAATTTATTACATCACTATTATTTCATTCCTAGAATTTCCCACATTTACAGCTGACCTCTGAGACCAATCTAGTATTAACATCTCTGGAATGTTATCTCCTCTAACTTTAACAACACTCTGCAACAAGCGCATTTTCTCAACGAAGAAGAAACTGAACCAATTTGTTCGAGCACATCTGTCTCATAAAACAATATGAATGGGAAAAGAATGAATGAAATTACCGTATTCTTAGACGATTGTAACCGTTCTTCTAATCCGGAACTATTGGACAGGCATACATCATTCCGTATCACATGTAATAGATAGTTTTGCATCAGCAACGGCTACATTACTCATCCAAAATTGCTGTTTGCACCAAGTTTGTTTGAACGAGATAAAATTTTGACGATTTCGCGGTACATTCTACACGGTCCGTTATTTTGTTTACTTGAAGATGGTAGCAGCAATTTATTTTGAACTGTATGATTCCGGATAGAAAGTTCTAAATCCTTTGGTTGGATAGTCAGTTATTTGCTAGATAAAATGTGAAGAAGTTGTAGATAATTTAATTGCTTACCGTATAAGATGGGTAATCTAAGTTTTATGTGATCACCTTTTGATTCTGAAACGGGAAATAAATTGAATATCTGTATGTTTGCGTTTGCTATTTATTCGATGCCCCCTTTACGATTGAAGCTTCTGAGAGAATGTTATATGAGATAGATCGGAAAAGTATGAATAGCCAAGTACTTCGATGAGAAGTTCTGTTTTTCCTCGTCGTGTGTTTCAAAACTCTTCTCTACTCGTGCATTAAACTTTCATTTTCAAATTAATCATATAAACTATCACGGGCGTTAGTTGACGATCGCCGGCTTTAATAATTTCAAACTAATTATTGTGCAGACTAGTGATGGAAAAAAGGCCACTTGCGATCCACGGAGCCTTCCATCCACTTACTACTGAGCATCACATCATCTGCTTAACTTTATCCATAATTAGGTCTCCGTGCAACGTTTCTCTCGTCTTCCTACATCTGTAATAGCTGCCATCGAAAAAAAAAAGAAAGAGAATAAGTTTATTTGCAGTAAACATGACGCAGAGCACGAACATAAACACAAAAAAGAACAAGTTAGGGGATAATATACGTTAGATATACGCAAAAAGGTCATCGACCATCTCGAAACTCACCCCCTTACTAGCCATATTATCTTCTGAACAGTGCATCCATCGTTTTTGTGATCTTCCCATAAAGCCATTCACGTTCATACTCAAATCCTTCTCCACGACATCTTCCTCATTAGTTCATTACTACTTAACTTATCAACTTTGTAACATTGTCTAGCTCGTTCTTTTCCGATTCGCAGTCTCCACTCAACACATCATCAGCACCATCGGCATCATCTCATCGTCATCGTCATTTTTTTTTTTTTTTTTCTGGGTGGGAAATCATCAAATAACTTCTCCCGCTCTGGGTGGAGCGGGAGGGCGTGTCAGACTTTTACTGACTAAAACCCACCCGTGTTCCCTCAGTTGCCTGTGTGCCAGGGGCGGCGGTATCTCTTTCGAACAACCCGCACCCCCGGCAGGCATCGGCCCTTGCGGGCCCCTCTGTTGCTGCTGACATCTCTTTGAGGCGCGCGTGGAACACAACGCGCCGTCGACCCGGGCTTGGTCCTTACCGGACAGCGAGCTACCCATTACTCGCCGTCCGCAAGCCCGTGCCTACGGTGGCCGGGAATCAGCCTGGGATTCCCGACGCCCAGGGCGTCTCCTGCGAAGGCCACGGCTGTGAGGGCGCATGTACTGCATCTCCCTCACGTGCGCCGCCTCCCTCTTTGCGAGCATAACTGCTTCGCTGAAGGAGGCGACTGCCAGCCATGCCCTCTCGCTCCGTACCATGGCCTGGACCAGGGTCGGACGCGAGAGATCGCCGCCGCCGATCACCTCCATGAGGACACGGCGTTGCTCCGCCCAAGCTGGGCAGACCTCCACCGTATGCTCCACCGTGTCCTCTGGGCGATCTTCGCAATGGAAACACCCGGGCGTTTCCTCCCGCCCTATCCGAAACAGGAACCTCCCGAAACAGCCATGTCCGGTGAGGACCTGTGTCAGGCGGAAGGTGAGGACGCCATGCCGCCTCTCAAGCCACTCCTCAAAGAGGGGACTTACCGCCGCAATCGCGGCGTGCCCAATCGTCATCGTCATCGTGTAGTGTTTTTGTTAAGAATTTTGTGTATGTTAAATGTGATCTTATATAAAATGTGATTTAAAAGTAACGAATGTATCTTATAATTATTGCCAGTAAAGGCAATTTTAGCGTCAAACTATAACTTTTGCATGCCTATTGGTAAAATATGGCAGAACCTATCTTTATATATCAATTTATCACCATCTACTGTACCCATTTTAGCAAAATAAACGACTTACTCACTTTATGAACACGCCATTCCTCAAAGCCTATGCTAATTAAGTAAAAGCATTTTCCCATATGCGTACAAAGTAATATAAAATTCCTTACAAATTGATTGTGCAATAAACTGGTATATTGAACCATAATGTGAGCACGCCTTGCACGGCCATTGGAAACGCTTTATTGGAGAATAATGTGCCGTAGTTAACATTGAGGACATTTTTGTGAATTATTCCACTTTGCCCCACCGAGCCGCCTTACTGGTAGGGCAAAATAGAGTGCCTTCAATTTTGTAGTGGATTTTGCCATTAATTCGATTTAGTGGGGCAGATTCCACTATTTTAAAACTTGTTTGATTCTGCCCCACTAGGTTAGCACCTTAGAATAAAAGCAGAAGAATATTTTTTTACAAATTTTTATTTCCTGTTTGTTTGTCGAAGGAAACGGGTTGTAAATCACAGATTTATTACATGATTTGTCACAAATATAATATCATCATCATCATTCTCCTGCCTTTATCCCAATTTATTGGGGGTGGGCGCAATATGATTTTTTCCTCCACACTTCTCTATTAGTCGTCATCTCCGTAGTCACACCCTTTCTAAGCATATCATCATTCACACAGTCCAACCATCGTTTCTTTGTTCTCCCCCTACTATTTAGCCATCGACATTCATGCTCAAAGCTTTCCTCGCGACATTTTCGCATTTCATATTCTATTTACGGGGACGAATCGTACTCAGTTTACTATTTCAAGCTTAGGATGAAAAGCTTTGATAAACCAGTAAGAACAAATCGTTTAACTGTGATTTATTAAAGTTTAGTGTAGTTACATTTTATTTGTAACAAATCGTGTAATTAATCTGTGATTTTCAACCCGTTTCTTTCCAGAAACAATTAGGAAATAAAAAAGTGCAAAAAGCAAAATTGTCCTTTTATTCTAAGGTGTCAACCCTAGTGCAGAATCCAACAAGGTTTTAGAGTAGTAGAATCTGGCCCACCAAATCGAATTAGTGGGGTATACTCCACTGCAAAATTTTAGGTATTCCACTTTGCCCCACCAGTATGGCTCGTTGGGGCAAAGTGGAATCATGCATTTTTGTTACGAGACTGCTCGTTGTGCGTGGTTTTGCTTGAGAATTTTCATAGTGTTTGAAATTTAGGTAAGAATAAACGAAACTCTGGTTTCTGATGGTCTATTTAATGTGTATTTTTTTGTCAAATCGCATGATTACTTTTATCTCTTGCATTCTCTGTCCCACTCCTGGGCAAAGGTCTCCCTCCACTCCTTTCATCATTCGCGAGCTCACACGTCTTCCTGCCACGTAGGAGATGATGGGTATTGGACTGATTCCTTCAAAGCTGGCTATTATAATGTTGGTAAATTAAGTAATCAGCAAAACGAATCATCTGATACCTATAGATTGGTTAGGTTTTAAAAATATGGGATGAATTCAAGGGCCTGTATTAATGTGCACGCACCTAATTCGATTAATTTGGTTATGCAAATATTACATTTCCAACAAGTAGGCCAAATTCAATATAAACCCTTGCCTCGAAGAGTCTACAAGCACTTTATTATCAGAACGTCAACAACTAATTAATTATACGCCAAGTCGATAATATAGAAGCCCCATTCCCACATTACCATGGAGATAGCGTAACATTTAATCTATTTTCCCATAAATCACGTGGATATTAGCACAATGGATGGTTCCGCGATGCAACACCATCGATCATTATGTGGTACGCTCGATTGCTGTCCATTTAATTGATCTCCGCCCATCTAGTGTTGCTATCTTTCTTTGGTAAATCAATGGCTTAGTCTCCTGAATTTTGTGTTTTTTTTTCTTTGGCCTTAATTGTCAAAACAATAACATATTCCTATAATTTGCATATTTTGATAGTATGGAAATTGAATATCTTTAAAACTGTGCTCATTGATTTTCATTTAGGAACAATTGCAGTCGTTTGTTCAACTGTATTGTGTGTTGTCTATTCTTCTTCCTAGATTATCAAAATGATATGTAATGTATGCAAAATGCTCGATTTTGTATGAGCCATTTGTTCTTGAACATTAAAAACTTCGACGCCTTGAATCTCGTTTACATTCAGTGTGATTGGTAATTAGTGACCGATATTTAAACACATGGTTGTACTCATCATAACAAAGAACTTTCCGAAAGAAACTACTTTTTGAAATCTACCTTATTGACCCCAATTTTACCACCCCAATAGAATATTGAGTACCTAATAAGAATAATACACCATCAACTGTAATTTAATTTAGTTACCTACCTACAAACAAAAAAAAGATCCACTTTTACCATGCATAATTATTTTTTCCATTTATTGAATAACGGATCGGGCGCGCACTATCAGCTGTGAATCGCTTGAACCCGGTGCCTAGTGCGGTGGTTAATTTAATGACGAAAGAATAATGCATGGTAAAAGTGGATCTTTTATATAGGTAACTAAATTAAATTACAGCTGATGGGGACATGCGTTAGTTAAATAAAAAACATGTTTCTTTGGGAAAGTTGTTTGTTATGATGAGTACAATCGTGAATTTAAATATCGGTCATAAATTACCAGTCACCCTATATATTTTTTCCAATTTCCAGAACAAATTCTCAAGCCTTGGCGCAATTTTCACTCTTACAGTTGTTTTTCCATATTTCTCACAACCACGGAAATAATAATAATTTTCAGGGAAATGTACGAAGAAAGCATAATTCAATAGTTGGGAGTTTATCTATTTCTCCTGTTTCATCAAGATTGGTAGTTTTAAAGCAAAGATTTCAATAAGATTTGAGAGTTTATTTATATTTCTCCTGTTTCTTCAAAATAGGTACATTTACAGCAGTCTGGATTGGAACTCGAAAATTCTTGGTTTTTTTTCTTTTATTTCTTTCATCGGAATTTTTATTTGATTTGTGAAAATATATTTCTTTCTTTTGTGTTTCTTGTGTGTATTAAAGCAATACGTTACACCTGGACAAACTCACAGATTTACTCATACATTCTCCCTTTCAGAGCTTAGCCGTGTCCTTTGTGTTCAATTGTCTATATTTTCTCGTGGGCTACCAGATTCTCACTCGCAAATATAATGGTTCTATTTGTCCATTTTGAGCCGAGCTTTGTGCCTGTGTTCAATGTTATCGCGCTGTATGTATTATTTATAAGCAGGATTAGGAAGTGTTTAGGCTTTTTGAGCTGCTGTGAAAGTTAGGTTTTGTATGGTTTCAGTTTGTTTTGTGCCTGTTGGAGATTAGGCCTTAATAGTGTAAACATTAGGTACTTAAATTGATTTATCGTTATTTGTTCTAGTGGAATTTTAGTTATTGTTTAGGCAGTTAATATCCGGTCGGAAACGTCCACTGTAATTGTCAAATACTTTGGAAAGATGATTATTTCAACGTTCATGCTAGGAGAAAAATAAGTGATATCATGGTTTACATACTTAATAGTCATTCATAAAATACTTTAGTGCTATTTCACGATACCCAAAGCAAAAGGGGGATAGGCGTTAGGCTATATATAACTTAGAAAAGTCGTTTTCCCGCAGTTATACTATCGAAACTAAACGTTTTTGACGCGCTTTCTCCGTAGCTCTTTGAACCTATAACATTAACATACTCGTAAATACTTCATGAAACAGTCGTTTTACTCGCTTATCCTAACAGTGACTAACTAAATTGTACTATTAAACAATAACATAAAACAACGCACGTCTGCGCTGGGCCCGTCGTAAAGTCGAATGTGCGAATTTATGGTCACCTATGTCTTGGGTACCGTTACTGCGTTTAGGAGTTACACACACTGTACTTTTCTCTCCCAGGTGACTTGTCAAGCCTTTTCTAAGAAAACTGGGTACAAAATAGCCGTGGGGAAGGGGGAATCAACGTAAAAATCAAGTAGCCAGTGATATTATAGTGGACCTAGTATTCAGTTTAGCCTATCGCAGACTACTGCTAGACATAGATTTTCCCAGGCTGCGCCGCAACACCCTGTCCTCCGCCTTTTGCATCCAGCCTATCTGTCCCAGCCACCTTTTTAGGGGGTTGTTATGAAACGAAACCCTTAAAAATGTGGCTACCGAGGAGGGCCTTTGCTCGGCAAGCAAAGGCCCTCCTCGGTATACGCGCGTATTTCCATGTGTTCTCTGGCCTCCGGTTCTTGGACAAACATGCCAGCCCACCACCACATAGCTTGCTTGCTATGCAAGCTATGTCGGTAACTCTGATTCTTTTCCGGAATATTTCATTTCAGATTTCATCTTTAAAAGAAAGTAGGTACCATATTACCTACCATCACCATCATTAGTTAATTCCATAATAGTATCTTAAAAATTGTTTTCAAAGTTATTAGATATGTCAATGTCGAACGAAATGGAAGGCTGACATTCACATATGAGGGAAGATTTCCTCAAGAATGGCAGAAAGAGAAAACAAATCCCGTGGGTGTAAATTACTTCTTACTGAACGAAGAACATAAAAGATGTATAGCTCAGTCATAAACGACGTTTGATTGGAGGTATGGCTTTGGACATTTTATTATACCATCCTTTTTTATTGGTATCCTAGTATTTAAGTTAGGACTCGATGACGAGAAACCTTCACATGGCTCCAATAGCATATCCTGGCTCAAAGATTTTATTATATTTAAACACAAATATTTAGTAAACGAACATTTCGACAAAAGCAACTACAGAACATATCGTAGTCCACTGATTGACTTTAGGTGAACCTAGTCCACATTTTTCCCATACAAACTACAGGAGTGTATTACTCCACTGTTGAACAATGTACATCAAAAACTAAACATGGTATGGTTTTGTCTCATTATTAATATTGTCTGCACGGAAACAGAATACTAAAATTAAAGCCATTAAAAAGTTAGGAACCCAACAAAGATTCGTTTTTCTTGCTAATTTAACCTAACTTTGGGCGTGTTTTAATAATAAAAGAAGTGTCAAATCTCAAAAACCAAGTCGGTACAGACAAAGCTCAAATATCGAAAAATTCAATAAACTTTATTGGTTATTGATTTATGCAGTGGTTATTTCATAAAACCCGATCTTCCGAAGGACTGTTTTTAATTTTTTACGCGCCTGTTGTACTCTATAAGATCCTGCATCTCATACAATAATGTTGTGCTTGTAGACTAGCGTCTAACTGCTCATCACTGATACTACCTCTGTCGGACCCGATGCCTGGTGAGACAGCGTGCTTTTTAGCCAGGCCCATCAGTGAGTTCGAGCCCGCGACTAGGTTCCCCTTAATAAAAGCAATTACTGTGAAGGTAGAAAATATCTATAGTAACATCATAACTATAAACTCTCAAATGAACTTGCTTCAAAATACATAAGTTGCTGTACTAACATGTTCAAAAAATATTGGACCTTTCAATCGGTTCATTGATTTCCTTTCTGCCATAACTGGAGAAGATGTGACAAAGAATTTTGAACTTAGTGGGGAAGTCAAGCCAATTACAGACAACAAAGCAATTCGGGTACTCTTGGACGGCGAATTGTTTTGGGACTTCAGACAAACAACAATATAGAGGGTTACAAATTCGAATGTAGTATTTTTCTTTATTTGTAAAGGATTTCTTTTATTTGATTGCTTTGTAGTTATTGGGAAAGAAATAGTCTGGACATTTTAGTTCCGTCGATTGTATTCAATAAAGATTCCTTTCTTCAGCAAATAATTCCAAACTAATATTTTTACGAAAATTTGGACGGGATCTTACGTATATGGTTGGAGATGTTCGTTCATTTTTTATTTCCAGAATTTTCTTAATAAACGATTACATTTCACCGAATCTCTCTCAACTGATTTCCCAGATATCCCTCCGACGATTCCATCCGTAATCGGTATTCCGGAGAATAACAGTACAAAACAAGTAAAATCCAGGTTTCAACCAATTACAATCCTTATATTGCTTCGAATTCTGCCGGTGACCCAAACTGCTAGCTTGAGCCCATGTTCGGAGGAGAAAGTTAGTTCACAATATTATAAATTGTTATTAATAGTCAGCATGGTATGGGTCGCTTTGTTTGGCGTCTTGATAGATCATTACAGTGAGGTTTTTGGTTCTTTAGGAATATTTAAATGGGATGCTTGCAATTAACCAAACTCATTTATATTCAAAGCTACAAATAGATTGAACCCAAAATAGTATGAAAACAATGAAAAATTCTTGAACGGTACAAAGTTGGGAACCTATTTATCGCAATTTCAAAAGGATTCGCCATTAAAAGCCGTACTAGTTCAAAGTCCTAGATCAGCTTCTTCTTGATATATTTACTGTTCCAAAACTTGAGAAGTGATTCTAAACTTTTGGCGCGTTACCGTTGGAGTCAACATCATTAATTTCGATCAGCATTTAGTTTGCCACTTGAAAGTTTGCAAATCTGTAAAGTTTCTACCCACCATGTGTTATCTAACCAACGGGAGCGTAAAAGGAAAATTGAATCGGTACGATTTCCTTCGAGACTGGTTCCTATTCATCATGGTTGCGAGCTGCCGTGATATTTCCGTCTTCCAACTTTGCATAATGTACGTATTCAAAAGTTCAAGGATGTTATGTAAAAGGGTTTCTAAATGTAAAGAAGTTGGAGCTCATCTTAAGTATGTATATTATGCTGAGTTTGATGAGGCTGTTATTTTGAAAGCACCGATTGAATTTCATTGCATCAAAGTTGATGCAATGCTGCTGGTATTAGCTCTTAAACAAATTTGACTTACAGCAAGCAAATCAGAATGTTTACAGGTTCAAGCGATGGCTGTTTAGAAGCACTTGAATATCTAGTACTAAACTTTCTCAACTATAACTTTACTTGTCCACAGTAAGTAAGGACGCACTTCCTTTCGAAGATACTAGGATAGGTGTTCACATCTTAAATCAAAAAGATACACACATTTACCATATGCCAGGAAGAAAACAAACTGCCGCTGCATACAAAACATAGTGCCTGCAAGATAAGCCGCCACACGCAGGCCTGAGAAACAAGGCTTATCGGCAACAAAACGCACAAACCGTTAACAGTCTGCATCTCCCACGATACACGCAAGTTTGTCGATTACAACCAACTATTACATGGAAACTATTACATGCTGATGTTTCCGACTGCTAACTGCTTTTTGTTTGCCGTTCGCTTAATTTATTTATGTTCTCAGAAAGAAAACGTTTGTTGTTCCGACTCTGGTAATGTCAAATGGGAAAACTAATTTGAATTTACTAAGGCTTTTACTTAGTTGTCCGAAGTAGTCGTGCTCAACAATGAATACACACTTGATTGGAGAAAAACGGACCCTTTCAACACACCGGGAAATGAATGATTTTTAATGAACTCCAATCTTCTACTTCAGTGTCCTGGAAACCGCCGTACTAGGAATTCATAACACGAGACAGTAATAAGCTCATGCTCACTATGTCATCATAATTGGCGCCGAGCGCTCTTGAGCGAATAAATCTACGCATAAGTAGTTATCCATGCTACTAGACGTCTGACGCTTGCGTAACGAATTCGCCTCTATTTATTACCATTAACTCAGTCTGACTCATGACACCCTGGTATTAGCATGTCGTCTTTGTGAATTCGACTTAATAGCGTCATAATTTGTGCATTGTTGAAATAGAGATGAATTAGTCAGGTTAAGCTGTAGGCAGGTTATTCAATTTATCCTTGATACTATTGCATTTCTATCATTCAATGAGAGCTTTCAAAAATTTATTTTTGTGGGAATTCATTCGTGCGTAAAAGCTCCATCTGAATTCAATGTTTCTCTACCGCAGCTATTTAAGTCACTAGCAATTAATCTCACTACATAGCCTTGGGGAAATTCTTGCTTTCTTCGGTCTCCCGTCGTTTGTTCACGTTTATGAGCTATCTTAACATAAAATATGAGCTACAAACAAAGGAATATGTTGTAACAGATTCTAGAGGAGCTATAACGTTTGTCATTGACAACGTTAATTTGACTGTATGTTGCAGAAAGTGTTACTTATGGTACCATAACTCCATTGATCACTTTATTATGCCTTGTATTAGTAACAGTTACTTTGAAATTTGTTACGTAAAATCTCTCCGCACTTATTAGCATAACCTCAGCTTTTAGCGCTTGTGTTTGGCAGAAATTATTGAAGAAATAAAGTAGTTTGAAAATGTTTATTAACGGTTAATAAGGAAGCCGTAGCCGTTTCTATTAGGAATGGTCGTGATAATGTTGAGAAGCGAATGCTTGAATCTGTTTATAACGATGATATAGTCGTGGATACAGATGATGTTTGGAATAAGAAATATAAACATATTGGAAGTCATGGTGTTATTAACCCGTAATAAATCAACGTTGAATAAATATACCTAATTAGAAAATGCATAACAAATGTCTTTGTTATTTCGCCGGTCTCTTCTATAAACTAGTAGTAAATCCAAGTCTAGAATTAGGATTTTAAATCTGTCCTATTAATCAGTTCTGGCATCTTTGATAGCTAAAGGCTCCTTATTTGGATCGCCAGTCTTTTCGATAGTAATCTTGTTAACAAAATCTCTGATGATGGATTGCAAGTTAACAAAGCAATCAGTTTGTAACTTTGTCAACATCACAAAATATGTTTGACTTTTTTCGATTTTAAGCATCGAAGAGGAAAATAAATAAAGTTCCGTCCTGACGAATGGTACCTGTTATATTTCACATCAATCAAGTCACTTAGAAGCTGAGTATCGTGATTGCCACTTATGGCTTCCCATTGTTTCGTTTATTGCCCACTGAACAAAAATAATAAAGTTTATAACAGCTCTATAGATTTTGTTGCTTAGGAGTCTTCTACATTTGAAAGGAAAATATGATGGAGTCGTACTTTTAAAATATCTTACCATACGAATGTAATATATTAATACAAATAACAGAAAATGGTAAACATCTAAAATACAAGATCGAATTGTCAAAGACAATAGTTAATTATGCTCGATAATTAACACAAAAGGAAGTGAATCTATAATGAGTTTCGCTATAGGCTACAGGTTTCTATCTTACGTAGGTATTTCTGTTTCCACGTAAAGTAACAATGTAATGTTCAACAATCTATTCACTCAGGAAGTCTTAGGAACCTGACTGAAAACTAGAATAAACCGACAGATGTATGTATCTGGAAGGGAAGTTGGAGAATTCTTTATTCCATTTAGAATTACACCTTCAAGTACTACTGACGATACGGAGCCTAATTCGTCAAAAACAGGCACAGGTGGTGCTACATTCTCAGACAATATTGACATATATGTGCGAATTCATCTACAATTAAAGAACATATCAAAGAGTCGTAATCAAGTTCAACCTAAAGGACAATAAAAGCCATGGTAGATATGATACTTTCTTTTAACATCGATTTCTTCATTAATGCTGCAACGCATGACTGGCATCCATCTGGTTCAGTCAGTATTGAGCTTCTAAATGAATCGCTAATCGTCAATGCTACACGATACATGCAGCGTCTTCTTCTGATTCAACCTTAGGCCTGGTAAGATGGAATCAGAATTTCAATTCTCCCTAGTAGCTACATAAAACCGCGCGGAATCGTCTACCTTTCCAACCAATGTATAAACCCCTTTACAAAACATTTGTTATCCAAAGATATGTTTACGAAAAACGTAGAACCTAAACTGTCGGGAGCCATTGTCTGTTTGATGGATGGTTTCACATCAATTTCGTTACTTTTAGTTCTTTGCTTTTATTCGACGAGAGGCAAACATAATGGTTTAATTTTGGAGTTTATTTTTTGTTATGTCATGTGATAATTAGCCGGCTGACGATGAAGGCTGATCGATTTTACTTGGTAGCGCTTTTTAATTGTGTTTATTTGTGCCTTCAACAGACTCGTTTGTAATATCGCCGGGGTAGGTAAAAGTAAAAAGATGAGGAGTGTAAAATTAAATTTTAGGTTTTTCTTGGTTTTAATAACCACCGACTATTACTTTTTTTTACAGTAATACGTACTATAGATAGTACAGAATAATACTTATTGTCTTCTCTCTACACGCAAATCAAACAAGGAAATTAATTATTCAATATTCGGTAGCCACTGTTAATTTTTTGTGTTTCTTTATTCTAAATGATTGCAATTATTTCCCGAATACCTACTTTCAAATGAACTATCAATCTTCTTTTTAATAAGAAGAAGAGAAGAAGAACTATCAATAATCCATCACAATGAATAAAGTCTTACTAAAAGCTTATCATAAAAAACTTCAAGAAAAAAAACAACCAAATTCCAAAAAAACACTACTAAGTGAAAAATAACTTTAATTTCGGAAGTCGGTCTTTGCATATGTATTTTATTAAATTTTTTGTCACCGCATTCCGAAATTAAAGTTATTTTTCACTTTGTAGTGTTTTTTTGGAAGTCGGTTGTTTTTTTTTGAAAAATGTTTTTTATTTTTCACTTTTTTAGTAATAATACCTACCCCACACAATTTGAAATTTCATCATCCTTGAGGTCAAAACAATGCATATTTATGCGATAGAAGCAATCGCGGTTTGTTTGCTATCATTTTTTTAAGAGTTCCGTTGTCTGTCTCCGAAACGCATCATCAGATCTCTATGAAATTTAAATTGGGACTATTTCGGAATAAACCCCTTTCGAACAAAAAATAATTTTGCAAATCCGTCTATATGTGATGGAGTTATGCCCGAACATACATAAAAAAAAATACAAACATGGCGAATTGTTAACCTCCTTCTTTTTGATCAGAAGGGTCGGTTCGGTTAATAAAATGGAGTTCTAAAGTCACGGGGGAAACGTTATCACATATCGGTATATTCATATTGGATCAGGCTTTTAACGAGTGCTTTCGTTAGGTACTCGCCTTCGACATACTCAATTAAAATTATAGTATCTATAAAAATCGTGATGTCTACAATATAATAGCACTCACCGACAGGGTTGCCATTTATAAGAAGAAAAATCTATTACTTGATTCTGCAGGCATAGCAGTAGAGAGTGAAATGAAATTAGGTTTATTAACTTACATGTCGCGAAGTCTCACATTGACTTGGAGTCTTTAAATTGTTTAGGAATTCCAGGACACCAATAATTACGTAAAGCTGACCATGCACTTGTAATTGTAGTTTAAACTTTTGAGTAGGCTTAAAACCACTAAGTAAACCCTATGAGGTAAAGAAAAAAAGTAAAATGGTGGCGATAGCCCAAAGAAAAGAGGTTGAATGTTAAGATTTAGGACCACCCCTTATACCAATACCCTGTCCCTACAAGTTTGCCTATTAAGTTTCAGTTGAACAAGAATGCGGTCTCCATGCTAAACAAATACAAATCTAGAAACTAAGAAAAAAAAAAACAGTTTTCCGCTTTGAATATTATGTCAACCCTACTTACAAAATGACCATTGACACATAATCCGCGTCCAATGTCAAGAGTCAAGCCTCGGAACGGTGATTGGTCAGCGGCTACTCAAAGCTCGCAACCGTGCGCTTATGCAACAAAGTTTAACCGAGTCGTTACACGTTGACGTGACGTTGTCGATGCAGTGTCGATTATTGATATCTGTTTGATATTGACAAGTCATGATTACCCATAATGTGTAATGCGACCACACGTGGCGTCTAGATGGATTAGGTAGTTTGCTTTGTTTGAATAGCATTTAATTGGAGCAATCTGGGTGCTTAGGAAAAAGATTGTGGCATGTATTTAATCGAACTTCTATTAATTCTAATTTTGCGTTCCTAAGTATATCATTAAACACTCTAATAAAATGACAGTCGCGTCTTTTTATGAACCTCAAGAAATGTATATTTTGGGGTCGTAAAAATGAAATAGTCAAGTAACTGCGACAAACTTAGATGTAACACACAGTGGCTGCTGCCGCAGCATAGGTCACAGTTCTAACTTAACCTAACCCATTTGGTTGTCGGCGGTGGCGATCTCTCGCGTCCGGCCTTGGTCCAGGCCATGGTACGGAGCGAGAGTGCATGGGTAGCTGTCACCTCCTGCGATGCAGTAATGCTCGCGAAGAAGGAGGCGGCGCACGTGAGGGAAAGGCAGTATATGCGCCCTCACAGCCCTAGTCGCCGCAGGAGACGCCCTGGTCGTCGGGAATCCCAGGCTGATTCGCGGCTACCGTAGGCGCGGGCTTACGGACGGCGAATAATGGGTAGCTCGCTGTCTGGTAAGGACGAAGCCTGGGTCGATGGCGCGTTGTGTTCTACGTGCGCCTCAAAGAGATGCCAGCACCAACTGGTGGGGTCCGCTAGGGCCGATGCCTGCCAGGGGTGCGGGTTGTTCGAAAGAGATACCGTAGCCTTTGGCACACAGGCAACCGAAGGCACACGGGTGGGTTTTAGTCAGTAATAGTCTGACACGCCCTTCTGCTCTAACCAGAAGGGGCCATCCAGCGGGAGAAGTTATTTGATGATTTCCAAGACTGAAAAAAAAAAACCCATTTGGTTGGGGTGCCCTAGCTTAGTTATTGCGACCAATTCGGCTTGCGCGTGGTTGTTCACAGTTCCAACTTAACCCCGAACCCGTTGTTTCGGGGTGCCCTAGCCTACTTGCTGCGAACAGCTGAGAGAAAAGGCGAGAAACTTATCATCATCATCAACTCAACCTATCGCAGTCCACTGCTGGACTTAGGCCTCCCGCAGGCTGCGCCACGACACTCTATTCCTCCGCATTCCGCATCCAGTTTTATAGAGACTCAATTCTTAAAAAAACTGTGTAACATTAGAAGCGCCAAAAAGTTTTTAGAGGATCAGTTAAAATTTCCCAATAAATTAAATATTGCATAAAGCTTTTTACATTCTGTCACTGACTGAAACACCACCAAGATAATGTTGGTTGTTTTTTTAGTAAAAGCCCCAAAAGTGATGAAGCTTAAAAGTTTCTTCACGTTTCGCAAATAGAATTTGCCAACCCTGTTTACGCAAATTCCAAAATGACACGGATTTAATATCAACAGGGAAACTATTCCGCTTCGTAACTGAATTTTCTGTTTAAACTTTGATGTCAATATCTTCTTAGGGTTCAAAGCGTGTAGCTTTATTGAATGTTCAATATCATACGCTACACGCACAAATAAACATTACAGTTTGCTGTGCGTGCAAGGGAAATATTTGTATTCTCGCTTTGATGTTTAGTAGTAAGACTCTAACTATCGAGGATATAACGAGCCACACTTTTCGCGGTACTCGGTCTATTATGAAGGGAAAGTTTGACACTGTCACACCACAAATGAATGATCGGTTGAAGAATGATGTGATAAGACAGCGATGCACTTAAAAAGAATATGTAGTGACAAAAATTTAAAAGAGTATGCTTTTGGTGTGCTGAGAGGATGAACGTTCCGTGTGGGGCCAGACGTAAAAGAATAGCACCATCCTATTTCTTCCCGTGGGTGTCGTAGAAGGCGATAAAGATTTACTAGAGAATGGGCAGCAGCGTTCTCTATGCATTTGGCCACCATACTGCGATCGCCAACCCGCTTGCCAAGCGTGGCGATTATGGCAAATCTCCACTTTTACGGCTTATGTCTAGCAGTGGACGTCTTTCGGCTGATATGATGATGATGAGAGGATCAATGAAGGGCGGATGTCCAGATGTGTGAACATAAACAAAGCAAAATGAATGTGTAAGGATCGTAGCCTGTGACGGTCTGTGTTTCTGGCTAACCCCATGGGAAAAGGTCTTGAGCTTTTGTACGTAAGTTTGACACTGATTATGGGTCTTTAACAGTTTTCATTATCACCTGCGTAGTCTTTTACCAACTAGGTATTTAGGGGTCGGCTGCCAATCTAAATAAATGCAGTTGCATATCAGTATTTTACATGGAATTACTGCCTATCTGGCCTTCACAACACAGTTACTGGGTAACGGCAAACGCGATACCCCGTATTTTGCCTGGTCTTTTTTATTTTCGTATCAAAATATTTATACATGTACTCCGTTTTTCTTTCTAGATGATGACGAGGAATGTGGCGCCCTATCAGAAGGTTCAGAGACTTCGGAGTGCGGCCGTGCAGACACCGACGACGAGGGCATCGAGCGGGACTCCGAGCCTGCCCCCAGGAGACGGCGCCGGCGCAGACGGTTCATGCTCAAGGATGTTATTGAGGTAAGGATTAAGGGAGAAAGGGCCATAGCAGATAAATCAAGTCAATTATTTTATTGGTTTGCAAACATGGGTATTTATTACATAAATGTTTTATTGCAAACTTACATACTTAGATGTATGTTTAGATTTTTGACACGATAGGTACTTTTAGCATCGTCTAACGATTTATTCGCTTATTGAAAGCGTGATACTACATTTAATAGACGAACGCGATTCCGCGAACGTCGTCAAAAAGTGATGCAGCATTGGTGTGGTTGCAAAATTGCAAATTGCCGATGTTCACCTGCTGTAGCGTTTTTGAAAACCCTAGGACTGTGTTGATACTGCTCATATACAAACAACCTCTCTATCAATACAAACGGGCACAATCGGTACTTAAATAATATTTTCGAGGACTCTTTTTGTAGTGATTTAATTTCTGAGACAGTTTATGTTACCTATGGACTGTGTGATAATCAAATGAAGTTGGGTTTCTGGGAATCTGCTGTTATCCACCATATTGATTTTGTTTATTGTGAATTATATTACTATCCAAAATCTAGTACATTACCAAACTATTTTCTATTGTACCTTAAGATTTCTCTTCGAGAGACTGACTCGTATAACTTGGAGTTTTCTTTTGCTTTCGTGACACACATATCGAAGATTCACGAGAGTCACTACACGAAACTGATAATTACTTTGTCCCGAACAATTACAGTGACCCGAGGCGGTACTAAGTGGTCTTTGGATCCGCAACGCCCTTAATTTGAAGGAAATGGGAGTAATCGAATTAGTTAGAATTACTGGGCACACTGTATTATGCAGTTGGTTCATTACTGTCATGATGATACTATTAAGTACCTTACACTTTATAACCTTGAAGAAATCCTACTTAATACTGTATAAAATATATAATAGCATTTTTCTTTTAAGTTAAACGATTTTAACTAAAAGCTAAAAAAATATTAGGTAAAATAAAATCGTGGGCCGTAGCGTAACTTGAGATGTTTCACGCGCCCCACGTTTTTATTTTTTGGCTTTTAGTTAAAAGTAAAACCGTATAAATTGATTTTTTTCAACTTATTTTATTTTCAAGTTTTTATTTCGTTACTTAATATTTCTCAATCTATTTTGTTATTAAATTGTTTTGTTATCAAAACTAAAGGTGTGCACCAAATATCAGATCAATCTGCCAATAGGTAGCGGGTTGAATTTCAAGTACTAACAGGGCAAGGTAAATGAAACTGTTTAAAAAGTGAAACTTTGTATGTTTGGATATTTAGATGTTTGGATGTTTGTTACTCAATCACTTAGAAACAGTTGAATGGATTTGGATGAAATTTGGTACACATATAGTTTATAATATCGATTAACATATATGATACTTTTTATCCCGGTAGTAAGTACGTTTCCTTGGGATAATTTACGACCTCCACGCGGGCAAAGCCCCTGGCAATAGCTAGTATAATGTAAATTCATGGTAAAATGAAGAGCTGTCTCGTAGGTCTATTGGTCGCAAGCACAGTAGCAGTAGCTGAGTATGAGGTCCTGGGTTCGATACCCGGATCGGGCAAAGTATTTTGGAATTTCTCAGTATCAGCCCGGAGTGTGAATTTGGGCCCAGCTGATGGTAATGCGCTCGCCCTTTATTACATGGCACTTAAACATAACAAGGCGTGATATTAAATAAAATCTGTTTGTCTATTCATTGCTTGGATAATTTCGTTATCGACCGATAGAAGCTTATCTTAACACATAACTTCCTCTCACAGGTCTCCTCTAATTAAATAAACCCATCTGATCAATTGATCAAATAGTATTCAGCTTTAAAGATCTCAATCCTGATTAAAACACGAAATATCTCCAAAAATCCAGTCAGCCTGACCCATCTTTATCTTTTTTTTTTATTAAACACTAGTTCACACTGTCGACTTTCTCTTAGATATCAAACCTTATCGGTAATAAGGCTTGGTGTTCACTTACTGCCGTGCGATGACAAAGCCCCGAATAACATGTTACTGGTTTATTTAGATCGGATAAGGACGGTACACAAAGTTTTATAGAGAGGGTTTAAGAGATAAATCATGCGTAATAGAGATTTATAAGAGATAATTCCAATTCCATTGAGAAACGATGGCAGGGGATTATTTTGAAAGGCACGTTTTATATTGAATTCAATTAAAATGTCGGTAACAAGGTAATTTTATTTTAGTATTAACTATTAGTATCCCAATGTTGGGCGAAGGTCCCTACTCACTTTCCAGCTCTCTCTGTACAGAGCTGCCAAGGACCAATCTTTACTAAAGGAGATAAATATTTTAGCTTATGGCGGAGATTTCTGGAAAACGCTAAAAAAGGTGTTTTTTTAAAGCAGTGTATCTCTTTAACTGTAAATTATTTTGAAAGCAAAAAAATGTAAATGATGTTTTAAAGTCTTTTCGCTTATAGTGATGGAAATCAAAATATAATTAAACATACTCAAAAAAAGTCAAAGTCACCTCTTAATTATCTTTAAAAGCAGTTTTTCTCTATAATAACAATTATAATTATAACTAAAAATATACCATTAAATACGTGATTATGGTGATTCAAAAGTCCAAGTGTAAAATTGAGAACATTCATTTTCTGTGTAACTACCAATCGAACAGAGAATGTCAATGTTTTTTTGAAAAGAAAAGAAAAATATTAAAATACCAACTAACTTATCTACAATAGCAAAAATTTACCACAGACATAATTCCCTTAAATAAAAACCCGGAACTTTTGACCCAACCACGTCACAGAATTAGCCCTTGTCCACATTTTTTCCATACAAACTTCGGGAGTGTATTACTCCACTGTACGACAATGTACATCAAAAATTAAACATGGTATGGTTTTGTCTCATTATCAATATTGTCTGTACGGAAACAGAATACTAAAATAAAAAGCCATTAAAAAGTTAGGAGCCAACAAAGATTCGTTTTTCTTGCTAATTTAACCTAACTTTGGGCGTGTTTGCGTAATAAAAGACGTAAAAAGTAGAAGTACGTAAGAAGTATAAAATCTGAAAAACCAAGTCGGTACCGACAAAGCTCAAATATCGAAAAGTTCAATTAACTTTATTGGTCATTGATTTATACAGTGTTTTTTTCATAAAACCCGATCTTCCGAAGGACTGTTCTTAATTTTTTACGCGCCTGTTGTATTGTAAATGATCCTGCATCTCACTGAATAATGTTTTGCGTGTAGACTAGCTTCTAACTGCTCATCACTGATACTACCTCTGTCGGAGACGATGCCTGGTGAGACAGCGTGCTTTTTAGCCAGGCCCATCAGTGAGTTCGAGCCCGCGACTAGGTTCCCCTTAAGATCACTTCCCACGATCGTGACACGAAGGACCAAAAATTATCTTTCCTTCCTCTGTCCCGCATCATGGACCCCTACACTTATGATGTTGCATCACGTCTAATGGTGGCCGATGTCATCTACTTTCTCCGTCACGTATTAGGAAGTTATTAGTGGATAACCAGACGTTATGGGCGCTGATGGACTTGTTAAGTGAATCCGATGGAGTTAAGGTGTCAGCGCATTCGTGTGGTCGTGAAAGGCGAGCATTTGTCATAGTTGGGTTTGGGATTAACGTGAGTACGACGAATTATTAAGCTTGAATGTAGATTTTGAGTAAGTATAGTGTCTTTTATAGTATGACTTAGAAACTGCTATAGTGTAGGCACACAGCCCTCTTCGTCTGTCCTAATTTTGCTGTGTCCGACAGGGTCGATATTGATCTCACTGTTTGTACCGTCTATGTAAAACATATGGAATGCAATAAAGAATTGAGTCATCATCATCTGCCTAGCCTTTTCCCAACTACGTTGGAGTCGGCTTCCAGTCTAACCGGATGCAGCTGAATACCAGTATTTTACATGGAGCGACTGCCTATCTGACCTCCACAACCCAGTAACTGGGGTAATACGATACCCCTTGGTAAGACTGGTTGTCAGACTTTCGGGCTTCTGACGACTCGTAACGACTGTCAAAGATCCACAAATGACAGCCTGGACCAACGGCTTAACGTGCTTTCCGAGGCACGGAATAAAGAATTGAGTATTCAGTATAAATTGTAGTACTCTTCTTTAGCAGTGACTGGACAAGTCCACTCAATCTTTGTGGTTCTTTCCTCAACAGATCACTTCAGATGCCAATCTACATTGTCTTCACATGATCTGACCAAGATTATGTTTGGACTTTAAAAGAGACTGTGATCTCTGAGTTGGTTTCGGCCTTTCTTCTCAGAGTAGTCAAATATTAAACGCGCACCTCATCTAGTTTTATGAATATGATTGATGTGTAAAAGTGGTTGTATAAACGTGCTAACAGAAATAAAATCATTTATCATTCGAGCATGCACTGATTACACTTATTATATTTCTAAATTTTTCTAAAAACTTTGTTGTAAATCTACTCTTTCTCCTTCTTTATAATTTTATATTCACTCTCAAACATTCACCCATGTGGTGAAATATTTGTCACGTTTCCACGCTTTATAATTTGGTCACAAGCAGTTGCTCGTTTCTATTAAACAGCCTGCATAGAAATGTTACGCTCCAATCCATCGAGACCCTTACAACTTATAATTTTTATGTTATAAGATAAGTGTTGATCTCAAATTTCTATGCGTTTGTTTTACGACCGTACTTAATATCAACAGTATAGTTGTCATTAAGCGGGTAATTAGCCGGTGTAATGGCTTTCCGAAAGATATCGATGCCTTATTATGAAATCGTATTATGATATCATCGAGTAAGTGAGTAACGAACATAAATTCTAATGGAAGTTGCATCATGTGTTACCGTGTTTGTTTTGAGATGGCGACTTGGTTACTTTGTATGATTATCTTACTATCCTACTAAAATTATACGTGTAAAAGCATGTATGTTTGGATGTTTATCACTCAATTTTTGGCACACAGATAGTTTATAATCTAGATTAAAACATAGTATACTTTCTATCCCGGTAGTACGTTCCCGTGGGATAATTTTCGGCCTCTACGCGGACGAAGTCGCTACCAAAAGCTAGTAATAATAACAAATATACGAGTAAATAGCCTTATAGGCTTCCTCTCGATCTTGGTAATGCTTTTTTCGGTCTGCACAGGTTTTACGGGCACCTACAAAAACAATAGCCACTTTGTATGTAACTGAAAGTTTTTATGGTACCTTATTAAAAGTTCTGAAGAATCTGGTAACAAGTCCATAAGAAAATGCTTAAAACACATCTTCTGATGAAAGAAATTCAATTTCGTATTCACTTAAAGAGAAAACCTTAACAACGTGGAATGCGCAACAAATTCATTGAAATAGTCATGGAAACCAGTAACTGATGATTTTTATGACAATTGTGTAAAATGGAAAGTTAAAATGCAACGTTACGGGCTATAAATTACAATGGAATGATGCGCTTTACGAAACTGTAATGAAATCTTGCGAAAAAGTGGTGAAAGATCTGTTGGGGGTATATGTTAATAAGGAAGCAGTATTATTCTTTATCTTGCTTATATGATTATTTTATTTAAAACACCAGTGGGTCTCTGTCAACTTTAAAATGTTGGACAGCAATGCTAAATGTAAGAAGTTATTCGTGGTGCAAGTGAACCTTTTAAAGGAATTATCATTGGTATTTATGGCGGCAAGTAATAGAGTACCTTTTAAAAGTCTTCGTCGCCATTTTGGCCTCTTAGGACCAGCTAGGCTCCAGTTTAAAGTGGTTACCCGTAGGTAAATTTATACAGAAACTCAAACTCAATACATTTATTTCAAAACATTAGAGGCGCCTTTGAATTAATAATAAAAAATGAAATAAAATGTTTTGTACACATAGAAGAACATACATAAGTTCACAAAGATTAGAGATATTGTACAATGGAGTCACATTGAAGGGAGAACTGATGCCCCTAAACTAGGCTAAAAGCCTGTGTTTTAGGAACCACGGTTCCTCCAGATATAGTGGCATACAAATGGTATTAAATATCGTGCAAATACTTATAGTTACAAAAACATAAATTATACAAATAATGCCTTAATTTAAATACAGTTGTCAAAAAGTCGATTTTTTAGTCAGAAAATTTAACAAAATATTTATTGGTCAGAATGTTTAAGTTAGTTGCTAGTTCGAACATATGACGTTGAAATTTTGTCTCGAAGACGTTGACGTCGATAACGGCCTGAAGTCCCAAACATTGGTGATGGTAATAATTTTCTGGCAGGTGGTTCGTGGGTCTGTTTGCCGATTCGACCTTTTAAATAAGGGAGAACGAACTTTTCAAATAACGAATCTGCTGCTAATATTGTTTTAGGACTTTCTGACAATATTGCCAACAAAGCTTTAAAGTTCTTTGCTTACGAAAAATAAAATTGAGAATTATGGATAGTAGGCTTAGCAGCAACCTGCCTTCTTTATGCAGTACCTAACACCACCAACTCATTTAACAAACGTGGTGATTATAGGATTAACTCTTCGTTCTCGAAGTTTACAATAGATTAGAAGCAATCAACTGATCCACTCAGCCTATCGCAGTCCACAGCTACACACACAGGACCTCTAGGCCTCTCCCAGGATGTGTCACAACACCCAGTCCTTCCCAGGGACCATTTTTGAGGTCGCTTGCCGATACGCGGTCACCACTCTAGGACTCGTCTGCTCCACTCGTCATCGGTCCTTCGACAAACATGGCCAGCCCACTGCCTCTTCAGTTACTGTGCAAGCTGTGTCGATAACTCCGCTTCTTTTCCGGATAACTTAGTTTCTGATTATAGAAACGCCCAGCTGAAATCGTTACGTTTCAATGAAGCATTCCCTGAAATCAGATTGGCTTCAATTAATGTGGAAACACGTTAAATATTCTGCATTTCACGTGTAAATTGAAGGTGTTACGCGATAATTAATAAATTAGCAGTGTGTGTGATGTTTGTCGAGTACACTAATTAATGTGTTTGTTGTCAAATCACGCGTTAAATAGACTTGCACCAGTTAAAATAACATGGTTTGGCGGAATTAATTGCCTGATTACTGCAAAGAATTTAATTTCATCACCTTTGGCCTAGCCTTTTCCCAGCCATGTTGTGGGTCAGCTTCCAGTCTAACTGAATGCAGCTGAATACCAGTATTTTACATGAAGCAACTGCCTAGGTATATGTCTGACATCCACAACCCAGTTACTGGATACTAAGATGGTAGGACTGGTTGTCGATCTTTCGGAATCCTGACGACTTGTAACGACTGTCAAAGGTCGACTGCGATCAGCTGTTGCTTAATGTGCTTTCCGATGCATGGAGCGTTCTTGGTATGTGAAGATGAGAAGACCCATCCACGGACCAACCGTGGCAAGTGTAACTTAACCTGATCGATTGTCCCGAGCGGCTGTTATTCCTTTGGCACAAGAATCTTATTTACCAAAACAAAAAAGAAAACAAGCGTATTTACGGAAAAAAGTTTGGAGGAAAAAAAGACTTCATTACCTATATTCTGGCAAATAAATTTCAATATCAATTTCAAGACCATAAACACCAAGTCTTCATTATAGCGATTTACCAAATTAAAAAAAAACACAACTGATTTTTAATCAAATTATTTAAAATTAAAATCATAAAATAAGTTCTTCATTTTATTCTCAATGGGGGGTTGTCGGATGTATCCTGAATCTCTCACAATTTCGTATAAAAGTCGTGTCCGAGTACCTACTTGATGCTGATTTATTTATAATGGCATGGACGTGTGGCGTTCTGCCAAACCTCGCCAGTATTTCCCTCGTGGGTTTAGTATGTAATAACCATCCCTTTTGGAGACAGATGGCAGAAATTGTATTGTCCTCGGTGTAGTGTGACTTTTACATTATGTTGAAGTTTTGACTTTAGTTAACTTTTTGTTGAAATTGAAAATTAACATTTGTTTATTTATTACTTCAAGTACAGAAATGTACAGAGGCGGACTTAATTGGATTCTATACAGGGTGGCTGGGGTCGACGCGCAAACTGTAACCATGAATTGAACACGTGATCGTAGATCCATAGCGTAGAAATTTTTCGTCAAAATGTAAAAAACCTGCAGTATGTACCTACATCGTCAAAATGTCAGGAACAGGTATATTTTTTTATAGCCAGCGAATGATTTTAATCATGTACTGAATCCATAGTAACCCGTTGCGACTCGATATCCCTGCCACCCTGTAATTGTAATAGCTGGAAAATGGACCAGCATTGCAATTGAAACCATTCGATACGCTTCTGTACCGGATCGATCATTAATCAATGTTATCCGTAGGAGTCCTGTAATCGCCCGCGTCTGTTTGATTTAAACTGCCAAAACTTTCAGGTTTTGGGTTTGCGAACAACAGCGTATAAAGAACTGCTAGTATTCTTGGCAACGCAAATCAGGTTATCGAAATGTGTCATTTTCGATACATTAGCCTGTCGAATGCTTGTTAATAACTATGCAGTTCTAGACAAGAGACTTCTCCTAAACATCATCATCATCATATCAGCCGAAAGGCGACTGCTGGACATAAGCCTCCCCCAAAAGGGGGGTTGTGCCATATTCGCCACGCTTGGCAGGCGGGTCGGCGATCGCAGTATGGCGGTCAAATGCATAGAGAACGCTGCTGCCCATTCTCCAGTAAGTCCCTTAGTCGCCTTCTACGACACCCACAGGAAGAAATGGGATGGTGCTATTCTTTTACGTCCGGCACCACACGGAACCTCCTAAACATAGCAAAACAATTTATGCATACATACTCCAATGTGTTCTTCAAATATTATGTATGTAGACATATTTCAATGCATGAATAAAATATATTAACAATGAACTGCCATTGCAAGTATTCTTCAATAACTCATGTTTATCGCAGGAAACTTGCAATCAGCAGGATTTTCCTCACACAAGTTTCAAGTATGTAATTGAAATCCTCAAGGAATCGAATGAACATTCCCACTATTGTTAAATTAATTAGTTAACATAATTCATCGTGTGAATGAAACTCTAATGCTGGAGTTGTATTTCCGAAATAAGCAAATATTTAACCCTTCTACATTGAAATGCAGACAATACAAAATGAATGCTCTTTTCGTATAAAATATGTTTATTAATTGGATTTACTAACACAACCATGTATTGGTATTGGAATGAAAAACTTCAAGTTAGTATCAAAATTCTCTTCCGTTCCTGTTTTTCCACGCCGCTCTGCCGTTAGTTACAAGCCGTAATTCCAGGCTTGTAGTTATAGATAGATAATTTCGTGGTGGGTGGGTAGTTAAATTTACCTTTGACATTTGTCACGAAAGTGATAGGATTTCTTTTGTCAACCGGGACCAATTAAATGGTCTACGAACTTAAATTGTGTGTATATTCAAACGACAACTGTAATTTTTGACGGCAGATTATCGTGGTGTGCTTTAATTTTTTTTGAGGGTGGGAAATCATCAAATAACTTCTCCCGCTCTGGAGCGAAAGGGCGTGTCAGACTTTTACTGACTATAACCCACCCGTGTGCCTTCAGTTGCCTGTGTGCCAGGAGCCGCGGTATCTCTTTCAACTTAACCCGCACCCCTGGCAGGAACGTGGTGTGTCCACTCAATATTTTGTCCCATACTGTACACTCTTGTGTTGTGTTAAGCACAGCCGACATAATCAACAATACACTGAATATTTGTTGACCTGGATGTTAACCTCCAGGTCAACCAATGTTCAGTGTGTTTTTAGCTAGAAACCCCTGAGGTTAATTAGCCTAATAAATAAAGATCCTTCGTCATAAAAGACATGTGAGCACTTGAATAGGAAGTAGAGCCGCGCAATTTCCTCTTTTCTTTAGCTATGTAAGCGCCGGGATCGGGTAAGTGGGTCACCGTGCCGCGTAGGACTCATCAATAATAAATGTCTGCCGCACACTTACATTCATTTGCTGTTTTAGTGAGTCCCGGGAGAAGTTAATGAGTTGATTTATTGTGGTGGTGGGTTTCTTTTTTTTAACCTATTTCAGCAAAAGGAGGAGTTTTTTTTAAATTTTTCTTACCTCATAGCTTCGTCACTTAAAAACCGGATTTTCCACTTGGTCGAGGAAATTAAAAATAATCTTGATTGTTATCGTTAAATCCACATATTAGAAAATAATTGCAGCAATTTGTTTGGATTCTGAGAATTTGAAAACAATCTATAATGTTTTTTTTCTAATCCTTACGAAAGTTCCTGAATTACTGCAACAATAACAACATTAATATCTTCATTGCTCCAACCATTGTCTTTAATGTCTTCACAACACCCACTAAAGCGTTAGCGTTAGCTTCCTTCTGAAATTCGCAGTCTCCAACATAAGATCAGATAATTCATATTCAGAGGCTCCAAGCCATAACTCACTGTTTATTCAAGATTTATAGATTGGAGGTGGCATTAAGATAATGATAGAAATGTGGGTGTCTGTCGAGTTGTCGGTCGTTACAGTCTTGTCTTTGATTCGGTGTGCGGACAAAGGCGTCTTGCGAAAGTAGTCGTGTTTGCCCCCGTTGCCCTTTACATAGCGCCCTTGACATGTTGAATCATATTGGCAGACAAAGGACGGTAGCTTTGGGTTTGGCGTCTCTGGAGTGGGTACCTACTGGGTCCTTAATCTTTTAGAACTTGGATGCACTTAAGTGAACAACGTAATAAAGGGTTCAAAAGATTGGCTTGGTGTCTCGAGTATTAATTGTTGTTTCAAGTTGGGAGTATTTTCGGTACCTATGTACCTACCTCATCATTTCAGCCGAAAGACGTCCACTGCTGGAGATAGGTCTCCCCCAATTGGGGGAATTTGCTATAATCGCCACGCTTGGCAGGCGGGTTTGTAATCGCAGTATGATGGTAAAATGCATAGAGAACGCTGCTGCCCATTCCCTACTAAGTAGCCTCCTACGACACCCGCGGGAAGTAATGGAATGGTGCTATTCTTTACGTCCAGCACCACACGGAACCTACGTACTATTTCGAAATAAGGGATGTCCTAAAATAATAATATTAATAAACAATATCACAACATTATAAAGATCAGCACTTACTAGTAAACCACAAAGCATTTTTCTTAAGCTCTATGGGCTCGAGACACGACTCCAGCTAGCAAATCAGACATTACCAAGACAGTTCAGTCATGGGTCTTACATGCCACGTCTACGAATACATTTAAAGACGAGTAAGTCAGTGAGAAGTCTTCGCGATTCGCTGAACTGACTCGCCAACTGGCCTCACGTCCGGAGCCTACACAGGCTACTGCCTCTCATCAATTCATCTTGGCCATAGTGTTGTAATGTTACGTTTGGTTCGGGTGCAATTTGCAGCATTTTCATCATAACACAGGTCGACACTGCAGTCTTCTCTCTCTTTGTTACTGTATCAGTTTCTGATACCATCCCGCACTGGGCCCGCGTGGTGGATTACGACCCACTTCCTCTTACCGAGAGGAGGCCTGTGTCCCAGCAGTGGGAACATTATAGGCTGGATTATGCTATGCAGTTTCTGTCCAATACCCCACAATACTGACAAGTCCAAGGTTATTTTGTAACCCACTTCACATTTTATGCGTACCAATACGTTATAGTGCGTATAATGTTGCCATATGCAACGCCAAATTGCGTACGAAACCCATTATGTGTCTATTTTAATGGACAAATTGGCAACTATAAAACATGTGATAATTAACAGTGATTTGCAAACTTAGTGGACTTTCGAATGTTCAATTTAATTGCTGTTTCGATTCGTGTATGCAAAGTAGGAGTATTATTCCGACATGTGAATAACTGGCGTGCATACCTAGATCACTGCGCTGCGCCATTTATTTATACTTCTTCGGGAAAAGTCGCTGTGATGTTAAGTGAAAATATTGAAAAGCTTCTTTGAAATAAAAAAATAAATAAATACCCGAGTTGATTCAGAAAATGATTAAAATTTTTTAACAGTCTTCACTGGGTCTTGGTCATCATATCATCATCATATCAGCCGAAAGACGTCCACTGCTGGATATAAGCCTCCCCCAAAAGTGGGGGATTTGCCATAATCGCCACGCTTGGCAGGCGGGTTGGCAATCGCAGTATGGTGATCAAATGCATAGGAGAACGCTGCTGCCCATTCTCTAGTAAGTCCCTTAGTCGCCGTCTACGACACCCACGGGAAGAAATGGGATGGTGCTATTCTTTCACGCCCGGAACCGGGTTTTGGTAGTCCGCTTAAATACCGCTGCCTTTCTTGACTGAGAATAATGTGACTCAAAAAAATGTTAATCAAACTACTTAATATGGAATACCTACAACTTAGCATGACATCAAGCCTTATTTCCCCGAAGCGTCGGGCAGGGTGGGCAGAGGTGTACCTAGATTACACCCACAATTCGCTAGTTATATTTAATTCTCATGTAATTGGGGGGATACAAGGACAGTCCAAATTGTACAAAGGTAGAGCAAAGAGCTTCAAACTCCTAAAATAAACCTCCATCAACAAGTTTTGTACCACAAAGAGGACCCATACGCAAAGACATCGGTATTTAACACCTCGCAACAATGTTCACACGATTCAACTTGCAAATACAAATGGCGGAGTGGACCCCGACGTCCATTCAGAATAGACACATGTGAATGTGCGTTCATTATCTATGAGCAATGAGTTGCAACAGTTATGCTAACTAATGTCTGTTCACGTAGGCTGTGATGGCATTCCTGGTAGTTAGTTTAGGGTTATATTTTGTTTGAGTATTGAGGTATTGGTACGAAAATAGGAATACACATTAATTTGGCAAAATATATCGTAGTTTTAGCACTATTTAATATTGGAATATTAAAGAGGGATGCACTAAGGCAGCTCGTGAAACTTGAATGTTCTTACGTTATTTGCAATTTGCAGATAAATGTCTTGTTGCATGATAATCAAAAAATGATTCACGAATGATTTGACTAAGTTGTTCCATAAAAGCTAAGTAAGTATTTACAGATTACCTAACCTACCTGAAAATTGCAAAAAAAAAAGTTAGAAAAGTTTGAAATTTTGTGGGATATACTGGCGCTTTCGGCTTATGTAACTGCATATGACGTTACTTAGTTAATATTTAAAAATGTCGAATCGCAAAAAGCTATGTTTCCGCCCGGGATCGAACCGGGGGCCTTCTGCGTGTTAGGCAGATGTGATAACCGCTACACCACGGAAACTTGAATCTACTTGCTCTAATTTTAGACTGATTGGTGCTCAGTAGCCATATTAAAGAAATGCTTTCTATAAATTGTCGGTCAACGTAACCTTACTCAATAAGTATAAGTATATGTGCACTATGTAATGAGTTAAAACATGTTGCTACAAGATGTTTTATAAATTACTCGGGTTTCATTTAAACAATCCCAAATTAGGACATGAGTTACCTAGCCTAATCTAATCGACCTAATTCAACTCTGCTCGTTTTATGCAGACCCTGAGGAATTCTAACGAAATTCTCCTGCAAAAAATTTGTAGGTAATTAACTGAAGCCTCCTTGGGCAATTCATCATTAGATTTATACGTCAATTACTGAATATCTGATTGACACAATGAATTATATGCACACATCGTTAGCGAGATGTTGGCTACTAGAAACTGCGGGTGCGGCATTCTATAAGTCGTCTTTTTTTGTCATGGATCCAACTCGTGACAGATTTGTAGGTATACCTATTGTTTGAGATAAATCTTGAGATGTTTGGCTCATCATTACTTGGCTAAATATTAAGGCCCCACGGGTCTATCGAAGGTTAAGCAACACTAACCGCGGTCGGTTTGTGGATGGGTGACCATCCATAAAATATCGAGACTGTTTCGTCCCTCGGAAAGCACGTTAAGCCGTTGGTCCCGGCTGTTATTTGTACATCTCTGACAGTCGTTAGGTACGGGATAGTCGGAAGCCCGAAAGTTTGATAACGAGTCTTACCAAGGGGTATTGTATTACCCAGTTACTGGATGGTGGAAGTCAGATAGGCAGATGCTTCATGTGAAATACTGGTATTCAGCTGCATTCGGTTAGATTGGAAGCCGACCCTAACATATTTGGGAAAAGGTTAGGCAGTTTGATGTTTGACTCCTCATTAGATCCAAATCCAGATGTCTTAGGAATCATAGATAGAACAGATTTACTATCGCCTTGAATAACCTACTGATGCTACCGGAGGTACTTGTAGTTCTGCTAGAAGTGCTATCAATTTGTCTAGATTTTAAGTCGTTGTATTTATTACTGCGAGGACGGGACTTAATGGTTTATCTATAAAACATTAGGTTGCATCTTGATGACATCACAGCGTCGTGCAGTCTAGAATGTATCATTACGTCATAGGAGATAGATTAACTTGAATCATCATATCAGCTGAAAGACGTCCTCTGCTGGACATAAACCTCCCCCAAAAGGGGGATTCGCCATAATCGCCACGCTTGGCAGGCGGGTTGGCGATTGCAGTATGGTGATCAAATGTATAGAGATCCCATGCGATTCCAGTATGGTGATCAAATGTATAGAGATCTCTGTTGCCCATTCTCTAGTACGTCCCTTAGTCACCTTCTACGACACCCACGGGAAGAAATAGAATGGTGCTATTCTTTTACGTCCGGCACCACACGGAATTAACTTCAATAAAAAATAAATTAATTGGTCATAAAATAGTCGCGGTAGGATAACCAAATGATATTGAAATAGTTATCATTTATTCATTGACGTCATTCCATCCCACGTTTGTAGATATAAGTTGATTCCGATTAGGTACCAACCACTTGAAAGTACCTTATCATACCTGCCTAATTTTATGAGAGCCTCATAATATTGGTTTAAAACTAACCCATTCCATCCGCCAGAGTCGGGAAAACAAATACATAAAGCTTTTTGAATGAATGGATAAATGATTTGGTTCAGATATAACAGAAACTTGTCCTTTAATGGTTTATCTATTCAATCTCATTCAATCTCAGCTTCCAAGGGGTTAAATATTTCTCGCGCGGCGCGACTAGTAGATCAATAATTATTATCATGAAGTTTTCGTATAATTTGTTCTACTTAAAGTCGCGTTGCGCCAGTCTGTGGGAGCATTTACTCGGTTTTCTATGACTCTTTTCCTCTCTGATTAGCTTTAAAAATAATCACTATAATTTGTCTTTCCCAGCGCTGCGTCTGGCACTGCGGTGGTGGCGGTCGTTGCGCCCGCGAAGCCGCTGCAGCACACTACCGCGCTGTCTGTCGAGCCCTCGTCGCTGAAGCGCTGGAACTGGCCTCCTTCCTCGCCAGAGTCAGGGTCGGAGGAGCCAGGGACATGGGCGCTGCAGAGGACACCGCCAAGCATCTCGACACGCTACGGTTTTCAGACTGGGTGGGTATCTTGAAGGTAGGACGAAGGAGGAGATAAAGTGACTAGAATTTTGTTTGATGTTGAATGAGCGAGGGCTGTTTTGAATGCTAGGGATAAGTAGCATTTCTTCGTTGCCAAATCTGTATACGGGTATTTAGTAGGTCAGAGTAGGTCCAAGGATTATGCATGGTGCAGGCTTAAGCGCGCCTGTACCGCTGTGACCAGTTATTGTTCTAATTTGTAGGAGCACCGTGGTGCAGCGCTGCAGCCGCGCTGCTGACGCGGGATTGATTGCGGCTAATTTGATCCCTTAGGCAATAACAGCACCTAAGTAACTTTAAGCTTAACAGACCTAAGGTGAAAATAGGGAAGGCTGAATACGCGGAATGTCACAAGCTTGAGAATTTAAGGAATTTGGTGAAGGTTAACGGTCTTGAAATTCCCAACCTTGCAACATCGCTACCGGCCAACTTTAGGTGTGATTTTTTGAAGCGTGACTATGTTCTGGTTGTACATGATAGTTAAGGACTTAAGGAATCTTGAAAGTAGCTACGGTAACAAGAATAACAAGAATGATGAATTACAGAAAGAAATGAAAATACCTAGTTCCTTACCTATATAGGCAGTCACTTCATGTAAAATACTGGTATTCAGCTGCAACCGGTAAGACTGGAAGCCAACCCCAACGTAGTTGTGAAAAGGTTAGGCAGATGATAGCTTACCTATATTCAGAGAAGGTTTCAACAAAAAACTCAAACGCATTACTAGGATGTGACACACTGTATCTGACCTTATACGTCAGGCCAAAAGTCAAAACCCTTCTTCTAGGGCAGTCGAGCAAAAACTAGGGACCACCAACATAGAACACGCGTTAGGTCGCTAAAACCTCATTAGGACCTATCGGGTTCAAGTTCCCAAAGAAACGCATGCAGATTGTAACGCGTTGCCTAATGTACCTCGCGATGCATTATTAATGTCCCGAGCTATTCTCAAGTAATTCGCGTTAGGCTTAGTATTGGGCATAGAGCGGAGCGATTATACACCGTGAAATTTAAATGGTTGTTTTCCCGCGGCAGAACAACTTGCCATAAGGAGTACTTTCGAAGCATAGAGTAAAGTAAACAAATTAAGATTTTTTTGTTTTAAAATAATTAAAAAAAATATTCATCAACTCGATAAAACACTACTCAATAGTAGTTAGTAATAATAGTAATAGTTTCGGCCACTGGAGATTAAAACAACAGGTTTTGACGAAATATTCTATGGAGCAGACTGATGAATGACGTGAACGAAGCAAAAAGAGTATGTATGTTAGAATAGTAGGTGGCGTTCTGTGCTTTCTGTCTGGGAAAAAAGCGTGGGCCTATGTATATTCTATAGAGGTGCACTCAGAAAGGATGTTTTGTAACTCCACCCCTGCCTGAGCGGATAAAACAGGGTGTTGGTATTTGTATGCGAAACAAGTCGAGTCGAGGGAAAAGTAAGTCAACAGGGCGGCATCCATCGACGTACAAACTGTAACGCATGGTCAGCACATGGTTATAGACGCCTAGCGCAGAAATTTTTCAGTGGTTATAAAATAAAATCAGCTGTTTCATAGAATACCTAGTGCAACTATGCGGCAAAATGTATGCAACAGATGATTTTTGAAGTGAAAACTTCTTTAGGCGCGTTGAGCACTTTTTGGGTGAGCAAAAATCATGGAACTCGCGTCATCGACACCGAATGCTTCCCAGCGAGCACACGGATGAGTAGCGCGTTGATGTCTTTTACACGTAATTGTTCAAGTTTTCACTTCTGTCAGCACTCCCGGAGTGTCACTGTTTTGTTTTTTATAACCGACAAAAAGAATCCACGCGTGGAGGTTCAGAATCATGTACTGAATGCATGGAAACAGGATACGCGTGGGGTCTTGCCACCATGTTTTCAACAACTCTTAGCACGCTAAACGCGCCGCTCTTGCAGAAACGCAGCCTTAGCCTACGCGTAAATATTTATGGCACTCAGGTCTAGTAATGAGAATTCCTCTCCATAATGTATGCAAGGTATTTATGCCTACTTTTTAGCGGCTGTCTCTGGCTGTATGAAAATTAGAGTTTTTTAAAGGTGAAGAGCTCGTCATGTGAAAGGCGGGCATTTTTGGGGGACTATCTATTATGTAATTTTGACGTTCAAAAAGTGCTGACTCTCAGCCTAGTTTGAATAAATGACTTATGATTTTGATTTTTTGATTTGTGATGAAGAACGGTTATTTAGTCACGATGTTGATATTAAAATTGGTTGCTAATTTATTATTAGGATCAGAATTGCTATTCGAAATATGTTAGAGCTAGAGCGTTTATTAGGTACTATATCCATCTAGTCTTTATCCAATAGCTCCAAGGCGAGTTGTCTTATTCTGTTGGGTAAAATTCAAGACAACATATTCTGCTAACATGATTGCAACGGAGAAATAGATTTGTCCCTCTGAACTTTCACGAAAAAAAAAACAAAAGATCATGGGCATATTACATTCTTCAGGCAGAACCTGTCATATATAAAAAAAACTATCTTCTATATCTTTGGGTCCCCCTTTTCGTAACTGAATACCTACTACCTTCGTTATCATATTTGTAACACCATGTTATTTTCAATTGTAGTCAAACCGAAGGATATGGAGAGCATTACAAGTACGTAGAATGAAAAATTGATGGTGTAGTGAAATTATCGCTTTTAGTATATTAAACTTTAGTATGTAAATACAAACAAATATTAATGCTGACGGTGTATCCAAAGGCAGATAACTTGGAATGCATGCTTATTAGATGTCACAAAGTTCAACATCCTCCTGGAATTTAATTGTATTGTCATTAATTGATCATTAGTCACACTCAGACTTTACCTACATACAGGTTATAATTTAACATTTTACGTGTCAAGGCTTCCATAAAAGCATACATATTAATCGCAATCACTGACGAATTTTGAATGAATTATTCAGTGAAATCTTTGTATCTTCTTAAAATGAAATCCTTGCTCAGTTTGTGTTCCTTGTTTAAAATGATATCTAATTAGGATACCCAGCCGGGGTAAATCCTCCACCGCTTTAAAATGTATTAAGCTTTTTGCTGCTACTTGAGAAGTCTTGACGTAAACGCCTGCAAGAAATCTTGTATAGAGAGTACTGCGCAAAACTAATTGCTGTTACAATTATTTCAGGCGCGGTTTTGGATGCAAGTCATCGGCGAACTACGGATGGGTGTCAAATTAAAGAAAGTAAACTATTCAAGGACACCAATAGAGTACGAGTTAACACCGTACGAAATATTAATGGATGACATTAGATCCAGAAGGTACACGCTACGGAAAGTTGACGGCGCGATTCCTCCGAGGTAAGACCAGTTGCTATGATAAAAGTAATTAATCATATTAACTGTAATATTGATGATTGTTGCTCTGTATATTTGCACATTGTACTTAAAATAAAATATCTGGATGACCGAGCTTAGCTCGTTTTTTTTGGTTTGACGTTTTCTAAAAATTAAACCTAGTAAGTCGATTTATCGCCCCCAAAAGCCACTGCTTACTAAATTTCATGAAAATCGTTGGAGCCGTTTCCGAGATTCAGATTATATATACATAAATACAAGAATTGCTCATTTAAAGGTATTCGGTTTAACATAATTTTCAATTAATAGAAACAATCTAAAAATAAAATCCTAATCGAAATTCTTACTGCTTATGAGAGAAAGATTGCTAGGTGTGACCAAAATATTTATGGAAAAGCGTAACATTTATTTTTTGTTTACAGTGTGAAAAAAGACGCTCATGCAATGATTCTCGACTTTATTAGAAGTAGACCCCCACTCAAAAAGGTAAGTAACCTAATTATTTGGGATATATATAATTCACAAAATCAACTAGCTAAACTGACGTGTCTTCTTGAACATCAAAGTTACAAGAACTGCTACAAAAAATCATACTAACTGTAATTCATCACAAAATCTTGTACATAAATATAATTTGAAAGTAAATATATTTTCAGTGTGCACTTTATTTTATGCCGAGTCTAATTATTATTTTATTTATGAACACAGGCATCAGACCGCAAGTTGCCGCCGCCTCGTCGGGAGGTAACACCCCGAGAAAGGCTTCTTGCCTCCATACAAGTTGGCAGGCAACTGCGACCCACCCCGTACTCAAGGCGATTATGTAAGTACTTTTGATTGTCATATTTCTTCTTATTTGCGTGCTTACAGTGTAACAGAAAGTACGCAAGGGGCAAGTGTCAGGTGCTAATGACAGTTGCTATGTGCCCGTTTAGGCGTGTCTGTTGTGTCCGTTGTCTGGTACTCTTTTTTGATTTGTCATTGTAGGACACTGTTTTCTACAATATGAGCAGATT
This sequence comes from Polymixis lichenea, assembly GCA_949091785.1. Lineage (NCBI taxonomy): Eukaryota > Metazoa > Arthropoda > Insecta > Lepidoptera > Noctuidae > Polymixis > Polymixis lichenea. The sequence continues at coordinate 4,182,056 of OX420937.1, forward strand.
CCTTTTTAGTATTTTTAATGTTTGATATCATCGACACAACAATAATAATTTGTCTGTATACTGAAAGTTTGCAGTATTTTACGTAAAATGTTATTCAATGCCAAAACCTCCTTTCTCCGTTTTATCCCTTTCTAGTCCTAATACAGCAACTTGTTTCAGATTCTCCCCGACTCCTCGAATCCTATCCCCAAAAAAGATGCAAATCGAGAACTATAACACCCTTTTATCGACTTGTTGGCGTAATATTAATGACTATATTTATCTATCGTTTAATGCGGGTATTTCACATAAATAAAATTATAAATATCCTTAACCTTTCACTAATTAAACACGTTATAATGACGTACTTTTTAAAATAATAATTAATTTAAAATATGTGCCTTATTAAATGTTGTGAGCAACGTGTAACTTGCTACTTACTGCTATTGCAACCGCTAAGGCAGTACCAAGTCAAAACCAGTACTTGGTTCTATAGATTTTTTAATTAGGTACTTTTATCAATTTACAATATACTTTATTTATAATTTATTAAGTTTTTTTATATAGTTATGTATTTTTCAGTCTCAAATAAAGAATTGTATTTCTATAATCGCAACAAATAATTCGCTCCTAAAATTAATTTCTTTATTTCTCATCACCCAGATTTTGAAGCGAACATCTACATGTTTAATAATTAAAATTTATAGTCGTTATTCATTATTTATTTTGTTAAATAACTTGCATGTACAAGTTCTTAGCCAAGAAATAAGTGAAAGAATAATTTATTTCTAGTTTTCCTTCAGTATCTAACAATAAATAAGAGACGGTGTATTTACGATCCACGCTCATTGCATCATATAGCTAGGTAAATAAAATACCTACACACATATAAGATGTACGGTGCCCTAGTTTCATAACAGATCGGTACACAATGGTGTGATTAAATGTTTTATAACACTCTTGATAGGATAGAACATGTTTTGTTTATAAACGAGTTAATGATTTAACGGGCGATAGAATATAGACAATTGGTTAGTTTGGCAATATCAATACCTAGTGCCTATTTTAAGGATCTATAACAACGTGTTTCTATCTAAGTGTACAGCGTATATCAGTAATGTATTGTCATATATAAGGGTGTGGCGCAAACCATTTAACTCAACAAATCTCTCCATTGGGACCAACATCGTAATCGCGAACAAAATATCAGCTGTTGGAGGTAGGCACCTATTGAAGTTTTGATTGGGACAGCTGGTAATAACTCATTATGAGGGACCGAAAAGGGACCGTAGGAATACACTGCCGTGTTATTGGTTTGTGTTTTACATAATAACATTCTCAGAAACAAGCCCAGAGTCTGGATTTTTTCGTCCTCCATTACATGAACCTTTAAAACATTACTGGCAGAATCTTGGTGTAGTTACATTATTCCCATCCCTTCGAGGAATACAGCAGGGATTCTTATATCGGTTTCTGGCTATATTTCCTATCCTTTTACACGCTTTATATTAGCTTCACTTGTATGTTTGTATGTTTGTTTGTATGTAACCGACTCCTTTGGACGCTGTTTTGACCCACTTTAAACGGTCAGATTTAATTTAAACTTTGTAGACTTATCGAGGACCTATGACAATTCATTAATTTAAAAAAAATAGAAAAAAAACACGCTTTTGTAGTTAGCAAAACTAAAAAATAGAAAATAAATAATAGTTTAAAAAAACTAAAAAAACACGCTTTAAAAACCAAACTATTTTAATAGAATTAAATTATTTTCTACTTTTTAGTTTGGTTTTTAAAGCGTGTTTTTTTAGTTTTTTTAAACTATTATTTTTAATAGCCATAAAAACGATATCTTTGGTAAAGCAGGGCAACGAAACATCAATTTCCACATGCTAGTGCCCAGTGGTCGAAATTCGACCATAATTTATTTAAAACTTCATGTATTTCAAATCCATTATTTTACTATTAGCTTTCTGCATTCTTATTCTTCCATATAAAATTTAATTGTGCCAAATTCAATTCTTCTCCGTCCTCGTAATTTTCGTCAAAAGGGGTACAAAGTTTTTGCATAAATAGATTCCCGGTTTTCTCGAAACATACATCTTCTGAGTTACCACTTTTTGGCTGACGGAGGCAGTAATGATGATGGTGCCGTGACTGGAAGAAATACGTTTACCATTGAAAATTGGGGAGATAGCGAACTTTTTGCAGGCTATATTTTGGGCAGGCATTTAAATTAAACTCTTTGTAAGTTTTTTTTTTAAATTTCTCTTTCTCTAGATCTTATTTACTTCACAATAAGGTTTACGGGCTGCACAACACGGTGCAGCTCAGCGTTCTTAGACATGCTTTCGCGCTCGTAGTGAAATTATACCTTTTCGTGTTGTAAATAAGTTAGATATTCTGTTGCTATCTTATGGTGAATCTAGTCCACATTCTTCCCATACAAACTTCGGGAGTGTATTACTCCACTGTTCGGCAATGTGAACCAAAAATCAAACATGGTATGGTTTTGTCTCATTATTCATATTGTCTGTACGGAAGCAGAATACTAAAATAAAAAGCTATTAAAAAGTTAGGAGCCAACAAAGATTGGTTTTTCTTGCTAATTTAACCTAACTTTGGGCGTATTCTAGGAACAAAAGAAGTAAAAAATCTAGAAAAACCAAGTCGGTACCGACAAAGCTCAAATATCGAAAAGTACAAAAAACTTTATTGGTCATTAATTTATGCAGTGGTTTTTTCATAAAACCCGATTTTCCGAAGGACTGTTCTTAACTTTTTACGCGCCTGATGTACTATAAATGATCCTGCATCTCACTCAATAATGTTTTACGTGTAGACTAGCTTCTAATTGCTCATCACTGATACAACCTCTGTCGGACACAATGGCTGGTGAGACAGCGTGCTTTTTAGCCAGGCCCATCATTGAGTTCGAGCCCGCGACTAGGTTCCCCTTAAAAAGTGCGCCCAGCGTCGCGCCTCGGTGTGAACTGACCGTCAATCCATCAAGTAAAGCTACGCTTATCGGGGTTGGTCTGTGGGTGGTTGACCATCTTTACATACTGAAACTCATCCGTGGCTCGGAAAGCATCTTAAGCCGTTGGTTTCGGCTGTCATTCGTGGATCATGGACAGTCGTTACGGGTCGTCAGAAGTCTGAAAGACTTACCGAGGGGTATCGTACTACCCAGTAACTAAGTTGTGGAGGTAAGAAAGGCAGTCGACAACTTTTTATATGCGGACATCACATCATAATCAGCCTATAACGTTCCCACTGCTGGGACACAGGCCTCCTCTCTGTGAGAGGGAGTGGGCCGTAATCCACCACGCGGGCCCAGTGCGGGTTGGTAAATGTCACATGTCTTCGAAGTTTTGGTTCTAGTACATGCTGGTTTCCTCACGATGTTTTCCTTCGCCGTTTTGAGAGCAGCGGTGACGAAAGAATTTACACAAAGTAATGCGGGCGTCTGGGTTTGAAACTACGACCCGTAAGTCGCGTCAAGTACCACTGCTGACTGGACAATATATGCAAACATGCAAGCTTGTAAAAAGGAGTCAAGACCAGCAAACGTCGTGACGCAACTCTAATAGATTTTTTATGAAAACTTCATGGAAATTGATCTACTGGAGTCCAACAAGCTGCCTCAATTTCATAATCATGTTTGTAAGAACTTTATAAGACACAAAAACAATAAACAACCGACTTCCAAAAAAACACTAAAAAGTGAAAAATAACTTTAATTTCGGAAGTCGGTGACTTTGGATATGTATTTTAATTTTTTGTCACCGCCTTCCGAAATTAAAGTTATTTTTCACTTTTTAGTGTTTTTTTGGAAGTCGGTTGTTTATTTTTTTTGAAAAAAGATTTTTATTTTTCACTTTTTAGTGGTTCACATGTGCTTACCCTTTCACAGGGTACCGGCGTGATGTTATGTTATTAACTGGTGTAAACAATTGACAGACATGAGATTTCAGCAATCCCTGTCCATTTGCTATCATTTATTGAGGAGTTCCGTTGCCTATCTCCGAAGTTCTTCATCAGATCTTCACCAAATTGAAATAGAACCACTCCGAGAAAGTACTCTTACAAAAACTACACAAATTGCTTCAAGTGTGCCTATAAAATTTGAAGAGTTCTTTCTATTTCTCCAGGATCCCATCATCAGATCCTGACTTGATGATCATGGTGGTCCCATGATCATCAAGTCAGGATACCTGGGAAGTATACCCTTTCAAACAAAAAAAAAAATATCCAAAAAAAAAAAGGTTCCGACGAATTGAGAACCTCCTCCTTTTGGAAGTCGGTTAAAATATGACAGAACCATAAAACCTGATAAAGTCATGGAAGTTAGTTTTACGGAATAGCGAACTAACAGTTGTTTCATGTTTATGACATAATTGTAACTAGGAGTTTTAATTCTCATACAATAACAAGATATACTCACAGCACAGAAGTAAAAGATAGAAATAATAGTTTTTACGGTTCTGCAATAAAATTTTACGACTACAGTTTTGGTTATGAATATTAAATTATTAACATCGTCAGCAATATGAATTACCTTGGCATATAGCTACGAGAAAATTTACTGTCAATCATCTAATTTTCACTCTACACCGCTATGTAGAGTGAAAATACCGAATTTAATGACTAAACTCTACATAGTGACCCTACAGTGACTCTACATTCAAAATTGTGTAAAACGTGGCTAAAATCTTCATTTCACGTGACGCAAAGAAAAAGAAAAGCTTTAAAAGTAATTAAGTCAAAAACAAACCTCTAGGTTCTGTAACAAAACCGTTACAGCATTTTAACATGGAGACACCATCAAATTAACACCTTTCACGTTATTCCTATTAAGTGACGCATTTATAATTTTAGACGAAAATCTCATTCCATCTTATGCAATCCTGGTATCTGAACTACATCAGCAGTAGCAGCGTACTCAGAATTCTAATTAAAACTGCAATATGTACACAGTTGGAATATTTATGACAAAATCACATAAGACCCTCGTTGGTTTAGCGGCCGCAAGTTTGACATGCTAACTGCAGGACTACGAATTCTGGTCAGTAATACTGAGTTCGATTACCAGGTCGTCGTAAATGTAATCGGGATCTTCCATCTGGGATGTTTGAGTAGCTGACGTGGAATTCTGCTGGGTTTATGGCAACGGAGTCGCCGCAACCTACGATGCTAACTTAAACTTAATTGACGATAACTAGAACTACAGCCTGAAGATACTAAACAGTGAAGACAGACCCACACCGTTAAGGACTTCCCTTGACTGGTACCAATCCTGGAAGCAGCAGACAGGTCATGGTGAACTTTAGAAAAAACTATCATAGTTAAATAAGTATATTAAATTTCGTGTCTGTACCGTTGACCGTGAAGGAGTTCCTTCATCTGGAGACATCCTGGGTGTAGAGAAAGATCATGCATAATAAAAATGCATTGTCTTTGAACCCACATGAGAAATTTCAGCTCCGTAGGATAAGAGATAGTGGTTTTAATTAAGCTTGAAAGATTTGCCCCAAACAAACATACATACACACAAACATTACCACTAAAATAAAAGCTTGAAATAATAAAAACCGTGCTTAGAAAATCTGAAATTCTGTCAATGTCGTTTGTTTACCTATGTTGTGGTACTTAGAAAGGAAAAGCTGATTAATTAGGTATAATTATTGTAATAGGAGAAATATCAGTCAGTGCATGTACTAGCCGAGCTTGGCATTAGACCATAAATTGTGAAAGGCAATCAAAGGAAATTAGTTTGAAAGCATGGGATTTCTACCCAAAGCGTGTGGCGTTAATAATTTTCCAGAGTTATCTAATACGATGGTCGATATTTAGCTCGAACATGAAACTTTCATCTCGCAGAGAATTGTACGAGCTTTTTGTATAGCCGACCCATAGGGCGCACGTGTACATAGATTGGCAATATGCTCTAAAGAGTGTAATTTTTACCTCACTTGTACAACGTGCAAACCTACGGGCCAGCATGTTACATCGAACTGCCATTGCTCTGCGTTCCCTCTCTACGTCCACATCGTCGGACAGACCATCGGTGACCCAATGCCCCAGGTACTTGAACTTCGTCACCCTGGAAAGCTGTGTGCCCCCCAGGGTAACTGGTGGGACAGTGTCGTAGCATTTGTTACCCGCTTTAAAAACCAGAAGTTCACTCTTCGCCGCGTTGTACCTGAGGCCGTGAGCCACCGCATAACTCTCACAGAAACAGAGAAGCCTCCTAAGTGCACTGATCGATGGGCTATTTCATCTACTGGCAGAAGCAAAATAAACTAAGAATCGCTTTGTTTTAGTCTGTTGGAGTCCAAATATGCCTCCGTTTTCCTGTGAGGGAAGGAAATCCATAAAGAAATTCCCAAGAAATAAAATGCCGATAAGTTTTACGAGTGATTGCTTCGCCCACCTGGCAATATAATTTAGAAAGAAATACGCAACTGAATGTTTTGTAGTAGCTCAAAAAATAATGCTCTGGAGATTCAAGCAGCCTTTAGATGACTTTGTGCTGAAAAGTCTCCCAGACAAGTAGGTACTCTTAGTTTATTTATGTAACAATATTGTCACGTAACTATGATATATTACTTCTAATAAGTACCTCTGAAAACAACTAAGGAGAAAAAATCTGTAACACACTACCCCAAGCAAGATTCAAAATTCAAGATTCAAGGATTCTTTATTTTTGGAAACATGAGTACACATACAGAGCATGCAAGTTATTAAATTACATTATATATTAGATTAGTCATGTTTGGCCTTAGTGGCGTACAAATATTTAAATTTCGTCATCATAATTACGTAACAATTAATCAAGTAGCTAGTCAATTAAAATTATGATCATAGCAATAATATGTTGCTGTATGTACGGATTATGTCAAAGATGTATTGATAATATTGGTCACACAGACCGATAAAATCCAAAAACTGCTGAAAAGCAACCCAACATTTTTTCTAGCTCACTTCAAACTTTCTGCAGAAGTTGGCCTATAAAAATAAACTACTCTATCTACATTTGATTTGGAATCTTATGCCTAAAGTTTAAGGTGCAAGTTGCTGTTGTAAGGCTTGGCGCCCGCCTGTCTCTGGCGTAAGATAATCTAGACGTCTAGGTCACTGGGAACTCGAATATCGACCTGGATACTGATAGTTGCGTAATGGATACCCGGCTTTATGTAATTGGGTTTCCATTTCAAATATGGGATAAATGAGCATGAGCACTTTACTTTATACCTATTGACTGACATCAAAAAGTAGGAACTTATGTACAAAGATTGTTATTGGTAATTATAATTGATCAAATTTCATGGCCATGTCAAGGATATGTAAAAAAGCTGCACTGTCCTTTAGAGAAAGTATTTCAATATGTAAATTGAAATAATTGTAACTAAAGTGTTATCAAACAATGATCAATCATCTGAAATAAAAAAAATAAAAAAAACAAAACACGGACAAAGTTTCTCAATGTTTTGACTTTTTTTCTTTTGTTTTGCAATTATAATTGGTCTCTCAATTTCGTTTAGATAGTGCGGTTAAAACGAAAAAATATGCTGCATTTTCTCGTGCACCTTGTTTGCAGCAAAATGAATAAGTCTTGTGTTGCATAAAACTGGTTGCTCTATTGGTCTGAGGTTCGATAACTTTAGCATTCAAGCTGAAAAAAATATTTTACGAAACAGAACTGAATTTAAAATATATGATTCAGGTAAAGTATTGATTTAGATAGGTATGAAACTTTTGACCACAGAAACGTTACCTTCTTAATGCATTGTAGAACATTGTTTTCATTGGTAGATTGCCTACCGAAGAACACTCAATTTTCAGAATATTTTCTTACTTACTCGACCTATACCTTACAAACAGAATTTCCCAGAAACAATAGAAAACGGCATTAGCAAATCAAACACTTAGTCACAAACAAGAGGTTTAGTTACATTACAGATGGAAATCCCTAAATGTTGAGAACCGCTTGCTCAAAGCAAAGCATACACAGCCTACACTTTGTACCGCAGTCTGCGCCAGATTTCGTAGACGCGCGGTTGTCTGTGCTCGTTCTTATTTTAAAATTAAATATGGCGCTCTAATGTCAAATATAGCCGGTACATTTAAAAATCTAATGTTTAAATTCGAAGTAGGAAGGGAGGCGTAATTAGATTAAAGTTTCTATGAGGCTTCAGTCAACCCTAGTGAGGTTACTTCACTAACAGGATTTTGTGTTATATCAGTGTGTATGTATCAGTATTTACTGTGAATCAGTGCGAGTGGTGTGTTTTGTTCAGAAATTCAGTTTAGGGACGAAATTTTTTTCTTAATCAGTGACTTTATATAAATTTTGGAGTTTTTGTGATCAAACTGAAGATGGGAGTTTGTATTACGAGCACTCTAGCTATGGATATCACCCGTAAGTACCTCATCTTTATATAAGAACAGAATTTATGTCAACATAGTTAGCTAGAAAACTGAAATCAGCTTTGCATCACAAATAAATTGCACCAATTAAGCATTTTCGCCGTCATTCTACACTCGACTCTTCCGCTACAAACTAGAACTCAATTTTGCATGTGTTTGCAAATTGACATTATTTTCACCAAGGTGCTAATATTATGACATGTTTGCATGAGTTTGTCATCAAAAATCCTAGTAAACGTCATCGAGACCCCGTTTTGTGAACTTGGTGATAAATTCGGCCAACAGTGTTTCCAATTTAAGATTCTTTCACATTTGGCAATTTTGACGACCATTGAAATTTTAATTACAACTTTGATACACGTGTTGGAAATAAATGGAACATTACGCTTTAAATTAGATTTAAGTGTATAGAAGGCTTTACACTGGAACCAGTAAAGCTTGAAATTCATAAAATTTAATGGGACTTAATGGGACTCGTTATGGCCAGACCATTTTTTCTAAGGCACGTCTCGCTTTGAACTTGACTTGTGAGTTCATGTGTTCTAGGTGCAGCTACAATTATTTATTTAACGTTCTAGCCGGTTCTTAATGTGCTACCTAGTTAAGGTAATAGTGTGAAGATGGCTGACATCCTTTTGGATAGAGAATTCTGGATAGAGAATCTGAATGCAAAAGTTTACCAATAAATGACTTTAATCGATGTCTAGTAAACATGCATGCTGTAAATATAAGCCTGAGTAGGTATATATAATACTCGTACGTATTAAACATGATAAACCTGCATCAGAAAGTAACAGACGTATCGACCTTGGGATGCCGCAGGGAAGAGTTTTGGGGCCATTTTTGTTACGTAACGCAGTCGTCTGAAAATGTTTTATTCGAGAAACATTAAAGTTAATCAAAGTACAGTAGCACATCAATAGTTCGTTCTATATAGGGCAACGGTACATGAATCGTGATTCGTAACTGATTGATGTCTTCACGATTCGAGATTATTTAGTAACATAAGTACTTACTTATTTTTTCCTTTTATCGTTTCATTGAGTACCTACATACTTCAATGTGTTAGTTTTGACGCCTTTTTAAGACATTTGGCAGTCATTAGAGATGCAATGTAGTTGTTAATTACGGCGTCATTAACGTTTTATTTAACTCCTTAGATTATATGCACCAATAAGTTACCTATATGAGCAAAAGAAGAGAATGTTTATATTTAAGATAGTTTCTTCTTATTTAATGAACACTTTTAATCTTATCTGTCATCATTCCCTACATGAACTCTAAAATCTTTGTTATCAATTTGTGATAAGTAACCGTGTAATATTGTTATGTAAGAGGTAATTTTGTGTTTATGTTGTTACTCACTAGCTGTATTTGTTGTTTAGACGTTTTTGCTGTTGTCATAGTCTTGGTATACTTAATAGTTTCTTTTTGCTTCAACCACTTCATCTTTGGCTATGAATCACACATCGAATAACAGGAACTTACCTATCTCATTTATGTCGTGCTTTCCTGTCCCACGCATTGTATCTAATAACTTCTATATCTCTTACATCTTGTTCTTTTATATTATTAGTTCCACGTTCGTTCTGCTACATTCCAGCCATTATTATAATATGTCAAAACAATACACCTTTATCGTTAGCAAAGTTTACATTATTAGTCACAGTATGTTTTTCATTATTATTTTTATAAATTGAACTTATCGAAGATTATTTTTAAACGCTTGAAAATCAACTGGTCTCGGGTCATTTCATTCGCGACTAATGCTCAGTTTCATCAGAAAAGTGAGATCAAATCGTTTCGTCAAACTTTCCTTAGTCAGCTGTAGTGTTTCACTTTGTTGCGCCTGCGGTTATCAATGACCACATTTTTCATTTATTTTGATTCGGAACTAGATGTTTATCGAGAATTAATAAAAGTAATTGATGAAGGGAAATCGATAGGAAATTCAATTAAGGATTCGTTTTCTTTTTAAGATTAGTTTTTTGAAACTGTATCGCTTCATAAATTCGGTCGTAGAGATCGGTTGGCAATTACTCTGAGTATAGAATTAATATTTTATTTTCATCTGAGACTTCTACTAGATTTTCGTGGGTCGACTTATATTTGCCATAGTGCTGAAAGGATTAGCTAATCGATAGAAGGCATCTCCCCACAGACAATAGTCCACCTTCCATCATGCGCCGCATGCCATGTCACCTGCGCAGTTGATGATCTTATGAATACGTCAGTGACCGGAGTTCGCGCAGCTGAATTCTGGGCCAAAGATGTTTGAACTTTTTGTCATCGATACGCAAAGAAGAAATGGGTCAACTGCCTTCATCCCCATAATGCTAAAACTAATTTGTAGTCAAGAAACTGCTTTCTTGACAACAAATTGTTTTCGGTATTAAAAAAGCTTGCTTCCTTGCTAGGTACATACCTCATTGAACGAGAGTCCTTCGTACCGGTTTGCTTTCGAATGTCTTAACGAATAGCGAAGTTTTAATAGACCAGACTTCCGTAGTTACTCGTAAAAGCTGCAAAAGGATCGCTTGGTCGGAAAATTAATATTAAAGACGTAATACTTACTACTAAAGTTTGAATGAACCACAAATCAAGTTAATAGTTTTGTTAATTTAAAAGTCACGTAAACTTATTAAAGATTCTTATGAATTAAAACTGTAACTACATGTTTGGAATACTGAATTATTCAAGTTATTAGATTTATAATGACTGTAACAATTTTCAACAAATATGTTAAATATCTCTGCAATCAAAAATTGCCAAAATCGTTCGTGGACAACGACAATACTTAAAATGTTAATGATTATTGATTTGTCCACAATTTATTTGGGTAAAACAAGTGGGCTGAACTTGTCAAGAGATAAAAATGCTGAATTAACTAATTAGCTTGTCCTGTAAGATTTTGGTCATCTATTAATGAAGTTACTACAGTTGGAAACCCAAATGAGCTCTTGCAACTACCTACACATAACTTCAACTGTTGAGAAAGATATTCACTCTTCAATTATCCGGTCTAGTCAAGAAACTCGGTTACAGCAAGCAAAGGGTCATAAAAGTAATGGCTTCTTTCTTAATGGTATACCACAGCTATTGATTTATTCATTGTACTGATGTAACCCTCTGCCGATGTACCAAGAACAATACAGGGTTGCCACACACCTGTTTTCTGCTGTTCCAAAACGTTGAATGAACTGCGCAAAATGTTATCCGTTTGACATTGTGTAACGATTTCTTTGACTTATTTAAATGTAGCAACGTGTGTATGCAAAGTTGCTCAAATATTTGCTATTATTGGTGCATTGACCGTCTCATTATCTATTGGTGGCAAGAGCGATTGCTGCCCGTGGGATCCAGTAGTGGTTCCCAGGGTGATATTATTAAAGGTTTCCATCAAAACATTCTCTCAGTAGCAATGCGGAGTTTTAATTTGTGCCTGGTTAACTATAGTATATAGTCCCAGTGTCCATAGTACGGAGGCTATAAATACTATAGGCATCAACTTGCACATCTCAACTGGATAAATAATGGCGTACCTAATTTAATATATACTCGTAATTATCTGTAATTTATACCGAAACCGATTGGCCAATCGATTTTTATATAATAATACTATGGTCCTACATTCACCGGCTGACCGATTTATGGTAGAGGAGAAAAAAACTTGTATGCCCACCTTTCCCACAAGTGATCTTACATAAGTGTATTTGGAGTTGTAATGACTGACTAGACTGTGATTATGTTAATTTGTGCCTGCCTCTTTGTTGTTTTGATGGTCGCAAGCGCAATTGCTAAGCAAGCGGCAACGAAGATACGGGCTTCGATTCTTCGAAATAAACTCTACTCCCGATTTATTAACTTTTTTTGGACGGGGATAAATATGTCGGGATTAAGGACATTCTTAGATCGGTCCCCGAACTAATCTTATATCCGAAGGCTAGGTGATACGGAGTAGGTAACGCCTGTAACTTGTTCTGAAACTATGAACTCCGTGCATGAGAGTAGACCCCCCGAGTTCGGTCTCCAATTCGTGCAGTATTATCAAAGGAATTTCTCAGTAACAGCCTAGAGTCTACATTTTTGCTAGGTTTACGGCAATATACTCGCCATTTGTTGAATGTAGATGTGTTCCTAACACCTCTGTCTACCCTGCCGGGAAATCAAGCGTGGTGTTATGTTCAAATAATATTTGTCGACTATTTATTGATTGCTTTGTTTTGTAGTGTGTTTAGTCAATATTTGTATGGAGAATGAGGCAGATATTTACAGTGCAAATATTGATGTAGTCTGTTCATCTAATGCAGTTAGTATAGCGTATAGATTTTCGGCTAGGTGAGAATCTTGTGAGTTGTATCAGCGTCGTCTGGTAAGCTTTCATGGGCTGTGGACGTAATAGGCTTTGGAGATGCAATGAAGTGATGGAAGTCTGGATATATACTAGTTGCTTGTAGAAAAAAGACTACTAGTTATCCTGCACTCTTATTGCGTATCAGAATCGGAATATTTTTTAAGGTAATTGCGAATCCATTCTTTCATATATATGTTCGATAAAATAGTTCGGTTTTCAACTTAAACAACGCCATCAGTGTTGTGGAACTGTCAGAATGAAAGGACGACATGGTTGGCGTAATGGCTGAGCGATCGACTGCTGCGCAGCGTGTCGCGGGTTCGATCCCCGCACGGAACAAATATTTGTATGATCTGCAAGTAATTGTTCCGGGTCTGGGTGTTTGTGAGTTTCTATGTTTGTAAACGCACCCACGATACAGAAAGAAATTCCTAGTGTGGCGCAACGTTTTTTTTTTAAATAAAGCGATTACTACTGAGTGTATTACGCAGTTACCGCTCCGATGGGGTTAATAAACTTATTAATTAAGACAAAAACGACATCTGTCACTTAGTTAAAACATGAGAAAACGATGTATTCAGTTTTCATTTACAAACTCTTTGCTTTACAAAAACTACTAATAGAAATACAATGCTGTAACTAACACCTACTAACGTCATCACGCGACCTGATTGGAAGTTAACTAAAATTTAAAAAAAAAACAAGAGGAAATGAATTCCTAGAATTAAAGGCTGCTGCGTGCGCGCATGCGACTGCCACCAATGCAATTATGATGATAACTGGTTGCTCTTCAAAATACGTGTTTTATATCCCGTATTAATATCTATCTGCATCACTCATCTGTTTGAGGAAATTGGTAAGAGCCTCTGCATGCCGTCAGTAAGAATGCCGATGGGGTTTTCCGAAATTCCAGGTTTAGGTGATCGTATGAGGCAAACGCAAAAGTAGAGCAAGCTGTTGGCACACTTGTAAGACATTTGTTTCTTTAACTGAATCCAACAAAGTGAATAACATTGCAGCAGTGCGTCCAACTCTCGAGACCAAAATCTCAAAACCAATCTCCCATCAGCAATCAAAATACAAAACGGGCCCACTTATCTAAATTCGCTTTTGACCTTGGAAGCACACACGAAGATCTGGCCTAATCATACGGAAACTAACGAGGCCAGCCGATTCAGTTTTTGCAACTTCGGCCAGCTTCGGACCTACTACATGATAGCTTAGACGAGTTTTTTTTCTTGTTGTTGTAATGGGTCGTGACCGCAGCCAGCCTTTCTCGCGGCTTCTTACGAAACTAGACAGACACATGCATTTTAGTGGCCCAATTGATAGATTGTGAACGTGAGATTGTGTGGAACACGGGCTCGGGCAGGGGGCCTAACATGTAGCTTTGCAATACTAAATACTTTAGAAGTGAAGGATCTTTCCTTGTTTGAAGCCTTTATTTCCTATTTATTCCTTATATTTTTAAGGTAGTGGTCGATAAGTCGAAAGTTATTCTAATAAAATTTTGTATATATGCACATACAAAGTTGTCAGGTAATTGAACCTTCAGTTGCTAAACATTTGGCAAAAACATAAGAATAATAATTTATTGCATAAAATTATGTTTTATTAATATTTCAATACATAGAGCCTTGAAAACACCAATTCAGCATCATTGTGATGCCAATTGTGTAAATAGTAAAATAGAATAGTTCTTGCTTTAAGTCTTGGTTTGTAGAATTCAACGACAGTATTCTTAAATAAATGTATATGTATGTAAATGCAGTATGAATTTAAAAATCTACGAGACAGCAAAAAACCAGGCTATACGCTTGTTATTATTCAATGGAAAAAAGTCAGGACATTTTGAAGTAACGGCAGAGATAATAAAAGTTACAAACGGTATTTGGATAGAGGAGTTTTTGTCTAGATTTTTAAGAATTTCGTTTCTTTTGTCCATTTTAAAAGAAACCAAGTAAAATATTATGTAAGTAAATGAAAATACAACAGTCACACACACATCAAAGATAATGACTGACTGACGAAAATAAATTAATGAACACCGAGTGACGACATTCAAAATAAACGCTTAAATGTGGCACAACAATTATAATAGCGCACAGCGCACTAATGATGTATAGTATCAATTACAAAAATTGCACAACGAAACGATGTATTGTGATGGCAAAACATAATCTTATTGATGTGAAAAAGCTCATGGGAATTAATACTCCCCACTAGTTTTCCCTGGACTAATGCAGGATTTAGAAAATCTACAAGAGTTAAAAAATATGTCGCTAAACAGCGCATTACAGAAGTTACGAAGGTCGGAAAACAACGCGCCGATATTGAACTATCACAGACAAGATTGATGATTCCCTAGCGTGATTTTCAACTTACTAATGATTGTAGAAACGCGAATAGATGGCCAAGCTATGAAACTAGTGTATTATATTATCAGGGTCGCTGCTGAGGTCTTAAAGAACAGAAAGTTTCGGGTCAAGGAGAGAAGGCTTGGAATTTTGCCAACAGCAGTGATTGGGAAGCGACGGCCTTAACTCTGAAGATAAAATAAGTTGCTGCTTGTAATTTTATAGTTTTTTTTCTTGTGGAGACTTATGAGAATCTTTGGCTCTAGCTATAATTCCCGTGTGTCAAATTCATCATCATTTGTCTAGTCTGTTCTCAAATATGTTGTGGTCGCCTTCCAGTTTAACCAGATGCAGGTGAACACCAGTATTTTACATGAAGCGACTACCTATCTGACCTCCACAACCCAGTTACTGGGTAATACGATACCCCTTGGTAAGACTGGTTGTCAGACTTTTGGCCGTCTGACGACCTGTAACGACTTTCAAAGATTCACGAATTACAGGACTAAAGGCTTAACTTGATTTGAATTGTCTCGGTAAAGATCAACCATGTCCTCTGCAACGGATATTACGTTAATGTAAAGATTTTTCCCCAGATTAAATTGTTTTAGAAGCAAAAGGTATCATTCTTTGTTCGCTTAATTGAGTTGTTACCCAAGACTGAGGAACGCAATTAACTCGAAGTCGAGATCCAAATTAAGTTTCCAGTTGCACCGTGATTTCGTTCCTAAGTTGGTGCTAATTGTTGTTATTAACTTTTATTTTGGTGCCACTAAGTGGTTCTGTTTCTTTTACGTTGGTTTATTTGAAGCAATTGCATTAATAGACGTAACAATTATGGATGTATTGTAAAAAGAACCAAGAAAGCGGAAACTGTTACGGCCATAATTGTTATCAATCATCATTATTATCTGGCCCTTTTCAACTATGTTTCGGTCGGCTTGCAGTCAAACCGGATTCAGCTTAATACCACTATTTTACATGGAGCGACTGCCTAACTGACCTCCACAATCCAGTTACTAGATAATACGACACCCCTTGGTAAGACATTGGTAAGACTGGTTATCAGACTTTCGGGCGTCTCACGACCCTTTACGACTGTCAAAGATCCATTGAATAACAGGGCCAACAGCTTAACGTGTTTTCCAATGCATGGAGGGATCTTGGTATGTAAAGGTGGTCACCCATTTACGGACCAACTCGAGCGGGTTAAGAGTGGGAGAAGTTATTTGATGATTTCCCAGCCTCAAAAAAAAAAGACGCTGGTTAATCGACCGGAGCGGTTGTTATTACTTAGCCATAAGCCCCTCATATAATACCACTATCAATATTCAGAATAAATAGTTTATCAATTACAGTAAAACTAACAGCCTCTATAGTGGAGCCACAAAAACCATTAAAAATTTAATCAACGGGTTTGCTTGACAAGATTTTAACGACCCTATCAAGCGCACTCCATAATTAAATACATCCATTGTGATATTGATTGCACTCGTTGACGTCACAAACTTTATCTGCCGGTGGCGTATAACCTTTTTAGGTGGCAATACCTTTATTAATATCAATTGAATCGTTAATTGACATGACTTTATTGTGTGCTGTTTCAGAGTGTTTCAATTTATAAACCGACAGTTGATAAAAAGTTTTAAAAACGTCGATCAATATTTTTTTATACTTCTCGTCTGGTTTATAATTATCATCGTCAACATCACCATTCAGCCGAAAGATGTCCACTACTGGAAATAGGCCTCCTTTAACCACCACTGCATCAACCAGTCATGTGCTTCTCGTATCCATATTCTGCTTGGGTAAAGAAAATGTTTCTTTCTTGCTTGGATTGCACACATTGCAAAACACTGGTTTACCAGCTGATTTTACGGTGCAAACATACGATAGGACTATGATAAGCTGTTGATACGCCTTTGTCTGCTTCTAGTTTATTATTGTTTATTGAGACATCATAGTATTGTGTAGGAGAATAGCTACAAGATATATACCGCATTGTTTAGTATATTGTGTATACATTGATGCTTCATTATGATACAATGTAATGGTCGCAGCCTCGCAGCCCATTCGGTGAATTCTACATCTTTATGAGGCTGACTATGTAAAGGTTCGAGATACTCTTGAAGTCTTTCCTGAGAATTGCAACTGCTTAACTCTAAAGCAAGGTTGTAGTTATGTTCGTGTAGATTTTTGGAAATATCCCCAATTGTTTAAATATTCTTTCCATATTTTTGATTCTTCGCGTTCCGCCGTTACAGTCTGTACTTCTCTTAGGGTTTTGTTTCATTTGCCAGGGAGACGTATACAATTTTGGTTTTTTGGATTGTTAAGAAAAAGTATCTTCCATCACGAATAATGAAGACATTCCGAAGTTCCACATTTAACGGAATAAAGTGTAACAGTAACCGTTTAGCACATTTTCGAGCGCCAGCGCATCTGACCGTTATTCCTCTCACAATCGGGTGGCATTGCGTCATCCTAACGTTACCTCTTTGTTGGCTTTGATCAGTTTTCGGTATTTCCAAAGTTAATCGAAGAATGTATTGAGTTTTTGCTGATGTAAGGTCTTGTGCAAGCTGAAAGTCACTCAATTGAAATGAAATCATATAAATTCTTGATTCAAAGTCTACTTTCAATTGAATTAAAATTGCACTTAGTTCAAGAGCATACCACGAAATTCTGTTTCCGCAAAATGCTGTTTTCCCGAAACCAATTAAAGTAGAGTGCTCTCTCAGTATTTACTTATTGGACATGGTAAAAGCTTTTGGAAGCGTTCAAAATAATAATTAAAAGTAGATAAATAAACCGATGGCTTTTCCTTAGTTATTCTTGTGAAGAACGAAGAAATACGGGATCTTTATGTGTGGCGATTTTGTATCGCTGTCATATCCAAGTGATTCATCGTTTATAATATTCATTTGTTCCGTGTGGTGGACGTAAAAGAATAGCACCATCCCATTTCTTCTCGTGGGTGTCGACTAAGGGACTTACTAGAGAATGGGCAGCAGCGTTCTCTATGCATTTGACCACCATACTGCAATCGCCAACCCGCCTGCCAAGCGTAGCGATTATGGCAAATTCCCCCTTTTGGGAGAGGCTTATGTCCAGCAGTGGACGTCTTTCGGCTGATATGATGATGGTGATAATGAATATTCATGGCATTCACTTAATTAATGCTAAAGAAGTTGAGGATCTTGATGAAACACTGAGATAACTAACTCAGATTCAAGAGTAAGTAAAGTTAATAAATTACTCAAGCATCAAATTAATGAAATCTCCACTTGGGATCACAGTTGTTAGACACATTGTTGGTTTAAGATTAGCGGAATGATTGCGAATGAAATTTACTTGGTTATCACGTCATATCGCGTGCTTGTGATGATAATAAGTTTAATAACCGACCGGTTTTCTATTATGTGATTATGAGGTTTCTAGTGAATTGTATTGTGAATCGCTATCTACGTATTCATGCTTGTTATTTTTTGTGAGGTCAGCAGCATTCAGTGTGGTTGTATTGTTTGTGTTTGTAGTTACTTCCTTAGTGTATATTTCTTTTAACGCTTCTGTAGGATGAATAAGAATAGCAATTGTTTGTATATAATTTCATCCTGAAAAAGTATGTTATACAAAATGGCCCTATTGCTCAATTAAATCGTGATATAACGGCAGCGATGATATGCCAATGCACCGAGCTTATTATCTGATGATTTTAATATTGTCACGATTTTGTTCCGTCACTTGTAAGTTGTAATGTTTATTTCGTGACGATAGATTGGATGATACTCTGTTGCCTTCATAGCTGCAGCCTAGAAAGATACTTCTAATTTATTTATTTTCATGTTGGAATACTTATGAATCCCCATAGTCCCCTGGAGGATTCCCATCCTCCTGGATTCCTAGTGACAAACTCCCCGAGGTGCTACTTCTATCATTTTGCGTCTGTATGGTGGGTATTGCTGCTCCTTAGCAATTAGCTCCTTCAAATGTTTTATTCTTATATATTTGACAGAAATATATATACCTATTTTACATATGAAATAAACTGACAAGAAGAAAATAACAGAAAAATTGGTACAAAGGTGCCTTCAAGATTACTGTAAAATTTAAAACGCTTGACTTTGAGGGATTGCCTTAATCACCACGATATTAGGCAGCCAAATTGCTGATAAAGGAATGTTGATTGCATTGTTCAAACAGAGGAAATTCCTTGCCTTAACTACAGTGACCACTTTCTTCTAAAATCGTTGATTTAGCTTGAACAATCTGAAATGGTAGAAAGTGTGGTAATTGCTTCCAACTAGAACACTCAAATAAAATGAATAAATGTTTGTGTGTCATCGTGATCATGTCATGCGCAGGAAACGCTTTTTGATATCAAATATAATTGATAATTCGCGTCCGGAGTTTGGGATTAACGTTGCTAAGTAACATTGATAAAGTTGCAGTTTTAAACTAAAATTGGTTTAATCCAATTTTAGTTTAAAACTGCAAGTAGGACCACAGTAGGATTAGCTTAATTGTTATAAGTATATTAGGGAATCTGGATCGAATGGTATTCATTGCCACCACTGAATACGCAGTTATCATCTAGGCAACTAGCTTCAACCTTCCAACTGATCGACTTTTTGACAATTCAAAACCTGTAAATGGTTTAATTGACATAAATGCTTTGAGTTTGAGTTTATCATTACTCAATCCTTTTCTGTTTGGAAAGAAACCATTTTTTTCATGCTGAATGGCCTACTCTTGCCCTCGATCACGCCTTATGGAAAGCGATTGAGGAGATCTATGATGGAACAAGCGTGCCCAGAAGATGCCTGTTCACTCTGGCTTTGAAGGCAGACGGGTTAAATGTGGAAGGGAACACAGACGCTGGCAGAGAGTTCCACACTTTGACTGTGCGCATAATGAATGTGAAGGAGAAGCTGTACTCAGCGCTTCTGGTTGGGATATCAACTAAGTGCGGATGGTACCCTGCAGTATGTTCTTTGTCGTGTAGTGGGACCGTTCTTATCAGACGGGCTTTATTTAGAAAATGACGACAGTCATGCATCTTTGCATCCCTCTACTACTCATAGTTTAACATTTGTTACTTCTAGCTACAATTATGTTAACATAATGCCTCATTGCATACGTAAGCGGGCACGCCCTTTATGCCTGGAGGCTTTAATTTAGGTTTTAAGTTCTGTTTATGTTTTTGTTTTTATTAGTATTTTTTTTAATGATTTCCCTTGGTATATTGGCATGATATGACATACGGCAAATATTTTAATGTTATGTTTCGTAACGTTAATTACGTACCTATTGTATAGAATCAATTTCTTCTAACATAACAGACAGCTGTGCTGCTGGGGAGTTTGTTGCGCCACTTCTTCTTCCCAGCTAAAGCACTAGGAAGTGGTGAAGGGCGGGCGTTTTGGGGGACTGTTGGACGTTCAAAAAGTGCTGACACCAGCCTAGTTTGAATAAATGACTTTTGGTTTTTGTTTTTACTAGCTAGATACTTACATCCGATTTCCTTAATTAACATCTGAGATTCTTAATCCAATGTACTAACGAGTGGTCGAATTTTAATTTTCGTTGTAAATCAGTACATAGGTAGCATAAGGGGGCATCAGTACATGGGTAACAAGGGGGGCTTGTGGCTAAGTAATATTAGCCGCACGGATCGATCGATCAGGTTAAGCCACGCTTGCCGCGGTTGGTCCGTGGATGGGTGACCATCTTTAACATACCAAGACCTCTCCGTGCCTCGGAAAGCACCTTAAGCCGTTGGTCCCGGCTGTCATTTGTAGATCTTTGGCAGTCGTTACGGGTCGTCAGAAGCCCGAAAGTCTGACAACCAGTCTTTCCAAGAGGTATCGTATTACCCAGTAACTGGGTTGTGGAGGTCAGATAGGCAGTCGCTCCATGTAAAATACTGGTATTCAGCTGCATCCGGTTAGACTGGAAGCCGACCCCAACATAGTTGGGAAAAGGCTAGGCAGATGATGATGAGGTAGCATAAGCATAAAGACCCTATAGTGTTCCTACTGCTAAGACACAGGCTTCTCTGTGAGAGGGAGGGGGCCCGGTGGGCCGTAATCCACCACATGGGCCCAGTAAGTACGGGATGGTAGATGACACAGGTCTTCGAATGTTTGGTTCTAGGACATGCCGCTTTTCCTCTCGAAGTTTTCCTTCACTGTTTTAAGCGCAGTGGTTTATTTACACAAAGTAAAAAGTCTGTGGGGGTTCGTACCCACGACCTACAACTCGTCGCGGCCGTTACCACTGAGCAATCACTGTTCTTTCGTTCAGTACATAATGATATTCTAAATGTTAAGAAATATTATCTGCAAATAGCCTTTAAATATCTGCAACAATCACACAAAGAACTTGTATTCAAAAGCTCCATTTATTCAATACAGTTAAAAATCTACATGGTACGAATGCCATTCCTAGGCTAACCTGTTCAAAAAACATTTTACTTCCAACTTTATTGCCATATTCATAAAGTGTAAATTGTAATGACACATTAATGGTCACGATTGGCAAGATTGGTCAGTAAATGCCAGGCTTGACAAGGCTACCCACCGCTCTCACGGAAATGATAATTATAAATGTTACAGTAAGTTTATTAAGTCACTCATATTGTGAAAGGGCTAACTAGTTTTATGTTGGCGTTGACTCAACCTTAGGAAACTCTATTGTTAGAAAATGTAGTTTGTTTGTACGTTTTATTATGTACGAATGTATTGCATGTTAATGAGAATTTAATGGGTGCTCTAATTTTTTCTTATACAATTAAGAAAAAATGGTTGGTCAAATGGGAGGTCAATATTTTGATTTTGATTTAAGCTTTTCCTTTATTCGAATAAAAAAAAGCAATAAACCTAATCTAAATGGTTTAACATATTGAATTAACATTAATTTGTTTAACCATACTTAACCATGTTTTAGAATATAATTAGCCATTTAAAAATGAGGCCAGCGACGCACTCGACCAGTGACATGAAAAATATTATATTTAAAGATTCAAAAGGTCTTCAAGTATCTTTTAAATACTGAAAATAGTAACAAATCAGTAGGTAATAAAAAAGTAAACTACAGTCTGACATTTAATACGTCCTAGTATTTTGTATCATACATTTTATTTTTAAAGGTTAAGGACATAATGTCTGCCGACCCCATTTGTTAACCGACTTCAAAAAGGAGGAAGTTCTCAATTCGTCGGAACCTTTTTTTCTTCAATGTATGTTCCCCGATTACTCGAAGATGGCTTGACCGATTTGGATTTTTTTTTTTGAAAAGGTATACTTCCCAGTTGGTCCCATGATCATCAAGTCAGGATTTGATGATGGGATCATGGAGAAATAGACAGAACTCTTTAAATTGTATAGGCACACTTGAAGCGATTTGGATAGTTTTTGGAAGAGTACTTTCTCGGAGTGGTCCCATTTCAATTTGGTGAAGATCTGATGAAGAACCTCGGTGATAGGCAACGGAACTCCTCAATAAATGATAGCAAATGGACTGGGATTGCTGAAATCTCATCTCTGTCTATATAGTTTACACCAGTTCATAACATAACATCACGCCGTTACGCTGTGAAGGCGTAAACACACGTGAACCACTAAAAAGTGAAAAATAAAAACTTAAAAAAAAACCGACTTCCAAAAACTTGTGACTTTGGATAGGTATTTTCTTTTTTTGTCACCGCCTTCCGAAATTAAAGTTATTTTACACTTTGTAGTATTTTTTTGGAAATCGGTTTTTTTTTAAAGTTTTTATCAAGTATGTCGGGGTCGCATCCAGTCTAACTTGATGCAGCTGAATGCTAGTATTATACATGAAGTGACTGCCTATCTGACCCAGTTACTGAGTCACACGATACCTCTTGGTAAGACTGGTTGCCAGACTTTTTGGGCCTTTTTGGGCGTATGAGTACCGTAACGACTGTAAAAAGATCTAGGAAAGACAGCCGGGACCAAAAGCAACGGCAAATAGTCTCCCATCCACAAACCGACTGTGGCAAGCGTAGCGTACCTTCAATCAGCCCGTGCACCTCTTATAAGCCACGAGCCTCTCGAGGATAAAACGTCTGCGAGAATATAAACCCTCAGTCTCCAGTATCAACGACTCAAATGCTGTACATGATATTACTAACTATGTACTGTGGAAAGCTTCATGCATATAAAGGTCAAGAGCATTATTACATTCTTGAAGCCAGCATACATATAAGTATACGAAAATGAGAACAACCGTGTGTTAATATGGATCAAACAAGGAACTGTGCCTTTTAGACTCGACTTTGGTTATCTTCTTTCCACTATGTAACAGATCTTTGTAAAATATTGGTTGAGTAATTAAAAAAATCGGAGTAGGTGACCAAAAATCGCGAGGCAAATCACATCAGCCCCTAGACAAGAAACTTCAAGAGGACCACGGCCATTCTGACAAGAGTACTATAGCTAGGTATCTAGTACATTATTCAGAATATGGGTACCAAATATTTCCATTGATGGGACTCTTGCCTTCTCTCTGTGATCGAAAAAAGTGTTGTAAATTCTTCCAATTTTCGCGATTTTGTATGTAGACGATGATTGGCCAAAAACCCTTAAAATGTAATTCCCCAAAAGAATACTTTTTGTTCCACCAACTGTTGTTTGTACAATATTCCGGAAGACATTTATGGAAGTTACCTGCATAAGCTCATCTTTCCTTCCCTGATTATTAAATCCCAGATTATTACATGAATACTATTACCAGGTAGATAATTAGGTACTAAGAATGCAGATGACAATGTTCTTCATACTCTGAAGTCTACACACAAAGGAGGTTGCATACCATTTTGCCATTACTTAGAGCATTACATTTTTCTTGTTGAATCAAATGTACTACCTACTTGTAACTTTAGTCTTCCGCAAAGATATGAAGAGATTTTCCCATAAAACTAAGATATGAATGTAACAATCCACTCGCTTATTTACATAAGTCGGTTGAATTTGTAATTAGAATTCAGTTGTAACAATGTGTCTTTGTAATTTCAACAGATCGTTGTAAATTGGAGGAAAAGTTAAATTAGAACTTGTTAATTGAATTTTGAAATTTTTATCTTGACTGCTCTCAAAACGGTGGCACAACATCGTGGAGAAACCGGCATGAACGTGCTAGAACTAAAATATGGAAGACATGCGACATCTAAGTATCATCTCGCACTGGCCCCGCGTGGTGGATTACGGCCGAAGTGGAGACCGATGTCCCAGCCGTGGGAACCTTATAGGTTGAATATGATAATTTTGATCTTTTAGCATACATTTCCGAGACTAGAGTGGATAAATTTATCAAACTTAAAATAATTTCTCCAAAAGTATAAAAGTGTTATATGTTGTTATTTTCTCGCTAAGGGAAGACTCTCTTATTTTCATTACAGAATTTTGCTTCGCGTCTGCTTTTATATAGTAAACTAGCTGACCCAGCAAACGTTGTTTTGCCTTATAAATTATTTAGGGGTGGACTACCCCTAACATTTAGGGGGATGAAAAATAGATGTTGGCCGATTCTCATAGATACCGGATAAGCACAAAAAATTTCATCAAAATCGGTCAAGCCGTTTCGGAGGAGTATGGCAACGAAAACTGTGACACGAGAATTTTATATATAGTAAACTAGTTTCTGTCTGGGACTTCGTTCGCGTCAAATTTCTTGTTCCCCGACCCACCCCGTCGCTCGTCTCGCCTGCCCGTGCGAGTACTTCGTATTCGTGACTTTTTTCTCTTTGCCCGGCTTCTAAGGGTCTGATGATATATAGCCTTTCTCGATAAATAGGCTATCTAACACTGAAAGATTATTTCAAATGAAACCAGTAGTTCCTGAGATTAGCGCATTCAAGCAAACAAACAAACTCTTCAGCTTTATAATATTAGTAATAGGAATGCTAACATCTCACGTTTTTCTGCTACGTAAAGCTTTTTTAAATTACAAAGGTTGTCCCTGTCCTTTATGAGTTTGTAACAAAGAAGACGAGAGACGACGAAATATCAACTATCACAAATAAATCAGCCAAAAAATATGATGCACCGAATAACAGACACAAAAAAAGGATAGTCCGCACAGACTTGTCTTGAAATTCTCGATGCGTCACTCGACCCGACCCTGATCACAGAAAGCAGACATATTGCGTTTCTAGGTCACCAAAATCAGTGTATTAATTATTCAAAAACAAGTTTTCTACTGATGTAATCAGTATGATGATCGATGCTTGTCTGTCTGTCCGTCTGGTCACTCACTTCCTTAACTTTAAAAAGAATAGCAGTTCCATGCAACAACATACTTAATTAATATCCAAACAGGTTTCATAGAACCCGAATATAATATTTCTGAATACAATTTGCATTAAAATCACTTAGCTATCATATTCGGTGTACCAGATACATTTAATTATGATAATGTGTGTTTGAAATCTGCATTGGTAATGTCTGGATAAAATGTACATTTATGATACTTACCAGTGGCGAAAGCACCATATGATACAATTCCTACCGGCTTCCGTTCAGGGATTCGCATCGGCAACTCTATCGCTATAAAAATCAATCGTGGCTACTGTCGTAAAAAAATATAGTTACACTACGAGTATTTAATTCACCATACTATTGAAACAAAAAAAAAGGCAATTTTTAGCTTTGTATGACAACTAAAAAAAATTGTTCTAAATTAACCCGGCGCACACTGGTCCCAAATTAAAAAAAAGTGGACATTGATAGTAGACCGCTGATATTTTTTTTTATTGTTGATATAATGATAACAGATAAGGCAAAAAAATATTATTGTCCTACTTCAAATACTTTTCTCTATAAAAAATATTTCTTTTTTTTTTGTATGGGAGTGATTACATTTTACTCAATTTCTCAAAAACCTTAATCGATGTCGAGATGGCATTCACATATGTTAGAAAACTAATAATTCTGAGTATTTGGCTCGAAGAAACTTATTGCTTATCTCTGCGTACTTTCGAGATAATAGTGACAGAAAATAACAATTTTTTTTAATGTTAATTGTTCGCTTTTTTTTAATCATAGCCTTACTCATATCGCAATAGGTCCGCTGGCCAGCAAAATGGAGCTTCGACGCGAGTTTGCCGGGATAACAAAATGGCCGCCTCTCATGACGTAACGTAATACGGTCACAAATCGCGCGCGTACACCTCACTAGACATGCGCAAAACAGTGCGCTATAAAGTGATGTAATATGACATTACTTTTCGTACCGAGTAATGTTACATTACACCATGACTTCAAACATGACGCGTAATGACGCATCACGCGCGATGGCTGTTGTAATGAAATGCTCGCGCGTTTCGTATGACTGCAAACATGACGCGTAATGACGCATCACGCGCGATGGCTATTGTAATGAAATGCTCGCGCGTTTCGTATGACTGCAAACATGACGCGTAATGACGCATCACGCGCGATGGCTATTGTAATGAAATGCTCGCGTTGTAGAAGATATACATAATTATTAATTCAATCAAAAGGACATTCCAGTAATAAACATGGATTGCAATATTGATTATTGACCATGATTGCGAATTTTGGCGTATTTAAAAATCGATTTTATGTACTTACAATAATTGTTTCGTGATGATTCTTAATTTCATTCGCAATTGTTCTTTTCGTCGCCTTAGTAACACAAGATATTTTCACACTTACGTAATATTAATCTATTTATTTACAGTTTTAAGTTATTTCTCTATACATCACTCAATACCTCATTAATTAATAATGATAACACAATCGTAAACACAACACTCAGTTTTATATTTGTTTAGTGTTACTGTTTTATTTTGTATCGTATGGCGCGCGCGGCAAAATGTAATGTCATAGGTCATAGAATTACGGAGTCATGTGCGGAGTCATGATTTAAATAAAATATGGAATTTATACATGGATATAAATAAACATCGTGGCACAGGCAGTCCGCGTTGTCAGTAAAACGTAAACCCTATTTCTTGGACGATACGGTTCTAAATAATAGTTCACTTATTTCGCTGCCAGCCGACCGCCGCGCGGCGCATGCTCCTTCTCACTTGCACACAGTACAGCGAAAATTACCGAGATAATACGATGTTTCTTACGAACGCCGAACAGCGCGTCACAGCGCGCGCGTCATGTTTGAGAGTCATGTATCATGCTTAATTTGGTCGAGTCATGTGTAATGCTACAGTACGCGGTCGGGTTATATGACGCGTAATGCATCACTCGCATTACTTACACAAGTCTACACCTCACTCAGTGTACAACTAAATGTGGTTGCGATAAGACGTGTCCTTATTTTTTCTGTGCGCTTGAAGAAATGCTTGTTGTTTGTTTGTTTTGTTATTGTTGTATTTTGAATCTTTGGATTTTAAAATCAAATAATTTTTGTTTGTCTTTCTTTCGTCGAATTTGTTTTCGTAATTTTTTTTGTTAAAATCAAAGTCACTTTGTCTTTGATATCTTTGATTCTAATTTGTTTTCAATTTTCCTTAAAATTATAATATGTCCGCATTTGTCACCAACTTAGACTTATACGTTGTTCTTAAATCAGGAGGTGGTTTTAAAAATGTCGAATTTATATTTAATGCCCTTATTGAACGTATTGGTGTTGAATTGTCTTCCGAAGATTTGAGTAATATTAAATTATTTTGTCGTAATTTTTCAAGTAATATCTCAAAAAGATGGTCTGCTTCCAGTAGAGCTCAAAAGACCTTTCTTAACAAAAATTCAGACTGGTTACAATCCCAAATAGTTTGGCCAAAATGTCAAAATATCGATTTAAGCAGCATTTTTAAAGTTGCCGAGGAAGTAATTCCAAATTTCGAAACGCAAGTGGATACTCATCAATTAAGTTATGGTACAAGTAAAAAACCATTTGTTGATATATCTGATAAACAGAAGAAAAGGCGTTCTCTAACACTTCTAGATCACACAGAGGAGGAATTAGTTTATGCTTTATGTGCCAAATTAAAAGAGTCTAAAAAAACAAAATTAGCAGCTATATTAAACGAACTCAGCCAAAACAAGGAAAAATGTGAGATGGTATATGATGAACTATTCGCTAAAAAGACTGACAAACCGTGTTTACCAGATGATAAAACGTTAGCGCTTTACACCTCAACAAATTTGTCAAAATGGCAATATCGAAATTTAAGAACTATTCTTGCTTCAGAGAAAATGTATGGTCTTCCATCCTATCAAAAGCTCCTGGAAGCTAAAAAAACTTGTTATCCTCCAGAGTCAGACATAACTGTAACTGAATCTGATGCTAAGATAAGACTTCAATCGCTTCTAGATTTGACAACTAATAGGATATTAAAAACAATTCAGCACAACTCTGCCGACAAAAAATCGCTAAAACTAATAAGCAAATGGGGTTTTGACGGGTCATCTTCTCAAAGTAATTATAAACAAAAGTCACACTCCGACACTAAAATTGACGATTCTTCAGTTTTCATGATTAGTTTCGTTCCGCTTCGTTTGGAAGAAGAGAGTGGTACTATCTTGTGGCAAAATCCTGCTCCCTCTTCAACAAACTATTGTCGTCCAATTGGCTTTATATTTGCAAAAGAAACAAATGAATTGATAAAGAAGGAAAGTGCATCCTTAGAGGAAGAAATTCGTAATCTTGTTCCCACAATTGTAGATAATTTTGATATTAAACATGATTTGTACATGACTATGATTGATGGGAAAATTTCTACTGTGATTTCCAATACTTCTTCTGCAGCTGTTTGTAATATTTGCAATACCCCACCTAGCAAAATGAATGACTTGGACTTTGTATCCAAAAGACTCATCAGAGAAGATATGTATAAATATGGTCTGTCTTCGCTTCATATGTGGATAAGATGTATGGAATGTATTTTACACATTTCGTACAACTTAGACTTCAAAAAGTGGGCTGCACGAAAAGAAGATAAATTGTTAAAAGAAATTAAAAAGAATTTGACACAAGAAGAATTCCGGGAAAGAACTGGTTTGTTAATTGACATAGTAAAACAGGGATTTGGTACAACCAATGACGGTAACACGGCAAGAAGGTTTTTTGAAAATTATGAAGTATCTGCTGAAATAACGGATATCCACCCTGATTTAATCAAGAGATTTGCAGTCATTTTACAAACAATTTCATCTGGTCAACTTATTAATACCAACTTGTTTAGGGAATATTGTAAAGAAACAGCAATGCTATATGTAAACTTATATCCATGGTATTACATGCCTTCAAGTGTCCATAAATTGTTGGTACACGGTGCTGATATTTGTGAAAATTTCTCCTTTATTCCGATAGGCATGCTTTCCGAAGAAGCTTCCGAAGCGAGGAATAAAGATTTCCGGAATGTTAGAATGGCACATACAAGAAAAATCGGTAGAGTTCAGACTAATTTAGACATTATCCACAGCTTTCTAATTAGCTCAGATCCTTACATCAGCCATATCAAACCAAAGTTTGCTCGTTTACATAAACAGTTGTTTCCAGAGGCTAGTGCTTTGATCTTGAACAATGAATTGCTTTCGTTGGAAAACGAGGAAATAGAGATTTCTCAAGAGAATATAGACCCAAATATTAATCTTTCACCATAATATTTTTTCAGAATCGTTTGTGAACATATTCAACTTTATGTTTGCAGCTTAATATGTCTTCATTTTGATTGTTTTTTAGAACTGATGAAAGTACTCCTTCAGAAAGGTCATAGCTTTTCAGTCATTAGTGAGCCCCCATAACCTCTTTTACAGAGAAGTCTCTTTTTACTTATTTGACATTACGCATACATTATAATTATGTGCTAAAGTAAGGCTATGATTTAAAAAAAGCAAAAAATTAACATTAAAAAAAAATGTTATTTTCTGTCACTATTATCTCGAAAGTACGCAGAGATAAGCAATAAGTTTCTTCGAGCCAAATACTCAGAATTATTAGTTTTCTAACATATGTGATTGCCATCTCGACATCGCTTAAAGTTTTTGAGAAATTGAGTAAAATGTAATCGCTCTCATACAAAAAAAAAAGAAATATTTTTTTTACAGAAAAGTATTTGAAGTAGGACAATAATATTTTTTTGCCTTATCTGTTATCATTGTATCAACAATAAAAAAAAATATCAGCGGTCTACTATCAATGTCCACTTTTTTTTAATTTGGGACCAGTGTGCGGCGCCAAAACGTCATAATCGGGAACTAAAAATTAATACAATAGCGATCCCGTAATGATGTCACTTTTGATCACTTGGCACCGCTTGATATGGACGACAGCAAGCCGCTGTACAACGGGTTATGACAGAGACAGAGACAGAATAATGCGTCAGCGAGAGCGAGATGGAGGAAAATTGCACATTTTATATGATTTTTACTGTATTTAATTCTTTACATTCCTATATTAATTTTTGAATGGTAGTAAGTATTCTTTATTTATAAGTCAGTAAGTTAAAGCCGACTTCGTTTCGGCTTCTCTCTTAGAAAAATTTGCACCTCGCCGCTGATATATTAATTTATTGAAGATCTAAATTAAATAGTATTAAAGAAGAAATGGAATACTCAATACCTATTCGACCCAAATATAAGAGATGGCTGGTATCTTTTTCTCTATTATTTTAACTCTTTTTTGTTTCTATGAAGAAAGTTGTTAAGTGTATGGTCTGTACCCCACCCTTAAATAAAACAACACTTTCCTGATACATGCATTATGCAAAATCAGCCTGTAATGTTCCCATTGCTGGGAAACAGATCTCTCTGTGAGAGGGAGTTGGACATAATCCACCACGCGGGCCCAGTGCAGGTTGCTGAATATTCTTGAGTTTTTTATAATGTTGTACATAATTTTAAATTATTTCTTATTTCCATGATTATTGATACGTTAAGATTCGACCAAATTTGAAAAGCTAAGTGGATAAAATCACTTTTTATTCTAGTAATGAGTCTAGAGTAAAAGCTGATTTTATTCGCAGGAAAATGACCTACGTGTTCAAACCGACTCTAACAGTTATTCTTAAGAGTCTTATCTAATTATAATAATTACTTTTAATGTCTCCGGTATCAGAAGCTAACGCTGACATAGTTGGAAAAAGGCTAGGTAAATGATGCTGAGTCTCCGGTGTCGAGACTCGTCAAAGAAAATCTAGTCCATTTTTTTTTCTCAATATAATGAGCAGTAAAAATAACTCTATTAGAAACGAAATAAGCGTGGGCAGAATGCGGAGGCGGAGAATGAGACAACTTGTAAATTGAAAGATTCATATACTTACTTAAATATTTTATACAAAAAGTTGTTACTATATAGAACAACTTCGAATACTGAACAACATCGTGGGTGTTAATAAGTAGTACAAAATATCGAGAGTTAGCAATTATTATTATGTCTATTTAAAATAACTGTATTATTAACGGTACTGCGCTGGGCTTAATACTGTTACTTGCGCAAGTACCTACTAATAACCTACCAATACCTATCTACTAATTGTATATTTATTATTTGCGCCAACAACATCCCCATTTTATGCCCAGTCCAGTCACTGTCCATGCCAAGGTTGCCTGTACTTTGTTTTTTGTTGTGTATTTTTGTGGTGTACAATAAAGTATATATATATAAATAAATAATGTAAGTAGATAGTTAAAGAAAACTAAAATAGGTAGGTATTTGTAAAAAAAAACTTTAAGTACTCTCCTTTTTTGAGCGTTCGTGTAAATCATCATCATATTCATTTTCTTAATCTTAGCCTTATTTTATTTCATCGTGTTAAGATATATATTGAAGGTTTCCAAGTTTCACTGGTATCTTCGGCAAGGTAAACGCGAAAATTAATTTAACTGCAATGCAACGCGGAAATTAATATCCCGTTATTCGATTATAGGGAGGAAATTCAATCAGTTTTAGGTCTTTGCTAAATTGATGCTATTACGATATTTTGTGTCGGTAGTGCCTTAAGTAAATTGTGTGGTATGGTATTTGTGTGTACCGTATGGTGCCGGACGTAAAGAATAGCACCATCCCATTTCTTCCCGTGGGTGTCGTAGAAGGCGACTAAGGGAGTTACTAGAGAATGGGCAGCAGCGTTCTCTATGTATTTTACCACCATACTGCGATCGCCAACACGCCTGCCTGCCAAGCGTGGCAATTAGGGCAAACCAGGGGGGGTTTTTTGGGGGAGGCCTATGTCCAGCAGTGGACGTCTTTCGGTTGAAATGATGATGAGTATTTGTATAAATGTATTTTCTTTCTCTCTTTCTATTTTAATTGCAAGACATACTAACTACTTAGATACTGTTAAGAGTTAAAGCTCGTGCAGACTCGCGCGACGCGACGGTCGCGTCGCGACACTCGTACAGCAATTTCTATGAAAACTTCATGGAAATTGTTCTAAAAGTGTGGCGTCACGCTGTCGCGTCGCGCCTGTTTGTAGAAGCCTTTATGTTTTCCACATTGAAAAATATTATATCAACGTAGTAGGGGTCGGCGCAACATGTGTTTTTCATCCATACTTCAGTATTAGTCGTCATCTCAGTAGTCATCCTCTTTCTAATCCAATCTAACTATCCTGTATTGTCCCAATACACGGGAAAGGCCTATCTCTCCCTTTCCCACACAGTTCTATCTTTGGCTAGTGCCGGCCATTCCTTTCGGTAGTAGGTGGCCTGCAGCAATGGAATCGAGCGTTTAGTGGGACCCAATCTAGCCTTTTCCAGCCATATCATATTTCACACAGTCCATCGATACTTTCTTTGCTCTACCCGTACTACTCATATCACTTAAAACACTACTCGTATCATACCCATCCACATTTATATTCTAAGCTTTCCTCACAACATTTTCCTTACTCCTCCACATGACATGACCATACCATTACAACCGATTTCCACACAACTTTTCTGTCGCCAGTACCATTTTCAGACTTCCTCTTATACACCGTGACATTTTAGAAGTCTTACAACGGCGGCCCACTTCATGTATCCAATGACTACTAATCATTTATTAGAAAAATATTTTTTTTTTGAACATTTGCATAATTAAAAAGATGAAAATATCATTCCCTAAGACGCATGACGTAGTTTAAAATAAAGAAAGAAAGAAAGAAAAGTGCGTTTATTGGCATACACTGTTATGGAGATAAAATTAATGATAGAATGTCATAGTAAGTAGGTAGATATCTTCTACCGCTTGATACGTAAACATTATTAACAGGGAGGGTGTTTAGTAATTCTAAAGCATTATTAATTTTCTTTGTACCTATTATCTTAATTAATGATAACAATGTTTTAATAGCGCCTAGAGGTATTTTATGACGGATACATTGAGTGGACCACCTTTGTAAGACGACTAAAATGTCACGGTGTATAATCACTAGCGTTTGCTCACTAGACTTTGCCCGCGTGGAGGTAAATAATTATCCCACGGGAATGAACTACAGGGATAAAAAATCAATCTGTGTGCCTGTCATCCAAATCCATTTTGCCGTTTTTGCGGGATTCAGTAACAGTAAATTGAACTGTCACATCTATATAAATAATAAATAATAGTAAAAAAAAACTAAAAAAACACGCTTTAAAAACCAAACTAAAAAGTAGAAAATAATTTAATTCTATTAAAAAGCGTGGGGTGCTTTTTGAGGTATTTTTATAATCAATTAATATCAAGCGTGTTTTTTTAGTTTTTTTAAACTATTATTTATTTTCTATTTTTTAGTTTTGCTAACTACAAAAGCGTGTTTTTTTCTATTTTTTTTTAAATGATTGAATTGTCATAGGTCCTCGATAAGTCTACAAAGTTTAAATGAAATCTGACCGTTTAAAGTGGATCAAAATACCGTCCAAAGGAGTCGGTTACATACAAACAAACATACAAACATACAAGTGAAGCTAATATAAAGCATGTAAAAAGAAAAGTCCTGACTGACTGACTCATCAACGCCCAGCCCAAATCCTTGGACCTAGAAAGCTGAAATTTTGCACAGAGGTTTCCTTTATAATGTAGACAAGGAATAAATAAGAATTTTTTGAAATTAAACCCCTAAGGAAGTTAAATAGGGGATGAAAGTTCCGCGCGGGTGAAGGCGCTGGCAAAAGCGAGTTTATAATATTTGTAGGATTTGTAAGATTTCAACAACAATAAAAAATAAGTACACGAAAATCTGTTATAAGAAACCCTGTTAGAGGTCGAGAAAAAGGTAGGTGTTCTTTTGAAAGAAGAGCAAAAAATTAAGGGAGTGGGTAACATGGCTAACAACGTGTTTGCTTGTAACCCCAACCCTTTCGGCAATAAAAAGGGTAAAAGGGTAACATGTAATTCTCCCGGAGAAAGGCGACCTTCTTCTGTTGTCCTTAACCTTTAAACTGTTTACTGTAGCACCCACGCAAACATCTTCGATTTAAACTTGAACTTCCAATGAAATGTGCACGTATGTGGGTTAACATCGCCTGAAGCTATAGGAAAGTTTCTACTTCATTATAGTTTAGTTATTTTATCAAAATATGCTCATGTATTGGTTGGGTTGAAGACATGTGATGCGGAGGTGGCGGTTTTCCTCATGATGTTTTCTTTTATCGTTTTGAGACCAGTGGTGACGAAATAATTTGCACAATTGTAGTCTATTTGAGTTCAATCCTACAAACTACAATTCGTAATCGCGGCTGTTACCGCTGCTCCAGTGACGTCATTGGGCTTTTAATTGCGGGCGCTATGTGGCGGCCACTATAGTTTTAGGAAATCCTAAGATTTAGTGAAGCTTTAATTGACTAGGAGTTTATGTCAAAAGTGTTAAATGTATCACGAAGTCGACTATACTATCGTATCTTCCTACATAGGTACTGCTATAAAGGTGCCAACACGTGGTTTGTGAAAATATTAATTTACGTTTGAAAGTCACGTTTAATGAAATGCTGCAGGGAATTGACGGCACGCGGTTGGCGCAGTGGTTAACCGATTGACCGCTGCGCTGCATGTCGCGGGTTCGATTCCTGCACGGAACAAATATTGGTATGACCTACAAGTAGTTGTTCCGGGTCTGGCTGTTTGTGTATGTGAATTTAAATGTTTGTAAACGCACCCACAATACAGGAGTAATTCCTAGTGTGGAGCAACGTTTTTAAAAAAAGAAAAGAAAGAAAGAATTCAATGGTCATCTACAAAAATAGCCATTTAATTAAAAACCCAATCCTCGCCTGCAGCTTTCAATTTCATAATAAAGTTATGGAAGTGTAGGTAAATATCCAGAAAGGTATCGTTAAATTAACTTTGCCATATCTGCTAAAGAAAAATAGCCCTTATTATCCTGAACTAGTAACTCAAGAGTTCGTAGGTAGACCCCCTACTAACTCCTTTGGGAGCCCATATTGTGTAAAGCAGTAAATGAAATCGATGAGGCTGATATAACGGGAAATTGTTTTTCAAGTACCTAAGTACCTACAGGCACCCCCATATACTGTTCAAAATAATGTTGTTTGTCACTAACGGTCCCGGCATCAGAACAAAAAAAAACTTACTTAGCTCTTCGCGAAAAAAAATCTTAAGAAGTAGCTCAATCGTAGTAACGAAGACCTTTAGATTGACTGCAGTTTATAGTTCCATAGTTGATTGGCAATTAGGAAGATGTTTGCTGTCTACTAATTGGCAATCATACTATCGAACTAAAAGCACTCCAGGTTTGAACCAACATTTTTCAATTTAGAAATTGGCAGACCAAAATCGAAAAATAAACTGAAAATTAGAATGAAATCCAATTTTCAGTTTATTATATTTATGCATTGTTCGGTAGCTCCAATTCTCTGTACTGAAAATGGCTTCGAAAAGGTCATACATCTCCCGTTTTCAAGCGTTTTCATTCTATACAAGCTCTACGGATAATTTTAAAGCTTCTACACGTGCCTTATCTAATAGTTTGCACACTAAAGCTCACTATGACTCCTCTAAATTGTTGCTGCCACTTTACAAGGAAATCTCTTTTATGTTGGAAATACAATGTTCCAACATGTTTTGTCTAAATCTTTATATATATATCAATCTTTTTCCAGTCAAATCACACTGGACCCGTGTAGTCAATTATACGCTACTCCCTCTCACTGAGAGGAGGCCTCTGTCCCAGCAGCCGGAATGGTACAGGGTGATATCTGATATTATGATGATATTGAAGCTGTACCTATGTCAATGTATTAGCTCGTCACCATCATTATCATTTTAGCCGAAACGTTCACTGCTGGACATAAAACTCCCCCGATCGTCGCCATACTAAATGATAATGATAAATGATTTTATTTCTGAAAGTAGGTTTGTACAAACACTTTTACTGTTGTACTACACTACATCGTCGTTGTACTGTACCAGTTACTAAAACACAAAAGAGTGGAAACTGTCTCGAAGAGACATCCCTACATACGGAGAGTATGTAGGGATGTCTAGTCGTCATCATTTATTTGTTTCCATATCCAGAATCGATCTGCCTAGCCTTTTCCCAGCTATGTTGGGGTCGGCTTCCAGTCTAACCGGATGCAGCTGAATACCAGTATTTTAAATGGAGCGACTGCCTATCTGACCTCCAAAATCTAGTTACACACGGGTAACACGATAGCCCTTGGTAAGACTGGTTGTCAGGTTTTCGGGCTTCAGACGAACCATAGCGACCGTCAAAAATGGTGCGGGTTGTTCGAAAGAGATACCGCGGCCCCTGGCACTCAGGCAACTGAGGGAACACGGGGTTTTAGTCAGTAAAAGTCTGACACGCCCTCCCGCTCCACCCAGAGCGGGAGAAGTTAGTTGATGATTCCCACCCGCAAAAAAAAAAGTCAAAGATCCACGAATTACAACCGGGACTAACGGTTTAACGCGCTTTCCGAGCCACGGAGGGGTAAAAATGGTCACCCATCCACAGACCAACCCCGGCAAGTGTAGCTTAACCTTTTTTTTTAAACATTGCCCCATACTAGGAATTTCTCCTGTATTGTGGGTGCGTTTACAAACATTTAAACTCACATACACAAACAGCCAGACCCGGAACAACTACTTGTACGTCATACCAATAATTGTTCCGTGCGAGAATCGAATCGACGACACGCAGCGCAGCAGTCAATCGCTTAACCGCTGCGCCAACCGTGCTGCCAAATTTGATGGATAAAACCTGATGGATCGACTCGTGTAGCTGATATTACTTAGACTTATTTTAATTTTGTTTTAATTACGGACGCTTTAATGTGCTCGTCTTTTTACATCGTTCTCACATTGAACATTTCAACATAATGATGTAACCAACTTTTTGTAACAACACCATGATTTTAAAAGAGTGTCCATGGAGTTTCTTGCCCGTTCTTCTCCATATACCTACGCTTTGGAATGGGCAACTAGCTTCATTTTTCTAACTCGCCGACCTTGACAATTCAAAAGTGCCTGTAATTGGTTTATTTGAAATAAATGCTTTGAGTTTGAGTTTGACTTAGACTTCACGTCCTCTTAATACAATCTTTTCCGTCTGTATACGTCTCTAACCAAGCGTATAGCGAGCCGTATTTACCTTTCAACTCATATTCAGATTACATTCCTCCAATCGCACACCGCCCCTCAAGGCTCCCTTCACAAGCCGATCAAGGCCGACTATTGTCCTAATGATCACTTATCTTGGCTATCTGCTCGACATTGCACGATGCTGTTGCAAGCCTTAACAGATCATTTAGAATTACAACACCGATTTATCTGCACGGTTTTGGGATTAGAGCGTTGAATGCAGCGGTGGAAAACAGGTTTATAAAAACGGATTTAAAATTATAATACATACGATTGAAATTCAAATAACTAGCTGTTGTCTACTAAGTAGCTCGCATGAAAATTTCTGTCTTTATACCTCAGTTTGGTTCGATGGAGTTTCTAAAAACTCGTAGTACAAAATCTGTGTATTAATCGATTCGCACGATTATTTAAATCCGTTTTTATAAACCTATTTTCCACCGCTGCATTCAAAGTGTCGATTCGCCCGTTTCGGGTGAGTTTATACTCACACGAAACGGGCGAATCGACACTTTGAAATAATATATTATTTTCTGTAGGCGATTCACAAAAAGTTAATCGTGCTAATGTTAATATTTTATTGCATACAATTCAAAAAGTGTCAATTGCCTGAAAGGTATTTCTAGGCTTGTCGATTTGCCCACAAATAAAGAAAATTAGAAAAAAATATCTATAATTTACAAAGTGTAGATACGCTTGTTTCGCGAAAGTAAATTCGTGCAAATCGACTAATAAATCACAATACCAGTCTAAGCTGGCCTTTTATTTTATTGAAACTCCGTACTACGCTTGGCCAGCTCAAGGTCAACCTGTTACCACTGAAGTGCGGTCTACGGGACTCATCCACAGCTTTTAAGGAGGAAACGCTAGGTATCCCGCAAAATCCAATTTTTTAAAGGTAACTCTTTCCGTGTTTCTATCTGCAATGGGTTAACCAATGCATTTTTCTCAGTCACGGAACTGTTTTGTAACATACCTACATAATAGCTATATTCCCATATTAGTTGTTTAATTTGTTTAGTGTATTATTGTTTTTGACCATAAATTAATGTAGTTTAATTTCTCTTTTACCCTTTCACACGCTGTCCACATCTCTTTATCTTCTCTCCTATCGCAGGTATACTGGAAGAGATTTCTTTAGAAATAAGCATCACCTCTGTACCTATTTTTCTGTTCTAATCTTCTTGTCTGTTTATATATGTGTGTACATAAATGGTTAAATAAATAAATAATAGCCAATAGGAGTCCACGGAAACGTCGACAGAACATAAAGAAGACCAGCCTCGACCTACAAAAGTTTACAGGAGAAGTTCGGCAAAACGAAACAGACCAATAGGTCCAACCTGGAAGGCCATTTCAAAGCCAGCCATTTCCATTTTAACAGCCCCAATTTGACCAATACTTCTTTAACAGTACAACTTACTAAAAAAATATAACTTCTGACAAGCACTTTCTATGTAATTTCTAGATGGTCTTGTATTTTGACTTACGTTCATGTGGCAATCAGAACATTTTGACATACAACAAGATTAGCTACTCTATTAAAGGATTAAACTCATAATGCGTCTACAATTGCGATTTTAGATCGTCTTTATGTGATTGAGACAAGTTTAATGAGTAGTTTAGAAAATCTTAAAACATAAGCTCGATTTTCAACGCTCGGCTCAACGTCGAAAGTTTAAAATACAAGAGCGCGCTTTTATTTAGGCATTCATTTATGTGTCAGTTCTAATGAAACCGGGCATTAGTGGTTTTGTTAGAGAAGGTTTAGTATGCCAGACAGCAGGCCAAGGCTATGTATTTAAATAAATAACAAATCATAATTGACTTTACCTTTACCTTAACGTCGACGTTAAGCATGTTAATAATAAATCATCTGTTCCCAACAAATCCTCTTAACAAACCACGTTGTTAGGGATACAATTAATTTTGTATATCTCAAGTTCTAACACAAGGCCCTAGGTAACTTTGACCTTTGCTGTTAGAAGCTTGGCGTCATTTATTTTAATTTATTCCCAAAAAAATGGCACATCTTTTTATACTTACGAAGCTGCGAAGGTCTTCTCTTCAAAATAAACAAATAGCAACTCACAGACTGTGATCATTACTCAAAAACTTACGACCAACATTTCCCTTTGGTATTCATCTCCGCTTTTGTATGGCACTGCTATTGTTTTCACTCAACACTCTGTGCGATGGTAGTGGTGTGAATTATTCGCGTCGCAGTGGCTGGAACGAGGTGGCATTTTAAATAAAGAACCCCGTAAGGGCTGCGAGTACTGCGCATGCGTTAAGTCCAGCAACCCTCACGTTTCCAATATGGCGCCGACCGCCACAAGTTAAGCACGCGTTCGCTATTTACAATATCCTAATTAGATATTTCATCTATGACTTAAAAAAATACAATATATTTGACAGTGCGTTTAATTTTGAAGCCAGAAATATTTGAGTGAAATTCTGTTGTGGTGTTTATGGTGACGCAGTGCGATCAGATGTATTTGATAACGTTAAAGTGTAGTAGGTCGTTTATCGTAGTTCAACGGTGTTGTGTCGTGCCAATGCGTCAATTAATATAACCAATTTCCTTACATCTTAATTAGCTTAGTTATAGTAAGACCAAATATTATTTATATGACGTTAGCAATTTAATCTTTATCTAAAATAAACCGTGGCGGTAAAGTTGATTTATAAAAACTGGTAAGAAAAATAAAGAAACCATATTCCTGCGTTAAAAAATCGCGTGTTCTAAAAACAAAAAGATTCTAATTTCAAAATTTTCGCGGGTTTTCCACGAAGTGACCAAGATCAGTCAAGCTGCGTCGCTCGAAGGTATCGCCCGCGGCTTTGCTGCTGGGTACAAGGCCAGTCTCTGGACTGGTCGAGCCAGTCAGGAGTCCTGAGGAACAGGCATTGGACGTCGCTCAAGACAAAGCCTACTGGGGCAGCGTCGCTACGGCTATGACGAGTAATTATCATTTTTAATCATAGAAATGTACTGCAATTTTTATTTTGACTACTTCTATTGCCTAGGCAATTATATGCATCAAAGCGTGCAATGTAAAAGGACACTTACCTGATTAATGTAGGCCGTGGCTGTACCTAACAGCTGATGAACAGATGACCCACATACGGCGCTATACCACATCATCATTCATCATTTATTAAGTAGCCTCTCCATTTGTCAATTACCTGACTTTTCCATTTCCTAGTGTATTTAGCAGTCCGGGGTTCGGCACGACTATTTTTGGCTCGCTAAAATGTCAGTGTCCATTAGGATCTGCTATCCATCAATTACCTCCAGTTTGAATTATGACCTGACTTGACCATTATAGCCAGAAACCATATCACCGTTTATAAGTTTCCACATACTACTTACCGTAAAACTTTTTTAGGAAACATAACTTATTTTTCTATTTACCATTCTTTAATAAAACGTCAAGCAATACGGTTTTTCGCCTTCCATTTAAAAGAAGCAGCGACTGTACTCACTTAACTTGTGCATTTATTAGTTTTTATGTGAAATTCACACTGTGGCACTGACTGATACAGTCATACGTTCTCTGACAACTACGACGAAAACTAAAAAAAAACACCCATTCGAAATTGGAACTTGACGCCATTAACTAAAAAATAAAAAAATATTTCGATACCGCTTTATAGTTATTTTGGTAGTCTGTACCTACCTAATTTAAAGTCTTGTAAGTTGAAGCGTGTACGAAAAGTTTACAAAGAAAATATCGCAGAATATTTAATTTTCCTGTCACAAGTTTTTCATGTAAAAATAAGTATCTCGGTATCGTACACACTTCATAACAGTTACCTATGAAAAAATACAACACCCTAGGGCAGTCTTGTTAATTTGTTTTCAAAACTTTTTGGTTTGGTTTAGCGATTTAGAGGTACGCAAATAATGTTTTAATGAAACGTACTTCCGATATTTCTCAAGAAAATTAAACCATTTGCTTTGTTACGAATCAAAAGCGTGAACTGTTAAATTCGTAACTCAATTAACTGGTCAAGCAACAAATTATGGTATAGAGTAATGTCGTAAGATGAGCGGGAAATGGGGCTGTGACCATATTGCTGGGCTTCAATAACTTTTGGGGACAGATTTTTTCCGAGACCTTTATTTAGTTGACAGTTTGATTAAGATGATATCTGCTGGAGATAAAATATTGTAACTAATAATAGCATAACTCCTCCCATATTAATGTGTACCTAAAAGCAAACGATTCCAAACTAAAAGTTGTTAGTGGTAATACTTTGCATTATAAAGTATGTAGTACGCTGTAGGGTAAAGCCGTGTCGAGACGTGTAGTGACGAATAGTATGGACGGCATACAAACTCAACGCGAATCCTATAAGTGTTCGACTGTGAGAGCATTTGTGTTCGCTCTAAAAACCGACAACGATGTGGATCTGCGCGAGCGTTGCATGTCATGCTCGTAGTCCCGTCCACACGCAGAATTCGCGTTACGTTACATTACACAGAATACGGCCTTATATCAAATTCTATATGTGATGTTAGCATAAATCTACAAAAAGTCAAAAGTTTTCTTAGGTTCTGGCACTTTCAAATTAACAATGCAACAATTTCCTCTCCAAAGAAGAAGCACAACGAAGTTAGTTAAGATAAACTTGATCACTTTTTTACTTTTAACTTAGCCATGGAATATTTCCAAGCTCGCAACTCACAACCCTATTTACCAAGCCCTTTATTATTTATGCACGATTAAGCCTCAACCGAGACTTTGCACGTGGCTTATTCGGGGGAAAATATAAATTATAAATTCAGTTCCCATGGCCAATTATTGTCCGGCAACAAAGTCCACAGATTAAAAAGTGGTAAACAATAATCAATTAAGCTTCAATTAAGGGACATTTATGTTATGAGCGTTTAGCGGGTTAGTGAGAAATGGCATGGTTTAATTTAAAAATTTATACACTGCAAGCTCCAATAGCATTCTAAAGGTAATAGCAGACCGATTAGACGGTCCTTTTGTTAGACACTGGATTGCACTCCACGTGTCTAATTGATTTAGTTTAGTTGAATTGTATTGTAATGTTACTAACTTAGCTCTTAAGTACATACTAACACAAATATGGATACCGGATTCATCCGAAATAATTGATTATATATAAACTTCATAATTATACTAAGGGCTGATTTTTAAACAGTCAGGTAACTTTTTCTGACGAATAAATATGTCGGTTTGACAGCTTTTGTATAGAAAATATGCCAAACTGTCAGAGTTATTCATGAGATACAGGTTATCAGACTATTGAAACATAAGCCCTAAATTAACTAACATACCATTTAAACAAAATATACTTAATAACCTAACCAAACTAAAACATAGCGTCGAAAAATTCCTCCGCATCGCTGTTGACTAGTAATGTACCCAAGACTGATGGCATTGCCTGCTTAGCCTCTGATCAAGGTAATAGCCACACCCTTGGGGACGGGAAGTGGCAACCACCCGTTTGGAGATTGAAGGATGATTATATTGAGCTAAATTGTATCATTAAACCATAATTGTATCATGACTAAAATGGGGGCGACTACCGGGAGTCTTCCCGGTCGTCAGACTAACAGAAAAGTAAGTAGGTATGAAAGAAATATACATGTTGCGCCGACCCCGTGATGAAGCAACAACAATAATGTTCCCATGATTTTGTAATATCCAACTTGATTTTAAAAGAGTGTCCGTGGAGTTTCTTGCCCGTTCTTCTCCATAGCGATCTACG
Organism: Polymixis lichenea; assembly: GCA_949091785.1. Taxonomy (NCBI): domain Eukaryota; kingdom Metazoa; phylum Arthropoda; class Insecta; order Lepidoptera; family Noctuidae; genus Polymixis; species Polymixis lichenea. The sequence goes on from OX420937.1 coordinate 4,225,436, forward strand.
TTTTGGAATGGGCAACTAGCTTCAACTTTCCAACTGATCGACTTTTTGACAATTCAAAAGTGCCTGTAAATGGTTTAATTGAAATAAATGCTTTGAGTTTGAGTTTTGGAGTTTAGAATTAGAACTCCTCTTCTAACACCAAATGTCAGTTTTACCTAATTCCCAAATGGTGCTTAATGCATACCTACTAGCTGTTTGCCGCAGCTGCATCGTCATTGAAACTGGGGATCTAAAAAGGCCACTTTCGCAGAATCATATTATGAATCTTATTTAAAATCGTAAAATGTCACAAACTGACAATTCATAATTTCATCTGCGTAGACAGCACGCTATTCATCTATTTGACAGTTTTGTATGGAAATTCGTAAAATGGTCACCAAATTCTGAATTGCTTTATTAAAGCAAAATGTCAAATAGCAGAATCATAGGGGAATTCAAGAAATGAATCACTTTTAGAGGAATTGTTTAATGTGGCCTTTTTAGACCCGCTGGACTTTTAAGTTTCAACTTAAAATCCAGTTTCAGGGGTCAATTTAGGGAAATCCTGTACAAACCTGTTGCCAAATTTTAATTTGTTATTTGCGGGGTAGTTGCATACCACACTAAAAGTAGGAATGGCTTTCATTTTGTCAGTTCAACAACATTCATTGCGTGATATACGTTATTAGGTACACAAATTTCTCGGACATATAAAGCAATGGAAATAATTCAGATTCTGATTGAAAGAGACGCAATTGAAGTGCTGCTTCTATTCGAGAAAAATCGATAGCTTAATCCATCAATGTCGCAGCATCATGCTGAGGTAGGGGCCTTTTGGCCTCGTACAGGACTTTGTTTTTTATATTTTTACTTTTTTTTATTTTTATTTTAAATTTCAATTTGTTTTGTTAAGCATATTGTGTAGTTGTTTGTTATATTCTTGTGTGAGTCTAATAAATACTTTTTCTTTTCTTTCATCACGGAGGGAAAATTTACAGCCTATCCTATAATACCTATGTTCCATTGTACACGTATGCTTTAAAGCCGGATATTGGCTATCAAACCAGCCAGCAGTACTCTACTCGTTCCCTTTACGTAAAATATCAAGGTTCACGTGCATTTGCGTCATTCATCCCGCCATTTTGCTGAAGCCTTGTTAATGAAATGCGTGTTTCAATTAAATCTAGCTTTCATTTGATCTTTAGTTATAACTTAAGTGATTATTGGGTACGGTTACTTTAATATAAACCTGTATGTTAATGTTAATTTGATTTTAATTAACTTGGGTTATCATTTGATGATTTATATTATAATTATCTTTCCGTGTCAGTCGTAGGTAATTTGCTTCTAAGAGGCAATATATTAATTTATTACTTAGTGAAATAATAACCGATCTTTATGAAACTAATCGTACCATTGCCAATTACGAAGAAAAGAGGACCTTCATTAGCGTTTGTGCTAGCAAAAAAATGTACCTACTAAAACATACAATGAAAAGCAAAATGGCAGAATTAAAAGAATAAACGAGAGAGTCTAATAAAAAATGCCATTATAAAGCTTGTGATAACATAATTTACAATAGAAATATTTTTAATTTAACCAAATATTACCGTCCTTTTTACCTTTAACCTTTTCCGGATAGGCCGGGTCTGTTAGAATTTGATGTTGATTTATGACATGGGTACTTTGGTACCTAACCTAACATTAATATGTATAATACAACATTGTATAAAATCCCGGAGTCTTATTTCCGACGGTAATTTGATAACCTTACGGTTCAATTTAGATAAATGCTCTTGTTGTATTAAAGGTACACGTGGGCGTATTCTTCCCGCGGCGATTTTTATTTCGCTCACTGAATTTTCAACGCTCGACTTAACACTGAGAGTTGAGAATCCAGTGCGGGAATAAATCCCATCGCGATATTTTTACATCCGTCGGCGTCGGTGGGAACGTGAGCTCACTGAAAATTATTCCGTGTAGACACGGTATAATTTGCCAGTATAAGCAGATCTCGCATTGTATAGGATTGTCGTACAGTGCGAGATCAGCGTAAACTGAAAATGTATAGCTTTATGTGTGCTGTGTGTACCTGCCGATGAAATGTATCCTCTGAAATCTTAGCTTGTAAACCTGGGTGAAGTGAGTTTGAAGTGAGCTCGATTGTGTTGTGTCAATCCCTTGAATTAGGTGGAATGACAGCTGGGACTTTTTGGTGTAGTTCTGAGGCACACTTTCCTGGTAGTTTCTTACATAGCACTTTACATTTTTTTGTTTTTATATCTGTTGTATATTGTGTGCCTGTGCCTGTGAATTGTTGTGTTCTGTTGTGTTATCTATATATATAAAAATCAATTGCTGTTCGTAAGTCTCGCTAAAACTCGCGAACGGCTGGACGGATTTGGCTAATTTTGGTTTTGAAATATTTGTGGCAGTCCCGGGAAGGTTTAAAAGGTGAGATAATATAAATTTAGTAGCGGTATGAAGTTAGCCGGGTCAGCTAGTATTTGCTAAATAACTGTATTTTCTAGAATATAATGTACAGAAAATTTCTATAAAAATCGAATTGTAGGATACCTGGATAACGAAAACACTTAACACACACGGCTGGGGTAGTCCCATCACCTACCTAACCCATATACCTTTACCTAAAGACATTGAAGTGTATCCTTTCTCTGTTTCAACTTAGCTGGTACAAATTCTTCACAACTAAAACAAAAACACCGCTTCACCCACACTTGCGGTCAGTAACAAAATCCAGTTAAACTTTAAATACGCTTAACGGCTAGTTAAGTAACAAATAACCGGTTAATTGCCACCGCAGTTTCCACTTCGAGATTGTAGTTTAACGCTTTACGCTATGCGGCGCAATTACTTTTAGTTAACATCAATCAATGTTGCCGCTATACGGTTAACTTTATTAGTTTAGTAACGTGTACCGAATCTAGTAATATCGTTGAGATCAATATATTATGTAAATTGGTTACCGGTTGTTTCCGTTTTAGTCAGTAAATAGCTTGTTCCGTGCAATTAACAGCACAATTTACATCTTAATTTCAAATAAGACTGTCTAGAGGTCTGTCAGATCATCATCATCATAATCATTTCAGCCGGAAGACGTCCACTGCTGGACATAGGTCTCCCCCAATTTGGGGGGGCTTGCCATAATCGCCACGCTTGGCAGGCGGGTTGACGATCGCAGTATGGTGGTAAAATGCATAGAGAACTCTGCTGCCCATTCTCTAGTATGTCCTTTAGTCGCCTTCTAGGACACCCACGGGAAGAGATGGGATGGTGTTATTCTTTACGTCCGGCACCACACGGAACAGTCAGATACAGAAAAACATTTTAACACTAATCTTTCAACTCTTTCTATCGCAGTTAAACAGTGCAACCGCAGAGTAATTGCTATCCTCACTCTCCCTTTCTAGCTATATTGTTATCATCTTCCACACCGTCTATCCATCGTTTCTTTGGTCTCTGTCCCTACATATACAGGATAATTTTTTATCTAGTGCGCATACTGTAACAATGAATTCAGCGTTTTTGTAAAACCGACGAAAAAATTCTACGCTGGGGGGTCTAGAATGATATGCTGAATTCATGGTTACAATTTGCGCACTGGATAAAAACTTGTCTTGTATAGCCATCCACATTCATACACAAAACTTTCCTGACGACATTTTCCTCACTTAAAGCTCAAAAGAGACTGTGTAGAATATTATACTGAATCACAACTGCCCCGAAAATGTTAACTAAACCTCCAAAGAAGGTCGCAGTTGTTCTGTCATAAAATCCACGCTCGGTAGCCTTTTGATGGGCCGTGATGAGCCGCGCGGTTTGTTGCTCATAATACCCATCTGATTTAATCTCATACAACAGTCGTGATAATACCCCCGTTTTTGTGACTTTTGTAAGTGAAAAACGAGCCTCGACAGACTGCAACATATTTTGTGGTGTTTGGAAGGTTTAACCACAGCTAGGATTCGAGGCTGGTTTCTGTAGATGCTCTATGTTAATCTAGTTGGATATGTGTTTTATTTTTGTGACAAAAAAAAATAGAAAAGTCATTCGCCAGAAAGAAGCTGCCGCTTCGCTGCGGAAGCTTCCGAGAAACACCTTAAAATCTCTTCATCGAAAGTTCTGTTATCTTTACTTTTTTATACGAGAGAAGGTGAAAGTAAAAAAAAATCGTACGTGTATATATCAAGCAATATAATTGCTCGGTAGAAACATGCAAATAGAGCAATGCCACACATCGTTAGTCGCGCGGTGGGGCGAAACTAACAATTTTGAGGCGTCTTTGTTTTTTCTTTCTGCTCAGTTACCTTTCTAGGCTAGATATAGGTTTTTAAATGACATGAAAAGTAGCTTCAAAGAAATGGTATTTTGAAACAGCTGATGAAAAATCAGAACTGTTGAAACTTATTAGGCAGTTTTTCTGACATTTGAAAAGTTTTGCATGTACCTATGCACATTTTCCAGTTCAATGACTCATAACTTTAACTGCTTTATAAACGCAGTAATTTGCATTAACTAGCTGTGCGATAAAGAATTTTTTATTCATATATCATGCAATATGACATTTTTATAGCCAGTTACTCCGGAATTTAACCCATTTCCGATGAACTGGATTACACACTACAACTTTCAAGCAAATAATACTCACATCCAAACAAATTGCAGTATCGACCTGCTATATACTGCAAGTTACATAATAATACATATTTTATTTCCACACACACTCAAAATAATTTACGACGAAACGTAAAATGCAAGTGCTGGCCGAAAATAAACCGCCATTTTGTTTTCGTCATTGGGAATTTATCTTAAGCCGTGTTGCAGTACGATCGTGAATATTGAGTTCGCAGCATATGTATGTATGTGTGTATGTAGGTAGGTAGATACTCGTGAGAAGTAATTACGACAGTTCATCAGGTGCGAGGTGTGCTAATGGCTTGTACTTGATTGAGACGAAAGATCTGAGGCAGATGCCAATACTGTGTGTTTACGACTAAGACTGTGGGTCTAGGTAAATGAGCATGAGGTCCTGGGTTCCAGGTTGTTATTGGGTTTTTCTATTAGGAATTTCTCAGTAGCAGCCTGTAGTCTGTGATTGTGATTTGTGCTCGTTTGATGGCCAAAGGCTCGCCCCCTATTACATAAGACCTAAACATAACTGATGAAATGTGGGTGTACTATTAGTGCACCTCTGCCTAACCCTTTGGTGATTAAAGGCGTGATGTTATTTTATGGAAATAGGGATCACAGCAAGAACCGTTGAATCCGTTTCGGTACAAACCTATTAGAAACCAATCATCACCATGTTACGTTTCGTGCAACGTATAAAACGCAACAAAGCTCTTCCGCTCTTCGTTTTGTAATCCATCGCTTTCAGATTGACCTATATCCACGATATTGTACGACGAACAAATAAAATCCACACAATATTGCATTAGAACAACATTGAAACCTTCCAACTGCAATCAGTAACGTAAACTTGTATGTTCGCTGTATTGTTTACAACTCCTAACAACAGTTTACAGAATGAAACTACGCATTGCGAGCATTCTCACGGTTGCTTTTTATTGAGTGTAACACGCAGAAATATGTCACAGCTGCGGTGGTTGCATAACCAACCCTCAAACGCGAGCGGGTCGTAAAAACCATGCGAAAATTATACTAAAAATATTATGAAGAAAGTCTCATTTGAAAATGGAGCAGGTTGATGTTTCTTTGTTTATGTTGAGGATTTTTTGTGACTACGAAACGTGTGAGTTTTTATGTTACTGTGGCGTATTTGCCTGCTCGATTTTTATAAAATGTGAGCCAGTTTTGCAAGAGCTTTAACATCAGATACCTACAAGCATTCACAAACATTCAATACGCTTCCGTAACTGATCGAACATCAATAAGGAGTCCTCTAAACGCTGTTCACAAATCCGAAACCCGAAAATTTTGACAGTTTAATTAAACTATATATAGATGACACCTATTGGTGTCGGGAGTTAGACAAATCAGGTAACCAAAAATGAGTTATTGTCGATTATGAGCCTGTCAAATAGTTGTTTATAGTGTGGCGGACATCTACAATGTCCCACATAGGAATCTTAAAATCAACAAATGTGGAAAACACGAAAAGGTGAAGTGGCGCCATCTACAATGCTATATGTGAACTACTCAATACTTGACGTCACACCGCAACTACATCAACTACATCGCGCAACCAGAGTTTACCGCGCGATCTGCATATATACAAACATCCCGACATCAATCGTCGGGCAGTAGCCCACCAGACACAACACCCGTCTGTTCGGAGGATCCTCCCTTTACTATAGAGTATGAGTGAACTTTACACCCTGTTCCTCATACCTCTATAATAGCTATACTGATTTCCAGTTCAATCAAAACACTCAAAAGTAACAAACTGGATACATATTTATTAATCGACTTGCTTAAAAACAACCTTGACTCATACAAATACACATTACGATGTAAACTCACATTTATACGGTTAGTATCACCATATTTCACAGTCGGAGTGCGGTTATGAGCCATTTTTTCGTGTCGCCGATAAAGGGTCGTTACTTAACTGGGTTACGTTACGTAAACCCGCGTTTGCGGGTTGATTAAACAAATTATAGTAAGATTTGTTGTGGAGGTGTACCGAAGCGTGTTTATGGGAGCTTGAGTATTGTGTATGGAGTTAATTTAACTGGCTGGAATGTAAATAATAATTATTATGGTGGGTTTCACTTTTCTTTAGATTTATTCGTTGAGAACGTTTGTAAACTTGCGGTAGGTTAAGCTCGTGCAAGCAAGTTACGTACCATTATTTTAGCTATGTCATAATACGGAAAAGTTAACATTTTAAAGTGTTTTCAACCAACTTAAAAATGACAAAGCTAACTTATAAATAATATTCTCTTAACCTTGTCTGTTATGTGAAGATGCTAATAATAACATTTTCCAAAAAAGAAACAACCGACTTCCGGAAAACACTACAAATTGAAAAATAACTTTAAATTCGGAAGTCGGTGACATTGGATATGTATTTTAATTTTTTGTCACCGCCTTCCGAAATTAAGGTAATTTTTCACTTTGTAGTGTTTTCCCGGAAGTCGGTTGTTTTTTTTTTTGGAAAAGTTTTTATTTTTCACTTTTTCGTTTTAGTACCTACCCCACACCAATTCGAAATTTCAGCATCCTTGGGGTCAAAACAATGCATATTTATGCGATAGCAGCAATCGCGGTTGATTTGCTGTCATTTTTTGAAGAGTTCCGTGGTCTGTCTCGGAAACACATCATCAGATCTATATAAATAATTATGCAAATCTGTCTATATACGACGGAATTATGCCCGCACATACATAAAAAATATATATAAACATGTCGAATTGATAATAAATTCTCCTAGTTTTCTTAAAGTCGATTAAAATTAATAATACTTCTAGTTTCTAGCACTCACTCTGATGTTGTCTCCAGAGAAATCAAATATCGATATCGACAAGTCTACATACATTATTCTAGAACAAGAAATCACCTAACTCCTAACCGTTAAAGAGTTGTACTTTCCTTTATCAGCTCAGCGTCATGAAATGATAAAGACCATACGCAAATGTCTCAATAGCTTTAGAAAATATATGAAAAACATTGTTAATACCTGTATCATTTGAGGGTTGCCCTCGATTTCCCTGGGATTCCATCATCAGATCCTGACTTGGTGCACATGGGACCACCTCAGGAGTATACTCTTTTAAATTTATATTTTTTTAAATAAAATATCACAATAGATGATACTTTATTCACATTTCAATCAAGGCTATTAGCTAATAAGTTATTTAAATATAACTTAAACTGCTAAGTAACTATTAATTTAAATAATAAAATAATTTTGAGAATCGTTCCACAAACGGGGGAGAAATCGGTGAACATACATAAAACAAAATACATACAGTCGAATATAGAACCTCGTCCTTTTTTTTGAAGTCGGTTAAAATGTTAAGTAATCGATAACTTTCTTTTAGCCGGTCGTACTCATAATTTTTTTGTTCTCTATTTTGATCTGCAATCAATTAGTCAACTATGAGCAGATGTATGGAAGTAGTAGGTATGTCCTACTTACGTAATAAAAGTCGTGTTTTTTTTTCTTAATTTGGATACTAAAGTAAAGTTCATACCTACTTGTAAGCTGTCAGTAAGCTCTCGAAATTACGTTTATATCCCTCAGGATTAAGTGCGATATGAATATAATCCTGGCAGATTGTTTGCTTGACATCGGTATACAGATTTTATCCACTGGCAATGAATTTATTTATTTGTAAGAAAACATTATCCGTGTAAGATGGAGATTACTCCATGAATCTGGCTTTATTTTGATAAGAAAGTTCGGTCAGATTTGCTATAAATTTGATGATCAGAATTGATGGATTTTTAGCATGATAGTTTTTGTCTGTTTTCATTGGATAAGGTTAAAATAAACACAAATTAGACAAAAATCGCTTAAAATTATTTCGACAATAAAATTTAGACAACAGTCGGAGAATGTGAGATAGTAGATTGTAAAGATAGTTTGGTTGTCTTCGGACTGATTCGCCCTATCCCCTCGTACTAGTATAAAACTGTATCACGAGCGGATATAAATGTAAATAAGTATAAGAAGCGTTGTTCCAACTTCAACCCACTGTTGAGTACCCATAGGTATACCCTCTACTTTTTATACCTTAGTTCTCTCGTCTGTGCGAGATTTATGCAGGTCTTATAAATATTTAAAGAAATGGACCAATTTCACCAAATAATAAACATAACATAACACAACAACAACAAAGCAACATAACATAGGCTAAGTTTATACTAACACTATATGGATCCATGGTCTGAAATATAATTTTTTTAAATTTGGATTTGAAATAACTGGAAATCATGAGTATTCTAAATTATTAGTAGTAGTGGCCCAGTGGTAAGGGCCCTGCAGGCCTAGACAAAACACATTTCTGTTAGCGTTCACGCCAAACGCTACGCCAAAATGTACGGCAATGACATTACCTGCGGAAAGTTTACGTCGTGTCCATTCCGCAGGTAATGTCATTCCCATACATTTTGGCGTAGCGTTTGGCGTGAACGCTAACAGAAATGTGTTTTGTCTCAGGGCCCTGACATACGACATGCGCTTTTTTTTGTGTAAAAATGTAAATAACTTCATCACCATTTCTCTCAAAACGGTGAAGGAAAACATCGTGAGGAATCTGGGATGCCCGGCCCACTTCTCACTGAGGCTTGTGTCCCAGCAGTGGGAACATCTGGGGAAAATTATACTTATGCTAGCTAAAATATTGTCCCTACATTAATAAAAAAATTGCTTACATACCTAAGCGTTCAGCTTTACGATATACGCTACATATGTCGCTTCCAGGTTCTCATTTCTCATCATTAATCTTACACCTAACACGGTTTTTGCCACGATGTAAAAAATCACCCTTCACCCGTCCATCCATACGATTTTGCAATACGTCTTCTCAGGGTCACAGAAGGTTTTTCAATTTAGAGACTGGCTTTTCAGTAACAGCCTTTATTTTGCCGTACCCTTTTGTTTATTGAAAACAAGTGAGTGTGAATAGTAGAGCTTATTGGCAGGAGAATACAATATGGCCGCCGAATCCAACATGGTGGAATAGCCGTGCATTTGATTTCATTGTGATATGGCCGTAAACGTTTTCGTATTCCACAATTTGTTTTGAAGTTAACGGTATCATTTTGTGAAAAGAAAATTCACTGAATGTACAAGGTATCTAAGTCTTCGTTTACTGACTTTGTTTTTCACGGTGTGTGTATGTGTATAAAGTATATTTTTATGTTGAAAAGGAAATCATTGTGTATTTAATAACATTTTTAAATATCGCATATTCAAGCTTTTGTTTTTATAAAATAAGTACACTATGGTTTTTTTTCATTCGATTGTTAGATGTTCTGTAGGTAACATTATTGGTCATGAATTAAATTTTAAATTCAAACCTAGAATATAACTTAACATAAGGAAGTACCTTTAGGAGGCTTTTTGCATTGATTGATCAGAAGCACCATATTTAGCCTTCCGTTATTTTTCTTCCCTATTCTAACATAATTTTCCTTTGTTATAGCTACAAGTGGTACCGGCAGCGGTCCAGGTGGGGGTGACTCAAGGCGCGGCGGTGACGTCACGCCGCACGCGCAGCCCCAGAGGCGACTTATCAAAGTGGACTTTGATAATCTAGAGGTAATTTGTCACTTTCCTTTAGTTTAGTGTAATTTATATGTCTGGATGTCGATCATAGGTGAAAGTAATTAATGTCAGGTTGGTACTGTCGGTGAGTAAAGTGTTACGGGTAGGTAAATAGAAAATGGAAATGTTAAAATTTGACAAAATTAAAATGGTTAAATGTTGATCGTTTAACCAAATTTTTTCTTTAATGTTTTTATTTTATTTGGCTTTAATATTAAAGTGTTCCTATTTTGTTTGTAAATAAGCTTTTGAGCTTTTGAGTCCGTTATATCACGCTAAAAGTTGCACAATCCGAATACTTTAGAATCAGTTTCTTAATAAGCAAAACTTTATTGCCATCCGACTAACAGCAGAGCACTGACCATTCATTTATTTTACTAACTAAAGCTTAGCTCTTAGTCATAACGGGAGCAAGAGCCTCCTCATGTGAACAAGTATGTAGGTACCTAGTATATAGCGTACGCGGGAACATTTCCCTGTTCTTGGCAACACGCCACGCGGCCGAATAATTTCTGATATCTAGATTACGTTATAACTATACCCCAGTGGTTTGGGTCAGTGGCCAGATAAAAGAAATGCTGAGAAAAACTTTGCATCTACGAATTTTTCCTGGTATTTTCTATAGTTTATTGTGTTAGAAAATGGTATAAGAAACTGCAGTTTCAAATGCGAATATTTTACGAATTTAGTTTTTGCTTTAAAATATACAAAGTGGTAGTTGCTTCATAAAAAAATGCAATACCTACACGTTCAAAATGTACAGAACACCATTTCTTTTAAAATTTCATTCACCCGTTTTGAAATTTGTCGTCGAATAAATAAATAAAAAAACATTCAGAATTATGTACGTGCTGAATCCATGATGATAGGTTGTGCATCGACGTCCCTGCTATCCTGTATTCTTAAATTAGCTTTGGCATTGGTTCTGTAGGTTTCCCCGGCTCTGTTTCCAGTGCTTTCGAATCAATTGAATGCATAATTTAACTCCTCTCTGCCCCAATTTATTCCCGTACAGACAGATAACTTTGTTAGAACTGCCAGTTTCAATTTAAAACTAGATTTTCAATTTCTGCTGCTAACAATAATCTTTTAGCGAATCAAATGTTCTTAAGTAGTTACAACCTCGAATCCTAATCAGCATGAAATTGAAACAGAATTTTGGACTACATTTGGCAAAAAACTGTGAAGGCTCCAACTAAATGGTCAGTGACACGTTATGTTAGCAAAAAATTAATGAGAAACGCAACTTCGAGTCGAGTTTGTGGGTAGATGATATCTACAGTAACTTGTTATTTCTATGATACCACTATAGAGGTATGTAGGTATATTTATATGAGCTAGTTGAAATTCTCTGGCGCATGAAATGAGTTCTGTATCTTTGTAATTTAACTGTCATTGTATCATTGTAACTACAAGCTTGAGTCGAAACAAGATGGAAGACAAATTAATTTCGTGTTCACTAATTAGAGAACAAGCTGTAAATGTTTGTTAAGGAATAATTAAACCGAGTTTAATGTTTTCATTTTATTAACACGTTTGTGCGCGAGTGTACTTTGTTTGATCAATTAAGAGAAACGACATGTAATAATGTTGTAAAATATTTTCAACAAATGAATGATTGGAATTAAAAAATAACTCTGGGTTAGATATACTTAGGAATAGGTTAAAAAAAAAACATCTATTGTGGGCAAAGGAAACGAAAATCTGCCTTCTGGAAAAGTTATTTCAATTATTGTCCTTTGCCACAGCTTTTAGGAGGTTACCTGTGACACAGGAACAAATAAATTAAATCAATAAAACGCCCCGTGTGGCCACTTAGGCAGGAGTCGTTTATTTGGGTCACAGGCGAAACCATAGGGTATTACCGTGTAACCGGATTTGTAAATCCCATAGCAACCACAAGAACGTGTGGCCTAGTCCCTTTTACATAACAAATAGTTTTAACCCACGGAGGTTAGGCAAAATGCAATGTGGTAGCTTTACAAAAAAAATCGCCTACAGTAAAATTATAAAAGCCAATTATTATAATAACGCTTGGTTCGTACGGCACGTGGCCAAAATCGGAACTATCGGCGCCATTTTGTTTTTTCTACACATTTTTTGCAATTTACCAACTGTCAATTTGATTCAGTTCCGTTTGATGCCGGACGTAAAAGAATAGCACCATCCCATTTCTTCCCGTGGGTGTCGTAGATGGCGACTACGGGACTTACTAGAGAATGGGCAGCAGCGTTCTCTATGAAATTGACCACCATACTGCGATCGCCAACCCGCCTCCCAAGCGTGGCGATTATGGCAAATCCGACCCTTTGTGGGAGGCTTGTGTCCAGCAGTGTACTTCTTTCGGCTGATATGATGAATTTGATTTAGGCGCCAAAAGATCCTTGCACATAACCTCTTCTCTTCTATAAACGCAACCGTGGAGTTTTTCTCCGGTGTTATGAAAATGATAATAATCTACATCAATATCATCATCATCATCATCATCATCTACGTACCCTTTTCCTAACTATGTTGATAGTCTAATCGGATGCAGCATAATACCAGTATCTTCTATTTATACATACTACTTATTATAAAGCTGAAGAGTTTGTTTGTTTGAACGCGCTAATCTCAGGAGCTTCTGGTTCGAATCGAAACATTCTTTTAGTGTTGGATAGCGCATTTATTGAGGAAAGCTATAGGCTTTAAAACATAAGCAAAGACTCATAGGAGCCGAGCAAAGAGAAAAGGAGTCACGAATACGAAGTACTCGAACGGGCAGGCGAGGCGAGCGACGGGGTGGTCGGGGAGCAAGAAATTTGACGCGAACGAAGTCGCGAGCCGAAGCTAGTTTTTAAATAAAAGCACTGGCAGACCGCTAAACAGCCTATACTTATAAAAACTCATTGCGGGGATTTGATAAAAATATACATATACAGTAAAAAACACGAGTTAAAAGCTGAATTATGAACCGAAATGCGAGTAGTTCGAGAATGCCCAAGTGTGTTGAAAATAATGTTGGATATTATTTAAAATTTATTTGCAGAAGAAAAGAGTTGCATTACTGTCTATTTTAGGAACCCACACTAGGTTAATCATCTGCATGCATCATTCGTTGCGGTGTATCAATAATAACCCCACATTGCACACAACAAAAAGGTTCCTTTCATCGTTGCCGTTCTCGATAGCATGTTCCTCGAACAATGCGTGCTTAAGGCATGCAAGCGCTTGCAACTGTGGATCTTACGTCCACAGCTACTTTTATGTGTCAACGGTCGCAACAAAGACACGCTTTAACTAAACCTTGCTTTCTTTATCACGAACATCTATAGGTTATATCTAGACCGCGTGTTAACAGCATAAACTTGACTAAAGTATGAGAATTGGTACACATGGCTACACATCAAGCTATACATTTCCAGTTTACGTTGGTCTCGCACTGTACGGAAATCCTAAACAATGCGAGATCTGCTTATACTGGGAAGTATAGCTTGATATGTAGCCGTGTGTACATAGCTATAAACTTTATGGTAAAAACAAGAAGGCAGCGGAAAACTTTTTGTCCTTGAGTAGAACGTAGAACCTGAGACAGGCGGAACAAAACCAGTAAGCTATGGTTCACATTACCTTTGGAACGTATCAACTGGAAGTTAGTGGGCAAATCGTTGCCGGGTAATGGTCTTCCCAGTAAGTATGATAGTGCCAGTGAGCAGTAACAGTACAGAAACAAAAGTAAAATATCGAAAAACACGTTAAGAAAAGATATCATTTCGTAGACATAGTGATGTGTGTGAGGGGCTTGTTGCTAAACAATAACAGTTGCACGGGTCGATCGACCAGGTTAAGCTACGCTTACCGCGGCTAGTTCACGGATGGGTGGCCATATTTACATACCGAGACCCCTCCGTGCCTCGGAAAGCACGTAAACCCGTTGGTCCCGACTGTCATTCCTCGATCTTTGACAGTCGTTACGAGTTGTCAGAAGCCCAAAAGTCTGACAATCAGTCGTACCAAGGGGTATCATATTAACCAGTAACTGGGTTGTGGAGGTCAGATAGGCAGTCACTCCATGTAAAATACGGGTATAGCTGCATCTGGTTAGACTGGAAATCGACCACAATATTGAGAAAAGTCTGGGTAGATGATTTATTTATTTATGTTCTCCAACAGAGGATGCATATCACTACATAGTATAAAACAAAGTCGCTTTCTCTGTCCCTATATCCCTATGTATGCTTAAATCTTTAAAACTACTCAACGGATTTTGATGCGGGGTTTTTTAATAGATAGAGTGATTCACGAGGAAGGTTTAAATGTATAATACACCGACCTCCACGCGGGCGACGCCGCTGGCAAAAGCTAGTACATTATAAATCAAAGTAATAAAAAGGTTCTTTTACGTGTGCTCCTTCAATTACAGGAGACCACAGCATGCACATATAACTAAGTGTAAACACGATAAAAATGAAGAAAACAATGATAAATGATGAAAAATAAATTATGAGATTAGAGAAAATAGAAAAAAAAAAACAAAATAACATGTCGAGATTGAGCATTAAAATAACGATTGTGTAGGATAAAACATAAAAATACGAGACAATACATGATAAGATTTAAGTAAACTAAAAAAAAATTAACATGTCAGGTTTGAGCATTCTTAAAACAATTGGATCGTAGGAATAATTATTATATCACATTTGTTGACTTGGAGAGAAATGTACTCAGTTAGTTGCGGTGGTTACATTCATCTTGTATTTTGAGATGGTGATGATGTAGAAATGGTCATGGATGACTGGAGTTGCAGAATATCCTGGCGTGAATCATGTGACGATCCGAATTGCAACAGTACAATGCCAAAAGAAATATCGTGAGCATTGACTGTATGCCATTTATTTGACTCTTAAATCGTCACGACATTTTCGACAGTACAACAGAGACGTCGACGATGCATTTGAAGATAAATTGGGCCTTTTTGTTCTGCTAAGTACGAAATTAGACAAAATTTACCTCCTAATTGAGTTACAGATGGGTCGACTGGCTAACTGAGCTTAATTGGAGTCGATTATTGTTTATTTTTCTGTGTAATCATTTATTTCTGAGATTGCAGGTCAAACTGAAACTGGTGCATGTGTAAGTCCAAGGCTAATTTGTTATAATTATGATAAATATTGTTTATAGAAATTGTTGGTAAACCTGTATTAATAAACTAGCACTTCGCCCTCGCCCGGTCATGCTATAATTTCGGTTTCACCTAGTGTTCTTTCCGACTATTCATCTTTTTGCTCGGCTTCTGAGAGTATTTGCGTGATGGAAATATCCTAAAACATCCCCAAGAAATGGGCTATGAAATGTAAAAGAATTCTTCATATCCGTCTGGCAGTGCCAGAGATTACCCCCTACATATAAACGTACTAACAAACTCACTTAAAAACATATTTTACCTCTTTAAAATATTAGTAGGTATAGAAAATAAATAAATTACTGAACGGAACAGATATTTGCATGATCTGAAGGTTCTTAGTTTGTTAAACTTGGGTCAATAAACCCAAGTGCGATAAGGTCCAACTTAGTGCCAGAGAAAATAACAATAGCACCCCAAAGCCTCTTCATGATGATTGATTGATGATTTCAGCCGAAAGAAGTCCACTGCTGGACATAGGCCTCCCCCAAAAGGGGATTTTGCCATACCCGCCACGCTTGGCAGGCGGGTTGGCGATCGCAGTATGGTGGTAAAATACATAGAGAACGCTGCTGCCCATTCTCTAGTAAGTCCCTTAGTCGCCTTCTACGAAACCCACGGAAAGAAATGGAATGGCGCTATTCTTTTACGTCCGGCACCACACGGGACCAGTCCAAGCCTCTTCAGTGCCACTTATTCATTTCCTCCATCAATCTTTGCGTGTGACCACCATGTTTTATTTTATTCCACCATGCATGAAGAGAAAGTACTAGTGCTATACAAGTATATCTAGATGGCTCTCCATTTCTATGAAACATGCCATCTTAGTCATATTACTTTTAAAATACTGCTACACATTAAAGTGTCCGCCACAGACGCTGAAACAAATAAAAAGAAACAAACAAAAAACAATAAAAAGAGTTCCAACTATTTACTATTTGAATTTAAGATCCGGCAATCAAGCTAAAAGCGAATTTTAACGATGGCATTGAAAATGGTAACACGATCGATACAGCGCTTTATATTAATGATGTTGTCTCGGAATAAGATAACGTTGTTAAAGGTAATACGAAAGACATTAATGTATTTCTTGCAGATACTTAGATCAAGCTAAGTACAGGGAGAAGCCGGAATCGAAGGGTACAGGGAAGCGAAGTTAGAAAACTGACCTAGATAGTTAGTAAACATACCGCGAAAAGATGACTGCCAGCAAATTACTAATAAAGGATTCATAAACTTGGGTTCTGATTAAGAGAATAACGAATGAGACCTGAAACCTGTACATTTTGCTTAAACTTTGGCTGTCACACAGTTTCATTTCATTTCTAGGTACGTTTCTCTACGTATCTCCGTTGTCTCCACGCTAATAACCGCCTAACTGTACTTGAAATTGTATCCTTAAAACGTCTACACTTGTGCAAACTTAGTCTCACAAGGCTTCTGTGCCCTACTTCAGGGCATAGCGGGACTTTCAACTATAACTGTTCAAGCTTTAGATCGGTTTTCGTGTAACCAAGGAAATGGCTCTGAATAGTCGGCTTTGAATGTTACATAAGTTTTGAATGACATTTTTATGCTTATCTTAACGTCCTCTGGTTTTGATCCACGTTCAATTTGGACTAAGATCTAAAAGTAACTGTAAGGTTACTTAGTAGATTGGCTGGTATTGTTTGTTTTATGCCACCATTAGCTTCTTGGATTAACTTCTTAGAATTCTAAAAGTCCAGTACAAGTTTTTTCCTACAAAATATATCACGCACCAACTTACTCATCAATAAATATATCTAAGGCAGAACTGAAAAATGTATACAATAAAATGTTCACTATGTCCCTCTAGGCGTTAATATCGGATATATGATATGATATAATATATGTGTGTTAGTTGTTCGCAAACAAAAACAAAAAAAAAATCCAAAATTCCGGTGCTAAAGAAGTCAAACGGGGTTTTATCTTTTTCTAAGAACATTATGAGCAAAATCTAGTAGCAGAACATAAATATCCATTTAGGTTCTACAACTAGAGCGAAATGCAGCAGCGTAATGAATATTTAACTAAGTACGATTTGGAGACAAGGCTATGTCGCCAAAACATTTTTTTTTCAGAAGAATTTTTTCACATCGCTTTTTGCACGTCGTAGATCAAACTGAATAAAAAATTCATATTTTAAATCAGCGCTCGATAGTACAGAGAAGTTTGGCAATGTTCCATTTCATTAGATTCTCGTTCAAATTGAATTTATGTCTGGACACGAGGCTTCAGTCTATACATAATGTTATGTATGTACATAATAATTTCCTTAATGAACGATGCTGCTCCATTAGTCGATTTGAATGTCAAAGGTAATGCTGGAATTACCAATGTGTTGAATCTGACGTTACCTTTAACTACCTTATTTTTTACACTGTGTGTCACGGGTAAAAAGGGGTTGTTTATTTTAATACTGTGCTTGTGTGGGGAATGAATGCTTTTTGTTCTACTGCAGAGCATTAAAGGCTGCGAGTAGATATTTATAGCTGCGGTTATCTTTGAGCTATTGTCAGCGTGTGTGAGCGTGTGTTTGATGCCAGCCATGTCTTTACTTGTTTTTCTCACCTGACAAAATCGAGTTGAGATGTTATTTCTTACCACAATCCCGCGATCCATTTTTGTAATTTTTATTAATGAAAGCAGTCAGATGCCACGGCATCCATTATAAGTGCTGAAAGGGTAAATTAAATATAGCCTTTAATAGGAGCTTATACTGGTGAAAAATTTTCTACAGGGAAGGCTAGAGACTTTATTTAGAAAACATAAATTTAACTCTTATCTTATTTTAACTACTTTTTGATTGCTGCTACTACGATATGGCCTATAGTTTTCCATTTTGCCAATTAGCAACTGTGAGACTTAATACACAATGTATATTTACCTACGTACTTTTAGCGACACAAATACAAGTTATAACAACTCATCGTAGTTCCGACGGCCCATTACTTTCCCTTCGAGTTATATCTCGATAGGTAATACCTGTTACTCTGTAGTCTGTTGTAACTTGCATTCTCATTATGCAATGCATTAGATGCATCTCTGACATTATTCGCTTTCTTTCTCAATGAAAGCTATGTCGTCTGTTTGTGTATTGTTATCTAGCATCCCTTTATTATCAATTTGTATGCATGCGTTTGTATTCTTTTTTCTCTTACTAACTCATTTTCTTTATCAAATATTTCACAAAGTTGTTAAAACCGATGAATTTGATTTAAGAAATGAACTGTTTGTTTTCTATTAATGAAATTATTTTTTATTTGGATACCTCCATCCGTTACTTACTAAACTTCAACTATATCCGACGACACTGGTTACTAATATTTTTTGGTGACCGTACATATATTTTCTGTCAGTTATAGATTTGAAGTCATAGCAAATAGGTGGAAAAGCTTCTTTTTGCATTTAAATTTAGGTGCCAAACAATTTTTTAAGCAAAAAGGTGTGTTGGGACCTCTAACATTTGTATGCATAAGATTTCTGCAAAATTTTCGTTTAAGAAAACTCTAGTCCCCTGGGCTCTTGCTTATTGCCTGTGGGCGTAGAAGTATAATTTAGCTGTCGTTCACACTCGTTATCAAGTTGACGATAAATGACGTCGTTTCCACCCTTATCCCGTTGACATAACGATGTCTTCCGCGACGATTAGAGTAAGGATGCCCCAAGGAGATATGCTTCGTTTATGAGCAAATGATCCGTTTAAAAAATTTATATTTTACCATGGATAAAAAAAAGAATAAATTGTTAGTTTTTGCAATGGTAGTCACCATTATAGGCCTAATTTTGTCAAATCCACACAAACTTACGACACGTACTTGGGTAGGTTTTTCATCATCCTCGAGCTTTTTATGCAGAAATGCTAAATGGATAGTATCCAGCATGATTTCTGACAGTAAGAGCATCCATATGTTTTCACGTCCAAACTTGGTCTTTTCATAACCTGTTTTGGTTCTTTGGTCTTTAAGGTCTAACTTGATTTCTAAGAGCTGTTGAAATAATCCATTACTCCATGTCCGTGTATTCTACTTCCAAATCCCCTCGATTGACACCAGTGAAAGAAAGAAGTGTTGCATTATTGATCACTCAATCCAAGTGTATGAATAACAAAGCTACCGAGAGAATAGCTACTAAAGCCTGTAAAATATTCTCTAAGGTCACCGGAGGGTTAATACTATTCATAGATTTCTTCAGTATTGAAGTATTCTGATCTGTTCTTTGTATATAATAAATTCTGCTACATCAAGCGTAGGATGCTATGGCTAATTTATACAAAAGAAGATTGAGACAAGAGACATTCATGATGGATCATATTCTCGGATTTTCTTTTTTTATTTTATGATTCCACTCATGCATAATATCTAAGAGCAAGGGTGGTAGCCCAGTTAAAGACCGCACTTTAGGCAATAATTCCATCACTACTGCTCTCAAAACGGTGAAGGAAAATATTGTTAAGGAACCGGCATGTCCTGGAACCAACAATTCAAAGATGTGACATCTGCCAACCCGCAGTGGACCCGCGTGATGGATTACGTGAGGAGGCTTGTGGCCTATCAGTGTGAACATTATAGGCCGTTTATCTGTAGGTAATCTCCTCCTATACGTGCACATACGCACGATAAAAACAACAAAGGGGTCCTGTCAACCTAAAAATGTTGGTGGTTTGGACACATTATGACTCATCATCATCATCATCATCATTTCAGCCAAAAGACGTCCACTGCTGAATATAGGCCTCCCCCAAGCTCCTCTACTTTGACCGGTTCTGCGTTTTCCGCATCCAGCGGATTCCTGCGGCCTTCACAAGGCTATCGGTCCATCTCGTGGGAGGCCTTCCAACGCCACGTCCGTATTAATTGACTGTCCACAGTATATAATATGTTATTCAGGGGTGTTGTGTCAAAGTCGATATGTTCATAAATATATCGATTTTGAGTCAAAATAAATGTACTGATCGGTAGATAAGTTTTCCGCAAAAATAATGGCCCTTGATTTTAAATTGATATGAATGGTATTGAATGTTTAGACCAGATTCTCAATTAACATAATCTATACATTTAGTTAGTAATTACTTTAAGTTTTAATAGACGTGTTGATTCGTAACTAATCGTGTTATTCACAGTTAATTGAAAACAATCTTGAGAACACGTCAGTGGAATCTCGCTGTTTTGTTCACATCTAAATTATTATTCATCACGGAACTCATCGTTTAACTAACTAAATAACACTTAAAACAGTTTAGCAAAAGCTGCTTCCTAGCTTTTGCTAAACTGTAAAAGATTGATAAAAGTTATAAGAGTGGAGGCCTGTATCCTAGAGGTGGAAACAGTATTGGCTGATTATGAGTTCATGTTATTAACTCTTCGTTTTCTTTCTAGGACGACGAAGACGAGGATGACACAGAAACTTGTACAAGTCCAGAAGTATTGGCTCCCCAACCCTTCCCAAGGCATACGGCTCCACAGCAGCAAACTCCCAAACCTTGGAAGCGGACCGGTAAGCAACATTCAAATCTAACTATATAAATTTTTGATGTGTGTGCCAAGTTCACTGATCCCCAAAAAAGTACCGTTCGAAAATTAAAATGAGCAAGAATTTTAAAATTCGTCTCAAACACTTGTTTTTTCCTAAATGCTCTCCTTGGCAATGACTTTGTGATTGACATTGGTGACGTCACGCAGAGGAGACGCCTCCCCGAGCACCGCCGCGCACGCGCATCTCCCACGACGAGTACCACCAGTTCTGCGACGAAACCCTCGAATGTATGACAGCATGTGTTTCAAGCATGTCAACGTTACCACGCTTTTTCCTTTGCAAAATGATGTTCGTTTGCTTCGCAAAATCACCTCTCATTGTTTTTCAGTTCAGTGGTTCTCCGGGCAGTAACGAATCGAATACTGCGATTTTATGACGTCCCATTTCGTCTTTTTAAACTTTAAGTGCCCTTTTGTTTATCTGATTTATTAGCTCATCTATACATATTTTATTGTTGTCATTAACTTTACTGTCATCAGTTTTAGCATTCTGTTTCATTATACTTTCGATGTTGATTGAAAATAATTTAGCTTCATCTAGGATTTAGGATAGATTTCGTTCACATAACTCTGTACTACGTAACTTGACTAAATTCACTTTTCGGTTTTTAATTTCTTTATACACGTTTTCTACTAATTTTGTAACCACAATTATCATTGTAATACTTATTGGTGTTAGATGTTTAAATAAATAGGTGTTATACCCTTTCTTAACGACAGCTGTTTTCTTTTTTACTTTTTCATGTTATCCTCTCACTCTCTCTATTATTTAAATACCTTGAAAATGCCTTCAGCTTCTTTTTAAGTTATATTCTCCCTCTATTATTCTGTATATTTTCTTAAATTCTCTTTAGTAAAGTAAGAGCATATATATGCGCCAGATATTTTTGATTTCCTTTGTTGCTTATAATGAGTTAGCCACAATCTATAATGGTCCTTCTATCCGCAGCATACGATCTGGCGACGCAGTGTCCGTCACGGCGGGCGTCCATGCGACGTCACACCGTCACGCACGCTGTCTGCCCACCCACCGATGGAGCTCATTCATTGCCACATTCAAGGTAATAATAACTTAGATAACTTCCAGAACTATGGTCTTTGGAGGCTTGGCCTATGATGCGATATCCAAAATAGTGGAAGCATAGACTAAACTGTGATACGAGCTACGTTCTGCCTTTGTTAAATATCAGTAGGTTCTTAGTTTTAATTGTATAAGCCTTGCATTGATAGGCAATCATTGTCTGACCTTTGTTGCATACTGAGAATAAATAACAAGGTTGTTAACATCTTGATTTTTACTTTCCTGGTAGCATTTATTCCCATTCGATTCAATTAGGTACTTAAAGCAACAACGTCAGTATTTTTATTTTCTTCTTTATTGTCATCTTCAGATGTGTTATAACAAAAAATCTATTCAAGATTCCAAGGCACGTGCTAAAATACAGTTGTTTTTTTGTCTGGCATGAAAAATAAATGGCTGTGCTAGAAAGTTGCCACTTGAGGTCTAATGTCAGGAGGTCAAGATTCAATATTACTAGGTTTCAACAGTGAGGCCGTTGTTTTTAAGCTTTATGTTTTTGATACACAATATCTATCGATAATAATCGACGTGAGTTTAAAATTTTCTCAAAATTATGATGCATTGAAGACCTCGACCCTTGTGTAAAACACTATCAATCACAATCTGAACCATTTTGAAGGATATTAAGGATACAGACTAGATTTGTAGACCATTTTATATTCTTTATTTTCATTCCTCTAAGTACGTACCTGATACTTATTGACTGGCTGCACTGTCCTCCCATACCTATTATCACTGTAATTTGAAAACCAATGTTTTCAAATTACAGTGATTGGCTTTTACAATTAAAAGCCAATTCTTTTTTGTTCGCGACGATGCGTCACTACATAGTTATATAGTTTGTTTTTGACATTAACGTAGATTCCTAGTGATAAGAGTGATAGTTAAACCAATAAACAGTAGTGACTAAGCGGCTAGTATAAGATAACCGTAAGTAACTAAATAAGATAACCGGTTTGCAGGGGTGGTCCCCTGCAAACCTCATTTAAGTGGGCTATATAGCTGTAATTTATAGTTTTAGTTGCGTCCAAGTAACCTAGTACCGAGACCTAGCCCTGGTTACGGTAAAGTTACGTAACTTTCAATATTGTAATCCTAATATAAAGCCCACTTAATTGAGTTTGTATGTCGTGTTGCTTTAGTTAAGTAATTCTTAAGATTTGTGTTTTTGCTAACCCTCTTTCAGGGCGCGTCAGGCCCCGAAAACCATAGTTGTACAGTTTTAAATATAAGATTGTTTTAGGTCTACAGACCAGCCTGAGATATCTATAATTAGATTTGAAATCCGTTCAGTAGTTTTCGAGGAAATCAACTTATAAAATAAATTTATTAACATTTTTCAGATTGTTTCGGGTTTCCTCGAAATATTCTTTCAGTATGGAAAGATATAGTTCATATAGATATCTCAGGAGACGGGGAATTTCATGGGAAATGCAACGATATGTAACATGTCTTATATATTTTAATAAATTGATATGTTGTATGCATAATTCCGTCACAGCTGTAATGAAATATAGAACAAATAAAACTTAAAAACAGGAAGCAATTTGCGGCTCTCGTTACGGTAAAGATTCATAGTACCTGAGTAAACGTGTAATTTCTAGTAATTCGTAGTCATCGGCAAGGTTCTTATTTAAATCTTAAATTAATTAATAGATATAGTTCAAGTAGTGTTCTGAAATTGCTTCCTGAAGACCTGTAGAAAACTTGTGTTATTAATCAGGTAAGGTACCCCCCTCTACGGAGTCATAAACACCCCTTCCTGGACGAAAGTCTGGAAACTGTTTCTTTGAGATGAGTCATAAACGTTGGTACATATGGTAACGTTATGAAGCTCGGAAGATAGTAGCCGTCCTGAAGATATCTGGAATCTATAGGTGCAGGACGTCAGCGCCGCGCGTACTGGGAGCCCTATACACACACCGGGATAAAACCTGGATAGGCATACACCCTCCCTACACACCCCTCGCGTCCAAGCGATCACGCCCGTCCGGCACATTTTTAAAAGAGTAACCGTGGAGTTTCTTGCCGGCTCTTCTTCATAGGAAACGACAAGTTGGAGCCATGCACCTGGCTTCTGACGCTTTATAAGTGCCCATGAAGGTTTATGTGAAATAAAATATTTTGGCTTTGGTTCGAAAAATTTGTCTGCTCAAAAAAGTAAAAAACGCAATGAATGTTGCTCAACTGTCAAAATGAAAGCGATTTGTACTGTTAGTATGTTACGAAATTACTCTGTCATTTTATTTGAGTGAGTTTCTTAACTTATGTCCTAAATAAAATAATCTTTTTCTCCACAGACCAGGATCTCGAGCGTCATGCGCCGGCGCAGCCTCTCTAGCGAGTAGTGATGCAGACGCACAACTCGGAGAATTATCCTGGTCTAGATCTAGTTTGCAGGACGAGCTCATCAAGTCGGTTAGTGGCAGCCCCAACAATGGCTCGCATGTGAGTAGAACGTAGCTTAGATGGTGGAGGAAATTGGAACCTTGAGGTCGAATTGGTTCGAGAGGACCAAAAAAGGTACTGAAGAAGCTAGTCCTTTTGGTGAATATAGACTGATCTAAAAATTATTGCACCACTTGTTTTGTTCTACGGATCAGCCCGTTTGAATCAAAATTAACCAGATTTTTTACTATACCTTCGAAGTTAGCGACTTTACCATCTATAAAAAGCGGTGCAGTACTTTTGAAGTAAATGTATTATCATCATCGATGAGCATCTCAAGAAGTGTGCTGAACCAAAATTAACCAATAGAACGTATTCTATTGATTCGGAACCGACTACGGTTACTTATCTATTGGCAAAATCAAGCAGAAAATTGCTTAGTGATGTGTCTATAGAATTGCCAGATGTAGACTCTAGTAAATGCTATTTTGTTGCACATATTGCATGTAACCCACTCTGACTAAATGTTAGCGGTTTTTGCAAATAGCACATTTGCAATCATTAAATACTGTGCATGAATCTGGTAGCTTTACTTGTGAATAGCAGAGCTTTCTGATTTTGGTTTATAACGGTTTTCTATATTCATTGACACATGTAGCTTTAAAAAAGTGGAAAATTACTGACGTCTTTTTATAATAAATTGTATCATTTAAAGGAAGAATAGGCACCTATCCAATTAAAATCCTAGAAAACAGTTTCGTTTGCAGTTAATTTAAAAATAACAATTATTTCCAATACCTACCTATGTTATTTTTAATTCAAGTACCCATAATAATATTTTCATAAGAAACGCTTCCAATAATAAAATAAACCGATCCATTTACCCACATTACTATAGCCATTGTGATTCGTATAAATAAAGTAATTGTCGCCTCCCAACAAAGCCTTTATTTTGAAAGGTGAATGGGTCATTCTTAAACATAACTACTTTATTTACTTCCCTAAACAAATAATTATAGTTCTTCAGTCACATGCCTTTGAATTCTAAATTCTTCAGGAACTGAAAATATTTCAGGGTGTTTGAAAAGCTATTTTTCGTTTTCAGAAACAGTGGCAAGAAGCCATTATGTCTGACGACCGGTTGTCTCTGACCCTGGAAGAGATTGTCCACATCAGGTCTGTGCTGACGAAAGCTGAGCTAGAAGTACTGCCCGTCGAGGGCAGGGTCAAGGAGGACGTTGAAAAGAGAAGAGTTAGTACTTTCTACTGTATTTGCTGTACCTTGCTAACCTTTACAGTATCCCCTCTCTTCTGTACTACGAGACGTATTTGTGATTGGTAGATTTTAGCCCCCTTTATTAAATAAACGTTGCTTAAAGTTAAGTAACGATTAGCGACTGTTTAACTATACATTTTTGACGTTTGAACATCTCTTAACTATAAGCAGTGTTTATAAGTAAACCCCATGATTACTGATAGACTCTGACGTTAAATACAGCCATGTCAAAATTATTTCCCTAAAACTTATTTTTTTTCTTAAAAGGACCAGTTATTAATGGAACAATTTACAATGTTTAGCAAGCATAATAATAATGTTTTTTTTTAATTATTTTTCAGGTATGCTTCTTGTGTTTGAAAACCAGATTCGGCATTTTTGGTCCTTGGGGCCAGAAGTGCAAACTTTGTAAAAAGACTGTCTGTCAAAAGTGTTGTTCAAAGGTGAGTTTAAATGCTTGTTAATAAGATAAATGATGTGGAATCAGAAATAGATATAAAATTAAAGATGTTTTTGGTAAAGAAGTTATTCCATTATGAAAAACATGATAGTGCAGGAAGTCAAAATATTTTGCATTCACTGCCGTTCTTTCCCTTTTTCTCTTAATCTCATATTTTTCCCCGATTTCTTACATATTGTAAACTTTGTCGTAGATGCGAATCCCGACGGAGCACTTCGCGCACGTGCCAGTGGTGCTGCTGAGCCCGTCGCTGCTGCCCTCCCCGGAGGACGAGGCGCACTCCTCCTTCCCCAGGAGCCTCATGTCTCGGCTCGTGTCTCCTGAGTACTCGGTAAGTCACATCCTAATGGTCTGCCTAGCCTACTTGCAACTGTATTGGGGTCAGCGGCCAGTCTAGCCGGATGCAGCTGAGTAGATACCAGTATTTTTTTACATGGAGCGATTGTCTTTCTAACATCCACAACCAGCTGGTTTATCTACATGGTAGTGTTAGATGTTAATGAGAAATGCCCAAAGGTTGATATGCAGACAGTTTTCACAGTCGGTTGATGCTGATAGTTTTAGAAAGATCAAAGCAGCTAATCCAACTTGGACTGCTGGTATAGATTTTGTAGTTTGGATATGATTTTTGTGCAGTTGACGTAACTGCAAAGAGCTCCTAGTCAAAATGCCGACTAACTGTATTGACCCCAATTACCTACGTCCCTTTCTTTGGTGTCGTTTTCTTGCGCCTTTTGTTTTTCAATTCCTTTCTGGTGCTGATTTATTCCGGAGCTTCTTTTTTAAATCTTTGTATAATAGGCTCCGTGTGGTGCCGGACGTAAAGAATAGCATCATCCCATTTCTTCCCGTGGATGTCGTAAAGAAAGCGACTAAGGGACTTACTAGAGAATGGGCAGCAGCGTTCTCTATGCATTTTACCACCATACTGCGATCGCTAACCCGCCTGCCAAGCGTGGCGATTATGGGAAACCCCTCAGATTTTTTTGGGGGAGGCCTATGACCAGCAGTGGACGTCTTTCGGCTGAAATTATGATAATAGAGAGCAGAGCGGAGCAGTGGGGGCTGTGACTTACGACTTGTAGGTCATAACCACTATTGTATTGGGGACTTCCTGTAAAGATAGTGTGTGTGCGTTTAATAAATAAATAAATAAAAACGTTCGCTTTACTTTTTGTAAATTATTTCATTTATTTTATTTTATTTCTCTCAAAAACGGTGAAGGAAAACATCGTCAGGAATACGGTATGTCCTAGAACCATAAATTCGAAGAGATGCAATATCTATCAATCCGCACTGGGCCCGCGTGTTGGATTACGGCCCTCTCACAGAGAGAAGGCCTGTGTCGCAGCAATGCGAACATTATAGGCTAATTATGCTTTGTCAAAAATGGTTAGAATGCATAATATTTTACTACATAATAATGCTAGCTTATGTTGTGTTTATTGAAATGAAAGATAATGTTGAGTAGACTTGGTTTAATGAGACTAGGATCACAGTTTCACAGAGCACGTTCAGTCGTGGTATTTTAGATGAAATCAGACAGAGAAGTGTCCGACCGATGCAGAGCGGAACCATAGATTATTCTCTAGTGGTGTACACACTAATTAATTACTAAATAGTGATGTTACAACAGCTTACTGGTAGGACATATACTATGGTGACTATGTCTGAATGTCAATCTTATACCGAGCAAGCTTAGACCAACCTCCGGAAGACCAAGACACGTATCAATACACGACATACATCGCGATTATATTTCCCGTAACACGATCAGCGATGAGCGATAATGCCGGGCGGTTCACCGCAAATTGTGCCGACACGGCCGTCAATAGACGATCGTAGTCGGTCATCTAGTTTATGACGTCATTTACCGACTTCCGTTATACAGGATAAGTTTTTATCCAGTGCGCAAACTGTAACCATGAATTCAGCAAATCATTCTAGACCTCCCAGCGTAGAAATTTTTCGTCGGGAATAAAATGAGCTGTTCCAAAGATTTTGACCGCGTAGGTATTACACATTTCTATGAAACAGCTGATTTTTTTTTTGTAAAAGTATTGTTTCTGCTAGAATGATATACTGAATTCATGGTTACAGTTTGCGCACTGGATAAAAACTTATCCCGTATGCCGTAAATGCATTGCTTAGGTAGTACTTGGTTTGGTTCCGTTGTCTGTTGTCGTCACCGTGGTGTTTATGATGCTTACCTATGTGCTTACTCTAAGTAAGTTGATGTAAACTTACTATAAATGTAGGTACTTATGAGACCATTAGATGCTAAATGTCCATGGAGTGCAATTAATTTAGCTGGCAATACCTTGCCAAGGAGCTTGTGGCTAAGTAATATTAGCTGCACGGGTCGATCGATCAGGTTAAGCTACGCTTGCCGCGGTTGGTCCGTGGATGGGTGACCATCTTAACATACCAAGACCCTCCGTGCCTCGGAAAGCACGTTAAGCCGTTGGTCCCGGTTGTCATTTGTGGATCTTTGACAGTCGTTACGGGTCGTCATAAAGCCCGAAAGTCTGACAACCAGTCTTACCAAGGGGTTTCGATTTACCCAGTAACTGGGTTGTGGAGGTCAGATAGGCAGTCGCTCCATGTAAAATACTGGTATTCGGCTGCATCCGGTCAGACTGGTGGCCGACCCCAACATAGTTGGAAAAAGGCAAGGCAGATGATGACTTTGGCAATACTATATCCACTTGCTGGGTTTCGATATCGAAAACATCGAAAAATTACAATAATAGCTGAGCGATGTACGCGCGCCCAGTCAACGTGGTTTGCTGACCGATTAGGTGCAAATTACCTTTGCCCATCGAATATGAAAAAAACTTTTTTGTAAATCTAGGTTTCGATATCGATATTCAACACGTGTCGAAAGTACTGCCAGCTAATTTAATTTGACCCTGGATAATATAGTATACTGTGGCTATCACTGCTTACTGTCGAGGAACCAACTATATTTTGTGAACCAACTATATTTTGTGAACCAATTATATTTTGTGTTAGCCAGAAATCATTTATCTACTTATTCATTTGTTTAACATAATTATGTAGACACAATATTGATGATATATAAAGATAATAAAGCGTGCGCTATGTTATACCAGAGGGCGTACAAATGTTTGTAAGTAATAAAAAAATAAAAGTATCAAGCCAGCCAAGTCTCAATGATTAAATGAAATACAGTAAGTCTGAATTATAAAGATTATAAAGATTCACACATTTCTTAATACAAAATAATTATTGTTAAATGGCAATAGAAATTAATGTCAATTATTTTTTTTTTTTTGTTAATATTTTGTATGTCAACACACAGACTGAAAATAATTATAAGACTAAATACAATACTAATGTCATTATATAATACTGATGTCAAGTTAAAATAATAATGTCAATTTAACGCGTTTTTTAGCGTTCGTTGTATTGTAAAACGAATTGCTGGTAGCAATATTCTTATTTGATTTTGTTTACAATGATTTTAGTTCCTGGTCTAAAAGATCACCTTTTAAATTAAAATCATAAAATTCTACAAAAACAAAAAAAAATCTTCAAAGTTATTAACTATTGGGTCATTTTTTTAAACACAACTGATCTTCCTACCGTTTCGACTCGTGTCTCCCAGTCACGACACTTTAGGTATGATCTAATCAATCAACGCTCCCCACAGAGCATGGTGGAGAACAGCGTGGGCAGCGCGCCCAGCAGCCCCGCGGCGGCGCGGCGCGGCGCGGGCGCGGCGGCGCACAGCGCGCCCGGCTCGCGCGGCGGCTCGGCGCTGGGCTTCTGCGACCAGCTGTCCGTGCCGCCGCGCGGCATGTCGCGCAGCGTGGACGGCCCGCAGGCCATGTCGCTGGTCAGCACGCCGCCTGCCACTTTAGATCGCAGGTATGTTATCTTTCTCGGAATTGTAGACTTCTAACCTAAGCGTATTGTGCAAGGCACATACATTTGTTTTTTAATCCACTGTACCTCACAAAGCACTTCTACAAACTTCTTTTACACCCAAACGTTTTTACTCAAACCCTGCTTTCTCCACTTAACCTCATCCTTGTCCACTCTTTGCTCAATCTTCTCCACTCAAATCCCAGTCTTCTTCACTCTAACGCAGCCTCCACTCATCACCGGACTCCACTCAACACCCAACTTTATACATTTATTTTAATCCTATCCTTGTCATTACTCAACCTTCTCCACTCATCACTCAGCCCTGGGCGTCAGGAATCCCAGGCTGATTCCCGGCCACCGTAGACGCGGGCTTGCAGGCGGCGAGTAATGGGTATCTCGCTGTCCGGTAACGAGCAAACCCGGGTCGACGACGCGTTGTGTTCCACGCACGCCTCAAAGAGATGTCAACACCAACTGATAGGGCCCGCAAGGGCTGATGCCTGCCAGGGGTGAGGGTTGTTGGAAAGAGATACCGTCGCCCCTGGTACACAGGCAACTGAGGGAACACAGTTGAGTTTTAGTCAGTAAAAGTGTGACACGCCCTCCTGCTCCACCCAGAGCGGGAGAAGTTATTTGATGGTTTCCCACGCAAAAAAAACCCTCTTCACTCCAAACCAAACCTCCACTCAACACCCACAGTAGCAGCCCGCAGTCTGGATTTGTGCACTGACTGTAACTGACGAAATATATGTGATACGCCTCTCTCTGCCTATTCCTTAGAGTATTACAGGTGTATGTTATGTTATTCACAAAATCTTTTTGTCCATTCCAGAGCGAGGCACGGCCGCAGCACAACAGGCGTGACGGCGGCGGAGCGTCTCCGCGGCGTGCAGATGGCGGTGTGCCACGACTGCAAGGCGATGGTGCTGCAGATCATCAAGTCGTCGCGCGCCTCGCGCTCCGCCTCCCGCGACCGCGCGCTGCGCCACCTCACCCTGGACCTGGCGCCCGTGTACACGGCCGACTGCTAGTGCGCGCGCCACGCGGCCCGGCGCAGGCTGTGACAGCTACCACGTTGCGATGGCCGGTCATGAGTGCATCTACCCTGAACCCAGCTATGAGTGCTCCTACCATACAGTGAAACCTTTCCTCAGATGTATCGGTGTATTTACCAAAAAGTGAATCAAATTAGTCTTGCACTCACTGGTTGAAAATAATCGATTTTACATAACTAATAGTGATCGGTTAAAAGCGAATTTAAAAGACTTCCAAACAGTGCACTCACGAGACAATTCCGGCCGAATGCTAGCCACATCACAGTGTAACCGTGTTACTGGTGCATTCACCAAAGGATGGCTGTTTAGCGCGTTCACCATACAGTTCTGGCTGTTTTACAATGGTCAGTCGGTGATCACCCAGTGGAGATACCAAAGTTGAGCTGAACGTATTTCTACTGCGACGCAACATAGAACAAATTGGAAGGACCGTCAAATACCTTCGCCTTATATGAAGCTTACAAACTAATTGTATAGTATGTTATTTTTTCCCTATTTACTATGTTATTTTATTTTTTCATTACCTCACTAACATTGGAATCAATTATTATGATATGTTATATTTTTAATAGAAGTATTATTATGAATCTTTCAATACCAGTTGGTCAAATTTTTGTTAGCCCTACCAACCCCATAATCTCTTTATTTTATTTTCATTTTGTTTTAATTAATAGAGCAGGTTTTCTTTGAATTCCCAGTTCATGCACCTACCCATATTTTGAAAATTAATTACTCTTTATTCTGTACTTCACCTAGATCCTATGAAATATTAACATTAGTTTACATTATCATGTACATACTCAATGACATAAAAAAATAAATATTATATAATAAAATATCAATAATAATATTTATAAGGGATTGATCTTTATTGACATTCCGAATAAATTTATCGAAATTGACATATATTTATTGAAGTCGTCACTAAAGGTTCAAAAATCGAGCTTCCAAGGTTGTGTAGTGTCTATGTTGTTTCGTATGTGGACCAGACATTTTGTTTATACAAAATGAACTTTGACAATACTCTAGATGACCTTTGACAGACGTCACTACCACTATTTTGTTTATCGCACAAAATCATAAATATTAAAAAGTCATTAAATTATTGAAAATATTTATCCTACATTATCAGAGATACTCATAGTATACTGAATAAAAAATATTATTATATTCCAGAAATTTACTAAATTAATATTTTGTCACTTAATAATAGATATATTTTTCTCCAAATGATAGAATGTTTTACCTAATATGTCTACAATTTCGATGTGAAATTAAAAGTAATTGTGTGTTCAAAAATATTAAAATGTACTATGAATGTTGTTGTATAAAACGAAAATATATTGTATAAATGTTATGATATGAAAATCTCGTAGAATCTGTGTTATCAACCAAACATTTTTCAAGCATGAAATCGTTTGTAACGTCAAATTGTAGAAAAGGTTTTTTTTTTTTGTAAACTGTTTTATTATTTTTTGTAAAGTATAAACGTGTAAACTTCCTGTAAAATGTCATTCCTAGTTATTGCGCTAAATTTTCTACAAATTGACGTCAAGATATCATACTCCTGTAGCCCTGACTCAATTTCAATGACTAAAAGTCGGATTTACACGAATTATGAAGTAGTGATTATGAAGTATTTGACATTTATGTCTACAGTAAACTGTTTACAAATTATTTGGATATTTTTGTAAACTTTGTAAAATTAATAATTTTATAGACACTGATGTAAAATCTATATGAAATCCGACAAGAAATTGATTGCTTTTAAATACTTATTATGTGTGACATTCAGAGCAATTATGTTTTCAATAAGTTAAGTTTCCTGTGCCATACCAATGGAGATGAGTAATTTTATCAGTGACAAATAATTGCATGTGCGTTTAATCGCAAGCATGTCACGACAATGTGAGAAATCCTACGTGCCTACCTATGAGTACAGATCAAGACCATATTTTGTTTTAAGTTACTATTTTTTCACTTAAGTTTTTGGTTCATTACACAAAAAACACAAAACAACAAAAAAAAAAACTGAAATATTTAATTTCCTTTGAAACCGGTTGCGTGCTTTTGATAAAACTGTTTTTTTTAATGAAGGATTTGTATTAAAATTTAATTTTTTATAAAGAATTTGTTTTCCCAGTTCTTCATTACTTCGTGATGATAAAATTCCGTAGGACAGTTCAGTCGACAGTATGCAACCAGCTTATTAAGTCTGATTGTTTGTATGAGATGTATGATTGTGTAAACGTTGGTTACTTCATTTATATTCATACAAGTCAAGATCTCTAATGCGGCAGTAATACCTACACTAGTAATGCAATAAAAATGGTTTTCTTATTTTGTGAAGATGAGAACGGTTTCATGGGTCTAATGCTAGCACTACAACAATTCTATAACACCGAATAGCCGGAATAGATTTGTTTGGACTAAGCCTTAAGGGGAATCTAGTCGCGGGCTCGAACTCACTGGTGGGCCTGGCTAAAAAGCACGCTGTCTCACCAGGCATCGTGTCCGACAGAGGTAGTATCAGTGATGAGCAGTTAGACGCTAGTCTACACGCACAACGTCATTGAGTGAGATGCAGGATCATTTATAGTAAAACAAGCGCGTAAAAAATTAAGAAAAGCCCTTCATAAGATTGGGTTTTTTGAAAAAACACTGCATAAATCAATGAACAATAAAGTTTATTGAATTTTTTTTTTTTTGGAAATTTTACCCTTATTTTATTACTTAAATACGCCCAAAGTTAGGTTAAATTAGCAAGAAAAACTAATCTTTGTCGGCTCTTAACTTTTTAATGGCTTTTTATTTTAGTATTCTGTTTCCGCACAGACAATATTAATAATGAGACAAAATCATATGTTTAATTTTTGAAGTACATTGTCGAACAGTGGAGTAATACATTCCCGAAGTTTGAATGGGAAAAATGTCGACTAGATTCACCTTAGGGTGGCGAAATTCATAATTTTCTAAGGTTTTAGGCATTTTGCAGGTCAGTGTTGTACCTGTTGATTAAAACATGAGTCGCGACCGCAACAAATAATATGCCATTACAAAATTATATTCATTAAAATTATCAATATAACTAACAAGAGACGTTCATTTAATCCCATTGAATGACTAGTCATTCAAGGATTTTATGAACTTTGAGGGTTGTATTGATGAAATGAAATTAAATGAAATGTTTATTGATGTAAGTAGATCTTATAAGACACGTTTACACGTCAATATTTTGTTGGTCAATATTTTAAAAACTAGATGGCGCCGGCATTTCTTAGCTGACTGTTCCTTGAGAAGAAAAGCCGAAACAAACTCGGAGGTCATGTTCTCTTTTAAAGTCCAAACATTATATTATTTGAATTTTCTGTGAGTCTAACAATGCAGGGCAATGGAAGGGCCTTTCGAAGAAAGAACCATTTGTAGCTTTGAGCTGACCTGTCCCAACAGACGGCATGTATGTATCAGTCACCGTGTAGCTCAACACTGATGATTGTAATGCTAATAATTATATAATTACATACGTGTTACGGTTGCGATTCATACATTATTCGACATACAACCTCAAATTGATCTGCGAATTGCAAAAAAATGTAAGCCGATTTGAATTTCGTGGGCAACTGTGGGACTTCCACCTGAACATGGCTGTTGCTGTATTTAGGTACTACTGCCGCAATTACAGTCTAGGCTTTAAGTTTATTTAGAATTAACTAAATTATTTCGCGAATTATACCAACTATTTAGTACTCCTTTGTAAATATAGATGTCTAGAGTTAAACTATAGTAGCGGTTCAAAATAAAAAAACAGTAGAACTATTTGCAATGTAATTAATCATCGTAATTATTAAAAGCTGGGTTTTCCCTTAACTCTTACATTCCCTCCGTTAATTTAGTTATTTTTAAGTTATAAATATGAACAACTGATACATTTTTTTTATTACTGTAGGTAATTTACAAAAAAAAAATGGCCTAATATTATTGTTTGACATTTTTGGCTCTATAATGATTTTCCGTTGCATCAGTAAATTTTGTTTACAGTACTTAAGGCTGCTTTTCAAAATGTATTTAAAAAATTATAATTTAAATTAAATCTTGTACATTAAAAGCCCAGTTAATATAACTTGTAAATGTGTAATTTAGTAGTCTGTTAGATGTTACTTAGATTGTAACTGTTTAAAGAACTTAAGTAATTATGTAAGTGGAAATAATCGATGATGAAAACAAAACCATACTTAAATAAACATGAATACAAATCGTTGAAAACGTGATTTTATTTGAAACTGATTTTTTCTGCTATCTCTGATGCTACCTACTACGGCTACGATGTCGCGATAACGCGAACTGCACTTCACGCACACTCTGTTGTACCTACACTACCTACACCGAGACGTCAAGCGAGGAAGAGCACGGGAAGTGTGGTGATTTGCGCTGTCACAACACGTCTGGACAAGCAATTCATCATCAGGCGAAATCAAATACCTACTCAAACTGCAAAGTGTTTTAATCCCACCCAAAAGCAGGCTCTTCATGTGCAAAACCCTGTGTTAGTTAATCCCCTAAAAATAAGAAGATAATAGTAAAATAAATAAAGCAGAAGAATAGGAAATAGTTAAAAGTGGGAGTCCCACCCACATGATGAATGGAGATGGACAGAAGAAAGACAAAGTATGTAGCATGGAAGTACGAGACGCATGTAAGCGAGAACTGGTATGGAAAAGATTGAAGATACAGAATAGGCGCCAATCATGTTGGAGGAACTGGTCCATATAAAAAAAAAAAAACCAAGCATGTGGCGCCACACGCAGATTTTTCGTAGCACGTTGTAGCAAGAGAGCGTTGAGGATTAAATATCCGTAGCAAGTGTTAACTTTATTTTCTTACAGATGGCGCTACGAAGCTCATAGCTCGTAGCCAAAGAGAATGAGGCTATAAAGTCATTGCTCGTAGCGCGCCATCCTTTGTCGTGATTTCATAGCGACGATAGTGAATGAAGAGTTCTGCACTCCAAACATACTAGGGTCACATAAAGAAACAGGAATTACAGCAAAACGTTTTCCGTTACCATGTAGACTGAACTTCTGTGCCCACGATAAGATACGATTATTAATGATCTCACTAACAGCCGATGTAGTATTATAAAAAATAAGATGAACTCATTCATTGTCGCCATTGTCGGTTACTTATTTTGACGCTTTTGCAAGGTACTTTTGATATAGGTAAACCTAAACCAAATAGTTATCGGATAATTTCACAAGAAGGGAAATTACCACAACGTACGAAATTGTTTTGTAGCGTTTAAGTCAGTTTTGAATTTGATGCAACTATTCCTAAACTAACGATAAAACTGATTTTCTGCAAAATGCAAAATAAATAAATATTTTAATACATAATGATGTAATATGATACTACTTGCTGATCCCGGCCACAATAAATGTCAATGTCATAATAATATAAAAAAATACATATATTATAAAAACTACTGAATGGATTTTCATGAAATTTGGCACACAGATAGATTATATCTAACCTAGATTAACACATAGGATACTTTTTATCCCGGTAGTTTTTCCGTCTTTTATATTAGAGAAACAATCTTTTGTAAATTAGTATTCTGCACGAAGTACCAGGTTGTCATAACTTAGTAGGAGTTCACCTAACACAATTTCAACTTAACCTAACCTAACCTTTTTTTTTGATTACGGGGGAAATCCTCATGGATGCCCTCCGCCCCGGGGAGGGCGAAGGGGTCTGTCAGACTCTTACTGACTAAAACCACCCCGGTGTTCCGTCTCTCACTTGTACCGGGGATCACGGGAACTAGTGTGACTTCCGCGATCCCCGGCTAGTGCCGGCCCGCCTCTGCGGGCTACCTCGCGACAGGGGGGGAGTGAGGTGTTAAACTCCCCCCTTTCGTCATAGAGAGGCGCGCGTGGAACACTACGCGCCGCCATCTCGGGTCCTAAGAAGTAGGGGGTGACAGATTTCCCCAGATCAACCTAACCTAACACAACTTCAAATTTTCAAATTTACTTATTTTATTTCAAATTTAAGTAAGACAGTACAATATAAATAAAAAATCTTAAATGAGCATATCGTAAACAGAAATTCGATAATAGTGTCAGCTAGAAAACGCTTTATGCCTACGAAACTCGGCACTGCTCCGGTAAAATCAGGGTGGCATGAAATATTAGGGCTCATGTTTATCGCTATGGCAATGCGCTTGGAGGCTGGTAAACAGTAGACATGCGCAAAACAGTGCGTTATAAAGTGATGTAATATGACATTATTTTTCGTACCGTCTACTGTGGCAACTTTACTTTCCATAAGCAACTTTACCAATGAGAACTTGTAAAAAAATATCTCGCGATTATTAAAAATTTAGTACAAATAGTAGATTATTCATCTTCTGTATCGGTTGAATATTAAATGGCGGCAACAGATTTTTAGTTATCCAGAGAAATTTAAGTACAGTTCTCATTGGTAAAGTTGCTCATGGAAAGTAAAGATGCCACAGTTGACCGTACCGAGTAATGTTACAGTACACCATGACTCCAAACATGACGCGTAATGACGCATCACGCGCGATGGCTATTGTAATGAAATGCTCGCGTTGTAGAAGATTAATAATTATATATTATACATAATTAATAATTCAATCAAAAGGACATTCCAGTAATAAACATGGATTGCAATATTGATTATTGACCATGATTATGAATTTTAGGTTTAAATACTTTATTCTCAAAAAGACAAAAAAGCCACTTACATGAGAACATAAGATAGCATATTGTAATAAGCTTATTCTAGGTAACGGTCACTGATACAATACAATAGGTTTAAAACCATTTAGTGTTTATTTTGGTTGGGTTACTCCTTCAGTGGTTTCATTCTCAACTACTATTCTAGTAACATTATTAGTGAGTGGTTTCCATTATGTAATTGGACAGTTTTGATTTGAAACCACTGAAAGAGCTTAAATTTTTTATGTAGGATGGTAAATTATTATAAAATTGTGCTCCTTCATAGGTGATATTTTTTCTAGCATAATTTTGACGTATTTAAAAATCGATTTTATGTACTTACAATGATTGTTTCGTGATGGTCCGATCCGTCCGATCCGTCCGATCCGTCCGTTCGTCCGTCCGTCCGTCCGTCCGTCCGATCCGTCCGATCCGTCCGATCCGTGCGATCCGTCCGATCCATCCGTCCGTCCGATCCGTCCGATCCGTCCAATCCGTCCAATCCGTCCGTCCGTCCGTCCGTCCGATCCGTCCGTCCGTCCGTCCGTCCGATCCGTCCGTCCGTCCGTCCGATCCGGCCGTCCGTCCGTCCGTCCGTCCGTCCGTCCGTCCGTCCGTCCATCCATCCATCCAATCTCTGTCTACAGAGAAACAGGCGCATGCCGCACGGTTTACAACAATGCAGCAAAAAGTGTCGTTACAACTTTTGGTCGTAATTAAAAGTGTCGTTACAACTTTTGGTCTTAATTTTTTCCGTCTAGCCCCCTTTCGCAACACGCGATAAAGAACTTCGTTCCAATAAACATCGCGGCACAGGCAGTCCGCGTTGTCAGTAAAACGTAAACCTTATTTCTTGGGTGATACGGTTCTAAATAATAGTTCACTTATTTAGAAAGAAGAAAGAAAGAAAAGTGCGTTTATTGGCATTACAGCTTATAAAATCTTCAAACTATAAATAAAACACAACAATGTTATTAACCCTAGGCCCTTTTGGCACCTCAGCTCAGCATAATGTCAAGTGGCCACACAGTATGCACCACCTGACGCTGATTTTCAGCTGCAACCCACGAGTACCTTACGCTCGAATAATAAGTACATAGTGAAGTGTGTGTCCGTAATAATAAATGAATAGAGTTAAAAATAAATTAAAGAAAATGTTGTGGCATACATGTGTTTGAGAGTAGGCGTTGTGTTGTGATGACTGAAAAACTAGAATAAATACCCAATATTTGTACCTAATGAAATAATAAATAGAAAGTACCTACCTTTAAGACAAAATCGTTTGACTGCGTTGTCCTTCTTAACTACGAAACAGATTTTCATGAGGTTTTCGTTTAATAACAGTTGACGAATAAAAATTAAATAAGACTTGAAATTGAAAAATAATAAAATCGGAAAGTAATAAAAGGAATAAATTATTTTAAATGGCAGATATGTCGGCTCTAACATTTTCGTAAACTTTTTGATGCTTTAGAAGAAATATTTTTAATTTCAATTTGCAAGTCGAGCAACTTTTATTTCGCTGCCAGTCGACCGGCGCGCGGCGCATGCTCCTTCTCACTCGCACACTGTACAGCGAAAATTACCGAGATAATACGATGTTTCTTACGAACGCCGTACAGCGCGTCACAGCCCGCGCGTCATGTTTGAGAGTCATGTGTAATGCTACAGTACGCGGTCGGGTTATATGACGCGTAATGCAACACTCGCATTACTTACAATACATACACAAGTCTAGTAAACAGCTCTAAAAGCGCTTTGTCAAAACTGACTTACGGGCTTCTGTTAACCCGTAACGACTGTCAAACATCCACGAATGACAGCCGGGACCAACGGCTTAGCGTGCTTTCCGAGGCACGGAGGGGTCTTGGTATGTAAAGGTGGTCACCCATCCACGGACTTGCGGCAGCGTAGCTTAACCTGATCGATCGACCCGTGTGGCTGTGTTATTACTTAGCCACAAGCCCCTCTATCTAGTTCTAGTAAATACATTAATTTTAAGCAATTGAGAATTTCATTGAAGCATATTTTCTTTTCTTGGCTATGACAAAATTCAGCTTTTTTTTTTTCTGGGTGGGAAATCATCAAATAACTTCTCCCGCTCTTCGGGTCAGACTTTTACTGACTAAAACCCACCCGTGTTCCCTCACTTGCCTGTGTGCCAGGGGCCGTGGTATCTCCTTCGAACAACCCGCACCCCTGGCAGGCATCGGCCTTTGTGGGCCCCATCAGTTGGTGGTGACATCTCTTTGAGGCGCGCGTGGAACACAACGCGCCGTCGACCCGGGCTTGGTCCTTACCGGACAGCGAGTTACCCATTACTCGCCGTCCGCAAGCACGTGCCTACGGTGGCCGGGAATCAGCCTGGGATTCCCGACGCCCAGGGCGTCTCCTGCGAAGGCCACGGCTCTGAGGGCGCATGTACTGCATCTCCCTCACGTGCGCCGCCTCCCTTTTGGCGAGCATAACAGCTTCGCTGAAGGAGGCGACTGCTAGCCATGCACTCTCGCTCCGTACCATGGCCTGGACCAGGGTCGGACGCGAGAGATCGCCGCCGCCGATCACCTCCACGAGGACACGGCGGTGCTCCACCCAAGCTGCATACCTCCACCGTATGCTCCACCAGCTCTTGAGGTAATACTTTGTTTTATTCTTTTCTTTTTATGGTGACTACAGTTTTGAGCCGTTTGAGGTCGAAACGCTCTGGTTATGGGGCCCGAGTACGCGTCTCCCTGTATGGTAATTTTTCGCCAAGTGGTCGACACTTCACGTGGCTGGCTCGTACTTTGGCCAAAACTAGCATTGCTAATGAACGTGGCGATGCTGCCAGTTTTCAGAGGCCTTAGTGTGTAAACGCAGTGAGCGCGTTCGGCGTTCCGATTGGTCCTTCACCAATCCAGGGCCAATCGGAGCGACGAACGCGCTCACTGCGTTTGATCGAGATGGTTAAATGAAACTCACACTAGGGCCCAAAGACTATAATAGTATCTAAACTAGGGCTTCTGAGCACATTTCCGGAAGACAACTATGTAGATGAGTACCTACTACGACGCTAAGTGTCCTATTGACAAATAGTCAACATCATGACAAACAAATAGCAAAATAAAATGTAAGAAACATAAATATCTTTAGATATTTTTTGAATGAAGAAATATAATTAATAGGTAGTGTTTTGTATTTAATTAAATCGTACTTTTGTTCCGAAATCAATTTTTTCAAGTAAGAGAGATTTGTAGGCAGCAGGGACCGTACAACCCCCTTTATGAGTTAATTCTTTCGGAAGTGTAACCCGTTTGTTCGGTTTCTGTATGGATGCTGTTACCTCTTGTTCATGTAACACCTGTCCTAACACCAGTAAAAGGGTAATCCTTTCGATAAATTAATGAATTAAAGGGGTTACCCTTTCGATTGGGATATCCATATGAAGTGGTTATCCTCTTAACTGGGTTTTATAGGGTAACCGTGTGGTAATCATTCCAATTTAAGACCTTGGGGTGGGGCGACTAGGTTTCTTCTCTTGGATCTTATCTTGGAAACATCTAGAATCGTGTTATTGGTTTCGGTCACTAGGCTTGACAGTATGGTGCATTCGTTTTTTGTGAAACTACTTCTGTATTGAACATGAATGAAGGTAAGTGCATTTGAAATAATTAAGTATAACTTTTATGTAGTACTTAGATTCAGTGGCAACAAATTAATAAATAATAATAATATATAACGCTGGCAGCACAGTGTCAACAAGACGTCATATTTTTCAAATTTTCAAATTACATGTTTAATAATAATTTCGACCCATTTTACAAGTGCTTGCCACAATAAACCAAACACAAAATTGGAATACTATTGGAAATCTAATAAAGGGACCAGAAAAATAAAAAATGTGCGAAACAATAATTTAAAATTGCCGAATCGGAGGTGACATGACAGATGTCACCTCCAATAAAACACCAAGGAAATAAAAATGTGGAAATTATGAAACTAAAGATATGTTGACAAGATCAGCGACACGTCGAGCACGCCCACCACCTCCGGACTTATCGCTCAGCTCCGCCTCACCGCCGCCGGTACCCAGCCCCACTGCGGGCGCTGTGACGACACCAGCCGCGGTAGTTGCGTCGAGCTCGAGCGACGAGTATTTCTCCCCGCCACAACGCCACCACCTGCTCGTCGACGGGCAGAACGCCGGCCGCCGGACGGTTTAGGACCTCAAGGCCCACCGACGTCTGATAGGGTCGCAGCTCCCGGCGGAAGTGTGCTGCGCATGAGATGGACACGATCCATCAACGAAAACGTTATGCGCTCATACTATGGGGCTGCAAAAGGACGAACCAATCTGACCGCGTACCGTGTTCGGATGCTCTCTCTTTTTCAAGTGCTTGAACCAGCTTTCAAAGTTACTACACAACAACTAATGGATCAGGTGCGGGTCATCCAGCGTAACCCTATGTTGGATGATACTGTACTTGATCACCTGTGAAGTGAAATGCAGAGTAGCCATGTCATCATGCCCCCGTCGCAGACAGTTGTAGTACTACAACGGCTCACCACAAGTCATGTGGTTCAAACTGACAAGAGGAGGGTTGCCAGGGCTACCAACGTAAGTACCCAGAGGAATTGAGGAGTGCTTTGGAGGGTGCGATTCGGAAATATCGGTTCATGTCGCCCGAAATTAGGCCACGCTTACCTCGTTTGCCCATGCATAACAAAAATAGGGCGCTGGTGGCGGCTCTGGATTTGCAGTTGTCAAAGTATTTTGATGACTGCGAAGACCTCACCGATATTAATTCGATTCTGTACTGCGCGGCTGTAGCGGCATGTCGTATAACTCACATCAAATTCGCTAATGATTCTAGGGCTACAAGACTGAAACCAGCCGAACCCGCTAGGCAGTGCAGAATTGAATGTCGTATTGGTGGGGCTAGAGCCATCATCGGCAAACTTATCTGCTTCTGGGAGGGCAACACTCGCCCTAGAGTGATGCGCTTTGTCAGGCGGGCATTCTCAGGAACTGATGCCAGCCCTCAGGATTATATGTCCCGTGTTACAGAGCGCATAGACTTCCTGAAGCAGAAAGTGTATGCATGGGCAAACCGTATTCGTAGGTATTAGCGGCGAGTAGACCGATACACTCAGAACCGCAACTTCCAGAGTGATGAAAGGTGGGTTTATAGGGCTTGGGAGCGACCGGACCAAGGTGTGGCTGATAAGCGCCTACCAGATGATGATGCCATGTGATGCTTTTTAGTGCAATATTTGGTCGGTGCCTGTCAGCCACACCGAAGGTAATTGAGCTCGAGAAGTCGAGCGAACCTGAGATCCGATACCAGAAATGGGGGTTATTACCATCTGCCTCCAAGATGTAGCTCGTGCAGTCCGTCCGCTGCCCAACTGGAAGTCTCCAAGGCCGGACGGGCTGCACAATTTCTGAATCAAACAGTTCATAGGATCGCACGCTCGCTTGGCGGCTCAGTACCAGTCTGCTTTGGAGTCTGGTTCGCTACCCCAGTTCCTAACGACAGGGGTTACGCACCTGCTCCATAAATCAGGTAGTACCACAGAACCTAAAAACTATAGGCCGATCACGTGTTCACCGACGGTCTATAAGGTTTCGTACATTCATTTTGAGAGCTAAAATGTACAATCATGTAGACACTAATTCCTAATGGAATTAGTGTCTACATGATTGTACATTTGAGAGACAGACATAATTGTCTGTCTCTCAAAATGGAAGGCGGAACGGATCCCGCGGTACTAACGAGCTGCTCCTCATTGATATGGCCATTAGCCAACAGGTTCGTCGTTCCCGAAAGGATCTTTTGACATGTTGGATAGACTGCAAGAATACCTATGATTCGGTGCCACATACATAGCTCATGAGGGTGCTGGAGTTGTATAAAGTAGACACAACTATGCGCACTTTCCTGATCTCATGAATGGGGCAATGGAGGACGGTCCTTCGATATTCAGGATGTCGAAATATTTAGAGGAATAGCGAGCCGATAAGGATCGAGCGAGGACTATTTCAGGGCGGCAGTATGAGTCCGCTTTGGTACTGCCTGCCCTGAATCCTCTAAGCATACTGCTGGAGGATTCAGGTATACGCTATCGGCTGAAGAGAGGTGGTCAAGTTATATCTCACCTCCTCTACATGGATGACTTAAAACTCTTTGCCCCCAACAATTTGCAACTGATGGAGCTACTGAAAGTAACTGAAACCTTCAGTAGCGCCATCAGGATGGATTTTGGTGTGGAAAAATGTGCGGACATGCATGTAAAGCGCAGGGATATTGTGGAATTCGTGGGAATCCAACTCTCGGATTCCATAAACCTTCGAGCCCTCTCCACAGCCGAAACCTATAAGTATTTGGGTGTGTCGGAAGCGTTGGGCATCAATGTTACTGACATGAAGCAATCGTTGAAGGAACGCTTCTTTGTCCGCCTGAAAAAGTATTTAATAGTCTTTATCGGCGGAAACAAGCTACG
The DNA here is from genome assembly GCA_949091785.1 of Polymixis lichenea. NCBI lineage: Eukaryota > Metazoa > Arthropoda > Insecta > Lepidoptera > Noctuidae > Polymixis > Polymixis lichenea. The sequence continues at coordinate 4,269,766 of OX420937.1, forward strand.
CGCCTTCAACGTTTGGGTCATCCGGTCTTGATGTACTTTTTCGGCGTACTCAAATGGACTCGGATCGAACTCGATGCCCTGAATATGAGAGTCCGTAAGTTGCTGACTACATATCGAATGCAAAAGCGCGAAAGTGTGGAGGTCGAGGGTTCTTAAACGCTAAGACCCTTCATAATCGCGAGTTACGCAGTCTCAGGGAATATTTTCTACAAGCTGACGTGGGGATGCATCGAGATTAGGTTGCAGTGGACAAGAGCCTCACCCCGTTCTCCTTGGCTAAAAAAGACTGGCGCAAGCCTGTAGTGCTTTACACTAATAATCGCATGGAGGTATGGCAGAGTAAGGAGCTTCACGGACGCTTTTTCCAGGCTCTACACGGACCCGATGTAGATCTTCTAGCGTCCGTAGCCTGGCTGCGTTTCTGTGTCCTCTTTGGGGAAACCGAAGGTTTTGTCTGTGCAATTATGGACGAAGTTATGATGACGAATAACTACTGGAGATTTATTGTGAAAGATGGTACGGTTGACATCTGTCGGGCATGCCACTGTCCGGGAGAATCCATCGGACACATAATCTCCGGGTGTTCTCGTCTAGCTCGGAAGTGCCGTACTACAGATATGTGCCCAACCCAGTTCTCGAAAATGGACATATCACACTGTACTGGGATCAATTCATCATCACTGATACGACTGTTGTTGGCAATAAGCCTCATATAGTGGTGGTGGATCGACTAGAGTGGCGTGCAATGATCGTTGACATAACGGTCATGACGGGAACCTCGTGAAAGCCGAGGAAGATAAACAAATCAAGTATCTTGACTTGGCTCGCGAAGTTGTCGACGTGTGGCATGTGGACTCAGTGATAATTGTACCGATAGTCATAACAGCCAGTGGTTTGATAGCAAAGAGCCTCGACCAACACCTAAGGAGGCTCTGGTTGGGCAGCTGGATCAAGGGCTTGATCCAGAAAGCGGTACTCGTGGACACGGCTCGCATTATTAGGAGATTCCTCTCTCTCGAGCCCTGACCGCCGGTAGCTTGGATCCTGTTCCCGATACCGGTGGGCTACTATTATCAGTGATAGCTTATTATGGTACGAGATTTTATTTTCTCTAACAACAGCCGGTGGGATACTTTGAGGTATAAAGCATGCCGCATGATTTAATACTCGTGAAAAACAAAACCCTGTATTTGTTGAACCTGAATGATGAAGATGGTTTCAAAATAATACCTACAATTATTGAAAAAAGTATGAATTTTTTTGGTTTTTTTGGTTTTTTGGTCAATAAATGACGAAGTAGCTGGAAAATATTTGGAAGGAGTTAATCACTATCTTCTTCATGCAAAACAGTTTGTATTGAGTTACATCGGTGTCTACGTGATATGCCGTTACAAATATTGTTGTCATCTCCGACTCTGTGTTATTAAAACGCTTAATAATGTTATTTCTGAACTTTTTCTTCACTTAAGTATATTTATTGTAGGATATTTGAATATTCAATTAAAAATAATATAGTCACTCACATTATAATTATGTAGGTACGTAATAGTGATAGTGGCTATACAGCCACTTTGGCAATACTGCCACGAGAGTTCAACATGTAGATACACATGTCAGATTATTTGAGTATGTTTTTATAATCATTTTTTTTGTTGGCTGATCTCTGTGCACAGTGTTGGATTGCCGTCCCGTCAAACTATGATAGTAAGAGATCTATATCTGCCGCTTAGGGGCTAGTTTGCCTTGAGATTGGTCGCGGTGAACGAATTTCGGTGAGGAGGACATTATATAATCATTAGAAAAATAAGGAAGTAGACCTTATCTTTAGGTATTTTCCACACAAATTGCATTTGCAATTATTACTGGACGCATCGTATTCATAAAATCTATGAACAGCATCTCGTCTCGGTTGTGGCATTTTTTTGTAATGTAGGTCTTACCCGGTAAGTAAGTAGCTTACTTAACACGTCACAACAGTACACTCCAGTCTCACGAAAGTAGGAACAGGAAAGACAACACTTGCATTTCCAACCTCTTCCTTGAAGAAAGTGACATTATAATATTGTACAGTAAACATTCAAATAAGTAGGTACTTAAACCAAACAAGATCGTACATGAAACAACCCCGCCAATTTCAATAAAAATTGAAATTTAAGTTTATTATATTAACGACTATAATCGCATGTTTATCGAGTCGCTGGGTACTTCAAAGCGAAGTGGCGACTCGACACGTGCTAGCCAAATGCATGCGATTTTGCACTTAATGAAAAGCCACGATAGTCCAAATTACATCGATTTGACACTGAAAGTGTTACCCTGTTACAAGGTTGAAGGGGTAACCCGTTCGGAATGGCTTACTGTTAAATAGTATAACCCACTAAGAATGGATTTTTGAATATGCCCATAAGCAAAACTTATTGCAAACCTTTTGAATAGGTAACCATAATGAAAAGGTTTTGAAGAGGTTGTCCATTGAAACGGGTTATCGTTAAAATGTGTAACAAATATGGTGTAGGTTTTCTAAAAATACTTTACAAAAACCCTGTTGAAAAGTCTTTCAACAGGTAACCGAAATGGTCCCTGGTAGGCAGGGACCGTACAACCCCCTTTATGAGTTAATTCTTTCGGAAGTGTAACCTGTTTGTTCGGTTTCTGTATGGATGCTGTTACCTTTTGATCGTGTAACACCTTTCCTAACACCAGTAAAAGGGTAATCCTTTCGATAAATTAATGAATGAAAGGGGTTACCCCTTCGATTGAGATACCCATATGAAGTTGTTATCCTCTTAATTAGGTTTTATATGGTAACCGAAATGTAATCATTCCAATTTAAGACCTTGGGGTGAGGCGACTAGGTATTTATCTTGGAAACATCTTGAATCGTGTTATTGGTTTCGATCACTAGGCTTGACAGTATGGTGCATTCATTTTTTCCTGAAACTAGTTCTGTTTTGAACATGAATGAAGGTAAGTGCATTTGAAATAATTAAGTATTACTTATAAGTAGTACTTAGATACAGTGGCAGCAAATTAATAAATACCTAACCTTATAGTAATAACGCAACACAGTGTCAAGAAGTCTTATTTTTTTAAATTTCATCTTTATTAATAATTTAGATTTTCGACCCATTTTACAAGTGCTTTCCATAATAAACTAAACCCAAAAATGTGTGAGAAATAATAATTTAAAATTGCTGAATCGGAGGTGACACCAAGAAAATAAAAATGTGGAAATTATGAAACTAAAGACATGTTGACAAGATCAACGGCACTCCGGACTCGTCGCTCAGCTCCGCCTCGCCACCGCTGGTACCCAGCCCCACTGCGGGCGCTGTGACGATACCGGCTGCGGTAGGTGCGTCGAGCTCGAGCATAAAGCATTTCTCCCCGCCCACGACGCCACCACCTGCTCGTCAACGAGGAGGACGCCGGCTGCCGGATGACTTAGGACCTCGAGGCCCACTGACCTCTGATAGGGTCCCAAAACCCGGCGGAAGTGTGCAGCGCCTGAGATGGACACGTTCCATCAATGAGAACGTCATGCGCTCATACTATGGGGCTACAAAAAGAGAAATTAATCTGACCGCGTACCGTGTTCGGATACTCTCTCTTTTTCAAGTGCTTGAACCAGCTGTCAACGTTACTACACGACTATCGAATCAGGTGCGGGTCATCCAGCGTAATCCTATGTTGGATGACACTGAACTTGATCACCTGCGAAGTGAAATACAGAGTAGCCATGTCATCATATCCCCGTCGCAGAGAAGTTGTGGCACCACTACGGCTCACCACAAGTCATGCGGTTCAAGCTGACGAGGGGTTTGTTGACAGGGCTACAAACGTAAGTACCCAGTGCAGTGAGGAATTGAGAAGTGCTTTGGAGGGTGCGATTCGGGAATATCGGTTCGTGTCGCCCGAACTTAGCCCACGCTTACCTCGTTTGCACATGCATAACAAAATAGGGCGCTGGTGGCGGCTCTGGATTTGCAGTTTTCAAACTATTTTAATGACTGCGATGACCCTTTCGATTCTGTACTGCGCGGCTGTAGCGGTATGTTGTGTAGTTCACGTCAAATTTGCTAATGACTCTAGTGCAGCGGCTGGGTGGTAACGACCGAAACCAGCCGTACCAGCTTGGCAGTGCAGAATTGAACGTAGTATTTGTGGGGCCAGCCCTCATCGGCAAACTAATCTGCTTCAGGGAGGGCAACACTCGCCCTAGAGTGATGCGCTTTGTGAGGCGGGCATTCTCAGGGACTGATACCAGCCCTCAGGATTATATGTCCCGTGTTACAGAGCGCATTGACTTCCTGAAGCAGAAAGTGTATGCATAGGCAAACCGTATTCGTAGGTATAAGCGGCGAGTAGACCGATACACTCAGAACCGCACCTTCCAGAGTGATGAAAGGTGGGTTTATAGGGCTTGGGAGCGACCGGACTAAGGTGTGGCTGATACGCGTCTACCGGATGATGATGCCATGTGCTTTTTGGCGCAATATCTGGTCGATGCCTCTCAGTCACACCGAAGGTGATTGGGCTCGAGGAGTCGAGCGAGCCTGAGATCCGATATCAGAAATGGAGTTATTACAACTGCCCCCAAGATGTAGATGAAAGTCTCGAGGGCCGGACGGGCTGCATAACTTCTGGATCAAATGGTTCATAGGATCGCATGCTCGCTTGGCAGCTCAGTACCAAACTGATTTGGAGTCTTGTTTGCTACCCTAGTTCCTAACGACAGGAGTTACCCACCTGCTTCATAAATCAGGTAGTACCGCGGAACCCAAAAACTATAGGCCGATAACATGTTTATCGATAGTCTATAGGTTCTTACATCCATATTGAGAGCTAAAATTTACAATCATGTAGACACTAATTCCATCATGTCTGTCTCTCAAAATGGATGACGGAACGGATCCTGCGGTACTAAGGAGCTGCTCCTCATTGATATGGCCATTAGCCAACAGGTTCGTCGTTCCCGAAAGGATCTTTCGACATGTTGGATAGATTACAAGAAGGTCTATGACTCGGTGCCACATACATGGCTCATGAGGGTGCTGGAGTTGTATAAAGTAGACACAACTCTGCGCATCTTCCTGATGTCATGCATGGGGCAATGGAGGACGGTCCTTTGATATGCAGGATGTCGAAATAGCGAGCCAATAAGGATCGAGGGAGGCATATTTCATGGCGACAGTTTGAGTCCGCTTTGGTTCTGCCTAGCCTTGAATCCTCTAAGCACACTGCTGGAGGATTCAGGCTATACCTGATAGCCTATGCTATCGGCTGAAGAGAGGTGGTTAGGTTATATCTCACTCCTCTACATGGGTGACCTAAAACTCTTTGCCCCCAACAATTTACAACGGATGGAGCTACGGAAAGTAACTGAAACCTTCAGTAGCGCCATCAGGATGGAATTTGGTGTGGACAAATATGCGGACATGCATGTAAAGCGAGGGGAGATTGTTGAATCCGTGGGAACCCGACTCTCGGATTCCATATACCTTCGAGCCCTCTCCGCAGCCGAAACCTATAAATGATTTTAGTATGTCGGAAGCGTTGGGCATCAATGTTACTGACATGAAGCAATCGTTGAATGAAAGCTTCTTTGGCCGCCTGAAAAAAGTATTTAATAGTCTTTTATTGTCGGAAACAAGGTGCGCGCCTTCAACGGTCATGCCGGTCTTGACGTACTCTTTCGGCGTATTCAAATGGACTCAGACTGAGCTCGTCGCCCTGAATATGAGGGTCCTGAGGGGCTGACTGCATATCTAATGCATCCCCAACGGTCATCGGTACTGTATATCTCGCGAAAGTGTGGAGGTCGAAAGTTCTTAAACGCTAAGACCCTCCACAATCGCGAGATATGCAGTCTCAGGGAATATTTCTTAGAAGCCGACGTGGGGATGCATCGAGATGTGGTCGCGGTAGACAAGGGTCTCACCTCGCTCTCCTTGGCTAAAGAGGACTGGCGCAAGCCTGTAGTGCTTGACACTAATGATCGCATGGAGGTATGGCAGAGTAAGGAGCTTCACGGACGCTTTTTCCAGGCCCAACATGGACCCGATGTAGATCTTCAAGCGTTCGTAGCCTGGCTGCGTTTCGGTGACCTGTTAACATCTGGGGAAACCGAATGTTTTGTCTGTGCAATTATTGACGAAGTTATGATGACGAATAACTACCGGAGATTTATTGTGAAAGATGGTACGGTTGACATGTCGGACATGCCACCGTCCGGGAGAATCAATCAAACACATAATATCCGGGTGTTCTCGACTAACTAACGAAGAGTACTTGCATAGGCACAAACTTGTAGCCAGGATTATCCATCAGCAACTTGCTCTGAAATACAGCGTTGTGGAATCGGAAGTGCCATACTACAGGTATGTGCCCGACCCAGTTCTCGAAAATGGACATATAACACTGTACTGGGATCGATTCATCATCACTGACAGGACTATTGTTGCCAATAAGCCTGATATAGTGGTAGTGGATCGACTAGAGCGGCGTGCAATGATCGTTTACATAACGGTCCTGCATGACGGGAACCTCGTGAAAGCCGAGAAAGATAAACAAATCAAGTAAGTATCTTAACTTGGCTCGCGAGGCTGTCGACATGTGGCATGTGGACTCAGCGATCATTGTACCGATAGTCATAACAGCCAATGGTTTGATAGCAAAGAGCCCAACACCTAAGGAGGCTCGCGTTGGGCAGCTGGATCAAGGGCTTGATCCAGAAAGCGGTACTCCTGGACACGGCTCCCATTGTTAGGAGGTTCTGGAGCTCTGACCGCCGGTAGTTTGGACCCTGTTCCCAATACCGGTGGGCTACAATTTTTTATATTTTAAATGTTTTGTTCCAGTAAACATTGAAATAAGTACTTAAACCAAACAAGATCGTACATGGATGATTCATGAAACAACCCTGCCAATTTAAATAAAATATATAATTTGAAATTTAGATCTACTTTATTAACGACTATAGTCGCGTGTTAATCGAGTCGCTAGGTACTTCATAGCGCAGTGGCGACTCGACACGTGCTAGCCAAATGCATGCGATTTTGCACTTAATAAAAAGCCACGATAGTCCAAATTACATCGATTGGACACTGAAAGTGTTACCCTGTTACAAGGTTGAAGGGGTAACCTGTTAGGAATGGCTTACTGTTAAATAGTATAACCCGCTAAAAAATCATATTGCAAACCTTTTGAATAGGTAACCACAATGAAAATGTTTTGAAGAGGTTGTCCATTGAAACAGGTTATCGTTAAAATGTGTAACAAAAATTGAGTAGGTTTTCTAACAATACTTTGCAAAAACCCTGTTGAAAAGTCTTTCAACAGGTAACCGAAATGGTCCCTGTTTGTAGGTAGTCAAGTTTGACTACGTACGTAGCTTTCTGTACTAAAGGTTGATTTTTGAGTGACCATGCATGTGTCAAAAAAGGTCGTAAAATATGTAGGTTGCAAATTACAATGGAGTTTGAACTTTGTCGTGTAGTTGTATGATATCGAGTGTGTTGTCCCAAATCTTGATAATTATCTCAGTTACTGAAGTCAAAAACGGTCCTTTAACTGTTATTTATCTCCGATTTTGAAATCAACCTCAGCTCCTGTATCACTTGTGTATTTGCTGATATCCTGGAGTGTCGAATCTGTTCTAGGTATTTGGTTCAATAAAAAACACCGATATAACAGCAATCACATTTATTGATTGATTAGATGACGCCTATTGATTCTGAATCTTTATAATTATATAAATTAATTGTCTAATAAATAACGTCGTTTAGCCTACCACTAGCAGACCGTCATCAAGAAAGTTATGTGGGGGAACTTCCAGGTTAAGTGGGGCGGGCCCCTTGCGGATGCGGCCTGAGGCGTCATAGTGGGAGCCGTGGCAGGGACAGTAGTAGCCTCCCCAGTCTCCAGCGTTGGCGACGGGCACGCAACCCAGATGGGTGCACACCCCAATGACGACCAGCCACTTGGGGTTCTGCGTGCGCTGGTTGTCGTGCTGAGGGTCACGCAGACTGTCGACTGGTACCGCCTGCTCGGTTGAAATCTCGTTTTCGGTTCTGTGTATTTTTAAGAAAAAACATTAGGTACCAAATGTATGAACGGAAATGAAGCGAAAAGATTTATAAGGATCGTCGGCGGTTGTGGTCTGTAGTATCGGCCAACACAATCATTTCAGCCGAAAGTCCACTGCTGGACATAAGCCCCCTTAGCGTGGCCATTTTGACCGGTTATGAGCTTCTCGCAACTGTTTATGTATATTTGTAGAAATAAATACGTATGTACCATCAAAACTAGGATATTTTACTGTATATGATAAAAAATCTAAAAATATATAATTGAGACAGCATATGCAAAAAGCAGTTGGAAAATGTTAGTTTTAGTTCATGAAATAACAAAATAAATATTAAAATTTAAGTCAAAGACTTCAGTTTTTAAATCTGTTTTTGAACACCATGAAATAGTAGCCACCATATTATTACATCATACCGCTATTTAAACTAATCAACTGAACAACTTTGTACTTTTATTATTTTCGTAAGTAAAGTAATTTTTATTGAAATAATATCTTACATTCAGGAACAGCAAACCAACGATATGTAGATATACCTTATTAATCATTATACCGAATAACTCATTTTTTTTTAATTATAAACAATTATCATACAAAATATCAGCGCATTTGTTTACACAGCAAACTGACATCATACCCACAAAGCAATATAGCGTTCACTGTGTCCAGCGTTTTCGTCAAATTAAGCGCGAAATATGATCTACTAATCGATTCAATAAAAATGTTGTGTTCTTTAGTATGGTGGTTTATTAGTATTTTAGAATCGAATTAACACACTTTTTAATAGTGGGTGTAATACCCTATTAAACAGTTCACCTGTGATCAATAAATAAAAGCAGCGTCTCCTCTTCCTAGAAAAGATATTCTAGCCATGATTGAAGAGAAAAATGATCGTGTCTACATAGATTTCAATGTACCAAACACGTGGTTGCACTAGAAATGTATATTAAAAGTCAAAACAAACTAAATAGTACCTATTGTATTGTAGAATGTAATAAATGGTGCTATTATTATTCTATGGTGTGAAACATTCGGACGCGTCATGCATATACATGCACGACATAGACCACTCGTATTATTAAATGCGTAATTAGCTGTTAATAAATAGCAGAAGCTACTATATGATGAATTGGCAAGGGCTCTGAGTACCTACAAACTGTATAGAATCATGATCAATTTGAATGGCACAGTTTTTTTATATCTATTATTAGTTTTCACTCATGGGGGAGTTTCGTCATTCATCTGGCCTAAAGAAACACACAATTATTCATAAACAACCATTCATCTGAATTACAAAATCTATTTAGTTTATCTTAATTAACGGCTTAATTCTAAATTATAATTTAAAATTGCATTTTTTTAACGGCTTAATTCTAAATTATAATTTAAAATTGCATTTTTTATTTGTTTAATGTTATTTGTTTCTTAGGCTTGCTTGCAAGATGTTTTATTCTGGCGATATTCTTCTTCTCTAAAGCAACTATTTACTTGGCATTACAGTGGTTATTCGATATTCACGAGTCGCTTGCCCATCTGCCTGCGTTATTTGCGCATATAGCTGCAGCATTCAGGTATGTATTGAAACGTGAATGTGTTGTATATAGGTACTAAGCTATACAGCTTGCTGTCTGTTGGATGGTTATTTCCGTGTGGTGCCGGACGTACAAGAATAGTACCATCCCATTTCTTCCTGTGGGTCTCGTAGAAGGCGACTAAGGGACTTACTAGAGAATGGGCAGCAGCGTTCTCTATGCATTTTACCGCCATACTGCGATCGCCAACCCGCATGCCAAGCGTGGCGATTATGGCAAAGCCCCTTTTGGGGAGGCCTATGTCCAGCAGTGGACGTCTTTCGACTGAAATGATGACCCCTTTAGCCACTGTTGTGCCACTTCTCTCAGTTAAAGCACTAGGAAGTGGTGAAGGGCGGGACTGTCTTATCTAATTATTAGGTCCAAAAAGTGTTGATTCTCAGCCTAATTTGAGTAAATGACTTTTTTTTACAACATTATCATAAACTTCCATGCCCCATACTCAATTTATTTGGTGTCAGTGTAGGGTATCCTTTTTATACATCTCAGTCAGTATTCACTCTCTTCTTGCTATAGCAAAACCGTCTTCCACACAATCTATCTGTATCCTCTTTTGAAATACTATGCAGACAGCATAGTTGCCATACAATTTTTTTTCTCTATTTTGATCTGCAATTAGTCTGTCAACTATGAGCAGGTGTGCTTTTAATGAATCCCTATTATTTGCATTAGACTTTTAAGTCACAATAATCTAGATATAGGTTTGATAGGTTTGTTATTGCAAGCATTTTTAGTATTTGTTTGTGGTCAGACTTGGTAAGTGCCACTGATAATGGGTTTGGTTCACATACAACAATAGATTTTATCTCCTGTTGCATGGTGTTAGTTCTTAAAATATTGTGTAACTCTGAGTTTTTGATAAACCAACGAGCATTTGATATGGCTTTTAGAATTCTGTTTTGTGTCCTCTGGACTATGTTTAAGTTTGAGGCACTTCCTGTGCCCCAAAGCTGGATCCCAAACGTTCAAATTGGTATTAAATCAATAAAAAAATCTTAAACACAAAAACATATCAAACTCACCTGTGACGGATGAACAGTGGCTTACCACGCCACTTGAAAGTAACAGACTTTCCCTCAGGGATGTCGCTCAGCTTGATCTCAATCTTGGCCAGAGCTAAAACGTCAGCAGCGGCGGCCATTGATGACACAAAGTGAGTTACCAGGGTCTTGGCAGCATAAGCGCCCGCGACACCACCGGCTGGAAATTATAAGGAAAACAGATGTTAGAAACACGAAAACACCACAACAAAAGTTATGTAATGGGCTAAGAAGTACCCGGGGCCAACAGCCAGCAAATGTTTGTTGGTGAGAAATGAGGATATGAGTTTTAAAATGAACCAACTTAAAATTTCTACACTTGGGGGCTAGAATGATATGTTGAATTCATGGTTACAGTTTGCGCACTGGTTAAAAATTTATCCTGTATGCATATATATACATACTCATACAAGATCTACAATAGTACCACAATGTTTAATCTCAGATAACAAACAGCAATAATTATAATGCCATTAAGCTTCTACAATATTTCTGGTTTATTGTACTTCCATTTGGCTTTATTAATCTGAGTTTTTGGCAGTCTGCCTCAACTGAGAACACGGCAGCGGTAACTGAAAACTTGTTCTAGTTCAGTTAAATCACATAAATGGCCTCAATTTATATTTTATTGAATAGAAAAACATACAACATATTCTTTCTATCAATCTATGAGGAAAACTGACTTTAAAACATGAGTCATCTGGCATTGCACCTATGAAATGTTGACCAACTCTACTTTTTATCAATTATCCTACGATTTTCGTAACTAAGGAAGCATGCTGTAGCAACTAAAGGTAAAAAAAGATGTTCATTTATCCAGTCTATATAGAGAGCTTTTTAAACCTTTTGACCAAAATATTGTTACTTCATTTTCCTTAACAAAAAAAAACAACTATGTATTTAATTTGTAATTTACATACACTATGTATGCATTTAATTTGTAACTTACATACACTCTGAATGTAAATTACAGTAATATGCACTGTGAACTAATTTTTATTGTATTTTTCATTAATTTATTATGCGTTGCATAACATTAAGAAAATAAGGGAATACCTTTCTTAATAAATCTATTGTATGACAACCAGACAGCCATTTACTATGATCTAAAATACAAAATTAAACAGAATTTGTTTGAGATTATCGGTGAGATACGGTACAGAATGTAAAAAGTTCATTATAATAATTGAAAACTGAATATTACTTCATTTATGTTTGGATGCAGTCATTTAAACTAAGCGTTACCTTCATTTGTACTTGAATTGTACAGTGTATCTCATGTAAATGAAAGTGTAGCATTGTTTACATGACATTTCAAGGTTAATGTCAAGCTATAAATTAATAGATACGTGCAACTTACATCCATACCTTTGCCTATGTAACACTTAGATTTTATGTTTTGTTTACATAAGAGACGATTATTGTGTTTTGTAGATGCACCGTGGCACTATAATCTGCCTAAACATGGTGTAGATACGTAAACAATGTTGCGACATCAATGTCAAGTAAAACTTCTGAAAAATTTCAAGGACCAACCTCCAGCGATAAGATAAGTGAAGGACTGGCGTCCATCAACGCTATCGGCATTCTTCGCGGTAGGGTCCTGGGTCTCCTTGCGACGATATGCCGTAAAATCAGGGTAGCTGATGTCGGTATGCGCGAAACGAACATGACTTGGACCTAGAATTGACAAGGTGTTATGTAATACGATTTTTCGTCGCAATTTATGAAAATTGTTAAACGAAATCACAAAATAACGGCGAAATTAACTCACCACGTCCGCCTACTTTAGCCTTCAAACCCTGGATAGGCAAGGATCCATGCAAAGACTGTACAGTCGAGGTTTTTGGCAAGGGGTGCACCAACACCTTGTCGGTCGATGTGGGCCCGATCACCAAGGGCTTTAGCCCATTGGAAACCACCGATGAACTTGCCTTAAAATAAGGAGCCAAATGCCCAGCCCTTGTGACCGAAGTCATTTTGTATCACAGCAGAAATACGCAACAAAATTGCTATAAATTTTCGCTGAGCGAAGTGCTCAATTGAAGAAATGTCAAACTTGGTGTGGCCAGTAATAAATTTTGAGACGGATGATGTCACAGTTGTCAAGTCCAAATACGGAACTTTTTCATATTTTGTACATTATAAAAATATTTAGCTGTGTTCGATATAGTTATTGCAACATCATCATTCTCTTGTCTTTATCCCAATTTACTTGGGGTCGGGGCAACATGTAATTTTTTTTCCATACTTTTGTCACAGTATTACAATATTTCCTTATTGTAATACTGTGCTTTTGTATTGGTCGTCATGTCGTTAGTCATCATAGATTTCTAATCTCAAGTTTATGCTCTGACAGCTCGACAGCGACACGTCACCCTAATAGGTAACAAAGTATCCTATTTCTTTAAAATTCTAAAACAATATTAGCTCCATGGAAACCCATAATTTAACGCAAGAGCAGGTTAGAATGATGTACTTAAAGTAGATTGATTGAACTTGAACTTCCGGCGAAATTACTGTAGTCATACAGTACCAGTCATACTGAGAAATAAATGTTTTTATTAGCTGTATTTTTTGTAATAAAAGCAGTTAACATAATTTGTCCTTTTTTCTATTTAAACTGTTTTGGTAACGAAATAAACGAACACTCATTTATTTTATTCATGCCTAAAGTTTTTTTTTTTTTTTTTTTTTCCTTTTGGCAATTATGCCTAAAGTTGTGGTAACCATCAGTATGGAACATCAATCTACGTATTGATTGGTCGATTTGAGATTTTCAATGACAGCTCACTGTTTTTGTGTCTTGGTAACATTTGGTTATGGATACGTTCACTAACATTTTTGTTATTTCTTAATAAATAATGTTTTACATAGAAAATTAGAATCTTTTGTAGTTATGTCAGTAACAACAAATCAAACGTATTAACAAATTGTACAGACGCCAGCATATCAAGCTGTTAAATTTGCTCAATTGAATATGAACCTTATTTTTTGTGATAATGTTGAAAGTATAGAAAAGAAATTTGACAAATTAGGTTGATGTGGCGTCTGTACACACGGCTACACATCAAGCTATACATTTCCAGTTTACGCTGATCTCGCACGGTACGGAAATCCTATACAATGCGAGATCAGCTTATACTTGAAATTTATAGCTGGATGTGTAGCTGTGTGTACTTCATAGATTAAGTTTTTTTAGAGTACTAGTAGACGCCAGCACATTAAGGTACTCCAATCTATCAAATTTCTTTGATAGATTTTCATCCTTAAAACAAAATTTTAGGGTTCATGTTCAATTGGGAAAATTTGACAGTTTGGGGTAGCTTGATGTGCTGGTGTCCGTAAAAAAAAACTTAATCTACTACCTACTTTGAGCGTGAAATAAATTTATTTATTATATTAAATTAAATTAAATTGTTATCACATACGCTGTAGGTGCTTATTGTACTGTCGAGAGGGACTTCTTTTTCAAATAGAATATTTTTATTGAATACATTAACAATTCGATACTTCCTAGAACATTGTATGCACTAGCTGTAAATGTTAGTAGAATTTTTTCTCTTGACGTAAGCGGGCTCTCATCATGTGAATAAAATTATTGCTTTAGATCGGATTAGGCTTGAATTATTGACAGGCCTTTAAATATATGTCTTCTTGCATGTTGTGGTTGTTTTTAAATGTTTTCCGAAGCAATGGAGATTGGTATGGAACACCGGTAGATACCTAGCTATTCTATCGATACTCCGGTGCACTCCACCTCATCCGTGAAAGTCGCGATTATATTCTAAATTCACAAGCTTAGCCTTGGAACGTGAATAAATATTCATTGACCACCGAATTTTGCATTAACATTGGCATTCAGTTCGAGCCCGCACCAGTTCGGCTTTTGAATAAAATATGATTAGTAATAACGAGAATCTTATCACTTAAAAGCCTTCTAGGCCTAATATTACATTTTCTTGTACCGTTCGCTAGGTAGGTCGGAACTGTTTTTGCTGTGAGAAATTTTTGCCAGTGGCCGACCTTTGTATAACCTTTGAAATCCGGTATTTAGCATTAATTATTCAGAAACTCATGAATGCGTGCCGTTACCGGATTTCTATAGCTGTGTTATAAATGAGCTTCAGAAGTCAAACATTGGATAAGTATAGACGCCAACACATAAAGCTGGGGTAGCTTGTCAAACAACCTGTCAAATTTCTTTGATAGATTTTCATCTTTATCACTTATGTATAAGATTCATGTTCAATTGGGAAAATTTGGCAGTTTAGGGTAGCTTGATGTGCTGGCGTCAGTACATGATTTTTCCTGAACAATCAATAGCAATTGCCCCACCGGTCTACATCAACGGTCTAGGTTTCCAGCCTAATTGGAACGAAGTTCCTTATATTCCTTTATCATTAGTCAGAGATCTCTTGGATTAACCAATAAGTAGGTAGATAATCATTTTGAGTAAGTAAAGGTAAATTTCATGTTTTTTTTTTACTCGAAACCTATGCTCAAGAAACAGGTCCACAATGCGTTGCAGAGACTTTTTGAGCAGCAGCATTCTTCGCTGAACTTACATTTACAGTGATCACCAGTTTATTTTTCGAACCCAGTGATATTATTGCCCCTGAATTGTTGGTCCTTTTACCCAAATCATACCTAACGCTTGCGGAAAAAGAGGGGATGGCTTTTATTAGGGAATCCACACGAATCGTCCTTATAGCATCCCTTAAAAATCAAAATCCGGAGCGCGACACAGCCCGGATGCGTCCGCACGTGATCGTATCGCGTCGCCTCATTTGATACGATTTCTATTCAGTCAGCGATCGCCGCGTGATTTGTTATCTGTACTAATACGGTGTTTATTATTTCCTTTTTGCTATGCTAGCGGAGGCGCCATTACCGAAAAACCGAATGTAGTGTAGGTACGGTGAAGATGAAGGAAAAAAAAAACAACATGCTGGAGCAAAAATGAGACAAATGTTTTCCACAGATTTATGTTTTTCAAATTATGTTAAGCCATAGTGATAATCATAGATTTATGGCACTTTTTTGCATACCTAAAGGTAGGTAAGTACCTTTTTTTGTAGGTAGCTACAGTCTCATTGATTTGGAATGTTTGCTTGTGAAAATTGTGCACCTATAAATTGATATCAACTAGGCATACCTTCAGAAAAGAAGGTGACGATTGTACCTATGACGTTGAATCAAGCAAGCAAGATAGCGCCCCCGCCAAGACGAGCCAAAAACAAAGCGTTTCGTTGTATTTTCAAACCTTCATAGCTTTGGTCTAAATAATGAATGCTAGAGAGCTCATATCCTCGGAATAAGATGTGGTGAGAAGACCTATAAAACACACAAAGTTTAATTTTTTTCAAGCTTTTATATTTTGGATTTTATTAATAGGTACAGATTCACTCACTCACTCACTCACTCATAATATAAAACCTCCAGGGCATTTCCCGAAGTACTAGAAAGCTGAAATTAGACTACCAACAAAATAAATATAAATGTGTAGCTTTCAGCCTTCAACCCCCGTGATGGGGGTGCAAGTCTGTATTTCTTACGGACAATAGGTACCAACGAAAAGAAATGAAATGCCACTATAAATAATGTAAAGTAGGTTGCCAAGACACACATAACGGTTCTTGCGGACGGCGAGTAATGGGTAGCTCGCTGTCCGGTAAGGACAAAGCCCGGGTCGACAGCGCGTTGTCTTCCACGCGCGCCTCAAAGAGATGTCAGCAGCAACTGGTGGGGCCAGCAAGGGCGGATGCCTGCCAGGGGTGCGGGTTGTTCGAAAGAGACACCGCGGCCCCTGGCACACAGGCAACTGAGGGAACACGGGTGGGTTTTAGTCAGTAAAAGTCTGACACGCCCTCCCGCTCCACCCAGAGCGGGAGAAGTTATTTGATGATTTCCCAGCCAAAAAAAAACGCTTTCACTGTTAAAAAGTTGTCAGATTTAATGTACTTAGACATAATTGTCCAACTCTACAAACCTAACATCCTGGTGAAAATGATGGGTGGCTTGGTCGTTCCATTGAACTATTGCATGACACAAAATTAAAAGACCAGTGACTTAGTTTCTTACCATAAGCCCAAAGGAGAATCTGTACTAGGGGGATACCCGATTTTTTTGCTTTGAGTCGATCTTTTGGATCGTAATGGATCGTAACCCTGTGAATCGTATTGTATTGAATCGATCCAGAGGCGTACCAATAGAAAATGGCGCCTAGGGTACGTATCACATTTGCGCTCCTTCATCAATTATCTTCTCGGTCTACACTGCGCAAAGCTAGGTCGCATAACCTTTCTTGACCAATAACGAAGGTATTCATTTCAAATTGCAAAAAAATCGCTGGCAGTGCTGCCATTTTAAGAGAATTTGAATAGAAATAGGCAGATTTCGAAATACGCTTTCATACCCATACTGCACAATATATTCAAGTAGCTCTTCAGATTTCTTAGATATAGGTAAGAGTATAGGTTTATTGATGCTTTTTTATTTAATAATTGGCGACTTTTTGCGCCCTTCGATAGGCGCCCAGGGGTCTTGCGGCCTGCCCCACCCTAGTTACGCCTCTGAATCGATCTCACTCGATCTCGGAAGATCGTATCGTAATTTAATAAAAATAATGAAAAGCACAGTAGGTATGCATTCAAAATGATTTATTTTATTGTGATGACGTCTCAGATGATTTTTTTAAATAGTAGTATTTCCTTTCGTTTTAAAAATCTGTTAACACAATTTATATTGTTCATCCGTGTCACATTTAATAAAAAATATCCAAACGTTTGATTTTGTAGTATTAGGTATTTTAAAACAATAGGTCACGCTCGCAGATATAACTCTTCCTATTGCAGTAATACAAGGAATGAAACAACACAACAAAATCAGAGAATGCTAACATACCCGACAGGCCGACACTAAAATAACCAAATATTATAAATAAACAAAATATTATCACGGTTTAATCTACCTTCATATATCTTACAAAAGCGGTTTTGATTAATGTAACTCGAAATAGTCGAAACTAAGCTTATTCAATGTTTATGTAGTGTAGGTAATCTTACTTTGTTCTAGTTCGCACGGTAAATTTAGGTTTTAGTTGATATGATTTTCCCATACGATCATTATAGGCGCATACGATTTGATCTGGGTGAAGATCGTATGCCGTTCAATCGATTAAAAAAATCGGTAGATCGTATCTCTATGAATCGATCTTCTGGAAGATCGATTCAGATCGGGCATCCCTACACAGTCTGTGCGACGACCGCGAAACGGCCAAGCCGTACATTTTGACCAAGGTGTAAGTTTTGTAGAGATATGGGTTTGGGTCTACACTAGAACTTTTAACAGGGAAAGTATTAAGTAAGGCAGGTCTTGGCAACATACTTTAAATGAAATGTTTTTAGTGTGGAATTACATAAACAAAGACAAACACGACAGAATTAATATCTACTAAATGTTATGGTTCTAGAAAAACCAAAGGATAAAATGCCACAAATCATATTAAAAAACTGGTCCTTTTCCCCAATAGATAATTAATAACGCAAATCATTAACAGATGGCGTTGCATGCAAAGAACCTGTACAGGCAACAATAAAAATATTTTTAATCAAACATTTATTCGAATTAATTAATTTTCAGATGGCCATCGGTAGGTACTCTGGCGACCTCGAGATCCCAAGGCGTTGTATTTGATAGGTATTTATAGGAGGGCTCGCGTTCGCTTAGTTTAATCATTTATGTCTTAGGACATAAATGGTTGTGTATGGTAGGTAGATGGATTTTATTGTACATTGAAAGAAATGTATCTATGGTTCATTAGGTTATTTTTATACAAAGCAGGACGAGTTCCGTATTTACATAGGTAATAATATGTTTTTCTTACACGGACAACTTATATTAGCGTTTTTCTATTCTTAGGTACCTACCTACATTAAGATAAATAAGGCTAAATAAACGCCTACACATGCTACAATGCTTATTGCACAAGTAATTTTAACAAATATGTTATTACATATAATTGTGTCTAAATAGCTAACATTTACAGAAACTGCACGCTGTTTTCATGAGCCTATACGAGGCAGCCCTGCTACCCAGCCGTACAAATATTTTCATGGCCATTGCTGCGCTTTGTTCGACTGTCCGTGAGCACCACGCAGCCACGCACACGTACACAAATGGTCTCAGTGTGCGTGTAGCATTTACAGTAGGGTTGGTGCAAGGAGATGCTGAAATTGAACAGTTTCCTGAAGGTACGGAAAGGTCTGGTCAGCCTAGAGTTGAAGAGTTGATTGAGAGGATTGGTCAGGATAAGTTATCGTTATCCAAATGAATCACCAATCAGCCGTTTGGGATTATGCTCATAGGTAACTACCTACTTAAGGACGAAGGACTAATAACATACAACTACCTACTTAGCAAAAAAATATAGGTATCTACTGATACTTTTCAAATTGTTGTTACCTAATGTTCTAAGTAAAATGCAGTTTGGTTGATCTGCAACGTTGAATTATTAATTTACAATAATTTAGGAGCTTAGTTAGACCAAAAGGTTTATTCTTTGTTTTTCTGTTTTTTTCGTCAGTAAAATTTTTTGTTAAAAAGGTTTTTTTTTCTCTATGTGCAAACAGTATCAAAATTCTACTGTGTATTTTTAGTCTGCACACACCTAAACAATACAAAAAAAGCGGAGCACATAAAATTAAATTCAATACGATGTCGCGGAACGTTACACCATTCCTCTGAAACGCGACACATTTCACTGAAATGTGCTTATGTGCACTAAAACGTACAATGAGCCATTAAACCGCAGGTGGCAAGTGGCAACCCTCACTCAAACATACACAGCGATCCTTGAAGACGTCACACTCACTCACTAACACACACAATAAGTACTTATTGTGTGAGTGTGTGTGAGTTGCGTGCGCCACGTAGATTGCTCTACGTCCGCTTGTTTTGCATGGAATTATGTACTTCTGTTACCTTTTCTTTCAGGTAATAGAACTAGCATTTTTATTGCTTCAGGTTTTCGTTGGGCCTTTGGGGTTTTTAATTAGTTAAAACTATTTGCTGTCAAATTGACCTACATAATTTTTTTACTAGTTGTTTCATGACCTATATTAGTTTTATTATTAGTAGTTCGTTTCCTTTTAAATTACGTATTTACCGACCCACAATTTTTATAATCTAATCGTTTAAAACAAACTTTAACCACAACTATTTCCTTTATCAATTTAATACCGTTGAATAGGAACTTATTTGATGAAACTGTGCGTAGTTATGGCCATAAGAAAAAAAAAATACTAGGTACGCACGTTGGTTATTAACAATTGGGCATGCTTTAAAATTTTATGATACTTAGCAGTTTTTTAAACTATTTACTACTATGAGCCTACAGGATAACGAGCAGAATCAAAGAAATGGCCTAACGATTAAAATCACTAAATCAATAACCTTGAACTTATTTAATATGTAGGCAGAAAATAATGATATCCAACATAAAACGCATAATTTAAATAAATTACGTGGATTTTAAAATAACCACCTGATTAGTCGACCTCATAGACATTTACGTTTATTGTACAGGAATAAAAAGTATCATTTTAATGACTTTGATGACCTTACATGCATTTGACTGTTTCCGGAATGCCGACATTACTTTGTCACGCACATTTTTCACTAGTACCTACTATTTATTCTGTGGACTTGGCAACATTTAGTTCGAAGTTCTGCGAATAAATCAGAGATGGCGCTGCGCGTTTAATGTAGAAGTTCGCATAGTTTCGTAGATGCGTTTGGTGAATAGTGTAGTTGTATGACAGATAAACAGCGGCGATGCGCGGGGCACTCTTGGGAGGGACGGCCCAATTCGATGCGCGCTACCCATTACACAATGAATTTATTGCCGCATACGGCTGACACATATAGCGTGCATGTCATGTGCGCCATACCGCTGGAATATTTGAGCAATTAGCGATCACAATCGTGTAACGCAGGCGCGCTGAGACGTTATTATATTAATGCTATGATTTTATAATGGAAAATCTCGGTGCACGTTATGAAAATCTTTTTGAATATTTATTATGGGATAAGCGCTTTACGGGTACTTATTATGAAATAATAATAGCGGCTGCATTAACGTAGGTACTGCAAAGCAAATGCCGTTTCTTAAACAGAGAAAGAAAATAACGACTTCAGACCATTTTAAATACGCACATTAAATATTTGTCTAACCTACCTCCCCCTTCTTGCTGACGTGTCTATTATTTAAATTTCAGTACCTACATACCTATGTGTATTTACTTGTCTATGAACATTAAGAAATTAAGTAGTTAAGTACCTAAATTCTGCTGAAAGTATCTGAGAAACTGCATTGGTGCTAATACCTGTAATGGTCCTTCCGTCCGATTGCAGCTAATAAGGGCTATTTGTACCATTACCTACTTCCCACGATACAATCAGCTGTACTGTCTAGAGAGTAGATACCTACTAACTACCTTTAACACTCTAACAACAAAAACGGCTCGAGAACATAATAAAATTAGTTTTGATTGAGCACCGATTTATTGAGTGAAGATGATTTGGAAATAATTCTTCGCGTGATGGGTTCGTATTTAAGCTGTTAAAGATAAAGATAAAGATAAAGATGCATTTATTTGTATAAACAAATAAATGCGTGATGCGTGCGTGCGTAATGCGTTTTGTGTGTATTTGTTGTTTGTGTGTTTGTTGTTTGTTTTGTGTTAATTTAATGATGTTAGTTTATTCGAGATCTGTATTCAAAATTAACTCCATTACCTTTTAGGTACCTTCTCACCAGGCGCGGTCGCAGCCAGACTTTGAGGGGGGGGGGGGGGGTTTCTGGGTGGGAAATCATCAAATAACTTCTCCCGCTCTGGGTGGAGCGGGAGGGCGTGTCAGACTTTTACTGACTAAAACCCACCCGTGTTCCCTCAGTTGCCTGTGTGCCAGGGGCGGCGGTATCTCTTTCGAACAACCCGCACCCCCGGCAGGCATCGGCCCTTGCGGGCCCCTCTGTTGCTGCTGACATCTCTTTGAGGCGCGCGTGGAACACAACGCGCCGTCGACCCGGGCTTGGTCCTTACCGGACAGCGAGGTACCCATTACTCGCCGTCCGCAAGCCCGTGCCTACGGTGGCCGGGAATCAGCCTGGGATTCCCGACGCCCAGGGCGTCTCCTGCGAAGGCCACGGCTGTGAGGGCGCATGTACTGAATCTCCCTCACGTGCGCCGCCTCCCTCTTTGCGAGCATAACTGCTTCGCTGAAGGAGGCGACTGCCAGCCATGCCCTCTCGCTCCGTACCATGGCCTGGACCAGGGTCGGACGCGAGAGATCGCCGCCGCCGATCACCTCCACGAGGACACGGCGTTGCTCCGCCCAAGCTGGGCAGACCTCCACCGTATGCTCCACCGTGTCCTCTGGGCGATCTTCGCAAT
Organism: Polymixis lichenea; assembly: GCA_949091785.1. Classification (NCBI taxonomy): domain Eukaryota; kingdom Metazoa; phylum Arthropoda; class Insecta; order Lepidoptera; family Noctuidae; genus Polymixis; species Polymixis lichenea. The sequence goes on from OX420937.1 coordinate 4,291,943, forward strand.
GGAAACACCCGGGCGTTTCCTCCCGCCCTATCCGAAACAGCCATGTCCGGTGAGGACCTGTGTCAGGCGGAAGGTGAGGACGCCATGCCGCCTCTCAAGCCACTCCTCAAAGAGGGGACTTACCGCCGCAATCGCGGCGTGCCCAAGGGGGGGGGGGGGGTCACTGGAAAATACTACCTAATATTAATAAAAAAATGTATTATATTTTCGAAAAATTACTATTTTAAGCTTTACGTTTACGGCTTTGGGGGGGTCACGACCCTAGGGTCCCCCCCCCCTCGGACCGCGCCTGCTTCTTACGTATGTACTCAATTGTATTCAGCAGTAAGGAATTACTAGTCCTTTTCAATACGTAAAGATTTCAACTGAAAGAATTAACAATTTTAAGTTTTCTTAGCTTTTTTCAGCATTCCCTTTTATCGTTCATGAGAATCGCTATTTTGTTATTTTCTTAATGAACGTAAAATCAGATTCGTTACACAACGCGATCATCTGTATCGTACACCTTACGATTTATTTTTACCGGAAAAACAAATTCTCAAACGAAATAATTTAACAGCCTATTAACAACGCAAGGCAAGCTATGCCCACCATTGTAACCAATAACTAAATGTAATCGGAATGGAGACAGAAAATCAATATACCTACCTACCTATTTCAAGATTTTATAGCAAGCTGAAGAACCCTTAAAAAATAGTCAAACCAGCCAGTTATCATACCGTTTGGCGGGCATCCAAATTGACCGGTCATTTTCTGTAATTTGGCAAGTTTTCTTTTTGACACGACACCTGTCGTCACGAGTTCTGTCTCTGAAGTTCAGACCTTCGGTACGGAAGGGTTTTATGTGTAATGCCCTCGTTTATTCAGTTATATTATTACTGTGCTGATAAATCAAAGAAGGGATATAAACTGTAAAAGTCACACTATCTAATAACAATGTTGAAAATTTTGTTGGCGTGTAGGCTCATTGGCAAATGGCACACTGATAAAGACTATTGAACAGTAGCTTCAGATGGATAAGGCATTGTGTAATTTCACTTATCATGATCTAAGAAATCCTTCCCTCTTTATTCATGGGATGCATGCTTCTACAGTTTTTTGATTATTTGAGCCCATCACGTTATAATTTTTATTTCTTTTGAGGGATATTTCTGCACACTCTAAGACTGATACAGTTTGACTATATTCTTGTTGAAATATATGGAGCATCTGCTCCATATGTACCAACAAGAATATGACATACAAACATATCTACATGTGACTATGTCATATAATGCGCCTCAAATAACCTAAAAAGTACCATCCACTCGAAAAGAAAAAAAAAGCATTTTAGATATATTGGCTGCATACCTACGTATACCAACGAAATTCTTAGAGTGAAAAACTGTCGACCAAAACACCGAAGAACTTGAAGCGTATACTGATAATAGTTGATTTTTTAAGAAACTAAAAGAGTCCTATAGAGCAGTGCAGTATTCTTCGACTAAATCTATAGATAAATGTAGGCATACGTAGTGTTATACATATCGATAATAGGTAGATATTGGGCCTCTGTTTATGAATAACACAATCTTAATACTCACGTGTTAGTCACGCAGCGCTAAGCGCATTTTGTGTTGACATCGTATTAAATCTATAAGGTTTTTAAAGGTAGTGTGAGTTTTGTACATGAAGCCAATTTTTTTTAATACTTTCCTTGATCATTTCCCATCATCAAGGAAAGTAAAAATTAACTGGTTTCCAGTGAAGGAAATAGCTACATGTTTTTTGGTATAACTTCATTCAACAAACAAACTTTGGTCTGCTGATGCAAGAAAATCTATCAAAAATCCCGATAAGAGATGTTAATTATTTACTTCTTTACCCACTTCTAATATAAGGGACCCTTTGTTTCAAGAAAAGTAACTGAAAAGACCACAAGCATTAAAATAAAATGACGAATACACGTCTTACTTAAATTAAATTATCGCTTATGTCCTTGGCCCTTAAATACATACTCAATATACAAATATAATTATATTTACATAACATCTACCGTTACTATTCAACCAGTGATTACCAATGGGGCAAGGGCGCGTTCAATGCTGTTTCAATTCAATACTGCTATTATATAACTACTCATTTCCGTATTCACATTAGTTTTAATATCATTATAATGTAGTACTTAATGCTTAAAAGACGATGTCGTCATTAAAGATATGAGAAATCATCTTATAATAATAATTTAAAGTAGCTGTTGCTTGCGATTTTCCTAGCATGCTATTAGCACTAAAAAAAATATAAGTGGGACAGTGCAGGCTAGAATAAATGGAATTAGGTACTGTAACCATTTCTTCCCGTGGGTGTCGTAGAAGGCGACTAAAGCCTCGTATTCATGGTAAACATTATTTAGCAACATGGTTCCATTAAACATGTTGCCGAGTTGCTGTCAACATATTGCGGGCAACACTTGTGTTGCGGAGTCGATCACGCCATGTTGCAAAGTTGACGCCCGGCGAGCGAAAATATCAGTTTGTCAACAAATGTTGACGTGTGTGGACGTGTTCGCAACTGTTTATAAACGTGGCGGTAGTGTGGAGCAACGATAAAATTATGCAATTAATAGAATTATTTTAATCAAAAGCGTTACTATGGGATTCTTCTGTCAAAGAATATAAGGAATATAGTATAGCACCCACCATCTTTTTATCTTTTTTTTATTAGAAATCTTATACATCAGATACAGAGAACACAACAACACTACTTCCTCGGGCAACATTAACGCAGACTGGCGTGTGTGGACAACCCATATTGATTTAAACAAAGTCTCCAGCAGCATTCTCGCCGTTCATCAACAACGTTGATCTACTGTTGCTAAACAAATGTTTACCATGAATACGAGGCTTAAGGGACTTACTAGAGAATGGGCAGCAGCGTTCTCTAAGCATTTGACCACCATACTGCGATCGCCAACCCGCCTGCAAGCGTGGCGATTATGGCAAATCCCCCACTTTTGGGGGAGGCTTATGTCCAACAGTGGACGTCTTTCGGCTGATAAGATGAGTGTTAGTGCTATTGATAATTTACTATTTATAATATCGTCATGATCCTAGCCATTTTTCGCCGTAAGTTTTCATCAGCTAGACTAAACTTCAAATAGTCTAAATTCATAATTTTAAGCTATCTTCAACCTTGGGTTCCAGCCTAATCTCATAATAATGATGTACTGCTTACTAAAACAGAATTCTTGACGAAACGCCTGCTATCTGATTTACACCACTCATTTATTGTCATTTATTATTCCAATTAAAAGCGTTTTCGTCTATTTATCACAAGTAGCTCCTAGCTGATAGGTACGCTAATCGGTCAGATTGCTAATCTGCTATCTAGGATATTGCACTACGTACCTAATGCGATTTCTTAGTAGGTATAGGTATACCTACTAAGAAATCGCATTGTATATTAAAACATGTTCAAGGATTAGGTAATCTGTTGAACATGTTTCATTATATAACGTGTAACGGTAAGGGTATATACATACCAAGGACGCGGCTCCTTTGGATGATATCAAACGACATTGGAAGGGCTTTTTAATCCTATCTCTACATGTTCGGAAGTTATGAGAATTTTTTATACATTGATACCAGAAACCGAACTTTTCAAATTGAAATAAACACATCACGTGATATTGGCAAGTAACGTGGAAAGTTATTGACCTACGTAGTGCGGTGACATGCTTGTTATGATTTGAATTTAAGAAATATATTAAATCGAATATTGGTATCAATTCTTAGAGTATTTTATTTTGAGCTGAAACTATGTATGTTCTATACCAGCTGTTATCTTTAGTGCTTAAGGATAACAATAGGGTTTCTGTTACACCCTTTATAGGCGTATAGGCATATTTGCAATTTTTTTCACTAATATTTGAGTTTTTCTTATCACTACATATAAAACAAAGTCCCCCGCCGCGTTGCGCCGCGATTTTCATGCGATTTTCACCAATAAACAGATGATTTATGAGGAGGAAGGTTTAGATTGATATATTTTTAAGGTTTTGTGTAAATGGGGTAACGGGGACGAAGCCGCTGGCAAAAGCTAGTATTAAACAAAAAACGTAGCACTCCGGAGTGCCGACAGAAGTGAAAACTTGAACAATTACGTGTGTATTTTTTGAATAGTCAGATTAAAACACGTTCAACGTACGTTAAACGTTCTTCGTTCGTACATTCGTGTTATCAGTGGTGTCGGTAATAGTGTCTCGAATTCAATTGCTTTATCCCATCTCAAAAAATGCCCAACGCGCTTAAAGAAGTTATCACTTAAAAAATAACGCGTAGTTACTTAATACGGAGTTGTAAGTACGTGTGTAGGAATAATTAAAAGGATATTGACAAAGGACAGAGAATATATCATGTATGTGTATACTTAGCGGGATGTAATACAATACTGTAAGCATACCTGTTGCTTCTGTTTTTTTGGTGCACCTACATCAACATTATTTCAGCCCAAAGACGTCTACTGCTGGTCATAGGGGTCCCCCAAGCTCCGCTACTTTGACCGGTTCTGTGCTTCCCGCATCCAGCCAACTCTCCTGCGGCCCTCACAAGTTTTTTTAGTTAGTTATTCAAAATTGTTCGCTATGTCCTTGTCGATAGGTCTAACTATCAAAGTTAAAGTATTTATTTCAATAGGCACGTAACAAGCACTTTTGAACGTCAACATCGTCATCACCATTCTCCTGGACATATCCCAATTTATTTGGGGTCGGCGCAACATGTCTAGAATGGATTCTAGTCCTCGCTTCTAAAAGGGGTAGTTTCGTATGGAGAAACATGTCCAAGAAACTCCACCGTTGCTCTTTTAAAATGTTTAACAATACTTTGTTTAAATTTTTTTTCGTTTTAATTTCTGTTTTATTATTATTATTTTTTAATTACAGACGCTTATAATGTGCACGTCTTTTTACATCGTTCTCATATTGATAATTTCAACATAATGATGTAACCAACTTTATGTAACAATATCATGGTTTCAAAACAGTGTCTATGGAGTTTCTTGCCCGTTCTTCTCCATAGGTACCTACTACGCTTTGGAATGGGCAACTAGCTTCATCTTTCTCACTCACCGACCTTGACAATTCAAAAATACCTGTAATTGGTTTATTTGAAATAAATACTTTGAGTTTGAGTTTTGTATACATTATTTATATAATTTTAAGTGAAGACATCTAAAATAAAATTATCATACCACAATCTGTAAAAAGAATTAAAATGATGCAATGATAGAGATACAATAACTACATTACAGATACATGGTGTTCATTTTAATTTCAAATATTGTAAAAGTAAGTATACTATTTTCATAAAATTGTAACCAGTAATTCGTTACAGTATCACCCAAAATAGGCAGAGATACGAACTAACGTTGTTAGATAACTATTTTACCAACAAGTCCTGGTTTCAAAGCTCCCCCAAAAATCAATCACATTTGCACATCAAATAATAATGGCGAATGAAACCGGTTTTGTGTTCTAAAGGAGGGTAGGATAAATACGTCCAAAGCTTGGACCTCTTTTGTGAGATGTCTTGGTGGAGTAACAATTGACATAAGTACGAAGTTCTAAGTGGGATCCAGAAGGGAATGTTTTGGACTGCGTGTTTTGTAAATAAAGACTGATATACGCAAAGGTTCGTATCTGTATTAATAAACAAATTAATTTCGTAGTAACGTAAAGTTATAATTTTATAGTAATGGATTCTAGCGACCAGTGCGCCTCACACAGTTCTTACTACAAAATTTTATCCGAATCCGTTCAGCCGTTTTTGCGTGATCGAGTAAAAGACATCCAAACATCTAAATATACAAACATCTATCATTATATTATTTTATCTACTATTATGTTTGTATGCCAGGACCAAAAACTAGTTAAACATATTTCAATATTTGTTAATTAATGCTATACTTGGCATACTATATTATTTATATTAATGACTTGCCTTACCTCATAAAGGATAATCATGATATAGTGTTGTTCGCGGATGACACTTCACTTTTGTTTAAACTTAAACGTCAGCAGCTGGTTAATGACGATGTAAATAGCGCAATCGCAAAAGTAGTTCACTGGTTCAATGTTAATAATTTACTTCTTAATGAAAAAAAAACCAAATGCATTAAGTTTACGCTACCTCACGTTAGGCAGGTGAAAACTAGTGTGTTGATAAAGGGCGAAGAATTGAATCCTGAAGATAGCGCTGTATTCTTGGGCTTAACTTTGGATGCCAAACTTCAGTGGGGCCCACATATAGATAAATTGTCGAAAAAGCTAAGCTCTGCAGCTTACGCTGTTAGAAAAATTCGTAATTTAACTGATACAGAGACAGCCCGTTTAGTGTACTTTAGCTATTTTCATAGTGTAATGTCGTATGGTATTCTGTTGTGGGGAAATGCCGCCGACATTCAGACTATCTTTATCTTGCAGAAAAGAGCTGTTCGATCAATTTATAAATTAAGTCCGAGACATTCTCTCAGAGATAAATTTAAGGAGATTAATGTAATGACTGTGCCTTCACAGTATATTTTTGAAAATCTTTTATATGCCCATAAAAATATTAAATTGTTTAAAAAATACAGTGATATCCATAGTATAAATACTAGGAACAAACACAAATTTGTTGTACCATCAACAAGGCTCAAGAAAATAGGTGGGTCATTCAGATGTCAATGTATACGCTTTTATAATAAACTTCCAAGGATGTTCAAGATCTAAGTATCAATAAATTTAAATCATTCATTAAACGTAAGTTGTGCCTGAAAGCCTTTTATACTGTTAAAGATTATGTTGAGGACACAAAAGCTTGGGATTGACTTGCTCCAATTTTTACATACTAAATGTTGTTTTTTTTTTTTTTTCTTGCATACTTATACTCTGACATTTGATAATTATTTTATACACTTTGACATGAATATTTACTTTAGAAGTATAATATTATTTTTGTTTTAATTATTGTGAATGTAAGGACTATTTGGGTCATTTTTTGTTTGTTTTTGTGTTTCATCTCTTTCTCAGCTAGTTTTAATATTAATCTGGCAGTTTGAGTATTTTATGCGGCCTACCCAAATGTCCTGTCTTTGGTATTGTTCGTCAAATCGTTGAGCTCCTCAAGTTCTGAGTTGAGCTGTATGATTACTGACAAATGCGTGCACTGAATGGACAGGTCCACTCAATCTGTGTGGTTCTTTCTTCAAAAGACCATTTCAGACACCGATCCAAATGGTCTTCACATGATCTGACCAAGATTATGTCTGGACTTTAAAAGAGACTGTGACCTCTGAGTTTGTTTCGGCCTTTCTTCTCAGAGTAGTCAGATAGGAAACGCCGACCTCATCTAGTTTAAAAAAATATGATTGACGTGTAAAAGTGTTTGTACAAACCTACTTACAGAAATAAAATCATTTATCATTTATCATTTATCATTTATATTCTTATTACCTATTAAGTAACAAATACAGAAAATAATTTAGTAAATTTTTGGCTTTAGTTAATTAGCAGAGATGGGCCGACTATGACTTAGGCCGACTAGCCGTCTAGTCGGCCAAGCCGATCATTGATTTTGGTTGAGTTTGGGTGACATCGGCTATGTTCAAAATGGCAAACCTACTTATTGCAAATTGTTTGCTATAGAGTTTCTTCTTTTTTGTTAGAAGTATTAATTAATTTTACTTTCGGTATTTAATTTCTGGATCCAAGTCCAATTAATTAATGGACCAAACGAAGGGTTCCTATTCCTTAATATCCTAATTTCCTGATTGCACTGAAAGTAAACTGTAAAACTGATTCTATAATAACAAAATATAACAGTAAAGATTTCAATTTCATTTCAATCACCGTCTTTTAAATTATTAAGCATATTAATACGAGTAAAAAATGGGCCGCTAATCGGTGGCTTTAGCCGACTAGTCGCCGACTACAAATATGGCCGACTAGTCGGCATTCCCGACCAGTCGGCTACTAGTCGGTACATCACTATTAATTAGTAACAATTTTAAACAATTTTTTGGGTTTTATATCTGGAATTTGTCAATAGCAGCCCGGAGTCTGGATTTATGCCCAGTTGATGGCAATATGCTTAAAAATTTTAAACCTCTATTACATGGGACTTAAACATAATTGGCGAGATGCGGGTGTACTATAATAGTTACACCTCTGCACAACCCTTCGGGGAAACCTTTGTTTCCCCGAAGGGTTGAGACGTTATGTATTTTTTTTAATAATAAGTCCAGATTCCAAAAAAAAGGGAAAATACAGCAACAGGTGAGAGAATATTCTATTCTATAACATAAACATATAATCACGCCTGTCATCACCGAAGACGGCACGGGTAAACCATTTGAACTGAAAACCACAAATATTAAAATAAATTATTCGTGCATTCCCACAATTTATTTTACCTACAGTATTGTATAATATAAATTGCATGCCTACAAATTAATTTTAGTTACACTATCGAAATTTTCCTCTGAAAACATCAACTTTATAGGTATGGATGGCACTTGTTTGTCAAAATGCAATTGCGTTCATTGTTATTTCAGAGCAAAAACGGCACGTGTAATGATTAATTGTTATGCGCATAGCTAAGTTTATCTGCACTGAGGTCATTGCCATTTGGCTGATCTCTTCCTCTCCAAATGTTTGTAGGTATAAACTTCAGTTGAATGCAAGCCGTCTTTCCTGCAATGAATCAACCAGTAGCTTCGAAATTAATAAAATATTCTTTGAGTTATTATTATTACTAGAGATCGGATATTCGCATGCATATTTACCTAAAGTAAATTTTTGGTTGTGAAAGTATGAAAGCGGCTTTTAAAAACATATTTTTATGCCAGGAACACCGGGAATCCATAACTAGTCAGGTGTATAGAAGCGACTTCTAAATTATTAGCATTGCAAAACTATTCACATACATATTTATTTAGAATTAATGTTTAAGCCCCGATGAAAACATATATATGTAGGTTGTAAGGGAGGGGGTGGTGTGTTAGTAAAAAAAATAAAATAAATAAATATTATTTCGATACAAAAGCGCATTCCATATTAGCCAACATCGCAACTTTAGGTAAATATGCATTCGAATATCCGATCTCTAGTTATTACAAAAGGATTATTCTTGATACACCATCACTAGATTGGTGGTTAGTGTGGTTAATAAAAACTCATAAACAGAAAAAATAAAACAACAAGCTTCAAAAACAAAATATACAACAAAATAAAAGTTCCGTAATTAAAGTTATTTTTCGCTTTGTAGGTTCACTACATAAATTCGTATACTTGTTTTGTAAACAACAGTGACAAGAAGTCAAATAGCGTCAACAATTTACACAAAGTGGTTTAAATACGTATTATCGCGGGTTTGCGGACGGCGAGTAATGGGTAGCTCGCTGTCCGGTAAGGACCAAGCTCGGGTCGACGGCGCGTTGTCTTCCACGCGCACCTCAAAGAGATGTCAGCACAAACTGGTGGGGCCCGCAAGGGCCGATGTCTGCCAGGGGTGCGGGTTGTTCGAAAGAGATACCGCGGCCCCAGGCACACAGACAACTGAGGGAACACAAGTGGGTTTTAGTCAGTAAAAGTCTGACACACCCTCCCGCTCTACCCAGAGCGGGAGAAGTTATTTGATGATTTCTCACCCAAAAACAAAAAAAAAACGTATTGTTAAAAGTAACTCAATAAATACCAAAGCACTCTTCACAATCTAAAATTCTGGGACCACAGTGTGAGCTTCCTCTACCAAACGAAAAGAGAATTTTCTAAATCGTTCCACAGTTAATGAAAATATCATTGAACATACATAAAAAATACACACAAACATAAAACAGCCTTTTTTTTGTAAGTTGGCTAAAAAAAATCTACCTTGCTTATAAGACCGACCGCCTTCACAGAATTACGAAACCTAAACATTCCCCCTCAAACCTAATTGAATGGAATTTTATTAACATTAAAAAAAAAAAGAAAACCACCCTTTTTTTTCAAAGTCAAAAAAAAGTCAATGAGGAAAAAAATGCATTGTAACCGAGAACCCTTTGAACGAAAACTTACAACTGCAAGCTTTCCAAACTCTTTCAAAGTCAAGGAAAAAATCGGTTGCGAAACGATAGGGTTGCCCGCTCCATGTTTTATTTTTGCTTTCTTTTGACACGTGCATTTTTCTCCCCTAATTGTTTGTAACATCTGAAAATTTTCTTGCTTCCGTATTTTGCTTCAAATAAAGCTATGATAAACTCAAACTCAAACCATTTATTTCAAATAAACCAATTACAGACACTTTTGAATTGTCAAGGTCGGTGAGTTAGAAAGATGAAGCTAGTTGTCCATTCCAAAGCGTAGGTACCTATGGAGAAGAACGGGCAAGATACGTGGTCGTTTGTTTGTGTATTAGAGAAGATCGCCAAACTCGTTCTTTTTCATGAAACTTTGTCATACTTATTAGGTACCTAATACTCAAATTAATTGGCAGGTGCATTTTATTGGAAGAGGTCGCATATATGTATGCACTGGCCTGTTACACATGCCTGTCACCGATTCAAATTAATATTGTTACGGCATATGTTTTTTATGAGCCTTGTCACTTGTGTAAAAATATTGACCACGAAATATACGAATTATATTATCAGACCACTGCTCGTTGTTGGATTCTGTTATCCATTAGGTTATGGGCCCAGAAGTGTGCTGGAGTTTTTTTTTTTTTTCTGATAGTGCGTATAATTTATATGAGTGGTTTGCTGTAAAACTTACGAAATTTTAATTATGTCAGCTGAAGTTGGTATAAGTGGTATCAAGAAGCTGAAAGGATCGTCCGACTACCCAAATTGGAAGTTCTTGGTGCGAAATTACTTGGAGAATAAAAACTGGTGGGGAGTAATTTCTACAGATGTAGCAAACGCTGACGTAGACCGGCAGGCACGAACGACAATATGTTTGTTGTTAGAACCAGAGTGCTTTACCCACGTCTACAATGCGAAGACTGCGAAAGAAGCCTGGAACAGCTTACAAAAAGCATATGAAGACAAAGGTTGGGGAAGACGTATACATATTCAGCGAGAGCTCTTCAGCTGTAAGTTAGAGAATTTCGATTCTATGGAAAGCTACATAAGCAAAACTACATTCCTGACACAACAATTGTCCGATATTGATGCTGATATTCCTGATGATTGGATCATATCGATTTTGCTGGGTGGACTAACCGCTGAGTACAGCCCTCTCATCATGGCTGTAGATAATAGTGGACAACAGATCACGTTGGAGCAAATCAAAACGAAATTGTTACAAGAAGGAAGTAGACAGAGTAAGTTAAATACAGAGTACGAACAAGCCTTAGTTACACGTAAAGTACAGAACGATGCAAGATCTAACACAAAAACTAACGATCGCAAGCAGAAATTCGTCTACAAGTGTTTTAAGTGCCACAAGCAAGGACACAAGGCGTCCGAATGCAAGGAGCGGATCAAAACCGCGAATATCTGCCTGAATACGAAGAAGGTGATACACAAAGATAAGTGGTATTTGGACAGTGGGTGCTCAAATCATATGACCCACGATAAAAACAAATTGTTGTCTTATAAACCTGAAAAGGGCAACATGAAGATCGCAGTAGCAAACGGCGAGAAATTGTTGGTGAAAGGACGAGGAAATGCTGAGCCACGAGTCAGCGAAAACGAAAAATTAATTTTAGAAAACGTTTTACATGTTCCTGATTTATCCATGAACCTTATTTCGGTGAGCGATTTGACCAAGAAGAATTATTGCATGAATTTTGACAATGGAGGTTGCATAATTCAAAATAAGAATCGAATTATTGCAAGATGTCAAGAGGTTGACGGAATTTATGAGTTGACAGAAAATAAAAATAACGTCGTGAATGTGACACTGTCAAAACAAAATGAAAATATTTCGAACATTTGGCATAAAAGATTAGCTCATTTATCGCGTAATTATATGAATAAAATGAAAGTTTTAGTAACCGGTATGGAATTTAAGAGTACCGATTTATGCGAGCCGTGTATTCCATGTATCGAAGGAAAGACCTGCAAAAGTCCCTTTAAACACCAAGGTACGAGAGCGAACGAGGTCTTACAGCTGGTTTTTAGCGACGTTTGCGGACCAATCGAGGAGCCGTCGTTCGGAGGTTCGAGGTATATTCTTCTATTTATCGACGATTTTACTCGGAAGACTCATGTTTACTTTTTGAAGAACAAAAGTGAAACTTTCGATAAGTTCCGTGAATACAAGGCGGAAGTTGAGAATGAGACCAGTAAATTCATTAAATGTCTGAGAACTGACAACGGCGCAGAGTACTGTAATAGTAAATTTAAATCATTTTTGAAGTCTGCAGGTATAAAACACCAGACGACTGTACCGTACACGCCGGAACAAAATTCTGTCGCAGAGAGAGCGAATCGGACTATAATAGAAAAGGCAAGAACATTACTCTCAGAATCGAACTTAAGCAAGAAGTATTGGGCCGAGGCTGTTAATACTGTTGTTTACCTAAAGAACAGAAGCCCCACGAAAGCATTGAATAATGCGGTACCAGAGAAGCTTTGGACTGGAAAAGATGTGGATGTCAGTCATCTAAAAATCTTTGGTTGTTTGGCGTACAGATTGATATCAAAACAAAAGAGACGGAAACTAGACATGAAGACGGAACCGATGATTTTTATTGGATATCCAGATAATCAGAAAGGTTATCGTCTGATGAATCCTAAGACAGGTGAAGTGAAAACTGCAAGAGATGTAAAATTTCTCGAAAACGTCTTTTTCCAAAAAGAAAACGTGGAAAAGTCGGAAGTTATCATAAACCTAAATACAGATTCTGTTCATGCCAATTTACCCAACAGATCTACAAGCAGATCGGAACCCTTGGAGGCTCACGATGATGTGTACCGTAATGCTATAGACGAGAACGTAGAAGTATCGGAGGAGATACAACCTGAGCCTGTAGTACCAGAGCAAGAGATTGACGTATTGACTGAAGAGGAAGTCACAATACCTGAATCGGAAAGAAGGTATCCTGTAAGAGAACGCAGACAAGTCGATCGGTATGGATGCAATGTTATGTATGCCAAGAGCAATCTTGATGATGATCCATTGACTATTAATGAAGCGTTGGCGAGACCCGATGGTGACTTATGGCAAAAAGCGATCGATGATGAACTTATGTCACTAAAGGAGAACCAGACTTGGACGTTGGTGGATCGTCCGATCGATAAGAAGCCTATCCAGTGCAAATGGGTGTTCAAAATCAAGAGAGATAGTGACGGCAAGGTAACAAAGTATAAGGCTAGATTAGTAGCAAAAGGTTTCACACAGGTACGTGGTGTAGACTATACTGAGACGTATTCTCCAGTAGTTAGAAGTTCTACTCTGCGAACGTTGTTCTCGCTAGCTGTTGAATACGGTTGGTTCATTGACCAATGGGATGTCACGACTGCCTTTTTATATGGCAAGATTAAAGAGGACATTTACATGCTCCAACCGAAAGGAGCAGTAGTCAAAGGTCAAGAAACCAAAGTATGTAAGCTGCAGCGTTCTTTGTATGGATTGAAACAAGCTTCGAATGCTTGGTTCAAGGAATTGGACAAAGAGATGTTGAACTCAGGCTTTGTACAATCAAAAATAGAACCGTGTTTGTATCAAAAGCAGCTTAAAAACAATAACAAGTTAATTGTTGTTATTTATGTAGATGACCTTTTTATCTTTGGAAATTGTGAACAAGAAAAGCAAAAATTAAAAACCGATTTGCTTGATAAGTTTAAAGTGAAAGATTTAGGCGCGGCTAGGCATGTTTTAGGCATGAGGCTGAGGAGAGATAAAGATGTTATTTGTCTAGATCAGCAACAGTTCATTTCGGAAATTTTGAATGACTTTAACATGACAGACGCTAAGCCAGTTTCAACCCCAATGGAAGTCGGCATGAAATTAGAAAGATCGACAAATTCCCATAGTAATCTGCCATATCAAAGCATACTAGGGTGTCTAAACTATTTAGCCTGTAATACGCGACCAGACATAGCACATGCGGTGAGTGTACTTTCACAATTTAATTCGTGTTATGACGAAATACACTTTAAATGTGCAAAACGGGTCTTAAGGTATTTGAAGGGTACGTCTAACCTTTGTCTTACTTTTAGGAAGTCGGGAGATTTGGACTTACGAGGCTATGTTGATGCAGATTGGGGAGGGGCACTTGATAGAAAATCTTTCACAGGATTAATTTTCAAGATAGGTAAAAATATAGTATCATGGGAGAGTAGGAAGCAAGCGACAGTATCCTTGTCCTCCACAGAGGCAGAGTACGTAGGATTGAGTCTAGCTTCGAAGGAAGCTCTTTATTTACGTAGTTTACTTAACAGTTTGACAGCTGTGGATAGTAAAGCAGTAGTAATTTATAATGACAATCAGTCGGCGCATAAAATTGCAGCTAACAAAATGATGCATAATAGGACAAAGCATATAGATATCAAGTATCATTTTATTCGTGAATGTGTACTAGCTAACAAAGTTGAAATAAGGTACATGTCAACTGATATGATGATAGCGGACATCTTAACTAAAAGTGTTCACAGCCCGAAGCTTAGAGAATTTTTAAAGGATTTATCCCTGTCAAATTATTCTATTAAGGGGGCGATGAGTAGTTAGACGTTTTGACGTTTTATGTTCTTTTTTGTGCTTTGTGTAATAGATAATTTAGTTTCGTTATGCATACTTTATTTTGTTAGATTTCTTCTGTTTTTGTATTCTACTTTTGGGTACAGCGTAGTACAGTCGGACACAGAAGTGTTGGTGATTTATTTAATTTTATGTACCGAGTTCTGACAAGTACAGAAGTGATCATACGCAGCGTAACTATATTAAGGGGGCGTATTGGAAGAGGTCGCATATATGTATGCACTGGCCTGTTACACATGCCTGTCACCGATTCAAATTAATATTGTTACGGCATATGTTTTTTATGAGCCTTGTCACTTGTGTAAAAATATTGACCACGAAATATACGAATTATATTATCAGACCACTGCTCGTTGTTGGATTCTGTTATCCATTACATTTCCCTCACAATACTTATTGATATGCGTAAGCGTAACGAGGAATACCTTTCATTATCTGTATCATCATCATCTGCCTAGCCCTTTCCCAAATATGTTGGGGTCAGCTTCCAGTCTAACCGGATGCAGCTGAATACCAGTATTTTACATGGAGTGACTGCCTATCTGACCTCCGCAACCTAGTTACTGGGTAATACGATACCCCTTAGTAAGACTGGTTGTTGGACTTTCGGGCTTCTGACGACCCGTAATTAATGTCAAAGATTTACATATGACAGCCGGGACCAATGGTTTAACGTGCTTCCCGAGGTACGGAGGGGTCTTGGTATGTAAAGATGGTCACCCATCCACGAACCGACCGCGGCAAGCGTAGCTTAACCTGATCGATCGAAACGTGCAGCTATTGTTACTTAGCCAAGCTTTTCATTATCTGTATCATGCAGTTTAATTTTATAACATCCATTACTCAGAGATACACGCGGAAACTAGGACCAGCGCCCTAATTGCGTTACACACTATAAATAACAATCTAAATCATTTTGAAGGATATTGCTAATTCATTGCTTTATACGTGCGCTAAATTTAACTGCTCAACAACGCAAATAACGCAATGAATGTTGTCGAACTGGCAAAATGAGAACCATTACTACATTTAAAACACGGGTAAAATTGTCACCCTTACTTTGGCTTTGTGTTAATTTTGTACACAGTGAAGTGAAGCTCATAAGAACCTTTTTTTCTAGCAAAAAAATCGTGTTGCATCCATCGATCACTAATAAAGGTTGCATCACCTTATAAAAGAAAGCTAGGCTAGGATCGTTAAATCGATCATAGATAATTAGAATTCACAAACTGTAAAATCAGAATATTGATTAAGGTGAAATATAAATTGTTTTTATGGTCATTTGTAGAAAATCTTGCACACACAATTTCTACGTTGATAGCGAGCAGCGTCGGAATGTACGGAGTTAGCATGCTAGTATAAACGTAATATCTTATTTGGCACTGTGTTATCAGGAAAATAAGCAGAACTTACATCGCTAAAGTTTGGAACAAAAGAATTGAAATACGCAAAAAAAATCGCATAAGTAGTTATTAAATGCTGGTCGTCCTTATAGGTCGAAACTTGCAAACAAGCAGTAAGCAAGCTGTTGACGAGAGTAGAACTTACGACAAGAGAGCTCAGTAAATGAAAATAACTCCTTACACAGAAAAAGAACTAACGTAAAGAACGAACTAACTTGTGTCCATTGCAGTGAGAAAATCTTTCATTTGGTAAATGGCATTTACTGTAAAGCTACGGTTTCCTGTGACAGCGGTGGCCGCCACATGACGGTTGACATAAAAATGACGCTAACGGGTTTGACATTACGGTGTCAAAAACGATCTCTAAGAAAACACCAAATTACTTTCATAAATAACGTTTCAGTTACGTCATTCGTCGGCAAATTGCGGACGCTATGTAACGGCCATCTCTATCCTAAGAACATCTTAGCATAAACCATCTTAATTTCAACATGATTGATTTATACAAAGTAGTTCAGAGCATTGTCGTTGCATGTCATCTAAATATACATACACACAAATAAATAAAATTGAAGTGTCTGTTTTAGCTTTTCACTAAATGCATGTGAAAGTATTTACGGTGCTTATAAAAATAAAAAAAACAGAGGGGCTTGTGGCTAAGTAACAACAGCTGCACGGGTCGATCGATCAGGTTAAGCGACGCTTGCCGCGGTTGGTCCGTGGATGGGTGACCATCTTTACATACCAAGACTCCTCCGTGCCTCGGAAAGCACGTTAAGCCGTTGGTCCCGGCTGTCATTTGTGGATCTATGACAGTCGTTACGGGTCGTCAGACGCCCGAAAGTCTGAAAGCCAGTCTCACCAAGGGGTATCGTGTTACCCAGTTACTGGGTTGTGGAAGTCAGATAGGCAGTCGCTCCATGTAAAATACTGGTATTCAGCTGCATCCGGTTAGACTGGAAGCCAACCCCAACATAGTTGGGAAAAGGCTAGGCAGATGATGATGATGATAAAAATAAAAAAAACAGCTGATCTCGGAAGCTGCTGGACCTATTTTAAGAGACTACCATTGGCAGATATCTGATGTTATAAAGTATAACTTTGGGTACTTTTATTTTACATAAAATAATTCGGGTTTCACGCAAAAAAATAAAAAAAATCCATTAAATCCAATATATTGTTTTCATAGATGCATGCAAACGGACACAGCTAATACGAAAATAAAATTAAAAAACTAATGCATCATTACTAATACAGCACTTTTGTCCATCACGCTTCTTCATCATACTCCCTGTAGATTGAGTCTGGCTCAAATGATACACGAACATCTAGTACAAAAGCCAGGGCTTCACTGATGTTTATAAATAAATAATCGGAATTTAATAACACAATTGTATATTTGTTGAATATTTTTTTTACTCTTCTCCTTCACCTACATCCTCTTTTGTCTTTTATACGAATCCTGCAAATGAAAATCCACGTACACAGTCCAAACGCATAGTCCCAAGATTTGGGGCCCTCATGAGACCGGTCTCAGAACTAGTTGTTTGGCCTTCGAATCGCGGAAGGTTTCTACTGCGGCCCCGCAACTGATGCGACGTGAATGGGTTCAAACTACATTTTTTATAACTGGTATGTTATTGGCAAAATGGCCGTCTTGATATAAATATTGATATTTGAGACGGTTTTTGTTTTATTAAATGACAGCTAACAAACTGCCCCGGCTTCGCACGGGTTTTATGTTTCGAAATAAGATAAAAGTTCCATTATTATCATTATCTGCCTAGTCTTTTTCCAACTATGTTGGGGTCGGCTTCCAGTCTAACCGGATGCAGCTGAATGCAAATATTTTACATGGAGCGACTGCCTATCTGACCTCCACGTTCCAGTTACTGGGTAATACGATACCCTTTGGTAAGACTGGTTGTCAGACTTTCGGGCTTCTGACGACCCGTAACGGCTGTCAAAGATCCTCAAATGACAGCCGGGACCAACAGCTTAACGTGCTTCATTAGGCACGGCGAGGTCTTGGTATATAAAGATGTTCACCCATCCATGGACCAACCGTAGCAAGCGTAGCTTAACCTGATCGATCGACATGTGTGGCTGTTATTACTTAACCACAAGCCCCCTCCTTTATTATATGTTTGCTATATTAATGTTTCAATATACACATAAACCTTCCGGAACAAATTCTTTAAATGACGGTTAAAACCTTATCAAAATCCGTTGGATAGTCTAGAACGACAACGTCACCCGGCCACACAAACAGACACGGTGAGCGACTTTAATTTATAACATGTATATTTAGATTTTAGTTTATTTTAAATTTAATTTTTACAAGGATGTTTGTGTGTGGTTTGGTTTTGCATTTTAAATGTGCAAATGCTGTTTAATTGGTCGACGAGGCAGGTTTAGTATGCAAAGTTGTTCAAATAGAACTTTAATAATTTACATAATAAATTACGTTTTTCTTTATTTTTTGTTCAAAATAACAATGTCATTCAGAAATAGTGAAGCACTTCCTGAAATAAATTATATGGCGACGTTTAATAACATCTAAATAAATGGTTACGACTAAGACAGGACCACAATTACTCTTCTCTCCTACCATACTTTAATATAAAAAATGTGAAAGTTTCTATGTTTAGATGTTTGGATATTTCTTACAATCACGCTGAAACGGCTGAATGGATTTGGATGAAATTCGGCACACAGATAGTTTGTAACTTATAGAATGACATATAGGATACTTTTAATCCCGCTAGTAGGTACGTTCCCGTGGGATAATTTTCGAACTCCACGCCGGCGTGGCCGCTTGCAAAAACTAGTATCATAATGAAAGAGGAGACACAGACCATGCAGAGGAATTGTTGAGATTCTGCACAACCTTTTTCTACAAAACATAACATCACGCCATGCATACCCCGAAGTGTTAAGCAGAGGTGCACCTATTTTCGCCAGTTAAGTTTAAATCCCATGTAACAGAGGTGGAGCCTATTGTCATCAATCGAGCACAAATCTAGACTCCAGACCGCTACAGAAAAACTCCAGCAGGCTTAGCACGAGCACGCATTTGTCGACGGAAGAATAAACATGACTATTAACTAAATGATGTACAATAGGAGAAGATAGACATGATTTTCTATTAATTATCACAGTTATGCGTTCTAAACGAATCATGATTTTGTAGATAATCGTATATACTTTGTGGCCGTCGAGTAGAAACTTTGTTATCAGCGTAATTGTGACAGTTTGGGAAGAAATATTCTTTAGAAATAGTCTACATTTATAAGGATCTAGACAAAGATCGTTAGAAATGAAAGACAAAATGACAGATTGTAGATGGGTATCTACGGTGCGATGTCAAAAATGGAGAAACAAAATGTCACTTTGTATTGAAAAAGCACTGTCCATTCTTCGTAGAAATAGAAAGCGTCAATGTATGAATAGAAAGCGTCAGATGGTATAACCCAATAACACTTTGCCCGATCTAGGAATCGAACCCAGGACTTTATGCTCAACGATAGCTCTTGCGACCACTAGATCAATGAGGCACCTTCTTCTACAGTAGCTTCTTCTACGAACTACACCATAAAATATTCATCTCGATTACCCAATCAAAAGGATATTAGTTTGCCTAAGATAAACCGACACTTTATTAATATAACATGAAAAAACAAAGTGACATGAATCTTAATCTTAATAGTAATCCTCTAATAAACTCGCCTCCTAATTCAATATTTATGACACCTATAGTACAGTACAGTTTGACATATCTGAAATTATTAATTCCGTGAAAAATACGAAATGCGCTGGATATGACGACATAAACACAGAGGTAATAAAAGCCACATCTGATATCGTTGCACCAATACTCAGCTACATTATCAATGGTAGCATTGAGACAGCATATTCCCAGAAAAATTGAAAATCTCAGTAATTAAACCATTACATAAAAAAGGCGATAAGCAAGATCCCAGCAACTATAGACCAATCGCGCTCATACCGGTATTCTCAAAAAAAATTGAAAAAGTAATACAAAACAGCTTATATTCATTTCTAGAAACTAACAAAATCTTGGTTAGCGAACAATATGGTTTCAGGAAAAATAAAAACATTGACTCTGCTATCTACAAACTTGTTAAACACGCTCTAACTAATGTTGACAATAGAACTCTTGTAGTTGCATTATTTATGGACATGTCAAAGGCATTTGACTATGTTAACCATAAAATACTGATAAAAAAGCTGGAAAAATATGGAATTAGAGGCAATATCCTTGAACTTGTCAAATCATATCTGACTAATCGAGAACAAATTACATACATAAATAAAATCTGCCCCTATACAAGAACTGAAAAGACTTATGTTTCCACACATACAAAATGCATATTTGGTGTGCCGCAGGGCGGTATTCTTGCTCCTTTTCTATTCATTATTTATATTAATGACATGCCTAAAACTATTAATAATCCAATGATTTTAGTAAAGATGATGTGACATTCGAAAAAGAAATAAACGACAACTTAAATGATACAATAACTTGGCTAACCGAAAACACCTTAAAAATAAATCTTGCAAAGACAAATTACATTTCATTTGAACAACAAACAAACAATAAAAAACCGGATATTCGTTACGGTCACAAAACTATCAATGAAGCAGGACACACTAAATTCTTAGGTATTTGGATAGATAAAAATATGAACTGGAAAACACACGTTGAAAATACGTGCAAAAAGCTTAGCCAGTATTCATATGCTCTCCATTAACTAAGAAAAGTGTCAAATCGGGCAACTTTATTAATGGCGTACCACGGGTATGTTGCATCTACTTTACGCTACGGGATTATATTTTGGGGGAACACGCCGGACAGAGAAATGGCGTTCAAAGCCTAGAAGCAATGCTTATGAGCAATGTGTGGCACACAGCGCACAGAAAGCTGTAAACCACATTTTCAACAGTTCCAGTTATCAACATTCCCGTGTCTTTATATATATGAAGTGGTTATCTTTGTCAAAGCAAATCTACGACATCATAAAAAAAGCAGTATTTACAAAAAACATTTTGGGCATGGCACCCAAAATATACAATAAGTTGCCAAAAAGTATCAGTAGACCAATTCAAATTAGGTTTGCACGAATTCCTAGTTGCAAAATGTTACTATTCAATCAACGATTATTTAAATGAAAGATGACTGATTTTATCTGAAATGGCACCACAAAGTATTATGATTATTTAAATTTTGATTTGACTTGTGTATTTTTATTTTGAGCTTACTATTTTTTTAAGTAACTCAAATATAATGTATTCTAGCTGTATAATTATTTAATGTTGTGATTAGTAATTAGTATTAAAGATTAGTAAAGACATAATTATATTAATTTGCACACCTCATTAGATTATAATACAATGAACCTTTTATACCTGTAACACCTTTTTAACATGTATTATGCAAATAAATTATTTGATTTGATTTGATTAACATCTTCACTGGTGGTGGCTCCTAATAAGAGGGCCTAGACAAAGTGACGTTCCATCAGCGATAATGATGATGGAAGAGTCTAAAATGTATGGAACTGCTATGCACTACCAAAAAGCTTAATGTCCATTTTGTTTAAAGTCGTTGTAGGCTATAAGGCACATTAAAACAGAATTAAATTTAAGAATTATAATGATTATTTTATAAATTATAAACATTTATTTGTTATTTTATTTACTTATTATTATTTTTATTTATTACGTATAAAATATTTATTATTTATTATCTTTAAGGTAAGTTTTTTATTCCAATAAACAAAAAAAAATCTGCTATTTCATAGAAAAGTGCAAAACCTACGCGGTCAAAATGTATAGAACAGCTGATATACTTTTGTATTTTCGACGAAAAATTTCTACGCTGGGGACTCTAGAATGATATGCTGAATTCTTGGTTACAGTTTGCGCACTGGATAAAAATGTATCCTGTATACTTACTTTCATTATGCATTTAGTAAAAAGCTGTTAAGTATTTTGACATAACAAACTGACAGCTTCAATTTTGTTTATTTGTAGTATGTATGTAAGTATAGATATAAATAAAAAAATCAGCATTGCCCGGCCAAAGAATCTTGAAAAGAGCCAGCCTTTTGAGTACGTTACCTTTGATAACGATGCCGACGAACTTTTTGGTGCCTTACGATTATTTTCTTTTTTCTTTAACATATTATTATTTTAAGAGCAGTAGTTTTTAAATGATATAAATATCTATACAAATTAATTAATACATTTCTTGGTATAGATAATACAAACAAGAAATTTCATCCAGACGAAGTCATGGTCAAAAACTAGTATTTCATAAATTGGTCACATAGTTAAAGTAGCTTCAATATCCTACTTTTATTATAAAAAATGTGAAAGTTAGTGAAGATGTTTGAATATTTGTTACTCAATCACGCAAAAACAGCTGAACGGATTTGGATGAAATTTTGCACACAGAGAGTTTGTAATCTGGATTAACATATAGGGTACTTTTTATACCGGTATAACGGTTCCGTGGGATAAATTTTCACCTCCACGCTGGCGAAGCCACTGGCAAAAGCTAGTTTTTAAATAAAGTCATTAGCGTTAGTTAACATCTGTTTTACACATTTGTAACAACGTTTCCTGTTTCAATAATATACCATGATTGATTACCAAGTTAAGCCATTAAGAATTAAAATACAATGCATGCAAGGTCGGCTGGTTTCAATTATTCTATTTGACTGTTGTAGTTCAAATTAATTAAAGGGATGTAAAAAAAAAAAAAAAAAAAATTATTCAAATTAGGCTGAGACTCGCAATTTTCGAACATCAAAATTACATAAGACAGTCCCCCAAAACGCCCGTCATTCACCACTGCCTAGTGCTTTAGCTGGGAAGACGAAGTGGCGCAACAAACTCCCCAGCAGCACAGCTGTCTTTTTAGTTAGATAGACTTGATTTTATACATAGTTAGGCAAAGTAATCAACATTACGAGACACAGAACATTAATTAAATATTTTGTCATATGTCAGCTAGCCATGCCAATATACCAATAAATAAAATGAAAACTTGACTCAAGCACAAAAAGCAAAAATGTAAAAATATCAGAATATCAAAATAAAAGCTTCCTGGGAAAAGGGCGTGATAGCTTACATATGCAATGCTGGAGTATGTTCAATTGTAATTTATAATTGATAATCATACTGGTTTTATGACAAAACAGGATAGCTATTTAGTTAAAACAAGTCATAACATTGAGAATAGTTTCGGGTGACATATTTAATTGAATAAAAAGTTTTTTTTTAGTGGTTTTGAAAATGGCTGTGGTGGGTGGGTGGTCTCATTGCAAGATACCATCATTGATTTGTCATATATGTTTAAAAAACACCTCTTTTATAATGAAATTATTAAGGCTGGCTATGCCAACATTTATTAGTAACCAATTTATTGAATCTAGATTTCTCACAAAACACTGCCTTCTATTCTTATTTCTTTTAAATATTCATTTTATTTCACTTAACTGCATTATACATGAAGATTGCAAATATTTTTTGCACGTATGCAATTTCGTAGCACCGCTACGTCTCGTAGCCATATCGTAGCTGCATTGCTACGCGGTGCATCGCTGCACGTAGCGCATCTCGTAGACGTCTACAGAATGCGTTTCGTAGCGATCGATTGCTACAAATTCTTTTAAATTTTATGATTTAGCACGTTAACTGCGTGCGAATTCATTTATTTCATTCCCAGTAGTTTAATACATAATTTTCGCATTTGAAAACACATTTAAATGACATAAAATATTACGCCTAGCATAGAATAATTATATTAAATACTAATTGCGCATAATGAAGCTGTGTTGTACGCATGCGCGAACGTCGTGACATAAGATGCGCGTGAGAACGCTCCCGGCTAACGAACTCGCGTCGCTGGTTTATTTTCATTCCTATGTTTTGGCCAGTGCGATAGCGCAGTTGTCGAAGATGAAAGAAATGGTGGATAAGGATGACTGCTCCCTTTAACCTAATATAAAACAGGGTTCCTTAATATTAATAATGTACTTATTGTAGTCAGATCTTGTTGTCCTAAAACTTCGTTACTTCCACGGCGTCGTCGGAATAATAATAGTAATTTATTTATTTTATAGACAACATACTTAACTTAAGCAAAAAGTCTTCTACATAAATTGTCATGTAGACAAAATATTTAATGATTATTTTAGCCAGGCAACACATATTTGTTAAGGGGAACTCCAGGAAGAGTGGTATCTAATTAAATAGTTTTATGGTATCTTCTTGGCGTTCCTCTGCCAATTTATTTAAAACTTTCCTGCTGTTATAAGAAAAATATATATAGCACAATACAATAATAAAGAGTTTTTGGGAATTCATAGATGATTAGGCATACAATTTCATAATTCGTTTTATTATGTAATGTTATTTCGAAAAGCAATAATCGAGTGTTTCTATTTATATTTTATTGTCATAAACATTTATTTAATAAGAAGTTTTCCTTGTGCAATTTATTTATAACAGCAATACAAATAGTTACAAACTGACAATAAATAATTGAAAGTCTTTTTATTTTTTAAATTAAATTCCTATTAAATTATATTAGGTAGAAAATAAATTGTATCTAAGCCAGAAAAGTAAGTATTTTATTATTATTTAAACATCTATATTAACAGACTAACAGTGTTTTTTTATAAATAAATGTATTGTCACCTACTTTTACAAGTCTAACATAATAGCGAAAACCGCAATATCAGAAAATATTAATTTACTTTTATTTTTCCTTGAATTCTAACAACAAGGCTATAACGTTACAATAGAATGTAATAGAACAAAAAGTCGTCAAAATAATGAAGTCGTAGCTTAAATAACTAAAGCACTAGGTATTACATAAGACACTCAGAAAGCCTGACAGAACGCCTCCATTACAAACAAATCTCTCCTGACCGATCTCTGAACATTTAAGACAATGACAAGACCCCGATCCCTATTAAAGTAAATAGGTACAGGTTGTAAACACATAACAACTTGTAGGGCACCTCAGACACTTGTTATCACGATAACGAAGTTAGGTACAACACATCAACCTTGAGAAGTACATACCCATTGTCTCAATAATAATAAATTCTTATCCGACCTCAGTTTAATCTAAGACGCTGCTAAAATAGTACGCACTCAGACGTACACTAAACACATGTTCTATAGAACCACAGTCTAAAATACTCTTTCTGCTAATCCTTTTCAAATGCAAGAGCAATAGAAGTTTCCTTTGTTATTTTTTTAGCATGTGACAGTGTCATTTTTAAACGATGACTAGATCGAATCAAACAAAGAAATAGGTATGCAATTTGACAGTTGAGTGAGCTTTGAGATTTTTTGTTGGCTATCCATTTCCTATGAGTTGTAATGCTAGATATTTAGATCTGTCCTGACTATTTTGACCTACTTAACAAGGAGTTCCTATAGCAGTAAGGTATCTGTTCCTATAAATGGAATGCTTTTGAGTTCAAAGGTAGTTACCAAAAAAGCCTAAGCTTAATGTTGCTGAATTTGAAAGCAACTATTATACATACTTGCCATCAGTTTGTTTTCTGCAGTTTTAAGGTCAAATTAATAGAGAAGTATTCCCGTTTCAGCACCAATTTTTAGAGCACCTATGCCTTGAGCACCAAGGTATTCCCATACCTTTGGTGTTCAATGCATAGGTGCTCTAAAAATTGGTGGTCACACGGGAATACTCCAAATTTTCGTAATTTGAGTGAGAAAAGAATATTTTACTCTTTTGCTGGAAACCACAGAGTATGAAAACACAACTGAGTAAAACTTTTTTTAAACAAATTGCATCGTGATTTAAAACAGACAGTGTTTGTGAAGCACTCGTGTCCGTAGGTATCGTTGATTCATAGCCTTCATATTTCAAGGCTTCCTCTGCGGTTTTCCTAAAAATCTGGAATGTTTTGTTGCTTTATTAACTTTGTGTAATTTATTGCCTAGTTAAATACAGGGTTTAAAGAAGGTGATACTTGATAAGGTTTGTCAACAGGATAATCTTGGGTTTTCTCTTTCGACTATTCGTTTTTCAATAATTCAGAAATAATCATATTTTAAAACTAGGTGAGGTCGGTGTTTCCTAACTGACTGTACAGAGAAGAAATACCGAAACGAATTTAAGAAGTAATATTCTCATAACTTTGTCAGATCGTGTGACCACCAAGCAGATTAGTTCAATGGTGGTCTTGAATAAGTGAAGAATGGGTAAGATGCAGGATGAGCGTGGAGCATGTTAGGAGATAGATAGATAAATCGTTTATTTGGTGTATGAAAAAGACATAACACAATAAACAAAGCACGATGAGATTAAAACTAATTACATGAAAGTACAAGGTGCCAATATACTAAGAAAAAAAAACAAAGAAATTAAGATGACATAAGTGTAGTGATGACACGTTAGACTATGACACAATTTAACATTCAAATTAAATAACGTGCGGTGGATTGCAAAAGTGAGGTGTGCGTCTCAAAGTTGCACCAAATGGGAGTCCAGCTCAGCATGTATCAGGCAAATGTACCTGACGCTGATATTCTGCTGGATCCCTGCCGTGACCTATGTTGAGGAGCTAGTCTCAACAAGTTCAGTCTACAACTGGTTGAGACTAGCTCCTGGGTATAACTTCTGTGTACGGCTAAAAAGCCGTTATAATGTTTGCTTCAAAGATCGCCATTATAATTTTAAGAATCCTACATACTTACCTCTGCCAAAATAAAAATCAGTCTGTTGGCAAATTTAGCTCTTCATTAGTACTTATTTTCTGATTACACTTATTGTGTCCTCCTACGAAGAGTTTATCTCAAGAGAATAAAAAACATCGTAGGAATGAGTGTAGCTTCAAGACATGAACTATGAAAAAAAATTACTTATCCTTTTACAAACTAACTTCTTAAAAAAATAGACGTGATTGTTACATTTTTAATTTTGATCACCCGTGATTTTTATTTATCTACCTACGCGTTCTGTGCCTCAGACAACACATAGCGTCTTGTGGCTTATTTTTGTCTATTAAATAAACCGCTGACTCGTTAAAAGTTAGAATGTTTTTTTCAACAAAGTAATGATATCTTCAAAGAATCTCACAAAGAAAACTGTTAAAGCAAAAAGGTGAGTACCAACAATAGAAGTGAAAATATTACCGAAAACGTTCTTTATACCAAAACTCAGAACGCGAGCCAAGAACCTCATAATTTCCTTCATCGATTTATCGAAAATAAACGTAAGAACTTGTTACATCGTGACGGTCTACTCAAATTATAGTACGCCTTTAATAACCAACGTTTTTGTGCACCGCCCCCTAGCGGACAACACGTGAGCCAAACATATGCAGAGGTCAATCAACCTCACATTATTATTGACAGCACTAGAACTTGCAGGGGACATACCATACACATTTAATTAATAATGAGGATTTTTCGATGCTAGAATTCTGTTTTACACCCACGGCCAATTTGCCTTGAGCTCCCTCGCCCCTCTGATTTGTTTGACTCTCAGGTATTTTAAGAGGGTTTTGTATAGTATGTAGGTGTCATGTTATGCTGGTCGCGTGGTGAAGCAACGCACTCTGTTGCTAAGGGCTTCGTTCACGCATAATTGGCCCCCAGCCGGTCGCAGGCTTACGTCATCGCAATGTGCGATCAGAATGTATAGAACGCCTCGCACCGATGCGATGAGAAGCCGAGAAGGAAGTTTTAAACAAACGCTCATAGTAAATAGAAACTTTGATGATTTTGTGTAAACTATAGAGTAGCTATAGGTAGGTACTTACTTGTATTTTTATAGTCTGATGCCCGTTTTCATTAAGTTTAGGCTACATAAATGTAATGCCTAAATGTTATTGCACTCGCATTTATTTATGCATTTCATTTAGGTGACGCTTTGTGTTGGTGAAAACGGTATCAGTCATTATCAATGTGTGTGAAAAGATAACTCTAAAACGACTGAACTTATTCAATTCGAGATAAGATTCTTTTTCCTCAATAATACTTGAAAACGAGTCGTTTGAAACGTGAGTGTAAAATAATAATACGCGTGTCATTGTCGAAGTAAATAAAGATTAGTTAAAAAATATGACTGAATTACGACACGTGTAAACGATAAGGCGCCTTTTGGGAAAAAAAATTGAATAGGTGTAATCTTATGCAGTCCTGAAGTAGGTATTTAAGTATCAAAATAAAGGAGCAGAGCAGACAGGCGCGACGTGACGGTGCGACGTGATCCTGCAAGATCAATTTCTAATTAGTTTTCAAAGAAATTGTTTTACTAGTGTCGCAAGGAGTTTGTCTGCCTTAAAGCTGTTTTTCATACCTTCTTCGTTGGGATGCAGTAGGTAATATCTACAGTATATTTGCTCATGCTGGGACGAGCCTATGTCCAGCTGTGGACTGCAACGAGCTGAGATGATTGGGTTGTACTATATCTCGTACTTATTTACCAACACAAAGAACTACGTACGCTAGAACGCAAGATCACGTATACAGGGTGACCTGGATTGTGACGCATGAATCCCCTACGTTGAAATTATTCGTTGGATTTTTTTTAAATTGTCTATGCCATGCGTTTTGACCGCGTAGGTATTGCAGTTTTCTAAGACACAGCATATTTTTTTTGATAAGCAACAAAAAATGTATACGCTAGGGGGAGAGGGGATATTTAATCATGCGCTGAATTAATGGTTTCACATTGGCAATAGATGTCCCTGCTATCCTGGAAACGGAGATTCAAGATGACTTACCTTGCATGCAACCTTGCATGCAAGGTAAGTGCAAAACGACCAAATCTGCAATCATAAAACAAACATTTTCCAGCATGCTCCCTGATGTGTGACTATGATTTTACGATATTATGAACCCTTGTATCACCATACATTCTTCACCGACTTCAAAAAGGGGAGGTTATCAATTCGGTATGTTTACATATTTTTTTAATGTATGTTCGGGCATACCTCCGTCATATACAGGGTGTAACAGAAACCCTATTGCTATCCTTAAGCACTAAAGATAAGAGCTGGTACATAATCACTATACATAGTTTCAGCCCAAAATGAAATACTCTAAGAATTGATACCAAATTTCGGTTTCATATGTTTCTTAAATTCAAATCATAACAAACGTGTCACCGCACTAAGTAAGTCAATAACTATCCACGTTACTTGCCAATATCACGATAAATCTCTTCTGAGTGATGTTTTTATTTCAATTTGAAAAGTTCTGTTTCTGGTATCAATGTATTAAAAATTCTCATGACTTCCGAACATATTATAGAGAAAAACCCTTCCAATATCGTTTGATATCATCCAAAGAAGCTGTGCCCTTGGTATGTATATACCCTTTCCGTTACACGTTGTATAGACGGATTTACAAAATTCTTTTTTCCTTCGAAAGGGGTTTATTCCGAAATAGTCCCATTTAAATATCATATAGATTCGATGATGAGTTTCGGAGATAGACAGCGGAACTCTTCAAAAAATAACAGCGCATCAACCGCGATTGCTGCTATCGCATTAATATGTATTATTTGATTTGATTGACTTTGAGAATACCCCAAGGATGATGAAATTTCGAATTGGTGTGGGGTAGGTATTATAAATAAAAAGTGAAAAATAAAAACTTTTTCCAAAAAAACCAAACGACAAAGTGAAAAATAACTTTAATTTCGGAAGGCGACAAAAAATTAAAATACATATCCACACTGTCTGTTTTT
Source organism: Polymixis lichenea (assembly GCA_949091785.1). Taxonomy (NCBI): domain Eukaryota; kingdom Metazoa; phylum Arthropoda; class Insecta; order Lepidoptera; family Noctuidae; genus Polymixis; species Polymixis lichenea. The sequence goes on from OX420937.1 coordinate 4,321,818, forward strand.
TTTTGAAAAAGTTTTTTTTAAAGCTAATAAAGCATAAAATTAAACTTGTCACAAAAATGAAACAAAACACACGTTATAGATTACCCATAACTTATTCATTTCACTGCCTACCTCTCCCTTGATGCAAGAAAAATAAATAAAGCCTCCCTCCCCCACCCCCGCAGGTTTATAGACTAGTTACGCTCACGTCGTTTGTAGAACACAAACAAACGCCGTTCATAAATACGTAACTATCAATCTAGTAGGAACGCAGGCTTAGACTTTGTTCTACAATTCATTACACACCTACAATGTCTAGGCCATCACGGTCGCCTCATCTGCAGCCGGCCCTGACTCCGACAAGGCCGACATTAAGCCCTTTATCTAACGGGACACTGCATAAAGACGAGCCCCAATTTGTCCCCCAAACTTCACCGACGATAGCGACTTTGAAGTCCGCGCTAATGATTTGAAGACCAACTTTAATCACTCCACCTTCCAGAAGAACAAAGGGCACTTCAAAACTAACCCAACCAAAGAATATTTTTAGATAAAGCTACATTCGTCAGCTCGAACCGGCCATAATTTAAAACCTTAATAAAGCTCAGTACCCACACTCAAAATTGTTGGAGAGGCTTTCAATTTGCTTCATAATTGGCACCGTTCGGATAGGCAGATGATGTTTAAGTGCTTTTAATGTTTGGCGCTCGCAATATTATGTCGGGGATATCTGGCCGGTCCCGGCGGAGCACGAGCCGGATTAGGCCGCCGGTGGGGTTGCAGCTCCCGGCTCACCTTGGAGAGTAATTATAATGATCGGCGCCGGAACCCTAGTCTGGGACGGGAGTCTTCCTGGAGAGGCGTGCCGGGCGCGGGTGGCGCACCGAGGTACGCCCACGCGGCGCACCCCCCGCGCCCCCGCGCCCTCTGCGCCCCCCGCGCCCCCGTCCGCTCGTGCGAGCGGCCCGTCCGCACCCCCACCCCACGCACCGTAATAACCCAATTTGTAAGAACCCCCCATTTTCAAGGACGGCCGTCGGTCTTTATGGCGGCGGCGACGGCGGCGTTGATTCCCGACCTTGTTTATTTCAGTTTCTTTTTGTTTAGGAACTGGCTGAACTTATTTTGGTACGTCTGTACCCGGCCGGGTCTCGCTTGTTTTTGTAGTGTCCGATGGTGATTTGATACGTCGATCACAAAGGACGCCACGGCTACCTTTGTGTACCTGTCCGTGCTGCTCTATATCAATTATGTAGTTCTCTTCAAAGGCGAAATACTGAATTTCTATTCCTTTACCCGTGACACGATAAGTAATTGGTTGTATTTTGTTTGAATGTCGATCACCAGCCCGTGAATTTGTTCGTTACGCTGGGTAAATACGAAGTTAGGGATGGTTTTAATGTGAGCATTTGTGTAAAACTGACCCAGTTTAATCATATCTGGAAGTTGGTCCAGTCGTTTCTCTGGCGCTCGATACTGCTTCGAGGAGCCAGGGTTACGTAAGATGTAAAAACTGGCGTTACATGCAGACATGTAAGGCGGGGGTAGCCTCATTTGTTTAAGCCGTTCTAAAGTTCAAGGTCGTCCAAGGCACCCTTATCAAAACCCGTCCTTTTGGTCCGTCTAGACGGCTTCACACCTCCAACCCTTTGGGGGACCAGTTCAATTACGGGTTGTATTTTTTCTCGGACACTTAATCCCGATTATTGTTCCTACAATTTCAGTGTCTCCAGAAAAGTCGTTGGCTTCGGTGAGTTCCGAAAATTTCCTCCGTAGAATATTGTTTGTTATAAACTTCATAAACAGTTTATTAGAAAACACAATAACATTAAACGTTCGTAATTTGTTCCTCTCCGAAATTTATTTTAACTAAACATCGTCGTTAATTAAAATGCCCTTTGCGTTTTGATTGGATTTTATGAGGTCTCATTAGTAACGTAGTCTTTGGTGATATTAAACATTATGATTTTCCTTATTTTTTCGTTGATTAATTCTGTTTGGTGACACGGAGCGTGGCGTATTGAGAACACGTGATTCGTTGTGCAACATCGAAGTTGCTGTACAGGAAAATTAATTTTAAGGGTCTTCACGGTAGACCAAGGCCGTACATAATATAACATCCTTATGCGCATGCGATTTGTAGGGTTATTTTCGATCGATAAGTTCAATTAAATAGTTGGTTTTGACGCAAACCTTCAATTAATGCAAGCCATCGAAAAGAACATAAACATTGTCCACCTCTGGATTGCCATTCAAAGAAATTTTTTTTTTATTGCTGAACATGCACTAATGTCCAATATTTGGATAAAGGGTTCCAATAAGGGTTGGAACGGTTGTTAGGGATATTGTCACCATAACAACACTAGGAAGAGCACTCAATGAATACAGGATGTTGTTATTAACAAACAGGAAGACGTTGCTGCTCATATTGTTGTCAAGTCAGAGCAAGTCTGGGATAAAGTAAAAATAATAACGATTTCTTTATGCATATGTGCATGTCTAATGTAGAGGAGATCTTCTCCTATAATAGACAGTCTTGATAAAAAAAACAGTGAAATACGCATCATTGCTATCACAACGCACGCAATCAATAAAGAAATATAATAAGTAATTGAATTTACCTAGATAGATATGTGTTATTAACACATCCTCGAAAGGGTTAGTACTAAAAAATTTAAGGAAACAATTCATATTTCCGAAAAAACACTTAATCATTATTGAAGCTACGTACACGTTATGAAACTTTTCATAATAATATTTAATTAAACTTCTAATAACGCTCACATGCCAATTTCATTTTGATACAAATTTAATTATTCGCAAAGTTTGCACAGTTTTAATTTGAATGGGTACTATTGGGTACGTTAGGGTACCTCCACAAATGTTTGCTCACAATTAATATACGAGAATCGTATCAAGTGAAATAGGTCTTGTTGGAATAAAATGGAATCTTAATCAGAATTATGGAAAGCCAACATGATGGTTTTGAAAATGACGATCTAAACCTACCCTACCCTGGGCACGCCACGATAGCGGCGGTAAGTCCCCTCTTTGAGGAGTGGCTTGAGAGGCGGCACGGCGTCCTCACCTTCCGCCTGACGCAGGTCCTCACCGAACACGGTAGTTTCGGGAGGCTCCTGTTTCGGATAAGGCGGGAGAAAACCCCGGGTGTTTCCACTGCGAAGATCACCCGGACGACACGGTGGAACATACGATGGAGGTCTGCCCGAGAGTGCCGAGAGTGCATGCGTAGCCGCCATCTCCTTCTGCGAAGCAGTAATGCTCGCGAAGAGGGAGGCGGCGCACGTGAGGGAGAGGCAGTATATGCGCCCTCACGGCCTTAGCCAAGTAATGGGTAGCTCGCTGTCCGGTAAGGACTAAGCCCGTGTCGAGGGCGCGTTGTGTTCCATGCGCGCCTCAAAGAGATGTCAGCACCAACTGATGAGGCCCGCAAGGGCCGATGCCTGCCAGGGGTGCGGGTTGTTCGAAAGAGGTACTGCGGCCCCTGGCACACAGGCAACTGAGGGAACACGGGTGGGTTTTAGCCAGTAAAAGTCTGACAATGCCCTCCTGCTCCCGCTCGTGAAAAGTTTTCACCTTTTTACCAAATTTGCATTGCTGTGTTTCAATACTGAAGGCTACACCAAGGCAACGTACACAAAGACTTCAATTCGTTCAGTCCCTTTTTGCCACATTGTGTCCCACTGCAAAGGAAATGTACAAATTCCTTGCTAATCTAGGCGGAGTAATTACCAGGTGCGCAATCAGTATCTAAACGATTTTTTCTTTTTGCATTTTTCCATTTATCGAGCAAACGCCATATTGGTATACTTATATCATGTCCTATTGTCAGCACGACTCTGGACAGGACAACCTGAAGGCCAATATGGACGCTCCTGAAAGTGCCAAAGTCTGGACTGACTCTATTTGTATTTCCACGATAAAGATGAAGAATGGTGTGTTTTCTACCTAGATAGTGATGTATTTTGTCAATTACTTGCAAGAAGTACCTTCGTCTTGTCAAACCTCTTGACAACATCTTGCGTTATTCTCAAAGCATAGGAATGTTTCAATTAACTCACTAGGGAGTAAAGTAACTGCCTGCCTAGCATACAGTACATAATTATTAAATTACTGCCTGTGTTTGATTTGGGTCTAGTCCCGGTCTGTGGTTTGGACCTACTTAAGAATTGTATGTAAGTTCATTCCAGGTGGAATAAATGGTGAATAATGTGTTCCATTCTTTGATTTATGGGATTTTTGGTACATTACTGTATTTGTATACAGTTATCTCTCGATGCTTATCATCATTCGTAGATCTTTGACAGTCGTTACGGGTTGTCAAAAGCCCCAAATTCCGACAAAAATTATTACCAAGGGGTATCACAGTGTGTTCCTCATAGAATGGGCCAGATCAACTCAGCCTATCGCAGTCCACTGCTGGACATAAGCCTCTCCCAGGCAGCGCCACAACACTCTATCCTCCGCTTTCCGCATCCAGCTGGCCGGGCCGGGCCTGATAGCCAGCCGTTATATGTAACATACCGTTATCGAGAACTTAAGGTGATCTAGTCGACATTTTTTTCATACAAACTTCGGGAGTGTATTACTCCACTGTTCGACAACGTATATCAAAAATTAAACACGGTATGGTTTAGTATCATTAGTATTATTGTCTTGAAACAGAATACCAAAATAAAAATCCATTCAAAAGTAAGGAGCCAACAAAGATTTGTTTTCTTGCAAATTTAACCTAACTTTGGGCGTGTTTAAGTAATAAAAGAAGTGTAAAATCTCTAAAACCAAGTCGGTACCGACAAAGCTCAAATATCGAAAACTTCAATAAACTTTATTGGTTGTTGATTTATGCTGTGGTTTTTTCAATAAAACCGGATCTCCCGAAGGACCTTTCTTAATTTTTAACGTTTTACTATAAATGATCCTGCTTCTCACTAAATAACGTTGTGCGTGTAGACTATAGTATAACTGCTCAACACTGATACTACCTTTGTCGGACATGATGCCTGGTGAGACAGCGTGCTTTTTAACTAGGCCCACCAGTGAGTTCGAACCCGTGACTAGATTCCCCTTAAGAAGCTGCATCCGGTAAGACTGGCACTCGTTCCCAACATAGTTGGGAAAAGGTACAAATACAGACTGAAATTTCAGGTGCAGGCTGCATATTTTTTGGGTGAAATGAAACTAGTGGTAATAACAAAATCTATAAAAGGGCGAGTTTTCTGCTGAGAAGAGCTGACGAAGAACTTTCTTCTTTGTTAGCTGTCGAAGCTAACAAAAAGGAAAAATCTTTAAAAAGGTTAAGCTCATTGGCTTTAAATAACACAATGGGCACGTGTTAGGTTGGTAGATCTCGCTTGGGGGATGTGCTTAAAGTTTTCTTAGGCTTTATACTTATTTGTAAATGTCAGAAACATCTGAAAAGTTGCATTTCGCGGGCTTTCAGCTATACGGGTTGAAACTTTAAAAAAGTTGTAAAATATGTAAATGTTCTAGAGCTTAACCAGACGATGACCAGCCACCGCGTACCCTATGTGGTTGACGATACTCTTTTAGTTCACATTAGCACCTCACAAGGCATAGTCGGGTCAAGGTATATGCCTTCCAAAATAATCCTCTTTACCATTGCATGACTTAAGAAATGCGTCATCAAACAACACTGTAATTAAAATATATTTCATTAACAACGTAGTTATTAAAGGGGTGAATACAAAAGTCATATACAACCGTTCTACGATAACATCTGAAAGAGTCGAATGAGTCACGATTGTACTAAAATAACGAAACTACCTTAGACTTTTATGCAAGCATAAATATTTTTGTCTTGCATGCACGTTGCAAAACACGCGTGTTTGTAATGTCTTATGGTAATGTGCGAGGCATCGACTGAAATAAAAAGTGAGTTCGTCTCACACGCCAGATGATGTGCGCCTTTACTGCATCAAAGATTTTGTGGTTTGTTGCGCCACTTCTTCTTCACAGCTAAAGCACTAGGAAGTGGTGAAGGGCGGGCGTTTTGGAGGACTGTCTGTAATTTTGACATTCGAAAAGTGCTGATTCTCAGCCTAATTTGAATAAATGACTTTTGATTTTGATTCAAATGGCGCTTTCAATTCTAAATCGTAATTTGATAAGGACAATTACAGCAACTTATATCCCAATTTCTTCTTTCTCAGTTTATCCACATGGATGGATGACTAATATTGCATGCTGACATAAAAAAATCTTCTTATGTCTAAAATAGCGTCTTTGAAACGACATTTTATTTCAGTTTAAAAATAATTTTATTTCAAAAACATTTTATAATGCGACTGTTATTCGTGGATCTGTGACAGATAGTCAGGGGTCGTCAGAAGCCCGAAAATCTGACAAACAGTTTTACCAAAAAGTATAATGGGTTCTGGGGGCAGATAGGAGGTCGCTCCATATGAAATTTTGGTATTCAGCTGCATTCGGTTAGACTGGAAGCTAACCCTCACATGGTTGGAAAAACGTTAGGCAGATGATGATGAACATTTTACAATGCGGAGCTAACCTAACTTTTATTACGAATCTTGCGTAAGAAAATTTATTTAAGTCGGTTTAAGAAATGTGTGTGGACTTGCTAACCTTTTGTATTAACGTAAGGGACGGTGAACCAACAACACTTAATTGCAGCTATCCCTTCGAAATATTTGGTCCTTCTGTCCACGCACCAACCATTCAGAGTAACAGTCGAAATATCAGCATTCTTTTATGATACATCTCTCCTTCTTTTTGTTTACGCTCGGCTGCAATATCTGGCCGTGTCAATGCCAAGATCACGCACTCGCCCCGCCATGTTTTATTCATAACCAGACGAAATTATGCAAGAATTACCACGAATTTTCAAAAAAATGGAACTGTCTCTTAAAATACGAATGATGTATTGTATTAACAATTCATGATAGCGTTTAGCTTCTAAGAAATATAAGTGCGGACCGATTCTATCGATTGATTTTCCAAGGAAAGCCTTGCTGTATGTCCGTGGACAGGTGACCTTTCTTGTCTTGAGATGTCATGGACAACTCGTTAAGCCATTGTTGTTCACAATTGCCATAGCGACAATATTTACTAAGACTTAGTCGTCAGCAACCCGAAAACCTGGCAATTCTTAGGTTTTTGGTGATTTGGTCAATTGTGGATTCTGGAGGACAGAATCAGATGGTAGCTGATCGAGTTATTTGTCACATGCGATTGTATTGGAACGAAGATTGTCAATGCCAATCCTGGGAAAGGCTTGACATTCGAATTCCATATCAGAACGGTTGCATTATATGGTTGCCTTTAGTACGGACTATAAACATTACCCCAGGATGCGTGTCTATGCGTTATTGTTGAATAGAAAGCAATGCCATTAGAGGGATGGGTGATGAAGACGAATTCAGCAACTAATTCCATCATTTAATGTCCTAACTTGTACGGAAAACAGCTTTTCCAACCTATTTTTCTTAGATCCTGGAAATTAAATTAAACGCAGACATAAATTCAGGACGTCGAGGAAAATATCTTCGAAATGACTTTGTTCCTAGCTCGTCAGTTTGATAAATCATGCCATCTTTAGTCATCGCTTTGAAGCGAGGAAAAAATTAGTGCGAGCATTTAAGACTTTCAGTTTTAAAGGTCAAAGTTACTTGCGTTCAGTTAGGTTCTGCGATTGTAACTAGAGCATTTTGTCAAATACAGCACCATCAGGCTTTAGGCTACTGGGCCCAGGGTGGGGCCTAAGTCTGGAGTGGGGTGGGGGCGGCCTGTCGCGCCAGTTTCACCCCCACAGCGGCGCATAGACTGAAATGTGCCGCCGATAAAGCAGCCGCCAAAAACATGAACTTATTTTTTTTTTTGGTTTGTAGGGTTGGGGGCTACGTCGCATTTTATGTCGATGTTTGTCGGTCTAGATATTTGAACGGTTCCGCAGTTATTTAGGGTAGTGTTGAGATGTTATCTTTGTTCTTCATTTTTGTTTTTTTTTTGTAGTTAGTAGTGAAATGCACAGTTTTCGTGATTTATCGAATACTATAATGATTACCTATTATGCATTATTGTAACAAAGTCATTCTTATAGAATTAGTTTGAATCTATTTAGGCACAATTTCCATTGGTACGAAATATTGCTTAGTATTCGTTGCTATGCAAAATCAATAACATTACATTCAGCCATCCAAAAAAAGATGAAGAAACATCATCTTTTTCGCAAACCCTTCAATGTTCGTTTCCCCGACATGATAAAGCAAAAACGTCAAAAGATTTATTGCTCCAAAAAACTAGGTTTTAATAAAAAGAAAATTCAAAGGCCTACACATCGTATGCAGGGCGGAATAACTTATAGAGGCATAAGCGTTGAAAATTGAGGCCGCCTAGTCTGATATTGAGGGAAACTGACTCGAGACACGCACTGAAACTCACGCCAGTCCAGTTTTGTTCCTATTATGGCACCCAAAATGATCCTAATATAAACTTTAACATCTATAAGAGCAGCATCCATTGCGTGATCAGTATGGCAGAATAAAATTGTACTTTAAGCCAGCTGTCAATGTACGCCTAACATTTCATAGTGTCGTGCAAACTCAACTTTATTGCGTACATGTACAATAATCTGATATTCCCCGCTTTCCCATTACGAGCGATAATATATTCTACGATGAAGCAATAAGGGTGAGAATCGCGTGAGTATAATATTCAAAGATTGTTATAGGGCTTCCTAGGAGCCGTTGTGGAGGTTTCATTGCCGCCTAGATATAGCTCTGAGGTTTTATAACACGCGAATAATAACTTCTGTTATAAATAATTAGAGGTCGTTATTAGTTATAGGTAGGATGTACCCTTGTTTATTTTGAAGATTTTTATGTTTTTTATGAACTAAGATTAATATTGTGACTATTTGAATTGGTTTTGAGATATAAACAATTAATTCTCTAATTATACAAAAACTGATAAAATTTCGATGAAAAAAGACTGCATAAATATTAATATTTATAAAAAAGAATTTGAATACTAAACATATTATTTATCAGTCAAAACCTGCACACAAAATAGACCGATTCCCACGTTCAAATTTAAATCAAACACTCAATAAACGAATCGTTTCGCTAAAAGAACGCATAAAACCCACAGAGTCACGAAAAGTCCGAGCAAAACTGCACCGCAAGAAAAATAGCCGGCGACCTTGAAAAAAGAAACAAAAAAATAACATCTAGTATACATTAGCGGAAAACGCGTTGTTTAGAACGTCGACAGAAACGCTGGCGAGCGCAAATTGATAGCGACAAGTGTCACATTATAGTTCCGGACAGAAGGACCAATTGAATCAACTCGTGATATTCAAAATCTTCGCCGGAAAATGATGAGAAGAGAACATTTTGTAAAGGAAAACCCAAGGCAGCATAAGGATATAAGGATATAAGCAGCGTATGTGAGGATCATAGCTGGTGGCCTTCTGTAGTTTCTGCGTACCCGCATTGGAAAAGGTGTGAGTTTATGTATGAATGTATAAATCAAAAGCCACTTTAAAAATATTCTTCAACTTCTTAAAACAGTGAAACTGAAAGCAATTTATTTGATTTATACCTCAATAGCATCGTGAAAGCGTGAAACAAATTTCGAAATACCATTCAGTATGACTGAAGTTGAAATAATGAAAATGAGAGTATTACTTGTTTTCCTTATATCGTAGTGACCATTGAAGTTATTGCAGTTAAATTCGCCTGTTAGCATACCAGGACTACTGACGCATGTTTACTCATACCCGCACAGGATCTTCAACTTCTGCTTACCGCCAAGAGTTGAAAATCTAGTTTGCGAGAAAATTTCGCCACGATATTTTTACACAAGGGGGGATAAAACTGTCATAGTCATCAAAAATGGGCTGCTCGTCGAAAAACATAGCGTCAATATTACACAGGACACATGAAGAGGAACGCGGACAAAAAATAACCATTTACTTACATTGCCATTAAGAGTCTTAATCAATTCACTTTCCCAATTAACCACTACCGCAGTATCTATTGATTACAGTATCTCATTGTCTGTCTTCACGTATGAACCTTCTGAGACATCTTATTTCGCGCTTGCAAGTAGACGGGGCTATTGCCCTCCCCATACCATTGCAAGGCTACCCAGGGCCGCACTCGACGCGCGCCGGGCTCGGTAGCCATGGCGATCGCTCGCGAGGGCTCGTTGCGATAGTGACACCCCTACCACCCTCGCCCCGCGTCGCTTATTATGGGCTCTTTTCAATTCGCCTTCAATGGCGGCTTAATCTTTACCTGAAGGCCGCCGAATGATGTCAGGTACAGCCCTGGATCTGAGCTCTGATTCTGCGATATTTTTAGGGTGTTTGTACTGTGTGGGGTCTGTTTTGTTTAATATGATATTATGTTATGGATAATTGTTGATACTGAAGTAATGGGCGTAATTTGTTAGAAAAGTATTTTTGAGAGGGCAAAGGAGAAAAAAGTAACTTCCCTACTCAGGTACTTATAAAACAATCTGATGTTAGATTCATCATTTTCCCGTCCTTATCCCAATTTATTTGTGGTCGGTGCAACATGTCTTATCGATAGTCACCCCCTTTCTAACCATATAATCAATGTGACGTTAGATTATTTGCTGTGTGCAATATTACACGTGTAAAAAATTCATAAAATCAGCGAATTTCTTAGAACCAATTAAAATGCCAATGTCATCATTTTTATCTTTGTGATTAAATAGAAATAATCTTACGACGGAAACGTAATAAATACATTTATTAGTATTGCTGCACTACGTACCTATTATTTAAGTAGCAGCCGAAGATGGATCGATACAGATAGTAGATATAGGCAGTATAGATATACATAGATAGTAGCAGCCGGAAGAGTTCTAGCAAACAACTGTTATCAAGGTCGGTAGATACGGTCACTGGTCAGTAGGGTTGTTGCGAGTATTTTTCAGAGGCACGCGCTGCGTATTTGACATTTTATTTTTTATGTGACAGTCATTTTCGGCGTTATCAAATACATATTTATGATTACGTTTAATTTTGTCAGACTACTCAACAAAGTAGAGGTAAATTAAGAGATCCGAAAACTTAAATAAAATTAAAAAAACTAAAGTGAAAGGGATGATAAAAATCAAAAAACGTACTCCATCCCCTTAAGTATATTAATTTATTTGGGGCCGGGGCAACATGACTTTTTCTTCCATACCTCTATTAGTCATTTCGATAGTAACCTTCTTTCTAGTCATATCATTCATACAGTCCGACCATCGTTTCTTCAATCAAAGTATGCTAATACTATCGTAATACTTACTTTCTTTTGTTTTTGTAACTATGAGTTTGAATGTATCGTTAAAGTTTGCGTCTTCCTTGGTCTACGGAGATGCATTTAAAAAATTAAATTATTGGTATGAAATACCTATCAAGTTGGGGTAAATCGAATCATGTTTCATAATTTGGTCATTATGTTATAAGATTTATGAATAAAAATAACGTTTGATGAATAGGTTTGTTATTAAAAACAGTAAAATATTTCTCTTTAAAATATATTGTATTCATTTCTTGATTATGAAGGTATAAAATACCTTTACAATTAAGTAGGCAGACACGGTCGATCACTTTTCAACTTTATGACTTAAGTCATAAGGGTGAAAAGTGATCTACCAATATTTAGCTTTGCGTGAAATATACCTTAAAAATACAAATACACGAACAAAAATTGAGCAACTAAACTTGATTTACCGTAGTAAAAATTACCAATAAAATTGTCAGCATGTCGGCAAAACATATTTTCTCGATTGTAGTTGTGCTGGTTCTCAGCCTAACTATCAAAATGTTGAGTATTTCGAACCGTTTTCTCAGAATCACCTTTTTAAAACCTTGAGGCTATTCTCTGAATTTTACTTTAAACGAAATTTCCGTTAGACAATCCTGTGACACACATAACATGATGGCATTTTGTGTGTGGGTTTATTTGTGAGCATAACTTCTACGTTTTTGCGTCACTAAAATTATTATGGTAACTTTGATTTAAAAATAGAATTCATAAGGGATCATTTTAGTCATGTTTACTATACTGTTAGTATGTATTTCGTTGCAGATCGCACAGTTGCAAAATAAAATACCAATAAATAGACAACAATCTATCCTAAATCGTTCAAGTACCTCCCTGTACAAAAAGTACAGTGTATGCCAAGTCGCAGCTTGCTATTTGTGCGCGCCGGGCCTCTGAACTGCGTACCACCGCCTCCGCAAGAGGGGGCTCCTCTGCCTAGCCCATTACACTAATAGTGCAATATAATAGTATAACGTACCCACTGATCTAGTCTATTGAACTGTTTATTGGGATTTGTGTCATGATGAAATGTTTAGGAATCTTCTTCTACTCTAGTATCGGTACGAACTTGTCATAGAAGTCACAGACTGTCCACTGTGCACGGCCATGGAGGAAGACGAGACAACAGCCCATGTGCTTCTCAGCCCGGTTGTTGCCACAGGGCAAAGTACTTCGAAACCCAGGTATCCTACGGAAGATTGTCTGTGGCACCAAGGTGTTGCTTCCTTGCTGAACTGGGGTAGATCGAATGATCGATTCTCCCACCCGTACGAAAAATACGCGCTTTGACGTGGAGTTGCGGACACCAGTCCGTCTTACTAATACTAAATACTAATATGGGTACGAACTACATTATAATATGCGAATAGTTCTTGCCGCGTTTAAAACATTAGTTATTAAATAGTTAGCGAGGGTGATTGCATAGCGTGATCCGGTACTCGTAAGTAATATAGTCTTCCAGACCGAATTTCGGCCATGACAATCAATCTCAGTGACACAAGTGTGTGCGCAGACACAGGTGCATTCTTTCTTCACAAAATCCGTTGGGACGGTAATTCGACACGAGCAGAAAGAGATCAGGCGTAGGGCCAACGGCTCAGCGTGGTTTCAGAGGCACGGGGGTATCGCGCCACCAACTTCCAAACCCGCTGTTGCTAAGAAATTCTTAATGAAAAACCCAACAACACTGCCTGGGCACGCCACGATTATACTCACATATTCAATATACTAATAATAAAGGTAAAGAGTTTATTTGAACGCGCTGATCTCTGGAACTACCAGACGGATTTGAAGAATTCTTTTTGCATTTGATAGCGTATTTCTTGAAAAACATGACGCCAACCTTAAGTGACGAGTAAAAACAAAAAACTTCAGAAAGAACGCTGAGCGCAAAAGAAATAATAGCGCGCGCAGCTGATGGGATGCGACAGGGTGGCTCGGGGGACCAAGAAATTTCACGTGGACGAAATCGCGGGCAGAAGTTAATACATACAACGGCGAGTGACATGATTAAATAATGAAAATCTGTTAGTTTGAGAGTTGTAATTTATTTAGTTATTTTTGTAATCATTGGTCATTATTCTGCTTTTATTAACGATTAATTGACGAACTAAATGGTAATTTTAATTAATAGCGGGTAACACCGAATGGAGTTGCGTCTGTCATGGCGATGGCGGGCGAACGTTGTTTCAATTCATTCAATTGCTAACAGCCGTTGCCCGTGGTGGTCACTTGCAAACCAATTGGCTCTAAATCGCTAATTATTACTGCAATTCTTAATTGTTTAGGTAATTTAAGTGTCTGTATAATTAAAATAGTGGACAGTCAACGCTACAGTGTATTTATTACAACGTTTCCTGAAGTTTAACGCCCACTATGGATTGCCCTGCTGACGAGGACACGAATCAGCAATCAGATGCAACTGCCGGCTTCCCGACCCAAGTAGCATTGCAAGCTGTATACAAGCTGTATTTAAGTTCGATTTTATACTAGAAGCTGTATATTCAGGCTGTATAGAGGCTGTATAAGCGCTTATACAGCCCTTATAAGTAAAAAATGGGCACATTGTATACAGCGTTTTGCTCTAGTATAGCTGTATAATAGCTGTAGAAGCAATAGAGGCGCTGTATAATAGCTGTATTAGGGCTGTTATTCGGTGTACAAAGAAACCATTATACTACAGATATTATCTTATAAATACTTTATAGAGAAAATAGTTTTAAATAGGTTTTTGAAGAGAATCACAAAATGAATGTAATTCTTTCCAATGAATGGCGACATTGTTATTTATAATATTTATTAGTAAGTAAACGTAATCTTGGACTTAGATATCTGAAGGTGTTAATTGGTGAATTGAAATTGCGGATTCAAATTTAATGTGAACCTGTCTATGTTTTCCGTCAAAATATTCAAGCGCCAGCAAAATAATCGATCTGATATAAAAGAAAAATACTATTTATATGGTAAGTCAATATTGGTTTTAAGGTTAGAATAAAAAACAATGTTATAATAACAGAAGTGAGGGTAGTGTGATCATTGTGCCCTCATATCAAGCCGAAAATCATTATATATTCCTTAAATTATGTTTCATATTTTGTTTTATACCTACATTCGAAATTACGAAAATGGCGACTATTTGCTAAACAGCCTAAACGATAATCGGAGTGTATTATAGTCTGAGTAGCTGTACTAAGTAAGTTATGGATTATATTGTACAGCTTTTGGCTGCTAATCAGCTTTATAATAGAATATTTTTATTACTTAGGCTGTATATCAGTGCTCTATACATAACTTATAATGCTCATAAGGGTTACTTAAAAGAAATAACGCAGACTCAATATGATACATACCTACATATAGTAAAACAAAAAAAGGAAGAGATTCTCAATTTGACCTTGTATTTTATACCTAATTAAACTTATTGTAAAGCATTATTAGTTTGTTGTATGTATTATATCAGTTTTACTTTATTTTCAGGAAAATATGCCGACTAAAATTTAAGCAACCATTGAGAAAGGGCAAAACAAGCTTTGCATTGTACCAAGTTTGTGGAAATCAAAAGGCAAGTTAAGATGGCCAAGAAAGCGATTAGATGTCAACAAATTAGTAAAGGATGAAACATCTCGGCCTTTATATAATTGGTCCACCTCAAAACACTGTGTGAAAAGACTATCATTATCGTCATATGACGAAACAGTAAGAGAACTAGATCTCATGGTTCAAATCAATCATCATTTGAACTACTTGCGCTACTTTATGAAGAAACGTCATAATCATGTTCCAAAGGTTGAATTAAATTTACACATTTAACATAACTGTTATGATCATTAATAACCCTGTTTAATGTTTTTGCTACGGAACCCTCTTCGTTGACCGTAAAGTCTTTCCGAGTGACTGTCATTAATACAAAATAAAGCTGTACTGTAGCTGTCATTTATTTTTTTAGTTTTAAAACACCCTCAAAAACAGAAGTCATAAAACCACTGTATTTACAAGAGTGTACAATTACGCCATAAAAATAAGTTTTAGAACGGAGTTTGCATACACCATTGTACAGAAACAAGTCTTAAGTGATACTATAATAACACTAAGAGCTGTAATAAGTAAGTGTTCACATGCAAAATACAGCTTGTATACAGCTTTAACGATAAAACCAGAATAATAGTGTCACAAAATACCTAAGCTGTATAGTGGAGTTTTCATATTCTGTTTAAATACCCTAAGCTTTCGCGGATCCCTTAATACAGATTGAATAATTTTTTGACACTCTTGTAAGTCTCTAAAGGAACTCTAAGTTCTAAATAGGCTTTTATATGTATGTTGAAAACGCTTGCGTGCTGCTTGGGGATTTCCCGTTACATACATATAGTTAAGCATTTATCCCATATTAGGTAGGTAATACCATACAGGTAATAGCGCACTACCATATTCCAAATTTTTTTCAAACGAAACTTTTCTTTTTACCCGTTTTGTGGGAAGTACCACCATAGTTTATCTAAATTGGGGAATTTACTGACGTTTGGAGCAAGGCCTATATACCCAGGTCCGTACACGGAATATCGGAGAACGCCTTAAACACCACTGTTTAGGAAACCACTGTTTTTAATTATTACCTACTCTGATGATTATCAAAGAGGTAGGAAGAAGGAAGGACGCCCGAATTCACTGGATACGGAAAATGCAGTACCATCGTTGGCGATGCTATGGGGAAGCTTACTTATGTTATGTGCGATTATGAAAAAGATTGGTTTGCTTAGATTATACACTGCAATGTTCAATATGTTTTGTAAGTATCTTCCCTTGAAATAAATTCTCCTTGCTTTTTGTCTGAGTTGCTTATTTTATGAGGTTATGATGAGACGTGGTGTGAGGACTTGTGGCTAACTAATAACAGCCGTATGGCTCGATCAATCAGGTTAAGCTACGCTTGCCACGGTTGTTCCAATGTGGATGGGTAACCATCTTTACATACCAAGATTCCTGTGGATCTTTGACAGATGTTTCGGGTCGTCAGAAGCCCGAAAGCCTCACAACTAGTATTACCAAGTAACTGGATAGTGGAAGTCAGATAGGCAGTCGCTTCATGTCAAATACTGGTATCCAGCCTGCATCCGGTTAGACTGGAAGCCGACCTCAACATAGGAGGGAAAAGGCTGGGCAGATGATGATGCTGAGAAGTGGTAATTGGCTGGGGGAGCATTCCCTAACGGAATGGTTCACAAGATACGGTAGAAGGAGCGTTGGCACACCAACAGCCTGAGGCCTTAGTGTGAGTTTCATTTAACCATCTCGATCAAACGCATCGAGCGCGTTTGGCGCTCCGATTGGCCTGGATTGGTGACGGACCAATCGGAGCGCCGAACACGTTCAATGCGGTTGTTCGAGATGGTTAAATGAAACTCACACTCTAGCCACAGGTGGGTGGGCGACATACAGAAGATCACGGGGTAGAACTGGGTGAGACACGCATAGACCAGGGAAGTGGCACTTGGTAATAAAGCAGCTGACGAGCTAGGAGAGCATTTAGCGTGTCAGTGTGAACCTAAACCGTGGCCATCCCGTTCAACCAGCTACGCTGATGGCTACAGAAATTCACACACACACACAAGCGGAGAGCTGGTGGACCTCGAAACTGGGCTGCACGCAATCCAGGGAAGCTATACCATCTTTAGATGGCAGGCTAACAAGACGTCTATAACGCCTGGACAGGAACGGCCTGCGTCTGGTGACGGGGTCCATCATCTCAGTAGTGGGAGGAGCAAGGCTGCCAATAATGATGATCACAATATTACACTCATTCAAAGTCCCTACTCACCAAATGTAAGAAGTAGCCCCAACACTAGTCGCGTAAATGATTAATTCGTTCAACTTTGATGTTGTCAATTAAAGGAACTATTGATCGGAAGATAATTAAGGCACTGTCGAATGTTGAATTGATAGGTTTAACATGTAAATGTAGAATATTTACTTGGTTTCTATTGTGCGAGCTTATACTAATCTTGTTGAAAACGTGTTATTAGTGAATAATTTGAACAGTTCGGTTTCAAATGTGCTATTTTGAAAATAGATTAGAATTTTAACGTAGGTACGTAGGTCTTTTTTATTTTTATTTTTGGGTGAGAAATCATCAAATGACTTCTCCCGCTCTGGGTGGAGCAGGAGGGCGTGTCAGACTTTTTCCGACTAAAACCACCCATGTTCCCTCAGTTGCCTATGTGCCAGGGGCCGCGGTATCTCTTTCAAACAACCCGCACCCCTGGCAGGCATTGGCCCTTGCGGGCCCCATCAGTTGGTGCTGACATCTCTTTGAAGCGCGCGTGGAACTCAACGCGCCGTCGATCCGAGCTTAGTCCTTACCGGACAGCTAGCTACTCATTACTCGCCGTCCGTAAGCCCGCGCCTACGGTGGCCGGGAATCAGCCTGGGGTTCCCGACACCCAGAGCGTTTCCTGCGAAGGCTACGGCCGTGAGGGCGCATGTACTGCCTCTCCCTCGCGTGCGCCGCCTCCCTCTTTGCGAGCATCACTGCTTCGCTGAAGGAAGTGACGGCTCCCCATGCACTCTCACTCCGTACCATGGCTTGGACCAGGGCCGAACGCGAGAGATCGCCGCCGCCGATCGCCTCCATGAGGACACGGCGATGCTCCGCCCATGTCGGGCAGACCTCTAGGTACGTAGGTAACTCTGCAATACTAATACAGCAAAAACTTTAAATATTTTCGGTAACATATTGGCTGCAGATTTTGTTGTTCTTCTATGGTGTTATTTGTGTTGTTGTGTTGAATTGTATAAATACAATACAATAAACTAACAACACAACACTAAAGTGTTGTTTATGTAGTAGTCATTGTGCCAATAGGTTCAGATTACCAGCGTAAAATCCAGACGAAAACTTCAGTCAATAATTACAATTTTAATGGACGCAACCAATATTATATCTACAGTTATAATCTTCATCATGTTCGTAATTCTCTTGTCAGATTCGAGTTTCTCCAATTAGTCCTTTATTCCGCTAATCTCCTACATCTAAATCTATTTACTAGGTACACCTTTTGTTTCTAAGTTCCTATTCGCAAGCAGGAGCATGACATTTAGAAAACCCATTCATGAATGCTTATCGTCAAGGAGAATACACTTAGTAAACGCTACGCGACACACGCAATTATTGCTCCCGCGGATTACGTGACACATGCTTTTGTAGTACGGCAATGTTGGGAGAGATTTTTTTGGAAGGGTGAAGTTTTACTAGTTCTGGTAAATACTAATAAATTATGGAAAAAGTAAGATATGGTTGTAAACAGTTTTTTAGTATTGAGTAAGACGTCTGTGAGCAGTTACTAAAAGCCATAGGTACTCGTATTATTAAGGCTGCTAAGATTATTGATAAGATAGTCTCGACTGCAGAGCTATTTTACACTTCCAAGACCATATTTTTCTAAAAATGTATATCTATGATAAATGAAAAATCTGTTACATTGACGTTTCATTTCATATACGTAGTGATTTTATTATTTAAAAAAAATACCGATCAACCTTTGACGTCATTTAAAAGAGCGTATAATGAATCTGTTTTAATTTAATTAAGTTTTTAAAAATGCGAAAGCATGTTATCGTGAATTCCTAGAATTTTATTCAAGAAACATACTGCGCAGGTTTACAACTGCATAAATTATGATTGGTTCTTGAATAAATTCTGCTTTATTTGACGTTTTTACGCCTTCATACTTTAGTGAACTATTTTTATAATTTTGTGTAAGTATTTTGTTTTCTCTTCTACTCTTACATACGGTGTCTTTTTATCTACTTTCCTATCGCAGGTATGCTGGAAGAGATTTCCTTAGAAATAAGTGTCACCTTTGTACGTATTTTTTTCTTCTTGTCCTTTTAAATGTATCGTTAAATTTGCCTACGTAAATCTAGCAGCGCGCGTAGAGAATTCAATCTCGATTTTTAAAGTGGCTTGCAATATATGGTTGAAATCAGTTCCTGGTGTGTTATTATATTTCGTCGCTAGCCTAGTCTTTTCCACTATTTTTCCGAGTTAGTAAGGATAGATGAAGCTGTTCATCTATCCTTGACTTTTCCAGGACGAACTCCTGCAAAAGGAGGTTATTGCGAGCTAAGCTGAACTTTTTTGGAAATTATTATAAGTAAGTACAGGCAGTCAGTTAAGTTAGCTCTTTGTTAAGAATAAGTTAAAATTTGTAATGGAGAATCGTATCTCTTTATATGTAGTTTTTGTGTACGAATGAATGTTACGTATCGTCGATTTTACGTAATATTGCTTGTAGGTAGATTTATTATGCAGTTTTGTTTTTATTTCGTAGCATTTTGAGGTGAATAAACTTTCAAAGACTACGTAACTTAGTTAGGTATTAAAATATTCTTACTTGAATGCGCAGTTTTGCACAACAGTACGCAGAATACTATTTTGTTATCAACCAAAACTAGAATATTAAGTATTAATTAGACATAAATCTCATCTTCGTCCTCAATATTGAGGTAGTTATATTACGTGTGTATATTACCTGATTCCCGATTCCCTTTAAATTTACGCGGCGGTGGGATGGCCCTGTGATTTCGGGGCAAAGGGATGGTTACTATAGAAACGACGAGACTTACCAGGTCTCGAATTTAACACGGAATTATTGATTACTTGAATCAAAATGTTCAAACTGAGAGTGTGGCAACCATCTTGTTAGTTATCATTACACTATTTGAAAATGGAGTTTGCTTTTGAATCGTTCGGATTTTGAAGTGACCAAGCGTTCTTTTTTTGAGAAAAAATGTTTTCAAAAGCTTTCCAAGTTCTTTTGTTTAGTCGTAACTTTTTTTTGAAAAGCAAGATAATAATAGGATATTTTTTTCCAAATGGTTTTCTTTGTGAATGTTAGAGATAAGATAGCTTGCATCATATTTCATAGGTACTTACATAACGTATGTGTGTGAATGAGATAGAAAATGGCGTGTGGCTAATGTTGGTTCATGTTTTTTTTCAATCAACCGCAGCCTCTGACTGATTTTGATTGCGATCTCTTTGTTACGAACTTTTGCCATACAAACAACCCTCGCTTCCAATAGAATTCTATCTGCTTTATTAATAACTGCCTCGAATGACTGAAACTTCTTTGTTGAACGGTATAAAGTTCATAATTCTATAAATAATTAGGTTGAAGAACCCGAGTTGCATTGCATAAAAGGCAATTTTTGTTGCAATTGAAATAAAAACAAAAACGATGATGGGTTTCAACTTACAGAGTTAGTAGGTTTGTAATGTTTTTTTGAGGATATTGTAAGTTTGAGTGGTTGTCAGACTTTTAGGCTTTTGTGTCGACATCATTATCATCATAATTTCTGCCAAAGCACGTCCACTGCTGGACTTACGCGGTCGCCACTCCAGAACCTTTCGCCCCATCGGCCATTTGTTTTTCGAGCAATGTGCCCTGCCCACTACCGCCTAAGCTTGTCAGGCTATCGGTTACCTTGGTTGTCCTACGGATCTCTTCATTTCTGATTCGATTACGTAGAGAAACTCCATGCATAACCCTCTTCACTGCCAGTGACTTTCAGCCTTCTAATGAGGCCCATTGTGAGCGACCATGTTTCAGTGCCGTAGGTCATCACTGGCACACACACTGGTCTAAGACTTTCGTCATGAGACACTGCGGTATTAGGGACGAGAAGATATTGTCTCGTAATGATACTAATAATAGTTTAGGTGAATATTTCTGTTCAAGTATAGTTAAGTAGCTTTTGACTGCGGCTCCGCCGGCGCGGATGTCGGTTATTGCGTAAAAAAGTAGCCTAGGTCCTTCTCCATATCGCAGACCAAATTTAATGACGATCGGTCTAGCGGTTTAGGCATGAAAGCATAACACACAGACAGACAGAGTTACTTTCGCATTTATAATATTAGTGGGGATTGTAGAGATTTGTAGGGATTATTCTAATTAAAGCTTAGTTTAGTTAAATACATATAAACCAGCTTTTGTTAATCACCTTGTCGATTTTAATAAACTGAAATTTTTGGAGCTCTTTGTTCTAACGTCAAGACAAAATAATGTTCTTCAGGACTCTATTCTTCTCTTCTTCAACCCTTGGCCACCCAATGCTGAGTGTAGGTCTCTTCCAAATCTCTCTTCCGGACTGTTATTAGGTAATTATTATAGGCTTCTGTTGAATGTAGTTTGCATGTGTGATTTGGCGAGTAAATTAAGTGACGTTATGTTTTCAAATATAATAGAAATACGACAATTTACAAGTTACCCTGTTTATGTTTTTATGTTTTAAGACTAATACAGTTGCATTAATTTGTTTGATTCAGTATATGACTGTGATCTGCATTCGGCGTTGTAATTTTAAGGCGGTCATTGAAAAGAAAATTAAGTAGCTCTGCCATACATTTTACACATTTTCATGAAAGAGCAGATTTTTTTGAGAGCCGATGCAAAATTTTTACTCTATGGGGCTAGAATCATATGCTGGATTTACAGTTTCACTTTTCGAATCGATGTCCTTGCCATTCTGTATACTTACCGTGTCCTAAATTAAACGTCACTTTTTTTTTGTTTGGGAAAGCATCAAATAACTTCTCCCGCTCTGGGTGGAGCAACGGGGCGTGTCAGACTTTTACTGACTAAAACCCACCCGTGTTCCCTCAGTTGCCTGTGTGCCAGGGGCCGCGGTATCTGTTTCGAATTACCCGCACCTCTGGCAGGCATCGGCCATTGCGGACCCCACCAGTTGGTGCTGACATCTCTGCAACGTGGCCGGGAATCAGCGTGGGATTCCTGACGCCCAGGGCGTCTCCTACGGCGAATAAGGCCGTGAGGGCGCATATACTGTCTCTCCCTCACTTGCGCCGCCTCCCATGTCCGTTTAGGTCTAAATTACCACGAATTATATTTCGCAGATTTACTGTAAATAATAAATTGCCAATATTAAAAAGAGCTAGACTCCTTAATTAAACTAAGATTGCAGGGTAGCTTAGCAGCTCTGGACTGAGACAGGTGGAAGAAGAGGAGGGAGGCCTTTGCCTATCAGTGAGACAATAGTGACTAATAAAAAACATACAGATCAACAGCACGGTTGGCGCAGTGGTTAAGCGATTGACTGCTGTGCTGCGTGTAGCGGGTTCGATTCCCGCACGGAACAAATATTTGTATGACCTACAAGTAGTTGTTCCGGGTCTGGCTGTTTGTGTATGTGTATTTAAATGTTTGTAAACGCACCCACAATATAGGAGAAATTCCTAGTGTGGGGCAACGTTTAAAAAAAAAAATTGACATGAGCTATCCCAGCTTTTTGCTATGACAGGCTCTAGGTACACTTCCTTCACATAACAAAAAAAAAGTGGGGTCAAACAACAAACACAGCTCTAAAGATATGTGATAGGCACTGTTTCCGACATAGATTTCGAAGATGGAACGATATAGAAAAGGAAAAACAAGGAAAGGTGTAACAAAGAGAGAGATAGGAACAGTTGGAAGCAAAAATAAAAATGTAGACATTATTCGACGTTGTTCCAAGTGCGAGGGAATATAAGGAATGTTTCGTTTAGATACTTACTACCTCACGAAAGTTTTTACGTTTACATTTTCTAGATTCAGTTGTTTTGCTGTAGCCTTTCTCTCATTACAACCTCCACAAATGGGAGTTCATGCACGGCTCAGACCACCGGTGTGTATGCGGCGTCTCTCCACAGACAATGGCTCACCTCTCATCTTGCACCGCATGCCCCTGTCACCTGCACATGTGAGGACCGGTTACGTCAGCGAACGGTATATGCGTTGTTGAATTTTGGGGCAAACAAATTTAGAAAACAAACAACAAACACAAACAAACAAACAAACAAACAACAAACATGTTATTTTTGCCATCGACACGCTAAGAAATAGGTAGGTAAGTACTTGATTGTCATTCAGTTTAATATTTTTTTTAAATAAATGTGACGGGACAAGTGGCACCATACCTACAGTTTTGTTACGATTCGAAGTTACTGGAATCACCGAAAAGGTCGGATAAGAGTGACACTGGCTGGTGACAGTCACTCTAGCAGAGCGTCGCAGTGATGGTTGCAAGGCGGCTATCTTCTGTGGCTGTAGTGTGAGTTTCTTTTTACCATCTAGATCGAATGCGGTTGATGCGTTAGATCGAGATGAAAAAGAAACTCACACTAGGCCCTCTCATGACATACAATGTCAGGGGAGCTGCTGTTGTATCATATTTACGATGGACTGCTAGAATCTGGCACAATCCTGATGACGTTGAAGTTGAAGCTGCTGAACCACCAAAACAATGATCACTTCTGGTAAAGGCTATCTTGCGCCGTTAATTCTTTCAGGTACCTACATAGCTTGTTTTTATCCTAGCATACGTTGGTAGGTAAACCTAAAATCCAACAGCTGGTGTTTTGAAGGAAAACAGAGCTTTGTTGTTTATCCTATTAATTTATATTCATTATGTAATGTTATTTAGTTTGTGTTAAAATTAAACCTTGATATTGAAAACATGCTTATTCGTAGCGTGGCCATAAACGCATGTAGGAGGCACCTGACAACTTCCATTAAGGTAGGTACAAAATTAATTTCAATATTTGAAAATAGACAAACATACGATAATCAGCGGGTTAAGGGGAACCTAGTCGTGGGCTCGAACTCACTGATGGGCCTGGTTAAAAAGCAAGCTGTCTGATCAGGCTTCGTGTCCAACAGAGGTAGTACCCATGAATGGCAGTTAGACGCTAGTCTACACGGACAACATTATTGAGTGAGATGCAGGACCATTTATAGTACAACAGGTGGGTAAAAAATTAAGAACAGTCCTTCGGAAGATCGGGTTTTATGAAAAAACCACTGCATAAATCAATGACCAATAAAATTTATTGTACTTTTCGATATTTGAGCTTTGTCGGTACCGACTTGGTTTTTCAGATTTTACACTTCTTTTATTACTTAAACACGCCCAAAGTAAGGTTGAATTAGCAACAAAAACGAATATTTGTTGGCTCCTAACTTTTTAATGGCTTTTTATTTTAACATTCTGTTTCCGTATAAACAATATTAATAATGAGACAAAACCATACCATGTTTAATTTTTGATGTACATTGTCGAACAGTGGAGTAATACACTCCCGAAGTTTGTATGGTAAAAATGTGGACTAGATTCACCTTAATTGCTTTACACGCTAAATGTGAAAAAAGCAATCACGTTGACAAGACTTTGTTCAAGAATATTCATTGCGTTATTTACGTTGTGAAGCAGAGTAATTTTTCGAATTTAAGAAGCGATGGATAGCAATATCCTTTAAAATGATTCAGATATAATTGTAATGTCGATGATGATAATTGTAATGATAGTTATTAAATTAATGTATTGGATGATAATAATTGTAATGATAATGATAATTGACCCAGTTCTCGAAAATGGCACTATCACATTGTATTGGGATCGATCTATAATTACTGACCCGGACTATTGGTGCCATTAAGCTGGACATAGTGGTGATAGATCGATTAGAGCGTCGCACAATGATTATTGATATAGCAGTCATATATGACGAGAACCTCATGAAAGCTAAAAAAGATAAGCAGATCAAGTATCTTGACCTGGCACGCGAGGTTGTCGACATGTGGGATGTGGATACAGCAGTCATTGAGCCGATAGTCGTGACGGCCAATGGCATTATAGCTAAGAGCCTCGACCAACACCTCAGGAGGCTCTCGTTAGACAGCTGGATCAAGGGCTTGATCCAGCAAGCAGTACTACTAGACACGGCGCGTGTAGTAAGGAGGTTCCTCTCCCAGCAGCCCTGACCACCGGTAGCTTGGACCCTGTTCCCGATACCGGTGGGCTACTATTTTTTATATTTTAAAATGTTTTCGTATTATTTTTTTACATTCGAGTATTTTTAATATAATTTGTATAAGTATAATAATCAACGAAATAAAGATGATAATTGTAATTTGTTTTTATTTTTTATTTGCTGTGGTTTTATAAATGTAAGTACAAGTTACATAAATAATGAAAATGTTTGCATACCGAATTGTAAAATATGGCTGACCTTTGATGTATCTTAACACCTATTATTTGTTAAGATACATCAAAGGTCAGCCAGAATTTTATTTCGAAAATATTTTAATTCGAATGAAATTCTATTCTATTCTAGTGTGTTGCGCTAATTAGGGTGATGGACTGCTTTGTTGGTCTTGTGGTCACAAGTCCTACGTCTGAGCATGAGGGCCTGGGTTCGATTCCCAGGTCGGGTAAAGTATTATTGAGTTTTTTTTATCTGGAATTTCTTTCAGTAGTAGCCTAGACTCTGGATTTATGCCCGGTTGATGGCAATAGGCTCATGGTACTTCAACATAACTGGCGAAATGTGAACGTATCATAGGTACACCTCTGCCCAACTTTTCAGGAAAACAAAGCGTGGTGAAATGTCATGCAAACGACAATCGAACTCCAAACAAACCTCTCGGCCTATTGTTTTGAAGGCAAATTCTTTAAAAAAAATTCATACGTTGAGCGGTAAAAACCAAGATGGCGGCAAATGTAAATGATACAATCTTTGCTTTAGAAGTTAGATGTTGACCTTTTAAGCACACATAGCCGTGACCATGAATGCTGAATCGACTCCATTACGTAATCTATGCGCTCATCTTTCCTTAAACTACAAATCAGGCTAAATCAGACTCTAGTATCTTTTTCGCAAGGTTTAATTTCCATTGTTACAGTTGTATACAAATTTGACATGCCAGTAACTTGTTGCATTGCTGTTTAGGGTTAATTCTAGTTCCTTATTGATATTTTTAGTGTTATCATAACAATTTACTTAGTCATTATGAGTTATTTTTGCCTTTATGCGTAGAGTTGGGCGGATATTTTGAAGAATTTTTATTTGAGAATGAATCTCGTCTTATTGTGGAACCATTTTGAGGATTAGGGAAAATGTTGTGTAAATAAACTCAGTAATCAATTAACACATTTTTTTCATATCGTAGTCATGGACGTGCTAGTAACAATTAAGCTGTTCGCTTATAATACTCTCATTCATTCACGCTGTTGAAAAGCCTGCATCGAAACGTTTTTCTTCACTCGCCTTAAAAAAAAAAAAAACATAATTTTCATAAGATCTCCGATTACTAAGCTGAGCACGCAGAGGGTTTCGTGTGGTGCCGGACGTAAAAGAATAGCATCATCCCATTTCATCCCGTGGGTGTCGTAGAAGGTGACTAAGGGACTTACTAGAGAATGGGTAGCAGCGTTCTCTATGCATTTGACCACCATACTGCGATCGCCAACCCGCCTGCCAAGCGTGGCGATTATGGCAAATCCCTCCCTTTTGGGGGAGGCTTATGTCCAGCAGTGGACGCCTTTCGGCTGATATGATGATGATGAAGCTGAGCACAAAGCTTATAATAAGTTTATATCCTACTAGCTTTTGCCAGCGGCTTCGCCGGCGTGGAGGTCGGAAATTGTCCCACGGGACCATCCTACCGTGATAAAAAGTATCCTATATTTATACAGGATAAGTTTTTATCTAGTGCGCAAATTGTAACCATGAATTTAGCATATAATTCTAGAACCCCCGGCGTAGAAATTTTACGTCGGTTATACAAACAAAAAAAAAACAGCTGCTTCATAGAAAAGTACAACACCTATGCGGTCAAAATGTATGGAACAGCTGATTTTTTTTGTATAACCGACAAAAAATTTCTACGCTGGGGGTCTAGAATGATATGCTGAATTCATGGTTACAGTTTGCGTACTGGATAAAAACTTATCCTGTAATCCGGGTTTTAAATATCTGTGCGCCAAATTTCATCCAAATCCGTTCAGCCATTTTAGTGTGATTGAGGAACAAACATACAAACTTTCACATCCTATCCTACTAAAATTATAAACGCGAAAGTTAATATGTATGGATGTATGGATGTTTGTTACTCTTTCACGCAAAAACTACTAAATGGATTTGGATGAAATTTGGCACAAAGATAGATTATAACCTGGATTAGCACATAGGATACTTTTTATCCCGGTAGTACGTTGCCGCGGGATAATTTCGGACATCCATTAAAATATTAGCAGGAAGTAGCCCGTGTGGTGCCGGACGTAAAAGAATAGCATCATCCCATTTCTTCCCGTGGGTGTCGTAGAAAGCGACTAAGGGACTTACTAGAGAATGAACAGCAGCGTTATCTATGCATTTGACCACCATACTGCGATCGCCAACCCGCCTGCGAAGCGTGGCGATTATGGCAAGTCCCCCCCTATTGGGGGAGGCTTATGTCCAGCAGTGGACGTCTTTCGGCTGGTGTCATGATGATGATGATAAGGATAGTAGGACTAGCTCCTGTCTCTGACTTCATCCGAGTAAAGTTTCTTGTTTTAACGTAAATCATATCGTCCGCTCACGATATTATTTTGTTTTCCCTTAAAGTTCTTTCTGATTTTTAGGGTTCCGTACCTCAAAGGATAAAAAGGAACCCTTTATAAGATCACTCTCTTGTCCGTCTGTCCGTTGTCTGTCCGTGTGTCACCACCGATTTTCTCAAAAACGGGTGGACCTAGCAAGTTGAAATTTGTGTATCTAGTGGTCTTTTTACAATAGATCGTCTTAGGGATAGGTATTTGTCTACTATAAAAATCAATAAATCGGTGTTTCCAAACGTTGCGCGTTGTTGTAATGTTTCGAGGTAAACTTATGCTTCAGCCTCTATTTCTCTCTCTCTGCCCAGCTGCCCCACTACGCTAGGGTCGGCGTGCATTCTAACTAAATACAGCTGAATACCTTTATATTGAGCGACTGTCTATTTGACCTCCACAACCCAGTTACTGGGGAACACGATACGTTTTGGTAAGACTGGTTTTCATACTTTCGGGCTTCTGACCACCCGTAACGATACAGCTGAATAACAGTACTTCATGTTAATTGACTGTATACAACGTGTAACGGAAAGGGTATATACATACCAAGGGCACGGCTTCTTTGGATGATATCAAACTATATTGAAAGGGATTTTTAATCCTATCTCTACATGTTCTGAAGTTATGAAATTTTTTAATACATTGATACCAGAAACCAAATCATCAAATTGAAATAAACACATCACTTGGAAGGGATTCATCGTGATATTGGCAAGTAACGTGGAAACTTATTGACCTACGTAATTCAGTTACACGTTTATTATGATTTGAATTTAAGAAACATGAAACCGAAAATTTGGTATCAATTCTTAGAGTATTTTATTTTGAGCTGAAACTATGTATAGTGATTCTATACCAGCTGTTATCTTTAGTGCTTAAAGATAGCAATAGGGTTTCTGTTACACCCTGTATATGACCTCTATAACTCAGTAGACTGGTTGTCAGAATTTCAGGCTTTCAACCTTTAGCACAAAATACTTTTCACACACTGGTTATGTTGAAATTGAATTGTCCGGTAAGCATCCGAAGAGAAAAGACCGGCCGATCACGATCGGATCGGGTTTTCTAAGAAAGTCGCGTGTGTCGGAAAAGCCTTCGTGCGTGCATGAAGGGGACTCTGAAATTGAACGCGAGTATAACAACACGACTGTAGATGTGACCTTTGGACAATTGGTTCTTCAACCGTTTTTTTGTTGTGAACAGACTTCAGCGGCCTAATTGCGTATAACATACTCTCAACGTAATCAGAATCTGATTAATTTCGGGCTATTTTTTTGGGTGGGAAATCATCAAATAACTGCTCTCGCTCTGGGTGGAGTAGGAGGAGGGCGTGTCACACTTTTACTGAATAAAACCCACCCGTGTTCCTTCAGTTTCCTGTGTGCCAGGGGCCACGGTATCTCTTTCGAACAACCCGCGCCCCTGGCAGGCATCGGCCCTTGCAGACCCCACTAGTTGGTGCTGACATCTCTTTGAGGCATTTAGGGCTGATTTTTCAATAGTCAGATAACTTTGGAATAAAAACTGCGTTTTGACAACTTATCTAAAAAAATATGTCAAACTGTCAGATTTATTCTTCCGATACTTTCTTTGGTTGTTATCTGACTATTAAAAAAACCGCCCTAAGAATGATATCTCTAATCTATTGCTTCAAATGTTCGAAAAAGTTGTCTGCTCAACAACGCACTTAAATAACGCAATGAATGTTAATGATCTGTCAAAATGAAAGTCATTCGTTCTGTTAGTGTGTTAAACAATCACCTCTCAGGACGCTAGTTGACTTTTTGATATTGGTTTTATAAATTCTAATATTAAACTAGGTAGGTAATAGCGTAAGAGAGTTCATCCCACGCGGGCTGGCAACAACGCATTTACAGTAGTTTTTCGTGATTATTCCATTAAATACAAACAAAAGCAATTTTTTTTTTTAATAACTGAAAAAAAAATGGCATAAAAAGTTGTAAAGACCAACGATCTAGTGCTTGGCTGAAAAAAAATGGTTACTTTTGTTTGTATTTAATGAAATAATCACGAAAAACTACTCTAAATGTGTTGTTGGCAGCCCACATGGGATGAACGCTCTTAATACTGAAGTGCGTTGAAAATATTTAAAGGCAAAGTTATTTTAATTTTTTGTTAATTTTGTTAATTTATAATGTATGTAAGTTGATTTTTGAAACTGTTTCGTTTATAGTAGTAACATCGCATTGGCGCATTTTAAATCAATGTAAATTTCAAATAGATAGGGTTCCCTTGTCTGTTGTCTCATTTGACTGTATGGGACGTAAGCATGATGATGGCGCACAATTTTCAAAAGTTACCTTATCATTGGTAACTTTAAGATTTCCAGGTTCCAGCTATACGGGACCACAGAAACCATCAAGGAATTCTACTGCTTAGCAACAGGTATTAAAAATTACCGTGTTTCCGGAAAGTTTTGTGATACATTTTACATAAGGTCTGCGACAAGATCAATTCCTAATTAAGAGCTACCATTTATCTTACTTAGAAAAGAAAGAAAGAAAGAAAGAAAAATAGATTTATTTGTCACAGAAACACGTGCATATAAAAGATGACATAATTAACATTAAAAAAAACATGATACACACACAGATATTTATACATAGGCATAAAGAAGATAAATAATCGGCAGCTGCACGCCGTGACTGTGACAAGAAGGCTTCCACTCAGCATGATGTTATGCTATGAGATGGGACCCACAGCACAGCGCTGATTTTCAGTGGTCACCCGAAAATAACGTACGAAAATCAAGCCAGGATTTCCACAATTAGACAGAACAAGTATCAAAGCAAAATAATTATAATAGACAGTACATACCTACAATTTAATAGTACCCTACAACCAATGATATAAAAAAAATGCAATAAAGTCTTGAAATGCGTTGCTACCCAAAAACATAATAGGTCGGTAGGTGGGTAGGTAGGTACTTATTAGTTCCATCTCATGTCAGTCCTTCAAATTTTTCAAATCACGTTGAAATTAGTTCCTACGTACCGATAACGGTTCATCATCATTATTTCAGCCGAAAGACGTCCACTGCTGGACATAGGCCTCTCCCAAAAGAAGGTGGTTTACCATAATCGCCACGCTTGGCAGGCGGGTTGGCGATCGCAGTATAGTGGTAAAATGCATAGAGAACGCTGCTGCCCATTCTCTGGTAGGTAAGTCCCTTAGTCACTTTCTACGACACTCACGGGAAGAAATGGGATGGTGCTATCCTTTTACGTCCGGCACCACACGGAATGATAACGTTTAGGTGCCAGTAGTTTTGCAAAATCATCAATTCATTTTTATCGTCTCGATTTTACAAAAGAAGACGACTATAAATGCAAGGGCTATGTTGAAAGCAAAGTCGTTCAGCTACAGTTTATCTCGGTTTGAGAATGGAGTGGTCATTCGCTCGTAAGATCTGTCGACCCCCTGGAGACTGTTAATGAACATGTTGAAGGTGGCGCCTGCTATAATATGTGTTTAGTTAGGTGTTGTTGATTGTACCAAAACTGGCTTTTGAAGGGGTTGTGACATGCATGTGGGGCAGTTAAAGACGATAGTAAGACGGGTTTTTCTTTTATTTTCAGAGTATCTAAGTTTGTTTCTGTGGAAGTCCTTCCGATTACCGAAACTGCTCATTTCTTTCACGAAATGTAGGCTAATAATCAAAATCAAAAGTTATTTATTCAAATTAGACTAAGAATCAGCACTTTTCGAACGTCAAAATTACATAAGAAAGAACGCCCGCCCTTCACCGCTTCCTAGTGCTTTAGCTTTTAATAACTATCTGATCTTCTCTAAGAATCTGAACGTAAGTTTTCCTGAAACTAAGCACTGACAGAGCAGCGGTGGCCCAGTGAAAGAAAGAAAATACATTTATTTAGCACAGCCTAAAAGGCACACAATATACAGCAGGTAAGAGTAAAATAAAAATCGAAATCGAATTAAAGTGGTTTTTTTTTTTTTTTTTTTTTGGGTGGGAAATCATCAAATAACTTCTCCCGCTCTGGGTGGAGCGGGAGGGCGTGTCAGACTTTTACTGACTAAAACCCACCCGTGTTCCCTCAGTTGCCTGTGTGCCAGGGGCGGCGGTATCTCTTTCGAGCAACCCGCACCCCTGGCAGGAATTAAAATGGTAAGGTGCGATGTCAGAAAGTGTGCCTCACGGCTGCAACAACAAGGCCCAGTTTAGCTAATATGCCAGACCACTATTGCCTGACGCTGGTTTTCAACTGGACTTGCCGGTCTGTTCTGTTAAAAGCTTACCTTGAAAACTTAGGTGAAGTGAGCTGTCATTCCATCTGCATGTCGATTCTGTAACCATCTCACCGCGTGAAGTGATCGATTCTGTTGAAATCTCACCGTGAGAACATAGGTGAAGTGAGCTGTCATTCGATCTGGCACTAGAGATTGATAGTTATGACAGCTCACTTTAAGCTCACTTCACCTAAGTTATCACGGTGAGATTTTTACAGAATAGCACTGCTGAGGCCCTAGTGTGAGTTTCATTTAACCATCTCGATCAAACGCATCGAGCTCGTTTGGCGCTCCGATTGGCCCTGGATTGGTGACGGACCAATCGGAGCGCCGAACGAGCTCGATGCGTTTAATCGAGATGGTGAAATGAAACTCACACTAGGGCCACTGTTAGTATCATCCCACCGATGCTAGGGATTGACCAAGCATTTGGTGAAATGACACTGACAGCTCACTCAACGCTCACTTCACGCGGTGGGATGGTTACAGAATAGCAATGCTGATGCTAGGGATTGGCCCTAATGATAGTTCATTTTAAGCTCACTTCTCCCACGTTATCACGGTGATCTCACCGTGATCTCACCTCATACTTCAGCAATAAATAAACAGAATAGCACTGCTGGACTTACAACTCTCATTACGAGTTGTAAGTTGTTCAAACACTGAAAAACAATAGTATTAATTTAACTACCTAGTCACGCTGGAAAAGACATAAGAAACGGGCATTAGTACGAGGAGCAAATAAAATAATCCGCAAACATTAAATCTTTTAAGCACTTTTGGCCGTGATTACGGGTTACACAAAACCAATATGTATCCCACTACAAAATTACAGGTGTTATCTAACAACATCACGACTAAAACTAACTATTTACTATTCAAGTGCGTGTAGAACCACTGCACAGTGAAGGGTTCCGTAGTCGGTATTAATGAATGATTAATTATTAACTGTTGATTATTATTGACATTAAATTTTTCGTAAATTTTGTGTACCCCACTGTTTAGCGGGTAATAGACTATACCTCCCTTCCAAATTATGTCGATATAGTGATTGAGAGAGGGGCTTGTGGCTCGTTAACAACAGCCGTACGCGTCGATCGATCAGGTTAAGTTTTTTTTTTTTTTTTTTTTTTAAAAAAAACGTTGCCCCACACTAGGAATTTCTTCCTGTATCGTGGGTGCGTTTACAAACATAGAAAACTCACAAGCACAAACACCCAGACCTGGAACAATTACTTGCAGATCATACAAATATTTGTTCCGTGCGGGGATCGAACCCGCGACACGCTGCGCAGCAGTCGATCGCTCAGCCATTACGCCAACCATGTCGTCAAAACGCTTACGCTTGCCGCGGTTGGTTCGAAGTTGGATGACCTTCTTTACATACGAAGACCTCTCCGTGTCCCGGAAAGGCGGCTGTCATTCGTGGATCTTTGACAGTCGTTACGGGTCGTCTTGTCAGAGGCCCGAATGTCTTACAACCAGTCTTACCAAGTGGAATCGTCTTACCCAGTAACTGGGTTGTGATGGTCAGATAGGCAGTCGCTCCATGTGAAATACTGATATTCAGCTGCACCCGGTCAGACTGGAAGCCAACCCGAACATAGTTGAGAAAAGGACAGGCCGATGATAGTGCTATGTGTATAGTCTCCAAATATATTGGCTGTGTGACATCCAAACGAACGGACAGACGGACGAGACGAAATTATAAGTCCGTTCCTCCATTTGACTACGGAACCGTAACAAGATGTTTGTTTGTATTATTTCGTAGCCAGCTCCTAATGGGTCAATTTCAACGGTTCGGTGACCACCGAAATTATTTGTAGCAAGTATTCTTTGATACTAACTAGACGGCGAATTTCAAAGGAATTGGGACACAAAATATATTCTGGATTTTAGCACTTAGATTGTATGTGCTAATGTCTACATTGGGTACTTACCTACCTAAGCTGTGTTGAAAGTGAGTTTTGTTTAGGTGTAATGTTGTTATGAGAAAATGGATACCTACGAAGGTATGTTTTATCTAGATTCTCGGTCATATTATGGTGAGTCTATGAATAAAGTACATATTTGATTAGCCCCTATAAAAAATATGGATTACGATAAGAAACATTAAATTATTTGTTTAATTATGTTACCTAGTGATCGCCTAGTGGTCGAAATTCGACCATAATTAAATAAAAACGATTTCGACCGTAATTAAAAAAAATAAAAATTCAACCATAATTCAAAAAAGAACAAATTCGAACATAATTTAAAAAGAAAACAAATTCAACCATAATTAAAAAAATAACAAATTCGACCATAATTTAAAAAAAACAAATGCAACCATCATAAAAAAATAAAAAATTTGACCATAATAAAAAAAATCAAATGCAACCATGATAAAAAAATTCAACCATAATTAAAAATTTCTAGCTTACTGCACTCCTTCTCCATATAAACCAAGAGTATGTTTCCGCTTCACGTAGTAATATAAAAATTTCACAATACGGATTGTTTGTACGTAGTATCTATCAGCTCAAAGTATTTCGATCTATTTCACACAAAAAAAAAATTGAAACGATCAATGAATTTCAACAAAAGAATAACCTTCAAAACGTATTTTATAAATTAAATATCAAGAATATAAATAAAATTCATATTTAGAGTAAAAAAAACTTGGACAAAAACGTTACAACATAGGTTTAATGTAGTTTTTTTACTGACACCTGGTACAATTTGCGTGTTTTAAAACTTGTTTCTAAGCCACGATGACGATGTAACATGGAGCCCTTTTACAATACGATAGCGGATAATCAATGAAAACAATACAGGGTGTAAGGGCAAAGCTGCCGAAAACGAAGACAGGTGATAGGGCTAGTGATTCAGGTTTTTATTTTATGTTTTTACTTATTTTTTTTTTTTGTACACTTTGCTGTGAGACAGTTAAATGAACCATTATTTCAGGTTAAATACATTTAAAAGCATGTTTTTTACAACTCCAGCAAGCAATGTATTCAAAAATAAAAATCAACTGATAACAAACAAAAAATCAGCTGTTCCATACATTTTGACCGCGTAGGTATTGCACTTTTCTATGAAACAGCTGATTTTATTTTGGAAAACCGACGTAAAATTTCTGCGGTAGGGGTTCTAGAATGATATGCTGAATTCATGGTTACAGTCTGCGCACTGGATAAAAACTTAAGCTGTATAGGTATAATTAACGAATATCTGAATGATTTTTTTTTTTGGTTTGACGTTTTCTAAAAATGAAACCTAGCTAGGTCGATTTATCTCCTCCGAAACCCCCTGCATACTAAATTTCATGAAAATCGTTGGAGCCGTTTCCGAGATTCAGGTTATATATATACAGATATACAAGAATTGCTCGTTTAAAGATATTAGATAGATTAAGTGCCCTTGTTGGCAACAAACTATGCTATTATAACATTGAAATCCATTTTAAAGTTTCGTCCCGATTTACGCCTGCATCCGTACTCCCTCCTCCTCGACTCTTGGTTGTAGTAGGAACAGTGTGATTTAGATAGGTGTCCGATATAGCCCTCGTTTTCCCCAGGTGCAGGGTATCCATGAGGACCACACGGAAACAAAAAACAATTAAGCTACTAGTTCTACTATTTTTAAAACAAAATATACTTGAGAAGTCAGTTCTACGACGAACCCAAAAAAAATTGGTTTGTAAATGTAGGTTGAAGGATTACAAAATATAAATTACAGGAAAAGTTCAATTCTTGACCCAGTATTACGTGCTATTTCCTGAATATGTATATATATATCTGCAAGTTACAGGTATTGTTTACAAACAGGTACGAATTCTTAATTAAAGTTGGGCTCACACGTTAAACCTTACGCTATACTAGGAAATTTGGGTACTGACGATGCTAATTCAGAGTAGTGGAAATAACAATTTTTAACATTTTAAAGTGGTTTTAAAAAGGGATGTTTCGTTTTAATGATTTTCTGGCTTTACTCAGTAGGTTTTTCCTTTTGTTTTATTGCTGCATAAAGTTTCCTACATCATGACTAGAGATCCGATATTCGGATGGGTATTTACCTAAAGTTGCGATGTTGGTTAATTTATGTTTTTTTTTACTAACACACACCACCCCCTCCCTTACACCCTACATACATATATTTGCATCGGGGCTTAAACATGAATTCTAAATAAATATGTATCTGAATGGTTTTGCAATGCTAATAATTTAGAAGTCGCTTCCATACTATACACCTGACTACTTATGCATGTCCGGTATTGCTGGCATAAAATTATGTTTTTAAAAGCCGCTTCCATACTTTCATAACCAAAAATTAACTTGGGCACGCCGCGATTGCGGCGGTAAGTCCCCTCTTTGAGGAGTGGCTTGAGAGGCGGCATGGCGTCCTCACCTTCCGCCTGACACAGGTCCTCACCGGACATGGCTGTTTCGGGAGGTTCCTGTTTCGGATAGGGCGGGAGGAAACGCCCGGGTGTTTCCATTGCGAAGATCGCCCAGAGGACACGGTGGAGCATACGGTGGAGGTCTGCCCAGCTTGGGCGGAGCAACGCCGTGTCCTCGTGGAGGTGATCGGCGGCGGCGATCTCTCGCGTCCGACCCTGGTCCAGGCCATGGTACGGAGCGAGAGGGCATGGCTGGCAGTCGCCTCCTTCAGCGAAGCAGTTATGCTCGCAAAGAGGGAGGCGGCGCATGTGAGGGAGATGCAGTACATGCGCCCTCACAGCCGTGGCCTTCGCAGGAGACGCCCTGGGCGTCGGGAATCCCAGGCTGATTCCCGGCCACCGTAGGCGCGGGCTTGCGGACGGCGAGTTATGGGTAGCTCGCTGTCCGGTAAGGACCAAGCCCGGGTCGACGGCGCGTTGTGTTCCACGCGCGCCTCAAAGAGATGTCATCAGCAACTGATGGGGCCCGCAAGGGCCGATGCCTGCCAGGGGTGCGGGTTGTTCGAAAGAGATACCGCCGCCCCTGGCACACAGGCAACTGAGGGAACACGGGTGGGTTTTAGTCAGTAAAAGTCTGACACGCCCTCCCGCTCCGCCCAGAGCGGGAGAAGTTATTTGATGATTTCCCACCCCAAAAAAAAAAAAAACAAAAATTAACTTTAGGTAAATTTACATCCGAATATCTGATCTCTAATCACGACTAATGGCAATAGAACAAAAAAGAAATATTTAAAAAAAACATTAAACTTTTATTCCGTTTTATCTTTAATTAAATAGGTATTTTACTGTCATATTTCATTTACATTGAAATATGTTTAATTTTCTATGAAATCGCATACGTGACTGAATATAGTAGGTATTTCTTGTAAATGCGTAATTGCGTTTGTAACAGAGGATTTTCCTACCACAGACACCATTACTATAGATAACAATGTCGTGCTCGTGCATGAGTATTCATTAATTTTGTTCAGTTGTAGTTTGGGAACAAATATCCTTATTTGTTCCCAAACTACAACTACGCATAGCATTTCTTACGCATAGTCCTCTATGCGTAAGAAATAAAGTAGATAATTTCTTACCAAAATAGCAAAGATAACAACGAGTCAACGAGTAACAAATATGACGCAAAAACAAAAAATCAATATGCCTAGCCATTTACCAACTTCCTTTGGGACAGCTTCCGGTCCAACCAGATGCAGTTGAATACCAGTATTTTACATGGAGCGACTGCCTATCTTACCTCCGCAACCCGGTTACTGGATAACATGATACCCCTTGTTAAGACTGGTTGTCAGACTTTTGGGCTTCTGACTACCCGTAATGACTGCTGACAGCCGGGACCAACGTGGATTCCGACGCATGGAAGAACTCCACATGAAATGGATAGTCACCCATCTATAAACCGACCGCGGTAAGCGTAGGTTAATTTTCAATCAACCCCAGTTGCTGTTATCATTTAGTTAGACACTAGCAATGACGCAAAAAAAAACAAAAGAAAAGTTTCTTTGCGGTGCATTTAAAAACAAAAATAACACAACCCACACTTACGTCACTCTGCTTCACACTCGATACACTTAATGTTATGCAATTTGTTCGTTGTTTTGTTTGTCGATGACGTCACTCAACGTGCGAGCTAGTTCACGGCCATGATCAAGTTCATACAATTTTTCATACACATGACTTAGTGGTATTGGTACCAATTCTTCGTGTGTGGGTTGGTTTATTTTTGCGTTTTTATCGCTTGCAACACTGAGTTGGGTGTCATGCGTTAGATGCATGAGTCAGTTGGTGATCAAAGTTCAAATGAGTAATGATAATTTGTTGCTATAGTGATTAAATAAACTAGATGTAGTTATTTTATTTATATGGTTAGTATGGCTTTTGCCAGCAGTTTCGCCCACGTGGAGTTCGGTGTATTATACATAAATAATCCTTCCTCTTAAATCACTGTGTCTATTGATGAAAATTGCATTAAAATCCGTTGCGTAGTTTCTTTTCGTAAAACAACTTTGTTATATACTACATAAAGAAGATTTTGCCACACTCCTTCTAATTCTACCATCTTACTTTATTAACAAAAAGCACCCCCAATAAACTAAGCTCTGTTAAAAGAGTACGGTGTATTAAGGCTAGAATTTATTTTACAGTCTGTTTTATCCTTACCAACAAATATCTATAGTAAAATTGCTGTGCATCGCATCGTAAAGTGGCTGGATGCTACTTGAAGATGCTTCGTCTTCCTGTCATTTTCTAATCAGAACAAGTGTACGTTAACATGTACCTACGACGTAGCTCCATGCCAGTCTTCATATTGTGCATCGTTTATACGTACTAGTATCAGCGTGGTAACTGGGCTTGTGGCTTCGTGATAACAACCGCAAGGTTCGATCGATAAGGTTACGCTACGCTTGCCGAGATTGGTCCGAGGATGGGTGACCATCTTTATATACCAAGACTACTCCGTGCCTCGGAAAACACGTTAGGCATGCTGTTGGTTCCAGCTGTTATTCGTGGATGTTAAACAGTCGTTACGTGTCGTCTGAAGCTCAAAAGTCTTACCAAGGGGTATGGTGTTACCCAGTAACTGGGTTGGGGTTGCCAGATAAGCAGTCGCTCCATGTAAAATACTGGTCTTCAGCTGCATCCGGTTAGACATGAAGCCGACCCCAATATAGTTGGGAAAAGGCTAGGCAGATTATGATTACCAGCGGGGTAATTGCTTAACAGTTTAACACACATAAAATAGCCATCGATCGCAATGCCATCCATTTGACAGTTCAGCCACGTTCATTGCGTTGTTTTTTCGTTATCTTATGAAAATTTTATAATGTGCGTTTTGTTTGTGCAGAGTAAACAATTTTTCTTTCTTTCTCTTAGTTAACAATTTTGTTCAAGACGACCTCTCGATTCTACAATGTTTGACTTCTGAAATGGATCCAGTGAAGTCTTATTTGAATTCCTGAGAAAGCTTGTAAATACGCAGGAATATGTCAAACAGATTTTTTAAATTGCAAGTAGCTATTTGTTTTGTTTTTATGAACTAGTCGTTGAAATTTGCCGTTATTAATTTAAAACTTTATGTATTTTTAATGCATTATTAT
Source organism: Polymixis lichenea (assembly GCA_949091785.1). Lineage (NCBI taxonomy): Eukaryota > Metazoa > Arthropoda > Insecta > Lepidoptera > Noctuidae > Polymixis > Polymixis lichenea. Next base: position 4,361,387 of record OX420937.1, read on the forward strand.
AAAAAAATACTAGATATTGACAATCCTTCTCCACACGAACATTAACTGTGCCAAATTTGATACTCCTCCGTCCGCGCAATTTTCGTGGGGTACAAAGATTTTGCGTCACGTATATAGGTATGTAGATATCCCTTGAAAGTCTTCGTTCAGTTTACGAGCTATTGACTTAACCATTGTAGGGTATTATTAATAGAACCGTAAAAAACATACCATTATCATATTAACATTTCTTAACTTCTTAGGAGGTTTCAGTAAAAGAATCGGCACCTACTGCTTAAATAGACAATCTGAGGCCTTAGTGTGAGTTTCATTTAACCATCTCGATCAAACGCAGTGAGCGCGTTCGGTGTTCCGATTGGTCCTTCTCTAATCCAGGGCCAATCGGAACGCCGAACGCGCTCACTGCGTTTGATCGAGATGGTTAAATGAAACTCACACTAGGGCCTCTGGCCAAACATGGTCGTCATTGGTTGTATCGTTCATCGTTTATTGGTTGACGGGATCTTGATTTTGACATCTGAGCAGATAATTTTCTTTGTTATTTCTTTGGTTTATAACGATGTGTAACCTCCCATAAAGTACCTACCTACATTGTTATTCTTCATGGTCCCTTAATTTTCAATACCTACCTAATCCGTGACGATATTATTTAAAGCATCTCTAAATAATAATAATTTCCGTATAATAACCATAAACTATTATTAAGATTCGTTACATTATCACTTCCTGAAGTCATTTAATTATTATTTTTAACTCACGTTTTCAAGGCCTTGAAATTGTTTGACTTTACGTCTTAAAAGGCCTTGGTTGGTAACATTATAAGTATAAAATGCAGGGTCAAGTATATATAAATATAATGATGAGACCAACTGTATCTATGTATTATACAATTATATCCATGCTGCATGTGTGCGACTTGTAATGTAATTATTTACCAAAGACTGCATATGGCTGAATTTTTGGGTAAATGTTTAAGCAGTTTTGTAAACCATAGTGAGTCATTTTGGCAGCATTTTCTTTTCACAAAATGGATGATTTTCGTGTCCAGACAGTGGCTGTTTAAATAATAGTTTTACTTGAAAAGGTGTCTGAAAAATAGTTGATGTTATTGAACCTGAAACTTCCCATGCACTTGTTTTTAACCGACTTCCAAAAGGAGGAGGTTCTCAATTCGTCGGAACCTTTTTTTATAAAAAAAAGGTAAATAAGGTAGGTAAGGTAAATATGTTCCCCGATTACTCGAAGATGGCTGTACCGATTTGGATTTATTTTTTGTTTGAAAGGGTATACTTTCCAGGTGGTCTCATAATCATCAACTCAGGATCTGATGATGGGATCCTGGAGAAATAGAGAGAACTCTTCAAATTTTATAGGCACACTTGAAGCGATTTGGGTAGTTTTTGGAAGAGTACTTTCTCGGAGTGGTCCCATTTCAATTTGGTGAAGATCTGATGAAGAACTTCGGAGATAGGCAACGGAACTCCTCAATAAATGATAGCAAATGGACTGGAATTGCAGAAATCTCATGTCTGTCTACTGTTTACATCAGTTCATAACATAACATCACGCCGAGACGCTATGAAGGGGTAAGCACATGAGAACCACTAAAAAGTGAATAATAAAAACTTTTCTCAAAAAAAAAACCGATTTCCAAAAAGAAACACTAAAATGTGAAAAATAACTTTAATTTCGGAAGGCGGTGACAAAAAATTAAAATTCATATCGTCATTTTTTCACATTTTAGTGTTTTTTTTTGTAAGTCGGTTGTTTTTAAATATTGTCTAAGAGCTGTGTTACAATTTTGGTGTACACACGGCTACACATCAAGCTATACATTTCCAGTTTAGGCTGATCTCGCACTGTACGGAAATCCTATACAATGCCAGATCAGCTTATACTGGAAATAGCTTGATGTATAGCCGTGTGTACAATGAAGTAAGATATTCTATTGATCTGTCTATCGATTCGCCATATTTTCTCAAAACACAACCAAAGCAATAAAAACAAAGAAACATCTCAAAGTCATAGCCACTATCAGACATCTTCAAAGCCATGGAATTAGTATGTACTTTATCCTACAAAAACATAATGAGCAAAGGATTCCATTTTCAAAAACTACAAACCGCGGCCTCGAATGCTCGACGTGGCCTTAAACTCTACAGTAGTCAAGGCCAGCATGACGTCACCGAGTTTATTACACTATCAACGCTGCGTTGACGCTGCGTTTACGTCAGGCTCATTCTGACTATGTCAGTGCGTTAAAAACCTTGGCCTTACAATGTTCCACGCATTACGCAGTATCTACATACCACGGATATGAGAAGTACTTAAATTTTTACGAGTTCATGTATTGACTGTTAAAATTTATAACATAATACACAACACAGTAGGTGATTTACTTTTGTTTTATAATATATCTCGGTTACTCGTAAACGTAATTAAACTACCAACCGAAAAGTTAGCACCTAAGCATTTATATTCGGTATTTTGCTTGTATTTGTAGCAGTTGGGTACATTTAATTGTTTTGGTTTTTGAATACAATGCTCTTTGGTTCACGTGAACCTGACATTGCAGTTTGAATTGGTAAATATTTATAATTGCTGAAAACAAACCACATTTTCAAGTAATGAATTCAGTAGAATTCAAGTTACTAGAACCCCTTTTGAATATTTATGAATGAATTCTGTTATTAATATTTTAACATCACAATCAAAATGCATAACACTTTCCTAGGAGTAACCCTGAACAATTTCACACACGGAAATCGAGAATTTTCCCCAATTTGTATGTGTGCTAAACTACTGCTTGCATGTGTGTGTGAGAGAACCGCGTGCAACTACGGCCGAGGTCGCCCACATTCGATCTGTGCAAATTTTCGTTCGGCGGGATCACTGGCCGCTCTCAGGGTCGCACCGCCGTATCTCTCAATTTTTGTTTGTTAATTATAAAAATAATGCGTTATATAACTAGCTAGACGCCTCCTACTCACACTTGGGCCAATTCGCATCGCTCCCTCTCATCGCCACCGGCGTTGCGGCGCACACATACAAGCCGCCTAGAAAAATACATCCACAAAATTCGGCAGTGCGGTCCTCTGTGTGCGTGAATGACGTTACCGTACAATGCGATTACAGGCCCGCACTGCAGGAATTTGTTTTATAGCTACTACGCATTTGAAGTTATGTGTAGTTTTGTTTCTGTGCATGATTTTATGATACCGACATCTTTTGTGGATTTCTTCACTGTCTCGATAAGGTGTGTGATAGTATGTCCGCGTGTCAAACCCAGCCCATTGATTTCTCGCCAGCAAAATTAAGAATAGATGAAAAGTGAACGTGCCAAGTTTTAAAATGTTTGCCTCTGAAACCGGAATTTTGGATGATTTCTCAAAACGGGTACAAATTAAATGTTTACGCATTTATTTTTGTATGTGTATGGTTTTTAAACATGATCAATACTTAGAAGCTGTGTTAAGTAAGTTATTTTCTGAGAATAAAATTGAATGTGCGTACTATACTCTTGCGCCGTTTAGATGTTTACAGGTTCAAAAAAAGGATATATATTCAAACTACAAATATATACTTTGACAACGATGGCAATGGAACTGGCTTTAATCAAGTTTGAGGCCACACTTCAAGTTGATTTTACGAAAACCTACATGACACGGGCACTTATGGAACGTTAGAAACAAGGTGCACGGTTCCAATTGGTCGTTTCATATGAAGAACCGCCGCGAACAAAAAACTCCACGGTTATTCTTTTAAAAGGAATTGGGTTTTACAATGTTTTCAAATTACAGTGTTAATAGGTATGGAAGCAAAGGTTGTAAGTACCTATAGTAGCAATTAGAATATGTAGCAAATGGAATCTGTAGCACATGGATATCGTAGCAATAAGAATTTGTAGCAATATGAATTGGCAGCAGGTGGTATTTGTAACTAGTCAAATCTGAAGCAAATGGATATCGTAGCATATCAGAATGTGTAGGTAGTAGATGGTTATCGAAGCTAGAAAAAAATATTTAGACATTGTAGCAAATGTAAGTATTTTGTTATTTCTCTATTAACATCTGTAGTAAATGGATAGCGTAGCATTATGAATTGGTAGCAAATGATATTTTTGTAACTATTGAAATCCGTAGCAAACATTTGTTTTGTTTATCTATTTACATACAATTAGTATTTTTTTTTAAAAGATTCACGAGTGAAATCTTACAACAAATAAATACTTACTAATGCAAGTTTTGGCTAGTGAAATCCGTAAAATCTGTAGTAAATGGTGATTTTTGCGTTAAACTTGAAGCTAAAACTATTTACAATATGGTATATAAATAAAAATAAAATAAACCTACTTACCTTCTTGAACTATTTAATTATTTTGATAAAAATAAACTGACTTACTGAGTAATAAAAGTATGCTTGGGTCAAAACGTTGGCACCACCGTTTGACCCATTTTACTTTGTCGGCTCTTGCCTCTTAGGTTGGTGAGACGATAAGAATATAAATAAACAAGCAACTGCAAGATTATGTAATTTTTAATCTAATTAGGAACAGTTGTGAGTGCATTATTATTTATGGGAACAGCAAAAAAGAAAAAGAATGTTGTAACTAACCACCAGTAATCACCAGTTAACCTATCTGTAGCTAAGTAATTAAAAATAGAATAGAATATTAAAATCAAGGTTATTGTGACATAAATGTTAGCCTGTTTTACTCTTTTTTTGCTATAACAAGTGATCGAATGAACTGGTTGTACCTACATAAAAAGACTAAAACGTTTAAAAATAGACTTAATTAAATAATATTAATTTTACTATATTCTTTTTTTGTGTTCACTTATATTTTAAAGAACGCACGTACGTAAAATAATATTTTTACCTAATTGTGATTTGGTATCTGTGTATCCTTTGTTTGAATTTCCAAATTATTACATCTGTTATTTCATGCTTATTTTTATTAAATAGATGTATAACATTTTTTTACTAAATAAATACAACTGCTATTATTTGCCCTATTCTTTGTTTCTATCAATCCTACTAATAAATATTGAAAGTTTGGGTATTTAGATGTTTGAATGTTTGTTACTCAATTACGCAGAAACGACCAATCGGATTTGGTAGAAATTTGGGACACAGATAGATTATAATCTGTATTAACTATCCAATGTGTTACGTAGGATACTTTTTATCGCGGTAGTACGTTCCCGTGTGACAATTTTCGAATTCTACGCAAACGAAGCCGCTGTCAAAAGCTAATCTTCAATATCGAAATAACAAAAGAAATCAACCCACCTGAGGGCTCCATATGTTCCATCAAACTCGGCACTTACTGACAGGTCAAAACAAAACTGCATTACAAATCGCCTCTCAAATTCGTCCCTGTACTTACACGTGCCGCGGTTTTTGTCCGGGATGCGATGTTTGGCAGTCATTGTATGCAGCGGGTATTTGCGCACCGAAGCCTTGAGCCCCGCGCCCCGCGGCCCCCGCACCACGCCTGATACATGCACGCAACGCATAGATAACGTTAGCTTTGTTCGGGGTATTTGAAACGTGAATATTATTTTGAATGGAGATTGTCGATAGAATTTGTTCTTTGGTGTTTATTTTGTAGTATGTAATAGGGACTTTCTTATCTTTTGTGTACCTAAAAACCTCGATTTCCATAATATCTACGTTGAAAACGTTGGGCGGATTCGTTAAGAATCAACTAAAATTTGGGTTTTAACAGAAGTTACTAAATAATACTAAAACTTTCTAGTAACTGCGTTTAAAAAGGAAAAACCTAGTGCTTATCTTCATTTATTTTTGGTAAATCCCCATTTAATTATACATATTTGCAAACCTACACAGGATAACTTTTTATCCAGTGCGCAAACTGTAAAATTGTGTAAAATTTCTGCGCTGGGGGGTCTAAAATGAAATGCTGAATTCTTGGTTACAGTTTGCGCACTGGATAAAAACTTATCCTGTATAACACTTTCCTATTTGCATGCATAAGGATGAATTAGGTAAAAACTGTTAATTACATCCTCAATAATGAACAGCATCGTAGATCATCCGCATCTGCCTAGCCTTTTCCCAACTATGTTGGGGTCGGCTTCCAATCCGACCGGATGCAGCTGAATACCAGTATTTTACATTGAGCGACTGCCTATCTGACCTCCACAACCCAGTTACTGGGTAATACGATACCCCTTGAAAAGACTGGTTATCAGACTTTCCCGCTTCTGACGACCCGTAACGACTGTCAAAGATGCACAAATGCAGCCGGGACCAACGGCTTAACGTGAGTTCCGAGACACGGGGGGGTCTTGGTATGTAAAGATTGTCACCCATCCACGGACCAAGCGTAGCTTAACCTGATCTATAGACCCGTGAGGCTGCTATTACTTGGCCACAAGCCCCTAAAAGTATTGTAGATTTAAGTTGCAATTTCATGCAGCAATTTTCACATCATTCATTCTTTAGAACGCCTAGAAAGTGCCTTGCACTCAATGTGCGTACATTAACATGCAAGAAACGCTATACAAAACCGGCTTTGAATTTAAAACTACCTAGTTATTGTTCTATTTCAGTGTTGCGAGTCATTGGGCATAAAGTTTTAGTCCTCACCTCTTTGGTAGTTAATGCAGCGATTATTTGGGCACGCACTGTGCCAAAATGGGGCAACGCAAAACTTGCGTTTGAGTTCGCCCCTCGCACCCCAATTGACTTAGGCTCTAATCATGTATGCAGAACATGGATTTAAATATGCGTTAGGTGCTTTTGTTGCTATTTGTTTGTAGAGGTAAGCTATTGTTATGTGTTGCAGGAAGTATTCTTTTAACATTTTAACAGATATATATGATAATATCTGAACGACCGAGCTTTGCACGGTTTTTTTTTGGTTTGGCGTTTTCTAAAAATGAAACCTAGTTAGATCGATTTATCACCCCCGAAACCCCTGCATACTAAATTTCATGAAATTCGTTGGAGCCGTTTCCGAGATTCAGATTATACAACATGTAACGGAAAGGGTATATACATACCAAGGGCACGGCTTCTTTGGATGATATCAAACGGTGTTGGAAGAGTTTTTTAATCCTATCTCTACATGTTCGGAAGTTATGAGGATTTTTAATACATTGTTACCAGAAACCGAACTTTTCAAATTGAAATAAAAACATCACTCAGAAGATCGTGATATTGGCAAGTAACGTGGAAAGTTATTGACCTACGTAGTGCGGTGACACGTTTGTTGTGATTTGAATTTAAGAAACATGAAAGCGTAAATTTGGTATCAATTCTTAGAGCATTTCGTTTAGAGCTGAAACTATGTATACTTAGTGATTCTATACCAGCTGTTATCTATAGTGCTTAAGGATAGCAATAGGGTTTCTGTTACACCCTGTATATACATATATACAAGAATTGCTCGTTTAAAGGTATTAGATTATGCGATGCTTTCCGGCACTCTAATTGCGCAAAACACTGTCAAACAAAATCAAAAGTCATTTATTCAAATTAGGCTGAGAATCAGCACTTTTTGAACGTCAAAATACATAAGACAGTCACCCAAAACGCCCACCCTTCACCACTTCCTAGTGCTTTAGCTGGGAAGAGGAAGTGGCGCAACAAACTCCCCAGCAGCACAGCCGTCTGTTTAGTCGGATAGACTTGATTCTATACATACATCGAATCTAAATCATTTTAACGATATTTCTAATCCATTTCTTGCGTAAAATTTGTCTGCTCAACAACCGTAAAAGCGCAATGAATGTTGTTGAAGCGTCAAAATGAAGGCGATTTCTACTGTTAGTAGTACTGGATGGTGCTGATCCACGCGTCAAGTTCGTGAACGGGCGCTGTCGGTTGAGACTGGTCATCTCCGAACTTCCAGGGCTTATTTTTAATCTTGTATTTAGAATTGTTTATTTATTTTTATTACATTGTTCTCACATATAGAAGCAACACGAATAATGTTCTCAAGATTTTGTAATATCCAACTTGATTTTAAAAGAGTCTTCGTGGAGTTTCTTGCCCTTTCTTCTCCATAGAGATGTACGTTTTAGAATGGGTAACTAGCTTCAACTTTCCAACTGATCGACTTTTTGACAATTCAAAAGTGCCTGTAAATGGTTTAATTAAAATAAATGCTTTGAGATTGAGTTTGAGTTTAGTGTACGTGTCCAAAGTAGGTACATCCTAAGTAACAATTACAGATCTCGGCCTAAAAGGCCTAAGTATATTTCAGATTATTATGCCCAAGTCGAGATTAGTCATCATATGAAAATGTTGTCTTGTTATATATAGTATTTCGTCCATCGTTTACCTGGCAACCAATATCTGATACATATATAATTTTTCTGCCAGCGTAAAATTATAGGTACTTCAGCAATCATTTCCCGCTCTGATAACTACTAAGTACTTATTTAATGTAATAATTTAGGTACTGGTCAATACTCCCGATAAAAACCTTACTAATTGAACAACTCTGTTTCGTCAATTTAAAAGGTTTTCTTCTAGATTTTTTATAGAGGCAAACGCATAAAAAAGACATGGGTACGAGTTTGTAACAGGGTCCTTGCTGTTAGAATAAGTATTTCATTATGTACAATAACATTTTAGCGCACTGAAAAACTACTTAAATACATGAACTCACGCTTTTTCTCCATGGAGGTCGGCAGAAGCTACAGATCGTCACATACTACGATCCCTACGTACCTATCTCTTTTGCGACGTTTATGTTCATCTGAGGGCAAAAAATTGTATTCTAAAAACAATTCTAACTAGTTCTAACAACCTAGGGCTATCTGAAAGACTCTTGTATCGGATTCAACCTTCTTACCGAAATTAACTATCAGAAGTAATGATTTATTTTTAAACTCAAAGCATTTATTTCAATTAAACCATTTACAGGCACTTTTGAATTGTCAAAAAGTCGATCAGTTGGAAAGTTGAAGTTAGTTGCCCATTACAAAACGTAGATCTCTATGGAGAAGAACGGGCAAGAAACTCCACGGAGACTCTTTTAAAATCAAGTTTGATATTACAAAATCTTGAGAACATTATTCTTGTTGCGTCTGTATGTGAGAACAATGTAATAAAAATAAATAAACAATTCTAAATACAAGATTAAAAATACGCCCTGGAAGTTAGGAAATGACGAGTCTCAACCGACAGCGCCCGGTCACGTACTTGACGCGTGGATCACCACCATCCAGCTCAACCATTTTGTAGGGAACCGAATGATCCAACACACGCGCCACCATCAGTGAGACATTTATGTGAGCATGACATACTAAGCAATACAAACCTAACTAAAAGACCACACTGCGAGGTACTAAAAGTTAGCCGACACTGCAACTTTATCCAAACACGTTACACTGAGCTATTTAATTTTAAATGCTCACCTACCTACCTCAGACGTTGTTTGTTTAATTTATGTAACACTTGGGACGGTGTAGCGAATGTAAGAGAAGAGGCCTTTGTGTTAAGTTAAAACTTAAATATAGCGCGTGGATTAGGCCTACCTATCGGAATGGGGATCGATTGCTCATATCACAACTAGCCTACAACAGTCCCTTGCTGGGCACAGACCAGCACCCTAATTGCGTAACTCACAATTAATCATAAACTGTTTCGTTTTGAAATAGATGGCTAAACCATTGCTTAATATGTTCAAAAAATGTGTGTGCTCAACAACGTAAATAACGCAATGAACATTGTTGAACTGTCAAAATCAAACCGATTATGATTAATCGTGAGTTACGCAATTAGGGTGCTGTTCATTCGTAAGCCATTGAATCCATCCTCTGCCACTCTCGTTGTTCCTTACATTTGCCGGAGTCCTTACTTGAGGTGAATCCCTGCCAGGGGTGCGGCTTGTTCGAAAGAGATACCGTGGCCCCTGGCACACAGGCAACTGAGGGAACACGGGTGGGTTTTAGTCAGTAAAAGTCTGATACGCCCTCCTGCTCCACCCAGAGTTTGAAAAGTTATTTGATGATTTCCCACTCTCAAAAAAAAAGGTGAACCTAGTTGACATTTTTCCATATGTAAACTTCGGGAGTGTATTAATCTACTGTTCTACAAAGTACATAGAAATTTAAACATGGCATGGTTTTGTATCATTATTAATATTGTCTATACGGAAACAGAATACTAAAATAAAAAGCCATTAAAATGTTAGGTGCCAACAAAGATTAGTTTTTCTTGCTAATTTAACCTAACTTTGTGTATTGTGTGCGTGTTTAAGTATTAAAAGAAGTGTAAAATCTTCAAAACCAAGTCGGTACCGCCAAAGCACAAATATCGAAAAATTCAATAAACTTTATTGGTCATTGATTTATGCTGTCGTTTTTTCATAAAACCCGATCTTCCGAAGGACTTTTAAATTTTTGACTCGCCTGTTTTACTATAACTGATCCTGCATTTCACTCAATTACGTTGTGCGTGTAGAATGGCGTCTAACTGCTCATCACTGATACTACCTCTGTCGGACACGATGCCTGGCGAGACAGCGTGCTTTTTAGCCAAGCCGGTCTATTCCAACAGCCTATGGTTCTAAACCTTAGTTTTGGCAAAGAAAACTGGCGAGATAATTGCGAAACCCACTATCAGTAACAATCCATTTCATTTTGACTCTTCAACAACATTCATTGTATGTTTTTATGATGTTGAACATCCAGACAAATATTTCGAACATAAGAAGCAATGGATTAGTAATTGTGTGACTGTCGCACAGCTGTCCAACTCACACAGGAATGACGCTTAGCCAGTATAGGTATCTACTACAAATGTCGTTCCTTTTGAGCTCTTTTATTGACTGGCGTACACTGTCCTTCCATACCTATTAGCAATGTAATTTAAAAACATTGTAAAAACCAAATGGATGGAGCAGTGGTGGCCCAGTGGTTACGGCCGTGACTTACGAGTTGTAGGTCGTAGGATCGAACTCAGACAGGTGCTTTACTTTGTGTAAATTATTACATCACCACTGCTCTCAAAACGGTGAAGGAAAACATCGTGAGGAAACCGGCATGTCCTAGAACCAAACATTCAAAGATATGTGACATCCACCAACCCGCATTGGGCCCGTGTGGTGGATTACGGCCTAGCAGTGGCGAAGGGTCAATACAAATCGATTCCCATTGGCTTCATCATATCATATCAGCCTAAAGACGTCCACTGTTGGACATAAGCCTCCTCCAAAAGGAGGGGATTTGCCATAATCGCCACGCTTGGCAGGCGGGTTGGTGATCGCAGTATGGTGGTCAAATGCATAGAGAACGCTGTTGCCCATTCTCTAGTAAGTCCCTTAGTCACCTTCTACGACACCCACGGGAACTTAGAAATAGGATGGTGCTATTCTTTTACGTCCGGCACCACACGGAACCCATTGGATTACCTTTAAGAAATCTCATCTACCACCGATTATTTAAAAGTACAATGATTTTTTATGTGTTTTTTTAAGTTTTACTGAAAAAACGCATGCGCGCAAAGAAAACCAAACCATCTTACAAAATTTTCTGATTCCAACTCAGTATGAGTGAAAGAGGGGCTGATCCTCTGAGGAACCTAAGCTTGCACCACGCAGTGAGTCTTTTTTTTGGAACGGCTTACCCTGACCATAGTTACATCCCTCGCCACTGCGGCGTGGTCCCACTCACTGAGAGGAGGCCTGTGTCCCAGCAGTGGGAAGAATATAAGCTGGTTATGTGTAAAGGCGAAATATTCAAAAAAAAAGTTACCGTGTACTCACCGACCCTTTTCTCTATAGAAAACGACCAAACTGAGTTTTAAAACCATTCGTAACTGCGTGAGCAATAATAGACCAGTTGATCATAGTTGAACGGATGTCGATAATGGCACTGGCCACAGCCAAATATTATTATTTCCTTAAAATTTCGTTTACCGAACGTCCGACCTAACATCTAAAAAAAATTACATATCTAACTTTTGCCCGCGGATTCTTTGAGGTTTGAAATTATCCCACGGGAACGAACTATCGGATTAAAAGTATCCTATGTTCTAGCCTCATGAAATTTGGCACACGTAGGTAATTTTTATTAGGGTGGAGCGATTTTTTTTTTTTTTAATTTCTCCCGGTATTACCAATCACTGACCTAGGAAGTAAGATACACGTACGCGAAAAATCAGCTTGCTAAGTCAGCATCTACAGGTGGCGCACCATGCTTCAAAATGTCAAAATAATAGCTAAATCTCGAGGTACAAACATTAGGTACCTACGTACAGTGAATGACAATTTTTTTTTTTTATTGCTGATATTGAATGTATAGAAAGAATTGAACGAAATACACTTTTATGAAGAGCATTCATGGTCTTTTTCAGAAGACGTCTTTGATTTTTTTTTTAATATAATAAAAACTTTATTGACACAGAAAAACACACTTTACAATATCTTAAAATAAACAAATCTTTAAATCAATCATTTTGAAGGATATATTGCTATTTTGTGTCAAAAACTGGTAAGTTTTGCCTAGCTTTTATTCGTGACTCTGGTCCACAAACGAATGAAGAAGCTTATGTTACAAGCTTAACACATCGCTCTACAGCCTGGGTGTGACAAGGAAAATTCTGGAAAAACAATAAACTGTCTCCAGATGATATCATCTCTATGATTTGGCCGTCACAATATTTCATTGTCATTGGTGGATCGGTGGCTCGGGTCTTTTGACCAGTCTATTATATCAATGTAATGTGACGCCTCAGTCTGAACCTCAGGGTGCTTAAACTGACTTTCTTGCCTTTGGTCACTACCCTAGCTTTCAAAAGTCTTCGAAGAGCTGTTTCTCTCATTTCTGGTGCATCGTCTTGTAACAGCAAGCAAAACATTTTCTGGATGCAATAAGAATGAATTGTGTTGCATAGTTTTAAGAGAATTAATTGTTTTCAGATATTCCCTCAAGTACGAACACTTTTTACCATATTAAATATATCATCATCATCATTTCAGCCGAAAGACGTCTACTGCTGGACATAGGCCTCCCCCATGCTCCTCCACTTCGACCGGTCTTGTGCTTCCCACATCCAGCGGATCCCCGCAGCCTTCACAAGGTCATCGTTCCACCTTGTGGAAGGCCTTCCCATTAAATATATGGATTGGGCCATCTTCACAAGAAAAGTTAGTCTTGATATGAAACCAGGTTGGTGCATAAACTTTGATAATAAAAATTGCCAACTCATGAAGGTTTGAGGATAGAATTGCAATTCCCACATACAAATACAGATTCTTGTTTATGCAAGTTAACCACCTGGACTGAGCTAGCTTTTCTGGATAATTTTCAGCTAAGTTAGGCAAAACAGTGCCTTCAGATATAGCTGTGCACATTTCACTTAAATATTTTTGATACGTGCTCATTAAAATTGACACCAACGTCTAGCAACTCTGTACTAATAGGCTCGAATGTGACTACTGTACTGTCACATCATTCAATTTGTTTTCGGATTTTTCCCGAGAAACTGTTTGGACCAGTTGTAGTACAGTCGAAAATCATGAAAAATCTGATCTTTACAATGAATAATCTGATTGAAATTACGGGAAACAACAACTATCCATGTAGTAGTAAGCTATTATAAACGCAATAACAACACAGATTAACAGTAAAAATAGTTAAAACACTACTTAATAGTGGGTTGAAACATGTAGTATAAAATTTTTTTATTTATCTACCCTCTGTGCGCCACCTGAAGATGAAGTCCTCGCTCCTGATATTTTGTATATTTTGTTCGATACTGTAGGGTCAAATAATAATGATACAGGAGATATGAAAAAAAAAAATAGATTTATTTTTGTCGGTTTCACTCCACCCTAATGTCTATAGACTATGACCGCATAATCTATAGATGTTATGTGTGCCAAATTTCACTGAATTTTTGCAGCGAGTATAGCAGACAGACAGAGTGACAGACATAGTTACTTTAGTATTTATAATAATATAGCTTTTGCCCGCTACTCCGCCCGCGTGGACGCATTTATAATATTAGTAGGGAATTATCCTTCATCGCAGAAATGATGATGTTCAACGAATCTCAGAAACGCATCGATCATAGAACGCATTGCAATATTCGATTTTATTTAGCAAAAAGAAGTATTCGTATGGATAAGGTAAAAAAATAAGGAACAAAGATTTCTTTAAATTATAAAATTCTAGCGTCCTATTCTTTTTTCTGCTGATCACGGTCTGTAGCCTTTCTTTTGCATTTAGTCCACTCTCGGCTTTTCGACCCCCAATAATTATAATGTGTCCATTGGACCCCTGACTATGGTTTATTCTCGACCCTTGGAGGTCGAAAGTGGATTTTATTTTCGAGCCAAGTTTTTAGTTTCTTCTCGACCCCCAAAGTAGTCTGTACCTTACTGTACAACAATATTTTATTTTTAGGTACTTACCGAACGTGGGGTCGAAAGTGGACTTGGTATACCTGTTCCTTGTATGAAAATTCAGTCTCACTCCTTGGGGGTCGAGAGTGAACTATGTTTAGAGGTCGAGAGGAAACAAATAAAGAAGTCTTTTTTAGGGGTCGAGGGGCCGAAAGTGGACTAAACGGTTTTGTACACAGGAGGCTATAAACATAACAACATCACGCCTTATTTCCCTGGTTGTGCAAAGGTGTACCTACCTATAGTACACCTACATTTCAACAGTTATGTTTAAGTCCCATGTAATAGGAGGCGAGCCTCAAACATCAGCCGAGCACAAATCCAGAATCCGGGTTGCTACTGAAAAGTTCCGGATAAAAAACCCAATGACACTTTACCCGACCTGGGAACCGAACCGAGGACCTTATGCCCAACACTAGCTCTTGTGACGATTAGATCAACGAGGCAGTCACTAGAAGAACAATAAACGATAAACTGCACATTTATTTAGAACACGCATCAAGATTTTAAAAACTTTCCTATTAAAGAACAATATTAGTATACTTACTAGTTTACCTTCAAAACATGCTGGTCCATCTAAAAAGCTAACAACCTTCCCCCTAATCTTAGGGCATTCTATTCTTAAACCATGGCCCCTCCACTAGTTTACAAACAACAAAAGAACCTAATACTAGGAAACTAAATAAAGTTATAAACCAGTTGGATGACGTCACCCATACTCCCTAACCTTCGGTCGTGTCACAGGGTTCAAGGCACTGGAGAATAGTGCATCGGAATCGGAATAAATGCTTCGCTGATCGCCTAGGGAGTTTTTTGCTGAGTTTTTTTGTGAGCTGCCTTATCTTCCGAATTAAATGGTTACATTGTGCGCACGCGGCTGACTTTTTGGCTGTGGTTGTGGGTGGGTTAGACTTAAGATTAATTGGAGGAAGCTCGTGAACTATTTAGCATGTGTTAGCTAGTCTATTAATTGTTCGTGATATAATACCAACCCGCACTGGGCCCGCGAGGTAGATTACAGTCCAGACACACGCCTCCTCTCTGTGAGAGGAGGAGTGTGTCTCAGCTGTTGGAAGATTATAGGCTGATTTTGTGAAATAATATATCATCCAAGTGGTATTCTTCTTTACAATAGGAAAGTAATTCTCTCTCCTTTTCAGGCATACTTTCAATCGGTCCTATCCTACCCAAGAGAAGACGGCAGAATGAGAAGCTGTGCTGAACATGGGGTAAGGTTGAAACTCTTGAATGTTCCTGCGTTCAAGCCAAACCAAAAAACCGACAGTTGGGAGATGCGTAACTGGCAATAGTTTAATTGATAAGCTACATTTGTAGGTCATTAGTAGGTACTTCCTTAAAAGTTTTCATTTAGGCGATTCACACACTAAGACGCACCACGCGTCGAGCCGCAGATAACGCACTTCCGCGCGTGATTATTTTCATACAAATTTAATGAAAAATGTGCTGGAAAGGCACTGTGAATTTGGCTCGTTTCGCGCACCCCGGAGCGTGGTGCTTAGCAATGTGTAATCCGCTTCATATTACCACTTGCAAGTTGAAACTTGTAACCACAAATCCAAAAATAGAGGTGGTAAAATTTCCACGAAATAACAAGTAAATAAATGTCTTGTTCAAGATTGGAAAACGTTTTTACAGATTTGATTGCCGATTACTTAGATATGATTACTTGAATTTATTTATAAACCGTGTGATTTGTCATAATAATATGATATACATATCTATGTATAGCCTGCCTATCTAGGCAGGGCACATTGCTTGCAGAACAGATGGCCGATGGGGCTGGAAGGTTCTGGAATGGCGATCGCGTACTTGATGACGTAGCGTTGGATGGCCTCCCACGAGATGGACCGATGACCAGGTGAAGGCCGCAGGAATCCGCTGAATGTGAGAAGCACAAAACCGGTTGAAGTGGCGATGCTTGGGGGAGGCCTATGTCCAGCAGTGGACGTCTTTCGGCTGAAATGATGATGATGATGATATAAAGATAACAGCGAGACAAGTGTCATTGTATCTAAAAATACCTTACGAGGTACCTAGAGCTGTAATTACAGATACCTCTTACAAAGAACTAAAATAAAAATACTCTAAAATGTGCCAGCCTTGTCCAATTTGAATACCGTCAAAAGAAAGTGACATAAAAAATCCGAGTTTGTGTCAGTATGTAGCATTTACGCAAGAGTTCCTTGCAACGCGCACTGGGTCAAACGCACACATTTGTGACCTCATTCAGGTTTCTTTATGTTGTGTTCTCGTGTTTGTGTGATTTTCGGTGAACACAAAACATTATGCATGCATTTTGTGTTTTCTTTTGTCTTGACACAGTTTTATGGCCGAATGAGGACGAAATTAATGTAACTTTATGAATGAAAATACCGATATGGAAAAACCCATTGCTAGTCAGTCCCTGACCACATTATGTGAATGTTGGGGCAAAGCTATCACTACTTGAGATTCTTGAGAAATGCTTTGTTCTATTCTATCCCGAGGACCCTTTGCGGGGACCACCATCACAGTCTGAATTTACCCCTACGCTTCTCCAGGTAGAGGAGGTTCTTCATTAAAATTCGCTTTTTTATAACGTCTAACCTGTAAATTTATCCAGCGAGGTAATTTAAACAGCGCAGTAGGAATGGCTTTCATTTTGATAATTCAACAACATTCATTGTGTTATAAGCATTTTTGAGCTGACTATTTTTTCGAACATATGAGGCATTGATAGCAATATCTTTCAAAATGATACAGATTATGATTGACAGTGTGTCACGTAATAGGGTGCAGGGAACCTCGCCTTTGTCATCTATACGAAAATGTAAACGATAAACCCACCGAACACTTTTAGAAACCGAATAATTTCTATGCAACACTAAAATCATCGGGATTTGACCCACTTACTACAAATAAAACAGCTGTGCACTATTTAGACCGCGGATGTCTTTAGAATGCATTTTTCGTCGAGAAAATGTTGTGTATTTTTAACTAGAATGGAGTAGGCCACCCCGTTATTGCGTCGGTGTCACCGAACTGACTTCGTACCCCAGTTATCGTGAAGTAATACTCCTACTCATTGCATATGAGAATACAGTACAGTCGTGTGCTATCAAACTGATGTTGATGTAATTTAAAATTCTTCAACGTGTATCGTGAGGCTGGTTTGAACTGGCGCGGGAAAAGAGTTCCTGGAAGTACAAGAGGAAAGCTTTTGACCAGCTGTGGGCCAGTATAGAGATAAAAGAAGAGAGTAGCGGACCAGAAGTTGTTGGACCACCTGACTAAAACCGCAGGATTACCCCGTGGCGCTTTCTCTACCTGTCAATCAAGTGTGGTGAAGAAGTAAGATGGCAGGTGCACATATTAAGAGTAGATAATCATCATCTTCATCATCATTTCAGCCCGGACTCGCTCTCTGCTGGGTATAGCTAGGTCTTCCCTTTTTCTGCCATATCTATCGGTTTTGTAAGAGGAAACAATTATCAGAAAAAAATATAAAACTAAAAATCTGCCTAGCCTTTTCCCAACTATGTAGGGCTTGGCTTCCAGTCTACCCAGATGCAGCTGAATATCCATATTTTACATGGAGCGACTGTCTATCTAACCTCCGTAGTTCAGTTATTGGGTGATACGATACCCGTTGGTTGGACTTGGTTGTCAGATTTTCGGGCTTCTGACTACCGTTTCTATAAATGACAGCGGAGTCCAACTGATTAACGTTCTTTCCGAGGCATGGCAGAGGCTCAATAATTATATTATGGAAGCTCACCAATCCATGAACCGATCGGGGGAAGCGTAACTCAACCTCCGATTGACCCGTGCAGCTATTAGGATTTACTTAGCAACAAGCCCCTCAAAAATAAATAATACATTAAAAAACTAAAAAAAACACGCTTTGAAAACCAAACTAAAAAAACAGAAAATAATTTCAAAAAACCGTGGGTTACTTTTTGAGGTCTTTTTATATAATCAATTAATATCAAGCACCCACGCTTTTTTTAAATTATTTTCTGCTTTTCTAGTTTGGTTTTTAAAGCGTGTTTTTTAGATTTTTTTAAATCTATTATTTATTTTATAGTTCTGCTTACTACAAAAGCGTAATTTTTTAGCTCTTTTTAAACATTTTTTAACATTATGGAACATTATGGAAAATTTATGAAATTATTGAATTGTCATCGGTCCTCGATAAGTCTACAAAGTTTAAATGAAATCTGACAGTTTGAATTGGGTCAAAATCGAGTTCAAAGGAGTCCGTTACAAACATGCTTACAAACATTCAGGTGAAGCTAATAAAAGCGTGTTTTAAATAAAAAACACAAATGACCAAATAGGTATCTATATATCCGCGATAGTCTGAATCCCGAAAACTAAGAATGAAATCCAAAAACAACGTCCCATAGACCAAAGGAAGGAAATTCAACCTATTTATGTCCCCACCCTAACACCCGGCAGGGGGACACGTAGTAATTGTGAGTCATAGACGATGCAACGGCTGCATACGTAATATAGGTCGTAGCGTAAGGGGGGTTCAGACTAGTTGCACCCATGAAAAGGGTGGGTGGGGGACTGACCTAGGGGGATGCTGATGACGTCATTTTCCAGTTAGTCTTTCTAGGTAAGGGTTTTGTGCAGTGATCGGTTTTATATTTGAAGAAAAAGAGCACGGGTTAGTGGGTACTATTTTTATTTAGGGTAGATTTAGTTCCAGGTTCAGTTGGATAAGGGTTTTTTGTATGCTTCCTTCTGTTTTAGTTCTTAGCTCCTTAGCTATTTACCTTTGTTACCTTTATGAATATTAAAAAAAAACATTTTCCCAATTATGTTAAGGTTGCTTCCAGTTAAACCGGATGCAGCTTCCCTACCAGTATTTTATATGTATAGAGCGACTGCCTATCTGACCTCCACATTCCGGTAACCTGGTAATACGATACCCCTTGGCAAGACCGGTTGTCAGACTCTCGGGCTTCTGACGATCCGTAACGACTGCCAAAGATCCGCGTTTGACGGCTGGGACCAAAATCGTGCTTTCCGAGTTACGGAGGCGTTTTGCTATGTAAAAATGGTCATCCATCCACGGACCAACTGCGGCAAGCGTAGCTTTACCTGATTGTTCGACCCGTTCGTTTGTGATTACTTAGCCGTGTGTGGAAACTAGCCATGTGTCTATCAGTTATGCATATTGCCTTCGAGCCTAACTTTATAGCTTTAGAAATTGCTGTTACTAAAGAATCTAGCTTTCAAGACGAAATAGACTTCGTTAGGGATTTTGTAATCCTGTAACTATGCGTTAAACAATTATGTCATTTTCACATAAAAATGTTGCAACAGTACTAATGAACTAACAGCTATTAAAAAAAAAAATAAGCTCTCAAAACTGCGCCCAAAAGGTGTTAGCCAAAGCTATAAAAATCTGTTATTAAATTTTATAGGCGCACTGTGGTCAATTTGGAAAATAAAGCGCGTATGGTGAAATAATAATGAGTGCGAGAACACGGTGTTGCCAATTTTAAATTAACTTCGAAATTGTGACCTTTTATTCTGGCAACAAAGCTACAGCAAAGAAGGTACCTATATAAAGCATGAATTCTTAAAAAAATGGCTTCTATAAGGTCATTTCAGCTGAAAGACGTCCACTACTGGACATAGGCCTCCCCCAAAAAGGGAGTTTTGCCATAATCGCCACGCTTGGTAGGCGGGTTGGCGATCGCAGTATGGTGGTCAAATGCATAGAGAACGCTGCTGCCCATTCTCTAGTAAGTCCCTTAGTCACCTTCTACGACACCCACGGGAAGAAATGGGACGGTACAAATAATTTATTTATTTATTTATTAACAGTGCCCTTAGCGAGCAGTCGCTGTAGTTTTAGGTTTTTTTGTAAGCCCTGGCTGGTAATCTTAATTTATTAGGATTATCACAGGCAAGTCCAGATAAGTAGACGACAACCTCGTAGGTTGAACTAGAGATGTCATTCCCAAAAAAAAAAAAATGTCGTCATCAGATTTCAGATTTTTTTATTTCAGTTTTCGGTGCAAAATTCAAATCCACAGTCTAATTTTAATAAATACATACATATTAATCAGCTTATAATGTTCCCACTGCTGGGACACAGGCCTCCTCTACGTCAGAGGGAGTGGGCCGTAATCCACCACGCGAGCCCAGTGCGGGTTGGTAGATGTCACATGTCTTTGTTCTAGGACATACCGGTTTCCTCACGATGTTTTTTTTTCCTTTACCGTTTTGAGAGCAATGACGATAAAATAATTTACACAAAGTAAAGTACCTGCACGGGTTCGAACCCTCGACCTACAACACCTAAGTAGCGGCCATTACCACTGGGCCATCACTGCTCAATTTACCAATTTTAATAACAAAAATAAACAAATCATTTCACAAGACACATCAATAATTTACTTTGTAAAGTCCCTAGATTTCGCACTGTGTAGCTGTCAAAACAAATATAGAAAAAAAAAAACGTATCGAAACGTAGACGCATCGTTCGACCCAGTTATCGGAGCGGATTCTATTTCGGAAAGAGCACAGTTGCTGCATTATTTTTTGGCCAGCCATGGTGACCTCGATACACTGGGCGGGTCGGGAGTAGGTCCTTTGTCTACGCGGAATAAATATCAAGGTGTGGATGTAATGTAGTACTTTTTTAATACGTGTATAATTCGTATAGCGGTTTTAATAAAACTTCAGGCCGCAAAGTTGTAAAGTTATTGAGCTTCAGAATTTCATTTTTTTTTAAATAATAATTTTAATTTGGTATGGTACCTATTGTAATTAATTAGTTTATTGAAATCTCTCTTACAAAGTTCAGGTTTATGTAGGTCACATCATCTGCCTTGGGGTCAGCCTCCAGTCTAACCGGATGCAGCTGATTACCAGTATTTTACATGGAGCGACTGTTTATCTGACCTCCACAAACCAGTTACTGGGTAAAACCCTCTTGGTGAGACTGGTTGTCAGACTGTTGGGCTTCTGACGATCCGTGACAACTGTCAAAGATCCATGAATTACAGCCAGGACCAACGGCTTAACGTGCTTTCCGAGCCACGGACGGGGCTTGGTATGTAAAGATGGTCACCCATCAACGGACCAACCGCGGCAATCTTAGCTTAACCTGATCGATCGACCTTTACGGCTGTTATTACTTAGCCCCACGCCCTTAGCCGCACTGTCACATATGGCACATCAGTCTTTTATCATTCTATTTACAATTCCAAAATTAAGAAACTAAAGGATAAACCGAATGTAACTTTTGATGTGTCAAACATCGTCATAGTAATTTTTCCCATATTTCGGAGACTTACTAATATTGAGCTCTACGCCTAATTCAACATGACATGGCTGTGAGCCACTCGGAAACCATTAAATAATTAAACAGCACAAATATACACTTGTGAAGTTTTTACGTAAAACCGCCCAAAGAAAACATACGCCCCAAGAAATTCACCTCTGTATAATTGATACATCTATTTCCAAACTCCCCGTACAGTCTGAATCAATAACACATTACATTGTCAACCCATTCCATGCTATGAACAATTCATTTCCATATTCCATTCACAATCCCACTATCGTTGTAATTACGATATGTATGAAGCTTTTTTTTTTGGCGTTGCACTATTGCTTATTGCCACTAACAATATTTTATTTGATAACAAAATGTAAGAACCAAGTACTCGCGAAATGATAAAATTTTACAACGCGAAATTTTGAAATGGAATGGAGATTAGTTGTTATTACATAAAAATAATAAATTATAATAAGTTAACAGTAGGGAAATATAATATAACAGAAAACTGTATCCATTTAACGCCACCAGAAGCCCTAGTGTGAGTTTCATTAAACCATCTACACCAAACGCAGTGAGTGCGTTTGGCGCTCCGATTGGTCCGTCACCAATCCAGGGCCAATCGGAACGCCGAACGCGCTCACTGTTTTTGGTGTAAATGGTTAAATGAAACTCACACTAGTGCCTCTGGTGGCCCAACAAAAAGGCCGACTCGGTGCGTAAACTAAGAACTACTTGGTAAATTAAGTAAGTCCTTATATACAGTTTATAAATTAATGTTTAAATAGCTATATCATTATTTACAAGGAAAAGAGTTATCTATGGTTTTATAAATATCTACATTAAAATTAAATGAAATACATGAGATAGAAGTGGGTAAAGGGACTCTGAGGGAAACGAGATTTTGGAAAAGTGAGGAGTGGTCATAAAGAGGGCAGGATGTATGAAGTTATGCATTCAATATTATGCAAACTTTATTAGTATTTTGTCACAAAACTAACAAAGTCCAAGGTTTAGTTTTGTCACATTGTCGCAGTAACTTTATCGCAGTTCAAGTCGAAAAGTCAAGGGCATGTTTTAGTTAAAATCGGGACTTGTTAGTTAATATATTAGATATATGTGTCATTTTTATTTTGTGACTTTTTTTAGCTCAGGTATCATTTTTGTATATACGGAAAGTACTACTGGGAAGTATGTTCTGTCAGGGCATAGGTAGTTTATCTAGGTGCCTTTTCAAATACAGTCAGCTGTTTAAGCACAATTATAATTTTAGAAAGACACGTTTCCAGGGTAATGTGTAGGTATTAAAGTGATTTAAATCTTCACATGTGAAAATACTCAAGTACCTATATCGTCCAGCGTACCGTCAACGGCCGGCTTAGCTACGAACGTACAAACAAAATAAAACAAAAGAACACCGACCGCAGCGACCACCGCGCCCTCTGTGTTGGGCTCCCGCTAGGGTGTGAATCGAAATTGGGCTTTCTCCTTTTTCATGCCCTGACAACGTACAATCATTATGCCGTATATAAATGAACTGGTGATAGAAATATTGAATGCCTACCACGCTTTAGTTTAGTACTACGTCATTGTCATCTGCCAACTTTGGCGTCGGCTTCCAGTCTAACCTGATGAAGCTGAATACCAGTATTTTACATAGAACCACTGCCTATCTGACCTTCACAATCCAGTTACTGGTTAAGACCACACCACTTGGTACTGGTTGTCAGATTTTCGGCTTCTGACTGCCTATAACGTTGGTTCCACGCTACTTATCATCTACATATTCAGGCGGCCTAGTCCAATCAAAAGCGGAACTTCAAACAGCTCATCCAACGCAATTTGTGGACAGCACTACTTCCTTAGGAATGGCGTAATCTCTTTGTCACCTTTACAACACCAATAGGAATGAAATGGATCTTTGTTGTGATGATGACGAATGATGTAGCTTTAGCACACCACGAAAAATGTATGAATGAGAGGAACAGAAAGCGTCTGTGCTAATATTTTGTTCTCAAATAGTTCGTACCGATATCAGAGAAGAAAAAGACAGATGTAAGCCAGGAGCTCGCCTCATACTCATATCTAACAATAAATAGTGATAGGGCAACGTGCTACATAGTATATTCTTGTGTATATATGCTTCAACAGTTTGTAGGCACTTGTATATATTCGCTACAGATTCCGAGCAGTCTTAGTAGGTACAATGAGTCAGTGGTTCATTGATTTGGAGTTTGGGCTCCGAATAGAATAATCTGTTCAAGAGGCGTCTAAAGGGATATCAGGTGTTTGGCTGAAGTGCAATTGAGAGATCCGTACAGTCTTAACAACAACAATAAAGGCTGCTAAATCAGCTTTTATTGTTTGAAAAACTTTGTTACAATCATAGAACATCATCAATGTTTATTTATTTATTAGTTATTTGTTGTGAATGATGTAAAAAATTTCAATAAGCACTGTATGTTTAATAATGCCTTTTGGTGGCACTCATTGCCTATATTTTGTTTTTTAATATGCGGATAATGTAGTGGGCTGCAATATTGTTATTCATTTCTGTTATTCTTTTTTATGTTAAAATTATATATTGTAGCTGTTTATTGTCCCTAAATAAATAAATAAAATAAAATAAAATAAAATAGAACACACGAATATCGAGCCAGCACAGGAGTCTTGGATGTTTGGATCTATGTTACATAATCACGCAAAAACGGTCAAACAGATTTGGATGAAAATCAGCACATAGATAGTTTATAACCTGGATTACCGGATAGGATTTTTTTTTTATCCCGGTGGTACGTTTCCGTGGGATAATTTTCGATCTCCCGGCGGGCGAAGCCGCTTGCAGTAGCTAGATATTTTATAAGTCTTATCACTGCTTAACATGTTTCCATTCATAGAACACAAGAATATCGGGACACTACATGAGCATTAGAAAAATAAGATTCTAATTTCATCAGTCTATATTATTTGCACTTTCATGCTAACCATACGGCTGCCCCATGTCAAAAGCTAGTAACTGTTTTTGACCAAATTTTACAGGAGAGCGTAAAAACATGTTTTAGGCTAGCCCTTCTAAACTATACATTGTCTGTTGAGAATTTATTGTTAAGAAGAAGAAGTAGTATGTAAACCTTAACTTGTTATATAAATTACCTGTTCATAATATATTGTACACATTTTATAATCCAAATTTATATTTAAAAAAATCAACTAAGAAAAATTTTACACTCAAAACCACTTCAAAACCTAGTAAGAAGTCTTACTAGATTTTGACCTGGTTCGAAAATATCATCTATAATCAACTTGCCCGGATCAAAACATAGCAAGAGTTATTAATAGTTTGTAATCTAATTTATAATTATGATTACGTAGAATCGTTTTTGTCTAGACCAAATATGGTAACTATAACAGGAGTAAAAAAATTACACAGGTAAGTAATACAAACCTAGTAATAAAATCAGATTTATTTACTCATTATCAATCAGAAAACTTCGAAAAAAAGATTTAAATTGCTTCCATTTGGTCAACAAATGACAAATCTGCCGATTGATTATTTGTAGGCAAATTACGCCAAAAAGATTTTCTTGATTCTGGCATCATCGGTAGTAATTTAGAAATTATTTCATTCTTCTTTATTTCTTTAACTCCTCTCGGTTCCTCGACAGTGACCACTGGAGATTGGACATCAAATTTTTTTTGTAAGAAATCCAGTTCTTGCAAATTTTCATCAAACCTGAAATAAAAACATGGAATATGTAATTATATAAAGTTTTGTATAATTTTGTAATTAGTAACAGGATTTTATTAATAAAGCTAATGTCAATGAAAGACCGTTAAGAAAAATAAATATGTTCAATGAGATTCGACATAGTAATATCTAGCTAAATGTGATCTAATTGAAATGTAGCTTAGTTTTTTTTCTGTAGATTTATTAACTAAAACTTAATATACCTGGTTTTATAAAAAAGGTTTTTTGAACCCTTTACAAATTTGGCCTGAACTACAGATTTTAACTGAAACTCTCTGAGTGGTTCACCTAAACGCCCAGCTCTCTTTTTCTTAGGCCAGTTGTGACGATGTAGAATTTCTAATATTTTGATATTTTTTCTTGACCTTAACACACAATCCTTAAAATCGCCAAAATCGTAAATATTACGTTCGCGTCTCATTCTTTGCTCGATGTTTGCATGAACGGCATCAGCAGCCATGTGAGTGTGCCCTTTAGTTAAATAATTTATTGTGATTGACTCAATGTCATTTACTTCGTTATTTACTACCATGACCATAGCAGTGAACAGCGTCCAATTTTTATTTTGGGCTGTACAGTTATCAGCCCAGAGGTGAAAATGTTGCACATCCCTCTGATTATCTAAAAAATCTTTGATAGCATCTACAATATTGCTGGCATCTCGACCAGCAATTGCTTCATGCTACAACACACATATAGCGGGATCAAGTGATTTTTTTTGAATAGGGGCAAAAGTTAAATTAAATGTTATTAATCGACTTAAAAAGAAAGCATCCTTGTATTGAGGCATTTCCGGAATTAATACCACTTTTTGCAAATCCATAGAAAAATACTTTATTCTCCTTTCATTTCCTTTTGCTCCATCTAATCGGTATCTCTCTATAGCCAAATTAACTTTCTCGTTATGTTCTTTTTCCTTTGTTCTAATATCTTCTGGCACTTCGTCACCTTTTTCTGTGTATCTTTTGCTTTCTTCTTCGTAGAATGAACAATCAGCACATTTATCACCTTTCGGCACATTTAAATGATATGTTCAGTCTTTTAATCGTTTGCCTATAAACTTCCAGACCACAGCGAAAATTTGGATGAATCCGTTTAAAATCTTCATGCATTTGCTTCAGAGCCAGATAACGTGGTAAATATCTTACATTTGGAGCATTGTGTCTTCGATAATGGCTTACTACTGGTTGATAGCTTAAGATATGTTGCTCAATAATTGGAAACGCCTTATAATAAAATACAACAAGTAAAACTCAGTAACTCGATATTTTAAAAGGCTTGTGAAAAGCAAAAAATCAATATTTAATACAATATTTCATTTCATAATCTAGTATGAAAGTTTAAACATTTCAAAAAAATAGTAAGTGCTTACAAATACTATACTTATGAAATGGTTATATGACATACTAGGTTTTGAAATGGTTTTGAATGTGCGTTTGATGAATTTAGATGCTCTTACTAGGTTTAGGATACCCCATAACTTTTGTTTTAAGTGTATTTTTAATGTAGGTGTTTTTGCATTATGTAGGGACTACTTAGAAAAGAGTTTTTAGCTAAAAAACACCTTTTGCCTTTTTTGTAGACTTACTAGGTTTTGAAATGGGGCAGCCGCATACTTAAGTATGGTTAGTTGAACTTGAACTCAATCTTTACCCAGTTTTATTAATTTGTTGTTCACGAGAGAGCGAAGCAAAAACAAGACAGCGTCTATCCCTCATTCCGGAACCAACAAGAAAACTCGGAAAATGAGGTGTAAATAAAATAAAGATAAATCTCCACAGATTGACTATTGA
Source organism: Polymixis lichenea (assembly GCA_949091785.1). Classification (NCBI taxonomy): domain Eukaryota; kingdom Metazoa; phylum Arthropoda; class Insecta; order Lepidoptera; family Noctuidae; genus Polymixis; species Polymixis lichenea. The sequence goes on from OX420937.1 coordinate 4,388,623, forward strand.
TTATACGTAACAGGAAAGCAAAGCGTACCCAGTTGTAAGGTAAGATAAGCAAAGAGTGAAGGTAAGGTAAATATATACGTAGGAACTATCTCTAGAATATACCTCGCCTTGATTTGTTTAATTCCTTAAACAAATTCTGTTTCTACGCTTAACAGCCCAAAAGCTGCCATAGTGATTCGCGGGTGTTTAGAAGCAATCATTATATTTTCTGAAAGTAAATGGTTTTCCATCAGCCCAATGAAAATGTCCACTGCTGAATATGACCGTCTCAGTAACAATGCAAAATACCTCGGTAACAAGGTGCAGTTTTGAGGACTATACTGCTTATCCGTTATCCTCATAACGCCATAGTAGCCTTGACGACATCAAAGTGAAGACCGGATGCCCGGCTACCCTCTGGCTACCCTCTGTGCAAATTGTAGAACTTAATGATTTTGGTAACTGAAACCCATATCAATATTTGAAGATTTAAAATGCTTAATACAAAGAGGATCCGAAATGTGGACCAAACCAAATTACGCATGCAGAATTATGTACATAATCGATATCAAATTGCTTTGAAGTAGGTATTATCATTAATTTTCCGATTAATTCTCCAGGAAATGTGAATGAGAGAAAAGCGCTCGGAAAAGCGAACAGTTAAAATTGAAACCACGAACCGATAAAATTGCTTGTGCTAGTTTTATTTGAAAATATTTCAGTTTAAATATACATATGATCGGAGAGACCATTAGTGGGGGCATTGTGTCCTCGCCCGAAGCAGGTGGATAATTGATTGGGCAAACATTCACGGGAATTTATAAAACCGTTACGCAATGCATTTTTTAGGGACGGCGCGTGTAGTCAGCGCTTTTCAGAAATTACACGGGGGGTGGGTGGTGCGAACGGTGTGCGGGATATGACGTTCGATTTAAAGGGTAGGTTAGTGGGGTGGGGTGGCCCCGTTGGCTGCAGGGGCGGCTGTTGACGGGCGCGCGGCGCATGCGTGCTAGCAGCTCGGTGCTCGCCGCCGCCCGATTTCCGTGCCGTTGACAGTTCGCCGGGACTTACTTCCTCGATACCGCGCGTCCGCGGCGTCGCTGCATCCAGGCCGTCCGAGGCCAAACGGACCAGCTATCTAGCTACCTCCACGTCGATGGCACTCTGAACACGTTGAGCACACGTGAGTACAATCGCAGACTGCATTTGTGACGTCATAGTGTTCTACGGTTTTGAAAATAGGTTACTTGGCACGTTTGTACAGTTCGTACCAGAAGTCTTCATTTTTATTGTGTTCTTTTTTCTTTTTTGTCTCTTTTTCAAAAGCGTAGAGCAGGAGTTAGTTGTGTCGTTAATTTCACGGCTCAGCTGTTTCGGTGTTTGGATTTTTTCGTGTTTGCTTGGATGTCGTCATTGTTATCTGTATTGATTTAAATGATGAATGTATTCGTAAATGTTTTTATTTCGATAGTCATTAATAAGTGTTAAATGTGGAAATGGCCTTTGAAATATAGTTTGGTTACCAGGTAAGTCGATTTACGTCATACATTATGCATTGAATCTGTTTTTTTTTAATTATTTTGCGTCGTTTGTATTCTTTCACGAAATGTTATTACTAAATGCGTAAATTCGGTTCCTTCCTTTGTTTTGTTTTTGTTACATATGTAAATTCATCCATTGTGTGTTAGTAGCTTACCTAGTAAATATACGACGTTCGACAGATATTAATTTTTATATACATGGCTTTGAAATAAGATAATTAATATAATTATTTTTCCATTAAAAAAACACTTAATGTACTCTAATCTACTTAATTACATTTTTTTAAATCACATTGACACACTACAGCTAATGCATTTTTTCTAACCGTCTTTTACACATTCGTAAAAATAACAAAGCTAACCGATGATTTTGAATAATTTAAAATTGGCACATTTCAAATTATAATTATAAACTCGTTATTTAAGAACTTTGTATCTTAGCAGCGCCCTCTGTCGCTACTACCGGTGCAGCCTGCAAAACTACAGTTTAGTCGAACTAAGTTTTTATTTATTTTTAAACAAAGAAAAATGAACAGGCTGTAGATATGCTACTCATAAAACTGTGAGCTATTCTGAAATACACACAATTAAAAAAAAAAAACAAAAAAAAATTGTCTTCCTTTTCAAACTTTAAAATTGCAGTTTTTGTAAAATTAACCTTAATTGTTATCTAAACATATCAACTTGATAACAAAGATATACCTAGGTTAAATACGGAAAAATATGAAATACTGTAACTACATATTTTACAATCTAATATTAGGTTCGAAATTCTCAAAAATACTGATAACTTATGATTTCCTAGAATATATACTTTATCAAATGAATCACACGTATGCAGTTCAACATAGCCCTATTTTAATAGTTAGAAGAAAAATTTCGAATATTGTGACGTTAAATTGTAGGTAGCCGATGTAGTGCTAAAAGTCACCTCTCTGCATTTTTTATGAATTTTAACTATGTTTAATGGGTTTTGTATGTACCCGATGTTTAATGTTGTTAATGCGTGTTCGTGTTAATACATTGATAGATTATAAACTATTCAAGGGTAGTTTGGAAAACAAATAAAACAATGAATTTTATATGACATTAGCCATAACGTGTCAAAAACTGCCTATTTATCAGAAAAGATGCAAGAGTTTGACATTGAACGCCGTATGTCCATTTACGCATGCGCCAATATTTACTCAAATGTATAGGTACCGGGACAACTGCCGAAGTAAATTCCGGACGCACCCACGTTTGATAATTATTTTCATTTTTTAAATTAGAATCCATTTTGAACTTAATTGCTTTTTTACATTTTTTTTAATCGTTTGCGTTTAGACTGCAGTAGTTTCCATTTATTAAATTAAAATGTTAAATGTTTTTCTGGTTTATTTTAATTATTAAGACACGGAACAGTATATACCGGAACGCTTAAATAAATAAAAAAAATGAAAACTTGTTTTAGTATGGTAATTATTTTACATTTTTTTTAATGCGTTTGAGAATGCGTTAATGTCAGTGGGTGACATTGAGATCTAATTTTGGGTGAGAGGCACCATCCAAAGCAGTATTCAGGCACAAATATTAAATTATGGACATTATGCTTAAGGGGAATCAAGTCGCGGGCTCGGACTCACTGGTGTGCCTGGCTAAAAAGCACGCTGTGTCACCAGACATCGTGTCCGACAGAGGTAGTATCAGTGATGAGCAGTTAGACGCTAGTCTACATGCACAACGTTATTGAGTGAGATGCAGGATCATTTATAGTACAACAGGCGCATAAAAAATTAAGAACAGTCCTTCGGAAGATCGCGTTTTATGAAATAACCTTCGTTTTTAATAACTTGGTTTTGGAGATTTTTCACTTATTTTATTACTTAAATACGCCCAAAGTTAGGTTAAATTAGCAAGAAAAACGAATCTTTGTTAGCTCCTAACTATTTAACGGCTTTTTATTTTAGTGTTCTGTTTCCGTACAGACGATATTAATAATGAGACAATACAATACAATGTTTAATTTTTGATGTACATTTTCGAACAGCGGAGTAATACAGTCCCGAAGTTTGTATGGAAAAAATGTCGACTAGATTCACCTTAAGGAGGTCAGATAGGTAGTCGCTTCATGTAAAATACTGCTGTATTCAGCTGCATCCAGTTAGACTGGAAGCCGACCCCAACATATTTAGGAAAAGGCTGGGCAGATGATGATGATGCGTATGGAAGTAATATGCATTCTGTGATATTTAGGACTGTTTTTTGAATCTTAGAACAAACTTAGACCATCATTAAATACTACTAAACCTGAGGCGGTCGAATGTTTTTATTAAGATAATAAGTTTTGGACATAATGTCTATAAGGATGGATGCATGAAGTAAAATATTAGGTACCTACAGTATATCGGGTACAAAAGGGCCAAAATGTTCGTATCAACTGTCAATTAGCCGTGTCAGCCAATCAGTAGCGCTGAGAAGGAAGGAGAGGGGGTGTTGCTCAGTTTTGGTGGTACCAGGAGATGTGAAGGAAGGTGCATCGATGTGTTTTTTTAATTGTGATTAATATGGAAACTTAATGTTATTAGGGGCTTCATATTTTTTCTTTTTATTCACTTATATCTTTATTTTGTCATTAATACTATCCACGTACATAACAATGAATTTTTTGGAAAATTCTGTGTTTTGGTACATAGGCTTTTCTTAGTGAGTTTTTTGTTATTTGCTGTTCTTTTTTTATTGTTTGTTGTGTGTAGAATTGATTGTTTTAGTTTTTATAAAATAAATACATTTTTAAAACTATTCTGAATTTTTATTATACTTAAATAAATATTTTTTTAAATCCTACAATACATTTATTAAATTGTCGACAGGTCATTCTTAACTTCACCGCTACTCGTCATTGCGTTAACGGCCGTGTTAAGATTTTTATAGCCCGTCGTTTATATACCAAGTTTTCTTTTGTGTAAACATATCTATGAGTAGGCAACAAATGATAACCTATTATAACTTATTATTACATACATTTAGAAGTTATACTGTTATATTATAACAGCTTGAAGTACTGCATTTCATTAAAAAAGTTGTTTGAATTATTTTTAACGAAACCACTTGATATACCACAATACTTACTTATCCGTAGTTGTTTTTCATTTTTTTCCATCGAATATCTTTAAGAAAAAGATTTTTTTCTAATTTTTCCTGCTATAATGAAGCAAGAAGAAATTCAACGATTAATTGTCAATTTAGAATGACCCAATTTCCGATACTGAAGCCATATTTTTATTTCCCTTTCATTTCAATAAATAAATAATTACGAGTAGACATCTAAGGAAAATTTACTGTCTGAGGAGTAGGGGGGCAGGAGGGGGCCGGGTGTCAGACAGACACGAGTAAGCAGAAACTAGATATTTCGTGGGTTAATAGAAGAAATAAGAAAACATGGACGACCTAGATTTTTAACACGTGTATTATCCTCGTCTTTGTAATTAATCATTTTAATATTTAATGTTATTTTGTTTACGAGATGAAAGTAATTATTTTATGACTGGCTAGAAAGGGACGGTAAAAATCGTTTATCGTATAGTGGCATAGCAAAAAGTTTATACAATTCTTAAATTATATTCAGTAATTTATTTCCTACGTAATCGACAGATGTCATGACTGTCACCTTTTCGAATTTTCATGTAGAATCTTTGCAGTAAATAGTGCGTAGTCGGAAAAATTGTACATCGCGTACACGCAAAAATGGCCCTAAAGGTACCTACTTTATCTTTTCATTTATGTACTGTGAGGTATTAAGGACGGCATTTTCTTAGTCACATTGGTTCATGCCAACGGGGCTCTTTAATTACATAATTATAGCAGTTTGGCCACAATTATATTAAAGTTATAAAAGCAGATCATGAGGTTATTTAATGCAACTTGAAAAATTGCAAGGGTAATTTTCCGACTGTTGCAAAATGGCATGGGCAGTGAACATGTGAACTAGAAGCTCCTTGAACAGTACGCGTAATAATTATTATCGTTAGACGTGAAGTTGCATATCTAATGTTCCTTAACAAAGTACAATAATAGCATCTAATCTTATTTTTTGTAACATTATCCAAATGATAAAGTGAACACGATGCAGCCATTTAATCAATGTGCGTACCTAACGCCTCTGATTAGATACGCATGCAAGAATGTTGTAAGCTCCATGGATATACAGGTTGCGTGAAAACTTGTGAAAGGGTTTTTCCCTTTTAAGATAAAAAAAAAAACTTTCTTATAAATTTAAAACCTTTAAAATGTAAATCCACTGAGTTTATTTTCAGTATTATAATGAAGGGAAACTCCACTGATTTTTCGAAATTAATTATATATATTTGTAGCTAAATAATTATTGCTGCATATATTTTGGGGCGTGGCAAAAATCGAAACGGACACCGCCAGCTTATTTTTAACCGACTCCAAAAAGAAGGAGGTTATCAATTCGAGTATGTTTACATATATTTTGTATGTATGATCGGCCATAACTCCGTCATATATGTCTATATATTTGCAAAATTCTTGAAAAGTTAGAAAGAGGTTTATTTCGAAATGGTCCCATTTAAATTTCATTTAGATCTGATGATGAGTTTCGGAGACAGACAACGGAACTCTTCAAAAAATTACGGCAAATCAACCGCGATTGCTGCTATCGCATAAATATGCATTGTTATAACCCCAAGGATTATGAGATTTCGAATTGGTGTGGGGTAGGTATAACTAAAAGTAAAAAATATTTTTTTCCAAAAAATAAAACAACCGAGTTCCAGAAAAAATACTACAAAGTGAAAAATAACTTTAATTTCGGAAGGCGGTGACAAAAAATTAAAATATATCAGTCACCGACTCCCGAAATTAAAGTTATTTTTCACTTTAGCGTTTTTCCGGAAGTCGGTTGATTTTTTGTCGATACATTTCACAAAACAATTGCACATTTTTTTACCAACAGCGCCTCCCTGTCAAAGTTATTTATACATAGCCTGAAATAGATTATGAACGTTTTGAAAATTCTTGGATAACAATCGTAGTGTAGTCACGTAGTCGCAAAGCCATAGCCGCCAAAAATAAAAAATAAACACAATAATTAATATAAAGAACAAAAAAAATAACAATTATTATTTGTGACCTACAATACAACTAACTAGCTTAGTAAATAACCTACAGCCTTAATACAGGTCAAACAAAAAGTCTATACATTTCTTGACTCGATAGTTTTTTGCTCTCAATTCCGAACGAAATCTATCGAACAGGAAATATCAAGGAGTCATAGACTGTGAGATGCACTTATTTTTTTTTTCTATTCCATGCGATGACGTGTACTAGGAAAAGCAGTTTCTTTTTTTGCTTTCGTCGCGGTAGACTTTTTGTGTGACTCATTCACTGGAACATCGCGTAGTATTGTTTGAAATTTAAGCTGGTGTTGTTTGTATTTGGGGTAAGTATTAAAGTTGAAGACTGATGAAATAAGATCTGGTGGGGTCCGCAAGGGCCGATGCCTGCCAGGGGTGCGGGTTGTTCGAAAGAGATACCGTGGTCCCTGGCATACAGGCAACTGAAGGAACACGGGTGGGTTTCAGTCAGTAAAAGTGTCTGACACTCTGGCTCCGCTGAGCGGGGGAAGTTATTTGATGATTTCCCAAACAAAAAAAAAACAAAAAATCAATAAATAAGATGCCTAATTCCCTATATTATTTTTATATAATAAAAGTGATTAACATGTCATGGGAAATTTTGTGGAGTATGAGTACCTCCCTCCGTCGGGGGTAACAGGAAGGTTCGGTACATCAAATTCCTATTGAAAGAAGCCCTATGGTTTTCTTCTGATCGATCCTTATTTCCTGATCTTCATTATCTATCTACATATCTATACATTTATTTATTTTTATACATATTAAAAAATAGCTTCTACCTGCGATTGTATCCACGTGAAATTTTTGTTTCTCCGACATACCCCATCGCGTCGCATCGCGTCACATCGCCTTCCCGCGCTGATATGTACTGCGTTTTCGCTTAATTGTCTTTCTGTTTTTTTTTTATCGGCTCCTAGTCTACACTAAGATCTAAGGATGATGTTAAATACCCTATAGGCTTACTCAAGAATTGCATGACCATCAAATACAGTAAGATTTTTCCGATTGGTAGTTCTAGAGATTAGGGCGTTCAAACAAAGTAACAAACGAACTCATCAGCTTTATATGAAAGTTGCTTTTCGCCTGTGTGTGACTGCGTTGTTCTTCTAAGCTGCGCAATGGATTTCAATGTGCTGTTCACCATCATATAAAAAATTTCTTCCGAACAATTTATTATAATTGATCTTTCGATGTTTAGTCAAGTCGTTAAAACTGTGCGAAGCAGGGGCGGGTCGCTAGTTGAATAATAAAATTATTGTATTTATTATAAATATTAAAAATCATAAAAGTTATAATAAAATACAACTTTTTCTATTGGCTACATAATAGTAATTTTTACAGGATTTCAAGTGGAATTACTTGTAAATTAAACTGTACATAGTAATAATAATAAAACTAGCTAGCTAGGCAGCTTTCTCTAAACTACAATCAGCTGAACAAGTCGGTTATCATTGTTCTATTTAATGAACCGTTAATAGGTGGAATAGAACTACAGATTAAGTACATAGCTACAAGTTTTTTGTATAAATACGCATTTAGTTTGGCATGTAACCTCACTAATGAATATTTAAATTGTTGAAGAAAATAAAGTTGTTGAGAAAGTGTTCGAGTACCATGCGATTTTTTTTTCAATATCATCAGTTCTAAAAGGAGGACTAAAAAGAGTTAAAAAAAAGTAACAAAAAAAAAGTAACTAAAAAGAGTAAAAAATAAAGAGTAAAGAGAACTAAAAAGAGTAAAAAACTAAAAATCAGAACTAAAAAGAGTAACCCTTTTATCTTAATTTGTGAAATGTTTAACTATGCCAAACCTTATTGTACGTAAACGTGATGCAATTTCTAATTTTAAAAAGTAGTTTCAAAATTAGATAAAACTTTATAGCTATCGGCTCAACGAATTTGAGCTTAAATATGTAGTTAAAAAAAATACCACTTAAGCCGTGTTACGGTACAACACAATGCGTGTACGCATATAATACAACATCCCGTATCCTAATACTATACAGTGATATCGTAGATCGTGTCCTTGGCAAACGACACTGTGATAACGATACTAGTAGGCGCCGAATTTGTTTGCGTTCTTTTTGCCCATTGCATCGTTACATATCACCTCAAGGGTAATTCTAGATCGGAAGGGTAAACTTAGGTTGCCTAGGGTAATGTTAGTTGTAGTTAAACTTAGATTTGACCTTCAGTCTCAGTTTAGATTAAACTTTTAAATCTCAATTATTCTTGAAGAGTTACCTACTCTATGAAACGAATGTGAGAACTATCCCTAGTAATCTATGTACTAGGTATGTAGTATTTTAATAGGTAATACAGTAGGTACATCTAGGGCAAAGTTAGGTTGTATAAGAAGTAAATAAGCTTACCTTTGACGTAATTATTAATTACACTATCTACTCAAAGATTTCGTGGAGAAAGATTTTGACGCGAATAAAAAAGATGGAGAAAAAGCAGTGTGCGACTTATAACGATTTTAAAATAAAACTATTGTGATGGTTTTAGCAGCTTAAGCATGTGTCTGTGTGTGTGTGTTTTGTAGACATATAGATGGATGTGAAATGCATGTCAATAGTAAAAAATAGTAACATTAAGATTGTTAATTGATGAAAATATTTTGTTCCACATGTCAGGACCACAAGCTGTTTGATATGAAAAGGTAAGAAATCCATTTAGTAATAGAAGATTGATGTAAAAATGAGGAAAAACCTGTTCCGATGGTCCGGACATCTGGCATAAATGCTATAGACTGACAATAGTATGAGGAAAATGTTTTATACGAAACTAACGAGTACCCTCTTATAGAACAGCGAATTTGTTAGTGAAGTAGATAGTAGGGATTGCATTTAGGTAGGTATACGATGCTGGTACATAAGCTTTAGTAGGCATAGCATACTGTTGATGAACTAAAACTGCCAAAAACCGCGTAGCCTTTTCTGAACTATCTTGGGGTCGGATTGCAGTCTAACCGGATGCAATTGATACCAGTATTTTACATGGAACGAATGCATATCTCATCTTCCCAAAAGCCCTTACCTACTGCTACGAAATAAAGACACTGGTGCCGATTCTCTTGTACACCGAACTAAACTAACTAAACTATCACTAAAATTGCTTACTTTTCGCTATGAGAATCCTATAGCTATTCTGTTAGAAAAGATCTCTAAATTTAAAAATAATTTTGACACAACTAAAATCGAATTTGACAATCGCGACTCCACGTGGTATTTTTTGGCTTTGCAACGTTGTACTTGTTTGCATTGTCAACATAAAACATAAAACCTGTTACCATGGACATGCGGTACTATAGGTACGTCTGTCAAATTTTGTAATCATGCATTTCCTGATAACGCAAATATCTTAGACACATAAATATTTCGTGGATCAGCTTGTCTAGGGTTACGGTGATCGAACAATCGGTAAGTTACCTAGCATTATTTGGATCGATTTGAAAAAAATCATTGAAATTTCCGAAGTTAAAGGTTTTTAGGCAAGCTTCCACCACTGTCGTGGACCGTGTCATCTTTTAACTATTAACAGGTAAGTGTTACGACAAAGGCAAAAAAAATCACGTATACAGGGGCCCAAGTCTGCTATTTTTATAAATTCGTCATTCCAACACGATCCCATTGTCATTTTGCTAAAAGTTTGTAATCTGCTAAATTCATAATGGTCAATCATTGGTCGGTCAATGGTGTCGTAATAGAATTGTGTTATAATGGCATTGTCGTATTGCCATTATTATAAAACCCGTTAGTAGAAATGATTTTCCTAAAACGACTACTAAATTTGAACATTTATTCATGCCCGATTTCATTTATAAATATATTTTTACATATTACTTATTAGTATATATTAGTTTACTAGTGTTAAATTTTAGCAGATTACCACATAAGTCAGTCATTCATCTGTCATTATGTACGAGATTACAAATAAATGCCATTTCTTTCAATGGAGTGTCAGTGGCTGACCATTGGAAAGTCATAATGACGCCATTACATTATTAGATTACCAAACTTGTCAAAATCAATAATTATGAAATCAATGATAGACCATTCTGACACTATTGTAATAGCAGACTCGAGGCCCTGGGTGGTAGTAACATCGACTCGCGAATTGTAACCATGAATTCAGACGAAGAAATATTTCTTTTTTTTTTTTTTCATAATAGATCATAAATTTCTACGTATTTATTTATTCAAATATGCTTTATTTTACACCAGAAAATACATTACAAATATAAAACACTTAACACTAGAAACATACAATGGGCGGCCTTGTCGCTTTCTGCGATCTCTTCCAGGCAACCAGTAGGTGTATACAGGATAAGTTTTTTATCCAGTGCGCAAACTGTAACCATGAATTCAGCATATCATTCTAGACCCTCTGGCGTAGAAATTTTTTGTCGGTTATACAGTAAAAAATCTGCTGTTCCATACATTTTGACCGCGTAGGTATTGCACTTTTCTGATGATGAAACTGCTGAGGTTTTTTTTGTATCAAAGAAAAAATTCTGCGCTGGGGGTCTATAATGATATGAAGAATTAATGGTTACAGTTTGCGTTCTGGATAAAAACTTATCCTGTATAATAATAAAGTTTTCGTCGGTTTTCAAAAAAAAGTGCAATACCGACGCGGTGGAACTGTACTTTACGGCATTTTTTTATTACCAACGTAAATTAACAAATGAGAATCATGTAGGTAGGTAGGTACTTACTGAATCCATGGTAGCGGGTTGTGCTATTGTGTGTCGATATCCCACTCTGTATTATTTTATATGGGATTTTAGCGCAGTAAACCAAAACTATTAGGTACGTAGGAAGTTCCTATTCCTATGGTAGAACACAAAATCATTACTGTAAAATAATGAATAGTTAAATGACGTTACGCACGATCTACTAAACTAACGCAATTCGGGCAGGATGATGCCTTTATTATTTTATTAATTGGTATGTATTGTACCTACATGACGTAATTGTGGTCCCGAGATTTTTGGATCTACTTCTTTTGCTAACAGCAGGCAGAACCGCAGAACATAATCATAATGAAATATTTAGTAAAATTCGATTCGTGCGATTCCTAGGTCGGGCACAGTCTTATTAGTGTTTTTTTTTTAAATTATATATAAAAAAATGTTTATTCTATCTTGAATTTCTCAGTAGCAGCCCGGAGTCTGGATTTATGGTGATGGCAATAGGATCTCCCCTTATTACATGGGACTTAAACATAACTGGCGAAATGTGGGTGTACTATAGGTACACCTATGCCCATCCCTTCGGGGAAACAAGGCGTGATGTTATGTTATTTAGCAAAATATTTCTTAAAATTTATAGATATTTGTAGTTTCTGTGACAAAAGATTTTTGGTCATAGGAAGGGCGGTCAATTGAAAAGTTTTTGAGAAAATTGCTCGTGCGCCTTTCATTGTATATGTACCTTTTCTGTTTGGCTATGGCCTGTTTTGCTATGAGTTTTAATTACTTCTAGACTATGTGGATCAATAATATAATATATATTTTTTATAGAAAATCTTGCAATTGACCATGGGTCGGGGTCATTTGAAATAAAATATATCTAGATATGTAAAGCCACGAAAAAAGGTCTACGTTTGTTATTGTTTATGTCATTTCTATAAAAAAATATTAAGAAACTTCAGCTTCAGACGGCGCCTAAAGTTAGCTCAAAAAGTGTCATTATTTTAACGTGTAGGTAGGTTGGTACACGAATTGAACTTAATTCAGTCAAAATGAAACCTTCATTTTTAATCATGAATTTAGTCCCAGCAAAACATAATTAGCATATGGGATGAGAATGTCTGTTTATTAAAAATCGAAGCGACAGAGTTGTGGTCAACTAGCGTCTTTCAGCCATAGTTATGATATTCCCGATGGCACACATAAACTAGTAACCGCGATAGACCATATTGAGTTACATTATAGATGAAAATACAATGACAGCTACATATCCTATTAATTTATTTTGACTTCCCTATCAATAGTAACTGTCGAACATATTATTAACGTTAAATTATTCCTAATTGCAGAAAATTCCTAATTCGTTTAGTAGGTATTGCTACTCTGGCGTACGACGGACGTTCAATAAATTAGGTTTTTCATTAATGTAGCCGGGTTCTAATTACATTACAAACTATAAGTATTTATTTCATTTTATTTATTTTTCATAGACACCAAGCGTTCTTTAGATATTTTTTTTTTTTTAAGTTTTTGTGCAACTCATCTTCTCCCAATTGTTTTACTTTATAGGCGGTATCTACCGAATCTATTTACCGATTTTAATCATCACTACATTGTATAAAACAAAGTCGCTTTCTCTGTCCCTATATCCCTATGTATGCTTAAATCTTTAAAACTACGCAACGGATTTTGATGCGGGTTTTTTTAATAGATAGAGTGATTCAAGAGGAAGGTTTATATGTATAATACACCGACCTCCACGCGGGCGAAGCCGCTGGCAAAAGCTAGTTCAAGTATAAAGTAGTATCGAGGACTAAGTAAGTCTGTGACAATATTTACGTCATCATTTCTAGGACACTGTTGTTGTTTAGGTAAGCAGGTAAGCTGTAGCTATTATGCTCGGTGAAAGTATTACTTGAAACCTACATAGGTAAGGTGTCTAGTTAGATTAATTTTCATTAGCATGATCAAATATATTTTATTTCTCGCCTTCGGAACAAGTTTGTCAATATAGCAGACGGATTCGGCACGCATAATAATTACAAATTCTTTGAACAAGTACCCATTTAGTGCCCAAAAATAATATAAAACACTACACGTTCACTTCTGTGTACGTAATGTCAATAGCCTGCAAGCATAATACAGCGGCTGGATGTATTCAAACTAGACAATCTACGCGTCGCCTATTCTGATGTACTAGCCGACGCAGTTTGTGTGTGTGCGGTATGTGATCAAGAAAAATGTACGAATGCGGCAGTGAGGCGCTGAGGCGGTGAGGCGTCGCGTTTGCAGAATCGACTGCATCACGAGGGCCCCGAGGGGCGCCGCTCTAGCCGTCTTTTTTCATTTTGCGTGCGTCTTTTTTTGGCAGCGCGCGGTTAACCTTGGATTTTTTCATAGCGAAGCGCTGCACGTACACGCGCGAGTTTCGGATAGTCGTAGAGCGTCCCCCACCCGACGCGTTTGAATTTTCTGCATTCGGCCGGCGTGAAGAGTTTTCGGCGGTCGCATTCGCGAGCGAGGCTCCCCACGGTTTGGAGCGAAGCGCGCACCGACACACACGGGCTGCGGACGGAGCGGCGCGAGCGCAAACGCGCCATGCAATATGCGGAAGTGATCGCGACCACGACCGAGCGGTGCTAAACTAAACGAGTGTAACTCAAGTGTAGTGAACGCACATTCAGTGATACAAACTATGGTATTTGTGCATAGCTCGATAGAGATCTAATGGTTTTCTAATAACGATACAAGGACTGTGGAATTTGCGACATGGAATCGAGGAAAGTATTGTCTTTATTAGTATTTGTATGAACTAGAATGAGCATCAATAGATGACCCGACTAGATCAGTTGGGAATGTTGGGTGTGACCCGACCAGGAAGTCGCAACGGGGTTACAGAAAATATGCGATTCACGTCGCTTCATTTGGGAGTCAATCTAGCAGATTTCAAAATAAGTATTAAGACAGTCATTGATAAATACGCGTTGACACCTCGCGGCATACGATAAATGTTAAGCGCGCGAGGGTGTACAGCAGTTTGCACCTTATGTTCTTCATGCATGGGAACGTTTTTGCGCAGTTTCGAGTCATCTCCGAATTTTGCATACACGTGTTGCAGACTCGGGGCTATTGAACTTGATAATGAGACAACCGTATCTTCAACTTTTTGTTCGACATTATTGCATCACTAATTCTTCTGCGCGATCTGCGCCGACCGGTTCCCTAACATTTATCCGTAACTGGAGGTGTGTTATCTAAGATGATTCACGTGGTGCATTGGGCCGCACATCGTCCCAGCAGCAACCCGTAATTCGCAACTCAAACGTGATTTCTAACGAGCCAGTCCAAAATCCAGTTCTACCACATAAGTTTTGGATTAATAATTAATGGGTGCGTATAAATCGCGTTCAAAACTCTGCCCGGAACCGCTGTGAGGCGAAAACTGGTCGCGCAACGCATTAACATTTGCATAGAAACTGTCAAAGTGGCCTCGTGCGGCCGCCATCCATGTACGAGCTATTAGCACCTAGACACCGGCCGCGGTCACCGGCAACCGATTGCCTTGTGTTTCGTTTGCGCTTCTGCACATGTCTGTCTTCACGTCTATATGCCTCACGTCATAGATCTCACCGCCTCAATAATAGACCTTATGCCTATCGTTATACAGCTGCGTTTCTCTATTCTCTGTGCTAGCAGAGGCGTATGATTTGAATTTTCGGTTAGGGCCTCCCAATTCTTGTCGTATAATTTCGTTGCATTGATAAATATGAAACGAGAATTTCGGTTATCTAATTGTCTGTGACTTTCATCTTCGTCAGTATCTATGCTGACGTTCGCTGACTCAATTCTCGTGTAAACATAAAACTTGTTAGTTCATTTACCGTCGAGTATTCCAGAGATATTATCGTTTGTATTTTTTTCTTGAAGGTTGACCCTTACATAATTTATGACAACACATAATCTTTACTATCATACTACATTGTTTTTTTTTTTAAATAAAATCTTCTAATTGGAAGAATTATAACAATTTATTGGAACTAAACTAAACGAACTTTATAGCATGCGAAATGTAATGAATGGGTACCTAAATAAAGTCATTACAGATGCGAAAACATTCGGTATACTGTTTGTTCAATGAATAATGCCGTAACAGCTGAATCGAATTAGATGAGATTTGTCATGGCTTTTATCTTATAAACCTGAAGTCCCTTAAATTATTACGAATGGTTGCTAGTAAACTTAATTCCTAGATAGTTGGCATTTCAATCAATTTAACTGCACTGTGATTAACACATCAATTTTGGGATATAATTGTATGAGTTTTTTATTTTCCCTCTCCATCTTTTGCGTAGTTTTGTCTAGTGTCATTCATCTAGTGCCTGCCTAAACTCGTATTTCCTGATTCATTCTCACAGATTTTTTTGGACCTCAAATCTTGTTTATTCATCATTTTTTTAATATTAATTTATTATAATGGCTATAGGACAAAGTCCACATTTAGACTTTTCTGAATTACCTGTGCGTTTCTTTTAAAACGTCTTTTATTTTGTTATAGAGTTAGCTTTGATTCGTCTATTTTAGAATTAGATTAGTTATCTCCCAACCATAACCTACCATATACAACGTGGTAATGCTGCTAACCTTTTGGATTAACGATTCGTACGAGTAGGTAGGCATGTTATGAATTCCAAAACAACATTTTATATTTAAAATACTACGCCCGCAGTTGTTGATAAGCGAAGAAGAAACACGGTAAAAAGTCTGAAGTTATTTAGATCACATGTTATGATAATATGCTAGAGATAATCAAATATTGGACAAAGAACCTTTCCGTGTTGTTATGTGGCGGAAATAAAAAGCTAGGTATTTAAAAGTTGCCAAAAGTATTCATCTGGTAACTTCATTTGTTTTCCCTGTAGTGTAATGACCTGTAGTCACTAGAACTAGACCTGGATTTGTCTGCATCTGCCGCATGCTTTTCTTTTATACCTTTATAGACTAAAACGATAATTTAAGCCCAAATCAATACTTTCTGAAAGTTTCTTTACACATTATAGGTACTAGTTCAGCATAATTGTCAATTTTTGCATTACCTACATAGTTTTAATTATTCAATATGTAGATTTTAATACTCAAATTGCGTGTACTTGCAACGTGAGTACATAGTATGAATAATGAGTTAGTTAAGCACCTCCGCCAAAAGTAATGTATTTATTATATTCAATCCAAATAAAAATAGCATTAGTTTAAAGTGAACCATACTGGATCGAAGTTCGAAACATTATAAATATGCCTAATAGGTACCTATATGTTTGTGAAGGTCGCACAAATTTTACATTTGTCGTGTCACGAATAGAATCAGCCAATAGGAAGCGTTCGTTCATACGATTGCTCTATTCCAAATACAATTCAAGAGTTCGATCGTATACGTAGATTTTTGAGATTAATTCGAGTTTTGTTAGGATTTTGTCGTCTTACAAGAGTATAGGTAGGTAGTAGATGAGAAATTCATTTTAAGCCAGTTAATTTTGACGTTTTATTGTCAAGATGATGGCCGTGTACGACATAATAAGATAGTGCTGTTAAATCTTTTCAATTTCACCTAGTATTCCAAATTACCGTGTAATTTGTATTGGCAACATAATGTGAGTAAGAGGGCCTTTGCTCTTTTAAAAATAGAATTTATTGTGAGAATAATGTGAGAGTAATGTTTATTACTTTGCCTATGTATGTATAGAATCAAGTCTATCCGACTAAACAGACAGCTGTGCTGCTGGGGAGTTTGTTCCGCCACTTCTTCTTCCCAGCTAAAGCACTAGGAAGTGGTGAAGGGTGGGCGTTTTGGGGGACTGTCTTATGTATTTTGACGTTCGAAAAGTGCTGATTCTCAGCCTAATTTGAATAAATGACTTTTGATTTTACACTACACAGATAGTCGTACCTAACACTTCTAAGAAATGTCAATTAAATTCTCAGATTTTGTCGCCGTAGTTGACAACGTTATAAAAAGTGCTTTGAAATAGTTTTGATACTTGCAATTTATTTATTCTCTACACGCAGGGTAAAATGATAAGAGAATTGTTATCGTAGGCCTTTTTTTTCTTTTTGGGTGGGAAATCATCATATATAACTTCTCCCGCTCTGGGTGGAGCGGGAGGGTGTGTCAGACTTTTACAGACTAAAACCCACCCGTGTCCGTTCAGTTGCCTGTGTGCCAGGGGCCACGGTATCTCTTTCGAAAAACCGCAGCCCTGGATCGTACGCCTTAGAACTGATAGTATTTTGAGGTGGAAAGACAAATCTTAAGGATTGACCAACATGGTCCGTCCGTACATTAGACGTAAAAAGTAGTAAAACATTTACGATAAAAAAAAACAACGTGGTGTGGCACTAGGCTAATTCTGATTAGTCTTGTTAGAAGAATGATAATTGAAATTAAGATACGACAGTTAATTAAAATCTATTTACCTTTGAGCTATCATATATTATAATCATTATTTATAGATAAATTATTTCTTTTTAGCAACTGATGAATAACATTATCGGTTTATTACTTATGCAGATCATTGATATTTAACGTATTATTTGTCGGATTTGAAGATCACGTTTCAAATGCGTGACACAAAGTCTTTGAATAATTTTAAAATCATTAACAGGCCGTTATTTAAATTTATATCCAAAATACATAAAACTAAGGGCCTGTTTAATTTCTTCCAAATATAAGTTTCGGTTGAACTATATGTCAGAGAAATGAATACAAATTCGGTTCCATTTTTTATATATCTGGAGGGTAGTATGCGCTGCTTATGTTACTGGCCCTAAAACGTTTAGTAACACAGATAAAAAAGGTGCCAATAAAACATCACGTTTTCAAACGTGCAAGATTTAAGAAGAAAAAAATATTATGAAATTAAATTATTGGCTGGTTCCATGAATTGCTTAGAAACAATTTCTGTACACACGTGGTATCTTTGCAACGAAAGATAACCTCAAGCCCAACGCACAATGATAAGAGTGATTAGTTACAACGCGTTACATTTTACAGTGCGTTGAAATTCAATATCAGTAGTCTTATACGTATTTATACGTATACGTATTTACGTAGACGTATTTTTGAGAAATAATATAATACTATTAGTATACTGTACTATATAAAACTAAAGGGGAGGCCTCTGTCCAGCAGTGGACGTCTTTCGGCTAAAATGATAATATAAAACTTCTTTCATTTAGATAAGACTATTGAAAGCTTCTGAAAATCTGGAATATACATGGTTGCCTGTAATGCACACGGTAATATGACAGTTCACCGTGTTCCCCTTGATGTTTTGGGTTTCTCCAAATAGTCATTTTCCATGAACGATATATTCTTAAATTGTCGGGACGTCCCGAAACATTAATGTACGTACGGTTTTACCGCAAACAATCGGAAATATCGGGATGCCTTGATTTAGTTTTGTCTTTTTGAAATCGCGTCTATACTTTACCGCCGTAGCTTTTCGTCTAATATCTTAATTGTTTTTCAATTCTTTCTTTACCACAACTAGTTTGTTAAAGTCTTTCACGTATTATTTTGTTTCGTTCATGGCAAACAGCTGTTGTTGTTATTTATCAAAACTAGATCTAGAATTATAGCATCTGGGTCGGTTTAGATAGTGTTTACGCATTCTTGAGTCAATAATTTACTGTAATAATATTGTTCTTGAATATTGTTAAAACACCATTATATCCATGTTATTAAACAATTTAATTGTGTATTAAGATCATTACTGTGGAGGTATTGCTGTTGAGCCCGCGCTCGTTTGACACTTGATTTATTTATAACTGCAGTTAAATCAGAAAACCTCCTCCAATATAATATATTGTTATAACTGTAATAACATTGGTTAAAATATCAAAATTCGTTACGCCCGAACCTGATCAATAGAAAAAAAAATATTGGCCAGCTCTCATTGGAGTAGGTTTTTATTCGATACAAATATAATTAGTATGTCGATTATTGTAGTGTATTATCTCTCACAAAGTTTAATATCTTGTCAAATGAATCAATTCATGAAACTTAATTGCAAGAAAATAACTGTTTTTACAATAGGTTACTTTCCAATTTAGTAAAAACTATTTTAATTTGAAAATTAGGACGATATCCATTTTTTTTAGTTAATCGAATTTTATTATTTCGATTAAAATCAAATTTACTTTTCGTTGTTTTGAATTTACCACCCAAACGCTCCTTACGATGACTTTTTTATCAAGTGATATCGTGACGTCAGCTTTGTGTAAACGGCACCGGTACAAATACTTAGGCGCAGTTTTAGAAGTATTTGTGCACAGAGGCACCGCACACCAGTAATATCATTGTATCACTTTCTATCCATTAAAAATCGTGTTAATTATAAACTCGACATTCACTTGTTTACTTACTAACTACTTTAGTTTACACAAAGTTGACGTCACGGTCACGTGATAAAAAATCATCGTAAGGAGCGTTTTGGCGGTAAATTCAAACAACGAAAAATAAGTTTGATTTAAATCGTTTTTAATTGAGCAAATAGATATAAATCAATTTACTTTTATTTTTCTGTTACATATTTCGTCCTAAGATTCAATTTAGAATAGTTTTTAACAAATTGAAAAATACCCTATTGTTTGAGCTCTTGTCTTGGCTTGGCTTTGATTTTAAATTAAATTATAATTTTATTAATGTTAATTCATAAGTTTTTTGTAATCCATTTAATTACACATTTTTTGACAAGCGAACAAACTCTGCTTTTCTGGACTTAATGCCGTGTATCTAAGTCTTACAAACACTTTATCAACTTAATTTGACAATGTCTAGAAGATGTGTCACTTGTTTTTAGAGCAAGTTTGCTCTAAAAACAAGTGACACTTTCACACTTCCTATCCTAAACTTAAATACATGTACTTATACATACTTCTCGGAATCTAGAGAGGAAACGCAGGATGTGAAAAGGTAGGCATACACAAATCTATTCGAAATTACATTTCCTGGTTGTGGATTGGCAATTTCTATGACATTGGAAGTCAGGTGATGTTCCGGTGCCACCTAAAAGTTTATTTTATTCGTAACACTACTCAAAACTTTATCTAGTAAAGCCATATTAATTGCCATAAAATCCGTTAAATCACCTAGTAACTTCAGCACTAAAAAAATATTAGCCAAATTCACGTAGGAACATGAAACACATATTTGATGTAATAGAATATTTAAACGTCTATTAGCCACCCACTGATTTTCTAATAATGTACCAAATATTATTTTCATTTCCGAACGGCCTTGTCTAGGTTTGGTCCCGGGGTGGGGGAAGGAGGGAATGGGAGGACCAAGGACACCCTTCGAGGTCCTTTGGGGCGCGACGCTTACGTAACATAGCAACCAAGGCCGTTGCGTTAGTGCGCGTGCAATATGTACTAGTACATACTTGATGTCTATTATGTGGGTGTGTGTGTATTTTCCCAATATTTATGGGTGATGGGAATTCGTATGACGTTATTTGTGAGATATTGATTTAAGATATTCAACATTTTTACTGACTGATGAAGTAAATGGTTTGGGTTTAGCAAGTATTAAGTTAAACAGGGTAGGTTATAAAAAAACACGGCATGCAGGGGGATCGATTTTTACTAGCACGCAACGGCAACACTGTAGTTGTTTATGTGTTTTGTTTGTCGTCACTTTTTTATAGCACAAGTACAAGTAAAGCTCTGTAAACAAAACATTAAAATATTTAGTGCCGAATATTTATTTATTTATTTAAAAAAAGATCTACAGATTTAGTTGAAGTATCAAAACTACAGCAGCGTAGTATGTCAGATTATAGTTTTCTTTTTATAAATTGTTGACACATTTAGTGTGATGAGCCGCTGATGCACTTGTAAAATGATTATAACAGTAATTGACTTTATCAATGTTCATTCAAGGGATTTAAAGATACGAAAAGATTAAAATAATGATCAATGGACTGAATTTTCAGTAACTTTTTATAAAACTACGTACTATCAATAGGGATATTCTTTGTTTAACCTATCACAGTTTGGCGTTGTTATTGTACTTGACTGCCATCTACAAGGCAGTTCCTTGATTTTAGTCAACTTTATGAATGAATGCTTACCTAATCAGTAGGTAGGTACCCTCCCCAATTACTTAATAAATAATATCCTTAGGTGTGTATTCGATGACACGATAACACTCAAATCTGACTGAATTTATGCGTGTTTGAAACGTGGTGCGAAACCATGCAATTTTTACAGAATAATTATGACAATGGCTTATGGGTATGGTATATTTTCGGTTAAAAATCCCAAAAGAACAATAAACATTGTGTATAAAGTCAAGGCCAATACGAAACGTGCATTGGATGTCATAATAACGCCAATCATGACTCAAAACGGGAAGAATGGCTAAAATATACAGTAAAAAAGTGTTGTGACGATAGTGTTGAATAATAAATCCATTTACTCTTCTTTGAAAGTATCAAGACTACATTTCCATCTATAAAAATGAATAATTAAATTCTTAAACCATTGACAAGTAACGCGATTTTACTCAAAATCGGAGTAGTAAATAAATTCATACGTTATTTATTATGTGATATAAGATTCACACATGATGTAGCAACAAATACTAAACAAATTGAACATCACGCCGGTTTTGCCGTCAACGTCTGTCCAAAACAAATGATAATCGACCCTATTTTTTTAATCGCTAAAGACGAAAACCGTGCAGCACGAGTTTTAGTAACAATGAAATAATATTTTTCTTAACTAAATAGAACTCTTATTGAGTCAAAAATGTATTTTAAAATAAATGGGTTTTGTTTTTGGTAAAATCCTGTGCACTGAGTTAGTTAATCTATGAATTAGTCAAATAGAACTTAGTTAAAATTGAATGAGGACTGCAAGAACATTAATTAAGCCAGCATAGATCGGTGGTATTATCTTACAAATGAGTATGTAAGGAACCGGGAAGGAGTGCGCCGGGAATTTACACTTGCGGCGTATGCGCTAAAGCTCCTGCGTGGAGTAGATCCTAACCCGGGTGTGCTGCGTCACTTGAAGATGTGCGTGCCAGATCGGTACGTGGAGGCGGCGGCGACCGCCACTGCTGGCCGTGCCTGCTGCCAAAACCAATCTGCTGTCAAAAACACCCCTCACCCGCACAATATGTGTACTAAACGAAGTGCATGAGAGAATTGACATATTTTCGTGCAGTCTGAGTAATTTCGCAGGAGTTTTGTTGAATTTTGCTAGTTATATTTAAATATTAACATTCTGTGTTAAGTCTGATCTTGTATTTTGGGTTTAGTTTGATAATAATTACATAGGTAGGTATTATATATAATTCTGCAGTCTAACTTCAGATTGTGTTTTTCAATAGAGCTTAGTGTTGCTTGGTATTTTTAAAGTTTAGAGTTTTATTATTTAGTCGTAAGTTGATTTTGCAATTTATTTGGTGTGTTTGGAAACCACTATTGTATTGGGTCATCCTGTAAAGATAGTGTGTGTAAGTTTAAAAATAAATAAATAAATAACTACGCTAAGACGAGCGGTAGAAACATTTGCTGATTAGGGCACGAGAAAACTAACTTGTTCTTATGTACAGGCACCAGCACATCAAGCTATCCCAAACTGTCAAATTTTCCCAAATGAACATGAACCTTATGCTTAAGATATAAAGTTGAAAATCTATCAAAGAAATTTGACAGATTGGGGTAGCTTGATGTGCTGGCGTCTGTACCTTTTTACATACACTTCGTGACGTCTAAATGTATTGCCAAATAAAAGTGCACTGTCGGGTTTTCAACTCTCGGCACTGTGTCGAGCTTTGAAATCTAACAGTGCATCCTTAAGGCACTAGGTAGTTTTAGGTGTAAAAATTCAAGATAGTCGTTTTCTCAATTTTAGTTAGCTAGTGATCTTATAGCAATAGTACAACAAATAATAGACAATTCTAGCAGTCTCCATTCTTAATAAACGTCGGCTCATTGAGTATTTGAGTCAATAAAGCGCATGTAGGTATGAAATATTGTTGCTATACGTTTTGCATGTACACACAATTTAGCAAGCCATTCATTTCCAGTATAAGTTGGCCTCTCATTGCACTGAAAGTCTGCTTACACAACATGGAAACGACAATACGACAAGAAATTAAATTTTGTAAATCTAATGACGTTCCTAATCTGCGTCCAAAAATTCAATGAAATAAATCCAATAGTTTTGTCACTATAGCTAGTCAAAGATTGGCAAAACCCATAGGCGGCTGATCGATAGTATTACATCATCTGCCTTGCCTCCCTTTTTTCAACTATGCTGGGGTCGGCTTCCAGTCTAACCGGATGCAGTTGAATACCAGTATTTTACAGTGCCTATCTGACCTCCACAACCCAGTAACTGGGTAATACGATACCCCTTGGTAAGACTGGTTGTCAGACTTTCGGGTTTCTGACGACCTGTAACGACTGTCAAAGATCCATAAATGACAGCCGGGAACATAGGCTTAACGTGCTTTTCGAGGAACGGGGTGTCTTGGTATGTAAAGATGGTCACCCATCCACGGACCAATCGCGGCAAGCGTAGCTTAACCTGATCGACCCGTGCTGCTAATATTACTTAGCCACAAGCCCCTACCACTTTTGAAAAAATCAGGTTTTCAGATTTATTTGGTAGTTTCATAATACATTAGCATTGTCATTAGTGTTTTGTCGTCGCCACACTATACCGTCAACATTTACCTGCTCTTATCCTAATTTACTTGGGATCGGTGCAACATGTATTTTTAACCGACTTCAAAAAAAGGAGGAGGTTCTCAATTCGTTTGTATGTCTTTTTAATGTTTGTTACCTCAGAATTTTCGAGTGGGTGAACCGATTTTGATGATTCTTTTTTTATTTGAAAGCTGGTGCTTCCCGTGTGGTCCCATTTCAATTTAATATACATCTCATGATGCGTTTCGGAGACAGACAACGGAACTCTTAAAAAAATAACAGTAAATCAACCGCGATTGCTGCTGTCGCGTAAATATGCATTGTTTGGACCCCAAGGATGAAGAAATTTCGAATTAGTGGGGTAGGTACTATAACTAAAAAATGAAAAATAAAAACTTTTACCAAAAAAAAAAACAACCGACTTCCGAAAAAACACTACAAAGTGAAAAATACCTTTAATTTAGGAAAGCGTTGACAAAAAATTAAAATACATATCCAAAGTCACCGACTTCCGAAATTAAAGTTATTTTTCACTTTGTAGTGTTTTTCGGAAGTCGGTTGTTTTTTTTGGTAAAACTTTTTTTCTTCCAAACATCTTTATTCGTCGTCATTTCGGTGCACAGTCCATCCATCGTTTCTTTGGTATGTTACTCTTATAGCCATCGACATTCATACTCAAACTTTCCTCACGACATTTTCCTCATTCCTCCGTATCACATGCCTGTACCATGACAACCGATTTCCACACAACTTTTCACTTTCAGCCTTCCTCTTATGTATTAATTTCTTTTTCTATCCATTCTTGTAACACCACACATCCCTCTTAGTATTCTCTTGCCAGCTGCATGCATTGCCTTTCAGTCATCCATTGTTTGCACACAGTATGAGATCTGCGTATTCTGGAATGTATTGCTTGGTAATGTAGTCGTGTGCGCATAACATAGACAGTGGAATTAAATATGATTGAATGATTTTATGATGCTCTCCGACTCGGCTGTTGTGAGTATTCGGGTTTTGATTATGTAACAACTTTGGTGCACTATTGTAAAAATTAAGCCCTTTAACCTGTAACATATAGCATCAATTTGTTTTTTTGTGATAGGTGGGTTATTGTAACGTTTTCGAAATGCTTTGGTTGTATTCGATTGTGATTTGCATGCAATGAAAGACTGCTAACAGTATTTATAGTGCAATCAATGCTAGTCCAATATTTTTTACCAGCCGTTCCATAGGTACTATTGTATATAGGCTTGCCTGTGTGTGAAGATAATAATTTTGAAAATGCATAAATATAGCATCTAGCATTTCGGCTTCAATAGGGATGCAGGGGTCAAAATCGAAATCACAAGTCATTTATTCAAACTAGACTGAGAATCAGCACTTTTTGAACGTCAAAATTACATAAGGCAGTCCCCTAAAACGCCCGCCCTTCACCACTTCCTAGTGCTTTAGCTGGGAATAAGTGGCGCAACAAACTCCCCAGCAGCACATCTGTCTGTTAAGTTAGAATAAAGTTGATTCTATACAATAATAGGTAAGTAATTAACATTACTTACTAAACAAAACATAAAATTAAATTATTTGCCATATGTCAGCTACCACACGTCAATATACCAACAAAACATAGTCAAGCAGATATAAATAATAAAAAAACAAAACAATACAATTCAAGCCCATTACCAGACAAACAGAAAATTATGAAGTCCAAGGTCAGTAAAAGATAAACAACACATGCTGCGAAATGCAAAGATTATAAAGTTGCTTTTTTATTAATAAACAAATGCACTATCTTGATATATCAATATTGAGTGTGACAAAGATCATTTCCTATTTGTTAAAGATATTAAATAATCTCTTACACGTGTATACTTCCAATCAATTTTAATGATAAATTACGTACACCACTTTAAACTATACAATATAATACACTACTACTACACTAGTACTATACTATTACTATACAACAGACCCTTTCGCAATAGTTTCGTTTTTTGCAAGTGAAATAATTTTCAAAATCGGATCAGTACTTACTCCCAGAGAAAACTTACAAAATTTACTTTTTTTATAAGTAATTTTAGTGTTCGCGTTCGCAACACAACACTGCGGTCCAATACAAAGATAGCTGTCGTGTCTCCGGCTGCCCAAATTAAATGGGATCGGGCAAGACATGTCTCCCGCATACGGGACAAACTGTGGATCCAAATAGCACAGAACTGGTGCCCTGAGACAGTGCGGTGGGGTTTCGGCAGACCACCTAGGACAGGGATGACGAACCTCTCAACCTCTGCGACATACTTTTCCCAAAAATATATTCCATTTGGGATTGACGTGCAAACAAAACATCTTGACTTATTGACAACTACAAAAAAAAACAAAATACTTACACAAGAATTGGTAGTCTTTATTTGCAAACAGAAATAGAGTTGTACCTACTATTATACAGTAATCAACATCACACAGCATATTTATTTGAAAAAAAAAAAATTACTGCAACTTCTGGTGTCTGGTATTAGGTTCAAAGGTATATAACTTTTAGCAGAATGCAATCTGAACTGGAATCATGTGACATATGTACGGTTTCTGAAAGTAACGACTCAGGCTTAAGAAGATGGACTTATCACGCTCAGATTTCATGTTTGTTACTGTGGCTTAGGCTGCCGTGCCTAATTTATTTTGTTGCGTGCCACCAAAGGCGTGCCCTTGGTTCGCCATCCCTGACATAGGAGATAGCGATACGAGCTGTATAGGTGCCGTGAAAACTGGAAGCAGAACGTGCAGGCTCGCGAAAGGTGTAACGAGTAGAGGGAGGCCTTTGCCCAGGACTGTTAAGTTAGAATGACCATGAGTTTTGTAGGACATAAAATATTTCTTCCTGCTGTTCTTTTTTGACAGTAAAGACTAAGACCGCAAATCTGTAAACAATAAACCATTATCAGTTGTATGGTGGATATGATTATGTTTTGATAATCTTTACATTAAATTAAATAGGTCAGTTGTTCAAATGCAGAAACAATACCATTACACATTTATTTTGTTAAACTATGAACAATTATGAGGAAAACTGTAGAAGAATATGTAAAATTAACCACTCAACTATTTGTACGCCAATGTTTCCCTTTAAAAAGATATACTAAAATTGCGTTTTTAACCAAAAAGTAACGAACACTAGAAAGAAACCTGCTGCCGAAATTTTCTGCAGGTATAAAAGCAAAATCATAAAGGAGCAAAATATCCATTACATTGTCATAATTAGGTCGTATGGATAATAATTAGTGCTCGTATAAACATAACCAGTCAATAACGGCCCATTTAACGACACTGTGACAATTAATACGTCAATAACATTTTTATTATAGCTTGACATAATGTAACATACTCGTAACAATATTGGCTTGAACTTATCTTATATAATGTAGCCAAATAGCACCCTTCATGATGCAAAATTTCACTTAAAAAAAAAATCGTTTACATAACTTTTACACATGTCATGCGATTCAATAGGAGTTTCTGGTTTGTATGAGCACAAAAATGCACGTGCATTCATTGAACAACACAGTACTACCACAGTCGACCAAAGAAGCCCTAAATATTCCTAAGCATAACCCTAATGTATGAACACAAAACCAGGAAGTTCCATCTCCTAACACTTGTATAAATAAGGTCTAAAATTGCTTGACAAATCTAAACAACGCAATTCGTTGTCAACAAACTTTTGTCGGAACAAGAAATTACGTTGCACATTCTAATTATTATTTCGTGGTAACAATATCGTAATTTAACCTGTGTGGGACAGTCCCTTAAACTGGTTTTCCATCTGGTTTCGGACATGAAATCGGGTCAAGGATTAGATCCTATACAAAAGGGACCGAGCTCCGGTTGTTGCATTATTTTGGCCACCCTACACGGAACTGAATGGAGTTGTATTATTATTCCCGGAAATAATTTTATGCGGAATTATTGTGGGGTATAATAAAGAGTGATCTGCTGAATTAGAAAATATAAGAAAGACATACTGTTCACTGAAGAAACACACTGTGAAGACAAAACACATGAGGGGTTGTGAATTTGGATTTTACCCCTTCACTGAATTATGGTAAATCTGATTCCAATAACGTTATGTACTTGAATTGGTACCGTTCGTTATTAATTTTATTGTGTTGTTACATTTAAGTGTGGATAAACTATTTAAAAAATATTTACATAAGAAACGGTTAGACTAACATTTTTCCAAAGAAAATACTATCGTTCAGTTTTATAAAGTGTTAGGCACAAATGGCATACATTTCATTAGTTATGTGAACTCTTACTTAAACCCTTACAGCTGCATCTGTTTATTTTATTGTGACATGATAAAAGCAATCACACAAACATCATTAAGATAAAAATCTATACTAAATTTTCAAACGATCTAATTTACAAAAATTATGCAATTGAATGAAAGTTGTAATCCATGAATAGCACCAATAACTGTTCAAGTTGGCTACGTAATTTTTATGGCTTTAGGAACTTTTAATAGCTTATACTTGATTAATGACAAGACAATTTCCTTTAGTTTACCAGCGTTGAGTAACACGAAGGTACTCATTGCCATTTAATACTGAGACATAAATTTTGAGAAGTACTTTGTTGCTTGATGATTAATGGCGGTTTTACACTGTTTCAACATTTGTTAGAATTAAGTCGCACCTGGAGTTTGTGGTAAGATTTGTCTAAGTGCAGCAAATTCTGCTTCTGTCATAAGTATTTTGCATTATACTATGCATGCAGAAGGCGACTAAGAAAGGCAGCAGCGTTCTCTATGCATTTTACCACCATACTGGGATCGCCAACCCGCCTGCCAAGCGTGGCGATTATGGCAAACCCCCTAAATTTTTTTTAGGGGAGGCCTATTTCCAGTAGTGGACGTCTATCGGGTGAATGATGCATGCACGTACGTTTGTATAACTGCTGATCTCTGTAGCGTAGATGGTTTTTGGTGTGTAGACTATGGACTTCCTAATATACTTGTGATCATCATGCGTGACTGGTTATGGTCTTTGACTCATTATCTTTAGAGATGGGAGTCCTAAGCGGCACCCATTTTATTAAGGAGCTTAACACTTTAATTATTATTAAAAACAGCCTTCATCAAATCCTTTCTATTTCTACCATTTGTAAAATCCCTAAAGATTTAATGAATATCTCGACCTCTTTTCTTTTTAATTTTTAATAGTTCATTCTTGGAAAGAGGTAGATTATTCCGAATTAAGCTATTTTTGAATAATCTACCTCTTTCTAAAAATGAACTATTTAATTCATGGTTGGTGGTCCAATTAGAGTCTTCTTGGTATTTGTTTACTCTAGCCATCCAAAAATAGGGCTTTGCCAATTTATTAATCATCAATTTTTTCGGTTACCTTCATAGTCACCAATTAGGCGGCAACTGATTGATTTTAAAAACCCATTAAAGATTCGGTAGTCAATTATGTAAACAGCCCACCAATTATGTTATGATTATTTACTTCTAACAGATGCGCGGAAAAAGATAGCCATAATCATTCTTTTTTTCCGTAATGCGACGTATTTTAGAAAAACAACATGTTTTTACAAAGTTGCAATAAAACGCAGATAGTGACAATATTCCTATTAACTTTTAATACGTAGTAAACAAATCGTTCAAAACATCATCGGGTTTACAAAACAGGTTCGGTGTTATTGCGCCGCGACGCTCCCCTGATCTGCGTGAATCTAATCTTCCAATTTGATTTATTCACTAAAGGTGCCGCGGATGTGATGGTTCCGTATTAGATAGAACTGCAAATACAACGTAACGCAGAATATTTTTGAGACCTACAGTTATATTGCGCTGGTCTAATGTTTCAGCCTGAAAGGTCGGTCTTTGATACTGGTTATGTTTGTGTAGCTTTAGCTAATCAACTATGTATTTATGGAAATTATAACTTCTTCATCTTAAAATTCTGAATTTTCTTTAATTTCTTTTAAGTACCTGTTAGAAATACGAGGACCTTTTTTTGTCACTTTCAAAATGTTCACAGAGTGTTCTAACCATGATTAAGAACAACTTTCATTAGGGAACTAACTCTGACATCACGAAAATCAACCATTTCATACATTTTGGTCGAGTAGGTATTGAACGTTTGTATGCAACGGCCCCAAAAAAATTGGAAAGTGATAAAAAGTCTTCATCAAAAAAGTTTGAATGATTAAAATCTAGTTTCATATTTTACAACAAAACGAATAGCTTGTAACAAGAATTCCTCAAAAAACATTACCATACAAAACCATGACGTAATTACGTGAACGTAAAGATTAATTGCAAACATGATAAAAGCGAAGATTATTCAAATAGTCACAGTATCTTTTGCATAATAACGATTATTTTTTTTCCTTGTAAGAATTTTGAGGTAATTACTCATGTCAAATAAACTAATTACAATTAGCGTTTACTATGATCCCCTGGTACCGTTATATTAGAGAAAGGCTCTGCTTTCGAACTGCAGTAAGTGAAAGGTTTATTTCATAATGCACGCACTGGTTCGCGTTTGCGCGTACGCACAGATGCAGGAAGCGCACGAGTTGATTTTTATCTTGTTTTGTTTCTTTTTTGGTAATGGCATTGCTGAGAGTAGCTAAATGTTAATAACGTTTAGTATTGCATGTTAGGGCTTGTGGCTAAGTAATACCAGCTGCACGGGACGATCCGTTAAGCTATGCTTGCCGCGGTTGGACCGTGGATGGGTGACCATCTTTACGTACCAAGAGCCCTCCGTGCCTCGGAAAGCACGCTAAGCCGTTGGTCCCGGCTGTCCTTGTGGATCTTTGACAGTCGTTACGGGTCGTCAGAAGCCCGAAAGTCTACCGAAAGACAACCAGTCTTACCAAGGTGTATCGTATTACCCAGTTACTGGGTTGTGGAGGTCAGATAGGCAGTCGCTTCATGTAAAATACTGGTATTCAGCACATAGTTAGGAAAAGGCTAGGCAGATGATGATCATGATGCTGTACCTATTTACTCATCACTACATAGTATAAAACAAAGTCGCTTTCTCTGTCCCTATATCCCTATGTATGCTTAAATCTTTAAAACTACGCAACGGATTTTGATGCGGGTTTTTTAATAGATAGAGTGATTCAAGAGGAAGGTTTATAATGTATAATACACCGACCTCTACGCGGGCGAAGCCGCTGGCAAAAGCTAGTGATAATTATTTATGAAATATGTTATTTCTGTAAATAGTGAAACATTGTTTTCAAACGTATATTTCTTTAACAGCTTTCGTATATATACTACTTAACATAATAATTCGAACTAACTGCTTTAATAATTATATTGATAACTCACAGTAAGGTAGATAACGTATTAGAAGATTAATACAATAACCCGATTGTATGAAAACTTGCTTTTTTTCTGACAGGAACGAATCTCAATCGTCAAAAATCACAGACAAGTCTTTATCTGCTTTTTAGTGGCATTGCGTTGCGCGTACGCATTGCAACGCGTGTCATGCAACTTTCTATTTTGACGAGCCCCGCGACCCGCGCGCAACGCGTTTTGCGCCGGAAAAACGTTGCATTAGAAAGTTTTTTTTGTTTGCAATTCAAAGTGACTAAGGCTTTGTGTTGACTATTTAACTAATCATATCCGTTATTTGCGTGTTTTAATGTATTTGCAAGTGTTTAAGAGTGCGTGGGTAACTGCAGAGTTATTGTCGAAATAATAGTTGGTTACAACAAAGAAAAGTGCATTTATTTTTCTCCTGGAATTTTGAGGAAAATACTAATTTTGTAATCGCAAGTAGCCTTAAACCATAAAACATGATTACATGACAACTTACTATGGTTATACCGTCAAATCTTAAAACGCATAAAAGTTAAGAACCCCACAATTCACAGTACAGTTATTTATTGCCAATAACTTTTAATAACCAACAAGCTGTATCCACCACCTGTTCAATTCAAATAAAAACTAATTCGATACCCACACAAACAAACCGCTATGCACTTCATCATTGCATCTAGTTGTCGTGTGGGAATTTAGAAAACCCGTTCCGAAGTGCGTCCGATTTCGACACCGACTTGCGTAATACAACGTACGTTAAGAATCTGAGGGCCCGGTACACACGCGCGAAAGCCGCACCTCACGATGCAGGCCTCGCACCTCTTTTTGTTGAAGACAAAAGACGTCACGCGAATCAAGTACTGGTTTTGTTTATATTTTTTCTGTTGCCTTAAATATTCGTTGAAGAAAAATCTGCCAAGTCAAAGAGCTGTCGAAAAGGCAACGGCAAAAGGATGATTAGCATTGAAATTGATAATATACGCAGAAAACCGACATGATGATGAATTACACTATTACATCCGCACAATCGAACCTTACATATCACAATAGTATTATAAAATACATTACCGTGTGAAGGCGCCGCCTCCGTCTTGCAATGCAAGCACGTGTACAGTATAATTTTATTTAAATTGTGTTTTGGATATCCGGGCACCCGTTTAGGGAGCTATTACTCATTATTTATACATAAGTCATGGATCGATTTATGTCGGAAGATACTCATTGTTATGACTTCTGATTTGTAGCGTATTGATCTTCTGATTTGTTTCGCGCTGTAAGTTTTATGAGGTGGATAGAATTACCTATGGACACACTGCAGGAAAAATTTATCAATTTACGTTATACGATATTTTCCTTAATTAAAACTCCAAAATTGATATCTGGCGATTTTAAAATTAATTGGACGCCAAATAACAACAACCGAATTCCGGGAATAAAACACACAAATTAGACATTGACTGGAGCGGTAACATCGGTTCTACTTAGTGCTACGAAATTCGTAGGTAACTAAAAAACGCAGTCCCCCTTTGGCCGCACAAAACGCATATACAGATGCGCTTACGTTGCGTTGCGGCTGGCGAGTGTGGCACCGGCTCTACAACTAAATGCATTTTCTACTGTCGTCCAACTCAGTTGACCCAGAAAGCTGAGCGTTGAATGAGGAAGTTTTAAGTGCCGCAATTGTGTATCTGCCTAGATTCATGTGACCGTAGACCGTAGGGTGTGATTGTGTGATATGGTTTTGATTGTAGCAACGTTTACTGTGTAGGTACATAGTTTACAGTTACTGAACAATTGCATACATAATTAATTAATAGGTTATCCATGGATATAACTACAGGTTCAATGTGATCTGTTTTTTATTGTATTCTGGGAAAAAATCTCTACTAGGCAATTACATTCAAATAATTCGTTTTTAACCAAAATTCAACTATTCAATAGACAACATTCGTAGCATCAGTTTCAAAGGTGAAATCATTTCAAACCTTACACGAGTTTCCAATAAAAGCAGTACGCACCTTCGTAGCGTGGCGTAGCAATTTTCAGTACATTCTATATTATACTTGTAGTTGTATAGGTGAGGGGGAAAGGGCAAAGGGGCGAAGGGCGGTGGGAACCTCAGTGCAATAGTTACGAGCCGTTCGATGCAGGCCTTTGTTTAAGCACCGTTAGGGGGCCCGGGCTTTGCACAGAGTAATAAGTCATTACAATACAGTTGTACCAATTTTAAATTTTGAAGTGATAACATGAAGAAACAAAAACCAGCCAGGTATGATAACTTTGTTACAACTATTAAATCTTTTATGACTTAGAAGTTAATAAAAACAAAATGCTGTGATAGTTTAAATATCATAATCAAAGTATACTGTATTTCCTATCAAGAGGTCGTGTTATAATTTTACGTGTGATCTCGATCATAAATCGTATCTAATTGAGCCGTATAAACAAACAATATAAAAATAGGTCGAGTAATAGAGCTATAAATTAATGTAGATCAATCAACTTTTTTAATTAAGCTGTTGCATAGTTTTCAATGCCTTTCCTTTGAAAACGCGATGTTTCACTAGTTGCACAACATGCAACGAGACACTAGTTTTTTGTTTGTTGTTTACTATGAATGCTTTAGGTATTGTTGGGGTTAAGAAATGTCTTATAACATATTTTAGTGTTCGTGGTCGTCAAATAAGCACACCGATCAGCCTGAAATTCAAAATTGCTGTAACTAGCTATCATTATATATTCAAATAAAGCATTAACACACATTATTATGTCATCAAGATACATTATAAGAGCTGTTATCGTTCTGGTGTCACTCGATTTCAATTACTCTGTGGCGCGGCTGCAGAGTGACCGCTGCGTCAGTTTGCGCAACTCGGTGCAGCCGTCCCCCGCGCGCCTCTCTCGCCGCGCGGCTAGTACGCTTGCGCGTGTGCTGCATGCCGGAACCGGGTCGCAACCGAAATTCCACTTCAGCCAGCCTATCTAGGCCTACCCCACGCCTCGCGTTAATTTCCGATCGCCCCGAAAAGGGGACACTAATAAAGCCATCGTGGTTCAAAGTGAACTGGCTCAGTGTACTGCACGCATGCAAATATACAGTTAGGCTGTAACGGAGCTGATGGAAATCGAATCGATAACGTATTGACGGTCGTTGCAGTGTGCGTACCTACCTTTGCTAGACGGTCGTTATAACCTGCCCCGGACTCTCCGCTGAAGAGTGCGGTAGTGTGTTATCCGCGCAGGTGACGACTGGATCGTACTTCGTTTAGTAAACGTATCACGGTTCGGTGACTACCTAATTATGCAAATGTGAACCACAGTATTGTTCATTCTACTGAAGTAGGAAACGAAACTTTTGAAGTCTTTCAACGACTATTTTGTGTGACTTTAATATCAAACCAAAGACACTTCGTGAACTAGGGAATTGAATTACTTCAAACTGGAATATTCACTTTGTGATCGCGAAAAATACACGAAAACGTTGAAGAAAGAGAAGATGAATAAAAAACACAAGAAACCAAGGTACTTAATGAATGACAAATTCGTGTCAAATAGATTTGACGTAACTTGTCGTGTAGCTTATTTGTCAAAAGGTTAAGTAATAAAAACTTTGGCACAGAAATTGGAAATTCACTTTGAAACATTATTTGTGTTTTATATTTCCGAAATGTGGGTAGATATTTTTTAGTTCCGTTACTTTAACTGCTTTTTTTATTTTTTGAGGCTGGGAAATCATCTAATAACTTCTCCCGCTCTGGGTGGAGCAGTAGGGCGTGTCAGACTTTTACTGACTAAAACCCACCCGTGTTCCCTCAGTTGCCTGTGGGCCAGGGGCCACGGTATCTCTTTCGAACAACCCGCACCCACCTAGCACTTCGGTGCGTTTTAGCTTCTTCCCAGATAGTTTTTTTTTTCGTTAATTCTGTTTCCCGTTGCCCCCGTGATTATTCTTCCTGCTTTTATAACTTGTATTAAATCTATCCAGTTTCTTTATCCTTAGTACAGTCCAGTTTTTGTTATATGCGGAATCCACGTTAGTTTTCCTTGTACCACATTATGCGCAACAAGCGGAAGATGACTTGCGTCACCTTTCACAATAAAATTATCTTCATTTTATATTTCGCTTACATCTACGCCTTCTGTTCCATATATCCAGTTTCCTATATCACCGACATTATCTTCCAACAATTAACTAATCCTCATTAAAAATTTAACTAAATCCTTATCTTCTAAAAGGGTAGTTTTGCTACGTGTTGAATCCATTTGAATATTAAATTTTAACTTCTGCTCGTATTAATAACAGTTTGTTGGAATAACCCTTTACAATGTAGGTCTTAGTGCTTTGCTTAGCCTCAATATGATTCGAATTCTTAGTCGACAGTAGGATTTTATCTTTTAAACGTAAAATTAAGTATTTACATGTTGTTGCATTGAATTCTATGATAATAAGGTTTTATCTTGTGGTGGAATTGCTCATTTTGATTTTAATGTCACTACCATTTTCAAGTTCAACGAACAACTCATGTGCATTTTAGAAATACGAATCTGTTAGAGAACTTTCTTGCAAATAATGACGTACTTGTTCATTATCTGAAATATAAAGGTTTATTTATTTATTATTTCACCGAAAAAAAAAACATATAACGGATTACATATATTTATGAGCTAGTACTTGGGAGAATATAACATATTAGCATCTGTAGCTAAACTAGGACGAGTCCTGTATCTCAGCATGCAGCGCCAAAGGTGGACACTATTTTAAATTCGGGCAAGCACACTTCTAGCATAAAAATATACATGTACAAAACATTAAACGTGAAACTGAAAGTCGGAAAGCACAGTGATTACAGACACGTGACAAGAAACAAAGGTCTCGATTTATAGAGCGCCATTATTAATTAATAGTAAGTTTCGAAGTACAGTGCCAGCAGAAGCAGGTTAATGGGTCGATCAATAGTTGAACACTTTCGTAGCTGCACCTGTTACTATACTTGCATGTGGATATATAGCTCTTACCACTATAGATATAGGGTTGGTTTCGGAAGCTTTGTAACCTAAAAACAATTGACATTTAGGTACTATTACAAATCATATTCGTGTTTTAGAATTTAAGTTGGTGGGGTTTCTTAAATAAGATGTAGTAAAATAGGAAATAGAATAATACATTGGCCATAAACATGAATATACACCGTGACATTTAAGTCGTCTTACAAACGTGGTCCGCTCAATGTATCCATTATAAAATACCTCTAGGCGCGATTAAAACATTGGTACTATTAATTAAGAAAATAGGTACAAAGACTAATAAATAATTCTTCAGAATTATAAAACACCCTCCCCGTTAAAAATGTTTACGTATCAAACGGTAGAAGATATCTACCTACCTACCATTACATTCCATCATTAATTCCATCTCCATAACAGGGTGTTTCAAACTACGTCATGAGTCTTAGTGAATGATATTTTTTTTTTTAATTAAGCAAGTGTTCAAAATTTTTTTTTAACATATAAATGATTAGTAGTCATTGGATACAGTAAGTGGGCTACCGTTGTAAGACGACTAAAATGTCACGGTGTATACAGATGGTCCGAATGTTCAGCATGGTCCGAATAAATAAGTTAACGTAAACTTTACCTTATTGATATACATTTAATATCAAATATTTTCTAACAAAGACCAAACAAATGAAAATAAGGGGCCAGATAAAGACAAAAACGCTATGGGGTAGCTAGGTACACTCGCGCCCGCAATAACCCTCAATAAATTCCCTCCTTTAACATTATCCGGGGTCCAGTCGTGGGAATCCAGGGAATTACGTATTCAGCGGACGGGTGGCATCGATCATGCATCGGTTGTTCACCCCGCGACCTTCGACCAGCCCAACCGAGCCTGGAACAATGAAATTATAGAAATAGCCCTTACTTTATTAGACTATTTGAACGTTAAGTTTTGCTCGCACAATCCCGACTCTGTTTTAGTGAAAATACGTTGTGTTTCCACACAATATCTCCGTTATCGATTTTTTTTTTTTTATTTATTTTTTGCTTTGCAAGGATTCCGGATGAGGTGATAGATATTTTATATGTCTGCTACGGATTTTATCATTTATTTACTCTTACTTTTACGAAATGTGCATGTTGAAATCACCTTTTGATTTAGCTGTTTGTTTTGTACAAAAACAAACCTCTTTTCTGGGTCAGTTTTATATTGGGTTGAAATGAAAATGAAATGAAATGTGAAAATATTTGGGACGAAAAATGTTTATAGCTCTATAAGATTCCCCTTTCGTTTTGGTAGCCTAAAATCAAGTAGTGACGTTAGTTTTCTATTACAGGGCAGGTATACGAGGCGGCCCGGGCATGGACTCCCAGCAGCAACAGTACTGCCTAAAATGGAACAGCTTCGGTTCAAACCTGGCCACGTCGTTTGCGAACCTGTGGAATTCGGAGAGCCTCGCCGACGTCACTCTGTACTGCGAAGGTAAGTCGGAATTGTGGAGAGTGTTTTTTTATCTTCCAGAAAAAAGCATCATGAAGAACAACGATAGTTTTTAGGCATCCATTCACGAGTTTAAAATATGCGCTACTAAGAAATTATGTAATGTTATGAATTAACATAAAAAAAAAAACTAAAAGTAAAAGGAACCAATAACAAATAAAAATAAACAGTACATTTTGTCAATAAACACAACATCGTAAAAATAAGCAAAGGCAATAAAAACAAAACACTAAATAGCATCGAACAAAAACAAATGAATAACTCTGCGAATTTGCAGTTTCACCCGTGAATTAAAAGTCCGAGGCTAATGGCGCATAGATAACATTAGTCGATGCTAACACAAAAATGTCACTAGTTTGCTAATTGCCTCCGTCCACTCGACAACAAATCGAGGCCTTTACGTTAATGTCCTTAATTTACATATCTTTGTAGAAAAAAAACGCGGATATGTTGCCATTTTGCACCAACAATGTAATAATGAATGACAATTTAGGTGAAGGAAAAGATAATGGCATATTTTTTTTTTTAAAAGGCAAATGTAGGTAAGGTCGTTTTAAATTGACCATATACTGCAATCGGTGCAGAATGTTTGGAGGTAGGTATTAAATTTAATTCAACTTTATTTATGCTTTAAATCAATATCTCAAAATGACATATTGAGTATTGACACAGAACAACATGACAAACCAATATGGTTGACTAACGTCAACCACATTGGTTATATATATATTTATATATATATTGTCCTGTGAACTATTTTCATGAATATTTGCGATCTAAGTTTCCTATACTTCTCCTGTCGATTTCTAAATCAACGTAATTCAATATTATTTCATTTCGAAGTAAAACCACAAGATCTAAAAAGTACAGCTAGAAATTCTCGACCCATGAGTCAATTTGGACAGTATTGACCAAAAGATTCATCTATATTTTTCTCTATTCAATTTGTTGCTAAGCCAGCAACTTCATAATTTATGAAGTGAAGATCGTAAACTTTCCGACCGTAGGCTGCCGGATGTCAAACGATCAAATTATAACTAATTTACGTTTAAAATGAACTCTGCTTGATTATTTAATGGAACTTTCGAACGATGTTCTTTGTAATTAAGTAGCCATTGATCACGAACGGTTGTGAAAAGTTGAAAAAAAAAAATTGGCCTTGACATTTGGAGTTATTTTTGGAACCAAATTATACATTCATATTTACCTTCGTGGCATTTTTATGATATGTATCATCATGAATGGTGGACAGCGGTGCATTAATGTCTATTATGGGGTTTATTTTTTGTACCTCGTCAAATGAGTTTATCTCTTAATTAACATAATAAATACTCTCAATTTTGGAATCACCTGTTCAAATACCATAAGTGAAACCAAACGTTTTTTTAAACTCAAAGTAATTTTCACCAAAAATCTTAGTTTTTGTGTGACTATAACACACACACATTATAACTATCATCTGAAAGAAGCTAAACATTCAGATCAAGGCCTTTTGATTCACCGTACATGGCTGAGTAACTTTTTGCATAGTAGTTTTAATCATTGTCTTATCTTCTGTTTATCTAGTTAGTCAACCAACGAAAATAGGGTACTACACTCGTAGGTTAACAAGTACAGTGTTACCCGATCAATCATTGCGCCAGGGTTTTCCATCAGTTCCCATTTCATCCTGATTACATTCATGGTCTTCCCACTCCTCAATACTATAGGCCATCAAAACGTCAATAAGATCTTAGCCATCACAGTTATTTGATGATTTCCCACCATCAAAAAAAAAAAGCCATCACATATATATTTATGTATATTGCATTCATAAAAATACTATAGAATAGAATGGCCCCATGTATACCTAATGCCATCTGATAAGAGCGCACGATTCAAATGACAGTCGCCAGCTGATTTTTGTGTGACACGTAAAACTGAAAGTGTAGTATTTTTGCTTGTTTCAAATTCGACATTGATAATATTATTCGAACAATAATCACTAAAGAATTCGGCATAATATGCCGAATTATATACATTATAATTATACCAAATATTACTTATTCACATCCATGAAAACTTTAATGTAGGTAGGTACATAATATATTTCGTAACATAGCAAATTTTATTATCACTATTTATCACTTAGTGCCTACCTACATAATGTCGTACAGGCATGCATGTCCGCGAAATCTTGCTAAAGCGATAAACAGGTCGTTGACATCGTCGTGCGATAAATTGCCTCTATATTATATTTTTTTGGCAATGTTTGCGATATACATTATCAATTTTGTCGCCAGTCTGATGCATATTGGCATTTTTTGCGGGTTTGGCCGTGAATTATTTGAGGGTTGTGGGTTTAAGGAATATTGTTATTTTATCATCTGCAAATAGATCTTTGATAAGTCGAATGCATATATATTTTATCGAATTTCTCAAAATCGGATCGATTTTTAAACGGTTTTATTTATTTAGCTTGCCCTGTTTGTTTTTGGGTCAAAGTACTTGAAATTTTACTCCCTCCTTGCTGGCAGATTGATTTGATATTTGGTACACACCATTCGTTTTGATAACAATACAATTTAATTTAATCAGTAAAGTAAATCCAAGATGGCCGTCGCTACAAAATGGCGGATCACATCATTTTTCACAACTCCCTCAATATGGGTATCAAATGAAAGGGCTTGACTATTAAAATACTATGTACACCATGAAAAAAAAAACAAAATACAATGAAAAATATTAAGTAACGCAATAAAAACTAAAAACTTGAAAATAAAATTATTAAAATTTTTTTTTTTTGCCAAACTGTTCTAATTAAATAATGATGTTGATAGTTGATG
This sequence comes from Polymixis lichenea, assembly GCA_949091785.1. Classification (NCBI taxonomy): domain Eukaryota; kingdom Metazoa; phylum Arthropoda; class Insecta; order Lepidoptera; family Noctuidae; genus Polymixis; species Polymixis lichenea. The sequence continues at coordinate 4,429,358 of OX420937.1, forward strand.
ATTCAGTAGGTCCTAGGTACCAGTCATCACACCACTTTGCTTATCAATCTAAAAAATTAAACCGTGGGGCGCGTGAAATTTCTATCAACAGTCAACCGCTCATATGCTATTTACATATTTACTCAGGTTACGCTACGCCTCACGATTTTTTTTTGTCTGATCAATGCCCTAGATTGATAAGGAAAGTGGTGTGATGCCTGGTACCTAGGACCTACCGAATAATTTTCTAGCTTTTAGTATATTATCTACATCACTATTTTCATTATAACCGTGTAACTTAAAAACAAAACGTATTTCTTATCAACTTTGGTTGGAATTCTGATTTGTAACATCACTCAAAGAAATAGAAGTAGATGCTATTTTGTATGGTTGTAAATTAAACCAGACTTCAAATATTACAATAACGTCTAATTTATGAGATACTATTCTACACGTATGTATAATGAAAATAGATTCATAAACAAATAAGATTTTATATACAATTGGAAAATATTTTTAGTAACAGTACTAACATTCCAAATAAAACCATTGCTATTACAGATTTCTAAGAACTGTATACGCATACTGATTCAATCTAATCTGATACGAGGAAATAGGTGAATGTTTTTCTTTAACATTTTCCCAAAACTAAACAGACAAAAAAGGAATGAAAAAATAAAAAACTCTGCGACGGTGCGTAGTTATATATGGTGCTAGCATAAACCAGTTTTGTGACGCTTATCAAATAAATGTATACCCGATTTTTTTTTTTGCAAAATATGTTACACAACAAGTGCATTTAATTTCAGTGTATAAAAAATTTGGCCTTCAAACTTACACGTGTCGCTTCTTGATAATGAACCAGGGTTATCTAATTGTAGCCGGAATTCAAAAACAAAATGACGAATGCAATTCGCTTTTTATCTGCGCAGATTCTAAAAAACATGTTCGCACTACGATTGGAATGATTATTTTTGTTTTCACGTAATGCGTTTGTGAGTCAGATAAGATACGTTACGTTGCTCGTTCAGGCGTCAGTCTGAAAATGAGACGCACTTTTGTACTAATAGATTATTTTTCATTGAATTTCCACGTGTAACCATGACTTACTAAGTTATCTTTTGTATCAAAATCTACTTTTTTGTGGCATGAGTATGTTACGATTACCATTTTAGTTATAAGATTAGACAGTTCATATTTCCGGGCGAGAACTTATAATTTGCCCATCATATTAAATTATAGATGATTTAAAATATTGGTGAAAACACGATACAAAACAAAAAACACTCACTTTCATGTTAATAAATGCAAAGGTTAGAAAAAATTCTAAACTAAAATTCAGGATCTCAACGAAACCGATGCTAACTGCGACATTTTTTTTTTTTTGTAAAAATATTTGCTCACAGAAAGTTCTGCGCATGACGCCAAAGGCCAGACCATAATAAATCGCTTACACGAGAGGCCTTAGGCTCGAGAGGGATAAAGTCAAAGGACTGGCTGATGTCAACAGATGTCGCATAAAAAAAGTATCAGAAAAAGTTGATTTGATTAAATACTGTAACATTTTAGTCGTGTTCCGTATCAATATTGAAAACTGCTCCCTCTTTCGTTATGAAGTCACGCAAATACCTGTTAGTAATATTTTATATTTTAGAACTCAGGACATTGACATCACTACCCTTGCCGTATCATACCCAATACGTCATTATTTTGCGAAAAGTGAGTGTAACCCGCTCTTTCCCCTAATTATAATCCTGCAGCCCTTCAGTGGGGTAGAGATGGGGTGACGTATCCTAATTAGAGGCCAGCAAACTAAATCCCCTTCACAATACACCTTCGTAGTTACGCTTTAATCTCCGTTTGCTATCGACATTTCAAACAGAATGTGAATATTACTCTCGTAATCTTCGATAATTGAAACTAATTTTTTTACATCGCTGCATCGCTTTAATAGTTTCGAAGCTGTGTTCCAAAACCTGTAATTACTGGGAATGTTTTATGTTAGTCGTCCATGCATGGAGTAGTACAGGTACCTATATTATTCAAATTTGACTGTTAATATAACGTGACATGTCTTTCGTGTGCCGCCGCTGAAACTGCGAAGTTGTTAAAATTCGAACAGAGTATTATCTTGGTATGGAATTGTTTGGAGGAATATAAATCGCTAAGGCAGGAAATGTATTTTGTACCGATCAATCTATTGAAAAAATATTTTGTAGTCAGCTAATACGTTGTACAGGGCCGAAGATTGCACCTTACGGGACACTTCGATAAATCTTATCTACTCATTAGCTTTGAAAACGAATTATTTAACATTCTATTTATTGTATCGAACATAAGCTGCAAGTTGTGGTGTGCCAGCAGTTTATTTTTCAAACAATTTCATTATGTGATTTTTTTTTCCTCCTTCCATATCAGATAAAATGCAACAAAAGTGATTGAGAAACAAATGACTCTTGCATGCACTGACAATGATGAAACAATAATTTAATTTTATGTAAACTATGTTGTGTGTATAAAAAATAACGATAATGTTCCACATTCAATCAGATAATCTAAAAAAACAAAAAACATCGTTAGTCAAAACTTGCTATATAAATTTTAATAACTCAGCATGTACATATTTACCTTAAATACCTGAAATGATAACGCGACAGAAATTCTCAAGCATAATAACGAACCATTGTTGTAAAAAATCAAAAAAATCAACCGACTGTGCTGAAAACATCCAATGAAAATTCATCAAGTTTGAACAAAGACTGTTGGCCTTAAACTTAACAATGATGTTGTAATTGCAACACGTTTTTGCCGAGAAATTCTGGTTACCTTCCGCTAGTTAATACTTTTGTGGGGCTTCCTTGATAATTCCTATGAAGAACAAGGTTCGCGAAAGAATTTTCAAGTTCGCACTCGGTTTTGATATTATGTAATGTAAGAGGAAAATATTATGTTATTGTGACATTTCAAGGTGGTTGATTTTTTGTATAGAATTATTTTTGTAATTGATGTTATCGAATCTTGGATTAATGATTCAATTGTATTGGAGAAAGTCCTTTCCTCTCATAATCTTATAGAAACTGAAGCAGGATAGAAACAACTTATAGCACAATATGAAGTTATCGATCCAAAACTTCATAATAAGACGCTATGATCTTGTAACTTCATCATTGTAATCTTAGCCTTTCTCGGCTATAGTTTTAGCCACAAAACCTATATCAGTACCCTTTAAAATTCCTTATACCCCAAGGGATACCAACCCACACATGAAAAATATATAGGCATATATTCCTTCGTCACTAATATTACATACGCCAACTTTAGGCCTAAGTTTTCGAGGTCGTACCGAACAAGTGCTAGACGCAAGAGGAGGTGAGGGAAAGGAGAGGGTGAGCCGCCCCCCCCCCCTCCGGTGCGTAAGGAGCTGGAGGGGTAGGAAGTTTGCACTCATGGCCCTGCCAAAATGGAAGGCTTATAGTTGAAGCGACTTCTCTTGAAGACATTTTAGTTTTAACGTGGCAATTTGCAATAATTGTGAAGAGCTCATTGAATTTCATTGGGAATTAATTTAGATAATGATTCAGTCTTTCAATGGTTTTTTTTTCAGCTAACGGGTTTACTGTTATGTGTATTTCAGGATATTAAGTTTAAAGTTTTAAAGAATTTAATAAATATAACACACCAACGTATAAATCCTTCATAAAACCTGAATGACCCAGAAGAATTTCACATTCCAAATAAAAATAAAAGACAATCGGCAAACAATATCAGCTGCTTACCACCCCTGCAACTAGTGAAAGTAAACTTAAGGACAAGACTACACGAGTTATTACAGAGCGTCGCAATTTGTCTCTGAACAAGCAATTTAGGGGCCCTTAACCCTGACAAATTACTGTACATACTCGCATTTAGAACAAAGTTTAGCATACAGCCCGTAAGCTTTGAAGGCTAAGTTTCAAATCATTGAAAATTACCAACTAGACACAGTTGCACGAAATTCTGCCTACAATATTTTGATGTCACATAGAAAAAAGTCGATGTGAACTTGTTTTCAAAACCGGTTTAATTCCGCACGTGTATGCCGCCGATCCTTATAATAGAAACTCGTCATGTGGAAATTGTACTTGCCTCTTATATTCTATGCGCATTTTTCGTACGTTTGATGATAAGACTAAAATTAGAAATATGTCTATGTTAAGAAAAAAATTAGAATATAAGAAAAAAACCTTTGTGCTCTAAAATGATATCTTATTTGTTGTTTAATATATGTTTTATTCTAAATAATGAATCTATTAATAACTGATTAACAGTAAATACAATCGTTATATTGTCACAATTCCTTAAAACGTGAAGGTATAAGAAAATCTCTGGAGACACGGATAAAGCCTGGATTTCTTCTGCCACTTACCTTTCGAGTTAAGGGGGATGATTCTTGTTTTCTACTTCGCTGGTTCGTGTCCTCATTATTTTCGAGATGCTTCCTAGTTCCCGAAAATTGATTAAACACTGTATTTCATTCCAGTATTCCTTAGGGACTCGATATTTGGTAGCTTAATTAATTTATAACAAATTACAAAAGATAAAATTAGTCTTATTGTAAAAACGTCGCTTGCAAAATGTACTACTTCAGTTCAGATATGCGAAGAGTTGTAAAGTAATTGGCACTAAAAATAACCTCGCTTTGTTCTTCGTAACTTTGAAAAGTAAAAGAGAGCACGCAAATGAGTTGTACTGGCTTCTTTCACAAGCTTGTAGGTTAAGTTCATGGAAATGCAAACCTTAATCTAGATTTAACTATTAATCTGGGTATCTTAAATAAAAATGTAAAAATATTAATTTTTTATTCCAATTGTATTAAAATAAATCGAATTGTTTAACCAAAAGATTCATTAAAAAAAACAGGAAATTTTCAAAACACAATCCACGATGAATGTATGTTTGATTGAGTATTTGAGTGCACACAAGCTCGTTTCGTCTAATTAAATACAGCGTAATTTGCGATCTCTTTATTCTCCAATCATCTTTTAACTGTAATAAACACAGCTGACAAATCCTATTTACTTGCACAGTTTTCCTTTCAACAGAAATCGAGAGTATATTCCCAGAAGCTTTCACTTTCGAGCAAAATCCCATTCAATTTTAACAGTCGAATACACTGCGTTTTCGAAGTCTATGCGGAACGCATCGACTCGGCCCGCTTTCCTTATCGACCGGGCCGGTATATGTGTCGCGGGGCAACCAGCCCCCCCCCAGACAACCCCCGGAATACCCACCCTCCCACTGTCTCTGTTTTCCAGCTGCGAACACAGAAACTACTGTGAACACTGTTCCAACTGGACAAGTTTCTAATACTTGGTAATTTAGATGTTTAAACTTCAATTTCCAGTTTGGAATTGTGTTTAGATCGATTTTAGGGTTTAGGTTACTCGGTTAGCTTAGTTCTTTCCGTCATTTTCAGTGCAGACGTATCCACTGCGTGGGTGCTATATACATAGTTAACAATTATTGATTTTAAGCTCTCCTTCATAAGTACACCTACATCAAACGGACTTCGGTCCTTTTCAATGGTATTATATCCACAGAGATACACAGTATATCACCGTGAGGGTGGGTGGAGGGATCCCCGATTCTTTTTGCATCATTTTTATGGTTTCACCCTCTGGTGTGAATTGGGCTTGCATTTATTCAAATTTACGCTCGAACTGTTTTATGTTGACTGTTGGCGGCAAATACCTTCCTTCGGTTTACGAGCCTACCATCTGGTAGGTTCGTTTGTGAGGAAAATGTTTGTACATTACCAAAACGAATATTTCTGGCTCCATTGTTTGAGCTAGGTATAATAAAATATCCTAAATGACACCTACTTTTCTATAATCGAAATGCATCAGTGGATATCTAGTTTAGTGATTTTCAAGTACAATAAAGGCAATAACGAAATCATGTATATCGTAGATAGGAATGTCTAGTTACTACTTTTTATCATAGAAACGCGATAAAAATTGCGATAAAGGTTTTCGACAACAGCTGAACAAAAATGGTCAAATGCAAGATATTGAAAATGATAATGTTTGAAATAGAGTGTTGTTCAATGCCGATGATACTGTGTTAGAAGTTTTTATTGAAGAATTCTATTAAATGAGTAAAAAACACCAGTGAAGAATAAAAAGGTCACTTGAATTCGGCACTAACTGTCGTGACTATAGAATGAATGAAGAGAATATCTATTTTACTACCTAGATCAAAATTGTTTTTCTCCATTCGAAATACGAAAAACAGTCCCATTCAAGTTTTATCTCGAAACCAAGGCAGCAAGGCCATTACTTAGTGATTTTATTGACATCCCTATATCACTGACAACAGTTATAGTTAAGGTTACAGTTTCGGTTCTTGAATACTTGATAAGACCCGCCACTGTTCAGTTTTACGTGTTGTTCGAACCTTTTATGTGATATTTATAGCTTTATTCCAATGGTACTATCGATTTTGTGTCCTCACACGAATTTTGTAATGAAATTGTATTAAAGCTCGCAAAGGAAATGTTTTGTTTAATATATTTTTAATGAAATTTGTCTGTAAAGGGTTATGGATCCTCAAAGGGGTAATAAGGATTGAATTACTCGTTAACGTCAAACAGAAAACGTGGGTTTGCGTTTAAAATGTTGTTTTTTAAATTCAACACAAAATATTTCTTTTCGTAGAGGGCTTCCAGCTGTTGCAATAAATCTATCATCAACGCAACTTTTGGTTGTCACTACATTAAGCCCTCTATACATCTTCCAATTTATCGTTGCGATATCGAAAACTACGCATACGTCGACATTACCTAAGGTTATTTATGCTATGAAATCTGTATCGTCAATTTTTCCCACTACAATTTCATCGATTGGAAGTTAAATAGGGGGCTTAAGGGAAAAGCCTTGGTGGCGACAGCTGTGCATATGAAATGATATGGTGAGCAATAGATTGTTGGAACTATAATAACCCATTTCCCCTATTGGTCACTTACAGCCGTGAGATAGTAACAGCTGAAGGATTTCATGAATTTTTCAATGCTAACCCTGTCTGTGGCTTTCGTTTTTTTTTGTTGGTGTAGATTTAGGCTCGGCAAAGAATACTTAATCTATTTGCATATTATTTTGAAGATTTCATAATTCATTCTTTCATTGAAGTGTTAACTTGAAACCAAATTGTCGAATCTTGATTTTTACGGGCTTCAACTAAGTTAGTTACTTTTATTTTAGAAAAAATATTAGTAAAGAGACACACGTTTTCCGACATCCACGCTAACGATGTCGCGGGCACATGTTATAATCTCGTTTATTTGTGTTAGGTAAAAATGCTACAAATGAAAAGTTAAAAATTTTCTGTAGAGATTCGATGTACATATTTACTTAGTTCGTATATTGATTGAGTTGAAAAAAAAATGTTCAGTTGTATTATATTTGAACAAAGGAGTTTCCAATGAGAAAAAAAACGGCGTGTAGTGGCGGCCAAAGAAATTAAAGCAAGAATCGTAGTACAATTTACGAAAACAAAAACATAAAAATTGAAAAGAAATATTTTTTTTTTTATATGCTAGCGAGCTATTTTAGTTCCCAAGCTGTAACAACGAATATGAACGATGATCCGTTTAGATAAGTTACGATCGGCGTACGCGCCCACAGCTTATTTTACGCACAAAAAACTCATAGGTACGTAAACTCGTTCGTGCCAATACGACCTCTATTGTTACAAACATAAATTAAAATGTGCTACAGTGTGCGTAATAAAAAAAAACCCATAAAAACTAACAAGGCATAACTCGCACACTGGTGAAAAAATATCGAAAAAAAAAACTTCATCACGCAGGTTTGGCCGAAAAATCAAGGTGTTGCTGCGGTCGGCCAAACATCAGGACGGAGGGGTGGAGGGGTAACCCCCCTCTAATACCGCAGCGGGCGCCTTTTCCCCCGCAGTCTATACTCGAGTGCATTATACACGTAACCCACCCTAGCGGGCCCTGGAATCTCCTGTATAGTTGTGCATATTTAGTGTAGGCCTAATTTCTACCCCCGTCGCATGTACCCCTATTGATTTGCGAGGGATGCGGTGGAAGGGTTAAATTTACCTTCGCCGAAATTGTTCAGTCACGATGATTGAGCGGTTTCGGTAATCAAAGAGATCGATCGTGTGCAGGGGCTGCTTTTTTGTTGATTTTCTGTTCGGCGACACATTTTCCATTGGCTTAGGTTTAGGCACTGTGCTTGTGAGTTAAATTTAGGCACTGAACACTTTAGGTGTTTATTTACTTAACTTTAATGACGTAACGTACCTTAGTATAGTTATTATAATTCTGACATTTTAGGTTTATTTAGGTGATATATGAGATTAGATATATTTAGAATTTGAAATGGTTTAGCGAAAATTATGTTGTTCTATTTCCAACAATGTTCAAACGTGCACAGTTTACGTAGCAATGTCAAAGACAAAGTATCCTGCGTACCTTTTTCAAAGACTGTCACATCACAGATGTTTTTGTGACGTCTTTCTGTAACATTCTCCTTGATTTTCTTTTATTAACTTCCGTCTTTCTATTGCCTATCAATATATTTTTAACAAACGTATCGATCGAAGAATGTAGAATTAAAATGTCGGCCTTTGTGCCGCGTTGCAAGACCAAATCTAGGTCTCGACCCGTCACCTACTTTTGACCGCCTTGGAAATAACTGTCTATATTTCTACCAATGCCACTATCGATCCAAATACTAAACAAGCTAAGCCTAAAACGTAGCCTAGAATTGTAATTACAAATACTGTTAACAATCACCTCACGTATAAAACCGAACGTCCGAAACGGTTCACCTAATTTTCCAGCCCCACTCCGTGCAAGATTGATTTTCTTTCACGCATTTCGCTTGCACTTTCAGTGGGGGTATGTGTTTCTGTCTCGCTCTCGAGTCGGTGTGCCTCCCGCGCCGACCTTGAATTCGGGAGGCACACCCAGCGGGAGGGATGCGTCGTCATATACAGGCTGTGTGTGTGCGTCGGGCCTGGGGAATGGGTTTAGTCGTCCTCCCCCCGTGATGTCGTTTTCACTTGCATCCGGGCTTTGAAGCTTATATCTACGGGCGGGGAACTCAATTTTCAATTTGATTTCGCATTCGCTCCGAATTTTCGGCTTTCGCTCCCCGGATGTTGGGGAAATCGCAGATGTTTGTGCTATTTTCGTGGTTTTTTTTTCTCTCATCGTGTTTTTTAATATCGGCTCGTTTATTAATTTTATTACGTTTTACTCAATTTTCATTGACTTTTCAATTTTGTGAGGAATTGGATTTTTTTTTTGCTGGGGGCTGGGTCACTTATGAAAATATGCTTTGGGTTTTTAGGTGCTATTGAAATAATTAATTTCTAAATATTCGTATGTAATTGAATTACACTAATCACCAGGCATTGTGAAACTTTAAAACGTCAAATAGAAATACACACAAACCGCATCTGTTTCTATTTGGTAAGGGCTGTGTCAATTGGAAAGAAAGAAAGAAAGAAAGAAAGAAAAGTGCGTTTATTGGCATTACAGCTCATAAAATCTTAAAACTATAAATAAAACACAACAATGTTATTAATGCCAAAAGGGCCTCAGCTCAGCATAATGTCAAGTGGCTACACAGTATGCACCACCTGACGCTGATTTTCAGCTGCAACCCACGAGTACCATACGCTCGAATAATAAGTACATAGTGAAGTGTGTGTCCGTAATAATAAATGAATAGAGTTAAAAATAAATTAAAATAAAATAAAGAAAATGTTGTGGCATACATGTGTTTGAGAGTAGGCGTTGTGTTGTGATGACTGAAAAACTAGAATAAATACCCAATATTTGCATATCTACAATGAAATAATAAATAGAAAGAACCTACCTTTAAGACAAAATCGTTTGACTGCGTTGTCCTTCTTAACTACGAAACAGATTTTCATGAGGTTTTCGTTTAATAACAGTTGACGAATAAAAATTAAATAAGAGAGAGAGAAGAAGAAAGCACAACACTACGTCATGACACGAATTCAACAAACCCATGAAAATGTTAAACACTGTCGTGCAAAATAACCACCCTAGTGTGTGCATGACAATTCTATTAAATAGTTTTCTCACGTGATTTGCAGATTTATTCGTAACAATTCAAAATTCGATAAAACCTGAAGGTTTACGTGCAACGCATTGAAACCAACATCTAACGCCATTTGATTGACAAACAAAAACGTAGTTTCTGACTATGAATAATACATTTTGATGAATATCTAATTGTTATTCTTCCTTATTCATTGTTGTGCAAAAGTTATAAAAATTTCTACGTTTTCAGAACACGTTGCTAATACAAATCTACTAGACAAGACAGTAATAATGCCAATAATGGCATTGATTCTTAAGGGACGTCCTCTATGGGAGAGTCCTATGCTTATCACTGTCCAGTGATAAGCATAGGACTCTCCCATAGAGGACGTCCGCCGGATTGCCCGTACGGGCAATAAAAGTAACGAAGTTTATTGTTTAATAAACGTCTATGCGTGGTTGAATAATGTCATTGTAAAAACTAAAATCAATTGTAGGCAATCCCGTTTCCCACTTAAATAAAACTAGCTCCACAAAAACGAAGACTTGTCAATCTCATAGTACTCATTCAAGAGCACCGTAGACAACGAATAACACAAAATATATTATAACTAGCCTCATTGTGAATAAACAAACGGCCACACACTCGTTACAATTCAATCAATAACGTTTTGTCATTGAAAATTGTATGATATCATTGAATTTTTAAAGGCGTTCTACATTCTACATAAAAGAGCGACTCGTAACCATACTTATAATCTATTCAGTTGCTGCTGACCTATTTACGTGTCGCTCCGCGTTGCAATGTCGTATGGTCACAGGGGCCCTCAAATGATGAGAACAGCATGTTTGGGTTAATACTCGACGGAATTGGGACGCACCGTGCCACTAAATAAACTGGTGTGATAAAACTGAATTAGATATTATTATTAGTTGCACTTCTTTCGGCCCGCACTGTAATTGTTGAGAAAAATGGAGTCCAATATTAATATATTTTGGAAAAATAAACAGTTTTTTTTAAAAATATGATTCGGTTTAATGATTCGATAAAGTGTAAACCTAAGACAAATAAAGTGCAAGTGTACGTTCTCGACCTAGAATTTGACGCAATGTGACCTTTTCCGAACATTTTTTAGAATTTTATTTTGTTTCATTCATGATAACCTTGCTTAGAATCTGAAAAAAAAAATCTTTAAAGAATATTTACTCAGTCTTACTTAAAAACAGGCCTTTCTGACACACAAATCTACATTAGAATTATCATAACGTAGAAACATAGCGTCCGTAGCCTGCACACATGCACGATAACGTTTGTAGGTCCCGAAATGGGGCCAATGTCAGTTGTGTTGCAAGCTGCGCGAGCGACCAATGTCGTTCGCTCATTTCCTCGTTAAACCGTGGCGGCGGCGCAGGCGCAGCCCGGTGGGCGCATGCGTTGTGAAACTGCAATGATATATGCGACGATGGTTAAGTTTTTGACGGATCGTGAAATTATATTATTAAATAACTGTAATTGGGTTACATAATATAAATAAACTTAAGCAGTGTCCCATAAGGAAGGCAGAAACTACAGCACGTCATATGCCACGCAACTTTTCTTACATAATACTTGGTTACATTTAATTATAAGGTGATAGTTTAGAAGCCTACCCATACCTCTTAACACTGTAATTTGAAAACATTGGAAAAGCCTATTATTTTTAAAAGAGTTACCGTGGAGTGTCTTGCCGGCTCTCCTCCGTAGGAAACAACCAATTGGAACCGTGCACCTAGCTTCTGACGTTTCATAATTGCCCATATAGTTTTATGTGATATAAAATACTTTGATTTTGAAGAGGACTGAAGATGACTGGCTATCTATACAATTAATTAAAAAAAAGAGATTTGGGTAAGTACCTGCTGGTATCACGTTTTTTTATAGTATTAATTTTTTTTAGGAATGGAATACTCTAGTAATTGTATGAGTTAATTGACCACATGCGTATTTTTTGCCAAACAAATTTTCAAGGTTTTATTTTTCCCACGAGGAATTTTATTTTTGATACTACGTAGTAGGTGTCTTTTTACAGTTATTTAAAAATAAAATGTAAAAATAACACAACCAGGCGTGAACAATGCATTAGACACAAAATTCTAATCTTATTTAAGTTTTAGTTCAGCGAGATCTATTGAAAAGATTTCTGTAAGTGCGTCATTCATTTCATTCACTAACTACTACACATATTCATTCATTTTTTCAAAATAACCGCTGTAATTTTACACACATTATGCAAAATATTATCTTCATTCACTTAAAGACCCATACAAAATCTTTGAAGGTTGAGCCTGTTAGTTGGTTAACGACATGACCCGTCAATTTACATATGTTACATAGATATGCACATAATGTATTATATAAAATGTGCCTGTTAACATTATTTCCGTATCTTCTTTATAAATATAGTCATCATCATCTGCTTAGTCTTTTTCTCAACTATGTTGTGGTCAGCTTCCAGTCTAACCAAATGCAGCTGAATACCAGTATTTTACATGGAGCTACTGCCTATCTGACCTCCAAAACCCAGTTACTGGGTAATACGATACCCCTTGGAATGACCTGTTGTCACACTTTCGGGCTTCTGACGACCTTTAACGACTGCCAAAGATCTACAAATGACAGCCGGGACCAGCGGCTTAACGTGCTTTCCGAGGGACGGGAGGTCTTGGTATATTAAGATGGTCACTCATCCACGGACCAACCGCGGCAAGCGTAGTTTAACCTGGTCGATCGATCCGTGCGGCTAATATTACTTAGCCAAAAGCGCCAAGTCACTATAAAAATCTTTATAGTGACTGACATAAAACACAACACAACGCATCTTTAACATAACTTGAAAGAAATTAAATACTTTATTGACCACAGCCATATTATATTACTAGCTTCTGCCCGCGACTTCGTTCGCCTCAAATTTCTTGGTCCCCGACCCATCCCGTCGCTTGCCTCGCCTGCCCGTGCGAGTACTTCGTATTCGTGACTTTTTTCTCTTTGCTCGGCTCCTAAGGGTCTTAGCGTGATGATATATAGCCTAAAGCCTTTATTGATAAATGGGCTATCTAACATTGAAATAATTTTTCAAATCGGACCAGTAGTTCCTGAGATTAGCGCGTTCAAGCAAACAAGCAAACAAACTCTTCAGCTTTACTATTAGTACAGATTATAAGTATAGATGATACACAACCTTACATAATATCATCACGCCTTGTTTCCTTAAATGGATGAGCAGGGGTGTACCTTTAGTACACCATATTTCGCTAGTTATGTTTAATTCCCATGTAATAGGGAGCGACCCAATTGCCATCAACTGGCCACAAAACCAGACTCCGGGCTTCTACTGAGAAATTTCAGATAGAAAAAAAAACCCAATAACACTTTGCCCGACCTGGGAATTGAACCCATGACGTCGTGCTTGGCTACCGTTAAATAAACACGGGAACAAATGTGGGTAACTGAAACAAAAAAAAAATCTATGTGTTGGAAATATTCTGTTTGGACTGAAACAGTCCTGATTATATATTTTAAAGATTATTTTCAACAGAAATAAAAAGAAACAAAGACAATAGTATTTATTAGACTCGCACAAGAATATCACAAATTTAACTACACAATATTCTTTAAAAAAAAATTAAAACTTATAATAAAAAACTAAAATAAAACACAAAGTTCTGTACGAGGCCAAAAGGCTCCTATCTTGGCATGATGCTTCGACATTTTTAAAAGTGTCGCAGCGCTGGTATTCTGATAGGACCCACTGTGATGTCACGGACAGATACAGAAATAAAATAATAAATAAAAATAAGATAATACGTATAAAATTATTAAAAATGAATGTACGTAAATAGTTATTTTTTTTTGTAAACCGCGTGTCTGCACCCCCCGTGACATCTATTACTAAAATAAAGCCAAAAAAGCCAAATGAAACGTTAAATTCAACCCTTGAACCGATCAATAGAGTTGAATATTGTATGTGATCAATGTCGCGGGCAGCTAGTTCCATGAAATTTCCGTATTCAATTATATAATGTGGCGTCGTTTCGTGCAAAGGGCTTCAAGGCACCTGTCTGATACTAGATTACAGTAGATCGATCGGATTAATAATTGATTGGTGCTACTTTTCGTAGTGGCGTATCTATTTTATTTTATAGAACTACTCACCTACCTAAATATAGTGTATAAACGTTTGGTTTATTACGTCCAATGCTGGACATAGGCCTCCCCAAAAAAAATGGGGGTTTGCCATAATCGCCACGTTTGGCAGGCGGGTTGACGATCGCAGTATGGTGGTAAAATGCATAGAAAACGCTGCTGCCCATTCTCTAGTAAGTCCCTTAGTCGCCTTCTACGACACCCACGGGAAGAAATGAATTGATGCTATTCTTTATGTCCGGCACCATACGGAACGTTTGGTTGGTGATATTATTTTACTTTACGAAGAAAAGTCTAGCACGTATTTTGTTGCATTATGTGTGGGAAAAACACACCTCCTAAACAAAATATTACCACACCAAAAAGATAAGTGGCGTTCATAACATAATGATTATCAAGCTAAATTATATTTCCCATTTACAATTTACTTTAGCTGGTTTAAGCAATGAGTAGGTAGGTACCTAAGACTAATCGAAATATTTTTTTTAATCAAACAGATAGTGGCAAAGTTACCTAGTGCATAAACATCAACCAGTACCACATAACCAAAGCTGTTTTCATTAGCAACGACCTATTAATATTCTACAACAGAGTGAAATAGAATATAAATAGACTACGTTCAAGAGTACCTACGTATTCAGTCGCCGCCTGCACACACAACAGTCACGATAGGAAAAAAAAACTGATTAAAAACACACGATTCTGCTAGAAAATGCGATAGAAAATGTTTTCCTTCATTCAACTTTAGTATTCAAAATGCGTAGCAAAGTGCTACGAGATTTCGTAGCGTTTACAAATCTCGTAGCACTCGTAGAACCTAGGTATTCTAGATTTCTTCGAGTTCGTAAAATTACTTTTATTATCAAAAATATGGATATAATACAAGATGTAAATGTCTATTAGTAATGTCTGAAACATTTTGTACTATTATAAATATCATATTTGACTATCTAACGTAATGTTTTGTTAGTAAAACGAGTACGATAGCTCTAAAGCCTAACAAAATAGATCGAAGAACGAGGAAGTATTTGAAATAACTCCGTGGGCGGGGTTTGTAGAAGCGATACGGCCGTGCAACTCTGTGTTTCGACTATAGGCCGGTTGCATGCTTGCGATTGTATAAGAAATAGCGTTTATTAAATAAATAATAAAAAATAGTGTTTTAATTTTCCGTGACACTTACAAAATGCGGTGTTATTATTGTTGTACACATTTTATTAAAGTAATTTTTATTTTTGAACGGATTTTTACATTATACTTATTAACAGACTTAAAATAATAATAAAGTTACATTTAAGTACGTAATGGTAGGTAGGTATTAGTGATATTACTCACGATTCCAAAATAATAGTGCAAAACCCCGGAGAGAGAACCGAGAAAAATAAGGAAAATTCCTATTCACAATCCGTATTGAGAAGGTTACAATTGTTTTCGGAAAGTGTGCTTCTTATCAAAAATATTTTATGGTTATTTCCACGTTAATACAATCGATGCGGTAACCACATTCCTTATAAGGCAAAAGCTTCTACACATACGGACAAATGTCCAAATAAGTGGGTGCCTACTTTAATTATAACGCATATGCGTTCATCGCGTTATCAGAGAGTACCGTTAAGGTAAATATTGTTTTAAAATTCATAGTAAATTATTCCTCCTGTAACATTTTTAGAGGAAAATATATGACCCAAACTTCGTGTTCTATTGTTTAATCTTGTAGTTCAAGGGTCTTCCTGTAAAGTCACGTGAAAACGTAAAATAAACTGTAGGTACGCACATCTAAAATCTCAATTGATATAATAAAATAATATCGCTTTGAAATTTCGTCAAGTGTACGCATAACTGTGTCTACTTTGTTCTATGATAATTGTAGTTTTAGTTTAAAATAATTGTTTTTAAGCAAATCGCCTTAAAAATAACCAAAATGTACCTACTCGAACAGGTAATAGAATTTATTTGTTAGAATGAAAATGTTTGTTAAATTGAGAGAAGCACATTAGAAAAAATATTTTAAAATTAGGTTTGAACTTGAAGACTCATTACGTAATTCTAATTATAATAATAATTAGAATTACGTAATGAGTCTTCAAGTTCAAACCTAATTTTAAAATATTTTTTCTAATGTGCTTGTATAAATATAAAATGCTAAAAATAGGAAAAATTAAACAAAGGATCGTTTAAGCGGCATTCAAGGCAGTGATTGAAGGTCATCGTGTGCTAAAAAAAAGCTGCCCGAATATCATTATGCCTACATTTGTTTATGAATATGCAAGCATTCGTAATGTATTTACTTTATAATGTATGAGAATTTTGCTAAGCGGTTTGTATTGTATTGGCAACTATTTAGATAGATAATGTTTAGTTTTATTTACGATTGTTAAATAAACGGATGTTAGTTTTAACTATTTAATAAAAAGTGCAATTATGAAACTCATTGTTTTTTTCTGATTATTTAAGGTCCAAATAACTATCATCAGACAATTCAATTAATCGTACAATTATATGATGCTCCACAAATAAGGTGGCAGCCGTAAACTAAATAATTCTCATAAAAAATGCAAAGTTCTAACTACAATCGTTGGTTGCTATCGATCGTCATGTAATCGGAGTGCGTGCGGGCGGCCTTCCGTAGCGCATACGACCGCGGGTCCAAGGCTAACCGTATTTTGTTCCGCGCTCCGCGAGTAATGACGTAATAGTATAAGTACTCCAGCTATCTATAGTGCGACCAGCAGATACCTCGTTATATCGATACAATAGACCAAATTTTTGATAATAAATCAAGAACAGGTAGGGTCCTTAAATCAAGCCCTGTGACATTCTCAACGCTTGAATAAATAAAATATCTATCTTTCACTATTACCTTGACCAGTAATCGTTAATTCAAAATACATAATTAACTAGACTTTTAACGAAATCGTAAACTCAGAACTGACGAGAAAAGTGAAGAAAACAAACAGCATGCTCAGTCTAAAGGTTTAGTGAAATATAGATTGTAGTAACGCCATCTATGATTTTGAATGGGAACTAGTTACTTACTATGTGGATGATTAAAACACATATAATAATGTGTTCGTTGTTTTAACTCTGCGTCTGCGTTTAACACTGATATCTTTCTGATTTATTAAATAGTAAGTAATAAATATAAATTATTACATTGACGCAAGATTATCTCTGTTATAGTTTCGAGACAATATAAATGATGCTGCTATAGGGATTCATTAATGTCAGCTTAGAACGATGTAATTATCGTATTGACCTATTTTACTTCAGTCGGCCAAGGTTAAACGTTAGAAATACTTGATAGACCTCTTTTCAAACAGTTTACACTAAATTTGTAATAGTAAAGTTTCTGATAAAAATAATTAACTAAATACATACTATGAAATTTAATTTTTTATCCAATGGTACGGTGATTATTTTGTTTTCATATTTTTAGCCAATGGGGTACAAAGGGTTAAAATATCTCTGTGTTACAATGAAATTGTGTATACGGTTTATACAATTTACTCTTAAACTAAATATAAAACGAAAATAAATTCTAAACCCCGATCCATATAATACACTATAGTTAAGACGTTCCCCTCGTACGATTCTGAGAATTGCTCTGGGACCAGTTACCTTGACTTTTGTTTATTGTTTATTGCATCGCGTGGGTTGGGACTTACGATGTTTAATATATTCTCAATATAAAAATAGACAATAGGGTCATCAGGATTAGTCAAGATTCATCAAATAGCGGCTTTTCTCAGCTTTTCGATTGGCGTGTTTAACTTTTGATCTGGATTTTTGGAGCGTTTTGTGACCTAGCTGTACAGAATGGCTTATTTTTAGAACGCATCATTGTTTTCGTTTTATGAAAATGTTTGTATTGCTCATTCGATGATAATTGGTGTATTTACCCAATTCCTAAAGATAATTTAGAAAAATGTTAATTAAATACAAAAACGTGCCCTGACATCAAATTCTTCAAACGAAAGATAACCTTAACACTTTCTTGTTCCAGGACGTCAATTCAAAGCTCACAAGGTGATCCTGGCAGCATGCAGTAAGCACTTCCAGGAGTTGTTTGACACAGCACCGCCAAGTCATGCAGGCGCGTGCTACGTCATTCTGGAGGCCACCACGGCTGACAACATGCAGGCACTTCTCGAGTTCATGTACAAAGGCGAAGTGCACGTCAGCCAGGATGCGCTCTCCAGCTTCCTCAAGAGTGGGGAAAATTTGCAGGTGGGTTCCATCAAACACGTTCAATTTACTTATTTCGAAGATGTTCTGCTAGTCGGGTTATCTAGTTAACTTGGGTGATTTAATCTCTGCCTATAATCCGAGGCGCGCTCTTGTACTACAGCAGTCTAAACAAAAAAGTACTACACAAGCCAAATACAAACTAAATGTATGAATAAAATCAAAAACGTCTATAGAATAAGGAAAAATAAATGATACAGTTAACAACCAGAGAGTAATGTAAATATTTTTGAATCAGAAAAAACATAGCTCTTAAAAATGTAAACTTGTTGAAGAAATCCATGCGTTAGTGCCAAAGCTACACATGTGTATTGTGTTTACAGATACGTCAATGGTATTATCATATCAATACCCAATCATTTATTCAGATGTGTTGATCAAAACTAAAATCTGTTCTAATTTGGAATATTTCATTTCCAGGTCAAAGGCCTGTCGATGGAGATGTCCCAGGATGCTTGGGTGAAGCAACAGACCCAGCAGAATTCTGGTGACCGCCATCAGGCCCGCATAAAGACAAGTCCGGTATCAGGATCAGGGAACTGTGAGGTGCAGGAGTCAGCGGCTCCGTCTTCGCACACAGCCACTTTTGCTCCGATCATGCCACAGTATGGGATGCCGATCCATGGCAGCGGCAACATGGGGCGCTATGCCCCGCCCGCACACTTGCCAATGCACGCGGGTGGGCACCGCAGACCAGCGCCACCCAAGCCGTCTCCGTCTCAGAGCCCACACGCCAGGAATTACAGGTAAAATAAAACAAAAGATTTACAATATACTATTTCTTATTGTCCTTTAGAAATTGGATAATTTGGTGATGCCAATAAAACTTATTTCGTTTTAGAAGTATGTCCAACATGAGGATTGCTTTTCAATGTCATTTTGAAATAAATAGTAACCAGAGACCTCGTGAAACGGTCACACTGCATTATCTTAATACAAATAGACTGCAGATTTTAATATGTCAATATTACCATAGCCTTGGACACATTAATATTTCGTGTATAGATTTGTGTAATAACGCATTTATGCATATCTGAGAGCAAAGTATTGTTTTCGAGGGTACAGCTGATCAAATAAATGCCAAACTGTTGGATCTAATTTACTACTTTGGTTTTCGATGGTACTAATTTATAATGTGGATAATTTTGTACATTCTTCTGTATATCTCCAGGATCAGTATCTTAGAGCTATCAGTATTTATTTATTTATTTATATATACTTTATTGTACACCACAAAAAATACACAACAAAAAACAAAGTACACTACAAAATAGTAGTAGTATCTGCAGCTACTTCATCTATCTTAGTCTTTCTTCTTTATACGGTTGGTCGGTCCTCGATAAGGATCGTGACCCATCTTGTTGCTGTCTTCCAATTTAGCTATAGACGAATTTAAAACAAGAACCGCTGTCAATTCCAGGCAAAGCTCCTCGTCATCACACTGCGGCAGCGTGGTCGACGAGCCCGATACCCGCTCTTCTCCGGGTGCTGGCGCCCGCTACGAAGAGAACCCACCTGACTGCACCTCGACCCTCGGCAACCCCACCAAGAACAACGGATACGAACGCAGCGCCTCGGCCAACGACGACATGCCTGAACGTTTAAACAATGACCAAGGTGCTGAAGGTAGGTTTTAGAAAATTATGTATTTGCGTGATGATTTGGAAGAGGGAAATAAAGTTAACCAATTTTTTTTATTAACTAAGCTTCTATTACTAAAAGTGGGGCTTCAATCAAAAACACCCTTGGCCGGTCATTTTTTCAGCTTTCAACAGGCTTTCCATCTATCATATCAGCTCATTAACATCTACTGCTGAAGATAGTCCTGTTATCGCTGAAATGATCGTTCGGCAGGGAGTCTTCATGCCATTAACTTCATAATCATTCATCATCATCTTCTTCCATAATCACCACGCATGGCGAATGAAGGATTGGTGACCACAGTATGACGTTATCTCAGGAGGATGTGACATCCTCTTGAACACCTTGGTCACCTTTGAAGACACCCATTAGAGTCTTGTATGGGTATCGCTTTTTGCCCCTCCGGGTGCTACCAATTCTTCGCCAGAAAATACACAGCTTTACCAGTTCGCATGCCTAGCTGTAGATCGTTTTGGTAGTGCAAGTAGTGTTGTAGAAATATTTTAAGCTTTAAATTTCACATAGCTATAACGACAATCTCCATCTGTTTAGATTTACGGATAAAGAGTGAGAACGACTACCAGCCGCCAGGATACAACAACTCTCCGCCACCGGCGACATCGCTACCGAATGCTAACTACCACGATAAGCCAATGGAGACGTCGCCTGTGCCACCTAAGCCAAGCCCCGATATCTGGCCTGCCAAACTGATCACCAGCAAGTCTGGTGGAATCGCTACTGCTGACGGTGAGAACAATATTGTTTTAGGATGAGCCCTTGGAACGACGTTCGAGTTTCGTCATTATAGACTAGAGCCTGACGATAATCAAACATGTCCAGGACTACAGAGTGGGAACAATTCAGCAGTGCCTTTAATTTATCGTCAACATAATCTGCCTAGCCTTTTCCCAACTATGGTCGGCCGGCTTCCAGACAAACTGGATGCAGCTGAATACCAGCAGAGCTTGTAATTTAGGATGAATAATGCTAAGCAATTCTGTGCATAATTTTAACTCTTGCTAACAAAATTTCCAGGTAAAAAACTGAAATGCCCATATTGCGAGAGACTTTACGGATACGAGACGAATCTGCGCGCCCACATCAGGCAGCGGCACCAGGGAATCCGCGTGCCGTGCCCGCATTGCTCGCGCACGTTCACGCGCAACAACACCGTGCGGCGCCACATTGCGCGCGAACATCGCCATCAGGTCACACCCCACCTCCCTAACCAAGGCCCCCTCCATAACCATACGCAGTAAGAACCCACGAAGTTTTGTTCTCAATCTAATTTCAACCGAACTACCTCTGCTATTTCAGACCGGCACGGGCGACTGTCTTATCTACCTCTGAATGCGTTACCATAAACTGCCGGCTAACGATTGGATTACGAAGACGGTATCAACTATATTATCAACTCATGGTCGCCCGTGCCACGTCTCAAACTGTGTATAACACGCGTACAATAATATACCTCGTTGATGCATATTATGTAATCAGTATCTACCTCAGAATTTGATCTTAAGATTTTTTAAGGTTTTGAAATTGTGCGATAATTGTTACTTAATTTAATATTCATGTGTGACTTTGAATGGTTGCTCAGTACTCGTCTCTGTCTGGTACCATGTTTGAAAAATATCGTACCTTTTATTGCACCCTCATTTCGTTTAAGTACCTTATTATTTGTTTGCAAACTTTATTAATATGTCCAGTTGACTGTGAGAAAAAGTTACCTTTATAGACGATTTATTTTGTGCTCTCGGTCGAGTTATGACATAGCTTATATAAAATACCTGAGCTAGGGAATCTTAGAAATGTTGTTGAGACTGATGGTCATAGGCTAAGTGTATGTAAATAATAGGAGAATGTTGTAAACCGCCTTGGCCTAGGTTGAAACACGCGTATAACGACATTCTGTGGCAAAACTACCTCTGTTTTACTTTTTTTTTTACTTTTATTGATTACACAATACATAATGACAATAGACTAGTTACATATGATTTTAGTTACGCATTCGACATATCTGTGATACAATAGAGAACGGGCTGTTTAATTTATTTTTTCACATTTGCCACACTGTCGATAAGGAAACAAATGGAAAAAAGTGCGAAAATATACGGAAAAGTAGAATTTCAGCAGTTTTTTACTGTACAGTGAATGAGGAACGGTTTTAGTTTTGTACAAAGTACAATTTGCCCTAGATACATAAGTAGTTAGGAAAAGAAACGTGTTATTAAAAAAATTGCATGCACGGTTCGATGCATGAATGTGTAAGCAGATCCATCAATGTCGTCGGTAACAGGCTCGCCTGGGCGGATGTTACTATTGAGACCAAATAATTATATGTTTCAATGGGATGGTGTCGATTTTAACATTCCGTTATATAAAGATTTTTTTTTTCGTCTTAGTGCATTTATATGAAGGCCACTTGCTACTTTTATATTCCTAGTCATTTCAAGTGCAACCAGTTGAGATTCTTTAAAGAAAATAATTATTTAAATGATAAATGTAGGGGTGTCGTTGGTGTCATTGTATTATATTTGTTGTGTTGACATCGGCGGCGCTCAAGAGTAATACTTCATATGTATACATTCAGCTGCAATAATGGTTTAAGTTACATAAAGCAGATGGTACAGTGCCAAATAACCTCAAGATTAAGTTCACATCGTATTATTTATTTTATTTTTTGTTAAGTGTGAATGTAGCGACTGTGTGTTATATTCCTGATATTTAGGAATAAGTTGCATTCATATTTATTATTATATTTCTATTTTAGGATACACGTCTTATTGAATATATTTATGACGAGAAAGTTTTATAAAGGCTCAGTGACTTTTAAATATTTAGTTTCTGTTGCTTAGCACCATTTGTAAGACAGCGTTTTAGTTCTCTTGGAATGGTTACCTCGTTTTTGTTATGATTTCATAACAATTTGTATTTACAAAAAAAAAAAACTATTAAGTTCTATTCATATATTAAAAACAAACTGTCGTTTACTGAGAATATTTAAAATAAATAGATAGTATGAATTGTGCAAGTGTGAAATCGTTTTTAGTAGAGACACCTGTTAGCAAAATATTATAAAGTAGCAAATTTTTATCGATTTTCACTTTTACACTTCCCGAATAATAAATATGTGTTGATATATGAATAGAATTAAATCGACTACTAGTATCAATAGACCGAATAGAAGCTAATATACAGTTGATGTCTGAATATTTTTAGATTCAAATAGACAGGCTATTTTAAAATCTATATGTACACTATACTTAAATTGATATTTTTATTGAAAATCTCTTTTTCTAAAATAATAAAAAAAAAGATCGCCAAAAACAGTAAGAGTAAATCTGTGTTGATTTCTGTATCATTCAAAGTTGGGTTATGGGTGGGTAGTAGGAAGTGGCAAGAGTTCACAGGCTTTGCTTTCTAAATAAACTTTAGTAATAATATATAAAAAAAAACAATAAAACTATGTTTTGATTTAATTGATTACAAACGGATTGACGTAATTTTCTGAGAAGGGCATTATGAATGAGCGAGTGAATAGCTGTTATGGTTCCAAAATAAATATTTCTTATTAAAATCCAAAACAAGAAAAATATGCACATTGGGGAAGAAGCTGATTGGGGAAAAAGCCCGGGGGAACAAATGTCGATTTTTGAGAATTATCGCACAGAAAATTCCTTTTATTTTATTTTAATGTCTGTGACCTCTCTTGGAGTTGGTAGGGTGGTATTTAACCGATTAGTTTAGGTTGCTTTACTTGGCAACGACGCACGATGTGACACTGTGTGATGCAGTCTTATAAGACAATGATCAATAACGTACTTTGCTCTGTCGCGTAGAACATCCACAAACGCAGTGCCTTCAGTGACATCTAGGTGGAAACGGTCTGTAGAAACTTTGGAGGGAACCACATACTTACACTTTACGTTGACCGAATCCTTAGTAACTATTGTATAAAAATTATTATCTTTCATTTTACTATCGGCATTCTTTATTATGTGGATTATGTTAAGAAAATGTTTTTTGCTACTTCAATTGCAAATTGTTAACATTTATGTTTATTATAATTGGCGAGAAAAATATTGTTCTACTTTTTGTCTTTTCGTTTTTATGTCTTATGAATTCAAAATTCATAGTTGTGATTTCTTTTGACATTTAATGTTTTTTGTGATACGTAAAAGAGAATTGCATTAATGCATCACGTTTTTAGCTTTTTTCGTTTAAGTAAAAGGAGGGATTATGAGTATGTCTATGGACGGTTGCTAATATTAGCGGTGGGCACTAGGGGCTCGTAATTTTGAAATCAATAATTGGATTTGCTTCTTTCTAAATTTTATAAGGTACAAAACTTAGATTACAATAACATCACAGTCATGTCAATTTTCATTCTGCAACATGTTTGTGTCGTTCCACAATATTGTTTGTGTCTATAATGATAAAATTACGTTCAAATGATTGTTGTACAAAATTCTTTATACATATGGGATGTTGGGTAATACGTCTAAATTAAGTTGTCGCATTGTTAAAGCTAATTAGTGGACAAGTTACTAGTGGTCCCTAATATAGTGTTGTAATGTTATATTTGGTGTGATAGGAAAATTCACATTTAGTCGGTGTATTGCAATCCCTTTTTCATTGGACTTGGCCGATCTCCCTGTATATGTGGCTGTAGCTCTGGTTAGAAGGTAATGGTCTAGAGAAGGTGCATCATGCGGATCTCATAGTGTTTGGCGTGTATGGCCAACATTTGTGAGAGCTCCATGGTGTCAGTAATAAGATTGGATCCAACAATGCGCCATAGAACAGCTTCAAGCGAGCGATGTAAAAGGTATAGTTTTGAGTCAAAATTGAGTATAATAATATTAATAACTAACTTTAGTTGCTTGCTGTGAGGCATTATTGCTGGATCAAAACTGCATTTAAGTTTAAGCACATCAATTGGTTCCGTTTTGAGTTTCGCTTGTAAGATTTATGGTTAAGTTTTCTTTTAATTTTTTCTCTTTTGTGTACATAAAATCGCGAGATGTCGTGATGGTAAAGCCAAAGATTGTTACGGGTATGGTGACCCTCTGCCGTCACATGGGCTGTGTAGGGACCTTACATTCAGGCTTCATCACCTTTGGAGGCACTATGCTAAACAAGTTATAAATAACAAATCAACGTATAACTTTGAATGTAATTTTCTACATAGCCTCTTAGTTATAATTATGTACGTTTATCTACCTCGAGGATGTAATTTAGTTCGTAAGTAAGCTTTTAAGTAGATTTTTTATATGATGAAAAAATATAAAATGTTAGCATTTAAGATTAATGTGAAAAATTAAAAAAAAATATTAATAAATTTTAAAGTACAAATATGCTACCTCAGGATTCAATTATAGTCATTTTTCAAATTCTATAAGTGTCCCTCAGATGTATTTTATGATATCTAATGAATGTTAAATCCCTTTTCAGATTTTTTCTAAAAACTTGTTCTTAATGCTGGTCATTACATTTTTGGAATTTATGAAAATAGTTTTAAAAATGTAGATAAGAATGTAATTCAGTTGGAAAGCTGTCGATAATAATATGAAGCACGTTTATTTGAATCTCTGCGAGGTAGTCAGTGCTCTCAACTCAGTGTCATGCTCAAAAGAGGATATACATCGACGTCAGTGTTTAGCGACTCTGTGAGCTCGGAACGAGCTGGGTTGACGGTCTAAGTTAGTCGTAAGTGTTAATTAGGTTAGTTATAATAATCTCATTGATGTACCTCATTTGTAAGCACAACACTCTTGCGGGGGATCGGCCACAAGTCAAAATCAATGTAATCTAATTGTACCTTCCTTCACTCTCCGGAGTATAAATTTTTATTCGTAATTTTTATTATTATTAATTTTTCCCAGTTACTTTTTTTTTGTGTTTCATAGATGTTACTATGTTTTAAGGAGACGAAAGAAAAAATGGAGAAATTATTGTTTGTTAGGTTTCTGCGAATTAAAAAAAATGTAACAAAATTATTTTTTTTGGTTTTTATTATTTTTTATGTCCTATTCTTTACTTTTATTTTCCCATTTATTTTACTTCGACAAGTTACACCCGTCCATCGTGTTTAATGTTTATTATAATACATTTAAGTACGTTATTTAAGGAATTGACATTTAAGTACCTAATATTCATAAAATAGTTGCACTTAACTGGACAGGAAATATTTAAGTAATCATTGGATGTTTTTATATTTTAAGCGTGCACTATTATTGAATTGATCGCGAGAGTACCTCGGGATCTGTACGAATTTGATAATGAAAAAAAAAAAAACTTAATGTTCTTTCGCATTAAATTATTATGTAAGTTGTAAGATTATGCTCACTCCCTCACTAGTGTAAAATCACAACTTCTCGGACCTAACGGAAGGTGGGTGAATACTGTCGCGACGGTATGTACGAGGAAATGGGTTTGATGAATGAGTAATTATATTCCATTTACTTCACTTTTCATGTTAAATACTGGCTCTAAATATAATAACATCGTACGTTCTGAATAATTTCGATGTTTCAAAATAAAATGATTATAGTCGTTCATGACTGTATATAAAATATTATATTTCATAAAAATATACTTACGTGTTTAACCTTTTCATCTTGTTAAGTTCAAATGAGGTAAGTCTCGGTGTCACTTAAAACTATATGTTCTTGGTGTCATCTTTGTGTAAGTGTACGAGATATAACTCTTATTGATATGCAAAAATTAAAAAATATAAAAAAAAGCAACGAGCACTCTTGTCTGCAAAGAACTAAAGTACAAATATCTGAAGTCTTAAAGAGTTACTGCCAGTACAAATTAATTAATGGGAAAAAATAAATGGTATCCGTTTGTTTACGTAAACGTTGCCAAAATTGTATTTTTTGGGCATCAGTAAAATTAATTTAGTGTAGGTTATTTGTGGAAAGTACAAAAACAAATGATGTATGTACAGCAGCCCGCATAGATGATTGGACGAAGGGCGACGTGGATATCATTTGGTATATTTTCATTCATTCAGTTGCATATTTATCATTCGAATGCGAGGGTATACAATACGGCCAACATCTAGTAAGTGGTCAAAATAGAACGTTAAAAAAACGGTGACTTATCGATTGTAAACCAGGATGGTTGTAAAACTAAGTAGGATTTTGTACGTAGCGATGTAATGCTTAAAGAAAAAAAAAAACGGTCGTCGGTTTGGTGGTCTATGTCTGTAAAGGAAAAGTGATTGTCTGTGATTTTTTTAAGCGACTTTTTTATATATATGGAAGAATATATAATTCTTTAACAGTAAGAATAGCACTACTTGTGATTTTTACATTAGAAATTATAATTTGACTTCATTTTTTTGTACTATATTATAGGGTATTGTAGCGATTGGTGTAGTGGAGAACGGTGCGGGTTGAGTGTACATAGACTAATCATAAAGTATGTATATATATATATATGGTATATTACAAAGCATTCTTGTAGTAGGGGATTGTGGGGTAGTTCGGTCATCTTTGGTCTCGCCTGCTCGCACGGGAGTGACGAGAAGGGCGCTGCGCAAATGTTGGCGATCCCCTACTGCTAGTGCTGTCTCCGACATCGGATAACGTTTGGCAAATGGTTAGACCACATGCGATGCTTGTTTGTTTTAGAGTCTCGTGTTCCTCAATAAGGCCGTTTCAAAGGCCATATACGAATTAATTACTACAATTTGAGGGACGCGTGACTCTTTCCGGTAATTAGTAAATTAATTTGTGCGTAAATGTAAAACGGTAATAACTTACCGAGTTCTAGCGAATTTTTTAGTGTGGTAAACATTTTGGCGTATTTTGTTATTTATGTGGTAATCGTAGTGACTAACTGTTATGTTTGCTTCGGGTAGATTGGTCTTGTATTAGCTGAAGAATTGCCCTAATCTCAAAATTCAATTTTCTTTAAAATAATAACACAAAACGATTTTTAACTGCCGTAAACCGATTATTTACTGTCCCATTTAATTTCAGTAGGTTCATATTTTATTATGTACTGAATAATAATAAAATACATAGCAGGTCACTTACTATTGAAATGCCTCTTATGTTTAAATATTGCATTTATTATTTGTATCCGAGATATATCCGAGATATCTTTTCACAGGTCTTTTTTAAACCAATTTATTAAAAACTGGAGCAGATTATTAAAAAAACTTCACAATATTTTATGGGCCATTACGGAAAGATTTAAATATTCATATCACCTGAAGATTAAATTTTGTCACTAAAAATGCTTTACATCAGAAATTAAAGCAGTGTTCAGGAAGTTATTAATCTTAATCGGTTATAAATATTCGATATTGTTTACTTTTATTTACTTCTTTAATTATGAAATTATGTAAGATAGTATCTAAATGACAAGGCTCATTCTTCAGCTTTTCAAGTTTCTTTGAGATTATTTATTATGATCGGATACACGGTGCTGGTTTAAGATTTTAAAGACCTTTTGCAGAATTAGACAGCCAAAAAAGACCTTTTCTTTTGCACTTTGCTCATTATTTCCTTCAATGAGTATGCTTCTAACAATAAGTTTTGTGATACAATCGAAAACAAATCGTAGTAAAGAAATAACGAATTATCATAACGACTAGCAGAAATGCTACTAGTCAACTAACTCGTATAATCGATCATTGCTAACAAAGAAATCGTAGGCGGTATATTAAATTTACAAAAGTCAAGATCTCTGAAAAACCAGCGCATGTATCCGATCGTGAACAAATACGATCAATGATTGTAATTGTATACTCTGGGAAATGGCTTCTTAATGTAAGCGATCTTTCAAAATGTGCAACAGTTTGCATCGTCGTAATTAAACTAAATAAAATAAATTTTCCGCTATTTCCCATAGTAGACTGAGTGTACGAAGCGGGCTATAGGATTCTAATACAGGTATTATAATTGTCCATTTGTGCACTAATTATAAATTTGCGTAAAATAGATTATAAAACTAATTAAATGAACATACAGTACCCATAACACAATATCCTACAATCTGGCTTGGGTCTAGATATTGTATTGATGAAAAATTCGTTCCAATGTGGAATTCTTAAATTAATAAAAAAATGTTGCTAAAATTAATTCGGTGTGTTGTTTATTTTAGAATTAAGGTCCTTAGTTAAGTTTACCTCAGACAATAATATTAGTGCCTATGTTTAGAATAGAGCCAAGCTACATCTGGGTGCGCACGTATGCCCTGATATTTTCGGGCTGATGATTGTAACAAACTATGTTTAGTATCTTCCTGCAGAAGGATAAGACGCATGTGGTCAGTGTTCCAGTACCTATAAAATATCTTTAGAAATTCTTAACATCCAAACTGGAGCTAGATAACAAAATGAAACGATGAACTCTGAAATCTGACAAAAATATGTAGGAAGGTCCCTACATAATTATAAGCACAAGTGAAGGAAACATCCGCACAGATGAATAGGCGACAGGAATGAATAAGAGCGGAAAAATTATATTTTTTCAGTGTTATAAAACAGTAGGCAGTAGTCGGCAGCAATGATATACTGTTTAAGCAAATCAAATCAAATCAAATCAAAATATTTTATTTCACATAGACCTGCAAGGGCACTTATGAAACGTCAGAAGCTAGGTGCACGGTTCCAATTTGTCGCTTCCTATGGAGAAGAGCCGGCAAAAACTCGGCGGAAACTCCACGGTTACTCTTTTAAAAATAATTTGATTTTAAAATGTTTTCAAATTACAGTGATATTAGGTATGGGAGGACAGTGCAGGCCTGTCAATAAGTACCAGGTACTTTAGAGGAATGAAAATAAAGAATAGAAACTGTAGGCCTACAACGTTCTCTCATTCACAATATGTAAAAGAATCTACATAAGTAAAATCAACCTATTTAAACCAAGTGATATGATTTCCATGAGAATCACTAATAAATACTCGATATTACAAGTGTTGTATAATGTCAAATAATGACGAGAATATGTCAGAAAGTGTAAAAAATAAAATTAATAAAATTAACATTGTAATTTGGAAGAAGTTAATAGACGCTCAAACAGCTCAAGCAGTGAAAGAATTAGGATTTAAAGCCAATAGTAGTCGATCACCTCAGATAAATAAAAAAGTGCTTTATACGAGGTCAAGTGCTTGTGTTATCTTCCGGATAACCCACACCGGCTGCTGTCCGTTTACATATTTTATTCAGATAATACTCATTGTATGCAAATAAGTCTATAAGTACTTACATACATACTTAAATATTTAAATATCTACCGCTAAATGTCAGTTTATAACTTGTGACATTTCCTATTTTTTGCAATTTAGATCAATTAAGATTAGCACCGTTTAGATGTGGACTGGTTTTTGAGACATTTAGTTTAAGGGCAAAAGATCTCATAAATTGCATTAGATAATTTTACACAGATACAAATCTGTGTAAAGTTCTTTATAGGCAGAGAATGTCAGCTATTGAGTGACAAATGATCTCGATCTCCAGGTACAAAGCTACAAGGATTCATTCATGGAGATAAAACATATAGGGGCCTTTCAAGTATTACGTAAGCAGAATTTTTGCAATTATCATCCATTACCCCCCATCCCTCTCGTCAGCAAAAGTAAGCAAAGCTCTTACCCAAATGCTCACGTAACATTGGTATATGCATTTTTCAATGTGTTCTGGTTTATTTATTGATTCATGAGCAGCAGTTATAAGGCTAGAAATAAGGAATAGGCTTGGAATAGAGGACTTTAACGCATATAATATTTATTTAAGCAAATTTCATTGAAATGGTATTCAGTTATCAACTACTTTATATATTAAAGAACAAAACAAACTTCTATTAAAATTTTGGTTTATTAATTCAAATTAACGGTCTTCAGTCCATGACACACGAATCCATGACTCTACGTCTTCGATGACATTGGATGTTTGCTGCTCATGCTGTGTGTCTGCTCACTTTGTGATTTTGGAATATCGACATCATTTTCTTCGAGCCATTCATAGGCAAGTACGGTTGCCATATGTGTTCAAACCAAAATCGACGAAATTTTATAGAAAATCCAAAAAAGTAAAAAAAATGATACTGCTGACGTAAGTACCATCCAGACTCCCCCATCCCCCATGTCATCAAAAATAAGCAAAGCAACGCCCCCCATCCCCTGTAGTGCTCACGTAATACTTGAATGGCCCCAGACCTGTATGAACAGACATGGCAATAAACATGCATGTTTTTTGTAAGTCCTATAAAATTGTCCTTGTATTTCATTCTGGCAGAGAGTAGTGACGGCCCAGTGGTAACAGCTGCAACTTACGAGTTGTGGGTTGTAAGTTCGAACAGTCAGGCGCTTTATTTTGTGTAAATTATTTCATCACCGCTGCTCTCAAAACGGTGAAGGAAAACATCGTGAGGAAACCGGCATGTCCTAGAACCAAAAATTCGAAGACATGCGACATCTACCAACCCGCACTGGCCCACGTGGTGGATTACGGCCCACTCCCTCTCACAGAGAGGAGGCCTGTGTGCCAGCAGTGGGAACGTTATAGGCTGATTATGCTTTATTCCGTGTGGTGCCGGACGTAAAAGAATAGCACCGTCCCATTTCTTCCCGTGGGTGTCGTAGAAGGCGACTAAGGGACTTACTAGAGAATGGGCAGCAGCTTTCTCTATGCATTTGACCACCGTACTGCGATCGCCTACCCGCCTACCAAGCGTGGCGGTATGACAAATTCCCCCCTTTTGGGAGGGGGAGGCTTACGTCCAGCGGTGGACGTCTTTCGGCTGATGTGACGATGCTTATTTTAATCTGAAGGCCAATTCTGGTAATAAAAACGTTCAAAAACTAGTTGCAGTCTCATCTCGGCGACAATCAAATGTCAGAAACTTGTCAAAATTGTATGAAAACTAGAATTATTTTTGACAGATTGTGAACGTTCGTAAAATTACGAGAATTATCCCTTAGATAAACACAAGCATCTTTAGCTAAGACCATCATATCATCTTCAGCGTACAGCAGTCCACTGTTGGAGATACCTACGCCTCTCCAATCACACCCCATCTCGATTCCGGCAACCGCCATCCAGCTGTTACCAGCCAGCCTGTGAAGATCGTCGTTTCACGCAACCACAGGGCGTCGAAAATTATGTCACCTGAGATTGTAGAATTCAATCTATGGACCATCGGTCATCTATCATGAGCAGATATTAAGTAGGTAAGTATATCTGTATCTCATTTTCATCTGGCATAGCGCCAAGTGCTCTGCGAAATTACCAGGGAGTAATGAGCAAAGATGGGAGACCACTGTAATTTTTAACATATTTCCCCGGTTTCTATATTACAAGACGAATTGTTAATTTTACCGATGAACCGTTGGAAGTAACTGCGAAGATCACTCTGAGGACACGGTGGAGCATACGGTGGAGGTCTGCCCGACCTGAAAAAAAGGGCGGAGCACCGCCGTGTCCTCGTGGAGGCGATCGGCGACGGCGATCTCTCGCGCCCAGCCCTGGTCCAAGCCATGGTACGGAGCGAGAGTGCATGGGTAGCTGTCACCTCCTTCTGCAAAGCAGTAATGGTCGTAAAGAGGGAGGTGGCGCACGTGAGGTAGAGGCAGTATATGTGCCCTCACGGCCCTAACTTCCGCAGGAGACGCCTTGGGCGTCGGGAATCCCAGGCTGGTTGCCGGTCACCGGAGGCGCGGGCTTGCGGACAGCGAGTAATGGGTAACTCGCTGTCCGGTAAGGACCAAGCCCGGGCCGACGGCGCGTTGTGTACCACGCGTGCCTCAAAGAGATTTCAACACCAACTGATGGAGCCCGCAAGGGTCGATGCCTGCCATGGGTGCGGGTTGCTCGAAAGAGATACCGTGGCCCCTGGCACACAGGCAACCGAGTGAACATGGGTGGGTTTTAGTCAGTAAAAGTCTGACACGCCCTTCTGCTCCACCCAGAGCGGGAGACGTTTTTTGATGAGATCCCACCCAAAAAAAAAGAACCGTTGGAAGTAAGTATTCAATAATGCCACGATGACAAAAGTTCTAGCCAACGCTACGCAGGATTGGAAACTCGAAGGGACCAGAGAGTTTACAAAGTTAACTATTGGTGTGGGCTTACGCATCTGAAACTGAACTGCAAAGCTATTCACAGCCGTTCGATGCCGAATCGAACATCAATCAATTTTTATCAAAATAGTTCCCCTAAAGGCTGGTCTTGAATCCGAACACAAAAATGTTGTCAGTTTAAATGAAATAGACGACCGACTTTCTTCCGACAGCTATTTGCTATCGGGGCACGGCAAAAATTTGTTATTTTCGATTCGACAACCTATCGAATGGTTGTGAATAGCTATACTGACATGGTAAACTTAACGAAAGATTAGTCTAAATACAGGCATTGCTGGTGTTGAATATCAGATTTTGTTAGACGTAATAATTATTGAATCAATGATTACAATTATTATTGTCGGAAGTATCGCTCCTAATTATGTAGATATCTAAGCCGCAGGCGTTCTACTAAGCGCCTGATGATCCAAATTGCGCAGTCGAGGATTGCGGATTTATTCTCAAGGTTCAATTCCTGCGAATAATCTTTGGAAATTAAGACTTGAGGATAATTTAATCACCATGGAACTTGTTTCTTATACGTTCGTCGTAAATACACACTGCGATTCCCATTTAAAGAGGAGTAAACTCGATCACAATGTATCGAGAAAAAAATACAAATAAATTATGTAAAACATTTTGTTGACACGAAAGGTTAAAAGAAATGAACTGGTCGCATTCTTGTAGGCTTGCACTTACATCGATAAACATTTAAGACATTATTCTCAAGGATACCAGCAGCGAAAATAAAACTATGTTACGATGCGGAAGCTAGTGAAAATGAATACTCAGGAAGTATCGCAAGACGGAAGATTGTAGTGATACTTAAGTATAGCATAACCAGCATATAATATTGCCACTGCTGACACACAGGCCTTCTCTCTGTGAGAGGACGTGGGCCATAATTCACCACGCGGGCTCAGTGCGGGTTAGTGGATGTCACATGTCTTCGAATTTTTGGTTTTAGGAGGTTTCCTTTTTTTTTGAAGATGGGAAATCATCAAATAACTTCTCCTGCTCCGGGTGGAGCAGGAGGGCATGTCAGAATTTTACTGACTAAAACCCACCCTTGTTCCCTCAGTTGCCTATGTGCCAGGGGCCACGGAATCTCTTTCGAACAACCCGCACCCCTGGCAGGCATCGGAACTTGCGGACCCCACCATTTGTTGCTGACATCTCTGACGGCGCGCGTGGAACACAACGCGCCATCGTTCCGGGCATTTTATTTTGTTAACGTGGACTCCTCCTCCGCCGCAGCCTGTAACCCTCAGCCGCGATGCCTCCCATTTGACATCGCCACCCGCCTCAGTTGAGATAGGAGGTTTCCTCAGCATGTTTTCCTTCATCATTTTGAGAGCGGTAATGACAATTTACACGAAGTAAGATACCGGGAAATACTTGGGGGAGGCCTTTGCCCAGCATTGAAACAGTATAGTCCACCGAGGGTTCCCTACAAATTTGTAGGTACATATTATAAACAGTTCAGGAATGGAGGTGAAGACTATGTTTTTATGATTTAATTACAAATTTATACATCCAAATTTCATAGGCCGTATCCTTTTTTTTCGTTAACTTAGAAGTTTGATTTTTTTCACAGCTTCAAGGGACTTAGACTTGAGTATATAATTTCAACTCGATACCTCCAAGCGTTTCCGAGATTAAAGGTATTGACAGACAAACGGACAACAAAGTGATCTTATAAGGGTTCCGTTTTTTTTCCTTTTGTTGTACGGAACCCTAAAAAGAGATCTGTCTGAGTTCAAACTTACGACCTTACAGCTCGTAAGTCGCGGTAGTGATAGGTACAAATGTGTGGAAAAACAAGTCTACTTTAATGTATTTTGGTCTAGATATCAAAGAAGATTTCCTTTGATATTTAGACCGACACACAATTAGGTCCAGCGTCTTTGTTGGAAGACGCTGATGTCTGAACAAGGCAAACAATCATGTTACAGAAAACAATGGGTCCAGCAACAGATGGGTCCATTAGTGTCATGATGATTTCTATCTAAAAGCGTTTTCGAGAAGTTATGTACGCGATATGTTATGATGCGGACAAATGCGTATGTGACGTTGCAAGAAAATTTTCGATTATGAACGTAGATAATGAATAGTGTAGAGAAATGCCACGGAAAAGATGATTAACGAAAGTTTATGTGGCTGAAATGGGGTTAAGTAAGGCCTGGTAGAGATACGAATAGAGAAAACGATATAATTATCTCTTACCCACCCCAAATAAACCAGGGATTACGAAGAGCACAGGAAAATTATGAATATGGAGAAGTTTGCTTCTATGAATATAAGTAAAAGATATTGTTAAAATCTGGTGAAGACGGTGGTGCTGGTAATTCCCGATTGAGATTTTCTGGATTTGTAATACAAAGGAACCTTAGAAATTGTAAGTAGTAAAAAATTATATAGGCAACAATTGTAATTGGTCTGGTTTAAAAAAAATAAAGTTTGATAAATGTATTATTAAAGATTGGCCTTAAAAAAGACCTGTTTTGTTATAGGTAGTACCAGAAACAGTACGGATATTATTTTTTTTTTTTTTGAATCACAAGAGTAACATAAGTAGGTAATTTTTTTGTATTATTGGTGGCTGTAAATGTTTTTTTTTTGTGAAGCAGGCACCTCCCTCTCCTTAGCACGTCATAAACTAGTAACATTAAAAATTGGGTCATAAATATTCAGTTCATTTATATTTTAGTATGTATTAATTACAATGTACTAGTGACATAAATAGGGTTGCCCAAAACTCTAAGAGGTTTGTAGTTTTTTTTTTTTTACTAAATAGGCCTGATCTTGACCTCGATCAGGCCTGATCGATGTGATGGATGATGATGGATCGAGCGTGCCCAGAAAATGACTGTTCACTCTTGTTTTTCACTATAATTGGCGATGTATAGAACATTTTTCTAATGTTCTTGGAATTTCAACGGCAACCAAACCATGAATCTAGCAGGAATCACAGGCTGATTCCCGGCCACCATAGGCGCGGGCTTGCGGACGGCGAGTAATGGGTAGCTCGCTGTCCGGTAAGGACCAAGCCCGGGCCGACGGCGCGTTGTGTTCCACGCGCGCCTCAAAGAGATGTCAGCAAAAACTGATGGGGCCCGCAAGGGCCGATGCCTGCCAGGGGTGCGGGTTGTTCGAAAGAGATACCGCGGCCCCTGGCACACAGGCAACTGAAACACGGGTGGGTTTTTGAATTCCCACCAAAAAAAAAAACCATGAATATAGCAGACATATAGCAATGTTATGTAAACGAATAAATGTACTAATTTATTTTTTTAACAACTACGTACGTACTTCATTTCAGAGAGAACGCTTTCTCAAAAGATCCATTGTTAAAGATACCATAACCATAGTCAACCTATAATGGTCCTACTACTAGGACACAAGCACAGTGGTGATTAAATAAATTTACACAAAGCAGAGCCCCTGCCTGGGTGCGAACCTACGACCTAAAACTCGTAACTCACGGCCGTTACCACTAAGCCACCGGTATTCTAGCTAAAGATATTTTACAATAATACAAATTTATTTCAATCTAGACAGCCAAAAATGTGGCCCAAATCGTGAGTAACTCAAAAAATTACAACCAACATTAAACAAACAACTAAGTGTCTGACTAGCCCATAAAACTCATTATTTTTCCTTCTATTGTTTTTTTTTGCAAAGCTTTCGCCCACTTCACTACTTCTGCCAAATATGGCGACCCTATCTCGTCTGCCATCAGAATCCGGCCTATATCTCAAGTTCGTCAAGTGGCCGCGCGTCGGTAGCAGCAATACAAGTGGTATATAAGCACGCTCTAGTAAGTTTCTGCACTCATTCGATCAGTGATAACCTCAGGATCAGCAATGGCAGCCAAGGTAGGTTTTTTTGTAAGATTGTGTTTGGGGCTATAAAATTCAAGTGTCTACAAAAAATAATAAGAAATCTAATTTGAAAAGTTTAAAAACTTTAAGTTGTACAATCATCTTTAAATTTTTGCGATGTTATGGCAATTGAATATAGACTAGCATCACTCAACTATAGAAAAAAAAACAAAAGAAAAATATTCCTAGCAGTGAAATTTTCTAAATAAATTAACAAAATTCTTCATTGTTTTAGTTCGTAGTTCTCGCCGCCCTGGTAGCCGTGGTCCACTGCTCAGTGGTGCCAGTAGCGCGAGTAGACGCTGACTACAGCAGCTTCTCGTACGACGTGGCAGATCCCAACACCGGCGACTACAAGAGCCAGGTAGAGACCCGTGCTGGAGGCGCCGTGACCGGCCAGTACTCGCTGCTGGAAGCCGACGGCACTAAGCGCACTGTCGACTACACCGCTGACGACGTCAACGGGTTCAACGCTGTTGTTCGTAAAGATGCCGCTTTTGTATCTGCCCCTGTTGTTGCCGCCGCTCCCGCGGTTGTAGCTGCCGCTCCTGAGGTAGTCGCCGCCCGCACTGTTATCGCTCCTTCCGTTTACTCTGCTCATGCCGCTCCCGCCTTCTACGCTGCTCAAGCCGCTCCCACATTCTACGCCGCTCACTCCGCTCCCACATTCTACGCCGCTCACTCCGCTCCCACAGTCTACGCCGCACCCTCAGTCTACTCCTATGGAGCTCCCTCTGTTTACGCCTATGGTGCACCTTCCGTGTACTCCGCTCCTCTCACATACGCCACCAAGTGGTAAAACAACGAAGCCTGTATATATATGTTGTAATGGTGCTCTTTGTATATAATGTATTTTAAGTAAAAGTGAAACTACCTAATCTTGTTGTTCTGAATTTACAATCCCTGAAATCATATGAAAATAACAGATTCTTATTTTTTGGTTGAATCTAATATAAATGTACACTTCAACTCTACCACATCACTACCACACCACACTGCCAACTGATGGACCACCATCCACTCAGGAGTTGCTCTATCAACAAATAATCAAAAAGTTAGATTTCAAAGGAAGTGGGGTCTATGGAAACCCCTAATCCTCAAAGCATGATGAAGAGTCATGTTAATATTGTTTTAGCGCTATAACAAATCGTCATGATTCCTTACTGATTTCATCGGAAGCAGTTAGCAGTAAGCAGTAGTTCAATAACACAAAAGTTCAAAAGATCAAGTAGTTTCAAAAGATCAAATAGAACATCTTTCCGTCAATAAAGAGTACGTATGTAATTATTATGTAATTAGCAGTCACGTAGGTACAAGGGAATAAAGAGCAACTTATTCTGCTGTGTGAGTGACCGACTTCTAAGACAAAATACTACATTGGAATCTGGTTTTTGTACCTTTGTTTTGGGTGGGAATCATCAAATAACTTCTCCCGCTCTGGGTGGAGCAGGAGCGTGTCAGACTTTTACTGACTAAAACCCACCCGTGTTCCCTCAGTTGCCTGTGTGCCAGGGCCGACGGTATCTCTTTCGAACAACCCGCACCCCTACAGTATTTTTATCATTAAGTAGGTACATAATGCAAATTAATTAAAGAGAAATAAGAGTATTCGGTTTTGGTCAAGAGTTTAACATGTTTCTTTTAAAATGATTATAAAACTAATTTATTGGATGCCTAAAGCTAGGACTCAGTATAATAGTGTGTCCTTTGAAGAGGTGTTTGTCCAGCTGTTGAATGCGGTGCCCTGACTAAAGATAGGGATCCGACGTTGTTGGCTTTGCTTTTCTTATAACATTTAGCTCGAGTAAGCTTCAATATCTAAAAGTAGGACACGATTTGCTTACCAATCGTAGACAATGGGATTGCGTCACTGCATAGACATTTTACTTTTTACTTTTTTATCACTGGCTTTCTATAACAAAGTGTGTGTGCTTCTACAGTAAATGGGAGAAAATCATTGTTTGACCACTTTTACTGGGTCAATATTTTTATGAAGTGCTGATCACAAGTCTTTCTCTTACTCTCTTCGTTATCACACCACAACCCACAATACTAAATGGGACCGCTTCACTGATCGTCTTGGTTAAAAAACTTTTACCAAAAAAAAATAACCCGCTTCCGAAAAAATACTACAAAGTGAAAAATAACTTTAATTTCGGAAGTCGGTGACTTTGAATATGTATTTAAATTTTTTGTCACCGCCTTCCGAAATTAAAGTTATATTCCCTACCCCACTAATTTGAAATTTCTTCATACTTGGGGTCAAAACAATGCATATTTACGCGATAGCAGCATTTGCGGTTGATTTACTGTTATATTTTGAAGAGTTCCGTTGTCTGTCTCCGAAACGCATCACCAGATCTAGATGAAATTGAATAACAAACAAAAAAAAACGTGCAGCCGAATTGAGAACCTCCTCCTTTTTTTGAAGTCGGTTAAAAAAAAGCAATTCCTAGACCAAATTGGTATTGATCTAAATTTCATCTGTTGTTTCGAAGGGAGAATAATAAATTCTCGTTATTTTTTTTTATTAGATGCAAGTTGAAATTATGGAAAACATTGTTGCCAGTTAAATTGGATGGTAGCCAAGACGCCAATTTAACTACAAAGCTCTAAACTGGATAATGTCATTAAACCTAATTAGATGACATTCGTTTTACTAGTAAATGATTTGTCGTATGAATTAAAAACTATCCTACGAATATAAGTAATTATTTTTTATGAACACGAAATATTATTATAATATCTACTATAGTACGTCTGGCTGGCATAAAGGTCGGTCAATCACAGCAGTTCAAACAAATCACTGGAACCTGTTATACCACTTGCACTGAATAAGCACATAATAATCGTAGCTGTCGTCATAACTGCTCGATATCCGGCTGCTGATCTTTGTTTTACTTTTAAACTTAACTACATCAATCAGTTCTCCGTATTATTTACTTCAGAGTATAAATGAGTATCAAAGTAAATGGCATCAGCTATTTAGTCTTAAGGGGAACCTAGTCGCGGGCTCGAACTCAATGATGGGCCTGGCTAAAAAGCATGCTGTCTCACCAGCCATTGTGTCCGACAGAGGTTGTATCAGTGATGAGCAATTAGAAGCTAGTCTACACGTCAAAAATTATTGAGTGAGATGCAGGATCATTTATAGTACAACAGGCGCGTAAAAAATTAA
Organism: Polymixis lichenea; assembly: GCA_949091785.1. Lineage (NCBI taxonomy): Eukaryota > Metazoa > Arthropoda > Insecta > Lepidoptera > Noctuidae > Polymixis > Polymixis lichenea. The sequence continues at coordinate 4,469,637 of OX420937.1, forward strand.
GAACAGTCCTTCGGAAGATCGAGTTTTATGAAAAAACCACTGCATAAATTAATAACCAATAAAGTTTATTGTACTTTTCGATACGTGAACTTTGTCGGTACTGACTTGGTTTTTCAGATTTTATATTTCTTTTATTACTTAAACACGTTCAAAGTTAGGTTATATTAGCAAGAAAAAACAATCTTTGTTGGCCCCTAACTTTTTAATGGCTTTTTATTTTAGTATTCTGTTTCCATACATACAATATTAATAATGAGACAAAACCATATCACTTTTGGTGTACATTGCCGAACATTTTTCCCATACAAACTTCGGGAGTGTATTACTCCACTAGTAATACACTCCCGAAGTTTGTATGGGAAAAATTTGGACTAGATTCACCTTAATTCTAATTTATGATAAGAACCTTTTATTAGTCAACCTAGAGCGGCTTACGATGGTACCTTGATATCCAATGAGTCACAAAATAACTAAAGTGCCATTGATCTCAATTCGAATACAGCTCACAAATTTGCAAGTTTAATTTGCATAATAATTACCTGTTCAATGTTTAGTTATTATGAATCTAGTGCTCTTAATTCTAATTAATAATACAATATATTTATTAAAAAATTACAAGGTTTAATGTACAGTTTTGCCGAAATTCCTAAGACTTACGTGCTTGAAATAGGTAATCCTGTCTTTCAGGCAAGAAGAGCTAATATAGTATTTTAAAGTTAATAAATAATCAAAACTTGACAACAAATAAATAATTATACACCGTGAAATTTTAATGGTTGTTTTCCAGCGGCAGAACAACTTGCCATAAGGAGTACTTTCGAAGCGTAGAGTAAAAGTAAAAAAAAAAAGATTTTTTTGTTTTAAAATAATTTAAAAAATATTCATCAACTCGATAAAACACTACTCAATAGTAACACTAGAGGTAACTTGTAGGTACTACTCGAATCGCACGCACCGTCGACAAAGGGAACAGCGATGCATAAATGTAAAAGCAAAATAAACTCTCACACGTGGTGATTTTTCAAAATGGTTAATCTGCCATTTTTTGTTTCTAATATATTATTTGTTTATAAAATAATTGTATTACCAATACAAACCCATTTCGCTGCGGGAAAACAACCATTAAAATTTCACGGTGTATAAATATTGAGTAGCTTAACTTTTCGTTTCTAAATTTGATAAATATTTAACATAGGTGAATATTTACTTTAACTCAGTTAGTAAATTCTCTGTTTCTTTGTAAGACATACTTTGGAAAGCATCATTGAGAGTTCTCTGACAATTTGTGTAGTTCAGGGAATATTTTTCTTTTTTGTGTGGGAAATCATCAAATAACTTCTCCCGCTCTGGGTGGAGCAGGAGGGCGTGTCTGACTTTTACTGTGTGTTTTACCCACCCGTGTTCCCTCAGTTGCCTGTGTGCCAGGGGCCGCGGTATCTCTTTCGAACAATCCGCACCCCTGGCAGGCATCAGCCCTTCCGGGCCCCATCGGCTGTTGCTGATATCTCTTTGAGGCGGGCGTGGAACACAACCCGCCGTCGACCCGAGCTTGGTCCTTACCGGACAGCGAGCTACCCATTACTCACCGTCGGCAAACCCGCGCCTACGGTGGCCGGGAATCAGCCTGGGATTCGTGACGCCCAGGGCGTCTCCTGCAGAGGCTACGGCCGTGAGGGCGCATGTACTACCTCTCCCTCACGTGCACCGCCTCCCTCTTTGCGCGCATTACTGCTTTGCTGAAGGAGGTGACGGCTAACCAGGCACTCTCGCTCCGTACCATGGCCTGGACCAGGGCCGGACACGAGAGATCTCACGTGCGCCACCGCCGATCGCCTCCACGAGGACACGGCGGTGCTCCGCCCAATCTGGGCAGACCTCCACATTATGCTCCACCGTGTCCTCAGGGCGATCTTTGCAATGGAAACGCCCGGGCGTTTCCTCCCGCCTTATTCGAAACAGGAACCTCCCGAAACAACCGTGTCCGGTGAGGATCTGTGTCAGGCGGAAGGTGAGTACGCCATGCCGCCTCTCAAGCCACTCCTCAAAGAGGGGACTTACCGCCGCAATCGTGGCGTGCCCAAAGTTGACCAGGGTTACTCCGGAACCGAAAGGGGCCCCAAGCTCAGACGTTAGTGAATATAAACTAGTAGCAGTGCTGTCACCATTTGCTAAAGTCTTCCAGTCTGCGTTGTGTTCAGCTATTCACTCGCAAGTAGCCTCACAGCTCAACGACGCGCAGCATGTTTTCCGCGTGGACTGCAGCACGAATTCGAATTTAATGTATTTCTTAAACCAGGTAGCCACAGTACTGGACTTTGAGGCAGGTGCACAACTGGACGTAACTTACTTTGACTTCCGGAAGGCATTCGATAGTGTGGACAGGTATTTACTTTTAAGTAAATTTGCGAGGGTTGATTTTACCCCAGCCCTTTTAAACTTCTATTCCAGCTACTCGGGCAAACGCAAGCAAATGGTGGAATACGCAGGCTACAATTCTGAAGCGTTTTTTTTGCCCTTACGGGGGTAAGCCAGGGGACTAATTTAGGACCCTTGGAATTCATTATCATGGTCAATGATCTCCCGGAGGTCATAAAAGACGCTGGCTGCCTATTATTAGCTGACGATCTGAAGTTGTTCATGTGTATAACCAACGAGTCGCACTGTGAAAAGCTTCAGCGTGATTGGGCGGTAGCGTGGAGTATAAAGAACAAATTACACTTTAATGTGACGAAGTGTAATATAATGTCCTTCACGCTGGCCGTGATACCCCGACGTCACGAATATAGCATACCGCGGGTGGGGTCGGTGCGAGACCTTTGGGTCACCATTTCCGAGGATCTATCATTTCGAGCTCATGTCGTGCAAGTGTGTAAAAAGGCCTTCAAAAATCTTGGGTTTGTCATGCGAGAAACCCGAGACTTCACTAACACGGCAGCATTGAAATCACTTTATAACGCGTTGGTGCGTAGCAACTTGGAAACTAGTGCCATCATCTTTAATCCTTATGAAACGAAATATTCTCAGATGCTGGAAAAGATGTAGAACAAGTTTACACGATACCTATACATGAGCCAATTTTATATGTACCCAACTCTCTTTGTGATAGGGATAGTTGGGTATTATACTCGTAAGTTGGAAGTAAGACGCCATCTTGCTCTATTGAAATATGTCTTTATGGTGTTTCTTGGGATACTAAACAATCCGCAAATTTTAGGGTCGTTGGGATTACTCGTTCCAAACAGTAGGCTACGGTTGGGGCCGAGGGTGAGTCTGTTTAAAACTTCGGTAGTCCGTACAAACCTATTAAAGTTTACACCCGTGTGTCGGGCTGTTAAGATTATTAATAGAATCTCTCAGCGGTTGGCCATTTTTTCCTGCTCATTGGCGGAATTCCAGAGAGTGAGTTGGCACACGGAGCCGTTACCTGGGACTGGTCAGTCATAGACCCGTGTAGGTGTGATCAGTTTTTGAATGGCGTCTCTGGGTGTCGTATTGTATGACTACTTTTATTACCTTGGGTTCTGTCTGTAAAAATAATTATATGTGTAAATGAATAAATAAATAAATAAATATCAGAATGCAGAAGTTTCTAAATCAGCGGTAGTCCGGAGATAAGCTTTATTCAATTTTCGTAAAAATCCAAATCCTGCGAACCTAGATATTCTACAAAATAAAATTGCAATCGCACAAAAGTTAACGACAAGCAAGGCTTAGTGATTGGATGATTCAATTGTGTTCAACAATTGATAATAATATATCAGTTGCTTTAATGTGGCGAAAGATGAAATGGATATAGGGTTATCGGGTTCCTAGAACTATTATAGACGGTACCAAAGCAAATAAATTAACCCGCAGTGTTACGCTAGCTTATGTTATGCCAAATCAACCAAAATTTGCTAACCAAAGGTGACCACTAAGAAAGGATTTATGAAAATTCATCCCCTAATGCCTTAAAATAGGAGATGAATGTAGGAAATCCTTATTTTTTTAATTAGCAATATATAAATAAGGAAAGGAAGTTAGTTGCAACATCGTTTTTGGAAACTCATCCCGTAAAGAATTTCATAAAAACTTTTTATGAAGACCGTTTTTTTTTAGTTCGAAACATGATAATTTCGTTTACGTTTCTCTAAGTAAATGTTGGCCGTATCGTTGTTTTAATGCCTCATCTAGGGGAGGAGGCATTAAAACAACAAATAGCGTCATAAAGAAGAGAAGGGGTGGTTTCTCTTCTTTGCAAGCTGTGTTCTTGATGTGAATTTCCATCGAGCGCACGCGGCTTGCTTTGGAATAGTTTTTGTTTACTGACACCAACACAAATACACAAGAGCTGTTTCAGGGCGATACGCGGAAGCGCATTAGACATGCAGAAATGGCGACTCACATGCATATACTGCGGTCATAGCGAGGTGCGCGGCAGTAGGTCCTGTTGGCGCATCTGCGAAAATCCTAAAAAACATGTATCCTGATACATGTTTTTTAGGTATTTTGGACGAAAATCGAATAGTTAATATCATCTTCCAATACCTAACCTAATCGATAAAAAATAATACCCCATGCTTTTTTTTGCCTAAATTATTTTCTACTTTTTTAGTTTGGTTTTTAAAGCGTGTTTTTCATCCATGAATCTATTTATTTATGTCGAGTCAGAATTTTTGTCCATTGTCTGTTGTCTGGATGTCTGGTCGAGTCGGCACGCAAAAACGGCTGAACGAATTTGGATGAAATTTTGTACACAGATAGTTTATAACCTGGATTAACAGATAGGGTACTTTTGATTCCGGTAGTACGTTCCCGTAGGATATTTTCGGAAACGCGTCCACGCGATCCATACGTCTTTTTCAACCTGAATTGGAGATTAGTGGGAAATACCAGGATTCCCGGAAACGGGAAACAAAAGATATCTGTGTCAAAGAGGACATCTTTTGGACACGTACAAGATAAGACATGCGAAGTGACAAGGGACTAACGATGTGTCAGTACGGGTGTTTGCAAATTGATAAATGTTAGTGAAAGTTGTAAGAATTTGTCGTGTTTTTTCTATTTTATTTCTCGTTTATTTGCCTTGTTTTGTGCTTTCTGAAGTACCCAAAACTTTATATGAATATTCGTCATATCGTCAAAAAGAAAATCTATTAAAAAATATTCTTTAGTTTCGTTCTTTAATATAAATACCAATTTTTGTCGAGTTATTCACACCGGGCGTTAAAATTCTTCCATACAAAGTGAGTCAGTGTCAGTTTTTAGTACCTGAAAAGTCTGCATTTGCTTCATCATCATAATTTGAGCCAAAACAAGTCTACTTCAGGATATAGGCCTCCCCAAGCGTCGCCATATTGATTGGTTCTGTGGTTCTGGCATCCAGTGTTTTCCTGCGGTCTTCGCAAGGTCATCGGCCCACCTTGTAGGGCCTTCCAGCGGTGCGCTTGCTGGAAAGAAGTAAAACTACCTACTCACATCACCAGTTTTACTTAATTGTCTCGATGTAGGTAATAGCTCACGTCAGAGATCACCATACAAGTTTTCACACCGTATTTCAAAAACCAAAAATTCTGCAGAAAGTGAGAACCAAGTTTGGATTGTTGTGATAGTTTATATCGTACTATCTATGAGCTTCATGGAAGTATAGACAGTCACGCATAAATACATAATGCATGCTTGACATGTATGTATAAGTTGTAAAGGAAGTCCTTTAACAGATCAGAAAACTAGACAGGCTGCCAGTGAGTCATTTAATAATAGAAGGTATCGTAATGATTGTCCGCATCCATATAAGGTAAAAAAAAATAAAGTTGCTCCATTTTAGAGCACCCTTCTTTAGTGTGCCAACGTACAGATTTTTTTGGTATAGAGCCTTATTTCGCTGAGCTTTATATTGCCCGGACTTATGCATAAGCTAATTTAGAACTTTAAAAGGCTAGCTCTAAAGCTTCATCCCAAATTCAGATGTAGTCCTATCCAGAACAATGAGGTAGGTATTTTTATAAAATTGCCTCAAGGTCATGCTACTGTGACAAATACTCTAAATTCACTTCACGACCGTTTCAATGTAGGTAATACGTGATATTATTTGGAATTAATTCAAACAACCAAGTAGTTTAAAAATATTCGTTTTATTTTATTATACATACGCGTATGTACAAACTAGTTACAATATTTACATGTCGTTCAATAATAAAACACGTCGTCTACCGCTAAGGAGCCTTAAAAGGCTATCGAGTTTACCAGTACGAGACGGGAGCGGAGTAGGCGGCGTAGGTCAGAGGAGATTCGTAGTAGGCGGGACCGTAGGAGTGAGAATATACTCCGGGGGCAGCAACGGTGCGGGCGGCGTATACGGAAGGGCCAACTACAGTACGGGCACCAGTCGTGTAACCCGTAGTGTACGCAACGGGGTGACCAGTCGAGTATGCAACAGGCGTACCAGCGGTGTAGCCTACAGGCGTACCAGAAGTGTAGGCTACAGGCGTACCAGCGGTGTAAGCCAAATGACCACCAGTGGTGTATGCGACGGGAGCAGACACGGTGCGGGCAGCTACAACAGGAGCAGACGCAGCGTAGACTGCAGGAGCGGCAACAGTACGGGCAGCGTAGTAAGCAGGCGCATTGGCATAGGTACGCGTGGCAACTAAGGTAGGAGCGGCAACGGTCCGGGCGGCAACAACCGCAGGCGCGGCAGCTACAACTGCGGGAGCGGCGGCAACAACAGGGGCAGAGACAACAGCGGCATCTTTACGAACAACAGCGTTGAACCCATTGACGTCATCGGCGGTGTAGTCGACGGTACGCTTGGTACCGTCGGCTTCGAGAAGCGAGTACTGGCCGGACACGGCTCCACCGACGCGGGTTTCCACCTGACTTTTGTAGTCGCCGGTGTTGGGGTCAGCTACATCGTACGCGAAGTGGGTGTAGTCCGTGTCTACTGGCGCCACTGGCACCACTGAGCATTGAGCTGCGGCCACAAGGGCGAGTACTACGACGAACTGTAAGAAAATAATAAACATACTTTAGTATAGGTTCCGAAGCAAATTTCTTTAAAGAAAACAGCCATATTACTGCCAAAACGTTTTAAAATTGCATGGTTGTGAAAGTGTATTTATTTATTAGATATTAGAGCTTAAAATAGACAAGGGTGAAGTTCTAATTCATCGAATCATTTGTTAAGGAAATAAACTGAGTTAGATTTGGAACAATAACAACTAGAAACAACAAGTAGTACTGCAAAAATTTAGGTTAATTTCGATACTCATCATCTGCCTAGCCTTTTCCCAACTACGTTAGGGTCGGCTTCCAGTCTAACCGGATGCAGCTGAATACCTGCATTTTATATGGAGCGACGGCCTATCTGACCTCCACAATCCTGTTACTGAGTATACGATACCCCTTGGTAAGACCGGCTGTCAAACTTTCAGGCTTCTGACGAGCCGTGACGACTGTCAAAGATCAACAAATGACAGCCGGGACCAACGGCTTTTCGAGGCACGGAGGATTTTAGTATGTAAAGATTGTCATCCACGGATAAAGCGCGACAAGCGTAGCTTAACCTTATCGATCGACCCCTGTTGCTATATTACTTAGCTACAAGCCCCCCCTAAGGTAAACTTAGACACTATTGTGCTTTTTTTTGATGATTTTAATTAAAAAAAAACTAAAACAAATGAACTAATTAGAAGTTAAAAAGTAGTGGTAATTTTTCCCTTCCTAATCAATATCACGGATTAAAATTATCTTATTAATCTTCAGACTGGTTTCCACTTCACTAGATAAAATAATATTCACCTTGGCTGCCATTGCGATATACTGAGGATTTCCACTCGAAGACTGGTACTCGCTCAGATCGCTAGGAGCTTTTATATGAGCTTCGAACGCGAGGGCGTGGCTGTCGACTATGATTACTTGTTGGTCTTTAAAAATCATGTGAAGTTCATTTTCTTAGGCGCGTGCGGGTTCTGTAGGTGTCATGTCTTAATATTTAAGAATTATTGCAGCCATTAATCAAGTGATAGATAGTTACTACAAAGTTAAAATTTGTTTTATACGGTTTAAGTTACTTTATTTTACTTTTTGCAAAACAGAGCTTTTCCATATGTGTTAAGTAACGTAGAATAGATTTAACGAAAACTAAAAAAAAACCGTGCACTTACGATTAATTATTTTAGTAAAATAATGCTTCTTTTAAAACGTGAGAGTGTTAATACAATACTGTTTCATGTTTTTCTTATAAGGTAAGTAAGTGCGTGCGTACAATTTTATTATCAATTTATTTATAATATTTAACGCCAGTCATATTTTCAATTGATTCTCATCACTTCAGCCGAAAACTTTCACTGCTAGACAAAGGCCTCGTCGATCCATAGCTGCAATTACCAATTACGACACATTAAATGGTTTTACAATGTCGTTTTTGTCCTACGGAACCCCAAACACGTACGACAAGCGTCTTTATGATGCCGACGGATCCGGAAGGGCAAGGTCACTGATGAGAATTTGTACTGACGTCGAAGAAATGGTCCGCGCATCAAAGGTTGCATCTCAGGGCACGCATCATTGCGTATGTTAATTTGTTTTGGTCGGTTTTTTGTTTTTGTTCGTTGTCAGTTGTTTCTTTTTCGTTCTGATTTTGACTTCCTGGATCGGTTTTTGTTTTAATTTGAGGATGACATATTGTTGAGATAGTTTTTATGAAGAAAATAATGAACATTTAACTGTTTTCATTGCAGTAAAAGTAAACGTGACAGAAAGGAAGTAGGTGATAATGTTAATTTATTAGACATAGCATGTGTCATACGTCTTTGCAAAAAAAAAAAATCTAGTAGAACAGAATTCTTTTAATAAATATTTTATACTATTTAATCGCTTTTGCCAGTGACTTCGCCCGCGTGAACTTCGGAAATTGACGACTATCGTCATATTTCAACCAGTTTATTCAAAATCTTAGCAAATTCTACACTTTAACCTTCCTCATGAATCACTCTGTCTATTGGTGAAAACCGCATGAAAATGCGTTCAGTATTTTCTGTGTTTATCGCGAACAGACAGACAGACGCGGCCGGGGACTTTGTTTTATAATATGTAGTGATACTCGTAGTCGGTTATAATATGCTACTTCGAGACGTTGGAACAGAAAGTTAATTCTCATAGATGTTTTGTACCAAGTATGAAATAAAGTCTAGGTCTGTTTTGTCTCATAGATATATTATTCTTTTAATCTATCAACTGCTGGACTACCTACTTGTATGAATTAAGCTTCCTTTTAAGTAAGACACCTTATTATATTGATTTATATCAAACAGTTAATGTGCTTTTTTTTTCAATCAGTGTAAGCCCCTTTTTAAGGTCATAGAAATTCATTAACTGATCAGCAGCTATCCCTATTAAATGTGTGCATGAAAAATGACGTGGAAACTAGATCTTTATCATTATGCGTTTGCTCTACATTCGCACTCCAAGGCAATCTCCGATGTTTACAATATTTGCATGCAACTTAAACTTGAAGTATAGAAACATGGTAAGATTGCAGCTTAATTTTTATTTATATAGTGATGTTTTTCTTTGTGAATCTTCCTCCTTTATCTTCTTCAGTATTATACTTTATTCTTTACTACTCTGTTTTTGGCATTTTTTATTTTCTCTTTTATTAGACTTAATTCTGCGGTAAGCCTATTGGTATATTGAATTAAAAAATAACTGTGATAACATTTATATAATGATAATATTTTTATTCAGTGTCCATTGAAACTGTATACTAGTGCATGTGTGACCAAAATTTAAAAAAGTGCAATAATTTAACACAAAATGTTAAGTTCTATGTGGTACGAATTTTAAGTTTACTGTTGTACAATTGAATAACAATATTGAACTATCTCATAAAGATACAAGGTTTATTGTTGAATGTTGATTTAACAATTTTGGCAACTATAAATAATAGTGAGATATTTTGGCGTAATGGAAATTTGTAACTTATTTTTTGCAGAAATAAATTCAAAACTAGTCAACCAGGAAATACTTATTGACAAAAATGTAACATTTTAAATGAGTAATATCTCACTAATGTAATTAAGATCGGGTTTATTATCCACCTGGTATTTAGACTTGTATAGTTTATACTTAATGGGTTTTCAATACCATTGATCGGAAAAAATATTGAGTAGGTATTTATTGCATTAATAAACATTATTTTGGGAACATTGTCCTTTTAGTCGTATATTTATGAAGGATTTTCGCAAGGGTATTAAAGTGTTATCGGGTGGTATTATTTAGGTTTTACTTGTTAAGTATAAATATGAGAATTTAATATGAGATTTTAGGAGTTCTTTCCAGAAACCTTTGCTTAAATGGGTGCTCCCAGCAGTTTGTATAGTGAAACACGAACTGCAGGGGTTTCCCACATACAAATAAACAGTGGTATAAAGATACGTGTGAAAAACATAACAAATAGTTGTAGTCGAGAAGTCGGGTGAAAAAAAAAACATAAATCATACTTTGAACGATTTATTTAACTCGATCCACATTTTTTTTACATTTTCAATGACAATTAATTTTATACCACATTTAATTTAGAATTAAGATCAATCTTTGCCATAAGAGATCATCGTTTCGCCCTTAAATTAAAACAACAACAAAAAAAACACAGTCACAAAATAAACAAAAGAAATCAGTTCCAGAAAAACGTAGCCAGGTCATGTATCTATCAATTTATCAGATTTACCATCCCGAATTACTGTTGCTGTAACTTAGTCCATTGGCACCATGAGCTCCATACCCACCTGCTCCAGGGCTTGCGCCATAACCAGCATAGCCGGATGCTCCATAACCGCCATACGTTTGGGGCCAGCCATTAGCGCCATAAGCTCCATTGGCGCCATTCTGGGGCCATGCGTTATTGCCAACATTGGTGGGCCAGGCGTTAGAACCGACATTGGTGGGCCACGCGGCAGGACCAGCATTGCTAGGCCAAGCATTTACACCTGTGCTGCTGGGATAACCACCGGCACCATAGATTCCGTTGGCAGCAGTATTGGTGGGCCATCCATTAGCTCCATAACTTCCACCATCACTGCTGGGCCATCCGGTAGGACCGTATGCACCAGTGGCTGCACTGGCCTGAGGCCAGCCATTGGCACCACCATTGTAGGCTCCGTATCCACTATACGCACCATTGCCAGCGTATGCTGAGTTAGCAGGGTTCCATGCGTTCTGACCGCCATATGCCAAAGGATTGGCACCAGCATATCCTAGACCACCATAGCCCGGGGAAGCAGCTCCATTGTATCCAACGGCAGACGGCGGGTGAACACCAACAGCAGGATCCTTACGTACTACAGCGTTAAAGCCAGTGTGGGGATGAGAAGAATATTCAACAATGCGTTTAGTTCCGTCAGCTTCAAGCAGAGAGTATTGTCCGACAACACTGTCTCCAACTCGCTTTTCATGCTGGTCTTTGATGTCACCGGTGTTAGGATCTGATACTCCGTAAGAGAAGCTAGATGATCCTCCTGAAGTGCTGCAGCGGGCGACAGCTACCAACAGCGCCACGAAAGCGAACTGTTGACATGAAAAGATAAATTATATATAACTTCAATATTAATCAATGTGATAAATAAAATAAAGGTCAATAAATTGTGAACAGAAAATTGTAAAACACTAATAATCAAAGTGGGTAATACAACCAATATAAATGTCAAGTTGATAGGTAATTATTGGACTGTTAAACATTATTAATATCTCTGTTACATGTTATTAAGACACAGAAAATTATTATGAAGTCACTTCTTAATAGAACTGGTTCACAACCAAGTTTACGATGATGTGTTCGCTATTCTCAAAAATAAACTGAATGTGATCAAGAAATGTAGTAATGCGTTTTTAAAAGATGAAATTAACAACATCACACCAAACGGAAAATGAACTTCAGGGAAAATCAAATACAAATTAATTCAAGATACAAAACTTAAGTACACGTAACTACACCATACTATCATTGACAGCACTGCTGACCAGATTCACACGCATTCTATAAATATACCAAAACTTTATCAAAATCTACCAAATGAATGAGAACAGTACCAACTAGTAGCGTTGAGAACATGATAATTTTGTACTAATTAGACAATATTGGGCAACGGCACAAGAATCAAATCACAAAATTTTCCCAAGTTTTTGAGATTATTTAAATTATTAGCCAAATTGTTCTTTGTAGTTCTAGTTTACTCAATTACCTTTGAGAACATTTTTTTGTATTGTTTACACAAATACTGATGAGTTTAGATATTCCATGCCTTTATATAGGCACTTTTTAGAATCCTTAGTAGGTATGTGTGCAATCAGTTTTGCCGGAAACATTTGAGAATTAATGTTGACCTACGATATCATGTATATCTCCTTACTCTGATGTAATTTTAGTTAATGTATGTAGCTGAACGGTATAATGATGGGTATTATGTTTATCTTGCGCTGATAAGACCAAGTTATGGAATAATTTACATACAATTATAAGGATAGGATGATCTTTTATCATTTCTTGTGTTACGTGCTGAAAACGAAGGTTGCTATTGAAATTTTGAGCATTGATTTTGGGAACCAAACAATTGCCTGACACCTCTTTGTTCCTTAGTGGTAGAAGTTATTAGGTCTAGCTTAGGTTATCCAAGAGTTGCAAAGTTAAGATGGTTCACCGTTTTAACTTTGTAACTCTATAAATTACTGTTGCCTTTATGTATTCCTCGAAGAGGTAGACAGAGGTGTAGCTGAACTAGATCCGCTTGTTTAGTTTTATAATGAAGTTTTTTTTTTGAACAACCCGCACCCCTGCACGGCATCGGCCCTTGCGGGCCCCATCAGTTGCTGCTGACATCTCTTTGAGGCGCACGTGGAACACAACGCGCCGTCGACCCGGGCTTGGTCCTTACCGGACAGCGAGCTACCCATTACTCGCCGTCCGCAAGCCCGTGCCTACGGTGGCCGGGAATCAGCCTGGGATTCCCGACGCCCAGGGCGTCTCCTGCGAAGGCCACAGCTGTGAGGGCGCATGTACTGCATCTCCCTCACGGGCGCCGCCTCCCTCTTTGCGAGTATAACTGCTTCGCTGAAGGAGGCGACTGCTAGCCATGCACTTTCGCTCCGTACCATGGCCTGGACCAGGGTCGGACGCGAGAGATTGCCGCCGCCGATCACCTCCACGAGGACACGGCGGTGCTCCGCCCAAGCCGGGCAGACCTCCACCGTATGCTCCACCGTGTCCTCAGGGCGATCTTCGCAATGGAAACACCCGGGCGTTTCCTCCCGCCCTATCCGAAACAGGAACCTCCCGAAACAGCCATGTCCAGTGAGGACCTGTGTCAGGCGAAAGGTGAGGACGCCATGCCGCCTCTCAAGCCACTCCTCAAAGAGGGGACTTACCGCCGCAATCGTGGTGTGCTCAGCACTGGGTTGCGACAATCGCACTTTCCACGTCGCCATGAGATCCTGCCGCAGCTCTGTCCGCCGTGCTGCGATTTCCCGCGGCAGCGGAGTTACGCCCCGGTGTTTGGCCTCGTCGCGCCACTCCCAAGTGTGCGCGAGGACCTTTGCCTCCAGATTCCATGGCGGCAATCCGGCAAGGAGGCCCGCCGCCTCACCGGAGATCGTGCGGTATCCCCGGATGATCCGGATGGCCATGACCCTATGGGCCGCCTTCAACCGGCGTGCTGGTTGGCGCCTCAATGTAGGCGCCCACACCGGTGCCCCATATAGGGCCATGGCCCGCACGACGCCCACGTAGAGCCTCTGGCAGGAGGCGTTTGGCCCCCCTAGATTGGGCAGGAGCCGCTTCAAGGCAGCCCCGGCCCGCTCCAGTCTGGGAGCCAAACGTCGAAGTGCTCCGCGAAGTTCCACCAGCTGTCGAGGACGAGTCCTAGGTACTTCATCGTTGACTCGACGCCGATGTGAACCCCTCCCACCATTATCCGGGAACCCGTCGGTGGCGCATTCCGAGGACCATGAAACCACATGGCCTCGGACTTGTGCAAGGCGTCCTCGAGTCCCAGTTGCCGACTCCTATCCACGTTTATAATAACGTTCACGTTTTTGTTTTGGTCATTTTATAGTTTGCTTCTGATAAATAATTATTTACCTACCAGTAAAAATCCATTGTAACACCAAGTAGTAAGCTGGACAATTTCTTGCACTTATGACACCAAAAAGAACTGTCAAGAAACATCCAAAGTAAACCATTTAAAAGTAAGAAATTGTTCTTGCTTATTTTCACATCTCTCATATCTCTCCATTGGCATTTAAGCCCCTATAATTAAGCTGCTTGTAGTTTTTAAACTTACTCGTAAAAGTTTAAAGATATCATCTTAATTTAGAACAAGCAAATCGACATCTTAACATGTATTTAACTCATCAACGCAAGTGCAAAATTAATTTACATAATAGGTATTTCAGTTCCTAATTAACCTCTGAAAGAGAATCTTTCGAAACTTAAGAACAGATGTGAGCGCAATGATTTCAAACTATGACCCCCAAAACTACAATGCGGAGCCTCTGTGAGAATATAAATATTTGGAACTGACGGTGTTAAATCATTCACAAGCCTAAGTCGAAGAAGAACACATACCATCATGGCAGCTAAGGTAAACAATAATCTAAAAACAAAAGCAAAACATATTTTGATAATAATTGAGTTTTGGGCCTAGTGTTGGTCCTTAAGCAACTCCTGGTTTTATTGAGAACTCAACTTTGCCATAACGACAATGGCGATAATTCTGTCTTTTGACCATTCAAATATTGATTAATTATTTATTGGTAATTAAATCCTCATTTTAATTCCACGCTGCCAGGACTAATCGTTTATAATTTTGTTTATTCCAGTTCATGGTCCTGTCCCTGCTGGTGGCATCAGCCTACGGTAGCGGTGGTTACTCAAGCTTTTCCTACGGTGTGTCAGACCCCAACACCGGTGACGTCAAGGACCAGCACGAAAAACGCGTCGGTGACAGCGTCGTCGGCAAATACTCACTCCTGGAATCCGATGGAACCAAAAGGATTGTAGAGTACGCCGCTAACGCTGCCACTGGATTTAATGCTGTTGTACGCAAGGAGCCTGCTGTTGGTATACATCCGTCTGGACCTCATGCTCCGCTAGGTGGGGCTCATGCACATGGACCAATTGCCCAACCAGGACCTCATGGACCCATTGGTCCCGCTCCTCTCTCTCCTTTGGCTGGAGCTGGTCCCCTTGCCCACCCCGGTGCCTTAGCTCAACCCGGTGCCTTAGCTCAACCCGGAGCGTTTGTCCATCCAGGTGCTCTTGGCCATCCAGGTGCCCTTGCCCACCCTGGTGCTCTTGCCCACCCTGGAGCCTTAGCTCACCCTGGTGCTTACGGACATGCTGGTGCTCTTGGTCATCCTGGAGCCCTTACTCACCATGGTGCTCTTGCCCACCCTGGAGCTCTTGCTCATTCCGGTGCTCTCGGTCATCCCGGTGCTCTCGGTCATTCTGGTGCTTTTGCTCATCCCGGAGGCCTCGGCCATCCTGGTGCTCTCAGCCATCCTGGTGCTCTCGGCCATCCTGGTGCTCTTGGCCACCCTGGTGGTTTCGCTCACCCTGGTGCTCTGGCCCACCCTGGTGCATTTGCTCATCCCGGTGCCAACCGTTACCCTGGTAACCAAGCTTATCCCGGCTACGCTGGCTCCAGCGGTTACGGCAACCCATTGGCTGGTCATCTTGGAAACCGTGGAGCTCCCTCAGTCTCCCATTACTCTCACTCCATTGTTCATAATGCTGCTCGTCCTTACCCTGGACCTTACGCTGGAGCCAACAGCGGTGCCTACGGTGGTGGTTATGGTGGTGCCTACGGCGGATACGGTGCCCATGGACAGAACGGTGCCTACGGATCTCCCTTGGGACATGGAGCTGTGAACCCTCATGGTGGTCTTGCACACAGTTACTCGAACTCTGTTGCTCACCCAGGCCCCCTTGGTCATGGTAATGGCGCGTATGGTGCGCAGGGTCTCGGCGCTGGATTGTCTTGGTGAACAAATGACTGCTACTGATTACGACGAATAAATTATGAATCCTTTATTTTGGTATTTTATTTCTTTTGATTTCCTTATAGTTACTAGTAATATAACACTGTCTTATTGTACAAAGAAGGTTGATTGATGTATTTTGATTAAAAGTATACACTTTGAAATCGATTCTTTTATTCATCGAGTAAATTCAAAATGCAACAATTACTATACATTGAACTTAAAGCGAAACAGACTAATTCAACAGACAAATGTTTTTCTCAGTAATATATTTATGACTCATTACAAAATACTAGACGAACTCTCTCAGAAGACGAGGTTTAACAATGATATAATTAACTTAACGATCCGTATGTGTTTCACAAAGAGCGTGGATTTAAATGATGTGTTTCTTACTAGGGAACTGACCTACTGTTCTTGTTAGATTGTGTTTGTGTTGGAAACAAAGAAATATGAGCATTCATACTGGAGACGACTAAAGGACTAGAGAATGGGCAGCAGCGTTCTCTATGCATTTCACCACCATACTGCGATCGAAAACCCGCCTGCCAAGCGTAGCGATTATGGCAAACTACCTTCTTTTGGGAGAGGCCTATGTCCAGCAGTGGACATCTTTCGGCTGAAATGATGATACTGAGCCATCTTCCTGGGTTATACTTCTAAAATCAAGGTGGTTTACGTGATAAAGAACTTTAGCCATCTTCCTGGGTTATACTTCTAAAATCAAGGTGGTTTACGTGATAAAGAACTTTATGTTCTATTAGTAAACTCCCATAGAAATTAAGTTATAAATATGCCATCTAATAAAAAGTTTAAATTAACTCAAAGACCAAAGCTCAGATTGAAGACTAGATATTTCAAATAACGATAACTTCATTCGTTTCCCATTCCTGCTTATCGTAAAGGTAGTAAACATTTCAACTAACAGTAATGAATTCAACCACTCATATTTTATCTCGATTAGGAAATAAGATATAAACAGTGCTATATAAAATTTTAAATAAGATTAAGTCATCTACTTAAGTGAGCGTAACTTTACAAGTGTTATTTTCATTAGGACCAACATTTGCGTAATAAGCCCATTTCCTACTACGCTACTCGCTACTTAATTTTGGTATATTTCCTAGAAGTTGTTTAGTAATAGTAAAATTATTTAACTAGCACAATGCACCGTCATTCAAGGTGAGCTAGATTTTTGCACTTAGTTTCGGTATTTTACTTGCTCTGTTATTAGACCTATGTACAGATACGGTTAGACCTTCTCGTTGTTAATTTGAGTTATTAACACACAAAGGTTTTATCAGTTTTGAGACGGAGTAACCATTACAGGCAATGTATAAATTCTTTGTGGCTATTGTTTTATGAACATGATTGATAAATGTATCACTTTTTTGTTCACAAAAGCTTTCTTACGTAAATGTGACTGTTGTTCTTGAAATTACATTCAATATATTGGAAAGAAAACAATACAAAAATTAGGTACTTCGAAATATTTTATTTGATCACAGCATCTTTCATTGGAGTTTCACTATAAATAATATTATATTATCATTATTTAGTACAGGTGGGCGCCGTAGAGACCGTGAGCGCCATGAGCGCCGTAGGCGATGGCACCATGAGCCAGGGGAGAGCCATGAGCACCATAGACTCCGGCGCTGTAGGCCAGGGGAGAAGCGTGGGCTCCGTACACTCCAGCGCTGTAGGCAAGGGGAGCGGCGTGCGCACCGTACGCGACGGCGCCATGAGCCAGGGGAGCGGCGACTGCGCCGTAGGTGGATACACCGTGGGAGTAGCCATGGGCTAGGGGAGCGGCGGCGTATCCGTGGGCGAGGGGAGCAGAGTAGGCGACGGGAGCGGAGTAAGCGACTGGCGCGGCGTGGGCGTAGAGAGCGGGGTCTTTACGGACGACGGCGTTGAATCCAGAGTGGGCATCAGCAGCGTAGTCGACGGTACGCTTTGTGCCGTCGGAGTCGAGCAACGAGTATTGGCCGACCACGCTGTCTCCGTGGCGGGTCTCGTGCTGACTCTTGACGTCACCGGTGTGGGGGTCGGACACGCCGTACGAGAAGCTGCTGTAGTCACCGCCGTGAATAGCGCTGCCCTGAGCAGCCGCCACCAGAAGAGCAACAACGACGAACTGAAAATTGATTAGAAAAGTTTTTAAATGATCTTTTCAGGAGAGTTTTTCTTTTGTCTACGATATGGTTTACTGGTTTCTTAAATTAAACTTTACATGAGTGTCGCATAGTTTGATAACATAGTAGACAATATATTTATTGTAAGAGAAAATTGTCTCTTCGATTGTTATGAAATGTTCGAAACAAATAAACCCGAAACGAGATCTGTCAAATGCAGAAAGATAAATATATGAAAGGCTATGTTTAATAATATATGCTTTATGAAAGGGACATAAGAAAATAATTTTCGATTTTAAAAAGATGAATATTCTATAGATGAAAATGAAACTTCCCAATATTGGGGTATTTCTTTTAGATCCTTATTTTTATCCGGAGGTGCATTCTAAGAAAGTCACATGCACAATTTAATTGCTCAGTAACTCTTTTCTATCACTAATTTGTCTGTTAAATAAATATTTGAACTTGTGTATAATCCATTAGATCACGGCTATTAATCAAACATGTGGCCCTACCACACTAAGCCAGAACAAATATTTATAAACTATAACTTTTCAAACTTTTTAAACACAACCATTCTACCACAAAAACGAAACAAAGAAAAATTAAAACAAACCTTAGCTGCCATTTTTAGTTATTATTTGTTACACAAGTAAACTGCGAATGATTAATCAGGGTTACCAATGCTCTTTATATACTATTCCTGTATGACTTGGCCGTACTATTAATAGGAAGTAAGAGACATGCAGCCACTAAGGTCACGCATTTGAGCGTTTTTTGAGTATACATTTCGTCGGTAGCGAGTTATGCGGAACTTGCTTAGTAGGTACTGACCAGTGGGTATTAGTGTTGTCTTGTGGGTTATTTGGGACAAGATCCTGTTTATGGTTTTTAGTTGCAGTTCATAATGAGCATTGTAACAGTATCAATTAAGAATTGAGACGGTAATACAAGATTTCTGGCCATCGGACTCACGATTCTGAATAACTAATGAATGAATCCGAAATCTTGGGAAAGGCTGGGCAGGTCTTGGACTTTGGACTTTAAAGTCCAAAAGTATTCAAAATAAGGTTTGTTTTGGATAAGTTAAGTTATATAATTTAGTAATGGGTAAGTTTGTATTGACTGATTCTTAAGATCTCTGGTTTAGGTTTTTGTAAAAGTGGTTTAGGACACTCCATGATTTTCGGTAGGTTTGAAAACATTGGATTGGATGTAATGGTGTAACATTTTTTGACCAAGATGACTTGTTAGGTTACTAGCTATTAATGATCCGTCTTTCTGATTTTTCTTTGGGATTTAAAGTTTTGACCCTTGATTAACATAGTGTTAAATCTGCTAAGAGGATGGGACAGGTAGGCAGGCTCTCTATTAATTTATTTTCGTTCGGTATACTGACCATGAAATAGAATATGTTTTTTTAGAATCAATTTTGTTCCGTACATTTTAGGGCCTATACTCACTAGTCCTTAGATTACCTTATCATTATCCTTTCGAAGATACGAGTCTTCAAAAGCACCGTGGTGATATATCAAAGTGTACCTACATACTCCAATTCGCAATAATTTTAACTTTCACGAGTCATTAAGGAAAGACTGCGTGTTTTAAAAGACGACCTTCAAATTCACTGCATACTTTAAATGGCTGATGTTTGTTATTTATTTTTATTTTTCAACGGATGTAGTTAGGCCTTCTTCACACATTTGAATAATTAAGGTAATTATAGAGGTCAGATTGTAATTGGGGTTATTATGGCTACAACTGACAGCTATACGTGTGTCTGTTCTATTGATAAAATGTATGGCATTTTGTAGGTGGTCTTAGATGCGAATTATACTTCTACCAATTTTATATTATCTTAAAAATATTCAATGACAGCGAAAACATCAACCACAGTGTATACACCGTGACATTTTAGTCGTCTTACAACGGCAGCCCACTTCATGTATCCAATGACTACTAATCATTTATTAAAAAAAAATGTTATTATTTGACATATGAATAATATTTAAAAAAAAATATCATTCACTAAGACGCATGATACAGTTTTGAACATTCTGTTATGCAGATGGAATGAATGATGAAATGTAATGGTATTATGGTAGGTAGGTAGAAATCTTCTACCGTTTGATACGTAAACATTATTAATAGGGAGGGTGTTTCAAAATTCTAAAGCATTATTTATTTTTCTTAGTATCTATTATCTTAATTAATAGTAAAAAAAAAAATTATCACGCCTGTAGGTATTTTATGTTGGTTACATTTAGTGGACCACTTTTGTAAGACGAATAAAATGTCACGGTGTATAAACAATGAACATTAACATTCTTGGATCGAATTCATACATTTTAGATAATGGACTAGTGTTACCAATTCACTCCAAAATTAAAGGTCTATTCTATTCTATTTTTTATTATGGCAAGCAAAGCCGATGTTGACTATTCTGCCAATATCTAAAGTGAATTGGAAAAGCATGCATGTGTTATTAAAAAAAAAAACAAACAAAAATAAAAACGAAATAAGAAGAACGATCTTTGATGATACAGTTGGGCTTAATGTTGATCTTGTGGGGTTAGAATGAAAGGTTAGCCTAGGAAAAAATTAGGCATCTAACTGTCAAACACCTAGATTTGCCGTACCTAAATGATTCTGGGCTAGTTTCTGGAATTACCGTAACAAAACATTGCAAATGACATTTACTTTAAGGCTCGGTATGAATATTTTTATAGGTATTGGACAACATTGCGCATATAGCGGCAACAAATAAGGACGGAACAGCGATGCGTTTGATGTAAGTTGAATCCATTCGATTCAACTTACATCAATCGCATCGAATGACCACCAAAATAAAAATAATTTTGCAGTCTAAATTAAATAAGGTATTTCTTTAGCTGTTTGAATTCCCTTTATTATCATAACATGAAATATAAAAGTTAACGTCAAAATTTTTGAGAATTATGCGACAATAAATAGCTATTGAACTCTGTTTTACGCTTGTTATTTAACTTTTTTCTTGCTTGTAACATGTACCGACACGACTAACTGTGCGATAAAAAATGAACGTTTTACGGTGTACTCTGTTTGGGCAGCGCCTTAAGATCGAAGCACAATTCGAGCGGTGAGAATCGACAATTACTTATAATTCCAAAATTATTGTAGTCGACCGCGCAGGGCACGATGGTAACAATAGCACAGTGGTAACAATAGCAAAAAGTACGAATGACTACGCCCTCACTGCTAAGACCAAATTTACTGTACTATAGCTAAAGCTAGAAATAATAAGCAAAGGTAGATAACATTTCTTTGGCAACTGTTCGTGAAGCACAAAATAAAAATGAAATAAAAAGTGAAAATAATGTTCATTTGTTTTATTTCTCTATGTATATTTATTCATAGTAACAAAAGATGCGATTAAGCTGTGAACTACATCGATTTGCAGCTGATTTTCTAATACTTGACTGATTTTGTCAGTAACTTGTTAAACGAAATCGAGCTCATGACACTCATGGGCTGTAGTTGAAATTCTGTATCAGGTAGTACCAAGCTGATGCACAAGCATCATTTTTTTTTTAATTTGTATTTATTCTAATAAACCCATTTTATTTCTTTCTATATTATAATTTGACTAGCTTTTGCCCACGTGGATGTCGGTTATCGCGTAAAAAGTAGCCTATGTCCTTCTTCATATCCCTACCAAATTTCGTGACGATCGGTTCAGCGGTTTAGGCGTGAAAGCGTGACAGACAGAGAGACAGACAGAGTTACTTTCCAATTTTTATTATAAATAGGGAAGTAGGGATAAGTCCTAATACGGATTCTTGAGATACCACGTAAGGGCATTGTGTTTTGAGTTTGATTTAAATCCTCTGCATTCCAACTCCATTTTTTTTGCTCCGTCCACCTTCTTAGTGCTTTTGTTGTGTCGTGGGTTGTCTAGGAGTCGCAGGTTTCAAACCTTGCCAGGCGCTTTACTTTGTGTAAATTATTTCATCGCCACTGCTCTCAAAACGGTGAAGGAAAACATCGTGAGGAACCAACCAACCGTTTCTAACCAAAAGTTCAAAGACATGTGACATCTATCAACCCGCGCTCGGCTCGCGTTGTTTAAGGCGGAGATTTCTGGAAAACGCTCAAAAAGGTTTTTTAAAGCTGTGTATCACTTTAACCGTAAATAATTTTGGAAGCAAAAAAATATACGATATATTCAAGTCTTTTTTGCATACAGTGATGGAACTCAAAACATAATGAAACATACTTTAATGCATCAAAAAAATCATCAAAGTCACCTCTTAATTATATTTAAAATCAGTTTATCCCTTCAATAACAGTAATTATAAACATAATTAAAAATTTACCATAAAATTCCAAATGCCAAACTGCATCTAGTAATGGATTATTTATTATTAAATCGTTCATATCTAATTTTATACGATTTTACTTGCATTTTTACGACATACGCTTGCTCATTTGTTATTCGAATTTATTACAATAGATTTTAACCCGTAACAGATTGCAATAAAAACTATAATTGCTCATAACGATAATATTTAAAGTTATCAGGGCCTTAAGGCCCATATGTGTTGTATTGAATTGCACAAAAGTGCGTTCAGGCCTAAATGATTATTTCATGGTTCAGAAGGCCCAGACAGGTGGCAGTCGCTTTCACAGCATTGCGTGTTTCTATTGCACCTTTCAATGATATTTACATTCGTAAAATACAGATTGTATAACGAAAACCGAATGAAAAAAGAATACTGAAAAAGTGTTTATTCACAGAATTTTTTTTTTGGAGGATACATTTACCTCCGCCAAACTGCATAGCAGTTTGTTGGCAGACGTTGCTGTAGTTTTTTACATAGCTAATTATTAACATATTTTTTTAATACTAACACTATTTCGCCTAACTACTCTTGCATTCCTTAAATTTAAAACAAATATACTTTTTAAAATTATTCTCTACAGTGAGGCTTTCACAATATATTTAGCATTACATTATTAACATTTTAATTATTTCCGACACTGGTTATTACCATCACTGCTTATATCGAGATTCATTGTTCAGCTAAGGAAAGTCGTTTTTGTTAAAGGAATATTTTCGTGTCGGTCGCCTTTGGATTTGTGTCCAATTAATAAAGAAAACTAAAGTTTTAAAGAAGTCACAGATTTTTCATTACGCGCCTTTAAGAGTAATCTACACCGTGACATTTTAGTCGTCTTACAACGGAAGCCCACTTCATGTATCTAATGACTACTAATCATTTATTAAAAAAAAAAAATAATTGAACATATGCATAAGTAAGTAATTTAAAAAATTTAAATATCATTCATTAAGACGCATGACGTAGTTTGAAACACCCTGTTGCATGCGATGTTATGTCGTAACCATTATTAACAGGGAGGGTGTTTCATAATTCTAAAGCGTTTTTTATTTTCCTTTGTACCTATTATCTTAATGAATTGTAACAATGTTTTAATCGCGCCTGTAGGTATTTCATGACGGATACAATGAGAGGTGACGACTTAAATGTCACGGTGTATAAGGTTTAGATTGCCCCAAACAGCATCATACTTGAGTAAAATGTTCCACTTCAAAGAGATTTTTTCAGTCTGGCTTCATTAATCATGTTTGTACTATGGTCCATCATAAAAATGTGTTGGAATATGAAAACATAAAAAAACAACAACAAAGTAGTTCTTCAAACTGTTTTATTTCATCACAGCGTCGTTCATTGGTGTTTCAGAATAAATAACATTATTTCTAAGAATTATTTAGTACAGGTGAGCGTCGTAGAGACCATGAGCGCCATGAGCGCCGTAGGCGATGGCACCGTGAGCCAGGGGAGAGGCATGAGCACCGTAGACTCCGGCGTTGTAGGCCAGGGGAGAGGCGTGGGCGCCGTACACTCCAGCGCTGTAGGCAAGGGGAGCGGCGTGCGCACCGTACGCGATGGCACCATGAGCCAGGGGAGCGGCGACCGCGCCGTAGGTGGATACACCGTGGGAGTAGCCATGGGCTAGGGGAGCGGCGACCGCGCCGTAGGTGGATACACCGTGGGAGTAGCCATGGGCCAGGGGAGCGGCGGCGTATCCGTGGGCGAGGGGAGTGGAGTAGGCTACGGGAGCGGAGTAGGCGATGGGAGCGGAGTGAGCGACAACGGGAGCGGCGTGAGCGTAGAGAGCGGGGTCTTTGCGGACGACGGCGTTGAATCCAGAGTGAGCATCAGCGGCGTAGTCGACGGTGCGCTTTGTGCCATCGGAGTCGAGCAGGGAGTACTGGCCGACCACGCTGTCTCCGTGGCGGGTCTCGTGCTGGCTCTTGACGTCACCGGTGTGGGGGTCGGACACGCCGTATGAGAAGCTGCTGTAGTCACCGCCGTGGATGGCGCTGCCCTGAGCAGCCGCCACCAGAAGAGCAACGATCACGAACTGAAAACAGAAGGGTGCTTGTTAGAAATTGTTTTCTTAAATAAAACAGATGATTTTTTCCATCGATTTTATTAAGCCGAGTTCAAGAGATTAAAAAAGCCTTTTTTATGTTTTCAATTATATTATTCTCAATGAGCATGCACCGAATGCTTAAAAAACCGGCTTCTTTTTAATATTATACAACTTTTATCACACATCACAAAACTTTTTTTCACTTCATCCAATTTCACATTCAAATAATTTGAATTTAAAACAAACCTTAGATGCCATTTTGTTTAGTTACTGTTTGTTTCACAAGCGTACTGCGAATGATAAATCAGGGTTACCAATTCTCTTTATATACTGTTATTACTTGACCGTTTCTTTGGTTTTGATAGGAAGTACGACGGCCATGGAAGGTCACTGGTCGAATTGAATCCTGGTATGCAGTGTGGGTAATGTTAAATTAAATGTTTTGTCTACCAATTGCACCTTATGAATGTTTTCTTCGTATATCTTAAGTAATTTTATTATGCATTGTCTTTGGGAAATTCTTTTATTAGGGATTCAATCATCGACCCCATTCTCAATACAAATGTCGTCGCGTTTCTGTTATTCGTACTTTATTATTATTGCACCTATTAATAATAATTTATTTTCCTTTATTTCACAAAATAGACATATAAATTACATTTTTAAATATTAGTATAAAAATATAGAAACAAAAAATTTAAATTATTTTGAAATAGATAATGTAATTTAATATCTATTTCAAATTTAATTTGGTAAGGTAAGGTGTATGTGTAAAAACTTGCCCGAAATAAGTGTTTTTTTTTTCATACGGTGTTCTTCTTTTAACTTAGTTACTGCCCTAAAAATACCTGCAAAACATAATTATGAAGCATAGCATAATCAGCCTATAACTTTTTGTTTGCTGATACCAAGGTCCACCCTCTGTGAGGAGTGGGCCACGCTTGTTTCTGGATGGCAGATGTCTTTTATCTTATTTTTTTGTTCTAGGATATGCTGGATAAAATACTATTTGTATAACATGTAAAAGTGTGAGATGCAAAACTAATTCACGTACCTACCTATAGGAATCGAAAGTGTGACTCTTAAAGATCAGTTATATTATTTTTCATTGGCACAGCGATTGCTGATGATTGTCAGTTACAGGATATTAATAAAAAAAACTATTTCCATTAAAAAACAACCGACCTCCGGAAAAACACTACAAAGTGAAAAATAACTGTAATTTCGGCAGTCGGTGACTTTGGACATGTAGTTTATTTTTTTCTCACCGCCTTCCGAAATTAAAGTTTCTCTTCACTCTGTAGTGTTTTTCCGGAAGTCGGTTGTTTTTTTATTTAGAAAATGTTTTTATTTTTCACTTTTTAGTTAAAGTACCTACCCCCACACCAATTCGAAATTTCATCATCCTCGGGGTCAAAACAATGCATATTTATCCGATAGCAGCAGTCGCGGTTGATTTGCTGTCATTTTTTGAAGTGTTCCGTTGTCTGTCTCCGAAACTCATCAACAGATCTGTTTTAAATTTAAATAGGATCATTTCGAAATAAACCTCTTTCGAACAAAGAAATAATTTTGCAAATCCGTCTTAAATGACGGACTTATGCCCGAACATACATAAACAAAAAATACATACAACGTGTAACGGAAAGTGTTTATACACCAAGGGTTTTACATACCAAGGGCACGGCTTCTTTGGATGATTTTTAATCCTATCCCTACATGTTCGGAAGTTATGATAATTTTGAGTTCATTGATACCAGTTACCGCACTTTTCAAATTGAAATAAATACATCACTCGGAAGAGAATTATCGTGATATTCGCAAGTAAAGTGGAAAGTTATTGACCTACGTAGTACGGTGACACGTTTGTTATGATTTGAATTTAAGAAACATATGAAACCGAAAATTTGGTATCAATTCTTAGAGTATTTTATTTTGAGCTGCATTCTATACCAGCTGTTATCTTTATAGTGCTTAAGGATAGTAATAGGGTTT
The DNA here is from genome assembly GCA_949091785.1 of Polymixis lichenea. NCBI lineage: Eukaryota > Metazoa > Arthropoda > Insecta > Lepidoptera > Noctuidae > Polymixis > Polymixis lichenea. The sequence goes on from OX420937.1 coordinate 4,496,216, forward strand.
CTGTTACATCCTGTTTATAAACATGTCGAATTGATAACCTCCTCTTTCTCCTTTTTGAAGTTGGTTAAAAAGAATACAAGCCTATAATTTATTGCCACTTCTCATATTGAGAAGGCACGAGCATTCATCAAGACGGGTTGGCGATTTTCCTTCACCGGTGTCGGTAGTGTTGAAAATAAACTCAGCAAGAACATATGAATTAAATTAAGTCAGTACAGTTTAATAGATTGTAATAAATAAATAAGTAATTTTTATTATGGTTCTCTAACGTTACCGTTAAACCCTTCAAGATTTTCTAAGTTACATAAAAACGGACGGACGTATAGAATAGCACCATTCCATTTCTTCCCGTGTGTGTCGTAGAAGGCGACTAAGGGACTTATTAGAGAATGGGCAGCAGCGTTCTCCACATTACATTTTACCACCATACTGCGATCGCCAACCCGCCTGCCAACCGTGGCGATTATGGCAAAACTCCCCTTTTGGGGGAGGCTTATGTCCAGCAGTGGACGTCTTTCGGCTGAAATGATGAATGGTGATCTGAAAATATTGTGTTTGATTCAATTAAGTACTTGTTGGTTGTTATTTATTGAGTAGATACTTATTTAGAACAGCAGTGTCACTTACATTTCCAATAAACTAACATCTAATATCGGCATTTCAGTAGCCGTGCAAAAAACAAGTATGCATGACATTGAAATATCATAATATTTTTTCTTCTTGTTTCTAATTTTCATAAATGAGAGACAAGAAAAAATAGTAAAAAGTGTGTCCAATAAAGCTTAATCCAGAACATTACAAAAACTAAACAATTTGAGCTATATACCTAAGCGTACATTGTGAGCACTGTTTATATAGGGAACGTCTGTATAAAACGAAACTGATAGAGTAAATCTTAGATTTGTACCAATACGCCTAACTATTCGACAAAAAACTGAGTGATTTACGGTCTCCTACGGTGGGATAGCACCTTAAGATTGAAAGCACGATTTTAGCGTCGACAATTGCGACTTATATTACCAAAATCATGGCTTGTCTTGCATGCCGCTTTGTTTTTACAGTCAACGCAGCTATGGTAACAATAACAATAGGTACAAATTTCACCCTTACTCCTAAGACATAATGACTATTAATAGCTAAAGCTAGAAATAGAAAGCAAAAGTAACATTTATTTGGCAACTGCTCGTGAAACACTGCAGTGAAAATAATGTTTATTTGTTTTTATACTCTTTGTATACATAAAAAAAAAACATGCGATTAAGCTGTGAACTACATCGATTTGTAGCTGATTCTAATACCTACCTGCACCCTAATTGCTAATCCATTATTTATTAGTCTGCTTAGCAACGGTAACAACGCCATGAAGGTTGTGGAACTGTAAATATGGAAGCAATTCCTACTGATAGTCATTTTCATAATTCGAGCGCAGGGCATTCGTGGGCTGCAGCTGAAAATTTGCATCAGGTAGTACCTAGTGTTACCATCTGACATTATGCTGAGCTGACGCAAATTCATTGAAAAAATAATAATTTAAGGTGCTTTATATAAATAACGAAAGGAAGTTATATTATAATTTGATAAGTCATATCACGGATTATCGAGATACCACGACAAGTGATTTTGTATTGTGTGTCTCATTTAGATCCCTTGAATTCCATACCTATCGCGTAAGCTTTTGAATTACTTCGAACTGTCCAGTGTCATTTTTCTTTACCCACTTCCTTAGTGCTTTTGTTGGGGTTTTGTCGTGGGTTGTCATGTGTGTTGTATTGAATTGCACAAAGATGCGTTCAGGCCTTAATAATTATTTTATGGACACGAGGGTCCAGACAAGTGGCAATCGCTTTCAAAGCGTTTTGTATTTCTACTGCACTTTTCAACGAGATTGTCATATGCCATTCGGTAGCTTATGTCAGTGCCTTATCTACATTTTACTTATTTCCGACACTGGAATTTAACATAATTGCTTACATCGAGGTTCATTGTCCAGCTAAGGAAAGTCGTTTTTGCTAACAGAATATTTTTGTATCGGTCGCTTTTGAATTTGTGTCCAATTAATGGTATCAAGGTAACGGTCGCATAAAGACTTATCATGTTTATTTTCATTCACAAAATGCAATTAAACTAAATTCCTTTCTGTGATAAATTCAATCAGGAAAGGTTTTTTAATTGAATACCTTTACGAGTTACTTATAAGGTTTAGATTAACCCATCCATCTATCTAGGGACGAGAAGTACTCGGACCGGGTACTTGAGTAATATGTTCCACTAAGAAAAGGTTTCTTCAGTCTGGCTTTATTAATCATGTTTGTACTATGGTCCATCGTAAAAATGTTTTGGAATATGAAAACAAAAGAAAACAAGAAAAGTAGTTCTTCAAACTATTTTATTTCATCGCAGCGTCGTTCATTGGTGTTTCAGAATAAATAACATTATTTCTAAGCATCATTTAGTACAGGTGGGCGCCGTAGAGACCGTGTGCGCCATGAGCGCCGTAGGCGATGGCACCATGAGCCAGGGGAGAGGCATGAGCTCCGTAGACTCCGGCGCTGTAGGCCAGGGGAGAAGCGTGGGCGCCGTACACTCCAGCGCTGTAGGCAAGGGGAGCGGCGTGCGCACCGTACGCGACGGCGCCATGAGCCAGGGGAGCGGCGACCGCACCGTAGGTGGAAACTCCTTGGGAATAGCCATGGGCCAGGGGAGCGGCTACCGCGCCGTAGGTGGATACACCGTGGGAGTAGCCATGGGCCAGGGGTGCGGCGGCGTATCCGTGGGCGAGGGGAGCGGAGTAGGCGACGGGAGCGGAGTAGGCGATGGGAGCGGAGTGGGCGACAACGGGAGCGGCGTGAGCGTAGAGAACGGGGTCTTTGCGGACGACGGCGTTGAATCCAGAGTGAGCGTCAGCGGCGTAGTCGACGGTGCGCTTTGTGCCGTCGGAGTCGAGCAGCGAATACTGGCCGACCACGTTGTCTCCGTGACGGGTCTCGTGCTGGCTCTTGACGTCACCGGTGTGGGGGTCGGACACGCCGTACGAGAAGCTGCTGTAGTCACCGCCGTGGATGGCGCTGCCCTGAGCAGCCGCCACCAGAAGAGCGACAATCACGAACTGAAAACAGAAAGATGCTCATTAGAATTTTTGCATACTTTCACAGATAGATTAGCTATATCCAGCCGTTGTCTTTAATAAGTCAGAAGATTAGAGTTGAGCTCAAGACATTAAGAAGTGTAATGGATATTTTCTGGATGTTTTGTTTTTAATCTTTCACACTTCCCGTGACCCAAGGGCTGGTTTCTACCTTGGCCAGTGGCTAAGCATTGCCATACAACGTGAAGTTTAGTTAAGTTAGGATTATATTTGTTTTTTATTATTAAGACCTTAATGTACATATTTCATGCAAATAAATTAATTATATCTTGCATAATAGTTTCAATTATTTAATGAGCATGCGCTGAATCACAATGAGCTTGCACCAAATGCTTATAAAATTAGCTTCTTTTTATTACTACACAACTTCTATCACAAAACTTTTGTCCACTTCGTCCATTTTCACAACCAAATAATTCAAAACTAAAACAAACCTTAGATGCCATTATGTTTAGATATTGTTTGTTTCACAAGCGTACTGCGAATGATAAATCAGGGTTACCAATTCTCTTTAAATACTGTTCTTACTTGACCGTTTCTTTGGTTTTGATAGGAAGTACGGCGGCCATGGAAGGTCACTGGTCGAATTTAATCCTGGTATGCAGTGTGCGTAATTTTTAAATTATATATTGTGTCTTACAATTGCACCTCATCAATTAGGTACCTACGTGATAAAGAATTATGCATTATCTTTGAGAAATCCTCTTAAGGCGGAGATTTCTGGAAAACGCTCAAAAAGGTGGTTTTTTAAACGGTTTTTTATTTAAACGGTTTTTTAATTTAAACGGTTTTTTTTTTTTTTTTTTTTTTTTATTTTTTTTTTTTTTTTTTTTTTTTTTTTTATATTTTTATTATTATTTTTTTATTTTTTTATTTTTTATATTTAGCTCACCCCGTTTGTTTTATTTATTATTCTTGGGTCAAATTTAATAATTCAAATTTCACCCTCTTCCTGTCAACCGATTAATCTGAAATTTTGTATACACTTTGGATTTTGGTGACAATACAATTATATTTATTCATTATCATTATAAATTCAAGATGGCCGCCGCTACAAAATGGCGGATAATTTATGTTTTATTAATCCCATCAATATGGGTATCAAATGAAAGGGCTCAACAAGCAGAATACAATATACTATAAAAAATTGAAATACAAGATGGCGGCCGCTACAAAATGGCGGATAACGTAGGTTTTATCGATCCCATCAATATGGGTATCAAATGAAAGTGATCAACCAGTATAATACAATGTACTATATAAAATTAAAATCCAAGATGGCGGCCTCTACAAAATGGCGGATAACTTAGGTTTTATCAATCCCATCAACATGGGTATCAAATGAAAGGTCTCAACAAGTAGAATACAATTTACTATGCAAAATTGAAATCTAAGATGGCCGCCGCTACCAAATGGCTGATAACAATTTTTTATCAATCCCACCAATATGGGTATCAAATAAAAGGGCTTGACAAGAAGAATACAGTGCACTATACAACCTCAATATTTAAGATGGGCGCAGCCACCAAATGGCGTATAATAATAAGATTTAAATTTAGAAATTGAGTCTGTAATTTAGGTATCTGATTAATCCAGCCTGAATCCACCACCCAAGTCAAGATTTTGTATCGTGTTGAGGACTGTGTGGCGTTAGGGTGGCTAAAAATGATACGTCGTTAGCGGTACACCACCCAAGTTAAGGTGAAAGGTTAAAACGCGCCGAGAACTGTATGGCATTAGGGTGGATAAAAATGATATGTCGTTAGCGTTTTCCCCTCAAGACTCAGGCGCATCTTGTTGTACATAGCCTTGCCCCTTTATTGGACCTCTGGGGGGGTCGACCGTTTAAATGTCCATTACTCGTGGGAACAAAATGGTAAAAAAAAATATAAAAAATACAAACACAAATAAAACAGAAACTGCAACACAACGTAAACGAAGGCTTCAAAAAGCGAAAGAAAAGTATAAAGCAAAACGAGCTAAAGAAAGTGAAGGTGATAGAAATAGTCGATTACAGAAACGACGGGAACAATTAGCGTCAAAAACACCTGAGCAATATGAGGCCAGGTTAAAAAAGCAACGTCAACCTTGCAATAATGAAGCACTAAATGAATTAAACAGAATGCGAAATAAAAACTAAAAACTAGAAAATAAAAAAATAGGTAAAAAAACTTTTTCAGTTAAACGGTTTTATGTTAAACATACATTGCATTGTTTAAGATAAATGTACTAAAAACCAAAAAATAATAAAATAGATACAGTCGTGGGAATTATAAACATATGCATAGACTAGACTAAAATAAAACCGTGGGGCACGTCAATTGTCTACAAATTATCGACTTAATGTGTGATAGAAGAATCGCTTAATTCGTCGTTAAAATAGGCAGTTGGCCCGCAGACGGTGAGGAAATTACTTACTATTTTCTTGCTCATGGAAATTCCAATAGTTATACACTCCATGTAAATAAAAGAGATGTTTCAACTAGTTTATCGTTGGACATTCACACTGCTGGCTGGCGAGGAATCGTTTCACTGCTCGTAGTTTGTCTTTAATCGACAAAACATATGATAAAAGTACTACTCGCTCACCACTATGAAACCCTAAAACTCGCTTATAATCGAGCTTGCTAGCTTGTTTCCACATTCTAGCCCTACTTATCACACGTCCATCGTTGTCGGTTGAACAACTGCCTAATTATAGTGTAACATTACAAAACAAACATTTTAATCAACGATTGTAGACAATTGACGTGCCCCACGGTTTTATTTTAGTCTAGTCTATGCATATGTTTATAATTCCCACGACTGTATCTATTTTATTATTTTTTGGTTTTTAGTACATTTATCTTAAACAATGCAATGTATGTTTAACATAAAACCGTTTAACTGAAAAAGTTTTTTTACCTATTTTTTTATTAAAGTTGTGTATCTCTTTGAACGTAAATAATTTTGAAAGAAAAAAATATGTGATATATTCAAGTATCTTTTGCATACAGTGGTGGAACTCAAAACATAATTTTTTTTTTTTTTTTTTTTTTTTTTTGGGTGGGAAATCATCAAATAACTTCTCCCGCTCTGGGTGGAGCGGGAGGGCGTGTCAGACTTTTACTGACTAAAACCCACCCGTGTTCCCTCAGTTGCCTGTGTGCCAGGGGCGGCGGTATCTCTTTCGAACAACCCGCACCCCCGGCAGGCATCGACCCTTGCGGGCCCCTCTGTTGCTGCTGACATCTCTTTGAGGCGCGCGTGGAACACAACGCGCCGTCGACCCGGGCTTGGTCCTTACCGGACAGCGAGGTACCCATTACTCGCCGTCCGCAAGCCCGTGCCTACGGTGGCCGGGAATCAGCCTGGGATTCCCGACGCCCAGGGCGTCTCCTGCGAAGGCCACGGCTGTGAGGGCGCATGTACTGCATCTCCCTCACGTGCGCCGCCTCCCTCTTTGCGAGCATAACTGCTTCGCTGAAGGAGGCGACTGCCAGCCATGCCCTCTCGCTCCGTACCATGGCCTGGACCAGGGTCGGACGCGAGAGATCGCCGCCGCCGATCACCTCCACGAGGACACGGCGTTGCTCCGCCCAACCTGGGCAGACCTCCACCGTATGCTCCACCGTGTCCTCTGGGCGATCTTCGCAATGGAAACACCCGGGCGTTTCCTCCCGCCCTATCCGAAACAGGAACCTCCCGAAACAGCCATGTCCGGTGAGGACCTGTGTCAGGCGGAAGGTGAGGACGCCATGCCGCCTCTCAAACCACTCCTCAAAGAGGGGACTTACCGCCGCAATCGTGGCGTGCCCAGCACTGGGTTGCGACAATCGCACTTTCCACGTCGCCATGAGATCCTGCCGGAGCTCTGTCCGCCGTGCCGCGACTTCCCGCGGCAGCGGAGTTACGCCCCGGCGTTTGGCCTCCTCGCGCCACTCCCAAGTGAGCGCGAGGACGTTTGCCTCCAGATCCCATGGCGGTAATCCGGCAAGGAGGCCCGCCGCCTCACCGGAGATCGTGCGGTATCCCCGGATCATCCGGATGGCCATGACCCTATGGGCCGCCTTCAACCGGCGTGCTGGTTGGCGCCTCAATGTAGGCGCCCACACCGGCGCCCCGTATAGGGCCATGGCCCGCACGACCCCCGCGTAGAGCCTCCGGCAGGAGGCGTTTGGCCCCCCTAGATTGGGCAGGAGCCGCTTCAAGGCAGCCCCGGCCCGCTCCAGTCTGGGAGCCAAACGTCGGAAATGTTCCCCGAAGTTCCACCGGCTGTCGAGGACGAGTCCTAGGTACTTCATCGTCGACTCGACGCCGATGTGAACCCCTCCCACCGTTATCTGGGAACCCGTCAGTGGCGCATTCCGAAGACCATGAAACCACATGGCCTCGGATTTGTGCAAGGCCACCTCGAGTCCCAGTTGCCGGATCCTATCGACGATTGTCGCAACTCCGTGTGTCGCTAAGTCGGCCGCCGCCTGATACGACCTCCCTTGCGCCAGGACCAGCGTGTCGTCAGCGTAGCAAACTACGCTGACGCCACTAGGGAGGTCGGCGCGCAGCACCCAGTCGTATCCGATGTCCCACAGATGCGGCCCCAGGACCGATCCCTGTGGGACACCGCACGACATCTCTCGCCGGTTCCACTCTCCTAGGTGACCGGGGTAGATGACGGCCCTGTCCGTCAAGTAGGCCTCGACCACACGACAGAGGTAGGTCGGCATCCGGTGATACCGGAGTGCCTCCCTTATGCAACTCCAGGGCAGGGTGTTGAAGGCATTGGCGATGTCCAGAGACACCGCCAAGACGACCCCACCCCGGGCCACAGCATCCCCCGTCGTGAGGGCTCGCACGCGCATGATGGCGTCCACCGTGGAGCGCCCCCTGCGGAAACCGAACTGGCTCTCCGCCAAATCCGGCCCCACCCGCACCAGCCGCCCGACGAGGCGGTCTGCAATGACTCTTTCAAAGAGCTTGCCCACCTCGTCGAGCAGCACGATGGGCCGGTAAGCGGACGGAGAGTCCGCGGGGCGCCCCTGCTTCTTGATGAGGACCAGTTTCCCCGTCTTCCAGTGACGTGGGAACTGGCCCTCCTCCAAGCATGCGCTTAGGAGCCCTCTTAGTCGAGGCCCGAGAGCCTCCAAGGCCAGGACCCAGGCTTTTCCAGGCAAGCCGTCGGGTCCTGGGGCGGTATTCTTGGCATTCAGCCTACGTACCGCCACTCTCAATTCTACCTCGGTCACCTCTGGAGCATCGTCGTCGTCGTCGGTGTGGTCTGCGTCGGGCACCGCAGGTGGCGGAGCCATGGCCGGGGGAGCATGCTCCCCTCGCGAGGGAAACAGAGCGCTCACCACGTCCTGCACGAGCTGAGGCCGGAGACTCTGGGTCAGCGGGGGAGCCCACGGGCGGATTTTCTCCCGCACCGTTTTGTAGGGGCGTCCCCACGGGTCTCTGTTCAGAGTCTCCAGCGACTCCTCGCGGGCCAGTGACCTGGCCCGCAGGATCTCCGCTCGGAGGGCGGTCTTCGCCACTCTGTACCCCTCGTATAGCTCCGCCTGAATGGCTTCCGTATCCGGAGGGCGGATACGGAGCCTGCGGTGCCTGGTGTACCGATGCCGCGCAGCAACGCATGCCTCGCGCAGAGCTGTGAGCTCCGGCGACCACCAGTACACCTGGCGAGAAGCACGTCCTGGCTGGACCCGGGGCATTGCCACGTCGCATACCTCGGACATGGCCTCCCGGAACCACTCCGCCTCGTCGTTGATGTCGGCAGGCCTGTCCGGTGGTGACACCCAGGCCTGCACGATCGAGGCTTCCAGGAGGAGCTCCCGGTCCAGCCGCTTCAGCGCCCACCGCGGACCACACGGGGCCTGTTGGACCGGCGCGCTCGAGGCCTGGGCGGAGACGTCAAACCGGATATACCGGTGGTCGGAATACGTCTCCACCCCCTCCATGACGCGCCAGTCGACGACACGCGGTGACAGAGCGGGGCTGGCGAACGAAATGTCCACCACCGACTCACCCCGCATCCGCACACACGTGGCGACAGAACCCCGGTTTAGGACGACCAGGCCCACCTCTAGAGCCCAGTCCTCCACCATCCTACCCCGCACATCCGTCAACCGGGAACCCCAAGCCAAGTTCTTGGCATTGAAGTCCCCGAGGACGAGCACGGGGAGGGAACGAAACCCGACGACGACGTCTCTCAACTCCTCAAGGGAGTTGTGGAACTCGGCGAGAGTTCGGCTCGGGGAGAAGTACACCCCTACCACTGCAATCTCCCCGAACCGTGCTGCTACGCAACCCCTTCCTCTCTGGATACCCTCGAGAGCCGGGGTGCCGGCGGCGGCCGACGAAATTATGGTCACTGAGCCGCTCAGGTCCTCCACCCAGTAATCCCTGGGCGGGACAAAGTACGGCTCAGCGACCACGGCGATGTTAATCGACCACTGCGCCATGCTCTGGAGCAACAGATCCTGAGCGGTGGCGCAGTGGTTGATGTTCGCCTGGAGGAGGCGAAATGGAGCCGTTATTGGCATTCCATTTCAGCCCCCTCCGGAGCCCCCTGAGAGGGCCCTGCCGCGGTGGTAGCGGCGGCGACGGCGATTGTAGGGGCGGCAGCGGCGGCGGCGGTGGCGGCAGCTACGGCGGTGACGGCGGTGGCGGAGGGCTTGCCCCTGCCCCGGCTCCTGGTTTCGGCGGGTGGAGCGCAGGCCTTGCTCCCAGCCTGGTGTTCGGCTGGCTTGCCAGCTGCCGCACATACATAACAGTGCGGCGTGGCGTTGCACGAGCCAGCCTTGTGACCGGGCTGACCGCAGCGGAAGCAGTGTCCGCTGCGGTCCACCTCCGAGGTGCATTGAACACCCACGTGATGCCCCACCTGGCATCGGAAGCACCTCAGAGGTCGGGGTTCCAGCAGCTTCGCCTGCGCGGAAACCCAGCCTACTAGGAGCCTTCGGCCCTCCCCGGTGATCTTTTGGGCCGCCGACACGGGGCAGCTCACCGTAAGGGTTTGCATGCCCGTGTTGTCAGGACGAATGGTGCCTGCCTTCACCTGCTCGGCAGAGCACCCTCCAGTCCTGACTATGGCGGCCACCACCTCGCCCTCCGTCACGGAGTCGTCCAGGCCCAAGATGCGCATGTCAGCGCACTTGATGGGCCTGGACACTCGGGCCTCGTCCGCACTTAGGGACGCCCTAAGCCTTTCGGCCAGTGCGTCTGCGGTTGGGCCACTGGCCGCTCCAGGAACCTGCAGCATCCGGGCCCCAGTCGCGGTTACCCTCATCCGGATGCCGTTGGCAACTCATTAGCGTCAAAAACACCTGAGCAATATGAGGCCAGGTTAAAAAAGCAACGTCAACCTTGCAATAATGAAGCACTAAATGAATTAAACAGAATGCGAAATAAAAACTAAAAACTAGAAAATAAAAAAATAGGTAAAAAAACTTTTTCAGTTAAACGGTTTTATGTTAAACATACATTGCATTGTTTAAGATAAATGTACTAAAAACCAAAAAATAATAAAATAGATACAGTCGTGGGAATTATAAACATATGCATAGACTAGACTAAAATAAAACCGTGGGGCACGTCAATTGTCTACAAATTATCGACTTAATGTGTGATAGAAGAATCGCTTAATTCGTCGTTAAAATAGGCAGTTGGCCCGCAGACGGTGAGGAAATTACTTACTATTTTCTTGCTCATGGAAATTCCAATAGTTATACACTCCATGTAAATAAAAGAGATGTTTCAACTAGTTTATCGTTGGACATTCACACTGCTGGCTGGCGAGGAATCGTTTCACTGCTCGTAGTTTGTCTTTAATCGACAAAACATATGATAAAAGTACTACTCGCTCACCACTATGAAACCCTAAAACTCGCTTATAATCGAGCTTGCTAGCTTGTTTCCACATTCTAGCCCTACTTATCACACGTCCATCGTTGTCGGTTGAACAACTGCCTAATTATAGTGTAACATTACAAAACAAACATTTTAATCAACGATTGTAGACAATTGACGTGCCCCACGGTTTTATTTTAGTCTAGTCTATGCATATGTTTATAATTCCCACGACTGTATCTATTTTATTATTTTTTGGTTTTTAGTACATTTATCTTAAACAATGCAATGTATGTTTAACATAAAACCGTTTAACTGAAAAAGTTTTTTTACCTATTTTTTTATTAAAGTTGTGTATCTCTTTGAACGTAAATAATTTTGAAAGAAAAAAATATGTGATATATTCAAGTATCTTTTGCATACAGTGGTGGAACTCAAAACATAATTAAACATACTTTAATGCATCAAAAAAATCATCAAAGTCACCTCTTAATTATCTTTAAAATCAGTTTATCCCTTCAATAACAGTTATAAATATAATTTAAAATATATCATAAAATTTCAAATGCCGAACTGCATCCAGTGATGGATTATTTATAATTAAATAGTTAATATCTTATTTTATACGATATTATTTGCATTTTTACGACATACGCTTGCTCATTTTTTATTCGAATGTATTACAACAGATTTTAATCCGTAACAGATTGCAATAAGAACTATTATCGCTCATAACGACAATATTTAAAGTTACCAGGGCCTTAATAGCCAATCAAGGACCTCATTCTCAATACAAACGTCGTTGTGTTAGTTATTTCGTTCTTTATTATTATGCACCTTTTAATATTTTTGAACATTTTCGTATTCTGTCCTTCTTTTTTTTATCAGTTAGTGTGCTATAAATATCTATAAAACATTTTAATCTTAGTATATTCAGCCTATAACGTTCTCACTGTTGATATACATGCCTCTTCTCTGTGTGAAGGAGTGGGTCACAAGGGCCCAGTTCTTAATGATGGATGGCACATGTCTTTTGTCTGAAATTTTTGGTTTTAGACATGCTGGACAAAACACTATGCATTTGTATAATATGTAACATCTTTTCTTTGTTATACTGACAACTGATGATTTTTAATTACAGTATATTAATAATAAGAATACCAGCCTATTATTGTCCATGCTTGCTCAAGACGGGTTAGTGATTTTCCTTCACCGATGTCAGTAACGTTCAAAATAATCTAAGAAAGTCCATATGAGTTAAATACTAATAAATAATAAATAAATAAGTCATTAATTATGGTTTTTCATGTTAGTGAAACTTATAGAGGTACAAGGAACAGGATGTAAAGTTCACTCATACTCTAGGGAAAAGAGGGGATTCTCCGACCAGACGGGTGTTGTGTCTGGTGCCCCACGATTGATGTCGAGATGTTTGTATATATATGCAGATCGCGCGGTAAACTCTGCTTGCGCGATGTAGCTGATGTAGTTGCGGTGTGACGTTAAGTTTTGAGTAGTTCGCGTGTGGCATTGTAGATGACGCCACTTCACCTTTTGTGTTTTCCACATTTGTTGATTTATGAAGTTTTCGTATGTGGGGCGTAATATGAACTTTGCATAACTGCATCTTTGTCTAAAAATGCAAGCCATACCAATTTAAAAAAAAAATATCGCCTAAACATCAAACACAGTGTATGTAAACAATGAAGATTGAAATTCTTGGATCGAATTCCATACATTTTAGATAATGGACTTGTGTTGCCGATTCACACCAAATAAAAGGTTAGCCTAGGAACAAATTAGGTACCTTACTCAAACACCTAGATTTGCCGTACCTAAATGATTTTGGGCTAGTTTTTGTAATTACCCAATCAAAGGACCAAATATTTAGGTATTTGATAATAGCTCATTGCGGTAACAAATTAGGTTTGGAACAGCGATGCATTTGATGTAAGTTGAATCGAATGACCACCAAAATTAATGTTTATATTAAATTCATAAATAAATGCACGGCTCAATGGATTTTTTTTAGACATTTCTTTAGTTGATTGAATGGGTATTGCACTCATTTTTAACCGACTTCCAAAAGGAGGAGGTTCTCAATTCGTCAGAACCTTTTTTTTTATGTATGTTCCCCGATTACTCGAAGATGGCTGGACCGATTTGGATTATAATTTTTTTGTTTGAAAGGGTATACTTCCCAGGTGGTCCCATGATCATCAAGTCAGGATTTAATGATGGGATCCTGGAGAAATAGAGAGAAAGACAACTCTTCAAATTTTAAATTTTTTGGAAGAGTACTTTCTCGGAGTGGTCCCATTTCAATTTGGTGAAGATCTGATGGAGAACTTCGGAGATAGGCAACGGAACTTCTTAATAAATGATAGCAAATGGTCTGGAATTGCAGAAATCTCATGTTTGTCTATTGTTTACATCAGTTCATAACATAACATCACGTCGGGACGCTGTGAAGGGTTAAGCACATGTGAACCACTAAAAAGTGAAAAATAAAAACTTAAAAAAAAAATCAACCTACTTCCAAAAAAATTAAAAGTTATTTTTCACATTTTAGTGTTTTTTTTTGGAAATCGGTTGTTTTTTGAAAAGTATTTTATTTCGTTTCTAGAGTGCTAATAAACCACAAAAATGCATTAAAATTTTTATTTTAAAATTTCCCGTGTAATTTGACGAAAACGCTGGACGCAGTGGATGCCATATTGCTCTGTGCTTAGTTGACATGTCGTATGACGTAGTAACATGGCGGCTACTATTTCATGGTGTTAAAAAACAGAGTAAACAAAAACTGAAATCTTTAAATTGTGTTTTAAAATTTATTTTGTTGTTTCATTAACTAAACTAACATTTTCCGACTGCATTTTGCCTAAGCTATCTCAACAATATGTTTTTTTTTTTCATATAGAGTAAAATACCATATTTGCTTTATTATCATTACATAAAATATTATAGTTTACCTACGCTAAAAAAGTAGAACACTATAATTCTTTTTCTCATTTGAAAATACACAAAAAAATCTGGCTTATTATATGTACCAATAAAATCAAATCAAATCGTTTATTGCAATCCATAATGTACACTCACAGGTGGTAAATAAAAAAAATAGAAACAATTATGGACCCAGTCAGGCACAGCAAATTTTTAAATAACGAACGAATACGCCTAACATTGCGAAAAAAACTAAGCATTTTACGGTAATCACAATTCGAGCGGCGAAAATCGACAATTAAGACTTATATTGCTCTAGGACTTAACATCCAACATACCAACACCTCACATACATTATATTACTACACACACACACACACACATACATACATATACATACATACATATACATTATGTTATTACATTATTCATTATTATTGTCTTTAACATACCAAGACCTCTCCGTGCCTCGGAAAGCACGTTAAGCCGTTGGTCCCGGCTGTCATTTGTAGGTCTTTGACAGTCGTTACGGGTCGTCAGAAGCCCAAAAGTCTGACAATCAGTCTTTCCAAGGGGTATCGTATTACCCAGTAACTGGGTTGTGGAGGTCAGATAGGCAGTCGCTCCATGTAAAATACTGGTATTCAGCTGCATCCGGTTAGACTGGAAGCCGACCCCAACATAGTTAGGAAAAGGCTAGGCAGATGATGATGATGATTGCTCTACGACTTGTCTTGCTTGTCGCTTTGTTTTTACAGCCAACGCATCAGTGGTAACAATAGCAATAGGTATGAATTTCACCTTCATTGCTAAGACATAGTGACTGTACTGCAGCTAAAGCTAGACATAGAAAGCAGAAGTAATATTGATTTGGCAACTGATCGTGAAACACAAAAAACAAATAAAAATAATTTATATTTGTTGTTTTCCTCTATGTATGAAACCGACATGAAAAACAAAAAACGGGTTATTCCCTGTCAGTTTAGGTTAAAAGTACCGTCAGCAGATGATATGTTAAATAAAATTTTATTACTTACTTATTAAAATTATAATACTTAACTTTAAGGATAGGGAAAAAATGATGAAGTCTTGCTTGGTTAAGGTAAATATTATAATCAGAGAATACAATGTAGAGTTAGAGCAATCACAGGTTTTAAATGCCCACTTCTTCACTTATTTGGCTGACTGTGACACGCACTTCATTTTTGAAAAAATGTGGTAGGCATTGTGGCACATGATTAGATTGAATATTTACAAAGTCACCTTCAGTGTCCACTTGTGTCCAGTGTTCACTGCACCACCACATCTTTTTTTTACTGCAGGTCTACACACGAATTTTAATTTTGTCAATGTAAGACATAGGCATGCCCGGCATGTAGGTAATAGCCACATTACCCCAATCTGGGGGCCTACTCCCTAACCGAAATCCGTAGTATCGGCCGTCGTTACGAGCGCTTCGCTCTCTGTCTAACTTACGGTATGTCCGTAAGTGTGACGAAGAACGAAGCGCCCGTAACGATGGCCGATACTACGGATTTCGCTTAGGGAGTAGGCCCCCTGTTTTTCGTAAATTCGTAATTACGCTCGCGCTGTTTAGAAGACCTGCTTCCGACATGTTTGTAAAGTACGATTTGATAATATTTTTACATTTTTAATACTAGATTTTGCCAGCGGCTTCGCCCGCGTGGAGGACAGAAATTATCCCACGGGAACGTGCTATCGGGATAAAAGTATCCTATGTATTAATCCAGGTTCTGTGTTATGTGCAGATATCGGAATAGGCTGACTATATTTGCCTAAACTTCGGAGAACAGAGACAGAAAGTGGAGACTTCCTTACGACTATATATTTTTTCCCGGGATTTGGGAAAAATCTTCAGTAAGTTGAAAATAAGCTTTATCAAAGATGTGTAAAGACTATTTTTAACTAAACTTGCAATTACCAAATTTTAGGGATTTTCACGTAAAATCCCGAAATAAATAATCTAACTTTAATTCATGTATTCGAATTATATTTACGATCCAACTAACCGTTGTAACAAATCATTGAATACATTACGTTTTGTCAATAAGTATATATTTACTTTTTTTATGCAACATGCACAATTTTTTTTAGTCAACAAAAAAATTATATGGAGCAATTTGTCATTGGCTTTGGGATTTTAAATTACTGTAATAAAATTCCACACAAATGTTCTTACAGATGATAAAAACAACCTTTGTTTTTAAAATGTCTTCATAAATATTCAAATTCATTATTCGAAAACGTAGTCCGTGAGTCAAGCCAAGTAAGTCAGGTGAAGAAGAAGATTGTCCGATATTTCAAGCCGGGTCAAAAATAAGGATTCTCAAAATTACAAACGCGCGCACTCCAAGACTAAGAAGAATGGAATGGAAATGGGTGATTTGCTGTATGCTTGCTTATACTAAAGGGAGATAGATAACATTGTTTTTTATCTCGCATTATGAAAATGTAATGAGCAGTGGTCAATGAGCTGGAGGGACATTGTTACCTCTTTCGTTAAACAATAGAAACCGGTTCCTGCTCTGATACCTTTTTAACCGACTTCTAGTGGTTAGCCTTGTGGCTATCAAGAACAATAGGCCTTTAATTCTCAGAAAAAGAAATAGTTTAAAATTATAAACAGATTTACGCACTCGAAGACCGTAAACTAACATTCTATATTCTAACTTATTTTAATTACATGATAAAGTGATTGATACGAGTATAAAGCTGTTATATCCATGTTTTTAATTTAATGCTTTTCTTCTATTTTATACATACCTCTAAAAAACTTGTTCAATCCTGTGTCTGCATTGCTGAGTCTTAAATTGTAACACGAAATTCGAGTCAGAAAGTTTCAGAACACAGTGAAAGTCAGTCGTCTAGTCAGTAGATTGGAGTAATCTGCAATGTAATATAGATATGTGCTCTCAATTCACTAAGCCTCCATTTATAGAATGGATCCCGACTGCTACAATTTATCTGCTTATAAGCATCGCCTTAGCAACTGGCGATTCTTAAGTTAAGTGCAATCAGGTACAATGACTTCTTGTTTTAGGGCTTTTCCATGAATGCTCAGAAAAGCAGTCGGTTTTTTAGTTTTTTAAATTACCGTTTTTTATTTTTTATTACGATATCACTTTCACAGTAATTACAAATCTAACGACACTTCGCAAACTAAAATCCATGGAGCCGTTCAGGCCGCAGAGCGTGCCAAATATTTGAATTTGGCGCCAAAAATGCGCCATTTTGGTTTTTTTATTTTGATATACCCAGTGTCACTCTCACAGTAAATATGAATCTAACGACGCCTCTCAAGCTAAAGTCCATCGAGCCGTTCAGGCTGCAGAGCGTGCCAAACAATTAATTATACATACATACATACTCTCGAAAAACATAACCCTCCTTCTGGCGCGGTCGGTTAAAAAGAAGTATACTCATATTTATTGTATTCGGGGTCGTCCGGGACGGGGGCCAAGGGGATCGGGGTAATCAAGAATAACCCAAAAAAAACATGCGATTAAGCTGTGAACTACATCGATCTGTAGCTCATTTTAATACGACTGATTTTGTCAGCGGTTTGTTAAACAAATTCGAGCGCGTGGCACTCGTGGGCTGCAGCTGAAAATCTGCATCAGGTAGTACCTAGCCGAGGCAAAAGCATAAAAAAACTAAGGTGTTTTATTTATTCCAATAAATACATTTCTTTCTTTCTATTAAAATTTGATATAGCATAAATTATGTTATTTCTGTAAGTAGGTTTTGTACAAACACATTAACACGTCAATCATGTTTTTTAAACTAGATGCGAACGGCGTTTTCTATTTGACTACTCTGAGAAGAAAGGCCGAAACAAACTCAGAGGTCACAGTCTCTTTTAAAGTCCAGACATAATATTGGTCACATAATATGAAGACGATGTAGATTGGTGTCCGAAATGGTCTTTTGAGGAAAGGACCACACAGATTGAGTGGACTCGTCCAGTCAGTCCACGCATTTGTCACTAATCATGCAGCTCAACTCAGAACTTTAGGAGCTTAAAGATTTTTTTTTTGGATCGAAATGAATTGGATGGAAATCGTCAAACAACTTCTCCCCCTCTGGGTGGAGTGGGAGGGCGTGTCAGACTTTTACTGACTACAACCTACCCGTGTTCCCTCAGTTGCCTGTGTGCCAGGGGCCGCGGTATCTCTTTCGAACAACCCGCACCCATGGCAGGCATCGGCCCTTGCAGGCCCCATCTGTTGCTGCTGACATCCCTTTGAGGTGCGCGTGGAACACAACGTGCCGTCGGCCCGGGCTTGGTCTTTACCGGATAGCGAGCTACCCATTACTCGCCGTCCGCAAGCCCGTGCCTACGGTGGCCGGGAATCAGCCTGGGATTCCCGACGCCCAGGGCGTCTCCTGCGAAGGCCACGGCTGTGAGGGCGCATGTATTGCATCTCCCTCACGTGCGCCGCCTCCCTCTTTGCGAGCATAACTGCTTCGCTGAAGGAGGCCGTGCCTATGGTGGCCGGGAATCAGCCTGGGATTCCCGACGCCCAGGGCGTCTCCTGCGAAGGCCACGGCTGTGAGGGCGCATGTATTGCATCTCCCTCACGTGCGCCGCCTCCCTCTTTGCGAGCATAACTGCTTCGCTGAAGGAGGCGACTGCTAGCCATGCGCTCTCGCTCCGTACCATGGCCTGGACCAGGGTCGGACGCGAGAGATCGCCGCCGCCGATCACCTCCACGAGGACACGGCGGTACTCCGCCCAAGCCGGGCAGACCTCCACCGTGTCCTCAAGGCGATCTTCGAAATGGAAACACCCGGGCGTTTCCTCCTTCCCTATCCGAAACAGGAACCTCCCGAAACAGCCATGTCCGGTGAGGACCTGTGTCAGGCGGAAGGTGAGGACGCCATGCCGCCTCTCAAGCCACTCCTCAAAGAGGGGACTTACCGCCGCAATCGTGGCGTGCCCAAGGAGCTTAACGATTCGAAGAATAATACCAATGAATGGACGTTTGGGAAGGGAGCATAAAATTACTCAAACTGTCAGAACATGATTACGTCTAACTGAGAAAGAAAGAAACCATAAAAAAAACCAAAAAAAATGACCCACATAGTCTCCACATTCACAATAATTAAAACAATATAATACTTTACCAAGTAAATATTTATGTAATTGTATATACATGTAAAAATTATCAATGTTAATGTAATATAAAATCAGGAAATACTCTTGGTCAGGTCATTAAAATTTGATGACCATGTAAATCGGTATCTGAAATGGTCTTTGAGGAAATAACCACATATATTTGAGTAGACCTGTCAAGTAAGTGCGTGCATTTATCAATTATCGTGCAGCTCAACTCGGAACTTAGGGAGCTCACCGATTCGATGAACAATACCAAAGGAAGGATATTTGGGTAGGCCGCACAAACTACTCAAACTGCCAGACCATGATCAAAGGAAACAATGACCCACATCGTCCTCGCATTCACAATAATTAAAGTAATACAATAACTGGCAACACCGAGGCAACAAGACGTCACGTTTTCCAAACTTTGCATTTTAATCAGCGAAAGCAATTTTAACCCAATTTAACAATAGTTTATCATAATACCCAACAACAATAATCTGGAAAATCATTGAAAAAAGTAAAACGAGACCGTACTACACCAAAATGTAACAAATTGAATCAAAAACTGCCGAGTCGGAGGTGACATGACAGATGTCACCTCCGAACATATTGAACACAAAATAGGAAAACAGAGAAATGTTGACCAGAGCCGCCGCACGTAATGCACGCCTACCACCACCGGATTCTTCGCTCAGCTCCGCCTCGCCGCCGCCGGTACCAAGCCCCACTACGGGCGCTGTGACAACACCGGCCGCGGTAGTTGCGTCGAGCTCGAGCGACGAGTACTTCTCCCCGCCTACGACGCCACCACCTGCTCGTCGACGGAGAGGACGCCGGCCGTCGGACGGTTTAGGACCTCGAGGCCCACCGGTCTCTGATAGGGTCCCAGCTCCCGGCGGAAGTGTGCAGCGCATGAGATGGACACAATCCATCAATGAAAATGTCATGCGCTCATACTATGGGGCTACAGAAGGAGGAAACAATCTGACCGCGTACCGTGTTCGGATGCTCTCTCTGTTTCAGGTGCTTGAGCCAGCAGTCAACGTTTCGGCACAACGACTGTCGGATCAGGTGCGGGTCATCCAGCGTAATCATATGTTGGATGACACAGTACTTGATCGCCTACGAAATGAAATACAGAGTAGCCGTGTCATCGCTCCCTCGTTACAGAATATTGTGGTACCACCACAGCTCAACACAGATTACACTGACGAGGGGACTGATGATAGGGCTACAAACGTAAGTACCCAGTGCAGTGAGGAATTGAGGAGTGCTTTGGAGGGTGCGATTCGGGAATATCGGTTCATGTCACCCGAACTTAGACCACGCTTACCTCGTTTACCCATGCATAACAAAAATAGGGCGCTGGTGGCGACTCTGGATTCGCAGTTGTCAAACTATTTTGATGACTGCGAAGACCTCACCGATACTCATTCGATTCTGTACTGTGCGGCTGTAGCGGCATGTCGTGTAGCTCACGTGAAATTCACGAATGATTCAAGAACTACACGACCGAAACCAGCCGCACCAGCTTGGCAGTGCAGAATTGAACGCCGTATTGGTGGGGCCAGAACGCTCATCGGCAAACTAATCTTTTTTTAAGTTTTTTTTTTGTGTAGGTACATTTATTGGAGCAGCTCAAACCCAAGCCTTTTTTTCCTCCAATAATATGCTTTCTGGCGTAGTTCCCGTTGATAAGTCCTATCACCGATTGTCAAAATCCACGTCAGGTGATTGTGTTTTGTTTCTTTAGATCCTCTGCATTATACTTTCGATTAAGATTTTCAATTACTTCGAACTCTCCAATATTTTTTTTCTCTGTCCACTTTTTACGTGATTTTATTGGGGTTGTGTCGTACATTAAATTGCAGAAATATACATTCAGGCCAAAATCATTATTTTATGGATCAGTGGGCCTGACAGGTGGCAATCGCTTTCAAAGCGTTTTGAATTTCTACTGCACTTCTCAATGAGATTGACATACGACATTCGGTAGTTTATGTCAGTCTCTTATATACATTTTACTTATTTCCGACACTGAAATTCACCATAATTGCTTATATCGAGGTTCATTGGATCCATTCATGATGGAATGGATTCAATGATCCTCGCTAACGAAAATCGTTTTTGTTAACGGAATATTTTTGTATCGGTCGCCTTTGAATTTGTGTCTGATTAATGGCATCAAGGTAATGAGGTTGCATGAAGTTTTATCATGTTTATTTCCATTCACAAAATGAAATAAAACCAAATTCCTTCCAGATTCCATCAGTAAAGCGTTAAAGTAGTAACAGCTTTTTCATTACGTGCCTTTACGAGTAATCTATAAGGTTTAGATTGCCCCGAACATCTATGGATGAGAAGTAAAGATCGGGTACTTGAGTAATATGGTCTACTTCAAAGACACTTTTTCAGTCTGGCTTTATTACCCTTGTTAGCACTAGGATCCATCGTAAAAATAATTTTAACAGACAACGCAATAAAAAAGAAACTAAAAGTTAGTTCTTCAAACTATTTTTATTTGTTCACAACATTGTTCATTGGTGTTTCAGAATAAATAACATTATTTCTAAGAATTATTTAGTACAGGTGGGCGCCGTAGAGACCGTGTGCGCCATGAGCGCCATAGGCGATGGCACCGTGAGCCAGGGGAGAGGCATGAGCACCATAGACTCCGGCGCTGTAGGCCAGGGGAGAAGCGTGGGCGCCGTACACTCCAGCACTGTAGGCAAGGGGAGCGGCGTGCGCACCGTACGCGACGGCGCCATGAGCCAGGGGAGCAGCGACAGCACCGTATGTGGATACACCGTGGGAGTAGCCATGGGCCAGAGGAGCGGCGACCGCGCCGTAAGTTGATACACCGTGGGAGTAGCCATGGGCCAGGGGTGCGGCGACGTATCCGTGGGCGAGGGGAGCGGAGTAGGCGATGGGAGCGGAGTGAGCGACAACGGGAGCGGCGTGAGCGTAGAGAGCGGGGTCTTTGCGGACGACGGCGTTGAATCCAGAGTGAGCGTCAGCGGCGTAGTCGACGGTGCGCTTTGTGCCATCGGAGTCGAGCAGCGAGTACTGGCCGACCACGCTGTCTCCGTGGCGGGTCTCGTGCTGGCTCTTGACGTCACCGGTGTGGGGGTCGGACACGCCGTACGAGAAGCTGCTGTAGTCACCGCCGTGGATAGCGCTGCCCTGAGCAGCCGCCACCAGAAGAGCAACGATCACGAACTAAAAACAGAAGAATGCTTATTAGAAATTGTTTTCTTAAAATAAAACAGATGATTTTTTCAATCTACTTTTTAAGCTGAGTTCAAGACATTAAAAAAGGTTTTTTTTTGTTTTCAGTTATATTAAACTAAATGAGAATGCACCGAATGCTTAAAAAACCGGCTTCTTTTTAATACTATACAACTTTTATCACACATCACAAAACTTTTTTTCACTTCATCCAATTTCACATTCAAATAATTTTAAATTAAAACAAACCTTAGATGCCATTTTGTTTAGTTACTGTTTGTTTCACAAGCGTACTGCGAATGATAAATCAGGGTTACCAATTCTCTTTATATACTGTTCTTACTTGACCGTTTCTTTGGTATTGATAGGAAGTACAACGGCCATGGAAGGTCACTGGTCGAATTGAATCCTGGTATGCTGTTTGGGTAATTTTTAATTAAATGTTGTGTCTAACAATTGCACCACGTCAATGTCTTTTACCTACATTTTATAGAATTATGCTTTGTCTTTGAGGAATCTCCTCTTCATAGCCGATCATGGACCTAACCTCAATACAAACGTTGCATCGTCGTTTTAGTTATCCGTACTTTATCATTATGCACCTTTCAATATTTTCGTACTCTGTTTTTCTTTCAACCAGTTGGTTCGCTAAAAATACGGCCCAGTGCTTGCTGGTTGTCACATAATTATATTAGATTTGGTTCTGGGACATACTTACTGGACGAAACAATTGTAACTTTTTAGTTTTTGAGTTTTGATACATTATGTAAAATTTGTACGTGATGACCTGATGACACACAAATTTTCACCCACAGCACCTAAAGGACCGCCGTATTTCTTTTTGTGACATCTACAACAGTGATTTACTGATCTCATAATTTAAGTAAAACGTTGCATATTGTTAGTGACGGTAAAAGAACAGTCTAATACTGTCGCACTGCTTGGTAAAGGCTCTTTTCGTACAGATACGACAAGAGAATTATTTATTGATCACGATAATTTTTCTTCGCCGATGTCAGTAATGTCCAGGATAAACTCAGATAGAACATGTGAAGGTAATTCATTTAGAGTATAGTATGTAGATTGGAATAAATAAATTAGTAATTAATCATAGTGCTTTATTATTACCGCTAAACTTATCAAGATTACAGTGTTATAAAAATATTCTAATTAACCATTGTGTTTGATCTAATTAAGTAATTTTTTACTGCGTAAAATTTCAAGATATCATCTGAATAATATTAATTACCTTATGTCCGAAACTGTCAAAAATGCGTATCAGAATTAAGGCCAGTTGAATAAACCATTTTTTTCATAGAGTTATTATGTTGCAACATGATTTCAGTTGGCAGGTATTAGGTATCGCTTCGTCTCATGTTTTCAGTGGTGTGCAATATTATAATTTTATTTTAAAACATATACAAGAATTGTATGTACATTTAGATAAAGTACCTATCAATATTTGGGCACGCCACGATTGCGGCGGTAAAGCCCCTCTTTGAGGAGTGGCTTGAGAGGTGGCATGGCGTTCTCACCTTCCGCCTGACACAGGTCCTCACCGGACATGGCTGTTCCGGGAAGTTCCTGTTTCGGATAGGGCGGGAGGAAACGCCCGGGTGTTTCCATTGCGAAGATCGCCCTGAGGACACGATGGAGCATACGGTGGAGGTCTGCCCGGCTTGGGCGGAGCACCGCCGTGTCCTCGTGGAGGTGATCGGCGGCGGCGATCTCTCGCGTCTGACCCTGGTCCAGGCCATGGTACGGAGCGAGAGTGCATGGCTAGCAGTCGCCTCCTTCAGCGAAGCAGTTATTCTCGCAAAGAGGGAGGCGGCGCACGTGAGGGAGATGCAGTACATGCGCCCTCACAGCCGTGGCCTTCGCAGGAGACGCCCTGGGCGTCGGGAATCCCAGGCTGATTCCCGGCCATCGTAGGAACGGGCTTGCGGACGGCGAGTAATGGGTAGCTCGTTGTCCGGTAAGGACCAAGCCCGGGTCGACGGCGCATTGTGTTCCACGCGCGCCTCAAAGAGATGACAGCAGCAACTGATGGAGCCCGCAAGGGCCGATGCCTGCCAGGGGTGCGGGTTGTTCGAAAGAGATACCGCGGCCTCTGGCACACAGGAAACTGAGGGAACACGGGTGGGTTTTAGTCCGTAAAAGTCTGACACGCCCTCCCGCTCCACCCAGAGCGGTAGAAGTTATTTGATGATTTCCCGCCCAAAAAAAAAAAACCTATTAATATTAGCACCTATTATTATTGTTATTTTTTTATTGTTTGTATGCTTAAATAACCTTTATGGTTACCTGGTTCCGTGTGGTGCCGGACGTAAAAGAATAGCACCATCCCATTTCTTCCCGTGGGTGTCGTAGAAGGCGACTAAGGGAGTTACCAGAGAATGGGCAGCAGCGTTCTCTATGCATTTTACTACCATACTGCGATCGCCAACCCGCCTGCCAAGCGTGGCGATTATGGCAAAACCCCGCTTTTGGGGGAGGCTTATGTCCAGCAGTGGACGTCTTTCGGCTAAAATGATGATGATTATGATGAACTTATAATGTTTCCAATGCGGGGACACAGGCCTCCTCTATGTGCAAGTAATATAATGGTTCGGAATAAGAATGTTAGGTAGTGACCGGTTTAAGGCAATGGCCTTAAATCAAATCAAAAGTCATATACTCAAACTAGGCTGAGAGTCAGCAGTTTTTGAACGTCAAAATTACATAAGACAGTCCCCCCAAAACGCCCGCCCTTCACCACTTCCTAGTGCTTTAGCTGGGAAGAAGAAGTGGCGCAACAAACTCCCCAGCAGCACAGCTGTCTGTTATATCGGAAGAACTTGATTCTGTACAATAATATCATATATTAACATTCAACAAACAATAAATGAAAATTTAAATAAATAAAAAAAAATGGTTTATGCAGTCAAGTTAAATTAACAATGATATGAAGTCATTCATATGACCTGTCAGTAGTTAAGCTAATTCTGGTGAAAGAACGCAAACGTTGTCTTGAGTTAATCACAGCGACCAACAATTCTTATCGTTTAAGTAGTCGTTGATAGAATAGTATGCCTTCGAGCAAAGATCTGATTTTACTTTCGCTTTAAATGCATTAGAATGTAAATCTAGCAAAGAAGAGGGAAGCTTGTTATAAAAGGTCATACCAAGCCCAGCAAATGTGTTATGAACTTTATGAAGTCGGTGAAAGGGAGCACGTAGTTTGTCCTTATTTCTAGTATTAATATTATGAATATCACTGTTTTTAGTGTATAAGTGTATATTTTGCCTAATCTATAAGATGTTAGCGAAGATGAATTGCGATGCCACTGTGAAAATACCAATATCTTTAAAAAAATCTCTCAGAGAAACTTTAGCACCTAGTTGTTAAATTAACTAAACAATCGCCTCTCTGAAATTACTTTATGTACATCGCAATATGAGAGGCCGTTGTCCAGCTATGAGCTGCTATGAGTCTATGATGTGTCGGAAAAAATCAACAGCTAATAGGAGTTCATTGCTGATTTATGACGGATCATGAAATTGCTTAGGCTACTGCAAGTTGCAATTCTCTACAGCTTATTTTTATTAAAAAAATATAATTTTGGTTTATCGAAATGAAATGAAATGAAATGTTTATTTATGTAAGTAGATCTTAAAAGACACTTTTACACGTCAATATTTTGTTGGTCAATATTTTAAAAACTAGATGGCGCCGGCATTTCCTAGCTGACTGTTCCCTGAGAAGAAGGGAATAATATCAAAGAGGAATTAAGTAAAACAAACAAGTCTGTGATATTATTAATTTATTTATTCAGATAACATATTCATGGATTAGTAACAATCGTCTAACCGATGTTAGTATGTACTAATAACACAGACAGCTGTGACGAGTAAACCCACATCAACAGGAATTCGAACCCGCCATTCGATGAACAATAACAACAACATGTGATGAACGAACGATGAACTCTTTGTAGTACCTACTTTCAATTTCAGTCGTTTATAAGCTCAGGAAACTGGTTTGTTACTCGTACTTATTTACATAAAGTTCTTGATTGTAATTTCTGTACCTAATATAAAAAAGAATGACGCTATTCATTTTAGTTCATGGGCTGATTACCCAGAAACTTAAAATTATTTTGATCTTAATTGCTCGCACCCAGTACTTAAACTGTGTGGCCAGATTTTCTTGGAAAAATATTTACTGTTACAAACAGGATACAGTTCAGTTTAGTGACCTCATTTGCATGTCTCTTATTTCCTATTAAAACTACGTACGTGTAGGAATAGTATAAAAAGAGAATTGGTAACCCTGATTAAACATTCGCAGATCGCTCGTGAAACAATAATAACATATCAAAATGGCATCAAAGGTTTGTTTTATTTACTGACTTAATTGATTTAAGAAAAAAGTAGTCTAAAATGTTTTGAAAATTAGTTATTCTTTTTTTTTATCAAGCAAAACATATAGGTACCTACTGATGAATATGTCGACTTACTGAATTTTTCTTTAATTTTGCTTAAGTGGCAATTAAACACATTTTAATGAAATGTTAAAATTGACAGAAAATGTGAAAGTTACTAAAACTTAAATTGACCTAGGTTTCTGCAGTATTATCAGCATTAAACAATAAAATGTTCCTAATAAGCGTACTTCTATTTTCAGTTCGTGATCGTTGCTCTTCTGGTGGCGGCTGCTCAAGGCAGCGCTATCCACGGCGGTGACTATAGCAGTTTCTCGTACAGTGTATCTGACCCCCACACCGGTGACGTAAAGAGCCAGCACGAGACACGCCACGGAGACAGCGTGGTCGGCCAGTACTCCCTGCTCGACTCCGACGGCACAAAGCGTACCGTCGACTACGCTGCTGATGCACACTCTGGATTCAACGCTGTCGTCCGTAAAGACCCCGCTGTCTACGCTCACGCTGCTCCCGTCGTTGCTCACGCCGCACCCGTCGCTTACTCCACTCCCGTCGCCTACTCCGCTCCCCTCGCCCACGGATACGCCGCCGCTCCCCTAGCCCATGGCTACTCCCACGGTGTTTCTGCCTACGCTTCAGTCGCCGCTCCCCTGGCTCATGGCGCCATCGCGTACGGTGCGCACGCCGCTCCCCTTGCCTACAGCGCTGGAGTATACGGCGCCCACGCTTCTCCCCTGGCCTACAGCGCCGGAGTCTACGGTGCTCATGGCTCTCCCCTGGCTCATGGTGCCATCGCCTACGGCGCTCATGGCGCTCACGGTCTTTACAACGCTCACCTTTATTAAATAATGTTTAGATTATGATGTTATTTATTCTGAAACACCAATGAACGATGCTGTGATGAAATAAAATAATTCGACGAACCCAAAACTTTATTTCTTTTACTCGCATTTGTGAAAAGCAATAAATCTCAAAAAGATATTATTATCAGAGAAGGAACAGTAAGGAGGGTCCCTCTTTGTTCTCAATATACAGGGTGTTTGGCAGAACGTTGAACATACGAAAATGGTGGATATGTGGGGTCATCTGCTACTTACTCAGCCCTAATTTATGTGGCCCGCGCCCCCTGGATATTTTTTTTGCTTTCTTCTAGTTTCACCACTTTCTTAACTTTAAAGTGTAACTTTATTAAAAATGGGTAAAACAGGCAATAATTTTGTTAGATGTCAGCTAGAAAAAAAGTTATGAGTCCTCAAACTTACAGAAAGATTTAAAAAATACTTAAATCTTAATTTCAACTTGCATTAAAAAAAAAATTGAGGAGTTCTAATTCTAGCAAAACATCCCTAGTATGTGACCTTTCTAATGGTATGTAATTTGATTTTATGAAAAAAAACCTTTAAGAGTTATTTCATAACTTTTTTTGGCCAGGGCCAAATAAATTAGGGCTGAGTAAGTAGCAGATGACCCCACCTATCCACCATTTTCGTATGTTCAACGTTCGGCCAAATACCCTGTATATTCCATCTCTTAAATGTATAACAGATTTAATATAACCGATTGTTTGGTGAAAATGGTCAAAAGACTATCTCATTCTACCTTTCACATACAATTAACATTACTTCTAGCAACGTGCCACGCATTTAGTACTTAGATACAGCAAGATTCAATATGATTATGAACATAATCTAATAATTTTCCTCGTCTGCAACCGTCTATGGACCGACAGTGAATTTCAAGCAAGGTTTCTTTATCAGGAAGAAACGGTTAATATTAAATTAATAACAGTCCACCAAAACAAAGAAATAAGTAGCTACTTAATAATATAGTGACGTTCATAGCTCAGCCTTGTAGTGCAAGCCGCCATTACAACACCACCACGTCATAACATGACCAATCTACATCATTCGTGTTAATTGTACGATTTATAAACTAAGTCTTGTTACTACACATTTTGTGAATAGATCTCATAATTAAAGTAAGATGATATCGTTGTTTATGAAATGGTTTAAACATTTTGTGTGTTAAAGATGATGGTACGGTACTTAGTTAATTGGACAATAAAAAGAAGTACGGAGGTTTGCGGAGGATGCTATGGAAAAAAGGAAGGACGTAACTGAGGAGATTCAAAAATTCAGTACAACTCTCATTTTGGCATGTCCTTCAAGTTTGTTTTATTTTCGTGGGAATTTCTCTACTTATTTAGGTTAAACTAGCCTCTTAATTGAAAAAATATCTTTTTTACTACGTTTTTAACTAAATTCCAATAAAAACCAGCTAAAATTTAATTTTTGTAAATTATTTTAATAAAATATCTCCCTTCATTTTGGCTTGTCGCCAGTATAAATGAAAACTTTCAAGTTCAATTTTAACCAACTTTTCTGGAACACCTGGACATGTTTTGTTGTTTTCTCAAAAAATAAACTTATATTAAGTATATTTAAAATAATTAATAAAGCTTTAATTCCTCTTATCTATTTAAAACTTAAAAACAATTAGTGTCCCCGAAATTTGTTACTACTTCCGGACCAGTCACCTGACTGGTCCGGAAGTAACAAATTTCGGGGACACTAATTGTTTTAAGTTATCGTTGTTTATGAAATGGTTTAAACATCTTGTGTGTTAAAGATGATGGTACGGTACTTAGTTAATTGGACAATAAAAAGAAGTACGGAGATTTGCGGAGGATGCTATGGAAAAAAGGAAGGACGTAACTGCTGACTTTATAGACGACTGATAGAGATGTATGTTAAGAAACATGCTGCGCTTATCCTACTATATCCTACTTATAATATTTATAAATGTGAAATGTTGTATTTTTGGATATTTAGACATTTGGATGTTTTTACTTAAACACGCAACAACGGATAAACGGATTTGGATAAAATATGGCACACAATAGATTATAACCTGGATTTACACATGGAATATCTTCTGTCTCAAAGGATACTTTATGTCCCGGTAATACGTTCCCGTGGAATAATTTTCGACCTCCACGCGGGCGAAGCGGCTGGCAAAAGCTAGTGATAAATAAATCGAGATGAGGACAGGAAAATGTTTACGAGATTATTTCTTGAATCCGTTTTGAAAACTCTGTGGATATTCCCTACAGATGTGTTGACTTTAGGTAGGTACCTGGTTTTTTTTTTTTTTTTTTGTGGGTGGGATATCATCAAATGACTTCGCCCGCTCTGGTTGGAGCAGGAGGGCGTGTCAGACTTTTACTGACTAAAACCCACCCATGTTCCTTCAGCTGCCCGTATGCCAGGGGCCGCGGTATCTCTTTCGAACAACCCGCACCCCTAGCAGGCATCGGCCCTTGCGGGCCCCACCAGCTGCTGCTGACGTCCTCCTGCGACGGGTCAGTACAGTGGCCCCGCCGCCTACCACTTTTCGGCCGCAGGGGATAGGGAGAGCGGCCAACGCTATACCGACACTCCTCTTCCCCTGCGGCCCCACCGCGTCCGCCATCAAACGGTGGCGGCCCCGTCCAGGCTACGAAAGGGAAGAGCGCTACTCAGAAGTACCGGCACTCCTCCTCCGCCGCAGCCCGTAACCCTCAGCCGCGATGCCTCCCATTCGACATCGCGGCCCGCCTCAGCTGCGATGCACCTCACCGCAACCTACTTTTTGGCCGCTACGTCGTCGGCTTGGAGGCACAAGCCCTGACGACAATGCGGGAACCCCACTGGGGGGTGAGGTACCTGGTGTAATACATGTCATGCAAGTACCATTGTTAAACTGTACACACTTGTTTATACTATAGTTATCACAGATCATATTTTTCTTCCCCAGAAACCAGAACATGAACATGTGCATGTAACATGCTTTATTGTACCGTTAGCTTATATCTTGTGAGTGATTTTTTTAGCTGGTCCTTCAGCCCATATTTTTTTCAGTTGTGCCTTTTTCTATGCCTATCGTTTATAGGAAAACCTGTATGGTGACAGTCGTATACCGCATGGAGTTTACTTTGAGAGAATGAGAGCGTGAAGATAATAATTTAATTGGTTAAAAATAAAATAATTTAACGGGCAAGGTTATTAGGTACCTAGAGGTCGAACATAATTAGTTGATGTCTTTAATTGTAATTAATTATAGTAAGAAGTACCCAAAGCAGTTGCTTTAGTTCTTTTAATGGTGATTTTTAAACAAATTACGTGTCCAACAATATTTCATAGAATCATTTATTTTAAATGAAACAAAATGATTGCGTAATAAAGGGAATTTCGATAAAGATATTTCTAAAATAAGTACAACATAATAATATCTATAAATAAGGGCAATACTGTGTCAACCGAACGTCACGTTTTCCAATTGTTTCATAATTGCATTATTTTATCAGTGAAAGTAATTTTACCCGAGTTTTACAGTAGTATTTCATTAAACTAAACCATTATAAGCTTGAAAATCAATCAAAAACGTAAAAAGAGACACCAAAAACACCAAAATGTAGTAAACAGGTAAACATAACCAGAAACTGCCGAATCGGAGGGACATCTGTCATGTCAGCTCCGATTCGGCAGTTTCCATAATGAACATAACATGAGAAAACTTAGAAATATTGACCAGAGCCGTAGCACGTAATGCACGCCTACTACCACCGGACTCTCCGCTCAGCTCCGCCTCGCCGCTGCCGGTACCCAGCTCCACTGCGGGCGCTGTGACGACACCGTATTTCTCCCCGCCCATGACGTCACCACATGCTCACCGACGGGGAGGACGCCAGCAGGCGGACGGCTTAGGATCTTGAGGCCCACCGGCCTCTGTCCCGGCGGAAGTGTGCAGTGCATGAGATGGACACGATCCATCAGTGAAAACGTCATGCGCCCATACTATGGGGCTACCGAAGGAGGAAACAATCTGACGGCGTACCGTGTTTGGATGCTCTCTCCTTTTCAGGTGCTTGCGCCAGCTGTCAACGTTTCGATACAACGACTGTCGGATCAGGTGCAGGTCATCCAGCGTAATCATATGTTGCATGTCATCGTCCCCCGTCGTAGACTGTTGTGGTACCTACCACGGCTCACCACCAGTCAAGCTGCCGAGGGGAATGATGACAGGGCTTCAAACGTAAGCACTCAGTGCAATAAGGGAGGAGGAGGAGTGCTTTGGTGGGTGCGATTCGAGAATATCGGTTCATATCGCGCGAACTTAGGCTACGCTTACGTCGTTTGCCCATACATAACAAAAATAGGGCACTGGTGGCGGCTCTGGATTCACAGTTGTCAAACTATTTTGATGACTGCGATGATGCTCAACGATACTCGTTCGATTCTGTATTGCGCGGTTGTAGCATGTCGCGTACCCCACGTCAAATTCGCTAATGTCTCTAGAGCTACACAACCGAAACCAGCCACACCAGCTTGACGGTGCAGAATTGAACGTCGTATTGGTGGGGACAGAGCCCTCATCGGCAAACTAATCTGCTTTAGGGATGGCAACACTCGCCCTAAAGTGTTGCGTTTTGTGAGCCGGGCATTCTCAGGGTTATATGCCCCGTGTCACAGAGCGCATAGACTCCCTGAAACAGAAAGTGTATGCATGGGCGAACTGTATTCGTAGGTATAAGCGGCGAGTGGACCGACACACTCAGAACCGCACCTTCCAGAGTGATGAAAGGTCTGGTCACTCCCAAGCCCTATAGACCCATCTATAGGGCTTCGGACCGACCAGACCAAGGTGTGGCTGACACGCACCTGCCGGATGATTATGGTATGTGTTCATTTTGGCGCAGTATCTGGTCGGTGTCTGTCAGTCACACCGAAGGTGACCGGGCTCGAGAAGTCGAACGAGCTTGCAATCCGATACCAGAAATGGGGGCTATTACCATCTACCCCCAAGATATAGCTCGTGCAGTACGTCCGTTGCCCAACTGGAAGTCTGCAGGGCTGGACGGGCTGCACAACATCTGGACAAATAGTTCGTAAGATCGCACGCTCGCTTAGGAGCTCAGTACCAGATTGCTTTGGAGTCTGGTTTGCTACCCTAGTTCCTAACAACAGGACTTACCCACCTGCTACATAAATCAGGTATCAAAATCAAAAATCAAAATCAAAATATTTTATTTCACATAAACCTGCAAGGGCACTTATGAAACGTCAGAAGCTAGGTGCACGGTTCCAATTTGTCGCTTCCTATGGAGAAGAGCCGGCAAGAAACTCCACGGTTACTCTTTTAAAAATAATTGGGTTTTACAATGTTTTCAAATTACAGTGATAATAGGTATGGGAGGACAGTGCAGGCCTGTCAATAAGTACCAAGTACTTAGAGGAATGAAAATAAAGAATAGAAAATCGTCTATAAATCTAGTCTGTAAGGCCTGCAATGTTCTCCCATTCACAATATGTAAAAGAATCTACATTAGTAAGATCAACCTATTTAAACAAAGTGACATGATTTTCATGAGAATCACTAATAAATAGTTGATATTTGAAGCGATGTACCTATAATGTCAAAAATGACGAGAATATGTCAGAAAGTGTAAAAAATAAAAAATAATAAAAATTAACATTCTAATTTGGAAGCAGTTAATAGACTCTCACAAAGTTATGCTGTTAATGAGGTACCAGGGAAGCCACATGTGCAGAAGGAATTAATGCCAAACTTCCCTGTCTTCAACGTAGTCTTTTATCTTATAATATGCTTTTTTGATAAGGACACGTTTGATGTGAGTTTTAAACTTTCCATCGCTAAGTTCTGTAACCGACTTTGGCAACTTGTTATAGAAGCGGATACTGTTTATTAGAAATGACTTGCTAGTTTTAGTTAATCTAAATTTTGGAATCACAATTTCATCTTTACTACGTGTATTTAGATTATGGAAGTCGCATCTTTTTTTGAAAATACCTAAGTTTTTGCGAACATACAAGATATTTTCTAGGATATAAAGAGAAGGCAGAGTTAATATATCAATTTCATTGAATTTGTTTCTAAGAGACTCGCGAGGCCCCATTTTATAGATTGCGCGGATTGCCCTCTTTTGTAAAATAAAAACTGAATCTACGTCAGCTGCCGATCCCCACAGCAGAACGCCATAAGACATAATACTGTGAAAATAAGCAAAGTATACTAACCTAGCTGTGGCTACATCAGTCAACTGCCTTATTTTTCTTACTGCGTAAGCAGCTGAACTTAATCTACTTGAGAGAGCTCTAATGTGGGCACCCCATTGCAATTTTGAATCTAAAGTAATTCCCAGAAATACAGTTTCGGAAATAGCATCTAGTTTCTTGCCATCAAGTTTTAAATTTAGACCTAATTGGGGTACATTTGGTAATGAGAACTTAAGACATTTAGTTTTGTTTGCATTGAGTAAAAGATTATTAGCCGCAAACCATTTCGAGAGAACAGCTAGACTATCGTTGACATGTAAGACATCCGTATCTTTTCTATCTATTCTAAAAATAAGAGAGGTGTCATCAGCGAATAAAATGATATCCGAGAAGTTTGCCATTAGGTAAGGAAGGTCATTAATATAAACTAGAAATAAAAAAGGGCCAAGAATTGAACCTTGAGGCACGCCCATCTTAACTAGAGACCCCGAGGACGTTGCCCCGTTAACATTTACTTTTTGCTGCCTGTTTGATAAATAGGAAAGTACAAGATCAGCAGCTCGTCCACGAATTCCGTAGTGGTGTAATTTACAGATGAGTGTGTTGTGGTCAACGCAGTCAAACGCTTTTGAGAGGTCACAGAAAATGCCAATTGCATCCTGGGACTTCTCCCAGGATTCCAAAATGTGACTGACGAGTTTTACTCCCGCGTCAGTCGTCGACCTACCTTTAGTGAAACCAAACTGTCGACTATGTAAAATCCCATTTGAGTTAAAATGTGACAACATCTGGTCTAGCATGACTTTTTCATAAATTTTGCTCATTGCTGGAAGCACAGATATAGGTCTATAATTAGAGGGATCACTCTTACTACCCGATTTAAAAACTGGTACTACTTTACTATGTTTCATTAAGTCAGGAAACGTACCGCTGTCTAAACATTGATTAAATATGCCTGTTAGGACAGGGGCAATTGTGTCAATGATACCTTCAAGAACCTTAACGGAAATCCCCCATAAGTCTTCAGTGTTTTTTAAATTAAGACTTTTGAATGCTGTTTTAATTGTGGCAATAGAAATGGGTTTGAATTCAAAATTTGGAATGTCCTTACTGATGTTTTCTTTAAGAAGAGATTCAGCTAATCCAGATGATGAGGGTAGAGACTTCGTAACCTCTATTGGGATGTTGGTAAAGAAATTTTCTAGAGTCTCAGCAACTTTTAACTTATCTGAACCGCGGAACCCAACAATTATAGGCCGATCACGTGTTTACCGACGGTCTATAAAGTTCTTACATCCATATTGAGAGCTAAATTTTACAGTCATATAGACGATGGATGTAGAAACCGGTCATTCCGTCATTCAGTCCTCATTGATATGGCCATTAGCCAACAAGTTCGACGTTCCCGAAAGGATCTGTCGACATGTTAGATAGATTACAAGCAGGCCTATGACTCGGTGCCAAATACATGGCTCATGAGGGTGCTGGAGTTGTACAACTCCAGCACCTGCCTGATTTCAGGTAAGGCAGTGGAGGACGATCCTTCGCTATCCAAGATGTCGAAATTTCCAAAGGAACAGCGAACCGATAACGATCGAGCGGGGCATATTTCAGGGCGACAGTTTGAGTCCGCTTTGGTTCTGCTTAGCCTTAAATCCTCTAAGCACACTGCTGGAGGATTCAGGTATAGGCTGTCGGCTGAAGAGAGGTGGTCAGGTTATATCTCACCTCTTCTATATGGATGACCTAAAACTCTTTGCCCCCAACAATTTTCAACTGATTAAGTACCAGATACTGAAGGTAACTGAAATCTTCAGTAGCGCCATGAGGATGGAATTTGGTGTAGACAACTGTGCGGTAGTGCATATAAAGGGAGATGAGATTGTGGAATCCGTGGGAACCCAACTCTCGGCTTTCATAAGCCTTCGAGCCCTCTCCGCAACAGAAACCTGTAAGTATTTGGGTGTGTCAGAAGCGTTGGGCATCAATGTTAATGATATGAAGTAATCGTTGAAGGAGAGCTTCTTTGGCCGCCTGAAGTAAGTATTTAATAGTCTTTTATCAAGCGAAAATAATGTGCGCGCCTTCAACGGTTTTGATGTACTCTTTTGGCATTCTCAAATGGTCTCAGACCGAACTCGATGCTCTGGATAAGAGAGTCCGTACGCTGCTGACTGCATATCGAATAATGACTAAATAGTAATGAGACTGTATATCCAAAAAAAATGTGGAGGTCGAGGCTTTTAAAATGCTAAGACTCTCCACAATCGCGAGATATGCAGTCTCAAGGATTATTTCCTAGAAACCAACGTGGGGATGCATCGAGATGCGCTTGCGATAGATAAAGGCCTCACCCCACTCTCTTTGGCTAAAAAGAACTGGCGCAAGCCTGTAGTGCTTGACACTAATGATCGCATGGAGGTATGGCAGAGTAAGGAGCTTCACGGACGCTTTTTCCGGGCCCTACATGGACCCGATGTAGACCTTCTAGCGTCCATAGCCTGGCTGCATTTCGGTGACCTCTTTGGGGAAACCAAAGGTTTTATCTGTGCAATTACAGACGAAGTTATGATGACAATTACCGGAGATTTATTGTGAAAGATGGCACGGTTGACATCTGTGGGGCATGCCACCGTCCGGGAGAATCAATCAAACACATCATCTCCGGGTGTTCTCATCTAGCTAACGAAGAGTACTTGCATAAGCAGAACCTTGTAGCCAGGATTATCCACCAGCAGCTTGCTCTGAAATACAGCTTTATGGAAGCAGAAGTGCCGTATTTCAGGTGGCCCGACCCAGTTCTGGAAAATGGACATATCATACTGTACTGCGATCGATCCATCATCACTGACAGGACTATTATAGCCAATAAGCCTGATATAGTGGTGGTGGATTGACTAGAGCGGCGTGAAATGATCGTTGACATAACGGTCCCGCATGACGAGAACCTCTTGAAAGCCGATAAAGATAAACAAATCAAGTATCTTTACTTGGCTCGCGAGGTTGTCGTCATTTGGGATGTGGACGCAGCAATCATTGTACCGACAGTCGTTACAGCCAATAGTTTGACAGCAAAGAGCCTCGACCAACACGGAGGCTCTCGTTGGGCAGCTGGATCAAGGGCTTGATACAGAAACCGGTACTCCTGGACACGGCTCGCACTGTTAGAAGGTTCCTCTCTCTGCAACTATGACCTCCTGTAGCTTGGCCCTGTTCCTTTATAAATTTTATATTCTAATATTTAAAAATTTAATTTATATGTATTTAATGGTATAAAGGAAATTATAATATCTGTACTCTATTATGTTTATATTATGTTCCGTCACTAGTAAGTTTAGTGTGAACCAACTATTTTCTATATTTATCCTACTGCTGGGACAAAGAACTTTTCTCTGAGAGAGGAAGTGGGCCTTAATCCATCACGTAGGCCCAGTGCGGGTTGGCGGATGTCACATGTCTTCAAATAAGACATGCTGGTTTCCTCGCGATGTACTTGTTATAGACTAATTATGCTTATTGTTTTCTTATTCATAAGCAAATTAATAACTTCATTTAACCTTTAGGTTGACCCCTGTCCTTCATGTATTAATTTGACTATGAGAATGATTATGTACCTTAAGCTATGTGTAAATTAAATCTAACTATTTCACGAATAAAAATCAGATATCACTAGAAACTCAGAAAATATGTAATTTTATTTACAGATCCAATATTTACAAATACGAAGTCGGCAGTCTTAGTTTAGTAGTAGCGGGCGTAGGGGAAGGGAGCACCGTAGTTGATGGCACCAAACTTGGAGAAACCGAGGGGAGCGGCGGCGTAAGCGAGAGGAGCGGCGATCGCCGGAGCAGCGATGGCAGGAGCAGCATAGGAGATGGCAGGAGCAGCGTAAGAAATGGCAGGGGCAGCAGCGATGAGAGCAGGGTCCTTGCGTACGACGGCGTTGAAACCTTCGGCGCCGGCAGCGTAGTCCACAGTACGGCGGGTACCGTCAGACTCCAGCAGAGAGTACTGACCCTGCACGTTGTCGCCCACTCGGTTCTCGATCTGGTGCTTGAAGTCTCCGGTGAAGGGATCAGCTACGCCGTATGAGAAGCTGGATAGATCGCTGGCGTTGGCGACAGCCATCAAAGCGAAGAGGACGACGAACTGTAAGAGAATAAACAAGAATAAGAGAAAATGTAGGTTTTGGCCGATACTTTGGTCCTATAGTCCTTGTTGATGAGATAAATTCCAATTAAAGATACAAGTTGAATTCTATGTATTAACTTTTACTGTAATAATGTTACTACATTGTGTTGATCTCAAATTACTACTGTTATTGATGTTTTTATGTTAATATCTTCCTTGTTGTAGATTACAAAGATAACATTTTGATTTGATTGCCTCTTTGGTCTAGTAGTTGCAAGCGCTACTGCTGAGCGGGTGGTCTAGTCCTGATTTCAACTCCTAGATGGGCAAAGTGTTATTGTGTTATTCTATCTGAAATTTGTGTCCGGTTGGTGGCAATGGGCTCGCCTCCTTTTACATAGGACTTAAACATAACTGGTGAAATGTGTGTGTACTATAGGTACACCTCTGCACAAACCTTTGGGGAAACAAGGCGTGATATTATGTACAAAGATAAAAGAAAACAAGAGTGTTTACCTTCACAAACATTTTGAAGGAGGTTTTTTGTTGTTGTGACTACGTCGAAGGATCCTGTGAGTCTGATGCTCTTCACAGCACCTGCCCAGCTTTTTATATCAACAGAAAATTGTTCCAGTTTTATTTTAAATTTATTTATTATGAAGAAATTCAGGAAGTGTCTTAAAGTCAAGTTCGAATCAGGGCGATGCACCGAATGGAAAGGTCTCAGATCTCAGTTGCACGCATAAATAAACTAGTTTAAAATTATCTTATGTCTCCGCCTTTTACGAGTAAGTTACTCGAATTACGAGTACACAGACTACTTTTTAAAATATATTTCAGACATTGTCAATGTATCAAATTGTCGTCGACACGAGCGGATCTAAGTTGTATTGTACTCAAATCAGATCACGAAAATCAAAGAAAAAAATCGGCAACAAAAACTCGGAAAATGATTTTGCAGTTTTTTTATTTCACAAAAAAAATACATTACAGGATACATATCAAAGTACAGATAAAGAGTATTAATTGTTATATCATTAAGATTCCGGTTGTATACTTCGCTATTAATTTCGTTTAGAATATTGACGACAACATAGCAAGGCTATCGGGATCCGGTCGACTATACTGAGCTATTACGATAATGTACCTATCACTTAGTCACTCATAGATATTCATAGGAAAATAATATGCAACTTAAAATATAAATGCAAAATATCGGAGTCCGTTTCACTTGCCGTGTCCATAAAAACAAGTCAAGATTTAAGCCCAGGGGTTATGGGCATTATGGGTGGCAGACCCATGCGAAAAGGTCTGGGTAATGGAAGATCTAGATATGGCAACAGGAGTGGGTGCTGGGGAAGGTTGGGCACTAGGAGTAGGCCAGGCTTGGTAAGACTGGGCTCTAGGTGTGGGCCACGCTTGGTAAGATGGCACACTAGGAGTGGGCCACGCTTGGTATGATTGAGCACTGGGACTGGGATAGGCTTGGTAGTTCTGGACCGCTAAACTCAGATGCCTTGTGACGTCACCATTGATTGCAGGCTGCGTATGAGGTGTAGGCACTGGTCTCCCATCATTGTTCACAGTAGCTAGGAACCCTGTGTGGTCATCGGCTCTGTAATCTACAGTTCTTCTCACACCATCAGGTTGCAGCAAAGAGTACTGTCCTAATACGGTGTCTCCTCGTCTACTCTCTTGCTGAGTTTTAATGTCTCCGGAATGAACATCGTTGACTTCGTAAGCGAAGTTGTAGTTGGGATTCGCATCATATTGTAGTCCGAGATGGATTGGTGACTGAGGCCGATGTAGCACCATGCAGGTGGCTGATAACACCAGGCCGGAGAGGACAGCAAACTATGGAATAAAATACTCATTAAATAGCGTTCGAAAATAAACATAAGAAAGAAAAAACTATCCATGCATAAGGATAATTTCGGCGATTTTAGCTAAACATGTTTGAGTACCTTTGATGTTAGTAAATATCAATGTATAGTAGATACTGTTAGGGTTACACCTGATGAAATAACTGAGTCCTTTTAAGGGACAAGTGGCAAGCCTGTCTTATATCTGGAGATCACTGAGCACAAAATTACATTAATATCAAAAGACCACACAAGGCCCATTACTTACTGAGCCTTAAAATCTATTGAACTATAGAAATTATTTATAGCAAATAATTACCTTATGAAACATGATGATGTATTTGGTTGTCTCTTCCACAGTCGGGTGAAGTGTGATTCTTAGTTAGTTTTCCATCAATTTATATACAAGGTAAAATGAAAATCAATACTGTTTGTGCAATACATATCGCATTTCAAAGAGTATTAGACCGAAGATATAACTGATCCTAGTTGGCAACTATGTCTTACGTTGTGAGATAAAAAATTGTGAAACAAAAGACTCTATAAGAAATATCTTGAAGTAATATAAGGTTAAGCTTTGTTCAAAGAGCAGCAACTTAATCCTTGAAAGAATCAAGTGACCTGGTATGTTTGTAATCTTATTAACTCTTACTGGCCCTGAAGGAAGAGAGTGCTCTCAGACAATGGGGAATAAGCAATGAATTCTTGCATGGAGAGCAGTGTTGAGCCCGTGGTAACAGCCGTGACTTACGTGTAGATCGTAGGTTTGAACCCAGACAGGTACTCTATTTTGTATAAATTATTTCATCACGGCTGCTCTAAAACGGTGCAGGAAAACATTGTGAAGAAACCGGCATGTTCTAGAAACATAAATTCGAAGACATGTGACATCTAGCAACCCGCACTGGGCCCGCGACTGCAACACTATCGGCTGAGTATGCTATGCCTTCAAATCGTGTAGTAGCTTTTATGGGTTTGTGGCGGACATCTACAATGCCCCCCCCACATACGAAACTTCAAATCAACAATTGTGGAAAACACAAAAAGTAAAGTGGCGCCATCTACAATGCCATATGCAAACTTCCCAAGACTTGACGTCACACCGCAACTACATGAACTACATCGCGCAAGCAGAGTTTACCGAGCGATCTAAATATATACAAGATCCCGACATCAATCGTCGGGCAGTTGCCCACCAGACACATCACCCGTCTGGTCGGAGGATCCTCCCTTTTCAATAGAGTATGAGTGAACTTTACACCCTGTTCCTCATACCTCTATAGGTTTCTTAATGGGTAAGTATTGAGGAAAATTTTAGAAACATGACATTTCCTTTTATTTACACGATTCCTTCGCAAGATGTTTTCCGTTAGCTACATTACAGATGAAATCACTTATGTAGTTTCCTGGTTGTATTAAGTCTCAACCTAGACGAATTCAGAGGCTTTTAAAATGTCGGAATTGCTGTGTTTTCCAGAATCTAACTCACTTCCTCAAAATATCGCTCTAGTATCTTGCTGTACTCTAAATGGCCGAACAAGGCAAATGTAATAATAATCTGTATCTACAACTATCGCAAAATGAATTAAGTTGGTGGTTAGTCATCTGGTATAAAATTCAATAGATAATTGAAGAGAATGGGGCTTATGGCAATGGCAATTATGTACAATCAATCGCATATTAGTGATAACAATTTGAAATTGACAGCGTCTTTATGCCGTAGCACTATAGGTGGTTTTATAAATGCAAGCTGTGTAAGTGTTTCCACTGATGTTCGGTTGACTGTTCCATCAGACAAGTAGCTTGTTCGCTACCTACTATTACTTCCATAGTTAGATGTTTGCGTCGCTTGGATAATATAATCGTAATAACCTACTTATAATCATGGCCACTTTTCCTTAGAAATAGAGTTGAATTCAATTAGTTTTTCTAATGAAGCCATCTTTGTAAAACTTCGCAGTTTAAAGGTTTGTTGCTTTATTACTTGATATGTTATGACTACCTATGAAGTTCCGTGTGGTGCCGGATGTTAAGAATAGCACCATCCCATCTCTTCCCGTGGGTGTCGTAGAAGGCGACTAAGGGACTCACTAGAGAATTGGCAGCAGCGTTCTCTATGCATTTGACCACCATACTGCGATCGCCAACCCGCCTGCCAAGCGTGGCGATTATGACAAGCCCTCAAATTGGGGGAGGCGTATGTCCAGCAGTGGACGTCTTCCGGCTGAAATGATGATGATGACCTATGAAGTTATGATATATATTAATAACAATTTATTATGTACAGAAATATATGAACGCTTGGCGTGCGTGCGTGAGAGTATGAATGTAAACGAGGCAAAAGCTGAAAGTAAGAATTAGTAGCAGGGGACGTTCTGCAGTTTCTGCCTACCTCATGGGAGGCTTGAGTTTATGAATAAAATATGATAAATAAAAACATTCTGGTTTTATCAAGTAAGTTATCATGTTAGAATGGTCAAATATTTTTCAAGCTTGAAGAATATTGGTCTTTCGTTACTCTACTGTGGCATAGAAATCGCTTTTCTACATTTCTCGGTATAAAACTGTCAACTGTCTGTACGGAAACGTAATTTATGTCTACTCTTCCGAAGACAAAACGCTTGTATAGGGTTCTCGTGCTAAGCCTGCTTGCTGGAGGTAAATGATAAATGATAAATTATTTTATTTCTGTAAGTAGGTTTGTACAAACACTTTTACACGTCAATCATATTTTAAAACTAGATGAGGTCGGCGTTTCCTATCTGACTACTCTGAGAAGAAAGGCGGAAACAAACTCAGAGGTCATAGTCTCTTTTAAAGTCCAGACATAATCTTGGTCAGATCATGTGGATTGGTGTCTAAAATGGTTTTTTGAGAAAAGAACCGCACAGATTGAGTGGACCTGTCCAATCAGTGCACGCATTTATCAGTAATCATGTATCATGTAAATAATGTTGATAAGAGGCAGACACTTGTGTCTCATTCTCTGACAAATACGGAAGCAGTAAACATTAAATTACATCATACATTACTTACTATATGAACAGGACATTATATATTATCAAACATGTTTTGTACGACAGAAGTGCCAACCAAATACGCTATCAAACATTTTAATAAGGGAAACGCCCACCGAACCCAGTGTCGTATCGTTTTTATAATATGTCAGAAATTCACTTATCCAATGCGGAATTACGAGTAATAATGGTCGGCCTTGTAATGCACGCCCGCGTTCTGCTCGTGGGCCATTACTACCGTTCGGTATTCGCTATACTGAGAGCGGCAAGCGATTTTGCTTTTGTCCTATAGCTCGGTAGAATCTTAAATTTAGACAGAAATTAGAAAAACATGGTTCAGCATGTCCTTATAGGTTTCAGCTGCCTATTTTGTCGTATAGTATTTTTATTCTTGGTACAATACGTCTTCACACATACTCGTCCTTCATCATCATATCAGTCGAATGACGTCCACTGCTGGACATAAGCCTCCCCCAAAACGCGGGGATTTGCCATACTCGCCACGCTTGGCAAGCGGGTTGGCGATCGCAGTATGGTGGTCAAATGCTTAGACAACGCTGCTGCCCATTCTCTAGTAAGTCCCTTAGTCGCCTTCTACGACACCCACGGTAAGAAATGGGATGGTGTTATTCTTTTACGCCCGGCACCACCCGGAAGTCGTCCTTACTTATATATATTATATTATAAACGCGAAAGTTTTTATGTATGGATGTTTATTACTCTTTCACGTAAAAACGGCGGAACGAATTTGGATGAAATTTGGCACTCAGATAGATTATAATCTAGATTAACGCATAGGATACTTTATATCCCGGTAATACGTTCCCACGGGATAATTTCCGACTTCCACGCGGGCGAAGCCGCGGGAGGAAGTTAGTACTTCTAAAATTTCATCATCATTATCAACATTTTAGCCCGGTATCACCCAGTGCTAGGTATCCCATTTTTTCTGTATACTATTTTTAAATGTGACTAGTTTAAGTGTGATGTTTCTTGCTCAAACTTCTCTATAGATACGTACAAAACTATCCAATGGAAGGGACAATTACAATCATTTTTATTTTCTTGTACATTTTGACGTTTAAAAGTGCTTATTAAATGATTTGACTTATGTCCGACTTTATCTTCGATAACGTATTTGCTAGCTAGATTGGATACATATTGATTCAGTCTAATTTTTTAACGAATCTGTTATACACCGTGAAATTTTAATGGTTGTTTTCCCGCAGCGCAATGGTTTTGTCTTGGTAATACAATCGTTTTATAAACAAATAAAATATTAGAAACAAAAAGTGGCAGATTAACCATTGTGAAAAATCACCACGTGCGAGGGTTTATTTTGCTTTGAACATTTATGCATCGCTGTTCCCTTTGTCGGCAGTGCGTGCGATTCGAGTAGTACCTACAATTTACCTCTAGTGTTACTACTGAGTAGTGTTTTATCGAGTTAATGAATATTTTTTAAATAATTTTAAAACTAAAAAATCTTTATTTTTTTACTTTTACTCTATGCTTCGAAAGTACTCCTTAAGGCAAGTTGTTCTGCCGCGGGATATATACGTACTTAAATGAATTATTATAAAACCTTTTACCACTTAGATACTTAAAAAAACAGTTAAAATCAGAAAAAGTAGATTTTTAAGTGATCAAACATTACCCTTTTTTTGTAACAGGTATGTTCTCGCGAAATCGCTCG
Source organism: Polymixis lichenea (assembly GCA_949091785.1). Classification (NCBI taxonomy): domain Eukaryota; kingdom Metazoa; phylum Arthropoda; class Insecta; order Lepidoptera; family Noctuidae; genus Polymixis; species Polymixis lichenea. The sequence continues at coordinate 4,540,669 of OX420937.1, forward strand.
CAGTAGAGCATGGAGTCAACAGTTTTCCATAAAATATCATGAATTCCGTCACATATTGGATTTTATTTTAATGTTTCATTAATTTTCTTGTTCTTTGTTTTGATACAGTATATAAGACAACATTTACTTAGGATCAGAACACAACATTAAGTGCTGTAGAACCCTAGTGCGGGTTGTTCGACAGAGAAACCGCCGCCCCTGGCACACAGGCAACTGAGGGAACACGGGTGGGTTTTAGTCAGTAAAAGTCTGACACGCCCTCCCGCTCCACCCAGAGCGGGAGATGCTAATTGACGACTTCCCACCCAAAAAAAAAATTGACATCATTGCGTGGACCAACGTTGTTGTCCTCAACGACAACTTTTCATAACATACTTAGACCGGAGTTCACCAACACATGGTTAAATGTAAAATAGCCGGTTAAACCAAAACCGGCTGATTAACAATATTTTGCTGTTCACCACGCACTAACCATTGGTATATGTATATGTACTGTAATCGGATGGTTAACTTAAGCGACGTGGCCTTCTCAGTTTAACCGTTGGTTTATGCTTTCTGATTTGAAGTTTTGCATTGTGAATCACTTTTAGTTACAAAATAAAAATGCAAGACGCTTTGAGTTACTTATTCTTTGAAGAAGATAATGTGTTAAATGATTTTGAAGATAATATATAATTTTGCGCACTCATTTCGCAGTTATTTCGAGGAATATGAACAGAAAGCATTTAGTACAAGATTTCGTATATATAAACGTAGTGAGTGCTCTGAAATTACATGATTTAATTGTATAGAAGTTTGAATAGCCAGAGCACGTTTGCAATGAGTGCCAAAAGCACTAAATTTGTCAGCCAGGTGCTTCCGACCCCATTTTTTTCAGCATTTGTTGTAGCGTCTTTCACAAAATAATGTCAAAACATTCGACCATTCGATCATTTTCGACTCACTTATTCAAAAAGGTTCGGTTATGTAACCGTTGGTTAGAATTAAATAGTGAACTCGAAAAAAACGCGGGTTGTTTATTAAACATAATGTTTAATGCTAACAGGACGGTTACGTAATCAATGGTTATGTTGTAGTTGGTGAACTCGGGTCGTGTTTTTATATGCAGGCTTATAATTTATTCTATGTATTATTACGTTAAATAAAAACTTTGTGCCCTTTTAAACGAAAGTTACTCGGACGGTGCGGAGGCTCAGTTATAGTTTTAATAGAGGAGCGCAGAAAGCAAATATTTATTGTTTAAATTAATAATGGGCGAATTTCAACTACTGGGCGAGCACTAAATAGTTTATTAAAGTACATTTGTGAACGTAAAATTGTTTTATACAGAGATACTTAGTTATTTACAGGCTCTATGCAACTAGTTAAGTCTTACTGCAATAAAATAATTGTTTTAACATTGACAACCTTTAGAATTAACTTTGTAAGTATTTTTTTGTTCCTCTCTTCTTGTCTGTTTATATGTATGTGAATAAATGGTTAAATAAATAAATAACATTTTCACCGTGGTTCATGCCAAAGAGCTGACTGCTTACAGTTGCTCCTACACGGGTAATTTTTGAGCAATTATTGCTCGGCAACACTGATGATTATTGCTCCATATATTTTACATTTCTCAATATCGCCAATATGAGTTGCCGAATATCCAATCGGTTTGGAAATTTTTAGTCAATTTTGTTTCTATCTCATTAGTACGTATAACTACGTTTCGTTTTTGCGAGAGTAACCGGCTGGCGGCGGGGTTGTGTGGTCGTATCTCTGGCAACAGGTTGCTACATGTTGCCATTGCTCTAAATTGCTGGATATACTCGTGACGTCATAGTTGACGAGAATTGGCCAGGATGGAGCAATTTGAGATACGCTTACACGAACAACCGCTCGTGTAAGCGCATCTTAACATCTGAAAAGCAATCACGTATTACGCACATCGAAACACCTTCCGTACATCCAAACCAGTTTAATTAACCGAAACAAACATACGCAATCTTAACGGTTCATTATATAAGCTCATCATATTGTAAGAAAACGTGCTCATCTCAGCCAATTAAAGTTTACGTAAGTTCGACCTCATGGTGACCGGCCGTGGCATTGAACTCCGGACTGCACGCTGCGCATGCCTCGAGCGCCGAAAACTGACAACCACGGTTGCATAATGAATGGTGCAAGATAGAGGATTTTGGCGTTTTTAGTTCGTGGACTAACTTGACTAGTATTATTGTGTAAATTAGGAAGGACAAAAGCCCCTAATTGACTGATACTGACAGGGATTCGGCTATAAAAACGGCCCTTAATGCCCAGGAGCATGCCTGTCGCTGGTATCGGTCAAAGCTACGGTGATTGGTGTAGGCATATGTCCACCAGTGCACGATTTTCGGCTGAAATGATGATAACAGGGATTTGCTTCATTTACCGTATTGATGTTACAGTGTGTATGATACAGGGTAGGCACTGCGCAACACATTATTTATGACCGGAACTTTCCTGTGTTGTCATAAAATGATTGTTTTCCACTGGTTGTTTAGGAATTGCTGTGGTCGCTTAGCCTTAAGTTTTTTTACCCTGGCAGGAGACAAGTCAGGTTGAGCAACCGACGAGGCGACAACCAAAAAACGCCAAACTTTTTTAACTTGCGTCCTAACTATAACGGTGAGCGATTCTTCGGTACCTAATTATTTTTTGTCTCACATGATGTAACTTGCTCTCACGTTCTGCTTATAATTATATTGTTAATCTAATACGTTGCCAGTTTGTTATTTTTTGGCTGTAATTAAAGTAAAGGTACCGACTTCATCTTCATCATCATCATTTCAGCCGAAGACGTCCACTGCTGGATATAGGCCTCCCCAAAACATTTTTGGGGGGGTTTGCCATAATCGCGACGCTTGGGGATTGGCGATCGCAGTATGGTGATAAAACGCATAGAGAACGCTGCTGCCCATTCTCTAGGGAGTCCCTTAGTCGCCTTTTACGACACCCACGGGAAGAAATGGGATGGTGCTATTCTTTACGTCCGGCACCTCACGGAACCGACCGAGGTACCGACTTGTGTAAACAATAAAAAAAACCTATTTATAATAATACAATGCACTTTATTTATTTATTTACATTTTATTTATATTTAGAGAAAACAAGTAACAAATGACTCAGATGTGTTACTAACAATATCTCTTAACCCTATATTAGTAAACGTAACCTACGCACTTAACTAACCTACACTGCCATATAGTTACAACAATGCGAATCCATGCTACAAGCTCAACACCGAGGTGGAGAGTTTGCAGCAGCGATTCACACACAAGCAGTTGAGTCTGCTCGCGATACACCGCAGTATAATGTTGGGGCTGGCCCGCACCCGGCCCACCAGTTTTATATTTTTCTGTTTTATATTTTTCTATTCCTATGTTGACATTTGCATCTAAGCCAAATAAAATGGGAGAGGGCGCTGGCTCCTGAGATACAGATACACCTAGTTCAGGAGTCAGAGACTACTACCAAGTTTCTGTAACCTATTATGTCAATAAAGATGACTTTTTTTGTTTTGCTTAGTTCAACATTCTAGTCATTAATGAGATTTGTGTATGATTGCATGCTCATCAAATAGACAATTTGTTATTATTGCAAAATATAATGAAGAGAAAAACTGCAATCTAAATTTAATCTGAAAAAAAAAAACTAATAGCGACTAGGTAGTCAATCTCTAAACAAGAATTTGTTAATTACATTAATTGAAACCACTAAATACATCACAATTAAACCAATTTTGAATTGCTAATTGAATTTGAATATGTCCATAATACAGAAATAGAACATTAATTCTGTGCGTCTATTAATTTTGCATATTAATGAGATCCCGAATGATTGATGTCAACGAGAGACATTAAAACAGAGTTACGATTAATTAGGGAACACTTGAACATGAACAAACACGCAGATTTACACGCTACACCCACACATGACATTGACATTTTTTTACATGTTATTGGATTTTTCTATCTGGAATTTCTCAGTAGTACTTCGTAGTTCGGATTTGTGCCTGGTTGATGGCAACATTCTCGCCCTGTATTTGGTGAAATGTGGGGGTACATAGGTACACCTCTGCCCTACCTGCGGGGAAACAAGGCGTGATGTTATGTTATGTGACGTTATGCAGGGAATTTTAAAAATAATGATTATTAATTTTATACGCCGTGACATTTTAGTCGTCTTACAACGGTAGCCCACTTCATGTATCCAATGACAGCTGATCATTTATAAAAAATAAAAATATATTTTTGAACATTGGCATAATTAAAAAAAAAACGAAAATATCATTCACTAAGACGCATGACGTAGTTTGACACCTTGTTATGGAGATGGCATTCATGATAGAATGTAATGGTAGGTAGGTAGATATCTTCTACCGTTTGATACGTAAACATTATTAACAGGGAGGGTGTTTCATAATTCTAAAGAATTATTTATTTTTCTTTGTACCTATTTTCTTAATTATGTTTTAATTGCGCCTAGAGGTATTTTATGATGGATACATTGAGTGGACCACCTTTGTAAGACGACTAAAATGTCACGGTGTATATTTAAATAATAAATATCTAAAAATGTAGTAAATAAGGATAGAAAATAAATAAAGGACATAATTATTATGTAGTTAATTCATCGATTTGAATAATACATCTCATCATTTGCTTCATCATCTGCCTAGCCTTTTCCCAATGACGTCGGCATTGTCTTCTAGTCTAACGGATGCAGCCAAATACCAGTATTTTACATGAAGAGACTGCCTATCTGACCTCCACAACCCAGTTATTGAGTAATACGATACCCTTTGGTAAGACTGGTTGTCAGATTTTCTGGCTTCTGGCGACCCGTAACGACTGTCAAAGATCCACAAATGACAGCGTGCTTTCCGAGACAGATAGACAGAGTTACTTTCGGATTTATAATGTTAGTATGGAAGTATATATTGACGTTCGCAATCTATACAGGGTGTAACAGAAACCCTATTGCTATCCTTAAGCACTAAAGATATAATCACTATACATAGTTTCAGATCAAAATAAAATATTCTAAGAATTGATACCAAATTTTCGGATTCATACGTTTCATAAATTTAAATCATAACAAACGTGTCACCGCACTACGTAGGTCAATAACTTTCCACGTTACTTGCCAATATCACGATAAATCTCTTCCGAGTTATGTTTTTATTTCAATTTGAAAAGTTCGGTTTCTGGTATCAATGTACTAAAAAATCTCATAACTTCCGAGCATGTAGAAATAGGATTAAAAGACCCTTCCAATATCGTTTGATATCATCCAAAGAAGCCATGCTCTTGGTATGTATATACCATTTTCGTTACACGTTGTATAGAAAAGCAAGCAAATTGGTAATCTTACAACTGGCTTCTATGGTCAATAGTCTATTTATAATCCCCCAGCAGGATATAGCCTCTTATATCTTACTCGTTTAGCCTGCAGCGTAGTCGGTTAAAAACATAAGTACATTTAGGCGACCTTCCGTTTTTTGCAAATCATTTAGCCGATTAGATCTACATGTAGTTGTAAGTTTATTACAGTAAATCGATAAATGTTTACGAGCTACAAATTAATTTGCACGCCCACACTAAAATAGTGTGTGATATTTTTAAATGTCACCAACACATTTAAAACTTCAATTGAGCTACATATTATATGCTAACAAACAAAAAATGCATAACATAGCATAATCAGGTTATAATTGTGCCACAGCTGGGACACAGGCCGCCTCTCTTCGAGATAGACTGGTCGGGCCCAGTACATGTTGGTAGATGTCACATGTCTTCGAATGTTTCGAACCAAAAACTGTCTGGAGTGCAATCTACTTTTTCTTATAAGCTTCGATACGTCTATGGAATTATTTATGTTACGTACCTTTCTAAAAATCATGCCTTTTTGGGTTGGTTCATCTTGGAAATGATGTATGGTACCAATGGATGGCTTATTTAATTGGGTAGCAGGTGATCGCGATAAATGTAGTTCGATATTTTAAATTGAATCCATAATTCTTAGAATGGATTGTGTGTCTTTATACAATGCAAAAGATACCTTATTTAAAAAAAAAATACCAAAAAAAAAACAACCGACTTGGTCGGTGACTTTGGATATGTATTTTAATTTTTTGTCACCGCCTTCCGAAATCAAAGTTATTTTTCACTTTGTAGTGTTTTTTCGGAGTTCGGTTGTTTTTTTTTTTGTAAAAGTTTTTATTTTTCACTTTTTTAGTTATAGTACCTACCCCACTAATTCGAAATATCTTCATACTAGGGGTTAAAACAATGCATATTTACGCTATAGCAGCATTCGCGGTTGATTTACTGTTATATTTTGAAGAGTTCCGTTGTCTGTCTCCGAAACGCATCATCAGATCTAGATGAAATTGAAATGGGACTACATGTGAAGCACTAGCTTCAAAAAAAAAAAAGAATCATCAAAATCGGTTCACCCAGTCGAAAGTTCTGAGGTAACAAACATAAAAAAAAACATACAGACGAATTGAGAAACTCCTCCTATTTTTGAAGTCGGTTAAAAAGAGAACTATTTATCGTAGTGCAAAACGGCGATGAAACAGACAATGCATAATTTACCTAAAACTATCGATATTCCCCTGCTTGGTGACATGTCAAAACATCGAGATTTCTGCTATATCTAAGTTGAATATTGATGTATTATATACATCAACCTTCTCGGAGTAGTTATTCTCTAAATATCCTTGCAAACCGCAACGAAATCTATAGTTGATGCAGTTTAGGAGAACTAAGCGCAAACTGCGAAAAAAAAAGCACCTTAGCTATTTATTTTTATAATATTCACTATAAAAATAAAAATAAACAAAAGCAACAAATCGACCTCAAAACACAAAACACGGCCACATTAATGACATAACACTTAACAGAAAACATCTTCAAGCAAATTAACATAAAGAATTCTCACGATGTAATGTAGGTATTCGTGCAGATTAGCATAGAGATGAGTAATGCTGCTCATCGTGCGGTCGATGACACCGATCGGATGAGCTTATGAATGGAAGCACGTGGTATATGAGAGGTGACTTTGTAGGCGCCATGGTAGGGTTGTCTCGCGCTGAAAGATGACTTTTTTATTCTGTTATAATTTTTATGCGCACTGTCCGCTAGAGTAAATATACCGTTCCATGGTGGTGACCCTAAGGGAACAAAGGCTATCTACAACAGTCTAATGAAACGTACCGGCGCAGCTCAATGCCCTTCTATGATAGAAGGGTATTGAGCTGCGCCGGTACGTTATCCCGGGATATCTCGATTATGTAGATAGGATATATTGCCTAAGGAAGTTCCTATCTATTATTCCTTATTTGCTGCGTCACGGTTTTTTTCTAAAGTGTTTAAAAGTGTGCTTTTGAATTTAAAATATTATCATTAAATATGAGCCTTGGGACATTTAAATAATGCACTTTGTCCGCCTTAAAATAGATTTCATAACCGACTTTTCCGGGTTTTTATTACACCTTTAATTTTAATCATGCAAAACAACTATTCAAACATAATGTGTAACATATTTTTGAAGCCAGACATACTAGGAACTGCCTGTTTTGATCATTTGTTTTCATAGACCTGTGGCTTCTCATTTTTAACCGACTTCCAAAAGGAGGAGGTTCTCAATTCGTCGGAACCTTTTTTTTATGTATGTTCCCCGATTACTCGAAGATGGCTGGACCGATTTGAATATTTTTTTTTTGTTTGAAAGGTTATACTTCCCAGGTGGTCCCATGATCATCAAGTCAGGATTTGATGATGAGATCCTGGAGAAATAGAGAGAACTCTTCAAATTTTATATGCACACTTGAAGCAATTTGTGTAGTTTTTGGAAGAATACTTTCTCGGAGTGGTTCCATTTCAGTTTGGTGAAGATCTGATGAAGAACTTCGGAGATAGGCAACGGAACTCCTCAATAAATGATAGCAAATGGCCAGTCCGTTTTTGGCGGCGGGGACAAAAAAAAAAAAAAATCCAAAGTCACCGACTTCCGAAATTAAAGTTATTTATAACTTTGTAGTGTTTTTTTTTTTGGAAGACGGTTGTTTATTTTTTTGTTTTTTTTTTTATAAACACACAATCTTACGTGTACCTAATTACAAGATATATTTCTGAAGATGACCAGTCACAAACTGTCGTGAGCTGCGAAGGTGTTTTTACTCGACTGTGCGACGCAATGGAGGGTAATGTGTTTAACAGCCTATGTATGCATGTACGTCAAGCTCGTAATTTTTTTTTTGTATTAGCAAAGCAGACCCTTCCGGTGCACATCATGGGAGGTCTTCGCAGATCGTCGTTCGCTATAAGGCGATATACTCCTTCAGGCGGAGACCATCCACGATTCCCAAAATATTTATGATGGAAAAAAATAAATCGAGGGGAGATCAGACTTGAGCCAAGTATGAAAGTCAATAACTCCAAAAAGGTCATCAAGGAAAGGATCGTTTATAACGTGATTAAGACGCTTAGTGACAATGTCGACTGCGCATGAGTTCGCGGTTTTGATGGAATGCGGATTGGTGGGCGTTTGATTTGGCATGTACAGTCGACATATTACTTTGTACAATGTGCTGTGCTTTTACATAGACTGTTTACATATATCTATACCTACTTACCGCTATAGAAATACAAAAAAATGATGTGTCTGTTGTAATGTCAAAATAACTGCTTTTTAATAAATGCTTATGGAAGTATGTACGGCACTTTTATATATTTTTTTGTTTCGTCTGTCCGTCTGTTTGTTCTTGCTGATTGGACTTTCACTTGTCCTGGTAGGACGGTCTCGTGGGATAATTTACGACATCTACGCAGGCGAACCCGTGAGCAGTAGCTAGTAATGTATAAAGTTTTTACTAAAAAGAGCGAAAGAAAAGCGTTTTATGATTAGTTATTCCTAAGTAGTACATTAGATGTTTTCTTTTAAAACCTAACTGTAGTAGGAAATACGTTTATTAAGTTATTATTAAGGCTACATAGGAACAAAAGATCAAATTAGAAACAATTTCGCATTCGACACGTTAATGTCTTTAAACAAATTACACTCAAGGATAGTTTTACAATCGTGGTCGTGCCTTGATCAAATAATAAAACGCTCAACATGGCCATTTTTATTATCAGCCTATAATTATCTACGGTTCACTGATTGGACTTTTTGCCACTACACCTTAAATAACTAAAACCAGTTACTCCAAGTAATAGGTGTAGGTAACGAGCTAATACGTTGTTTATTTTAACTGAGTTTCATTCAAATAACTCTTAGCTATTATAAACCTCAATCGTGAAAGTAGTCTTCTAAAAATAAACATTGACTTTCTGACGTCTGCTGTCGGTACATATCGTCGAATAAGTTCGAAATCGGTGCGCACACGCAGCTACCGACAGCAGCCAAGGTCGTTACATCGTACACGGACTCTTTGTTTGTACAGACACGGAAAAGTGAGCGAAGAGAAGGCGCATGACACGTGATAAGGTACATGTTATTATTAATGGTATAGGTGAGGGACATTGGTGGGGGGATTGATCGCTTTTGTTACTGTCAATCAGTTCTTGAATTATTTACAGAAAGCTCTGATTTTTAATCGACTTCAAAAAGGAAGACGTTCTCAATTCGATTAGTATTTTTTTTTAATGTATGTACACCGATAACTCGAAGATGGCTGGATCGATTTGATTTATTTTGTTTGAAAGGATATACTTCCCGGGTGGTCCCATGATCATCGAGTCATGGTCTGATGATGGGATCCTGGAGAAATAGAGAGAACTCTTCAAATTTTGTAGGCACACTTGAAACAAATTTGGGTAGTTTTAGGAAGTATACTTTCTCGGAGTGGTCCCATATCAATTTGGTGAAGATCTGATGAAGAACTTCGGAGATGGGCAACGGAACTCTTCAATAAATGATAGCAAATCGACTGGGATTGCTGAAATCTCATGTCTGTCTATTGTTTACACCAGTTCATTACATAACATCACGTTGGTACGCTGTGAAGGGGTAAGCACATGTGAACCACTAAAAAGTGAAAAAAAAAAACAACTGACTTCCAAAAGTAGTGTTTTTTTGCAAGTCGGTTGTTTTTTTCTAAATTTTTTTTTTGTTTTATGAATAAGGCGTGTTTTTATAGGAAATTGCAATTTTGGATAGAAATTTCTTAATGCGGCTTGCGCTAGAAGTTGATTGATAGAAATCTTGACGTATGGAAAAAGCGTTATGCTATATGCCATTCGAATTTCTCTGTCTCTTTCTCGTACACACACACACACGCGCGTATATAAACCAGTGTGCATGCAGGTATTGCATATGTAACTTCATTCCGACGGGGACCCCAGACCACAAACGTATTTTTTTTCAGAAGTGTCAACAGATTAGCTACATGACAATCAGCTGTCATGACTCGCCAACGCAAGCATAATTCAAATATGTCTTCGACTACATAAAGAGACACTTGAATCGTGCTTTTCAATTTTGACTGGTGTAGAGATAAGTCGATCCGAAGAAACAGAGTGATATTGAACTCGCAAATTTCACGTAGGTACTTATTGGTCTTTTTTAAAATTTTACAAAGAGTTTTTAACATAGGAATAAAGAGTTGATACCAAAATACGCGATACATTGTTTACATTTTGTTCTGTGCTAAATTTAGTTTGAATTTAAATCCTTTTTCACATATTAAATCGAAATAGTAGGTACTTTGGTTGTTACAAGATGTGCATTTTGTGGGAAATCATGCCGCTCTGGGTGGAGCAGGAGGGCGTGTCAGACTTTTACTGACTAAAACCCACCCGTGTTCCCGCATTGGCCTGTGTGCCAGGGGCCGCGGTATCTCTTTCGAATAACCCGCACCCCTGGCAGATGGGTTATCCTTCTGTGAACATTTCTATTCCGTGGTACAAACTTTGCACTTACTAATAAAGGCTCGTAAATCGAGGTTATTTTTACTTAGTTTTTGTGCCAAATGATATAATTTGCGTGAGGAGAATGGTCACGGTGATTCAGAGAAGTTAGCAAACATTGAGGGTCAAAGTTTTGGTTTATCCTTGTAATTTTTAGTTTTATTTAAACATTTTATTTTTGGAATAAATTGCTCTGTGGGTGGAAAACTTATCAGATGTTGTTTAGTGATGTAAGTCTGGTAGGGAACGCCTTATTCGGCTTGATGACAGAAGCCATTGTATTATTTATATTTAGTGAATGGCACGGTGAATGTAGTTGGCTTGCTAAGATTGTGGCATAATGAGATTTCCGTACGCGTCTTGGGAGCCCTTTACCAATACATACTTACTTCATACCAAGTAGTTTCCAATATTATCGTTGATGAAACACAAAAACTGCATTGTACCATCGCAGACAGTGGTGGTCGACCACTTTTCAACCTTATTGCATAAGGCATTAGGTGAAAAGTGATCCATCACAATTGTCCGCGATTGTACATGTACATAGAGGTAAGTACGGAAAATTATAATACCTACTTTCATTACAAGTATACACTTTTTGTGACTTCCTTTCGGTATTTACAAGAGTTAATATTATGCCAAATAAGGACTAGGCCTAGATGATAATCGGCTGTTATACGTTCGTCGACATAAGCACGATTCAAATCTCTCTACTTATAAGTAGCTTACAGTTAGCCTTTAATAAAACATTCATATAATAGGCACTCGGTAAAAAACGCACGTCAACCGATTGTCATCTGATTGTGTGTACAACTGTACACGAATTTACTATTTAAATTAAATTCAAAAGCATTGTTCTTTGTCCAGGTCACATGGTCGACCAGTTATGTGATAAACTGGCAATGGTAGATTCCCCCTTATTTATCCATTCACAATGCATTAGCTAAGGTATTTATTTGTAATTGTAGGTACATAGCCTTCAATCAAGGACTAATCTATAATACTAGTTTAACTGCCCCATTTAGAAAGTCTAGAATTTTTATAATTTAGGTAACTACCAGAATATTCGTTAAAAAAATGGCAGAAAATGACCACCTACGCGGCAGGCCTAGAAAGAGATGGCGGGATGAGCTGGACTCCTTAAAGTATTAAACCACAATGGCAGTAGACCGAGAAAAGTGGAAAGAAGGAAGGGTTGCCTTTGCCCTGCATTTATAATAATCATAATGCAAAGAAAAATATCATCAAAATGTTTAAAAATAAATGAAATAAAGGAAATAATACCATGGAAATCAAAATCGCAAATACCAATGTACGACTAAACGCCGACAGACACTTCGCCGACAGACTGAACACCGACACGACTTCACTTCGACGGGACTCTTCGCCGACAGGGCTCATCAGGTAGGTAATAGGTTAGGTTAGAATTGCAACCAACCGCGCCGGAGCCGAACGAGCGAAGCGAGCGGTGTCGCTGCAGTGGCCGGCGAGCGCTACTTCCATGTTAGTGGCAGTTACTTGACTATATAGTAATAGCGCAAGGATGAGCCCTGTCGGCGAAGAGTCCTATCCGCGAAGTGTCCTATCAGTGAAGAGTCCCATCGAAGTAAAGTCTTGTCGGTGTTCAGTCTGTCGGGGTAGTGTCTGTCGGTGTTTATGAAATGAAATGAAATGTTTGTTTATGTAAGTAGATCTTAAAAGACACTTTTACACGTCAATATTTTGTTGGTCAATATTTTAAAAACTAGATGGCGCCGGCATTTCCTAGCTGACTGTTCTCTGAGAAGAAAAGCCGAAACAAACTCAGAGGCCATGGTCTCTTTTGAAGTCCAAACATTATTTGAATTTTATGTGTCTAACAATGCAGGGCAATGTCTCGAAAGGCCTTTTGAAGAAAGAGCCATTGCAGCTTTGAGCTGACCTGTCTCAACAGGCGGCATGTATGTAGCAGTCACCGTGTAGCTCAACGTTTAGTCGTAAACTCCGCAAATACACTGCCTTAGGCAAGTTGGAGGTAGATACTTTTAATGAAGTTATTTATTAAATGATGTAAAGAATAATATAACAATTAAAAATCAAGTGACATTTAACAAATAATTGAAATATTATCATATTAGATCAGGGCAGTAAACTGTAGGCGGTATTTTAATGGTTTACTATTCTGGGTTTATTGCTACAGTGGACATTAGCCGTTATTATAATTTAGAAGAAAGAACAGGAAAAATACAACCAAAAGGAGTGTGCAAGGATCGTAGAAGATGGCGTTCTGTTATTTCTGTCTACAACTCTGGGGAGAAGGCGTGAATTTATGTATTTTTATAGTGCAAGAAGATTTAGTTTATGTAACCCTTTGATTAAGGTATGACTAATTACCTCTGATTGTCTACTAGTTTCATAGATTTCTGTATTCACTGCAATTCTACAGAGTAAAAGTTTTATGACGTCAGATTTAATTGAGTAATTAAGTTGACGTCAAGTTATTCAATGACAACTTTTTTTTTTTTTTTTTTTTTCATTTTGGCTTCACACGGTTTGTGCATTTAGCCAGTGTCAAGTAATTTTTCTTTTAGATCAAGTAAATGGCCCGATATCGGGCACGAAGTTACAAAACAGTCACAGTCGTCGTTAGTCAGTCAAGTCAAATCAAAGTTATTGTAAAGCGGTAGTAACTTTACAACAACCTAATAGGAGTTTTTGGGGGGAACATGAAAAGTCCACGTTAGTCACTTTTTTTCACCTTCACTACACTTGTGCACTCACACGTAACTAAATTGAATAATTCACTATCAAAATTATACAATTTAATTCGCTATTTCACTAAATTCCATGAAAATGAAAATTCGTGCGACATGTTCCAACGCGATCCCGCCAAAAACTCCAATGACAACTTGCCTAGAATTATTTATTCCGGTCTAATACCAACAAACTAATACCACTGGTATTTGTTTGAACTCATATTTTATTTTCTGTTCCGAACGGATACCATTGTATTAACTAATACCAAAACAAGTCCAAAGATATAAGGTACAGTCAGTAAAAATGCTTTGTGTGTAAATGTAAATGTACCTTAATTAAAAAAAAAATAGTTAGCAAACGTCTAGTTCAATAATAAAATATGACTAATAATCAACTTTATTATCATTTTAGTTCCTCCTTGTATCTGTATAATGTTACCCAGTAACTGGGATATGGGGGTCAGATAGGCAGTCACTATAAGTAAAATACTGGTATTCAGATACATGCAGATGATGAGGAAGCCTAGACTAGTTCATAGCTAAGCAGAACTTACTAGAACCGCGCGGAAAGCTTGTAGTTTTCCGGAACAGATTATTTTTTGCTGCTAACTCCATTATAGAGTACCTATAAATTAGAAAATTAGTTGTTATATTTTCAATTACTACCATTAACATATCCAGATCAATCAATCAATTAATTCAATATATCGCAGTCCCCTGTTAGACATAGGCTCCTCCCAGACTGTGCCATGACATCTTGTCCTCAACTTTCCACATCCAGTCTGCCCCAGACACCTTTTTATCCAGATAACACCAAGAAAAAACAGAGATAAAATACGAAACTCAAGTAGAAGAGAGTGGTCCACATTAGCCCTGGATTGAAAGTGCTGGAATTCATGAAATGATAATTGATTTTATTTCTGTAAGTACGTTTGTACAAACACTTTTACACGTCAATCATATTTTTAAAACTGTATGAGGTCGACGATTCCTACCTGACTACTCTGAGAAGAAAGGCCGAAACAAACTCAGAGGTCACAGTCTCTTTTAAAGTCCAGACTTAATATTGGTCAGATCATGTGAAGACCATGTGGATCGGTGTCTGAAATGGTCTTTTGAGGGGAGAGGGGAGAGGACTTGGCCCAGCATTGGGATGATGGCGGCTAACGGTAACAGTAATACGAAACTCAATAACCAGACATTACCTAAGCTGGACATTTCAACCTATTCAAACTTGATTAATCCACAGCCTACCAAAATTAAATGTCAAACCACCATTTACGATCAATTGTTATAAATAATGAACGACCAATTCACCGCACATTGGAACATGAAGGTCAGCCAAGGATATTCGTTTACACTTTAGATTTAATGGGTGCTCGTAAATAATTAGACTTTTTGTGATATCTTTCGATCTAAACCACTTCATGGTTAGACCACATTTTTATTAGATTATTTCATTAAATAAAAGGTTATAAGATGCATTGATAGTGGTCTGAAAGCATTTATTATCTGTGTCATAATTATTTAATACTAGCTTATGCCAGCGGCTTCGCCCGCGTGGAGGTCGAAAATTGTCCCACGGGAACGTACAACCGGGATAAAAAGTAAAAAGTGCAGTACCTACGCGGTCAAAATGTATGGAACAGCTGATTCTTTTTTTGTAGTCTAGAATGATGTGCTGAATTGATGGTTACAGTTTGCGCCCTGGTTAAAAACTTATCATGTATAGTATTAGGATATTAGGATTAACATAATTGTTTGTTTCCGGGTAGTGTTAAAACAAATACTTATGTACAATTTTATTCATTAAAGGAAATTTAAGAGCAGCGGTGGCCTTATGGTAACGTCGGCGATGTAAGATTTGTAGATAGTAGGTTCAAACGCTGACAGGTGCTTTGCTTTGTGTACTCCTAAATTATTTCATTACCACTGCTCTAATAACGGAGAAGGAAAACATCGTGACAGAACAAAAATTCGAAGACATAATATCTATCAACACGTAGCATCACAGAAAGAAGGCCGATATCCTAGCAGTGGGAACATTATATTTATGCTATTGTACCAGTTACTAAGTTGTAAGTATTCAAAAGTACTCTGATGTATTTCAGCAGTGCTGATCATTGGCGTCATTCACTGGCGAATAAAAGCCTTCTTGGCTTCATCATTTCAGCCGATTGACGTCCACTGCTGGACATAGGGCTCAGAAAAAGGGGGGTTTGCCATAATCGCCACGCTTGGCAGGCGGGTTGGCGATCGCAGTATGGTGGTAAAATGCATAGAGAACGCTGCTGCCCATTCTCTGGTAACTCCCTTAATCGCCTCCTACGACACCCATGGGAAGAGATGGGATGGTGCTATTCTTTACGTCCGGCACCACACGGACCCCTTCATGGCTTCCCATAATTAAATTCCAAAACATCACCAATACATCATCATCGTCAAAAAATAACATGTCATAACTGCGATCAGTAATAAAACCATTCAACGTTGGCTGCAGCATAGCAATTGATCATGTTTTGTCCACTAGTACCGGTTCGGACTACTTACTTATCCGTTACTCACACACTAACTTATCCATTGATAACATTTTAGAAAAATCCTCTTATCATCATCATCATCGTAATCCTCCTCCATCATCGGAAGCTTCCTCCCTTCGAGAGTTTAAGTCTGGGTTGGTAGATATCACAAGTCTTCGATTTTTTTATCCCGACATAGTTGGGAAAGGGCTAGGCAGATGATGATGAGTAATTTCCGTCATTGCTTTATTTTACCCATTCTGGTATAGTTATTTTATTCAAAGTCAATCGTCTTCATTTATTATACAGGATATGTTTTTCTCCAGTGCGCAAACTATAACCATGAATTCAGCATAAAATATCATTGTAGACCCTCAGCGTAGAAATTTTCAGTCGGTTATACAAAAAAAAATCAGCTGTTCCATACATTTTGAGCGCGTAGGTAAGTATTGCACTTTTCTAAGAAACAGCTGATTTATTTTTGTATAACCGACGAAACATTTCTAGGCTGGGGGTCTAGAATGATATGCTGAATTCATGGTTACAATTTGCACACTGGATAAAAACTTATCCTGTATGTAACTAATTAACATTATGTAATTATGTAAGTATTCACAAAACATAGTAAAAATTGTGTTTATAAAGTAACTGGAGTATCTTGCTCATTCTTCTCCTTACGAAACTATCTTTTAGAAGGAGCAACTACATCTATTTTCTATAACAAAAAAAATGTGCCTAAATGAAATAAATGATTTGGTTTGACTTTTGTCACTGACCAGCCATGAACTCATGGCGCCTTCCTGAGAACAAGGTATAATGTTATAAAAGTTAACCAACGTCTAAAATGTCTAAGTATTGATCGGAAAAACGCCCAGTCATTTGATCCTTATTTATTTTTTATTGGACATAATTAATGTCATTAACTTTAATTTTAACTTCCGCATGCTGTAGGTAGGTATTCTAATAATTTGTGTAATGAACTGTAACTGGAATACAAAAAGATTTGTTGAAACTTTGTCGTAAAGATAAATGGTGTAGGTGTAGTTAAATAAGCGTTATAGCTTTATTGGTGAAGTATAATTTTTTCATGATAATATTTATGCCAATAGTCGTTAACGCCAATGGCTTAGGGCCTATCTCACCAGGACACCATAGGGGCGCAACTATGGTGGCGCTGCCATCAAAATATACATAGCTTTATGGTTGCGCAACCAACCAGTACGACCATGATTGCGCCATCATGGTGTCCTAGTTAGATATGGGCCTCAGAGCCTAGAGCTTCGATCAACACCTGACGACGCTCCCGTTGGGCAGCTGGTTTAAGGGTTTGATTCAAAAAGCGGTACCTACTTCTGGAGACGGCTCAAATTGTTAGCAGGTTTCTATCTTTGGAACTCAGTAGCTTGGTCCCTGTTACCGATAGTTGTTTTTTATATCCTAATATTTCAAATATAAGTTATGCTAAGTAAAATAGAAGAAATGTAATTAATTTAACGTTGACAAAATTGGTCGAAACAAGTTTTTACACATTACTAAAATCTGATTTAAAAAATCGGTAGGTAAGTAGGTATAAATATTACAAATTCCAAGTACTTTACTAAAAATACTTTTGATATGTTGATTTATAAAGAAATCTGTTAAAAATGATGGACTGATATGAATAATTACCTGTACACAATACGTTATAGTAATTACTGTCCACTACTTCATTTCGTTTTCTTTCCGCGCCATGTTTGGTACACACTGACTCCCAGGAGCTAGGTTACCAGCAAGGAAAACCCGACGCCATTTCATGACGTCATTAGTAGGCATGGTACACACAACAGGTGCCTGAGGGCGTGACATTTGTGTACACTCGACCTTGCAATACTTCCGCGAAGGAAAGGGCAGACGCGGGTGAGACATTCTAGCTATGGGTTTGTTATTTACTTAATTATTTTAACATAACTACCGTTTTAATCCAGATTACTTATGGCCGGGAGAGACTAGAAGGATATCATAGTAGCTTTATTGATGATGCAGTTCTTCAGAAAGGTCTAGTACTCGCAACTGGCGCACATGTATGACCAGCTATATGAACATAACCGAAGCAACAGGAGATGTAAGGATGGGAGCCGCATCTGCCTAACGCCAGTTCTTACCTAAGCATGCCAAACGTGGTCGCTCAAAAAATCACTCTTAAATAAAATAAGAAACTGTCAAAGAGGTATAGAACGGAGCTACATGACCATCAAACTGAACGTCAAAAGTTCACTTATAAGAAAACGAACAAAGGCAAGGGATGCGGTCAAACAGTTTCCGATACTGAGAGGGAAATGGTCAGTAGGCCTAGACAAAATACATTTCTGTTAGCGTTCACGCCAAACACTACGCCAAAATGTACGGGAATGACATTACCTGCGGAAAGATTACGTGGTGTCCTTTCCGCAGATAATGTCATTCCCATACATTTTGGCGTAGCGTTTGGCGTGAACGCTAACAGAAATTTATTTTGTCTCAGGGCACTGATCATATTCAGAGAGCTATGGATGAAAGATGGTCAGAAATAATTTCAAATTGGTACCCAAGACATAAAAAAGAAGAAAGAGTAGACCTTTTAAAAGATGGAGAGACGATATCATACAAAAGCCGGAAACGTATGGCCGAGACAGGAAAAGAATAGAATGGAATGGTTTAGAGGAGGCTTTCACCGCATTAGGCGGCTCTTACACCTAACCTTGTATAGAATCAAGTTCTTCCAACTTAACACACAGCTGTGCTGCTGGGGAGTTTGTTGCGCCACTTCTTCTTCCCAGCTCAAGCACTAGGAAGTGGAGAAGGACGGGCGTTTTGGGGGATTGTCTTATGTAATTTTGACGTTCAAAGTACTGACTCTCAGCCTAGTTTGAATAAATGACTTTTGATTTTGATTTAACAATACTAACCTTATTTCGGTACAAAACTATTATATATTAATAAATAAATAAGTACACACCACAAAACTACATGAAAGGGATAAAAATAATAAATAAAGGAAATAATCAATAAATAATGGAGCGTAGCAGGTTGCGTTCTGCAGTTTTTGCCTATCGTGTATCGAGGGAACACGTGAGTTTATGTGTCTGTATGCTAATTCTGTGTTTTCCAGAAAAAAAAAGACCCTCTTCCACATTCGTTGTACTAAAGACGTTACCACGTCAAGTGGTACTGAATAAGCTGACATCTTACTCAATTGAAACTCCGTACTACGCTAGGCCAGCTCAAGGTCAAACTGTCAAATAAAACTCGTATTTTTAAAGAGGATGAACGGATGCAGCGACCAAAATTAAAATATTTTACTTCACATAATTCCACATGGCTATAGATGAACGGTTCAAGTTGGTCGTTTCTTAAGGAGAAGAGCCGGCACGAAACTCCACTGCTTTTAAAAATAATTGGTTTTTAAAATATTTTTAAACTACTGGATGGCGTAGACCTGACAACTACCAGGAACTTAACAAATTAAAGAACTGTCAACAAATCGAATCATCTGAGAGTCTGCAGGCCTACAATGTTCATGACGTCATGATTCACCAAATGAAAGAGAAGTTATACTAAAGATAAATAAAATACTTGGTAAAAATAAAAACCTATTTAAACCAAATGACATGATTGCTGTTACAACCGTAACTAATCTGAGTGAATATCATAGGAGCCGCAACCGACTATTCCTTTGATCCAGGGTGAAGTAAACCCTTGCCGAAGCGTTTGATAATTGTGATTCCCATAGATTGTTAATTGCAGTGTTGATTGGGCCCTTTCAATCGTAGATCTATATATTGACGGGCTGACGTATCAATTTATTTGTAAGTAGTTTATGTGACAATAAGCTCGAACGTCGAAAATAAGTTCTGTGTTTCTATGACGGACAAAATGTTATAATACCTACCCCGCGTCGCAAAACCAGTAGGCGCTATCTGTCAGCGCGGCCACGCGTTCAGATTCTGAACGCGACTCAGAAAATGAACGCGTCGCTCGCGTTTTTGCGCGCCGATCAGTTTGTTTAGGACACAGCTTTAGATTTTTCTTACAAAGCTGGTTTTCATTTTCAGCGTCAGTCACACGTAGTTCTGAAAATAGACCCTTCTTCAGATGTAACATTAGTTATACAGTCAATCACAATGAAATATAATTTCAAATACCTCGTCATTAGTCAATTAGCAGTACAATAATTGGTGAAAAAAGCTGGCCACACTGGTCGACGTGGTAACACCATTGCCACTAACAGCGATGGCGTTACCAAAGTCAACCAGTTTGTACCTAAGTACAAAGTTACACTGGCAACCGCTCTCAATGTCCATGGGCATAATGTAAGCAAGACAGTTCCGTATAATGAAACTAGATGGCGCTGTATTAAAGAAAATAAAAGTTGCTTTTCCACGAGACTTGCTAGATGACACACGACTGTTTCTATAACTTAAAACACGTTCTTTTATCCTCTTTTAATTATTCCAAGAATGCCCACATTTCACTTTAACTGATAATAAAGATAATTGAAATGGCGGCATAAAAATAAAAGTTATCTGACGTGTAATTAAATCTCTTGTTGAAAATGGTATGTCAACGAGACCATTATCGGGTTCGTGAAGCGAAACTCTCCTTCGTTTTTAATTTTAATAAATGATAATTTACGTCGAAATCATAGGTAATTATTTAATTAATATTTATAGGGAAATATTTTACACAAACAACTTTGATTTAGAAAATAATTTCTACATGCAAGCGCCGCGACCTTGCCTGCAGCGAATGATAGAACTACAGAACAAGGTGTCTAGTCACTACTAGTCATTGCTAAAAATAATAATTAAGCTTTGGAAATTGTTTTTAATAACATACTGGAAAATATCATTTTGGCAATCAGTTATAAATCGTTGTACGGAAAATTGCGATTTATTACTTTTACTATGTATCAATAGATGGCATTAGTAAAACCGAGATGAATGTATACGAAAACACATAGGACCTGTGTACCTATAGAAAATTAAAAATAAAATTGTGACATTTCAATATTACGAATTCTACCTGCCAACTACATCCGAGAAACAAGTGAACTATAATGAAGCAGATTCTAAATTTAAAATCCGACGGCTAAGCGCCGACTATTTCTGTCCAACGTGGGAGCTTGTTCTATTTTTGCACCTGATATTTCGAACTCTTCGTGTATTCTGCTCTCCTAGTACTTTCGGGGATAGAACTGACTTTTGTGACGTAACGGACGAGAGGTCGTCACTGTCACACGGCCTGTCATGTTGAAGCGAACGGAACTGAAAATGCTGAAATGCCTGAAAGCGTTTGATAGATTGAGAGCGTTCAAGCGGATTTTTTATTGAACGTTGTGACTGAAATTGGGGCAAAGTAAAGTTTTTTTTTGGTTTTTGTAGTTTTAGGTACGCGTACCGTTTACAAAAAAGTCATATTATAGATTAATAAAATTAATCGTATGATCTTATTTTTAATGTTACAAATATTGATATTATTCAGATTAGTTATAAATCCACAAACTGCCGTTCGACACAATACTTATTTAATTAAAACGATCATGATTATATTTTGACTGGACAGCAAATTAACCAACGATTAAATAATTAAATTACGATATTAAACTAAAATAAAAAAAAAAAGGAATGAGTTATTTAATGTTTAATTCAATGATGAATTTATCGAAAAATACCAAAAAAATCTACAAATTAATTTATATTTTTATTAAATAACTTGCCTCGTAGAAATAGCCACGATTTCAGTATCACCGGGGCAACGGATTTCCTTGGAAATTTCAGGAATAAGGTTAACGGTACCAGGATGATATAAATCGAAAGGATGTCCACAATGCGTCGCTGCGTGTTTACAGTATCGGGTAAGTGTGCGTGAGACTTATTGGGCACCTGTTACGCGCCTGAGTTTGAATGTACTTGAAAAAGTTAGTACATAAATAATACTTGGGAAGCTGTTCAGGTGCTGAACTTGGAAGTAAGTCAGTTTATTAAAGTAACAGACGTGAACCGTTAATTTGTGTGCCATCAATGATATGGGAAATGGGATTGCTAATTACTCAATTTACTTATTTATCTTGTGAAACATAATTTATCTAGAATTCGACTAATTCACAACTTCCATTTCGATAATCTTTATTAAAATGAAAAGCACAACTTCGTTGTTTATTGCTTATCTATTGGTGTCCAAAATGAAAGATAACAAAATGTGAAGGGTACCTACTCTTATAATGACGTTGATACCCATAAACATATGGACGGCGGCGCGCGGTATGCCATAATTATCTATATCAGTTTTATCTTGTGACAATTGCATAATTCTAGTCATACCAATAATCATCTACACAATGATAATACTGTTACAATCAACAAAAAGCGTAAAACCTTTTTTTATGCTTAAAGGAACAAAAATAAATTTAAAATAAGAAATATAATTTTGAGTAATCTTTTGTTTTTTTTTGGTATAATTATATTCACAACATGTCATGTCATATCTCGTTTTACAAAGACAATTTATATTTTTATATTTTTTTATATTGTGTACTCATGTTTAACAACATAATTTGAATTTGCGAAAGTTTTAAAGGTAAGTACTTATTCCACACACAATATCCATATTTTCAGCAAGCGTATAAATTAGTTATATCATCAACTTTGTGTACGTTTTATGCCAATCCAATAAGTCAGTTGATACTAAAATCAATTGCATTTTATTGGTTTCTAATCTGAGTACCACTCAAACACTTAACTTTTACCTGAAACTTACTAAATAGAATTACTTTAGTATGTGTACACACACACAGAAATCTCGGCTAACTTTTCAGACTGCTTGGCGCTTCCAAAATTAGTCCTATAACCATCTCTTTTCAACCCCTATTTTTAGAGTACTGTTGTCTCGCTTGCTCCCGTAGCTTTTCTTGAGCTTTCCCTGACATTAGCCGAGCATGCGCGGTGCGCCCCGACGCACGTGGTTTGAGATCTCCTGGTGTATTCTGATCGCCTGGTATCGGGCGCGCCTAGGGCGGCCGCGTCGCGCCGCCGCCGCCCAGTGTCGCGTTCGCCCTAGCCTTCCCGCCCGCCCAGAAGCTCTGACGATCGCCTACGATACGGTCCGCTGCCGAGTTGTGGGAGAAAGTCGCGCGCACGTGCATAACTTACGCGCGTTTGGAAAATATTATTTTTGCGAGGGAAAAAATGTTTAACCAGTGTTTCTGAATCTTTTTTGGAAACTTTTTAAGGACCCCCTTTTTCCCTACCTGTCCCAGATAAATTTTGTATTATTTTGTTTTCTTCTCCTGTCAAAGTTTGTCGTTATTTTTTGTAATTGATTGGTGTTGTTATAGACGCAGGTGTGTAGTGGTGTGTTTGTGTCTTCGTGGCTGCTGGCTGCTGATGATCTTCAGGTCCTGAGCCGGCTTCGGTTGCAGTTTCAAGTATGAGGAGATATCCAGCTATGCCAGGTCAGTGAAGTAGAGATAAGTATGTCTACACTGATTGGAAGAAGTAATGGAAACAAGCCTTTGCTTCTTTACATGCAAAGTAAATTTTCAGGGATAAAATTAAACTTGACACTTAACAATCTCAGGACAAATTGTGCA
The DNA here is from genome assembly GCA_949091785.1 of Polymixis lichenea. NCBI lineage: Eukaryota > Metazoa > Arthropoda > Insecta > Lepidoptera > Noctuidae > Polymixis > Polymixis lichenea. The sequence continues at coordinate 4,564,466 of OX420937.1, forward strand.
ATATTAATTTGATGAAGATGGAACATTTCCTGAAATAACCGTTTATCCAATAAACAATTATTACGTTCAACTTTTTCATGTCCCATAACGTGATTAATTTCCTTGTACTCAATTTATTTTGTTAGAAAAGAACAAAAACTCTTAGTAAAAAGTCTTCATAAAATCCATTCATACACAGTACTAGCCTATACAATTTCAAGTCCATCACGAAAGGAAACTTTTATTTATGGCTTAATACTAAAATGGTTCATAAACATGTCACCCTTCCACAATCACCCATTATGTGGTTGTCGAAAGGTTTACAAATAAAAATAAATGGGTTGCTCCACTGAACCTCGGGAGGGCTTCAAAAGATGAATTTAGGCCAGTCCATTGACTACGTATTAGCTCCTTGCTTTATATCGTAAAGTGTGTTAAAATATTGGCTTTTATAAAGACGATATTATACCTTTATTATACCTAATATTCTTTATTTAGTGATTTGGAAGGCTGTCGATTGAAAAACAAATTAAAAAGTATGTAAGCTGCCGTTTGGTCAATGGTTTCAATTGATTGCAGGGTCCATTTTTGTAGACGTCTTACGCTGAGAAAAAACAAGGGGTAATTTAATAGGTGTATTTTTCCGTAGTTATGTGATGCTGGTATGGTAGTACCCAATTAGCACTAAAACGTTTTATAAAACCGTAGTCTGAAATTCATATTTTTTTATCTCAAACTCGCATACAAGTTTTTAGCCATAACAATTTAAAAAATCTATTTTTCCGAAATAGTGATGGGAACAACCAACGTAGGTACTTTGATATAAGTTATTGAAAGAGAATTGCGAAGCGGGTCTAAAAAGGCCACATTAAGTAATTCCTTTAAAAGTGATTAATTTCCTGAATTCCCCTATGATTCTGCTATTCGACATTATACTTGAATAAAGCAATTCATAATTTGATGACCATTTTACGAATTTCCATACAAAACTGTCAAATAGATGAATTGCGTGCTGTCTCCGCAGATAATACTATGAATTGTCAGTTTGTGACCGTTTTACGATTTTAAATGTGATTCATAATATTATGATCATATTACGATTCTGCCAAATATAAATATAGACTTCGTTCAAGTGGTTTCTTTCCCTCAGGACTTTTTAGAGATTAACCTACTTTTGCGGAAATGTTGTATAGTTTATAGCTTAGATTGTGTAGACCCTTGATTTTTAAATGTATCATGAGTGTATATTGAAACCAACAATATCGCTGCTTTATATCCAAAATTATTTAATGATCTTTGTACCATTGTCCATTACCCAAACAAAAGTTTGTCTACAGGAAAATAACGATAGTTTATTTAATACTATAGGTACTAGCGACCCGCTCCTGCGTTGTATTGAAGACTTCAAAAATATTGGGATATTTTTATATATGAGGATGTAATTGGAATATTTATACATAGACACAATATGTATACACTTCCGGAATAAATTCTCAGTTAAGAGGAAAAACGCGGTCATACAGACCGACACGAACAACTACTTTCATTTATCATATTCATAGGTATATAAAAATAAAGTCTGACAACCAGTCTGACCAAGGGGTATCGTGTTACCCAGTATCTGGGTTGTGGAGGTCAGATAGGCAGTCGCTCCATGTAAAATACTGGTATTCAGCTGCATCTGGTTAGACTGGAAGCCAACCCTAACATAGTTGGGAAAATGCTTGGCAGATTATGATGAGGTATAAAAGAACACCAACTTACTTTTACATAGTTATCGATTGTTTATTCTGTGGCGGCATCTACAATGCAACAGGCGAACTACACATCAAAGACTTGACATCACACAAATCCTACATCGCGCAATCAGAGTTTACCGCGCGACTCGTATATATAATAATAATTATTTTATTGATACAAGTCCTTACAATATGCTTAGTAACTAGCGAAAGTTCACAAAAATGAAAGGAACACAAAGTTGAAACTCTGACTCCTAAACTAGGAATAGCTGTGACTTAGGAGTCAGTGTTCTACTGCCACTTGGACACTATAAACCCTTATGGAAATTAAGAGCCGGTAAGGTGATATTATACAAAAGATTATATTATGTAGTGATTTAAAGAGAAAAATATGAAAACGATATGAACAACAAAATAAAAGAATACAAAAAATAATAATAAATAATAATTAAAAGTTAAATTAAAATTAGATTAAAACAAGTAAAATGGCTGTGTGGTTGATTGTGTGTGTGAGTGGGAGTCGTGTGTTTTGTTGCGTTATGTGAGTGTGTGGGTGTGTGACTGGGAAACGTGTGTATTTTGGTGTTGTGTGATGGTGATATGAGGAGCCTTAGTATGTGAATGTAGTGGAGGCGAGAGTAAGAGTGAGACTGTGATTTAGTTAGTAAGAGGTCAAGAGGTCTTCTGTACTATTAAAGAAGACGGTGACTGAATTATGTGTTTTGAATGGGATGTTGTGGCTTATGTCAGGGTAATTAGTACTTCCTCAGTTTGAGCGTAGTCTAGTAGGTACAGCATGTTCTTCAGCCCACCCTATACATCTTGTTTGTTTAACCTTGCTATTAGTGTGGACTTATTAATATTTTTGTAGACAAGAGAGCTCAGCACATACAGCTGGCTACATATACCCAACATCCCGACATCAATCGTCGGGCAGTAGCCCACCAGACACAACACCCGTCTGGTCGGATCATCCGCCTTTTCCATAGAGTATGAGTGAACTTTACACACTATTCGTCATACCTCTATAATTCCAAGACTATGAATCAAGAGTTGATATTACGGAAATCTTATAATAGGCCTGAACTATTGTTAACTCTACGCTCTTGACAGAGTGGTCGTGATCGTTAAGTAATCGTAGCAGTATTGGAAGGGGCAGATGTGATGCACTTCACGACATTTCGCCACCGCTGCCTGCTAGAGGTCATCCTGCTATATTTGTTAACTGAACCTCCAATGGCAGACTTGATCTGGTCAGTCCAACGTGTGGGTGATCTTCCGCGCGGTCTAGTGCCTTCTACTTTCCCTTGGACGACGAACGGACTGTTGTTAACATGGTACTGTAAAACAATAATTTGCCTCATTAATATTACAACAGTCAATTATCTATATAATTAAACACGACTTCATTACTAATGCACTAACGTTCATTAGATAATTTATAGCTGTAATTGTTTACTGAATGCATGGTGATTACACATTATAGGCACATGCATTTTGATCGCTGTGTTGTTTTTGGGACATTAAATAACTGCTCAGCAATTTCTGCCGTACCCAAGCAGGCTACTGCAGACACAATTTGTCAAAGTTTAATTATGCAGGCGGAGTTTCGGCGGTTTTAGGCGTCGAGGCGGTTACCTCTCCGACGCCTTCTTCTCCGATTGGGATCAGCCCTCTCACGATCCCGCTCAGCAGCCTCTTTCTGGACCATCACGGTCTCACAGAAGGAAGCCATTTCCCCCCAGTTCTCCGACTCCATCAGCATAGACCCAACTACTGCTGGAAGCGACAAATCTCGCCCGATTCTGGCGACTAGGATCTGTCTTTCAAAAGCCCACGCTGGGCACGCCTCTAGCGTGTGCTGTGCAGAATCGAAACTGCCATCGCAATGGTGGCAATTTGTCGTGGCCTCTCGCCCAATCTTGTTTAGGTACTCACCGAAGCAACCGTGCCCGGTCAGCACCTGAGTGAGCCTATAACTGATGCGGTCCCCTCTTTTCATCCAGGCTTCGAAATGCGGTAGGACGGCTTCGACAACGCGCTTACGCGAATATTGCGGCTGTTGTAGCCGCTCACGCCACCGCTCGAGCGCGTGTCGCCGTTCTTCCCGCCTCAGCCGAATAACAGCGATTCCTGGCACATAATTGCCACTTTGACGGCTAGCACGAATTCGGTTATAGACCCTTGCGTCCATATCCGCCAAGATGTCCAGTGGCGGAAAGCGTGCAAGGAGAGTTGCCGCCTCAAAGGATATAGTTCGGTATCCTCGTGCGATACGAATAGCCATTTTCCGCTGCAGGCTGTTGATTTTATTCCTGCAGCGTCGGACACCTGACAGTCTATTTGACCAAACAGGTGCCCCATAAAGGACCATCGATCGCACTACACCCGCATAGAGGCGGCGAACTTCTTCTCGAGGTCCACCGAGATTGGGCAATAGTCTGTGCAAAGCACCCACTGCCTTCCCGACGCGAGGAACCAGGCGCTCAAAGTGTTCTTCGAAGCCCCACCGACCGTCCAAGGTCAGGCCAAGATACTTGATATAACGACCAACCTGGACTTGCGCATTTCCCACTCTGACCAACGAGCTGGGTGGCTCTCTGGTCCTCGGCAGTTTGTGAAACCAAAGCGCCTCAGTTTTATGTGGCGCTATCTCTAACCCCAGCCCGCGTATCGACGCCACAACTTTTGCCACTCCAAGCTCGGCCAGCTCGATGGTTTCTTCGTAGGTGTCCCCGCCGGCTAACACCAGGGTGTCATCCGCATAGCAAACGACATTAACGCCAACGGGGAGAACAACACGCAAGACCACATCATAAGCGAGGTTCCACAAGAAAGGACCCAAAACTGACCCCTGTGGAACCCCACATGTAATCTTCTTGCGATGAACGCTACCATCTCGCCCCACATAGCGAATATGTCGATTGCGAAGGTACGCCCCGACGATGCTCTGTAGGTAAGGTGGCACTTTGTGATGTACAAGTGCTGCCCTAATCGCATCCCAAGGCAGAGCATTAAAGGCGTTGACGATATCCAAACTTACCGCTAACACCACCCCACCCCGGGATACCACCTGTTCCGACAGTGAGCGGACGCGCAAGATCGCATCCACAGTAGAACGCTGCTGCCGGAAGCCATACTGGCAATCGGAGAGGTCGGGACCAACACGTGATAGATGCCCGACTAGCCTTTCGGCAACTATTCTTTCGAATAGTTTGGAAACCTCGTCGAGCAGGCAAATGGGACGATAAGCAGAGGGAGACTCTGAGTCTCTACCTTCCTTCCTCAACAACACCAATCTGGCCTCTTTCCAGCCGGAGGGAACCACGCCTGCACTGAGGCAACTGTTAAACAACCGTCTTAAGCGGTCCCCCAGAGCAGCCAAAGCCAAAACCCAAGCCCGCCCAGGGATACCATCCGGGCCTGGCGCGGTGTTACGAGCCCCCAAACGTCTCACGGCTCGGTCTAGCTCGCTTTCAGTCACCCCCAACACGTCAGACCAATCTGAAGAAGACAAGAGTGGCGAGGGACTGTCCCTAACTACTGGAAAGAGCGTGCTTACAACTCTCTCCAGCAGATCTGGATCCATGGTTTCTGTGATAGGGGGGACCCATGGACGCAATTTGCTCATGACCATCTTATAAGGTCTTCCCCATGGATCCCTATCTAGCCCCTCGAGAAGCTCCTTCCAGGATCTTGACCTGGCGTCCGCGATGGCGTGTTGGAGATCCATTGTAGTCTCCCGATACACTCTATAGCATCTGGCTATTTCCTCCTCTGTAGCTCTCGGCTGTCGTCTGCGTCTGGTGCGCTGATACTGGCGTCGGGATCTAAGACAAAAAACACGCAACTGCGCAATATCTTCCGACCACCAGTAAACCGCACCAGGACGCTGGGCGCACCTGACCCGGGGCATGGAAGCGTCGCAAATCAATGCCATCTTATCCCGAAACCAGACCGCCTCTTCTTCTGGATCGGGCAAGGTCCTTTGAGAACCTATATCTTCCGGCCATGCCGCAACGTTAGCAGCTGCGACGAGCATGTCTCGTCTGAGCCGTTTGAGAGCCCATCGTCGCGCCGGTGGGCTAGAACTTGGACGGTCTTGGCCGTCTAAAGGGTGGAGTGTAACATTAAAACTAATGTGGCGATGGTCTGAGAGTGTAACTATCTCCTCCGCTACTCTCCACTCCGACACCATGCGGGCAACTGAAGGAGTTGCCCAAGAGAGATCCACAATTGACTCCCCCTGCCACCGAACGCATGTGGATACGGACCCCTGGTTCAGAAGTCGGAGGTCAAGCGACGCAGCCCAATCTTGTACTGCATTTCCCCTCGGTCTGTCCTGGGTGCTCCCCCAAGCTCTAGAGTGAGCATTGAAATCACCCAATACTAGCACCGGACGGGGTGAGCATTTGTATCGAATACAGTTCGCGACCCTGTCCAGATATCTCTCGAATTCGGTGAGGGAAATATTGGGAGACACGTAGCAGCCCACTACGGCCAGAGGTCCCCATTCCACTGCAACAAATCCTTGCCCTCTGTCTAGTACGGAGCAGTGAGGCTCACCGCTTCCACCAGCCCAGTAAATAGCGACAGAGTCCGCGGTGTCCCGGAACCAGCGAGGATGGTCCCGAAGGCCGTAGGGCTCCGCTACCACCGCCAAGGCAACCGACCACTCCGCAACAGTCTGCAGAAAAAGATTCTGTGCGTTGCGGCAGTGGTTCAAATTGCACTGGAGTACTTTTAGGGCTGGGAAGGCGAGGTATCCATTTCCTCCGCAGGGCCTGCGCCCAGTGGTGCCTGCGTCAACCTTTGCGTAGTGGCGCGGGTAAACGAGGCCTGTTTCTTGCGCGGAGCGCATTTTTTACCCCCCAGCCGATGATCCGCTGGAAGACCATGATCTGCACACAGCGGACACCTCATGGTTAGCGACGTGCACTCTCTCGCTTTGTGATCTCCCCCACAAGCATAGCACCGAGTGCTCCGGTCAACTGCACTAGTGCAATGGCGCCGAACGTGCCCGGGCTCGAGGCAACGGAAGCACATCATACGACGTGCCTCCAAAATCTGAACCCTAACTATCGTCCAGCCTAAACGCATGCGCTTTTCGGATGCTAGCTTCCTTATCGCCACCAGAGGGCCACGGACCCAGACGTGTCCCAGAGAAGCAGGTGGGCGACGAATTTCACCCACTTTCACATCTTCGGGGGAACAGCCACCCACTTCGGCAATAGCAGCTGCCACTTCCTCAGGTGTGACGGCATCATCGAGATCCATGATTCTTGCCTCAGCTCTTTTGGTTGGACGTGAAATCTTTACGTTAAATTCGTGGAGGACTTCTCGCATTCGGTTGGCGAGACTGTCCGCCTTGATCGAGGAGTCGGCGCCAGCGACGGTAATCACCACACCACCATCAACAGCCCTTTTCTGGCCGACAGTGTCAATGCCAACTTCGGCTAAACGAATTCGCTGCCTTACGGCGCACATAACCTCCCCGATATTGGCAGATGATCCCTCTCTTACCGAGACTGCAATAGCCGCCGTGGCGGGAACCCTAGGCAGTTTGACTGGCTGTTTCTTCCCCTTTCCAAGATTGGGCAACGCCAATGTTGCAGGCTTTGTTTTCTTAGCCTTTCTCCCCACCACAGTGGACCAGGCCTCCGTCTCAATCGTTGTTGCATCCCGCAGATCCTGCGAAGCTTGTGAAGCCTGCGAAGCTTGCGTGGATGCCGCAGCCACAGGGGGCAACTCCACCACCGGAGCGACAGCTCTGCCTTTGCCTTTTCCTTTCCCCTTTCCTCTCCCCATTTTGTTAACTGGATTAGGTTCCAAGCGTGGCTCTTCAGTAGGCAGCGCCCGAGCTACCGTTGGTGCAACTTTCTTCGCGTCGGCAGCGAGTGGTGGACGCAAGGGTTTCTCTGGGGGCAACCTCCTCTCCATAGCAGCTAGTTTAGCGTCCATCATACCTCCAATTTCTAAGGCTAAAGAACGCCGCAGCTGGGCCTCTGACTCTTCAGATTGGAAAGGTCTGGCCACTGCAGCGACCTGACTAGTTCCCATAGAAGAGGCTGCTTCTAAGGGGCTCGACATAAGTTGGCCCTGGCGACTAAGCAGGGTGACCTGCGCTGCCAGCTTCTCGACCTGTGCTGAGAGACCAATAAGGCGAGCCTTCAAATCAGCGTTTTCGTTTTCCAACCTTTCAACGTTCACTTCAACAGCCGATCGCGTGGCTAACTCAGCCACTGCAGCTTCCACTGTAACTGCCGCCAACTTGAGGCTGTGAACAAAGCTCATGGCCAATAATACCTACCAAAGTATAATGCATTTTGTACAATCAAGCAAAGAAAATGGTCAAAAATTCTGTAGATCAATTTTTATTTGCATCGTGCATGAGATATGACTATGTCTGATATATGGCAAACGATCGAATTGTATTTATAAACATGGCCATTGGGTCCGATTGCCCACATAATATTTCGAGACATTGCCAAGCGGTTGGACGACTATTCACGTGACCAGAGGGCTGGCATATTTCTTGGCAAAAGAATCAGCATAGCCATACAACGTGGCAATGCTACCAGCCTGTTGGGCACCTTTCCTGTTGACAACGATGCAGACGAATTTTATACTTTTCTTTTACATATGTAATTAATTATACCTTTACATAAATAAATATTCAATTCCTAAAACCTATTACCTTACCGTTTTTAGTTCCCTAAGTACAGACAATTCCCTGTCTTGATGTTTTTTTTTTTTTTTTTTTTTGTCTTGTTTTTTGTTTCACTTTTTGGGTTTTGTTTTGTTTTAGGTTAAGTATGTTTGTGTTTTATTTTTAAACAGTGTCTGCGATTGGATACGGACACTGTCTTTTTGTTGAGGTTTTTCGCATAAAGGGGTTTAATATAAAGCATAAAGGGGTTAAACCTTTCCTTGTTAGCCGCATAAGTTTTTGTACAGTTGTACAGTACGCGTGTCCGCCCCCCACGTAGCCAGGTGTTCAGCTTGGACGTAAGGTAGGATTTTAGGGGGCCCTGTCTTGATGTTAGGTACCTAATTGGTAAAAGGTAAAGTCATTCTACTACTTCGAAACATGGATAGCCGATTAAAACTAGATAGATTGTCAGTCCATTGGCTGTCTATTCGAACGCCTTTTACGATTCACGTGGGAGTCACATTGGCGCGTTAAACGCTTAATCCAGACCATCGCTATTACATTACTGGTCCACATAAAATAGTACTTATTGGGCTTTATGTTTAAGATTGTAGGTTTTTTATACAGGTTTAAGGTATTCTTCCTACTACTCTTGTGTCGGTAATCGGAACAAATAGCTCAATCTATTAGCCAATCAATTTGGTAACAACGTGCCTGCTGTCAAGGGTTTGCTGGGCGTAGAGTTTTGATATAATTTTGATAATGATGATATTATGATAATTATTTCTCTAAATTGATTTAGAAAATAGTTTGTACGGCAAAAATAAATTAGGTTTTAAAACTAGTAGTCCGCGTTTTTCCTATGAAATATGACTACTATGAGAAGAAACACTGAAACAAACTCAGAGATCACAGTGTCTTTTAAAGTCAAGATATAACTAATCTTGGTTGGGTATACTTCAGTATCGTGTAGGTACATAAAGCGTCTGGTCTTAGGTCCCCCCGCGATTTTATTTTACCAAATAATTTTTAGCTTTTAGTTAAAACCGTTTAAAAAAAAACTTATTTTACTTTCAAGTTTTTAGTTTTTATTTCGTTATTTAATATTTCTCATTCTATTTAGTTGTTTTTTTTTATTGTAATGTTACCAAAACTAAAGGTGCGTACCAAATATCAGATCAATCTGCCAACAGGAAAGGGGTAAAATTTCAAGTACTAAATTTGACCCAAACAAACAAAAAACAAAAACAAACAGGGCAAGCTAAATAAAACCGTTTAACAAAGTCCCCTATCGCGTTTGTCTGTCTGTTCGCGATAAACTTAAAAAGTACTGAACGGTTTTTCATTCGGTTTTCACCACGAGATAGAGTGATTCATAAGGAAGGTTTTTGTATATAATTTGTTAAGTTAAATTGGTCAACGCGGGCAAGCCGCTGGCAAAAGCCAGTTTACCTATTTTATCTTCAAACAAATCAAAACAACCCCAAAAAGATAATTAATCACAAAAAACACAGATATACATTTATTTCCACTCCTCTCTCACATAAAAACCTCTCCATTACTGAAATATGAAGCGAATTAATATAAATCCTGTATTTTGCCAGCACGTGTAATTCTATCTGTCCAGTACTTTTAATACAATTACGATAACATGAAATCGGTTTTTCCAACGTCTAGTTCATAAACTATCGGTATAGTAGTGTACTTGATCACTAGCTGATGATAATTATGGTATAACTTATTTTAGGGATATTGTATTCTGATTATAAGCCCCCTTGGTCCCGGCTGTAATTCGTAGATCTTTGAAGGCGTTATGGGCCGTCAGGAGCCCGAAAGTCTGACAGCCAGTCTCACCTAAGGGCATTCTATTACCCAGTAAATTCGTTGTGGTTAGACCAGTCGCTCAATGTAAAATACTGGTACTCAGCTGCATCCGAACAGACTGGAAATGTGGAAGCCGACCCCAACATAGTTGGGAAAAGGCTCGGCAGATGATGATGATGATTGGGTGATCATGACAGAAAGGAGTTTTGTTTAGTTAATAGGCCAGTGTGTAGAAGTGGACGCCCAAGATGGACATATAGTGGCCTTATTGCTGATGTACTTCAGAAAGGTCAGCAAGGAGTAAGGAGTGCATAGTACTCGCAACCAGCGTGCGTGTATGACCAGCAGGCTTAGCATGACGTTTTCTATTTCTACAAAGAATAGACAGCTTTTTTAATTCAAAGTGACATTTCGTTTCTCCATTTTTGACATCGCACCTTAGATATCCTTCTACAATCTGTCATTTTGTCTTTCGTGTCTAGCTATCTTCTGCTATTGTACATCATTTAGTTTATAGTCATGTCTATTCTTCCGACGAAAAGTCGTTGCTCGTGCTAAGCCTGAATAAAAGAAATAACAGTTAAAAAACAAAAAAATCTAAAAAACACGCTTTAAAAACTAAACTAAAAAAGCAGAAAATAATTTCAAAAAAGCGTCGAGTGCTGTTTGAGGTATTTTTATAATCAATTAATATCAAGCAACGCACGCTTTTTTGAAATAATTTTCTGCTTTTTTAGTTTGGTTTTTAAAGCGTGTTTTTTTTAAATTTTCAATTTTTTAGTTCTGCTGTCTACAAAAGCGTGATTTTTTATATTTTTTTTTAATTATTGAATTATCATCGGTCCTCGATAAGTTTACAAAGTTTAAATCAAATCTAACCGTTTGAAGTGGGTCAAAATCAAGTCCAAAGAGTCGGCTACAAACAAACACACAGGTGAAGCTAATAAAAAGCGTGTAATTAAAAGAAGCAGTGTGTGAGGATCGTAGCAGGTGGCGTTCTGTAGTTTCTGCCTACCCCCATAGGAAGACGTGTGCTTATGTATGTTGTTGTACATAATAGAGACAAATATTCATATAGGCTTTCAAAAATTTCATACACTCATATCAAAATGCAGAGCATTCGGAGGCTACTAACGAACTATGCGATTCGCAAACTGATCTGAAATATTTATAGCCTTCGACTGCATACATGTTTTGGAATTTGATAGCATGAATGTTGAAAACCTTTGTTGGCACTCTCTAGCGCATAATTGAAATGAACAGACCTTTTTCAATATAAATACTTCAGTATTTAAATTCTTCCAACAACAACCAACAAACAATCCAACAATCCTGATATGTAGCAATACCTATTTAACAAACTATTTAATCAGGTATTACAGACTTTTTGAAGAGAATCTTTTGATTTTTAACTCTCTCGAAGAGCACTTAGAGACTAGGCCATGTTACAAACATCATAATTACATTCCTTTTCATTAATAAAAACTGTTCTGTTGCGGTAACTGTCAAATGAGATATGTACTTTTAAAAATTTGTGACTGCTGTGATATAAACTTTCTTTCGTTTTTGTATTCGCTGTTTAAAATTACTAGAAATTTGATTAATATTTGGAAATCGTGACTTTCGGCCAACCGCCACTGTGTTGTCTCCTGGCACACATACTTAACTTTTTTGAAGTAAATACTTCTTTATGCGCGTTGGGCATTTTTTGAGATGGGAAAAACAATTGAACTCGCGACACCGCTACTAACACCTCTGTATATAAGTTATTTTTAGTTGAGCTTGATCAGTATACGCTGACGATTCAAAAAATACGCACGTAATAGGGAATATGCATCATTTTTTTTAATTTCATAAATGAATCATTTACATCTTTATAACATAGAAAAAAAATACAAACAGGCTTGAAAAGAGTCAAATTATTTCTAAAAGTGAAATTTTAAACATTGAATAAATTTGAGCCGTTCAAACGCCACCATTTAGCGCGCGCTTTTGATGACGTCATTGGTTGTTTAATATAGCGTTTCGGTTACTTCAGAATTATTTTCAGTTTTAATTGCTATATAAATCATGGAAGAAGTTAAAAAAGTATTGTATGGTACCGAAGTGCAAAAACACTATTATTAGTACGCCCGATAAAGTGTTTGTTCGTATTCCATGCGATGCGAAAGTACGAAAAAAACGGTGTAAGATTATGAGAAGGGATAATGTATCTGTATTATCAGTTATATTTTGTTGTGAAGATCATTTTAACCTAAGTATGCTATTTTTATGTACAGTTTAGCGTGAATTCGCTATTAAGCAGTAGAAGATTCGGTTTAAAACGAACCTAACGTAATTTACAAAAGTTTGAAAAAAATTTCTCTAAAGAGCTGGCTTATTCCTATTGCTTTTACGAAATTTATTGGTTTTACGAAATTATGATGATTGATGATTTATTTCAGGTTAAGAAAGATACAGTTAATTATATTTAATATAACGTAATGGAACAGAAAGGAGAAAAAATGTAATATACGGTTAAAGAAAGGAGTTGTTCCTCATATATTTGTGTGTCAAAAACGGAATATGCCACCACCGGTTGAAAGAATAGCCGTACCTAGTTAAAAGGCAAAAACTAACACTGGTAAATGTAGCTCTTTCAGAGTATGCTATCAAAAGTAGTAATATTTTACAAATTGGTGAACCTCCACAACGACATGGTTACGAAGCAAGTCTTAGTACTTCCCATACAAATATTAATCAAGCAGGACCCACTACTTCCCGTATTGAAGTATGTGATGATCATCGAACACAGCCCTGCACTTCTTATATTTGACGGCGCTTGGATATTTTGAGAGTGTCAAGAAACGTCAAGAGGGACAGCTGACAAGCGCAGGTTGACGTTTCTTCACTCTGACGCAACCTCGGGCTCTTTTGCACCTACCGTCGGACGGAACACAATCCGTTGGCATCGCGTGGGAGCAAAACGTGTTCGGTGGAGCGTCTCCGTATCCTCGCTAATTGGAAGTGGTTGATTGTGATTCTGAGTATATTTCATTAAAATAATAGTCGTGCATTGTTGATTGGCTCAAGTGGTTTTACTTCTCCTCGCCCGCCTACCCACGATAGCTCGGCGGTAGGAATGAATCCGGAGACGACTGATGATGGCCAGGTGCCGTTATCAGAAGTGGGATGTGAAGGGCTTACCTCAGAGGAGAATAGCCGTACGCGATCTTCAGCGCCAGCAACAGAACCAAGCCTGTCTAAACAGATGGAATTGTTCTTGTCTCGGTTGATGGCCATGTCGCAGCCGCAACCTTCGAGCAGCACGTCTACCCAGTTGATTGAGTTTGATCCTGATGGCAACGAAGCGGACATCGAGGGCTGGTGCAACGTGACAGAGATCGTAGTCAACAACCGTAAGTTAGAAGGCGCAGAATTACTTTTGTCACTAACGCGCGCACTCAAAGGCCGAGCTGCTACCTGTCTAACACGACTGCAGGCATCGCAGCTAACATGGTCTCAAATAAAAGAAGTATTGCTTGCGAAGTTTGCTAAACCCATGCTGCCACAAGATTATTTTGAAGAAATTCTACGCTTTCAAGTTGGCGTTAAGGAAATCGCGAGTGAGGCGGCCATGCGTCTTTGGAATATCATCGAACGCATTCCGCGGATGGAGATGTCTGAAGACGTTACAACGGGATTTGTATCTGCTGTTTTGTGTCAAAAGGAAGCCGTGATTCGCCGTGAGCTCCACTCCCAAAACCCGACTACTCGATCCCAACTTCTTCGCGTCCTCAACGGCGTTTCACTGAAACGAAGGCACGAGGGTAGTGACAACCATGATTCAGATGTGAAAAGAACCCGATTCAATGAATCACGCTTCATGGGGACGTGTCACCGATGCGGTACTTCGGGCCACAAAGCGATAGACTGCCGTAGGCGAAGAGAAGAGCCTGCCACCTCAGAGAAGACGCACGACCAAACATCCAGAGCCGCCGATAAACCAAGGCCCATCACCTGCTTCGCGTGTGGACGACCAGGACACTTAGCATCGGCGTGTCCAGATCGAGCGGGTGGCAGCGCAGCAGCAGCAGTCAAAGAGGTCCATGTGTGTGAACGCAAGGCATCCAGGAGCACCTTGACTACATCATCCGGTGAGCCAGTTCCCTTTCTTTTTGATAGTGGTTCCGCTTGTTCACTAGTAACTTACGGCTACGCTAAAAAGTTCCCTGGTACTGCGCAGAACGATTTAGTCTATCTGACGGGCATTGGTAAGGGGGATGTAAAATGTACTTCCCAAATTATTAGCCCCATCAACGTTCAAGGCCTCTCGCTCTCAGTGTTGTTCCACATAGTACCCGATGGCACTATTGCCGAACCAGTTATAATAGGTAGGGATATATTAGAGGATGACGTACACGTGCATATGGACAACGATCAAGTTACCTTCTCTATGCGTAAGGAAGTTAATGTTTCTAACAAATCTAGTAGCTTCAACTTCATGAATATTGATACAGACTTACGAGGCAACGACAAACTAGCACTGATTAGAATTTTAGAAAAATATGTTGAGTTCTTCACGGACGGTATACCAACGCGACGGGTTACAACTGGCGTCCTCCGCATAGACCTCATTGACCCAAATAAGACCGTGCAACGGCATCCCTATAGGTTAGCACCCGCGGAAAAAGAGATAGTCAACGGGAAAATAGAGTCATTATTGAAAGCGGGCGTCATTCGGGAAAGCAGTTCTCCCTTTGCTAGCCCCATTTTATTGGTAAAAAAGAAAGACAATACCGACAGGATGTGCGTAGACTATAGGGAACTCAATGCCAACACACGTCCCGAGCATTACCCGTTGCCCCGCATTGACGAACAGATCGATCGTCTCCATGGCGCGCACTACTTTTCGTCCTTAGATATGACATCTGGTTACCACCAGATAGTCGTTGAACCCGACAGCGTAGCAAAAACGGCGTTCGTGACCCCGGATGGTCAATTCGAATATTTGACGATGCCGTTTGGCCTACGGAACGCCGCTTCCGTTTATCAGCGGTGCATAAACACAGCTCTAGGTCCCCTAAAAGACAAGGTGGCGCTGGCTTACGTCGATGACGTCATGTGCTATTCGATTGACGTCACTGCAGGGTTAGAACGTCTAGACCTAACTTTGAAAGCCCTAACTGACGCGGGTTTTTCGTTGAATTTTAAAAAGTGCAAATTCATGAAGAAAGAAATAGATTACCTCGGTTACGTCATAAAAGCAGGAGTAGTCTCGCCGAACCCTAGAAAGATACAGGCTTTAGTTGATGCTCCGACTCCAAAGACGGCAACACATGTTAGACAGTTTTTAGGCCTAGCTTCATACTTCAGGCGGTTTATACCAAATTTCACCCGTATAGTAGGACCTCTTTACCCGTTGACAAAATTGAAAGGACCCATCAAATGGACAGATACTCACAACGACATCCACAGGAAAATTGTTGATATTCTTACGTCAGAACCGGTGCTAACAATATTCGATCAAGATTCGCCCATTGAACTTCATACCGATGCGAGTTCAGAAGGCTACGGGGCCATACTAATTCAGAGGAAAAATAATGTTCCTCACGTGGTGTCTTACTTCAGCCGTCGAACGTCCGACGCAGAATCGCGATATCATTCATACGAACTGGAAACCCTGGCGGTTGTACGCGCGGTTGAGAACTTCCGGCATTATTTATACGGTCAGCACTTCACTGTCTTCACCGACTGTAACTCTTTGAAAGCGTCCAAATCAAAAACCGACTTAACGCCACGTGTACATAGATGGTGGGCTTTCTTACAAGCGTACGACTTTGACATTGTGCACAAGCAGGGCATTAGCATGAGTCACGCCGATTATCTATCTAGAAATCCAGTTTCGGAGCCTACACCTAGTTCGCAGGGACCAAATGATCTAACTGTCGCTACGAATAAGAAAGTTCACTTCATAGAGTTACATCAGGGTTGGCTGGCCGTAGAGCAAAAACGTGATAGCGAAATCTGTGATCTCATTAACAAACATCAAAACAACGAGTTACCAGAAGCGATTGCACACACGTATGACGTACAGAAAGGCATACTGTATAGGAAAATTGAACGCAATAGGACCAGCTCTTGGTTACCAGTTGTACCAAGATCCTTAACATGGACACTCATTAATCATATTCACACCGAAATCATGCATCTTGGCGCTGATAAAACACTTGACAAAATATACGAACAGTACTGGTTCCCACAAATGTGCAAGCAGGTGCGTAAATTTGTAGATTCATGTATAGTATGCAAAGCTTCAAAGGGAAGTTCAGGAGCGCAGCAGGTCCGATTACATCCAATACCTAAAGTATCCACACCTTGGCACACGATTCACATAGACATTACGGGCAAACTAAGTGGCAAAAGTGATAGGAAGGAATATGCGTCCGTTATTATCGACTCGTTCACTAAATACGTTCTCTTAGACTATACACCTTCTCTCGACGCTGCAAGCGCAATTAAATCCCTTAAAAGGGCAGTTTGCCTGTTTGGTGCACCGAAGCGTATAATAGCAGACCAAGGTAGGTGTTATATAAGTGCGGATTTCAAACGGTTTTGTAGTGAGCATAGCATAGAGCTTCACCTTATCGCTACCGGCTCCAGTAGAGCCAACGGTCAAGTTGAGCGTATAATGCGCACTCTAAAATGTCTGCTCACAATAGTAGAGAATGACCTAAACAAAACTTGGCGCGACGAACTTCCGGAAGTTCAGCTTGCCTTGAATAGCACTAGATCCAGAGTAACAGGCTACTCCCCTACGGAACTGATGTTTGGCATACGAGCAAAGTCATTGGGAATGTCAACCTTATCCTTGCATACGGAACCAGAGCCTCGTTTAGACTTAGACACCATTAGGCATAACGCCTCCGAAAATATCAAAAAGGCCGCCTCATCTGAAGTAGAACGCTTTAACCGGGGTAGAGCAATAGTGAAACCATTCAGTGTAGGCGACTTTGTCTTTATCAAGGGTAGTGAGCGTAACCAAACCAAACTGCAACGAAAGTTCAAAGGTCCTTTCACGATTGTTAAAGTGCTAGACCACGATAGATACGAGCTGAGAGACATTGATGGGTCTAACCGAACTTATAAGTACGCCCATGAAAACCTACGCGCAGTACCCAGGGGCTACGATGGATTGATTGAAGTAGCTACTTCGTTAGACAATGAGGCAGAGGAGGCCGAGACGGCGGAAGTCCATAGTCATGAGAATGGAACGGTAACATCTGATGATGATAGTGATACAGTATCGGTATCTAGTTCACACACTCTGACCGCAAGCTCTGACACCCTCTCTGCCTCCGAACATGATGAGAAATAAATGGTGAGTTCATAACAATTGTGTAAATCCTGTGCTTTTATTGAGAATCGATCAGAACATAGGTCACTGTATAAGCAGTTGAGAGTAGCGTGGTTGATCAAGGGGGCTGGCCTAAACCGGGTCGATGCCCATGGTCAGACTACGATTCCTTCGGTTTGAGCTGGGTGGCAGGAGATTGGTCTGGGACTGGCCTATGCGGGTCGACATTCCGAACCAATTGATTGCAGCAGCTGTGTGTGTGTGTGGTTTTCGTGACTGGTGGAAGGGGCGCTGACAGGTTGTCCGGTCTACCGCACCATGCAAGTTGGTGGGTGGTCGAAGGGGCGCCTGAAGTCAGTTGTCCGCCCAGTGTGTTTAATTCAGATGTGAGGGTGAAGATCGAGATCCTTTTAAACAGGTGTCATAAATGGGTAGCTAGTCAGGGATGGGCGAGCATGCCCAGACGTGTATTACAGATTTGTATTTGGTCTTTGCAGATAAACCGAAGCGTGAGGAGTCGCACGAGGACGTGCGAATGTCAGTCCGGCCGTGACGGCGCTTGGATATTTTGAGAGTGTCAAGAAACGTCAAGAGGGACAGCTGACAAGCGCAGGTTGACGTTTCTTCACTCTGACGCAACCCCGGGCTCTTTTGCACCTACCGTCGGACGGAACACAATCCGTTGGCATCGCGTGGGAGCAAAACGTGTTCGGTGGAGCGTCTCCGTATCCTCGCTAATTGGAAGTGGTTGATTGTGATTCTGAGTATATTTCATTAAAATAATAGTCGTGCATTGTTGATTGGCTCAAGTGGTTTTACTTCTCCTCGCCCGCCTACCCACGATAGCTCGGCGGTAGGAATGAATCCGGAGACGACTGATGATGGCCAGGTGCCGTTATATTGAAGATAAATTACAGAGTGACAAAGCTGACAAAACCAGTTTCTGTCATCGTCCTACATTGACTGCAAATATATATTCACAAGTAATCACACAGGAATACAGTTTTAAACAATTTTTCTCAAAAACACTACTAACACAGTATGAATATTGACGCCGATAAATTCAATGACGTGACGTGACCATTGACGTCACATTTCGTTTCGACCAATGGTGACGCGTTTTGTAAGTTTGAGTTTCCCTCCCTTATTTTTCACTTTTGATTTAATATTTTCTAAGTTTAAATAATAAATAAATAAAAAAAAATACCTTTTAAGTACAATGTAAAGACAATAAAGAATCTAGAAAAAATATTTGAGACAAATTAAAATTTTATGCATATTGCTATTGTTCAAGTTTTCACTTCTGTCGGCACTCCCGGAGTGACACTGTTTTTTTTAAATAAATTATGACATAATAATAGCATAAAATTGTTATCCATTGCTTGTCTAATTTACTATCTTATAGTTCCTTTTATGCACAGTCAGGATTTAACAAATCAATTCACTAACATCAAGTCACTTCGATGTCAATTCATTTTATTATGCAAATTACCAACAGTCAGAATAACTTCAGCCCTTCGAATTCCATTCCAACTCGTATACAATGCAGCTGTGGAGTACTTTGCAAATACAAATAAAGTCCACAGGCGGAAGCACGCGCATCGAGGGTGCTCCAAAGATTTAGGAATTTTCGCCGTTTTAAAGTTGCAGCAATAATTGATTGTTTGCGTAATTATTTCATTAATTTTTAAGGTTAATTTGTGAGAAACATGGTCTCATTTTTCATTAAAAATTGTATGCTTCTGTCTCTTAACTGTTCTCTTTCACCAACCGGAATTGCATCCATACTAACTTTTGATAGGCGCTTAAATCATGAATTCAGAATATGATTTTAGACCCCCTAGCGTAGGAACTTTTGGTCGGTTATGAAAATAAATCTCGCAAAAAAAACCCCACAAAGCTCGGTCATCCAGATGTTTTCTCTAAATTTATTTAAAAAAATAATAGTTTTGTACGACAAAAATAAATTCGGTTTTAAAACTAGTAGTCTGTGTTTTTCCTATGGTGACTACTATGAGAAGAAACACTGAAACAATCTCAGAGATCACAGTGTCTTTTAAAGTCAAGGTATATTCTTGGTCGGGGGTAAATTTATATAGATAAAACGGCTGCCTCATGTATAGTGTAGTCTAATGTCCAAAATAAATTACTTACCTGTACGTATAATCTTCAAAAATAACCCAAAAAAGATTGTTAGTCACGCAAAACACAGGTTATACATTTATTTCTACTCCTCTCTCTCATGAAAACCTCTCCATTACTGAATTATGAAGCGAATTAATATAAATCCTGTATTTTGCCCACACGTGTAATTTTATCTGTCAAGTGTTGTTTCATAAAAAAACGGAATTTCTACGCGGTCGAAATGTATGGCAGAGCTAATATTTTCCGCACGGTTTTTCCTAATCATAAACTGCATTCATGGTCTATGGTTGTGCGTCGATGTCGTTGCCGCTCTGTCTAAGTAAACATACTTAATTATCTTAGGTATAAAAGCGAAAGTAACTATATTAGTCTATTATCTCTTCACGCCTATTTAGCTGAACGGATTTCGATAAAATTTGGCGGGGGATTGTGTCACACACCTACCGTGGCAATGCTTTTCATATTGTCTGGTCAGCACAATATTCATTGCGTTATTTACCTTGTAGAGCAGACGAATTTTTCACCATAATATGAAGCAATGAGTCAATGCATTTTTTGTAGGATTGTGATTGAAAGTGTGTCACGGCCATGGCCTGAGTTAGGACATGGGTTACTTTTTATTCCGGTGGTATGTTCCCGTGGGATGATATGCGACCTGTACCCGATCGGAGCCGCAGGCTAGTTAAACTATAAAATTAACTGTGTACGAGCATAAGATAAGCTACCCATGGTACTTTAGGAACGAGATCCTCCATCTCGACCTAAAATCCCCACTATAGCTCAGTTTCTTAAACGCAATTCAAAGCGTTTCTTCGATTCCGCCGCGCAACACCGCAATCCACTGATTGCGAAGGCCGCTAGTTATGTCCCCAGTAGAATCGGTAGAATCCGCCGGCCGAGACATGTTCTTTCCGACCCTGATGATCCCATCACTCTCCTTCAAGAAAGCAGTAGGGCAACCAGAACAGCACACAAAAACAGACCGTCTTTCTGACCTCGCCGCCGAGGTCCTCGCGCCCCGCGAAGACCCCGAGTTAACGAAATCCCCCCAACCGTCCCTTGCCAAGCTTGCGAAGCTGAGCAAGTAGAGTTAAAATCCCCAAGATTTAATAATAATGAAATTGATTTGATCCAGCCTGTCCCCACTTGCTGCCCTCCCGACAGTGACTCCCTGAGCCGAGGCTCGTACCCCGCAGGGGGCGCCCTCAGTGCGCAGTCGCTATAGTTTGTAGTAGTAGTTTTGTAAACCCTGGCTGGAGGCATGGAGATGTCATTTCCAAAAAAAAAAGGCATAAGATAAGGAATATTTCGACCTTATAAGGCTCTGGGGGATATAATTAAGTGTAAAAATCCTTTGTAAAACTAGTTTTCATAGAGGCAATATTGGCTTGAATATGCATGATACACGAGAGTAAAACTAAGTACATTTAAGTTTTTTTTTTAATTTTAGTAATATTTTGTCAATCTGCAGACATCATCTACTTAATAAAATCGAAAACTCAATAATTTTACTGACAGACAACGAATTGCCTGAATCGCTGGGTCTAGAAGCATGAGTTTAGCACAAGAGTTTCTTACGTAACGAAAGTGAGCACTAAAAAAATTTTTTTGAAAATTAACCCCTTGGGGTTGAAAGTTCCTATGACAGTTTGGATGGGAAATCCCATCGGGCACACGGCTTGTCCATAATATATTCGTGACCGAATTTAGCTTAACAAATCCCGTAAACGGAAGTGCAAACCCAGCTTTACGCTCAACATTTCAGAACCATGACAAATACGAAAGATTAATAACTATTCATAACTATCCGATATTCCTCGAGACTATCAGCGAAGGGTATTCAAACTAAACAAGACAAAAGGGATTCAGTTCAGTTCATCATAACTCAATTAATTGGGTATCATTTCGGTGGGATTCCCGTTATAAATTGAACTGGGTTAAGCCTTCCCCTGCAATATCTGGCTATACGTATAACCTCAATGATTGGAAGTAAAAGACAAACATTGAGGATGTGAATATATCATGTTTATACCCTGAAGGGTTGAGGAATGTGTATTTAGTAAATGTTTATTTTGGTAAGAATAATTATGGGTGGTGTGGATCGATCTTATGGCGAATCTATGTGTCTTCTAAGCTACAGAATATAGACAAAAGTAGGCCTAGATAACCCTCAGTTCAGAAAAGATTGATCAATTGGTACCTAATGACGACGATGACTTCGAGCTGATTTTGGCCACAGCGATTGTATATAATTACTTGCTACCTATACGTACCAATTTCATGAAAATTCTTGCAACTTATTTGTGGTTACTAAGTGTCCAAACACGTTTTGAAACTGTGCGTGAAGGAGAGTAGCGATATCACATAACACACACACGCACACACACTTCCGACTTTGCCATGATCTCGGATGGAACCGCGCTTACACACACATTCATATCGTGTTTGTACACTCGGTAACCACAAGTAAAGCGCGCGTCACTTCTTGAGATAAAAATACGCTAACCGGAGTATATTTATAAATGGATATTGTCCCTAGACCTAACTGCACCACTGTGATTTTGCAACTTCATTTATAAACACTGCTAAAAGTTAAAGTTAAGATTATTTTAATTTATTGACGTTTAATCGCAAAACGTCCAAAAATGGATGTATGGAAGCACACGTTAATCATTACATAACTTTAAACTTTATATACAAAGGTGTAAGTGTCTATCTTGCAAGTTATAGCGTTGGTGTATTTTAGTAAAGTGACTTATGTTGCCAGTACATCTGGGTAGGATAGTCTGAGTCAATAATTTATTTATGTTTACACTCGATTGCGAGTGTACATGTTTAGGTTAATAATAACGCAGTTCAAAGCTTTAGGAATCCTAACCGGATATGACATTTACAACATGTTATCCATCACAGTTTAGGGAGAACCGATAAATCTGTAATAATTTGACTGCAAGTGATTTTCGACTTTATTGTTACTGAAATAGAGATGTGAGTAGCAGGATACAACAAAACAGACATCGTAAATCGATTTTCGATGGAAACACAGTTTGTATTAAACAGTCAATATATCTAATATTTTATGAACGTTGTTCTCGATACTACAGTCAATCGATCAGGTTGGTTTATGGATGGTGTGGCCATCTTTACACTCCAAGGCCCCTCCGTGCCTCGGAAGGCATGTTAAGCCGTTGGTCCCGGCTGTCATTCACGGATCTTTGACAGTCGTTACGGGTCGTCAGAAGCCCGAAAGTCTGACAACCAGTGTTACCAAGAGGTATCGTATTAACCAGAAACTGGGTTGTGGAGGCCAATTAGGCAGTCGCGCCATATAAAATACTGGTACTCAGGTTAATCCGATTAGACTGGAAGGCGACCCCAATATGGTTGGAATGAAGTTAGGTAGATGATGATGCCCTACCACACACTACGGTATATTTTTTTTTTAAATCCTTTATTGAAAAGAACCCAGTTCTTAATAACTCATTACAATCTAGTCCATAAGACTTATAAGCAATTTTAATCTAACTTAATTTTATACATGACTGGCTTTTGCCAGCGGCTTCACCCGCGTGGAGGTCGGTGTATTATACATATAAACCTTCTTCGTGAATCACTATATCTATTAAAAAAACCCGCATCTAAATCCGTTGCGTAGTTTTACAGATTTAAGCATACATAGGGATATAGGGACAGAGAAAGCGACTTTGTTTTATATTATGTAGTGATGATTATTTTAGAAATTAGAAAATGTCCTTTGTACTTTACACAAGTCCAAGGTATAAATTGAGTATTGCAAGGTTATATTGCAACAATTGCTGCTGAATGTAGGGATCCAGGAACAGTTATCGACAGACAAACTACCTTTCATAACAACTTAAGAATTTCATAGCCCCTGTGCGAACACAGTAGGTAAAATCAATTTCAGACATAGTTTTGCCCGCACTCCTTCTTTCTGCCTGTGACTTCTGACCGCGTGGATGTTAAACTATGCTGACAGCTGTGCTGCTGGGGAGTTTGTTGCGCCATTTCTTCTTCCCAGCTAAAGCACTAGGAAGTGGTGAACGGCGCTCGTCGTTTTGAGGGACTGTCTTGTGTAATGGTGGCGTAGGAAAAGCGATGATTCTCAGCCCAGTTTGAATTAATGAAAACATGAATTCATAAGTACAACTTTCTATCGTAATTACAAAGATTATTACCTCTTAAAAACAAAAAAAAAACAAAAATTTACCTCGTTACAATGTTAATGTAGATGACGTGCAATCTGAATCCTTTGAGGAATAAAAATGTTTACCCTATATTTAACAGACAGGTAGACAAACAAACAACGCAAAGTTGGATCAAAGGCACAATAATATTCTATGCAAATATAGAGAGTGTACAGAACTTAGTTTACATTCCGCAGCTTGTGTACTGTTTTTGATGTTTCGTAGTAAAGCTGGCAAATGGAACAATAATCGAATCACCTCGGTGTCTGTCTGTCTGACTGACGGGCTCGGATTTTGATGAGTGGCTGTGGTGGGCTGATATTCCAGGAACACTTGAATGTCACCCAATACCTTTTTTGCCCAATACTGAGTTGAATTTATTCTTAGAAAAGATAAAACAAGCATTTAGTAATAAAAATTTATTAAAAAATATATTTGAAAGAAAAAATGTATTTTAAGGTGAATCTAGTCCACATTTTTTTCATACAAACTTCGGGAGTGTTTTACTCCACTGTTCGATAGTGTACATTAAAAATTAAACGTGGTATGGTTTTGTCTCATTATTAATATTGTCTGTACGGAAACAGAATACTAAAACAAAAAGCCATTAAAAGTTAGGAGACAACAAAGATTCGTTTTTCTTGCTAATTTAACCTAACGTTGGGCGTGTTTATGTAATAAAAGAAATTAAAAATCTGAAAAACTAAGTCGGTACCGACAAAGCTCGAATATCGAAAAGTTCAACAAACTTTCATAAAACCAGATTTTCCGAAAGACTTTTCTTAATTTTTTACGCGCCTGTTGTGCTATAACTGATCCTGCATCTCACTCAATAACGTTGTGCGTGTAGACTAGCTTCTAACTGCTCATCACTGATACTACCTCTGTCGGACACGATGCCTGGTGAGACAGCGTGCTTTTTAGCCAAGCCCATCAGTGAGTTCGAGCCCGCAACTAGGTTCCCCTTAAGAACGAAAGGGAGAGAGGGGATGAGAGGTCTGTCATTCCCTTTTTTCTCTCTTTCACGACAGTATAGTTTAATCAAATATTCAGATACAAACTATACAAAGTAAACGTAACTTAATTTAGATTAAGACATCGTGCTCGCCTTTGGTCAATTTGAGGTAAACTATTGTGTCAGGGTTCATTTATGTATGGTCGCACGCGATGGGTAAACTTGACTGGAGTTGGGGGATAATCAATTATGAATTGTTAGCATTACTCAATATAGGTATATAGAGGTATATTTAGAATTATTTGTGGTTTATTAGGTACTGAACAAGAAAATCCTTATCCTTACTAATATTATAAATGCGACAGTGACTTTGTTTGTTTGTTACGCTTTCAAGCTAAAACAACTGAACGGATTTGGGTGTAATTTTGCACATAGGTAGACCAGGACCTGTGTTAGGACATAGGATACCTTTTATCTCGGAAGCACCTTTCCGTGAGATAGTCTTCGACCTCCACACGGGTGATGCCGCGGACAATAGCTAGTATTTACATTATATATAGCTCTAAAGCCTGGCTAAGTCCCAGTCGTTGGAGTTGCGAAAGTTGTGTTTTCTTTTTACAATGTTTATGAAGTCTCACGTAGGAGAGGGCTTGTGGCTATGAAATAATAGCCACACGATAAATAACGCACCGCTAAGCTACGCTTGTCGCGGTTCGTATGTGGATGGGTCATCTTTACATACTAAGACTCCTCCGTGCCTCGGAAAGCACGTTGGTCGCGGCTGTCATTCGTGGATCTTTAACAGTCGTAACGGGTCGTCAGAAGCCCTCCATCTTACCAAGGGGTATCATAGTACCCAGTAACTGGGTTGTGGAAGTCATATAAGCAGTCACTCCGTGTTAAATACTGGTATTCGACTGCATCCGGTTAGACTGGAAGCCGACCCTATGATAGTTGGGAAATGGCTACGCAAAATAAATAATGACAATCTATTCAAATACAAACTTTAACCACTTGTCAATATTCAGTTCAGAAAAGCGTCCCAAGACGGAAATTAAGGCATATCTAGTGGGTGGACCCTCACGGCATATGAACTAAGATAAATTGAATCGATCAGTCACACATCAGTGCCGCCGCCGGGTCGCGAGTCATTACCGCTATTGTGTCTTCGCTTTAGTAGCTACCTGAAGTGTGTATGTAGGTATTAAAGTAGTGTGGGATGGGAAGGGAAAATATGGGTCATTTGGCCGAATTGTTCCGAAAACACAAATGTGTCTTATTTTGCTACGAGAACCGTTCGACGGATAATGATTTTCTGATTAGCTGGTTTACTCATTGGTTTATTTTCGATGAACGTGTTCATCTCTATACGCCTTCGTCTTCGTAATCAGCATCTCGAGTAGCATCGCGAATTACAAAAAACATTTGTATTCTTAATAACACATATTTAGTAGCTGGGTTATGGAGGTCAGATAGGCTGTCGCTCCATGTAAAATACTGGTATTAGCTGCATCTGGTTAGACTGGAACCCGACCACAACTTAGTTGAGAAAATAATACATAAAAAAATCTAAAAAACACGCTTTAAAAACGCAACTAAAAAAGCAGAAAATAATTTCATAAAAGCGTGAGGTGCTTTTTGAGATATTTTTATAATCAACTAGCTGACCCGGCGAATTTCGTACCGCCATATTTTAGTTCTCCAGTCGCGACTGGTAGAATCAAATCAGTTGGTTGATTGTTTCGTCAAAGATCTGTCAAAGACTTCTGTCACATACCGTCAATCACTTTTTGTATTAGATTATAAAAATGTATTCTGATCAAATCTAAATATATTTTTAAAATTTTCTATACAAACCTTGTCCTGACAATAAGGAACACATAAAAAAAAAGAATCATTCAATTTGGTGCAGTCGTTCGAAAGTTATGCGCGTACATAAATTTCTTCGATTTATTTTATATATATAGATAGATTAATATCAAGCACTCCACGCTTTTTGAAATTATTTTCTGCATTTTTAGTTGCATTTTTAAAGCATGTTTTTTAGTTTTTTTTATCTATTATTTATTTTCTATTTTTTAGTTCTGCTAACTACAAAAGCGTTATGTTTCAGTTTTTTTTTTTTAATTATTGAATTGTCGTCGGTCCGCGATAAGTCTACAAAGTTTAAATGAAATCTGACCGTTTGAAGTGGGTCAAAATCAAGTTCAAAGGAGTCGGTTACAAACAAACATACAATCATACAGTTGAAGCTAGTAAAAGCGTGTAAAAAAGACTAGGCAGATGTTGTGAATTACGCGTATTTAAAATGGTTTTTTTCTAGCTGATGAGTTTTGAATACAAACATACTCTTATATCCTGACACTTCTCCAGCAATCTTAAATCAAAATATACATGAGCTTTCACGAGTGCATCATTTAGGTTTTAATGAAGTTTCCTTTATTGCTGTGCCTACAATTTTCTTAGACTCTAGAAAAAAGGATAGCCGACAAAAAGAAACAGCCATAGTTCCGTCACAGCATAAACTTAACAATTCTTCGTAAATAAGAAACACCGCAGTAGCTCTATCTTAGGAAATATAGACCGTTACACTTTGTGGAACAATCCTGAAGACAATGGAGAAAGCTCATGAATTGTTTCTTGTCATAAATAATACCGCTAAGTTATATGGAACGTTCATTTTCTTTCTTATATCTTGATTACTACTCTTTTAGGAGGCTGGCTAAAAGATTCACTCAATGGTTAAGCTCGTAGTACAAGTAACGCTTCATTCTGTGCTATTGTTTAGTCCACAGAATTCTATTCTGTCACCTAGGAACGTTACCAATTTTTAACCGACTTCAAAAAGATTTGAAGATTTGAGGTTATCAATTCAACATGTTTACATATATATATTTTTTAATGTATGTTCGGGCATAACTCCGTCATGTATGCGGATTTGCAAAATTCTTCGTTCAAAAGGGGTTTATTTCGAAATGGTCCCATTTAGATTTCATATAGATCTGATGATGCTTTTCGGAGACAGAATACGGAACTCTTCAAAAAATGACAGCAAATCAACCGCGATTGCTGCTATCGCATAAATATGCATTGTTTTGACCCCAAGGTGATGAAATTTCGAATTGATGTGGGGTAGGTATTAAAACTAAAAAGTGGAAAATAAAAACATTTTCCAAAAATTAAAAAGAACCGACTTCCGGAAAAACACTACAAAGTGAAAAATAACTTTAATTTCGGAAAGCGGTGACAAAAATTTTTAATACATATCCAAAGTCACCGACTTCCGTAATTAAAGTTACAAAAATTTTTAGACATTGAATCTTTTCTGGGCGGAATAACTCTTTATTTCGTATTTTATTGAACTTCTTAAATTCAAACTCAAAAACTCGTTTACGATTAATCGACCACTAGCGACCCGCTCCTGCTTTGCATTTTTACCACTTGACAAACATAGAGGTTTCTTTATTATATGTGCAATTTCTATTTCCTGGAAGTTTTATGCGTTTAGTTGATGTAGTGTAGAGTACCGAATGATGGTGAAATTTCATCGCAATCCGTTGTCACTTACACTAAAATTGACTTTAATTCATATTATGTAAACATAGATATCGTTTTTAAAACACCAGCTACAGCTGAGCCATTACCAACTCTCATTGTGACTAAATTTTCGTAAGTACTAAAAGTTCAGCATGATATTGTAAATCCCTTAAAGTCACATCGACGTGTAGATACTAGTACGATGTCGCGATAAGTGCTGGAGAGTGCTTGAAACGCCTGAAACTCTGCCTGATACTATTCACTGCAGAGTATTCTCTAGTGAGATTTATTGAGATCTTTTTAGAATATACTTATCTAGGCTTCTTGTTATTATAAAGATCTGAGCAGTATTTACGGAAATGTAAGTTTGACACAGTTTGCAAGGCACTTGAATTTGTGTACATCAGGGGCGTACCAATAGAAAATGGGGCCTAGGGCACGAATCACATTTGCGCTCCTTCGTAAATTATCTTCTCGGTCTACACTGAGCAAAGCTAGGTCGCATAACCTTTCTTGATCAATAACGAAAGTATTATTTCAACTTGCTAAAAAATCGCTTGCTATTCTGCAATTTTAAGAGAATTTGAATAGAAATAGGCAGATTAGGAAATACGGTTTCATCCCCATACTGCACATTATATTCAAGTAGCTCTTCAGATTTCTTAGATATAGGTAACAGTATGAAATGTTTTATTGATGATTATTTTTTTTTAAATTTAATAATTGGCGACTTTTGTACGCCTCCCTTCGACAGGCGCCCAGGGCTCATGTCCTGCCTGCCCCACCCTGGGTACGCCCCTGGTGTACATTCAAATATTCCATCAACACTGCTGTCGAAACGGTGATGGAAAGCATCGTGAGGAATCGGGCATGTCCTAGAACCAAATTACCTATCCCAGTAGTGGGAACAAGTCCTAGTAGGCTGAATGCTAGGTATGGTAGGTTGGATTACTGTCAGTCTTTAGTGATTTTTTTTTTAAAACGTTGCCCCACACTAGGAATTACTCCTGTATTGTGGGTGCGTTTACAAACATTTAAATTCACATACACAAACAGCCAGACCCGGAACAACTACTTGTAGGTCATACAAATATTTGTTCCGTGCGGGAATCGAACCCGCTACACGCAGCACAGCAGTCAATTGCTTAACCACTGCGCCAACCATGCTGTCATTAAGTCAAATAAGAATAAGACAAATATATTGGAGTTTTTGGCGGGATCGCGTTGGAACATGTCGCACGAATTTTCATTTTCATGGAATTTAGTGAAATAGCGAATTAAATTGTATAATTTTGATAGTGAATTATTCAATTTAGTTACGTGTGAATGCACAAGTGTAGTGAAGGTGAAAATAAGTGACTAACGTGGACTTTTCGTGTTCCCCCCAAAAACTCCTGTTAGGTTGTTGTAAAGTTACTACCGCTTTACAATAACTTTGATTTGACTTGACTGACTAAAGACGACTATGACTGTTTTGTAACTTCGTGCCCGATATCGGGCCATTTACTTGATCTAAAAGAAAAATTACTTGACACTGGCTAAATGCACAAACCGTGTGAAGCCAAAATAAAAAAAAAAAAAAAAGACAAATATATTGACGTCAGAGTCATCAAATTAGACCACTCGTTTGATCTCTAGAGAACCACAAAGGATCAAACTTATATGTATAATACATACATAGACTGATAAACATATTGCCCTCTTTTGCATTGTGAAGTCGGGTAAAACCTCGTTATTTTAATGATCCCAAATACCACCAATAATCTTTGATGTACAAAAATTTGCTCACTTAAATCTATTATCTAGGGAAATATATTTAATTAAAGGTAAGCCGTCGTAATTAGGTCGTTTCACAGATTAATATTAAAATTTACTTTTCCAATTGATTTCAGTTTCCGCCAAAGCAACGTGGAAAGTGGAAGGTTTGAGGCGAAATTGGAAATCAATCCAGGTTGGATTATGTGCCACCAACTATTTGTAATTGTTCACCGAAATTGGAAATGGACTTACTGCCTTTATTTTCAATACTTTAATTTTTACACAACAGAACACTGAATAGTTGAGCGGAACTTGGTTCATAGTGTGGCTGGTGTTGAATGAGGAAAATTACGTGAGGAGAGGTTTGAGTATGAATGTCAATGGCTATAGGAGTAGGGAAAGACCATAGAAACTATGGATGGGCTGTGTGAAAGAAGATATTGCAAGAAAGTTTGATTTGAAAAATTGGGCTAAAAAAAGATATATTTATTTTTCAAAGATTAGCGCGCCCACACAAACAAACTCTTTAGCCTTATGAAATTAGGTAGTTTATTAATAAAGATTCCAATGCCAAAAGACAGACTAGAACGATAAACTAATTGGTTTCTTAATTGAACCTGTAATAGTTGAGTTGAGCTATTGAAATCAATTTATTTCGAAGTTCAATTATGGATAAAGTTTTTGAATGATTTGGAAAATTTGACCCAATATGACCTGAAGTGCAGCTTTTAGAATAGAGGGATAATTGATATATTTTAGTATACAGTAAGCAGTAAGGTTAATCGAAGGTTGTTTTTGACAGGTTGGGTTAGGTAATCTGTCAAAAATAACCAATAAATTTTAAGTTAGCTTATTACTTGACTAACTAAGCTCTGTTTTTCTTACAAAGATGAGCATTCAGGTAGTCACATATTGTGTTACCTGTGTAAGATTTTAAATCCATGCTATCACTATCACTACATAGTATAAAACAAAGTCGCTTTCTCTGTCCCTATATCCCTATGTATGCTTAAATCTTTAAAACTACGCAACGGATTTTGATGCGGGTTTTTTTTAATAGATAGAGTGATTTAAGAGGAAGGTTTATGTGTATAATACACCGACCTCCACGAGGGCGAAGCCGCTGGCAAAAGCTATTAGTAATATTATAAACACGAGTGTAACTCTGTCTGTGTCCTTAACGACCGAGCAGATTTAGTTGGGCTCACACACAGATATACCAACTGGGTTGTGGCATAGGATACTTTTTATCCCGGAACTACGTTCCCGTGGGATAATTTTCGACCTCCATACGGGAGAAGCCGCGGGCAATTGCTAGTAATAAATGTCGTTGATAACATGACTCGAGCAAATCGATAGGTATATAAAGCTGTTACATTTGTAACTCGTTTAATTAAAAGCAAAATATATATGTTGACGGGCTTTACAAAAAGTATGCTTTTAAAATCGACGATATTTTGCTCCCCTTGCTATAGTTAACAAATCGATAGTTTCAAATATTTACAATAGTACTGAAACAGCTAAAACGGAATAAAATGCTCAACTTAGATCCTCGGTTTGATCGAAAATGGTAAGTAACCCGATTCATAATATTCTTGTCAACCATAGAGATAATAGACTTATCAAGAAAGTACTTATACTGCAACAACCATTCTTTTCCTAAAATAGACACAAACGTGTTAGTTTTCCCAGCGAGATCTATGACAGATTATCTAGCGACCTCGAACAATCTCGGTGACGTCGCCAACTTCGATAGATCTTGCGATACACCAGAATAGATTTCTCTTGAAGATACATTAGTAAAGCTAAACAGTGTCATGTTTGTTCTACCTTATGTTCTGTTCATTTTGTGATTATTTGCATGTCAATCTTCGTATTATCTCGTGTTGATAATTACACATTGTTTTCCGCAGAAAGTTTGCCAGAGGTGTAGCTATATACAGTGTGATTTGGCAGAGGTGTACCTAAATACGGTGTGATTTGGCAGAGGTGTACCTATATACCTACAGTGTGATTTGGCAGAGGTGTACCTATATACCTACAGTGTGATTTGGCAGAAGTGTACCTATATACCTACAGTGTGATTTGGCAGAGGTGTACCTATATACCTACAGTGTGATTTGGCAGAAGTGTACCTATATACCTACAGTGTGATTTGGCAGAGGTGTACCTATATACCTACAGTGTGATTTGGCAGAAGTGTACCTATATACCTACAGTGTGATTTGGCAGAGGTGTACCTATATACCTACAGTGTGATTTGGCAGAAGTGTACCTATATACCTACAGTGTGATTTGGCAGAAGTGTACCTATGTACCTACAGTGTGATTTGGCAAAGGTTTACCTATATACCTACAGTGTGATTTGGCAGAGGTGTACCTAAATACGGTGTGATTTGGCAGAGGTGTACCTATGTACCTACAGTGTAATTTGGCAGAGGTGTACCTATATACCTACAGTGTGATTTGGCAGAGGTGTACCTATATACCTATAGTGTGATTTGGCAGAGGTGTACCTATATACCTACAGTGTGATTTGGCAGAGGTGTACCTATATACCTATAGTGTGATTTGGCAGAGGTGTGCCTATTTACAGTGTGATTTGGCAGAGGTGTACCTATATACCTACAGTGTGATTTGGCAGAGGTGTACCTATATACCTACAGTGTGATTTGGCAGAGGTGTACCTATATACCTACAGTGTGATTTGGCAGAGGTGTGGCTATTTACAGTGTAATTTGGCAGAGGTGTGCCTATTTACAGTGTGATTTGGCAGAGGTGTACCTATATACCTACAGTGTGATTTGGCAGAGGTGTACCTATATACCTACAGTGTGATTTGGCAGAGGTGTACCTATATACCTACAGTGTGATTTGGCAGAGGTGTACCTATATACCTACAGTGTGATTTGGCAGAGGTGTACCTATATACCTACAGTGTGATTTGGCAGAGGTGTACCTATATACCTACAGTGTGATTTGGCAGAGGTGTACCTATATACCTACAGTGTGATTTGGCAGAGGTGTACCTATATACCTACAGTGTGATTTGGCAGAGGTGTACCTATATACCTACAGTGTGATTTGGCAGAGGTGTACCTATATACCTACAGTGTGATTTGGCAGAGGTGTACCTATATACCTACAGTGTGATTTGGCAGAGGTGTACCTATATACCTACAGTGTGATTTGGCAGAGGTGTACCTATATACCTACAGTGTGATTTGGCAGAGGTGTACCTATATACATACAGTGTGATTTGGCAGAGGTGTACCTATATACATACAGTGTGATTTGGCAGAGGTGTACCTATATACCTACAGTGTGATTTGGCAGAGGTGTGGCTATTTACAGTGTAATTTGGCAGAGGTGTGCCTATTTACAGTGTGATTTGGTAGAGGTGTACCTATATACAGTGTGATTTATACAGTCAGTGCTGTTTGTCAGTAAATGTTCATAAAAACGTTTGCGCTTTGTATTGATAACATAATCAGCCTATAATGTTCCCACTGCTGAGATACAGGCCTCCTCTCTGTGAGAGGGAGTGGGCTGCAATCCACCACGCGAGCCCAGTGCGGGTTGGTAGATATCACATGTCCTCTAATTTTTTGGTTCTAGGACATGCCGGTTTCCTCACGATGTTTTCCTTCACCGTTTTAAGAGCAGTGGTGATGAAATTATGTACACAAAGTAAAGCACCTGCCTGGGCTCGAACCCTCGACCTACAACTCGTAAGTCGGGGCCAATACCAATGGACCATCACTGCTCAAAAGTCATCCAAAGCCTTCATATCAACACTTACAACGATACTGATCAGCTCTTCTTCAAATCAAATCATTTTTTTTATTTCACATAAACCTGCATGGCCACTTGTAAAACGTCAGCAGGTAAGTACACGGTTCCAATTTGTCACTTCCTCTGAAGAAGAGCCGGCAAGAAACTCCACGGTTACTCTTTTAAGAATAATTGCTTTTTACAATGTTTTCAAATTACAGTGATAATTGGTATGGGAGGACAGTGCAGTCATGTCAATAAGTACCAGGTACTTAGAGGAATGAAAATAAAGAATAGGAAATCATCATTACGGACGCTTTAATGTGCACGTCTTTTTACATCGTTCTCACATTGATAATTTCAACATAATGATGGAACCAAATTTTTGTAACAATACCATGATTTTAAAAGAGTGTCCATGGAGTTTCTTGCCCGTTCTTCTCCATAGGTACCTACGCTTTGGAATGGGCAAATAGCTTCATCTTTCTAACTCACCGACCTTGACAATTCAAAAGTGCCTGTAATTGGTTTATTTGAAATAAATGCTTTGAGTTTGAGTTTGATCTAAAAATCTGCAGTCTGTAAGGCCTACAACGTTCTCTAATACACAATATGTAAAATAATCTACATAAATAAAATGATCTTATTTAAACCAAGTGACATGATTTCCATGACAATCACTAATAAATAGTCGATATTAGAATTGATGTATAATGTCAAATAATGACGAGGATATGTCAGACATTGTAAAAATAAAAAGAATAAAATTAACATTGTAATTTGGGAGCAGTTAATAGACTCTCACATGGTTATGCAGTTAATGAGGTACCAGGGAAGCCACATGTGCAGAAGGATTAATGCCAAACTCCCCTGTCTTCAACGTAGTATTTTATCTTATAATATGCTTTTTTGTTAAGGACATGTTTGATATGAGTTTTAAACTTTCCATCGTTCTGTAACCGACTATGGCAACTTGTTATAGTAGCTAAGCAGATACTGTTTATTAGAAATGACTTGCTAGTTTTAGTTAATCGAAATTTTGGAATCACAATTTCATAAAACCTTCACAAAATGTACCGGGTTATCAAAACCAACTTTGGCTTAGCAAGTCATCAGAGACTCACGAAAGGAAAGAAAATTAATCTGGGTCGTTGTCGCCAGATACGGCGAGGAGGGCTATACTAGAATTGTGGTATTGATTAAGTTGTCGTGTCTCATTTGATTTTAAACTAGCTTCTTTGAGTCAGCTTTTTAAGATTTAAAGCTTTTGTATTAATACATTACTGTAAACTTTCCTCTTATTAGTGTGTCAATAGCCATTTAGATACAGTCAGCCTAAAATTTGGCTACGAGCTTGGCACTTTCAGCAGCGTCCATCAGATTCTGTAGCGTGCAGACAGCAGGACACGTTAGGCATGTTAATTGGCATGTTAACTACCCCATTGTATGTGGGACAGCCCCAAATTTACACTGTAAACTTTATCCCAATTAAATTCAATCTTATCATGCAGATCAGTGTTGATATTTCACAATAGATAATCACAGAGCAAACCTACCCTCAATAATGTATACGGCAACAGTCAAATTATTAGCTTTCAAATTGTTAATAATTGATGAAAGTGGCGTATAATCGATTTGCGATTAGTTATCTGTCAGTAATTATGCAAAACCACTCAATTTGACCTTATATAACTTTGATACTGCATGTAACCTCAAATACATAAAACATTCAACTATGAAGTATAGTCCAGTAATTTAGTATGCCAGGCAAATTGTTAGTAACAATAACTGTTAATTATGGGTAGGGCGAAATCAGCTCAAAGCTGCAACGGCTCTTTCTTGAAAAGGTCCTTCCAGACATTGCCCTGCATTGTTAGACTCCCGTAAAATTCCAATAATATAAGTAACGGGATATTAGGAAGGCCGGGCTGTTGCATCTGATTGACTTCGTCAGCACGGGAATCCATAGTGGGCGTTTTTTTTTTTTTTTTTTGGGTGGGAAATCATCAAATAACTTCTCCCGCTCTGGGTGGAGCGGGAGGGCGTGTCAGACTTTTACTGACTAAAACCCACCCGTGTTCCCTCAGTTGCCTGTGTGCCAGGGGCGGCGGTATCTCTTTCGAACAACCCGCACCCCCGGCAGGCATCGGCCCTTGCGGGCCCCTCTGTTGCTGCTGACATCTCTTTGAGGCGCGCGTGGAACACAACGCGCCGTCGACCCGGGCTTGGTCCTTACCGGACAGCGAGGTACCCATTACTCGCCGTCCGCAAGCCCGTGCCTACGGTGGCCGGGAATCAGCCTGGGATTCCCGACGCCCAGGGCGTCTCCTGCGAAGGCCACGGCTGTGAGGGCGCATGTACTGCATCTCCCTCACGTGCGCCGCCTCCCTCTTTGCGAGCATAACTGCTTCGCTGAAGGAGGCGACTGCCAGCCATGCCCTCTCGCTCCGTACCATGGCCTGGACCAGGGTCGGACGCGAGAGATCGCCGCCGCCGATCACCTCCACGAGGACACGGCGTTGCTCCGCTCAAGCTGGGCAGACCTCCACCGTATGCTCCACCGTGTCCTCTGGGCGATCTTCGCAATGGAAACACCCGGGCGTTTCCTCCCGCCCTATCCGAAACAGGAACCTCCCGAAACAGCCATGTCCGGTGAGGACCTGTGTCAGGCGGAAGGTGAGGACGCCATGCCGCCTCTCAAGCCACTCCTCAAAGAGGGGACTTACCGCCGCAATCCATAGTGGGCGTTAAACTTCAGGAAACGTTGAAATAAATACGCTGTAGCGTTGACTGTTCACTATTTTAATTTTACAGACAAATGACTTAAACAATTAAGGATTGCAGTAATAATTAACGATTTAGAGCCAATGGGTTTGCGAGTGACCATCACGTGCAACGGCTGTCAACAACTGAACGAATTGACACGACGTCGCCCTCCATGATAGACGCAACTCCATTCGGTGTTACCCGCTCTTAATTAAAATTACCGTTTAGTTGAATTCATATCATTGAATAATCGTTAAAATAACAGAATAATGACCAGTGATTAAAAAAAATAACAAAATAAATTACAACTCTCGAAATTTACTGATTTTCATTATTAATGTCACGCGCCGTTATATGTAATGTTTGGACTTCAAAAGAGACCATTACCTCTGAGTTTGTTTCGACATTTCTTCTCAAGGATCAGTTAGCTAAAAAATGCCGGCGCCATCTAGTTTTTAAAATATTGACGTGTAAAAGTGTGTTATAAGATCTAGGTACTTACGTAAATGAACACTTCATTTCATAAACATTTCATTTCAAGTTTGACTAAAAAATCAATACGTACAAAGAGCTCTAAGAGATGTACGACGAAATTAATGTAATTAAAACAATTAAAAT
Organism: Polymixis lichenea; assembly: GCA_949091785.1. Classification (NCBI taxonomy): domain Eukaryota; kingdom Metazoa; phylum Arthropoda; class Insecta; order Lepidoptera; family Noctuidae; genus Polymixis; species Polymixis lichenea. Next base: position 4,601,754 of record OX420937.1, read on the forward strand.
AGGACGTCTTCGATGGGCAGGACGTGTCGTAAGAATGGACGAGGCCAGACCACCCAAACGATTACTGGATAGTAAACTGGATGGCCGGAGAAGTCGAGGGCGGCCCAAGATGGTTGGATGGTGTAGACCAAGATTTAAGAACTTTTGGTTTAAGAAATTGGAGAGAAAAAGCTGGAAATAGGTCACGTTGAAGAAATATATTTGACCACGCTAAGGCCCACCCGCGGCTATTAAACTCTTAGATGACGATGATGATCTACACAAAAAAAATGATTGTTGTGAGTTAAAAATCATCACTACATAGTATAAAACAAAGTCGCTTTCTCTGTCCCTATATCCCTATGTAAGCTTAAATCTTCAAAATGACGCAACAGATTTTGATGCGGGTTTTTTTAATAGATAGAGTAATTCAAGAGGAAGGTTTATAGGTATGTATAATACACCGATCTCCACTTGGGCGAAGCCGCTGGCAAAAGCTAGTTTTACATACACAAGAGGCCTAACTGCTATTAAAATAACCGACGCGTAATAAAACCATCGGGTGGAGGCGTGAGAGCGAGACGTTGGACCGACTGACGTCGACGTCGCTGATAGACGTTTAAGAAGTGGGGAAATTGCCTTAGCGAGGTTCGCAAGTGATAAGTGATAAACGATACTTGTAGCGTCTTTTTCTGATTCAACCTTAGGCTCATCTTGCGGACGGCGAGTAATGGGTACCTCGCTGTCCGGTAAGGACCAAGCCCGGGTCGACGGCGCGTTGTGTTCCACGCGCGCCTCAAAGAGATGTCAGCAGCAACAGAGGGGCCCGCAAGGGCCGATGCCTGCCGGGGGTGCGGGTTGTTCGAAAGAGATACCGCCGCCCCTGGCACACAGGCAACTGAGGGAACACGGGTGGGTTTTAGTCAGTAAAAGTCTGACACGCCCTCCCGCTCCACCCAGAGCGGGAGAAGTTATTTGATGATTTACCACCCAGAAAAATAAAATAAAAAAATAAGTGATAAATGCACGATGGGATCATATATCTTTAAAATGACGCAACAGATTTTGATGCGGGTTTTTTTAATAGATAGAGTGATTCAAGAGGAAGGTTTATATGTATAATACACCGATCTCCACGCGGGCGAAGCCGCTGGCAAAAGCTAGTTTGTAATAAATTGACTGTATACAAACTTAGGGCTAGCTAGAGCACCAACTGGGGTCAGTCAGTTTGATTGACATAAGCAGACGATTTGCTTTACCTCGCGCCGTTTTATTAGAAGTTCATAATTTACATACATAATATCACGCCATTATTCCCCGTACGGTTAGCCAGAGGTGCACATATAACACGCCCATATTTCACTAGTTATGTTTAAGTCCGACCGTATTGCCGTCAACCGGGCTCAACTCCAGACTCCGGGTTGCTCCTGAGAAATTCCAGACGGAAAACACCAATAACAATATACCCGACCTGGGAATCGAACCCAGGACCGCATTCTCAGCAGGGCCCCAATTCTGTTTCGTTATAATGATTCCCCGCGGAATCATAATACGTTCAAACTACGTCAATATCCTTTTTTTTTAACCAATGTAACGGTAAGGTTCTGTGTGGTGCCGGATGTAAAAGAATAGCACCATCCCATTTCTTCCCATGGGTGTCGTAGAAGGCGACTAAGGGACTTACTAGAGAATGGGCAGCGGTGGCGTTCTCTATACATTTGACCACCATACTGCGATTGCCAACCCGCCTGCCAAGCGTGGCTATTATGGCAAATCCCCCCTTTTGGGGGAGGCTTATGTCCAGCAGTGGACATCTTTCGTCTGATATGATGAATGGTAAAGAATCGAAATATCATATTCTGTTGGAACATACAGACAATTTGTCGATATTATTAATAGTTACGATATTAGCAGTGTAATTGACGTGGTTCCGAGTAAGGAAACGTTAAGTGGTCATAGTGAATTCAGGCCCAGTAGCGATAATTTATTTTCTTTACTATCGAAATACGAAACAATGACGTCACTTATATTAATTATTAGCTTTGCCAGCAGCTTCGCCCGCGTGGAGGTCGGAAATTATCCCACGGGAACGTATTACGGGGATGAAAAGTATCCTCTATATTAATCCAGGTTCTAAACTAGATGTGTGCCAAATTTCATCCAATTCCGTTCAGCCGTTGTTGCGTGATTGAGTAATAAACATCCAGACATACAAACTTTCACATTTATAATGTTCTTAGTAGGATATTTCTTTTATAAAATCAGCTGAGTTATAAAACTTAGAGAATAGGTTTCTCCTAAGTTATTATATCTACAAGTTACAGATATGAGGCCCTCTGGCAAGCACGTATGAATCTAATATTTATGTCACGGAGCGCGGCTCTAACATATCTGGGAACTACTGTTCGGAAAGATATCTATTTCTGCTTCATTTATCTTAAGTAGGCTTCGAGATCAGCCAGGTATATGAAAACGTGGTACGGTTGTTTTTTGCAATAGATTTTTAAAACCCGTTTTTGTCGTAGAATTTTACTCTTTGACTCTTCTATTCCTGAAAACCTTTCTTCGAATCATCACTTTATTTTTGATTTCACGGTTTTTCTAACTCGCAATTCAGGAAAACTATTTTTCCTAGATCTTAATTATTATTATACGTCATCTCAGCGTTCCCTAAATTCCTAGACATATTTATGATCTACTATTACGTCTTATATTTGGCCTCATTTGTTCTGGTCTTTTAGGTTTTCTTTCCTAGTTATTGTAATATAGAGGAGGTAAGGAAAGAAATCTTCACCTTGTCTATATTAGAATAACTAGCTTTAGTAGTAGTACTAAAAACAGATGCGACACATTCATTATAAATAGGGACGAATAATATTCTTCACTATTTAATTATACAGATGGGTCTAATTTCACAGGACATTGTGACCATTCTTAAATAGTCTCTTTAACTGCAATATATGATAATTGCAACAGTGCGAGATAAAATATGTATTTATTAGCTCGTGGCTTCACCAGCGTGGTTTATCGGTAAGAAGTCTATGTCCTTTCTCAGGGTTCTAAGTATGTCCTTGCCAAATATCATAAAAAACGGCCCGCCGGCTGTTTCGAAAGTTATTAAGTAGATATAGAATATTGCATTTAGAAGATTTATTTTTAAAATGGCAATTTGAAACTATTAAATACTCTAACTATTAATGTCTGTGGTAGTTACATCTAACAAAATAACCTCTACTAGTAGCGTGGCTACTCGCATTACAAAGGCTCACAAATATCATCAGTTCACCCCTATTATTAGTATTTGTATGCGCGAGCGATACCCAATGAACAAAGGCGTCCGTCAAACGAAATAATAAACCCTAATAAAACAGACATTGAGCAAGCAACTCAAATAACAAAGACCAACAATAATTAAAAGACAAATAATAACATAAACTAACAGTACAATACAGTCCATTAGCTCACTTTCATTGCAAACATCATTCATCTTTATTAAACCCTGAAGCTTCATAAGTTCAAACAGAAGTTAGGGAAAGTAAATTTTCAATAATAGTTTAGTAACGTGATCCTGAAAAGTGGAAAGTTCCGAGTCTGTGGCTACTGTAGTAGCAGAAATAAATTCAATAAAATTGTCTAAATATGCACGCGTACAATTGAATATGACGTTTGTGTTCCCAGGGGTAAGCAGAGGTGTACTCGTACGTATCATTTACATATATCTCCAATAAAATACAAATAAATGATTGATGCTAAAGCCGATGGTGGGGTCAAAGTGAAAATCCAAGATGGCGGCCTAGTACATTTTGGAATTTTCCATCATGGGTGTCGTTTTTAGGGTTTTTGGGGTGCTACAGCCGATGGTGGGGTCAAAACGAAAATTCAAGATGGCAGCCAAGGATTTTTTCGACATTTCGATCATTGGTGTAGTTTTCAGGGTATTTTGGGATGCTAAAGCCGATAATGGGGTCAAATGATCACATAAATACAAATATTGTTAATATGTTAAGTCAGGCTTCAAAAAACAGTGGCAGTCTTTTACCTAGGAAGTCGACTAATGTTAAGTGTGTACATGGTTAAAATAAGCATGTCAGAGACGCCCACGGGCAGGCTACACTGGACCATTAATTGTATGTAAACCAGTTAGTGGATCTTCGTATGAAAAAATGTGTGAAAGTCGACGAGTGTTCAAGTCACGTTTAAAGTACTGTCCGAACAACCAGGAACAGATAAAAATATATATACTTGCCTCAAGTTCTGGAAGGGCACTAAGCGTTTAAATGGTAAGGCTAGTCTGCCTGTGTGCGTTGATGGCATCAGTAATGCTAAGATGATTGCAAATTCATTTAAGGATCATTTTCAAGTGAGATCTTCCTTGCTGTCAGTGTCTGATAATGAACGTTGCCCAATAGAAAAACCTATTTTGGTTTTCAATTAAGGATGTGGCTAACATTATTAAAAATATGAAAAGAGGGAAGTTACCAGGTCACAACGGACTCAGTGTCGAGCACTTGCAGCATGGAGGAGAACACCTGTATAGGGTACTAGCCATGTTTTACACTTTCTGTACACGGCACTCATATTTACCATCTAATCTTATGAGAACAGTGGTTGTGCCAATAGTGAAAAATGTCACTGCTGATATCTCTGATAGAAGTAACTATAGGCTGATTTCTTTAGCTCCTATAATCGCAAAAGTGTTTGATGGGTTATTAGATAGAAAAATTGATCGTTTTGTTGCCGGATACACAGTTCGGTTTCAGACAGGGGTTGTCAATTGAAACTGTCGCTGAAACACACTGTTGGTTATTATGTAAAAAGGCAAACTCCTGTATATGCATGCTTCTTGGATTTGTCCAAAGCTTTTGATATGGTGTCATATAATAAACTTTGGTCAAAATTAAGAATTGCAGGTGTCTCTGCCGATCTTGTGAATATCCTCGCCTACTGGTACAGTGAACAACTTAATATAGTAAGGTGGGAAAATGTATACTCAGATGAATATTCTTTATAGTGTGGCGTCAGGCAGGGTGGGCTGACTTCGCCAAGTTTCTTTAATATGTACGTTAACCACCTGATTGAGGAGCTCAGCAGCATGCATGTTGGATGCCATATTGATGACATATGTGTTAATAATCTGAGTTATGCCGATAATACGGTGCTGCTGAGCCCCTCAATTGGGGGTCTCAGACAGCTGTTAAAGGTGTGTGAGGTTTATGCTGTGGGGCATGGCTTGAGGTACAACGAAAGTAAAAGTGAGTTTAAGTTATTTAAATGTAAAATAAAAACAATATCTTCGTACCACCTATATTACTTATGGTGTATCTCTAAGTCGCAAGAGCCCAGTTTAAATATCTGTACACATTGTAACTGAGAATTTGAGTGACGAATTAGACATTGAGCTGGAGCGCAGGGCATTGTCGGTGCGCGGTAATGTTGGCACACGGGTACGCTCGGTGTGCTGCTCCTGTTAAAATAACAATGTTTATGGCATTGTGTTAGACGTTCTACACGAGCGGCCTGTGGATAAACTTTACACAAAAAGCCTACAATGCCTTGCGCTCTGTTTCGGCTCGATATTGCTGTGCATCTGTGCATGTTTACTGACGCCAGCGTAGATGACGTCTATGCAATTATGCGTAAAAAAGTTCCGTCGGTAGTGCGACGAGTATGGGGGAGCCCGAAAAGTGTCCTAAGGATGATTGGCGACAGAACCGATAAAATTTTGCTCAGTAGGTTCACTGAACTCCATATGTTGCGAGACCGGTGAGCCCACTGTTCAGGGGTGTTTTTCTTCTTTTTTTACTTTTATAAATTACTAATATTAGTAAAAGCAAAATTCTTGTTACAGCCTTGCCTACAGACTTTTTTGTCTGAAATAAATGACTTTTTTATTTATTTTTATTAAAGCCCTGGGTTCGAACCTACGACCTACATCTCGTAAGTTGGGTCCGTTAGCACTGGGCTACCACTGCTCCAAAATGCTCAAAATTGATGTGCCTGTTTGTAATAAAAAATTACAACTTTTTACTAAATGCAGAAATATACAGTACTTATTATAACCTCCTGACACCCGGCGTCCTTTAAAAAGTGCTGAATAAACCGTACTCTAAAGGCCGAATATTTTTGAACTTCTTATTTCGACAACGGACAACCGACCTTCAGGTAGCATCAATTCCCTAGTATTTGTGACAATCTGTGACATTACATTAAATTATATGAAATTTTTATGCCTTAATGACCTAAAGTCCTTTATAAAAGACAAAAAAGCAAGGTCTCGGCCTTTGCAACAAAAAAAGTTTATGCTTTGTAAAGTACATTCGGCCGTAGTGGCAAGTGATCTCAGTAAATGCTCGGGTGTCAGGAGGATAACATTTTTTTTGTGCCTCTCTTTCTGTTTGTTCCTACAAATCTCAGAAGCGGCTGGACCGATTTTATAACGGTACTTTCACTGACAGGTTACTGATGTTATAAAAAGTAAGCTATCTGTACCGGTAGCACCTTCACGTGGGACAATTTCCACAGGCACGGCTAGTCAATTATAATTATGAGTCCCATGTTTTGAGGGAAATAACATTCTCATTTCTCAGCGAAAATGTTCTACAAAGACTTCAGTTAGGACGAGGTTAGTACTACATTACTATATAATAAGCCTATAACGTCCACACTGCTGGGACATAGGCCTCCTCTCTATGGAGGGTATAGTGCACTACGTGGGCCTAGATTAGTATTCATAACAATACAATGCTACCAGCTATAATCGTCCCACTGTAGGGCAAGGACCGTTATCATGTACAACGTGTAATGGAAAGGTTAGATACATACCAAGGCCACGGCTTCTTTGGACGATATCAAATGATATTGGAAGGGTTTTTTTAAATCCTATCTCTACATGTTCGGAAGTTATGAGAATTAGTAGTACTTTGATACCAAAAACCGAACTTTACAAATTGAAATAAATACATCACTTGGAAGAGATTTATCGTGATATTGGCAAGTAACATACCTACGCAGTGCGGTGACACGTTTGTTATGATTTGAATTTAAGAAAAATATGTAACCGAAGGTATCAATTCGTAGAGTATTTTATTTTGAGCTGAAACTATGTATAGTGATTTTGAATTACATTCTGAATCATCATCATTCATCATTTCAGCCGAAAAACGTCCACTGCTGGACAAAGGCCTCCCCCAAGTTCCGCCACTTGGATCAGTTCTGTGTTTACCGCATCCAGTGGATGCCTGCGGCCTTCACAAGGTCGTCGGTCCACCTTGTGAGAAACCTTCCACCTCTAAGTCTTTCGGTACGCTGTCACCACTCTAGAACCTTTTGGGCCCATTCGCCATCTCTTCTGCAAGCAATGTGCCCTGCCCACTGCCACTGTTTAAGTAAGTAAGTTTGGCAATTCTTCGGGTTATGTTGGTTACCTTGGTTCTCCTGAGGATCTCTTCATTCCTGATTCGATCACGGGAAACTCCAAGCATAGCCCTCTCCATTGCCCTCTGGGTGAGTTTTAGTTTTCAATATAATATTTTGAAACAGTTTTCAATAAAAATTCGATGAAATAAAAACAATTAAGGACATTCATTTTTCAATGTCTTTTAAATTATTTGATGGATTGATTAATAAATGTCGCATCCGAGGTGATATGTAAAGCCCATTGAAACTGTCTCGCGAGATGGGTTGCACGAATAATAGATTACGATTAGAAGAACATAAAAAACGTAAAAAAAAAATTAAGCACAGAACAAAATGTAAACAATGCATCGCGTATTTAACTCTTTATTCCTATGTTAAAAACTATATGTAAAATTTTAAAACAGACCAATAAGTACCTACGTGAAATTTGCGAGTTCGATATCACTCTGTTTCTTCGGATCGACTTATCTCTACACCAGTCACACACACAAACACAAAACAAACAAATTGCACAAATTTAAAAAACGTTTTACAGAATTCCTTGTAGATAAATGTTATTATTCTGTGCAGGATTTCTTAAATGATGATTTTTTGTAATATAAGTAGCCTCTACGTTGTATTAAATTTGCATGCTATATTAAGGCAGAATGTACATGGATTCTATTATATTATTTAACAACTTATTTTTTATGTACCTACATTCTAAGCAAATAAAGACCTATTCTATTCTATTCTATTCAGTCAAAATTGCAAGGCACGATCCAAGTGTCTCTTTATGTAGTCGAAGACAGATTTGAATTATGCTTGCGTTGGTGAGTCATGACAGCTGATTGTCATGTAGCTAATCTATTGACACTTCTGAAAAAAAATACGTTTGTGGTCTGGGGTCCCCGTCGGAACGAAATTACTTATGCAATACCCGCATGCACACTGGTTTATACACGCGTGTGTGTGTACGAGAAAGAGATAGAGAAAGTCGCATAGCATATAGCATAACGCTTTTTCCATACGTCAAGATTTCTATCAGTCAACTTCTAGCGCAAGCCGCATTAATAAATTTTGATCCAAAATTGCTATTTCCTATAAAAAATACGCCATATTCACAATACAAAAAACTTAAAAAAAAGCCAACGGACTTAAGTAACTTTAATTTCGGAAGTCGGTGACTTTGGATATGTATTTTAATTTTTTGTCACCGCCTTCCGAAATTAAAGTTATTTTTCACTTTGAAGTGTTTTTTTTTTATAAGTCGGTTGTTTTTCTTTTTGAAAAAAGTTTTTATTTTTCACTTTTTAGTGGTTCACATGTGCTTACCCCTTCACAGGATACCGGCATGATGTTATATTATGAACTAGTGTAAACAATAGACAGACATGAGATTTCAGCAATTCCAGTCCATTTGCTATCATTTATTGAGGAGTTCCGTTGCCTATCTCCCAAGTTCTTCATCAGATTTTCACCAAATTGAAATGGAACCACTCCGAGAAAGTACTCTTCTAAAAACTACCCAAATCGTTTCAAGTGTGCCTATAAAATTTGAAGAGTTCTCTCTATTTTTCCAGGATCCCATCATCAGATCCTGACTTGATGATCATGGGGCCACCTGGGAAGTATACCCTTTCAAACAAAAAAAATATCCAAATCGGTCCAGCCATCTTCGAGTAATCGGGGAACATACATAAAAAAAAGGTTAAAAATGAGATAGATTATTAAGTAAAACGTTGCAATTATTATTGCAGTTAAAAAGACTGTTTAAGAATGGTCACAATGTCCTTTGAAATTAGACACATCTGTATAATTAAATAGTGAAGAATATTTTTTGGGCATTTGTCCAAACAAATGCCCAAAAATTATTCGTTTATTAACTTAATAATGTTATTGATAGGAGTCAATTTTTAACCGACTTCAAAAAGGAAGAGGTTCTCAATTCATCCGAACCTTTTTTTTTATTGAATTAATTTCTGCTACTACAGTAGCCACAGACTGGGAACTTTCCACTTTTCAGGATCACGTTACTTAACTATTATTGAAAATTGACTTTCCCTAACTTCTGTTTGAACTTATGAAGCTTCAGGGTTTAATAAAGATGAATGATGTTTGCAATGAAAGTGAGCTAATGGACCGTATTGTACTGTTAGTTTATGTTATTATTTGTCTTTTAATTATTGTTGGTCTTTGTTATTTGAGTTGCTTGCTCAATATCTGTTTTATTAGGGTTTATTATTTCGTCTGACGGACGCCTTTGTTCATTGGGTATCGCTCGCGCATACAAATACTAATAATAGGGGTGAACTGATGATATTTGTGAGCCTTTGTAATTCGAATAGCCAGTAGAGGTTATTTTGTTAGATATAACTACCACAGACATAGAGTTTTTAATAGTTTCAAATTGCCATTTTAAAAATAGATCTTCTATATGCAATATTCTATATCTATTTAATAACTTCCCAAACGGCTAGGCCATTTTTGATGAAATTTGGCGGGGAGATACTTAGAACCCTGAGAAAGGACATAGAAGAAGCCGCAGGCGGAAGCTATAAAATACATATTTTGTCTCGCATTGTCTTTTAGCACTTACCAGTTGTTTACAGCTGTCTATTTAGCAATATTAGCTGCCATCAAAGTTTTTTTTTAACCGACTTCAAAAAAAGGAGGAGGTTCTCAATTCGACTGTATGTTTTTTTTTAATGTTTGTTACCTCGTAACTTTCGACTGGGTGAACTGATTTTGATGATTCTTTTTTTACTTGAAAGCTGGTGCTTTTCGTGTGGTCCCATCCCAATTTCATATAGATCTAGCGATGCGTTTCCGAGATAGACAACGGAACTCTTCAAAAAATAACAATAAATGAACCGCGATTGCTGCTATCGCATAAATATGCATTGTTTTTACCCCAAGGATGATGAAATTTCGAATTATTGGGGTAGGTACTATAACTAAAAAGTGAAAAATAAAAACTTTTCCAAAAAAAAAAAACAACCGACTTCCAAAAAAACACTACAAAGTGAAAAATAACTTTAATTTCGGAAGGCGGTGACTTTGGATATGTATTTAAATTTTTTGTCACCTCCTTCCGAAATTAAAGTTATTTTTCACTTTGTAGTGTTTTTTCGGAAGTCGGTTGTTTTTTTTGTTTTCAAATATGTATTAGGTACTTTAACGATTGAGACCCTCATAGCTGGCTTATTGAAATATCCTCCATTACCTTCCCAAGTTTATGAGTCCCAAATATCTCCAACCAAATTCCAAACGTTTTACCAAGTACTTACATAGTAATTAATTAATTATAACAAGCCGAACCACGAGGCGTCACTCACCTTGAGCGCTTCAAAATGAACGATGAAACTTGTTTAATTAAACTAATATAATATAAGGTTGAGCGTAAAACGGAACCGTATTGTGCCCACACATTGTCGCGACTACTCACACTTTTACGACTAACTTTAAGTTTGCAAAGTTGTATTTTCTTTGGATATTGAAATTGTCATAAATAGATGAAATACTCTTTAATAAGTAAGGCAGCTGAGCACTTTTTTTTGGGAATGACATCTCGCAGTTCAACCTATGAGGTTGTCGTCTGCTTAACCGGGAAAAACGTAAAACTACAGCGACTGCTCGCTAATGGCACCCCCCAGTGGGGTACGGCCCTCGGGTTAGGGCATCACTGGTAGAGGGTAGCAAAGGACAAACTGAATCGGATTGATTATTATTAGGGGACGTACTTAATACTACAGGCTCAGCGGCGGGAGCTAGCTCGAGGAAAGGACGGGTCGGACATTGAACGGAACATCGCGATGGGCCTCAGCGGCGAGGACAGAAGGACGGTGGTTTGCGACAGTGTACCCTGAGGGTACTGGTGAGCTTACTACTCTCCTGGAGGAGAGTTGTAGCGTCGTCAGGAATGGTCGGGAGTATGCCTCGGTCGGCGAATCTTACTAAAACGGGACAGAGTGTAGCGGGCGGCTGCCGCGATCAGGGGATTGGGATGCTTCACAGCTGAGTCAAAGAAACGCGTGGAGAGGCGTTTCATGAACTGCTAGATAGTGGGCATTCTGCGATCCAGATAATATTCTCGTTTCGGACATAAAAAGGGGCTCCGTGACCTTTCGACGGAAACGGTTCTGGAGGGTCTGCATCCTATGGATGTGATGGGGCTTAGCGTGTGCGAAGACGACGCAAGCATAAGTCATGATAAGTCATGATAAGTCATGATGGGCGTATGACTGTGGTGTAGATACGCAATTTGCACCTAAGGGACAATTTTGCTACGGGCGTTCAGTACGAAGTGGAGAACAATCCGTCTTTATGTGGTGCCTGAAGGTAGGTTGGTGGTCGAGAATCACTTCTAAGTACTTGGCTTGCTTCTTCCTAGAGATCGGTTTACCGTACATGGTGATCGGACTGGGAGATGAGCAGTGGTGGTTCTAACCCAGACAGGCGGTAAATTATTTGCATCACTACTGCTCTTAAAACAGTGAAGGAAAACAGCATGAGGAAGCTGGCATATCTTAAAATTTCGAAGACATGTGACACCTATCAACCCGCACAGCCCAATCCCTCTCACAGAGCGGAGGCTTGTGTTCCAGCAGTGAGAACATCAGTGGCTATAGCAACATGTAACACGATTCCTACCGGCTTCCCATCGGAAACTCTATCAATAGTGGCTACTATTGTCAATAAATAGAATACACTACGGGTATTCAATTCACCATAACGTTCAAGCAACAAATACGGTTATTTTTAACCGACTTCCAAAAGGAGGAGGTTCTCAATTTGTCGGAACCTTTTTTTTTTAATTTTTTTTTTATGTATGTTCCCCGATTACTCGAAGATGGCTGGACCGATTTGGATATTTTTTTTGTTTGAAAGGGTATACTTCCCAGGTGGTCCCATAATCATCAAGTCAGGATCTGATGATGGGATCCTGGAGAAATAGAGAGAACTCTTCAAATTTTATAGGCACACTTGAAGCAATTTGTGTAGTTTTTGGAAGAGTACTTTCTCGGAGTGGTTCCATTTCAATTTGGTGAAGATCTGATGAAGAACTTCGGAGATAGGCAACGGAACTCCTCAATAAATGATAGCAAATGGACAGGGATTGCTGAAATCTCATGTCTGTCAATTGTTTACACCAGTTAATAACATAACATCACGCCGGTACGCTGTGAAGGGGTAAGCACATGTGAACCACTAAAAAGTGAAAAATAACTTTAATTTCGGAAGGCGGTGACAAAAAATTAAAATACATAAATCCACAGTAACCGACTTCCGAAATTAAAGTTATTTTTCACTTTTTAGTGTTTTTTTGGAAGTCGGTTGTTTATTTTTTTGAAAAAAGTTTTTTTAGCTTTGTATTACAAATTTTTTTTTAGATTAACCCAGCGCCAAAACATCATAATCGAGAACTAAAAATTTACACAACAGCGATGCCGTAATGATGTCACTTTAGATCACGTGACACCGCTTGATATGGACGAGAGCAAGCCGCTATACAACGGGTTATGACGGAGACAGATATAGAAAAATGCGTCAGCGAGAACGAGATAGTCCTCTATCTCGTTCTCGCTGACGCATTTTTTTTGGTTATCAGCTGTTCAATTATATTGTCTTCAATTCTTTACATTCCTATATTAATTTTAGAATGATGAAGTGAAGTCAGCTTTATCTTACTGACTTATCAATAAAGGATACTTACTCTTTATTGATACATCAGTAAGTTAAAGCCGACTTCGCTTCAGCTTCCCTCTTAGAAAAATGTACACCTCGCCGCTGGGGAATAATAGGACGAATATGCTTCATTATGCTACCTACAGCGGGTACCTATTTACGAAACCTAATGTGATCCATTAATTCTAAATGCTGTTAAATCACTGCTCATTAATTTGATAACACATGATCATAAAATTTAGCTATGCACATTAAATATCTAGGCCCATTAAGTTGATCACGCATAAAAGGAGATAAAAGCAAATTACGTAGAAATTATTTTATGTTCTTTGTGTGTAACCAACATTTATGAAGAGTTACGTAGCATTTAACAAGATGGAGGCTTATTTTAGTGGTTAATTGCTTATGTAATTAATATGCAATGTAGGTTTACAATGTTATATTTTCTTGTTAACATCTCGAACTAAAACCGATATCAAACGCTTAACTTAAAGGCCTAGCGGGAAGGCTCAGTTCGGCCGCCTACGCCGTCAGAAAAGTAAGACAATACACTGACGTTGATACAGCTCGGTTAGTCTATTTTAGTTATTTTCATAGCGTTATGTCCTACGGCATTCTGCTGTGGGGTAAAGCCGCTGGCATTCAAAATATTTTTGTTCTTCAAAAACGAGCTGTTCGTGCAATTTACTGACTAGGTGCTAGAGTTTCTCTGAGAGATTTTTTTAAAGATATTGGTATTCTCACGGTGGCATCGCAATTCATCTTCGCTAACATCTTATGTATTAGGCAAAATACACACTAAAAACAGTGATATTCATAATATTAATACTAGAAATAAGGACAAACTACGTGCTCCCGGGATTTCACCGGCTTCATAAGGTTCAAAACTCATTTGTTGGGCTTGGTATAACCTTTTATAACAAGCTTCCCTCTTCTTTGCTAGATTTACCTACATTTTAATGTGTTTAAAGCGAAAGTAAAATCAAATCTTTGTTCGAAGGCATGCTATTCTGTCAACGACTACTTAAACGATAAGAATTGTTGGTCGCTGTGATTAACTCAAGACAACGTTTGTGTTCTTTCACCAGAATTAGCTTAACTACTGAATACCAATACTACGAATGAATACTTACTACTACGCTATGCTTACTACTTACTATGAATTACTTTATATCATTTTTTATTTTACTTGACTGCATAAACCATTTTTTGTATTTTTTTATTATTAATTAATCTTTCATTAATTGTCGAACGTTAATTATATGCTATTATTGTATAGAATCAAGTTCTTCTAACATAACAGACAGCTGTGCTGCTGGGGAGTTTGTTGCGCAACTTCTTCTTCCCAGCTAAAGCTGGGAAGGACTACTAGGAAGTGGTGAAGGGCGGGCGTTATGGGGGACCGTCTTATGTAATTCTTGACGTTCAAAAAGTGCTGACTCTTAGCCTAGTTTGAATAAATGACGTTTGATTTTGATTTTGGTCACAGGACAAAATTGTATAGGAATGTACGGTTCAACTGCCCACATCATTTCATTGTTAGATCAATCGGTAGGCAAGTGAAAGATGCCAACGAATTAATTTTTCATAAAGGAGATGGAAAATGGTGGGCCCAAATGTAATGAGTTGAGATATGATCTAAATAATTTGTCATATTTTTTATCTTAGAATAAGAAAAGTCACCTCAATTCTCAATCTGGAAGCGGAGAAATATGAGAAAGATAGTTTTCGTGAGATTTCCTATTGAGTAATCGATTACACAGTTACAAAAATAAAACCTTTGCACTAAATAATTAACTCAAAGTAATTAAATGCACTATATATATTTATATGCAATATAGTGCTTATTATTACAGTCATATTAATAAATGAAATATCAATTAATTACTGAAAAACCAACATTAATGATTATCGATTTCATATCGATTAAAATCAGTCTTCTATTTTTAGTATATGTCACTGGCATGACAGCTGACTGACATTGACACTAGACGGCTGCCGGCTGCCGACTGCTCGTGTTTGATTACACGTTTTGTGTTTTTCGATGCGTTTTGAGTGCTTTCCCGATTATTCTTCATTTTTCACGACCACTGATTTGTATTTGACGGATTCCGACCCTGCCTGCCTTGTTCGACCCTTGCAAAAGAACATATTTTGCACTTCAGGAATAAGCTGTTAAAGATTGTATCATAACCTCACTTTTACTCAATCTCTTAAATCGCTGTTCTCAGATTGACAAAATCCGCAGAATTTTCAGTGAAAGGTTGATAATATTTATGCTATTAATTGACACCACTTTCATCTTTGTACATCCAGGCCCAAGACTGTAAGTAATCGTTTCAGTCTCCTTTTCTGTTCTGAAGGTTCAGTCCGAGTGACAGATGCAGGGCCTCAAGTCTGCTATTACAATAGTGTCAGAATGGTCTATCATTGATTTCATAATTGTTGATTTTGACAAGTTTGGTAATCTATTAATATAATGGCGTTATTATGACTTTTCAGTGGTCAGCCACTGACCCTTCATTGAAAAAAATGGCATTTATTGGTAATCTCGTACATAATGACAAATGAATGACTGAGTTAGGCGGTAATCTGCTAAAATTTAACATTACTAAATAATATTTAAAAATATATAAAAATGAATAAATGTTCAAATTTAGTAGTAGTTTTTGGAAAATCTATTCTTTTTCGGTTTTATAATAATGGCAATACGACAATGCCATTATAACACAATTCTATTACGAGACCATTGACCGACCAATGATCGACCACTATGAATATAGCAGATTATGAACTTTTAGCAAAATGACAATGGAATCGTGTTGGAATGACGAATTTATAAAAATAGCATAATTGGGCCCCAGAACGAATGATAGACTCCAGTATCGGCTAAAGCTAAATGCGTTTGTGTTACGTCAAAATAGTGCAATGTTTGGGGATCGAACTCAATGCTCTATTAATATTATATTTTGTAGTTGGGCCATATAGAAATCTGTATGACTACTAGGCACTAGTTGTCTGGCATTTTTGCTGAACTGGCCCTTTTTAGCGCAGCCATGAGTCACACTTTAATGCTAGTTTCTGACATCACACTTTACACTTTTTGTTAATTTTTATTTAAGATTTTTTTTTCTGTATATTGTGTGCCTTTTTAGTCTGTGCTAAATAAATGTATTTTCTTTCTTTCTTTCTTTCTTCTTTCTTTCTGTGATGCGTATTGCAAAGCCTGGTTCTGCAAATGTAGAACCAGGTTGAAAAAAATGGCATAGTAAAGTCGTTGTGATAAAAAAGTTTCTATACATAAAACTTCCTCAGGTCTCAAATGTCTACATGGAGGTAGAACAGACCTTATTTTCTATGTAAGAACTGATCAATTTATTGATGCATAAACCTCCATAATATTTTATTATTTTCACCGTATCTGTTGTCAGTGACCCAGACCAATTTTCAAATTTGTATTGTAAATAGTAAATTTTTCTACTTCTGTATTCGCTTCGATATTAAATGGCGGCAACAGATTTTTAGTTATCGACATAATTTTAAGTACAGTACTCATGGGTAAAGGTGCTATGGAAAGTAAAGATGCCACAGTTGACCGTATTATCATAAATAAAATCATACCAAGAATGTTCTTAAATATTACATTCGTTGTAACGTCATCCTGCAGATACGACGTGCGTCAATCTGTCCCGACCATCAAACTCCTTAACTGCCCCACTAAAATTGTAAGTACCACTGAAATTGATTGCCCCAAACCGCCTTAGATATTTTTATTATAGTACTTTGGCGCTGTTCCGCATTTAATATATGAATTTAAGCCAATAGTTTGACGACGTGGTTCTATGAAAGATGTTGGCTATAATCGTGGCTGTAGTTGTGATTTTATATGCATATAAATGTTATGTAGATAAGAATAAATATGGATATAATACTTGTCATAGTATGGCCGATAAAATACAATAGATTTTTTACGAGTAGGTATATTATGTAGCAGATAGGCAAACGGACATCATGGACAAAAGTTAGTAGTGGTTACCGCTACTAACAGATATACAGGATGTAACAGAAACCCTATTGCTATCCATAAGCACTAAAGATAACAGCTGGTATAGAGTCACTATACATAGTTTCAGCTCTAAACAAAATACTCTAAGAATTGATACCAAATTTTCGGTGCCATATGTTTCTTAAATTCAAATCATAACCAACGTGTCACCGCACTACGTAGATCAATAATTTTCCACGTTACTTGCCAATATCACGATAAATCTCTTCCGAAATTCAATTTGAAAAGTTCGGTTACTCGGATCAATGTTTTAAAAATTATCATAACTTCTAAGCATGTGGAGATAGGATTAAAAAACCCTTCCAATATCGTTTGATATCATGCAAAGAAGCCGTGCCCTTTCCGTTACACGTTGTATATCATCTGTACTGAATACTGAAAATAAATCAACGGGATTTCCCATGCATTGCCAAATTTCGAAAAAAAAAAATTGAACTAGAATACGCCAACTTAAATTGTCCTCATATTCGAATCGCAAATGTCACTTATTGACAGTTGTATCAAATGGCTATCCATCAATCAATCAACTCAGCATATCGCAGTTCACTGCTAGACAAAGGCCTCTGAATGAATTTTCCTTACCGTACTTTCACATAAATGCATAGTTGCTATTGCCCAACCAATTCTATCTCCATCACCGTAACAAGAAAGAAGATATTATAGAAGCCGTTAATCAGAACTATACCGGTGTCGTGATTTCATTTGGAAAAAGTGTAGCCACCAAAAACATAACTTGTAAAAAATAACAAGTCTTGCAACTCAGTTCTTCATGGATCTCACAACTTTTTACGGTAGAAGAACTGAATAAATTAACCGACTTTGTATTAACCAAGTCGGTTAATTTATTCAGTCCCTACATAAGGGTCCTTCTGTCTTAAGTTATTACGTAATTAGCTAATTAGAATACAATATTTCTTTATTTTCAAAAACATTTAAATAATTATGTAATCATTTAAGACAGAAGGACCCATAAGTAGGGACTGAATAAATTAATCGACTTGGTATTACATGGATCTCACAACTTTTTACGGTAGAAGAACTGAGTTGCGAGACTTGGTTTTTTTACAAGTTATGTTTTTATTGGCATCTCATTTTTTTTGTAGATATATATTATACATACACAGGTACACTGATTCATTCACTGCAAATGTAAGTTTTGTAATCCTATATATTTATATGGAATACAAAGTTATTTATGCAGTTGCTGTATCTAGAAAACTGGACCGAAATTGCAAAATATTTTAGTTTTTCCTTAATTTATATACTAAACACTAACTGAAGACTAATTCTAAATTTGAAGCTTCTATGTCTACTAGAAGTGCCTTAGGGTTTTGATGATCGGTCAGTGAGTGAGTGACAAAATTAAGAAACTTTGACTATTTATAATTCTTAAATTACTGGTTCAAATTGAATGAAATTTGAAATATACCGTTTTTATACAAGGCCTGCTTGGTTACTGAAAATTCAGTCTTCTAGTTTTATCCACAACGAAGTTATAGGGGAGTGGAAAATGGCCTGAACTGCTTCGAGAAAATGATGGTACGGCCGAGCCGCTTTTTGGCTCGACTTGGCGGGGGCACTGCCGTGTCCCCAGATTATCTTAATACTGAATTATAATATCCACTGTGGCAACACTGTTGAGTTACTATCATGAATTGTAACGGAATTTTTAAATATGTTTTTAATATGACAACTCAACCAATTTAATACGATGGCAAGACTTAGAAACTACTTCACCTAACCGTTATTTCTGGGTGGGGGACACAATGTGTATTAATGTATTTTAAATGGTAAAATAGAGTGCGGACTATCGGTTGTTTGTATCGGTTGTTTGTCGAAGTCAAGAGAACAGTTGTGAAATTAAAAGTGGGTTGGGCAGGCAGGGCACGAGCCCTATCAAAGGGGGGCGTAAAAAGTCGCCAATTATTAAGTAAAAAAAATGCTTCAATAAACTATTTTGACACTGTTACCGTAGAGCTACTTGAATATATTGCGCAGTATGGGGATAAAAGCGTATTTACAAATCTGCCTTTTTTTATTCAAATTCTGCTTCGTGCTCGTATTTAATACCTTCGTTATTGAAGGCTATAATTGATCAAGAAAGGTTATGCCACCTAGCTTAGCTCAGTGTAGACCGAGAAGATAATTTACGAAGGGGCGCAAATGTGATGCGTGCCTTAGCCGCCATTTTCTATTTGTACGCCCCTGAGCATAAGCAATTTATAAGTATCGTTTTTCTTTATACTAGTATTTTCATAGCTATGTGATATTTTATGCCAAATTTTATTAGAATCCTTAACGTTCATTAGATGTTATAAAAATTAATGGTGTTAGAATAAGGGCCTAGTGAAACGAGATAATAATGAGGTTTGATAGCCTTTGGGAATAGGACTAGTGTTTTTCTGAGCCATTAGAAATGAGTCATTAGGTCTAGACTTGAAAACTAGGTACAGACTCTTACAATTAAGTTATCTTTGATTTTGCGTCACAAAATAAAAGTGATTCATATTTTCGTTACATTAAGGTTGCTAGTGGGTTGTTGCTGTCAGCGGTACAGTAACTGCTTATGAAGACTCATGTTACATTACGTGATTTGGCCTTAAATATTACGAGCTATCCAATATTTATACAAATAAATAAAATAACAGCTTATTACTAAATGCATAAAAAGTATATACTTACGGTAGACACTTATAGCACTAAAACTGTTTTTTTATTTGTATGTCTGACTGTTTGTTCTGGCTAATATCCGAAACAACCGAACCGATTTTGATGAAATTTGATATGCGAATATTTTAAGCTTTGGGAAATGTCATATGCACTTTTTATCGACATACTGAGTCTGCGAAGCCGGGGGCGGAAGCTAGTCTTCGAATAAAACTCAATCGCAATTCGAGTAAATTGTTTTCATAGTTCGATTTAAAGTTAATCCGCCTTTTGCTTACTTTGAATTGAACCTATAATTAAAGTATCCTCTTAGGCATAAGTTCCTCAGAAAAGTATTTAAAAGAACATTTTATTTACAGTTACGAAATCCGACCGCGCAAAGCAGTTTTCAACTAAAATCGAAGCGGAAAATGATCTCGAGAATTCCGATTCAGTTTCTGAATCAGCAAGATTTTATTCCCTTGCTTATCCCAACCAATCTGCTAAGCCTCCTTTTTAATTTCGTTCTTTTGATTTTATCTTTACTTTTTTGTTGTGTAATAAGTACCTCAATTATCTTATGTAAGGTTCTCTTCAACATTGAATATTTTTTTTAATATATTTTAAAGTTGTATTTGGCTTAACAACAATAAATCATAATTTACTGTACATAGGTACTCGATAGATCGAACGAAAATTATGTTTATTACATAACGTATTTTTGTTAAGTTTTAAAAATCAGCCCTAATATGACATTAGGATTGATTTATCAATAGTCAGATAACTTTTATGTAAAGAATAAATCTGATAGTTTGGCATATTTTCTATAGATATAAGATCTGTCAAACCGACATATTTTTTCCTCAGATTAAAGTTATCTGACTACTGAAATATCAGCCCATATGTAACTATGTATGTTCTTTTAGGATTTTTATAAACTGTAGTTTATTCAGCTGAGTAGGACACAATTTGGGTTAGTTAAAAAAGGTTTTATTAACTAAATAAATGAAAGAATAAAAAGTTGAATAAACATACATAAAAAAAAAACACAAAACGTTGACAGTTAAAAAGCCCTGACTCAAAAACTCTTCACTTTTCCATTATCACGTCCGTACAATTTATAACATGTCCCATGTACAAATTAAGTACAATTTCAAGTTAAGCAAAGTGCCTAATTGTTCAATCTGGGTACCGCTCATGTGCTTAAAACTTTAAAGTTACTTGATCCAAAGTTAATGAATCATTAATCTTTTACCTACTGTGTTTTAACTTTGCCTTCTGGTCCTACTCAATACAAGTTTGAGTTAATCGTTCGTATGTTTTTCGAAAACATTAACCCTCTTACTAATAAACACGGAATAAAGTTATAGGTTTTTTTTTTGGGTGGGAAATCATCAAATAACTTATCCCGCTTTGGGTGGAGCGTGAGGGCGTGTCAGACTTTTACTGACTAAAACCCACCCGTGTTCCCTCAGATGCTTGTGTGCCAGGGGCCGCGGTATCTCTTTCGAATAACCCGCACCCCTGGCAGGATAAAGTTATAGGTTAGATGTGTTTCTAAAACGTTTCGTGTGTCACATACAGGATACATTTTTAACCAGTGCGCAAACTGTAACCATGAATTCAGCATATCATTCTAGAACCCCCAGCGCAGAACTTTTTCGCTGGTACAAAAAAAATCAGCTGTTTCATAGAAAAGTGCAATACCTACGCGGTCAAAATGTATGGAACAGTTGATTTTTTTTTGTATAACCGACGAAAATTTTTTGCGGTCTAGAATAATATGCTGAATTCATGGTTACAGTTTGCGCACTGGTAAAAAAAATATCCTGTATGGCTGACTAAAATTACTATAATAAAATGGCTTAAGTATTTTATAGTCTTAATATTTTATTTTATAGTCTCAATAATTTTTAATCTGTAACTGTTTAACTGATTAAAGGCCTTTCTGCCTATACTATACTTTGCTTTGAAATTTGAAAGGATTATAATGTTGGCTAAACATCATATAACAAAGAAACTTTGTACTTCGTTCCTTCGTTCATACGTATCTGTCAATAGCCAAATATCAAAATCTCGGACGGCTATTAAATTCTTACTAATAACCCATAATTTCGGGACCAAATTCCGTCATTAACGAACAGATAGGAACGTCTGAAAATTACAGGGATTAACACCTAATCTGGAGGGTTGAGCTCTTGGAGTGGTTGGATTCATTTAAACAAAGCTGCTTCGTAGGTAATATTATTAGGTTAAGAATGAGTTTATGTACAGCTGTCATCTGAGACGTCACTCCAACGCCTATAAAAGCGGTTGTCAACCGAGCTGCGCCCCTTTTTACCTGTCAGCGCTCGCGCAGTGAGGTCGTTGGATTTCGTCTCGGATCACAGCTAAGTCTTTGTTTCGTGGCCATTTCCTTTCTATGTGCGAATATTGCCTTTGTTTTTTGTGTTTTGTTGAAGTTGATTGTTTCCTATTAAATAGTGCGTGGTTGTTTGTGTTAATTATTTAGCTCGTTATTTAAATATAAGTTAGGTTGATCTGACGGTTGTTTTTTAAAATTTAAATACCACTCTTGGTCTCTAAGAATATAAATATAATACACGGCGTTTCTATTATGTGTTTGGTATCACCAAATTACACATTTTCTATAGAATCACAATTTTCTATAGCTTAGAAGTAGAAATATGAGGTCAGGACTTCACCTGAATAAAGAAAAAATTACAGATGGAGAGAACCCAATAACACTTTCGTTATTGGGTTCTCTCCATCTGTAATTTCACAGTAGCACCCCGGAGTCTGGATTGGTGCCCGATTGATGGCAATAGGCCCGCCCTATCATGGGACTAAACACAGGACTAAATAATCTAACTGGCGAAATGTGGGTGTACTATAGGTACATTTTTGCCTAAGCCTTCGAGATTAAAGGCGCGATGATATATAGGGGTGTGTAAGAAACATGCCTAAGGCAAAAAATGGCTCCATCCTGAACCATTTGGGTCGTTAATTATAAAGTACCTGTCTTTTTTATCGCTAAAGATTTACAACAATAACCTACTTTTTTACCCGACTGCGCCGATGGAGGGCTATGTTTTTCGGGTGTATATATGTGTGTCATCTGTCATCGAGACGTCAAATAGTACGGTCACGTTAATTCTGCTCCGAAGCTTCAATTCCAAAATCTTAGTAAAAAGTTATTGTACGACTGCGTGCTGTCTAGACACACAAAGACGGAACCCTATGGGCTGCAATCACATAATTTTCTAATTGATTGAAGTGTTAAATGTGTTATTAGTGAAAACTAAAGTGTACAGTGGCGGTGATCAAACAAAAGTTATTTTATTGCAAGTTGTCATTATTAAATTATTTCCAATCTACCGCCTGTTGTGCAAACATTCGTGTTATCATCGCACCGGATTCTTAATTTCGTGCATCAGATATAAGTTTCGTTGGCTCTGAGTGCTAATATCCGGCATTCATACGCAAGGTGTCGTAAGTTCGAATCCACCGAAACGCACCTCGTCTTTTTGGATTTATTGTTTTGTTTGGGTGATTGATTGTGTATTTTTAATAAAATATAAAAATGTCTAACTGTGATACTTGTGGATTACCAGTTAAACAAAATGAAAAAATAACATGTTTTAACTGCGATAAATACTATCATCATCTATGTGTTAAACTGAGTGCTACTGCGCTTAAAAGACTCAGTAAAGCTGCACGTTCTAAGTGGAATTGTCCGAGCTGTTTATCTGAACATGAGCCTAACAAATCGATGTCTGATAGCTCTGAAGGCGAGGACGATAAGATCAGTGACATACGACTTGTTATCCGGGAGGAAATTCGGAATACATTGCGTATTGAAGTGAAGAGGATGATTGGCGAGCTTAGATTCGAAATGGACGAGTTAAGGAAACAGGTTGATGAGTTGAAGTTATCCGAATTCTTTGACATCTCTCAAGTTAACGACTTAAAAACTGAACTCCAGGTTGTGCAGCGTGAGAACTCTGAACTTCGTTCTCAGAACTCTGATATGCAAAGGACTATGGCTCAGCTGAAAACGCAAATAAACACCCTTGATCAGAATATGCGTGAGGCGAATCTGGAAATTCACGGCTTACCAGAAGATAAGAATGAAGTGTTACCGACCATTGTAACGCAATTGGCTAATGTTGTGTCATTTACCCTAACAGACTGCGATATTATGAAGTGCGTAAGAGTGGCCAGTATGAACAACAACAAGTCTCGCCCGCGCTCTGTAATAGTGAAGCTGCGTAGTCCTAGATGTCGCGACGAATTTTATTCTGCAGTAACTAGATACAATAAATCTCACCCCGAGGATAAATTGAACGCAAGTCTTTTGGGTTATGGCGGTAGCAAGGAGCCGGTTTATGTATCCGAGCATCTTTCTCCGACATATAAATCTTTACATGCTGCTGCACGCCTTAAGGCTAAAGAAAAATCCTATAAGTTCGTATGGGTTCGCTACGGCAAAATTTTTGTTTGTAAAGGGGAAAATTCGGGTACTATTCTAATTAAGGATGAGCAGAGTTTAGATAAAATTGTATAACTTTTTTAATCATTAACTTATTTCCTACATGTCATGTTTTACTTTTATTTAGTTTAATGGATAATATTTCCATTTTTTATCAGAATGTGAGAGGCATGAAAACGAAGTCACATGAAATTCTAATGTCAATTATAAATTCGGACTATGACATAACATGTCTGACAGAAACGTGGTTAGATGACTCGTTCTTATCCTCTGAATACTTTGATCAAAGATATACTGTTGTACGCCGTAGTGCACAGTTTAAAGATTTGTACTCTAAAAATTATGGTGGTGGGTTATTGGTAGCTATTAGTAATAAGTATACCCGGTATAGTATAACCGGTTCTGAAGAAGTATACCCGGGTCCCCCGGTTCTTTAAAAAAATCTGAAGTTACTTAATTCCGCATTCAAATCAAGCGGGGCCGAGCCATCAGCGTGTTATTAAAATTTACGCTGTCACAAATTCATGAGCTGGCAACGTCGCGCGAGTTATACTGCAATGCAGTCGTCGTACACTCGCGTCGCCTGCTCCCGTGTACCACTCTGCTTTCTCGCCGCGGGTCTCAAATCACTACTCTAGTAGCTAGTAAAAATCCCCGACAAAAAATTATGACGTTTTACAAAAATACGTTAGTTCTAACTACGGAAAAGAGTATTCCTTGATTCTGGATGCAAAGACAAGGTGGAGTAGCATGACAGACATGCTGCAACGTTTATCAAGCTCAAGATATGCATCGCCAAAGCGCTACTTGATATTGATTCCGAGATTGATTTTAGTCAAGATAAATGGACAACTTTAGATGAGCTTCATGAGATTTTGGGCGTAATTAAAACTATCATTGAAAGTTTGTGTTGGCGGGATGCATCCTTGGTAACAGCTGATGTCGCAATAAAATATGCACTGAAAAAACTGAAAAGGATAAATACAACTATAAGTAAGGAAATGGAAAATTCATTAAAGAAAAGGTACTTGGAGCGACGACTTATTGAAGCAGCTACATTTCAATACTTAACGGATCCGGGCCAATATTTTGCTTATTTTGAAAACGACGATTTGGCTGTATTTCGGCGGCCCACTTTCGAACGCAAATTGATCCTTTTTGTAAAAAAACTACTGTGTCTAGTCTGATTTGTTTTAGATAATTATATATTTTTAGAGTTTCTCTGTTATTCCTGTTATTTAATGATAACAATGACTGTTTTGTTTGTCACTCTAGCTTGTTAGCTAGAGTGACCAAATAAATGTTGATTTGATATAATTTACCAAGTTTTTTATTTCGTACCTTGTAATAATCTCGTTTCCTGTTAGTTTCTCTGTGATTTATTTGTTCATATATCACTTACAGTTTTATCAGTCGGAACCGGGTGGAACCGGGTGACCCGGTTCTGACAGCTCCCAAAACCGGGTACCTAAAGTTTGGAACCGTAACCGGTTTTGCATGCCCTAGTTGCCTGTGTGCCAGGGGCCGCGGTATGACTTTCGAACAACCCGCACCCCAGGCAGGCATCGGCCCTTGCGGGCCCCATCAGTTGCAGCTGACATCTCTTTGACGGATAAATTTGCTAAAGTAATAACTTTGTAATAAAGGTAAATGCTTTCAGGCTTAGATAAATATATCAGCTCTGGTTTTCAAAAATTGTTATTCATAAACGCATTTTAGAAACTTACTATAAAGTTATCAAAACCAGAACCCTAATTTCAAAGTATTTTAAAAAATGGCCGACTCTCTACAGCATCAATAAGAAAATGACATTTGACGTACAATAAATGTTGTGTGCCAATAAATGACAATTTGAAAACAATCAGTTGACAATGGTTACAGCTTAAATTTATGGACAATGGAGATCACGGGTCGATACGCTACGCTTGCTGCGGTTAGTCCGTGGATGGGTGACCATATTTACATACCAAGACTCTTCCGTGCCTCGGAAAGCACGTTCAGCCGTTGGTCCCGGCTGTCATTCGTGGATCTTTGACAGTCGTTACGGGCCGGCTGACAACTGGTCTTACCAGTAACGGGATTGTGGAGGTCAGATTGGCAGACGATTCATGTAAAATGTTGGAAAAGGTCAGGCAGATGATGGTATTTATTTTATGTTTCTTCAAATTACTCCCATCCCAATAAGGTCATCCGAAGTAAGTTTCAATTCAGCAACCCACTGTTGAACAAACTAGCTTTTTGGAATTTATAAACGGTAGGTACTAAAACAGTAACTGGTCAAAGCGTGCTGGCTTAACTAAGCTTTATTTTTTTTATTTTTTTTGGGTGGGAAATCATCAAATAAGAGGGCGTGTCAGACTTTTACTGACTAAAACCAACCCGTGTTCCCTCAGTTGCCTGTGTGCCAGGGACCACGGCATCTCTTTCGAACAACCCGCACCCCTGGCAGGCATCGGCCCTTCCGGGCTTAAGTAAGCTCAGTTACCGTTTTAGTAATAATGAGGGTCTCCATTTAAAGACGAAAAAGATACTTCTTTAATGGTTCAATAGTTCAATGTCAAAGCAGTTACTTGGAGAGCCAATCGCTGAGTCTTAGAACATCTTTTGTTGATGACCGACTGTCTAGCTTTGAAAGTGGTCACTGAAAGATTTTTAAGTCAGTCTTTACTTGAAGGTAGGTGTTATAGGAAAACCTGCGTAGGGGGTAAAGTAGTTGGGTAGTTCATCTATACTATTATATATTTTATATATAATATTATAAAGCTGAAGAGTTTGTTTGTTTGTTTGTTTGAACGCGCTAATCTCAGGAACTACTGGTCCGATTTGAAAAATTCTGCCCGTTTTAGATAGCCGATTTAACGAGGATAGCTATATGCTATATATCATCACGCTAAGACCAATAGGAACCGAGCAAAGAGAAAAAAGTCAGGAATATGAAATACTCGCACGGGCAGGCAAGGCGGGCGATGGGGTGGGTTTTTTTTTTTTTTTTTTTCTGGGTGGGAAATCATCAAATAACTTCTCCCGCTCTGGGTGGAGCGGGAGGGCGTGTCAGACTTTTACTGACTAAAACCCACCCGTGTTCCCTCAGTTGCCTGTGTGCCAGGGGCGGCGGTATCTCTTTCGAACAACCCGCACCCCCGGCAGGCATCGGCCCTTGCGGGCCCCTCTGTTGCTGCTGACATCTCTTTGAGGCACGCGTGGAACACAACGCGCCGTCGACCCGGGCTTGGTCCTTACCGGACAGCGAGCTACCCATTACTCGCCGTCCGCAAGCCCGTGCCTACGGTGGCCGGGAATCAGCCGGGGATTCCCGACGCCCAGGGCGTCTCCTGCGAAGGCCACGGCTGTGAGGGCGCATGTACTGCATCTCCCTCACGTGCGCCGCCTCCCTCTTTGCGAGCATAACTGCTTCGCTGAAGGAGGCGACTGCCAGCCATGCCCTCTCGCTCCGTACCATGGCCTGGACCAGGGTCGGACGCGAGAGATCGCCGCCGCCGATCACCTCCACGAGGACACGGCGTTGCTCCACCCAAGCTGGGCAGACCTCCACCGTATGCTCCACCGTGTCCTCTGGGCGATCTTCGCAATGGAAACACCCGGGCGTTTCCTCCCGCCCTATCCGAAACAGGAACCTCCCGAAACAGCCATGTCCGGTGAGGACCTGTGTCAGGCGGAAGGTAAGGACGCCATGCCGCCTCTCAAGTCACTCCTCAAAGAGGGGACTTACCGCCGCAATCGCAGCGTGCCCAGCACTTGGTTGCGACAATCGCACTCTCCACGTCGCCATGAGATCCTGCCGGAGCTCTGTCCGCCATGCCGCGACTTCCCGCGGCAGCGGAGTTACTCCCCGGCGTTTGGCCTCCTCGCGCCACTCCCAAGTGAGCGCGAGGACGTTTGCCTCCAGATCCCATGGCGGTAATCCGGCAAGGAGGCCCGCCGCCTCACCGGAGATCGTGCGATATCCCCGGATCATCCGGATGGCCATGACCCTATGGGCCGCCTTCAACCGGCGTGCTGGTTGGCGCCTCAATGTAGGCGCCCACACCGGCGCCCCGTATAGGGCCATGGCCCGCACGACCCCCGCGTAGAGCCTCCGGCAGGAGGCGTTTGGCCCCCCTAGATTGGGCAGGAGCCGCTTCAAGGCAGCCCCGGCCCGCTCCAGTGCGATGGGGTGGGTCGGGTAGCAAGAAATTTGACGCGAACGAAGTCGCGGACAGAAGCTAGTATCTTGATAATTAGGAGACTGCCTCGTTAGTCTAGTGCTGCAAGTGCTGCTGATGAACATGAGGGTTCGGTTCCCAGGTCGAGCAAATTGTAAATTTATCTGCAGGCTTAGCACGAGCACAGATTTGTCGACGGAAGAATAGACATGACTATCAACTAAATAATGTACAATAGGAGAAGATAGCTATGTTTTCTATTAATTATCACAGTTATGCGTTCTAAACGAATCATGATTTTGTAGATAATCGTATATACTTTGTGGCCGTCGAGTAGAAATTTTGTTGTCAGCGTGATTTTGACAGTTTAGCAAGAAATATTCTTCTGAAATAGTCTAAAATTATAAGGACCTAGACAAAGATCGTTAGAAACGAAAGACAAAATGACACATTGTAGAAGGATATCTACGGTGCGATGTCAAAAATAGAGAAACGAAATGTCACTTTGTATTGAAAAAGCACTATCTGTTCTTCGTAGAAATAGAAAGCGTCATGCTAAAGCCTGCTGGAATGTCTCATCAGTAGCCCAGAACCTGGATTACCCCGTTGATGGCAATAAGCTTGCACCTTATTATATCTATGGGACTCTATACTATAGATTCAGACTTCGGAAAAACAAGTCATCATTATATGTATATTTTCTGTGATTATCTGCATAGATTGAACTATCAAGAAAGAATCTATTAAATTGTTTGTAGAACCTTGTGATTATGGATTGTTATGTAGCACGTCTTGCCTCTGGAAATTCCTTATAAATGAGTAATAGAAATAACATTTAGAAATTCAATGATGATAAGTTGCCATAAAATAAATAATAGTTTAATAACACGTTTTAATAGAAAACCAAATCTAATAACCTTTAAGAGAATAGAGTGATTAACAAAAAAAAAACCAATTTATCGTAATAAAGCGTGTGCTACTGTTTACAGTATTTTTATAATTACTACTTTTGCCAATATCTGTCAACAAATATTTAGGTACATCAATTGTCATCAATATTGTCTCATAAATAAAAAAATACATGTTAAGGTGAATCTAGTCCACATTTTTGCAATACAAACTTCGGGAGTATATTACTCCACTGTTTGACAATGTACAACAAAAATTAAACATGGTATAGCCTTATGCCTTATTATGGTTATGCCTTATTATTAATATTGTCTGTATGGAAAGAGAATACTAAAATAAAAAGCCATTAACAAGTTGTGAGCCAACAAAGATTCGTTTTACTTGATAATTTAACCTAACTTTGGGCGTGTTTAAATAATAAAAGAAGTGTAAAATCTGAAAAACTAAGTCAATACCGACAAAGCTACAATATAGAAAATGATTTATGCAGCGGTTTTTTCATAAAACCTGATCTTCCGAAGGACTATTTTTAATTTTTTGTGCGCCTGTTGTACTATAAATGATCCTGCATCTCACTCAATAATGTTGTGCGTGTAGAATAGCTTCTAACTGGTCATCACTGATACTACCTCTGTCGGACACGATGTCTGGTGAGACAGCGTGCTTTTTAGCCAGGCCCATCAGTGAGTTCGAGCCCACGACTAGGTTCCCCTTAAAAACAAATTATGGGTTCGTTTTCGAATTTACTGCAAAACACTTCCAATCTTCTGACCTCTATCCACATCACGATATCTGAATATGTACCCAAACAACAGAACATGTACCGCGCTGTATTTTCCAAGTATTATTATGTTATTTCGGTATTCGACATGTTTACAGCTTCGCCACGTGTTAGCAACAGTCGGAGGTGCGAGTTGTCGTGACAAAGTGTATTAAGAAGGCTGCGTTAGGTATCGGTACGTTGGTCTAAGTTACAAGGAGAGTTATAAGAAGAATTCGGTTTATGAAAGAGAAGGCAGTAAATGATATCGTGACGTTTGACAGGAGAGAATGTCTGGGGCACGCATCATACTGGCGTCACGAAAAATCCTGCATCGCGCAAGTGAAGTTTAGCGCGCAACTGGCATAATTATATACACCGTCCCGATATCAATCGTCAGGCAGTTGCCCACTAGATACAACACCCATCCGGTCAATGGGGCCTCCCATTAATATAGAGGATGAGTGAAAGTGTTCCTCATGCCTCTAACAATGGAAGAAAAAAACGATGCGCCGCCACCAAGTAATATGGGACGAGGGCGGAAAGATAGTGACGATAAAAATATTTTAGTTAAAGTAACTTAAAGAAATTCGGTAATTATTAAAAAACAAATTGGGAGAGTAATCTTATCGAAATGGATGTTAATCCAGCAGAGAGACACCTAGGCAATATTTATAATCCCATTTGTAGTGTCAAGTAGAACGCCTGAAAAGATTTTCTTAAAAAAATGCTGATATCGCAGGTAGGCTGATATTTCTATCTTTCTTTCTTTCTTTCGAGAGTCGATGTCAGCAGTTTTTCGGGAAAAACTTTATGGCTACATTATAGGCATTTCCCTACGTGTCAGTCGTACTATGTGACTGATTTCAGACTGATAATACCTACATATCTGTCTTGCCTTTTCTACATTTACATCTGAAAATTATTTTGTGTAGTCAATTTGAAAACAAAATCCTGTGCACACAATGACCACATTTGTTAGCAAGCGTTACTATAGCGACTGAGCGCTTATTAAACTGCTTGATGATAAATTGCTGATAAACTAACATCTATATACCGTAAGGTGTATAGATGTTAGTTTCCTCGATGGTACATACGAGTATTTTATTAGAAAGAAAGAAAAAAAGAAAGAAAGAAAATAGATTTATTTGTCACAGAAAAATGTACACATAAAAAAACATGATAACAATACAGATATTTATACAAAACAACATAACACAACACAAGCCAAGATTTTTACAATTAGACAAAACAAGTAACAAAGTAAAATAATTATAATAGACAGTACATAAAATTGTATATTACCTTACAACCAATTATATAAAAATGCAATAAAGTAAAATAATTATTCTATTTTTTCTTAAATTTTTATTGCAATTTCTGCTATCCCAACGGAACTTTTTACCGCAGCATGTACCGCAAGAACTAAAATAGTAAAACACTACCGGCTTCAGTAAATAAATAATAAATCATTTATTATTACAGCACAATTTGATATTGTCACGCGAGTCATGTTTGTGCCAATACAAATTTATTTATCACACAATCTCGATAAATGCGGAACGAATTTGAATATCCTGACGGTTGTAATGCCATTTCCGATTATTATACTTTTTATTATTTACCAACATCAAGTTTACTTGAGTAGCTTGTGGCTAAATGATAACAGCTCCACAAGTCAATGGAAGGTTTTCTAAGCTTACCGCGAATGGTTCGTGGATGGGTTACTATCCATTTTACATCGAGATCCTTCTGTGTCTTGGAAAGCAAGTTAAGCCTTTATTCCCCGTTGTCATTCGTAGATCTTTGACAGTCGTTACGGGTAGTCATAACCCCAAAATCCTGATAATCAGTCTTACCAAGGGGTGTCGTGTTACCAAGTAACTGGTGTGGAGGTCAGATATCCCGTGTTTTCATGTAAAATATTGGTATTCAGCTGCATCCGGCGTCCTTCCGACCTCGCCGCCGAGGTCCTCGCACCCCGCGAAGACCCCGAGTAAACGAAATGTCCCCCAACCGTCCCTTGCCCGTAGAAGTACCAGCCCGCGCCGAAGCTGAGCAAGTAGAGTTAAAATCCCCGATTTATAATAATAATGAAATTGTGATCCAGCCTGTCCCCACTTGCTGTCCTCCCGAAAATAGTGACGCCCTGAGCCGAGGCCCAAACCCCGCAGGGGGTGCCCTCAGCGAGCGGTTGCTGTAGTTTTTAAGCGTAGTTTTGTAAGCCCTGGCTGGAGGGTCTTAGTCTAAAAGCTAATAGTCCCCACAGGAAAGCCCGGTGAAGCAGTCACGGCCTCTCAAGGTCAACTGCGAGATGCCATACAAAAAAAAAAATGCATCCGGCTAGAATGGAAACCGTACCTAATATATTTGGAAAAGATCGAGGCAGATTGATTGATTTAGTGTACTTGCATTATTGTGAGATCTGTGTATTTCAATGTATGTCAATTTATTCTGTTTTTTGTTTTGATTTAACAGATAGTCTGCTTTGTGTCTACATTGTTAATCGGTATGTTAGGCAGTATATGCGCCCTCACGGCCCTAGCCTCCGCAGGAGACGCCCTGTGCGTCGGGAATCCCAGGCTGATTCCCGACCACCGTAGGCGCGGGCTTATGGACTGCGAGTAATGGGTAGCTCGCTGTCCGGTAAGGACCAAGCCCGGGTTGACGGCGCGTTATGTTCCACGCGCGCCTCATAGAGATGTCAGCACCAACTGATGGGTCCCGCAAGGACCGATGCCTGCCAGGGGTGTGCGGGTTGTTCAAAAGAGATACCGTGGCCCTGGCACAAAGGCAACTGAGAGAACACGGGTGGGTTTTACTCAGTACAAGTCTGACACGCCGTTCTGCTCTACCCAGAGAGGGAGAAGTTGTTTGATGATTTCCCACCATAAGTAACTAGGATCCGGATGCAGATTAACAATTACTAAACTAGCACAATTTTCACAATCGGGACGATTAATATTTTACTATGTGTTTTTTAGTTTTATTCCAATTCTGTGACTTTTTATTCTATTTTTTTATTCTGTTAATGACATTTTATCCTTTTCTGTGGCAGTATTGAGAAGTTTTATTTTATTTTAATTTTAAGATGGGTTTGCCCTGAAATAAATGAATTTTATTTTTATTAATTTTATTTCATAAATATTTCTGGTATGCAAAACCATCCACGACACAACAAAATCCTAGCGGCTGATCTTTTTACACGCTTTATATTAGCTTCACTTGTATGTTTGTTTGTATGTAACCGACTCCTTTGGACGCTATTTTGACCCACTTTAAACGGTCAGATTTCATTTAAACTTTGTAGACTTATCGAGGACCTATGACAATTCAATAATTTTTAAAAAATAGAAAAAAAACACGCTTTTGTAGTTAGTAAAACTAAAAAAATAGAAAATAAATAATAGTTTAAAAAAACTAAAAAAACACGCTTTAAAAACCAAACTAAAAAGTAGAAAATAATTTAATTCTATTAAAAAGCGTGGGGTGCTTTTTGAGGTATTTTTATAATCAATTAATATCAAGCACCCCACGCTTTTTAATAGAATTAAATTATTTTCTACTTTTTAGTTTGGTTTTTAAAGCGTGTTTTTTTAGTTTTTTTAAACTATTATTTATTTGATACTATTTTAGCACCTTAACAAGTCAAACTAAATAAAAACAAATTCTTAGTGGAAGAGAAGAGAGAGTAAGTCAGAGTATTCCGTTAAAGTATTAAATACTACAAAGAGGTGTACTGGTCGTATTTGGCGCATTAACTTTAATGGTACAACGTGATTTTATTCCTCCTAGCAAGATAAATAAATCAGCTGATTCCATTAGTTTTCATACCGCAATAGTGTATTAGTATTGGCAGGTAAGATCGATTACAGGTAATGTTTTGAACAACATTGTTTTGAAACATGAACCAAGGGTCTATGTTAGACGGTTATCAGTTTTATAAATATTCAATACTAGCTGTCTTCCCGCCACTTTGTCTGCGATTCAGGATAAAAAGAAGCCGACATATACCTTTTACTCAGGTCACGATCTATCTGACCTACCTGTGTGGCAAATGTTCGACCAAACGCTATTGCGTTATTGAGAAACAAGCATCAAAACATACAAACTTCTACATTTAGAGGTAATACTAGCTGTTGCCAGCGGCTTCGCCCGGTTGCAGTTCGGAAATTATCCCACGGGAAAGTACTATCAGGATAAAAAGTATCCTATGTATTAATCCAGGTTATAAAATATCTGTGTGCCGAATTTCATTCAAATCCGTTCAGCCGTTTTTGCGTGATTGAGTAACAAATATCCTAACTAGTCTTGTGCCTGCTCGGTCATTTTTAAGATCGCTCCGTACTAGTTCATTTCGGTCAGTGAACTAGTTCTTTCTATTAGTTCTAATAGTTCTATTCGGTTTTCGCTCTCAGCAGTATTTCCATAGATCACAGAGCAAAAATTTTACGTATCAGTCAAATCAGTCGCCGTCATTCTCGTTCTCGTTCGGACATACGCTAGGGGTCTTTGTAAATGTACGAGGAGCTGTTAGAACTAATAGACCGATTACAAGTCAGCATTCGGAAACGTTTCTTTTAGTACAGTGCTACACAAGACTAATCCAAACATCTCCACAAACTTTCACATTTATAATATTAGTATAACGGGATATCAGAAAGGCCGGGCTGTTGAATCTGATTGCTGATTCGTGACTTCGTCAGCACGGGAATCCATAGTGGGCGTTAAACTTCAGGAAACGTTGAAATAAATACGCTGTTGCGTTGACTGTTCACTATTTCAATTTTACAGACACTTAAATGACTTAAACAATTAAGGATTGCAGTAATAATAAACGATTTAGAGCTAATGGGTTTGCGAGTGACCACCACGTGCAACGGCTGTCAACAACTGACTGAATTGACACGACGTCGCCCGCCATGACAGACGCAACTCCATTCGGTGTTACCCGCTCTTAATTAAAATTACCATTTAGTTGAATTCAAATCGATTAATCGTTAAAATAACAGAACAAATTACAACTCTCGAAATTAACTGATTTTCATTATTTAATAATGCCACGCGCCGTTAAGTAGAATTAGTTGGATTGCGGACTAATTTATCGTCGTAATCCACCCAGAGCGGGAGAAGTTATTTGATGATTTCGCATCCAAAAAAAGGGGAATTAATTTTTCTTTTTAATTATTGTTACATTAATTTCTGTGTTTTCTACCAGAAACAGATATTTTAAGAAGACTTGAGATAACAGAATTAGATCCTTATAAAATAAATAAATATGCTTATCGAAGAGTTAAAATTGGTGAGTTTGTATGTAATCTTCAAGAGTTCTTTCAGTTATGGGTAGCTACATTCCATATTTCTGAGTGTCATAGGATATTTATTTTATGTTGAAACAAGAATTTTGTTGATAAAGTCGCGGGTAGGTGCTAGTTATTTATATTATCAATAAACCTTTCCCCGTAAATTCGATGCAAAAAGTTTCTACATATTTCTTCAGGGAAAACTACTTATCGCCTGTCACTTACAACGCCTGTCTTAGAACTCACTTTATTGCTTGTGCTGATGAACTATCGGCTAATTGCCACTAAAACCTACTTTATGTACCTACAGCTGTGTCGTGAAACTTTTACTGCCGCGGTATGGGTCGCCGTTGTGTTATTGCGGTCAGACGAAATTAAAATGATGAATGGAATTATTCTCTGGGTTCATTTGTCAGAAATGTGGAAATTCTTTTTTTAAATTGAAGTGGGAATTGGTATTTTTATCCAGTGTTGGTTCTTTTTGTACGAAAGTTATGCAAAGATATATTATAATGGATATTGCAGTTATTGGATAGAATTACCTTGCAATAGGAGTTGAGTGGTAGAAATCGTCTCGTAGGGAAAAAGTATTATGACCCTAGTTATGTTTGGGCGATCGGGAATTAAGTTTCTTTTATTATTTATTACAATTCATTTAAATGGACAAAAACAATGTATTAAGCTGAAGGCTGATCTAAAGACTTACTTCATACAATGATAAGGAATAACATATAATTGATTTAATTGCTAGGTGGCACTCTTTAATACGTAGGTTGGCGGTTGCGGACTATGCGTTAACAGTTGTTACGCTGAGTTAACTCCCTCCGTGCAACGTTCTCTCTTTCCCTTTGTCTTTTTCTATTAGGTATATACGTTGTTCCGTGTGGTGCCGGACGTAAAAGAATAGCACCATCCCCTTTCTTCCCGTGGGTGGCGTAGAAGGCGACTAACGGACTTACTAGAGAATGGGCAGCAGCGTTCTCTATGCATTTGACCACCATACTGCGATCGCCAACCCGCCTGCCAAGCGTGGAGATTATGGCAAATCCCGCATTTTGGGGGAGGCTTATGTTCAGCAGTGGACGTCTTTCGGCTGATATGATGATGATAATGATATACGAGTGTGTACGTGCCTGTGAAATTTAGTTTTTTACGAGGTCCCCCGACCGTATGATTTTTTTTTTGTTTTACTCTTACGTTTGTACTACGTAAAGAATATAATTTAAACTTTCCACCTTGTTGCAGTAGAAAATATTAAAATGCATGATATTCTTACATATTTATCTGTTTCCTGTTATCCTATATTGTATTCCACTGCCGGACAACGGCTTCCCATTTTTCTCATCATTCCTTATCAGATAGAGCATCACACCACCTTCGCTGTGGTCTACCTCGACGCCCAGTGAGAGACGATCCTTGCCTATCTCTCCATTCATTTATTCAAATAATATCTAAAAATCAGCCTAGAATATCGCAAATAGCTAGGAATCAAATCAGACAATAGATAAATCTATTTAGTTGGCAACATAACTTGATTTATCAAGACAAAACTAACTTTGACTTGCTGAGGAGTTGCTAAAAGAGAAATAACGAGTTGTTAATAAATAGTTGCTCATTGGCAGAATGTAGATTAAAAAAAGGACCAATTGTGGCTAAGTAATAACAGCCGCACGGTTTAATCGATCAGGTTCCGCTACGGTTGCCGCGGTTGGTCGCTGGATGAGTGAACGTCTTTAGATATCAAGACCCCTGTGCCTCGGAAAGCATATTTAGCCGTTGCTTCTGGCTGTCATTCGAGGATCTTTGACAGAAGTTATGGGTCGTCAGAAGCTCATAAGTCTGACAACCAAAGTTATCGTGCACGTGAGGGAGAGGCAGTATTTGCGCCCTCACGGCCCTAGCTGCTACAGGAGACGCTCTGGGGCCTTGGGCGTCGGGAATCCCAGGCTGATTCCCGGCCACCGTAGGCGCGGGCTTGCGGACGGCGAGTAATGGGTAGCTCATTGTCCGGTAATGACCAAGCCCGGGTCGACGGCGCGTTGTGTTCCACGCGTGCCTCAAAGAGATGTCAGCACCAAATGGTGGGGTCCGCAAGGGCCGATGCCTGCCAGGGGTGCGGGTTGTTCGAAAGAGATACCGTGGCTCTGGCATATAGGCAACTGAGGGAACACGGGTGGGCTTTAGTCAGTAAAAGTCTGACACGCCCTCCCGCTCCACCCAGAGCGGGAGAAGTTATTTGATGATTTCCTACCCTCAAAAAAAAAGAAAGGGTATTTTATTACCCAATAAGTAATTGGGTTCTGTAAGTCAGATACGCGGGCACTTAATGTAAAATACTGGTATTTTGCCTCATTGGGTTAGACTGGAAGCCAACTCAGACGTAGTTGGGAAAATGCTAGGCAGAGAGATATTTAAGAAAAAATAACGGCAAGATAGTTAGGTATTTCGATAAATTATTATTTACCTAATAGTAAACAGAGTCTAACGATTATAATATAAATAGCTTCTATCCGCGACTTCATTCGCGTGGAAGTCGTAAGATACACCATATACTAAAACAACAATAAAAATCCCTCGGCCCCCGACTTACCGCTTCGTATCGTATCGTCCGCCCGCGCTTACTTTTTTCGCAGTTTTACCATTATTTCTGAATTTTTTCTTTTTGCTCGACTCGTTGCGAATGCCAGGCGCAATTCGAAACTATGGGTAAGGGTCGTGGTGTAATATTCAATAGCACATAAATCTACATAGGCAATTATGAATCGTCAGAAGCCGATCGACCAATTGGAACCGTGCACCTAGCACGGTTCCAATTGGTCGATTCCTATGGAGAAGAGCTGGCAAGCGGTGTTACTACGTAATTAACATTACGGAACACAAAACATCAAATTATCAAAATCAAAATCAAAAATCAAAATCAAAAGTCATTTATTCAAATTAGGCTGAGAATCAGCACTTTTCGAACGTCAAAGTACATGAGACAGTACCCCAAAACGCGGTGGGCGTTTTGGGGTACTGTCTCATGTACTTTGACTTCACCACTTCCTAGTGCTTTAGCTGGGAAGAAGAAGTAGTGGAACAAACTCCCCAGCAGCACAGCTGTCTGTTTAGTCAGCCATAAGTAAGGTAGCGCCAATATACAAAAGAAATATAAATATATATTAATTTATTTATATTCATATAAACAGCAATTGATAATATATCAGCGAACCCTGGATTACCTAGATAAAAATTCTGGCCAAATTTTTTAAAGTAATTCTTTGAATACGCCAAAATCCAAACCAACCGTGCAGTCTTTTGACTCTTCGAAAACTAACTTTGTTCTCAACTTTAAAAACATTCCCACAAAGCTAGCTTTTTTAAATATTATAGTTTTTGTCGCCTGCATTCAAACTAACATTCTAACTAACATCAACAACACCTACTTATTAAGATCAAGACGTAACTTAGAAAGATCAAGAAAAAAGAAGGAAGAACGTAGCAGGTAGCTTTCTATAGTTTCTGCAAGCGCCCTTAGGAAGAAGGCGTGAGTTTATGTAGGTATGTGTATGTGTTACGTAGAAAGACA
The DNA here is from genome assembly GCA_949091785.1 of Polymixis lichenea. Classification (NCBI taxonomy): domain Eukaryota; kingdom Metazoa; phylum Arthropoda; class Insecta; order Lepidoptera; family Noctuidae; genus Polymixis; species Polymixis lichenea. Next base: position 4,640,723 of record OX420937.1, read on the forward strand.
AGACCAATATCGCTAACTTCTCGTCTAAACCCAACATATTGTCAATCAAATTATAACTCGTACCGAACAATAATCTGAAAACCAGGCAGTTAGTCTTGCACACAGAAAACTCCCTTGTGGCATCCCTCAGAGAAATCTGCTTCGATGTCAATAATAACTTTTAAATTATTTATGAATGCATCTTTATTGTGTTGGTTTCTGATAGTTATAGGTGGCGCTACTGTCTAACATAGTGTCAGGTATTATCACATTTTGGAGTTTGTATGGGTATATTTTTTGCAGTCAAGTTAGTTATAACGATTAATATAACATAATCAATAATATAAATTCAACCTATACCCACTGGTAGACACAGGCCTTTCCCAGGCCGCGCTATAATACTCTCTCTTCCGCCTTCCTCATCCAGTCTGTCCCAGCCACCTTTTTATGGTCGATGGAAAATTTTGCTGGGGGCCTCCCACACTACGCTTGCCGATACTCGGTCTCGACTCCAGGGCTCGTATGCTCCACCGGCCATGGATCTTTAGCCAAACTTGGCAAGCCCACTGCTGAGTCAGCTTGCTTATATAAAATAATGCAGCTCCTAAAGCAAAAATGGACTGTACCAAAAGACCATAATATTATATTCTACTCTATTATAAACTAGCTTTTGCCCGCGGCTTCACCCGCGTGGAGGTCGTAAATGATCCCATGGGAACGTACTATCGGGATAAAAAAGTATCGTGTGTTTATCTAGGTTATTAACTTTCTGTGTTCCAAAGTTTATCCAAATCCGTTCAGTCTTTTTCACTTTTGTTTTAGTTTAGTTTGTTAAAATTGCTTTTAGTACAAGTAACTAATTAGTAGGATACCTAAGTCGTAAAGATTTCCACGAAGGTTAGCTTGTCCGGACTTTCCATTAATTAATTAAGCACAGCCACATGTTAAAACCCTGTTTTGCAGAACATTTTCATTAATTTAAACACTTCAGTAAGGTCCGCGAAATAATAAACAACCTTAAACCCGCATGACGTCACCAAAGTGGACGTAATTTGGACCCTAGGGTCCGATTGTTTAAAGAGGACCCATGTTTTTGTGTAAGCTGTACCTTCAAAGCCTCTTCCGAGTCCTCAAACGTTATCCGTCCGGTTTCCTTTCTTATCTTTGGATATCTTTCGGATCCGGAATTCCGTTTGAGCTGTATTTTTGCTTAAAAGCCTGTAGCGTTTGAAGTCTTTTCTGTTTTTTGTACGTTCCGTGGAGTTCCTGTGTAGTGTAGCTGTTTTATGAATTTTCCTTTTTTTTGTGGTTATTTTTTATCTTTTCTTGCCTTTTTTTCTTAAAAAGAAAGATGTCAACTAACCCGACCTCCCAAGTTAATTAAAATAAGCATCGATAAAGAAATGAATTAATAAATTGATACCTTTGTACTTGTTTTCATAATCGAAGTCAATATCTCGTGTAATAATAGCTTTAAAAGCTAAAATGTCCCACACTTTCGTCAAATTTCTTTTATTACCTACATAACCACTTTTATTCGGTGCCAGAGGTACAAATTTCCTAGCCGAGTGCATTTCGGAGCTAGGTATAAAAATTGCAATGCACTCTCCAGCACTCAGCTTTCAACGAATTCAGCTATATAAATGTAATCTTTATCAACACAACTTTCTTATAATATTCAGATGATATGATGACCTAGAAATAGATGTAAAGGATTTCGATGTGACTGCAATTCAAAAAGACGTGTTGAATAATATAATATTATCATTGTCATCATTTCAGCCGGAAGATGTCCACTGCTGGACATATGCCTCCCCCAAGCTCCCTCCACTTCGACTGATTCTGTGCTTCCCACAACGAGCGGATTCCTGAGGCCTTTACAAGGTGTGCTGCTAGGGAGTTTGTTGCGCCACTTCTTCTTCCCAGCTAAAGCACTAGGAAGTGGTGAAGGGCGGGCGTTTTGGGGGGACTGTCTTATGTAATTTTGACGTTCAAAAAGAGCTGACTCTTAGCCTAGTGAATATGTATATAATAGTGTAAATGACTTTTGATTTTGATTTCATTGGTCCCATAGTACCATGCTGTATTAAAATTTGACAAAGTTAGAAACACATATGTCTTGATACAGAGTATTTTATCCAGTTGGGTGGAATAGTCATACTCTGCCTAGCCTTTTCCCAACTATGTTGGGGTCAGCTTTCAGTCAAACTGGATGCAGCTGAATACCACCATTTTACATGGCGCAACTGCCTATCTGACCCCCACAACCCAGTTAATTGCTAATACGATACCCCTTGGTAAGACTGGTTGTCAGACTTTAGTGCTTCTGACAACCCGTAAGGACTGCCAAGGATCCACGAATGATAGCTGGGACGGCTTAATATGGTTTCCGAGGCACGGAGGGGTCTTGATATGTCAATATGGTCACCCATCCACGAACCAACCGCGGCAAGCGTAGCTAAACCTGATTGATCGACTGTTAACTACAAATTAAATTACTTAAAGACATTGTGATTGCTTCGAGAAATGTTGTACCTTAGATTACCGTTATTTTATTTCTGTTTGCGAATCATTAACTAGTAGGTAAAACATTTATTACAATGCTCGTTACAAAACTTAGTCCACCACCTAAAAGGCCAAAATGTTCAGCAAATCGATAAATACATAAGTCCAAACTTGTTATCTCGAATCATTTCAGAGAAACAACTCGACAAAGATATTTCTACATTTCCTTCAGTTTCTTACGAAGTTGCCACCCTTAAAACTTTATTAAAGACTCTTTAGTTGCGTTACTCCTGTACCCCATAAAGTGTTATCAAAGTCCCTTTTAAGGGGAATTTGTGATCCTTGCACAGTTCCTGCACAGTTTACGATCCCTGCATCCTCTGGTTCAACTATTTAATTAGGTAGTTAACCTACAGTTCGCAGGTTACGGTTGAGAATATGGTCCTCATATGGGTAGTTCTTGGGAGATTGTGGGATATTTCCCTTGTTGGATTAAAGGATTATTTTCGAAACTGAAAATGGAATCCTTATGGGATTTTCCTGAGAGAATTTAAATGAAATTAGTTTTGGTGATTTGAATTTGAAATTTACGATATTAATTTTTTGTGTATTCTAAATTAAAGTCGTATTTCGTGCCTGTCTATGTGACCACGTTTTTCAGCTTAACTGCTCAACGAACGAGAAACTATCACGTTTGCAAAAATACTCGGTTTTGTTCAAGTGGTAAAAGCCTTGCGAAGTAGGCTCAGTTTGCTCGTATAGTATTTTAAAACACTTTGTTTCTTATGTTCATTAACATAAAAGTCGATATCTCGTACTTCCCTTTATAGTAGCTAGATCATAAAATCTTGCTTCTAGTAAATTGAAAATTCGATACCTTTCTGTATTCACTATGAAGACGTCTATGAAGCTAGACAATATTTCATCTTCCAAACTGACGTTAATTATAGCTTCTAAGATTACACCTACACCATATTCAACTAGAAAGTTATGTAACTTGTTAACTATTCCGTTGTTAATAGAGACATCTTGTCTTACTTTGTAATATCATGTCCAAGTCATTGTCAAGCTTATGTCAAAGGAACAAGTTCTATTTTGGTTTATTAATCTATTGAAACGACGCCGACGACGGGAGCTTCGACTTATTGTTGCTGTGGCTAAAATGTTTTAATCGAATTTTCAAAGTATATAAGCCAAGTTATCTTTGGTTTAGATGTTCACTAGCAACTTATACCAAACACTTACTAATATTATTATAGTTCCTCGGTAAACTCATAAACTCATTTATTGCTAAGCAAATTCACTACCAACATAAATTTGGTGGAGGTGTCGATTGTCTCAACCTTTATCTTTAATTGCACAAAAACTAAAACCAGTCTACTGAAAATTCACGCTCTAAAAAGCATTACACAAGAAAATATTCTCATCTGAAAGTCGTGGTCAAATTTCACTTTTCCCTAAAGCTTATAATCGCTTACTACTGCTAGAGTTGTATTGTTTTTGTTAGGGTAGTTGCGTTAATAGATCACATAGCCAGATCACCAGCGGACGATCAAGACGATTCCTACGATACCTCAGTTGTCAAATTAAGATGAGTACTTTAGAAGTTATGAGGGAACAGATAAAAGTAAAATACATACATACCGGTCAAGTTCATAAACCCTCCCTTTTCTTTCACCGTAGTCGGGTAAAAATGCAAAGGAAAGTTTCCTTTTGCCTTTTGATGCAAAAAAAAACCTTACACAATAATTGATGTAGGTATGTACATCGTCGGGTTAATTAATACTTTTATAGCCCTGTACATATGTCTACATAAAATGATACCACTGTAGATTTAAAACCTTTTTGCATTTAAAATTAAGCGGAATATTTATCGAGAGCGGAAAAGAGTTCTTTTCACAATGGAATTTAAAATGTTAATTAAATTCAGATAAAGTAGTTCTGCGAGTCGTTTTTAGATGAAGGAGTTTGTTATGGAGTATTCTTCTGTAATAATACAACTTGAGCTATAAGAACATATACCTACTTCTCCGTTTATTTGTGTAAGGTGCACAAACTTTCTTTCTTTGACACTTCCGCAGATTTCCAGGTTCAAGGTTTGCCATCGAGTCATGGGGGCAGTATCCTGTCCGGAGGAGGATAAGGACCACAATAATGTGCGCTAAAACCAAAACCCCAGTTCATAATCAGCATCATCATTTCAGCCAGAAAACGTCCACTGCTGAACATAGAAATAGGCCTCCAGGCACCGCCACTTTGACCAGTACTGTGCTTCTTGCACCCAGCGGACTCCTGCGGTCTCCACAAGGTCATTGGTCCATCTTGTGAGATAGCTCCTAATATATAATCTATGACAATGCATTTGCAGTCAAGCATAGCATCTTCAAAACGAGGAAATAAGAAAACAACAATTGAGAAATAATATGGGAACAACGGATGGTACCTAGATAGTTTATTGATCCTTTTAAAATAACTTGTTTTGGGCAGCGAGCCAACATCTTTAGGCTCCAATTCCGAATATTCTGGGGGAGTGTTCCGGTATGTATTTCTAAAGGTTACATGGGTCAAGCGTTTTTGCTGTGCAAAAGCTGCAAAAACTTTCTTAGGTGTGAGCATTACGGACTAGTATGGGAATTGAACACTGGATTTGGATAGGCTTTCGCTAGATTATAATCTGTACAATTGTGCAAATAATAAAATATTCACGAAGTATTTTTCTGTTTACGATTGTCTGCATGTATGTTGGCGGGCTGGCGCTAAAACGACCAAACGAACTTTTCGTTTTGTTTTTTGCCGGTGTAGTAGAACTCAATTCTACTCTAGTTGGGTCTTCGTCAAAAATCATTTAAGTCCATTTTTTTAATCTTAGTTTTTAAGCTAAATACCTACTTAATTAAAATAGGAAAGGAAGTAAAATTTAAAGAATAAGTATTAACTTTTAGCTCTTATACTTTAAAAACCCCCGACCCGGACAAAAACCTCTAAAAAGTAAAAAAATAATATTCATTGGCCATTTAAGTTGTAGGTAATATTTTGATCAAAGCATTGTCAAGTCGGGGGACGGCTAATAGAAATGTTTTTCTTTCTACAATAGCATAGTTACATTCATTATTTCTGGGCATCGTCTGTTTAGCGTTTTCATTGGCTGTCCCCGACGCGACAATGCTTTGATCAAAATGTTACCTACAACTTAAAATACCAATAAATATTTTATGTTTTACCTACTTTTAGAGGTTTTTGACTGGGTCGGGGTATTTAATTTTTTTTATTTAACTTTTATTTACTTTTTTTTTAAAAGTTAATGTAGTAATAGTAAACACGCTACGATCGACACAAATGTCACGCTTAAATCTGCGCAGGTTTATGTATGTTTCCCACAGTGAAGTTTGTGACTAATTTATCCTCATTCCTCGCCCTGATCACCATTTATCTATAACCTATCTCCATCTATACCCATTGAGACCTTTTCAATGAGCCCAAATACGATACTTCTGCTGTTTGTTGGTGAGTAACTTGGGCATTAGTATCTCAGCATCAGTTCAAGGTTACTTTGTTCGTCTAATATAATTGAAGTAATATAACACCAAATTTCGACTCGATCAGACCCGTGGAAGATGCTCAAAGCCCTTCATCAACCAGAAAAGAACTGATATTTTTCAAACGGCTCAACCGATTTTGATGAAACATGTCTAAGAACCACCGCTAGATAACCTACTTTTACATGAGTAACCGCACTCAAATCGGTTCACCTGTTTAAGAGCTACGGCGCCACAGACAGACACACGCATAGCGGTCAAACTTGTAACACCCCTCTTTTTGCGTCGGGGGTTAATAAATGCTGCAGTATAATATCTAATAATATTGCGTACAAAAGTGGATAGCGGTGTTCATTGAGCCAAACACGCATAAGTAACACAATAAGTAATAGGTACCTAAATCTAAATTTTCCTACTTAAGTAGGCACATGAAAAATTTAATAAGTACAAAAACATACCTTGTAACAAGTATAATACTGCACAGCGTCTGTCTTAAACTTTATTAAGTCCGAAAACGTGAGATTAAATGCCTACAGAGTTTTATCTTGTTATGACGCAAACAGTCGGGGACTTAGTAGTATACTTGCTTTGCTTCATTTTAGCGGCTTCCCTTAACCAAATTATAATTGTTCAGGGTTCTAGGTAACGAGGATTGTTATTCATTTAATTGAGGGTATGAAGACTAAGGGCTAATTTTTCAATAGTCAGATAACTTTTATCTGAAGAATAAATCTGACAGTTTGGCATAATTTGTATGCAAAAGCTGTGAAACCGACATATATATACCTCCGATAAAAGATTAGTGTTAAATTAGTGAAAAATTAGCTCTAATAGATTTTTTTATTATTATATTAATTTCATGCCATTGAAAACATAATAAGCAAGCGTAGAATTGAATGCTCGTCCTTTCGTTACGAAAAGAGGTTTTACGTTTATTATATGTTACTTTTGCTTGAAAGGAAATTGCATACTTCTTCTGTGAAGTATGCAATATATAATGTATGCAATATGCTGGTTTGAATATTAAAAAATAATAAAAGAATCTGTTTTTTTTTTTCTAAGTACACTACTCGTAGCTTAGAGGGACCAAATTCAACGCCAAAACAATCAATGCACAAGTGGCTGTTCTTGAGAATCGATTTGATAATATCCCATTTTCCTTAGCGTCGCGAATGGCACTTATGAGAACAGATGGGGTGGCCTTTGTTTTGTTTTAGACCACTTTAGTGAAGCATCATATTTCATCAAATATTGACAGTGATCGAAATCATGCCGTTTTTAAGACAGATGAAGAAGTGAGATGGAAGGTTAATTTCATATTTAGGTATATCGAAAAGATCTCAGAAAGTGGTAAGGCCACCCACTATTGTGTGTTTTGTTATGTATTTACTGGTGTGCATAAAAGTATATGTATATGGATAAATAAATAAATATACTTATCAGAAAAGAGGTGAGGCCTGCCTTTGTATTAAATCTGACAGGCACAACAGAAATAATAATATAATATTTATTTATTAAAAAATTACAAGGCTTAAGAATATGTACAGTTTTGCTTAAATGTAAATTATATTCCTAAGACTTACGTACCTGAACTAGGTAATCCTGTGTTTCAGGCAAGAAGAGCTAAAATAGTCTATAAAAGTTAATAAATAATCAAAAGTTGACAATATACAAATAGTTAGATAAATGTTGAGTAGCTTAACTCTTAGTTTCTAAATTTTGATAAATACTTAACATAGGTGAATTTTTATTTTAACACAGTTAGTAAATTCTCTGTTTCTTCGTAAGACATACTTTGGAGACCATCATTGAGAGTTCTCTTACAATTTGTGCAGTTCAGGGAATAAATGTTTGCTTTCGAGTTTAGTCTATTATAGAGGAGAGGACCGAGGTAGCGAGGTAAAATTTGGATATGAAAGTATGTTTAGTTATAGTTTGTGGACAAACTATATCTCGTAGTCTTTTATTAGTATATTCTGTACTGTAAGGTAAAGCTGTGTGTTGTTTTAATACAATGCCCATTATAAATAACTGTCGAACTGTTGATACTTCACAAGATTTGTATAGTAGGTTAGTAGGAAAGAGAAAAGGGGTGGGAAGTAGACACTTTGAGAATCGCCCTCTGAGCTTTTTGAGGAATGCATACGGAAGAACCGTTTTTTTTCTTCAGAATGTTTAATGCTATACTAAAAGTTGATTACAAGACAATAATCATAATACAATTAATGGTTTTACGACTTACTTCACAAGTTATAAAATAAATAACAACAAGCTTAAATATTTTACTGCACTCATGACAGCTCAATGTAAATTCAGGAATTGCAAAATTACTGCAAGTTTAAAATACGTATAGTAACAAACTTCGCAGCTTACGTAACACACAAACAACAATAACATGCAGGTTTATAGGACACTGCAACAACTACATGACACGACAGTTAACAGATCTCCCGAATTTCGAACACAAACTCATTTCGCTAAAACAACTCGAGGCAACTCCTACGTTACAACTAGTTGTAAAATGTTGGTATCAAACTAGACAAATGAGCTAGTGGATACTAGAGCAACGTTTCCCGTCGGACCAACAATTTTAGAATAATAAATTGCTTTTCAGGGGACGTTTCTATGACTGCGCTCCTGCGAAGTTTGTTGCGACATTTGCTCTTCCCAGCTAATGCTCTATGAAGTTGTGCGATGTTGATGTTGTGCGTGTGATAGGCGGTAGGACGCTTTCGGGAACTGTCATATGTAATTTTGACGTTAAAAAAACTTTTATCAAAAAAAACAACCGACTTCCGACAAAACACTACAAAGTGAAAAATAACTTTAATTTCAGCAAGCGGTGACAAAAAATTAAAATACATATCCAAAGTCACCGACTTCCGAAATTAAAGTTATTTTTCACTTTGTAGTGTTTTGTCGGAAGTCGGTTGTTTTTTTTGATAAAAGTTTTTTTTTTCACTTTTTTAGTTATAGTACCTACCGCACTAATTTGAAATTTCATCATCCTTGGGGTCAAAACAATGCATATTTACGCGATATCAGCAATCGCGGTTGATTTACTGTTATATTTTGAATAGTTCCGTTGTCTGCCTCCGAAACGCATCATCACATCTAGATGAAATTGTAAAACCACAGAGAAAGCACCAGCTTTCAAATAAAAAAAGAATCATCAAAATCGGTTCACCCAGTCGAAAGTTCTGAGGTAACAAATTAAAAAGAAACATACAGACGAATTGAGAACCTCCTCCTTTTTTATAAGTTGGTTAAAAAGAGACGTACATTGAAAAAATGACTTTTAATTTTGACGGTTGCATCGAAGCTTATTGGATTGAGTTTCCCGTGACGATTAATAAAATGCTCGGTGAGTGAGATGAAGTTCCATTCATCTCACTTATAGACTCTCAAACTAGTCCACTCTAAACAATAACTCATATCTCTATGGGTTATTGTTTCGAGTGGACAGGTCGTTTGTCTGTCTTGACTTGTGAACAACTTAAAGGTTTTTTTTGAGGGTGGTAAATCATCAAATAACTTTTACCGCTCTGGGTGGCGTGTCCGACTTTTACTTACTAAAACCTACCCGTGTTCCCTCAGTTGCCTGTGTGCCAGGGGCCACATTATCTCTTTCGAACAACCCGCACCCCTGGCAGGCATCGGCTCTTGCGGACCCCACCAGTTGATGTTAGCATCTCTTTGAGGCGCGCATGGAACACAACGCGTCGTCGACCCGGGCTTGGTCCTTACCGGACAACGAGCTACCCATTACTTGCCATCCGCAAGCCCGCGCCCACGGTGGCCGGGAATCAGCCTGGGATTCCCGAAGCCCAGGGCGTCTCCTGCGGCGACTAGGGCACATATAGTGCCTCTCCCTTGCGTGCACCACCTCCCTCTTCGCGAGCATTACTGCTTCGCAGAAGGAGATGACGGCTACCCATGCACTGTCGCTCCAAACCATGGCCTGGATCAGGGCCGGATGCGAGAGATCGCCGTCACCGATCGCCTCCACAAGAACACGGCGCTGCTTCGCCCAAGCCGGGCAGACCTCCACTGTATGCTCTACCATGTCCTCAGGGCGATCTACAAAGTGGAAACACCATATTATTATTATCATCCCGCCTTATCCGAAACCATCCAGTCTAACCGGATGCAGTTGAATATGTGTTGTTCTGTTATTGATTGACACTATAACCAATGTATTGCTGTATCCCTTAGACCGTTTAATCTCTAAATATATTGATTCGTTCAACTTTATTCTGGAGACAGCTACCGTGTTTCCACAACTCCACCAGGCTAATTTATAAAACTAAAACTGTAATTTTTAACGCTACTTATTTTCGAAGGTTCTATGAAATCTCGATTTCTTCATATATGTAAGCCGCATGTACTATGTACATATCTTGCACAGACATTTAGCACTGACAATAACTAAACCAGAATTGTTCCCAGTGCCAATTTCTTGTAGTAATTTAGTGTGACATCGGTTATTTGTATTTAGTGACTAAAATGGATGGTGATCGATGATGGCAGCTGTGTCAGCGAAGATATCGTATGAGTGGTGTCCAACGTGACAAACCCATATTGTTTCTATATTTATATGACCCATGTCATAACTCCCCAAAGGCCAATGTTGATGACACATCAAAATAGTTTCACTAATATTTTCTGTCAATAAATCTAATACTTTTAAATTAGCAATTCTTGTAATTATGTATATATATATATATATAGGTATATACAGGGTGTAACAGACACCCTATTGCTATCCTTAAGCACTAAAGATAACAGCTGGTATAGAATCACTATACATAGTTTCAGCTCAAAGTAAAATACCCTAAGAATTGATACCAAATTTTCGGTTTCAAATGTTTCTTAAATTCAAATCATAACAAACGTGTCACCGTACTACGTAGGTCAATAACTTTCCACGTTACTTGCCAATAACACGATAAATCTTTTCCGAGTGATGTCTTTGTTTCAATTTATTCTGGTATCATTGGTATTAAAAACTCTCATAACTTCCGAACATGTAGAGATAAGATTAAAAAGCCCTTCCAATATCGTTTGATATCATCCAAAGAAGTCGTGCCTTTGGTATGTATATACCCTTTCCGTTACACGTTGTATATATCTGAATCTCGAAAATGGCTCCAACGATTTTCATGAAATTTAGTATGCAGGAGATTTCGGAGGGGATAAATCGATCTAGCTATACTCTATAGGTTTAGGTAGTTAAATAAAGGTAAACAAAAAAACCACGTGACTCATAGATGCGAAACCTTTTATTTAAAATGTTAAAGATCATATTATTTACAGTCATTTAATAATAGGCTCTATTCGGAATCTGAATCAGAATCTGATGAACAATCTGTCACATTAATAATAAATAGTTCCGTTGTATCATCAATTATTTTCCTAGCTATGGTAACACAATTTAACAAAATCGAAACGCATTCGCAAAATCGTAAATGTCGATTGTTGAGAGCGCTAGGTTTAGGGAACCTGTCATTTTGGGCTCTTTACAATAGGCAGATTACAAAATATTATATTATTGTAATTAATCTAACAAAAAAATCGTACTCAAGTAGTTACATCTAGGAAAAGTAGTTTAAGTATAAATGATAAAGTATAATATTTATTAATAAAAGAGGAAACTATCGTATAAATCGAAAATAAATATGATTTAGATGCACCGTATTTTTAAACAAGAAAGTGTCAACTATAAAAAACCCTTTTTACGATTTGTTTACTTTTATTTAACTACCTAAACCTATGGAGTATAGGTTTTATTTTCAGGAAACGTCAAACCAAAAAAAAACCGAGCTAAGCTCAGTCATCCAGATATTATCTCTAAAAGACTAAACGAAATTCTTGCATGAGGCATTGTCCTCAATGTTAATAATATAAATAGGTGAATAATCCTTCCCATCAGGCATGATCGAGGTCAAGAGCAGGCCCAATTATTAATCAAAAAGAATACAGGGTCAAATAAAATTAGCTAGCGAAGCTCCGCAGACGTTATGGGTGTCTAGGCATGCCACGATTGCGGCGGTAATTCCCCTCTTTGAGGAGTTGCTTGAGAGGCGGCATGGCGTCCTCACCTTCCACCTGATGCAGGTCCTCACCAAACACTGTTGTTTTGGGAAGTTCCTGTTTCGGATAAGGCTGGAGGAAACGCCCGGGTGTTTCCGTTGCGAAGATCGCCATGAGGACACGGTGGAGCATACGGTGGAGGTCTGTCTCTCGCTTCCGGCCCTGGTCCAGGCCATGGTACGGAGCGAGAGTGTAACGGTAGCCGTGGCTTCCTTCAGCGAAGCAGTGATGCTCGCAAAGAGGGAGGCGGTGCACGTGAGGGAGAGGGAGTACATGCTCCCTCAAGGCCGTAGCCTTCGCAGGAAACGCCCTGGGCGTCGGGAATCCCAGGCTGATTCCCGGCCACCGTAGGCGCGAGCTTGCGGACGGCGAGTAATGGGTAGCTCGCTGTTCGGTAAGGACCAAGCCCGGGTCGACGGCGCGTTGTGTTCCACGCGCGCCTCAAAGAAATGTTAGCAACAACTGATGGGGCCCGCAAGGGCCGATGCCTGCCAGGGGTGCGGGTTGTTCGAAAGAGATACCACGGCCCCTGGCACACAGGCAACTGAGGGAATACGGGTGGGTTTTAGTCAGTAAAAGTCTGACATGCCCTCCTGCTCCGCCCAGAGCGGGAGAAGTCTTTTGATGATTTCCCAGCCAAAAAAAAGGGGTGTTGATATCTTAGTATAATAAAGCAAAAAAAATCGATCAAGGTTTTAATGCGGTCAATGACCGCTGGTAGTATTTTACTTAACGAGTGTAAAAATACTGTTTTTGTTTCATTTTATCGTGTTCAGATACCTGCCCATCACATCCGTGAAGTGTACTAATATAAACTTTTCTTTTATTGAGATTAATTCGAGTACCTAACTAACATGCGTAAGTTGACTCCAAAAAACCCACCACGAACCCATTTAGATTCAAGTTTCAAGATTCTTTATTTGTGGAAACTTGAGTAAACATACAGAGCATGCAAATTATTAAATTATATTATAGTTTAAGATCAGTCATGTTTGGCCTTAGTGGCGTACAAATATTTAAATTTCGTCATCATAATTACGTAACAATTGTTGTCAATTAAAATTATCATCATAGCAACAATATGTTGCTGCATGTACGGATTATGTCAAAAATATATTGATATTATTGGTTACTACACAGTATTAGATGTTGTCATTAAGAAATTCTAGAATACTGTAGTATGCTTTCCCTTCTAGCAGTATCTTTAATTTATTTTTTAATTGACGGACATAGGTAGCTATAGCATTAGGTACCTATAACGTCTGCAGAGTCTTGCTATTTCAATTTGACCCGTATATTTTTATTAATAATGATATTGTGACTAGCTCAAGGCAAGTTAAAAGAAACGACGATAATAATAATGATGTCACAGCAAAAACCCATAAAAAATAATAAAAATCAGACACAAATTACTGACTCGTAAGCTACATAGTATTTCACTTAAACTTTAAAATTCAAGGTCACACTTATTGCGAACGAAAGTGCGGCGACTATCAACAGTAATGAGACGAATTTTATTCAACCCGTAATCAATTCAAGAGCACCTTGTTTTGGACATGAGTTTCCTGATTCTGCAGAACTGGATTTCGAAGATATAAAAAGGCGGAGGAGCCAAGGATCAGCATCAGTCTTATGTCAGACGTAGTCACTACAACAATACTACAAAATGTTTGTGAAGGTAAACTAAAATTTGGACTCATTTTTGTAAAAGTACAAGTTCAGTAAAATACTGTTTTCTACCATTCTAAAATTACCAAAAGATGTAGATCAAAATTTTTTAAAGCTTCACTGAGCTTGGTATATTTATAGCTTTGAAAGAATTTTAAATTTATTATTCATGATTAGCCGCGGAATATTAAAAAGCGAACGTTTTATGAACTTAATGGAATTCGTTCAATGCTTTGAAATTTTCTATGAATGCGAAAATCATGGAATTCGAATCACTGATTAACCTATTTTTGTGGAATTCCAGTTTTCAAATAGTTTATAATTCAACGTAATGCTTCTGCGACTACCACAAATATGAAAATAATATAATCCCTGTTAAAGTAAAATGACTGATTAATTTGAAAATCTCTGCCACCTGTTTTGTGATTGCTTGTTTTACTCTCGCAGTTCGTCGCACTCTTCGCCTTAATGGCCGTCGCCAACGCCAGCGATCTATCCAGCTTCTCATACGGCGTGGCTGATCCCTTCACCGGAGACTTCAAGCACCAGATCGAGAACCGCGTGGGCAACAACGTGCAGGGTCAGTACTCTCTGCTGGAGTCTGACGGCACCCGCCGTACTGTGGACTACGCTGCCGGCGCCGAAGGTTTCAACGCGGTTGTACGCAAGGACCCTGCTCTCATCGCTGCCGCTCCCGTCATCTCTTATGCCTCTCCTGCCATCTCCTACGCTGCCCCCGCCATCGCTGCTCCTGCTATCTCTTACCGTTCTCCCTATGGCCTTGCCAAATTCGGAGCCATCGGATACGGAGCTCCTTTCCCCTACAGCCGCTACTACTAATAAATCTGGACCCGAATTGTTTGTAAATAAAAAGTTTATGGAATTTTGATCGAATCCTGTGTTTTCTTTCTTGGAAAAAAGATGTTATTGAATTGAATCATAATACTTTTTTTTACTCTCACCATATTTTCATCAATTTCAACTACCTAAGTACTTGTTATGTTGACACCCGTGAAATGTAGATCAATTAACAAATAAATTTGCCATTCCTTCTGTTACAAAGAGGTCGCAAGAGCGTAAAAGGAATGCTAATCAAAGCCTCCGTGGGCTTGCAACTGTTTGTTTATGTTTAGTTCCAATTTCCTCTTAGAATAGAACATTGTTTAATGTTTATTTATATATATGGTTCCTCGTATCATTTAATCTGGTTGCTGTTGAGTATAAAATTATCACCAGCATTGTTCTGTTCTGAGGGAAGACTATATAAAGTTGGACCTATTTTCTGGTGAGACTATTCACAGTTACATTAATTGTAAATTCTTGTACATCTACTTTAGTCATCAGTTTTGTTTTTGTTTACAATATTGGATTTTCCTGTTGGTACCTAACTTTTAAATAATTATCTTTCTGTGCAATTTGCAAACCATAATTACCTACTGTTTTAATATCTTTTCAATGTTAAATGGTAATGATATGTTTCAATTCATGAATACACATGAACATTTAGGAATAGGATGAGATAACATCTCATCCTATTCCTAAATATCCTACTTTAATAATATAAATGAGAAAGTTTGTATGCTTGTTACTCAATCACGCTACAACGACTGAACGGATTTGGATGAAATTTGGCACACAGATAGATTGTAACCTGGATTAACAAATGGAACTTTTTATCCCGGCAATAAGTTCACGTGGGATAGTTTTCGACCAACACAAAAGCTAGTATTTCATATGTTCCTATTTACTTAACTAAACAAGGCTACCGAATCGTTAGAACATAATAACTTTTATTTTAGTTAACCACCAAAGCTGGCAGGCACTGTATTGTTCTACAATTAACCTTCCATTCATACAAGAAGTTATAATTAGCACAAAGAATATTAGTCTGGTCGTAGTAGCCTGTCGACGTGCCCACGGTTTTGTGACAAATGATGACATTTCATGTGATCTGAAACGATAACTATCGTATTTGAATACGCTAGGGTAGTAACTCACCAATTATTTTCAAACAAGCCATGAGGTTAGTGAAATATAGGTTCTTCTCTTCTTGCTGAAGTTCTGTTTTAGTACCTTAGCCATCAGTATTCAATGACTGTATCAAAAATATTATGATATCCAATAGATATGGTATCTTGGACGTATTTCTAGGGTCAGCTTAGTCTCTACCCTAATTGCCTGACACGCTCTTTATCACAATTTTATTGTCCTTACGTGACAATTCAACATTTTAACAACATAATGATTGTTGATCATATTATTACACTTATGGATAATATTTATCAGAATAAGTTTAATAATGAAATATCTTTAGCTTCTTTCGTATAAGGATACTGTAACTATGTCCGAACACTTTTTAATATAAACACTACCGTTGTTTATAGGTACTGAAAAGTTCGTATCTTATTTTATAAACTCTCATCTCGAAGCCTCGGCATCGGGTTTTTATTCCTTCCAGATAAATCTCATGTGTCTCGAGCCATGCGTACTAAAACCTTATTAAGGTTTCAATAAAGTCTCATGTAATTCGAGTACAATACGTTTTGTGGAGTACCGGGACGTAATGTATGGATCTTGTTTAATCCTAACAGGTTGAATTTCGGAATAAGATGTGGGAATAATATGTTCTGTGAGAATTTAATAATAATAAGGTAATATTTTTGTACTATGAAGGTAATAATTCTGAGGTTATGAAGGATGTGTTTGGCGAAATGGAGGTAGTTGGATAGTAATTTTCAGTAGCTTTCATGCTAGGTAATCTGTTAAAGTTGTAGTGGCTTAGAAAACCAAGACAGAGGAGGCTCAAAAAGTTAATCGTGTAGTCCTATTGGATGGAGTACGTTCAGCGGTGGCCAGAAAAATTATGATTAAGTAAAAATAAGTGAGGTAAGTATAAAACTTTTCATTTTACCCAAATATCACAGATTTTTAGCCTCATAAAAACTGGTCCTTGCAGTATTTCGAAATTAAATACTCATATCTTTATCGCACTTCCCCAAAGGATAATTAGGAAATGTTTCACAGTGAATTTTATTCGGAATGAAGTTCTTAAACAGTACTTTACAAATTCCAAGATATATTCGTAAAATTCTTCAAACTCATTCGTGAACGCAATATTGTTGAAGATAAGGCCATACTGTGAGCGAAGCGATTCTACAAGCAGGATTCAAAACGCTCAAGTTTGAGATTGTTGTTGTAATATACCTACCAAGTAGCATTGCGTGTCACCTCCACCTTGACATAAAGTCTCTCTAGTGAGCATACAGTACGATACTTTTCTATAGGACGTAGTACTGAATTAATATAGTTTTAATTTAAGCAAAAAGGACAGTATAGAATTAAGCCTGCAAATAAAAACTTTTTAACAAAAATTAAACCGCCGAAAAAACATAAAATCTTTGGATATGTATTATAATTGTATATCACTGCCTTCCGAACTTACGTTATTAAGGTTTAACAAAAAGGTTTTATTTATTTATTTATTTATTTAACCATTTATGCACACACATATAAACAGACAAGAAGAAAGGAACAGAAAAATACGTACATAGGTAATGCTTATTTCTACAGAAATCTCTTCCAGCACACCTGCGATAGGAGAGAAGATAACAGAGATGTAGACAACGCGTGTAATAACAGTACAAGGGAAAACATAAAATTACAACATAAACTCTAATTTAAATATACACACATAATATGAGATTATACATACATACAAACATACATACATACATACTTGTAAAATAAATATCACCAAAATATATAGAAATAAAATGTAATTTAATTAATAAATACATAAGCAAGGGTTTATTATTTTTTGATTTTCAGTTTTTTCGGCGGTAAAATTTTTTGTTAAAAAGTTTTAATTTCATAATTTTTTGTGGCTCTACTATCTACTAATTACTACATGCTTAATTTTTGATTACTTTTTGTAATACACAACTCAGCATTTAAAAAATCTGTGAGTGAGCAATCAATCATTCCCTGTTTTCCTACCCTTAGGGTTGGATTTTTTTTCCAAATGTATATGGGACCAACTTAGGGGTATACCCTTTTCAATAAAAAAAGAATTATCAAAATCGGACTATTATGTAAAAAGTTATGCGTGGTCATACATAAAAGAAAAATATATGCGTTGACTTGAGAACCTCCTCTGTTTTTTCGTCAGTTAAAAAACGCCTTTTATTTGTATATTATTTTGGCGTTAATATCGATCAGTAACTAAAACACAAACTCCCCCAGTGACAGAATACTGCTAAAGGCTGAAAACATGTACTTTCAGCGTATGTTTTTCAGAGTTTGTTTTTATCTGCATTGTATAGTTAATTTAAATCGATAATTTGATTATGACTGGTGGTGGGGAGTGGTTGATAACCAGACGTTTTGCTACTAAGCATATGTGTATTTTATAATAATTCATTTACTTTCAGACAAAAAAATTATATTAAATTAAATTAAATTAACAGTCCGTGTGGTGCCGGACGAAAAATAATAGCACCATCTCATTTCTTCCCGTGGTTGTCGTAGAAGGCGACTAAGGGACTTATTAGAGAATGGGCAGCAGCGTTCTCTATGCATTTGACCATCATACTGCGATCGCCAACCCGCCTGCCAAGCGCGGCGATTTTGGCAAATGCCCCCTTTTGGGGAGGCTTATGTCCAGCACGTCGTTCGAGTGGACGTCTTTCGGCTGATATGATGATGATGAAATGAACACTCCAAATTGATGTAAAATCATACACACAATAAAATAATACCCAAAACTTTCAAATTAAAATACACACGTTTCATGCCTTTTCTTTTGTGTGTTGTGCAGATAAAACAATTTTCCTTCTTAATTTTCTTAACTAGCTTTTGCCAGCTTTTGCTTCGCCCGCGTGGACGTCGAAAATTATCCCACGGGAACGTATATAACCGGGATAAAAGGTATCCAGACTATAATCTATGTATGTTCCAAATTTTATCCAAATCCGTTCAGCCGTTGGTGCGTAATTGAGTAACAAACAACCAAACATTTAAATATAAGCTTTCACATTTATAATATTACATAGTATAATATATTCGCTTGCAGTCAAACCTCTCTTTACCCACAAACTTCGTCCCCATTGTACCATTTCGCGTTCCCTTCGCGCTTTACGGCCAGTCGGGACAATATTGCCTCCTCTCCAGGATCTGATAAATAAAAAAACTTTCGGCGACGATGTTTTTTATGGGACACATTTTAAGTTGGAAGCTGAATATATGACAAGAATAGATGTCCTTGAGGTGGGAAAAGTCTAGTTTTCTTCTTGGTTTATAATGGAATAAGCGTCTGTGTACAGTGTCTAGGTAGTAGGTTTTCTTCTCCTTTTAGATCCATCTAAAAATGTCTTTAAAATATCGCTTTTAACGACAAAACTGCCCGTGGTGTCACCTTAAGTAAAATTTCTACTTTCTTCGGGGGAAATTAGTAACGGCGAAACACATTATGGCAATCGTTTTCGGCTCGAAACAACAAAACTATCTTAGCAACTATTAAAAATTATTTTTAGGGTTCCGTATCTCAAAAGATAAAAAAGCAACCCTTATAAGATCATTCTCTTGTCCGTCTGTCTGTCCGTGTGTCACCACAGATTTTCTCAGGAACAGGTGGACCTAGCAAGTTGTTTATACCAGATACTGAAGTCTATAGTCTCTATTAGGTGTATAAAAATCCTGAGTCAACACGACAAAAAGATATGGGAACATTTGTAAGTACCTACCAAAATTTACCTTAATTTTCAACTTTTTAAATTTTTCGGAATTTTCCATTTACTTTTGCTATAAGACCTTGTTCTTACCAACAAGTCAACCGGAGGTACCCCCTATAGGTTTTGGGTCGAAAACCTATATGGTAGTTCCTGTTGACCTAGAATCACGAAGTTTGGCAAAAAGCAAGGTCTTACAGCACAAATAAAGGAAAAATTCAAAAAAAAAAGTTCAAAATTAAGGCAAATTTTGGTACTTACAAGTTCGCGAAATCGAAATTTGCCCATATCTTTTTTATTATGGCGGTATAATTGGTAGGTACGGAACCCGCGGCGCACGAGTTCGACTCGCACTTGACCGGTTTTTGTTATAATTCCGTACGACCCTCGACTAAGAACTTTTATCCAAAAAACTATGTCGATAAAAGAAACGTATTAAGGCTTCTTCAAACAGCCGCGACGCGACAGCGCGACGCGACACTTGTAGAACAATTTCCATTCAGTTTTCATAGAAATTGTTCTACGAGTGTCGCGACGCGACCGTCGCGTCGCGCTAGTCTGCACGAGCCTTTATTGGTGCTAACTCAAAAACTACATAAGCAAAGTTAATACAATTTATATGGGCATATCCATTAAAAAATAATTTTTGAAATCGATCCACAATAGCCGGAGATATCGCGTAACATATGTACAAAAAAACAATCTAATTGAGAACCACCTCCTTTTTGAAGTTGGTTAAAAATACAGCAGCACTGCTTACATAATCTTTCAATAGTACCTATGGAAGCATAAAAAACTTGTCAGGAACAAATTCCCTATAAGTTCGACGTGTTTGTTTAACAAAATTTCTTGGGCATCGGGCGTTGAAACTTTTTGTTTTACACACTGAGCTTCAAATATGTTGGTATCTCACATATCACATTTTGTGCATTTCGTGAAGTTCCACAGGTCTTATTGAACCAACGTATGCCATAATGTTGGTGGCCAATTTCAACGGTGACCTTTATAGGCCGAATGAGTTGTAACGACAAAAGTGGTGCTCAACTGGTTAAGATTTTAATGATTTTAGACATTCCTCCTTATTGCTTTTCCGATGTTGTTCTCTCACTTCTGAGACTAATTTTCAAACATTTTCACTTAAATTAATGCTTAAGAATGATGACGAACATTCTACAATAGCTTAGCTAATCGGTCGCCTATTGCCATTGAAACACGCATATTACACTTGGGAATCACAATTATAAATGTTTATTTATCTTAACATCATTCCTAATTATTACAAGCACTGCACCTTGATTGCGTACCACATCATCATCATCATTTCAGCCGATAGACGTCCACCGCTGGACAACCAAAAAAATCCCCCAAAAAAATGGGGGGGTTTGCCATAATAGCCACGCTTGGCAGGCAGGTTGGCGATCGCAGTATGGTCGTCAAATGCATAGAGAACGCTGCTGCCCATTCTCTAGTAAGCGTACCACAATATTAATCAAAATCTGAATCTTTTTGTCGGATCTTGCTTATCCATTGCTTCATATGTTCGTAAAATTTGTCTGATGAACAACGAACTGAACGGACTGTCAAAATGAAAGCCATTCCTACTGTTAGTGTGATACGCAAGTTGGACAAGATAGGCGTAGGAGGTACAGAGATTTGATGAAAAAGTTAGTGTTAGCTTGTACAATGTATGCCATCAAAAACAAAACTTGTAAAAAAAAACAAGTCTCGCAACTCAGTTCTTCTACCGTAAAAAGTTGTGAGATCCATGTAATACCAAGTCGGTTGATTTATTAAGTCCCTACTTAAGGGTCCTTCTGTCTTAAATTATTACGTAATTAGCTAATCTAACAACATCTTATAGTGACCATATCAATATTAATAGTACATTATGATATAAGTGCTGTAATTTTCAAAGGGCACGTATGTCATACGACGTTTTATAACATATTTGCGAGGAAATAAATAAAAGTCGGACTTTCTTAAACGAGTAAATCTTTAATCACTTGTTAAAGCAGTTAGAAAAATTTGAATAATTTGTAAAATTGATTATTACTTGTTCACAAATTAGCGATGCGCGCGCATCAGCGCTTTTTTTTAAGGCAAAGGCACAAAAACAGCCAGTATAACTAATAAAGTAAATTAATCTTTTTTTGTTTTTGTTACAGATAAATGGTTGTAATTTATTGTCAAAACTAATTAAATTAAAAAATTAAATGTTTATTTTTTTATATTTTATCTCTCAAAGTTAATTTTATTCATAAAATGTTGACCACTTTTCTGACATAAAAACTCTTTGCTAAGATTATAAAAAGTACCGTTCGTTTTAGACGGAGCATCTTGATAAACCGTGCGTTTTACATTACAATAATGCACAAGTGCGTAATGACATACATTACGATATTGAAATTGGTGTAATAAGAGACCCTTTACGAGCAAATGTGTTATAAAAATCTATTATGATTTAAATAAATAGATTGACTTGGCCATCGCATGAGAACACAATGTCTCACAAGTAATACATATTATATTAAATTAGATTGTTTAGTGCGATTTCCAAGACAATCTATTTATTTAAACCATAAAAGATTTTTAATATTGATATGGTCACTATAAGATGTTGTTAGATTAGCTAATTACGTAATAACTTAAGACAGAAGGTCCCTTAAGTACTTTTTATGGTAGAAGAACTGAGTTGCGAGACTTGTTTTTTTAACAAGTTTTGTTTTTGATGGCATCTCATTTTTTTTGTAGATTATACATATACAGGTACACTGATTCATTCACTGCAAATGTAACTTTGTAATCCTATATATTTATTTGGGGTTACAAAGTTATTAATGCAGTTGATATCTCTAGAAAACTGGACCGTAATTGCAAAATGTTTTAGTTTTTCCTTAATTTATACACTAAACACTAATTGTATTCTAAATTTGAAGCTTCTATGTCTACTAGAAGTGCCTTAGAGATTTGATGATCGGTCAGTCAGTGAGTGACAAAATTAAGAACTTTGACTAGTTATAATTCTTAAACTACTGGTTCAAATTGAATGAAATTTAAAATATACCGTGTTTATGCAATTTTTGCTTGGTTACTAGAAATACAGGCTTCTAGTTTAATCCACAATGAAGTTATAGGGGTTCGAAAATGGCCTGAACTGCTTCGAGAAAAGGATGGTAACGGCCGGTTGCTTTTTTTTACTCGACTTGGTGGGGGCACTACCATGCCTCCAGATTTAAGTATATTTCACTGTAAATATGAAAAGAAAGGACATTTTTGTTTGTATTAAAAAAAAAGGTAATTAAAAAAGTTTAGCTATGTCTGCTTCGCTTCATCTTTATTTTATTTTACATCGTGGATAACATTTAAAATGTTGTGAAATGTTTTGAAAACCTACACATTTTCACGAAGCCTTAACACAAATTAGGTACCTACTTACCTTCCAACGTAACACAAGCAAAGATTTTCCGTTCGGCCGAGCGCTCTTTCCTGAAATAGCCCGAAACTAAAATAGAAGTCCAATACCAGTCTCTGAGTGGCTCTCGATCAGGTAACGACACATGTATTGACCTGCATGGCTGTTTACCTCCATTTCTTTGTGTTTCTATTGTTACTTCAACGAGGAATCCGATTGGGTCGTGTCTCGATACAATATCGAATCAAAGTGTGAAATGCTCTGATCAAATAGAGCTTTGAAATACAAATAAAAAATCGTTCGTTTTTGCGGGAAATACAGGAATTCTTTTGCCTTTAGGTTTCTCTGAGATGTAAGACAATATTCGACTCTTCTGCATTATAAGTCCCTAGTAAAATTCAATGAGCGTTAGGCATTCTATTGTTATTAACTTCAATTAAACTTATTTTATATTTTACTTGGCAACTCTGTATGAATATGAAGTATTTTAACAGCTTTAAGTTTAATGAGAGACATAAGTTGTCTGTTAAATTTTTGCTTAATTAATTGAAAAACGTTTTTATAAATGTGTGTGTGTGTGAATGTTATAAATGCTTTCAAACTCAAACTCAAAGCATTTATTTCAATTAAACCATTTACAGGCACTTTTGAATTGTCAAAAAGTCGATCAGTTGGAAAGTTGAAGCTAGTTGCCCATTCCAAAACGTAGATCTCTATGGAGAAGAACGGGCAAGAAACTCCACGGACACTCTTTTAAAATCAAGTTGAAATATTACAAAATCTTGGGAACATTATTCTTGTTGCTTCTGTATGTGAGAACAATGTAAAAAAATGTAATTATAAACAATTCTAAATACAAGATAAAAATAAGCCCTGGAAGTTAGGAGATGACCAGTCTCAACCGACAGCGCCCGTTCACGAACTTGACACGTGGATCAGCACCATCCAGCTCAACCATTTTGTAGGGAACCGAATGATCCAACACACGCGCCACCATCAGTGAGACATTTATGTGAGCATGACATACTCTCAACTGCCATGCTTTTTCAAGTCAACGTACATTATAACAACACAATAAACGGATGCATGGTACTCACATTTACAAAATTCAAACAAAATGCTTCTAAATTATACAAAACTATAGTTTGCAATCTATTTGAAATATTAATAAAATTTGATTTCCTAAAAGAAAGAAAAAACATTTAATATATATTGACGTATATAAAGTAACTAACACTTGGTTCAGCAAAAATAAAACATTCGTAATGTCACAAATATTATAATATTATGAACAAAAATGTTCGTAATGTCAGAAAAAATAAAAAAGGGAAGCTTCTCTTTCAATTATTAAAATTTTAACTAGTATGCCCAGGTGGCTGTGGAGCAGGACCAGCATTAAGCCAAGCATTTTTATCGACGATATAATCATGTAACTTATAATATGCTTGTCTACATAGTGTGCGTTTAATGCATGATTTAAATTTCTTTTCATTTAGTTCAAGAATATCGACTGGTATTTTATTATAACATTTCACACAGTACCCCATAAAAGAAGTGTGTACTTTAGACAATCGGAAACGTGGTTGATCTAATTTGTTCCTATTTCTAGTGTTAAAATTGTGCCTATCACTTATCTTACTAAAAAGATGTAGATTTTTCCGAACATACATAATGTTTTCATAGATATATTGACAAGGTACCGTCATGATGTTAATTGTTTTGAACAGTTCCCTTAGAGATTCGCGTCTGCGGAGGTTATAGACGGCTCTGACGGCCCTCTTTTGCAGAATAAAGATCGACTCAATATCCGCAGCCCGTCCCCATAGCAAGATACCGTAAGACATGATGCTATGAAAGTAACTAAAATAGACCAGTCTCGCGGTATCCACGTCTGTTAATTGGCGGATCTTCCAAACAGCGTAAGCGGCAGAACTTAGCCGCCCTGCAAGTGATGTTAAATGAGGACCCCACTGTAGCTTTGAGTCAAGCGTGATCCCCAGGAAAACCGTCTGTTCGACGAATTCTAGTATCTCCTTATTCAATACAACATGACATTCACTACTTCTAACATTCGGTAACGCAAATCTTATGCATTTCGTTTTCTTTCCATTTAATACCAAATTATTTACAGTAAACCAATTATGGGCCTTAACTATAGCATTATTTACGTCGTCAAGCTCCTGTGCACGTCTTTTAACTTTAAAAATCAGTGATGTATCATCAGCAAATAACACCATTTGAGGTCGGTTTTTTAGTAAAAAAGGTAAATCATTTATATATACTAAAAAGAGGAACGGACCCAATATTGAGCCCTGCGGTACACCCATTTTGACTTTTAAGCCCAAGGAATTCACACCGTTTATTTGAACTTGCTGCAGTCTATCATTCAAGTACGATTTTACTAAGTTAAGCGCAAGTTCACCCAGTCCGTAATGCCGAAGTTTCAAGAGAAGTGTTTCATGATTCACGCAATCAAACGCCTTGGATAGGTCGCAAAAGATACCTATTGCATCTTGCGCCTCTTCCCATGCGGTAAAGATGTGTTTCAATAAGGTGACACCAGCGTCGGTTGTGCAACGTCCTTTGGTGAAACCATACTGTTGATCGTGTAGGATGTTATTACGATTAAAATGATTGAGCATTTGGTTTAACATAACTTTTTCAAACACCTTGCTGAAAACCGGCAAAATCGATACGGGTCTATAATTATTAGTATCTTTGCTGTCTCCAGATTTGAAGAGTGGAATAACTTTACTGTACTTCATTAAATCCGGGAAAACCCCTTGATCAACACACAAATTAAATATTAATGCCAAATAGGGTGCAACTGTCTCAATAATGGATTGACAAACTTTAGTAGACATGCCCCACAAATCTTCGGTAATTTTGATCTTAAGTTGCTTAAATGCCTTTAAAACGACCACCGGGCTTATATGATTAAATTTGAATTCCACGGGACAGGCTGAGACATTCGCTCTTAATAAATCAATAGCAAGTGCGGGCGAAGAATTTAAAGTTTCTGTAGTTTTAATAGGAATATTGGTAAAGAAAGTTGCAAATTCCTGAGCAACATCGATGTTATCACTAATGAGACCGCGGGAAGTGTCCAGTGTGTAATCATTATTATGCCTTTTGCTTCTGTTCGTTTCATTGTTAATAATTTTCCAAACTGCCTTAATTTTATTATCTGCTGATTTAACCTTGTGGCTAAGGAATGAAGCTTTAGCTACTTTGCAGATATTTTTAAAAGTTTTAGAGTAAGTAGCAACATACTTAGTAAAAGTTTCTGTGTTAATAAACGGCTTAAGGCCATACAGTTCAAATAATCTTTCTCTACTTTTTCTGATTCCTTTAGTTGCCCAGTCACTGAATAAGAATTGAGGGCAAATAGTTTTAGATTTCTGCTTAAAAAAATGACTGAACTCAGTTTGGACTAATGAAAATAATTCTTTGTACATAATATTACCATTATTCAAATTTAGGCCCTCAACACTTAACTTGCTGATTAAAGTGCTATTAAACTTATTTAACTTACCCGATGTTATAGGTCTAGTTTGTATCTGTACTTTTTGAATTGGTGTGTTGGACTCAAAAGTAACGGTTTGACCGCTGTGATCAGAAGGGAGATAATTTACAATGGCTTTATCTAAATAGTCGCAGTCGCAAAAAACATTATCAATACATGTAGCAGTAGCCGTAGTTATTCGCGTTGGTTCCAAAAACACATTTGAAAGATTGAATGATTTAAAGAGGCTTAACAATCTGCTACTATTTGAATTATTTTCCAAAATATTAATATTAAAGTCCCCACAAATAATTACTGATTTATTACCAGTTGCAAGTTTTGCCAAAACATCTTCCATTACTGACTCAAATATAGAGTAGTTTTGATAGTTAGGAGGTCTGTAAACGCATACTATACAATGCTTATCTAGCTCAACACAGGACAGTTCAATGCTATGTTCCACTGATAGTTTAACTATGTCTGTGCGAGTCTTAGATTTTATACAATTTTTTATTAATATAAGTGAACCTCCACGAAGCATGGATTTCCGGTTAAAACAACTGCCCACACTATAATTCTCATAATTAATTAACATTTCATAATCTTTCAACCAGTGTTCAGTTATACAAATAATATCAAACATTGTTTTTTCTAAAAACAATTCAATTTCCAATTGTTTGGAAGAAAACCCTTGAATGTTTTGATGAAACAATTTCAAGGAACTCTGCTTAGCCCCTTTTTTACAATTAAATAATTGAAAGCTAGATGATACCTTGGGGACAGTGCAATTAAAAACATTTTTATTGGTACCATCTGTTGTCTTACCTACTAGTTTAAATTAGTATCACTAACTACCTTAATATTAGTTTGTCAGATTACCAATTGGAAATGCCTCAGGCATTGATCCCGCCTCTGTACAATTTATTAGTGTGGTTAAATACTCACTAAATTAACAGTACGTGCATATATATACGTTCATGTATATATAATCAATATGAGATACAAATAGTTGTTGGTATTGATAAGTGCGATTAATATAAAGAAGGTTGGTAAAAGGCGTCTTACTTGACGAATAGTTTTATGTAAAAAAGTTTTTTATCAAGTCACGTGCTGCGTAATGATTCTGCATAACTGGATTATCTCTTGAACATATAAAAAGGTTGAAGAATTAAGAAGTAGTATCAGTCTTGTGTCAGACGTAGTCACTAAAACACTAACCAGCAAAATGTTTGTGAAGGTAAATTATATTTTATATTATTTTTGTATATTTCGTAGGATAACCGAAAAATCGTCTCTTTGTGATAATCCTAGGACGATTGCAAAGGACCAGATATTTAGAATTTTAGGTATATGAGTTATACCAGGGTCATGTTAAAAATATATATATATATATATATTGATGTCACTAAAATGTCATAACAACGACTTTACTCTTACAGTTCGTCGCACTCTTCGCCTTGATGGCCGTCGCAAACGCTAGCGACTTGTCCAGCTTCTCATACGGCGTGGCTGATCCCTTCACCGGAGACTTCAAACACCAGATCGAGAACCGCGTGGGCGATAACGTGCAGGGTCAGTACTCTCTGCTGGAGTCTGACGGCACTCGCCGCACTGTGGACTACGCCGCCGGCGCCGAAGGTTTCAATGCCGTCGTACGAAAGGACCCTGCCCTTATCGCTGCCGCTCCCGCCATCTCCTACGCAGCTCCTGCCATCTCCTATGCGTCACCTGCCATCTCCTACGCCGCTCCCGCCGTCCCATACGCTTCCCCCTACGGTTTCGCCAAATTCGGAGCTATCGGGTACGGAGCTCCCTTCCCCTATGGCCGTTACTTCTAGATACCTGACATCGAACCGTTTGTAAATAAAAAGTTTATGGAGTTTGAACTAAAAATTGTGTTATTATTACAACTTCTTTAAGCCCCAAAAATAAAGACTGCTGTCCTAAGAAGACAGCAGACTTTAGTTTTGGGGCTTAAAAAGGAATAAGAAAAGAAAAAGGAATAGGAATAAGGTTAAGAACCTTATTCTCTTTGCTATCTTATTTCATTATTACGGTTTCTTTTCAACATAAATAAATTGTTTTTATTGTGCAGTTATCAAACTTATATTAGTTTTCTTTTTTGTTAATGGCCTTTACAATTTTGTAAATGGCCTACGCAAATGTCCTTCAAATCTGGTAGCGTCTTGTGACGGGTCTTTGAGCTCCCTAAAATAGGGTTGAGCTACACGGTGACTGCTACATACATGCCGTCTGTTGAGACAGGTCAGCTCAAAGCTGCAATGGCTCTTTCTTTAAAAGGCCTTTCCAGACATTACCCTGCATTGTTAGACTCACATAAAATTTAAATAATATAATGTTTGGACTTTAAAAGAGACCATGACCTCTGAGTTTGTTTCGGCTTTTCTTCTCAGGGAACAGTCAGCTAGGAAATGCCGGTGCCATCTAGTTTTTAAAACATTGACCAACAAAATATTGACGTGTAAAAGTGTCTTTTAAGATCTACTTACATAAATAAACATTACATTTCATTTCATTTCATTACAACTTTTGCAATTGTGTAATAAGCACAGCAGTGCCGCTAAAACGTTTACACGAAAACTTTAACAAGCCGAACAAAACAGATTGTATGTAGTACATGCAGGTATATGAGAGCAAGCATCATGTGCAGAGAAAAATGTTTTATTAACAAGACTACGACACGCGTGCAACGTCGACGTTTTCCTGTATTTTGTATTGCTATTTCACTTTTCTTGACGAGTGTGCGACTTGCATGCAAAATGTGAAATTTAAAACGTTCCGTAAGAGGTTTTAGATGCAGAAATATTTATATAGCTTATGCTTGGTGCATAATTATGTGCACATCAAGATCCTGGCGAACAATGAGTCTCATCAGACATCATTTTCATTCACTTTTAAACATCACTGTTGCTAAAGATTACCCTCACACTTCGTGCTTAATAAAAAAAAATGGAACAAAAGACAGTATCGCGTTAGCAAAATTAATATATCTCAGTAAAAATTTCGTGCGAGCAAAAATACTAAACAAAGAAAATATGAGAGCAGCCAAGATAAATGCAGCAAAAACCTTTAAGACGAAACATTACGCCACGTCTAACCGTCAGAACTTAACACGATACCCTTATCGCCCTCCCCAGGAGTACAGCTGCACAAACAGTCTGAAGTTCCAACTGATCGTACCGCTGATAATGCTGTTAATTTACTCGATGACATACTACACTGTGTACATGTTTGCTAGAATTATCGAGCTGTAGATCGAGTTACTGAAGAAAAATAAAAGAGACAGCAGGATTGGGGGACGCTTTGATGAATGAGCCTTAACCACTCAATGGGATAACACTTACAAAAATAAGTGCACCGTAAACTGCCATTGTTTTCTGGCTTAATAACTTAAAAATTTACTTAAAAATATTAGGCTGCGCGGGCCTAAAGACCATAAGCTGATCTGCAACACCAAAAACTAAATAACATATTCCGTTCAGCACTATATTTCTGATATTGCTTATCGTTTTCTTGACGATTTAATAAGAAAAGGAATCCACGAAAATTCTAGTACGATGTGTGAGTAAAGGCAATATATATTTTTATTAGCACTTATCTTTATGACGAGATTCCGAGCGGTAGAGGCCATTTGCATAATTTCTCTAGCATTTTTATTAATATTGCTGGGACTCGAAAGTATTTCGTTCAATTTATTTTCATAACCGTTTTAATTATGGCGTAACCAGCATCCTCTGCTAATGCTCACTGATAAGTTCTAATAAAGGGGATAAGATTTCGTCGTTTAAACTTACTCTTATCGTAGTTGTTGTTTTAAAGACACTGATTTTTTTTAAAGTAATTTGAAACACTCTGTGGACATCCTGTACTATCTTAGTCAATGCTATAATGGTAAGCTACACATTAATATCATACATGCATTGCCATAACAAATGTTGAAGTGGAACAACAAATAAGAGGATTCTAGACATTAGGAATGCAAAACAATTTTTAATGTCGTTTCATCAACAGAATCAAACCAAAATCAAAAGGTTTAAGTTAGTACTACGGAATAGGAGATGTAACTCTAATAATTTTGATGGAATAATAATATTTTTAATAACATTTTTGATGGAAAAACCCAATAATATTTTGCCCGACCTGGGAATCAAACCGAGTACCCCAGTTTAACAGTAGCGACAACGCCAATGAAGCAAAAAATATTCTTCACTTTTCCTTATACATCATTATGGAGATTCAGATGATGACAAAGGATGCTTTAAAAAATATACAAAACAGCATTTGTCGGTCAACTTTCAGTTTTAGAGGAAATGATAAAACTTTAAACGTAAAAATTATACTTGCATAGCTATAACATATGTGAAAGAGAAACAACAAACAAGAGGATTCTAGATATTAGGAATGTAAAACAAAACTATTCTGTAAAATAAAACTTCTTGTCTTTAGGTTATCAGAAAAGTAATAATATTCAAGACACTTCATTGAGTTAGATATTACGGTATGCAAATATATATTAATTTATTTAAATTACTACAAAACCTAGTTTGTATAAAAACTAATAGATGGCGCGTCCCACCGAACTCCGTTAGCAAATTCATTAATATTTTATCTTACTTTGCTAGAATTTCTTCAATTTTCATCTCATTGTGTCGCTGCAGTAATAACAGAATAAATTTTCCTTTCGCAATCAAAATATAATTGCTTTTTAATTCCCCAGCATCAACTGTTTTAAGAGTAGGGTTCTACTGTGTGAAGTTCAATTTTAATGTGAAATGTTGCTTTTATAAATTCCCTAGTCATAATTAAAGTACATATAATTAACATGTAGGTAATATTTGAGAGTTGAATGAGTTTTGAAATTAATGTGTAATTCATGCAAACGTAAATTGGTTTACCATTATTTATATTTTGACAGAATTTGGAGACAGCATTTAATAAATTCTAATTGATTTATTATGCCGCACCTATACGCACGTCAGATCTTTATCGCTTCTCCGATATAAATGACATCTAATTACCCCCACTCCTCGTCCCATCGCACGAACTACCCTTCGAAAATCCGTCCCAAATCGTTAACCCTTAAAAGAGGTTGATCAATAATTTAACAGCCGATGATTGATGAGTGTCGGTCCAATCTCTAATCATCAAAATGCACGCCAGTTAGACGGTCAAAATGTTAGTTTAGGATACAAGGATCAATCAATGTTTACTAAGTTACTTCTTGTTATCTTAACTATTAGCATATTGAAATTTTCGTGAGATTTGGTTGAGGTTATGATTGAGTTTAGCTGCTAAGTTGGTAATTGAATGCTGTCATTTTGGAAGGTTAGTCTGTAACTCTAATAAAGTTAGGCAGGTAGGTACACCCAGATTTTGTTGGTTTATGGCGTACCGGAATAAAATAAAGGGATGTTTTTTTATTCATGCGGTTTAAAAACCTTGATTGCTCAAAGGCTTTTCTTTGGTGTGACTATCGAACATTGCAGCGGCAAATGCCACTCATTTTCTAGATGACTATAATTTTAGATATTTTTTCGAGCACATTTAACTAAGCTCGTTTTCGGATCGAAGGACTACGAAAGCGTCAGCGATTATAGAAGTAATTTTGAGTATTGTTAAAAAAGTGTCCCAACAAAATAAGTGACATCAAGTGTATACACCGTGACATTTTAGTCGTCTTACAAAGGTGGTCCACTCAATGTATCCGTCATAAAATACCTCTAGGCACGATTAAAACATTGTTACAATAAATTAAGATAATAGTTACAAAGAAAAATAAATAATGCTTTAGAATCATGAAACACCCACTCTGTAAATAATGTTTACGTATCAAACGGTAGAAGATATCTACCTACCTACCATTACATTCCATCATTAATTCCACTTCCATAACAGGGTGTTTCAATCTACGTCATGCGTCTTAGTGAATTATATTTTTTTTTTATTATGCATATGTTCAAAAATATCGTTTTTTTTAAATAAATGATTCGTAGTCATTGGATACATGAAGTGGGCTGCCGCTGTAAGATGACTAAAATGTCACGGTGTATAAGTAGGTACTAAGATTCATAACAATATCTCACCATAAACCATTTAAGTATAATCAACATAAAATCACAAAGTGTAATTTATAAGGCAAATATCGACGCGCCCCAGCGTCGGAAGGTTTTTATGACTTGATATAACATGGAGACTTCTTTATTATTATGTAAGATTAATGTATCATACAAATAAATCTTCCATCATAAATTATGGTGAAAACCGCAACAAAATCCGTAGCGTCGTTTAAAAGAACAACGCGGTCACACAGACAGAAAAGAAAAGAGGTTTTAATTTATAATGTGCATAGATAGATAAATTTATAGATAGATAAGCTTGAAACATAGAACGGGTCGAAGTGGCGATGTTTGGGGGAAGCCTATGTCCAGCAGTGAACTTTGTTCGGTTGAAATTATGAGGCTGATGATTGATAGACAGATAGGGTGAACAAAGAGTTTCAACCTCATACAACAAACGTTTCTAGTCCAATCTAAAACATTCGATCATTAGTTCAACAAATGAGCACGTATTGTAAAATATGGCGAATTTCAATTGTTTCGAGGATATTGTCTGTCGAAAATTCCATTTCGTATCTGATCATCAATTACCAGGTGTTCCAGCGTTCTGATTAATGAGGGCAATTTGTGTACAGCAACGGAATAGGGAATTATTTTTAGACAAGGGAATTTTAGTATTGTAAATATTGTTTTCGATTAGCCTTATTAAATTGTTAGGACCGTTTATTTATTGAAATAGATTAGTGTAAATTCCCTATTATTTCTGTTTAATTTAATTTTGAGTTCGCTTCTATTAGTAATTATTTACTCTTTGGAAGCAGTATTGTTACAATCCGTTAGAAACATATTTATCGCGATGTAGACAAGACGCACCAAATACGCACAAGTCTTCATATCTCCATTTCCTACAATGCTGATCAGATCTTCTGTACACGGTGTTTTCAAGACAAATTTTGGCTTTGCAAGTCATAAAATAAATCCGAAATGAAATTATCCGGATAAGAATCGGTGGTAACTCCGATTCTTTTCCGGATAATTTACTATTCCGGATATTTTTACTTAGCTTGCAGAGTAAGCAAGCCGAAGTGGCAGTGAGCTGGCCACGTCTCTCGAAGGACCGATGGCCGGTGGAGCAGACGAGTCCAGCATTGGAGACTGCGTATCGGCAAGCTTAGCGAGGCACGCCCCTCAGCTAGATGGACCGACGATCTAAAGAAAGTGGCTGGGACAGACTGGATGCGGAAGGCGGAGGACAGGGTGTTGTGGCACAACATGGCAGAGGTCTATGCCCAGCAGTGGACTGCGATAGGTTGAGTTGATTGAAGTCATCAGAGAGCTCACAAAATGAAAGACAATCAGTCTGGGTCGTTGTCGCCCGATACCGTACGGTGAAGAGGATTATACTACAATCCTGATAGTAATTAAGTTTTCGTTTGTCATTTGATATTAAACTACCTCTTCAAGTCAATCATTTTAAAGCTCCCTTGCTATGTTTCAATAGCAGATTCCGTGAATAATTGCATAGATACTTTGGTTATATTATAATGATAGTGTTTGTATAAAACTTTACTTCAGCTATGATCTACAGAGTTATTCGATGGACCACGGCTCTAATGATATCGTTACATCCGGGAATCGATATCCGGTCATATTAGGCGAGGTTTCCGCGTAACGACATGTCAAGTCGAATACCGGGAAGACATGATTGACACTCGAAAAATATATTTTGCAGACGCAGGAATGATTATTTCTCTGCTTAGAAATAAAACATTCTAATTCTTCCGAATCGACATCGGTAACAATGGTATTCTTATTAATTGTTATAATTTATTTAATGTCTTGATTCCTTTTAAATTTATTATATTAATATGTCGGTTTAAAGGCCCGATTAAATAACAGTAAGCCTTTGGAAAAAAGCTAAGATCACGAAAAGTGAATTATTAAATTTTAATTACCTACTAATTTTTCTATAAAGACGTCTAAAGAAAAATCTGCTACTGCTACTGTCTACTGCTCAACATACGCCTCTTAATAGACCGTCAAAATGAGTGATCATTGTAAAATGTAATTAGTAATACGCACAAATTTTACATTGTAATTTGCTACTTTGTAATTATAATACCACATTTGACGGACTTTCCTGTAAGCTAAAAAGACTTTACAGAAAATGAAATGTCCTCCACTACGCTGTAGTGAGTGTAAATATTTGCTCTAGTACTACACTAGATGGAAATGCTAATTTCCAAGTGTTAGCTTTTCTCTCGGCACTCTTGGTAATGGCGTGAAAAGTATTCTATATATTTTTCAACTTTCATTTGACATTTTACATCAGACTCTAATAAGTACGGGGATTATGGTTATTGGGGATTATGTCACAATCAGGAATACTGGTGAACGAAGTTTTTGGCACTAGCTGTCAAGCGAAGGAACTGAAAAGATGGAAGTATTGTGTGAACATCAAAAATATACTGATATGACGACTCAAATTTGAAAACTCATAGCATTTCAAACTAGCTTATGCCAGTGGCTTCGCCCGCGTGGAGGTCGGAAATTAACCCAAGAGATCGTATTACCGGGATGAAAAATATCCTATATGTTAATAAGGTTATAATCTATCTGTGTGCCAAATTTCATCCAAATCAGTTTAGCCGTTTTTTCGCGATTGAGTAACGAACATCCGAACATCTAAATATCCAAACATCTACATAACATAAAAATTTTCACATAATTATAATTTTATAAGTAGGATGCTCCAGTTATAGACAATCAATCAGAAAGGTGAAGCTAAGTTGCACATTCTAAAGCGTAGTAGGTCCCTATGAACAAGAACGGGCAAGAAATTCCACGGACACTCTTTTTAAATAACATATTGGGCTGGTAGAGATTCGTGAGAGCTGTGGAGGTGGCCCAGTGATATCGATGCCGTCTCCAAGCATTTTACTTTGTGTATTGAAGTTCATCACCTGTTCTCAATGCGATGAAGTAAAACATTGTGGGCTTGCGGACGGCGAGTAGTGGGTAGCTCACTGTCCGGTAAGGACCAAGCCCGGGTCGACGGCGCGTTGTGTTCCACGCGCGCCTCAAAGAGATGTCAGCAACAACTGATGGGGCCCACAAGGGCCGATGCCTGCCAGGGGTGCGAGTTGTTCGAAAGAGATATCGTCGCCCCTGGCACACAGGCAACTGAGGGAACATGGGTGGGTTTTAGTCAGTAAAAGTCTGACACGCCCTCCTGCTCCACCCAGAGCGGGAGAAGTTATTTAATGATTTCCCACCCAAAAAAAGAAAAAAAAAAGTAAAACATTGTGAGGGAACCGGTATGTCTTAGAACCGAAAATTTGAAGGGCATGTGAGATTCACCAACCCGCACTGGCCCGGCGTCGTAGATGATGGCCCACACTCTCGCACTGAAAGGAGGCCTGTGTCCCAGCAGTGGGAACAATGTAGACAGATGCATAGAAGAGTAAAGGTTATTATGCCAACCTTAAGTTATGAGGGATATAGGCAGGAAGGATAGTTACAATAAAGAAGAGATTAGCATGCCTTAATAGAATTCGTTTTGTGGTCACCTTACTTTCTTACGCTTATCATAATTGTAAAGGGAGGGTTGCTATAGTTGTCTTAGCACGGCCCCAACTTCAACCAATGCTATAAATCTTTGGCATTTGCGCTGACATTAACACAGACATAGGGTACTTTTACCCTAGCATAAGCAACTAATAATATGACAAAACGCCAAATAATGCGACGCTGCAAAAGATTTTAAGAAATCTTTGACATGAATCCTTAAATTTTCCGAAGACTGATGATCGATGAGCCAGCGATCAGTCACTGTTCTCTTAGCGTAATTTTATTAAGTGCCATTAGGAGATGCTTCGTTCTTAGTTGAGTCATCTCATTTATAAAATAGATAGTTGATCAGGCAGCGCTAACGGTTAGGCTTCATTTTTTAATTGTGACTATTTGTGCAAACAATATTTTTACAGAAATCATAAGGGTTGTGATTTTAACCGTTATCTTTATGTGTGGGTATGTAAGTATGTATGTTTATCTGTTCCCTCATAACTTCTAAACTCCTTATCATAATTTAACAAATAAGGAAGCGTCTTGATTGGGCGCTGATTATAGGCTATGTAACGTCAATAAAATGAATGTTACGCCCTCTAAAAGACACAAAGTGATGAACGAAAAACAATTATTTCAATGATGCGGTGTTGTTGACAAAAAGGCTATGAATAAACCTACACAAAACAGTTTGAAATCAAACGATCGTGTTATGAATACACTGATGGTACAACGCAACAGTCTAGATAGCAAAACAGTGTTTCTTCAGCAACAGACAGAACTGTTTTGTTTGGTTCTGCGCTTAGCTTAACTTTCTCTCTTAAACCTTTGCACAAGTAATTAAAAAAAAACTCTTTTATTGGGTACACCATTTTAATTCATCTTTTAAGTCTAGGTAACTAGATTTATAATTACCGAAGTTTAGATAATTTCTGCGACTTAAATCTGTGTCCATACATTTTGGTTGAATTGACGTCGATGTTCCGCCTATTGGAATATCGATGCTCGATTGCTTATTCAACCACAGTTTTGTTGTTTTTTTGCGTTTTTCATGGAGATGTAGTTTTGAAATTTCAATGGCATAATTACCACAGTACCTATTAGGTTGGGGAAAAAGTCTTTTCGCATTATAGTATGTATGAACTTGTAATAAAATCTCTTTGGCTATACTATTTGTATCTGGCTGGTTTTGGTATCATTGAAAGTTTAAATTTTAAAGAACATAATTCCAAATTCAAATTAGGAAAATGTGTGATTTTCATTTGTTTTTCGTACCGTCAAGATGAGTGAATCTAATGAAGAAATTCGATACATTTTAAAATTTTACTACAAAAAAGGTAAAAATGCAACGCAAGCCGCGAAAAAAATTTGCGATGTTTATGGACCTAGTGTAGTGTCTGTGAGAGTAGCACAAATTTATTTAAGCGTTTTCAATCCGGAAATTTTGATGTCAAAGATGCACGTCGCTCTGGTCGCCCTATTACGGATAAAATGGATGCCATTTTTGAAAAAGTGGAGCAAGATCGGCATACCAGTATTTACGACGTAGCTGAAGAACTGGAAATTGACCACAAAACAGTTTTGGCGCATTTGAAAAAAACTGGGTACACAAAAAAGCTCGACATTTGGGTACCTCACGAGCTCACTGAAAGAAACCTAATGAACCGTGTACTCATTTGTGATTCTTTATTACGACGTAATGAAACCGAACCATTTTTGAAGAAGCTGATAACTGGTGATGAAAACTGGATCACGTATGACAAGAACGTGCGAAAAAGGTCGTGGTCAAAGGCCGGTCAGGCTTCACAGACTGTGGCGAAACCCGGGTTAACTCGCAACAAGGTGATGCTGTGTGTGTGGTGGGATTGGAAGGGCATTATTCATTATGAGCTGTTACCACCAGGCAGGACCATCGATTCTGAACTCTACTGCGAACAACTGATGAGATTAAAGCAAGAAGTTGAGAGAAAGCGGCCGGAATTAATCAACAGAAGGGGTGTGGTTTTTCATCATGATAACGCTAGACCTCACACATCTTTAGCCACCCAACAAAAATTAAGAGAGTTTGGCTGGGAGGTGTTAATGCATCCGCCGTATAGTCCTGACCTTGCACCTTCAGATTTCCTCCTGTTTCAGTCTCTTCAGAATTCTTTAGGCAGTGTCAGGTTAACATCACGAGAGGACTGCCAAAACCACTTGTCGCGGTATTTTGACCAGAAGTCCCAAAATTTCTATAGCAATGGGATCATGTCCCTACCTACAAGATGGAAAAAAGTTATCGAACAAAATGGTACCTACATACTTTAATTAAATGTAAATAAACTTTATTAAAAAATGTTTTGAATTTTCTTAAAAAATGCGAAGAAACTTTTTCCCCAGCCTATTATAATCATAATACATTAGCTTCTGCAAACGACTTCGCCGCGTGAGATTTCTGTTTTAAATCATATGACACTCGGCAACACTTTAGCTTTACATCAGTGAACGAGTTTTCGAAATCGGACCACGAGTTTCCTAGATTATCCCTTACATACAAACTCTACCATTAAAATACTACCAGCAGTCATTGACCCCATTAAAACCTTGATTGATTTTTTTGCTTTATTATACTAAGATATCGACATCCATTTTTTTTTTGGGTGGGAAATCATCAAATGGCTTCTCCCGCTCAGGGTGGAGCAGGAGGGCGTGTCAGAATTTTACTGACTAAAACCCACCCGTGTTGTGCACCCTCAGTTGCTTGTGTGCCAGGGGCCACGGTATCTCTTTCGAACAACCCGCACGACTGGCAGGCATCGGCCCTTGCGGACCCCACCAATTGGTGCTGACATCTCTTTGAGGCGCGCATGGAACACAACGTGCCGTCGACCTAGCTTGGTCCTTACCGGGTAGCAAGCTACCCATTACTTGCCGTCCACAAGTCCGCGCCTGCGGTGGCCGGGAATCAGCCTGGGATTCCCGAAGCCCAGGGCGTCTCCTGCGGTGGTTAGGGCCGTGACGGCACATATACTATCTCTCCCTCACGTGCGCTGTCTCCGTCTTCGCGAGCATCACTGCTTCGTAGAAAGAGGTCATGGCTACCCATGCAGTCTCGCTTCATACCATGGCCTGGACTAGGGCAGGACGCGAGAGATAGCCGCCATCGATCACCTCCACGAGGACACGGCGGGCGGTGCTCCGCCACCGTACTTCCACTGTATGCTCCACCGTGTCCTCAGGGCGATCTACGCAGTATACCCTAAGGTTTAAGCAGGATCTTAATCTTTCTCATGTGTTATTCAGTACAACCTTTTGCCAGTTACGTTTAACGGTTTATGTTAGTACTATGGAATAGGACATGTAGCTCTAATAATAAATTTCTGATGGAGAAACCCAATAATATTTTGCCCGACCTGGGAATCAAACCTAGTACCCCAGTTTGACAGTGGCGACAACGTAAACGAAGCAAAAAAAAATTCTTAAGTTTTCCTTAAACCTCATTATAGAGATTCAGATGATGAGAACGGATGCTTTAAAAAAATATATAAAACAACATTTGTCAACTTTCTGTTTTAGAGGAAATGATAAAACTTTTCTCAGTGGAAGCATTTTGTCTCCTCTGGGAATGCAGAGTAAAAGACGTCTGCGTCACTCGTTTTGTGTTATGATTTTATGTGAGGAGAATTCTTAAGAGTTTTTATTTTCTGTGAGGTTGTAAGTAACTTTTTGGGGGCAACTGGTGAAGGTTTACAGGTGGTATAGCTGAACAAGTGAAGGAAGGAATGGAAATCAGGGAGTTTGGGCGTCAGGGAAATTAATTTGTAAGCAAATGGAAACCTTACGTCCATTAATACATTTGTCAAACGATGGCAGTAGTGATTCGTATATAGGTACGGACAGTTTCGGTTGGTAGTAAATTTTCTTAACGATTAATTTGCCCTGTTTAATTGAGGTCCTCCACAAACTTGCATGCAAGATGGAGTTTACAGTTGTAGTTCGTTGTCTAGTTGTATTTGACGATACGAGGTTACAACTGCGT
Source organism: Polymixis lichenea (assembly GCA_949091785.1). Classification (NCBI taxonomy): domain Eukaryota; kingdom Metazoa; phylum Arthropoda; class Insecta; order Lepidoptera; family Noctuidae; genus Polymixis; species Polymixis lichenea. Next base: position 4,680,806 of record OX420937.1, read on the forward strand.
ACTTCAATTTATTTGTAGGTATGGGAAAAGTCGAGGAATAAGTTGTTGGTACAAACCAAGCTTTAGAAGTAGGTAGGGTCAGGTCCCTATTATCGGGGTCTATTATTGAAATGCTCGTGTGCGTATAATTCGATTTTTGTGTCGGAAGAAACAAAATATTTAAAATATTTGAAGGATTGTTCTAGATCTCCTTGACAATTCGAATGTGATAAAGCCATTTCGTTGCCTGCCGATGCCGGTACAACGATAAGGTTGCCTTCGTTAAACAGCCTTTACAGTACCTATCGTTGTTTTTAGGAAACTTAAGAATTTGTCGAATATTTTGTAGGCACATTTTTCTATTGTGAACTTCACATTGTAGGTGTCTAACACTCGTTTTTAACTGACTTCAAAAAGAAGGAGGTTATCAATTCGAATGTTTATATATATATATTTTCGAATGTATGTTCGGGCATAACTCCATCATATATAGACGGATTTGCAAAATTATTTTTTTATTCGAAATGGTCCCACAAAAATGTCATATAGTTCTGATGATGCGTTTCAGAGACAAACAACGGAACTCCTCAAAAAATGACAGCAAACAAACCGCGATTGCTGGGATTGCATAAATATGCATTGTTTTGACCCCAAGGATGATGAAATTTCGAATTCTGTGGAGTAGGTACTGTAACTAAAAACTGAAAAAAAAATTCGGAAGGCGGTGACAAAAAATTAAAATGCATATCCAAAGTCACCGACTTCCGAAATTAAAGTTATTTTTCACTTTGTAGTGTTTTTTGGAAGTCGGTTGTTTTTTTTTTAGTTTTTTTAATGACGACACGACTGTGCTGCCCAAACAATTTATTCTCCCATGAATACCACACGCTTGAAATGAAAGAAGTGAATACAGACACTTTAAATTTATAGCGCAGTAAATCTTGTAAGAAATAAATGTTGCTCAAGCTAAACACTACGTTATACATGCAAAAGCGTGTAAATGCTTGAGAACGGTGACATAGGGAGACATTTATCACGTTGACTATGAAGCACGGGTGGTTGTACATTTAATTCTAAGGGTCATAGGTCTTCTCTGTTTATTGCCAGCATTTTTATTTTAAGCTTCATATTTTTAAATGGCGGTGTTTTTTACTCATCTATACTTATTATTTAATATTATAACGCTGAAGAGTTTGTTTGTTTGTTTGGTTGAACGCACTAATCTCAGGAACTGCTGGTTTGAACTGAAATATTCTTTTAGTCTTGGATAGGTCCATATATCGAGGAAGGCTATACGTTATATAACATCACGCTAAGACCCTTAGGAGCCGAGCAAACAGAAAAAAATCACGAATACGAAGTACTCGCACAGGCAGGCGATTCGAAGCGACGGAGTGGGTCGGGGGAGCAAGAAATTTGACGCGAACGAATTTGCGAGCAGAAGCTAGCACACACATAAACTCACGCCTACACCGTACGGACGTAGGACGAAACTACATAATGCCACCTGCTGCGATTCAGGCATACTCATTTAGCCTCGTTTACATTCATCATCTAGTCAAACACGCACCACGCCGGTTGCGAGTAGGTACTATGCACCTGCCGAAGCATAACTAGGGTAGGGTCTATCGAAGGGGGGCGCGAAAAGTCGCCAATTCGACGGCACGGTTGGCGCAGCGGTTAAGCGATTGACTTCTGCGCTGCGTGTCGCGGGTTCGATTCCCGCACGGAGCAAATATTGGTATGACCTACAAATAGTTGTTCCGGGTCTGGCTGTTTGTGTATGTGAGTTTAAATGTTTGTAAACGCACCCACAATACAGGAGTAATTCCTAGTGTGGGGCAACGTTTTAAAAGAAAAAAAAAAACAAAAAAAAATTAGTAATAAAAAAAATGCTTTAATAAACCATTTCACACTATTACCGAAGAGCTACTTGAATATATTGCGCAGTATGGGGATAAAAGCGTATTTCCAAATCTACCTATTTCTATTCAAATTCTGCTTAAGATTTCGGCATTGCAAGTTGTTAGCGATTTTTTAGCAAGTCGTAATTAATACCTTCGTTATTGAAGGCTATAATTGGTCAAGAAAGGTTATGCGACCTAGCTTTGCTCAGTGTAGAACCTGAAGATAATTTATGAAGGGGCGCAAATGTGATGTGTGCTCTAGGCGCCATTCTGGAGAAAATCAGCAATAAGGTCACCTATAAAATAAAAATAGCACATGTTTAGGTAAAGCGCCTGTCATGTAACGTTGGCAACCTAACATCGTTCAGAGGCAGTGCTGTGATGTGTGACTTACAACTGATAAAAACTTTTTCAAAAAAAAAAAAATAACAACCGACTTCCGAAAAAACACTACAAATTGAAATATAACTTTAATTTCGTAAGTCAGTGACTTTGGATATGTATTTAATTTTTTGTCACCGCCTTCCGGAATTGAAGTTATTTTTCACTTTGTAGTGTTTTTTTCGGAAGTCGGTTGTTATTTTGTTTGGAAAAAGATTTTACTTTCCACTTTTTAGTTATAGTACCTACCCCACTAATTTGAAATTTCATCATCCTTGGGGTCAAAACAATGCATATTTGTGCAATAGCAGCCATCGCGGTTGATTTACTGTTATTTTTTGAAGAGTTCCATTGTCTGTCTCCGAAACGCATTATCAGATCTATAAGAAATAGGACCACACGGGAAGCACCAGCTTTCAAATAAAAAAAGAATCATCAAAATCGGTTCACCCACTCGAAAGTTCTGAGGTAACAAACATAAAAAAAAACATACAGTACACTCTTCATTATGTACACCGTTCAAATATTTTTAACCTCCTAATATTATAAATATGAAAGTTTGTTACTCAATCACCCAAAACCGGCTAAACAGATTTGGAAGAAATTTGGCACATAGTTAGTTTTTTTAGCCTGGATTAACACACGGCACTTTTTATCCTAGTAGTATGTTCACGTGGGATGATTCACGACCTAAGCACAGGCGGAGCCATTGGCAAAAGCTAGTGGTTAAATAGATAAACGTAGAAATTTTACATAGAGTGAACAGAACGGACGGTCTTATCACTAAAAGCCTGTTGCTTGTTTCTTCCACTTCCATATTGTAAGAATAGAGGTCCAACACTAGCACGGCTTTTTTTTTTGTAACGGTTATGCAATTTGTTATAAAGGAATTTTATTGTGAGTGAGTTTTGCTTATTTTATTTGGACTTTTTTAAATGAAGATCCTAGTTGACAGATTTGTGCGTTAGAGTTGTATATGCATAATTTCTAGATAATCATTTAGCAAAAATATTAACATTACTATCCAGGTACTTCATCAGTTAGTAAAAATCATCATCTGCCTACCCTTTTTGTCAACTATTTTGGGGTTGGCTTCCAGTCTAACTAGATGCAGCTGAATACCAGTATTTTACATGGAGCGACTGCCTATCTGACCTCCACAACCCAGTTACTAGATAAGACGATAAACCTTGGTAAGACTGGTTGCCAGACTTTCGGGCTACTGACGACCTAAACGACTTTCAAAGATCCACAAACGACAGCTGGGACCGGGGCCCTCCGTGTCTCGGAAAGCACGTACGCACGCTCCGTCTCTCTGTCTTGGTATATACCGGGTGCGACGATTGAACTGTCCGTATGTGAAAATGAAATATTTCTGTTAGTTTTCAATATTTATTTATACACTTTTGCCATGTGAAAATAGAAACTTCAAAGTTTTACTATGACTTATTCCGAAGGAATAAAACCGCTTTTAGTCTTTATTACAAGCTGAAGTCTCTGAAAGAAACGCAGGCTGCTCGAACGACGTCGTCACTCATACAATTCCATTCACGCGTAAGAGTAACTTTGAGCGCTTCCACCGAAGTGTATTTTTTAGTACAGGCCCTGGTCTGTAAATCACCCCAAATGCAAAAGTCCAGCGGATTCAAGTCGAGCAATGACGACGGCCACATATCTCGGTTGATCAGCACTGGAACGTTTGCTTTCAACAAGTTTTGCGTTCCAATTGCTCTGTGCGACGGTGCCGAGTCTTGCTGAAAAGTCCAACGCTCAGAACCGAATGTGTTGCGTGACCACGGTATCAGCCCTGGTAGCAAGACTTTGTCTCGATAGATTTGTTGGTTTATTTTGACTTGGTTGCGCCCCAATGGAAGAAAAACCTTTGGAGAACGGCCTTTTTCAGACACGGCCGCCCAGACCATGATTTGGTCGGCTCCTTGGCGTTGAGTGACTTTAAATTCATCTGAATGTTCGCTGACACGTCCCTTCAATCAAACACGGTCATTTTTTTTGTTTAAAAACTGTTCAACGCAAAAAGTTTTCTCATCTGAAAACATCGAATTGGGAAGCTCGCCAGAGTCGAGCAAGCGAATCAGCTCTTTCGATCGATCCAACCGTTTGCGACGCTGTAAAGCAGTGAGTTCCTGGGAAAGGTTTTTTTTAAATTGTTTGACTTTAAGCTTTTCCTTCAATATGCGACGAACGCTGCGATCGCTCACCTTGAGATCCTGCGCGAGCTGGTTTGCTGAGCGCGCTGGATTTTTGTCTAATCGACGACGCACCTTTTCGACAACTGCTGACGCCGTTGCAGTACAGCGTCTTCCGCCACCGTAGCGTTTCTTAACGCTACCAGTCTCATTATAACGTTGAATAGTGCGATGCACTAATTTCTCGTTCAATTGAAGATTTGGCAGCGCTCGACGTATTTCGATATTCGATTTTCCCTCCAAATGAAGAGCAATCACTGAATTTTGTTTTAAATCCATTGTTCTAAATTCGAATGTGTTTCTCTCAAAACATAATCATTTCAAATGATAATAGAAAACATGTCAAAGACCATCATTTGAAATTTTGGCGGCGTTCGGTTCAGTGGTTCGAATTTTAAAACAGTTAGAGTGAGACGGACAGTTCAAGCGCCGCACCCGGTAAAGATGATCTCTCATCCACGGACCAATCGCGGCAAGCGTAGCTTATCCTGGTTCATGGACCCGTGCGGTTGTTATTTATTAAAATTATTAACATTATTATCCAGGTACTTCATCAAACAACACATTCCAATCGCATTCCCGCATACCATTATGTAATTTGTTTACCTCCAAAATTCCTGCTCTGTCAGTAAAATGATACTCGAACCAATATTTACAAATAAAATAGGTAAATAATCCACTTCATGCAAAATCACGAATAATCCGCTTTGATGTACCTAAAGGCTGGAAGAGTAAATAATGAGGTTTTTCCATGTTGAAATATTGGAGGGTAGACTGAAGGGATGAAACGAATAAAACGGATGATCTCGCTGTTTGCTTAATAGATCAATTTTGATAACTCGTTTTGTGAAGTTTGGTTTGGGTACATAACTTTAGTTTTCGGTTGTGGTTAGGCATAGTTTAGTGACCCTATTTTATAGATTTTTGGGGTACAGAACCTTTTTTAAAGGCAATAGCCAAGCTGAGTGAGGAGGGGCCTGTAGCTAAGTAATAACTCAGGTCAGCTACGCTTGCCGCGGTTGGTGCGCGGATGGGTAGACATCTTTACATGGCAAGGGCTTTGGACCGTGCCTTGGAAACCGCGTTAAGCTGTTGGTCTCGGCTGTCATTCGCGGATCTTTGACAGGCGTTACAGGTCGTCAGTAGCCCGAAATTCTGATGATTAACCAAATGAGTTGTGAAAGTTAGATACGCAGTCGTACTTTGTACTTTAGGGGCTGGTGTTCAGGTGCATTCGGTTGGACTGGAAGCCAACCCCAACATAGTTGGGAAAAGGCTAGGCATATGATGGTGGGTAAGCTGAGAATCTCTAATAACGGTACAGGCTTGTATTCTATATGTCACCGTAACATTATGAACATCGTCAATTTATAATCTATCTAGAGAGATTGCAAACTGTCGATAAATTGTGAACTGCAAAAACCATTTACAATTTAACGCACTATTTTTCGATAGTTTATAATCTGTCCGTCAAATTGTGAACTAGTATCAAGACGGATAGTACCTTGCGCTATTACTAAATAACCAAGTAACTGACACTAACTTGGAAGTAGCGCTCGCCGGCTGCTGCCCCGGCACCGCTCGCTTCGGTCGCTCGGCTCGCGCGCGGTTGCTCACAAAAACCTAACCTATTAGGTCGGTATGCAGTGTACTGCAGTTCAAAATTTATCGACAGTTTATAATCTCGCGAGATAGGTTATAAACTAACGGTGTTTACGATCTTACGGTTTTTTTTTTGGTTGGGAAATCATCAAATAACTTCTACCGCTCTGGGCGGAGCGGGAGGGCGTGTCAGACTTTTACTGACTAAAACCCACCCGTGTTCCCTCAGTTGCCTGTGTGCCAGGGGCGGCGGTATCTCTTTCGAACAACCCGCAGGCAGGCATCGGCCCTTGCAGGCCCCATCAGTTGCTGATGAAATCTCTTTGAGGCGCGCGTGGAACACAACGCGCCGTCGACCCGGGCTTGGTCCTTACCGGACAGCGAGCTACCCATTACTCGCCGTCCGCAAGCCCGTGCCTACGGTGGCCGGGAATCAGCCTGGGATTCCCGATGCCCAGGGCGTCTCCTGCGAAGGCCACGGTTGTGATGGCGCATGTACTGCATCTCCCTCACGTGCGACGCCTCCCTCTTTGCGAGCATAACTGCTTCGCTGAAGGAGGCGACTGCTAGCCATGCACTTTCGCTCCGTACCATGGCCTGGACCAGGGTCGGACGCGAGAGATCGCCGCCGCCGATCACCTCCACGAGGACACGGCGGTGCTCCGCCCAAGCCGGGCAGACCTCCACCGTATGCTCCACCGTGTCCTCAGGGCGATCTTCGCAATGGAAACACCCGGATGTTTCCTCCCGCCCTATCCGAAACAGGAACCTCCAGAAACAACCGTGTCCGGTGAGGACCTGTGTCAGGTGGAAGGTGAGGACGCCATGCCGCCTCTCAAACCACTCCTCAAAGAGGGGACTTACCGCCGCAATAGTGGCGTGCCCAACAATCTTACGGTGATATATACATTACAACCTGCATTTTTTAGGCACAACATACTAATAACCCGTCAAGTCTGTATGCTTATCAAACCAAATCTATGTAATTGCTGACAAAATTAATCATTTTTATAAGTCCAATTATTCTATCAGAAAAATCATCAGAAAAAATCATAATGGCTTCTTTATTTAATTATAAAAGAAAATACTTTTTGCTTAGTAGCGCGTCTTGCCAAAATTTATGAGCATCCCTGGCAGTTCGCGCCCAGCTGTCGAGAGATAACACTTTTATGAATATCTGAATAGCTACGCCAAGTAGTTTCAAGGTTACTGACGCATTCGTCGGGTTCTGTAGAATAATAAACTACTCCACCAGGAGTTTCGTATCGCTGGAGTTAATTTTTAGGGCTCTCTTCATAATGAATTGACTCGCACTGGTCGCGTAGTAGATTCTTGAACATTCTCGATTTGATACAATGTTCTATAATTTGTTAGCTTTTCGAGGCCAAAACCGGAAAAATGTTGATAATTCGTTTAATAGAAAAGTAAGATTGATAAATTATTGCTAGCTACTTATCTGGCTAATATAATAAATAATGGAAATAAAAATAAAAACAAAAATCTTTTATTTACGGTAATAAGGGTGTACTACATAATATTAAGTAACTGTTTAACTTAAAAAATATTTCAAAACCTGTAGACAGTACATACTACCTACTAATTTAAAAATTAAAAGGTTATAAGTTTCAGCCTTTAAAAAAAACCTGAATTAGCATTCCAAATATGATTGTAATATGCCCAAAATGGTCATGCCCAAAATGGTAATGCCCAAATGCCAGCTTACCAATACTTTCTTTCCTTAGTTAGCCTATTCAACCTATAATATTCCCACTACTGGGATACAGGCGCCTTCTCTGTTAGAAGGAGTGGGCCATAATTCAACACAAGAGCCCTGTGCGGGCTGGTGGATGTTACATGTCTTCGAATTTTTACCCGACGGCGCCAGAAGGAGGGTAATGTTTTTCGTATGTATGTATGAATGTTTATTGCTTTGGCACGCTCTGTAGCCTCTTGATCGATTTTTGCTTCAGAGGTGCCGTTAGATTTGTCTTAATTGTGAGAGTGATACTGGGTATACCAAAACTGAAAAAAAAGTGGGCTTATTGTGTCCTCAAAAAAATTTTGTTTTCTCAAAATTTATTGAGCGGGGTATCAAAATAAAGAGTTTCATAAATAGGTCTCATTAACGTCAAAAATAATTATGTGTTTTTTATTTACAAAATAAAAAAAAACCTGGCTGCCTAAAAAGCGTACGTTAATTTAAAAAGATGGAAACAAGAAACTTGTTTGAAAAGGATGACTATTAGACGCAATTTTTAACTAAAGTTCACTTTTTAGGCAGGCAGGTTTTTTGATTTTGTAAATGATTTTTCTGATTCTACGATATGTAGGTTTCCTCACAATGTTCCTTCACCGTTTTTTAATACAGCGGTGGTGAAATAAAAATCACAAAGTAAACAGTCTGCCTGAGTTCGAGCTCAAGATACTACTAGGCCACCACTGCTCCTTCTATTATTTGCTCTCGTTTACTGATTCAATCTTTTACCAGAAAGCCATTTAAAACTTCATCATTATCCTTCATAACTAGTCCTACGTACAATAGCTCCAGCTGACGGTTATGTCAGGGTCCACTTTGGACGTAAAAAGCCAAGCACGCCTACGTGACTCGAAACCTAAATTTATAGTGGTCCTAGAACAGTCGACCGCAATTCGGTGGGAACAATCTGACCTTTAGCTGGCTTAGCGTAGTACGGAGCTTCAATAGAATTAGAGGGCAACTTAGAATGGTTTTGTTACTGATGGGATGCGGTCTACTGTACCTATGTTCGTGACATATCTAGTATGGTTGATGACCCCAATTTAGTTTCATGCTTACATTATTCTGATGAGTTTAAATTATTATTATGACTAGGGATTGACTTATCTTGATTTGAGGCGTCCTTAAGTGGTCTGTACAAGGAACTTAGTGATGGGGTAGTTATAAAGTTACGATTTATGTCTTGAAATTAAATTATAATTAACGAGCTTTTGCCCGCGGCTTCGCTCGCTTTAATTACCTTTAAATAAAAGGCTGAAGAGCAAAAGGGAAAATATCTTTTGACAATCGTTTTTGGCCACGTGCTGAGCACTGGTTAATACCAGCTTTAAATTAATTCAACAAGGGGTAAGCCTTAATTTAATTATTAATCCCCCTGGCTTTGTAAAGAATTAACAACAATTTTGGCCTCTTTAATACAAGAATCATACAGTTATAAAATTGCAGCAGTTTGTAAAATAATCGTTGCAAAAACACAAAGTATTAAACTTGATCCTTTTTAACGCTCTAAATCTTTAATTACCAACTCCCGAAGGAAAGAACCGTCTTCACAATAAGACAATGAAATAAAAAAAAATGAATTAAATTTTACTCAACAAGACAATAGAATTGTCTACTATCGACAGCTTTAGAGAATCCGAAATGAGGGAATAGGACAAAATGAAAATTTCCTTCAGGTGTAGGGGCCGATATTAAAATTCATTCATTGCCGCTTTGAGCGAACCGACCTGAATTTCAAAATGAGATTCACCCGACAGCTTACCTACGTGAAATCCGGTTACTTTCACCAATTTAAAATTGTAAAACAGAGGCGTAGGGTTTTAAAATATGTAAATTTTTCGGGTTTAACATGTTTTTAATTAACAGATGTCTGCATTTTAGGTCTCTATGCTTTATAGAAGTTGTGTATTTACTTCTAATCGGCCAGCACCCTACTTGCGTATCACACGTCGATCACAATCTGAATAATTTTGAAGGATATTGCTAAAACACTGCTGCATATGTTTGAAAAACTTGTCTGCTCAACAACGTAAAAACGCAATGAATGTCGTTGAACTGTCAAAATGAAAACCATTCCTACTAGTAGTATGTAACGCAATTAGAGGGACTTGTGGCCAAGGAATATAAGCCGCACGGAGCGATCGATCAGGTTAAGCTGCGCTTGCCGCGGTTGGTCCGTAGATGGATACGACCATATTTACATACCAAGACCCCTCCGTGCCTCGGAAAGCACGTTAAGGCGTTGGTCCCGGCTGTTATTTGTGGATCTTTGACAGTCGTTACGGGTCGTCAGAAGCCCGAAAGTCTGACAACCAGTCTTACCAAGGGGTATCGTATTACACAGCTACTAGGTTGTGGAGGTCAGATAGGCAGTCGCTACATGTAAAATACTGGTATTCAGCTGCATCCGATTAGACTGGAAACCGAGCCGAACATAGCTAGGAAAAGGCTAGGCAGATTATGATAATTGCTAAAATATTGCTTCATATGTTCAAAAACTTGTGTTGCGTAAAAAACGCAAAGAATGTTGCTGAACTGATAAAATGAAAACCATTAGTACAGTTAGTGTGATACATAACTACCCCACTGATGTGGGAACGTGGATGAACCAAAAAAGTGATGTAAGAACTACTCACATGGGAAAAAGACGAGAATATGTATGTAAACTCCGTCATCATCATCATCATTTCAGCCGATAGGCGTCCACTGCAGGACATACGCCGAATCAACAAAAAAAAAAACAAAAAAAATTAAATGGGGGCGTTTGCCATAATCGCCACGCTTGGTAGGCGGGTTGGTGATCGCAGTATGGTGGTAAAAAGTGGCTTGAGAGGCGGCACGGCGTCCTCATCTTCCACTTGACGCAGGTCTCACCGGACACGGCTGTTTCCGGAGGTTCCTGTTTCACATAAGGCGGAAGGAAACGCCAGGGTGTTTCCACTGCGATGAGCGCCCTGAAGACACGATGGAGCATACGGTGGAGGTCTGCTCGGCTTGGGTGGAGCACCGCCGTGTCCTCGTGGAGGCGATTAGCGGTGGCGATCTCTCGCGTCCGGCCCTGGTCCAGGCCATGGTACGGAACGAGAGTGTATGGGTAGCCGTCACCTCCTTCTGCGAAGCAGTCATGCTCACGAAGAGGTAGACGGCGCACGTGAGGGAGAGGCAGTACGCTCTCACGGCCTTAGTCGTCGCAGAAGACGCCCTGGGTGTCGGGAATTCCAGGCTGATTCCCGGCCAGAGTAGGTGCGGGCAGACGGCGGCTTGCGGACGGCGAGTAATGGGTAGCTCGTAGTCCAGTAAGGACCAAGCACGGGTCGATGGCGCGTTATGTTCCACGCACGCCTCAAAGAGATGTCAGCACCAACTCATGGGGCCCGGAAGGGCAGATGCCTGCCAGGGGTGTGGGTTGTTCGAAAGCGATACCGCGGCCCCTGGCACACAGGCAACTGAGGAACACGGGTAGGTTTTAGTCAGTAAAAGTCTGACACGCCCTCCTACTCCACCCAGAGTGGGAGAAGTTATTTGATGATATCCCACCCAAAAAAAAAGTAGTCTTTCGTACGTGAAAAACAATAACGTTCAGATACATTTATAATGTTACTAGTAACTCAATGGCCGTACAGTTTTCAGAGCTGAACCACGGACCACCCCTCTCATTCATCTAAAAGATAATTAAGCTACTAAAATATTACCCACTTGAGGATTAAAAGAAAAAAGAATTATCTTTTGGGACAGCTTTATATCTTTCGTCAGTCCCTTTTGACTAATGTTCGAGGTCATAAATTATTTTGATAGAATTTTTACCTTTTGGTAGTCTTACAACCTTTTTTGGTACCTTCAAAAGCAGAAGATAGCCTTTTAGGTTCGTTATCTTTAGTTCTAACTGACTGTGGATCTACATCGTTCCAAAAGAAACCCAAGAGAATATTTTCCTTTTAGGCAGAATCTACTTTAGGTCATCATAAACTGCTAAGCTTTTTTTAACTATGTTGGGATCGGCTTTCAATCTAACTGGATGCTGTTGAATACCAATATATTACACAGAAGGACTGGCTATCTGACCTCTACAACCAGAAACACCCAGATACTGGCTCATACGATACCCCTTGGTAAGACTGGTTGTAAAACTTTCGGGCGTTTGACGATTACAGCGGGGACCAACAGCTTAACGTGCTCTCCGAAGCACGGAGCGGTGTTGGTATCTAAAGATGGTCACCCATCCACGATCCAACCGCAGCAAGCGTAGCTTAACTAGACTCTAATCTACGTTATGTACATTATTTTATTAAGTTCAACTAAACCTTTTGAAGCAATATACATCTAGAATGGGTAGTACGATACTCGCACCATTATGTTGTCGAGCGCAGTTCTGCGAACGACACTCGACTTTTCACTGCCTTTGACTTTAAATTCATTCATTTGAAAAGCAAAAACAGATAGAAAACCAAAGCAAAATATCCGCGCGGTGTTTGCATTTGCAACTCTTTTATATTTTCCAAATTACGTGCAGAATCCTAAGTCGAAATAGCAAGCACATACTTATAGAATTCCTAGAATGTAATGTTTTTCAATTTAAAGCACCTTAAAAAACATAACATTACACAGAATGAAATTAAATTTGATAAATGAACTGTTTTTTTCCATTAATTAAATTATATTTTATTCGAAAATATCCATCGGTTTGTTACTTTGAACTTGAAGTTTGAAACTTCAAGTTTATCCGACGACCCTGGTCACTTATGTCTTTTGGTGACATTTTCTGCTTTCCATATATATACACAGGCAAATTAGGCAAACTAACGCCGTTCAAATTCTAGGTCCATCGTTCAGTTTTCGGCTTGGGGAAATAAATTTTAATAAGATTTTTCTTTTTGTATTGAGAATTCATTTGCTTCGTTTGCGCGAGGTCACGCACACGCCTAGGTGTACTTTGTCCTAAAACGCTAAAATCAGGCAAAATGGTTTTGTATTTTTGTTAAGATTTGAGAATTCTAGGGCCAGGTGTGTAAAATGGTGTCTGGTGGAGAACAGTCTCGGTCCATGTTGTTATATCGTTTATAACACATTTGCTCGTAAAGGGTCTCTTATTACACCAATTTCAATATCGTAATGTATGTCATTACGCACTTGTGCGATAATGTAATGTAAAACGCACGGTTTATCAAGATGCTCCCTCTAAAACGAACGGTACTTTTTTAAATCTAAGCAAAGAGTTATTTTGTCAGAAAAGTGGTCAACATTTTATGAATAAAATTAACTTTGAGAGATAAAATAAAAAAATAAAAACATTTAATTCTTTAATTTAATTAGTTTTGACAATAAATTACAACCATTTATCTGTAACAAAAACAAAAAAATATTAATTTACTTTATTAGTTATACTGGCTGTTTTTGTGCCTTTGCCTTAAAAAAAAGCGCTGATGCGCACGCATCGGGTCAGAGCCCATTCGTCCCCTAAGATTCGCATCCTGTGCCCACTCGTCCCCTGGAACTTTTGAGGGGCCCATTCGTCCCCTGAAGAATATTTATTTTTATTCATTCTGCTAATATAAGTACATGTATATGTGTATACTGCAGCTTGGTAGTCCTGGTACAGTCGCGCAGAAAAGGCTAAAATAAAAAATATAGTAATTCGGTAGATATCATGTTTATTTCAAATAAGATTAACACATACAAAATCACAATGTCCTAGAAACTAACAAAATACAACTCTTTTACAAAAATCAGCCTCGATTGACCATCATATAAGTCAACATTAAATATAAAATATGCAAAAAAAATAGAACACATATCAACAGTAAATAATCACTTCTTATTTTTTTGTATATTTACCAACTACATACATGCAAAATCTTAATAACTTAAATCTAAAAAATTATAACAGTACAAAAAAAAATACTAAAATCACAGTAATTATTGAAGACTAGATAAATCAACATATATTTTTTTTGTAAATTAACCAACGACATGCAAAATCGTAAAAACTTAAATCTAATAAATTGTAACTAGAAGTACCTACATAAAAATTGGCTAAAATCACCGTATTTTTTGTATATTTACCAACTACATGCAAAATCATAATAACTTAAATCTAACAAACTATAACTACAATAACAAAAAATGACTAAAATCACAATAATTATTGAAAACTAGATAAATCAACATAATTTTTTTTTGTATATTAACCAACTACATGCAAAATCAAAATCGTAATAACTTAAATCTAATAAATTGTAACTAGAAGTACCTACATAAAAATGAGCTAAAATCACCGTATTTTTTGTATATTTACCAACTACATGCAAAATCATAATAACTTAAATCTAACAAACTATACAATAACAAAAAATGACTAAAATCACAATAATCAGTAGGCTTGGATTTGCAACTTTAAGTAAACTAAATGTAGTAACACATTCCTGGAATAGATACGCCGAAGTTGTCTAGTACTGGTGTTAGCCAATCAGGTGCAAGTCCTTTCATCGAGCGTCTATTGTTTTGGGCTACGTCTTTGTTATTTGCTCGCGCGCAGATACTCTGGCTAAGATTACCCCTCCCGCTTCGGCATTCCACACCCCGCGCACATCTGGAGAGTACTTACCAATTTTAAACACCTTATCTATTATTTGTAACCCGTTTTTTTAACAAGCCATTCGTAGTGAGACAATTTTACATCGTAAGCCTATCGACAGGTTATATTATTATCATGACAGATTATCATTCATCATAGCTCTTTTTTCAATGATCTGTTATGATTTATTAAATTAATTCCGTTAATAAACTGTTCACAAGTGTACTATGTTAACCGTTTCTTATGTAAAATATAGCTAATTTTATCTCAGGGGACCAATAGGCACCTGAATAGGTGCCGAATCTTTAACTTATATTGTATATATATTAGAGGGGACGAATGGGTACCTTAAAAATAATATTTTTTATTAAAATATTAATTGGTCCCCTACCAGGAGACCAATGGCCACCTATATAGGGGCCGAATCTACAACTTTTATGCTGGGGGACGAATTTTAGGGGACGAATGGGCTCTGACCCCACGCATCGCTAATTTGTGAACAAGTAATAATCATGTTTACAAATTGTTCAAATTTTTCTAACTGCTTTAACAAGTGATTAATGATTTACTCGTTTAAGAAAGTCCGACTTTTATTTATTTCCTCGCAAATATGTTATAAAACGTCGTATGACATACGTGCGCTTTGAAAATTACAGCCTCTGCTTTCTTGTAGCCCTCGCCAACGGCTCGGGCTAGCAATATCGCCTCGGCTGTATATTTCAACTTACCGCACTTATATCATAATGTACTAATATACTACAGTATTATTCAACAGAGATGTGTAGTAAAATTGTTGTCGAGAGCACCTGTGGTAATCAATACCCATCTTGCGCACTGGTGGCCCAGTGGTAACAGCCGTGACTTACAAGTCGTAGGTTCGAACCCAAGCAGGTCTTTTATTATGTGCAAATTATTTCATCACCACTAGTCTCAAAACGGTGAAGGAAAACATCGTGAGAAAACCGGCATGTACTAGAACCAAAAATTCGTCAAATGTCACATTCGCCAATCCACACTGAGCCCACGTGGTGGATAGTAACTTGACTCACAAAGACGTCTGTGACCCAACAGTGGGAATATTATAGGCTGATTACGCTGATTATGACTTTTGGGTCTCAATTTGCCAAAAAACCGCCAGCCAACCCAACTTCAACCATTACCCACAAACTCCTCTATTACATTAGACCACGGCCTCAAGTCTGCTATTACAATAGTGTCAGAATGGTCAATCATTGATTTCATAATTGTTGATTTTGACAAGTTTGGTAATCTACTAATATAATGGCGTCATTATGAGTTTCCAATGGTCAGCCATTGAAAGAAATGGCATTTATTGGTAATCTAGTACATAACGACAAATGAATGACTGAGTTAGGCGGTAATCTGCCAAAATGTTTACACTAATAAACTAATAAATAATATATAAATGAAATCGGACATGAATATTTATGTTCAAATTTAGTAGTGATTTTTGGAAAATCATTTCTACTAACTGGTTTTATAATAATGGCAATACAACAGTGCCATCATAACACAATTCTATTACGAGACCATTGACCGACCAATGATCGACCATTGTGAATTTAGCAGATTACAAACTTTTAGCAAAATGACAATGGGATCGTGTTGGAATGACGAATTTATAAAAATAGCAGACTTGGCCCCTGTCTCCTCTTCCCTCTATCAATCCGTGTTGCTAGAATTTCGGAACAAATGTAAGGAACAATTCCGCTACACCAATCACCTATGTAAAGGTATCAGTGTCAAAACGTGTCAGACTCACTGGTGCAGACATTCAGATAGGCTGCAGTAAAGTAAACATTTGCCTTCGTAGGCACAGCGCCATTCCAAGATTAGATGTCACTCACATCGGTAGGTGGAGGAGTTAGGGAAGGTCAGATAGCGAGCGGTTAGCGGGAAAAGAAAGATACTTATATAAACTACATATTTTCACTCAGAACATTTTTACACATTAACGTTTTTTAAGGCTCTTACCTCCTAAGGATAAAACGGAACCCTTATAAGATCACTTCGTTTTATGTCCGTCCATCCGTCTGTATGTCTGTAAATCTGTCAAGAAAGCATGCAGGTAAGGTTAAATTAATATCAAATACGCATGTCTACGGTCCCTTGAAACTCTAAAAAATCAAGCTTCTACAAACTACGTCAACGAAAAATACGACCATTTATGCGCCATATTTCGACAGTCGCAAATTAATCAAAACCTATACGAAACTTCCCGTTGACCTAGAATCATGATTGGCAAGAAGCAAGGTCTCACAAGTAAATGAAGAAGTCGAAAATTCGTTAATTTGTAGTTTTCACGTAAACAAATATATTTTTTGCAAATAAACATTTACATTTGCAGTTACAGAATTGACCTTGACGTACATCGATGTGTTTGAAAACATGGTTTTCCAACACAATGTTAAGTTTTTTTTTGGGATAGAAAAAACTACGAAATTCTTCACTGGGCGTGGTCTGACACGCACTCGGTGGATATTTTAATTAAACACTTCTTGCAAAAGTGCTGTTTATTTTGACACTGATAACAGGTCTACATTCACTCTTGTCTTCTTTTGTTCTACTCCAGTCATTCTTTTTAATTACGGTCCGATTGTTAGCCACAATGTGGTATCACCCAAATCGAAAAATGTTTTCTATTTTTAATTTAATTGCGCTGTACAGAATACAGTAGAATTACCAATATCTATCTATATAAATACAAATACACATTGCTTTTATCGTGACCTAGCTTTACAAACGGTGCATGTAAGTGAATACGACGGAACAATCCGTTGAATATTGATTTGCACCTTGGGAGTGGATACTTCACCTGACTTCACCGTTCTTTATTTATACAAAATTCTAGGAGTTCTTGGTATATTGCCTGTGGTTTTTCATCAAAAAGCTTGGCATGGCTTTTAATAGGAAAGGAAAGACCAACAACATCTCACTTTAGAATGTATGTAAGTTAATATGTGAGCACCATGATCTATCATATATAATTATTTAATCTGTCATTGCGTCAATTTTAATTGTTATCACCTCTTGTAGTATGGTAATTTTATTCTACAAGCTTCATTTTCATAAATAGTGAGATATTGTAAAACATTTTAAAAGAGCAACGGTGGAGATTCTTGTTCTTTTTCTCCATACAAACTACCTTTAGGAAGGGGCGACTAGAATCAATTGTATGTCGTTCAAAAGTGCCTTTTACGTGACTATGCTTACTTCCCTACTACATAATATTATAAATGCGAAAGTAACTCTGTCTGTCTGTATCTTACGCTTTCACACCTAAACCGCTGAACCGATCGTCATGAAATTTGGCAGAGATATAGCTTGGGATATGGAGAAGGACATCGGCTTTTTTTACGCGATAGCCGATATCCACGCGGGCTGAGCACGGGCAAAAGCTAGTTTAAAATAAATGCTTTGACTTAGACATTATTTTACCGTCTAAACCAGACAGACAGTCTTGAAATAAATTTGACCAATATGATAGAAATCAGATCGACATATTTTATTTAACCTACCTACATAAAAATAACGCTCACATGCTTGGGGTCATATAAACTACGGTAAATGTTTCAATTCTTAAGGGACTTGTGTTGTTATGCAATTTTTTGTCAAGTAGTCATACGAAAACAAAGAGCCATTAAAGCACTTTACTTACATACATAGTCAGCCTATACCTAATATTCTCAATGCTGGGACACAAGCCTCCTGTCGAAGAGAGGCGGTGGGCCGTTACCCACCACTCGGGCTCAGTGCCGGTTGGTAGCAGCACTTTAAGATTGAGGGTCCACGCAACGAATCACCATCATCTTCAGTTCAGCCGATAGACGTCCGAAGCGGGAAATAGGCCTCTCACAAAAAAAATGGGGGTGTTTGCCATAATCGCCACGATGGCAGGCGGGTTGGCGATCGCAATATGGTGGTAAAATGCTTAGAGAACGCTGCTGACCATTCTCTAGTAAGTCCCTTAGTCGACTTCTACGATACCCACGGGAAGAAATGATAGTATCTAATAACCGATCATCTGGTGAGGTTTAACCAGTCAACCATGCTAGCGCGGGAGAAGCAGTACATGCGCCCTCACGGCCGTAGCCTTCGCAGGAGACGACCTGGGCGTCAGGAATCCCAGGTTGATTCCCGGCCACCGTAGGCGCGGGCTTGCGGACGGCGAGTAATGGGTAGGTCGCTATCCGGTAAGGACCAAGCCCGGGTCGACGGCGCGTTGTGTTCCACGCGAAGAGATGTCAGCAAAAACTGATGGGGCCCGCAAGGGCCGATGCCTGCCAGGGGTGCGCGTTGTTCGAAAGAGATACCGCGGCCCCTGGCACACAGGCAACTCAGGGAACACGGGTGGTTTTAGTCAGGAAAAGTCTGACATGTTCTCCTGCTCCACCCAGAGCGGGAGAAGTCATTTGATGATATCCCCCCCCCCCAAAAAAAAACCATGCTAGCGCTACCAACCTGCTGACTCCCTTACCTTTTAACTACGATGAAAGAAAAACCTCATCCTCAAAATAGCGTCAAGATCCCTCCACGTAGCATCATTATGCTTATGCATTCAGGTCATAAAAGCCATTAACTACCCCGTAACGAGCAGTCATTACGCTATACCTATTAGAAGTTTTACAGTTAATTAGTGTGTAAAGCAGTGTCATAGTGACGTAGATGGTACACCTGCAGTATGCTGAAACGCTCGGGTAATTAATTTATGTCGGTAATGGGTTTGGAAGGTTTCAAAAGGTGCGAACAGGTGAGCGCGAGATCATGTGACCTCTGAGGTATTGGCGTGACCTTACTGATTGCTCTTATTTTCCAACTTAGTTTACATAATGAGCCTTTAATATTCCCACTGCTAGAATACAGGCCTCCACTTGAAGAGAGGGAGTGGGCCATATTCCACCACGTTGGCCCAGTATGGGTTGGTAGATGTAACATGTCTTCGAATTCATGTCTAGGGCATGCCAGTTTACTTACGATGTTTTCCTTCACCGTTTTGGGCTTGAATTTGGTGAACATGATTCATGTCTAGAATAGAATAGAATAGAAAGCATTTATTCGACACACAATGTAGCTACATATACTTGTCTATATAGGATAAGTTTTTATCCAGTGCGCAAATTGTAACCATGAATTCAGCATACAATTCTTCTATTGTACAAACTCTACGCTGGGGGGTCTCCCCGGCGTAGAAATTTTTCGTAGGTTATTAAAAAAAATCAGTTGTTTCATAGAAAAGTGCAATAGTTACCTACGCGGTCAAAATGTATGGAACAGCTAATTTTTTTTTGTATAATCGACGAAAAATTTATACGCTGGGGTACTAGAATGATATGCTGAATTCATGGTTACAGTTTGCGCACTGGATAAAAACTTATCCTGTATGCTGTATGAAAGAAATTATATTTTATGTTACAATTATTTTTGAACAACAGCCTTTCTACTGTTTGGCATTTCAGTGTTTGACGTTTGTATGCTGGTAGAATTATAAAGTTGCCTAGACGAGATAAGTTTCTTTGTTAAGTTTGCAACATAAAGACACTGCACCTGTTGCTTCTGATTCTATAATACTATTCATTATACATGCCAATCTATTTAAAGTTCTTTGGTAATGCGCGCTTTAAAAAATTATAACGTGACTTTATTATCGTAGTCCACGTCACGATATCATAATAACACAGGGAAGAAAAATGTATGGAAATATATGAAGACTCTTTTAAAAATCACGTTAGAAATGATAAAAGCGGAGGTACAATATTGGGGCAGGTAAAGCCTCAGTACAATGCGTTTGCAGCTTCATTGATCACTTCCAGCACATAATGCTTTGAGGCCTTTCTTGAGGGTTCCCGATAGTGTTTCTGGACCGAGAAATCAAAAGGCATTTGATTTTGATAGCTGGTTTAAACGTAGTCTAAAGACTAAAGTTATTTTTTTTATCGATCTCTAATAACCCAATTTGTGTCAGTGAAGATTGGACTATAAAACGGTGTTCAAAATAATATTTTTTTTTTTTACTATAGGATTGGTCTATTTATGTTCTTTCTCACGGTTCAAACCGCCACAATTTAATCCAAATCAGTCAAGCCATTTCGGAGATTAGCCGATACAAACAGACAGATAGATTAGAATTTTTCTCGATATTTTTAGGTACCGTGTATTCTTTCATATGCATTTAGTAAAAAGCTGTAAATTTGACGTTTCAAACAGGCACTTTTCATTTTATTTATTGGAACATATATGTATGTAGGAACGGAATGTTACGATAGAAGAGTGGAATGAAACGTAAAGATGAATGACAGATGTGAAGCATGTTGTATGAAAGAGATGAAAGTATGAAATAGTCTAGGAGTGAAAGAGAACGCAAGGGAATGTAAAAGAAGGTGAAAAGAAAGGAGACGGAAACACGGAGAGAGACGAAAGACGTTAGCGACAAAGACGAAATAAAAAGAAATTCAAGTATATTAAAAAGATCAGTGTTTTTATTCAGCATAAATCGAACTAACCCTACATATTTTTGGGGGCTCGTCCGGGATTGTTCGATATTTCCAGTTTGCTGGGCCAAAACACGAAAAAAGACGGGAGCAGAAAAACCGACGCCAACGACGTGAAGCGGCTGGGGACTTTGCTCTAGCGAAACGACGGAAAAGACGATAGAAGACGGTAACAATAGTTACAAAAGACTAAGTAAAGACGAAATATGGGTGGACACTGTAAGGATCGCCGACGAAGCCGTCAAGCGGACTATGAAGAAGACGACCACGCGGCAGCGGCATTGATGAGACAACCGTTCTGCCGAGATCAGGGTATATTCCAGACGGAGAACTTGGTGGCAAAATTCAGCGGACAAGATAAATCGTATTCGGTGGCTAAATGGGCGACGGACATTGACGATAACGCTGAAATATTTCAATGGACGCCCCTACAAACTCTGATAGTCGCTAGAAGATCTCTAACGGGAACTGCAGCCCTGTGGCTAAAAACTGAAAAGCCATTCAAAAGTTGGGACGAGCTGAAGGCGGGTTTGCTGAAAGAATTTCCCGATTCGATAGATAGCAAAACCATACATGAAATGATGGCCGCTAGAAAGAAGAAGAAAGACGAACGTTGTTTAGACTACATGTTAGTTATGAAAGAAATGGGAAAGCGCGGCAAAATGCCTGATTATGTAGCCATAAAGTACATCATAGACGGCATAATTGATGCAGAAGTGAATAAAATGGTGTTATATGGTGCTGCTACGTACACGGAGTTCAAGGAAAAAATCAAAATATATGAAACAATAATAGATAAAATGGGCGCAAGTTACGTCCGAAATAAGAAGCCTGAGAGCAGTGATAGTAGTGCTGGTACGAGTAACAAGAGGTGCTACAGCTGTGGAGAAAGAAATCACCAATCGTCACAGTGCCCTAATAAAGAGAAAGGTCTGAAATGTTTCAAGTGCAACGAATTTGGGCATATCTCGACGCAATGTAAACAAAGCGGAAACATTCGGTCAAGAACGAGTGAAAAGAATGGGGAACGAGAATGGCGTGGTGAAAAAGGTAAACCGAACTCTTCCGAAGATAGACGAGCGATGTGTGTGGCTGACTTCACTCCGAGAGTTTACGAGGTTGGCAAACCTGACGATTACGGCAGCCATGACAGCTCATTTGACAGGCGTACCAACATTAGCGACAAGATGGCGAATGCAGTGGGAACCGACGCTAATTTCACGGATGTTTACGACGAGATAAAGACGCCGGCGCAGATACGTTTTGAGAATGCCTGCAAGACGATATTTATCAACAAGTGCGAAGTAACCGCGTTAATTGACTCGGGAAGTGAACTGAACTTAATGTGTACCGAGCTTTACGTACATTTAGGATCTCCGGAGTGTCTGAAAACCGCTACGAATTTAGTAGGTTTAGGAGGCAGTATAGTGTCGACGGAAAAGTTAACTGTTTCTGTATTGTTAGATGGACACGATTACAATGCTACATTCTATGTTGTTCCAAGGCATGCTATGCCGTGTAGTGTTATATTGGGTCAAGACTTCCTCAAGGACGTATTTACTATAATGTCGAAAGGGTCAATCCTGATTGCACCAAACATAAACAATTGGTTGTCAAAGGTTTGTTGCGTTGTTAATCAGGATCAGCTGTTTGTTTTAGGTAACATTAAGAATAAGCAGGTGCGGCAAGATGTTATTGACTGTGTGAAGAATTATAATCCTAAGCAGGTAAAGGAGGCACCGATAGAGTTGCGCATTGTGCTCAAGGATGACATACCGGTGGCTCAGCGACCAAGACGTATATCTTTAGCTGAACAGCAGATGGTGGAGAAGCAAGTAGCAGAGTGGCTCAAGGATGGCATCATTCGTGTAAGTTTTTCTGAATATTCCTCTCCTCTGGTATTGATAAAGAAAAAAGATGGTAATACAAGGATTTGTGTAGACTATAGGCCAATCAATAAAAAGATTTTTAAGGATGAATTTCCTCTGCCCATTATAGACGATTTGATAGATAAACTTAGAGATGCTCGTGTATTTAGTGTATTAGATTTGAAGAATGGCTTCTTTCACTTGAAGGTTAATAAAGACAGCATCAAGTATACTGCCTTTGTTACACACAATGGTCAGTATGAATTTTTGAGGGCACCTTTTGGGTTGTCAGTTTGTCCAAAGTATTTCATGAGATTTGTAACCATGGTGTTTCAGGATCTTATTGCAAAAGGAGTCATAGTCATATTCATCGACGATTTGTTAATTCCTGCTGTTGATGAATGCCAGGCTTTGCAGCGATTGAGAGATGTGTTGGATGTTGCATCACAGTACGGTCTGCAGATAAATTGGAAGAAAGCACAACTACTATGTCGGCGTATAGAGTATCTAGGACATATTATAGAAGATGGGAAAGTACAACCTTCACAAGAGAAGACTGATGCTGTAACCAGGTACCCTGAACCTAAGACTATAAGACAACTGCACAGTTTCGTAGGATTAACGTCATATTTTAGAAAATATATAAAGGATTTTGCACTAATAGCTAAGCCGTTAACTGATTTGCTAAGAAAAGATGTACCTTTTGAGTTTAGTGATATTCAGAGAAGTGCGTTTAACGTGTTGAAGAATGCACTAGCTAGTAGCCCTGTGCTAAGAATTTATGATCATCATCTGGTAACAGAGTTGCATACAGATGCATCTGCAATAGCATACAGTGCTATTTTGTTACAGAGAGACCACACAGGTGAGTTACACCCTGTACACTACTACAGTAGGAAGACTAGTGAAGCCGAGAAGAAGTATAGTAGTTATGAGTTGGAAGCATTAGCTATTATTGAAGGAGTAAAGAAGTTCAGACACTATTTGTTTGGTAAGCATTTCAAAATAGTAACAGACTGTCAAGCATTCCAAAAGACATTGAATAAAAAAGATTTATCAACAAGAGTAGCCAGATGGGTGTTGTTACTGGAGGAGTATGATTATGTTATTGAACATAGACCAGGAGGTAAGATGCAACATGCAGATGCCTTAAGTAGGAACCCATTTGTTGGAGTTATTGAACTAAGCTTGCATGACTGTATCAAGCAAGCACAAATGTTGGATGATGGTGTAAAGGCGATTATAGACATTCTAAAACTGCAGCCATACGATGACTATTCCTTTAGTGACGGTTTATTGTACAAAGGAATAGAAAGAAAGTTGGTGATACCGAAAAGTTTGGAATTTGAGGTTTTGAGAAGGATTCATCAAAAGGGTCATTTTGGAAAAAGAAAAATGTTAGAATCATTAGAACAAGATTACTACATAAAAAACGTAAGCAAGAAAATTGAAGAACTGTTGTTGTCATGTGTACCTTGCTTGCTAGCAACAAAGAAGGAAGGTAAGCAGGAAGGATTTTTAAACTGTATTGACAAAGAAGACACTCCTTTGCACACCCTACACTGTGATCACATTGGACCTCTTTCAGAGACAAGGAAAATGTATAATTACATCTTAACAGTCGTGGATGCATTTACGAAGTTTGTGTGGCTATTTCCAGTGAAGGGAACTACCAGTAAGGAAACAATAAATAAACTAATGATTCATCAGCATACATTTGGTAATCCCACGCGATTGATTTCAGATCGTGGTACTGCATTTACCAGTAACGAGTTCAAGGAGTATTGTGAAAAAGAAAGTATTCAACACATAACCATAACTACAGGAGTACCCAGGGGAAATGGTCAGGTGGAGCGCATACACAGAATTCTCATAGCGGTGTTAGCTAAGCTATGTATTGAAGAACCATCTCTATGGTACAAGCAAGTCAGCCGAGTGCAGAGAGCACTGAATAGCACGTACCAAAGAAGCATTGACACCACCCCTTTCGAACTCATGCTGGGTACGAAGATGAAAACTAAAGAAGATATACAGATTTATGATTTGCTTCAGCAAGAGCATAGAAGTAATTTTGTGCAAGACAGGGAAGACTTAAAGATGAAGGCGAAAGAACAAATAAGAAAAATTCAAGATGAAAACTGTAAGACATACAATAGAAAAAGAAAGGAAAGTAAAAAATATGTTGTAGGAGATATTGTAGCCATCAAACGGACGCAGTTTGGTAACAGTCTAAAACTCAAGCCTAAGTATTTGGGCCCATACAGGGTCACCAAAGTCAAAAGGAATGATCGGTACGATCTTGAGAAGATAGATCGTATGGTGGATGGTTCACGAGTGACATCTTCCTCTGCCGATAATATGAAGGCATGGCCGGTGTTTGGCGATAGGGTTGAGTTAGGTGAGTAGGTCAAATCCTATCAGCGGTTGTGTTAGGTTAGGAGATACACGGTGGTTGTTCTTGACCTAATATTTCATTATGATGGTGTAGATTATGTCATGTAAATGTTGTAAAATAAGTAGTAGGTATTGTAAACATGTATTGTGATGATGTTATTTATGTACTCTGTGTTAGTTTCACTAAATTTCTAGTTGAAAAACAAGTATGTAAGCAATACTGTTGTTATGAGAATTTAGTTTTAGAAGTTTTGTTTAAGATTAAATTGTTATTGTATAAAGTTCAGGTTGTGAACAGTGTTGCTCAGTTTAGATCTGACTGGGGACAGTCAGATATCAGAATGGCCGAGTTGTAGGAACGGAATGTTACGATAGAAGAGTGGAATGAAACGTAAAGATGAATGACAGATGTGAAGCATGTTGTATGAAAGAGATGAAAGTATGAAATAGTCTAGGAGTGAAAGAGAACGCAAGGGAATGTAAAAGAAGGTGAAAAGAAAGGAGACGGAAACACGGAGAGAGACGAAAGACGTTAGCGACAAAGACGAAATAAAAAGAAATTCAAGTATATTAAAAAGATCAGTGTTTTTATTCAGCATAAATCGAACTAACCCTACATGTATTTTAAAAAGATGACTATAGATTGAACACTTTACTATAGATACACCATATAAAATAAAAAAGGACCAATGTATTTAAAAACTAGTGTATACTGGGTGTTTTTACTGCAAGCTGTTAAACCTATGGATGTACTAAAAGAAATAATTTTTATTTTCATTCATCATTCACTCATTAATTTTTATGCATCTTTTGAATCATTAAGATCACCAACAATAACGAAACAAGAGTTTACAAAAGTACATACATCTTTTGTCCTCTCCCCAAGGGAATACACAACAGGCGTCACGTTTTACGTACACAGATGACGACAGCCGTATCCTCCATCACTTATTCAGAATATTTTCAAAGCCATTGTCTCACAAGGGACATGCTGTATAAACATGATTCCAAGCGAACCATGTGGTATAAGGGCCTTTATAACCCTGTAAAAATATGGCCACGAAAGGTTTGAAACGCCTTCTAAAATATTAAATTATGAGGCTCATTTGTCCGTTGCTGGAAGGCCTGTCGGTAGCAGGTGTTATTTTTGGTTTCTATTTTTGGTTACTATGTCATTAGGATTTTACCCTTGCTTGTAGAATCTACAGATGTTATACTAGGTAAGTTTTTATCCAGTGCGCAAACTGTAACCATGAATTCTGCATGTCATTCTAGATCCCTAGCGCAGAATTTTTTCGTTGGTAATACAAAAAAAAAATCTGCTGTTCCATACATTTTAACCGCGTAGGTATTGCAGTTTTATAAGAAACAGCTGGTTTTTTATTGTAAAACCGGTGTAATTTTTTTATGCTAGGGGTCTAAAATGATATGCTGAATTCATGGTTACAGTTTGCGCACTGGATAAAAACTTATCCTGTAGGTATATGCTATAATAATTAACCAAAATCGTAACTTTCCAAGAAGCAATTTGTTCTAGAAGGTATAAAAAAATACCATTTGATCCCTACATTTCAATAAAGCGCCAACAAAACTAAGTATACTGCAATTATTTATTGTAAATTCATAAAATTTCCGTCTTGAATTCATAGAACAAATTAGTTCATTAATGCAGAAAGGAAACCTATCAAAAGAAAGACAAAATGTAGTTTGTTATAGAAACGGAATATTTGACAGGCGGACGTACACTTTGTCAACCGGCCGAACTATACTCGTACGTCGGCAGCCGCTCTCGGCCGATCGAGCCAAACATGTAGAAGAAAGTGAGCGCGTACACCTAGTTTTCGGACGATGTCGGTGAAATATTCGGCCGATGATAGATTACGCTGTACTGGTTCAGCATCACCTTACCTCAAATTTTCTAGCTGATCCCGATCCGAGGCGGTGCCTTTACGATGCTTGCAAGTGTGCGTTGCAGTATGGAGTTTCATGAAAGGAATGGTAACCTAGTTTTCGGAAGATGTCGGTGAAATATTCGGCCGATGATAGATTACGCTGTACTGGTTCAGCATCACCTTATCTCATATTTTCTAGCTGATCCCGATCCGAGGCGGTGCCTTTACGATGCTTGCAAGTGTGCGTTGCAGTATGGAGTTTCATGAAAGGAATGGTAACCTAGTTTTCGGAAGATGTCGGTGAAATATTCGGCCGATGATAGATTACGCTGTACTGGTTCAGCATCACTTTATCTCATATTTTCTAGCTGATCCCGATCCGAGGCGGTGCCTTTACGATGCTTGCAAGTGTGCGTTGCAGTATGGAGTTTCATGAAAGGAATGGTAGGTTTTAATATGTATTCCTCTCTCAATCACTTTCTAAGTCTAAGCCTAACACGCTGCTAAGGTCAGCCATGCTCATCTCCTCTCGTATTATATGTCAGAGAAAAACTGTACCAGCTGCGTACATTTCCATGTAGGGATGACGTCAATCGTTGAAACGAGTCGTTATGCCTCTCTGAATGATGCAATCTTAAAGGCCATTAGTGAAGTGCATCGCAAGTCGATCTATATTGCCATGCATGTAACTTGGAGTTGTATTTATAAGATCTATTTATGTAGCAATTACTAACATGTACATGGCGAGTATTCTTATGGGAATATATGTTCAATTATATTCACTCCAATCAGATAAATTGTGCTTTTATCAAAACCTGTTGCCAATCGTCATCATATTACAAAATGGATACATTTATGTTCTTTACTATCTAACGATTTTATTAGTTCATACATAAACATACATAAACTTATGTCTTCTTTGCAAGGGTTTGAGGCAAATACCACAGAACACCATCTATTACGATATTTACATAGGTACTTCTTTTGCTTCGTTGACGTTCATATATCTGAAAATCACGCACGCCGGTTGTGAGTACCAGTAATTAGTTTTAAACTGTGGTAAATATGCAGTAAATATTGTACCAAAATATTTTTGCTAGCACCATATTTTTAGGTCCATAATTTCAAGTGTTTCCTTACACTCAAATCCATGTTAACATACCGAAAAACTAATTCCGAATTAAGGGACCGAAAATATTTGATTATCAAAATCACTGCTGCGAAAATAACTTTGTTATAAAATTTATGAATATTTAGTTTATTCATTTATAAAACTTTCGCTTGCCAATTAGTTGGTACTTACTCGTTAATAAGCGAGCACCCGACAGTGTAATACTTCCGGTCCCTTGTCAAAGCCTCCCATAATGTACTTGAAAATTTCAGTAATTGGAAATGTTATGTTACATTATTTAATTTAATTAAGGTTTGTTTTGTGTTTTGTAATTTTGTTAGTTTTTGAAGCGATTAGCGAGCGAATATAAACATAGTTACCGCCACAACGTTCAGATAACTATATACGTAAGCCAAATCCTAAGCTGTCAAAAGTCAAGCCGGAAGATTGAGTACAGAGGCTGGCCATTTTTTCTGATGGGGAAAAGTAGCAAGCTTGCTGAAGGCGAAAGCAACAGGGTAACACGCGAAACCAAAAATTTCGTACGTGTTTTGCAAATTGCAGGTCTAAATAATATATGATTTATGGCCGTATCAAAAAATTATTTGTAGACTTGCTAGCACTACGCCCGCGACTTGGTCACTGCAAATTGCAAAAAGCGTAAGAAATTTGAAGTTCGCGTTAACCACTTCTTAATTAACCAAGTTTACGTCCAGTAAATCCGGAAATCAGGTATTGCCTAGTTAATGCACTTTTTTGTAGTATAATGATTGAATCCACACGGTATTAAGCCGCACGTTTTATTATAACATTCGGTTTAACCATAGACAGCGTAATTGCTAAGTCTCGTAAACGCAAACTTGCGTGCTCGAAAAAAAAAAACATACAGACTAAAAAAGTAGACCAATAATGCTAAAAACTAATTTGAAACAACTTACCTACTTTTATTTTTGCAATCTATTGCTAGTTGGCGTAGCTAACCCGAAAAACCGCAATCCATTCAGCACTTGATAGAAATTCAAAACAATTTCTCAAATGAATTGAATTCATAGCCGCCGCTGGAGCTACTACTCCCACAAAACAAATCTCCACAATTGAATTTTCATGACAAAAACAATTTGGTTAAAACCAAAGAAAACAAACAGTCGCACTTCGATTGGACCCTCCAGATTGAGTCTTCCGTGTTCGAAGGCAGCCATGATTAATGTTTGCCGACGTTTTGTTTATTTATAAAGGATTTTGTTGCGTCAAAATATAAACTGGGATACCTAGTGGAAAGGAAATTTTACGAAGAAGCCTGGATTTGATTGACTTACAATCTCACAGTACAATCTTATTCTGTTTTGGAATGGTCTTTTTATACAAACAATCTACGAACCTGAAAACCAGTATTTTACATGGACCGACTGCCTAACTGACATCCACAACATAGTTATTTTATATCACGATGTTAAGACTGGTTGTCAGACTGTTACCTTCTGACGACCCATAACGACTGTCACAGATCTACGATAGGATCAACAGCTTAACTTAGTCCCCGAGCCACGAACGGGTTTTGAGATGTAAAGATGGTCTCCCATCCACTGACCAACCGCGGCAAGCTCAGATTAAACTGACCGATTGACCCGTGTGGCAGTTATTACTAAGCCACAAGATCTGCAATTTGTATGGTATATATAATTATGAATATTCTATTTCATAGAAAATAATGATGCTTTCAAAGAAAGATGGTTCCGATTTGATTAAATGGATAACTTTAGTTGGTAATTAGTTTGCTTAGCTTTACAATGCAGCATATTCTATGTATTTGTCTAAAAAGATAAAAATAACTGAAATTGTCCCAAGAGAAATGAACTGTATGTAGTAATTTTACTTTAGTGTACGTACATCAGTTTGTAGGTATTAGGTAAGCGAGCGAGCAGCGCCTACTGCCATTAGAACCAAGTAATTGCAATCCTGGCCTTTAAATGCTCTCGTTTATAGCTTTCATCTCGTTCTAGTCATGTTCTAGCTCTCTCTTATTGCCAAAACTTGCAATGCAATTGCGAAATAACACGATGAAATATCGTTTCTTAGGACCATAAAATATTACAATGTTAAATCTACGAAAATAAAAATAGTTTTCTCCTTCATGTATTCGTTCCTGTGATTTGTTGAACAGTTTATTTGAACTCCTTTGTCGAATCTAGATTTTATGAACGACTCCAGGTTCATAAAAACTAGATTCCACAAAGGGGTAAGCATATGTTACAGAACCAGCTCATCAAGAAAATAAACTTGCGAAGGACCAGTTTTTTTACAAAGACCAAAATTAATATCTACCTCAAGCATTATCATACAAGCAACGCACGAAGCTCTAATTAGTGCTGGCCTTATTAAACGCGCATGGACTGTGTGGTAATTAACCGCGAGCTACTAAGCGGGGTAAAAATGTCTTTTGTGACTCGTCCATAATGTGGCTCGGAATTGTGGCGTAGTTAGGGCTGGTATTTCTTTACGCATACTTTATGTTATTTCGGGTGAGTAGGTAATGGGCATGTTTTTATGCATTTTTGTTGACTGAAAAAGGTTTTTAACGCCAGTGTATTTTTCTACTTACTTGATTTGAATCAAAATAAAATAAGAAGGTATTTCGACCGTCGACACCTAAGATAGATTTTGTTGTCAATCGTGACATTTTAGTCGTCTTACAACTGCAGCCCACTTCATGTATCCAATGAGTACAAATCATTTATAAAAAAAAAATGTATATTTTTGGACATATGAATAATAATTTAAAAAATATATATAATTCACTAAGACGCATGATGTAGTTTTGATCACCCTGTTATGGAGATGGAATGTATGATGATATGTAATGGTATTATGGTAGGTAGGTAGAAATCTTCTACCGTTTGATACGTAAACATTAGTAAAAGGAAGGGTGTTTCATAATTCTAAAGCATTATTTATTTTTCTTAGTACCTATTATCTTAATTAATGGTAACATTTTTTAATCACGCCTGTATTTAAATTATATCGGATACATTGGGTGGACCACCTTTCTAAGACGACTAAAATGTCATGGTGTTTATAAAAATGAATCCCTATTTCCCTTGGTCATGGCATCACACGTGAACGACTGGACCAATTTTGCTAATTCTTTTTTGTTGTGTTTGTTATTGTCAAGAGAAGGTTCTTATGAAAAAAAAATTAAGAAATTTGCGCGTGACATTAGAAAATTTAAGAAAACTTAACGACCATATTTACTTTTCTAATAATTAATATTATTATACCAATGCGAATTCAAAATTCATTGTTAAGACAGGACAACGTCTGTCAGGTCAGCTAGTCATAAATAAATTGGTAATTAAAACGCCAAATATCTGTAGTGGTATATGGGATGAATATTTTATCAATATGTCAAATTAATTACAATGAAAAACTTAGTAAAAATGTTATTTACGTTTTTTTCGACAAAACATAACATGATAAAATCTTCTTTTTTAACACATAGTTTACCTATAAATTTTGATTGAATTTGTTTGATAAGATAAAAAATAAGTTATTAGTAAGTAAACTAAACTGATAAAGAAACTGTCCAAAATACCTATTACTTAGGTACCACAAAAGACCAGTTCTTGTAAAATACTCGGGCTACAAATAAAAGCAGTTGGCAATACCAATCGTCCTTTTCAAGCCATCGATGACACGAGAACTGAACGAAATTTCGTAATGAAATTCCGAGTAGATTCATAAACCCGTTCCCTGGGACCCTCTGCTTTTATCTTGAGGGTTTAGAGACGCAAGAAATTTCATTCACTTCTGAGAAAAATAAAATGTCTTGTTTCATTGTTTTTTTTTTTTCCTTTTCTTTTTTGAGTCGTCAAAATTTTTAGTCGTCCTTTTTGATGAAAAGTATTTTTTCTATAGTTGCTTCGTCTTGTGATGCTTTTATGTGTTGAATGAAAAAGTGTTTTAGTAAATAGGAAATGGTAAATATTCCGAGATTCCTGGTTTTAAATCAAGAATCTCGTAAGATTTCTCACCTAATTATTACGTTTTCATTGTTCAGTCTTTTAGGAACCCTATACTGTGTAATATAAATTCTATGTATCTCCTACATTTTACAGGGCTATCTTAGATTATCTATTCTTTGACTTAAACCTATTGGTATTATTATAAGCCACCAGTGACAGACAGACTAACACCTAAATGGTTCTTTTTACGTTTGAAACGGAACGGGACACTAAAAAATAATGTCCAGCTTCTAAATAAACAACGTTGTTTACCCCACCAGTGAATACGCTCATGGACGTACTTAAACTAAATGGTTAACTTGATTGAATTAAATGGCCCACTATGCTAATGGCCCCCGTAGGCAATAGAATAGGAATTGTTGCCACTAAAAGCATCATTACAATATTTAAACAGTCTTCTGTTGAACTGGATTTGCAAAACAATTTAAATATTTATAATGTTTTTAGGCTTCAAAAAGAAATGGGGAAAATGTATAAGTTCATGTGTAGGCCTGTCATAATGTTTGGGTCGGAATGCTGGGCCGCGAAGAATACGGGTGAATAGACATTGCATGTTGAGATGGATGTGTGGAGTGATTTTGATTTTGTTATTGTTTGCTAATAATTACCTACCTGTTTATTTATTTTACATCGATGGTCCTAGGTTATATATTAGTAAACATAATCCAGCATTGGATATGTAAGTTATCACGCCATTTGTACCAGGAGGCGTTTATTTTGGTAGCATACTACCAAAATAAACGCCTATAAATGTTTATACTTTTTTTTTGTGCTTGAGTTAGGTTTTCATTTTATTTGTAGGTATATTGGCAGGGCTAGGTGACATGAGACAAATTTTTAAAGTTCTGTGTCTCGTAATGTTGATTACTTTGCCTACCTATGTAAAGAATCAAGTCTATCTAACTAAACAGACAGCTGTGCTGCTGGGGAGTTTGTTGCGCCACTTCTTCTTCCCAGCTAAAGCACTAGGAAGTAGTGAAGGGCGGGCGCTTTGGGGGACTGTCATAAGTAATTTTGACATTTGAAAAGTGCTGATTCTCAGCCTAATTTGAACAAATGACTTTTGATTTTGATTTTGGAGTGGCAAAAATGGATTTAGTCAGAAATGAGTATATAAGTAAAAGTTTGAAAGTGGCACCAGTGACAGAAAAGGCGAAAGGAAATCATTTGGCTTGGTATGGGCCTCGATCAGGAGGAGAGAACCGCATGTGAATAAAAGATGCATGACTATAAATGTTGACGGATGGAGAGGAAAAGGAAGGCCAAAGAAAAGATGGATGGATTGTGTGAGGAATGATAAGAAAGATAAGGGATGACGGCGGACAGAGGAGAATGCAAGAAGTAAACGTATTGCGCCGACCCTAAGTAACATGGGACCAGGACAGGAAGATGATAATGTTTTTAGGGTTCCGTACCTCAAAAGGTAAAAAAGGAATCCTTATAAGAGCACTCTCTTGTCCGTCTGTCTGTCCGTGTGTCACCACCGGTTTTCTCAGGAACGGGTGGACCTAGCAAGTTGAAATTTATACCAGATGGTGTATAAAAATCAAGCTCCTAAGTCAACACGATAAATGGGCAAATTTAGATTTTCGCGACAACTTGTAATTACCAAAGTTTACCTTAATATTCATTTTGTTTTTTTGTTTTTCGAACTTTTCCCCTTTTTGGTCTTTAATCTAGGGGAAGCAAGTTATCTTGACCGAGATTTTAGCAAAGAAGAAGAAGTATAAGACTTTAATTTGCCTTGCATCAATATAAAAGTTTTGTTCCGTGCTACATAATTATATAACATGGTCTATAGTCGAATGGAGACCAATTTAATGGCCATCTACTATAGATTCGATACCAAAACAAATAAAAATATCTACGTCCATACCTAATGGAACATTTCCACGTCCAAAATAGTATATCCAAAAAATAATCTAAAGTCTCCATGTCGATTTTCCTCTCGGAATAATAATTTAGCGTCTCATTTACGAGTTTAAAAGCGTCAACCGCAGGCGTGTCGAATTTACTCTGGAATATCATTGCACTTTAAATGAAAATACGGCCGAGGTGGGATAAATCGTAATTCATTAACTTATGATGGTCCTGCTATTGAATTTTTAATTAGCAAGCTTAATTAATTTTCGGACTTACAAGTTTTGCTGTTGTTTCGTCCGAGTGTTGGGGTGTTTATTGGATTTATTTTGTTCTAGATATGCCAAGGTTCGACTTTGGTGAATAAACTTTTAGAGGAGCTATTTTTTGTCTTATGCTCATTTGAATTATAGTAGTATGTTCGCAGTGTTTCTGGAAACGAGGGTGGCCTCTTTACTATACGCAAATGTCATAAAACGTTGACCTGGCTAAGGATCAGGTATGCTAAGACAGAAGAAAGGAGCATATTTTTATCTTGTTCTTTGTGAGACACGAGAAGTGATTTCTTATACAGCAAATACTGATTTGAGTTCGAAGCATGTTGATAAAGACAATATTCATATAAATTCAACCATTCGAAATACATTTCAAATGAAACTGGGGGTGATATTTGTATGTTATAGCTAGCACGAGCTAATTAGGGTCCTTATGATCTGCCTAGCCGTTTTTCAACTATTTTGGGGTCAGCTTCCAGTCTAACCAGATGCAGCTGAGTACTACGATTTAACATGGAGCGACTGCCTGTCTGACTAATTAGGAACTGTGTCAGGAAATCATGATGATAATCTCGTACGTAACAGTCAAGTGAGTTACTTCTACATCCTTGACTTTACTTCACTGACAAAATATAGATATAATTAAAACAATTACTTTTCTATGTAATGTGTAACATTTATTCAAAATTCAATGATAGATATTTACATCATTTAAAAACTGGTCTTAAAATAATAATTTGTGTACAAATATTTATAAAAAAAACGTTGCGGACGTATTTTTTGATGCCTTATGATTATTTTCTTTTTTAGGTATTACTGAATAGAAAAACTTTTTCCAAAAAAAAACAACCGACTTCCGAAAAAAACACTACAAAGTGAAAAATAACTTTAATTTCGGAAGGTCCGATCGACTTCAAAAAAAGGAGGAGGTTCTCAATTCGACTGTATGTTTTTTTAAATTTATTTTTATGTTTGTTACCTCATAACTTTCGACTGGGTGAACCGATTTTGATGATTCTTTTTTATTTGAAAGCTCGTGCTTTCCGCGTGGTCCCATTTCATATAGATCTGATGATGCGTTTCGGAGACAGACAACGGAACTCTTCAAAAAGTAACAGCAAATCAACCGCGATTGCTGCTATCGCATAAATATGCATTGTTTTGACCCCAAGGATGATGAAATTTTGAGTTAATGGGGTAGGTACTATAACTAAAAAGTGAAAAATAAAAACTTTTTCCAAAAAAAAACAACCGACTTCCGAAAAAACACTATAAAGTGAAAAATAACTTTAATTTCGGAAGGCGGGACAAAAAAAATAAATACATATCCAAAGTCACCGCCTTCCGAAATTAAAGTTATTTTTTACTTTATAGTGTTTTTTCGGAAGTCGGTTGTTTTTTTTTTAACTCGGTTAAAAATGCCAACAAAAACCTCCTTTGAATTACAGGTGTTAATTAAACTCAATCCCTTAATGCCAATTTAAGTCAGTCAAATCTATTCAGCTGATCACACCTGAGATACGGTTTTATGACGTCACATGGAATACTGCAGAGCATTTATTATACTGCTGCATTATAAAGTTGTGCCAAAGGTAAGCCTGGTTCACATTGGCAAAAGTTAATCAAGTAAACTGCTTACTTCTTTGCCATCTAATTGTAATCAGCCTATACTGTTCCTATTGTTCCCATTTTACTCCGAAGGTCCTAGCTCAACATTTATTCATCATCATCATTTATCATCATGTCAGCCGAAAGACGCCCACTGCTGGACATAAGCCTCCCCCAAAAGGGGGATTTGCCATAATAGCCACGCTTGGCAGGCGGGTTGGCGATCGCAGTATGGTGGTCAAATGCATAGAGAACGCTGCTGCCCATTCTCTAGTAAGTCCCTTAGTCACTTTCTACGACACCCACAATTATTACTTCAAGTTAAATCTAAATGAACATAATGCAGCACTGCATATGTAAGCGGCCACACCCTTTATGCCTGGAGGCTTTTATGTGGGTATTGAGTTCTCTTTACGTTTGTTTTGTTTTTAATATTTATATCTGCTTGAGTTTAGTTACTATGTTTTATTGGTGTATTGACATATGGAAAATAAATTAATTTGATGTTTTGTGTTTAGTAATGTTAATTACTTACCCATTTATTGTACAGAATCAAGTTCTGCTAACTTAACAGATAGCTGTGCCGCTGGGGAGTTTGTTGTGCCACTTCTTCCCAGCTAAAGTACTAGGAAGTGGTGAAGGGCGGGTGTATTAAAAAATAAATAATTTCAGACACGGAAAACATTTTCGTTTCAGTTGGGTAATAAATGATGTGCTACCGCCATACTAACGTACATATAATGTTCTGGAACACAGCGTCATGCTTTGTAATGCCATAGTGGCAAGTGGACGAACTAAAATGACAAACATCGAGTTCAGTTCATTTCAGCCGATATACGTCCACTGCCGGTCATAGGCCTACCAAAAAAAAAATGGGGGATTTGCCATAATCGCAATGCTTGGCAGGTGGGTTGGCGATCGCGGTATGGTGGTTAAATGCATAGAGAACGCTGCTGCTCATTCTCTAGTAAGTCCCTTAGTCGCCTTCTACGACACCCACGGGAAGAAATGGGATGGTGCTATTCTTTACGTCCGGCACCACACGGAACGAGTTCAGTTACATTGTCATAATTCCTTTCACCGCTAGATGGATTTACAAAAAATGGGCGGGTACGCCGTACCCCGTCTCCCTCGCATTCAAGCGACGCTACTTTGTAAAGAGATTTTGCTTTGCGGCGTCTTCGCTTCTTTCATTTCTCCGTGGTTCGAATCAACGACTTACAACTCGTAAATCAGAGCCACTTACCACTAGGCTACCACTGCTCCATCTAAATGCTGCATAAATATCTACATGACTTCATGTCTTTCTTTCATGGTGGTAGGCAGAAATTATAGAACGCTACCTGTTACGATCCTTACATACTCCATTTGATCACTTTCTCGTAGTTATGATAATGTATCCTATTATCCTACTTAATAATCTACACTATCTACACTAATATTAATATTAATATTTAATATATAATATTCTATATATTTCACATATATCTACGCTAATATTATAAAGAGGAAAGCTTTGTATTTTTGTATGTAACGAATAAACTTAAAAACTTCTGGGCCGATTCAAAAAGTCTTTTGCCGTTAGAAAGGTACATTATCACTGAGTAACATAGGCTATATTTTATCCCCGTATTCCCACGGGAACGGGAACTACGCAGATGTTTCGATGTTTGTTACTCAATCATGCAAAAATGGCTAAACGGATTTGAATGAAATTTGGCATACAGATACATTATAACCTGGATTAACACATATGATATTTTTAATCCCGGTTGTACATTCCTGTGGAATAATTTCCGAACACCACGCGGGCGAAGCTGCTGGTAAAAGCTAGTATAATATAAATGTATATGATATAAGTGATGAATCGGTAGATTTTGGATTTATTCTTGGGTGAAGTGACAAATAGATAACGTCTTTTCATTATTTATTCTTACTTGCTAAATATGCATGATGCCTATGACAATGTTAAACATTAACTTCTTCGAAGCACGAACACGTTTTATTTTTTGAGGGTGGGAGGGAAATCATCAAATAACTTCTCCCGCTCTGGGTGGAGTAGGAGGGCGTGTCAGACTTTTACTGACTAAAACCCACCCCCAGTTACTTGTGTGCCAGGGGCCACGGTATCTCTTTCGAACAACCCGCACCCTTGGCAGGCATCGGTCCTTGCAGACTTCACCAGTAGGTGCTGACATCTCTGTGAGGCGCGCGTGGAACACAACGCACCGTTGACTCGGGCTTGGTCCTTACCGGACAGCGAGCTATCCATTACTCGCCGTCCGCAAGCCCGCGTTTACGGTGGCTGGGAATCAACCAGGGATTCCCGACGCCCAGGGCATCTCCTGCGGAGGCTAAGGCCGTGAGGGCGCATGTACTGCCTCTCCCTCACGTGCGCCGCCTCCCTCTTCACGAGCATTACTGTTTCGCAGAAGGAGGTGACGGCTAACCATGCACTCTCGCTCCGTATCAAGGCCTGGACCAGGGCCGGACGCGAGAGATCGCCGCCGCCGATAGCACGAACGCATGTTGCGGGCTTAAACCATATTTTTGGTTGCATTCCCCATATCATTTTCAGTGTTTTCTTCATCAGTGCTAGCTAAAATTCTACCGAGTAGAGGTTGATGTATGTATTTAAATTTACGAATTACTAGCAGCTTCGCCCGCGTGGAGGACGATAATTATGCCACGGGAACGTAGTACCAAGATAAAAGTATCCTATGTGTTAATCCAGGTTATAATCTATTTGTGTGCCAAATTCCATTTATATCTGCTCAGCCGTTTTTGCGTGAATGAGTAACAAACTTCCAAAATTAAACATTTATAATATTAGCAGGATGTAATATTATAGACAGCACAAGTTTTTATCCAGTGCGCAAACTGAAACCATGAATTCAACATATCATTCTAGACCCCCAGCGTAGAAATTTTTCTTTGGTTATACAAAAATAAATCAGTTGGTTATTCATAGAAAAGTGCAATACCTACACGGGAAAAATGTACGCAACAGCTTAATTTTTTTGTATTACCGACGAAAAATTTCTGCGCTGGGGGTCTAGAATGATATGCTGAATTCATGGTTAGAGTTTGCGCACTGGTTAAAAACTTATGCTGTATAGTAGTAAGTAGGATTTTCAGTACATCTTCAGCCCAATCTACTTCTATTTAGTGGTGCAAACTCTGAAACCTTTACAAAATACAGTGAAAGAATAAAGTCTCCTCCGTTTACCACATCCCGCCCCGCACCCTAATTTCGCAATCAGAATCTAAATCATTTTGAAAGATTTTGTTAATTCATTGCTTTATATGTTCTAAAAATTTGTCTGTTCTACAACGTAAATAACGCAATTAATGTTTTTGAACTATCAAAATTAAAGCCTTTACTGCTGTTGTTATTGTATTACG
Organism: Polymixis lichenea; assembly: GCA_949091785.1. Taxonomy (NCBI): domain Eukaryota; kingdom Metazoa; phylum Arthropoda; class Insecta; order Lepidoptera; family Noctuidae; genus Polymixis; species Polymixis lichenea. The sequence continues at coordinate 4,720,150 of OX420937.1, forward strand.
CAATTAGTCCTCTGTATGAACCATGCCTTATAATGGATTACGTCATCTTTCCGGTTTGAAACCATTTAAGTAATTGCATTAGGAGAATGAGTGCCCGCCCGATGCAATCGCTTAATTGCCTATTACCTATTGTGTTTAATCGCTAGTATATCAGGCTGTTACCTGATAAGATTATCAACACAGAACAAAGGGCTTGTAAACTTGAGGTCAATAAGAAAATGTGAAAGAAAATGGAAATGTCCGTATTGAATGATTTACCCAAAATAGGTAACTTAATTAATTCGGTTTAATGACTAGGACCATTTTTTTATTATGTTCGTTTTTATACTTGAGGGACTTGAGGCTAAGTAATAACAGCTGTACGAGTCGATCGATCAGGTAAATCTATGCTAGCCACAGTTAGTCTGTGGGTGAAGACCATTTTTACATACCAAAATCCCTCCTTGCGTCCGAAAGCGCGTTAAGCCGCTGGTCCCGGCTGTCATTCGTAGATCTTTGATAGTCGGTACTGGTCGTCTAAAAACCTGTAAGTTCAGACTTTCGGGTTTTTGACAACCAGTAATACCCTGCCTGCCTGACCTGCTTCTCAGCAAACAGTCATATCAAGGGGCGTCGTATCACTCAGTAACTGGGTTGTGGGGATCAGATAGGCATTCGCTCCATGTAAAATAATGATATTTAGCTGCATCTGGTAAGACTGCAACATTAAAACCAAAATTTAAAATTAAAGGGGTCTCCTTACAAGAAACGTGTTTTATCGGCGTTTTTTTTTTGCCTTGTGGTACGGAACCCTTCGTGTACAAGTCCAACTCGCACTTGGCCGGTTTTTCTTTAGTAGGTATATTCGCTGTTCCATCCAACTAAAATCCACAAAGCCACCTTAACTCCTTTCTAATTTTATCTCATCGAACTAGAACCTCAAAGCCGCGAGCAGTGTTCAGTTAAGGGTCTGCCCAATTAGTGGAGTTGTTCCAGTCGCTGCTAATGATGCAGCCAGGCTGGAGTGTGCTTTTGTCATTCGCTGACGGCACGTATGTTTGTGAGAACTTACCCGCGGAGGTTTGCTTTTTGACCCATTGTCAAGGAAAAATGTTGGGCTTATTTTAGATTGTGGATGTGGTTTCGTTTTAAATTTTGTGGAGTTTTCGGTAAGTTTTGACGTGGTTTAGTGAAGTATTTTAGTCTAGTTTTGATAGGGTTCATATTTTATTAAGGGCTAACTAACTTATGCAGATCTATTCGCGCGCAAATGTAGCTTAAACTAGTTTAACAAAAATACAAACCAACGTTACCTTAACTGCTAATCAAGAATGATCATGATTATTGATCATTATCTGCCTAGCCTTTTCCCAACTATGTTGTGGTTGGCTTCCAGTCTAACCGGATGCAGCTGGATACCAGTATTTTACATGGAGCGACTGTCTATCTGACCTCCATAACCCAGTTACTTGGTAATACGATACCCCGATAACCCCTGGTTATTAGACTTTCGGGCTTTTACGACTCGTAACGACTGTCAAAGATCCACAAATGACAGCCGGGACCAACGGCTTAACGTAGTTTCCGACGCACAGTGGGGTCTTGGTATGTTAAGATGGTCACCCATCTACGGATCAACCGCGACAAGCGTAGCTTAACCTGATCGATCGACCCGTGCGGCTGTTTATTACTTAGCCATAAGCCCCCATCATGATTACTGATAACAAGGATTATTTCCAATGTTTCCGATTGAGTTACAATATTGCTGGACACAATCATTATTTCTATCCTATTTCACTAGTTGAAAATAGTCCTTGGGTCTATTTTCGACTTCCCTCCGAGTCTTTTAGTCAGTGTTTATTTTTTTAGGACACCCCTCTCGTATATTTGCGAAAGAAAATGGCGTCGAAACGGTTCACAAATAAATCAAGTGTCGCTGTTGTGGAAAGTAATTTTGAAAGCTCAAAAATAAAGAAATATTGTGATTTGGAAGATTTCGGAACATCTTGAAGGAATGTTAGAGATTTCTTGTCTGTTTGTTGTTATTTTTTTTTTGAATGGGTAATCTAATAATAGTGCCAAAATCGATGGTCCATTTACTGTGAAGTGGGCAGATGTACTTCTACACAGGAATAGGAAATGGACTAAGCAAATAGGTAATGTGTAACGTTTTTTTGATAATTAACAAATTACTACCCCTTTTTTTTATTTTATTTTTGTGTGTACTACTAGCAATCCTACTAACGCTGACTTTATTAGTATTTGCCCATAGGCAGTGTCTGAATTTATGATTAATTAAAAACATTTTTTTCCATCTACTATGTGTTTTTTTTAACACTAAATGGGCCTGCTCTTGACCTCGATCACGCCTGATGGAAAGCCATGTGATGGTGTAAAGTTCCTTTTGATATCAAACCGGAGTATATATATATTTAACGCTAGAGTAATTAATGAGACCATGTCAAAGAATTATTTGTTTTAATACCCTAGAGTTATGGGATATCAATAGAAACATGTATGTCAATGTATTCGATAAATCATTTGAAGTATGATTTTTTTGCAATTAAATTCATTTTAATTTACATAAATATTGATCTACTAAACCCGGTGTTTCATTAAAACCTTTTTCTTATCAAAAGTTGTAAAGCTGATATTATTTCATCTGTAACCCCTCTTTCCTTGTGTTTAAAAAAAAAAAACTACGAATTTATTTATAAATATCTCACAAAGAAACCTTTTGTGCTAACAAAGACAAACCCTCGTGTACATTGAAGCATCTTCTAATCCCTACAAAAAGCTGAGCGATAATGTGTAGACACCCAAAAAAAGTAAACCGTACAGAGGTCAGTAGTCGCCTTAATTTGTGTAAAAACTAAAGGGAAACAAAGCCTCCTTACTTTCCCTCCTTAAGGAAACGTCAAATAAAAGAAAAGATAAACGTCTTTTAGGACGAAACTAATCGATTGGATCGGTCCTTTTCACTTGTTGCAAACTTCTAAATGTTCAAATCTGTTGGATACTTTAAAACTACCAACATAAATATACTCACACCTTCTCATCTTCCACGGGGATAGGCAGAAACTACAGAATGCCACCTGCTACGATCTTTACATACTTGTTTTGCTTCATTTGCATTCATCTGTCATCTGTAGTGCTATTCTGTAAAAACCGTGATAATTTGGGTGAAGTTAGCTCAAAGCGAGTTGTCATGAGTTACATCCCTAGTATCATATGGAATGACAGCTCCCTTCAAGGTCACTTCATCTAAGTTCTCACGAGAATATGTCGGCTGGTCAAACACACTCGCTAGTTCGAGTCAATCTTGAACAAAACCTATTCACACAATCTCATCATCTGCCTAGGCTATTCCCAACAATTTTTGGGGCCGGCTTTCAGTCTAAACAGATGCAGCTGAATACCAGTACCTACCTGGCCTCCACAACCCAGTAATGCGCAACACTTTACCTTTTGGTAAGACTGATTGTCAGGTATTCAGGCTACTGACAACCCGTAAAGATTGTCAAAGATCTACGAATGACAGCCAAGATTAAGTACTTTACGGAGGATTCTCGGTATGCAAAGATCATAGGTCACCCATCCACGGACCGACCGCGGCAAGCGTAGCTTAACCTGATCGATTGGCCCATGTGGCTGTTATTACTTAGCTACAAGCCTCTAACTTTTTAAATCCACAAATAATTTCTAATATTTTCCGTCTACTGACAATTTGATCCAGATTGTAGCTACACATTAGACTCATCATTATTTCAGCAGAAAGACTTCCACTGCTGGACATAGGCCTCCCCCAAGCTCCGCCACTTTGACCGGTTCTATACTTCCCGCATCCAGCGGATGCCTGCGGCCCTCACAAGGTCATCGGTCCACCTTGTGGGAGGTCTTCCAACTTTACGTCTTCAGGTGCGCGGTCACCACTCCAGAACCTTTCGGCCCCAATCGGACATCTGTTCTGCGAACAATGTGCCCTGCCCACTGCCACTTAAGTTTGGCACTTAATTTTGGCGGCCATCTACAATGCCTCACATACGAAACTTCAAATCAACAAATGTGGAAATCACAAAAAGTAAAGTGGCGCCATCTACAATGCCATATGCGAACTACTCAAGACTTAACGTCACACCGCAGCTACATCACGCAAGCAGAGTTTACCATGCGATCTACATATATACAAAAATCCCGTCATCAAACGTCGGGCAGTTGCCCACTAGACACAACACCCGTCGGTCAGAGGGTCCTCCTTAACCAATAGAGTTCCTTATACTTCTAAACGTCGTGCTATGTTGGTTACCTTGGTTCTCCTGCGGATCTCTTCATTCCTGATTCGATCAGGCAGGAAAACTCCAAGCATAGCCCTTTCCATTGCCCTTTGGGTGACTTTAAGCCTTCTTAAGAGGCCCATTGTGAGCGACACGTTAGATTACCTACCTAAAAAATTTAACACCCTCATGAACCAACTATAGCATTAACTCCGCTTCTGTAATTTATGTGTGCTTTAAGAATGAAGTAGGTATAAATAAACCGAAAAAGAAGATCTTAGTCCACACTAAGATCTTCTTTTTCGAAAACATTTACCCCAATAACGTTGCTCATTTTAAGATATTTTCTTTACTTCTCCCAAATTGGTCCTTAAGGTAGGGACCAAAATGTTTTCTTACACTTTCAACATAGAAAAAACATTACTAAAATACCAATGTATTATTATTATGTTTAATTTTCCTCGAAAGACGGTTACGAGTGGGATCTTGAGATAAAACGTCCTACCTGTAATTGTGGTATCTTGTTAAGATGCTGGTCGGCAAACTGCGCTAGATGTGATCAATAAAATATCTACTTTGGTGTTGCAAACAATTACAAACTGTAAAACCTAGATAATGTAAGCCAGCTATCTAACTGCCAACTGTGGCAGTTGTTGATTTTGAAATAATTAATTGTCTGTTAGATCATAAAATCGGTTAAACTTGTACGTTCATTTGTAAATTTTATACGCAGAGACAAAGTCATTAAGGTGAACCTAGTCCACATTTTTCCCATACAAACTTCGGGAGGGTATTACTCCACAGTTCGACAATGGACATCAAAAATTAAACATGGTATGGTTTTGTCTCATTATTAATATTGTCTGTACGGAAACAGAATACTAAAATAAAAAGCCATTAAAAAGTTAGGAGCCAACAAAGATTCGTTTTTCTTGTTAATTTAACCTAACTTTGGGCGTGTTTAAGTAAAAAAAGAAGTGTAAAATCTGAAAAACTAAGTCGGTACCGACAAAGCTCAAATATCGAAAAGTTTAATAAAGTTTATGGGTCATTGATTTATGCAGTGGTTTTTTCATAAAACCCGATCTTCCAAAGAACTGTTCTTAATTTTTTACGCGCCCGTTGTACTATAAATGATCCTGCATCTCACACAATAATGTTGTGCATGTAGACTAGCGTCTAACTGCTCATTGCTGATATTACCTCTGTCGGACACGATGCCTGGTGAGACAGCGTGCTTTTTAGTCAGGCCCATCAGTGAGTTCGAGCCCGCGACTAGGTTCCCCTTAACTCCTCTTTCTGCTTAAATACGGGCAAACCCGCGAGTCAATACAACTTAAAATCAAACATAAACAAAGAGTAAGCTACAAATAGCCGCCAGCAAATAACTTAACTCACTTGTTAACATAAAGGGATGATCAGATTAAAAAGAAAGAATTAATAACCGTGGCGTACACAAATAGCCTGGAGGGTAACATGTATCTATTTCGAGCTTATGTTTTTTTTTGGTCCTAACAGCCTGTCGCTCGTGGGTATGGAACTAGAGGACCAGGCTTCGCTTTGTAAAATTAAGCACGCAGCAATTTTGCAATTAAAATTTTCATTATGTTTCTTTTTTATTATAAATCGAGCGGTAGGAGCCTGATTCCCAACGAAAGGACTTAAAAAGAAAGAGAGATGTCTTTGCCCCCTGAACAGCACAGGTTTTTTGTTTTGGGTGGGTAATCATCCAATAACTTCTCCCGCTCTGGGTGGAGCAGGAGGGCGTGTCAGACTTTTACTGACTAAAACCCACCCGTGTTCCTTCAGTTACCTGTGCCAGGGGCCACGGTATCTCTTTCGAACAACCCGCACTCCTGGCAGGAACAGCATAGGCTAGGTACATATATAGATCACTGAATGTGCGTTACTAATGCCGGTTTTCACTACCTAACACGAAACGACATTTCAATTAATGTCTAAATACATAAGCCGCAAAGTTGGATTTTCAATTCTCTGCGCAGCGCTGAAAGTTGTCAATGCTTTCATTTAAGCATTTATAGGAGTCATCTAGTTTTCCTAACACACAAAGTGGGCAATAATGTTATAACTTGGACAATAATCTGAATGCGTCAAGATGCAGGGTGGTTAATAATCGTTTCTTTTCTACATTTTTATTTATTGCCTGCAGCATTATATTTAGGTATTGGCGAAGCTTCTTGGCTACGCAAATTGTTTGGCAACATTTTTGTATAGTATTGCATCATCCATATCTTGTGCTAAACAAAATACTATGAACATTATTTGTTTTCAAAAAGTATTCAAAGAAAAATTGATCAGTCCACTGCTTGGCATGATATAAATTGGCCACTAAGGTCACTGGGTCTGGACATAAGCCTCCTCCAAGCACCGCCACTTCGACCGATTCTGTGCTTATCGCATCCAGCAGATTCCTGCGGTCGTCACCATGACATCGGTCCATTTTTTGGGAAGCCTTCAAATGCAAGGTCAATCCAACTCTACAAAAAATAATTCCGTATTATTTTTCCACTGGTCAGCCTACATGAGACCCTCTAAACTTTTATAACCACAATGCAAACAATGGCTCTCTAAAACTGAATATGAATAGCTACACATGAAAATGTAAATAACTTCACAAAGGTAGCTGTATAATGAACGGTAAATGTATATTATAATACCCTTTGTAATTTTACTACAAAAGGTGTAAATCTGGAGGAACAAGGATTTTGCGATCTTGTTAAAATTGTTGTTGTAGAGGAAAGTGGGAAAGTGGGTAGTTATAAGAGGTCCTAAAGGCGCGGTTAGAAGCAAGTGTTTAGGTATTTGACAATACCGCTTTTTGGGAACAAATAAGGTTCAAAATAGCTAATGCGTTTGATGTTAGTTGAATTGAATGACCACCAAAATACAAAGAATCTTGCCGATAAATGCACGGCTCGGTTAAATATTTTTGGTATTTCTTGCGTTGATTGAATTTCCTTTATTATTATCATTGCATAAAATAATACGCTCGAAACTTGAACTATGCGACGGAAAATATTTTTTTTAGCTATGTTTCACGATTGTTTTATCCTGATATTGTTTTATTTTTATCAAATGTTTTTTAATAAACGTTTTCTTTTAAAGTATGATTAAATCAAACTGGCTTGTAATTATGTACCAATACGCCTAACCGTGCGAGAAAAAAGAGAGCGTTTTACGGTGTTTATCGTCTGAGCAGCGCCTTAAAATTTTCAGGGTTTTATTTGAATGTAATTTCTGTTACAATGACTGGCTTGGTACTCTGGTCTGTCTGTTACAGGGACTGTCTCGTTGCTCGAATGGTCACATGCGCAGCTGTTGAGCATAGTGTACGTGGCTTTGGAACCGGGGCTCGGGCAGTGTTGTGAATTTCTGTACTTATAATGAGATGTTCAATAGATATCTGGACTGGTGTTCTACCCTCGCATCCTATTGCGCATCTTTGCCTAATTGTTTTAACCTTAGGCGATTACGTGCCTGAAAAGACCGACGCCAAAGATACCGACTACGTATAAACTTTTCTATTTTCCATGAGTTTAGGAGTAGGTACTCTTTATCCCTCATTAGGTACCAAATTAATTTAAAATCGCTTCAGTGGATTACTCATAAGAATGTATCATGTTGGTGCTCGAGAGACCCTCAAATTCATAATATGACTCATAACACATAACAAAACATCACGCCTGAATTTCCCGATGTGTTGAGCAGAGGTGTGGACTGGTTTTTTAAGTCCCATGGAATGGAGGGCGTGCCTATTGCCATCAAACGGGCAACAAACCCAGACTCCATAATAAACAACATTTAACACTGTATGGATCTGTGTGTGTGTGTGTGTTGTTTTTTTGTATTAAACACTACGAATGTTTGTTGAACTATTTTAGTAGGACTTAAAAATAGAATATTACACAGTATACCTTGTACTGATGGGAAACAAAATCTGTATGCATAACTCTAGAAAAAGACAGGATTTTAAAAATATTAAAAAACTGAAGAGGAGTGAAAATATTGTGCAGTTTTTAAATTATGGTTAGCGACACAAATTGCTGCGCTGGTGTCGGGGAATCATTTCCGCAACTACGAGTGTTGCTATAACATTTTCATTAGAATTTAACCGTAATATGTTGGGTACTTATGGTGTGTCGGTGTAGCTAAAGAAAAACTGAACATAGGTTGAAAGCTCATTTATTTTACGGCTTACAATATTATGACAATATTTACGGTTAGACTAATTACTGACCAAAACAGTGGTTGTGAGCTACTGATATTGAACCGACTTCCAAAGAAACACCAAAAAGTGAAAAATAACTTTAATTTCGGAAGGCGGTGACAAAAATTAAAAATACATATCCAAAGTCACCGCCTTCCGAAATTAAAGTTATTTTTCACTTTTTAGTGTTTTTTTGGAAGTCGGTTGTTCATTTTTTTGAAAAAAGTTTTTTATTTTTCACTTTTTAGTTGTTCACATGTGCTTACCCCTTCACAGCGTACCAGCGTGATGTTATGTTATTAACTGGTGTAAACAATTGACAGACATGAGATTTCAGCAATCCCTGTCCATTTGCTATCATTTATTGAGGAGTTCCGTTGCCTATCTCCGAAGTTCTTCATCAGATCTTCACCAAATTGAAATGAAACCACTCCGAGAAAGTATTCTTCCAAAAACTACACAAATTGCTTCAAGTGTGCCTATAAAATTTGAAGAGGTCTCTCTATTTCTCCAGGATCCCATCATCAGATCCTGACTTGATGATCATGGGACCACCTGGAAAGTATACCCTTTCAAACAAAAAAAAATATCCAAATCGGTCCAGCCATCTTCGAGTAATCGGGGAACATAAGTAAAAAAAAAAAAGGTTCCGATGAATTGAGAACCTCCTCCTTTTGGAAGTCGGTTAAAAAGTAGGCTTAATCAAAGAATCCAAACAATATTTAATCAAATTAACTGTGTGTGTGGGTACTACCTGCTTGGAAAACGGGCAAAATTTTATATACGTACTACTACTACTACGTTGAAGACAAGGAAGTTTGGCGTTAATTCCTTCTGCACATGTGGCTTCCCTGGTAACTCATTAGCACCATAACTATGTGAACGTCTATTAACTGCTTCCAAATTACAATGTTAATTTATTAATTTTATTTTTTACGCTTTCTGACATATTCTCGTCATTATTTGACAATAAACAACACTTGTAATATCGAGTAATTATTGGTGATTCTCATGGAAATCATATCACTTGGTTTAAATAGGTTTATTTTACTTATGTAGATTCTTTTTCACATATTGTGAATGAGAGAACGTTGTAGGCCTGCAGTTTCTGTTCTTTATTTTCATTCCTCTAAAGTACCTGGTGCTTATTGACGGGCCTGCACTGTCCTCCCATACCTAATATCACTGTAATTTGAAAACATTATAAAATCCAATTATTTTTAAAAGAGTAACCGTGGCGTTTCTTGCCGGCTCTTCTCCATAGGAAGCGACAAATTGGAACCGTGCACCTAGCTTCTGACGTTTCATAATTGCCCTTGCAGGTTTATGTGAAATAAAATATTTTGATTTGATTTGATTTATATAAATGACAAATTACGATAATTTTCTAATGGCGCTTATTTAACAATAAAGGCTCGTGCAGACTAGCGCGACGCGACGGTCGCGTCCCGACACACGTAGAACAATTTCTATGAAAACTTCATGGAAATTGTTCTACAAGTGTCGCGTCGCGCCTGTTTGAAGAAGTCTTAACGATAACGGATCGTGACTTACTTATGTAGGTATATATCCGCGTATTTCGAGACATTGCCAAGCAGCTGGTCAACTTTTCACGTGACCAGAGGGTTGACCTATTTTTTGGCTAAATAATCAGTTTTGCCATACAATGATGCAATGCTGCCAGCCTTTCGGGCACCTTCCCTGTTGACAATGAAACAGACGAATTTTTGCTGCCTTAAGATTCTTTTCTTCTTTATATACTTGTACACATTATTAAAAGTTGTCAATAAGAGACTATCAAATTTGGAAAAAAGTAAGTTACTTTCGGTCAGTCAAGTTTACTTTCGGGTTGGCAGGCCCACGGAATATGCAGTAACTGGAAAACATTATCGTTATGTAGATACTGCCAGCTTCTTTTGAATTTGCCCGCGAACTTTCACTTTAAAGGATAACCGGTTGGCTGCCATCCTGATTTCCAGGGGGAGCGCATTCCTCAGAGAGATAGACTGAATGAAGAAGGAAAGAAAAGTGTATAAAGTTTGTGCGATGAGTGGGATATCGAGGAAGGCGACTATTAGATGATCAAAGATTTGTACTGAAAGTGGGGGCTAGATAACTAGGGGAAGTGGGAGAGTCAAGAAAAGAAAACAAGGTGGTAACGCTCTTTGCTCTCATACATACTATCTGTGACGGTACGAGTTCATAAAACTGCCTTAAGCACGTGTGTCATTTCAAGGCGAAGGGTAAATTGGGGCGAATTCCAATGCCGTAAAACAATCGGCAGAAAGTGTTACGGTTTTATGGGACCACACATATACACGAAACTCAATGGCCTACACAAAATACTAAAACTAATACAAAAAAAAAATGCAGACTGACAGTAACAAATTGGGTTCATGCAATGGACTACGATATGACAGAAGGTTTTATAATATAAGTTAAAACTCACAGTTCACACATTACAAGTCACAAATACATAGACAAATACGCTTTCTCACATACTTACCTATATCATAAACACCAACACAACTAAGACAAATTAAATCACAGTGTACTCACTCTTTTTAATTTTTATGCCTTTAAAGAATGTAAGTACCTTATTCTACAAAAATGTTAACGGAACGAAGTAGACTGGATCTCACAACACAGAGAATCCTAGTGTGAGGTTCAGGAATTCAATCCATTTGAATGTAAACTTTGCAAAATAAATTTATTCTTGTTTTTATTCTTATTGTTTTAAGGCTTAGCTTTAAAATTATGAAAATATTTTAAGATAATGAATAACAAGTACATAGATATCCGAGTATGCACATAGGTACCTACTTATGTCAAATTTTAAATGTATTGGTTCGCTGGCTACTTCATCATAATAAAAGAAGCCTGGTGAATTACATAATTAAGTAAGAGAGATTAATTATTTAAAATATTAGCTTGGCAAATTAAGCAGTTTTGATTCCAGTGTCGGGCAATTTAAGTTGCTTTAGTCAATTTGCTTAACAATTACTTTACCTGAATCGACGGCCATGTAACAAAGAAACATCTCGTGTTGTGTCTTTATCGCGTCGCATCATATATATACGGAGTCACTTTTATTTTAGTCTTACGTTACAAAACGTCCAATTAGCTAAACAGACTGGAAATAAACAATATGAGAATGTTGTCTTGTTAAGATTATAACCACTAACATACATCCTTGTTTGTTACAGGTACATTTTAAATCTTCTGCTCCATTTCGGTGAGAACATAAACCCCAAATCCCTGTTGACTCCCAAGAGGGACTTGCCAACATTCGCTTGAACCTTTGTAGGTTGGTACAAGATTTGTACCTACAAGAGAACACAGAGTGGCCCATTTATAGTGGTATAAAACTACTGGTAAGTCTTTGACTTCCTTTTTTTATTAAGCACTGACAATCAGGATCGAATTCGCCGAACGGCTTTGAGCTAAGTTTTTCGTAAACTATAAATACTGGCAGAAAATACATGAGATACATAGAAAAACACACATAACATGTGTTTTTAATAGGTCTTAGCGAGTGGCTTCTGAAAACATCGTGAGTAAACCGGCAAGTTCTAGAACCAATTTGAAGACATGACATCCATCAACCCGCCACTAGCCGATGTGGCCCTCATAGAGAGGAGCCCTGTGTCCCAGTATGGGATGATTTAGTAGGCACTTATGCATAATTATGCACGAATGCCTACTTAACATTTTTGGAACACTGTTAACGAGCCAGAATAGGCAAGTCGGTAAGCTCAGGGGCCCAAGTCTGCTATTTTTATAAATTCGTCATTCCAACACGATCCCATTGTCATTCCAACACGATCCCATTGTCAATTTGCTAAAAGTTCGTAATCTGCTAAATTCATAATGATCGATCATTGGTCGGTCAATGGTGTCGTAATAGAATTATGTCATAATGACATTGTCGTATTGCCATTATTATAAAACCCGTTAGCAGAAATGATTTTCCAAAAACGACTACTAAATTTGAACATTTATTCATGCCCCATTTCATTTAAATATATATTTTTACATATTACTAATTATTATATAATAGTTTATTAGTGTTAAATTATAGCAGATTACCGCCAAAGTCAGTCATTCATTTGTCATTATGTACGAGATTACCAATAAATGCCATTTCTTTCAATGGAGTGTCAGTGGCTGATCATTGGAAAGTCATAATGACGCCATTATGTTAGTAGATTACCAAACTTGTCAAAATCAACAATTATGAAATCAATGATAGACCATTCTGACACTATTGTAATAGCAGACTTAAGGCCCAGGTGTATGAGGTTTCTTTACATACTCTAACTAATATTCTGTGTACTTACACCTGTCAAGTTTTAGTACAGTGCCGTCACAAAGTAAAGACCGTAGGCAAACTATAGTGCTTCGGAGTACAAACAAGGTATGCATAAGTAATTTTTAATCTGTTTACCTGCTATAGTGCCTGTAGGCGTTTACAAAGTGGAGATAAAGGTTGGTGCAGATGTAGCCGGGTCCATAAAATCTAAGTCTTTTATAAATAAATATGTTGGGTGCTAGTGCGTCATTCGTTTACCGAAAATGATGACGATGGTGAAGTTTACCCGGTAATTCTTGCAGTCATCATCATTATCATCATTTCAGCCGAAAGACATCGACTGCTGGATATAGGCCTCCCCAAAAGGGGGGTTTTGCTATAATCGCCACGCTTGGCAGGCAGGTTGGCGATCGCAGTATGGTGGTAAAATGCATGGAGAACGCTGCTGCCCATTCTCTATTAAGTCCCTTAGTCGCCTTCTACGACAGCCAAGGGAAGAAATAGGATGTTGCTATTCTTTACGTCCGACAAGACACGGAACTCCGGATTCTTGCGGTACTACATACGTAATTATAAAATTTGGATGGGCCAGAAATCGAAAGCTTTATCGAATTTTAAGTAATTTCTATTTTTTTCTGATTCGTTGCCAAAATTCTATAAGTTTTTGCCTTTCTGAATTATCCAGCAAATCGTTTGGTTAATTTTTAATTTCATAACAATTTTTTTAATTAATTGGTTGTGTTAGGCACCTAACTATGTAATAGATTATAATACACATAACATTATGCTGTGCCTGTTTTTGCCGAAGGGTAATTGATTCATTTGAGCTAATTATTAATTAAATAAGTACTCATACTTTAGATTAACAGATCTAAAAGTGGATTTTAATCAAAACCTGTATAATTATAGCAATCAAATTAGAATACTTCGTTCCTTGAATCAGAGGAAGTACAATTTCCTTAAATTGAACTATAACTTGAAGAAAGTTCCAAAGAGCAATTTAGTTATAACAGTTTCTTTCAAACATTCTGTAAAGGAAGCTTAAAAGTTCTGTAATTTAATTGCCATTTCGTTTATTATTAGACAAACTTTTTCATTGTTAGTCTTAAGAATTGAGGCTGGTATTATGGATGAGCCTATAAATAGCAGAATTTAATTTGGCTTATTCTTGAATCTGTTGAGTTAACGATAGTGGAAGGAAGTTGTCGTATTTAGCACTTGGTGTGATCTATGTTAGTTTGTTAATCGCAATTTACTGTTAAGTTGACGTAATTTGTGCAAATGAGAGTTCACTTTTTGAGATCTAAATAAGTCAAGAAACAAAAATAAAGGACGATTGACATTGATCCCGTAACTATCACTCCAAGCGCGAATTTAGCGGTACTGGTTCAATATTTCACCATTTTTGTTTTTAGTTACCAAAGGGGATTTTTATCCATATGGAAATGCCAACTCTATCGTTCCTCATTTACTTTTTAACTGGAATTGAAATAACTACATTCTAAATGTCTAACGAAAATATAATCATTGACTTATCATCTTCACAGAGCCACACAACCTCTTTTCAATCGCCGGTTTAGAGTTTACTAAAATGTTTTGAATTATCCCCCACCATCCAAAATGTATGTTCCATTTAAATTCTGTAATCAACGATTCTCCTTCATTCTTGATCTCAACACATTTCAGCACGTATGCTGCACATCTTCAATTTTGTTGCATATTTCACAATTAGGTGATGTGATCTTTCGCATTAGAAAAGCAAAGTTTGCAGATAGATAGTACTATTGTAAACACTTTAAATCCTAGATTTGAAAAGAATCACAGCTAATCGGTCAACTGTCGAACCGGTGTTACTGGATTCAAAGATTGACGGCATATTCTGTAAAAAATTCACCATGAAAATTTGAAGTGAAGTGAGCTTGAAGTGAGCTGACATTGACAGCTTACTTCAAGCTCACGTCACTTCAGTTTTCACGTATTCTGTATTTTATAATATAATATAAAATACAGAATACTTTGGCTGGTGTAATGTTAATCAGTCAGATTGGTTTTAAGGAAATATGAAAAAATAACAATAAGACAAACCATATCCATAAGTTTTCAGATTAGTGGATCATGATGACCACCAACACCACACAACATACGAGCTGTCATACAAATATGACAAGCGCTAGTCAAGTGAGAGAGGTGTTCGAGTTAACTCTGCGCTATTACCGGACGTCTGCGCGAACTATGTACCGGCCAGCTAACATGCCTCCGGACATGAAGCACGAATCTAGTGCTATAACTCACCCTAGAATCGATAGAGGAAGATTACTTAAGACCTCGCTTATATTATTATAGAAATGACAGTCACGAGCATAAAAACCTTTCAGTTACACAACGTTTAGAAGTGTTTTTCTCGTGAAATCATAATCTTAACTTTGAAAAATATTTTCATATCATAATTCGACAAAACTATGGACCATATAATACCTATTAATCTATACTATAATATAATAAAGCTGAAGATTTTGTTTGTTTGTTAAGTTGAAAGCGCTAATCTCAGGAACTAGGTTCGAATTGAAAAAAAATCGTTTAGTATTGGATGGCCCATTTCTCGACAAAACATCACGCTAGGACACTTAGGAGCCGAGCAAAAAGAAAAAAAACACGAACACGAAGTACGCGCACGAGCAGGTGATTCGATGCGACGGGGTGGGCCGGGAACATGAACTTTGACGCGGAAGAAGTCACAGTCAGAAGCTAGTACTTTATAAGAAAATCACTTTAAAATCCTACGAACTGTAATGTATTTATGCTCGTGACTGTACCTATTGGCACATACAAACATATCGCCAGTCACCTATGAAAGTCCCATGTCAAATGTGGTGGCCTAATACTAAGGATTTTTATGCCACTTATTTAATAGCAAAAATAAACAAGAAATAATATGAACATTTAAGGACAATCATCTTTATTTTTCTGTTTTTCTGCCAGTGACAGAATTTCCAACCTTAATTGAGATGTTTCTGGCTTATTTATTTTCTTGAAACCCATGTTGACTTGTCAACATGGTTTATATAAAAAAAAACATTTCCGCTTAATTACTTCAAGCATTGTAGCTTTTTTTTCATTAAAATTATAATTGAACAGGCAGTCTTGTGCAGAAGTTTGTATTTCGGAAGCTGTAATTGCAATTACTTTAATTCAAGTCGTAATTGACATGTAAAGCTTTAGAAATGAACAAACATGACCTTTCTATATCAAAAGCTACACACGGAAATTTGGAAAGCTATTGGGGAGACTTGCCCAGCAGTGGGATTTTATGTTTAGTTTTTTTTTTCAGTCTGAAAAAAAAATACTTAACATAAAATTATTTCGTTTAAAACCTTTGCTTTACAGCAGGACTTTTACCGGCTGATTATTATACCAGGTCTGATCTAGCAGTTGTCTTTAGATCTTCGTGTATGTCAGCGACATAACGGCCTAATGACTGAGCACTCAACTGTCGTGTCATCTAAGTTATAGCAGACCTGTTAGCGGTAATACGTCTACTTCAATAGTTTAGCTCTGATGTTTAGTTATTACTGGACTTACCGTTACGCGGCTTTACTCGTTTTTTTGGGGAACTTCTTCATATATACACCGTGACCTTTTAGTCGTCTTACAAAGGTGGTCCACTCAATGTATCAGGCGTAAAATACCTACAGGCGCGATTAAAAAAATCTTACTATTAATTAAGAAATTAGGTACTAAGAAAAATAAATAATACTTTAGAATCATGCAACACCCTCCCTATTAATAATGTTTACGTATCAAACGGTAGAACATTTCTACCTATCTACCGTAATACAATTACATTTCATCATTGATTCCATCTCCATAACAGGGTGTTCAAAACTAAATTATACGTCTTAGTGCATGATATTGTTTTTATTATTATATTCATTTATTATATACATAACAAGGACACATTCATCATGGTCATTTACATATTAAGGATATTTTTAAATATTTTTACAAAAGTTATACAAAAACATTTAAAAATATAAAAAATAGTGGCCCATCGGCATCAGGAGCAGGGTCAAAGATGCCGGTGGTTTCTTTTTTTTTTTTTTTTTTCTGGGTGGGAAATCATCAAATAACTTCTCCCGCTCTGGGTGGAGCTGGAGGGCGTGTCAGACTTTTACTGACTAAAACCCACCCGTGTTCCCTCACTTGCCTGTGTGCCAGGGGCCGCGGTATCTCTTTCGAACAACCCGCACCCCTGGCAGGCATCGGCCCTTGCGGGCCCCATCAGTTGCTGATGACATCTCTTTGAGGCGCGCGTGGAACACAACGCGCCGTCCACCCGGGCTTGGTCCTTACCGGACAGCGAGCTACCCATTACTCGCCGTCCGCAAGCCCGCGCCTACGGTGGCCGGGAATCAGCCTGGGATTCACCTCCACCGTATGCTCCACCGTGTCCTCAGGGCGATCTTCGCAATGGAAACACCCGGGCGTTTCCTCCCGCCCTATCCGAAACAGGAACCTCCCGAAACAGCCATGTCCGGTGAGGACCTGTGTCAGGCGGAAGGTGAGGACGCCATGCCGCCTCTCAAACCACTCCTCAAAGAGGGGACTTACCGCCGCGATCGTGGCGTGCCCAGCACTGGGTTGCGACAATCGCACCTTCCACGTCGCCATGAGATCCTGCCGGAGCTCTGTCCGCCGTGCCGTGATTTCCCGCGGCAGGGGAGTTACGCCCCGGCGTTTGGCCTCCTCGCGCCACTCCCAAGTGTGCGCGAGGACCTTTGCCTCCAGATCCCATGGCGGCAATCCGTCAAGGAGGCCCGCCACCTCACCGGAGATCGTGCGGTATCCCCGGATCATCCGGATGGCCATGACCCTATGGGCCGCCTTCAACCGGCGCGCTGGTTGGCGCCCCAATGTGGGCGCCCACACCGGCGCCCCGTATAGGGCCATGGCCCGCACGACCCCCGCGTAGAGCCTCCGGCAGGAGGCGTTCGGCCCCCCCAGATTGGGCAGGAGCCGCTTCAAGGCAGCCCCGGCCCGCTCCAGTCTGGGAGCCAAACGTCGGAAGTGCTCCGCGAAGTTCCACCGGCTGTCGAGGACGAGTCCTAGGTACTTCATCGTCGACTCGACGCCGATGTGAACCCCTCCCACCGTTATCTGGGAACCCGTCAGTGGCGCATTCCGAGGGCCATGAAACCACATGGCCTCGGACTTGTGCAAGGCCACTTCGAGTCCCAGTTGCCGGATCCTATCCACGATTGTCGCAACCCCGTGTGTTCCTAAGTCGGCCGCCGCCTGGTACGACCTCCCTTGCGCCAGGACCAGCGTGTCGTCAGCGTAGCAAACTACACTGACGCCGCTAGGGAGGTCGGCGCGCAGCACCCAGTCGTATCCGATGTCCCACAGATGCGGCCCCAGGACCGATCCCTGTGGGACACCGCACGACATCTCTCGCCGGTTCCATTCTCCTAGGTGACCGGGGTAGATGACGGCCCTGTCCGTCGAATAGGCCTCGACCACACGACAGAGGTAGGTCGGCATCCGGTGATACCGGAGTGCCTCCCTTATGCAACTCCAGGGCAGGGTGTTGAACGCATTGGCGATGTCCAGAGACACCGCCAAGACGACCCCACCCCGGGCCACTGCATCCCCCGTCGTGAGGGCTCGCACGCGCATGATGGCGTCCACCGTGGAGCGCCCCCTGCGGAAACCGAACTGGCTCTCCGCCAAATCCGGCCCCACCCGCACCAGCCGCCCGACGAGGCGGTCTGCAATGACTCTTTCAAAGAGCTTGCCCACCTCGTCGAGCAGCACAATGGGCCGGTAAGCGGACGGAGAGTCCGCGGGGCGCCCCTGCTTCTTGATGAGGACCAGTTTCCCCGTCTTCCAGTGACGTGGGAACTGGCCCTCCTCCAAGCATGCGCTCAGGAGCCCTCTTAGTCGAGGCCCGAGAGCCTCCAAGGCCAGGACCCAGGCTTTTCCAGGCAAGCCGTCGGGTCCTGGGGCGGTATTCTTGGCATTCAGCCTACGTACCGCCACTCTCAATTCTACCTCGGTCACCTCTGGAGCATCGTCGTCGTCGTCGGTGTGGTCCGCGTCGCGCACCGCAGGAGGCGGAGCCATGGGCGGGGGAGCATGCTCCCCTCGCGAGGGGAACAGAGCGCTCACCACGTCCTGCACGAGCTGAGGCCGGAGACTCTGGGTCAGCGGGGGAGCCCACGGGCGGATTTTTTCCCGCACCGTTTTGTAGGGGCGCCCCCACGGGTCTCTGTTCAGAGTCTCCAGCGACTCCTCGCGGGCCAGTAACCTGGCCCGCAGGATCTCCGCTCGGAGGGCGGTCTTCGCCGCTCTGTACCCCTCGTATAGCTCCGCCTGAATGGCTTCCGTATCCGGAGGGCGGATACGGAGTCTGCGGTGCCTGG
Source organism: Polymixis lichenea (assembly GCA_949091785.1). Taxonomy (NCBI): domain Eukaryota; kingdom Metazoa; phylum Arthropoda; class Insecta; order Lepidoptera; family Noctuidae; genus Polymixis; species Polymixis lichenea. Next base: position 4,739,362 of record OX420937.1, read on the forward strand.
TGTACCAGTGCCGCGCAGCAACGCATGCCTCGCGCAGAGCTGTGAGCTCCGGCGACCACCAGTACACCTGGCGTGAAGCGCGTCCTGGCTGGACCCGGGGCATTGCCACGTCGCATACCTCGGACATGGCCTCCCGGAACCACTCCGCCTCGTCGTTGATATCGGCAGGCCTGTCCGGTGGTGACACCCAGGCCTGCACGATCGAGGCTTCCAGGAGGAGCTCCCGGTCCAGCCGCTTCAGCGCCCACCGCGGACCACACGGGGCCTGTTGGACCGGCGCGCTCGAGGCTTGGGCGGAGACGTCAAACCGGATATACCGGTGGTCGGAATACGTCTCCACCCCCTCCATGACGCGCCAGTCGACGACACGCGGCAACAGAGCGGGGCTAGCGAACGAAATGTCCACCACCGACTCACCCCGCATCCGCACACACGTGGCGACAGAACCCCGGTTTAGGACGACCAGGCCCACCTCTAGAGCCCAGTCCTCCACCATCCTACCCCGCACATCCGTCAACCGGGAACCCCAAGCCAAGTTCTTGGCATTGAAGTCCCCGAGGACGAGCACGGGGAGGGAACGAAACCCGACGACGACGTCTCTCAACTCCGCAAGGGAGTTGTGGAACTCGGCGAGAGTTCGGCTCGGGGAGAAGTACACCCCTACCACTGCAATCTCCCCGAACCGTGCTGCTACGAAACCCCTTCCTCTCTGGATACCCTCGAGAGCCGGGGCGCCGGCGGCGGCCGACGAAATTATGGTCACTGAGCCGCTCAGGTCCTCCACCCAGTAATCCCTGGGCGGGACAAAGTACGGCTCAGCGACCACGGCGATGTTAATCGACCACTGCGCCATGCTCTGGAGCAACAAATCCTGAGCGGTGGCGCAGTGGTTGATGTTCGCCTGGAGGAGGCGAAATGGAGCCGTTATTGGCATTCCATTTCAGCCCCCTCCCGAGCCCCCTGAGAGGGCCCTGCCGCGGTGGTGCCGGCGGCAACGACGTTGGTAGGGGCGGCAGCGGCGGCAGCAGTGGCGGCAGCTACGGCGGTGACGGCGGTGGCGGAGGGCTTGCCCCTGCCCCGGCTCCTGGTTTCGGCGGGTGGAGCGCAGGCCTTGCTCCCAGCCCGGTGTTCGGCCGGCTTGCCAGCTGCCGCACATAGGTAACAGTGCGGCGTGGCGTTGCACGAGCCGGCCTTGTGACCGGGCTGACCACAGCGGAAGCAGTGAGCGCTGCGGTCTACCTCCGAGGTGCATTTTACTCCCACGTGGTGCCCCACCTGGCAGCGGAAGCACCTCAGAGGTCTGGGTTCCAGCAGCTTCACCTGCGCAGATACCCAGCCTACCAGGGGCCTTCGGCCCTCCCCGGTGATTTTTTGGGCCGCCGACACGGGGCAGCTCACCGTGACGGTTCGCATCCCCGTGTTGTCAGGACGGATGGTCCCTGCCCTCACCTGCTCGGCAGAGCACCCTCCAGACCTGGCTATGGTGGCCACCACCTCGCCCTCCGTCACGGAGTCGTCCAGGCCCAAGATGCGCATGTCAGCGCACTTGGTGGGCCTGGACACTCGGGCCTCGTCCGCACTTATGGACGCCCTTAGCCTTTCGGCCAGAGCGTCAGCGGTCGGGCCACTGGCCGCGCCAGGGACCTCCAGCATCCGGGCCCCAGTCGCGGTGACCCTGATGTGGAGGCCGTCGGCAACGCCTAAGTCTGCGAGGTCCACCGCCGCCTTCGCCTTCGCGATCACGTCGCGGTAGGACACGCCCTTCTTTTCCGCTTCCGGCTGTAGTGTTATAACTACAGCTGCGGACTTCGGGGCGCGTAGCCTAGCCGCGGCGCTCCGCTTCTTGGCTCGCTGCCGCCTCTCCCTCTTTTTCGCTGCCCTCGCAGCTTTCCCTGCCTTCCTCTTCTCCCCGGCCACTTGCCATTCGGCGTCAGCCAGAGGAGATTTAGGAGGTGGGGGGGCCAGCCGTCCTGGCACCACGGCTGGGGCCTTCACCGCCTGCGCAGCCACACTGCCCGTCTTGACCTTGGGTGGCACCGGTTTCGCCGGGGTTTGTCCCGACTGCGGTGCCGATTTGGCCGTGGCAGCGGTGGTTGCGGCATACGTGTGTCCCCTCTGCTGCTGACCCGAGGCCGGTCGACTCGCTGCTAGCGGAGGCCGCAGGACTATTGCCTCCAGGACGGAAAACCGGCTGCTGAAGGCAGCCAGCTCCTGCCGCACCAGGTTCAGCAGCCGGTCTTCCTCGGGCACGGGTCCACCCTGCCCATGCCGCGCCCCCTTCTGAGGCACCACCCTGGGGCCAGCTCCTCTGAGTGCTGCCAGGTCCGCTCGGAGCTCCTCGTTCTCCTTTCGGAGAAGCTCCGTGGCGGCTGCCAAGCGGGCGACCTCCGCCCGCATCACGGACATGTTGTCCGGTGGAGGTCCGGTGTGGATGCCCTCCGCTGCCGCCATAATGGAGGCTATGGCTGCGGGCACGGCCTTGTCCTTAGAGGCGTGCGTCCTCTTCAAGGCCAAACCCTTGACTGCAGCAGCCACAGCCTCCGCGAACCTTGCCATTTGCTCTGATATGGAGCCGCCGGCGGTGTCCGGCTCTCCGCCAGATGACTCTGAGAGGGCCCTGCTGCTGGTCTCTCCCGAGAGCTGCCCCTCCGTGGCCAAGGCCTCGGCTCGCTGGTCCGTCTCGGCGCTGGGCTCGCCGGGATCCTTTGTGGTTAGGCCTTTGCCTAACCGGACCCCGCCCCGCCGACAGACCTTTCCAAGCTTTCGGGCCGAGGCCATCCCGCCATCCGAGGACGACCCCTGGCCATCCCCAGGTTTGGAGTGCTTCTTGAGGAACTCCCCAGTCCTCTTCGAAGCACCCCCCACCACTACTTCCGGGCTCTTAAAAGAGCCTGGAGCGCTCGATGCGGCGTCGGACTCCGACCCCGAAGATGCCGGTGGTCAATGCTACAGAGAAAGGCACCTCCTGACTATGCGTGCCGTGTCCAGAAGTACTGCTTTCTGAATCAAACCCTCGATCCAGCCGTGCAATGAGAGCCTCCTAAGGTGATGATTGAGGCTCTTCGCTATTAGACCATTTACTGTAACGATTATCGGTACAATGATTGCTGAGTCCACGTCCCACATGTCGACAACCTCGTGAGCTAAGTCAAGATACTTGATTTTGTTATCTTGCTCAGCTTTCACGAGATTCTCGTCTTGAGGGACAGCGATATCAACAATCATTGCACGACGCTCTCGTCGATCTATCACCACGATACCAAAAATATCTTTTTTTTTTTTTAATGATTAGTAGTCATTGGGTACATGAAGTGGGCTGCCGTTGTAATACGACTAAAATGTCACGATGTATAGGTAGATAGAATACTCTTTTATACGTTCACCACAAAAATTCAAGATATAAATAAAAAAATATTTTTCTTAGTGCTTCATCATAAAGGAAACTCTTGAGCAAAATTTCACGCTTCTTGACCAAGAAGTTTAGGCCGTGTATTCCATAATCAGCCTATAATATTTCCACTGCTGGGATACAGACCTCCTCTCTATGATAGGGTAAGGGTAAAACATATATTTCCGTAAATTTATTCACAGCAACGTGCAGTCTAAAGTTGAGTATAGACTAGGGCATTTAACGCTCTAATGTCTAATGAAGAGAACGGACATGTTACCTGGGGCCCAAGTCTGCTATTTTTATAAATTCGTCATTCCAACACGATCCCATTGTCATTTTGCTAAAAGTTCGTAATTTGCTAAATTCATAATGGTCGATCATAGGTCGGTCAATGGTCTCGTAATAGAATTGTGTTATAATGGCATTGTCGTTTTGCCATTATTATAAAACCCGTTAGTAGAAATGATTTTCCAAAAACTACCACTAAATTTGAACACTTATTCATGCCCGATTTCATTTAAATACATATTTTTACATATTACTTATTATTATATATTAGTTTATTAGTGTTAAATTTTAGCAGATTACCGCCTAAGTCAGTCATTAATTTGTCATTATGTACGAGATTACCAATAAATGCCATTTCTTTCAATGGAGTGTCAGTGGCTGATCATTGGAAAGTCATAATGACAGCAATATATTAGTAGATTACCAAACTAGTCAAAATCAGGGCCTCAAGTCTGCTATTACAATAGTGTCAGAATGGTCTATCATTGATTTCATAATTGTTGATTTTGACTAGTTTGGTAATCTACTAATATATTGCTGTCATTATGACTTTCCAATGATCAGCCACTGACACTCCATTGAAAGAAATGGCATTTATTGGTAATCTCATACATAATGACAAATACATGACTGACTTAGGCGGTAATCTACTAAAATTTAAAACTATTCAATAGTATGTAAAAATATATATAAATGAAGGTCGGGCATGAATAAATGTTCAAATTTAGTAGTAGTTTTTGGAAAATCATTTCTACTAACGGGTTTTATAATAATGGCAATACGACAATGCCATTATAACACAATTCTATTACGAGACCAGTGACCGACCAATGGTTGACCATTATGAATTTAGCAGATTACGAACTTTTAGCAAAATGACAATGGGATAGTTTTGGAATGACGAATTTATAAAAATAGCAGACTTGGGCCCCTGGTAAATGCTCACTCACCTCGAGCCGTGAGCAAAAAACGGTGTCGAGCATCGTTACAGTACATGTTTTTTTTTACTGAGCTTTTGCTTGTAGTGCACCATCCGTAAGAACGATACATGGGCCATAATCCACCATGCGGGTGTCACATGTCTTCGGATTTTCCGTTCCAGGACATGCCGGTTTCCTCACGATATTTTCCTTCAACTTTTTGGGATCAGTGGTGACGTAAAAACCTGCTTGGATTCGAACTCACGACCGTAACCGAGTCGTAAGTCGCGGCCGTAACCACTAGGCCACCACTGCTCTGCGTGCTTTGCCTGTCAATGAGTTTAAGATTTTTTATTAAGTAGATTTCCTATCAGAGCATTACTATGTTGGTACTTATTAATAAAGTAGCCAAAGTAAATCCTAATAAAGACGACATTGTTACTAATTTTCTCACAGAATTCCTCGAAAAACGAGTCTGGGTATCGCGTTTCACTTGACCCATTTTTTTTCTGTCTTCGTCAAGTCATCCGTCTTTTAGCGCTTTTAAGAATACGAGCTCTGTTCACATTAACAATTGAAGTCCAATCAGTTCCACCCCTCAGGGAAATTTGTCCTTTTCTGATTCCCAATTATTTCTTATTATCCGACTTTGTAGTTTTCAAATCTTTTTCAGACAGACCATGTTGTTATTTTTTGAGGATTGAGGTAATTACCGAAGAACTGAAAAGTTTCTAACATTTTTTATTTTTAATTATGAACAGAAAATAGTCTTGTAGTGCCAATTTTATGTTATTTGAGAAGACAAAAACAAATTGAAATCTGATAGTTTTAAGCGTCATCTAATAAATGCAACAAACTGCGAATTACCTACTTAGTCTTCTCTTTGAATTACTTACGTAAATTGTAAAAAAAGAACAATTTAAATATGGCGTCAGGGCGTAAGGGCGAAGTCCCTAAAATTTTCTACGTTGATATGAAAATTAAAGAAAGCAAACGGCAAATTGGTTATCTCCCTTCCCCAAAGACATTTAATATTTAAAGGTCCGTCAATCGTAAGCTAAATAGTCTATTAACTTTTATCAATTTATTAGTAGGGATGTCTTTAAGCGGCTTACAGGAAGTTACTTTATAAATAGAATACTCTCCCTGGCTTTATAGTATTGTATCGTTTTGAGATATCAAAGGAACGTAAAAGGTAACTAAAGGACTAGCGAAGTCAAAAGAGATTGGCATCAATGTAATATTATTACGCTGTACCCATTGACAATTCGTTTATTTTAGCTGGATATTGTAGTCGCTCTATATAAAACTGGAAGACGACCCCAACATTGTCTCTTAGTTGAAAAATGCTAGGCAGATGTCGATGATGACGGTTTGTATAGGCAGTCGTTCCCTGTTGAACTGGAAGCCGACCGCAACATGTTGGAAAAAAATAGGCATATGATGAAAATTATGAAACTTATTGTAATGTACTCGTATTTACACGTATACCTGATTCATTAAGTTTATCTCTAAAAAAATACTGCAGCATTTTTAAACCGATAACAACTCAGCCACATTTCTGCGCCTTAAACAGGGTGTAACAGAAACCCTATTGCTATCCTTAAGCACTAAAATAACACCTGGCGTAGAATCACTATGCATAGTTTTAGCTCAAAATAAAATACTCTAAGAATTAATACCAACTTTTTGGTTTCATGTTTAATATATTTAAATCATAAAAAACGTGTCACCGCACTACGTAGGTTTTTTTCTTTTTTTTTGTGAGTGGGAAATCATCAAATGACTTCTCCCGCTCTGGGTGGAGCAGGAGGGCGAGTCAGACTTTTACTGACTAAAACCCATCCATGTTCTCTCAGCTGCCCGTGTGCCAGGGGCCGCGGTATCTCTTTCGAACAACCCGCACCCCTGGCAGGCATCAGCCCTCGCGGGCCCCACCAGCTGCTGCTGACGTCCCTGCGACGGGTCAGCACAGTGGCCCCGCTGCCTACCACTTTTCGGCCGCAGGGGATAGGGAGAACGACCAACGCTATACCGACACTCCTCTTCCCCTGCGGCCCCACCGCGTCCACCATCAAACGGTGGCGGCCCCGTCCAGGCCACGGAAGGGAAGAGCGCTACTCAGAAGTACCGGCACTCCTCCTCCGCCGCAGCCTGTATCTCTCAGCCGCGATGCCTCCCATTCGACATCGCGGCCCGCCTCAGCTGCGATGCACCTCACCGCAACCTACTTTTTGGCCGCTACGTCGTCGGCTTGGAGGCACAAGCCCTGACGAGCGGCCCCACCTTGGGGTTCCTCTTCGCTTCAACGTGGAGATGGCCACGGTTACTGAGCCCCCCCGCAACGACAATGCGGAAACCCCACCGGGGGGGCGCACTACGTAGGTCAATAACTTTCCACGTTACTTGCGAAAAGCACGATAAATCTATTCCGAGTGATGTGTTTATTTCAATTTGAAAAGTTCAGTTTTTGATATCAATGTATTAAAAACTCTCATAACTTCCGAACATGCAGAGATAGGATTAAAAACCCTTCCAATATCATTTGATATCATCCAAAGAAGCCGTGCCCTTGGTATGCATATACCCTTTCCGTTACACGTTGTAGACAATCCATTATTTCAAGTCTTCACTAAATCCTTAATGATGCTTTGGGTGACCACTTCACTTGAAACAACAACAGCAGACAGAATTTTTAATGTCTTCAGATAGCACCACTCACTGATTGTCTATCTGGCTGGTCAAAGCTTATTGTCCTGATTTCTCTAGCGTAGATTAATTTACTAGTCAATTCAGTCGGCTTTTTCTACTATAAAATTGTCTGTAAAATACCGAATTGTACTATCGTGTGAAGCACACGGTCATTGACAAGTTGTGGTGTGTGACTTGTGTAGCCACTATTTGTAAACGTTTCAGAACAAAGCTAACATTTTTATTGTCATGAATCGTTCTTATATATTTTATGTCAGCACGTTTAACGGTTAAGCAAAGGTTTAACGAAGCTAAATTGATTTTAGAACAATTTTGACAGCTGTCAACTTGACGTGACCCCGGGCAATGAGTGGCAGTGACAGACCGCCAAGAAAGAGAATCGAGAAGAAAGATCGAAGCGGACATTGATTTAAAACTGTGATACTGAGTGGTATGCGAGTGTTCAGTGATTGTCACAAACTCACAAGGCAGTGAGTTGATTGATTTGCGCTTGAGCCTCACGTACTTGGAGGAACGTCGTAACAATATTGTTGATTCCATAATGTGATCATAGACCTGTCATTATTCAGAATGTTATTAACTTTCCTTGCCCGTATACCCACGCATACGAGACAATAAGACCTCTTCTGATAAAGACCACGTAATGCCTTTGTATAATAGACCTCTATATCTCCCACAAACAACGGTACTGTACCTAGTTCAATTAAAGCGAATGTTACCCCGCAATGCTGACACTCACAGTTTGAATAACGACTCACTGGAGTATTTTTAACGAACCATGTTGGATTTTAAAAGCCCAATCCAATAAACGAAGTCTGTACCAAATGCCTCCGGGTAATATTGCTCCGGTTTCTAACATTTGTAGTATCCAATGTATCGGTGAGTTTTTTTGCTGCTGTTGAAGCGGTTATATCAAGAGAAATCCAATTTCTTTTCGATTTGCTTGCAATGATACGGTTCTTTCAGGCCTATTTTATTTGAGAGCGGGTAACATGGAAAGATCTCTGCTTATTCTCGTGGGTACTACGGAAACGGTTGTGGGGTTAGGCGGCCTGTCGCCGCCGGCTCTTGTTGTCCAGATGTCATGTCTGTACCGCACCGGTTTCCTGCCGCCCATGCGCCTTTAGTTTGTACTCGGAATATTATCGGATGCTCGAAGCCGACATGTTGAGCCGGCTTAATCCGGCGCTGCCATGTCAGTGTATAAATGCCCCTTTAGTTCTCGAGCTGTTGCAATGTTTGTTGACAATTAACAAATCATCATTATCATACAGCGTAATTTGAAGCCACTGTGAGAACCTTTTTTGTTACTGTGGTTTTTTGTAACATCGCTGAGTCAGGGATCTTTTTATCGGTGTTGCACTAATCGCTAGCCGATTATTAATTCAAACTTCTAATTTCTAATTTGGGACAGAGCCATTAAAAAAATTACAGGATTAAATAATACTACGGAATATGCTTTATTTTATTCCTATAGATTGGTTAGTTGTATTGTGGAGTGGATTGGATTGGTGCTTGGATCCAAACAGTTTGGATTGGTTGGTGGAACTATCGACAGTTTATAATAAGGATCCGAAGGTAGTATTCACATCACTTTTGATGTGTATCTAGGCATGTAACCTCTGATAATTCGGATTAGATGTCCTATAACGAATATAAAATTACATACGACATCATCAGAGAAATTCAAAAAGAAGAATTAAAATAAAACTCGCACGTGATGTGCGAGTTCTATTTTTATTCTTCTTTGACACATCTTTTCAAAGCTCAGTAAAACGAGCCGTACCCGGTAGCACCAATAGCAGAGCAATATCCGACGTAAGATGCATACGAGTTCTTCCGGAACCACACGATGTATCCCGAAGGCTATCAGATTGACGGGACGGAATTATTGTCGTTTATAAGGTGAAATGTTACCTAACTATTTGAATGCGTGTTTATTTTATATGTATTTCTTTGAACCTCAGCATTTGAACAAATAAAATAATACAGAAAATTTTAAGGACTGAATTTTTCAATGACATCACTTGTCAAAAGAAAACATTTAATGAATTCTTTTCGAGTTGATTATTTTTACGTACCAAGTTTAAAGTGGTAAAAAAAAAAAATACAGTTTTTCAAAACATGAAAAACTTTCATATTAAAAGAATATTTTTCCCGAAATTGATTAATATTTAAACGTTAATGTTAGTATTTAAACGAACTTATATGAACTAGCATAAATCTCAAAGTAGTACTAACTACTTTATAGTTAACACTCTACGACCTACTTATTGGTAGCAATTTATTAGTGAGTATGGTGTACAAAATAGATAAGAACACTACCAGTCTCTAGCTCCTACAAAGTTACCTACACCCGAATTTAAAAATCATATCGAAGATTATACGTTCGAAAATAATTACAGGCAAACTTTCAATAATTCTGATATTTTATATGAAATCAATAGGTATAATAAAGACGACAACGCGCATTTAGACGTGACATAAAAATTACATTACAAATAGGTTCACAGCTTTTTTATGTTCGGTAATATTGATTTTCAATAGTCTTAAAATAACTAGGTAGGTTGACGATATTAAAACACATGACGTTCGTCAGAGTTACATTATTATTACATCAATCAATGTGATTACCCTTTTCCTAACCATGGCAAAAGGCTAAGCAGATCCATGAAGGCTACTTCCAGTCTAACTGGGTAAAGCTGAATATACCAGTACATACTCATAACTTCTGAACTCCTTATTGGAATTCGACAAATGAGGTATCATTGGAAACGGCTTGATCGTTCGCTCCCCTAACAAAATAATAGTTTGACCTAAAGGGTAAAGTGATAGGCTTGCGGACGGCGAGTAATGGTAGCTCGCTAGCTGTCCGATTAGGACCAAGCCTGGGTCACGCGTTGTGTTCCACGCGCGCCTCAAAGAGATGTTAACACCAACTGGTGGGCTCCGCAAGGGCCGATGCCTACCAGGGGTGCGGGTTGTTTGAAAGAGATACCGTCGGCCCTGGCACACAGGCAACTGAGGGAACACGGGTGGGCTTTAGTTAGTAAAAGTCTGACACACCCTCCTGCTCCACCCAGAGCGGGAGAAGTTATTTGATGATTACCCATCGTCAAAAAAAAGGGCAAATTGGTATACGATTACGGCTTACACATGAGAATATTTAATTATTTTAAACTTTTTAGAAAGCATGGTAATGCTTAAACAGTGACATACGATCATGTATTTCCAATTTTCCTGCACACTTAGTGAGGTAGTTATTTTGCCATCCGTACCATGAGTCTGTGAAGAGTTATTAAGGCGAACTTTATTGATATTGCCCGGAGCTACAAGTATCGGGTAACATCTTAATCAATAGGCTACAGACTGATTTAACCACAGACACAACTGTTTGTTTATGTACCTATGTCAGTGGCACAGAAGATATTATGGAGTATAATGATAGTTTACTAAGGTAGCCTACTAAATCTTCTTGTCTTATGGAAAGGCTGATTCGCATTATGGCACATTTGTATACCAAGATGGTTTCGGCACACGTTGTACATTTTCACCACATATAAAACATTCAAGTCTGGTTTACACAGTGCGATTTAATTGCCGGTGGCATACTATTTGTTGAGGACAGTAGTGGCCTAGGGGTAACAGCCGCGACTTACGAGTTGCAGGTCGTGGGTTTGAAGCCAAGCAGCCACTTCAATTTATGTTAATTTTTCATCAGCACTGCTCTCAAAACGGTGAAGGAAATTATCTTGATGAACCGGCACGTCCTAGCAACAAAAAAGTCGAAGACATGTGATATCCGCCAATCCACACTGGGCTCGCGAGATCGATTATGGCCTACTCTCTCTCTATGAGAGGGACCTCTGCTGGGAAACATCCCAGCAGTGGGATTATTATAGGCTGATAATGGTATACCATAAGTGTCAGAAAAAATAAAATAATGATTTTTACCCTAGTGTGTACCTCCAAACACGTGAAAACCCTGTTAGAATTATTCCTACGATTTGATTACTAGGACATTGATTACGTTGATATTCAACTGGTCTTCTTCTTCTTTAGCAATCTAAATACAGGTAGCGCAGAATTTGGCTACGATATTAGTACATTCAGCAGCGTCCATCAGTTCCTGTAGCGTGCAGACAGCTGGACACACTGGATAAGATATTCAGTGCCCCATTGTTTGTTGAACAGCACCACATTTACACTCCTAGGCGGAGTCATTGGTGAATCTCCACCTGAGTAAGTTTTCTTTACTTCGGCCTACCTGAATCCGGATTCTATTTAAAGACTACAATACTGAATGTTAATGAATGATAACTTTCAACATTCAACTTGTATATGTTCTGAACGAAATCCAGTCAATCAGTGCCAGTGTCTAACAAATGTACTGTATGTATATCCATGTTATGCCTTTTCGACCATCTGTAATCTGCAATTTTTATCGACCTGTGCAAAGGGGGTGACTCGGCTTATGAGCCGATCGAAATCGACCTAGTATAAATCCCACCGTTACTTTCCACCTGTCCTCACCTTCCGCCTGACAGTCCGCACCTTCCGCCTGACACAGGTCCTCACCGGACATGGTTGTTTTAGAGGTTCCTGTTTCGGATAAGGCGGGAGGAAACGACCGAGTGTTTCCACTGCGAAGATCACCCTGAGGACACGGTGGAGCATATGGTGGAGGTCTGCCCGGCTTGGGCGGAGCACTACCATGTCCTCGTGGAGGCGATCGGTGGCGGCGATCTCTCGCGTCCGGCCCTGGTCCAGGCCATGTTACGGAGCGAGAGTGCATGGGTAGCCGTCGCTTTCTTCAGCGAAGCAGTGTTGCTCGCATAGATGGAGGCGGCGCACGTGAGGTAGAGGCAGTACATGCGCCCTCACGGCCGTAGCCTCCACCGTACCGTAGGTGCGGTGCTTACGGACGGTGAGTAATGGGTAGCTCGCTATCCGGTAAGGACCAAGCCCGGGTCGATGGCGTGTTGTGTTCCACGCACGCCTCAAAGAGAAGTCAGTAACAACTGATGGGGCTCGAAAGGGCAGCTGCCTGCCAGGGGTGCGGGTTGTTCGAAAGACATACCGCCACCCCTGGCACACAGGCAACTGAGGAACACGGGTGGGTTTTAGTCAGTAAAAGTCTGACACGCCCTCCTGTTCCACCCAGAGCGGGAGAAGTTATTTGATGATTTCCCACCCAAAAATAAAAATACATGTCTTATTGGTCCTAAAGTGACTTTCACAAATTACTTGTCATATAATTTTCTTCTTTACATAAAATCTATTTAAAATGCTAAAATAAATTTATTATTGGTAGAAATAGTCGTTGGTGAGCTAACATACTCGTAGATATGTACAATTCGTCAAAACATATATTTTCCCAACACAAGTGATGTTTGTATTGACACGCGCGTAATTTGAGCTATCGTACCACAGAAAAAGTAATCAATCAAGTTGGCCTCAGATGGACAGGCGTTACTCAAGTTTCGATATTGCGCAACTTAAAATCAATATCAAGAGTTTATTAGCAACTTGTAAACAACTGTTATTAGCTTTTGCAATAAGGTTGTATTTTGATTGGTTCCTGCCAATAGCAACTTAGAAAATCAAAACTCAAATGCTTTTGTACGCTAACAATTTGCATTTACTTGATAAAACCTTCTTGTATTATTTATTTTTAGCACAAACTACAAAGCTATTGTTTTTTATCTATGGCACTGCAAAGTTCATTACGTGAGGGCGAAGTAGGGCGTAAAATCGATGAGCGCCTCGGGGCCCTTGCGGCCGGTAAATCAATTTGTGAATATATCTGATACATTCGACGGCTACAGATCCTGTGGTAGTAAAATAATATAAACAGTTGGTTGCACAAGAGTCTATGCCCGCATGGGTTGATAGTTTGACACGTGCTTATTTGTGTACGGAATTTCTACATCGGAGTTGTAAGCGGAAACTTTGAAGGGGTCAAACAATGTATTTTCTATGCAGAAAATTCATGAATAATCCTAAATATTGATGCTATAGACTTACTTTTAGTGCAGTTAATATTTACGACGGAAGATATCATGTTTTCTTTAGAATATACCAGAACAATAAATAATTTTGATCTTCAAACGGTGATTGATGATTAGAGATCGGATAATCGGATGCATATTTACCGAAAGTTAATTTTTAGTTATGAAAGTATAGAAAGCGGGTACTAGGAAAAAAAAATATCCCAGGATGCCTGGAACAGCAGGAATGTATAATTAGTCAGGTGTATAGTATAGAAGCGACTTCTAAATTATTAGGATTGCAAAACTATTCAGATGTATATTTATTTAAAATTAACCTCGATGCAAATATGTGTGTATGTAGGGTGTAAGTCACAGACCGTGTGTTTGTTAAAATAGTAAAAAAACAAAAAAAAGTTTTTTTCGATACAAAAGCGCGTTCCATATTAGCCAACATCTCAACTTAAGGGAAATATGCATTCGAATATCCGATCTCTGTTGATGATAGTTAAAATCAACAATGTATACATATGTCTGATAAATCGGATGACTACGGATCCTATGGGAGTAAACTTTTGATAAGGTTTGGCACGAGGGTCTGATATTTGAACTCAGACTCATGCTACCTCCAGATTGCCGCGAGTGTATGACTACATGCGTGGACAGTTAAACACCTTCATGTTTGTGTGTGGAATTGCATCCTCGGGGTCTTAAGCGAAAAGTTTGTCATATGAACTGTATTGTTTGGTCCCTAAACAGCAAACTTCCTATGAAAAATAAAGAATGTACGATATCCACTGAAAATATAGTAAAACAGCATATAAGGCAGTTAAGTACTTTAGCAAAACAAAGTCTCTTACTATCGCTGTCCTTATAAGAAAATTTCACTTAAAATTTGACTGTCAGAACACCAAAATGATCTTTCAAAATCAAAATCAAAATCGAAAGTCGTTTATTCAAACTAGGCTGATGTCAGCACTTTTTGAACGTCAAAATTACATACGACAGTCCCCCAAAATGTCCGCCCTTCATCACTTTCTAGTGCTTTAGCTGGGAAGAAGAAGTGGCGCAACAAACTCCCCAGCAGCACAGCTGTCTGTTATGTTAGAAGAACTTGATTCTTTTGTTAAAGTAGGTACTGAACGCTTTCTACAAAACCTAATAATGTTATGAAATGTGACTATTACCACATTTAATGTAGGTAAGTCTGTAATGGCTGCCAAAACCTGTGGAAACAAGTTCTGAAGGTTTTGTTATATGTTCTTATCAATATTATCGATTTCTCTTCTCGTATCCTTTCTTTTCGTAACAGCTTTATCAAAATAGCTAAAACCTTGTTACAATATGTATAATAATCAGTTTGTATTGTCACCTACGCCTAGGTCTTCCGCGATGCCGTCAAACGTATTCGGGAACCCATGCCATGGTGGTCTTAGCCCTCAATGCATCCAACATGCGGCCAACGTATCTGGCCTAGTAATGTTCCCACTGCTGAGACACACACGTCCACTCTGTGAGACCTCCAGACCTGGCGAATGCGCCGCTCGCGAGCCGCTTGCGAACTGCGCGCGTGTTGCTCAAGTGCGGTTATAACCTATGTTTGGTGCGCAACTCTGGCAAGGTTTAAGTGGGGCGCGTGTGCAGCGCGCGCGCGGCGCGTGCGTTGCTCGTACGCATGTAGCTTCTTTCCGCATTCGTCAGGTCTGGACACACCCTGGGAGGGAGTAGCCCATTATCCACCACGCGGGCCCAGTAGATGTCACATGTCTTCGAATTTTTGGTTCTTAGATAGGCTGGTTTCCTCACGATGTTTTCTTTCACCGTTTTGAGTGTAGGTGTGATGAAATTAAATACAAAAAGTAAAACGCCTGCCTGGGTTCGGACTCACGACCTCATCATCATCATCACATCAGCCGAAAGAAGTCCACTACTGGACATAATCGCCACGATTGGCAGGCGGGTTGGCGATCGCAGTATGGTGGTCAAATGCATAGAGAACGCTGCTGCCCATTCTCTAGTAAGTCCCTTAGTCGCCTTTTACGACACCCACGGGCAGAAATGGGATGGTGCTATTCTTTTACGTCCGCCACCACACGGAACACGACCGACACTAACGACCTATAAATTGGTAATACGGGGCTGGTGGATCATAACGAGAAAACATACGCATGAGTTATTTTATATTTTGCGTAACAAGTTTCCTAATAAAAAGTGAATCGTCGTAACAATAGATAGTCTTTCGGAAAATGATCCTATTATCCTTCAAAATATATATTTAATGAGTCAAGAGAAAGACGAAATGTTGAGTTTATTAGCTCATTACACCTTATTGTGTTTCATGTTACATTATTTAGAAACAAAAACTCTTCGTTTATTGAAGGTATTTTGTTTGTGCGTATTTAAGCTTCCTAATTGCTAAATCTGTTTTAGGCATAATGTCACTATCATCATCTAAGGCTTTACAGCCGCGGGTGGGCCTTTACCTGGTCAACCATATTTCTCCAACGTGATCTATTTTCGGCTTTTTCTCTCCAATTTCTCACTCCAATAGTTCTTAAATCTTGGTCTACGCGATCCAACCATCTGAGCTTGGGCCACCCTTGACTTCTCAAGACATCCGGTTTACTATCCAGTAAACGTTTGGGTGGTCTGGTCTCGTCCATTCTTGCGCCTTGACCTGCTCATTGAAGACCTCCTATTTTAATAGTTTATATATATAACATTAGCCTCGTTGTACATCTCGTAGAGCTCATGGTTGTACCGCGTTCGCCATTACTTGTTTTCCAGAACTGCTCCGAAAATGCGTCCATAAAGCATAGGTAATGTAATCTGTTCTTATAATCGAAACTGTATTTACTGCATCAAAACAAAATAGAGTATCTACTGCCTAGAACGTTGTTGAAAGCAACAACATTTAAGTCAATATTTTAATATTGTCATACTGGTTTAACTGTCATCTATCTGACAGCTGACTTTTGTACTTGTAATTGGGAGAGGAGTTTTTTTTTTTTGGGTGGGAAATCATCAAATAACTTCTCCCGCTCTGGGCGGAGCAAGAGGCCGTGTCAGACTTTTACTGACTAAAACCCACCCGTGTTCCCTCAGTTACCTGTGTGCCAGAGGCCGCGGTATGTCTTTCGAACAACCCGCACCCCTGGCAGGCATCTGCCCTTTCGAGCGCCATCAGTTGTTACTGACTTCTCTTTGAGGCGTGCGTGGAACACAACACGCCATCGACCCGGGCTTGATCCGTACCGGATAGCGAGCTACCCATTACTCGCCGTCCGCAAGCCCGCACCTACGGTACGGTGGAGGCTACGGCCGTGAGGGCGCATGTACTGCCTCTACCTCACGTGCGCCGCCTCCCTCTATGCGAGCAACACTGCTTCGCTGAAGAAAGCGACGGCTACCCATGCACTCTCGCTCCGTACCATGGCCTGGACCAGGGCCGGACGCGAGAGATCGCCGCCACCGATCGCCTCCACGAGAACACGGTGGTGGGCTTGGAGGCACAAGCCCTGACGAGCGGCCCCACCTTGGGGTTCCTCTTCGCTTCACCGTGGGAGGGTGACCACGGTTACTGAGCCCCCCCGCAACGACAATGTGGGAACCCCACTGGGGGCGTTTATTCTTGGGTGAAGTGACACATAGACAATGTCTTTTCATTATTTGTTTTTACTTGCTAAATATGCATGATGCCTATGACAATTTTGAACATTAACTTCTTCGAAGCACGAACACGTTTTTTTTTTGAGGGTGGAGCAGGAGGGCGTATCAGACTTATACTGACTAAAACCCACCCGTATTCCCTCAGTAGCCTGTGTGTCAGGGGCCGCGGTATCTCTTTCGAAAAACCCACACCCCTGGCAGGCATCGGCCCTTGCGGGCCCCATCAGTCGGTGCTGACATCTCTTTGAGGCGCGCGTGGAACACAACGCGCCGGTGACCGGGCTTGGTCCTTACCAGACAGCGTGCTACTCATTACTCGCCATCCGCAAGCCCGCGCCTACGGTGGATGGGAATCAGCCTGGGATTTCCGACGCCCAGGGCGTCTCCTGCGGACGCTAGGGCCGCCGTCGACCCGGGATTGGGAGAGGAGTTAAAGAGCTGTTCGTGTTATCTATTATTTTCCGCCATCCTGATCTCCTGGAACAAAAATACAATCCGAACACACAATATTTAAAGTTCTAGTCGGTCAGGAAAGGATGATGAGCCGTTATTTAACGTCAGCTTCTCCGTCTACACCTCAACAAACTTCTCGACGATTTTGATTCTTAAAGTTTATTTTTCTAAATCAACTTAGTAATAAGTACCTAATAAAATAAGATTACAATTCGCATGTAAAACTGTTATTTCCGTCATAACTCATCTCATGATCGTAATTTTACGGTTTTACCTATTTGACTGTTTGACAATTTAGCTTCAGATTCTTTCAAATAAGTACCATTTGCTTTATACATGCCATTTCAAAATAAAAATTGACAAACAAATCATTATTTATACTAATCTAAAACCCATTTTTCAGTTCTCCATCGAGCCAGAATAACCAAGCACCTCAACCCATTACCCAATTGCACGATTGCGACTTTTTCGTACATTTTGCTATAAATCGATGCCTCTGTTCGACTATATCGCGCCGTAGTTTTATTATTCAGCTCAATGGATTGTGAAACTGATCGCAGATTCATTTTCTCTCTATATTTTTCCAGTTGAAAAATGGTAGAAAGTTCACTAATTTCTGTCGGGCGCAGGTGTGTTCCAATTTTTGCAATCAAAGTTTTATTTAGTCTGGTGGATATTTTCGATCAATTTTGTTTATTATTATTATTGAAGTCGGATTTTTATTATGTTTGTGTAAGTTATTTTGTGCATTGCCAATTTAAATTAATAGTAAAGTTACTAACGACGAACCTCTGCTTCGAACGGTTTTTACGACTTCACAAAAACACAGAGAATTCTTTAACAGGCCGCCACCTGCTATAATACCGGACCAAATTCTCTAAATGTTAATAAAGCATCAAACTTCGTTACGTATTTTAAAGAAGAACTTGGTCACATAGAGAGACGCGAAAAGCTACTTTAATCCTAGTAATATTATAAATTTGAAAGTTTGTGAAGATGTTTGGATGTTTGTTACTCAAAAACGCAAATACGGCAGAACGGATTTGAATGAAATTTGGCACAGAGATAGTTTATAACCTGGATTAATAGATAGAATACCTACTTTTTATCCCGGTGGTGTGTTCTCGTGGGGTAATTCATCATCTGCCTAGCCTTTTCCCGATTGCCACATTTTTGTAGTCGGCTTCTAGTCAAATCGGATAAAATACCAGTATTTCATGTGGAGCGACTGCCTATCTGTCCTTCACAACCCAATAACTGGGTTTTAGACTTTCGAACTTCTGATGACCACTGTCAAAGACCCATGAATGACAGCTGGGACCATCAACAAAACGTGCTTATCGAGGCATGGAGGGGCCTGGATGGTAACCCATTCAAGGACCGATAGCGCCAAGCGTAGCTTAACCTGATCTATTGACCCGTACGACTGATATTACTTAAGGCCCTGGTAACTTTAAATAATGTCGTTATGAACGATAATAGTTCTTATTTCAATCCGATACGATTCAAAATCTGTTGTAATGAATTCGAATAATAAATGAGCAAAGTGCAAATAAAATCGTATAAAATTAGCTATTAACTATTTAATAATAAATAATCCATCACTGGATGCAGTTTGGTATTTGGAATTTTATGGTATATTTTTAATTATAATTATAATTGTTATTGAAGGGATAAACCGATTTTAAAGATAATTAAGAGGTGACTTTGATGATTTTTTTGATGCATTTAAAGTGGTTTTATTATGTTTTGAGTTCAATCACTGTATGCAAAATAAACTTAAAAGTACCATTTATTTTTTTGCTTTCAAAATTATGTACGGTTAAAGAGATACACTGGTTTTAAAAACCACCTTTTTGATCGTTTTCAAGAAATCTCCGACTTAACCACGAGACCCTCCTCCACTACCTCACTATAAATAATTTTAACATGTATAAGAAGAAGAGTATGTTCATATATCTAACAGCCTCTATCTTCATCTCTCCTGTGTATCACATTTCACAATTCAGGCAAGTCGTTCGGGGTAACTTCGTAATACTTCGTACAATCCACGAATGTGCTTAGATAAATTAGTTTGTACATTGCGATGTGGAATGGTTCCGTGTATGAAGATTAAGCGTCACTTTGTTTTGTGGTATGAATTATTTTAGACAATAGTGCTCCTACTTTTGGTTTTAGAGATAAAAGTGCGAGTTAATACGAACGCAAAAGATTACCCCCAGACGTAAGCTACACATCGCCCAGCGACGATGGAATACGCCAATAAAAAAAGTACCGTCCTGTACATTTGGACATTTGGGTCCATGGACCCAAATGTACAGGACGGTATTTTTTTTCGATACTTAGGTACCTACCTAAGTATCGAAATTTTGTATGGGACAGTTGATTTTTTTTGCGACTAAGATACTCGCCCCATGAAGAAAGTTTAGTTTGATAGTCTATACCTTCTAAATGACTCCACCTTTCTGAAACAAGCTGAATACTGGCATACTTAGTTCGCCGAATTCAGCTGTTAAAATCAATAAGGAATTAAGATGCATTGGAGAAGCTCCAAGTAACTGCCGTTGGCTTAACTTGGCTTACAATGATTTATTATTCACCCGCTTGCCTAAGCATTCAACTTTTTAATTTCAACCTCGAACGCTGCGTAAAGAGTTTTTAAGTTTTTGTTTGAAATGATTTTATGATAATACTTCTTGAGAATTTTTAAGAATCTAAGTATTTTTTCTGCAGTTCCACATCATTCTATATGGATCATCATCATTATCATTATCATCATATCGGCCGAAAGACGTCCACTGCTGGACATAAGCCTCCCCCAAAAGGGGGGATTTGCCATAATCGCCACGCTTGGCAGGCGGGTAGGCGATCGCAGTATGGTGGTCAAATGCATAGAGAACGCCCATTCTCTAGTAAGTCCCTTAGTCGCCTTCTACGACACCCATGGGAAGAAATGGGATGGTGCTATTCTTTTACGTCCGGCACCTCATGGAACCGGTGTAATATGGATGCTTCTTTCAAACTAAAAGTTTAAAATGAATAGTGTAATTTTGGTGTAAGGATGTAGGTACAGTTGTAGTCGAGGAGTGGTGACAGTGTGATATCAGCCCCAACTTACGAGTTTATAGGTCATAGGTTCGAACCCAGGGAGCCACTTACATCATAATCATCATTTCAGCCGAAAGACGTCCACTGTTGGACTTAGGCCTCCCCGAATATAGGAGGGTTTGCCATAATACCCACGCTTGGCAGGTGGGTTGGCGATCGCAGAATGGTGGTGGTGAGAGCCACTTTACTTAGTGTAAATTGGACGTAGTTAAGCAGACAACTCAATCCACACTTTGGCCAAAATTGAGTTAAGTATGCCATCGTACTCCTGAAGGTCGAAATTATCAAGTAGTGAAAACCCTATTTTTAAAATGTACACGGAAACTAGTTTTTCTCCCCAACCTCAAGTCAACCCACGGTATGAAGAACACATAAAATGTCAAACTTCAAACGCCAATGTATTCAAAATTCTCATAACTTCAGAACATTTAGAGATAGGATTAAAAAACCCTTCCAATATCGTTTGATATCATCCAAAGAAGCCGTACCCTTGGTATGATATACCCTTTCCGTTACATGTTGTATACACCGTGACATTTTAGTCGTCTTACAAAGATGGTCCACTCAATGTATTCGTCATAACATACTTCTAGGCGCGATTAAAACATTGCTACCATTAATTAAGATAATAGATATAAAGAAAAATAATGAATGCTTTAGAATTATGAAATACTCTCCCTGTTAATAATGTTTACGTATCAAACGGTAGAAGATATCTACCTACCTACCATTACATTCCATCATTCATTCCATGTCCATAACAGGGTGTTTCAAACTACGTCAGGCGTCTTAGTGATATTTTCATGTTTTTGATTATGCAAATGTTCAAAAAAAAAAATTATTTTTATGAATGGTTGTCGATAGTAGTCATTGGGTACATGAAGTGGGCTGCCGTTGTAAGACGATTAAAATGTCACGGTGTATATTACGCGCAACTTTCTTAATTTTTTATTTTATAAGAACCTTCTCCTGATAATAACAAACAAAACAAAAAAATAATTAGCAAACTTGGTCCAGCAGTTCACGTGTGATGCCGTGACCAAGGGAAATAGGAAATAGGGATTCATTTTCATGTGTATAGATTATATTCTGTTATAGTCGAAAGGGCTTAAACTTTTTCACTATCACTTTATTCCATACTGAAAGTCCTGAAAATCCTGGAAACTTTAACAAGCATGTGGTATAAAACTACAGCAGTAACATAAATATACGTAACAGAACTCACATTGTTCTCTAATTTGATTAAAATAAACTCCGTATACGTAACAGAGTTACTCGTCTCGAATGTTATGTTAAAACTTTGTGTGAATTCATAAAGTTCTGATAAATATTTTGTCATACCAAACTTTCGTTTCAAACTTATTCCCCACATCATCCCAGTGTGGGGTATAATTTTGAAATTTAAGTTTGTTATGCTTGTATTAATCGAAGTTATGTGTAGGTACATTTAACCATATGCTATGCTATACTTTATAAAAAACCTAATGTAATAAATTTGGTGAATACGTTTAATTAAAAAACTTTTACCAAAAAAAACCACCGACTTAAATATTGAAATAACTTTAATTTCGGAATGCGGTGGCAAAAACTTAAAATACATATCCAAAGTCACCAACTTCCGAAATTAAAGTTATTTTTCACTTTGTAGTGTTTTTCCGGAAGTCGGTTGTTTTTTTTTGGAAAAAGTTTTTATTTTTCACTTTTTAGTTATAGTACCTACCCCACTAATTTGAAATTTCATCATCCTTGGGGTCAAAACAATACATATTTATGATACATATAATCGCGGTTTATTTACTGTTATTTTTTGAAGAGTTCCATTGTCTGTCTCCGAAACGCATCATCAAATCTATATCAAATTGAAGTGGGACCACACGGAAAGCACGAGCTTTTAAATAAAAAAAGAATCATCAAAATCGGTTCACCCAGTCGAAAGTTCTGAGGTAACAAACATTAAAAAAAACATACAGACGAATTGAGAACCTCCTCCTTTTTTTGAAGTCGGTTAAAAAAAGAAGGAAGGCCTTGTGGCTAAGTTCTAAAAAATACACGGGTCGATCGTTCAGATTAAGCTACGCTTGGCGCGGTTGGATCGTGGATGTGTCACCATCTTTACATACCGAGACCTCTTCGTGCCCCGGAAAGCACGTAAAGCCATTGGTCCCGGCTGTCATTCGTGGATTTTTGACAGTCGTTAGACGTCAAACTAGTTTTACCGAAGGGTATCGTAGTATCTAGTAACTGGGTTGTGGAGGTCAGATAGGCAGTTGCTCCATGTAAAATACTAGTACTTAAACTGGAAGCCGCCCCCCAGATAGTTGGGAGAAGGCTAGGCAGATTGTTGAATCCAAATCATGCAAATACCAGGAGGCCAATTCTTTAAAAACGTTTAAAATCTAGTCTCAGTCTCATCTCGGCGACAATCAAATGTCAAAAAACTTGTCAACAATGCATTGAAACTCAAGGAATTTTTGACAGATTAAAAAAAAAAAGGAATTTTAGACAGATTGAGACTGAGATCTGACTGTGAACATTCTACGAGAATTGTCCCTCAGGTAGCTTTGGCGTCACGCCACGTTGACTCATCATAAAAAAACACGTTAAAAATAATATTGGTGCAACTATAAAAGTAGAAACAAGAACATTTAAGATCGCATAGCTACCATCCGGAAAGATAAGAAAAAATCATTTGCACAAACATAAAACCATAGACAAACGAAACAAAACAAAAGGAATCTTTCAAAATATTACCAAAAGAGGCAAAGAGGCGTGAACCCGTGGCTGTCACTTTTAAAGTGCGTAAGCAAATCTTAGCGAAAGACGCCCTTGGGGTCGAGTTTCACTCCAGTAATTCTTGACAATTACTCCTCTTCCTGTTGTCCTGGTATCTTGAATAAGCCTCTACCTGCTGAGTTATTAATAGAATTTCGTTTAGTTAATTATCTTGAGGAAATTGGCCCCGGAAGACATCCCGGTGCATTGAAGCGGATGGTGCTCCTTTCTTGTTGGAAATTATATAGCGTTATGAGATAAATTGAAGCGTATAAGGTAAACTTAACCATATTTATTTATATTTTTACTGAAGCAGATGTCGTAGGTTTACGTAAATAATGGTTTATCAATATTTAATATTACACGATCTTTATTCATTGAACTACAAATAAATGTTGTTGTTGGACAAAAATTATTAAGTTTACAAAAAAAGACACAAATTGGTAAAAACTACTTAGAGAAACATTAAAAAAAGTATTATTTAAATTTTGAGCCCGTAAAACGAATTCTTTCAATATACAACAAAAGTAACTTACTACCTACTATTGCAGTATAAATGTTTTTATTTAATTGTCTTTTCGTGTCTTTTGTCAATTACTTGTCTACAATCGTGGTTGATTCATTTGAATTGTCAAACTACCAAGGGCAACTGAGGACCCGCGTCCGAATCATTACTTTTACAGCCAATTCAGAAGTTACTCGGACTCAAGTTATTACCATAAAACGTAACCCTCTTACATTTCAAGTAGTAAGTTACACCACTCGTACTTTAGACCTCCTGATTTGTTAAGCCCGTTAAAATACTTAGCCTGGCCAAAGATTATATATATACGCGTTACGTTAAATCAGACCTTTCTCGTAAAGTTTTTTTAGCGGGCCAAGAAGAGAGCCTTGGGGTAAGCTTCGTTTTAATTATTTCTTCGGAACGACCCTTCGTGTTTTGAAATAATGATTTTACGATGCCTATAGGGGAAGGAGCATATACGTATAACATCGCATTTCATAAAATTAGAAAACGGTCTGCAATGTGGGAAAAAAATCCATTAAGCCTTGGTTAACTTTCTCGTAACACTTTCAAAGTTACTCACAAGCTGATCTATAAATGTAAAAGTTGATAAAGAGAAGCTAGAGTTGGTCACCACTTCGTTCACGTTCGCACAGACGTACAAATATCGCGGCTAGATTTTCGCGCACTGGATTTTCAACCTTCCGTGTTTAACCGAACATTACATATTTAAGATGTCACGCTCTTTATGCCTGGAGACTTGTATTTGGTATTATGCTTTTGCTAGTACACCTCTTTTTGCTTGTGTATAGTTATCATTTTATTTGTTGGTATATTGGCATAGCTATTCGATATATGGCAAATGATTTAATTTAATGTTGTCTGTTAATTATTTTGCCTACCTAATATTTGTTTAGAATCAAGT
The DNA here is from genome assembly GCA_949091785.1 of Polymixis lichenea. Taxonomy (NCBI): domain Eukaryota; kingdom Metazoa; phylum Arthropoda; class Insecta; order Lepidoptera; family Noctuidae; genus Polymixis; species Polymixis lichenea. Next base: position 4,764,095 of record OX420937.1, read on the forward strand.
TTCTCTAACCAAACAGACAGCTGTGGTGTTAGGGACTTGGTTGCGCCACTTCTTCCTCCCAGCTAAAGCACAAGGAAGTGGTGAAGGGCGGGCGTTTTGGGGAACTGTCTTATGTAATTTTGACGTACATAAAGTGTTGATTCTCAGCCTAATTTGAATAAATTACTTTTACATGAATTTTGATTGAAAATCCAATAAAGCCATGATGGAAAACCACCACTGACAAGTAGTCCTGGAAATCGAATCCAGGAGCACAAACATTTGCTAACACTATCGTTACCAAAACTACAATAAGACAGTGGTCATCGTCGAATATTGCATCACTATATATAATAATTCCAATACCCCGCCGTTCTTGACTATGTAAGATGAAGCCCAAACGATACCCGACAATGATACAGATGAACAACACAAAAGGGAGGATTCGATAACTATTTGCAGCCTTACAAAGGAATTTATGTAATCTAGGGACCTAGCTATATCAATGGGCTCTTTAGTTGTGACAAAAGCAATAAACTCAAGCAATGGAGCGTAAACTATTATTATGGAAGTATCGGAAATTCTAGTTGATGTTGGGGCGATTTAAGTTGAGAAAATCCTCTGGAAATATAAATAGAACAATGTTTGGCGTAATCGGCTTAGCAAGGATTTCGAAAGTGTAAACCAAATTATTAAACTTTGAGGTAATTTTGTTCGGGTATATGAAAGTTTTGGTAACGTAAAAATTCATTAATGCTTGAATGATTTTTGGTACTAGGGTCATCGATTCCTCAATTTTCCTCTATTTGTTTTTTTTTTTCGTAAGCAGGTATCATTTGTTTTGCAAAGTAAATAGACGAATTAATGACAAAGTGAACGTTTTTTCAAGGGACTGTCTCGTTGGTGTAGTGGTAGCAAGTGCTGCTGCTAAGTATGAAGTTCTGGGTTCGATTCCCAGCTCGGGCAAAGAACTATTGGATTTTTCCATCAAGAATTTCTCGGAAGTAGTAGCTCGGAGTCTCGATTTGTGCCCGGACGATGGCAATAGGCTAGGTCGCCCCTAATAAATAGGGGACTTAAATGTAACTGGCGAAATATAGGCGTACCTACGTACATCTCTTCCTAACTCTTCACGCCTACCTTCCCCGGTAGGCGTGACATTATGTTTTTTTACTACGAAAGTTTAAAAAAAAGCTACAAAGTGAAAAATAGCTTTAATTTTGGAAGTCGGTGCCTTTGGATATGTTTATAGTTTTCTGTCTCAGACTTTTCTGTGTCAGACTTCCGAAGTTAAAGTTATTGTTCACTTTGTGTTTTTTTTTTTCGGAAGTCCGTTGTATTTATTTTTTGGAAAATGTTTTTATTTTTCACTATTTAGTTTTTCATTTTTAAAAGTTTCACTTCTTCTTCAACAAAAAATATGCAAAAAAAAAAATGTACCCTGATATACTGTCAGACTTGGGTTTGGAAACCTTAGTTTAGAATAAAGAAATAAGTACCTAAAGAGTTTTTCATATGAAAGCAAATAATTCTAGATCCTGTAATGGTACTCTTTTTTAAGAACATGACCGACGCATTCGTGTTACACCAGCATTTTCCAGATAAAAGTCTTTCATCTCACCACAAGATGAAAAATGCGAAAATTATTCGAAACCCCACATTTGTCGCAACAAACGGAGCGAAATAGTCTAAATTCTCGCTAAAGGAGACTAACAAACAGTTTGTAAGTTAAGTGTAGGTACGTTCTCTGCTCATGACAAAATTGTGTTTACTAGTAGTCGGGTCAAAGCACCGGAATTACGGCTATTACCGTAATACGTTGTTTTTGTATCGTTAAAATTGCGTGTTATGTTACAAATTGGATGGTTATGGGGTCCATTTTCAAGGTGTCAATGGTTTTGGCTATACTTATCTCGTAATTGGGCTCTTCTTAGATCTAAAAATAAAAGGCAACACCTGAAAGGACTGTATAATTAAAAAAAAAATTACAGGAGGTGTCTTTAAGATTTATAATTGCTTTATTTTCTTTTTTAAATAATTAATTTATCTTTAGGGACAATGACAAAACACGAGGTTATTTTACATTGGCTAGCTAAACTCCACAGACGCGAGGGGTTTCGATATTTTAGTAAGATAAAATAAAAAGATTCGATTTTTTTGGGAGGTCTACGACCGCCGTTAGTTTTATTACTAAGCTAAGTAGCTAAGCTAAGTAGGAGTTAAAAAATACTGTATTCTTATATATTTTATCGTGTTTATACAACGTGTAAAGGAAACAGTATAAACATACCAAGGGCACGGCTTCTTTGGATGATATCAAATGATATTAGAAGGGTTTTTAATCCTATCTCTACATGTTCGGAAGTTATGAGAATTTTTACTACATTGATACTAGAACAAATTGAAACAAACACATCACTCGGAAGAGATTTATCGTGATATGGGCAAGTAACGTAGAAAATTATTGACCTACGTAGTGCGGTAACACGTTTGTTATGATTTGAATTTAAGAAACATATGAAACTGAAAATTTGGTATCAATTGTTAGAGTATTTTATTTTGAACTGAAATTATGTATAGTGATTCTATACCATCTTTAGTGCTTAAGGATTGCAATAGGGTTTCTGTTACACCCTGTATATCGATATCGATTCTGTGGAGTTTAAACAAAAAATGTAACAGGTTTTCTAAACTGATATTACATGTGACTATATTGCGGTTGCTGACCCCAAAAAAGGTCATCAAATTACACGTTTTTTTTAAATCATTATATATTTAAATATCGATGCCCCTCACGACTGTGGAGTTTAGTTAGTCAATTTAAAATAGCCTCGTCTATCATAATAATGAAACAAAACAAGCTTAAGGACTACCTGACATAAGTTTGTGAGAGACTGGTGTCTGCGCTTACAATGCCTGTATATTACAATTATCACCAAGTTAAATATCATTTAATAAAATTCTCTCAGAAAACTCACCTGAATTTGGGCCCGGCCATGATTTAACACAAATCCCGGATATTGGGTGAAACTCGAAACAAGCAGTTTGTGAATCTCCCTATCTCATTTGTTTGGACGAATGGACTGAAGCAATTTGTTATTTGAATCTCATGTTTATTGAAATTCTTTTATTATGCTTATTTCATTTCTTTGTTTCCAAATCCCATAGTACTACCTACCATTTCCAATGTGTCTTTTTAGTTTTATATAAGTTGTAAATATTTCTTTTACGAATACTTTTTTACGTTTTCATGTATTTAAGACGTGTTGGAATGCCTTTGGTTACACACAGAAATATAACACCTATTTATTTCACTGTTTGATACAGCGTTGTTAGACTTCTGGGACTAGGAAATTTTGCGCACGGCTTCCTTTTATAAATGTAGAGGAGCACAAAGAAGGGTGTTTTGGAAATTCAACCTTTTTGTTCTGCTGGAGGTGTGGGTTGTTCTGCCAGGGGTGCGGGTTGTTCGAAAGAAATACCGTGGCCCCTGGCACACAGGCAACTGAACGAGCACGGTTTGGTTTTAGTCAGTAAAAGTCTGACACGCGCTCCCGCTGGATGGATCCCGTGGATTATGGGGTGTTATAGTTTGTAGGAGAAAATACTAAACTATGTGGACGAAGTAGCCGGCGAAGTGCTAGTCATTTATATTTCTTTTGTGAATAGAAAGATTTATGTAATAATTTGAGAAGCTTCAAAAAGCATACATTCGTTCACCTTAACATTTTAAAGGATTCCGGATAAATCATGAAATAGCCTTTTTGCTGAAGTGTGTTGCTGTAGCTACAAAGTTTTGCTTTATAGGTGTAAAACGGGCTGTTTTCCGCAACTCCGCGTCAAGGCGCGTATTTTGCGTACGGGTGGGAGAATGAGTTATTCGATCCACCCCAGCTCCTCGAGAAAGGCCAGCAACGCCTTGGTGTTGCTGACAATCTCACGTAGGGTACCTGGGTTACTGAAGTATTTTGCCCTGTAATTAGCGACATTTTGCTTTACATTTTTTATTTAATGTACAAAATGTTTGAGTAACGAATTTTACTGGATTTATTGTATCAGCCAAGTCAAAACTTTGAAAGAGAACATTGCACGAATATCACAGAAACGAATGTTGCGATATACATAAACATACTTTGCATTCCCGCCATTTTTTTTTTACCCTAAGTCATCTTCAAGACCCCTAATTTTTTCCTCTGATTTTTTTTGATGTGGTAATTAAAATAAAAAATATTCCGAAACAATAATATCCTGAAATAATTTTGGCCGATATCCCAATTCGGCAATGCTGTAAATCAGGATGCATTGTTAACATGAGGTTGTAATAGAATTATCGTTTAAGGCACCAAATTCTATTGTTATTGTTGATATTTTTAACCTACTTCAAAAAGGAGGAGGTTATCAATTCGGGTGTTTTTTTTTACTATGTATGTTCGGGCATGACTCCATTTGTACCAGCTGAAGCTATGATAAACAATGATGTCGATGTTTAAAATTCGTCTGAGTCTCCTTCCACAGCAACCGAACTAAACTTAGCAGCCAATAGCCATATCTTACGGGCTTGCGGACGGCGAGTAATGGGTAGCTCGCTGTCCGGTAAGGACCAAGCCCGGGTCGACGGCGCGTTGTGTTCCACGCGCGCCTCAAAGAGATGTCAGCAGCAACAGATGGGGCCCGCAAGGGCCGATGCCTGCCAGGGGTGCGGGTTGTTCGAAAGAGATACCGCCGCCCCTGGCACACAGGCAACTGAGGGAACACGGGTGGGTTTTAGTCAGTAAAAGTCTGACACGCCCTCCCGCTCCACCCAGAGCGGGAGAAGTTATTTGATGATTTCCCACCCAGAAAAAAAAAAAAAAAAAAGCTATGTTAGATGGCTATGAGTATATGAAAAAGGAAGGCTACGAATTGAATATGAGGAAGTTTTTCAAATACGTTGACAGTTTCTGGAAAAAAGAGTATTTTAGCAAAATTTTATCAGTTTTGGAAAAAGGCATAGAACAAATAACGTATTGGAGGGGTTTCATTCAAAACTAGGCGAACTAGGCGGGTGGACCATCGGCAACACATGGAAAGAAACTCAATTTGTTACAAAAAACAAAAGAAATAATGAATCATTGAGACGTTGAAATCCACTAACATTTTTTCGTTTGACTGTACTGTTTTTGACTTGAACAATAGATTTATTTATTTATTTATGGGTGTTCCCTGTTGGCGGAAGAAAAATTATAAATGAAACGATCCGGCAACTGGGACAAGTTAATCGCGGTTCCAGTCACCGAAAGCCTCGAAATCCACAGCAAACGAACAAAACCCATTAATCTTCACACTGTCGCACCATCTTTCTAATGATCCCATCCTGTCCTTCTTTCTGCCAAATCTGGTCAAGAAACAAGCAACTGCACTTCTCAGAGACATCAAAAAACGTACGATGATTTATCTCTCACAGTTTACGACACAACTGAAGCGTATCTAACGATGAGTTGCGATCATCTTGCAGGGAACTTAGACATGCAAGCAGAAACGGAAAAAATATTTTTATTTTCTAAACTTTCAAGAACTTGGCACACAACATTTTTATGAGACTTTTGTTGAAAAACGTTTGTCGTTTAAAGTTTAGTATTTTATTAGCTGGGTTGTTGGCAAACATTTTTTACTTTAACTTTATCGGTATTGTTTCGCTTTATTTATATTATTAGTTATACTACAGTCATGGTTCTGAGTTTTAAATTCAATTTATGAAAATATCGCTATAAAATATTATTTTATTTGAGAAACGAACGATAGCTTTTTCTATAATTCAATAGAACTCTCTTATACCTCAATCAATTGAATAACAAAAGATGTTATTTAAAGCAAATGCAAGACTTGCAGTTGAAATCACAAACTCTAATGCCGTATCCATTACAGCGATGCGTTCTACCATCGGAACACGTCAATAAAATTCACACGTTTTAATGTCTTTTGAGCGGCGATAAGGTACGCCATCCACTGTACTAACTCGAACTGACAATAAAAGTAGTAGTAACTTTGAGTAGGAACTGGTTGTACGTTGAGAGTTTGGAATGAATGCTTGGTAAAGGTTTAGATTTTAGTACTTACTGCAGAATTGAATTTAGGTAAAATGTTGGGTTTTGTAAGAATAAGGTAGGTAATCAATCGGTTATTATTTACATGAAAATCGCTTTCAAATAATACGTAAATAGGCAGATCTCTAATATTTACATAAGTTAATAGGTAAGTACCTCGTACGGTACGTAGGAGATACGTTTTTACTTTTGCTAAGAGCAATCGGCAACCGGTAGGTAAACCAGGACACCAGCAACGAAATTATGTGACACACTATTGATCAGAATCTGAATAATTTTGAAGTAGGCAATCCATTCTTTCAATTATGTTCGTAAAAATTGTCTGCTTAGCAACGTAGACAATGCCATGAATGTTGTGCAACTGTCAAAATGAAAGCTATTCCTACTGATACTGTACGAAATTGCCCCTCTGTTTCTGGTTTTGTGCAGAGTTTTAATTGCTCGAACTTTAAGCATACCTACCTATATGTAAGTATACCCACAATATATTATGATGTATGTAGGTTATATAGTAAGTAACCTATATAAATATAAGCTTCTACGGGATAAGTTTTTATCCAGTGTGCAAACTGTAACGATGAATTCAGCATATCATTCTAGACCCCCCGGCGCAGAAATTTTTCGTCGGTAATACAAAAAAAAAATCAGCTGTTCCATACATTTTGACCGCGTAGGTACCTATTGCACTTTTCTATGAAACAGCTTATTTTTTTTTTTGTAAAACCGACGTAAAATTTCTGCGCTGGGGGCTTAGAGTGATAAATATGCTGAATTCATGGTTACAGTTTGCGCACTGGATAAAAACTTACCCTGTATATTGATTCACTTGGATTCACGGATTATGAAATTCCGAGCTCCGCTCTCGAATACCTTTAAAATTATTTTAAATTTTCACCCATCCGATAGAAGGGTGCAAATATTTCCAAATCCCGCCCCGATGACAGCGTAACGATTCTATCGATTACCACAAAATTTATGATCCCTCGTTTTTGCTCTGACGTTGAAAAATATCAAATTTAAGCCGACGGCGACGTTCATAAAAACTGTGCGTCTACCGTTCTACTATGTAAATGGAATGTTTTTATTTAAATTTGTTGGTCCCTTTTCGAAGACCGTATTCATAAATGAGGGGTTATCATAATTAGGAGACAGAGGTATTTACGGTTAATTAGACGAAAGTTTACGGTATCCTGTAGGGATTCCTTGAGATATTTGTGGAATTCAAATAAAGTCATAATTACAAGCTTGAATTCAGGTGCTGGGAAATGTTGGTATATTCAATGTTTTTTTTGCTCATTTAGGTCTGGTTTATGATTTTAACGACAAACAGGCCATTGCCAAGGGAAATTTATGAGTACAAAATTATGAAGCACAATACCTCACAAGATAAATTCGACTTACGAGTTGTAGGTCGTGGTTTCGAAGCCAGAGCAAGCGGTTTACTTTGTGTATATATTTGTATCACTATTGCTCTCAAAACTGTGAAAAAAAAACATCGTGAGAAAACTGGCATATCCTGGAACCCAAAATTCGAACACATGTGACATCTACCAACCCGCGCTGGGCCCGCGTGGTAGGTTTTCTCCCACTCCCTATTGAAGAGAGTAGACCTGTGTCCCAGCAACGGGGACATTTCAAGCTGATTATGTATGTATATTATGTATGTTACGTAAGCACACATAATATCAAATGAATGCTGAAATATCGACACCTTCATGAAAAGTTAATGTAATATTTCCATGCCACGTAATTTTTCTTCGAAAATGGATCGTTTTTCATGTTCACATGTTTCCAAATCTCTATTTTCTCGTCCAACAATTTCAGATGTTTTTGGAGCTATCCAAACAGTCAACTCAACTGTACTATGTGTCAATAGCGTTACTGTCGTTTTTAGTTTGAACGACTATAAATCCATCGTCGATGAATAATTCTTGGTTCGAAAAATCGTTCGTGAGTATTTGTCCTAAGGCCGCGTTCATACCGCGTTCATAAATAAGCGTAGTGTCCGCGCAGGTACATTGTTCGCTGTAAATACCTGTCGGACTAACTCAGGATTGCGTTGCCCTGTTCGTCGTATAGTGGAATCGTATAATCGCAACTTCATTAACATTGATATTTTTGTATGTTCCAAATCTAAATTTAAATCCAATGTTTTTAAAATCTTATCTAATGATAATAAGAAATAGTGTGAGTCCTTTATTCTAAATTTTGTTCATTTCAACCGTTTTAACTATTTTTATTAATCAATTGTAATGTATTATTTAAGGAACAATCCCAAATGTATAATTTTGTCCAAAAATTGATATTTATATATTTTTTTCCCTTTTGAGATACTTAATGAATTAATTGTACTGTATTTTAATATTGTATTTTAATAATTTCATTTTTCTTATTTTTATTTAATATATCTGAGTAATGATACTCTAGTGGCACTTTTTACCTAATCTTAATGTTGTTTACATGCGGATAATGTAGTGGGCTGCAATATTGTTAAAACTATAAGTATTTTTGTTATATGTAAACATTTTATATTGTAGCTGTTTATTGTCCCATAATAAATAAAATAAAATAAAATACCAAACATAAAATATTGCCGAAATAAAGGCCGCCTAATGCCTAAAGCGTGAGCGTCAAGTTCCAAATGTATGAAAAAACAAAAATGTCATCAATGAAACTGAACTACATCTAAACAGCGTTCTAAAGCTCAGTGTCTATATTCCAAAGCCATGATCATATTAACAGCTCTTGGAATTCACCCAGACTGTTCACTTTGTTTTGGAAGGAAGTTCTTTGCTTGCGCTACGAGTAAACTTGTAGAAATCTTCACGTAACGAAAAAGTGTTATGCCTCTCTATGCGACTCTCCATCAGATATACAACGTGTAACGGAAAGTCTAATACATACCAAGGACACGGCTTTTTTGGATGATGTCAAACGATATTGGAAGGATTTTTTAATCCTCTACATGTTCCGAAGTTATGAGAATTTTTAATACATCGATACCAGAAACTAAATCATCAAATTGAAATAAACACATCACTTGGAAGATATTTATCGTGATATTGGCAAGTAACGTGGAAAGTTATTGACCTACGTAGTGCGGTGACACGTTTGTTATGATTTGAATTTAAGAACCATATGAAACCGAAAATTTGGTATAAATTCTTAGAGTATTTTATTTTGAGCTGAAACTATGTATAGTTGCCAGCCAACCAGCTGTTATCTTTAGTGCTTAAGGACATCAATAGGGTTTTTATTACACCCTGTATATTATAGAAAGAGACTGAGAGGGTGCTGAAGTCAATAGTGAGGTCAAAATGAAAATCAGAGATGGCGGCTGCAAAAATATTCAAAATGTTCCTCATGTGTATCGTTTTCAAAGGTGTTCAAGCCGATAGTGAGGTCACTATGAAATCCAAGATGGCGTCTGCAAAAATTTTAAAATTTTCATCACGGGTGTCGTTTTCATGGTTTTAGAGGGGTAGATTATAGCCGATAGTAAAGTCAAAATTACTTTTGAGTATTTTAAAAATATAGTAAAAGTCTAGTCGTAGAAAAAGCGTAATTTATGTCGTTCTTGAAGGGGGTCCCCCGAACCGACACGTTTTGTTTAAACATCCTCACATACGGAGGCCGACTTTACGCTTAGTGTGAACGCGGTTTAAGGATTACTTTTGTAATGTGTCAGATACACGTAAAGACTCTTGTGTTTTCTGTGCCCCTTATGTCACTTAAAGAAAGTAGGTATTATGATTGTCCCTTTGGACCCTCGGGACCTTTTCTCATTATTATAACAGTTGATTACAGTATCTCGACGTTGTATTGTTAACATTAGTGATTACAAAGGATTCATGTGGAAATGCCTACAAAATGTTGAATTATTACTTACTTTAAAATAATCATGCATTTATATGTGCCTCTCGACAATAGCAATCCATGAGTCCATCACGGAGGTATTAATGTAATACGCTTTCCACCATCTAGTAAGACCACCCATGGACTCCACGAGACAGGCTTGACCTAGTGTGGAGTTAATAAGCAAAATGTTTCCTTTTGCGTCTTATTGCTGTCTTTTTTTTCCTTGTTAACGTAGGTATTAATGTAGACTTTAAGGAATTGTAAACCACTGTTTTTCGGTAAAATAAACATTATCTTATCTTATCTTATTATTTAATTTTATTTATTTTAGGAACTTGTAATTGTGTAACACACGTAATTGGAATGAGTTTAATTTACCAAAACTGAGAACATTTTTTACGTTGCTCAGCAGGTGAGCTGATAATTATGTAGCATTGGATTAAGGACTTACTTTAAAACCCTTTGAATTTTGAAAGAAAGTGTATAACACAATTGGGTTGCTAGTTTGCCTCCAGAATGTCCAGAGAATGGAAGACAGTAGATTTTAGGACTTGTTGACAAAAATTGTAAACTTACTTGCATTTAGAACTCAAGTTTAATAGTTGAGTTCTAAACGCCAGTTTCATTTGATCATAAACAATATTCAGAGCAGTGGTAACAGCCGTGACTTACGAGTTGTAAGTCGTAGGTGCTAGGTGCTTTATAATACATCATCATCATCACTCTAGCCGAAAGACGTCCACTGCTGGACATAGGCGTCCCCCAAGCTCCGCCACTTTGACTGGTTCTGTGCTTCCCGTATCCAGCGGACTCCTGCGGCCCTGATTTGAAACGGTGTAAGAAACCTCATGAGGACACACATGTCCTAGTCTATAACAAAAAATTCGGAAACATTTGACATCCACCAGCCCGCACTAGGCCTACGTGGTGGATTAAGGCTCCTCTCTTTCACAGAGAAGAGGCCTTAAGCAGTTTATTAAATCTTCTGTTTCATTTATTTCAGCATGATATCTAAAATCATATTTTTCGGTACAAGAATCACGACATGTTATATTTAGTTGTATCACTGAAATACTGCGACGTTGTGTTTTCAACAGATTTCACGCTCACTAACTCCACCAGCCATCGTTCCATTTCAAACGTTTTCAGCTTCGTTGTAAAATAGGTACACAGTTTTTTTTATCAAACAAATCACAACTTCAAGTCCTACAACTAAAGTACATTTTGCATCGGCAAATTACTTCATGGTATCTTTTAAAGCTCCACGCTCGAGTTAAGTTTCCAGTAGTTGGTGGTTTTTATAAAATGAAGTGAAGAAAGTAACGGTTTTGAGATATTATAGCGCTGCAAAATATAGGTATGTGTTGTAAAATGTCAGGGGCTTTAGAAATTCTTCTATTCGTGCGTCGTCCGCTTCGGCTCTCGATAAAATTAGAAGGGTAGAGGCAGATAGAATTTTAAGGCTCAAAGCGTGAAGTGGCGTATGAAGGCGAATAAAAAAGAAGAAGATTCTTTATTATTACAGCATATAAATAATAATTGAGTCATATTCATTCGTTTTGGACACACATCTAAATAAAAACTATAGAAACATTTATAGGACTATTCCTATAAATGTTTCTATAGTTTTTATTTAAGAAATCTGAAGAGTTTTTTTGCTTGTTTGAACGCGCCCATCTCTGGAACTAACAGTCGGATTAGATTGTTTTTGCATGGGATAACCCAATTCTCAAGGTGCCGAGAAAAATTTAAAGTAAAGCGTGTTACATTTTGATGGCAGGAGAAATAAAGAACATTTATTAGCATGTTACACCTATTTGTAACCGTCAATATGTAACACGCTTTTATTTAAATCATTGAGACTAAATTATTTTTAACTTTTAAGTTCGTTTTATTAACAAGTAGGTAACAATAAAAGCTTGCTTGAAAAAAGTTTATTTTTTTTAATTTTATTTTTAACTTTTTAGTATGAATGGTAATACTAAAACCGTTTATCCGTTATGTAGCAGCTCGTTTTCAATTCGTAGCAGCGTTTTTCCGGTATGTAGCTCGTAATAATTCGTAGAACCCACACATATGTGTTGTTTTGAGCACTTAAAGTGTTATGTATCATGGTCAACTTCCAGCTCCAGCATCAGACTCTGGTTACCATATAGGATAAAAGTACTCCACAATACAAATAAAACGAGCCGAAACTCGATGGAGTTGTGTCGTTTTATTATATTGTAGGTGTGCACTAAGAAATCCCGTCCGCTATCTTAGGTGTTCCGCCATGTTGGATTTAGAATGACGTCACACAGCTAACCATGCATTGTCATCCAAACTAAACTTTTATACAAAATTTCAACTTAATCAGTTAAAGATATCTGCTTCAAAATTAAGTTGCAAAATTCCACCCGAAAAAACATAGTTACATACATATATATTGCAAGTAAAATAAAACCTTGTTAAATATCAGAAAGAACGCTAAGCGAAAAAGATGTAATCGCGCGGGCGGGAAATGTGGCTGTTATTGTTTTATGGTATTTTGGTCTTACCGATTTTTTTAATTTTTTTTGGGTGGATAATCATCAAATAACTTCTCCCGCTCTGGATGGAGCAGGAGGGCGTGTCAGACTTTTACTGACTAAAACTCACCCGTGTTCTCTTAGTTGCCTGTGTGCCAGGAGCGACGGTTTCTCTTTCTACAGTATGCCAAGAATTCAATAAAGCATGTCCTGTAAAAAAAGTTACAATCACTCCTAAACCAAAATTTAGCGAATGGGCCACAGCTGGCATTAGAAAAAGCAGAGATGTCTTATATAATTTGTACCACGAAAAATCACTGACTTCTGATCAGGCCCTTCATAATTATGTAAGAAACTATTCTAAGATATTCAAAAGAGTCTGCGCTCAAGCTAAATCTAAATTAATAAGTAACAAAATTAATATTTCTAAAAATAAAATAAAAGCTGTGTGGCAGGTAATTAACAAAGAAACTGGAAACACACAACAGCGAGATCAGAATGAGTTAGCTCTAAAAATCGATAATGAAACCATTTCAGATAAGTTAAAAGTTGCTGAGACTCTAGAAAATTTCTTTACCAACATCCCAATAGAGGTTACGAAGTCTCTACCCTCATCATCTGTATTAGCTGAATCTCTTCTTAAAGAAAACATCAGTAAGGACATTCCAAATTTTGAATTCAAACCCATTTCTATTGCCACAATTAAAACAGCATTCAAAAGTCTTAATTTAAAAAACACTGAAGACTTATGGGGGATTTCCGTTAAGGTTCTTGAAGGTATCATTGACACAATTGCCCCTGTCCTAACAGGCATATTTAATCAATGTTTAGACAGCGGTACGTTTCCTGACTTAATGAAACATAGTAAAGTAGTACCAGTTTTTAAATCGGGTAGTAAGAGTGATCCCTCAAATTATAGACTTATATCTGTGCTTCCAGCAATGAGCAAAATTTATGAAAAAGTCATGCTAGACCAGATGTTGTCACATTTTAACTCAAATGGGATTTTACATAGTCGACAGTTTGGTTTCACGAAAGGTAGGTCGACGACTGACGCGGGAGTAAAACTCGTCAGTCACATTTTGGAATCCTGGGAGAAGTCCCAGGATGCAATTGGCATTTTCTGTGACCTCTCAAAAGCGTTTGACTGCGTTGACCACAACACACTCATCTGTAAATTACACCACTACGGAATTCGTGGACGAGCTGCTGATCTTGTACTTTCCTATTTATCAAACAGGCAGCAAAAAGTAAATGTTAACGGGGCAACGTCCTCGGGGTCTCTAGTTAAGATGGGCGTGCCTCAAGGTTCAATTCTTGGCCCTTTTTTATTTCTAGTTTATATTAACGACCTTCCTTACCTAATGGCAAACTTCTCGGATATAATTTTATTCGCTGATGACACCTCTCTTATTTTTAGAATAGATAGAAAAGATACGGATGTCTTACATGTCAACGATAGTCTAGCTGTTCTCTCGAAATGGTTTGCGGCTAATAATCTTTTACTCAATGCGAACAAAACTAAATGTCTTAAGTTCTCATTACCAAATGTACCCCAAGTAGGGCTAAATTTAAAACTTGATGGCAAGAAACTAGATGCTATTTTGGAAACTGTATTTCTAGGAATTACTTTAGATTCAAAATTGCAATGGGGTGCCCACATTAGAGCTCTCTCAAGTAGATTAAGTTCAGCTGCTTACGCAGTAAGAAAAATAAGGCAGTTGACTGATGTAGCCACAGCTAGGTTAGTATACTTTGCTTATTTTCACAGTATTATGTCTTATGGCGTTCTGCTGTGGGGATCGGCAGCTGACGTAGATTCAGTTTTCATTTTACAAAAGAGGGCAATCCGCGCTATCTATAAAATGGGGCCTCGCGAGTCTCTTAGAAACAAATTCAATGAAATTGATATACTAACTCTGCCTTCTCTTTATATCCTAGAAAATATCTTGTATGTTCGCAAAAACTTAGGTCTTTTCAAAAAAAGATGCGACTTCCATAATCTAAATACACGTAGTAAAGATGAAATCGTGATTCCAAAATTTAGATTAACTAAAACTAGCAAGTCATTTCTAATAAACAGTATCCGCTTCTATAACAAGTTGCCAAAGTCGGTTACAGAACTTAGCGATGGAAAGTTTAAAACTCACATCAAACGTGTCCTTATCAAAAAAGCATATTATAAGATAAAAGACTACGTTGAAGACAGGGAAGTTTGGCATTAATTCCTTCTGCACATGTGGCTTCCCTGGTACCTCATTAACAGCATAACTTTGTGAGAGTCTATTAACTGCTTCCAAATTACAATGTTAATTTTTAATTATTTTATTTTTTACACTTTCTGACATATTCTCGTCATTTTTGACATTATACATCGCTTCAATTAACACCTATTTATTAGTGATTCTCATGGAAATCATGTCACTTTGTTTAAATAGGTTGATCTTACTAATGTAGATTCTTTTACATATTGTGAATGGGAAAACATTGTAGGCCTTACAGATTAGATTTATAGACGATTTTCTATTCTTTATTTTCATTCCTCTAAGTACTTGGTACTTATTGACAGGCCTGCACTGTCCTCCTATACCTATTATCACTGTAATTTGAAAACATTGTAAAACCCAATTATTTTTAAAAGAGTAACCGTGGAGTTTCTTGCCGGCTCTTCTCCATAGGAAGCGACAAATTGGAACCGTGCACCTAGCTTCTGACGTTTCATAAGTGCCCTTGCAGGTTTATGTGAAATAAAATATTTTGATTTTGATTTTGATTTTGAACTACCCGCACCCCTGGCAGGTATTACCGACTTCCACGCGAACGAAGCCGTGGATAGAAGTTAGTCTTTTCTAAAATATGGAAACACTAAATAAAACTACGAATAAAGACGGAAGATGACATTACGTAAGTAATTACAAATATTGGTAGTGGTAATGACCTGTCAGTGCCGGCTAATGAGTTAACAATTACTTTTCTATTATGTGGGCACGCATGCGTGCCCACCCTCCCGGACGTTAGAGACGTTCGCAAATGACTGAGCTATTGCCCTGATGGAACAATTTACTTTAACTTACCTAATAGGTAAAGTAGATAGGTAGGTATATACAGACAAACACTTCGATTAACATTAAACCTACTTTGCAGTTGGGAGAAGTGAATATTGCGTTTATATTGTTTATTAATGAAAGGGTAGCACTCAAACAAACATTATCTCCGATAATAAAGCACGTTTGAAATTTATTCCAAGTCGACTGCTGTTTGATCTCCTACATATTTATGACTGTATCCGATTAAAGACTGCAGCTGCAAATGTAGGAATGAAATGCAAGCTTATTGCATATGAGCACAGAAATAATCCGATTTTTTAGATCGCTTTCCAACTTGACTATCCGATTGATTTTCTGCGCTAGAAATATTTTTCGGATACCCATATTTTGTTGCGAAACAAGTCCGTTTACTTTACGAGTTGCACCCACGATAAACGAGAAATTTAAAAAGTCCTAATAATTATTATTTTTTACAAAACTGGCTGCTAAATGACTCGTTCTGCCAACTGAAATGGTGAGATGAAACAAAAACAATAAAGTAAATCAAATACCTGTTCTCGTTTGTGCTAACGCTAGCAGAAGTCCCAATAAACTAATTGCTAATCTTCTTGGTGTATATAAAACGGGAGCCTCGTTTTCAGTTGCAGCTGCACCGAAATCCGGTAGTTTTCGTCTATTTTTGGTGCCCGCTCAATGAAAGCGCCGGCTGAAATAGAAAAGTTCGTGATTTTTTGCCATTTCGGTGAACTAGAACTTTGATACGAACGGAAATTGAAAAAGACTCATCATTATTACTTTGACATTAGCCACAAAATTAGAAGTTTCAGTATGACTAAAAGTACCCCTTTTCCCATAATCTCAAACAATTCGTGAGCCAAATTCTATAACAGTTGGTCTAGTAACTTTTATAATAAATACGTTTCTATTTTTGCCGATTATATCTTTCTTCTTTACTAGGTAAGTAGGTCAGTATTCGACATCCCAAAGACGGTGACCATGATGACCTTGGACGTATGCCCTATCCGCAATACTTGGCCGTCGTACTGGTTACCGAATGTAATTGATGACAAAGGAATTGTGCTAGCTATCCATAGGTGACACCTTTATGAATTGTTGGTTGGCTAGTACAAAATTTTGGGATTATTTTGAACACTACCACGATTTACTCTTGAAAACTTCTATTATCTTAAGGCCAATTTCAAAGCTTCATTCTTCCAGTCTCTAATATTATGCCCTCAAAGATACATAGTGGTTGGTATGTGTGACGAATTATCACCTATCCCTGGACTCATCCGGGTCTTCGTGAGTTCATCGCCCGTCACCCTAGAAATGTGTGCTATAAATATGTTAATAGATACAACACAGATTCTCTAGAAGTCCACACAGAAGAAAGAAAATATATTTTCTCTGGAGAATATTCAAATGAGATGAGGGTATCTTTAATGTAGATAATACGGATCCTATTGGCTATTGAAAAGACAACAGCTGGAACAAACGGCACTTCTTGTTTTATCTTGTCAACAGATAGGCATTAGAAAAACTTTATACTTTAACGAAATGGAGCAATATATCGGTATAACAATCGTCGTGTAGCCAAGCGTCCTATAAGACTTTTATTTGTTACTAAAATTTGCCGGTTTTTTACGTGAAATAAATTATTTTCTTATAACAAAGATGCTGTCTTAGTATTCACCGTATTCAATGTAGCCTGTTCTTCTTCCTTCTACTTATCATTATACTTACTTATCACTACATAGTATAAAACAAAGTCGCTTTCTCTGTCCCTATATCCCTATGTATGCTTAAATCTTTAAAACTTCGCAACGGATTTTCATGCGGGTTTTTGTAATAGATAGAGTGATTCAAGAGAAAGGTTTATATGTATAATACACCGACCTCCACGCGGGCGAAGCCGCTGGCAAAAGCTAGTTATTACAATAAAGTAACAAATTAAGGTTCTACATAAAATCTAATTCGATTCCAGACATTCTCGTATTTTAGACCTCTTACAGTTTCTTAAGAAAAACAGGAGGTCCTATTAGCTATTCTTCAATTTCCTTTCTCATCTCAACGAATCCCATTCATTTTCGGCAGAGTCGAAGGATCACATGAATCGGACCTTTTAGCCAATTGGTGCGAAACTCCTTGGTGCTGGAAAAGGTCACTCCACATCTCTCATTATCTTAAATAATTAAGTGCTTTCCGAATTAATGAAAATGCTTTATATATGTGTTGCGTTTGCACCATTCTGGCTTACAGTTGTAGTAACTTAAGGTGCTTGGTTTTTATTTTTAGGAGGTAAGTAATAGGATTTATTGCGAACTTGTATATGTAGGTACTTTTTAGGTAAGAGAAAATTATTGCAAATATACGCCAGAGTTTTTATTGGTCTTGTAGAGTGATTCAGTTGGTCTTAAGTGCAACTGAAGGTTCTCCAGTCAAAGTTCTTCATAAATATTCCAGATAACTCCATTTATAACATCGTTACTCATTATTTCCACCTCACCAACCATTCCATCATTCTCTATCACAGCAATCTCAGTAGCTGTCAGCTGTTTCATATCCAGTTACTAACTCCGACAAATACTAAGTCTCGCTGTTCACTGACACAAATGGACGAACTTTGTCGAAGTTCTATAATTTGGATAATTTGAGATCTGCTGCAGTTTGCCAGTTTAACTTAATGTCAGTGTCAATGATGTTGTAATGTTCATAGTGAAAATCTTTGGTTGGGAAGGGTTTTGTTATGTTTAATTTCACTCAACTCAACCTATCGTAGTCCAATGCTGATCAAAGCCCACTTCCAAGCATCGCCACAACACCCTATCTTCCACCTTCCTCATCCATTCCATCCATCCGCAGATGTGAGGAACCATCATATTATATCGGATCTGCTGGGGGGCTTCTTTCATAAAATGGAGATTAATTTGAAAGTGGTTATAAAGATATTTATCAAAAAGAGTAATTTTCAGGATGTTTTTATGAAAACCATTAGTTTGCAAAAATTGTTTGTTTTAGGTATAAAATTACGGGACAGTAACTGGTCCGGGTAACAGCATTTTCTAATCTAGATTCTATTTTTAAGGCTAGACCTATCAAATAAGACATTTTGTTTCTCTAAATTCTTTGTATCATTCATACATTTTTGCAATTTTCTTTGAGATTCTGCGCTCCAGATAAAATGCTCATGAGAGTACTTACTCCTACTGTTCGTAGATTATATTTATGCATGAAATGTTATGTTTCGTATTTACATATAAATACTGGGTCTGTTTCTATGCATGTCTTAAGTCTTGAGATCTACTCAAATGGGACTAGTTTGTTATCTTGTGAATCCTCTGGATACATGATCTAAATAATATCATATCGTTAATTTTTTTTGCGGAATACTTGTTTAAATTATATTTTTAGAATAGTGGGAATTTTATTAGAGAAGTTCGTGATAACAGTTTTTTATTTAATTCTGAGAAACAGCAAGAAGTCTGGGACAGTTCACTGTGGCATTTAATTAACTGCTACAACTTTGTTTCTCGTTTTTGTACTACGCCATTCATATTATTCTTTCTAGCACTATCCATTAAATGTAATCTTTTATGATAGATAAAGTTTAGGGTCTTCTTTGATGATAAGGTTTCTGTGGCCAAACTTTATGATTCCCAGTAAAATCAACATTCAAGGAGTGTAGAATTATGACATCTACAAACTTTTATAGACTCCCATAGATTTTGCGCGGAATTCCATTCACGCTGCAAGGATAAACACAAAACCCAAACCATTAAAAGCAGCGTAAACAGCGCTTTATACCGATTCCCTTCGCAATAAAACTTAACCTAAACAATAAAGTGGGAGTAAAATCGACGCATTAATGTAAGCAGCTACGAAAGCGCTTCAAAGCGTAACCCATATAAGAGCTTGCCTATCTAAGTAACGGATTTCCGGCAAAAAATACTAAAAGCTGAGACGCGTAACATGGCCGCTTAGGATAAAGATGCTGCCTTTTTATTGGAACGAATGTTTAGTAGGATAGGTTTTGATACAGTTCTGTTTAGAAGTCAAGGAACTTGAAACAAAATTGGGGATTTGTTGTAGTTTTAAGAAAATAGTTTTGTAACTAAAATACAAAGGATCATTCTTTGCACTAGAAATCGTTGTCTCAAACGTAATCCTTTTCAAACTTCAGCGATTGCTACGAAAATTGCCAATGAATTGCAAAACGAACCGAAAGTTTATTGAATGTTATGTATTAAAGACAGTCAACAAAATTGTGGTGGCGTTTTTCCAGAAATATTTGCAAACGACGTCGTTGAGGAAACGTCACATGATTAA
This sequence comes from Polymixis lichenea, assembly GCA_949091785.1. NCBI lineage: Eukaryota > Metazoa > Arthropoda > Insecta > Lepidoptera > Noctuidae > Polymixis > Polymixis lichenea. The sequence continues at coordinate 4,783,895 of OX420937.1, forward strand.
ATGTGGAGAAGTACTAGCAACCGAAGCGCAAAAATGAAAATGAAGAATATGAAATCTTCATATGATTACATTGAATAGATCACTGGTCGCCCAGTGGCATCTACCTCGACTTACGAGTTGTAGTGTGGTGAGTTCAAACCCAAGCAGGCGCTTTCATCAACATCATCATGATTTCAGCCGAAAGACGTCCACAGCTGGACATAAGCTATATCTCATTCACAATCGTACACTTTTAAACGCACGTACATACATTCACATACACACACCCACACTCACACACACATACACTCACACGCACATACCCTCATGCACACTCACACATACATCTTTAATCATTCACAATCTTATTATGTATGTCCGGTCTTCATTAATTTTCTTTTTTCTTTATTTTATAACTGTACCTAGAATTTTTGTAAACTTCATCACATACTTTTATTGTTTTTGTTCAATAATCTAACTTAATATAAACACATGTAAGTCTTTGGGGCCTGGTGACCTGTAACACAGGTATTTTATGCCTTTTTCGGGCATCAGTCTCTCACAAATGTTAAGCCTATTTTTAGATGAACCTCTTTCTGTCCACAACAACATATGTGATGAGAAATTAAATGAATAGGCCTCCAACAATTTGGGGGAGTTTTCCATAATCGCCACGCTTGGCAGGCGGGTTAGCGATCGCAGTATGGTAGTAAATGCATAGAGAACGCTGCTGCCCATTCTCTAGTAAGTCCCTTAGTCGCCTTCTACGACACCCATGGGAAGAAATGGGATGGTGCTATTCATGTTGTCGGGCACCACACGGAACGCAGGCGTTCGGCAGGCAGACGGCAGATGGCTGGCGCTTTACTTTGTGTTAATTATTTCGGTGAAGAAAAACGTCGTGAGGAAACCGACATGTCCTAGAATCAAAAATTCGAAGACATGTGACATCTACCAACCCGCACTGGGCCCGCGTGGTGGATTACGGCCCACTCCCTCTCACAGAGAGAAGGCCTGTGTCCCAGCAGTGGGAACATTATAGGCTGATTATGATATAAGATTTTTTCTTTTGGGTGGGAAATCATCAAGTAACGACTCCCGCTCTGGGTGGAGCAGGAGGGCATGTCAGACTTTTACTAACTAAAACCTACCCGTATTTCTTCAGTTACCTATGTGCCAGGGGCTGCGGTATCTCTTTCGAACGACCCGCACCCCTGGCAGGCATCGACCCTTGCGGAACCCGCCAGTTGGTGCTGACATCTTTCTCCACATCTTTGGGGCGCGCGTGGAACACAACGCGCCGTCGTCGACCCGGGCTTGGTCCTTACCGGACAGCGAGCTACCCCTTACTCGCCGTCCGCAAGCCCGCGCCTATATACGGTGGCCGCGAATCAGCCTAGGATTCCCGACGCCCAGGGCGTCTCCTGCGGAGGATAGGGCCGTGAGGGCGCATATACTGCCTCTCCCTCAAGTGCGCCACCTCCCATGATATATGATTACGTAGTTATTTACTCTTACCTAGTACAATAAGTCAGGGCAATGTATAAAAATAAATCTAAAACGACTTCCAAGTAACCCGCGGTCAATTAAAATAGCAATCCCAATCCAGTTTTTCTGAGATCATTTTACGTTTTAATTAAAGGCATCATTAGCCGTAACGGAGGCGAGCAATTACCGCCGTCGCTCGCAGCGACACGATGATGCAGCCAGTGTGATGCAGACCTTTTATTTAACTAACTGAAAATTGTGGAATAAAAATAAATGACGAATAACGAGGAAGGGAATCTAAATATAAAGTGAAGTGCTTTTAAAAATAACTGTTTGCTGGGCCATAGACGCATATTTTTTTAAACATTTTAAATTCTATATCTGTAAAAAACAATAATTTACATACAGTCTGCCAAACTGCATAAAAGTTTTTTGGCAGTTGTTGTCATAAAACAATAAATTAGTGAAATGTGCTTGTGTTAATAACGTAGTTGCACTAACGAAATAAAAAATCTCTTACATTATACAAGATAATTATGCTAATTAAATACATAAAAAATACATGTTACAACTAGGCATTCTCGCTAACGTGAGTTTTTTTACAAACATATCAATAATATAATACTAAACGCGAGCCCGGTAGATACTGGTTGGTGGATGACACATTTTTGGTGTAAACGATATCATCATCATATTAGCCGAAAGACGTCCACAGCTGGACATAAGCCTCCCCCAAAACGCGGGGATTTGCCACAATCGCCACGCTTGTCAGGCGGGTTGGCGTTGTTCGTTGTTAAACGATATGCGAGGGTTTAAAAAAATCTTTCGATCGCTATATGTAAAGTAGGCACTGCAATGGAGTAACTAATTTTGCGGCTCTCATTCCTTAAATTGCCGGAAAAAAAGCCTTATTCCATTGATCTTCTAACATAGAATATTAATTTGATCATCAAACTAATGTTTTAATGTGAAAGTTTGTATTTTTGGATGTTTGCTACTCAATCACGCGACAACGGCTTAACAGATTTGGATGAAATTTGGCAAACAGATAGATTATAAACTGGATAAAATGTGTTTTATCCCGGCGAAGCTGCTGGGAAAAGATTATCAATTTGACTGACTATCGGTTTTTATTTTATAGTAATCCTTTGCACTGCTGCATGGATAATATCTTAAAATGTATACTTTTTCGGGATTGATTTGTGCTTCCTGCCCATAATTATTAAGAGAATCATTAGCGGTTATTCAGCTAAGCAATTACGACGACGCCGCAACGCCCGCAGTGTAGCCTGCAATTCCAACAATGATGCATAAACTACTATTTGAAACCCTTTTTCTTTCTCACTCAACCGAAGAAAGGCTAGTTTGTGGAATAATGGTCTGGTCTATTAAGGAGATGATAATGTCTGACCTATTAAGGCTACTCATTACCAAACGGGCATGTGTTTACTGCTTGTTTTGTTACAGAAGTAATTTGTGCGAATGCTGTCATAACACTAAACTTCTCTTTAACGAAGGTCTGCGTTACAAAGTGTCTGTCGTGCGTCGTGAGAAAATTTTCGCTCAAAGATTTATGATTGAATCAGTCAATCGTTCCATCGCATGTGACGGTGCTTAGAAAGGAACGGAGGCTACTTTTAATAGCAATAAAAATATTAACAGGCTTCTACATCATTCTGTTTTATATTTTCTTGAATCTTTCAGCGTGACTCATAGTCAGGGTTATTTTTTTAGAAAATTGGGTAATTATTGAACAAACAAGCTATTTACATATAGCTACCAGTCTTGAAATAATAATATGTACTTCCCTTATATAAAAAGGAAGGAATCATCTGGTTTCAAAACGTTCTTCGACTGCGTTGTCAAAAGGAAAAGTGTGTCAACGACAGTAGTAGCACCAAATTAAACTGTTAGAAGCTTCAGATTGTGACTGTCAAACTATGATAGTTTTATGAAACGGCCGTGATACGGAAAATTGGCGTAGTCTGTAAATTGTAACTTCCCTGGCTGTATTAAGGTACCATAATAATGATTATTGGAACGAAGTACTTTAACGCAGATTGCGGTAGAAGTAAACTGGTTGATATCGTCACGTAACGAAAACGCGCCGCTTTTGTGCAACTTTTTGTCAAGAGATAGTTTTCATCATGGTTTTCGAGGGTGCTGAAGCCAACAGTGAGGTTAATATGAACTCTATAAGAGCTTTTAAAATCTTGTGCAGACTTATGCAGGCTTTATATTGAAAACGCGTATTATATTCACACTTTCTCTCTCTCGGTCCCTTTCTATTGTAATACAGTAAGTGACGTATATTATACGACACATTTTTTTCTCATATAGATAGATAAAAATGTACTTAAGCATGCTTGGTTGATGGTTGGTGATGACCCATGGTACAGAAAATTGGTCACTCACAATGGGCCTTATGAGAAGGCTTAAAGTCACCCAAAGAGCAATAGAGAGGGCTATGCTCGGAGTTTCCCTACGCGATCGAATCAGGAATGAAGAGATCCGCAGAAGAACCAAGGTAACCGACATAGCCTGAAGAATTGCCAAAATTAAGTGGCAGTGGGCAGGGCACATTGCTCGCAGAACAGATGGCCGATGGGGCCGAAAGGTTCTGGAGTGTCGACCGCATACCGGAAGACGTAAAGTGGGAAGGTCTCCCACAAGGTGGACCGATGACATTGTGAAGGCCGCGGGAATCCGCTGGATGTGGGAAGCACAACACCGGTCGACGTGGAGGAGCATGGGGGAGGCATATGTCCAGCAGTGGACGTTTTTCGGCTGAAATGATGATGATGATGATGCTTGGTTACAAGATAACAAGGGTAGTAAGCCTACCTATCCTTGTTACGTTAAATTGTCATTTTAGATTCTGGTTGTTCTTAGATAACAGCAGTACCCTGCTGAGCACAGGCCTCTCTAATTGCACGCCATTCACCTCGAATCCCGGCTCGAAGCTGGAATCTTTCATCCACTTGCTACCAGCCACCACGATGATCGTTGTAATGTTTACCACTTCCAAAATTAATAAACGTTCTTAAAATAGCATTTGAAATTCTTGAAAATACCTATTTTATTTCGTCACACAAACTCTGTTTATTGGTTATATACAAAACTCTGTTTATTGTTTAAACAAAACTCAATATGCTGTAGAGTGGTTTACGTTTACTAAAATTGTTCAAAACTTTTGATGAATTTTCAGATGTGGCTTACGATGTAGGGAAGTCAGTAAGTCAATTTACTGCCTTCCTAGCATAGTGTACTTAAGTTTTTAGGAAGTTAACACTGCTATAGCTTGTTTAAGTTGGAAGTTGGTTCTCACATCTTAGTTTTAGAGCTCGCAATATATACATTTTTTTCACATTTTTTTGATTAAATTTTTATTTAAGTAATAATTAATGTCTTATTCTAATTGATAGTACGCTCTGGTTGAATTATTTATGCTTGGCTTGATTACTGAGATGAGCTTTGTTAGAATCAGAATTAATCTTTTTATTAGAATCATACAGTAGAGGAGTGAAAAGGTATTTTATTTTATTTTTTTCAGTAATTCAAGTCGATTAATACTTCAGTGTGTCTATCTATCTAAATAATGAGCAAAGTATAAAATAATCGAAACAAATCACTACATATTATAAAACAAAGTTCCCCGCCGCGTCTGTCTGTTCTCGATAAACTCAAAAATTACTATACGGATTTTCATGCGATTGATGAGTGATTCATGAGGAAGCTTTAGGCGTATAATTTGTTAAGGTTTTGTTTAAATTGGATAATGCGGGCGAAACCGCTGGCAAAAGCTAGTGTAAAATAAAATAATATGAGTAGGTACCTACGCTATAACAAGGAATGCCGAAAGTCTGTGGAACGAATATTTTTCTCTCAAATGATTTTATGGTTCACTTTTTTTATGTCAGTGGAAACGATTTGTGTGAGGGGAGTGTCAGGTCCGTAGTACTCGCAACCGTGCGTGGATGACCAGATGTATGAGCGAAAACGAGCCAAAAGAAGTAGGTATGTGAGAATCGTAGCAGGCGTTCTGTAATTTCTGCCTACCCCCATGGAGAAAAGGCATGAGTTTATGTAAGTATGTATGTGTATTCAACTTGCTGACCATACAATAGTCAACAAAATAAAGACTTTCGTTGCTGACCGTGGAAAATGAATAATAATTATTGTCCCACTCATTGAGCTTAAATAATGTGATTTCCCTGCTGTAATATTCTGTGCTGCATGACTACAAAGCTGTGGTCGACGGTTCCAATCTGTAAATGGACCACCTTTCACATTGTGTGCCTCCATTCGACACTGTACAATGCATTTCCGACGTTTTAGTAATTTTTGAGCGGTTCCGTTTGCTCACTCATTGGTTTTGGTTTTCGAATTCAGTATTTATTGAACTTAAAATTACTTACAATTGTACAAGTATAGAAATAATGATTTTACGTACTATGAAGGCAAACAATATTTTATTTACTTTGAAAACTTTGCCTGCTTATGCAATTTGCTTTTATGAAAGACAAAAACACTCACACAAATGTAAAACACCGAAAAAACATACAGGATACATTTTTATCCAATGCACAAAATGTAACCATGAATTCAGCATATCATTCTAGACCCCCTAGCGTAGAAATTATGCGTCAGTTATACAAAAAATATATTTGCTGTTTCATAAAAAAAGTGCAATAACCACGCGGTCAAAATGTATTGAACAGCTGATTTTTTTTTTGCAAAATAAACTTCTTTATTCCAATACCTAGTTAACAAAAGTCTATGGCTAAAATATCCACTCGAGCCACCCATCTTCTTGTAAAGTATTTGTTTTGTCTTTTAGGTAGGTTGTCAGTGTTCATATACATAAAAAAAAAAACATTTATTAAAAGGGCGGAGACCTGGTGTCCTGAAATATAGGTCTAGAGATTAGTTTTGGCACCAGTCTCCCACAATGTTAAAATGTTGTCTGACTCTGATACTATGTAATATATGTATTCTGTAAAATTGTGGTGAGAAAAATAATATTATAATATTAAAGTTTTCGAAGACAGAGTTTATTTATAACAGAGATGCACTTTCAATCAGCCAGAATAAACTTTGCAACAAATTGAATTCTCATTCAAGCATCTGAATCAACTTTACAGACTTTTTCAGACTCATCAGATTGGAATTCCATAAACCAATTTAGGATTCTTTTTTTTTTTCGGATTATTAAATTGTGTTATCTTCGCTTTTATTTTAAATCATTGAATCTAACTGACCATTTTGAAATGTAAAGTATAAATATCTGCCATGTATACGAAATGCAGACGGTGTATAAAATATTACATAGGTACACAACAACAAGTGTATAAAAAGTGGCAAAAAATGTATTCGCTAAAAACTTGGTTTTAATTTAAATTATAAAACTATTTCAAGAACTTTCCACAAAGGAACCTTTTACAAAAAAGCCTCTACTACGACTACCCAGGTGAAAATTAAAAGTAACTTTGCACAAACTAATTTAGAGACTATAAAACACTTTTAGGCGCAGTTTAAACACACTAAAACTATTTTTAGACACTAACCACTCAACAAAAAAGAAACCCTTTTGTAAAAATGCTTAAACAACACCGAAGGCCGTTGTAAACACCAAAAGGTTATGTTCCCACACCATGAATGTTATAGCGTTTTCCACAAAGTTGAGGACTCCATATACTGAGGCCATTCTCGCGGGACGCGGGACGAGACTTTGTGCTTCGATTGTTTGCAAAATCAAAATATTTTATTTCACGTAAACCTGTATGGGCACTAATAGTTTTATAAGTGCCCGTTGGACCATGCACCTAACTTCTGACGTTTGGCAGAAGCTAGGTGCACGGTTCCAATTTGTCGCTTCCTATGGAGAAGAGCCGGCAAGAAACTCCACGGTTACTCTTTTAAAAATAATTGGCTTTTACAATGTTTTCGAATTACAGTGACAATATGTATGGGAGGACACTGCAGACCTGTCAACAAGTACCAGGTACTTGTTAAGAGAAATGAAAATGAAGAATAGAAAATCATCTACAAATGTATAGTCTGCAAGGCCTCCAACGTTCTTTCATTCACAATATTTAAAAGAATCTACATAAATAAAATTAACCTATTTAAACCAAGTGACATGATTTCCATGCCAGTTTCGATGATTAGAAAGTCGTCATTAAAAAATTTGAACACCTCCTTATAAGTTAGTTGCTATAATTGGCGTACACAACCTGAGAAGGACTTAAATTCCGGTTCCCTTAGTGTGACCAGAGCTTTATATAGTAAGTTATTAGAGCGTGAAGAATTTAAGCTTCAGCAAAATGAGATAAAGTACTACGGGCCACGCGTGACAAAGGTGTTCATGCTGAAAACTTTACACCAAACGAATTTCAACCTTAACTTTATAAACGAACAGACTATTTTCACTGAAATTGTTACGTTCACTTTATTATTTTTTGTCGTACAACCTAATCGCCTCTGACCGCAACGTTGTTAAAATCAACGTTAAAACGCGGAAAGTGAAAACGTTTTTCCTATTGATATTATTTTTCCTGTAAATATTGTTTTTCTTTTATTTTTGTTTTGATTGAGTTTGTAAAATACTGTTGGTTTCCGCTGGAAGAACTCTACGATTAAGAAAATGTAACAATATTGACCATATATAATAATGAGCGTATAATTTGGTAGGAAAGAAGTTTTTGGTACTTTGCAATAAGTACTCACATTTTAGTTTTTCTTGCATAGGCATAAGCTTGCCATATGATGACACAGCTTATTTGCCTAAAATGTTACTGGCACACTTAGCTACTTCATCTAGTATCTGGTGTTATATGGACGGAATTTCGAACCAACATTTTCGTAGTGCACCATTAGACCCTCTAATATTAATACAAGTTTGCCTGTCATAGTGCTGTCGTCAGTCCTTAATACCTACGCCCTATGCGGTTAGCCGGAATGCGGTCAGCCGTCCGGCTGATCGCAGGATGCGGTTGCGCTCGCGGTTAGCCGGGTGGCGGGTAGCCGCAATCGCAGCCGGACTGAAACCGTCGCGGTTTCGGTTGGATCGACTCATTTCCAAGATGAATGTCGAAGAAGTCACAGCTATTTATTATATTTACTTACGTTATATAAACCTAAGGCCTATTTTGTATCTCAACTATAATTTTTTCTGTATCGATAGTTCCATAGTCAACAATTCAGCCGAAAGACGTTCACTGCCGGACATAGGCCTCCCCCATGCTCCTCCACTTCGACCGGTCTTGTGCTTCCCACATCCAGCGGATTCCGCGGCCTTCACAAGGTCATCGGTCCACCTTGTGGGAGGCCTTCCCACTCTACGTCTTCCGGTACGTGGTCGCCACTCCAGAACCTTTCGGCCACATAGTATCCATAGGTAATTATCTGTTGTAATCAATAAAAAACTTTTTTCCAAAAAATAAACAACTGACTTCCAAAAAAACACTAAAAAGTGAAAAATAACTTTAATTTCGAAAGGCGGTGACAAAAAATTCCAAAAGGAGGAGGTTCTCAATTCGTCGGAACCTTTTTTTTTTTTTTTTTATGTATGTTCCCCGATTACTCGAATATGGCTGGACCGATTTGGATATTTTTTTTTTGTTCGAAAGGGTATACTTCCCAGGTGGTCCCATGATCATCAAGTCAGGATCTGATGATGGGATCTTGGAGAAATAGAGAGAACTCTTCAAATTTTACAGGCACACTTGAAGCAATTTGTGTAGTTTTTGGAAGAGTACTTTCTCGGAGTGGTTCCATTTCAATTTGGTAAAGATCTGATGAAGAACTTCGGAGATAGGCAACGGAACTCCTCAATAAATGATAGCAAATGGACAGGGATTGCTGAAATCTCATGTCTGTCAATTGTTTACACCAGTTAATAACATAACATCACGCTGGTACGCTGTGAAGGGGTAAGCACATGTGAACCACTAAAAAGTGAAAAATAAAAAACTTTTTTCAAAAAAATAAAGAACCGACTTCCAAAAAAACACTAAAAAGTGAAAAATAACTTTAATTTCGGAAGGCGGTGACAAAAAATTAAAATACATATCCAAAGTCACCGACTTCCGAAATTAAAGTTATTTTTCACTTTTTAGTGTTTTTTTGGAAGTCGGTTGTTTATTTTTTTGAAAAAAGTTTTTTTACACTATTATGTCAAACCATCTTCTACCTAACCGTTCGTCTTCCAGTCTTACTGGATGCAGCTGAATACCAGTATTTTACATGGAACGACTGCCTATCTAACCTCCACAACCCAGTTTCTAGGTAATACAATACCCATTGGGAAGATAGGTTGTAAGACTTTCGGGCTTTTGACGTCCCGTAACGACTGTCAAAGATCCAGGAATGACAGCCGGGATCACCGGCTTAATGTACGAGTTCCGAGGCACGGAGAAGTCTTGGTATGTAGAGGTAGTCACCCATCGACGTTCAGCCGCGACTAGTGTAGCTTAACCTGATTTATTGGCGCGTGCGGTTTTTATCAGTTAGCCAGAAAAGTCCTTCAAAGACTGGACAGATTTTCGTAAAGGAACTACCATTCGCGAAAACCGTAGCTTTGCGATATTGTTTTATCAATGTTATTTGAGAATTTAATGTTTCTTTTAAAATGTCGGTGTTCGTGTTCGAATAGTTAACAGTTCAGTCAAGTGAAAAGTTGTGAAAAGATTATCTCTACTTACATGGCTTCCGTCAACAGTAAATAAATTAGGGATTAGTGCATTAGCTTAGTAGGTAATTGACCACTTAAGGAACAGAAATACTATTGTAGACTTGACTGTGTATATTTTACGCGTCTTAGATTTCATTTAAAGTGTCTGTTTCAAACTTCATAACAGAAATAATTTGGCCATTTTTCCCAACATCTTTTTTAACGGGATCTCAAAATTAATAACACAACTTTGCTAATTAAGACGCAATCTAAATGATTAAATTACCTACTAATTTAAATTTGATCGCATCTTGTTGAAGAGAAAATTTAATTTTAAATTCTTTATTAGGTATTTCACATTTACACAGTTTCATGGTTTTATTAATTCGTTGAAAACTTACATTATTTTGTCTAGCCTTTACCACAAGTGGTCATCGTATCAGTGGTTCAGTAGATTCGGTATCATCAGTATGGTGCCGAAATATGACAGCAGAATAGAAGCTCGTGGTGGACGTGGTCAGATAGCGGCTCCCCTGACAACGTCCGTCATCAGAGGACAGCCGCTACGAATCGATGCGACGTTCTGCTAGAGTGACAATAATCAACCAGTGTAACTCTTATAAGTGGTACCAGTATCACCACCACCAGTATCACTCGTATCTAACAAAAAACTTTTTTCAAATAAAAACAAACCAACTTCCACAAGGCGGTGACAAAAAATTAAAATACATATCCAAAGTCACCGAGTTCCAAAATTTAAGTTGTTTTTCACTTTGTAGTGTTTTTTCGGAAGTCGGTTGGTTTTTTTTTTGGAAAAAGTTTTTATTTTTCACTTTTTAGTTAAAGTATCTACGCCACTAATTCGAAATTTCATCATCCTTGGCGTTAAAATAATGCACATTTAGGCGATAGCAGCAATCGCGGTTTATTTACTGTTTTTTTTTAAGAGTTACGTTGTCTGTCTCCGAAACGCATCATCAGATCTAAATGAAATTGAAATTGGACCATTCGGGAAACACCAGCTTTCAAATAAAAAAGAATCATCAAAATCGGTTCACCCAGTCGAAAGTTGTAAGGTAACAAGCATAAAAAATAAAAATAAATAAAAAGTTGAATTGAGAACCTCCTCGTTTTTTTGAAGTCAGTTAAAAACTAGGTCGTGCCGGTTTCTGCGCCGTCAGGTACTTAGAAAGATACTCGTTTCAAGCAGGTGGGTAACATTTAAATTGACATATTAAAATTCAGAAAAATTATGATATTCTTTTAACTTCAATAGTTAGCATTCAAAGAACTGAAGTGTAACTCGAGTTCTTTTCCATTTGTATTTACATAAACCTATTCGGTACACATTCTCAGTCGGTACTTCGATTCCTAGGACTAAAAGTCGGTATTAATCATAATAAAACCATTAGGTCCAATATTAGAAAAACAACAAAACCTTAGTTCACTTTATATTCGTACCTAAAGGTTTTATTAAAAGGCTCAAATGCTTAAACAAGGGCGTCCATATTCAAATGCAAAAAGGTAAATACCCAGTTTTATTTCAGCCGAAAAACGTTGACAACTACAATTTGTCTGCGGTGTGTTGACCACCCGTTGTTTCAATTGTCGCGATAAATTACTCTGGTTACAGTTACCATGTGTGAATTTATTTGGTTTTATGTTCGTTCACAAAAAACTCTTTGATCCTTATAAAGTGACAATCGTAAACTGTTATTTCGAGAACGCAGTAGTTAATGTTGCAACTGTAGGCACAGCTCTAATATTGCCTAAGATGATCCCACTGCTGGGACACAAGCCTCCTCTCTGGGAATGGGTATGAACCGTGAATCACCACGCGGGTCCATTGCGGATTGATAGATGTCACATGTCTTAGTATTTTCTGTTCTAGGACACGTCAGTTTCCTCATGATATTTCCTTCACGGTTTTGAGAGACAAGCCGACCGATTCTGAAAAAAAAAAGCTCACCGTAAAAACTTGGGTGAAATGTCCTTGAAGTGAGCTGTCAATAGTATCAATCCCTTACCCGCAGGTGAAATGACACCAGGTCACTTCAAGGTCATTTTACCAAAGTTTTCACGGTCAGATTTTTACAGAATAGACCCACTGATGTATGAAATTAAACGAAGCACAAGGAGTATGTTAGGATCGTAGGTGTGATTTTATGAATGTATACAGGATAAGTTTTTATCCAGAGTGCAAACTGTAACCATGAATTCGGCATATCATTCAAGTTCCCAAAAAATATATCAGCTGTTTCATAGAAAAGAGCAATACCTACGCGGTCAAAATGTATGGAACAGCTGATTTTTTTTGTATTACCGACGAAAGATTTCTGCGCTGGGGGGTCTAGAATGATATACTGAATTCATGATTACAATTTGCGCACTGGATAAAATCTTACCCTGTATAGTATGTTTCATGTGTAAATACGATTGCCTTGGGCCTGCTGAGTTTTATTTCTGTCTCCACCGTTTTTACCGTATTTGCGACTACCTACCAAAAATCTTAGACATTGCGACAAACAGAATTATTAAAAACATAGTCCTAAGGCCTCGCCTCCGTAATTATGTTTCCTGTTTCCTTCAGTAAATCATTAACGTGTAAGAAAGGTAAAGGGAATATTCGAATGTATCACTAATGCTCCGTATAATTTGATATTCCTTCGTGAATCCTGTGTGTACCCGATGTTAGGCGGTAATCTAGACGGAGGGAAGGTAAATATTTGATATAAACCGTTCTTTTTGGTGGGAAGGCTCAGGTTTTAGTCGTGGCGGAGTGTTGTTTTTTTTTGAGCACATATTTCTAGGGTTAAGTGACGGAATTTTTGACAGTCAAGAACCCCTTTATTTATAAACGTTGCTTAAAGTTAAGTAATAATTAGCGACTGTTTTACCATCAATTTAAACATCTCTTAAATTTAATCAACGTTTAAAAATAAACCCCTAAATCATTCAGGTAAGTATGACTTTCGCAATAATTTATGTAAACAATCAAGAATTAAAAGAGACTTGGAGATTAAAAAACCGGGGAAGAATTTTAAGATATTTAGTGCCAAAGTATTTATTAAAATTAAAAAAACCTCCATTATGTTGATGCTTCCTTTACTTAATTTAGGGTTTTGTCTTAACGTAGATTCGTTCGTACGTAAAGAAGTTTTTTCTCGAAAACAAGAATTCAGTCGCATACCCTATTAGGTATACCTATTTACTTATATTAAACATAATTTGTCAGTTAGTAGTTTTTATAGATATAAAAGTGCTTCTCACCATCAAACTACAAAGTTATCAAGTAAAATTGTAACAACAAAAAAATATGTATGTTTGTGAAAAATAAAATAAATAAATAAGCCATATGCCAATGATTCGCGTTGTGTAAATCAAACTTTATTTTACGAACAACAGGCCTTTGTCCCGCAGTCAATTCATAACCAGCCAATATTATATTACTTCGTCGACAGCCAGCAGCCTTTCTGTACCTATCTGGCATTCAGCCTGTTTGGATGTTACGGCACTATTTTTCACTGTTTAATAACCGACCAATCCTGTTAACAATGATGTAACGCGGATACGATATTCAACTCAATATTTGCGTACTTTTTTAGCGTAAGTATAGAAAAAGTTGACATAACTAAAAATATATATTTATTTATTTAAGCCTTTTATTTCCCAATAAAATACAATAATATCTTAAAAATTTGAGTTAATTCGTTTGTAATAATTCAAACATGCATATTTACAATAATAAACAATAAACAAAAATAATATCTTTAAAAATTGAGTTAATTCATTTATAATAATTTAAAAATGCACACTAACAATATTAAACAATAAACAAAAATTTTCTTTAAATAAATTGATTGATTTCATAGTTCCTTAAATAAAATAAATTAATTTTTCTTCATAATGTTTTGGTTAATTCAAGTCACTTATTGGGTGCCCATTTAAGGGCAAAGGCCTCCTCCATCTTATGCCATTCTTCGCTATCTCGGGCTATTCTAGTCCAGGTAGGGCCGGTCACGGCCAAAATATATATAGTTGGTACGAAAGCGAGTTTGAAATTTCCCTTTCATAGCGCTGGTATATGATTTCATTGTAACATTTCACTTCAAAATCTGAAGCAGTGACTACATACGACCTAGTGGTCACCAAATCAAATTTCATGTTCCGAAAAACCAGACTGAATTTATTTTAGAAATGTAGGATAGACCTCAAATTGGTAAATCTGTTTCATTTGGTTTGTTAAAAAGATTAAACTAAAAGTTAGCGGAAATAGTTCATTACCTGAAATCAAACTAAAAGCCAGAGTTTGTTCGGAACTGCTGAAGGCGCTTTTCAAATCAAATATAAAGCGTAGGAAATGTTGCGAAGTTATCTCGTTGAGTCAAGAAAAAATGTTTAATCTTAGAGTAATGTGCACTGAAATAAGAACGAATAAGTTTTCTGCACGAGAGAGCAGCCTTCTCAGTTGAACTACACTCACCGGCACGGAAACTTGGCCACTCGTGATTTTGCTGATTATTTGCATAAAAAAATTTGCATTTGCATTTATGACAATAAATTAAGGGTAAGTGGCTTTAATACGTGTCTCTTATGCTATAAGAACTTAGAAATTAAAAGATTACCTCACCAATAAATCAGTTTTTAAAATCAAGCACTTTCACTGAAATTAGGAATTTTTCACTATAAATTTAAAAACACTACAAAATAAAAAATAAGGTCTTTTTCGTTATTGTCTATACGTTTTAATATCGGGTGTTTCCTCCTCTAGCCCTGATAACTGCCTGCATTCGATCTGGCATACTTTGGATGATGTTTCGGACATCAACTTGCAGTATACTGCGCCAAGCGGCCAGCGCTGCAGTTCGGAGCTGGTTTAGAGTTTCCGGCGGGTTGGAGCTGGACTTTATCTTTCTTTTGAGCATGTCCCAGATATGCTCAATTGGGTTTAAGTCTGGGCTACGAGCTGGCCATTGCAGTTTTTGTATGCCAACCTCTTCCAGATATTCTTCAACGCAATGTGCAACGTGTGGGCGTGCATTATCGTGCATTAGGAGGAATTGGTCGTGTCCTATGAACCCCGAATATGGCATTACGTATTCCTGAAGAACTTCCTCGATGTATCGAACAGCTGTTAGCCGATTATCGACGATAACCAACTCTGTACGTGCGTCGGAACTTATACCTCCCCATACCATTATTGAGCCTCCATGGAAACTCACTGTTTGAGTGGTAGTAATGGGTAAAAACCGCTCTCCTCTTCTTCGCCACACTTGTTCTCGACCATCTGGTGAACGTAAAGCTATTCGACACTCGTCTGTGAACAGTACTCTAGCCCATTGCTCGTGGGTCCAGTTAACGTGTTCTCGTGCGAAGTGAAGTCGAGCTACTCGGTGTTGTCTGAGAAGTTCTGGACCTCGTGCTGGTCTACAAGCTTTTAAATTGACTTCCTCCATTCGTCTTCTCACCGTACGCTCACTAACATTAACGCCTCTCACAATTTGAAGCCGCTGGCGTATTTCAACAGCGGTCAGGTAGCGGTTTCTCAAAATCTCCAGGACAATAAAGCGGTCGTCTCGGGCCGATGTGCACCTTACGCCTCCACTGCCTGGCCTGCGGGTGTACTGGCCTGTCTCCTGGTATCTTTTAAGGGCATACTGCATTGATGACCGTGGTACGTTAAGAGCAATAGCAACTTCACGCTGTGTCAGCCCTTGGTTAATTAACGCAACGGCTTGTGAAACCTGTGCTGGTGTTAGAGGCATTTTTATTGCTTTTAAAGCACCTTTACTTATTGAATTAAAAGCACAAAATCACAATAATTCAAAAACCGAACAGTAAACTTTTCACAACACACAAATTTAAAACGTGAACTTAGTCGCTCAAATGACCCGATTCAACTGTAAATTAAAAGTTTCGTCGTGGTGCACTTAAACATAATGGATTACCCTCTTGAACTAAAAGTAAACATTTTTTGACATACCTGCACAACAAACATTCATCAGAAACACTTAAAACTTTTGCTATCGCGAGATAAGCGCTTGGCCAAGATTCCGTGCCGCTGAGTGTATATATTTCTTGAACTACATAATACAAATCCTTTCAAATCCACCTTGTTTGAAAGGATTTTTATTGTATTATCACGGTTCTGTAGTAAAATCCCACTGTAGGGAAACGGCCTGCATCGGGGCATCACAGGTTTTTAATAATCATGATTATGTCACGGCCTAAGCCCTACGGAGGCGGGCAAAAGGGATACATTTTTGTGCTTTTTAACCGACTTCAAAAAAAAGAGGAGGTTCTCAATTCGACTGTATTTTTTTTTTAATGTTTGTTACCTCATAACTTTCGACTGGGTGACCCGACTTTGATGATTTTTTTTTGGAAGTTGGTGCTGCCCCTGCGGTCCCATTTCAATTTCATATAGATCTGATGATGCGTTTCGGAGACAGATAACGGAATTCTTCAAAAAATAACAGTAAATAAACCGCGATTGCTGCTATCGCATAAATATTCATTGTTTTGACCCCAAGGATGATGATACATCGAATTAGTGGAGTAGGTACTACACTAAAAAGTGAAAAAGAAAAACTTTTTCTAAAAAAGAAAACCACTGTCTTCCGAAAAAACTCTACAAAGTGAAAAATAACTAAAATTTTGGAAAGCGGTGACAAAAAAATTAAATACATATCCAAAGCCACCGACTTCCGAAATTAAAGTTATTTTTCACTTTGTAGTGTTTTTTCGGAAGTCGGTTGTTTTTTTTTTGGTCACATATTTTGCTACAGTTTATATCCGGCACTTCATGCTTCATTTATCTCAATAAACAAGTTAAATAATGTTGGTTATCGAAAAGTTATTAATAAGAAGCGTTAATTAATGTGAAGACAAGTTTTGGGGCAGCAAATTTTATTTAACAATAATCCAAACCACGATAGACATATTATTCAAAACCTAACTTCCATCCGATATAGACCTTTAAATACTTGCACAAAGCGACGTCTTATCAGTATGCTCGCCACCCCAATTTGAGGAGCTCCCCAATCGAGACAATTCACCTAGAATGTCAGGAATTTCGCAATATAACATTCACAATAAATTTTCCATTAGCGAAGCCGTCTATCCGACCGATGGTACGCATGCTAATATACCTTCCACCAGATGTAAGAAATTGTTCCTACAGTTAATTTTAATAATAATGTCGTATTACAAGTATTATTAATGCGTGTGAGTATAAAAGGATGATGAAATGTTCGTAATAAAGAGAACATTAAGTATGGAATGGGAATTTTCTTTTGTGGTTTTTTTTTATTATGCAGGGTTGTGTCGTGTAATATCAATCTTTGAACCCATCCCTACGAATTTGGACAATTAACACAGACACACACATTTTAGTCGACGAGTCATTTTGTAGTAGTTGTTACAACTATGCCATTAACAACTAAGTCATTCAGTAGCCACGAATCGAACGATTTGTGGCTACTGACTGAAGATGACTTAAGATAAAAATTGACCATTTTATTTTAACTCTAACACGAAAAACGCATGATTTTAGGATACGTCTGTTCAAGATACTTAACCCTTGAAATGACTGACCATTAAATATTCAATTCACAGTCCACATTTTATGACATCGGCTCATGGCCGGTTTGGTTATAAAAATGTAGTCCGGACATATACCAAGGGAATTCGACAAACTGTTAATCAAAGTTCCAAACAACTTTTCACAGTCCATTGTGTTTTTTTTTATGACGTCATAAAAGTATTTGATCAAACCGAAGGCAGTAATATTCAATGATATGTAAAGAGGGTGAAGAAACTTATGGTTCGACGACCTATTAGATTTTTATGGTAAAATGTTTAGTCAGATCAATAAAATGTCTTTTTAAGAATGACAATGTAAATATGTCGAACTTACTGACATGTTGGTTCTAAACACGTCGTAGTGTTGTTCATTTCAGACTAGCCTTTGCCAGCGACTTCGCCCGCATGGAGGTCCGAAATTATGCCACGGGACCTACTATCGGAATAAAAAGATAGTACCTTGGGTTTAACCAAGTTATAAACTATCTGTGTGCCAAATTTCATACAATTACGTTCAGTAGTATTTGCGTGAAAGAGTCACAACAAACATCCATCGATCCATCCTCAGAAACTTTCACATTTATAATACCTACTAGCTTTTGCCCGCGGCTCCGCCCGCATGGATTTCGGTTGTAGCGTACCTATATAAAAAGTAGCCTTCTCTTCCTCCTATATAAAATGTCCTTCTCCAGGCTATACACAGTGAAATTTTAATGGTTGTTTTCCCGCAGTGAAATGGTTTTGTCTTGGTAATACAATCGTTTTATAAACAAATAAAATATTAGAAACAAAAAATGGCAGATTAACCATTGTGAAAAATCACCACGTGCGAGAGTTTATTTCACTTTGAACATTTATGCATCGCTGTTCCCTTTGTCGGAGGTGCGTGCGATTCGAGTAGTACCTACAGGTTACCTCTAGTGTTACTAAGGAGTAGTGTTTTATCGAGTTGATGAATATTTTTTAAATTATTTTAAAACAAAAAATTCTTAATTTTTTTTAGTTTTACTCTATGCTTCGAAAGTACTCCTTATGGTAAGTAGCTTTGCCGCGGGAAAACAACCATTTAAATTTCACGGTGTATATCTGCCAACTTTCATGACAATCGGCTCAGTGGTTTAGGCGTGAAAGCGTAACACACAGACTGACAGTTACTTTCGCATTTGTAATATTATTAGTAGGGATTAGTAGGAAGTATGATTACCAGTAAAGGAAAACATAGGTGAAACCCGCAGTTCGCTAGAATGGTGATCAAATATCGAACTTTCTGTACAAAAATAAGTTTTAATTGCCCTGCGGTTCGATCGTTTACAAATTCATCGACAAAATAATGTATTTATACAATTCCAATCAGATTGTTCACGTATATTAAACACGGCCAAATAAACCAATAGTTGACCTCCAAACTTCCGAAATCATCCAATTACAGAGGTTTGTCTGCATCATTTGAGGAATCATATTTCTGCTCACGCTTCGACTTCGAAAAAATATGTAAGCAATAATGAAGGTCGTAGTTGTATTAGGAAAAACATTAGGACGAAGTCGTATTAGAGAAAATGGGACAGAAATAGGTTCTATTAATTTCATTATGATGCTATTATTTGTTTTAGCGTCTTTGTAGTCTAGTACTAACAGCGTTACTTAAACGCTGTTAGTACTACGTCTCACGTCTAGTCTAGTTTTCTTGCAAAAAGGATGTGGAATTTTGAGCAGGTGTCTGCTTTTGTGTTTGATAATAGCGTGGTAAATGAAGACTGTGTTTTAACTAAGACAATGGGTGTGGGTTGTGCTTAGAATTTTGGTTATGGCTGGGTACATGGCTTTCGGGTAAAGAAATTTTATTTTAATTTTAATTTAATTAATTTTAATAAAACTTACAGCTAATACATTCGATCGGAAGAGGTAATCCAATTACAAGTTTCCACTAGTATAAACTTATGTATAAAATTGTCAAAACGGTACAAACAGCGTGAGAGTGAATGACAATATTCTAACTCCACATTTGTTTAAAAGTGAATCCTAAAAATATTGTTTCGACACCGTGGCGCACCTGTCAATATAACGCAGATGGACAGCTGTTTTACAAAACCGCATGTTGTTTTACATACGAGCTCCGTTAAGTAAAACAACTGAGCGATGTTTAGCGGTTTTACATAATTACTAAACTTTAACACGCAGCATTGCATAGACGTATTGCATTTATCAATGCAGCGCGCGGATCAATAATTAAACGATAAGTTAAACTGCATGGAATAAATCGTCAGAGTGTAGATTTTAGTTCTGAATTTTGATGCTCGTGGCTCTGTGAGTAACGTAACAAACAACAGTAATGGCATCCAAAACATAAATAAATAAAACGAGTAATAAAAATGAAAACAGTGATCTAAAAGACAATATATGGATATAACATTAGAGTTTTATGAAAGGCAGTCCTAAAAATATAATAAATAGCCAAGTAACTGCGACCAACTTGGAGGTAGCGCTCGCCGGCCGCTGTCGCAGCACCTATTCGGCATTAGAAGCCACACCAAACGCTTATTGTGACTGCAGATAAACCATTCTATATTATATGTTTACTGTACTATCTATAACCTGTAAACGTGAGTAGACGTTTTGTTAAACATGAATGACGATCCAGTTGAACCTCATTCAACTGCTTTACATAACGAAGCTGTTTTGTAAAACAGCTAGCGGTTATAAACAGCGGATTTGACAATCCATCTGCGATAACGCAAGACATTGCAACCTGTAACATAATTAACGCAAGACCTCACAAATTAGAGTATTGAGTTAAAAGCATACTTTTTTAATAAACTAACTGTTATTATTATGAAAAACGTGTTGAAAAACGTGTTGCTAGCATTACTTTATGTGGTACAGGTCTTGCGTTTACTTGCGACATCTTGTAAAAAGTCCATGCCCAATAGAAGCTCCATTCTTCATACCTATTATCATAACGAAAGAAAGAAAAGAAAAGCTAAAAAGCTGTTAATTCAACATTAAATATGAATAAATTACCATGTCCTAAAACTGAGACGTACTTTTTAACACTCTTTTATTAGTTTCGCCTATATGTTTGTAGGCATGTTTGTTTGCTTGTAACCGACTAATTTGGACTTGATTTTGACCCACTTCAAACGGTCAGATTTCATTGAAACTTTTGTAGACTTATCGAGGACCGATGACGAATCAATAATAAAAAATAAAAATAAAACTGAAAAATCACGCTTTTGTCGTTAGCAGAACTAAAAAATTGAAAATAAATAATAGTTTAAAAAACACGCTTTAAAAACCAGAATAACGATGTTTTATACAGGGTGGCAGAGGCATCGACGGACAATCTGCTAACATGGATTCAGTAAACGATTCTGGACCCTTCTGAAATTTTTGTCAATTATTTATTCGATTGCCAGCGGCTTCGCCCGCGTGGAGGTCGGTGTATAATACATATAAATCTTCTTCTTGAATCATTCTGTTTGTTGATGAAAACTGCATTAAAATCTGTTGCGTAGTTTAGACGATCTAAACGTACAGACACGAAAAGCGACTTTGTTTTTTTCTTTGTAAAGAAGGGTAACCGTGGAGTTAATTCATCCGGTTCTTCGCCATAGGACGCGAAAAATTGGAACCATGTACCTAGCTTCTGACGTTTCAAAAGCCCATGTAGGTTTATGTGAAATATAATATTTTGATTTTGATGGTGAAAGATATTTATGGTGTTGTAACAATGCACTAAATGCATGCTAACAGCTTAAGAGCATTCATTCCGCGCGGTCTGGCAACAACGCATTTATAGTAGTTTTTCATGATTATTTCATGAAATACAAACAAAAGTAAACTTTTTCAGCCGTGCACTAGATCGTTGGTATTTTCAAGTTTGTATGCTATTTTTTTTACAGTTATTTTGGTATGTACTTATAGAAATCGATATACCGTCAATTATTTTCTATTTGCTTTACTTAGTACGATATTTTATTAAGATGTTAAAAACAATTATAAATACCAACGATCTAGTGCTTGGCTGAAAAAAAATAGTACTTTTGTTTGTATTTAATGAAATAATCACGAAAAACTACTATAAATACGTTGTTGCCCGCGTGGAATGAATGCTCTTAAGAAGGTATCTTTAATCCACCACAACTACTAAACGTGTACCTCCTAAGACCCAGCTATCATATTCATTCAATGGAAACTGTGTAGCGCTCTCATAAATTCAAATTCAATACATTTACATTACCCTTACAACAATCCCATCCTACATTGTCAAAATAACGTCCCAGTAACAATTTTTCGCCAAAAATGGGTATTTACAATCCTTTTACGGAAGATAAGAGATTCCAATTACCTACCAAATTGCTTTCATTGCATCTATAAGTACGTTTTAAAGGCACCCTTCCACGGTTTAGAGGCCCCCAAGAATGTATGAATATTTTTGTGACCGGATATTGCTCCCAGACAAACCCCTTTCAGGCTTCCACTCTATATTTCAAAAGCTTCAGGAATTCACGAGATGAATTAAAGCCTGCGGTAACGAGGAATTAGAGTAGATGAGTATTGTCTATTCATTCGACGTGTCATTTTAATATTTAATTGCTTTGATGAATATTCACTGTTTGACATTGCGTGGTGGCGTTCATTTACATGTCTTGGTAGTGTTAGTGGAGTTTCTTTGTTCGAAGAGGAAGACAATTCGTTTTTGCTCCACCAAGCATCATTGCTGTCTAGTTTCAATATTATTCATCTGCCTAGCCTTTCCCCAACTATGTTGGGGTTAGCTTCCAGTCTAACCAGTTGCAGCTGAATACCAGTATTTTACATATAGCGACTGCCTATCTGACCTGATCTGTTACTGGGTAATGCGATACCCCTTGGTAAGACTGGTTCTCAGACTTTCGGGCTTCTGACGACCCGTAACGACTGTCAAAGATCCACAAATGACAGCCGGGACCAACGGCTTAATGTGCTTTCCGAGGCACGGAGGGGTCTTGGTATGTAAAGATGGTCACCCATCCACGGATTAACCGCGGCAAGCGTAGCTTAACCTGATCGATCGACCCGTGCGGCTAATATTACTTAGCCACAAGCCCCTAAGGTTTCAATAATATTGTTCATCATCATCATCATCATCATTTCGGCCGAAAGACGTCCACTGCTGGAGACAGGCCTCCCCCAAAAGGGTTTTGCCATAATCGCCACGCTTGGCAGGCGGGTTGGCGATCTCAGTATGGTTGTAAAATGCATAGAGAACGCTGCTGCCCAATCTCTAATAAGTTTTTAATATTTTAATTTTAATTTTTTTAATCAGATTTCTTTTTTTCCTTATTTTTAGATTGTGTAATTGAAGTTTTTTATTTTTTTTTTATTTGTTGTTTAATAGCCCTAAATTTACTCTTATCTTGTAGCTTGCTGTAATGATTACTATATACATATTGATATACATACTTACACGTGCTATCTATAAGTCAACCATTTATGACGGGGATCGGAACTGTTTCTCCTAAACACAGGTTACTTTGTAACCTATCTAGTAGAACAGTACGGCACCCTCTAACTAGATTATGAAACAATAAAGTCCCTTAGTCGCCTTCCACGAATGCACACGGGAAGAAATGGGATGGTGCTATTCTTTTAGTTCCGGCACCACCCAAACCAATATGCTCTATACCCATTATACGTATGGAACATAATATTGTTACCTTATTTTAACCTGAAAACAGAGCCGTGGTGGCCTTGTGATAACGGCCACGACTTACGAGTTGCAGACAGGTGCTTTTCTTTGTGTAAGTTATTTTAACACCACTGTTCTTAAAACGGTGAAGAAAACCGTAGCGAGGAAACCGTCATGTGTTAGAACCAGAAATTCGAAGTCATATGACATCTACCAACCCGCACTAGGCTTGCCTGGTGTATTATTGCCCACTCTCTCTCACCGAGAGTAGGCCTGTGTTCCAGCAGTGGGGGAACATTGCAGGCTGGTTATGTTATGTTATTATGTTATATATAGTGAAAATGGTTCTGTCAAATAATGTGACAAGAATAGAAGGAACGCCTTTTAGTAAGGAAAACGTGAGGGGTTTCTAATAAGGCAGTGAGTCCTTATATTAAACATGGACGTATGTAATGCGGTGTAGAAGTACCTAAAGCCTGTTGTCATCATATCAGCCGAATACGTCTACTGCTGGACATAAGCCTCCCACAAAAGGGGGGATTTTCCATAATCGCCGCGCTTGGCAGGTGGATTGGCGATCGTAGTATGGTGGTCAAATGCATAGAGAACGCTGCTGCCCATTCTCTGGTAAGTCCCTTAGTCGCCTTCTACGACACCCACGGGAAGTAATGGGATGGTGCTATCCTTTTAAATCCGGCACCACACGGAACAAATTTTGTAATGAGTACCTGTTGTAATGAGTAAGAATAGGTTACCGTTTAGTATCAGATTGGCCCTATTAATAAATTTTCACAAACAAAATATTTAAATAAAACACTTTTACACGTCACTCATATTTAAAAAATAAGATTAGACCGGCGTTTCCTATCTGCCTACGCTGAGGTGAAAGGCCAAAACAAAAGAGGTCCGGATGGGATTTATTAAAAATAAAAGAACGTATCCTAAGTTATTCCAAAGTAAATTGTTACGCAGCTGAGCTATCAATGGGTTTGACGTTCAATCATATCTATGCGAAGCTTATTCAGCTTACCAGGCTTAGCACCCGTTTTTACATTTCAGGGACGAAATAAAATTTCCCATGTATATGTTCCACGTTCCGTAATCCATCGTGTGCAAACGGATGATAGGATGAAGTGGTGTTACGAATATTTTTCATAACTGTATCTAGATTTAGTTATGTTTTTGCAAATTAAGCTGACTAAGCTAAATCCGATCAAGGGCTTTAACTTTTTGTTTTGTGATAAGTACCTAAGAATTTTTTGTAACCAAAATTTTTAATAAATAAGTGAACATTTTGAACAAGTAGGAACGAATGTATCTACCAGTTCAACCGAATAAATAATAAAGAAATTATTTAATAATATATGCCAACTTCCAACAATACAAGTTCTGTTATATTTACTTCATACATTATATACCTCCGACAAGGCTTAGATTTATGCTATCAACCAAAACAACATAAAAATACCAATTTATTTTCAACCTTGTTTTATAAAGAACATATATTATATTTTTATAGTAACTAGGTTAAATTTTTAGAACTTACAAAAACTTATATAAAAACCTCATTAACCCTGTAATGAAACACGAACATTAGTACATACTTTAAGTACCTACAGAAAAAACCTATTAGCCTTGAAAAATAAAACACAGACTGTTTCATAGATCCGTAAAAACTTCAGTTACGGCTTAAATTATAAATATTTTTATAAGGCAATACAAGTAAAAAAGATAATAACTCTACGTGCCAGATGTTCAAAATGGTTGTAGGAATATTACTGGAAACAAAAAGTAAGAAGATCCGTACTGAGAACATTAGGAAAAAAATTGTGTCCGTATTTCAACAATTTGCTACCAGCTGTTTATGATAGCAGGCTTTTTGAAGCACATCACTCCGCCGCAGTCGGATAACTGACCGTCCATAAGTTTTGTTTTTTTTTTTGAGGTTGAAAAATCATCAAATAACTTCTCCCACTTTGGGTGGAGCGGGAGGGCGTGCCAGATTTTTACTGACTAAAATTCACCCGTATTCCTTCAGTTGCCTGTGTGCCAGGGGCGACGGTATCTCTTTCGACACAACCCGCACCCATGGCAGAACCGTCCATTGGTTGAAAAACAGTGCATGGTGGCCCAGTAGTATTCGCTTACTTACGAGTTGTAGGATGGGGCTTGAGATTGAACCCAGGGAAGCCCCCAGGGAAAACCCCTCCCTGGGTTCTCATTTTGTGTAAATAATTTCGTCCTATGAATAAAACTGTGGTTTGCTGTTGTGTAACTGGCAAAATAATTGGTATAACTTTACGTACACCTCTGCCTAACCCATCAGTAATTATAAGCGTGATGTCATGATACGTTACTGTCGTACTTATCTTTGTAAACTGTTCTACTATGGGGCACTTCCTAATATACGGACCCATTAAAACACCACGCTTGGATCAACAAAAACTGAGGTATCGATCATAGACAGAATCACGATTTTTAACCTAAAGGTGATCCTATACGGGCAATTTTTGAACAATTATTGCTCGGAAATACTAATGGACCAATCTGGATCAATCAAGTGGAGCAATCTAGAGCAACAACAATAAGTTGAGGATATGTTTCGGGAATATTCACATTTCTCAATGGCGCCATTATGAATTGCCGAATATCCAATCAGTCTGGAAATTTTTAGTCAATTTGCTTTCTATCTCGTTTGTACGTATAACTACGTATCGTTTTTGCGAGATGAACTAGTGGAGACGAGGGGGTTGGGCGTATTGCCTAGTTTTTTAAGTTGCTCCATATTTCATAGTATTGTATGGCCGTATCTCTGGCAACAGGTTGCTACTACATGTTGCAATTGCCTGAAATTGCTGGATGTAGTCGTGACGTCATAGTTGACGAGAATTGACTGGGATTCAGCAATTTTAGTTGCCCGTGTAAGTGCACCTTCACATCATAATAAACAATTTATAAGCTCCCAAGCCTTCAACAAAGAATGGTATTAAAATATTATATATGGCTAGAGCGTGTAATAAAACGTCATAATTATGTAAACATTGTGAGGGTTATATTCATGGAGAGAAGAAAATCAACCCCCTGGTGGTTACCAGGGGGTTGATGTTATAGTGTTATTATACCGTCAAGAACATTTCTGTTTCAATTAACAACGATTTAAAATTAATTATATTTTAAACTTTTTAGAGCTGAATAAAAACATAATAACAATGTTGATTTCTTTGTTTGAAGGTACGAATCAATTTGAAACAATCCACAATATAGCGGCCATTTTATTTGAGCCAGCTACACTCCTGCTTCAGCTACGGTCAGTGAAATTGTAGTGTAATAGACAAAGGGTCTATCAATATTCGAGTATACTGACCTGTGACGTCACAATATGGCAATTTTAATCGACCGTGTAAGAGCGCCCTAACTTCCACCCGAAAAGCCGGAAACGAGAGGATACAGTTTGGCCTATTGCAAGCCGCAAACCGCAGAACCATAAATAATAAAAGAGATTTTAATTACAACGGAATTACATCGCTCAAACATGCAAATACTATATAAGGTAATATAATCTATGTTTTGTAATATTCACCGCAGATGATTGGTTAAAATATGAATCTGTTAAAGTGTTTATTTTAATTAAAATTTTACTGTAGCAAGGCTTGAACATGTTAAATGTGTGTAATTTTAATTTCTGACATCATATCGTTTTGCTATTTATTCATGAACCACAGCTCAGTAAATTTTGAAATTTTAACAACAAAACTGGATAAATTGATGTTTACATAATGACTCGCACTGACTTCTCAACTATCAGCAGTTTAGAGGCTTAGCTTAAAGAAGTAACCATTTCACCAAGAACCATTGAAAGAATGTTCTTCAGGAGCTTTTGCCTTGTATTTCCGTACAAATAAAGTTCATTCTGCCATCTCGGGGCTAATCAACTTGGCCTGAAATTTCACCTATTTTTAGTCTAACATGATCGTTGAAATCAACTTAAGCCTAGGGGGTCTAAAAAGGCCACTTTGGCAGAATCATAATATAATCATTATTACGAATCATATTTAAAATCGTGAAATAGTCACAAACAGACAATTCATAATTTTATCTGCATAGACAGCACGCAATTCATCTATTTGACAGTTTTGTATGGAAATTCGTAAAATGGTCACCAAATTATGAATTGCTTTAATAAAGTAAAATGTCAAATAGCAGGTAATGAATCACTTTTAGAGGAATTGCTTAATGTGGCCTTTTTAGACCCACTGGTCCAAGCTATTTCCTATCGTGAGTTAAATTCAATAAGTCTTATCTAAATCCTATCGAGCCAATCAAGCATTGAGCATTGAATATGCAGTTGAAATACATGTTGAAACTTGTACGAATTATGCAGACATTCACGATGTGGCTAAGGTAAGATAGGTAGTTGTAGATAGTTGGACACTAGAAGTGCTCCTATAATATTTAAATCAGATGTGGTTAACAGGAGTCAGGCTGATTCTGAATCAGTTGTGGTATTGAGCTTAATTTGCTAGCTTACAAATGGCGTTTTTTTTTTATCCCCGACCGTATCATTGTTTACCTCAAGCAACCCAACCCAACACACAAGCCTTCATTACTTTTGTAAAATATAACTTTAAATCAAAATCAAAAGTCATTTATTCAAACTAGGTTGAGAGTCAGCACTTTTTGAACGTCAAAATTACATAAGACAGTCCCCCTAAAAAGCCCACCCTTCACCACTTCCTAGTGCTATAGCTGGGAAGAAGAAGTGGCGCAACAAACTCCCCAGCAGCACAGCTGTCTGTTATGTTGGAAGAACTTGATTCTATACAATAATAGCATATAATTAACATTCAACAATAAATGAAAATGTAAATGATAAAAAAAAATGGTTTATGCAGTCAAGTTAAATAAACAATGATATGAAGTAATTCATATGACCTGTCAGTAGTTAAGCTAATTCTGGTGAAAGAACATAAACGTTGTCTTGAGTTAATCACAGCGACCAACAATTCTTATCGTTTAAGTAGTCGTTGATAGAATAGTATGCCTTCGAACAAAGATTTGATTTTACTTGCGCTTTAAACGCATTTAAAATGTAAATCTAGCAAAGAAGAGGGAAGCTTGTTATAGAAGGTTATACCGAGCCCAACAAATGAGTTATGAACCTTATGAAGCCTGTGAAAGGGAGCACGTAGTTTGTCCTTATTTCTAGTATTAATATTATGAGTATCATATTATGTATATCATGAGTATTCATATTATAATAATAATCTTATCGTGTCTACTCTAACTAGCCTGCAGTGTCCTACTTCATGACTACGACCTTTCTCTTCCGTTTCCACAATTCTGTCGTTTGCTATTCAGTTTTTGTAGCCTGTCTTTTCATTCAAGCTCGTCCCGCTGTCCATCGCCTTGGTTTTGGCGTACCAATAGAAAATGGCGCCTAAGGCACGCATCACATTTGCGTCCCTTCGTAAATCATCTTCTCGGTCTACACTGAGCAAAGCTAGGTTGCATCACCTGTCTTGGCCAATTTATAGCCTTCAATAACGAAGGTATTAAATTCAACTTGCACAAAAATGGCTTGTAATGCTGCAATTTTAAGAGAATTTGAATAGAAATAGGCAGATTTGGAAATACGCTTTCATGCCCATACTGCACAATATATTCAAGCAGCTCTTCTCTTCTTTCTTAGATATAGGTAACAGTATGAAATGGTTTATTGATTTTTTTATATAATTGGCGACTTTTTGCGCCCAGGGCTCTTGCCCTGCTTGCCCCACCCTAGATACACCACTGTATTGAACCCACTCGGTACGAATGAATAACAAAGAATATCAAGAATAGGCACTGCAAAATAATAATATTTTCTTCAGCAATGGTTTTTTCATTATACATATGTGCACATATTCTGTTTTTTTAAATGATTTAAACTTTAGTGGTTTTGGCTATCTATAATGCTGACGCAGCTTAAGTACTTGGGTCACTGGGTCACGGAGGACCTCTCTGATGACGTGGACGTTGAGAGGGAACGAAGGGCGTTGGCTGTTCGTGGGAACATGCTGGCTCGCAGGTTTAAACGATGCCCGAACGAGGTAAAGTACACAATTTTCAGGGCATACTGCCAATCGTTTTACACGAGCACCCTGTGGATCAGCTGTGGTTTATGCCAATGTTTCTCGAGAGTAAACTCATGTAACACCACGATACCCTCAAACCAAACTTACCTCATTAATAGCTGATGAAATTCAACCAGCACAAGCCATTGTAAGGGTCCACAAATAATTCAGGCAACCCATTGTGGTCTATACAGCAGCGGCCATTGAGAATCGGATGTGGTATACCGCACGAGCCTCGTCCATCTTAAATAAGGAACGTCGCAGTACGTCGACTACGTATTGCATAATGGTCTAGCTTTATTGGAGAACTTTTCAATAAAGTTGTAAGCTTTGTAAAAGGAAACGAGATTGTATGTCAAATACTCAAAAGCCTTGTACTTCGTATTGCATATGGAGACGTGGATATCAAGTTAAAGAAATAAACCATTTCTTCATTATTAAAATATTTATTTTGTGGTGGCTTGTAGCTTCGTCAGTCAACCCATCCCATACAGGGTGGCAGGGACATCGGCGCGCAAACTGTGAACATGAATTCAGCCTATGATTCTAGACCCCTAGCGTAGCAGTAAAAATATATGGAACAACTTTTTTTTAAATAACCGAAAAAAAAGTTCAACTTTAATCCGGAATCCAAAGTAACAGACTGTTCGTCAATGTCTCTGACACCCTGTATCTATAGATATTTATGTTTTATATATTTTTTGGATATGATTAAGGCAATGCAACATACATACTCAGCCTATAACGTTCCCACTGCTGGGACACAGGCCTCCTCTCCGTGAGAGGGAGTGGGCCGTAATCCACCACGCGGGCCCAGTGCGGGTTGGTAGATGTCACATATCTTCGAATTTTTTGGTTCTAGTACATGCCGGTTTCCTCACGATGTTTTCCTTCACCGTTTTGTGAGCAGTGGTGATGAAATTATTTACACAAAGTAATATGCCTGGCTGGGTTCGAACCTACAACCTACAACTCGTAAGTCGCGGCCGCCGTTACCACTGGGCCACCACTGCTCCGCATTAGCTATCTTATAATACGACTGATTTCCCGGCCACCGTAGGCACGGGCTTGCGGACGTCGAGTAATGGGTAGCTCGCTGTCCGGTAAGGACAAAGCCCGGGTCGACGGCGCGTTGTGTTCGATGCGCGCCTCAAAGAGTTGTCAGCACCAACTGAAGGGCCGATGCCTGCCAGGGGTGCGGGTTGTTCGAAAGAGATACCGCGGCCCCTGGCACACAGGCAACTTAGGGAACACGGGTGGGTTTTAGTCAGTAAAAGTCTGACACGCCCTCCCGCTCCACCCAGAGCGGGAGAAGTCATTTGATGATTTCCCACAAAAACCTAGCGCGCATGTTATTTACAAAAACATGATACCTACCTATATTTTTCTATCTGAATGAGGCCGTCTCAAAAGCCGATGTTATACTCGTGTATTTGTTAATGAATAAACGACGATCGACTTAACAGTAGGCTCGGAACAAAGCTAAAAAGAAGACTTTGTAACAACGACACAACATGAATTGAACTTGTATTCCCTGTTGAGTTGCGAATGAAATGAATTGGGACAGCAGTTTCTAGAGCGTTTTAACTTTCAAGTATTCAAATATAAATTGTTTCTTAAACAATTATAACAAAGGTAATCTTTTTCCATTTGTTAGGTACATTTATTTTTTGGCGACGTAAATAGTGCACTCGCAATGGTTACGGATTGGTTTACCACAAATAACCTAGTTCTCAATCCCAAGACAACGAAATGTGTAAAGTTCGCCTTACCGAATGTTAGAAATCTATGGCCGAACATCGTCGTAGAAAATGAGGTACTTGAAACTGTAGATTCGGCAGTTTTTTTAGGCATAACAGCTGATGCCAAACTTCAGTGGAGTACACATATATCAAGCCTAGCGGGAAGGCTCAGTTCGGCCGCCTACGCCTTCAGGAAAGTAAGACAATAGACTGATGTTGATACAGCGCGATTAGTCTATTTTAGTTATTTGCATAGCGTTATGTCCTACGGCATTCTGCTGTAGTAGTATTTGAAGAACAAAAATATTTTGAGTATCTGCATTCAAAATATTTTTGTTCTTCAAAAACGAGCTGGTCGAGCAAATTATCAATTAGTTATATATTAGACAAAATATATATTATATTACACTTGTACACTAAAAACAGTGATATTCATAATATTGATACTAGAAATAAGGACGAACTACGTGCTCCCTTTCACCGGCTTTATAAGGTTCATAAACTCATGAGTTGGTCTTGGTATAACCTTTTAAAACATGCTTCCCTCTTCTTTGCTAGATTTGAATTTTAATGCGTTTAAAGCCAAAGTAAAATCTAATATTTGTACAAAGTTATACTATTCTATCAATGACTACTTAAACGACAAGAATAGTTGGTTGCCGTGATTAACTCAAGAGAGAGACACCAGAATTTGCTTGCCTACTGAATTGTTTGTTTTTGTTTGACTCCACAAATTCATTTTATTTTTATTTAAGTACTGCTGGCATAATCTACTCATTACAATGATTTTGTATATTGAGTTGTATTGGAAGATGTAGTTAGCTAGCGATCTCGACAATTGATCATATTAATCTTGCCTGCGTAAGCGGCAGCAAGTTCGTCATGCTCCCTTAGATGTCACTGCTTGCGGTAGCGTCGGGGGTTGGGTTGCCTCCTTCCCTCAAATATGGCGAGGGAGATTATGGCTGATCTTTGCATTATGCTAGCGAACGGGTGCTGTTTGTGGTGACTGGTCGTCTTGCTGACCATGGTTTTGTTATTGTTAATAGTTTTAACTGTTTATTTATTTTACTCCGAAGGTCCTAGTTTAATTTTTGTAACTTCTAGCTACAATTATGTGAACATAATGCCACATTGCATACGTAAGCGGGCACGCTCTTTATGCCTGGAGGCTTTAATTTAGGTTTTAAGTTCTGTTTATGTTTTTGTTTTTATTATTTATTTCTGCTTGAGTAAATTTTGTAAATGATTTTTTTGGTATATTGGAGTGTGCTAGATAACATATGGCAAATATTTTAATTTTATGTTTCGTAACGTTAATTACGTAACTATTGTATAGAATCAAGTTCTTCTAACATAACACAGCTGTGCTGCTGGGGAGTTTGTTGCGCCACTTCTTCTTCCCAGCTAAAGCACTTAGGAAGTGGTGAAGGGCGGGCGTTTTGGGGGACCGTCTTGTAATTTGTCATGTAATTTTGACGTTCAAAGAGTGCTGACACCAGTCTAGTTTGAATAAATGACTTTTGATTTGATTTTGATTTGATTTAATTTGATAGTTCATTGTAATCATCCGTTTGCCCTTAGGTATTCTAGTTTTTGAGATCGATACAGCATGTCTTCTTCTACCATACAGCGTGACAAAGACATTGACGCTCAAACTGTAACCATGACTTACGCACGTGATTCTCCTTAAGGGTTACATTTTTTCTTTAATTATCTAAAAATAATATGATGTTTTATAGAAAAGTGCAACCTACGCCTTCAAAATGTATGGAACAGATAATTTATTTTTTAATAACCGACGAAAAATTTCAAACGCTGCGTTGAATTTTTTTTTTTTGTTTTTTTTTTTTTTAATTCGTACTTATGTACTGTATCTGTGGTAACAAATTCCGCGTTGAGCAGCGACGTCGACCCTGTACATTGAAAGTCTATTTTTTGTTCACATGAGGTTTTTAAAAAAGTATTTAATCGTGAAATAACAGTAAGATCAAGTGTCTTAATTCTTCTAAAACCATACTTGACTTTTTTCTCAGTATCTACTTGAATTAGTTTAACAGACTTCAGAAGTTTGTCGAATATTGGGACCTACAAGCACTAACTTTAACCCAATAGCTAATCCGTCAGTTTTTAACTTGTCAAGATACGTCATCTCGCAGATACTGCTAAGTGCTTTTAGGCATACAATAATTATCGGTTGTTCGTCTTTCAGCTGAAATATTATGGCGTAGCTGCATATATTTTGGTTTAGATACACTTGCTTTAACATAAAACAAGTAAAGAAGGCCAAAAATATCAAACTATAACTCATTAAACCTCTCTGCATTTATATTACACAGTAATCGGATAAAAACATGAAAAAATATTTTTCAAATACCATTTCTCGATAGCAAAAACGTTCTGAAGCATCACTGAAAAAAAAAAATACTACCATCCTTAAACATTTTTATAAATCTCCCAAGACCGACATCAAAGGGTGAACCGGAAATTATTTCACACATACTTAATTTTAAGTTCAAAAATATTTTCGTAACATGTGGTCCCAGAGTATTTTTTCTGTCCAAGGGGTATGCTATAAAAAGCTGCTGGTAAATACCTTATAAAATGCCCGTAATATATGACCTTTTTTAGGGATCCGTAATCAATTATTAAAAATGCAACCCTCATAATTTCATGTCTGTCTGTACGGATGTGATACAGCCATTTTACTCGGAGACATTTAGTGCTAAAATCGACGAAAATTGGAAATATTCTGTGCACCGCTTACCAATGGGTTAGTGAAACCACGATAAACATAGTTCAATGTGGCAATCTTCACACATGTAAGCGATGGATCAAGGTACATAAGGTCCCATAATTAAAAATATTATGCTGTCTCCAAGTGATTTTGTAACTTAAATCAACTGTTTTTGAGATATGGGATATTTTCAGTTACAATTGTAAAAATAACTTTTGTTTTTCATAGGTTTATCGACAAATACCATGAACTACAAACTTATTTTGACGGCCGATGATTTTGATGTTACATCCACACACTGCATGCATAAATATTCATACCGAGTACAGAACCCTTCACTGTGCGTGGTCCAACAAGCACTTGGCCGGTTTTTTTTATTCGACCTTTTTGTGCTCGGTCTCTGTCAGACGCAGACGCTTTTGAACTTGCTATAAAGATGCACTTGTTTTGCTTAAGAGGGTCAAACGTTGTGGAGAATTTGTTATGACAAAAGTAATGTTAGTTTTTATTTTTAACAGATATTGTTTTTAGTGTTGCAAAGTTCAGTACCTTTTTATTTCATGGAAATTCGATATAAAACTGAAATCACAAATTAATTGACATTTGTATGATTTGAAAAGTGAAGCTACTTATTTACCTAGGTACTCCATTTTTATTATCAACTTGCTGACCCGACAGACGTTGTCTTGTCCAAATTGCAATAATTGAATGCGAAAATCCTATAGAAAAAAGCACTTTAAGTTTTCCAAATTTCTCATACACTCAAGTTTGTCTTACCCATAAAACCTCAGACTAAAACGGTTTTAAAATAAAAAATTGTCAAATCGGTGCTGCCATTCTTCAGTGATATGCTTACTAACGAACAACACTTCATATTTATTTATATATAACTAAGAGAATCATCGAAGTATTTCACTGAAATTTTCGTCAATTCCGTTCAAGTATCAAGTCTAATTTAAGATGGAGTCGCCATTCAATTTCAATCCGACTTTGCAGAAATGATTTCAGTTCATTTAAATAGACGTCTTTATGTATAGAATCCAACTCGATTGACCAACTTACCTACCCGAGAATACCACTACAGCCGCTTAAACTATTTTAAACTAACATATAGGCCACGAAAACTTGCCCTTGGCTGGGAAAAGTGAATCACTTGAAGGTAAATTGAATCTGCACCATAATTGCGTAACACAATATTAATCAGAATCTGAATAATTTTGATGGCTTATCCAATGGGCACGCCACAATTGCGGCGGTAAGTCCCCTCTTTGAGGAGTGGCTTGAGAGGCGGCACGGCGTCCTCACCTTCCGCCTGACGCAGGTCTTTACCGGACACGGTTGCTTCGGGAGGTTTCTGTTTCAGATAAGGCGGGAGGAAACGCCCGTGTGTTTCCACTACGAAGATCACCCTGAGGACATGGTGGAGCATACGGTAGAGGTCTGCCCGGCTTAAGCGGAGCACCGCCGTGTTCTCGTGGCGGCGATCTCTCGCGTCCGTCGTCGCGTCCAGGCCATGATACGGAGCGAGAGTGCATGGGTAGCCGTTACCTCCTTCTGCGAAGCAGTAATGCTCGTGAAGAGGGAGGCGGCGCACGTGAGGGAGAGTCAGTATATGCGCTCACGGCCTTAGTCACCGTAGGAGATGCCCTGGGTGTTGGGAATCCCAGGCTGATTCCCGGCCACCGTAATAGGCGCGGGCTTGCGAACAGCGAGTAATGGGTAGCTCGCTGTCCGGTAAGGACCAAGCCCGGATCGATGGCGCATTGTGTTCCACGCGCGCCTCAAAGAGATGTCAGCATCAACTGATGGAGCCCGAAAGGGCCGATGCCTTCCAGGGGTGCGGGTTGTTCGAAAGAGATACTACGGCCCCTGGCACACAGGCAACTGAGGGAACACGGGTGGGTTTTGGTCAGTAAAAGTCTGACACGTCTGCTCCACCCAGAGCGGGAGAAGTTATTTGATGATTTCCCACTCAAAAAAAAGGCTTATCCATTGCTTTCTAAATTCGAAAAATGTGTCTGTTAAAAACGTTAATAACGCAATCAATTTTGTTGAACAGTCAAAATGAAAGCCATTCTTACTTTTATTGTGCTAAGCAATTTCCTCGCTGGTGAAAATCTTACTTCTATTAATTATTGTCTAATTCAGAGTCTTCTTCATTCAATTCAGTAAGTTTATTTATGGAAAGGTCTTGTTTTCTTTTGTAACCTTAACTTGACTTTACCATAAAAAAAAACTACAATAAAAAATCCATGTGTCAACCTACGTTTACGCTTTTATAGACGGAAGGAATTAACTTATGATTTTCTGATTCGAAGTCAAAACAATACACCTCTAAAACATAATCATCAGATAAAAGCCATAAAAAATATTTTACTTTCTCTTATTTATGAAATTCCTTATCTAAGTAAAGGGCATTCCCTTTGTTCGTATACCTTCAATATAATCTAGTCGCCGATTCGATCCTGGTTCCAATCAAAATCCTTGGTTCCTATTTGAATGTTGAAATTGAGAATTTAATTCCAATCAAGATTCAATTCTATTTTAAACTTAAACGAATCTATATGATAGAAATAAGCGTCCCTATTCTGAGTGAATGAGAGATAAAAAAAACAGTAAAATTTTAACAAAACTTTTTGAATACGAATAAAAAGCCACGAATTGGGGTAAACAACAATATACATTCTACAAAAGCTATGCAATTTCAGATGCTACTTTATTCGTTTGAAATCTTTGTTCACCTACTTACAAAGAAGGCGGTGCAATAAAAAAAATCATAGGATTATCAAATCTAACACAGAAGCTTGAAATTTAATTGATTCAGAGCCAATGGATTTTCAATTCAAATGTCTAGCGCATTACGATCAATTTCGTTTATATTCAGAATGGAGGCAATGCCATTCTTTGGATCACAATTGCTTTGATACGACAGAGCCTAGAGAATTTTATGATTCAAGGATTCTTATAAATCCGTGGATTTGAGAGTTCCCGAAGGCTTAGTGAGGTCTTTCCAGTTTTAAAATTGTTTCCAGAAATATACGTACCTATTTCGTGTAAGAGGTATATAATTTATTGCATCGTAATCGTGACACGTAATTGGAAATATAATTTATTAGACTTCTGAATTTCAATTTCGATACGATCATGATTTTTTAATCGAAACTGAAATAAAAATATATGTCAGACTTTTCAAGCTACAGAATGTATTTTAATGAGTTTGTTAGCTGAGTACTGTGGCTTAGTATGGTGGGAGTTAAAAAAGCTAGTAGATAAGCAATCATTTATCAATATGAAACACGAACTCCACACTCGGCTGATGGAACCGATAATCGCAATCAACCACTTAATTCAGGCTTTAATAAACGGAGATTAAACACTATTTGCTAATGAACTGACAACACGCGCGGCGACGGCCCATGTCACTGTAATCAAACATAATGAACGATGTTAATTGATTTGATTGAGCCATGGTGCCGTCAGATCTAGGAACGTAATTCAAATGCAACTGTCAAAGTCATTTTGAGAGCAATTTGATAATGAATAGATTACAAAATGCTTAATTGCATAGAGTACACAGGTATACAGGTGAGTTGTGTTTCGTTCCGGTACACTCTAGCATTTGGCATGCAACAATTTATACTTGTAACATAAACAACTAATAAATTTATAATCTATAAAAATAAGTGAAATTAAAGTTTATGTTTGTAATGTCAATCAACACACATCTTTAGACTTCACAAAACATAAATTGGTTACTTATCATTTAATAAATTGCAAAATCTCAAAATAACAAATGCTTTATTTCCACTGAATTTTATCAAATAATTGCTTATTCCATTCAAGCAGATCAAAGGAACTTTAAAACTTTAAGACGATCAGAAGTTTTAAGTCTTGAATTGTGAAGGAGTGCAGGGTGCCAAAAGTTTAGCAAGATGTCGGCAAAAGGGTCAGAAAGTCCGACTTCAAGAAACTAATGTTGCTAATACCTACAAGAAACGATATTCTTGAATGGTTTTTAACACAAATGGTTCGTACCTGCAGTAGTGTAGTTTAATTTATCTGAATCAAAATGGTAATAAAAAATCTGTATTAATTAGGTATTTAACAAAACATACAAAAGCTAGAAATGGTTAAAAAAATAGACAGTCAATTTTAGATAACAGTTTTAAAACTGCAAACGAATTTTATTCAAACAGCGTTTTGACAGAATTTGCATTTAAATCACAATGTACGCTCGATTTTACGGAACTAGTCTTCGAATTTAAGAGAAAATTGAATCAAAACTGTGATTAAAGCTGATCGAACAAAGACTTGAAATGATTTTAAGAGTTGTTTTTAATAGCGACTGTTAGCCACATTGTCTCATGCGCGACAGCTTTGTATGTCACGTTAATGAAATTGTTTATTCTGTAAATAGAAAATCGGAATCACCACAACGCCAGCTTATTGTGCAACATGTCCCGGAATTAACGTACACCATCAAACGCCCCAATTACAATATTTTGTTATAATCATAGTACGTACATACACCGAATTTTTACCATCATATATAAGACATTGTTCATTTATTAAACTAGTTATGCTGATTGTGGGAGAAAATTTGGCACACAGTCGTACACGCATAAGTGTCTATATTATTTCGTACGCAAAATACGCTTTTTGACGTGGAGTTGCGGACAACAGCCCGTTTTACCTATTATCTAAGGATCTATATTTATAGTTCGTACTTCGACAGCGGAAGTGTGACTGTAATTGACGAAGCTTTAATTATTATTAGGAATAACCTGTGTTCAAAATGTCAGTAATCCATTCATTAAACTTCGTTTATTATGTGCATTAATTAATTTACACATTGTATAATTTACGGGTGTTGTTACGTTGTATTGTTTTAATTATTATTAAAACAACAAATATGCATACATATCTACAAAGACTTTATATACAATGCCATTCCATTTTATTTTTCCTTCATGATGTCGTATTTCATTTTGTATTTGGTACTCGTTAAACTTCCACTGCATTTCGTATGCTGATTTTGCAAATGGAAAAATAACAATCACCGGTATATTTTTTCGGGTGAAAGTAAAAAAATAAAGGGAACAAAGCGTTTACATTTTTGTATCGTGACTTCTGCTGACATGCAATTTTGTTACAAGTGTTATATAACTAATGTATTAAAACCTTTTTGTCCGAGATGACGTAAAGACGATGATAATGTCTACAGGTTCATGCTTCGATTCCCAATCTGTCAGCCATTAACATAATATTTCTTTTAAGCACTTATAGCTAAGCTATGTTACCACGGTTACGAGATGAGTAAGTACCAAGGCGAATGACAAGCGTACCCATTTATACCGCGTTTATACATTCGCCTCGCGAATCGCGCGAATGTGCTAAAGCGGTATTACTGTTGACAGATTACGTGCAACATGCCAATGTCCTGAATTTCCTATGCCCTTGACTCGTGTTTTATTATTGGATAAAAACTTCAGTTAGCAAACCTACTTTCGAAGAGTAATCCCCTCTCATCCTGGTTCTATTGATATTGACAGATTTGTCAACGTTAATCAGATACGCTTTTCATCAGGCGAGTTGCCTTTTACACAAGTGACGGTTTAGAAAGGATAATCCGAATACATTTTTGTTAATTTGCAATTGCATTTTAATTTTGTAAATACTGGAGTAGTGCCCGGAAAACTTCTTGCTCTTAGAAAACTACAAGTTATTTTGGAAGACTGAAATCTCAAAATTATTGTGAAAGACAGGACAGGTGTAGATGGGAAAATTTAAATTACCCAAAAGAACAGTATTTATTGGGATAAGCACAGGAAATTACAAACAAAGAAAAATAAAACAACTGACAACGTGACATTACGTCATTATCCACTACATCTAAACGATCCAAATAACTCATCACCCCAATCAAAATTCTTTAACATGGCATGTTCAACGTGACTTCCATTCCGACACATATTAGCTCCATAATAAGTGGCATTTAATTAATTATGGTGTTGAGGGTGCCTTTTAATTAGTGTTATATAAATGTTAACAGTAACAACACGTCATTATGGTAAGAAGGGTAACAATTATTTACGTCTGTTTACGGATAGATAAAAGTCTCGATTATCTTTATTTTGCATGTGCTTTTTTTGTTGTGATGGATAGTCCGGAAACTACGAAACAGACTTTTTTTTTGGGTTGGAAATCATCAAATAACTTCTCCCGCTCTGGGTGGAGCAGGAGGGCGCATCAGACTTTTACTGACTAAAACCCACCCGTATTCTCTCAGTTGCCTATGTGCCAGGGGCCGCGGTATTTCTTTCGAACAACCCGCACCCCTGGCAGGTATCGGCCCGTCCGGGCCTCATCAGTTAGTGCTGACATCTCTTTGAGGAGCGCGTCAAACACAACGCGTCGTCAACCTGGGCTTGGTCCTTACCGGACAGCGAGCTACCCATTACTCGCTGTCCGCAAGCCCGCGCCTACGGTGGCCGGGAATCAGCCTGGGATTCCCGACGCCCAGGGTGTCTCCTGCGACGGCTAAGGCCGTGAGGGCGTACGTACTGCCTCTCCCTCACGTGCGCTGCCTCCCTCTTTGCGAGGATTTCTGCTTCGCAGAAGGAGGTGACTGCTACCCATTCATTCTCGCTCCATAGCATACAACTTTAACGAAACAGACTTTAAAGGTGTATTTGTAAATTATGAGCTTATTGTTGTACTTCACTTGTAGATACCAGCCTATTGCAAAAAAAACTACTGATTAGGTTTTGTAACAGAGTTGTCAGGTGGTTTGGTACTAGTAATAAAATGCTCATTCGTAAACAGTTATTGAATGCAGAAGTTATTAGAAGCTTGCAAAGACCAATGCAAACTACTTTTTGTTTAAATCTACTAACTCCCTTTGCATTTAATCTTCACTCGTCGCTTAGCAAATATCTGATATTCAATGTTAAATTTTCCTGTTTTAAGCTCAAAGTGCTTTGTGCTTCAGTTTCAAACAAAGTCCTTTGAGCAAAGTTAGTTCAATCAAAAACATTCAAACTTTAAAATAGTAGGTACCGAAATTTAGGTTTTGAAATACGAAGTAGAATACAGTCGCACTACAAAAGCACCACCCAACATTTTTCTTCACACGTCCACATTATGTCCGAAGAAAAATGTACAATGTGACTAAGTAACAACAGCCTCATCGGTCGATTTAGCGGTTGGTCCATGGATGGGTGACCATCTTTACATAACAAAACCCCTTCTTGCCTCGGAAAGTACGTTAAGCCATTTGGTATTCAACTACATCCAGTTAGACTAGAAGCCAACCTCAAAGTAGTTGGGAAAAGGCTAGGCAGATGATGATTTTCTTCGCACATAACATTGCGCAACATAACCGCACACATTCTATTAGCACTAAAGGTACTAGTCAAGAAACCCATCTGTAGTACTAACACCAATAAGTGTACTTATAAAATATTCTAGTTCTATTCAATTGAGTGCGGCGTGAACTCCACAGAATACAGAATGAGATATGAATGAAAAAACTTAGCATTCCAAGAAGAACAAATATTAAAACTCCAAATAGTAGGTAACAAAGTTAACGTTTAGAAATATAAAGTAGAATTTAGTTACACTACCAAATTACCATACAACATTTTCTGCACACATGAAATTGCACAACTTAACCGCACACATTTTATTAGCACTAAAGGTAGGTAATAGTGAAGAAGCGTATCTGTAGCACTACCACCAATAAGTGTACTTAAAAAATACTCTAGTTCCATTCAATTGAGTGCGGCGAGAAACCCACAGAATACAGAATGAGAACCGAATTAAAAAACTGAGCATTCCAAGGTGATATCACGTACAACTAAATAGAATTTCGTGGACTCTGAATGGTGGTTGATAAATGAACGAGTTTTCGGTTTTCAATGGAAATATTTAAGCCTTGAGACGAGAGTTATTAAATTATAGGTACGAAAGTCTGGTTTGGGAATTTAATAAATTGTTAGCAATAAAAGTTAAATAGGTATGTCGAAAACATGTCACCTAATCATTCTCTGTAAATGTACGCAGACACCCACATTTCACCAGTTGTATTTTAGTTTTCATGCAGTAATACAACAAAAGATGGGCCTTTTTGTCATTTTGCGAGGACTCTGGACTGCTATCGAGAATTATTTCTTTGATCACGTATTTCTAAGTCTTAAGAGAATGATAACTATTTAATAATACCTCTAAACGAGCAATTCTTGTATGTAAATAAAATAGGTTTAATTCAAGTAACAAGACTCGTATACAAACAGATACATAAAGGATACAGACGTACAACATACGAACAGTCAAAATAACAATATGTCTGCTGCAGCATTGCCGGATTTTCGGGCAATGCAATTTGTTGGCAATCATCGCCAGGACAGGTTGTCGCTGCCCCACATTCGCGCACCAGAAACGCGCACCGCTTGCCCGTAGTCGCATAAAAGCAGTCAGAACATGCTCGAGGCGCTGCAGTAGCGGGGCAGCCTCAACACGGCCCTGAACGCATTATTGAACTGGACGCGGAGGGCACTGTATGCCGCACGTTACGTACGTACGTTGCCCACAGGCAACACGTGTAGAGGGATGTACAATAAGTTCTAAACAGCGTTATTTTTACCGTGCCACCGTGTACCAGATTTATACACTTAAGTAATCAATACGGAATATATGTATTTCATAATAACCCAGATACTTCCCACAAGGGATTGCGTCAAGGGAAATCAAATCAAATCAAATCAAATCAAATCAAATCATGACGATGAAATGATCATGATGATCATGATGATGGAATGGCGATGACTTACGCTTGAATGACATCACAGGTTTATTATTACCGATGCATTTGCCTAGCATGATTAATATGGTACCCTCTGTCTCCATTTAATATTTTTACACTAGCTTTTGCCAGGGGCTTCGTCCGTGTGGAAGCCGAAAATGATCCCTCGGTTCCCGTTCCCGTACTATCGGGATAAAAAGCATCCTATGTGTTAATACGTTATCAGATAGTTTGTAACCTGTACAAAATATCGTTCCGTGTGATGCCGGACGTAAAAGAATAGCACCATCCCATTTCTTCCCGTGGGTGTCGTAGAAGGCGACTAAGGGACTTACTAGAGAATGGGCAGCAGCGTTCTCTATGCATTTGACCACCATACTGCGATCGCCAACCCGCCTGCCAAGCGCGGCGATTATGGCAAAACCCTCCTTTATGGGGAAGGGCTATGTCCAGCAGTAGATGTCCTTCGGCGGATATGATGATGATGACAAAATATCTGTGTGCCAAATTTCATATAAATCCGTTTAGCCGTTTTTGCGTGATGGAGTAATAAACATCTGAACATACAAGCTTTCACATTTATAATACTAGTACGAATAGTAGGATAGTCGGATTGTTGGGCACATGTGCCAATAGTAGGATAGTCGGATTGTTGGGCACATGTGCCATAACTCAGTTTGGATAAATGAATAAAAAACTTTGATTAAGCAAAACATTTTACATGTACTAACCAAAAATGTTTTGTCCTTTTTTAGCATGGGGATCCATGGATGCCACCGCTACAAACACTGATCAATCATTGTGTAACAGTTTACGATAATTATTTTCTCATACCTTGACATTGGCAAAATCATCGAACGTTATCGATGGAGCCAGAACCTTCAAAAAAATAGAATAGAATAGAATAGAAGCAAAACACCATGAAAGTAGGCAGAAATGTTCTAAAAGTGAATCCACATAAACAATAGTTTGCAGTACAATGGCGGCTTTCATCCCATCCTCAAACTATTTCACATGGTACAAAGTTCTGTGAATAGAAATAATTTACAGTTAAAACATTTAGCAGGTTGTACGGCTTCAACATTGGCTTAAGAACAAACCACATACATTTCTGCTACCAGAAAATCCACCTTTACCTTTGAAACATAAAGTGTAAACTTGAATGAAGGTAGCTG
This sequence comes from Polymixis lichenea, assembly GCA_949091785.1. Classification (NCBI taxonomy): domain Eukaryota; kingdom Metazoa; phylum Arthropoda; class Insecta; order Lepidoptera; family Noctuidae; genus Polymixis; species Polymixis lichenea. The sequence continues at coordinate 4,827,858 of OX420937.1, forward strand.
GCAGAGGTCTGATTTAGTGAAACCCGTGTTCGCGGTGACCGTAATTTAGGTCTCTAGCGGAGTCCTAGTTTGGGATCCTTTTCAGTGAAAAGGTTGGTGTAATTAAAAGGTTTTTTCCAATAGAGATAGTTCGTTCGCGAAGTTTCCAAACAGGTATTTGTGGATTAATGAGCAGGCAGAAAAGCACGGAGACTTTCTTCCACGAAATAAATGAATGTGGAATTCCTTTATGACTTCAATATGTATTATGTTTTTGTATTTTCGAGTAACAATTTTGGCAACCTCTACTAGGCTTTCAGTTATTTGAAATATACCTACATAATAAATATACCGAATGCAGAACAGTTCATTTCATCGTAAAATCTTTTAGAGGTTGTGGGGTGAAATTTAAATTACTAAAAAAATCTCCGAAAATCTGGATGCCTTTTATTTTTTATTGAACATGCATAGTCATAGATTCCAAAGTGTCCCTAATAAAACTCCTCAAGGAAACCTATCCTAACTCTATTCATATATCGGTGACAAAGAGGTCAGATAGGCAGTCGCTCCATGTATAAATAGTGGTATTCGGCTGCTGGTTAGACTGGAAGCCGACCCCACCATAGTTTGGAAAAGGCTGGGCAGATCATGATAACTGAGGGCCATGTCTCCAATCCGTCAGACAAAGTAAAGTCAGGGATAGACTTTTGTCGGATATAAGTGTTAGAAATATCTAAGAAGGTTCTTCGTTAGAAATATCAAAGTTTTACTTAATATTGTCCTGTGGCAATTACTTCGATGAAAAGACGCAAGATACCGAACGCCTTGAAGTAAATCGTTCATGCTGCCACAATCATTTTGACTCCAAAATTTTGTCTTTTATTCAAAACAATATTGTAATTTCATTTGAAATATTAATGGTAGGTAACAAAATGTTAATAATATCGAAACAAACTTGGAATTCACATAAATTCCTTTAAAATTGCCCATTATAATTTGACACTAAAGAGAATCAAACAACATTTATTACGGGACTCAAGTTCCTAACTTTACTGCAAAGTCAATTGGAGGAAATTCTCTCTCGTATAATTTTAGGATATTACGCATAATTATAGGAATAATTCTGATGGTTTTGTAACTGTAACCATAAAAAACAGTGTCTTTAAAAACTTTCAATCCTCGTGGTTTTAGCTTTGACTGTATAGCTGTAGTGCATAATATTTAGTAAGTAGTGCGTACTACTATTTTACCTAAAATAGCAAAAAACTATTAGGGATATAAACTCGTAGAAGAAAATATAGGAAAAAATCCTTTCAAACAATACACACCGACAGTGATTCCAGTATGCAGGCCTACCCAGCAGAAGTTTATAGAAATACGCTGTAATTTTATTACTACTGCTACATAAACGATAGCTCAGCAAGTAGACCCAAAGGCTGAAGCTAGTTTCAAAAGCCAGGCATTTACTAAAAGATTCAACGCGTCAGACTCTCAGACTTTAATTTGGATCGTGATAATTTATAGGGCCGCCAGCCGCCCTAAGACTCAAATTTGTTGTTAGGGACACTTTGAAAGCTATGACTATGCAAATTTGGTAAAAAGTATAAGGAACCGAGATTTTCGGGCATTTGCTCAGCAATTTTGTTACTATTTTGGAACGATGTTCCTTATCGCCCGTCATATTCCGCACACTTGGCGAATTATAGCTTAACTAAAAATGTAGTCTTTTGATTTTTATTTTGGAGGTCAGGTCAGATAGGCAGTCGCTGGCAGTGCGCTGCTTGCTTGCTGGGTTGGCCCAGTTACTAGGTTATACAATACCTCATAATAAGAATTATCATCAGACCTTTGGGCATGGCCCTCGGTTATGTGTGCCCAATTTCATCATCATCAGAACGGAATCACCCACTGCCGCCATACTTCTCGGTGCAGTGCGTTTCTCATCCAGGTGTTAGACGGGTTATCGTCAAAGTCACGGGACTTTGACGATATCATCAAACTAATGCGGTTTTGGACGGCCCTGGTTTCTTTGGCCTAACCTTGGACACCATTTGATCACAGCTCTTCATTATGCACTGAAATATCTACTTCAATAAGGTTAAAAGTTTATGGACCTTTAACATAGTCCTGCATAACTTCTGTCTCACCTTGAGTAAAACATGACAAACTTACGAAAATGTGACATAATAAATCAGAAATATAAAGTGCTCTTCTGGCTAAAAATCATAAGCAACATAACAGATTAATGGTTACAGAGTAAGCTGAAGATTATGCAAGGAAATAGTCTGTAAAGAGCCCGTCATTTTTCCCCACGTTTAGGGAATGGCGCGATGAAATGAAACATTATGTATGACAACCGAGTCGTCTCGAATTTTTGCGGAGAAGACGCTTTTTCTTAGACATGTTTATCTTATTTCGTGGTTTTATGTATTGTGTTATGTTCTTTGGAGATTGTTCCAGTAAGCTAGGAAATCTTTTCTACAAGCTGCGGGGTAATTACGTAACACATAGTGAGTGGGAACGGCTTTTTTTGATAGTTCAACCAAATTAATTGCGTTATTCACACACGTTGTTGAGCAGACGCAGTTTTCGAACATATTATAGAGCAATAGATTTGCAATATCCTTGAAAATTATTCACATTATTATTGATAGTGTGTCATGCAATTAGGGTGCTGTTTATATATTTTAGTAAAGTTTGAAAGTAGGTAACTGGCGAAGTGCCATACCTCCTCTGCCACTTGGCATTTTTTTTTTAATATGTAAACCTGTATTCTTTGGTCAATCTGCTTCTTAAGTACTTACCTTACCTAGTTTAAAACCCGCTCTCAACTTGCATCAGTGGATAAACTTTTTTTTCTAAAGAATACTTTAACAAAACCTGCGAAGTTTTTTTTTGATTTACTAGATAAAACACTAGTTTATATTTTAGAGCTTCCAACTCATTCTTGCCTTTATTTGCTGGCGTGAGAGGAGATTCCAGGTTTCTCGAAGGAAATATTCCAGTAGGTGCTGGTAGCGATCCAGGACCATCTTCCGGACTTTGAGATTTTTCTGTTAGCTGTGGAATACCTCTCCACTCCACCATCACCTCAGGCTATGGATTTTTTCTTGTATAGAATACTTTTATAAAATCTGCTAGTTTTTAGTTAATTTACGTGATAATACAATAGTTTCTGTTTGAAATCCGCAGCGAACTCACGATAAATGCCTTCAATGTAGTTGATAGCTATGTTAATGTTTTTATATTGCATGTCAGTACACCGACGAGGCGGGTGACTCGTTTAGTAATATGTTAGTTGACTTGTATAGAAAAAATTACGTGGTTAATATGAAAAGGTTATTAAAAAGGCAAGTCATAAGTAGTGAATATCTAATATATTATTTAAAAACGATGAATGTCCATACAGGCATAAAATTAGAAGCGGGCTATATAGGTTATTTGAGGTATTCGTAAAAAATGTACACAACTATATAGTCACTTTCCATAGGTTTATTCTAAGAACATAAAATTAAGGAATGTTATATAAACTCCTGCTAAAAATAAACTTTACATCAAAATCAAACTTAAAAATACAACGAATCGTCAAAATGATGATAAAGTAAATGTTTACTCGTAAAATTCATTGCGTACACCCTGCTACCAAAAATGGAATCAAGCCTTCCGATTCGTAAGAATTACCTTGTGTTAACAGAGAAATCACTTCACAGTAACTTAAAACAAAATTCCTACACTTAGGCTCTCTATTTATCAAAGTCGAAAAACCCTGAAGTCCTCTCAATTCTTCCGTAGCCAATAAATCGTTTTTATTTTCTCTATGTGCTAACTTAACCGATGTTATAAAGGCGTGAGTGAATTGTTCCACTTTCACGGCTCAGTGGTTTAATCAATCACCATGAAATTCACATGCCTCCACATATCCTGAGTTATAGAATCGAAGAAAAGCATTTTGATCCAAATCGATCGGAAGATTCCTGTGAAAGAACCGCCGTGGCTAGTTACCACTCTCTGGTACCCAGCAGAAATAGAACAGAAAGTTTATTCGCTGAAAAGGCTATCCTTAGGAAAATAAAAAGAAAAAAAACTGGGGGCATGTGGCTAAGTAATAGCAGCCTAACGGGTCGGTCGATTAGGTTAATTTTTACTTGCCACGGACCATGGATGTGTGACCATCTTTACATACTAAGACCCCACCGTGCTTTGGAAAGCTCGTTAAGCCGTTGGTCCCGGCTGTCATTTCTAGATCTTTGACAGTCGTTACGGGTCGTCAGAAGCCCGAAAATCTGACAACCAGTCTTACCAAGAAGTATCGTATCACCCAATAACTGGGTTTTGGAGGCCAGATAGGCAATCGCTCTATGTAAAATACCGGTACTCAGCTGCATTCGGTTATACTGGATGTTGACCCAAACAGAATTGGGAAAAGCTAGGCAGTTGATGAGCGATTTGGAAAATTAACGGTGATTTGCTACGAATAACTACCAATCCAGTTGGAAGGTGCAGTTACTTACTGGCAATATTGATTATTATTTTGCATTACAATTCGAATACTAAAGCCTACTACTGCAGTGGAAGTTTACTAGTGAAGCACGATCAAAGCGTAGTCGTCACCGACGCCCAACGTCGACCTCCTACATAAATAATTCAGTCAAGTAGCCAGGCGAGTAGCATAGTCACACCAAACACTCCTAGATATTTAGTTTCATCCATCACACCGCAGGCCTCAACATTATTTCGTATTCCACAAAAATATTCATGTTTTTTTTTCAAAAGTTTTTTCATATGCATGAATTGTTGTTTTTGTCAAAGATTGCAGAGTTCGTTTGTGGGACGACCGAACATCAGCGATCACCCCTAAAAGGAATTTTAATGAATGAATATTTTTATTTGATTAAAAGCCGAGCTGTCTTTAATTAAACAGTCCTTATTGTTGGATTACAACGTTCAACATTTTAGAGAAAGGGATACTGGGGAGGGTACTTAATTGTCAGAAAAAACGGACCTAAGTGAAGTTTTGGGTTTTTTGTTATTGAATGTGGGTAATTCTCGCTCTTTTGAGTGATTTGTATTTACCAAGTCTCAATGTATACAGGTCAGGCCTGGATTGTTTCAATCTATAATTATATTTAACTTTTTTTAACTTGGGGAAATCCTCATGTATACCATTCGGGGGCCAGGGAGATACTTGCACATTAGCCGCACCTCCAACTGCTAACAGCCCGCCATACCTACTAATTGGTGTGACTTGGTCTGTTTTTAACCGACTTCAAAAAAAGGAGGAGGTTCTCAATTCGACTGTATTTTTATTTTTATGTTTGTTACCTCATAACTTTCTACTGGGTGAACCGATTTTGATGATTTATTTTTTATTTGAAAGCTCGTGCTTCCCGTGTGGTTCCATTTCATATAGATCTGATGATGCATTTCGGAGACAGACAACGGAACTTTTCAAAAAATAACAGTAAATAAACCGCATTGCTGCTATCACATAAATATGCATTGTTCTGACCCCAAGGATGATGAAATTTCGAATTAGTGGGGTAGGTACTACAACTAAAAAGTGAAAAATAAAAACTTTTTCCAAAAAAAACAACCGACTTCCGAAAAAACACTACAAAGAGAAAAATAACTTTAATTTCGGAAGGCGGTGACTTTGGATATGTATTTAAATTTTTTGTCACCGCCTTCCGAAATTTAAGTTATTTTACTCTTTGTAGTGTTTTTTCGGAAGTCGGTTGTTTTTTATCAGCTGAATTACTTACGAACAATACTATTAAATGCCATATTTTCTAATATTCTAAAAGAATATTCTCATCAAGCCATTTAATAACTTCGACTAATTACTTCAGGTTTAAAAGTCTAAAATAGATTTTCCGTACTGAACTTTTCTAAGATGGACGTTTAAGTATTAACAAGGGTCATGCCCTCAGAGATTTAAATAGGCCAAAATGTTCCGCTAACTATAGTACGAGTACATACGAATAGTGTCCCTCGGGAAGAATAGCTTCCTCTAACCTGAGTTCGATCTTACGTATTAATGTAGTAGGGCATTATTTAACACGCTTTGTATTTATCAGCATTGTGTTTATCAACTCAGTGAAGGTATCTACCTGATAGCTTAATGCTCGGCCCCTATAAAAATTAAAATTAAATACATATTCAAAGTCACCGCCTTCCGAAATTAAAGTTATTTTTCAATTTGTAGTGTTTTTTCGGAAGTCTGTTGTTTTTTTGGAAAAAGTTTTTATTTTTCACATTTTAGTTATAGTACCTACCCCACTAATTCGAGATTTCATCATCCTTGGGGTCAAAACAATGCATATTTACGCGATAGCAGCAATCGCGGTTTATTTACTGATATTTTTTGAAGAGTTCCGTTGTCTGTCTCCGAAACGCATCATCAGATCTATATGAAACTGAAATGGGACCACACGGGAAGCACGAGCTTTCAAATTTAAAAAGAATCATCAAAATCGGTTTACCCAGTCGAAAGTTATGAGGTAACAAACATAAAAATAAAAAACATACAGTCGTATTGAGAACCTCCTCCTTTTTTTGAAGTCGGTTAAAAACCGGATCGTTTTACTTACCAATGGTTGCATTTTTTATTTCCAAACTGGGAAAATAAATAGTTTCGTTAGTAAATTTTACCTGAGATAGCTACTTCCAAATAGGGGGTCTACTATGCGAAGGTGTGAGTTCTTTACTTCTTTATTGGTAAAGATACAAGAGTTGTAATTAATAATTAACCTACAATTGTCCGTAAATTATTGGAGTCAGCCATGAGTCCTATATCATTACTTCTGATCATTCCTTTTCTTTCCTTTGATTATGAACTTACAAATGTATTTCCATTTTAGCACTAACAATGCGTCGGAATATTTATAGGAACGGAATAATGGAGATTTTGCTACTATAACTCGCTATAAAACAAAAGAAGGTGGAGCTATATTGTAACTGGAAAAATACGAACGTACTCTCAATAAATAAGCGTAAAAATTTGATAATATTGATTCTCTGTAAAATTACGTACCATTTGATCCAATCTGAACATCAGAGAGCTCATCAAATAGTATTATTTTCTGAACGAATCTCAACCATAACTTAATCGAGCTAAAGTATAAAATTGCTTAGCAAGTATATTTACTCCCTGAAGCTATAATTTCATACGTACCTGAGGAACAAGCCTGTCATTGTTATAAACAGGTAAGTAGGTAGGTTACAGGGGAAATATTAGATTAGGGAGTTGTTCGGGATTTGACGTGAGTTTTTTTCAACTTCTCGAAAAGAAGAAAATAAACTTTCTTGCGAGGAAATAATTGATACTCGAGTTCGCATTATTTTTACATGGCAGCACATGAGATTAACAAGCTATCGTGTAAAGTTACTGAAATGTTAATGACTAAGTTGTTTTTAAGGAACTTTTTTCAAGTGTTTGTGGAGTAATGCTTATGAATTATGGGTTTGACTTATACAAGTTCTGCTCATCACTTAAACTGTACCCTGTAGCTGCTGAGACAATATGGATAAGCCGATTTATTACTGTTAAGTAGTTTTATTTTTAAACGGTTTTATTAAGCTTGCCCTGTTTGTTGTGTTTTGGGTCAAATTTAGTACTTGAAATTTTACCCCCTTCCTGTTGGCAGATTGATCTGATATTTATAATTATATTTACACGATTTTATTTTCTTGTCTGGACAATGCCCTGGATTGATGAGGAAAGTGGTGTGATGACTGGTACCTAGGATTAAACGAATTATTTCTTAGCTTTTAGTACATTATCTACATCATTATTTTCATTAAAACTGTTTAACTTAAAAAAAACAACTTATGTACTCAATACTCAATACTCAATACTCAAATTTTATTTGCATTCCACAGTGTGTACTTAGGTGGTAAATTAAAAATAGTGATCATTATGGACCCTGTCGGGCACAGCAAAAAATAGTAGGAGAGAGGAAGCTTTAAATAAGTAGCTAAACTTACATCTAAACTAACATCTAAACTAAATCCAATAATACTACAATTTGGGGTTCTGTATACCTACAAGCTATATGCTGTAGAAGCACCGTAATTTTACTGAGAAAATCATGACCTCTTAATTTTGAATTTGCATGTTAAATGATTTAAATTATAATTTTATTTTATTTTGTTAATTCTAATTTATCGATCTAATCATACATTATACATTATAACTATTATTTTTAAATAATTATATCAATCTAAAGCTAATTTTATTATTATATTGTTTTTATTTTTAGTTTTAAGGTATTAAACCATGACTATATTGTTAGTTTAAGTTATTTGTCGAAATGCTATTGAGGGCAATGTAACTTAACTTACACGTAGTTTTTTTTATATTGTTGCATGTCATTTATAAAAATTCAATTGTAATTATTTTATAGTTTATACTGTTATTATATAATTTTATGTTTATAATTTATCGCTTAAAAATTCGTTTATAGGGTAGTTTAGCCGGTTTGCCGGCCACCTCTGGTTTTCGGCCAGTACGTTGTTATATTAATATAATAAGGACACTTTACCCTACTCATAAAAAAAAATTTCGCCTACTTCATGTATTGGTATAAACCCTACAACTTTTGAATTTTGTAGAATTTTAATGATCCAACTGTGTCGTCAGTGACCCTCCAAAAGTCTTACAGTGCACGCGTGTGTCGAAATTAGTGAAAAAAATAGTGCGTGCATAATTTTTGCAAGGTAAGTTACAAAGTTGTTTATCGGTTTTATAAATATAATTGTTGTTCTGTGCACGGGAGATAAGTTTAATTAGTGCTATTTTAATTAAAATGGAAGAAAGATTATGTTATTTACATTTAAATTTGATGGCCGGGAAACTAGATAATGATTTGGGGGGCTATTTACTTCTCGGCCGGCCGGCCGAAAACTAGAAGAAGACCGTTTACATTGAATTAATTCTTTTGATTATTAAATTAGGAATTCTCTAAAAAGAAATACTTTGTACACAAAGTAGAACCGCTTCTCATTTGTGTAGTCAGATTTCGGCCGCATGTTTTGAGGTAATTATGTGGTAATAACACTTTTTAGTTATTGAATATTTGACGGCCGAAAATTAGAATTTTAATATTTACCTTTCGGCCTAAGCTAATCGATGTGTCCGAAAATTAATAATTTACTGACTGATTCTCGGCCATTAAAAGCTAACGATAATATATCAACTAATTGAATCGAAATCTTCACTCATACGAACAATACAGACATAAAGGGACTTCCCCAAAATTTATCTTATTAGCTAGTTAGAAAATTAAGCAAGTTGATCAACGGCCGAAAACTAATTAATTTAAATTGGTTCTTCGGCCGTGTTTGAAGGGATGGTCGAAAATCATTCAGTAGAACCTACTAGTTAGCAAATAGAGATCATTTTTCAAATAGTGGCCGAAAACTAGCAAAATAATGGCCGGAAACTGAAACAGGTGGCCGAAAACAGGCGAAATCGCTATTTTTAGACATTTTAATTTTTAGTAATTTTAATGTGACGTTGACGAGTAAAAGGTCTACAAATATCAAAACTACATTATATTTCGAGTTCAAAAATATTTAAGAAACTAGTCTGCGACTTTAATGTCATGGAGAAAAATTGTCACAAAGTCATACGTTCGCTTAAGTGGCCGAAAACCGGCTAAGTTACCCTACTATAATAGCATTTTTTTATCAAAAATTGCTTTAGTTTTTTTATAAATACGTTTATTTTATCTTCTTTTTTTATTATTTCAGGTATCTTGTTATAGATTTTTATGGACATTACATAGGGGCTTGTAGAATGTATTTTTAGCCGAGAATGTGGAATATTTAATCTCGATTTGTGTCGGAGTGTGTAACGTGATTGTATGTCCTCACGCTTTGTATAAAATTCCTGATACTTACGAACAAATTTGCAGGTTTCTAATATATATATACTGGGGAGTGTTAAAATATTATAATTTTGGAATTGAGGTTTACAGCTGTCAGTTTGATCGATGTTTACTAGGATTCTCACTAATTTCTTTTGGAGGGTAAATAATGTTGGTGCATCCGTGCTACTTCCCCAAAGGGTAACGCCGTAGCTTAGCCATGCATAAGCATACGCATAGTAGGTGGTGAGCGCTGTTTGAAGATTGGTGTTTTTTTTTATTTCACGGAGAGCATATGAAAAACTAGAAATCTTTGATCTAAGTTTTTGTATGTGGGATTTCCAATTTATATGCGTATCCAAATTTAGTCCAAGTAGGGTAAATTCCTTAACGTATTAAATAACCCATTCTTCCAGGTCTTGCCATAGCATAATCAGCATAAATAATGTTCCCACTGCTGGGACACAGGCCTCCTCTCTGTGAGAGGGAGTGAGGCGTAAACCACCACGTGGGCCCAGTGTAGGGTTGGTAGATGTCACATGTCGTCCAATTTTTGTTCCTAGGACATGCTGGTTTCCATAAGATTTTTTCCTTCACCGTTTTGAGAGCAGCGGATCTAAAAAGGCCACATTAAGCAATTCCTCTAAGAGTGATTCCTTTCCTGAATTCTCCTATGGTTCTGCTATTTGACATTTTACTTTATTAAAGCAATTCATAATTTGGTGACCATTTAACGAATTTCCATACAAAACTGTCAAACAGATGAATTGCGTGCTGTCTACGCAAATAATATTATGAATTATCAGTTTGTGACCATTTAACGATTTTAAATATTATTCATAATATGGTCATATTAAGATTCTGCCAAAGTGGACTTTTTAGACCCCCAGAAGTCATGTGATGATTCACACAAAGTAAACAGCCTGTCGGGGTTCTAACCTACGCCCTAAAACTCGTAAGTCGAAGTCGTTACCTCTGGGTCACCACTGATCCTGCTCCTCCACATATTTTTGTTTAGCTCATACCGTCCCACTGCTAGACAAAAACGTCCCCCAAGTCCTACCAGGAACTCTTTTCCCGCGCCACCTCGAACCAGCCCTCGCGGTACGCATCCAGGTCGTCTCGCCACCGCTTTCTGGGCCAACCGCGGCGGCGTCGTCCATATTGGGGCACCCATTGTGTAGACACCTTTGCTCAGCGGTCATGCTGCATGCGGCTAATGTGATCCGCCCAATCCCATTTGAGCCTGGCAGCCTTCTTGCCTACGTCTTTTATACCCGTTCTGGAACGCAGCGTGGCGTTTTGAATTTTTTACTGTCTTTTTACACCCCGAATGCTTCTGTCTCCCTTTGGCAAAGTCCAAGGCGGAATTTTTGCGACTCGATGAGTGACCAGGTCTGAGCACCGTAGGTTAGGACAGGAAGGATGCACATGTCGAAGAGTTTGCGCTTAAAAGTGATGGACAGATTCCCCTTCATTATCATCATCATAAACCAGTTATGTAATAACCTGAATAAAGTTCGACGTGGAACACAATTACTTAATTACGTGTTATCGTGATGATAGCGGCAGAAAAATTGTAATCCCTGTAATGCCCTTCCCCGCCCCATAATCACCCATTTACCCCATAAATCACGACCATCGCCATCAAACGTTCAATAATGATTTATAATTTGAGTTTAACGACAGGCTCACGGAGAAATCAATTTCCCTTAATATTCATACATCATTTCATAAATGATTTTGCTACTGATACCGCAAAAATTTCGGAAATTCATACTTGTAATTAAATTGGGGGAAATTGAGAATAAGGTACTTGGATGTGAAATTGACTGTGAGTAGGCATAGCGGTTACCACAATGTTAGGAGTGTTTCACCATATTTAACGATACGACATTATTCAATTTACCGGTTTTTTTATTAAATAACTAGTCAGATTTTAATGTGCCAAGTTGGTCTGGTGGTCGAAAGCGTTATTTACGAACTTTCCAATAGGAATTTCTCAGTTTCTACTGAGAGGTTCTCCTCTCAGCGGATTTGGGACGTTGGCCGCAGGTTCAGTCCCAGGTATAATTGTCTTTAAACATACCTGGCAAAATGTGAGTGCTCTTTACAACTTTGCGAACTCAAGATACATCATATTTTTGAATGTGCTGTGAAGTTCACTAACTCCTCATTGCAAAATAAACTGCACTATAAAGAAAGAATGTGTAAAACCCATCGCAGGTTTTTCTCAACCAAAGTAAGTAGGTATAAAACCTTTTGGTGTAAATTGGTCGCCCCATTGTGTAAGCGTCTTAACATACGCGTGAGTAGGCGTACGGTCTTCATCTAAAATAATTTGTCTGCAAGAAAATAATTACCGTCTACATTGTTCCGCCGGCTCGTTGAATTCCAAAGTACCCAGCAATATGTGGGGAGATAAATTTACCACAGGCTTTAGACGTCACTAAAATGTGTATGATTAGAGGCAATTTGATTTTATTAATTAGCTTCGATTTTGCTGATAAGTAGGCTTTGTTGTATCGGTCGGGTATGTGGTTATTCTAAGTTATCGATACCTACATCGGGTTTCAGGCTGATTCCCGGCCACCGTAGGCGCGGGCTTGCGGACGGCGAGTAATGGGTAGCTCGCTGTCCGGTAAGGACCAAGCCCGGGTCGACGGCGCGTTATGTTTCACGCACGCCTCAAAGAGATTTCAGCACCAACTGATGGGGCCCGGAAGGGCCGATGCCTGCCAGGGGTGCGGATTGTTTGCAAGAGATATCGCGGCCCCTGGCACACAGGCAACTGAGGGAACACGGGTGGGTTTTAGTCAGTAAAAGTCTGACACGCCCTCTGGGAGAAGTTATTTGATGATATCCCACCCAAAAAAAATAATCGTAGAGACGATAAAAAATTACGACTGTATTATTTAAGGGTAATAATTATTACAACTTGGTAAGTATGGTAGGTTATTATGATCAGTTAAATAAAATAACGGGCACGATTTAAAATAACGACAATAAAATCAAAATTGGAGTCTGACTTAGGTAACTACCTTAATATTTTATTTATTTAAACTCATCAGTTTTACTTTTAATTAATGCAGAGACAACAGTCTGCTAACGAAGTAGCCATACCGCTATCTAATTAATTTTAAAATGTACCAACACGGCAACGTTCTAAAATATTTAAGTGAACGGCCAAAACATTCGCAATAATTTTCATAGCGGTCAGTCCTCTTTGAAATGTTAACTCCTTAAATCAAAATTCTACTTTATTACGATTTCGTTATGAGTAGGGTAAATTGAAATCGCAATTTGTTATTAAAATTTACTTAATTGAATCATGAAACTCATCATCGTTTTCCTGCTCTTACTCTTTTATCCCACTTTTTTTGACATACGAGAAATAAATACCTATTAATTATGTAGGTAAAGGTGTAAAATCACAGTACAAGTCTTTAATAATTGTCTTGTTAAAAAACTATCTATTTTTACACTTCTTCTTCGTGTTACCGGCAGGACTATACTTCTTCCATTAAATGATTTCCATGTAAAAAAAAATATTTCATTAGACTGTGAGGAAGTTGACAAAACACTGTTGTAGGGCTTGAATTCTTACTTTGTGTCGTAAGTACAAAAATCAAAAGACGAAGTAAGATTCCTTTCAAGCGTCTTTTCATTTGTGTTTTTAAAAGTCAAGTTTGAGCAATAAAAAACAAAGCATTGGACAACAAAGACAATTTATTGTCTCAAGCACTTTTCACAAAAAACCTTTGACTATCTACTTTAAATAGCTCCTTTTTAATCAAAGTTAGAGAAGTGGAAGTACTTGTTATAATTAAATCAGAGACAACGACTGGAATGTCGGGAAGACAAGCAAAATGTTATAAGTTTAAAGTGCGCCACGACATACTTTTGTAGGTCCTGAAAACGATCAGTATTGACCGTTGCAGTTTTGACTTGAATCCACTTTAGTAATTTAGAGCATTCGTAGACGGCATATAAACGGTGGGCGCTAAATGAAACAGTAAAGATCAAAAATCAAAAGTAAATTTTTTCACATAAACCTACATGATTACTTATGAAACGTCAGAAGCTAGGTGCACGGTTCCAACAAATAGTTTACTATGGAGAAAAGCCTGCAAGAAACTCCACGGTTACTCTTTTAAAATAACTTTGGCTTTTACAATGTTTTCAAATGTACAACGCACATTCAAACTAAACGTAGCTAATACCAAAAAATCTAACCGAATGTAGGATTGATAAAAATAAGCCTTGTGTGAGCGCGCTTATGGCTGATTTTTACAGAGAAAGGTTATCGGCTCGATAATACATGAAACTCTCCATATAAATGAGTTTTAAATATAAACTTACGAGTGAATCACCTGACAAGTGACCAGTGTCGCCTAAGCACATTCTAGCCACTTAATGGGCGAGCAACTTCCTCCGTACAAATGGGCGATTATTTTCTATCGCACGACATAAACGCATATTAAGGAAAATGAACAAATTGTATGAGAATACACACATGACATGTGGCGTATTCTGTGTCAGCTTAATGATATCCTGACAAATGATACGTGGCGCTTTTATATCATAACATCATAACTCAGCTTTGTTTACAAAACAGCGAAGGTTCATTTTGTAGACCTGCATCGGCTTTTGATCCATTTATTAATTATCCTTACTTTAATTATGGCTAAATGAAGAAGGAATTTTCCATTGCAACCAAGAAATGTATTTGTAAAAAACTGTATTTGCGGGTACTATTGAGTTTTTTTTTTGTTACTGCCTCGTTGGCCTAGTCGTGGTAAGCACTACAGAACAGTAACTGTTGAGCAGGAGGTCCAGGGATCGATTCCCAGGTCGGGCAAAGTGTAATTGGGTTTTCTATCTGGATTTTTTTAGTAGCAACGGTTGGCAATGGTTGATGGATCTATTACATAGGACTTCTCGTGAAATATGGGTGTACACCTCTGCCCAACCCTCCGGGAAAACATGCAACGTAACTTATGTTTAAATTGCTATTTTGGCCATGAAACCAAGCGTGAACGAGGTCAAGAGCAGGCCCATTTAGCAGCGGCGAGGTGTAAGTTTTTCTAAGAGAGAAGCCGAAGCTAAGTCGGCCTTAACTTACTGACTTATCAATAAAGAATACTTACTATCATTCTAAAATTTATATAGGAATGTAAAGAATTAAATACCATTAAATTGAACAGCTTAAAACCAAATAAAATGTGCAATATTCCTCCATCTCGTTCTCGCTGACGCATTTATCTAAATTTGTCTCTGTCATAACCCGTTGTACAGCGCCTTGCTCTCATCCATTTCATGCAGATCCAAGTGACCTAAAGTGACATCATTACGGGAACGCTGTTGTATGATTTTTTGGTTCGCGATTATGGTGTTTTAGCACCGAATTAATTTAGAACATTTTATTTTGTTGCAGTACAAAGCAAAAAGTAAGCGTTTTTGTCGTTTGAATATTATGGTGAATAAAGTATAGGTCGTATAATTATATGTTTTGGTAATAGTAGACGCTATTAACGTGATTTTTCAAAAGCGGTAGAGATGTGAATCACCGAGGGGAAGCCGGTAGGAATCGTGTTATATGTTGCTTTCGCCACTGCTATTTAGTAATAAAAAAACAGAAGAAAATACAAATAAGGCGTTTCCAGTTCGAAAAAATCAGGAATGTTCTTTGTTTTAGTAAGTTTGTTAAAGGCTGCAATTTAAACGGCCAAGATATACCACTAACAGAATCGAAAAACTCAATGATTCAACAACTCATTGCATTGAAACCACACATATGGAGGATGTAGGTAACATTGACAGTACCCACATCAAACCAATAACCCGCGTCCCGACCTCAGACGGCCCAGCGTTGGGTTCCGCAAAAACCACAACCACGAAACCGGTAATCAGTTCCCTGAACGAACCATAAATTCTGTGCCCGAAACTTTTTACAGCAACGACACATTCAAAGATAGATACTATTACGACTGAGTTCTCTGAAAGGGAAGACACAGGTGTGTAGTACTTAAAAACCTGGGACTGGTCATCGCTTAGTTTCCACGACTTATGTTATCTTTTTTCAAGCTTTAAATTGTTTTTTTTTTGTATAATCTTTTGTTACGAACGCTTTTAACGTGCACGTCTTTCTAAATCATTCTGACATGTATAAATTATGAACTACCAATATTTTCAGACAATTTTTTTTAATTTAAAAGGTTGTCCGTGGAGATTCTGGCCCGTTGTTCTCAATAGAAACCTACAACGCTTTGGAATTAACAACTAGCTTTATCTTAGTGACTTATCGACCCCTTGAAAATTCCAAAGTACCTGTAATTGGTATAATTTAATAAAATGCGCTGAGTTTGAGTTTAAAACCTATGTCACCAGTAATTTTATAAGTTCTTTGTAATGGAAGCAAGCTTATTGCTATCAACTTAAGTGTCTATTTGAATATTTATTCAAATGGACACTTAAGTCGAGTCAAAGAGCATTTGCTTTGGCTTTGACCTTGACTTTGGGTTCAAATTCACCTTGCTGTTACTTAAATTTTCATAATATAAAACATAATAACACTAACCAACATACGGATCGAACCGAAGACCCTTTTGTTTAAATGAACAAAGAGCTACTGAATATTTTAAGCTCGTGCAAAATCTTGGGTTGGTCATACGCCAATAAATTGTATAGCAGATTCTGACATAGTTATTATAATATTCTATGTACCAAAATTTATCTGAGAGAAAATATTTTTAAGCTCCATTCTGTCGATAGTAATTTAGTGTTGGATGAAGAATTAAATATAAGACAGGCTTGGAGAGAGAAAATCTAGATTTATAGATAATGGAAGGCAGTTTAGATCTTGGTAACGCTAGTTTTTTTTTTGCTTTTCTCAAGATATTCAAGAAAATTCGTAACGTTTTACGATACTTAGGTTACGAAAGATAATCTTTGCAATTGATTGTTGTCATCTGAATGGCGCTCAAGTACAAAAACTTTACTATTTTAGAAGATATGTTCAACTTAAAAACGTGAAGACATCAACAGTCCCATCCTCATCATCATTCTCCTTCCTTTTCATTTCTGCCGAAAGACGTCCACTGCTGGACATAGGCCTCCCTCAGGCTCCTCCGCTTCGACCGAAGATTCTTAGCACCCAGTTACGTTGCATAATCGCCACGCTTGGAAAGCGGGTTGGCGATCGCAGTATGGTGGTAAAAATGCATAGAGAACGCTGCTGCCCATTCTCTGGTAAGTCCCTTAGTCGCCTTCTACGACACCCACGGGAAGAAATGGTATGGTGCTATTATTTTTACATTCGGCATCACATTCCTTCCCTTATCCTAATTGATTTGGGGTCAGCACAACATGTCTGTTTGTGTTAATCGTCATCTCGTTAGTCCCATGCTGTTTATAGATAATTTTGCAATGGTACTTTAAAACAATGAGCTTTAACAATTTCAATAATGAACACTTGGTGACTTCTGAGAACTCTAATCAGTTGAGTGCTTCTCATTGTTACCAACATAGAAGAAGTATATTTTTATCCAACTGCGCCAGAAGAAGGGTTATGTTTTTCGAGTGTATGTATGTATATTCTTTAGCACGCTGTGTCGCCTAAACGGCTTGATCGATTTCAGCTTGAGAGGTGCTGTTAGATTTGTCTTAATTGTGAGAGTGACACTAGGTATATAAAAGATGAAAAAAAAATAAGATTTTTTTTCTCAAAACCTATTGAGTGGGGTATCAAAATAAAGGGTTTCATAAATAGGTCTTATTAATATCAAAAATAATTATATTAACTAAAAACTGTAAAAGAAAAAAATAATTTACAAATTAAAAAAAAAACGACTGCCTAAAAAGTGACTGAATGAATACTTTACGCAATCTTGTGCAGTCGGAGGCAACTTCTTAATTTTAACAATAAAACCTTTAGTGCCTCCGATTGCATGAGATGCTTATAGTATTCAGTCTAATAGCAATCTTTTTAAAACAAGTTTCTTGTTATTGTTGTTGTTTTCCATCTTTTTTTATTTTTATTAAAGTTCACTTTTTACGCAGTCGGATTTTTTGATTTAGTAAATTATTTTTTTGATTATCCTTATTTTTTCCTTTAAACAATGTAACATAATATCAAGAAGAAGGATGTTTTATTGATATATCCCACAGAATCTTTAATAAAATTAGTTCTTCATCTTCCGAAATCAAAGTGCGGTCGATTAATTTTAGTCTTAATATATTTTCTTATCAATGCTTGGAAATCCTAAAAATTTATGTAAACCATCTTCGAGATAAATTGAAAATGCTGTACCTACCTACTAGCTAGTCAAATACATGCGAGAAGCCACAGAACAGATGGAATCTCTTTTATCTGTTCTGTGCGAGAAGCGGCCAGCAATGTTACATTGAAAATCCATATCAGTCGTGTTTAGCGGCCGAACAAATTACTATGAAAAGTCATAACGTGTAATTTAAAAATGGAACGAACTTTTTACTTTGAAACATGGCAACCAAGGAGGTAACGTATCAAAGGCTTAACTTAAATTTCGAACTGGCTTACAAATAGAGCTGTTTAAAATAAAAACAAATGAAATAGCGCGTCAAAAAATTTTGTGGTTTGTCATTGATTCTGAAAATAATAAATTTACTCAGTTTTAATATTTGCGCATTATTTGAGAAAAGTATTAAACAAGCCCTGGCTGCCACCAGGTCAAGAATATTTATCGCTCGTCCATCAATACCTCTTTTGCAGACCGCTGCTGTAATGTACTACTTATAAGATAGGAAATGCATAAAGACATTCTTCAACCTCCCGATGAAATTGATTTTATCGTCCATTACCTACCTACTTTTTGCAATTCTTTGGAAATTTTATGTGCTTATCCTGCTTTATGCTTATACCTTTTCAAAGCTAATTACAATAAAGGTATCTAATATTAAATTCCTAAACTTGTGTACCGTTGGGCTACTTCTGAAAACAAATGTCATTCTGTGAAGTAAATTTTTAAACAATGTCCCTACGATAATTTTCTACGTTACAACCATTTCATAGAACTGTTAAAGAATGACTTTAACAATGCAATACCAATTTAAGTTGTTAGTCAATTTGCTTGGGAAATTAATTTTCCTGACTTTCCATACCATTTAAAATATATTTTATGCCTTCGAATATTATCCATTTTTTTAAGTAAAAATATGTAAAGCTTTATTAAACTTGTAATTCCATCTTTTCAGGTAAGCCTCGTCCTGATTAAATTTCTGCTGGCAGTTTTCACATTGGGTAAGTGAAATTTTGGATACTTCGTGTCAAAAATGACCTGTGATGGTTAAATAATAATATTATACACCGTGACATTTTAGTCGTCTTACAACGGCAGCCCACTTTATGTACCCAATGACTACTATCTACTCCCATTCACAATTTTTTTTTTAACATTTGCAAAAACATGAAAATATTACTAAGACGCATGACGTAGTTTGAAACACCCTGTTATGGAGATGGAATGTAACGGTAGGTAGGTAGATATCTTCTACCGTTTGATACGTAAACATTATTAACAGGGAGGGTGTTTCATAATTCTAAAGCATTCATTATTTTTCTTCATATCTATTATCTTAATTAATGGTAACAATGTTTTAATCGCGCCTAGAAGTATGTTATGACGGATACTTTGAGTGGACCATCTTTGTAAGACGACTAAAATGTCACGGTGTATAGTAGGATTGCTATATAATATTATATATATGAAAGTTTGGATGTTTGTTACTTAATCACGCCAAAACGGCTGAACGATTTTGGATATTGTTTGCAAACAGATAGTTTGTAACCTGGATTAACACATAGGATATATACTTTTTATCCTGATAAGACGTTCCCGTGGGTTAATTTTCAAACAGCACGCGAGCAAAACCGCTGGCAAAAGCTAGTTTCTCGAAATGGAGTGAATAATGTTAACAATACTTAAAATAATATATTTGAATAACGTAGGTGAATATTTCGGCTCTTTTCGAGTCACTACGTAATATTATTGTCGTTTCTAGATCCTTCGTTATTAAAAAAAAAATTGGACTTAATAGGTTTTCTGTATGGTTTACGTAGCCTGCATTCATGATTATTTATTGTTTAAATACACAACGTCTAGATCAATGATGATAAAAAAGATTCATATCAAAATATTGAACTCAAATTCAAACTCAAACTCAAAGCATTTATTTCAATTAAACCATTTACAGGCACTTTTGAATTGTCAAAAAGTCGATCAGTTGGAAAGTTGAAGTTAGTTGCCCATTCCAAAACGTAGATCTCTATGGAGAAGAACGGGCAAGAAACTGCACGGACACTCTTTTAAAATCAAGTTGAAATATTACAAAATCTTGGGAACATTATTCTTGTTGCTTCTGTATGTGAGAACAATGTAAAAAAATGTAATTATAAACATACATTGTTACTGTAACAAGGTATTTAAAATGCATGTAGCCATAACTTGTTATTTTGAAAGTCTTTTGTACTGACATTTTCTGTACTGAAATACTTAGGACATTTACTACATAGAATAAACTATTCGAAGGATCTCTGAGGCTGTCCACAAAATCGAGTTTAATTCCTTTTCTTTACTTTGAGATTGTGTTTCGACCATCTTTCTTCTTTTCGGTGTGAAGGATATCGGTCTATCACAGAACTGCATAGTGCTGCTAATATACATTGAAATTAATGATTGATTATAAGGAACTGAAATAAAACATGATGTTGTGGAATTGATTTAATAAATATGAAGGCGCGTCCTTAGCGCCATCTAGTTGGATCAATTGAAGACTCTTGACATTGACTGATTAAGATGAAAGAACATTGTGCGGACGAGAGTGACAACGGTGGTGTCACTCTAGCGAAACGTCATAAACGTCAGAGAGCGATCTGACGGATTCGGACAGTTTTTAAAAAGAAAGGAAACGGTGACGTGGTCCAACGGTCACGACGCACACTGGTCCCAAATTAAAAAAAAGTGGACATTGATAGTAGACCGCTGATATTTTTTTTTATTGTTGATACAATGATAACAGATAAGGCAAAAAAATATTATTGTCCTACTTCAAATACTTTTCTGTAAAAAAAATATTTCTTTTTTTTTTGTATGGGAGCGATTACATTTTACTCAATTTCTCAAAAACTTTAAGCGATGTCGAGATGGCAATCACATATGTTAGAAAACTGATAATTCTGAGTATTTGGCTCGAAAAAACTTATTGCTTATCTCTGCGTACTTTCGAGATAATAGTGACAGAAAATAACAGTTTTTTTTAATGTTAATTTTTTGCTTTTTTTAAATCATAGCCTTACTTTAGCACATAATTATAATGTATGCGTAATGTCAAATAAGTAAAAAGAGACTTCTCTGTAAAAGAGGTTATGGGGGCTCACTAATGACTGAAAAGCTATGACCTTTCTGAAGGAGTACTTTCATCAGTTCTAAAAAACAATCAAAATGAAGACATATTAAGCTGCAAACATAAAGTTGAATATGTTCACAAACGATTCTGAAAAAATATTATGGTGAAACATTAATATTTGGGTCTATATTCTCTTGAGAAATCTCTATTTCCTCGTTTTCCAACGAAAGCAATTCATTGTTCAAGATCAAAGCACTAGCCTCTGGAAACAACTGTTTATGTAAACGAGCAAACTTTGGTTTGATATGGCTGATGTAAGGATCTGAGCTAATTAGAAAGCTGTGGATAATGTCTAAATTAGTCTGAACTCTACCGATTTTTCTTGTATGTGCCATTCTAACATTCCGGAAATCTTTATTCCTCGCTTCGGAAGCTTCTTCGGAAAGCATGCCTATCGGAATAAAGGAGAAATTTTCACAAATATCAGCACCGTGTATCAACAATTTATGGACACTTGAAGGCATGTAATACCATGGATATAAGTTTACATATAGCATTGCTGTTTCTTTACAATATTCCCTAAACAAGTTGGTATTAATAAGTTGACCAGATGAAATTGTTTGTAAAATGACTGCAAATCTCTTGATTAAATCAGGGTGGATACCCGTTATTTCAGCAGATACTTCATAATTTTCAAAAAACCTTCTTGCCGTGTTACCGTCATTGGTTGTACCAAATCCCTGTTTTACTATGTCAATTAACAAACCAGTTCTTTCCCGGAATTCTTCTTGTGTCAAATTCTTTTTAATTTCTTTTAACAATTTATCTTCTTTTCGTGCAGCCCACTTTTTGAAGTCTAAGTTGTACGAAATGTGTAAAATACATTCCATACATCTTATCCAGATATGAAGCGAAGACAGACCATATTTATACATATCTTCTCTGATGAGTCTTTTGGATACAAAGTCCAAGTCATTCATTTTGCTAGGTGGGGTATTGCAAATATTACAAACAGCTGCAGAAGAAGTATTGGAAATCACAGTAGAAATTTTCCCATCAATCATAGTCATGTACAAATCATGTTTAATATCAAAATTATCTACAATTGTGGGAACAAGATTACGAATTTCTTCCTCTAAGGATGCACTTTCCTTCTTTATCAATTCATTTGTTTCTTTTGCAAATATAAAGCCAATTGGACGACAATAGTTTGT
Organism: Polymixis lichenea; assembly: GCA_949091785.1. Classification (NCBI taxonomy): domain Eukaryota; kingdom Metazoa; phylum Arthropoda; class Insecta; order Lepidoptera; family Noctuidae; genus Polymixis; species Polymixis lichenea. The sequence continues at coordinate 4,850,305 of OX420937.1, forward strand.
TGAAGAGGGAGCAGGATTTTGCCACAAGATAGTACCACTCTCTTCTTCCAAACGAAGCGGAACCAAACTAATCATGAAAACTGAAGAATCGTCAATTTTAGTGTCGGAGTGTGACTTTTGTTTATAATTACTTTGAGAAGATGACCCGTCAAAACCCCATTTGCTTATTAGTTTTAGCGATTTTTGTCGGCAGAGTTGTGCTGAATTGTTTTTAATATCCTATTAGTTGTCAAATCTAGAAGCGATTGAAGTCTTATCTTAGCATCAGATTCAGTTACAGTTATGTCTGACTCTGGAGGATAACAAGTTTTTTTAGCTTCCAGGAGCTTTTGATAGGATGGAAGACCATACATTTTCTCTGAAGCAAGAATAGTTCTTAAATTTCGATATTGCCATTTTGACAAATTTGTTGAGGTGTAAAGCGCTAACGTTTTATCATCTGGTAAACACGGTTTGTCAGTCTTTTTAGCGAATAGTACATCATGTACCATCTCACATTTTTCCTTGTTTTGGCTGAGTTCGTTTAATATAGCTGCTAATTTTGTTTTTTTAGACTCTTTTAATTTGGCACATAAAGCATAAACTAATTCCTCCTCTGTGTGATCTAGAAGTGTTAGAGAACGCCTTTTCTTCTGTTTATCAGATATATCAACAAATGGTTTTTTACTTGTACCATAACTTAATTGATGAGTATCCACTTGCGTTTCGAAATTTGGAATTACTTCCTCGGCAACTTTAAAAATGCTGCTTAAATCGATATTTTGACATTTTGGCCAAACTATTTGGGATTGTAACCAGTCTGAATTTTTGTTAAGAAAGGTCTTTTGAGCTCTACTGGAAGCAGACCATCTTTTTGAGATATTACTTGAAAAATTACGACAAAATAATTTAATATTACTCAAATCTTCGGAAGACAATTCAACACCAATACGTTCAATAAGGGCATTAAATAAAAATTCGACATTTTTAAAACCACCTCCTGATTTAAGAACAACGTATAAGTCTAAGTTGGTGACAAATGCGGACATATTATAATTTTAAGGAAAATTGAAAACAAATTAGAATCAAAGATATCAAAGACAAAGTGACTTTGATTTTAACAAAAAAAATTACGAAAACAAATTCGACGAAAGAAAGACAAACAAAAATTATTTGATTTTAAAATCCAAAGATTCAAAATACAACAATAACAAAACAAACAAACAACAAGCATTTCTTCAAGCGCACAGAAAAAATAAGGACACGTCTTATCGCAACCACATTTAGTTGTACACTGAGTGAGGTGTACGCGCGCGATTCGTGACCGTATTACGTTACGTCATGAGAGGCGGCCATCTTGTTATCCCGGCAAACTCGCGTCGAAGCTCCATTTTGCTGGCCAGCGAACCTATTGCGATATGAGTAAGGCTATGATTAAAAAAAAGCGAACAATTAACATTTAAAAAAATTGTTATTTTCTGTCACTATTATCTCGAAAGTACGCAGAGATAAGCAATAAGTTTCTTCGAGCCAAATACTCAGAATTATTAGTTTTCTAACATATGTGAATGCCATCTCGACATCGCTTAAGGTTTTTGAGAAATTGAGTAAAATGTAATCACTCCCATACAAAAAAAAAAGAAATATTTTTTATAGAGAAAAGTATTTGAAGTAGGACAATAATATTTTTTTGCCTTATCTGTTATCATTATATCAACAGTAAAAAAAAATATCAGCGGTCTACTATCAATGTCCACTTTTTTTTAATTTGGGACCAGTGTGCGACGGCTCGCTTACGTCCTGAATCTTAATCTATTTTCAGCCGTGTGTAATTGTAATATTTTTGTGATTTAAATTGAGAATCCTGATTGTAAGGCTGCTGATCGAAGACCTGTCTACTTATTTCTATTATACCTCGCGCGATTACCCACTTTAAGATGAGTGATTCTGATACAGATACCCACGTGCCTATAAATAAATAAATAAAATCATAAACATTTTTATTTTCTCTTTCACAAAGGCGCCTTAAATACACGAAGATTACAATATCTAAATAAATTATTTGTGAGAGACTGGTATCTGCACTAGGAAAACCTGTCATACAGATTACCAGCCCCCCTCCCCCCAAAACTGAAATCTTAAAGATAGTAACAGTATATTTTTAACCTTTGGTAGGAAACATTAGTGAAACTAAAACAAAGAAGTAAAAAAGATACAAACAAAAGAAAAAATAAATAAATAATAATTAGTTATTTGTGTGTTTGTGTAGTGTGGTGTAGTACAGTGTTATGCAGCGTGGTGTGGTGTGGTGTGGTGTGGTGTGGTGCGGTGTGGTGTGGTGGTGTAGTGCAGTGTAGTGTGGTGCGGTTTGGTGTGATGGGTTGCAGTGTGATGTTGTGATGGACAGGCTGAAAACACATTCATCTTAAAACAATTAGGAGGCTTTCAGTGCTAACGTAATCAAGGTTCTGTAGATACGTGGTGAGCACTTGCTTGCACTTTGATTTAGTAAATCGGACTAAATAATTATTTTAATTACCTTACAAAGGTATATCAATCTCCTTAATCTAACCCATTAATGTCTTGAGCACATAAGGACATCAAGCATGTCTCATTTATAAGGGTCTTTCAGATCCATAAGAATCCAACATTCCCTGCGACATAAATGAACATTCCTTAGAGAATAGGGTCTGTTGAATGCAATTGGTGTCCAAAAGCGGAGGATAAAGAAAAAAACTAAAACTTAGAATGCGCCAAATCTATTTGGATTAAATTATTTTAGTTCAGAATTGTGTATCAGTTTTATTTGAGTATTTTGCTATAATCAGCACCGCTTATTACCAGATGCAATTTATTACCTACTTTATGAAGACTAAGTTTGTCAATCAAAACTCACTTAAATTAAATTCGTCGGTTTTTCATACCTACCTAACCCGACAAACGTTGTCCTGTCTAAACTATGAATATTGAATTTGAATTATATATACTATACACCGTGACATTTTAGTCGTCTTACAACGGCAGCCCACTTCATATATCCAATGACTACTAATCATTTATTAAAAAAAATGATATTCTTGAACATTTGCATAATTCAAAAATTCAAATTTAATTCACTAAGACGCATGACGTAGTTTGAAACACCTTTTTAAGGAGGTGGGATTAATGATAGAAGGTAATGGTAGGTAGGTAGATATCTTCTACCGCTTGATACGTAAACATTATTAACAGGGAGGGTGTTTCATAATTCTAAAGAATTATTTATTTTTCTTGTTAATTAATGGTAACAATGTTTTAATCGCGCTTAGAGGTATTTTATGACGGATACATTGAGTGGACCACGTTTGTAAGACGACTAAAATGTCACGGTGTATATGTTACACTCAACTTCCCAATTATTTTCCTTTTCTTTATTAAGAACCTTCTCCTGACAATAACAAACACAACAAAAAAAGAATTAACAAAATTAGTCCAGCCGTCCACGTGTGATGCCGTGACCAAGGGAAATAGGGATTCATTTTAAATATATAGACAATCAACAAAAGTAACATTCAACTTTGCAATTATATTTAAAATAGCTTCTGCCCGCGACTTCGTTCGCCTCAAATTTCTTGCTCCTCGACCCACCCCGTCGCTCGCTTCGCCTGCCCGTGCTAGTCTTCATTACTCCGCTCTTCGATTGGTCTTAGCGCTTATAGCCTTCCGCGATAAATGGGCTATCTAACATTTAAAGAATTTTTAAAATCGGACTAGTTGTTCTTGATTAGCGCGTTCAAGCAAACTCTTCAACTTTATTATTAGTATATTTAAGTAGAAGATTACAGTACAAAATATATAAGTTTCTCAAGTAGGTAAGCATGCAATTTATCTACAATCTCCATCTCGCTTACAATTGTTGAAGCCAATCTATTTGAGTACATACCTAAGCTAATTTGTTATGTATGTAGAGAATAATGTTTTATTCAAACGTTTATTTATTCCGGAGAGAAAGCTATATAATGTAAGGCTTTTTAAACATTGGAAAAGGAAATTTAATTTTATGCAGTAGGACATACTTCAAACAGGAACTTTATATTTTATTAAAATGTTCTTCGCCTGAAATTCGTGTATGAATGAAATAGTTCTTTGACGTTGAAATCCTGAAAATGTACGAATGAGTTCTCGTAGATTATGCTACCCTAGTACTTTTCGTCGTAGCGCTGAAGCCTGGCTTTTCGTAGACCGCGCTACGGCTTTCCGTAGACGGCGCTACAGGTTTCTCGTAGGCGACTACGGAGTTCGTAGCACCGCTTATGAACGCCGTCGCGTCGGTTTGAAAGATTCGTCATAAGTACGTAAAGTTTCTCCTGATAGCCAATTTACAAGAAATTCTGACATAATTTATGGATCCATGAACGATGAACGCATGTATTAGTGGCTTAAATTACTTTAATTTTGAAAGCAAGAAAATTATAAAAACGCAGGCTTTAAACAACAATTGGCTATTGTTTAGCCTTAACTTATTTTTGAAGTATCAAAAAAGTTTTGAATAAAAATGAAAATACGTACAACTTTAAGTTACATAAAATAGTTTTACGATCTCATAAAACCCGCCAAACAATTTCTGGACATTTCACTCTTTGGTGTTTAGTAGCGCCATCTATACGTGGACGCGTAAACTAAGTGGTTTCGAACACGGGCTTTAGAAGTAGGTAAGTTGTACAACGCCATCTCTGCTGTTCTAAATCTTGTTATTTTCTGGGCCATGATTTTATTTTTATTTTATAAAATTCTTTATTTGCAATGTACAAAATTTGATTAAATTATAAACGTACACTGTAGAAATAGTTCTATAGTGCATGTTAATAATGTAACAAAACTTTACGTATTGCACAAAATACAGACTTACAGAGCCATCGCAATTACATGTAAGGTGCAGCACAGACGATACACTTTTGTGCGATCGAGTCTGTGGCGCACAAAATGTCTGCATGGCATGCAAGTCCGTCCCGGATTTTACGCAGGCTCAACGCACACGACGCAGATCTTCGATCATTCTGTCAGCAGAACTGTAGGAACGTAGACAAAAAAATACGTAAACGTAACAGATGTCCAAACAGGAGCGGAATAAATATTACAGGACACTTCTTCCCACAATTTTCTTTTTAAATATCTATCATGATATTCTGCCTTAGAAGTATCGTAAATTGCTGGTCTGTTTTGTATTTCTTGTATCAACATCTATACCTCGATCTCTAGCGCCATGGTAATATACCTCGCGCGTTACGTCCCCCACTAACGAGTGCAGATTGCATACTAGAAGTGTGCGCCGTCTGCGTTAGCGCGCGTTGAAGCAAACGTTCTATTTTTTTCGCGCACTTGTCGTGCAGCGCGGCGCTGCGCGATTTGCCAGAATGACACGGATTTTTGTGCGCCGGACTTTTTGCGCGTCATAAGCGTTACTGCATATAATTGCTTAGGTTCTATTTTCACAGACTAAAAAGGTTAGTCTGTCGTCTGCGCTGCACCTAACTGAGCTTAAATATCTGGCATTTCATTCGCCTGCTTTACCATGACTAATAAAAGAACGGCTGATTATTTTCTCTCCAAAGATTTCTGTTAATTTAATATTCGTAATTCGGAAGAGATGATTCCCTTTTTTATTTATTCTGACATTGCGAACATTTTTCTTCCTATCATTATTATTTTTCTGTCATTACGAATAAGTTTTTATTTTTACCGAACCAAGTGTTGTTTATTAAAATTTCAATAGATATTAAATGTTTTTCTTTCTTTTTGGAAATCAAATTTTATTAAATTCTCAAATACATTGCAGTTTTGTATAATTTAAAAGCATTTTGTTAAAATTTTGTAAATGTGAGTACCATGCATCCGTTTGTTATGTTGTTTTGATGTACGTTGACTTGAAAAAGCGTGGCAGTTGAGAGTGTGTCATGCTCAATTATATGTCTCACTGATGGTGGCGCGTGTGTTGGATCATTCGGTTCCTTACAAAATTGTTGAGCTGGATCGTGCTGATCCGATCGTTAAGTTTGTGAACGGGCGTCATCGTCGGTTGAGACTGGTCATCTCCCAACTTCCAGGGCTTATTTTAATCTTATACATAGAATTGTTTATTTAATTTGTTACATTGTTATCATATATAGAAGCAACAAGAATAATCTTCCAAAGATTGTGTTATAATAATACCTAACTTGATTTAAAAGCGTTTCCTTATAGTATCTTGCCCGTTCTTCTCCATAGAGATCTACGTTTTGAATGGGCAACTAGCTTCAACTTTCCAACTGATCGACTTTTTGACAATTCAAAAGCGCCTGTAAATGGTTTAATTAAAATAAATGCTTGGAGTTTGAGTTTGAAAAAAATCGCGCCATTTTTCATAACTGTCTTTGTTCAACACAGCCATAGGAACTCACGGCTCACGGTACATAGAATCCGTTATTTTTCCTCCAAGAGATATATGCTTTCCTAGTACCTTCGTTCCGAGCACTGAAACCTTCGTTTCCAAGGACAACGAACGCATGGCGCCAGGTGAGCGCGAAGCTTACAATATTTTGATGATCTTAACGCCATCTATACTCGATTTATTAGTACTTTTTAAAGGATAAACAAATTTTCAAAATGAAATTTAACCATTATCGGATCCTGCGTATGTATACCTGTTTGTATTATTATTGACAAAATAGCATTTTCCAGTTTACTCCGTATTGCAGAGTTTGTAATTATATTAAAAAACCCCTCCATTTATTTTGGGTAAATCAGCCAAGTAAAAGTCAGGGCAAGGAATTACGTTATAGATGTTTTTTTTTTTAAATCAGTATTAAAACCGACATTGATGAAATTATATTTAATAGTGCTAAGTATGTCATTCGAACAAAAAGCTTTCAAACTTTTCATTTCGTGGTCACACTTGGAACGTTTTCTCTGCTCTTAAATTGTATGCTGCCCTAGTACTTTTTTACCCAAGCGCTGAAACTTTCAGCTCTTTTCTACGGGCAATAGGGGGTGGGGCATCGGGCTTAACGTAGACGTCAAATGAAAATAGTGTGTTGATAGATGTTGTTACTTTTTCCTGGCAATTAACTTTAACAATTGTCATATGTTTGATTGTTATTTTATAGATTTTAAACGGTCAAAATATCCACTGTCCCCCACTGCCACCTTGGCCTCACTGCACGTATAGCATGACCACAGTCTCTATTCTACCAATACAAAGTGACATTTCATTTCTTCATATCCTTACATCGCGCGCTAGAAATCTTTTATCCTGTCTTTCGTTTCCTCCGTTGATCATCCTATGCGTGAATACGGGGATTGAATTAAATAAATAGTATTTGTTAGTTTTACCGTTCCCCACTAACGAGAGTGGTGGGGACAGCGGGAAGGAAAATAAACGTATTCCCGTTGTCCCAACCATCGTGGCACCACAGCGATGGGAACGATGGGAATACGTGACACACGAGTATTTTTTTTTTCTGGGTGGGAAATCGTCAAATGTCTTCTCCCGCTCTGGGTGGAGCAGGACGGCGTGTCAGACTTTTACTGACTAAAATCCATCCGTGTTCCCTCAGTTGCCTGTGTGCCAGGGGCCGCGGTGTCTCTTTCGAACAACCCGCACCCCTGGCAGGCATCGGCCCTTGCGGGCCCCATCAGTTGGTGCTGACATCTCTTTCAGGCGCGCGTGGAACACAACACGCCGTCGACCCAGGCTTGGTCCTTACCGGACAGCGAGCTACCCATTACTCGCCGTCCGCCAGCCCGCGCCTACGGTGGCCGGAAATCAGCCTGGGATTCCCGACGCCTAGGGCGTCTCCTGCGAAGGCTAGGGCCATGAGGGTGCATGTACTGCCTCACGCACGTGCGCCGCCTCCCTCACACGAGTACTTTAGACCTGAATGTTGATACTTTTATTGGCCAAGGTATCCTCTATACCTGTATCAAGGTACCATTGCTACGAACCTTCGAGCTCCCCGGAGCTTCGCAATACGTCGTAACCATTCACTCTTTTGAATCAACTAGTATCAACCTTAAAATTAATATAGGTACTTAATAATTATGAGCAGTTTCTTTGCTAGTTGTACTAATAAATAATTCATATTCATAATTCATGACAATTTCTACGAAAGTTTACACACATATTTCCTTAATATTACAATTTTATTGTACGGCCCTGTTCACTTAGCGATCATCAGTAAGGTATTTTACTATGTAACTTTGGGATCACATGACGGTTATAAATTGCATTTAATTTTCACCGTATGAGCTGTGAAATTTTGATGAGTGATCTCAACTTTTTACCGTAAAATATCATCGCCGTGGGAACGGGACACATTAATTCGAAAGCGACGGTGTCACCTATCTAGCGGTAGCAAGGTGAATCACAATCTGCAGTTGGTTGTAAAGCCAAGTTGTAAAGACTGACTGGCAAGCTTGCGGGGAACAACACAAAGCTTAGTGTTGCCGCCGCCAAGCGCTAGATGTCGCTGTTATGTTGAATTGTTTTGAAGTTATACTTTGCTACAGGGTATAACAGAAACCTTATTGCTATCCTTCAGCACAGCTGGTATATAATCACTATACATAGTTTCAGCTCAAAATAAAATACCCAAAGATTTGATTCCAAATTTTCGGTTTCATGTTTCTTAAATTCAAATCATAAACGTCTCACCGGTCAATAACAGTTTCAATTTGTTCTGGTATCAATGAATTAAAAATTCTCATGACTTCCGAACATGTAGAGATAGGATTAAAAAAGCCTTCCAATATCGTTTGATATCGTCCAAAGAAGCCGTGCCCTTGATATGTGTATATCCTTTCCGTTACGCGTTGTATGCTCGTGGTGACTTGGTGGTAGGTAAATACGTTGTGAATAAAGTTGTTTTATTTAAAACGAATACTATATTTTCAATCTAAACCGTAAACTCAATCTCTATTTGAGAAGTATTGGCTTTTGTATTGACTAAGCAAATGCACCTATGATGCACCTTTTTTAAATGATCCTTTCTTACTCTTTGTATTTTTTCTGCATGTCCCAAATTTTATAAAACATTGTTTATATCTTTCAAATGAATAAAATAAAATTTTAAGTATAGCCAGAAAATACATAAAAGAATTTTAGTCTTGTAAAATTTCAGTTTTAAAACAATTTGATACATGAGGTGTGAAAATTATAATCTGGAGTAAAGCATTAACATTAAAATTACGTTGCGGGTTAAAAAGCTTAACAGACGAAAAATATATTCTGTTTTTCATTTTAGTGCATCCACAAAACGTAACTTCGGTGACGAATCATTTCAGTTCCTTCTACAATGGTTTGAAAAACCTTCGACCGTGACGTCACTATCACGTCATTTCGTAGCGCTAACCTAGTAACCCCGTAGCTACGCACAAATGAATAGACGTTTTACGAAATCGGCAATACCCTTCTCTTTCTTTCTTCATTCACAGAAAACGTAAACCAGCCGTTTGTAAGGAGGGTTTGTAGTAGAGGAGTACAGAATGATGAGATAGCAATATTATCAAGCCTTAAACTGCTGCTGTCCTAGTACGTTTGACCGGAGCGCTGAGTCATTTTCGTGCGTTCGAGGCCATTTTCAGTGGCATCTTAAAAAACGTTTTTATCAGGGTAGGGCGAGCAATTTTACTACACTTGCTGGCTTTTTTTAACGATGTTTTTAGCGAAAGCTCACATATGCCTGTGGCGGCCATCTACAATGCCCCATACGAACTTCAAAACAACAAATGTGAGAAACACAAAAATTGAAGTGGCGCCATCTACAATGCCATATGCGAAATACACAAGACTTGACGTCACACCATAGCTACATCGGGCAAGCAGAGTTTACCGCGCGATCTCCATATAATACAACATCCCGACATCAATCGTCGGGCAGTTGCCCACCTGACAAAACACCCACCCGTCTGGTCGGAAGATCCTCCCTTTTCAATAGAGTATGAGTGAACTTTACACCGTGTTCCCCATATCTCTATATGCCCATTACCTATTTATTACCTATACCATGCTTCTTTATGAACAAAATACTTTCCATACTTGCTTGATAACGAAAAGCCAGCTTGGTAAAAACTGGTAATTAAAAAGACGCCTAGCATTGCCAAAACATTGGGCTCAGGATATCGTTCCCAAATTGATGTAATTTATTGTAATGATTAGTTTTTAATAGCCTATATTTTATTTTATTTTTTACTCAGGTGTATCGTTTTACCAAAAATTGGGTTGTGGAATTCAGATATTCAGTTTCTCCATGTAAAATACTGGTGTTCAGCTGTATCCGGTTAGACTGGAAGCCAACCACAACATAGTTGGGAAATGCTAGGCAGATGATGAGTTTTTAATCCCATGTTAGTGAATTAATGTATTCTTATGATAATAAAGTTATCGCAAACCACACCTTACTTATGAATAGTATAATTGCAATGGCAACTATGAGTGAATATTAGACAGCTATATATTTACAACACATGTATTTTGATTCGGAAGGCACTCAACCAAAATATACGCTCCGCTCCACTCAGAGCGGGAGAAGTTATTTGATGATTTCCCTACCAAAAAAAAACAGAAAATATAGACAGACTAACTTATCGTGTACTAATGTAAAACAAGCAACCCAACGTAGCAGTCGCCGAGCTAGTTTTCTAATGTTACCGAAGATAAGAACTAAGTTTGCAAAAAATGTTAACTTTTGAGGGAGCACATATAATAAAATACTCTCATGTATAACAAAAATTACATGAATTCAAAACTTAATTAGCTTCATATTTAATGACAAATTTCACCTTATCTAAAAGCTGAATGCATTAGATGTGTGTATCATAAGTACCGTTCCGTGTGGTGCCGGACGTAAAAGAATAGCACCATCCCATTTCTTCCCATGGGTGTCGTAGAAGGCGACTAAGGGACTTACTAGAAAATGGGCAGCAGCGTTCTCTATGCATTTTGCCACCATACTGTGATCGCCAACCCGCCTGCCAAGCGTGGCGATTATGGATACCCCCCCCCCCTGTTTTTGAGGGAGGCCTATGTCCAGCAGTAGACGTCTATCGGATGAAATGATGATGAAATACAGGGTGGCAGGGGACATCGACGCACAAACTGTAACTATAGAATGAGCACATTATTATCTGCATAAAATGCAACTTTTTTATCTAGTTAGCGGCGGCATAACCATTATTTTAATCTTTACGGTAGTATTTCTGGCTGTTAAAAAAAGAGCAGTATGGGACAACTTACACCACGAAAGTTTTCGGCACGCTAGTTTTTGATATTCGACTTATTCGTGGTGCGTGATACAGTTGAGTTATTTATGTATATTTTCGGGAAAAATACTTCGAATAAAATAACAGGTTTTATTTTGCCATCGCTGAAATCGTTTATTTTATCATCTTATCAGCAATGGCATAGTATCTTCTAAGTTTATGAGGCTACTTTTTCAGCTCATGTCGCGGAAAAGTCGGATATAATACGGATAAGCTTCAGTTCTGTTTATTATCTTACAAGCTGTGATTCCCTAATACCTTAGAGGCAAACAGTTCAGTTCAAAGCAGGCCCATGCTCCATCCACCATGTGAAAATGTTTTTCAGTTTCTCCGCATTTGTGGCGGAAAGCTTTTTTGATACATTCATAGCTATAATGCTCTAGTACTTTTCAACAAAAAATGTCACCTCGGCAACGCGTATTGAAACTTTCAGTCGTACGGCGACTGTTTCAGGGGGCAGAATTGCACGTCATTCACAAACCTTTCGAAAAATTCTGAATGAATAAATGTTTCTTCAATAACTAAGAAGTTAAGAGTATAATGCTAAAGATAAAGATAAAACTGAAGTATGAAATAGTCAAAAGTAAATTCTAAGGGAGGTTCCTAAAAAAAAAAAAAACTATTGACTGTACATTTACATTTTAAAACTAAAGGTTTTAAAAGTACTTTAAGCAATCAAATACTTTCAAACTTAAGCTTAACAAATATTCTATGTCTATGGCGGCGAAAAATTTGTTTTAAAAATAAATAAATTAAAATTCTCCGGAGGTTTTTTTTTCCTAAAAACTTTGGAGTGCGATTTGAATCTTCAGTTTAAGAACCTTGTAGTTTATGTTGCCTTAGTACTTTTTCAGGCGAGACTCAGCAAAGCTTTCGCCTCATTGCTATGACAACGCGCTAACAACTTTTGATTGCTGCTGGGGCGGGCATCCGTCGTGGCATATTATGTTTGTACCAATGGTTTGTACTATGTTCAGAGAAATAATTGATATTATATAAACTTTTTAGTGACAATAGAGAGGTATCCAAGTAAGCCATTTAAGTTTACAAAAAAGGTTACGACATTTGACAACTATCTGTCAAAAGTTATTAAATAATTTTATGGGAAAGGCAAATATTATTAGAAATTAAACCGGCGCTGGCTGGAAGATTAAAAAAGACATGAACAAATAATACTTTGTTATTTTGCTGTTAATAAAAATACTGCTATTATCAAATTTAAAACTGTTATGTTGTAAATTGACCTATAACTACACTTTTCCTAAACAATTTTCATAAGCGAAATTGGAAATTTTTCAGCAAATTACACGTTATGTTACATTCGTTTCTTTCAGTTTCGCGCGTATTTAGAACTACACTATAACGGTAAAACTCTTCATACTTCGTGGTTTCCTAGTACGTTTTAGTCGAACACTGAAGTCAACGTGGCGTTGTCGGACAACGCCCGGCCTGTGGAAACTTGTAATCGTCATAAGAGGCAGCTACGAATTTCATTGCCACGTAGCCGTGTAGTCGCTACAGCTTGCTACGACCACCTACGACTTTCGTAGCACCATAACCTACTAAACATACTTGCCTTGGAGAGGCTCTATGTTCTAGCAGTAGACTGCAATAGACTGATACAATGGATTGATATGGGTTTCAAGGTATTGTTGACTTTTCTTGATGGTGTTAGTATTTTTTTTAGTAAAGATCATAAAAAGAAAAAAAAACATAGGTAGTTTAGCATTATCAGCATGTGATATTCGCGGGTCCAGTGCGAGTTAGTTGATGTCATATACATGTCTTCGAATTCATTGGTACTAGTACGTTTTCCACACGACGTTTTAACAGCAAAATAACAAAAAAACAAAATAACAGAGACCAAACGAGATTGTAATTTCGAATGCTACGGAGACAGAGTTAACTCTGCGGCAAGAGTTTAAACTCTTGCTTAAATAAAATCAATAAGTTAAGGCAAAATCGTTCAAGCTTTTAATATTGTTAAAGTTCTCTCATCATCATCACCATTTATCATTTCAGCCGAAAGACGTCCACTGCTAGACATAGCCCTGCCACAAGCTTCTCCACTTCAACCGGTCCTGTGCTTCTTGCATCCAGCGGATTCCTGCGGCCTTCACAAGGTCATCGGTCCACCTTGTGGGAAGCCTTCCAACTCTACGTCGAGTTTACTACTACGATTAGTTTATTTCACTTTAAAAACAAAAGTAAGGAAAAATGGAGGAAATCATATTGTTCTTTTATTTAATACGTTCATCTTAAAAGGGAGTTAGCGAACGGACTTTCGCTTTTAGAAAAGTTTGTTGTTGTTAGTCCACGTGTTTTCTACAAGGGGACAAATAGTATACAACCAAAACAAACACCCGCTGGTACCGACTTGTTTTGTCTCAGTCTTATTAATGTTTTCTTTCCCTCTCAACGCTCCGCCCACTAAGCAACTTTGCCTCTTTCCCTCAACGTTTCCCTTCAATGCTCTCTTAAACTTATGTGTGCCTGGTACAAAGTAGACATTTTCCGCTCTAATCGGGATTTCCAGAAATCTATTAGCCAGGCGCGAATTAGTTTTTCGCGTTTTCCGCTTATATCCTTCCCCTTATCCCTGTCCCCCCGTCCCTAACCCGGAAGCTTTATATGTGAGTTTCCATTGCTAAAGATTTTTCCCGTCTCTTTATAGTTATGCTGCCCTAGTATTTTCAACCGGAGCGCTGAAGGTTTCCCACACGTGTCGTTGCTATGGGCATGGTCAAAACATCCCCGAGACGCCCCCCGCTTTTCTCTCACGCGACGAATTTACTACGTCTTTTTCTTTTAGTTATGCTTTCCTAGTACTTGTGATCGGACTGCTCCCCTACGCGTCGCTTACGGTGGTTGCCACCGTCGCTACCGGCTTATATTGATTGCTAAGAATATTTTGCAAAAACCTGGACAGTTAACAAAGGATGTTTGTAATTAAATAATATATTTCTTGTTTATTTGTTACAAGTATTATATAAAAAAACACACTTACCTATTATTTTACCGAAATATTAGTTAATTATGTAAAGTGTTAAGCAATTATGGTAACAGAACTAAGTTTATGGTAAGTTTTTTGCAATTAAAGTACAATTGACCTAGTGAGAAAACTTATGATTTATGCAAGAGCCAGTTTGTTTCTACTCAAAAAAGTGAACCTGGTAACATAATCATATGTTATTTATTACAAAGGTTATCAGTATTAGAATAATCATATATAATAATCATAATAATCATATATATATTATTAACAAAGCTTTGGAAAACAACCATCAAAACAAAGAATTCAACAACGCGGAATTACATTAATTAATTTACACTATCTTCATGTGTTTTCTTCAGTGCTTAGGAATTCACTGCCTCTTTACAGCTGTGCAGTCCTGGTACGAAAATATTGCATCCTCCCCCAACACGAGAAGCGGACATCTCGTGAAGTTTTATTTGGGGTCTTTAAGTAAAACATTTATCGTACGACAGATGGCGTCAGATGGAGTATACCCAAGCAGTGCAGATAGATAGATTAGATAGACTGACAGATTAGAGATTCCAAATGAAAATAGTGCGAATTTTGGAAGAAACATTTTCTCCTACTCCTTATAGACTCATGTTAGCCTAGTAATTGAATATTGGAGTCCCAAAGCACCGCGCCTTTGCTTCAGATACGCTATGATACCATTTCTATGGCAACGAAACTTTATATAGTGATATCGTTGCAGCTTTTGCTACCCTAGTATATAGTGCCGGAATGCTGACGACTCTGGCAACGATAACGCCATCACTGACGTCACGGGCCCACCTAGTGCAGCCGGCTCACATTGAAGATTGAAGTAAGGGTGGGTGCGTAGGTGGTGGTGCCTATAATGTACGTGATCACCGTGTTGCTCTCTCATTCACACGACTGTTTAAACACATCAGTTTGTTCTTTGCTCTTCGTACTTACTTGTGTGAACTTAAAGGTTGTGTGCAGCTTTTATTTGAGTTTCCACGGCTAGAGAATTTCCCAAGTCACTCAATTTTATGCCGTCCTAGTACTTTTCGTAGAAGTTCTGAAACCTTTGGTTTCTATCGTCACATGTTGTAACGTCATTTTGCCGTGGCATAGTTTTCATTCAATAAACTTGGTTGAGTTTGACCTAGTTTCGGTAGCCACTATTCTACGTTTTTAAGAATCGCGTACATAATAAATATTTCTTCAATCAATGGAAATATTGATCCTAGTTACTTACTTGATTGTATTCTTACATTGCGGAAATTGGCAACCACCCGTCTCAGCTGTTGCTTAGCCCTAAGATAAAAAATAACATTCATACTTATTAGTTCTTCTATGTACGTTGTGGGATTTTAAATCAGTTAATGACTCAAATCTTTAAAATGGGTGTCAAATATTTGACATACTAATTTGAGCCTCTATGAAAAACCTACTTCCCGGAGGTTTAGTATTGGGTTTGTTTTAAAATTCACTTAAAATTTTAGCACGTTTCCTTCGTCAATTTCCTCGTCCTGGACGCCCCTGCTATACCCGTCATCCCCCAGAATTGTATGCTACCCTAGTACTTGAATGCTGATCGTGCCCCAACTCGCCATTGAAAATAGAAGTTCTTCTCATAACTAGGGCTCAAAGGGAAAGGAGACTTTAGCACTATTAATCGACATTGCTTTAACCTTTTCTTACCACTATCATCCAGCCAAATCCATCATTCTCCAGTACTGGAGATGAGGAAGCCTATCATCTTACCACGCCCATTTCATTGAATTTTATTTATCTCAGAAATATTAGAATTATTATAACTCCCCCCTAACCCTTTTCCGGCCTTTTTAGACGTCCCCTAGACAGCAACGAGTATGCACCCTTTTGTTTATGTTACCCCAATACTCTCGTTTAAAATCTGTAAGCGTCCATTAGGCGTAACGTCACTCTGGTGACGTCACGTCACTCTGGTGACGTCACGTAGAAACTGAAAGCCAAATGCTTCATTCGCGCCCTTACTACACGCAAAAGAAAATGTTTGTTTATTTTGAAAAGTTAACAAAAGTGTTATAAAAATATCCTATAAAATCAATGATTTTTTTTTATAATTCCATATTAGCATAATCAGCTGGTGGGACGCCAAACGTGGGCCTTCTCTCGGTGAGAGGCTATAATCAATGTGGACAATGCGGGCTGGTGGATGACACGTGTCTTTTAATTTTTGGTACTAGGATATGCCGGTTTCCTCACGATGTTTTTCTTCACCGTTTTGTGACCAGTGGTGATGAAATATTTTGCGCAAAGTAAAGCCAGTCTGAGTTTGAACCTGTGATCTACAACTCGTAAATCGCTGCCGTTACCGCTGAGCCACCACTGTTTTCAATTCCGTATTACATTACTGTTAATGGGTAGGCTAAAAATTAAAAAATTAAGACAGAGAATGATAATATCTGTATTTTTTTCTTAAGATATGCATAAAAAATCAAAAAGTGCAGAGAAAATGATAATATGTTTATTTAGCTCTTCTGATATGTAAAAGCGAAAATTCTAAATAAAAGAGAAGCTTCATTGCAGCAAAAGAGTAGGTTGATTATATAGATATTTTCAGCGAATTTAATTTACCTTACTTTTGTATAAGCGTAGTAATACATACAACTTTCACAGTAAACTGATGCGGTTTGACTGACTTTATTTAGTGTATAATTTTTTTTATTTTTTTTTATAAAAACGTTGCCCCACACTAGGAATTTCTCCTGTATTGCGTTGCGTTTACAAACATTTAAGCTCACATACACAAACAGCCAGACTCCAACAAGAGAACAACTACTTGTAGGTCATACAAATATTTGTTCCGTGCGGGAATCGAACCCGCGACACGCAGCGCAGCAGTCAATCGCTTAACCACTGCGGAAACCGTGCCGTCATATTTAATTTAATAATTTAATTATAATATTATAATAATTTAATTTAATTAAAGATATTTGCCATAAACTTATTGTATAAAATAGGCGCGGCGGTAACACATTTGTCTTAATCAATTCGAATGCTGAAACTCAATGTAAAATCCTGAATTTAATGACATAGTTTTGCAACATCCCGTCGAGTCAGCTGATACTTTTGTGATAATTATGTCAAAACCTAGTCGAGCACAGTGGCTAACGTCTGGACAGTTAAACATTGGCAGACAGGTAGACCATGACCTACATGGGTTGGGTTATAAAATCGTTTTCATCCCGGTAGTACGTATGTTCCCATAGGATAATTCCCGAAATCCAAGGCCGAGTCCTTAAGAATAAAAAAATCCGCAAGTTTATTTCTTCATTCAACTTGAAGTTTGACAACTTCGGGAATAAAGCTTATGTTTTGCCCACTCACTTCATCATCCCTTTCACTCACTCTTTATAGAGACATTCACACACACAGGTGAAGTTATGCAGTGTATCTCCTTTCACCCTCTAACAACCCAGCTTCTATTTAACAGAGTGAAATAGAAACAATGTGGGGCGTGTCCATTTTCCACCCCTTACCCACGTGGTTTTCCTCGGCAACGAGAATCATAAACATGGCCCTTCTAACGTATGCTCCCCTAGTACATTTATCCGGAATCTTAAAGAATTCCGCAACTATGACGTCACTAGACTGACGTCACTTGGTAACTGAACCACATGAGTAACTGAACTATAAATAAACGGGTGCCTATTCAAACTTTTCCGAAATAAATGAAAAACTGTCATTTAAAATTTTGTTGGAATTATTTTTGCCATGGTAAAATAAGACAGATAAGATAAAAAATAGTATAGTACTTAATTTTCTCTCTGAGAAACTTAATAGCTTATTTCCAGCTTCTCCAGTTTATACTACCCTAGTATTTACACCGCAGCGCTTGTGTTGCGGGCTCGTTGCCGCGTTGCATGCAACACGAGGCGCTTTTATTGAAAAACGGCTACGTGTAGACTCGTGGTGGTACCGCTTTCTACAAAATGTATACAAGCAGATACAGTCAGTACCCAGAGACTCCTTAATTACCGTCGCTTTAGTACATTTGACCAGAGTACTGAATTGTTCGGCGGCCACTGTTGAAGGACTCGATGGTTTTTTTAAATTAATTTAAGTCACATTCGTTTTCTCCTTATATCTAGCTGCATCCGGTAAGACTAGAAGCTGCCCACTATATAGCAAGGAAAAGGCTAGGCATGATATAGTTTTCTTAATAATTATTTTATTTATGTGTAAGAACTTACTATTTTACATTTGGCAATTCAAATTGTTGGAATTACATGAATCATTCGATAGACCTAATTTGATATCAGTCCTTGTAAACAAATAGAATAAGTGTCAGCAATTACTTGTGTCAACTGGCCCCTTCTCCCTTCCATGACGATGTGTAACGCCTGTGTGTTTTCTGTAATACAATAATAGTAGATTGTCTCATATGGGAGCAAAATAATATTTCGGCGAGGGCACTTTTTTGAATCCAGAGCGAAGTGAGGGATTCTTTAGTAGAATTCTGAACGTAGCGAGGGATTCAAAGTATGTCGCCCGAGCTAATAATATATTTTGCGCCCGAGTGATATACTCTAGTTTCATCACCCGCTATGAGAAAATAAAAGGCGCCTCATATTTTATTGTAATATTATTATTTAATAAAACATTGAGTAACAACTAAATTGAAATTAAATAGTGTCTAATAATAAAACAACTAACTAACTTACTAGAATCCGTAGCCTGGCTGCGTGTCGGTGACCTCTTTGGGGAAACCGAAGGTTTTGTCTTTGCAATTATTATGGACGAAGTTATGATGACGAACAACTACCGGAGATTTATTGTGAAAGACGGCACGGTTGTCATCTGTCGGGCATGCCACCGTCCGGGTGAATCAATCAGACACATTATCTCCGGGTGTTCTCGTCTAGCTAACGAGGAGTACTTGCATAGACACAACTTTGTAGCCAGGATTATACACCAGCAACTTGCTCTGAAATACAGCCTTGTGGAATCAGAAGTGCCGTACTACAGGTATGTGCCCCACCCAGTTCTCGAAAATGGACATGTCACACTGTGCTGGGATCGATCCATCATCACTGACAGGACTATTGTTGCCAATAAGCCTGATATAGTGGTGGTGGATTGACTAGAGCGGCGTGCAATGATCGTTGATGTAACGGTCCCGCATGACGAGAACCTCGTGAAAGCCGAGAAAGATAAACAAATCAAGTATCTTGACTTGGCTTGCGAGGTTGTCGACATGTGGGATGTGGACTCAGCGATCATTGTACCGATAGTCGTTACAGCCAATGGCTTGATAGCCAAGAGCCTCGACCAACATCTGACGAGGCTCTCGTTGGGCAGCTGGGTCAAGGGCTCGATCCAGAAAGCGGTACTCCTGGACACGGCTCGCATTGTTAGGAGGTTCCTCTCTCTGGAGCCCTGACCGCCGGTAGCTTAGACCCTGTTCCCGATACCGGTGGGCTACTATTTTTTATATTTTTAAATGTTTTTATATATTTTATATTCTAAAATTTAAAAATGTAAGTTATATGTTGATATGTTGAAATAAAGGAAACAACTAAAAACTTATATTTACTTTTTTGACATTTTCGCAATTATGAAAATTTATTGTTACAGTTTTATTAGGAATAGAGATTGTTGTAGACTTTATATTCTGCGTGTTTGAAATAATGTCCGAATCTGGCTCATTTTGAGGAAGATGTGACGGTGAATCTCATTGTTTGGATGTAGATGGGCGCGGCGACACTGGCATGGATAGATTAACTGAAGGTTGCAATTTAATTTTTTCCACGATGCGTTCACATGTTTTCGCCTTGTTCTCAATGGAATCTTCTATATACCCCTCTGCTACAGCCCTCGACTTCCATCCTCCATGTCGCTTGAGAACAGTTAAGTCCGCTCCAGAATCTGCCAAAAGGGTAGCAGAAGTACGACGAAAACAATGTCCTGTATACAGTTTCATATCTGGTAACTTCAAATAAGTAGCGATTTCTTTTGGCATGTTAGAAATTTTATTTTTTCCCATAACTTGTTTGAAGCACTTGCCATTTTGATAACGGATGAAAAACCGATTGGTCTTCATGTCAGCTGATTACGAAGGATCGGTCAATTTTTGTTTTTGTTGACAGACACATTACGAGAGACGCTTCACTAACAGTAAATCATCCGAGTGATTTTCGACATCATCAACAGTTATTTTTAAAAGTTCATTGCCACGACAAGCTCCTTGTACTCCGAAAATTAAAGCCACCTGTAAGAAAACCGAATGTGAATAAGACAAGTATCTATCGAAGTACAGGTTACATTATAATGCGCATTTTGAAACACTATGGTTATACTTTACTAATCCATCATATACATAGTTACTTACTTTTACGGCAAGAAAGACTTTGTCGGGTGCCTCATTAAGGAAAGTCTCCACGTTTTTGACTGAGAACACTTTGGATTTTGTAGGTTTAAATCCATCAGACATCCTCTTCAGATACGCTATTAATTTCGAATATGTGTCCAGTTTTACGTCGTTATTAGGACTGACTGTTAATTTTACCATTGAGTAGGAGTACTCCAAAGAGTGGAAAGTTGTTTAATTTTGGCTAAGTACTGGAAGTAGGCCAACAACACAGATTCTGAAAAATTCTTGGCACCTCTTGCATTTCTCCATTCAATAAAATTGCCATTGGCTTTCATATATTTCTCCCGCGATTTAGCAAGTAATAGATTATCCATCACATTTCTTGCGTCAATTCTAATACTTTCACTGTCACTTGACGAATTCATTTTTCAAAACAAAACCATGAATTTGTAACAATCAGTGAAAATTTACGAAAACGTGGGCTGTAGTTCGCGCGTTTTTAATTTGATGTGCGGCAAACATAATTGCGGCGCACTTATAAAAAAGAGGATAAAAACTCATTACTGCCCGCTAAAAGTTTCTATAGAAAACACCACTTTTGGGTGCACTTAAAGGCGAACCAAGTCGTCCTTTTCGAATAGATGGAATGAAAAATCTATTTAAATAGTGGCAGTTACTTTGATTTATTCCCCTATTTCTAACACTAATAAACACAAAAATAAAAGAACACTAAAGTACTACAAAAATTTAATTTAATGAAATTACAATTATACATTTTGCAAAGCAGCAATAAACTAACAAATTAAGATTCAGCTCGAAGGACCATGAACATAAATTGAAAAGCTGTGTGTTTATTTAGTTTCTTGTCTTTTTCAGTTCGAACTCAAAAGCGGCCCGTGATTTTATTGTATTCGTTCATTCCATCGTAGGTCATGGTTACTAAAGAGAGACGGACAGAGCGCAATATTAACGTCACCCTGCTTACTCTGTCACACACTTAGCCCATTCAATCACTCCATCCTTCTCAATTGATGGTGTATCTGTGTGTGTTTTGGTGGCGTATGATGAGGTCCGTACTACCAGTACTATTGAGTGGCTTTTCATGGTGAGGAAAGTATTTACTGCTTTATTTTTATGGTAGCCTGGTACATTTGAACGCAGAGTAACTTGGTCACTATTCGTCGCTACGGAACGCGTAGCAACGGTCTACGACTTTCGTGGCCAAGACGACGATAGCTCAAGATAAGCAGGAGAAAATGTGGTAGAAGTGCGGAGGATTTGTAAATGCCATATTTTAATAGTTATTTCTTGATAAGTTCGGATATTGTATTGTTATTATGTACATTTTATTTAACTTGCAATGTTTTGCATAATATGCTATTAAGTTAGTATTAAGAGGGGCTTGTGGCTAAGTAATATTAGCCGCATGGATCGATCGATCAGGATAAGCTACGCTTGCTGCGGTTAGTCCGTGGATGGGTGACCATCTTAATATACCAAGACCTCTCCGTGCCTCGGAAAGCACGTTAAGCCGTTGGTCCCGGCTGTCATTTGTAGATCTTTGGCAGTTCGTTACGGATCGTCAGATGCCCGAAAGTCTGACAACCAGTCTATTCAAGGGGTATCGTTAATACGATAACTATGTTGAGGAGGTCAGATAGGCAGTCGCTCCATTTAAAATACTGGTATTCAGCTGCATCCGGTTAGACTGGAAGCCGACCCTGACATAGTTGGGAAAAGGCTAGGCAGATAATGATGCTATTAAGTAGTATAAGTCTTTTTTTATTTTCTCTACATCATTTTTCCAGTCAGTTTTCTGATATTATGAGGCATTCCAATTTATTTACTAAGAAAATGTATTTTCTTGTTGTCTTTTTCATTCATTAACATTCTTCTAAGATCGCTCGCGAACTTGGAAAGGTGACATCGTTTTTTATATTACAATTAATTAAGTAATTGACAACCACATATACTTATTAAATAAATGAACTTCGTATCTATAAACACAGTGGAAACACACTACATTAGTTTCCACTGTAGATTGTTTACCTTCATGAGTAGCCAATGCATTCATAGTCAGCACCTGCTTACTATGAATGCAATGTGTGAATTTGCTGAAGAACTACTTCCATTAAGTTTATAATGTCCTAGTACGTTCAAAAGTAATATGGCAGGTGAGCGCTGTAACTGTATCAATCAATCAATCAATCACATAGGCGCGGGTGGGGGCTACGAGAAAAGTTCTCGAATTTGGTAACACCGCCGCCGATCTACGAATAATTAATTATTCTTTACCACCTTAATAATTTTACAGCCACTGATAAATTATAGCTTGTTACCAAAACATCTGGGTACTGTGGAGGCTCAGACGAGCCTCCAGGTACCGGCTGTGTAGAGAATATAAATTAAAACATTTAGGGGGCGCTTAAACTGTGGGACTCCACTATTTCACGAGTTTAGAAGAAAATCAGATGCTTACAAAGACGCGCCTGTCAATAGGAAGAAAGCTCACGGAACAAAACCTTTCTAAAATTATTTGACGTTCATATTTTAGAATATCCTAAATGCTCAAACATAGACACAGTCATCATCGTCTAATCATCGGCTACCAGTACGTGTGTGAGATTTTTCACTGAATAAATAGCCTCTACAGTATGCTGTGGCCACAGCTGAGCCATTTTTTTTACTATAAAAGGCTTTTTTTCACTTTTTAGTGGTTCACATGTGCTTACCCCTTCACAGCGTACCGGCGTGATGTTATGTTATTAACTGGTGTAAACAATTGACAGACATGAGATTTCAGCAATCCCTGTCCATTTGCTATCATTTATTGAGGAGTTCCGTTGCCTATCTCCGAAGTTCTTCATCAGATCTTCACCAAATTGAAATGGAACCACTCCGAGAAAGTACTTTTCCAAAAACTACACAAATTGCTTCAAGTGTGCCTATAAAATTTGAAGAGTTCTCTCTATTTCTCCAGGATCCCATCATCAAATCCTGACTTGATGATTATGGGACCACCTGGGAAGTATACCCTTTCGAACAAAAAAAAAATATCCATATCGGTCCAGCCATCTTCGGGTAATCGGGGAACATACATAAAAAAAGGTTCCGACGAATTGAGTTCCTCCTCCTTTTGGAAGTCGGTTAAAATTAAAGAATATTCACTTTTCCAGTTATTTGCAGTTATTCTAATGATTCTGATTTATTAAACGTTTAAATCTGGAAAATAAAGTCTCGCCACGAGCGATGAAAACCTGTACTGAACTTTTCAATGCGATGCGTCGAGACGTGGCATATGCTCGTAATGTATGATACCCTAGTCCTTTTCCACCGGAGTGCTGAGGCCATTTTGGCGTTTACGTCATTGCATTTTTAATATTCGTTACGTCACTTTATTGAATTTTGTCAGGGTCGGGGCTATGAGATCAATTGCTACGGGTTATGTATTCGTAGCCATTGTTATGCCTAGCCATTATAATTTTTAATCCAAGCTTTCATTTAACGTATAATGTTTTTATCTGTTAGAGCTGATTTTTCAATAGTCAGATAACTTTTATCTGAAGAATGATTATGTCAATTTGACATTATTTTCTATACAAAAGCATTAAAACCGCAATATTTATTGCTCAGATTTAACTGACCACTGAAAAATCGGCCCTTAGTGTAGTTATGTTACTTTGTTTAGGGAATTTTTGCAAGATGAATTAAAACCATTTCTTGTCCTACAGAGCTGACATGTTGATTCTGTTTCAAAGACAATGCATTTCTATGATACATGACCTGATACTACAACCTAGATTGACTCCAGGTGAACGAACTCCTTTACAGTCAACAGCTCTGATACAAAATGCTATCTAGGATATTTATTACACTATGATCTGTCCAAGATTGGCTCCACACGGGAGATCTCTTCAGCGGTCAATAGCACAGGCATGAAATATTGTACTTATTGTATTGTAAGTCACGCTCAATAAATTATTATATCTCGTTCTATAGTATGGCATGAATTGGATAGAGCAACACGATTGCCTTTCCACCATGTCTTGTATAAGGATAACAATCCTGTTTTGGTTACGGAGGTTGTCACAAAACTGCGGCCGTCATATAGCGGCGGCTGTCATATTGCGGCGGCCGCCATATTGCGGCGGCCGTCATGTTACGGAGGCCGTCATGTTACGGAGGCCGTAGATCAAGATCTACCTCACAGCAACCTGAAATACTTGTTAGTAAACATACCAATAGTAACATTAACATCTTAAAGTGTGCTCTCTTAGTAAACATGACTGGAGCGCTGAAGTCTTCCTTCCCCTCGTTTCACGGTCACTACGAATATTGCGTAAGGGTGTGTACAGACCTGGCGAATGCGCCGCTCGCGTGCTGCGCACGTGTATTTATTATTCGCGCGCCGTCCGTGCGCCATTCGCGCGCAAGCTATGCACTGCGCGTGCACGGCGCAATAGCAGCGCGCGTGCAAAAATATTAAAACTAAAAAAAAACATAGCATAATGTCCACTAATTTGTTGGCTTTTCAATTCTAATACTATACTCTGTTTTCTGTAAAATGCAATCTGCCACCAACGTCGCTTTCTTTTCTTCTTCTTTCTTTCCAAACACTTCACTAATAAAATAGCTGATACTGCAGTAATGATGGTGGAAATCGTGTTACCGTCCGCCATCGTCAAAAGCAAGTAACAAAGTGAGGGTTGAAAATAGCAGCGAACTGGCGTGCATGCACGCAAAATTCACGCGCGCGGTACGCATGCAGCTCCCGTGCACCATGCGAGCGTTGTGTAAGTTGCACGCGAGAGGTGCAACAAACAGTTGCAGTAGTAGCACGCGTGCAGCACGCGTGCAACACGCTCGTAGCTCGCGGGCGGCACGCGAGCGGCGCATTCGCCAGATCTGTACACACCCTTACACTGTATAGTAGTTACGTATTTAAAATCTTTTTAAGGCGGGGTGATCCGGAAAAACGTCGTTTTGTATTGTGTTTTATAAGTAGATAATCCGGATAAAAAATAAAAAAATGCTACATAGTTCATACCTTGATCTAGACATTCCGGTCGTGCGATACACGATTACTTGCATTTTATTGCATCCACTTATATCGCAAAGACAAGTCTAAATGATGATCGGATTCTTATTTCATTTGAGTTATGTAAATAAGGCTTTGAACAATAAAACTTATATCATAATAAAGGTCGTAAAAAATATGATGAAATCCGGCCGTCATAATATGGACTATGAAAATACATTTATAACAAATCTAAAATCCAGTGTTTTTATCTTCACATGCACGCGCCCCGTGTCGCTTAGTCACGAGCGGAACGTGTTGGACGTCGGACGTGTGCCAATTTTTTGAACCCGCCACCCCCGCCATGATCTGTTACCGGCAGAGCTTAAAATTGTTTGTAAATAATCATACGTAATAATAAGCTAAATACAGGTATATTTATGTATAGCAAGCTTCATTTCGTAGGCAATTAAAGTAGTTAATATTTTGTCAAACAAAATGGGAAACTACAGAAAGTAAAAACTTTCGATCCAGCGCTGGCTCTTCGAAGGCTAGTAAACAAAAAAGAATAAGGATGATTTGACAATATGATTATTTACGTACATTCATTACATTTTACGCGTAATAGATTACTATATTTATTTATTATAGATAACCTACTATTAGCGGTTTGCAAATCTATGTATCTACGCGTAATAGATTTGCAAACCGCAAATAGGCGTGTAGAACAGAATTGGAACCCTATGTCCGTGTAAATAAAGACGCCACGTGCGCAAAAGCTAGAATGGTTCATTTTTCTCGCAGAATAGATTTACCAACATGTCATACAGCATAAAGCCGCCACGCGCGCAAATTGTTTAATAGTTTATTTACTGTTTTCAATTATCAAAGAGGTGCGTTGAAAAACAAAAAAAAATGATGATTGCCTGGATATGCATTGTATATGACCCTATGACCTTGAGCTGGTCCAGCGTAATACGGATATTATGCTGCTTCTTCTTTTGCTTCTTTGTATTTTACTTTCGGAGTGGAGCAGTGCAGGATAGATAGATACTTACTTAGGTACTTATTTTTGTATTTCTTAACGTGTGCTTTGTTTTATTGTTTACTAGCTTTTGTCAGCGGCTTCGCCCGCGTGGAGGTCGGTGTATTATACATATAAACCTTCCTCTTGAATCACTCTATCTATTAAACCCGCATCAAAATCCGTTGCTTAGTTTTAAAGATTACAGAGAACTTCAGAGGGCTTCTTTTAACGTGTGCTTATATATATATATATATATCTGCAGTCGGATGCCAACAAGGTGATCCTCTCGGGCCAGTCATTTTCAGTTTGGCTATCCATCCCATAATAAAAAAACTAAATTCAAAATTTAATGTGTGGTACTTAGATGATGGAACGCTAGGAGGTGACGTAGATACCGTTCTAAAAGATTTTCAATTTTTAAAGCAGCAGTTCCAATCCATCGGCCTTGACCTCAACTACTCAAAATGCGAAATTTACCTTAGTGACAATACCGACAGAGAACCGACTATACACAAATTTAATTCAATCGCCCCAGATATCAAAGTTTTGGAAAAAAGTTCACTGCACCTCCTAGGTTCCCCAATTCTAGAAGACAGTTTTTCACTTTTCATTGACGACAAAATTAAACATTTCAATGATATTTCGGATAGACTTTCTAAAATTAATTTACATTCGGCTTTCATCCTTATCAGATACTGCTGTTTTGGCCCAAATTTCATGTATTTTCTCCGGTCTTCCCCTTTATGGAAGCAACCACAACTTTTAGACAAAATCGATCAAATTATTCAAAGCACTTTAACATCCATTTTAAATGTGGCATTGGACGACCGCTCGTGGCTGCAAGCCACTCTACCCATCCGTTTTGGTGGACTCGGCGTCCGCAAAATTTCTAGTGTAAGCTTACCGGCGTTCCTGTCCTCGGTCCACAGCACCGAAAAGTTAACCACAAAAATCTTAGCCCCATCTCAGGTTGACTCTGAAGTGCCGTGTTTGACCGATGCACTGAACGCCTGGAAGGTGGCTTGTCCGAATACGGTTCAGCCCGTGAACCCATCTTCCCAGAGACAGTGGGATGAGCCGCTCTGCAGGTTGGTACGGAATAATCTCATTAATACGTCCACCAATACTGCCGAGCGCGCCCGCCTACTGGCTGTGGGAGAATGGGAGTCGGGCCTATGGCTTCAGGCGCTACCGTCACCTAACATAGGTACTATGCTGGGTGACTCTACCTTCCGGCTCGCTACAGGTCTGCGTTTGGGTGCTCCTTGCGTGGCTCCACATCGCTGTCAGTGCGGTGAAGCAGCCTCGGACACCACGGCCTTGCTTGCAGCAAGAGCGCTGGTCGGCTGGCACGGCACGCCAGCATTAATGACATCATCCGTCGGGCTCTTGTCACCACCGGGTGCCAGCTGTCTTAGAACCCAATGGCTTGGCACGCGACGATGGGAAGAGGCCAGACGGAATGACCATAATGCCTTGGAAGTTGGGTAGGCCTTTGGTGTGGGATGCAACCTGTGTCGACACCCTCGCGCCATCCCATCTTCTGAGTACGGCGGGCTGTGCTGGTGCGGCTGCTGCAGGTGCAGAAAACCTCAAACGGCGCAAATATAACAACCTTATTGGAAGCTATATGTTTGAGCCGTTTGGGGTTGAAACACTAGGGCCGTGGGGTCCGAGTGCTCATCGAGTATTTCGGGACATCGCCAAGCGGTTGGTCGACTCTTCACGTGACCAAAGGGCTGGCCTATTCTTAGGTCAAAGAATCAGCATTGCCATCCAACGTGGTAACGCTGCCAGCCTTTTGGGCACTTTTCCCACTGACAGCGATGCGGACGAATTCTTTGATGCCCAGTGAGCTCTTTCGTTTTTTTACTTTATATACTTTTTCATAATGTCTAATTATTTAATTTAACTGTAATTTGTATAATAGCTTTCTAATAAATAACGTGTGCTTTGTTTTATTGTTTAAGTTTGCAGGGCTTCTTCTGCGTTGTTATTGTGTGCGGCAGCCGTCATATTGCTGCAGCCGTCATTAATATGACGTAATCGGAGGATGTGACAAAACTGCGGCCGTCATATTGCGTCGGCCGCCATATTGCGGCGGCCGTCATACTGCGGCGGCCGTCATATTGCGGCGGCCGTCATATTGCGGCGGCCGTCATATTGCGGCGGCCGTCATATTGCGGGGGCCGTCATATTGCGTCGGCCGCTATATTGCGGCGGCCGTCATATTGCGGCGGCCGTCATATTGCGGCGGCCGTCATAATGCGGGGGCCGTCATATTGCGTCGGCCGCCATATTGCGGCGGCCGTCATTTTGCGATATTGCGGCGGCCGTCATATTGCGGCGGCCGTCATATTGCGGCGGCCGTCATATTGTGGTGCCTGTCATATTGCGGAGGCCGTCAAGTTACGGAGGCCGTCATGTTACTTAGGCCGTCACAAATCCATGATCCATGATCCAAGATGGATTTGTGTCGTCGCTTACGACGACGATTTTTTTTTTTTGATCCACTGATCAAAAACCATGACAGGTCAGGACAGTGAGAAAGAAAAATTATAAATATAAGTCCACGTTCACACGGACGTAATTTCGCGCTCTGGATTTTCAACTCTCGGTAGTAAGCCGAAGGTTGAGGTCTGACATAGTGCAACTCAGCGCGTTGAAAATCTAACAGTGTGGTTTACTGTTAGATTTTCATCTCTCGGTACGTACCGTAGTCGGTACATAGTTTTGTTTGTAGGTACATAAATAAGAAAATAAATAAAAACGTGCAACTTAAAAACTACGACGGTCACCCTAATTGGATTATTACTTCCAGTCTGTATGTAACTTGAACATAACTGGCGAATTGTGGGTGTACTAATACACCACTGCTCTAATACCCTCTGAAAGAATACAGGCGTTATGTTATGAAGAAATCTCATTTCCGCAACTTATTATATCTTAAAAAAATACTTACTAGAATAGTAAAACAAACTTTTACTAATCGTAATCAGTTCAAGTTGATCCACTTTATTGCTCTATTCGGTGACATAGTTAATATTGCTGCCGGCCGCCAGCCACGCCTGGCGCGCGCGTCGCTTGCGCATCGTAACTAGTTACGTCTCGCTACTCGTTTCGGGGGCTGAGGTAAGCGTTAAATGCCTACCGCACTCGGCTCACCTCGCCTTAAGATGTTTGTATAAAAAAGAGACATATAAAAGAAAAGGCTTGTGAGTTAAACTGAACTAGATGAAATTCCCTCCCCCTACCCTATACAAGAAACGTGTTATATGAGGTTATGGAACTGTAAGCTAAACATTATTCATGATCCCTCAACAGTTTCAGCCTATCTTGGTGTCCCTCTTACTTTAAAAGTGTTGACGTAATTCATGCCTGTGTGCACTCGGTGTGCTTATACCACAGATTACACTGAAGATAACCTTTTGCTAGCATGCTCTCCCAGTACGAATGACCGGAGCGCTGAAGCCTTTCGGCCAGTTTGACTGTCGCTACGGAGAACGCGTACGTAGGCGCCACGTGGCAACGGACTCAGTTTCATTTACTTTGAAACTAATATTTATGTTTGCGGTTGAAAAAAGCTATATGCTTTTACATACCTACATTCATCTTCACATTTTCATTTATTTTACAGAAATAATAGAAAACAGCCATAAATTAAAACACGTTGCTTTTCCTTAATAGACTGTCATTTATTTTCTTAAGAGTGTTACACATAGTACAACATAGATGTAAATTTTGTTTAAACAGCGTTAACAAGCGAAAAATTAAATAATTTTCACGCACAGTGAATGGTTCCATAGTTCGTATTTAGAATTTACGCATGAAAAACTAAGTTTGTACGTCATAGAAGTACCTACTTGAAAATTCTATGAAAAAATAGCTTGTAGCTGAAAAGATCCCTTATCTCAAAAACGACGGCCCACAGAAACATCCTAATACAGTTACAAATTAATGTGAGATCCAACACGCTTGTGTTTTGTTTTTTTCCTCGCTTACATGTACGAAGAGAGTAACTCCTAATTGTTTTTTTTTGTTATTTAATTATACCATTGATTAGCAGCCCGGAGTCTGCATTTGTACCTGATTGATAGAAATATAGTCGCCCCATTACATTGAATGGTGGTGTGTCTCTGCGGGTCCCTAAAGCCAATATAGACGTGAGATATGAAAATTTGAGCTTCTGGAATATAAACCTCTCAAACCGTGCTCTCCTAGTATACATTACCCGAGCACTGAAGCCTTCCTCTCGAGTCACATAGCAACGTACTCAGTTTCATTATTTCTTTTCAAATTATTTGATGTTGAAAAACGTCCCTGAAAATGCAAAAATAATAAAAGTTAACAAAGAATTGCTCCAAAAGTTTTTGAAAAATATTTTTGCTAAACTAAATTAATAATAATAATATATAAATAATTATTTTGATTTTTCTATTATTTCTTGATGTTTTCTTTATTGCATTATGCAAATAATATGTTTGTGTTTAATAATATGAGGAGATAAGGTACTCTAAAAATACTGTACTAGTTATAATTTCTTTCACTTTATGTATTTATAGTTTTTTTTTTACATAGCACGCATGGCTTCAATCGTCGTCTAGGTCATTGAACTGCCACTGAATTGGCTGAAACTGTTGACGGAATGGGTTCCTTCAACAGTTTCAGTTTATCACTGTGTGATCCCTCTTACTAGAAGGTTTGCCTGTGTTGACATAATTTGTTTGTGTGCAATCGATGTGCTTTCATAATAGCTTTCACTGAAAACAATCTCTTGCTAACGTTTTCTCCTAGTACGAATGAACGAAACGCCGCCTTTCAGCTGTTTGACGGTAGCTACGAATGTCTCTTAGCGACGTAGCAATTGGTTGAGTTTCATGAACACTCATAGTAATTTATCTCTATATTACATTTTTATTTTTTGGTAGTGTTAAAGCAACAAATTCATTTTCATTACATTAATTAAAAATATTGGGTTGCATACATTTGAAATATTTTACAGAAAAAAACTTAAAAAAGCGTGATTTTGAATAGTAGTCAAAACCACGTCAAAACAAAACACATTCATCGGGAGATAGTTATGTACTGTCGCCCTCTTTTGAAGGTTTCACTTAACTGTGTTGACATCAAATCATATTCGATGTGCTGTCTTGCTCGCATGAAAGCTAGTATTGAATATTTAGCCACAGCCCTCCTCATAAAGTTCTCTCGTAGTACACGTTACCGAAGCGCTAAAGCGTTCCACCTGTTTGACGGTCGCTACGATATTTGCGTAGCCATGTAGCAACGGAAGGAGTTTGAATGCTTTTTGTAACATATGGCATTATGTCATAAATGGAACGCACTCAGATTATGCGGAAGATGTGAGAAAGGCAACGGGGTAACGCACGCTCACTGGAACACGGCAATCGCCAACAGTCACGTTGCCTTTAAAAACATAATCTAAAATACTTAATCTAATAAATGTTTTTCTCAACCAGCGTGTTTTAATTATGAACTTTACATGGCGCAACCGAGGGAAGAACTGTAACAGCACAAGTAAAAAGAAATTAACAAAAAGAGAAAAAATAATTGGCAAGCAGGTTATGACCACGCTACAGACCGTGCCATTTGACGAACAAGAGAAAATGGTGGGTGTAGAATACAGAATGCCGGAGCCCATGCGATTTGACTCACAGGGAGATCTGCTACATAAATGGGTAAAATTTAAGCAACAATTTCAAATATTCCTGACGGCGGCTGGATTTGATAGATTTTCGGAGGCACGGAAGGCGGCCATTTTCCTTAACAGCGTGGGTCACGAAGCCCAGGAGCTTTACTTCAATGTGCTAAAGACAGAGGAAACGACGAAATATGAACAAATCATAAAACTGTTAGATGATTATTTTGAGCTGAAACAGAACGAGCTTATAAAGAAAGCGAGCGAGCTTAGAGAGCTTGTGTGAAAGGCAACGGGGGAACGCACCCTCACTGGAACACGGCAAGTGCCAACAGTCACGTTGCCTTTAAAAACATAATTTAAAATACTTAATCTAATAAATGTGTTTCTCAACCAGCGTGTTTCAATTATAAACATTACAATTTCTATTGTTTGGTTTCTGTGTTTTGTTTAGAAAATAAAGCAGTTTAGTAGAATAAATGTTTATTGTGCCCAGTATTACAGCTAGTACTATTTGTCTTTGACTTTATTTGCAAAGTAACAGATTGTATTTTCGCGACAAAAATACATGTATATAAAATATAAAAGAACTATCTGGTTATACCTAATTCGATAAAAATACAAACTACAATCATCAATATTTTATTCAAAAAGAAACTAAGCGCTTGTCGCTACACCGTCACTGATCACAAACTTAGATTTGACTACGTAGTCAAAGTGAATTTCAATTTATAGATGGCGCCACAACTATGTCACAGACCCCTAAATCGCAACCAATACTTAAAAGCAGCTTAGTGCAGCTAACAAAGGCAAGGTCACCGAGTCAAATGGGCTTGCTGCACAATACTCCTAGAGAATTCGAACTCCTAGTATAGATGACCGGAGCGCTGAAGCCTTCCCGCTCTTCGGACGGTCGCTACGAATGTCGCGTAGCAACGTATTTAGTTTTATCGCTACTAAAACTTACCATTTGATGCCAAAACAGGATGTTATTTTGTTATAAAATAAAACGATATGTATAATGGTAAAAGCTAAACAAAAAATTGAGTTGTATGCTAAGCGTGTCTTGTTTAAATATTTTAAGAAAATAAATGACCTAGGCCACCATTTAGGTAAACCATTTTTATTATTTTACTACTTTTTGTTGACTTTGAGCAAACTATGACTGAATAAGCATAACATGACAAAAGTTTAAAGGAGTTTAAGATGACTGTGTATCACAAAAATGAAATTTTTCTATAAGTATTAATTAATTTTCCATAGTGTTATAGTTCGGAAAGCAAGTTAGCCGTTGGTCCCGAAGGTCGTTCGTGGATCTTTGACGGTCGTTACGGGTAGTCGAAGCCCGAAATTCTGACAACCAAACATAACAAGGGATATCGTAGTATCGATTATCGGATATTCGTCGCCACGCTTGGCAGGCGGGTTGGCGATCGCAGTATGGTGATAAAATGCATAAAGAACGCTGCTGCCCATTCTCTAGTAAGTCCCTTAGTCGCCTTTTACGAAACCTACAGGAAGAAATAGGATGGTGCTATTCTTTAAGTCCGGCACCACACGGAACCACTCCATGTAAAATACTGTTATTCAGTTGCATCCGGTTAGACTGGAAGCTGACTCCAACATAGTTCGGAAAAGGAAGATTGATTTTTAATACACCACACGTGATCGTATAGGTCAATAAACTCCTATAATTACTCTTTAACCAGTTTTAGTCTAACACTGTCTCCCTCTTACTTAAAGGTTATCTGTGTTTACAAAATTGATATATGTGTGCAATAGGTGTGCTTTCACGGCAGCTTTCACTGAAGACAACCTCTTCTTAACGTTCTCTCCTAGTACAAACTATCGCAGCGCTGAAGCCTTTCACTCGTTTAACGGTCGCTACGACGCGACAAAGGTACTAGGATCACACTAGCCAGCGAGGTCGGAACGGATTCAATAGCATTTAAAATCGACTTTATGTTTGTGGCTGCAAAACGCTATAAATTATAATTGTTTTTGCATACATTCACCTCACATTTTTTAAATATCATTATGTACGTAGGTTTAGGATTATGTAAGCAAAATCAAATTGTCTTGCCTTGATTTATAAAATACTCCAAAATATTACTATTATAGTCAAGTAACTTGGAAAAATCCTGCCTTCTGCATGCCGTCATGTCCATCAGTTTATTCTGTCTTAATTTCATCCGGCGAAGATAGCTACAATAATGAATGTTTCGATGTGTAAATAAAGGATAGAGAGATACACTCTAAGGCTAGACGATTATTGCAATAGTAATAAATAATTTCGACTCAACGGACCATAATTATACAAATGATTTTTAGTCCTTTTTTTGCATTCCTCCACGTTTCAGTTTGTCGCGGATATTTTATTCGAACACAAAAGCGGCCCTTGATTTAATTTGTTTACGTTCATCCCCTCCACACGTTCACACGTTGTCGTAGGTCAGGGTTCCTAAACTGAGACAGAAATAAGAGCGGCCTCCCTCACTACTAATGTCACTCTGCTTACTTGCTCGCACGCTTAGCAAAACAAATCACTCCATCCCTCTCGATTGAGGGGTTGTACCAGTGAGTGCTTCAATGCTCGGTTCGATTTTCGTTTGGCTTTGGAGTGAGCTCTCATAATGAGGAAAGCATTAACTGCTTTATTTTTATGGTAGCCTGGTACAGTGAACGCATTTGGTCACTGTCTTTGCTACGGAACGCGTAGCAACCAACAACTACGACTTTCGTAGCAACGACGACGATAGTTCAAATATTTAAAACAGTGGTATTTATGACGTTATATTTTAGTTTGTAAATAGATCTACTTCAATTAAGACATTATATTGTTATTTTAAATAATATTCTTAAAGTTTGTTCGTTGAAGAAGACGTTTACCTAGTATACAACGTGTAACGGAAAGGGTATATAAATACTAAAGGCACAGCTTCTTTGGATGATATCAAACGATATTAGAAGGGTTTTTTAATCCTATCTCTACATGTTCGGAAGTTATGAGAATTTTTAATACATTGATACCAGGATAAATTGAAAGAAACACATCACTCGGAAGAGAACAGAGAGGATTTATCGTGATATTCTCAAGTAACGTGGAAAGTTATTGACCTACGTAGTACGGTGACACGTTTGTTATGATTTGAATTTAAGAAACATATGAAACCGAAAATTTGGTATCAATTCTTAGAGTATTTTATTTTGAGCTGAAACTATGTATAGTGATTCTATACCAGCTGTTGTTATCTTTAGTGCAGAAGGATAGCAATAGTGTTTCTGTTACACCCTGTATATATTTTTATCGCTATAAAGCAGCCCTTTGTGGTAAAGATAAATTAAGTATAAGTTATGTCAAATGTTAGGTTAGGTCGTATAAACTCAAACTCAAAGCATTTATTTCAAATAAACCAATTACAGGCACTTTTGAATTGTCAAGGTCGGTGAGTTAGAAAGATGAAGCTATTTGCCCATTCCAAAGCGTAGGTACCTATGGAAAAGAACGGGCAAGAAACTCCATGGACACTCTTTTAAAAT
The DNA here is from genome assembly GCA_949091785.1 of Polymixis lichenea. Taxonomy (NCBI): domain Eukaryota; kingdom Metazoa; phylum Arthropoda; class Insecta; order Lepidoptera; family Noctuidae; genus Polymixis; species Polymixis lichenea. The sequence goes on from OX420937.1 coordinate 4,886,142, forward strand.
CATGGTATTGTTACAAAAAGTTGGTTACATCATTATGTTGAAATTATCAATGTGAGAACGATGTAAAAAGACGTGCACATAAAAAGCGTCCGTAATTAAAACAAAAATAAAATAACAATTCAGAAATTAAAATAAGCCGTGGGAGCTAGGAGATGATCAGTTCCTTCTGGCGGCACCCGTTCACGAACATGACGTGTGGATCAGCACCATTCAGCTCAACCATTTTGAAGGGAACTTAATGATCCAACACACACGCCACCGCCAGCGAGACATTTGAGTGACCATGACATAATCTCAGCTGCCAGGGCACATTCAAGTCAATGACACACATTCAAGACGTACCCTGTAAATGGTAGCTTTATAGTAGGAACATATAGTGCTCACACATATGCTATGCAATAATATAATACTAGTGTTAAGAAGAGGTTCTAATACTTTTTGAATATCGTATTGAACTGACATTCAATTCAATCTTTTACTGTCAATTATATTTCAATGCAAAACACACGGTTGTATATAATTTAACATGGTAGCAGAGCGTAAAAACGACATTTTAACGTGCTGAAACTGGATTTTGTGACCTATTTAATAAGTACGCATCTATCAAGAAGTTACAGAAAGATGAATTCTGTGAGATTTGAGATTGGGCGCTTAGAAGGAAGTACAAACTGGCAGACGTGGAAGTACAAGATTTCCCTGCTCTTGCGGAGCACCCCAGATACGCTAGACATTATCCAGGGTAAAGTAACTAAGCCAGAGCCACCAGCGGCACCGGCGTTACCAGCAAAGTTGTTGGAATATAAGACGGTATTGGATAACTACCAAAGCCTTGACAGTCATGCCTTGCTTATTCTTACCACAAACATGACAGAAGAAACCCTGCACAAGGTCATGCGGTGCAATACGTCAAATGAAATGTGGACAGAGTTGCATCGCCTTTATGATGGAGCCAAGGAGGATCGAAGTTATGAACTTTGCATGAGATTCTTCCGCTTTCAGAAGACTTAAGATCACGATATGGCTACTCACATTTCAACGCTCAAAAACATCTGGTACGAATTGAATAAAGAAATTGGAGGTAATAATCTTCCCGAAATGCTTTTAATTTGAAAAATCTTGGACACACTTCCTGATCAATATTTTCATTTCAAATCGAGCTGGCTGTTAATGAATAAGAGCGATAGGAACATCGAAAACTTGACGATACAGTTGTGTGCTCATGAAAGAGCTTTAACAAGTGGAAACCGAGAGACCATTATTGAAGAAGCTCTAGTACTGAGATCGAAAGACAAAAGCAAGCAGAAAGACAAGAAAAGGAAATGCAACTATTGCGGACAGCTAGGGCACAGTGTCAAAACTTGTCCGAAATGGTTAGCCGATGGGAGACCACCCAAACCCACGCCAAATAACCAAAGTACATCAAACGTCAATATGAACCTAATGGCAATTGTAAATAATGTGGAAGACATCGGTCAAGACAGCTGGTATGTCGACAATGGGTCTACTAGTCACGTTTCAAATCGAGGAGACTTATATAAAACCTTTGAGTACTTCTCTACGTCGCACACAGTTACAACTGCAAATGGTACAGCTATTCAGGCCGTTGGAAAGGGAGCACTGGATATCGAAGCTGACGTACGTGGTACTAAAGAGATTATTACTCTTAACGACGTGTGGTATGTACCATCTATTAAGAAGAACCTATTTTCGGTACTGTCAGCTCAGGACAAATTAACAAATACTATATTTGAATCCCGAACCCAAGAATGTATAATGAAGTATGAAGGCGGACGACATCTACTGATTGGAGTGCGAGCTAAAAATGGAGGACTTTACAAGCTAAATGTCAAAAACATTAAGGGCTCTCATGAAATTAATCACGTAGGGATATCTGACCAGATGCAATTATATCATGAGAGGCTGGGACATCAAAATAAGTTTCATGTTAAGAAGGTTGTCAAGACAGTGCTTGGCATAACGCTGAAAGTAGACAGTGAACTCTGCGAAGGATGTGTATTTGGCAAAACCCATCGACGCAAGTTTGGCACTAGAGAACGTGCGTCACAGCCTGGAGAGCTGTTACATACTGACGTATGTGGCCCGTTCAAGAATTCATTTTCCAAATTCAAATATTATGTTCTTTTTAAAGACGACTTTACAAAATATCGGCAAATCTACTGTCTGAAAGAAAAGGGAGAAGTTCATGAAAAACTTGAGCAAATGTTGGCAGAGACTAAAGCTACTGGACATATTGTAAAAGAAATTCTTAGCGACAACGGCGGTGAATTTGACAATGCGAGAGTACGGGAAATTTTACACAAGAACGGAGTACGTCAAAGATTGACGATGCCTTATACGCCAGAACAGAATGGATGTTGTGAGCGTGACCATAGAACGATTGTAGAGTCAGCAAGAGCCATGATGCATGCGCATGAAGAAATGCCTCAGGGCCTATGGGCTGAACTTGTCAATACTGCCACTTACATCCTGAATCGCACTGGACCGACACAAGAAGGAAAGTCACCTTATGAACTCTGGTTCGGCAAGAAACCCAATATCAAACATTTGAGAATTATCGGAAGCACCTGCTACGCCCACATCCCAAAATGCAATAGAATGAAAATGGACAAGAAAGCCGTGAAAGGAGTCTTAATTGGATATGACAACGATGATGGATACAGAATTTGGTGCAAAGAAAACAGTACACTCATAAGATCTTGAGATGTAACGTTTCAGGAGAGAACTTTTTCACCACGTAATGAAATCATTCTACAACCTCCTTACCTGGATCCAGTCGCATCGACATCAGCCGCAGAACATGCCTCTGTTACTGATGATGAAGAAGATGCTGATCACAGTTTGAGTGTTGAAAACGATTTCGACAGATCTATTGAATCGGAAATGGAGATGGAACCTGAAAGTGATTAGTATTTATCTGCACAAGAGATAGAAACTGAAAGGCTCAAGACACTCAGAAGCAGATATGACCTCAAACCTCCCTCTAGATATGATGGTTTTGTTATGACCGTGAGTAGAGATGATGAAGTTAATCCGGAGCCCAGAACAAACAAAGAAGCTATGAACAGTACTGACAAAGATAAATGGATAAAAGCAATGAATGAAGAGTTAAATTCGCTGAAGGATAATGACACGTGGGAAATGGTTGATCTACCATCTAAACGCAAAGCCATTCCTTGCAAGTGGATTTATAAAATAAAAACTTACCCAGATGGCAGTATCGAAAGATACAAGGCTAGACTCGTTATAAAAGGTTTTTCGCAAAAAAAAGGCCTTGATTATTACGATACCTTTAGCCCGGTCGCTAAGACAAGCACTATCTTAAGACATCATCTCTACTCACGGTCATAACGACTACGATTATGACAGCAATGAAGTCACTGCTTTTTTGTATTTAATCTTGCATAGATTCAATACAAAAAATCTTTCGCCAACGTGGATTTTTTAAATGTTATCAAAATGTAAGAGTATGAAAGGTACGCAGCAGGTTGTTCCGTAGGTTCTGCTTACTCTCATGGAAATAAGGTTTCATATATGAATGTATGTAGGCTCTTCGTATATAGCATACGTTCCGATACGTTTAGGCAACTGTAAAATAGTTTTAATATGTAAAAACTGGTAGGTCGACTAACCTATCATGTCTTGACCTACCTCACTACAACCTGAAATACTCCTTGTTAGTAAACATAGCTACAGTAACGTTAACCCTTTAAATTGTGCTCTCCTAGTACACATGACTAGAGTGCCTACCTTCTGACACGTCGCACACTTGACGGTCGCTTTGAATGTCGTGTCGATATTTGAAAGAATTTCATGACTTTTCATTTTCTGCTGAAAATGTTAATGTATTTTACATAGCAATGCTCAAGCAAACAAGAACTGATATATGTATGAAAAAAAAATATCCCTTGGATTTGTATACGTGAGAATTATCATGAACTTCAATGCAATAGTGTATGCTATACAAATATACGAAACATTTTTCATATTTAAACTTTTAAAAAATCATACTTGTTACAAGTAATTTTTTTTAAATGTTTGTTTACAGATACGTTACTGCCGGTGATGAACGGTTTTTGAAATATAAAATTTTATTATTTCTAGAGAACCGAAATTTGGTATAGGGCTTGCGGATTTTTTTTCTAACCCTGCTCTTGGGTCTCTTAAGTTTCCATCTACCACGGTTTGATTTTAAAAATCTACTTAGATAATATTTCTTCTACATCGATTGGTTGGTGGTTTTTGTATTTGTAGATTTTATTAAGACAACATACAACGTTATTCTTTAAAATTCAGTTCGAGGTTATATAAATTATTTTTATTGATTACTCCCATAAGTTTAACAATATTTAACACAACTCACTATTTACACTCGATATAATAATTTTAGGGCAGGAGGCAGGAGTGACACATGATAAACAAAAACTTGGTCATAAAATTTATATCTCATCCTTCAACCATTTCAGAATATCACCTGTCTCGCTTTCGCTTCAACTTTTACCTGTTTTGGCATTAAAATATATGTGTGCTTTCACGATAGCTTTCACTGAAAACGATCTCTTCATAATGTGCTCTCCTAGTACACGTGACCGGAGCGCTGAAGCCTTCTGACACGTTTGACGGTTGCTTTGAAAGTCGCGAATTAAATTCATTTACTTTCTCTGTATTCTTTTCTGGAAAACGGATATTGTCTATTTTATTTTATGTGTAAATTCTAACTATGCTTTGGCAATGATCAAGCAGATAAGAACGGATATTTTACCAAAAAAAAAACAACGATTTCTAAACCGCAGTAATCACTGCAAAAATGCTTGTATAGGGCATTAAAAAAATGTATGTAAGGGCAGTTAAAAATAACACCTTTTGAAAACCACCTGTTAAGTTTCCATCGCCACGATAACCGCGTGCGATAGAAACTTAATAACGTGTTATCCTAGTATACATGACGGGAGCGCTGAAGCCTTTCCGATGATTCGACACAAGCGCTACAAATAAATACTACTTAGCAGAATTTCATAACTTTTCTACTGTATTCTCTTCATTTGCTGCTGAAATAGCTAGTAATATGGAAAAAATAGAACAGTTTTAGGAGTGGATGTGCTTTTTGCAATAACAGATATTTTCAGAAATAGAGAAACATTGCCAGATCAATGACGTGATATTAAAATTAATTTCCAATGATAAAGTCTCCTATTAATTTATCCTTGTTTATTCAGTTCGTAAAACGTTAACGTTAATCCGCTAGATTTAGTATTGGTAGTAGTAGAATAAAACTGCAATATCATCTTATAAAATAACACGCTTCTTGTCGTGTTTCTTGTTTATTATAGAAGAGTTAAACGTTAACCTACCTCAAACACCGTTTGTTCTCTTCTTGCATACAGTTTCCACAGCTACGTTACCTTCTTAAAGCGTGCTCTCCTAGTACACGACACCGGAGTGCGGAAGCTTCTTTGGCAGTCGCCGCAGGCTATGTACGAAAGTCGCCTAGCGAAGCAATAGTACGTATTCAATTTCATTGCTTTACCTTTCAGCCTACAGCAGTCCACTGCTGGACATAGGCCTCTCCAATTGCACACCATTCAGTTAGATTCTCGGTTTTACTTTGTATAATCCTTTTTTTTCGTCTTTCATAAAAGCAACTTTTTATTTATAATTAGCTTTTTCAAGCGGCTTCGCCCGCGTGAAGGTTGGAAATTAGCACATGGGGACGTCCTACTGGGATAAAAAGTATCCTATGTGTTAATCCAGGTAATAAATTTATAAACTAAAACACATGATGTGACGCCTGTGTGCCAAATTACATCCAAATTAGCCGTTTTTTCGTGATTGAGTAACAAACATCCAAACTTTTACATTTATAATATTATTATTGTTTTTTATAGAAACTTTAGAGAAAGAATAGATAGATATAGATAGTTTAATAACAAATGTTCGACGTGATTCTTTAAATTAGCAAAAATTTTATTAATGAACCGATTGACATGAAACAAACACTAAATGTTAAGTGAAACTTACCACAATATATTAATGGCAACCACATTTAAATTGGATAAGCCGTTTGTGAGATTAGCGTGCACAAACGCAAAGACAAACAGATAAACAGACAAACAGACAAACAGACAAAAATTCTAACAATCATTGTTTTGGGTAGTATTTGCGTTGATAAAGGTCCGAATAATAGTTTTTCTTATGTATCTTCCATGTACAGACAGCGATCCGTTACATTTTTATTATATGTATTGATTGATTTTTGTGAACATAAATGACTTACTATTTTTTCATGTTATCATATAAAAGATAACATAACATCACGCCTTCTTTCCCCGAAGGGTTAGACAGAGGTGTACCTACCTTTTCGTCAGTTATGTTTAAGTCCCATGTAATAAGGAGCGAGCCTATTGTCATCAACCGTGTACAAATTTTAAAATATTTTGGAAATACTGAGCGTGAGTGGGATTTGTGTATACAAACATAATTATCAAGGGAAAATTAATAAGGGATCTTTTTTACGCTCAACATCTATCAACATGCATTTTGCGTAATTTTAGGATTAACACACGTGGTTAACGAGGTTGTTGTTCTGCTATCTCACTCACACGTACTCGTACAAAAACTCACGCCTCCTTACTTAGTCACTCATGTGTCCTTACCATGGGTGTAGGCTATCTCACTCATTCAACCGTTTCAGCATAAAACTGTCTCCCTCTCACTGAAGGCGCATCTGTGTTAAAATAAAACCATATCGGTGTGCTTTCATGAATGCTTTTATTAGACTCTTCATAACGTGCTCTCCTGGTACACATGACCGCAGCGCTGAAGCCTTCCGGTCGGTTGACGGTCGCTACGAAGACCACGTGCATAGCCACGTAACAACGGATCCAGTTTCATTATTTATTATTATTTACATATATACTTTATTGTACACCACAAAAAAACAAAGTACACTACAAAATATACAATGGGCGGCCTTATTACTTTGAGTTCTGCTATAGTTTTGATATTTAAAAAAGGAATAATATCGATACATCATTTCATGTTATACCTACTGATCATACAACAAGATATTAATAACATAACAGGAGAACGAATAAACAAAAAAAAAATCATTGATTGCAGTTAAACTGAAATAATGATTAAACAAAATGGTGGTTAAAATTAATGATTTCACATTGATATAACTTATTTAGTGTAAAAAAAAAACACTTTCGATAAATTAACAGTTAAGGATGAGTAATTCTTTTACGACTTAAAACTTTCGATTTTTGGAAAGCGCAAATGAGGCAGGAGAAAAGCGCCTAGTGGACGAGGTCATTGAACTGTTGTCTCAACATTTGATTATTCACTCAATAGTTACAGTTTGCAGGTGCTACAGATTTGAATCGTTTCATCTAGACAGATAAATTAAGGATGGGCCTTTCTTTTGACGGTCTCTTGAGGTACACTAAGGTAGTGAACCGTTTTCATTCAGGCTTTAATAGACCATTCAGTTACTAACTATAATTTGTCAGCACTAGTATTTTAACGGAGGTCTGTACACGATGCAACTTATTAACGTTCTAGATAATAACTAGTTTGTAGTAATCACCAACAAGTAGTTAGCTACTCACTGGTGATTATATGCTAACTCATCATCTGCCTAACCTTTTCCCAACTATGTTGGGGTCGGCTTCCAGTCTAACCGGATGCAGCTGAATACCAATATTTTACATGGAGCGACTGCCTATCTGACCTCCTCAACCCAGTTACTGGGTAATACGATACCCCTTTGGAAAGACTGGTTGTCAGACTTTCGGGCTTCTGACGACCCGTAACGACTGCCAAAGATCTACAAATGACAGCCGGGACCAACGGCTTAACGTGCTTTCCGAGGCACGGAGAGGTCTTGGTATGTTAAGATGGTCACCCATCCACGGACCAACCGCGGCAAGCGTAACTTAACCTGATCGATCGATCCGTGCGGCTAATATTACTTAGCCACAAGCCCCTCAAGTAATGATTATATCTAACTACCCTTAGTTTAAAATGTCTGCAATGACAGTTACCGATTTTTCCAAATACTTTCAAACTGTTTCGTTCTGCTTTCGTAGAAGTTTAAATTTAACTTTTACGATAGCTTTAACTGAAAACAACCCCTTTATAATATGCTGTCCTAGTACACATGACGAGCGCTGAAACATTCCGCTCGTTTGCCGCTACGAATGTCGCGTAGCATATAGCAACTGGATTAGGGTTTTGCCACATGAGTAGATAAACGGAACAGAGACAAAGCTTCATAAGAACATGCAAAATTGTTACCTGTTTTGGTAGTGTTGTCACAATAGGTGAAGACAAATTAAACAAAACCTTTGTTAAATAGTTTTATTATTCAGTATGATATAATACTTTACAAATTCCTTACTTTAATAATTTTCTTTTTATAATTTCTATTTTTTAATAATTTATTGTTTCTTTTAATGGCGTGGTAAATTCTGAATTTAACATAAAGTTTTTTCAAGTAAGTAATCTAACGGGAAACACTCACATGGCATATCAAATTTACAATCTTTAATACGTTTAAGTATTTTGTTGCCAACATTGATAATATTTATTTTAAGATCGAAAGGAGAGTATCCTAAGAAGAGTTCCGTCGTGAGGAGACTATTCTGCCTGAAGCAGCAGTTTATGGTGAAGATCATGTTTAGCAAACAACATTAAATTTAAATACAAAATTTTGAATCCATGCTGCTAACCGTAAAGGAGTTCTCCCGTAAGAAGACAATGCTGGCTGCAGCAGCAGTTCATGGTAAAAATCATGGTAAACTATCAAAATTTAACTGTCATACAAAATTTTGTGACCGTGCCACTCCCCGTTGAAGAGTTTCCTAGTGAAGAGACAATCCTGGCTGCAGCATCAGATTATATCGCTGGCACAACCAGTGGACAATCTAAGGATCAGTGCGACGCACTTTGTTTGTTTTGTTAGTTCCAAGTTTGAATATTTTTATATTGAACATGGCATTTTATTGTTAATAATATGATAGAACTAACAAAACAAACAACGTGCGTCGCACTGACCCTTAGATTGTCCACTGGTTGTGCCAGCGTAAACCAGTTTTATCCAGTCTCGCCGCGTACGCGACGAGCGGCCAGTGGTCACATACACATGCCCCGCGTGCTTGTAGTAGTGCAACCGATTCGCACGTGGTTTTACTTTCAAAATTTTAAGTTTTGTTACATGACCGAATGAACGTAAACGAGGCAAGAGTAGTATGTATGTATCGTAGCAAGTGGCGTTCTGTGGTTTTTACCTAGCCACCTCCATGGGAAATAGGTATAAGTATATGTGTGTAGTATGTAAGTATTTATAAATACGTGGTCGTTTTTTTTTTGGGTGGGAAATCATCAACTAACATCTCCCGCTCTAGCTGGAGCAGGAGGGCGTGTCAGACTTTTACTGACTCACCCACCCGTGTTCCCTCAGTTGCCTATGTGCCAGGGGCCGCGGTATCTCTTTCGACCAACCCGCACCCCTGGCAGGCCCGATGCCTGCCAGGGGTGCGGGTTGGTCGAAAGAGATACCGCGGCCCCTGGCACACAGGCAACTGAGGGAACACGGGTGGGTTTTAGTCAGTACACTTCATGCATCACAACACTTCGATGTTTCGCCAGTCAATTCGACCACGCTGCAGAGAGGCTCTTGCGGGTGCAATACGTGGTCGTGTAGGTCATACAACTGTTCTCTCACTCCTTCAACATTTTCAGCCTATCACGGTCTCCCTCTTACTTGATTATTTACCTGTGTTTACGCAATTTATGTCTGTGTGCACTTGGTGCGCTTCCACGACAGCTTTCATTGAAGATGACTTCTTGCTAACCTGCTCTCCTAGTACCTTCAGGCTGGAGCGCTGAAGTCTTTCTTCACTCGTTTGATGTCAAGTTTTACCGGTGTGAGCGTAATTTATTTATGTATGCAGTCGGGGTGCTTTTACCGCTGCTTTCACTGAAGACGACCTCCTGCTTACATGCTCTCCTAGTACAAATGATCGGAGCGCTGAAGCCTTTCACCCGTTCGACGGATTTAACGTATGTCACGTAGAAAAGTAGCAACGCATTTATTTAGTTTTATAACTTTGAATATCGTGTCGATGTTCGTAGCTGAAAAAGCTTTGAAATAAGTATATTATTTTTGCATCCATTTATCCCTACATAAAAAAATATATAATTTACCGAAAAGAGAAGAAAAAATTCTTAAAAGATGTAGGTATATGTGCAAAATTGTAAAAACAAAACACATTTATAATTCACAGGAGAAAAATCAAATTTAGTTTTTAAATGACCCCGACGGGATAAAGGCGTGAGCTTCTGATCGATTAAGGAAAATTAAAGATTATACTTATTTTTCACATAATATGCATGTTATGTAATACCAGGATACGTGGCTGTTGAAGTTTGTGTCATGCTATATCACTCCCTCAACGGTTTCAGTATATATTTATCTCCCGCTCATTGTAGGTTTACCTGTGTTGACATAAAATTATATCTGTATTCAGTCGGTGGGCTTGCGTGAAAGCCGTTAATGGACCTTTCACCTCTTCATAACGTGGTCTCATAGTAAACGTGACCGGAGCGCTGAAACCTTTTGCTCGTTTGACGGTTGCTTCGAAGGTGCTGAAACAGCAACAATTAAAAAAAACTTTCACGAAAAACAAAAACAAATGTTTTCATATTGTGCTCGGTCATGCACATGACGACTTAAAAAAATATATTTTGGTATCAATCATGTTGAAAACTTTGAGCATTCTTTAAAACTGAATACCTAAAGAAAAACATGTTTTTGTGGACTTAAGACGGTTCGGTCCCCTCGTCTGTTAGGCAGATTCATTGAGTCTATTTACAACAGAAAAGTAATTGTGTTAATTACTTGACACTTGACAGTCTACAGAAATTTAAATACTGTTAGTTTTTTTTTATACAATTTATTTATTAATTTTGCGTAGTCTAAATCAAAATACATGAACCTACTAACCTCACTCGTTCAACAGTATTAGTCTATCACAGTCTTCCCCTTACATGGAGGTTTACGTGTGTTGACGCAAAGCGTGCCTGTGTGCAGCCGGTGTGCTTTCGTGTTAGCTTTCACTGAATATGTTATCTCTGTAAAATGTGCTCTCCTAGTACGAATGACCGTAGCGCTGAAGCCTTTCACCCGTTTGACGGTCATTGTGAATATCGCGAAATATAATTTGAAAATATCTATTTTCTGCTGTAAATAATTAAACTGTATTTTTTACAATAGAAAACAACGGCAAATGTAAAACCCATTTCTTCCCATGGGTGTCGTAGAAGGCGACTAAGGAACTTACCACTCACTATGCATTTGACCACCATACTGCGATCGCCAACCCGCCTGCCAATCGTGACGATTATGGCAAATCCCCCCTTTTGGGGGAGGCTTATATCCAACAGTGGACGTTTGTCGGCTGATATGATGATCATGATGAATAGCCGTCAAAGGGCGACCACTTCTTTCTTCATCCCCAAAGCTAGTTAGTTGATCATGCTTGAATTCGTTATACCAACGATACACGGTTGCCTTAGAAGGGTCTTCATCCATGAATGCCATTTGAAGTCTATCGTACGATTCGTCTGGTTTCAGGCGACACTTGAAATAGTAAAAAAATAATAGCGCGAAAATGTTCTCGGCGCAGATCAATTTTTGAATGAGACACGATAATTTAAATTAGCTCGCAACAATGTAGGTGAATGTGGAGGGAAATTTTGAAATTAAAACTTACCTATTTTTACTTGCAAATAATCATATTTTCAAAAATAAAATAAATAAATTATAACTGGCCAGTCTCTCATACATAAAAACTTTTTTTCGCAATACTTTCTGAGTAGACTGATATTGTTGCCGTGCATGAACGTGCCCCACCCATTGTGGTTCAATGATCAATGTTAACGTGAACCTCAATGCACGGAATGGAAGTTTCAATCACTTGATGGTTTCTATAAGTTTCCATACCTACGAACACGATAGCCTCTTCAAACATGCTATCCTAGTAACATGACCGGAGTATCAGCTACAGGCTGAAGCCACAGGCTGAAGCCACAGGCTGAAGCCACAGGTCGAAATCACAGCCTCCACAAGTTTGACGGTAGCTACTTATGTCGCGTAGCAACCAAGCAACGGCTTCAGATTCGTTATTCTCGTAATTGTCTGTTTTTGAATAACAGTTAAGGATTTCAATCAAAATTAATTTATAACATTAATCACCAACAATTACAAAAAAAAAAATATTTACCTAAAAGCAAATGATAGAATTACATAAAGACTGGCGCGAGCAAATTAAAAAGTCAGAACACAACGGGAAGCGTCAACCTAACCGCTTTGCAATAATTCCTTTATATTACGCTTTGTGGTATTTTTATTTTCATCATTATCATTCACCTTCCAATCCTTTATTCATTTGGGGTCTTCGATACAGTTCTCTTTCTTCCATAATTTTCTATTAGTAGTCATCTCGGTAGTCACTTATCTAGCCATATCTAGATACGCGGCAGCGTGTCAAGCCAAGTTCAAGCCAACAGAACTGGCGAGCAGCACCGTGTGTTATTATTAAGTACCAACGAAAACAGTCCAGGAAGAGCCCTTTATTCGTTGGGTAGTTTCTACCCGCAAGCCAAATTTTCTGAAGAATAAAATAAGAACTTACAGCCTTAGAACTTGTGAATGCTATAATATAATTTGTATATAACACTAGCCAAGTCAGACCTTTTTTTTTGGGTGGGAAATCATCAAATGACTTCTCCCGCTCTGGGTGGAGCAGGAGGGCGTGTCAGACTTTTACTGACTAAAACCCACCCGTGTGGGAACACGGGTGGGTTTTAGTGGGTTTCAGTTGCCTGTGTGCCGGGGGCCGCGGTGTCTCTTTCGAACAACCCGCACCCCTGGCAGGCATCGGCCCTTGCGGGCCCCATCAGTTGTTGCTGACATCTCTTTGAGGCGTGTGTGGAACACAACACGCCGTCAACCCAAGCTTGGTCCTTACCAGACAGCGAGTTACCCATTACTCGCCGTGCGCAAGCCCGCGCCTACGGTGGCCGGGAATAAACTTGGGATTCCCAACGCCCAAGCCGTCTCCTGCGAAGGATACGGCCGTGAGGGCGCATGTACTGCCTCTCCCTCACGTGCGCCGCCTCCCTCTTTGCGAGCATCACTGCTTTGCTGAAAGAAGCGACGGCTACCCATGCAGTCTCACTCCGTACCATGGCCTGGACCAGGGCCGGACGCGAGAGATCGCCACCGCCGATCACCTCCACAAGGTCACGGCAGTGCTTCGCCCAAGCCGGGCAGACCTCCACCGTATGTTCCACCGTGTCCTCAGGGCGATCTTTGCAACGGAAACACCTAGGCGTTTCCTGAGCCTTATCCGAAACAGGAAACAACCGTGTCAAAATATGTGACAGGGTGTGTAAATACATTGCAATTGTTCTTCCAAACACCTATACATGCGTAATGTTATTATAATATGATTCCACCCGTTGTCTGTATCTGGGAACGGTTTTCTGTTGTTTTCCTGCTATCTCGCTCTTTCAAACATTTCAGGCCATCAGTTCAGCTCTCTCCCTCATAGGTTAACTAACTTGTGTTGGAATAAATCACATCAGTGTGCAGTCGGTGTGCTTTCGTTAAAGCCATTAATGGATATTCTAACCTCTTTATAAAGTGCTCTCCTAGTACATATGACCGGAGCGCTGAAGCCTTCTTTCTGCCCGTTTGATATTTGGGTTTACAAAGAGCCCGGCCGTAGCATTAATTTATTTATTTTATTTACTCTTATGTTCTTAATTTAAAAACTACTGGTTTTAAAATTAAAATATGTACAGGTATATAAAAAAGAAAATAATCATAAGTCATAAAAAAATACGTTCGCATCGTTGTAAATGGGAAAAGTGCCCAAAAGGCTGGCAGCAATGCCACGTTGTATGGCAATGCTGATTCTTTGGCTGAAAAATATGCCAGCCCTTTGGTCACGTGAAGAGTCGACCAACCGCTTGGAAATGTCTCGGAAAACTAAGTGGGCACTCGAACCCCATGACCCTAGAGTTTAAACCTCAAACGGCTTGAACATATAGGTTCCAATAAGATTGGAATATTTGCGCCGTTTGAGGTTTTCCGCACCTGCAGCAGCCGCCCTAGCACAACCCGCCGTACTCGAGCTCTGCTGTTTTTTTTATTAAGTCATAAATATGAGATCATTTTTGCATAGTTTTAAAAAAATGCATGAAAATAACTCCAATTCTAATTAAGGTTGTTCGTATTTTTTGAGCGACTTCTTTTTTGTAGGAGCTAGTTCAGTTTATTACACGTTTTTCGGCTGAAATGATGATGATCCTTTTTTTGAAGTTGTGGCTGGGTGTTGACCTTAATAAAGCTCTCTATTGTTTCCCGATTCCGAATAAAAATGGTGCAAAAGATAAAACATGACCTACCTCAATCACTTGTAGCTTCCTAAAAGTTTCCATAGCTACGCATAGTAACGTTAACCTCTTCTTACGTGCCGTCCTAGTACACATGACCGGAGCGCTGAAGCCTTCCGCTTGTTTGACGGTCGTTATGAAGGAAGGCCGCATAGCGTAGGAACGTAGCAACATTCATTACTTTGAAACTTATTCAATACTTCAAAAGCAGAGATTTTAAGAGAAAATAGTTTAGAATAACATTTTGTTTTGTCATGTATTTTCTGGTGTACAATAAAGTATATATGAATAAATAAATATAAGTTAAAAAAATTAAATTAAATGATGGTCAATGAAAAAACATTACACACCACAAAACTGTTTAATGTAATTGTTGTTTGGTATTGACCATAGTTTTTAACTGAACAAGACCTTTCATTTGATTGTCAGTTGTTTAACATTAAGAATAGCGGTAATTCGGGACAAAATTAAATTGGAATGAAATTGTATTAGTAGCAATATACTCATTATACTACACAAATGTTCTCCTCGTATCGAAGGTAGGTATCTTGACGACCGAAAATTAAAGTTTGTTAACATACGTACTTATTAAATTGTATCTGCTATCGGTCGCTTTCAACATGGTTAATAATAAGTAACACCATTCTTGTATAATCGATTATTGTTTAATTACTATTTATATTTATTTACTCATGGTGAAAAGCAAGTGGCGGATGAGGTCAATGAACTGCTATCTCATTCCCCCAACCGTTTCAGCCTATCAAGTGTCCTTGTCACTTAATGGTTTATCTGTGTGGACATGGATTACACCTGTGTGCAATCGGTGTGCTTTCATGAAAGCTTTTAGGGGACATTTTTACCACTTTATAACGTGCTCTCCTAGTACACATGACCGGAGCGCTGAAGCCTTCCGATTGTTAGACGGTCGTCGGTACGAAGGTCGGGCGCGTAGTGACGTAGCAACGCAATCAGTTTTATTACTTTGAAATTTATTGAATGTAGAAAAAATAATTAGTAAAAGAGAAAAAAGTTTGTAATTACTTAACAGTTGAAAACAAAAACAAAATAATAGCCAATCAAAAAAAATACTTCAAAACGAATACAACGATTAAATTTTTGATAATTCATATTAGTCATTATTATTTTTAGTTGGTATGGTTATATGGTAGTAAGTCTATCTAATGATTTCCCATTTGTTTAGCGAGGCAAAGCCGCGCGGATATACAGCGCGCATGCGCGAACTACGACTACGCACTATAATTAAGGAGTATTCTTGAAAGTTTGCTTTTTGTGTTTGTGCACTCTCTCTCTCTCTGCGGAGTTTAGCTAGCCAATTAAAAAATAATCCTCTGATTATTTTTAATTGGCTGGCTAAACTCCACAGATGGACTTGATGCGTTATAATGTCTAAGCACGGTAAATTATAAAAATAAATTTATTTTTCGGGAGGTCAACGGTCAACTGTTAGTGTTATTATATGAAGTATGAATAGAAAAAACAGTTTTATTGTGTTTGTTTTTTTGCTGTGTTTGTTTTTCTGGTCTTGATTGTTTGTTTATTGTTTAAGGACACCCATCACTTTCGTGATGGGTGTCCTTACGTAATAGTGGAGTGGAGCGTAATGTATTCTAAACGTAATATATTATAATACATAACCAATATTTTTACCAACTCCTACATCGTCTGACGTTTTAACAACTATTTATTGGCACGTATGCTTGCTAAAATTATGCTTTCTTTGTCATATTTGTAAAAAATATGACGGCGCTTCGACGTTTTGACAGTGTCAAGAAACGTCAAGAAGGACAGCGGACATTTTGACAAGCGAGGGTTGACGTTTCTTCACTCTGACGCGACTCCGGGCTCTTTTGCGCGCCGCTGTCGGATGGAGAGATACCCACCCGTTTGCATCGTGCTCAAGCAAGACGTGTTCGGTGGAGCGTCGCTGTATTTCGATTCATTAGAGACTGCTGCATTGTTAATCATCCTCAAAACGTGCTTTTAATTCTCCTCGCCCGTCTACCCACGATAGCTCGGCAGCTGCAATGAACCTAGAACTGATTGATGATGGCCAGGTGCCGTTAAATATATTATGATAATGATGTAAATGAATCAAGCCTTTTTTTTATCCACTTGAATACTATAAAAATGTTCTGTATAAAATGTGTGTAGGTATTGTTATTTTCAAAAGTAACTAAAGAAAGAAAACAATACAAATTATTGGAAGTCCCTTCCGTTGATACGTGGCATCCATAGCGATCGTCAAATGAGCGAAAAGCTTCAGCGCTCCGGTCATATGTACTAGGAGAGCACGTTATGAAGGAACAAAATGTCAAAGAATAGCTTTCATAAAAGCACACCGACTGTACACTGATGTGAATTAATTTCAACACAGCTAAACCTTCAGTAAGAGGGAGATAGCTATGCATGTTTATTTATTGATTGATTTTTTCATAGGAGAACCAACAGCTTTAATGACGGATTACAACTGTATATTAAACATAAAGCCAACTACAGGTAGACACGAAAAAAAAACAGAAAACAAAATTAGAAATCTTATGTTCACTAACAAGCATGGCAGTAAATAATATCGGTATGTAAGGTACAATAAGCAATATATGCACTATGTTATGTGACAAAGAAGATCACTTTTGAATTAGCCCTACATTTTTTTTTTTGTA
The DNA here is from genome assembly GCA_949091785.1 of Polymixis lichenea. Classification (NCBI taxonomy): domain Eukaryota; kingdom Metazoa; phylum Arthropoda; class Insecta; order Lepidoptera; family Noctuidae; genus Polymixis; species Polymixis lichenea. The sequence goes on from OX420937.1 coordinate 4,903,307, forward strand.
GGGACAATGAGTGTGCATAAACCTGAAATAAATTATAGCCTTAGTTAATTATATTTTTTTTTATTTTTTTCCGGTTTTCGGTACTTGATATTTAATAGTAATAAAACTAACGGGCTAAAAGGTTTTTGTAGACCGTCAATCGGGTGAACACCTTCAGCAGTCCGGTCATTTGTACTAGGAGAGCACGATAGAAAGAGGTTGTTTTCAGTTAAAGCTGTCGTGAAAGTATACTGACTGCACATTATATTAACACAGGTAAACTTTCCAGTAAAAGGGAGACAGATATAAACTGAAACTATTGAAAAAGTAAGAGTAGTTCAATGATGCGACTCTCTGTTCTAATTTTTCTGAGAAAATTGTAATCAAACTTTGTTTATTTTAAATCCTTACGCCGCTCACTAAATGAATAACACTATGTAAAACAAAAAATTAAAAAACATGGTATTAATAACCATCCACTTTTTTTGATTTAACGAGTTGGGTTGTCAAATGCAAAAAGATTTTATCAAATCCGACTGGTAGTTCCAGAGATTTGCGCTTTCAAACAAACAAACCTATCTGCTTTGTTATTAGTATAGATGACAAAATATTGAAACTGAATGGTCTATTGCTACGTAACTACGCGACCTTCAAAGCGACTATCAAAAGTGCGTTTCAGCACTCCAGTCATGTTTACTAGGAAAGCAAACAGGTAAAATGTCAATTCATAACTTCCATGAAAGCTCACCGACTATGCTGCGGGAGACAGCTATATACTGAAACGGTTGATAGAGTGAGATATCAGTATAACAACTTCGGCAACCAGGTGCGTTTAAACTGACATTACATAAAATGCAAGTTAAGTGAAAAAGAGGAAAAGTTTTCAACTTTCCCGTTTGCAACATACAGAAGCTCAAGTCTTTCTCCCATCGGGGTTTTACGCCAATCACTTTATTTTGCCCTCGCTAACGACAAATTTAGATATTCTGGATTTAACAACTTTTATATTTACATCAATCTATAAATGTATGCAAAAACAACATATTTCCTAGTTTTCTTCAGTTACAAACATAGACACGCCTTTCAAAGCATTGAAACTGAATCCGTTGCTACGTAACTTTGCGACATTCATAGCAACCGTCAAATGATCGGGAGATTTCAGCACTCCGGCTATGTTTACTAGGAAAGCACGTTATTAAAAGGTAAAAAGTCCATCAATAGATTTCATGAAAGCACACCAACTGCGGGTCTAAAAAGGCCACATTAAGCAATTCCTCTAAAAGTGATTCATTTCCTGAATTCCCCTATGATTCTGCAGTAATATATATGTCAATGGCTATTTGACATTTTACTTTAATAAAGCAATTCATAATTTGGTGACCATTTTACGAATTTCCATACAAAACTGTCAAATAGATGAATTGCGTGCTGTCAACGCAGATAATATTATGAATTGTCAGTTTGTGACTATTTGACGATTTTAAATATGAGTCGTACTATGATCATATTATGATTCTGCCAAAGTGGCCTTTTTAGACCCCCTGAACACATGTATAAAAATTTTAAGTCAACACAAGTAAATATACTGCCAACAACCACATCTAACAACCTCAATAACCACATGCATTTGTTCTAATATTTAACATGCTTATTATTTGAAAAATAAGAACTATTTTAATTTTCCCCAATCATTCAGAAGCTCACGCCTTTTTCGTATCAGGGTCATACAGCTATTACTTTACTTTCCCTTGTGAATGATAAATGTGTTTTGTTTTTCCAACTTTGTACACTTAAACCGAAAAAAGGAAAAAAAAAAATCATTCAAAGAGCTTGAAGGATTACTTGTTGTTGTAATTTTGTTGTAGCTGTTATACTCTGTAGTCGTCATTTATTTTCTTTGCATATATTCGATCGCAGAAAGCGATAAGGCTGCCCATTGTATGTTTCTAGTGCTAAGTGTTTTATTTTTGTAAAGTATTTTCTAGTGTACAATAAAGCATATGTAAAGAAATATAGATTTTTTCTTCTTTTTTTCGGTAAAATACTTGTTAATAAATGTAGGGATGAATGTATGAAGTACTTATTTCAGCTATATACATCGACAAAACGAAATCAAACGCAATCCGTTGCTATGTTTCTACGTGGCATTCGTAGCGACCATCAAACAGGTGATGAAAGGCTTCAGCACTCCGATCATTTGTACTAGGAGCGCATCAGGAGGACGTCTTCAGTTAAAGCACATGCAAACTTAGGCAAATTTCGCTAGCACCGGTAAAACTTCAAGTAAGAGGGAGATAGAAAAATACTGTAACTGTTGATGGAGAGAGTTAGTACTTCAATGACCACGTTTGTTGCATCTTATCTCGCCCACACTATGCAAAATTAATAAATACTTAAATTATGTAAAAAATAACAAACACTAATTCATTTTGTATTACCCAGTGGTCCATAATCAACATGCTTTTGTACAAATGACTGCGGTATCCACATCCCACGTCCTTCCGTCACCCGTTGTAGGAGCGCGACCTAAGTGGTACCTGGTGGGATTCGTTACGTTGCTAAGTTAAGATGGAAATGAATGCACCCGGTTGCTGTCCGTAATGCAATGACTTCGCGGCGCATTAAGTGCGACCGCATTGTACCACTAGTTCAGGAAACGTGGTCGATTGCAATTATTGCATCGAACACCCGTCATCCTTTTACCTTGCGAGCCAGGTCAAGATATTTGATCTCACCAACTGATGAGGCCCGCAAGGGCCGATGCCTGCCAGGAGTGCGAGTTGTTCGAAAGCGATACCGCAGCCCCTGGCACACAGGCAACTGAGGGAACACGGGTGGGTTTTAGTCAGTAAAAGTCTGACACGCCCTCCCGCTTCACCCAGAGCGGGAGAGGTCATTTAATGATTTCCCATCAAAAAAAAAAAGATACTTCATCTGCTTTTATTTTTCAGCTTTCACGTTATTATTATTACTTACCCACTTCCATGGGAAGCAGACGTGAGTGTGTGTGTATATAGGTATTTATAAACACGTGGTTGTGAAGGTCATAAAACTGTTCTCTCACTCCTTCAACAGTTTTGGCCTATCACTGTCTCCATCTTATTTGTAAGGTTACTTGTGTTTACGCAATTTATATCTGTGTGCAGTAGGGCGTAGGCCTAGGGCGTCCCCAGCGCTTCCAGTCATATCTTATTTTTTTTCATAGTCATATCTTATTACTACTTTTTTTTTTCTTTCAGCTTAAAAGTTTTAAAGTATTAAATCTGAATCCGGTTGCTACTTGTTAAGGCAGGCTTATACAAGGTCAGTGTCTGACTCCGAATTCGAGACAAGTAATCGCTGACCCGAAAAATACCCAGTGTAAATTGATTTGAAGTCAGTATAGCGGTATGAAGTCAGCGCTGACTTGTATATTCGCACACGAATATTTTGAAGTTAGTCCGCGCCCTCCGCCACCCATGTTCTCCCGCGGCGCGGTAAAAGCCCCGTGTAAACGGTCAAGTCAGTGCTTAGTCAGTTACTGCCGCTGCGTTGTAGGGTGACGTATCTTGACGTTGAATACAGCTTGTCAATTACAGAAATTCGTCATAATTCTGCGGTCACATTCTCAGAGCCAGTTTGTATTCCGCAGGTTCAAATCTCAATTGCTTTAGCAACAAAACAAAGCAACCAGTTTCGTTTCCGTCGTCATTTACTTATCTAAATTCCTTTATTTTAAACGAAAATTTAAAATAAACGAATTGAAATTTACTTAACTAATTTTCTAACAATTCCGCTATCTCATTAAACAGCAAAATGGAAAAAAAAAATCAACAAATAATTCAATCGTTGTATCTGCTATTTTCGCGAATTCATTTTTCTTTCCCACTAACTTCACACACGTGTGCTCGCCGTGAAAAACTTACCACGACTACTGACTCCATGCAAACAGCTAAAGTCAGTGTCGGCGCCGACACTGGTGCTGCCACTGACTTGAGCACTGACCCTGTGTAAACCAGCCTTTACGCGCGACGTTTGCAGCGATTGTCAAACGAGCGGAGTGCTTCAACGCTCCGGCCATGTGTACTAGGATAGCATATTATAAAGAGCTTGTTTTATAGTGAAAGCTATCGAGAAAGCACACCGATAGCACACAGTATAATTTCATGTCAACACATTTAAACTTTTACGAAAGAGAGAAAGAAAACTTTAGGGTAGTTGGCATAAAATCACCAACGAGTAGCTGACTACTCGTTGGTGATTACTACTGGTTTAATAATTAGTTCAGTTTAACTTTCACTGTTATCAATGATTTTCATTTTTGTGTTTGTTCTTTTCTAAGTAACATAACTAATATAAAAATCTTGACATCAATATGTATGACATGAAATGGCGAATCGATATTATTTCTTTTTCAACAACTAAACTATAGCCGAGTTCCAAAGTTAAGAAACTGGATCCGGTGCTACGTGGCTACGCAACTGGTCTTCGTAGCGACCGTCAAACGACCGGAAAGCTTCAGCGCTTAATGTATGTAGGAAAAGTGATCTCGTTTTACGCTCAACATTTATCACATACATTTTGTGTCATTTCAGGATTAACACACGTGGTTGACGAGGTTGTTGTTTTGCTATCTCACTCACACATACACATACATAAACTCACGTGTTCTTCCCATGGGTGTTGGCTATCTCACTCCTTCAAACGTTTCAGCATTTAACTGTCTCCCTCTCACTGAATGTTCATTCATCTGTGTCAGTGAAATCACATCAGTGTGTAGTTGATGTGCTTTCATAAAAGCTTTAATTAGATATTTGACCTGTTCATAACGTGCTCTCTTAGTACACACGACCGGAGCGCTGAAGCCTTCTGGTCGTTTGACGGACGCCACCGCCACGTAGACATTGCAAAGATTTTACTTTCCAATCTGTGTCTATTGCATCCTTAAGGGTGGTGAGTCCTCGTGAGCTGCTTGCAAGCCGCTTGCGAGCTGTGCGCGTGCATTTCATGTTCGTAGGCTACGAAGATAAAATGCACGCGCGTAGTTCGCACACCCTAACACTATCCGTAACTTTTTAGTGATACAGACAACCTAAAGGGTTAAAAAGGAAATTTATTTATCAATACCGGACTAAAACCTTAACAAAAACTGTTGTTTGGAGCGAAGCACGTGACTGTCTACTTTATCTACCTGCTATCTCATTCCCCCTACCGTTTCAGCATATCACTGTTTCTCTCTAACTTGAAGGTTTATCTGTGTTCACATGCATTATACAAGTGTGCTGTCTGCGTAGGTTTTTACCAAGTTTTTATGATAGCTTTCACTGAATATTATACTCTTTCTAACGTGCTCTCCTAGTACCCATGACCGGAGCACTGCAAGCCATCCGCTGGGTTGACGGTCGCTACGTATCGGTTGAAGGATTGTACGAGGATCATATTCTGCTATCTCAACAATTTCAGCATGTCTCTTTCACACTTGAAGATTTGTCTGTGTTGTTAGAAATTATATAGGAATGCTATCCGTAAGTAACCAAGTTATTGTGGATGTCTTTTAATTTTTTTGTAGTAATTATTTTACAACAAGAAGTGTAACGTAATGATATTTACATCTTCGCAGGAGGCGCCCTGGGCATCGGGAATCCCAGGCTGATTCCCGGCCACCGTAGGCACGCGCTTGCGGACGGCGAGTAATGGGTAGCTCGTCTTCCGGTAAGGACCAAGCCCGGGTCGACGGCGCGTTGTGTTCCACGCGCGCCTTAAAGAGATGTCAGCAGCAACTGATGGGGCCCGCAAGGGCCGCTGCCTGCCAGGGGTGCGGGTTGTTCGAAAGAGATACCGCGGTCCCTGGTACACAGGCAACTGAGGGAACACGGGTGGTTTTAGTCAGTAAAAGTCTGACACGCCCTCCCGCTCCACCCAGAGCGGGAGAAGTTATTTGATGATTTGCCACCGAAAAAAAAAACAAAAAAAAATGATATTTCCATTGATATTGACAAAAAAAAATTAAACGGACTGTGTACTTGCAGTGGTCGTAAGCATGACTGTTGCGGCTTCTCCGGTTTACTTACAGTTGCGTTGCGTTCTAGACTATTCTTCTTCTAAGCGTATCAAATAAAAAACAACCAACTTTGACCCAAAATTCAGCTGAGCGAACTCCGCAGTCATAAGATCGTCAAATGCTCAAGTTACAGGGCATGTGGCGCAGGATAGAAGGCGAGTCATGGGTTGGGGTGCATGAAAGGAGCCTCCCCAAGTAACGTATCGTACGACCTTCTATTATTACGTTCTGCGCACCCTGGGCTTCTATCAATTGGCTAATCCTTTCACCACGATATCAAATATTAGTTAAGACCATTGCAAACTGGTTAATTGTTATTTACTTCATACGTCTCTGCCTACCCCTAGATTGTTATGTAAAGTTTCCACCAGTCGTAGATGCACGTGAATGTCTACGTTGACGTTCTCATATTTCACTCCTAATATTTCAGGCTACATACAATTAATAGTGATAGGGATTATCACTATTATTTGTTGTGTTGTCATAAACTATACTTGTGTCTATAGAAAACTAGCTGACCCAGCAAACGTTGTTTTGCCTTATAAATTATTTAGGGGTGGACTACCCCTAACATTTAGGGGGATCAAAAATAGATGTTGGCCGATTTTCATAGATACCGGATAAGCACAAAAAATTTCATCAAAATCGGTCAAGCCGTTTCGGAGGAGTATGGCAACGAAAACTGTGACACGAGAATTTTATATATTAGAAGATATGAGTTTTACTTCTTGTTAATATGCTCTAGCTCTCAATTGCTGAAGCTTTCTGGTCATTTGACGGTCACTATGAATATTTTGTAGCCAACTTATTTGATGTGGAAAATCGTCCCTATTATGGTTGCTAGAATGCATTGTAAAGATTTATATCCTTTTTTATCAAATCAGGTTTCCATGGTACGATAAATTTAACGTTTTCAAATATGCTCTCCTAGTATTATGATCGCAGCGCCAGCTACAGGCTGAAGCCACAGGCTGAAGCAACAGGCTGAATGATGATGCATGCCTCCACTAGATTGCTACAAACGCTTGTCGTGTAGCGACGTTGCATCGGATTCAGTTTCATTACTTGTATTCAGTGATTAAAACAGATAGTATCGATTCGTTTTTGTTTTTATATAAACATTGATCAATTTAAAAGTACATTTTTTTCAAAGGGTTTGTAAAGCAACTGGCTGTTGCGCATATTACATATTTTTATTTCACAAACATATTAATCATTCATTTCAGTTCCGTGTGGTGCCGGACGTAAAAGAATAGCACCATCCCATTTCTTCCCGTGGGTGTCGTAGAAGGCGACTAAGGGACTTACTAGAGAATGGGCAGCAGCGTTCTCTATGCATTTGACCATCATAATGCGATCGCCAACCCGCCTGCCAAGCGTGGCGATTATGGCAAATCCCCCCTTTTGGGGGAGGCTTATGTCCAGCAGTGGACGTCTTTCGGCTAATATGATGATGATGATATTGATCATGGCTAGTAACATAAGTAAAAGAGCTTAGTAAATGATCTACCACAATCGATGTAGTTTTCCCGGCTACCTGTACGTACGTTCTAATGACGATAACAGCAGTAGGCCAATTCTCGTAGTTAAAAATGTTCATAATCTAGTCGCAGTCTCATCTCGGCGACAATCGAATGTCAGAAATTTATGGAATATCGAGGTATTATGATAGATGCAGAGTGGAGACTGAGATTAGACTGTGTACTATTACTCTTTACTCTTTAAATTACGAGAATTGCCCCTCTGGTTTCCACGATACGGTAACTTTAAGTTTTTCAAACATGCTCTCCTAGTATTATGATCGCAGTGACAGCTACAGGCTGAATCAACAGGCTGAATGATGATGCCTCCAATCGGTTGCTGCCATACGGATGTCATGTACCGACGACATTGCAGCAGATTCAGTTTTATTACTTGTAATAAACAAGCAATGAAACTGAATCATGCTCACTTCAATGTCTCACTGATGGTGGCACGTGTGTTGGATCATTCGGTTCCCTACAAAATGGTTGAGCTGGATGGTGCTGATCCACGCGTCAAGTTCGTGAACGGGCTGTCGGTTGAGACTGGTCATCTCCTAACTTCCAGGGCTTATTTTTAATTTTAATCTTATTGTTAGAATTCTTCATTATTTTTTTTACATTTTTCTCATATACAGAAGCAACAAGAATAATATTCCTAAGATTTTGTAACATATCCAACTTTATTTAAAAGGGTGTCCGTGGAGTTTCTTACCCGTTCTTCTCCATAGAGATCTACGTTTTGGAATGGGCAACTAGCTTCAACTTTCCAACTGATCGACTTTTTGACATTTCAAAAGTGCCTGTAAATGGTTTAATTGAAATAAATGCTTTGATTTTGAGTTTGAATCCGTTTTAAAAAATTGCGAGTGCTTTGAAAAATGTGTCGTAGTTGTCATCTAATAAGATTTTGTTTCATAATTTTTTTTTTATTTTAGAATTCAATCAGAAATAAATTCATTTGATAACTAATTTTAAGTAAAACTAAAGTGTTTACAAATCTACACTAAGTTATACACTTCAACTTAATACAGACCTAGTTTTCTATCTAAAGAAAGAAGAAGTAGTAGAAGTATGTTACTCAAATACTTTTATTTGATATAACTTATTTTTTGCCGAAAAAAGAGTGAAGAAATGTATAAAATTAAATGCTGAAAAGCTTTAATCTATGTTAAGTTTTTGGTCCACCTGTTGTTTCCTGTCCAGATTGAGGAGGACGCACGCACGTGAATGTAGTGTCATCACTCTGCTATTTAATTTTTTCAACAGTTTCAACCTATTTCTCTCACCCTCTCGCTTAAGGCCTTATCTGTGTTGTTATAAATTTATACCTGTGTGCAGTCCGTGTGATACAGGAAAGTCTGCCTCTTGCTGAAATGTTATCTCTTTGTTATATGTTCTCCTGACAGAATTGACCGGAACGCTGAAACTTTTAGACGTTTGCCACAAACTTTTCATGTCAAGTAGATATGAAAAGTGGTTTAATTGCTCTCCAATATATCTGCTTGCTGAATGCCCTTTAACTTTTTAAATGTTTTCTACTTTTTTTTAGTGTAGTAGTGAATTTGGTTTCCTAAAAAAGCGGTGATCGTCCGCACAACAACGGCTGTCCAAAGACGGAGCATTTTAAAATACCTTAATGTCAATTACTGGTGAAAATAACAGATTTTTATGACGCCAATTAAAATATGACGGAATCGCTTTCCTGGAAAAGTAAAGTTTACAATAACCATGTAAGCCAATATTTGTTAAAAAGTGTTATCTGTAAAACACTTTTTTTAACAAATTTTGTTAACCGTTTTATCAACCAAAATAGCATTTCATTTTGTTGTTTATCTATTAGGTTGGGGAAAAAGTCTTTTCGCATTATAGTATGTATGAACTTGTAATAAAATCTCTTTGGCTATAGGTACTATTTGTATCTGACTGGTTTTGGTATCATTGAAAGTTTAAATTTTAAAGAACATAATTCCAAATTCAAATTAGGAAAATGTGTGATTTTCATTTGTTTTTCGTACCGTCAAGATGAGTGAATCTAATGAAGAAATTCGATACATTTTAAAATTTTACTACAAAAAAGGTAAAAATGCAACGCAAGCCACGAAAAACATTTGCGATGTTTATGGACCTAGTGTAGTAGTGTCTGTGAGAGTAGCACAAATTTGGTTTAAGCGTTTTCAATCCGGAAATTTTGATGTCAAAGATGCACGTCGCTCTGGTCGCCCTATTACGGATAAAATGGATGCCATTTTTGAAAAAGTGGAGCAAGATCGGCATACCAGTAGTTACGACGTAGCTGAAGAACTGGAAATTGACCACAAAACAGTTTTGGCGCATTTGAAAAAAACTGGGTACACAAAAAAGCTCGACATTTGGGTACCTCACGAGCTCACTGAAAGAAACCTAATGAACCGTGTACTCATTTGTGATTCTTTATTACGACGTAATGCAACCGAACTATTTTTGAAGAAGCTGATAACTGGTGATGAAAAGTGGATCACGTATGACAAGAACGTGCGAAAAAGGTCGTGGTCAAAGGCCGGTCAGGCTTCACAGACTGTGGTGAAACCCGGTTTAACTCGCAACAAGGTGATGCTGTGTGTGTGGTGGGATTGGAAGGGCATTATTCATTATGAGCTGTTACCACCAGGCAGGACCATCGATTCTGAACTCTACTGCGAACAACTGATGAGATTAAAGCAAGAAGTTGAGAGAAAGCGGCCGGAATTAATCAACAGAAGGGGTGTGGTTTTTCATCATGATAACGCTAGACCTCACACATCTTTAGCCACCCAACAAAAATTAAGAGAGTTTGGCTGGGAGGTGTTAATGCATTCGCCGTATAGTCTTGACCTTGCACCTTCAGATTTCCACCTGTTTCGGTCTCTTCAGAATTCTTTAGGCAGTGTCAGGTTAACATCACGAGAGGACTGCCAAAACCACTTGTCGCGGTATTTTGACCAGAAGTCCCAAAATTTCTATAGCAATGGGATCATGTCCCTACCTACAAGATGGCAAAAAGTTATCGAACAAAATAGTACCTACATACTTTAGTTAAATGTAAATAAACTTTATTAAAAAATGTTTTGAATTTTCTTAAAAAATGCGAAGAAACTTTTTCCCCAACCTATTATAATAGAAGTTACAAATATTTTTTTGTAAAATGTTGCTTCCTATGGAATCTTTTCTATTGAAACTCCATATTACGCTTGGCCAGGTGAAGGTCTTTTGGTCAGCTTGTGCTTAGCATTTATTTTTAATTAGCATAATGTAAACGTGGCTTAATTCGTTTTTAAGCTACCCCTACATCCTAAAGGATGGCGGGGTAGCTTAAGCCATGTGCCATCTCACAAATTCCAACTTATCATGCCGAATTCAATCTGGGAACATCGGTGGCATCCTTATACTAAGTTCCAGGCCGCCACCTTCGGACAAATCCGGGCATCGACGAGTTTCACGCCAAGCAATTATTTTACCCACGTGGCCGCGTCAAGGTTGCTGCGGGTCTAGCGAAACCATCCGCCGACCGTCACCTTTCCTGGCGTCTGCAGTATGGCATAGTCACTGCTGTCATCGTCACACTAGGCTGAGCCAGGAGAGTACCCTACTCCTAAGGAAATTAAGGATTGCTGTGAACATGAACATACTCCATTTCTCCATTTTATTATATTTTTTTTTGTTGACAAAATGTGTGGTCTTAATTCCACCGTTAGCGATATCCATCACATTGGCGTCACCGCAGATCGATTGGGGCTACACACGTTGCCTAAGTTATGTGCCTGTATCTATCTCACTCTCCCAACACTTTTCCCCTCTAACGTGAAGGTTTATCTGTGTTGATATGCATTATATCGGTGTGCAGTCTGTGTGGTTTTCACGATAGCTTTCACTGAAAATGATAAACTGTTTCTAATGTGCTCTCCTAGTACACATGACCAGTGCGCTAAAGCTTTCTCCACCTATTTGACGGTTGCTGCAGAGGTGGGAGGTCTTGTAGCGATTAAATTATTGTTAAAATTTCAATGCGTTTTGAAATAGGCCTTAAATTTTATCTTTATTGCTAGGTAACTTCCCTATTCACTATTCTTGCAGTAGTCTAATGTAAGAAGCCTTGTGTTTTACTAACCAATTGATAGAGATGAACGTTTCAAAAAAACGTGGATGTCTACGTCATCTATCTACTGCCTCGCTTCCTCAAGCGTTTCAGCCTATCACTGTCTCTCTTTTACTAGAACGTTTTCCTGTAGTGTGATAATTTATACTTGTGTGCAGTCATCAGTGTGCTTTCGTATAAGCTACTACTAGATATTGCCAGCTCTTGATAAGGTGGTCTCTTAGTACGAATGTCCAGAGCGCTGTAACATAACTTATAATAAGTTCGAAAAATATTTGACCGAATTTCATTTCACCTAAAACTTTTCAACTATTATCGTTTCGTGTTTTTTTTTTACTTCATCGGAATCACGTCTGCCACTGTATCAGTTGACCTATTATTAATTAGATTGTTTCATTACTCCGACATTTCATTTGGTCGAAAAACTTTTTACCGAAGTTACACTTAGCCGAAATAACATTTGTTCGGAGTACTATATTTCCGAACATTCATTATTATAATTACCATGTTTTCATTTCCCCAAACGCATAAAAAAATTGTGCACGCTATTTAATCTTTAATTTTTGCTGTTACTTTTTTATCAGGCACCATTCTAAGCGTAGGTAGACAAGCAGGCATGCAACGTGCAAGCAGGCATGCAGCATGCAAGCAGGCATGCAGCATGCAAGCATTCATGCAGCGTGCAAACAAGCATGCAACATGCAAGCAGGCATGCAACATGCAGCAAGCATTGTTTCTGTGATGGTTCCGGCGCTGGGGGGTTTGCGCGGCCCCACGCGAGCAATTCGTCGCAGATGGTTTTAACGCTCACCACCTACTCCTCAGCTCGCGGGCCGCTGAAAACAACAAACACAAAACAAACATACAAACAGACAAACTTAGAAACATTTTTGTAAGGGCTGATTTTTCCTGTATAAGATATCCTTACTTCCTAGTATAAAATATAATATCTTGCGTTAGAAAAATCACAGTAGTGACTCTTTTGAATATAACAAACTGGGGGGTAGTTTAATTGTAGTTCTTTTATTTACCCTCGGTACGGAAACACCAACCCCGAGAGCAATATCTCCACCTGCTGCGTTTTTCTTTTTTTTGTAGTCTAGTTTGTTTCTAAAAAAAACTTTCATTTAGCGGCAATGAATCGTAGCAGCTACGTCAGGTTAAATAATATCCTCGTAGCACTGGAGTTTAATAGACTGTGCGTAGCACGAAGCGCATAAACTGACGTCAACCGTGGCGCCAAAGACCTGCGCACTCGGGTGAAAAATTACCAGGCAAGCATAAACTTGAGAAAATAAACTTCCACAGTTGTCGACATATTTCTGAACTTTTCAGTGCCAAACACGGTGTTCGAAAGCTCAGGCGACGATAAAAAGTAAAAATGCATCGATATTTGAATAATTATTAATGCCCACATGAATCAAGGACAATAAAACCATTTGAAAACAATAAAAAAAGACAACTAAATTTAGAATAAAGATAATTTAAATGATTTATCCTAATAATCCTATCCAAAATATCCACATCAACCGACATGGGCACTTATGAAACGTCAGAAGTAGGTCCACGGTGCAAGTTGGTCGTTTGCTATGGAGAAGAGCTGAAGACAACATACAACTAAAAAGTGGAAAATAAGAAAACTTTTTTACAAAAACAACAGTTGTTGTTAACTGACTCCCAAAAACAAACTACATAATGAAAAATTATTTTAATTTCGAAAGTCAGTGACAATGTAAACTAAAATTAAGATTCGTAAACACCGACTTATGTTATTTGTTTCACTACTCAGTTATGGTACCTACCCCACACCATTTCGTATACTACTACTGATTGTGTAAACATCTGTGACATATACACCGTGACATTTTAGTCGTCTTACAAAGGTGGTCTATTCAATGTATCCGTCATAGAATACCTCTAGGCGCGATTAAAACATTGTTGTAATTAAGATAATAGGGACAAAGAAAAATAAATAAGCTTTAGAATTATGAAACACCCTCCCTGTTAATAATGTTTACGTATCAAACGGTAGAAGATATCTACCTACCTACCATTACATTGCATCATTAATTCCATCTCCATAACAGGGTGTTTCAAGCTACGTCATGCGTCTTAGTGAATGATATTTTCATTTTTTAAATTATGCAAATGTTCAAAAATATCTGTTTTTTATAAATGATTAGTAGTCATTGGATACATGAAGTGGGCTCCGTTGTAAGACAGCTAAAATGTCACGGTGTATATAATGAGCATTAAACGTAACTGGCGAAAAAGGCGTGGTATATAAATGTAGATACACCTCTGCCCAACCCTTCGGAATTACAGCCGCGGTGTTATGTGGCCTAAGACTCCTCTAAGACTGTAGAAATATTTGGCTACGTCGCCAAAAGTGAACAGATATAAACAAATAAATGATTAGTAATCATTGGATAGGTACATGAAGTGGGCAGCCGTTGTAAGATGACTAAAATGTCACGGTGGATATGGTATTTTAATATCATCAAGAAACAAAAACTAGATTAATTACATAATAAGGCAGCTAACGCAAAAACTACCCGAACAAAATTAATGAAATTTATATGGGACCACACCTGGGGCATATACCCCATCAATTAAAAAAGAATTTTTGAAATCGATTGAAAGTTGCCGGAGATATCGTGGAACAAAAATAATACAGACAAGTTGAGAAACCCAGCCTTTTTTATCTCGATTGAAAACCGTCAGCCGTCAATCTTATTACACGTATAAAGGTAACTGACATTGCATAAATCAGCCCACAGTAAAATTATGTCTATGGCTTCCTTATTTCACAAAATTGTATAGCGCACGATTAACATCTTCTGGTCTATGTTACACTAGTACTTTTCGGCCGAGTATTCGATTCTTCGGTTGCCAGCGCCGAGTTGCTACGGACAACGTGAGACGACCGACCTCACCTGACTGAAACTCTATACTGGCTACAGAGTACATACTTTTACTGAAAATCCACAAACTAAAAATACATTAGTACTTACAAGTTACCTCTAGTGTTACTATTGAGTAGTGTTTTATCGAGTCGATGAATATTTTTTTATTACTTGAAAACAAAAAAATCTTAATTTTTTTTGCTTTTACTCTATGCTTAAGTACTCCCTAAGGCAAGTTGTTCTGCCACGGGAAAACAACCATTAAAATTTCTCGGTGTATATGCCTCTTCCAAAAATTAACATGTATTATATTTGCTGTCATGTATTAATTAATAGATGAATCATGAAATCTGAAGGCTAATAATTCTAGTAATTAAAAGCGTTGGAAATCTAGTCGCAATCTCATCTCGGCGACAATCAAATGTCAAAAACTTGTTAAAAATGTATGGTAACAACTCAAGGTATTTTTGACAGATTGAGACTGAAATCAGACTGTGAACGTTCTTAAAATCACGATAATTGCCCACATTGGCATGCTACGAAATTCTCATGGCTCTGCGAAAGACAAGCAGGTAAAAAATTTCGTAGCAGTGTGCTACAAAGTGCTACGTGACGTAAAAGCGATGACGTTGCTGTGGCGTGAAGCTTCAGTTTTTTGACACTAGATACCAGGATAACATGAAGTTCCAAGCGTTGTACGTTTGGATACCACCACCAGCTTTAAAAGGCTTTCTCGCTCTCTCCACCCCATTCACTGAAACACTGGCCTTGTCTCTCGTGTATCTACGAGATTCTTTTGATTTTGTGTTATCTATGTTAAGTGGAACCTAGTCGCTGGCTCGAACTCACTGATGGGCTTGGCTAAGAAGCACATTGTCTCAACCAGGCGTCGTGTTCAACAGAGGTAATATCAGTGATGAGCAGTTAGACGCTAGTCTACATGCACAACATTATTGAGTGAGATGCAGGATCATTTATAGTACAACAGGCGCGTAAATAGTTAAGAATAGTCCTTCGGAAGAACGGGTTTTATGAAAAATCACTGCATAAATCATTGAATAATAAAGTTTTTTGAACTTTTCGACATTTGTGCTTTGTTAGTACCGACTTTATTTTTGAGATTTTATACGTCTTTTACTACTTAAACACGCCCAAAGTTAGGTTAAATTAGCAAGAAAAACGAATCTTTGTTGGCTCCTAACTTTTTAATGGCTTTATATTTTAGTATTCTGTTTCCGTACGGGTAATTTCTATAATGAGACAAAACCATACCACGTTTAATTTTTAATGTACATTGTCGAACAGTGGAGTAATACACTCCCGAAATTTGTATGGAAAAAATGTCGACAAGATTCACCTTAAGTTCGAAAATCATACAAAAGTTGTATTCCACCAACCCTACACTATTGGCTTATAGACAGTTACAGGATGACACAGTTAAATTAAATATGTATTGTTGCTGAAAATGAAATTATTAACAGCATTGTAAATTTTTAAGAAAGCATTAAAACTACTAAAAATCTGATACATTTTCTTAACAGTTTAAGCCCGTTACTTGCAAACCGTAGCTAACCAAATTGTGCTGAGGCCACTTTACGTGCTGTTATAGAGTCACTTGCGTGAATACAATTATGCGTGTATGAACGAATAATTAAATCCATATGCCAGTAGAACACCAATTTTCATTTGATATACGTTTTAATAATAAAATATCAAAGGCATGCCTCCTTTGTTTTCATTTAAAAGAAAAAAAAACAATACGAAACCAGTAAAAAATAACAGTTGCCTACTTTCCTGCTCCATCCCGTAGCATAGGTGTTTCTACCATAGTAGGGTATTATTGGGCATTCTATACCACTATCCTCCAGTAGCTCGGCGAGTTCGCCTTCGCTACGGACAGTAGTATAGAATGCCCAATAATTGACAATCGACTCGACTCTATACTGTATTACTGTACTCGCTATCGCTCTGAAGGGTGGTACAGAATGCTCAATAATGAACAATCGACACGATCAATGACCAGTAACGCAAAAGAGGTTGGGGTAAGTTTATAAATGTTAACGTACTATATACATTCACTCATTTTCAATCGATTCATTTCCGACAGTAATCATGAAATTTGTAAAACAACCGCAATCGCTACATGTTAATACAGTCTGCGATGATTTTTGTACCACTAGTTTTCGTCATGGAGAATTATTACCTAACTCAGTACGATGTATCATTTGCGGTCCATCTAATTGTGGAAAAACCAATTTATTAATTGGTCTTCTTATACACGAAAATGGATTAAGATTTGAAAATGTGTATGTTTATTCAAAAACTCTGCACCAACCCAAGTACATTTTTTTGGAAAGAGTTTTGCAACGGGTGCCTGGTATTTCCCTCCAGAAATATCATGGAAATGAGGAAGTTCAAAGTGTTCAGGACGCAAAACCCAACTCCGTGATTATTTTTGATGATGTTGCCTGTGAAAATCAAAATAACATGCGTGATTATTTTGCAATGGGAAGACACAAATGCATTGATTGTTTTTATCTAAACCAAACATATACTAAAATCCCTAAGCAATTAGTAAGAGACAATGCGAACTTAATCATACTTTTTAAACAAGATGAAATTAATTTACGACATATTTATGAAGAACATGTCAACACTGATATGACATGGATTGAATTTCGTGAAATGTGTTCGAAAATATGGAGTGAACCCTTCAATTATGTAGTAATTAATAAGGATTGCTCCAAAAATAAAGGATGTTACAGAAATAAATTTGATACTTTTGTTGTCTTTGATTAGGAATACTAGTATTTAAGACCTTTACCCTCTCGATATTATTATTCTTCAAACAACGTTTGATCTATCACGAACTGTTTTTCTTCTTTTATTTTCTTGTTATTATGGAAAAATTACTGAAAAGACAAATAGTTGATGCTGCAGAAGCTGTTAAGAAGAAAGTGCGAAAGATGAGAGATCTTGAGATCAACAATCAGCATGTACTGGAATCAGTTTTCAAACCGGTAACAGAACCACTTAACCTAATTGCTAATGTCAGTAAGCAGACTTCTCTCCTGCATAATACAGAAAATGAAGAAATCGAAGTTCCGTTTATCGATAAAACTTTGCAAAAAGAAGTCCCTATTAGTAAAGGAAGCAATGATAACAACGACAATGCAGACAAATATGAATCTGATATCGAAAGTGACTCTTCATATAAATCATTAATTGAACAAAACCAAGGTTGTGATACGTCATCCTGGTCAGTTTCCTCAGAAGCATTGACTGATATTCCGTTTGGTGTCAGAGTAGAAGGCAAGAAATTGATGTTAGGTTCTGCTCGTATAACGATCAGCGATGAGTATATCATCGTGGCTGGACGCAAATACCGAAATACGCCTGGTTTAAAACAGTTGCTGTTGAAAAAGTACGTAGATTTAAGCTTGGTTACAGAGAGTGATACGAAACATTATAAGTCGATGCTACTTGATACAAACGCACATCGACGAGACTATGAGCCTGGTAAACCAATAAAAAGTAACAAAGGACAAAAATATTTGCAAATTATTAAACCTCTATTCAAACTACAAAGTACAATTCAGGACCACCAATCGACGGGGAAAGGACTACCCTTAACAAAAATGTGGAAGAAAAACGTAGATTTTGTATATTGGGACGATCCAAATGAACTGGTGGATAGATTAAAATTATTAATTGCATCTCAAGATGCTGGTAACACAGGATTAGATAATGAAATTATATCTATCATTGAAGAATTGCGTGAAAGTAAAGTTATAAATAAATAAATATTTTAAAATGTGTTTATTTTATTATCTGCCTCTCGTTACAATACACCTTAAACATGAACATAGACAAATTCGGACACTATATTCACAAAAGAATGCGCTTAGCAGATTTATTTGAATTTAATGAGAATGCATTATTAAAATCAGAAAACGGAGATTTTGATTTAAAAACATTAAGATTGAGAGGAATTAGATCTCCAGTAGAAGCAGACGATGCTGTGAACAAGGATTATGTAGATCGATTGAATGCTAACATGTTAAAAGAATTAAATAATCTGGCTGTGAACAAGGATTACGTAGATCGATTGAATGCTAATATGTTAAAAGAATTCAATAATATGATTGCTTCATTGCGTTCTCAAATCATAAAAGACGCAAAGAGTACAGTTCAGGCTACTTTAAAAGCAAGGATACCTGAGGTTTCAACTCATTTGCAAGATAAGTTTTATACTAAAGCAGAGGTAGATACATTTAAAAAAACTCCGTAATGGCAAAACAGCAAATTGTTAACGAAATACACAAAGCAGCACGAAGAAACTTCCTTAGACGTCCTGTCATTCTAAAGGGGGTCGATGACTTATGGCAAGCTGATCTGATGGACATGCAAAATCTGAGAAAGTATAATAAAGGTCACAATTACATTTTAGTGGTGATTGACTGCTTCTCAAAGTACGCTTGGACAGAGTCGTTAAAATCAAAAAATAAACTTGATGTTACTCATGCATTTAAACGAATACTGATTAACAGCAATCGCAAACCTGTTAATTTACAAACTGATATGGGAACAGAATTTTATAACAACTTATTTCAAACGCTTATGAAGACGTACAATATTAACCATTACTCCTCGTTTTCTACCAAAAAAGCTTCGATCGTAGAGCGAATGATTAAAACTCTTAAAAATAAATTGTATAAATATTTTAGTCTGAATGGAAACTATAAGTGGTTAGGTATGCCGTTAGAAGTTACCTTGAAGATATATAACAACACAAAACATCGGACTATTAAATTTAAACCAATCGAAGTAAATAAATCTAGTGAGCCAGTTATAAAAGAAAATATTAAAAATGCCTTAAATCATGTAACCGTCCGTAGAAAACCTAAGTTCAAAGCAGGCGACTTTGTTCGTATCAGTAAATACAAACACCATTTTGAGAAAGGTTATACACCTAACTGGTCAACTGAAATATTTACTATAAAAATGGTTAATTGTACCATACCAGTAACATATCATATAGAAGATCAACGAAAGCAAGCCATATTGGGAACCTTTTACGAGCCAGAACTTCAAAAATCTTATTATCCTGGTATTTATTTGATAGAAAGGGTTTTAAAAAGAAAAGGAACAAAAATGTTTGTTAAATGGTTGGGTCTAAGCAACGAAGAAAACAGCTGGATCGACAAGACTGCAATAGTGGATTAAAATAATTATATAACAATTACTTTTGCATTATTTATTTCATTACACTTTGGACAATGCAAGGGGGTGAACTTGTTAATACATTAATTAATAATCTCCCGTTCGAACTTCATTTACCAGGTTACAATTATTGCGGTCCGGGAACAAAACTCCAGAAACGTTTACTACGAGGGGACCGTGGTGTAAATAAGCTAGACGAAGCTTGTATGCATCACGACATTGCATATGCAAACCATACAGACTTACCCAATCGTCACAGAGCTGATTTACAACTACTAAATATGGCTAAACAAAGACTTAAATCAAACGATGCCGGAAAAGGTGAAAAACTTAGTTCATGGGTAGTGAGCAAAGTAATGAAAGCGAAACTGAAATCTGGTTCCGGCGTTAAAACGTTTAAAAGTTTCGTGTCAAAAATAAGAGCAAAATTAAAGAAACTGAAACCAAAGGATGGTAAAACTTTAATTAACGCTGCTTACTCAGCAGCAAAAAAAATATTTCCAAACATTCAGAAAATTCGAGTACCGCGAGTGATACCCTTACCAAAGACTGGAGGTATTCTACCTTTAATCCCTATTTTTGCGGGCTTATCAGCTTTAGGAACTTTAGCTGGTGGTGCGGCTGGTATTGCAAAAACTGTTAACGATTACAAAGCAGGCCAGCAAAATTTGCGAGAAACACAACGACATAATAAGACGATGGAGTCTGTAAAGTTAGGTCAGGGCTTATACATTAAGTCACATAAAAATGGTCAAGGTTTATTCGTAAGATCTTCAAAAAACTGAAAAATGAGCTACCTAATCGTCCTTTAACTAATGTAGACATCCAAAGGCATGCACGCACCATCCCTCACTTTCGAGGAGTCTACATGAAGGATCAGTTACCAAGGACGCCGAAACGGATTGAATGTGGTATCGTCAACTTGGACGATTATAAGAACGAAGGGACGCATTGGGTAGCGTATGTAAAAGTATGCAATTATTGTGAATATTTTGATAGCTTTGGAGATTTGAAACCTCCAATGGAATTAATGCGATATTTTAAAAATTGTAATGTTTTTTATAATTATACAAGATATCAGAAATTCAACACAGAAAATTGTGGACACTTATGTTTAGAATATTTGTGGACTTTTTGGAATAAAAATGTATAAATTGCATGCTTTTCTTTTATTTGAATCATTTGCAAGATGTCACTCACATTATCGATAACTGGAAACTCTTCAACTTTATCTACTTACTATCCTAACACGTTGCAACTATATGGACAGTATGAGTGTGCCTTAATGCATTTCTCGACATTTAATTCTATTCCGAACATTGACAAAACGAATAATAAATTCTATTATGGTTCCAACGAAGTTATTGAAATATCAGACGGCACCTATGAATTGCAAGATATTAATGATTATTTAAAATCTGAAATGAAAGATGCATCAATCAAACTACAGTGCAATAACAATACTTTAAAAACTACTGTATATTGTACAGAAGACATAAATTTTAATAAAGAAGACACTCTCAGGAATTTGTTAGGGTTTAATAAGCAAATCTTGAAAGCAAATAAATGGCATGTGTCACAGTTTCCAGTCAACATTTTACCTACAACAGTGATCAGGATCGAATGTGATATTGTAAGCGGCTCCTACACAAACGGACAACCGAGTCACATTATCCAAGAATTTGCACTCAACGTGCCTCCCGGATACAGGATTATAGAAATCCCGAAAAACGTAATATACTTTCCAATCAACCAAAACAACATTAGCTGCATACATATCAGGCTGTTAGATATAAATAATCGCTTAATAAATTTGCGCGGTGAAGAAGTGCAGCT
The DNA here is from genome assembly GCA_949091785.1 of Polymixis lichenea. NCBI lineage: Eukaryota > Metazoa > Arthropoda > Insecta > Lepidoptera > Noctuidae > Polymixis > Polymixis lichenea. Next base: position 4,924,925 of record OX420937.1, read on the forward strand.
GTATTTGCATCTCAGAAGGAAAAAATGATTGACTACAATAAATATGTACATCAACAAATCAAAAATATCAGTACCGCTCAAGCTTCCAAGGAAATAAGAGCTCGCCCTAAGAAGAAAATAAAATTAACTACAGACAACAAGGCATTCCTCAAAGCGATCGGTTTGCTAAAATGAATATCTTAGACGTTTTATCCGCTCCGACTTACGACAACACTGTTGAAGGAATCGAATTTCATTCTTACAAGCCCTATGTAACTAGTTTCAATAGAAACGATGAAATCCGCATACCTATTAACCAACAAGACTTGTATATACTCCCGTCAGCTAGCACCTTGTATTTGGAAGGAACTGTTAACGTTAGCAAAAATGATATGAAAGAGAAAGCCACTAGTGTTCATTTTACGAATAATGCTCTGCTCTACCTGTTCCAAGATATAAGATACGAGCTAAATGGAGTGGAAATTGATAGAATAAAAAATGCTGGTATAACTACCACCATGAAATCGTTAATATCAATGAATGAAAGTGAATCAAAGATATCTAATGCATGGGGCTGGAATATCGATGGTATAAAAAATATTAATGGGGGTAGTTTTTCCGCTTCTATACCACTCTGTAACATCATCGGTTTCGCAGAAGATTTCAAGAAAGTCGTGATAAATAGTAGGCACGAACTAATATTGCTACGAAGTAACACTAACCTGAATGCTGTCAAACTTAACACCGGTGAATTTGTAGACGACGTGCAGATAAATAAAATCATTTGGCGTGTACCGCATGTTAAAGTGTCCGACAAAGAGAAAATAAGTTTGCTAAAACTGTTAGAGAAAGATCGACCACTCCAGATGATATTCAGAAATTGGGATCTGTACGAATATCCTGCTTTACCTAAAACTACAAAACATACCTGGTCTATCAAAACTTCCTCACAAATAGAGAAACCAAGATACATAATTATGGGCCTACAAACAAATCGAAAAAACAATTCAAGTTCTGATATGTCTCAGTTCGATCACTGTCATGTTCGTGATGTTAGAGTATACCTAAATTCAACTTACTTCCCGTATGAAAACCTAAATGTAAGTTTCTCGAGTAACAGAATCGCTTTATTATACGAGCAATACATCAGATTTCAACAGTCTTATTACGGACGTCGCCCGGAACCATTATTAAGTGAGAAACAATTTAAAGATTTGGCACCGCTATTTATTATCGATTGCTCTAGACAAGCTGATAATGTAAAAACAGGTCCTATTGTGGATGTAAGAGTGGAAATTGAGAGTGATTCGGATATACCCGATCAAACTTCTGCATACTGTCTTATATTGAACGACTGTATAATTGAGTATAAGCCGTTGAGTAATACTGTGAGAAAAATATCATGAATCCGAATACTATCATATTAGATGTTCAAGGGTTTAAAGACCTGTACAATAATTTTATAATAAAAGAATTAGCTTTTGCTAGTCATGATTATACGCAAACATTTTTAATAAAACCACCATACTTGTTTAAATACTTAACAAGTGACGAAAAGAGACAAGTTAAATGGTTGGAAAGAAATAGGGGTATTTATTGGAATGAAGGATATATTGACTATAGAGAATTTCGACGTATAATAGTTCCATATCTAGAAAATAAGGAAATCATTGTAAATGGTTTGGAGAAGGTGAAGTGGATAAAGGACCTTTGTGTGAATTGTAAAGTATCAGATGTTGGTAGTGAACAATGTCCTAATTTCTCTGCCTTGCATAAAAAATACTGTGAAGGAAGATGTAATTTTAATTGTGATAAACATCCAAAGCATTGTGCGCTTAAAAATGTGCTTTGTTTAAGGAAGTATTTAGAATGGACATAAAATGTATAGTATACCTACTTAGGTTATTGGGTTATAGGTTTTCAATTAAAAATCTTTTATAAGGTAAATATGGTTTTATTTTGTTATATTCCCCCACACTTCTCCAATTAACACAACCTAATACGAAATTAATAAAAACACTTTAATAAAAATATGAATACTAAGTACAATATATTTACCTCACCAACTAAACTTATACAAACGGTTATCAAAAATCAGTATCTATTAAAGATTTTGATATTTTCTTAACTAAAGACTCAGTCTCATCCATAACACTGTCGATAGCATCTTTCACAATATATTGGGCATTTATAATAACGTTCTCACTGTCACTATCACTGTCTGTGGTTTGAGGATTGTTATTACAGAGATCTACGACCGAAATTTTTATTAGTTTAATGCCTCGTCGCTGTAGTCGACTCATAACGAAGGATTTGGTTGGTTTTTGCTTCTTTGACTTTTCCCTGCATCGTTGTTTTGACTTTTTTTCTTTCGTGACTTGTTTGCTGTGCTCGGGGTCGGGGGTGCTGCGAAGCATCTCAGAGAATCCCTCGTAAGGATCCTGAGCATACTGGCTGAACACAATCTCGGATTCAGAAATCTGGAACAAAATATAAACACAATATATAAACAGTTAGTATAGCGGTCGAAAGCGCTATAATTGGGTTTTCATCGAGGATTTTTTTTTTTCTAAAGCCATCTGGAGTCTGGATTTGGTTTAGATTAGTGACAAGCTCTGGCGAATTGTAAATGCACTATTACACCCCTGCCAAACGTAGTGTAATGTTTGTGAGTATTAACACTGATGCGAACACAATCGTTAGTTACGAAACAATATTAAAACAAAAAAAAATCGAGTTAGAAAGGTTTTACTTACCGACATGATTACGATGCACTCTAAAATGTTACAAGTACTCCAGGCAAGTAATATTTCGTGAATGACCAAAAAAATAATTATTATTTATACTATCATGAGTACGTCAATATACACGTTAGAACGCGGTAACCATAAAAATGCTAGCTAAGCATTTGTGTCTCCATGCCGAGGTTATTGAACTGTCGTGTGTTTTCAATAATTATATGATGTACTGACAAACAGCGTTATGATCGTATTACTTGAACGTTAGCTTTTTGAAAATCAATCTTATTGTATTGCGTACATAATGCAATTTACGTGGTTGACAGTATTATAGGTGCATGCTGAAACTTGAGTCTCGGTTTGATTGCATTTTTAACCGACTTCAAAAAAAAAAGAGGATTTCTTAAACTGACTCAAATTAAACAAGGTAGTTAGTTATTATTATTCACATTTTATTTCTATTTTTAAAAAACAGTGCAATTATTAAAACTAAACCTAAATTATATTTATACATTACATTAATTAGATATATTTTCTAAAACTAAAGTGAGAAAATTTAAAAAAGTAAGTAAGTAAGTAGTTCATTTTTAAAAGTAAGTTATTTATTTCAAAATAAATAAATAACATTATTCCATACAAAAGTAGATGAAGGTAGGTTACATAATTAATATTATCAAAAAAAAAAAAAAAAAACTAAAAGTATTTATTACAATACATTCTGAGTCTAACAAACCAACATCCTAATTCTTTAAAATCGAAGAGTGACCCCAGGCTCGCGTTGATATTTGATCCACAGATATCGATCGTTTATCGTCATTACTGGATAAGACAATTTTGTTGACGCTCCGAGTAAATATTTCGTGCTTTATTGATTTAAACATAACATTTCTCCTACGGATAACTCCGCCATTAAATAAAATATTTTGATAATCTGTTATCTTCAAGTCCCTTACTACGCATGATTTTACTCCCTTTGCTTTTTTAATGATTTTATTGGGAGTTTTTATAGAATAAAGTTTTGATCTCAAACCGACAAAATCAGATATATATTTTCCTTCCATTTCATCTTTGAACAGACCTGGAACTTTTTTGTTCAATATTGGTATCTTAAAATAATTTTCAACGTCATAGTTACTCGTGTCAAAATATTGCAAAAAATTAAACTTCAAGTCATGATAAAAATCATTAGTGAATATTTTATAGACAAATGAATCTGTATCTGTGTAACACAACTGCACTCGGTCTTTATAAAAAGGCTTTACAATATTGTAATGAAAATCATACATATGTGACTTAGAAAGTTCTAATACAGTGAACCCAATATATATAGGCTTATCTAAAATAATTTGATCAGGTTTCATTTGTATTGCAACTAAATTTTCAGATAGAATAGAAGCACTATGGAAATAGGGGTTGGCTACAAGTCTCTCGGCGGATATTAATTTCTTGGTTCGATTAGATTGATCGCACCATTGATTAACTAAATGAACGGTTACTCTATTTTCAGTATTTTCTAAAGTCTTGCCAAAAACACTGTTATTTAACAACTTAAAAAAGTCTTGTTCGAAAGAACTTTTAGCTTTTTGTCTTAATTGAGTGTTTAATTCTATGTACTGTTTTAAATAGGGACTTTGTCTGAAAGTAATAGCTCTGTGAACTTTACGTAATATTAAACCGTGTTCTAAACACTTTTTTAAATGAACATAATGTATCACGTATTTGTACTTATTATACAAATTTGCAATTAATTTCTTTGTTTTACCTCCCGGGGGTATACATTTCTCAGGACAAAATGGTAAATCATTATGGTGATTGTGTAAATGATCAGGATACAGAAGATCGACTTCTAATATGAAGCCCCACTCAGCGTCATCCTCAATATGTTCAACGCGAAAATTAGCTAATTCATTTTCACTGAGAAATCTAAAACTAGAATACGGTAAATACTGACACATGCTAAAGCCGTACAGATTATTACAATCTAGATATACTATAAAACACGGAGGCTGTGATACATTATATTCTGGCATGTATTTATGATTCGCTTTTGCATACCGATGGGAACACATACATAAACCCCCCCGTATACCGCTTTGAATCATTCTGACGATAGCCAAGTCCGACACGAGTTCCAACTGGACACCTGTTTTCAGCAACATTGCATCGAAAGATAAACTAGGTGCAGTTATGTAAAACGCAGGATCGAGTTTGTAATATTGTTTACACGTTTTTCGAAAATTTTGAAATATGTCTGTCAACAAAAGCACATCTGTTTTTAAGTATAGATCTGTATACTCGCCGAGATCATTAATATTGAATTCAGCCCAAACAGTCTGAGCGTGATTATAATCTTCATCGCTAATATCTTCGTTAGTCAAAGAATTATGAAAACAAAACTTGGATGGTAACGATTTTTGTTCGTAACATTTCCAATCGGTCATATAATCATACGGATATATACCTTTACGAGTCAGCAAACTAAATTGTTTCTCATTAGAAAAATGAGATCGAAGATTAACAAAATTTCCTACCTGCAATGTTTTAGCAAGTTTGTCTAAACTTGTTCCTAAAAAGTTGAAAGAATCTAAAAACCTTATTTGTATAAACTCGTTATCAGCAGTAGGAATATACTTTGTAAATGCTGTATATTTTTCCTTGTTCTTGGGTATTATTTTAATTTGCCCTGGAATTTCACCTAACTTTTTTATAAATAAGTGGCAATCGTAGCCAGATAAATTATGAAAAAAGATTGGAACGAATTTTGGTACTTTATGTTGCAGATTACAGTGTCGATGTGCTGCGCCTCGGTATCGACCTGTAATATGACAGTGATCCCTTACTCTATCGGTTAGCAGTAAATTTTCACAAATGTAGCACTTAACAGAGCATTTAAAATCGAGAGCATCTTCCTCTGTGTATATCATAGGCTCGCTTTTGCACAGAATTCTATGTATTGCTTTAACATCTTCAGTCAAAAAATGTACAAATTTGGAAACACAATCTTTTCCGCGATAACTTCTGTATCCGTCAATCCTATCATTAAATGATGATACTACATTATAGGCGAACGCGGTCGGCACGTGACGTTGTGAGTATGACGTGTTAGCGGTGTTGAATTCATCGCCGGAAATCGGTTCGAGTAATGTTTCGAAATCAGCATAAATGACAAAAGGAATGTTTTGTTTTCTATCATAATTTTTAAACTTTAAAAATGATCCCTGTTTTGGTAAAACGGTGACAATTCCCCCACACAGGTGTGATTCAATTTGGCTGTGCGTTGGAAAAAACAATAAGCATGTTTCGCAGAAGTATAGTTTACCATGATGTTTGGTCATCTGATTTCTGACTAAACGAGGCAAATCTTTGATAAGGCAGTAATGAGAATTAGTGTTATTTTCTAAAAGCAGTAGATGGATACTCTTAGATTTATTATTCGTTGACGTATACAAAGGTCCAATGATTGTCTTATCATTTTTTATACCATACACGAATATATTCAGAGAGGGATTATTTTTCTCAAAGACAGCTATGTCCGAAAATGTGATTGGAAATGACAAATCATCAATATTCAAAACATCCTGGAAGTTGGGATAAGACGAAACTCTGTCGGGATGTCGGATTGTGGGGTACAGGGCCGCCACAACACACCATAAAAAGCAATACTCATCTTTGTTTCGAATGTTCAAACAAGCTCTTTTATTTTTTATACATTTTGGCAAAGTTATAAATTTAGATCCGCCGAGAGGTTGATATTTATTAATATTTATTTCTAAATGCGAATTGCACAAAAATGTCCAACCACTATCTCTCTCCTGAAACTCTTCAATTTTTTTTAACAGTAAATCAACTATCGATTTATAAGTTAAATCAAAATCGTAATTAAAATTAATGATAACGTTTTTCGTAGCGAATGATTTCATTTCCTGTTTATCATTTTTTTAAATAAGAAAAAAAGAAAAAAGTTCAAAGTTAATTTTGACAGCTGCATGTTTCTGTAGTGAACGATCTATTAGATTTTTAATTTGTTCACTTATATTATGGAGAAACACCTCAGGGAAATTATTTATTTGTTCGCTAGTTGCAATGATCTTGTAACTTACGATTCGTGCTTTAAACGAAGAATTAATCATTACAACGTTATCATAAATAGGGCTCGCGCTTTTGTTTTTATGCACATTGCTACGTAAATGACCAGACCATCGACGATTATCTACAAATACTTTGCAAACCGAACAGTGAGGCATATTAATGTTACTTATTGAACTTAATTAACATACAATCTATTCACTAAATTCAACATAGATTAATACTTACAACTAAAATACACGATCTTACCTAGTATACCTATACAATCGAAGTAAGCAGCGTAACAGAATGATCTAATACAGGCCCGTTTTGGTCGCGTTCTCTCGTTTGATGTTCACTTCTTCATGAACTAATGCTCCAACCAAATATTCAACAAAATATTTCTGAAAAAATTAAAAAGGTAGGTAAGTACTTAAAGCGAAAAATTAACAATATTTTAAACACAAAGAATGATTTATTAATTACCTGCAAAATAATTATGTAATGGCATAGGTAGGTTACATAAATTCCAATTTTATATAGTCCAAATATGTAGTAGTCCTATTCTCCAGATCGCCAGACTTCAGTTACCGGTCACAGCTGTTTCAGGAGATGATAAGATCGTAGTTAGGTATACTTTGAATGAACCCACACTTCGGTATTTGCTCAATAAAAATGATTAATATATATATATTATATATTAATTTCGTTATTCTGAAAAAGGATAGATACTCCGTCTTAGCTTTGAGATAATGTTATGACATTTATCAGTGTTCGACTTTTAAATAATACAAATGTTACTCATAATTAAGGTAAAAATGGTAACAGGATGTTTATACAAGTAGTCATACGATGTTTTACTAATTTTGCAGAAAACATTACACGTGTGCTCAACCAAATTATTTTTTCCAGTCAGCTAAATCACACTCGCAACAATTAGCTATTTTAGGTAAGGTTGACACGCATTCACATTCATGTATGGACAAGTATTTTTTACACACTACATTGTGGCTTAAAATTAATAAAATGTAGTATTATAACATCATGAAAAGTTAACAATTAAATTCATCAAACAACTCGCTTACATCACATCTTTAAACCTTAGTCAAACTAATTAACGTATTTCCTATGCTTTAGACAAGCAAAAACTTAATTCAATTACAAGTAAAACTTAGATATTTGTATGAGATATGTTAAACAGGTAATTACCTACTAGACACCAATGCAATGCTAATTATTTTATTATTTACTTGCAATCATAAATCATTAGCGTTGTTTGTTGTTTACGCGTAATCAGTTTGTCAGCCCTGTGTCGTTTCGCTGCATCGACAATCGATGCTACTTGAATAATCCTTAGTCTTTATTTTTTGAATGGGTATAATACGCCTAATGAAAAAGTTGTTTCATGCAACAGTAACTGATCGGTTGCAGTAATTTTTAATATAGTGAATTATCGTTCATTTGTGACTTATAAGCTACATGTTTTCGGAGTACTCGATACATACTAATTGCAGTCTGTAAGTGTGAAAGTAAGCTTCAAGAAGTGCTCTGCGATCAGTCTTACTGTAAACCACGAGTTACTATCAATATCAGTGTTGGTAGCCAACCGCTGCCAACGTCACTTGCTGCCACCAGTCCCTGCGCCTGCCCTCACCAACCCACCAAACCGATTGGACATAATTGGAAAAATGTAAGTTAAAACATTCCAACCGTTTCATAGTTCAGAGTTGTATTTGTATTGTAATACGTTAAACTAAATGTTTTTTTTTTTTGTCTTTATTTCAGGTCTGATTCTGAGTGTGAATACTTTCGGCAAGCTCCGATCACTGAACAGAAAACAAAATCCACCCGCAATCCGGCTGCAGCCAACAATGGGAAACGCAAGTCGCGCACGCCTTCAACGAATTTAACTCGTCCGAGGTATCTATACAAAATATTTAATTACTTAGTGTTAAAAAAGTTTTACGTGTAGAATTATTTCAGTATTAATGAATTATTTATAATTATTATCTTGAAAACTGTGTTTTAGTTCATAATCTTTGAATCATGCACTGTTACAAGTCTGTTGACAGTTTCTATAGACATAACCGTTATATTTTTTATTGTGCGTCTTTCGTGCTGTATAGGTTTCTTGATAATAATTATGTTTTCCAGTGTGTACCTACCTAACGATAAATAAATCATGAAAGTGTGTGATGAACTAACAGTAATTTTCGTTGTTGTTTCAGTAAAAAAACCAATGCTGGTAACGATATATTCGGTATCAGTAACAACCGTGGAACTGACACCGAGCTCAAAGAAGGTTCATCGAATATAATATGTCTATCATCATTCTTCGTGAACCGAGTAGCCAACGGCTGCGAGCGGCGAGCAGCGAGCACCGACGGAGAGTACTACATTGACTGCAAGGTGTACAAGGCTGACGATGCGCGCCACACCGACTCCCTGGAGCTGTGGAAGAAGGCGCTCATCCGACTCAAGTTCCAGACCGATACGGATTCTCCTCAGTGGCGAAAACTACAAGAGTTCATTCGTTCGGCTGATATGATGTTCCTAGAAAAACCAATGTTTTATGACCAATAAACCAAATAATAACTAAAAAGGCGTTTTGAATTACTTCTCAAATAAAATCTTATAAACATTCCCGTTGTTGCTCAATCATAAATTCACATAATCTGATCATTGACCAAGTCGAGCGTTCATTATTGAGCATTGTATAGTCTGCACTACTATCCGGAGCGACAGCGCACTCGCATGATCATTGGTCGAGTCCAGTATTACACTAGAGTCCAGGCGGCGTTCATTATTGGGCATTATATAATCTGCACTACTATCCGGAGCGACAGCGCACTCGCATGATCATTGGTCGAGTACAGTACACTAGAGTCGATCGTTAATTATTGGGCATTCTATACCACTGTCCGTAGCGAAGGCGAACTCGCCGAGCTACTGGAGGATAGTGGTATAGAATGCCCAATAATACCCTACTTACCATACTACGAAATTTTCAAGGCGCTACGAAAGACGTAGCCGGGGTTAAATCTTACGTAGCTGATTGCTACGAAGTGCTACGTGACGTAAAAGCGATGACGTTATCGTGGTGACTGGCTTCACTTTTCGAACACAAGGTACCAGGATAACATGAGATTCCAAGCAGTATACGTGTAAAAGCCACCACGTGCGTGATAAGCCTTTCTCGCTCTTGGTAATATATGTCGTGGCAACCTACGACGAAGTGCTTGACGTAAAAGCGATGACGTTACCATGGTGACAAGCTTCAGTTTTCCAACACGAGGTACTAGGATAACATGAGATTCCAAGCAGTATACGTTTAAAAGCCACCACGTGCGTTTAAAGCCTTTTTCGCTCTCGCTACCGCATTGACTGAAAACACTAGCCTTGTCTTTCCTACTATCTGATAAATAACCTTTGATTGTGTGTTATCTTGTGTGTGTTTGATGAGCCACACACAAGTTGTTTTGCACCAGCCCTTTGTGTATTTTTTTTGTAGAAAATCACAAACTGAAATAGATAAATTAAACATGGGGTCTATAGTTAAATTATAGAAAGCAATGTAAAGTTTTAAGAAAGTATTCGCATTCATAATGCTTTGGTCTGATAAGTTTTCTTGACAGTTTAAATGCTCTCGCAAACGGTAGCTTACCAAATCACTGAGTTCGCTTTGCGCGCTGTTACAGACAGAAAATTTCGTGTGAATAAAAGCGTGTATAACTTATGGTAAATCGTTCTGCCAGTAGAACACCAATTTTATTTGATAAACGTAAGTAATAATAAAATATATAACGCATTTTTTTTTCTGGTTGGGAATCCGTCATATGACTTCTCCCGCTCTGGATGGAGCACGGCTTAACGTGCTTTCAGAGGCACGAAAGGGTCTTGGTATGTCACGACGGTCACCCATCCACGGACCAACCGCGGCAAACGTAGCTTAACCTGATGGATTGATTCGTCTGGCTATTATTACTCAGGCACAAGTGGGCCCCTTACTATATTATGCTCAATAGCCAAAAATATATGTGTTTGTGCACCAATTCTGCACAATTTTTTTTACATATTACTAGACAGGCGCAGGTGATACAATTCAATTAAAGATGTGTTTCACAATTTAGTATAGAAAGCATTGTAAAGTTTTACGAAAGCATTCAAACTATCAAAATCTAATAAATTTTCGTTACAGTTTTTAAACACGTCTCTAGCAAACTGAAGCTAACCAAATTATACTGAGTTCACTTCGCACACTGTCACAAAGGCTCTCGCGTGAAAAAATGCGTGTATGAGCTATTATTTGAATCGTTAAGCCAGTAGAACACCTATTTAATTTTATAAACGTGATGCCTACTTTCCTGCTCCTTCCCGTAGCGTAGATTCCTACCATACTACGAAATTTTCAAGGCGCTACGAAAGACGTAGCAGGTATAATATCTTCGTAGCAGCCCGCTACGAAGTGCTACGTGACGTAAAAGCGATGACGTTACCGTGGTGACAGGCTTCAGTCTTCGACACAAGGTACCAGGATAACATGAGATTCCAAGCGGTGTATGTTTAGAAGCCACCACGTGCGTTAAAAGCCTTTCTCGCTTTCTCTGCCGCATTCATTGAAACACTATCCTTGTCTCTCGTGCTATGTATGAAGTACCTTTGATTGTGTGTTTTCTTTTTATATTATTTCCGATTACCATAATTATACATTATTTTGCTTGTGCACTAATCCTTAACTATTATTTTTATACATTTTCATAGACAAATAGAGCATAACACAGTTAAATTAAATATTTTCCCACACTTAAGTATAGAAAGCAATGTGATGTTTTATGGAAGCATTCAAAGCTTTACTGTTAAGTTTTCTTAAAAGTTTAAACGCGTCTCTTACAAACCGTAGTTAATCAAATTATGCTGAGTTCACTTCGCACGCTATTACAGAGGCTTTTGCGTGAAAAAATGCTTGTAAGAACAATTATTTGAATGCATGAGCCAGTGAAACACCTATTTTATTTGATAAACGTGTTTATAATAAAACATCAAACGCATCAGAGCCTGACTTTGCTTTTATTTGAAAAAAAAAAATCGATTCCAATAATAATAACAGTGAAGCCTACTCTCCTGCTCCATCCCATACTACGAAATTTTAATGGCGCTACGAAAGACGTAGCCGGTTAAATCGTTCGTAGCAGATTGCTACGAAGTGCTACGTGACGTAAAAGCGATGACGTTATGGTGGTGACAGGCTTTAGTTTTCCGACACAAGGTACCAGGATAACATGAGGTTCCAAGCCGTGTACGTTTAGAACCTACCACGTGCGTTTAAAGCCTTTGTTGTTCTCTCCACCGCTTTCACTGAAACACTATCCTTGTCTCTCCTACTATCAGACAGCATGAACTTTTGCGTTATCTCTTTATCATACTTAATAACCACACACAGATAGATGCTTTTTTTTTTTTTTTGGGTGGGCAATCATCAAATAACTTCGCCCGCTCTGGGTGGAGCAGGAGGGCGTGTCAGACTTTTACTGACTAAAACCCACCCGTGTTCCCTCAGTTGCCCGTGTGCCAGGGGCCGCGGTATCTCTTTCGAACAAACCGCACCCCTGGCAGGCATCGGCCCTTGCAGGCCCCATCAGACAGATAGATGGTTGAGTATCAAAGCTACACTATTATTTCGTCAGATTATTACACAGACACAATGATACCATAATTATGAAATACCCACGGGTTTTTTTATTTCCGATTTTTTTTTTGCTCACACATTTTTAAATGTCTCTGAAGAGCACGCAGACGACGTTGCGATCTTCTGATCGCAACGTCGTCTTATCTTATTTATCTTCTGATAAGAAGTTAATTATAAAAATGTAATGATTTAGTGGTACCGATCTATACCTTTGTTTTGTGACACATTATTAATTGTTTTCCAACAACCACGTGAACAAGGTCTCAGGCACAGCTAGTTAGAAAGTAATATAACATCTATCTATGCAAGCCTGAGTTCTTTATGTTTTCATCTGAATTAACAAAGTTCAACCCCGTAACAGTGATTCCTATTTTCCTGATACATTCCGTAGCGTAGATTCTTACCGTGCTACGAAATTCTCGTGGCGCTACGACAGATGTAGCCAAGGTTAAATCTTTCGTAGCAGGTTGCTACGTAGTGCTACGTGACGTAGCAGCAATGACGTTATTGTGCGGACAAGCTCCAGTTTCCGACAGAAAGTACCAGGATAACATGAGGTTCCAAGCGGCGTAAGTTTAGTAGCCTCTCGCTCTCTTCACCGCATTCACTGAGACTAGCCGTGACTGCTCTGGACTCAAATTCAAAAGTAATTTAGAAAAATTAGAAGTAAGTACAACAAATTAGATTTTTAAAACTATTAGAAAGTAAGAAAACGAAAAACAAATGTAAAGATGGTTATTATAAGTTATTTAAAATTTGCAAAATTCTTCCTATCAGCTTAAAACATCAAAATCAAAATCAAACTCAAAAGTCATTCATTCAAATTAGGCTGAGAATCAGCACTTTTCGAACGTCAGAATACATAAGACAGTCCCCCAAAACGCCCGCGGCCTTCGCCACTTCCTAGTGCTTTAGCTGGGAAGAAGAAGTGGCGCAACAAACTCCCTCCATCTACTTAGCATCCACCTACTTCTAGTAGTCAAGGCAGCTGGGAGCGTCACTCGCTAGTTACCCATAACCACGCAACTAGGATAGTATCGGCAGGTAAATTTGATGTACCTAGAATAAGGAATTATTTCGGCGACCGAGCGCTGATAAAAGAGTACGCAGTACGTAAGAGTACGTAGAGCCGCCAGTAGGGACTGGTCATCTCCTAGCTCCCACGGGTTATTTTAATTTCTGAATTGTTATTTTATTTTTGTTTTAATTACGGACGCTTTAATGTGCACGTCTTTTTACATCGTTCTCACATTGATAATTTCAACATAATGATGTAACCAACTTTTTGTAACAATACCATGATTTTAAAAGAGTGTCCATGGAGTTTCTTGCCCGTTCTTCTCCATAGGTACCTACGCTTTGGAATGGGCAACTAGCTTCATCTTTCTAACTCACCGACCTTGACAATTCAGAAGTGCCTGTAATTGGTTTAGTTGAAATAAATGCTTTGAGTTTGAGTTTGAGTACCATATCTACTCAACCAATTGCCTACTGATATAATAAGTCAGGAAATAAAAGGTAAATTTGCCAAATTACTTAAGCAGTTCTTTTTCAGGAATTTGTAAACGATGATCTTAGGAAAGTGGTTTGCAAATTGTTGGGGGAGACGGATGCGTGATTAGGTAGGTTTATATTTTTATTATTTCCATACATTTATTTATTTATTTATTATGGCACACCAACGACTAGTTCACATTAAAATTAACAGAGAGTTTAGTCATAATTACTACAGTGAACTTATCACTTATAGGTGTGCAGAGCACTTACATGATTTGCCTAATGAAACCCAGTTAATTACAAAATTTGTTATTAATTAAAATAATACTAAATCTTAATTTCTTAAATAATTTAATATTAATTACTACTTTAAAATATAAATTATTAGTTAAATAAATTAAAATTGTATCATTTATTCGCTTATAAATGTTTTAATAAAAAAGTGGAGAAAATAACAATAAAATAAAATTAGTTAATAATTATTAAATCAAATAAGTTACTAATAAATATAAAATAACAATGATAAATCAACTAAATAAAATCAAGAAAATCAATAATAATACATGCAATGAAATGAGTGAATTTAACATTTAAAAATTTAAGATAATATTGTTTGTTGCATTAGGTATAAGTGAAAGTGTCCGCACTAATAAACCTAATGTGTAATAGGCACTATTTGTTCTGTTCCCACAGACAAACCGTGTAAACGGTTTTGTAGGGCCATAGTTCTTAAGTGTTTTTTTTTTTGTAAACTTATTTTTGATAAATAAATAATAATATAATACTATTACCCGATTGGACGACGCTTTGTTTATGTGCTGAGCCTAAGGCAATACACATATGTCTCATTTTCAGCCATTGAAAAACACATAAATTCGTACTGGCCAGAACAATACAAATAATTTATTTTCAAACAGTATATGCTATCGACACGCTAAACCTTCTAGTCATCATCTGCCTAGCCTTTTCCCAACTATGTTGGGGTTGGCTTCCAGTCTAACTAGATGCAGCTGAATACCAGTATTTTACATGGAGCGACTGCGTATCTGACCTCCACAACCCAGTAACTGGGTAACACGATACCCCTTAGTAAGACTGGCTGTCAGACTTTCGGGCGTCTGACTACCCGTAACGACTGTCATATCTCCACAAATGACAGCCGGGACCAACGGTTTAACGTGCTTTCCGAGCCACGGAGGGATCTTGGTATGTAAAGATGGTCACCCATCCACGGACCAACCGCGGCAAGCGTCGCTTAACCTGATAGATCGACCCTTGCAGCTGTTGTTACTTAGCCACAAGCCCCTCGCGCTAAACCTTCAAGTGTCAAGTAATTTACACAATTACTTTACTATTGTTATCAGACTCAATGAGTCTGCCTAACAGCCGAGGGGAAGAAGAATAAGAATTTAGTATTCAAAGTACTAATTACATTTTAAAGCTCGCCCGTAATACATGGGACTTGAACATAATTAACAAAATGGGGGGTTGTACACAGCTATACTTTTCCAGTTTACGTTGATCTCGCACTGTACGGAAATCCCATTCAATACGAGGTCAGCTTAAACTGGAAATAATAATAGGTACACCTCTGCCTAAGCCTTGGAAGGCCTGATGTTATTTATGTTAATAATAAATTAAGCATTGTAAAGTTTTCAGAAAGTATCAAAACTTCTTTCATGTGTTATGCTTTCTGTATAGTTTAAACGGATCTCTTGCAAAACTTTTATTTTGATGCTACGGAACGCGTAGCAACGAGCTACAATGTCGTAGCCACGTTTATAATGCTTTGCGTGGCTACTGCAGAGTTTTTATAACGTTTTTTTGTTTATGCGACCTTAGTCTATTATTCTGCATGGCCCAGCTCTTCACTGTGGTAACGTCACATACGACGTCACGTAGCACACTGCTACGAATACCGTAGCATGTAGTGTCGTAGCACCGTAGCTCTGTCTACTTTCGTAGTAGGCACTAAAGTCAGGGTTTTGTCATGACAATAGTTATTATCGATATTATATCAATCTAAACTGTGTTTGTTAAAGGCTTTATATCCTACTAATAATAATAATATTATAGATGTTGAAGTTTGTATGTTTGGATGTTTGTTACTCAATCGCGCAACAACGGCTGAACGGATTTAGATGAAATCTGGCACAGGTGGATTATAAACTGAATTAACACGTATAATACTTTTTATTCCGGTAGTACGTACCTGTGGGATAATTTTAACCCATACGCAGGCGAAGTCGCTGGCAAAAGCTACTTATAAATAAATTCACAACAAAATTACGTCCAGGAACTTCCAAAGTACGTACCTATATTTATACCTAATAATGAGTACACACAAAATATTCCGTTCGTTGTACCAATCCAACTGACAAAATAATCTTTTAAAACTGCCTCGCTGCGTGTAGTGTAAAAATAAATATATGTCGTTTACAAACTACTAAGAAACACGCCTTCATCAGGGACAAAAATGGTTAAATAATTAAATTGACTAGTATTAGTTTAATTATAAGTACCTATGTATTTACTCTCGGTAATATTTTAAAATCATTGTTGTGTAAACCTACCCAAGTTTTCCTTAGGTAGGTATTAGTAAGCTTGTAATTTCTTTAATATAAATGATAAATGATAAATTATTTTATTTCTGTAAGTAGGTTTGTACAAACACTTTTACACGTCAATCATATTTTTTTAAACTAGATGAAGTCGGCGTTTCCTATCTGACTACTCTAAGAAGAAAGGCCGAAACAAACTCAGAGGTCACAGTCTCTTTTAAAGTCCAGACATAATCTTGGTCAGATCATAGGAAGACCATGTCGATCGGTGTCTGAAATGGTCTTTTGAGGAGAGTACCACACAGATTGAGTGGACCTGTCCATTCTGTGCACGCATTTATCAGTAATCATGCAGCTCAACTCAGAACTTGAGGAGCTCAACGATTTGATGAACAATACCAAAGAATGTGGGTAGGCCGCATAAAGTACTCAAACTGCCAGATTAATACTAAAACTAACTGAGAAAGGGATGAAAAAAACACAAAAAAAATGACCCACATAGCCCTCACATTCACAATAATTAAAACAATAATAATATTATACTTCTCAAAGTAAATATTCATGTCAATATGTATACAATAATGATCAAATGTCAAAGAATGTAAGTTTGCAAAAACAAAAACAAACAATTATTTATTAAAAAAACTGGAGCGCTTTTTGATTCTGTGTACTTTTGATTAATTTAAACAAACTTTTATCGTAACTAATACAAGTCAAGCGTATTTCTAGATTTTTTAAATAACATAATTACATTAATTTTACTTATTAGTCTTGAAATAATTTTATCGCATTTATTACTGGTACAGAATGCAAACTTGAACGGTTTTGTTCTGGCTTCATCAACAGATCCTCAACACCAAGTGCATCTCACCAGAACGAATCAATTGACCACAAATCGAGGGGTTTACTAGTAGTCACGGAAAAGTTCTGCTATCTACCTCCTAGTTCCATCATCAGATCAGCTTCAAGATACCAAATATTACCAAGTATTATCATTTGAACTATACACACGATGATTCATTTTTATACGACACTTATAAGTAAGTTAAAATTTACTTCCATGATTTAAAAACATTGTTATTTACAAGTGAAGTTACTAATAAAAGCGTGATAATTACTTGACTTAGAAAATCGTCAATATTTGACCACATTAGACATAATATTTTTCTGCGGTTAGTGGATTGTAATAACCCAATAAAAACATGAATTTTCGAGTCGTATAGAAATGAAAAAAAATGTTCCAGAAAACTTGTAAGTTTTCACTTTGGCACTATTACAGATTTTACTTGAAATTTTACTGACATCAAGCCCACCCATTGTTTATTGCGAGCCTAGTTATTTTTATCGGAACACTGAAGCCTCCGTGTCAACGTAAACGTCACGTCCAACGTCACCAAGCGCCCGACCACATGAGTAACTACCACTACGAAGCCTTATCATACCCCTGAAACACCACCCGTTGCGGTTTATGCTACCCTAGTACTATTTCCCGCTATTCTGAAACGTCCCGCTACGATTACGTCATTGCTTCCGATACTACACTCACTCACTCACACTCTCTACACTACACTCACTTATTTTCTTCCCGTGGGTGTCGTAGAAGGCGACTAAGGACTTACTAGAGAATGGGCAGCAGCGTTCTCTATGCATTTGACCACCATACTGCGATCGCCAACCCGCCTGCCAAGCGTGGCGATTATGACAGATCCCCCATTGCGATTATCAAGCAGTACCAGTGAGAATATAGTTATTATTACGTTTTATTGTCACAACAAAATGTATGTCATTTTAAAGTATAATGAACAAAATATGGATCTTCGTTTTAATAGTTGCTTTTTTTTAAGGGTGTTCAGTTTTTGTTCAAAAACATCAAACGTTTGCATTTTTTGCTACAAAAATTATTGTAAATAAATAAAATGCTAATGACACAATTCTCTGAACTGAATCTCACTGAAGCTTTCGAGGCAACTTTTATAATCATCTTCCTCGGTTTATGCTATCCCAGTACGTTTCCACGTTTCTTCCACGTCTAAAACGTCATTGTGTCAACGTCACACAGCGCTCGTTGGAAAACTTTCACTTTATTTTAACGTCACATAACGGTGAAACTTTCACTGTTTCACTTCAAGCCGCTACTATATAAATACGAATAAATAAAATAACAAAAGGATTTATTTGTATATTTAGTTAGATAGTCATTTAATTTATCACCTAGTGTAAATAGTTTGTTGCGTTAACAAAATATGTCATTACTACTACAATAAAACAAAACCTGTACAAATACAAATAAATTAAAAATCTTAGTTTACTTCACGTTTTCTTTCTTCAGACTTATTTCAGGTATTATTGCTGTCCACCCATTGTAGTTTATGATACTCTAGTACATTTTCGCAATGAGCTGAAGTTTCTCACATCGAAAACGTCATATTAGCTACGTCATACAGCGCCTGACAAAAACTCGCAGCCTTCTAAGCTCGAGAAATACCATCTAAAAAAATATAGTATAGTTTTGTTTTCGTGATAAAGTATTTATGAATTTAACGTTAATAATTTTGTAAACCCCACAATACACCATAAAATTTATGAAAACTGTCAAATGAGAAGATATTATTCCATTAATTGAACTTGCACGCGACTTTCACTGTTACCTATTGCTGTTTATGCCACCCTAGTACCTTTTCCCGATAAATTGAAACTCTCGCCTCGAAACGTTGCTGCCCACGTCACTCAGTAAAAAACTGCGAAGGCGGTTAGTTAGGGGATAGCCCGCGAAATTAAAATTTTGTTACGTTTTTTGCAATTAGCAAGAAGGTTATATTAATGTTATCAGGTTCTATATTGAGCTGGAGCATACAGCTGGTTGTCTATATAATTAATACGTGAGCAAAAACTTTGTAGGTACCTACCCCTTTTAATAAAATTACGCGGACGTAAGAGCATGAAATTTGGCACGGTTAAAGTTTATTTGGAGGAGTACAGAAAGCTAATATTATAATAATGGATTTCTATTTAAATGAATTATGGTCGAAATTCGACCACTAGAGGCGACCGCTGCTAGTATTTCTTATTACCGGTACATATTCCAGATCAATTGAACACGTCATTGTCAACGTCACACAATTGAAAATCAACTTTCACTCATATTTCTATCGCCAAAGAAAGCCACATGTAACAACGTATGTTATCCTAGTACTTTCCACTGGGTTGTTGCATTCTTCTCGCAAGTTTACATCACTGCTCTGCCGTAGTGTTTAGTATCTCTTGAAAACGAAAAAACAACGCCATCTATCACCAGCCTTTAGCCATGAAAATTTGGACACAACACTTAAACAGTTAGGCCATAGATGAATAGATGGCAGCACTTTAACATAAAAAAAGTAATGATGTCAGTGGTATACTGGTACCTTATTTTTCTTATCTAGTTTTGTTCTAGATTTTATATTATCTTCATTTGATTAACTATATAAATAATTTTGGAGGGGGAGACGTACTTATCCCAGTTTTCTTTATTTGACATAATATACATATTTTTATTTAATTTTTTTAAGTAACCTATACTGTCCCACTAGTGGGCAAAGTTCCCCCCAACAGCTTTCCAATGTTCTTTGTGCGTTGTCTTCTCCAACTAGTCTCCTACGAGTGCATCATATATTTTCAACAGTAATTTTTTTTTTTTGTAAGTAAGTAAATTGTAACTTACACATTATTACAAAATATTTTTAGCGTTAATATGAGTTTCTAATAAAACATTCATTGACAGCCGTTCGCTTCGAAACACGTGACGTCAGAGCTCTATAGCTAAAATTTTCGTAGCAGAACGTCCATACATTATATGCTTTCCTAGTACTTAAGACTGGATATGGAAGTCTCCGGACGCAATCGCGATGTCGCTGCGGAAGTGGAACGCGGTTTTGTATACGGGCCCGTAGCTACGAAACTCGTAGAAATTTTGTACTTTGGAAATAGTAAAAGTAATTAATTATTATAGTTTATTTTTAATTCTTAATACAGCTATAATTAATTACCTATTCAAGCCTTACTTATTGTATGTGTATTTTTAGACTCACGCTTTCGTTTTATCGCCTTTAAAAAAGGACAAGATAAATTTAACATTATATTCCGCTCACCATTTTATTGGGACCAATGCTAAATTTTTCGTGGGCACTGAAATAGTCTTATTAGTGGTAACGGAAAACGTTTTGTTACTACTTTTGTTTGTTTATGCGACCCTAGTACGATTGGAAACCATTCGTTTGCGATCGCCGCAATGAAAACACGACAAGGGATGGCGCTCTACGACCTACGACTTTCGTAGCGCCATCTGTATGTAAATCAAATTGATACTTGCTACGAGCGTTCAGTTCCCTGTGATCTCTACGATTCATGTTGTCGCTACGAAGTGCTACGAAAATTTATGCGTGCGTGCGGGGGTGCCTCGCATCCTACTTGCCAATAGACTTTCCACTACAATTAATACCTTTTTGGTTGGTATCACTGTCTTTCGCACTTCTGATTGTTAGTTTATTCTATTTTTGCTATTCTACATGACTATTTCAGTTCAAAAATTATTTAACTCACATTTGAGTGTTTTTCTTTTTCCATAATACTTATGTAAAAACACCAATTTGTGAACAAACTTTCTTAAATGTATTTTTAGCACGCGGTAGCATGAAGAAGCAACAATATGCTCGACTAACAATATGAGCGACACCCTTCAACATTTGACCGTTGATGTTTTCCTAGAACGTTTGACCGGAACACTGAAGGCTTCCCTTACGGTTGGAGGGTTACGAGATATAACTTAGTAGCGCAATCTGCGATGAACTTGAAACGAAACAGAACTATTTTCAAAACCACTTGAAAAACAATTGCCGTTTCCCACTTTTTCGGCCGGAACCTTTCAGCAAAAACCTATTATAGAATTTGAAGACCTATCTCTGTACATGCATGCATAATAGTCACGTTGTTACAAAAATAAAATTGTTTAAGCTAAAACCAACTAGAAGAAGGTTTGTTTTATATTGACATAACAACATCACGCCGGTAATGCCCGAAGGGTAAGTCAGAGGTGGTCAAATCAGTACACCCACATTTTTAACATTTTGTAAAGTTATAAGTTAATATTTGTAATATTCTAAATAAATCTAAATTTCATCAACAAATAGATAAACTTTTAGGATTGCTACATATTAAACAACAATATATTGTTTACTAACAAATGTTCGTGTTTCCATGGCGATTATCTTCGGACTCTTAAATGTCATGGAATCTTAGTACCAATGCCCGAAGCGCCAACGCCATTTGCCACAGCCGAGGCTACGAAACTACAAAAGTGTTCAGTGTGGCACCATCTGCAATAAAATAGATGAACTATTAACGTTAGGACCTTTTAGAAACTGTTGGAGGATTGTAATACCTAACATTACCGCAACGAGACTCAACGGTCGCAGAGACACGGAAAACTGAAATATCTAATTTTCTAATTAGATATTTACTAAGCCGATAATTCATTTTGAAATTATTAGTAAAAAATATGATTCATAACTTCTGTAACCATATCTTTGTAGTCATTGCAGAATTAATTACTTCCTTGATAAAACTTGAATTTTCAAGTTTTATCATAATCTTGAATGCTTTTTGGAATTCTCAATTGCTAATTTATGAACACTCCAACTACAACGAACGCTTTTTCTATTTTTCAAACTGCTTTCCGGACTGTTTACCAGCCACCTCACGCGTTGCTATAGCGATGAACTTGAGCAACTTGTTTTTCATGCTACCCTGGTACCGATGACCGGAGAAGTGACGAGTTTCGTAGGGTCATGGGCAAATATTAAGCGCCATCTAGGAAAAGCATTTAAAACTAAGTGCATATCAAGCACTATTAGTTTTAAATAAAAGGACATCATTTAGGGGGGGTAATCTATCAGTAGGAATCGCTTTAAATTTGACAGTACCACAACATTTACGGCGTTGTTTACGTTGCTAAGCAGATTTTTTTTTCGAACATATGAAAAACTGGATTAGCAATAATAACCTTCAAGATTCTGATTAATATAGTATTTTATGCAATTAGGGTGCTGGTTTTAAACATGTATTTGCCAATCAACTTCTTTTTTAATTAATTACTACTACAGATTGTCGGCAAAACCAAAAAAAAAATAGAGAAATAAAAAAAAAAGAATTAAAGATGGAGAACACCTCATAAAAACATTGAAAAGTAATGAAATTGTGTGTACGTGACATTCACGCCGATCGTCACACGTCCAAAGGTTTCAGCGCTCCGGTTATTCGTACTAGGAGAGCACGTTGTACAGAGAGAACATTTTCAGTCAAAGCTAACGTGAAAGCACACTTGTGTTGCCACAAATTATATCTGTGTGCAGTCCTGCACACAGATATAATTTGTGGCAACACAAGTAAACCTCTATGAGAGAGGGAGGCAGAAATAGACTGAAAATGTTGTTAGAATGAAATAGAAGATGGATGACAACATTCCCCAAATCTAGACAGTAAACAACAGGTGACACTAAAACCTTGTTTTAATTTTATTTAGAAAACTGTCTTTTACATAAAAAAAAAAAAACAAATAACTAGGTAACGTCAATACGTTTATTTTTCGTAGGGACAGATTTTTAAAATTAATTATTCTTTTTTATAATTAAAATACAATACTATTAAAATGTAGATAATTTATGAAAAAAAAATACATAGTCGTGTGACATAATCATAGCTGAAAATAGCTGCAATATAAAAAGACGAATAATGAAACTGAATTCGATGCCACGTTACCACGCGACATTCGTAGCAAACAACTGGACGCTTCATTTTCAGCCTGTGGCTTCAGCCTGTAACTTCAGCCTGTCGCTGGCGCTCCGGTCATGTTACTAGGAGAGCACATTTCCAAAGGTTAAGGTTTCCGTTTCCATGGAAACTTGATAACAACGTCGTATACAAGTTGTCATACTTACCGGACTTTTACATGAAATTTTGCAACATGTATAAATCTATATCACTAATAATAAAGCTGAAGAGATTGTTTGTTTGAACGTGCTAATGACAGGAACTGTCAGTCGAATTTCAAAACTATTTTTGCATATTCTCAAGACTTTTAACATCAAGCAAGCAAGCATTTATTCATCAATAAAGGAGCCGATAAAAACAATAAAAAAGTCAGATGGAACGCTTAGCGTAAACGAACGATTAGCGCGAGCAGGCTATGCGATAAAGCATTTCACACGAAATTGATTGCGGGCAGAAACTAGTAGTTTTATGAATTTTCAACCGTCGGTACTTATCTCCACAAGCTTTTTTACATCAATTTTATCTTTATAATTAGATATTTCACACAGGATATCGATACCTAATCGGGTAGGACATTACATCTACCCCCTTATTTATAAACGTTACTTAAAGTTAGGTAATGATTAGCGACTAACATACATTTTGGATGTTTAAACATCTCTTAACTTTAAACAACGGTTACAAATAAGAGGGTATAAGACGGGGAAGACGCCGCCGCGGGCCGGTAAAACGCGCGGACGCTGGGCATGGTGGCCGGCGCATGTGTGCACCGTAGGCTTCTGAGCAAGGCTTCGGTCGGGCACCCGCCGGCCAGCGCACGAGACACTGGTGGTATATTTTGTTCGCATGGGTCTTGCATTGAACTTAATCACTCGTCCACGATATAACCACAACAACCAAGAATCAGCATTGCCATAAAACGTGGCAACGCTGAGAGCCTTTTCCCACTGACTTTTTTTTTAATATACTTTTAAATTATTATGTAATAAATTATGTGCATAAATATCAATACAAATAAAAGTAATAATGTACTAGTTATACTATTATGAAAACACTAGCTTTTGCCAGCGGCTTCACCCACATGGAGGTAGAAAACAAACCCACGGGAACGTAGTACCGGAATAAAAAGTATCATAAGTGTTATTCCAGGTTACAAACTGCCTGTGTGCCCAATTTCATTCGAATATGTTTAGCCGTTTTTGCATGAAAGAGTAACAAACATCCATACATACATCCATACATCCATACTCACAAAATTTCACATTTATCATATTAATAGGATACTACCACAACAAACTGATTCTTCGTCCACGATATCCACTCCTTCTTTTTTATGATCTGTTATTTCAATGTCGGCGAGTTCTTTTCCGGCTTTCAGTGTTTGTTAAGTGTGATGTAAGTACAGCCACCTAATAAGTGTAACCTGCTTTTAGGAACTACTAATTTCATGGGTTCCGTGTGGTGCCGGACGTAAAAGAATAGCACCATCCCAATTCTTCCCGTGGGTGTCGTAGAAGGCGACTAAGGTACTTACTAGAGAATGGGCAGCAGCGTTCTCTATGCATTTGACCACCATACTGCGATCGCCAACCCGCCTGCCAAGCGTGGCGATTATGGCAAACCCCGCTTTTTGGGGAAGGCTTATGTCCAGTAGTGGACGTCTTACGGCTGATATGATGATGATGAATGTCATGGGTTGTAGTTATGATAGTAATAATTAATGGAGATTTGTTTCGAGTTAAACTCGGAGATGATATTGAAATTCGCACAGTCCAGTTGTGCCGAGTTTTGTAGGTTCGCGGGTGCTGAGACGAGTACTTTATAGCGCCAGCTAGGAATAGTATAGTAAACTAATAATTTAGATTATGTTTTAGAATGATGGCGGCTTTTTGTGGGAAAATCCTTTTGAGTTTAGTGCAGCGATGAATGGTAGCTAGGGCTGTCAAAACAGTACTAACTAAACACGTAACCAAACAATTCCGCACTTTGGGACTATGATGTGTCTATCGCAAGCAAAGTTATCCGATATTTTTTTTGGATTACACCAAAACTACATAACTTGATAATTCATGAGTTCCTCTTATTTCATAGTACTGCATTTCTATTGAGATTATCTTTGTCAATGCTTAATTCGAGGGCACGGAAATTCAGTCATAAACGTTTTGCTATAATTCCTCTTTGTTTATGCGACCCTAGTATGTTTGGAGCGCAGAATTCTTCGTTTGCTATTACCGCTATGAAAACACGACAAGGGACGGCGCGCTACGAGCTACGAGTTTCGTAGCGCCATCTGTAAGAAAATGACGTTGACACTTGCTACGGTTATTCAATCCTCTACGCTCTCTCCTGCTACAACGTGCTACGTAAAATCAACGTGTGGCGCCACATGTTAATTTCAAGTTTTGTTAAGTAAAGATCCTGGTCAGTTGGGATTGAATTTTTGATGCATGACACGTTTTTTTTGTTTTAATAATGGCATGATTCAGTTACATCAGAAAGAAAAAAAGTTTTCAAACATGTCTGAAAGTGTTTTTCTTTTACTATATTTATGCAACAGCACCAATTAAGAAATAGACGAACTTATATTTATTGCACATAAGCATTAGGAACAATAGCTGCCATGACTGTTTCCATGGCGATAAACTTCAGCATTTGACCATTGATGCTTCTCGAGTACGTTTGAACAGAGCATTGAAGTCTTCCGCTACAATACTACTAGTTATGAGATATAAACTTTGTAGCATCATCTGCAATGAACTTATAATGGGATAGAAATATTTTCTGATCACCTGAGAAAAAAATGGGCTCCCTACCAATAGGTTCCAGTTTTTGCGATCAATTAATTACTGACAATTTTCAGCAATAATTTCGTCGTTAAAAGAAGGTAACATGAATGATAGTTTAAAAAACTAAAAAACACGCTTTAAAAACCAAACTAAAAATGTGGAAAATAATTTAATTCAATTCAAAAGCGTGGGTTGCTTGATGTTAATTGACAATAAAAATACATCAAAAAGCACCCGACGCTTTTTAATTGAATCAAAATGTTTTCTACTTTTTTAGTTTGGTTTTTAAAGCGTGTTTTATAGTTTTTTAAACTATTATTTATTTTAAATTTTTTAGTTCGGCTTACTATAAAAGCGTCATTTTTTTGACCAGCGTAATGGTACTTACTGAAATTAACAAATTGTTGAATTGTCACCAGTCCTTGATAAGTGTGCAAAGTTTCAAATCAATCCAACGTTTTAAAGGGGGTGAAAATCTCGTTCAAAGATTCCGTTACATAGATACATACATACCAAGCTATTAAAAGCGTGTTAAAAAAGGAACGAAATCAAATAAGACAAAAGTTTTATTTTACATTAAGTTAGCCGTTACCTAGTTAAGCAGGTAATGAGTAAATATTGAAAGAAATATTAAAAATAGTCTATTCAAATCTCAATTCTCGAGAAAAAATAATAAATTGTTTACTAACCAAACGCATCAAACGTTTCCATTGCGAAAAACATCGGCTTCTTAGAAATTATGAGATTCTAGTACCAATGACCGAAGCCCAACGCCTCTCGCCACGGCCGAGGCCACGAAACTCAAATATTCAGTGCAGCGCCATCTGCACTAAAATGGATGGACTAATGACGTTGGCACCCTTCGAATAACTCAAAGTATTGTGGAGGGTTGTAATCCCTAACATCACCGCATCGAGACTCAACGTGTGCACATTCATAAAGTTGAATAGAGAAATAATTTGAATGAATGAATGCAATAAAAAAATTGTTAAGACCGGTCATTTGGTCTTCAGTAAAAAATCAGGCGACTCTCTAGGTTGTGTCAGTGGCGTACGTACAAACATCGAAGCAGTTCGTATGAAAAAATAAAATAATATACTCACATACATAATAAATAAAAAGGTTATATTTATGAATCAAGTTAATTAGTATTTTCAATTGCATTAAAAATTACAAAACATACAAACAAAACACACACTTTCATTAATAAGTTGTTTTTTTGTTTTAATAAGCTCTATTACTAAACTAATTTGATCATGGTGAAATTACTGGATTATTCTTAACCTGACCCGAAATCCTAACCCGGTCGCCGGTTAGGTAGGCTTTTTATTTTAAGAAAGAGGAAAGGTGAATATCTATCTATATCGCAATTTCGGGTTATGATAGGAATGATACTTTTGGTCAGGTTAAGCAGAAGGTTACGTTCGGAACAAATGTTATGATTTTTTTCAAGTTCCTAACCAAACCCGCGACCGAGTTAGGATTTCGGGTCAAGTTCGGAATAATCCAAATTACTAGTAAAAATATGATTCAGTAGCTATTGCCAGCGGCATCGCCCGCGTGTTCTTCGAAAATTATCCCACGTGAACGTACTACCGGGATAAAAAGTATCATATATGTTATAAACTATTTGTGTGTCAAATTTCATCCATATCTTTTCTGCCGCGATTGAGTAACAAACAGCTTTCACATTTATAATATTATATATACATATAAATAAATATTATGTTTATATAGTAGAATAATGCCAAAAATCATATTTTTGCAGTCATTTCAGAAACGTTATAGAATCAGGCTTTGTTTTGCGGAAATCCATGAAATCATCATTGCAGAAATAAAATTCCGAACTTGAATTTTGACAGCGAGGCAGAAATGCTTCCCTGGAATTCTCAATCGCTAATATAATTAGAATTAGAAAGAACTTATGTTTTCATTTTTCCAAAGCTCTTTCAATGTTTACCAGCTGGCACTTTAACGCGTCAGGTAAGCTACCTCGCGCGTTCCCTTAGCGGTGAACTTGAGCTACTTGTATTTCATGCCACCCTGGTACCTTTGGCCGAAGCAGTGACGAGTTTCGTACGGTAGTGAGCGCTGACATACATCACTTAGAAATTGCTAGTAATAAGTAGGTATGTCGCTTTTAGTAAGTACTAATTCCATGGGTTTTATATGACCCGCAACACTTAACTCACTAATGAGATTATTATTAAAACGATCTACATTGGTGGGTGATTTCTCTGGATAGTTTCTGATTTTTTTGTAATCGTGTGTTGGACTCGGTTTGAACGATTTTTTTATCACCTGGAAAACCAAGCGTTAAGTCAGTAGTACGTCACCTGTACTTGAGATAAACTTATTTAACTGCCAACTTTCAACAATATAGTTTCGTTGTTAATGAAGGATTTTGTCTTGGTTCAAGAAATAAAAGCAAAAAAGTTAATACAAAAAACATTTTCGCCGTAAAATTATTTATTATTATTTTATTAAAAGCCTGTGATGTCCTCAATTAACTCAGCCTATCGCAGTCTACTGTTGCACATAGGCCTCTCCCATGCTGCGCCACAACACCCTGTCCTCCGCCTTCGGCATCCAGTCTGTCCCAGCCACCTTTTTAAGGTCGTCGGTCCACCAAGCTGGAGGGCGTCCCATACTACGTTTGCCGATACGCGGTTTCCACTCCTGGACTCGTCTGCTCCATCAGCCATCGGTCCTTCGACAAACAAGGCCAGCCCACTGCCACTTCAACCTACTAACTCTGCAAGCTATGTCGGTAACTCCAGTTCTTTTCCGGATAACTTCATTTCTGATTTTATCCTTCAAAGAAACCCCAAGAACAGCCCGATCCATAGCGCGCTGAGTGACTTTAAATTTGTGAACCAGCCCAACTGTCAGTGTCCACGTTTCGGCACCGTACATCATCACGGGCAGGACGCACTGGTTGAAGACCTCAGTCTTCAAACATTGTGGTATTGGCAACGAGAAGACTTGACGAAGTCTTCCAAACGCTGCCTAACCCAACTGGATCCTCCTGTCGGCTTCTTTCTGAAAGTTGTGTCTATCAAGCTGGATGACTTGCCTTATGTAGTCATTTTCCTTTACAACTTCGAGAAGCGACCCTTCGATGCGTATTGGATTCGGCAAGACGTACGAATTGTACATGACTTTCGTCTTGTTCAAATTCAGGCCGAGGCCAACTCACCGAGAGGCTCCGTTTAGGCTATGCAGCATCTGGTCTAACTGTTCCAGCGTCTCTGCCATTATGACGATGTCGTCAGCAAAGCGAAGGTGTGCGATGTACTCGCCGTTCACGTTGATACCCTGTCCAGTCCAGTCCAGCGTCTTAAAGACGTCCTCCATTGCATTGGTAAACAGTTTCGGGGATATCACATCCCCTTTTCTCACTCCCCTGAGCAGTTGGATGGGGCTGGTTTTCTTATCCTGGATCTGGACAGTCATCGTGGCAGGGTCATACAAACACCTCAACACTTCCATGTATCGACAGTCAATTCGACATCGCTGCAGAGAGGCCAGAACTGCCGAATTTTCGATGGAGTCGAAGGCTTTCTCATAGGCAACAAATGTCTTCTGTACAATTTGCCGAACAGTATGGATGTGGTCTATGGTGATGAAGCCTTTTCGAAAACAGTCTTGTTCTGGTGGCTGGAACTCATCAAGTCTCCTGGCGAGACGGTTCGTGACGACCCTCGAAAACAGCTTATATACCTACGTGGCTCAGAAGTGAGATGGGTCTATAGTTCTTCAGCAAGGTGATTGTGAAGGTGTGATGTCCTACTGCAAGGCAAAGGCCTCTCTACCCTCCTTCCACTTCTCTCTGTTTGAAGCTGCTAAAAAGTTAGGTTATGTAAAATACAATACATTTTTTGCTACAAAACAAGCACGTTTCTAAGGGGATGATAAATGATAAATGATTTTATTTCTATTAGATGGTTTATACAAACACTTGTACACGTCAATCGTATTTTTTAAACCAGGTGAGGGCGGTGTTTTCTATCAGACTACTCAGAAAACAAGACTGGAAACAAACTCAGAGGTCACAGTCTCTTATAAAGTCCAGACATATTCTTGGTGAGATCATGTGAAGACCATGTAGATTGGTGTCTGATATGGTCTTTTGACGAAACTGCCACACGGATTGAGTGGAACTATTTTGTCAGTGCACGCATTTGTCAGTAATCATGCAGCTCACTTAGAATATAAGGAGCATAATGATTCGACGAACAATACCAAAGAAAAGACATTTTGCATTTTGGTAGGCCGCATAAAGTACTCAAACTGCCAGATTATCATTAAAAACTAACTGAGGGTGAGTCTGTGAGTGTGTGAGGGTAAACTTCGGTCTCTTATGATTTTATGAAATCCTACTAAAAAAGCTCGAAGCGCCAACGTCATTCGCCACGGTCGAGAATGCAAAATTCAAATGTTCAGTGCAGCGCCAACTACACTAAAATGGATATACTAATGTGAGCGGTAGCGCCCTTCGAGCAACAACTTTGCTAAGTATTGAAGGGATGTAATTCATAATATTGCCGCATCAAGATTTAAAGTTGCAGAGACATCGTGCATGTAACAAT
Source organism: Polymixis lichenea (assembly GCA_949091785.1). NCBI lineage: Eukaryota > Metazoa > Arthropoda > Insecta > Lepidoptera > Noctuidae > Polymixis > Polymixis lichenea. The sequence goes on from OX420937.1 coordinate 4,955,633, forward strand.
TTAAAACTGAATTCGTCATTGTGAATTACTGTATTATTATCGGGCTGGTGTCGCTATTGTACTTCGATAACGATGAAAATTTTGTAGTAAAAATGTTGTATCAGAACTCAATCCTTGGATAATCTCTTAAAATGCACATTTAATAAATCAGATTAGAACGATTTTTTTTTTAACACGCTTTCTGAGGTGTCTACCAGCTACCCCACGCGTTGCCAAACTTGAGCCGCTTATATTTCATGCAGCCCTGGTATCATTGAATGAAGCAGCGAAGAGATTCGTAGGATCTCATGGTCGCTGACATACATCACTTTCTTACATTTCCGAGCAAATAAACCGTCTATCTTACTCAATACCTGACGGTACCTCTTTAACACAAATCCCGAGAATAAGGTAAAAGCAGTTTCCGGGATTATTTATAATATTTACCTTTACAATATTTTATTATTATTTAGGTACTTAGTGGATTGATGCTTGCTATATTTTTGAAACAAAGTTCGTTAACGCAGACCTTCGTTCGAAAAATGTTGGAATGGAACGATTGAATGATGAGCTCGTATCGAGCGTTCACTGAATCTTGTGTATCGCCGTTTTGTAACCAAGCTCGACTCGAATCATCACAATCAATTGCAAGTTAGTCTCCGCCTTAAGGAACTTCGCGTCTGACGGGGGTCCTCTCGACCCCACAAGTTAGTTTTTTTTTATCTTTACCTCGTATTGAACGGAAGGTTTGCAAGTGATTCTACGCACTCTCTTTTGTCTCGCTCAGGAATTCTGTCAATTCAATACAACTGTTTTAAACCAACAGTAAACGCGTTGTTTTGGGTTATTAACTCCTTACTGACTTGATCATAACACACTCGATACACATAAAATTCATTATGCATTTAAAATACCTATTAAAGTGCCAATCTCTTGTACTGCAGCGTATTTCCAATTTGAATAACAAGGTACAAAATCAGTAATTTATTATTCTCAAGACATACAAAGGAAAATTTCTTCGAGAAAACTGATCTATCTTCATCGAATATTGGAGAACTTGGATTGAAACTATACTTTGTTATGTTTGTTTCTTACTAATAGAGCTCAAATTAATTTTATGAAGACAAACATCACACCTTGTTTTCCCGGAGGGTTGGACACAGGTGTATCTACAGGGTGTAAGAGGGACGGTTCCGAAAGTAGAACGTAGGTTATATACGACCTAAATGCAAACAGATACCAATAACCTTTCGCCTTAAACTGGTTATTTTGAATCAATTTAAAAAGTTTTACGCTTCTGTAATGTTTCTACTTATTTTATTATGGCGGCGCTTTACAAAGGATGCCTAAACCTAAAGCTTCCGCCTGGACTTGGGGTCGTTTTTAAAAGTGTTTAATGTAAAATAATGATTCATTTAACTGTTCTCACAGCACAGTGTACAAAAAATGCTAAACAAAATTTTGATGGTACTACATCGACAATCACTAGCCCTATCACCTGTCTTCGTTTTCGGAAGCGTTTCCCTTACACTCTGTATAGTACACCCACATTTCGCCAGTTAACTTTAATTTCCATGTTTACGGACCGGTTGGTAGAAATAGGCTCTAGGGGGCTAGAGCCTATTTCTACCAACCGGTCACAAATGTAGACTCCAGAAATTGAGAAATTTCAGATAAAAAAATCTAGTAACACTTTCCCTGACCTGGATATCGAACCCAGGACCTCATGCTCATTTTTTGTAGCGCTTGCAACGACTATCTCAACGAGGCAGACGGTTTGTTATGAAGACTCATATTTCAAAAAAGACACCACCGTTTCTAGGGTTCCGTACCTCAAAAGGTAAAAAAAAGAACCCTTGTAAGATCACTCTCTTGTCCGTCTGTCTTTCCGTGTGTCACCACCGATTTTCTCAGGAACGGGTGGACCTAGCAAGTTGAAATTTACACCAGATATTGAGGACTATAGTCCTTATTAGGTGTACAAAAATCAAGTCCTGAGTCAACGCGATAATAAGATATGGGCAAATTTAGATTTTCACGAAAACTTGTAAGTACCAAAATTTACCTTAATTTTCAAGTTTTTTTATTTTTCGGAATTTGCCCTTTTTCTTCATTATTATGCAAAAAAAAAAATAACATGGGAGGTTTGTGAAATCGCAACAGATTAGAACCGTTGGGTCGGGAATTGAAAAAGATGATAATTAGCTAGCATTATAGCCGGATTTCACACACTCGCTGGGAGAACGAGTTTGTTCGTATAGCTGGATCACACTAGATGGACGTAGCCAAAGTCAAAGAAATCTGGCATTCTCTGGATGAGGCCTTAACCTCAGGGGTTCTCAAATAAAAATAACATGAACTAAAAAAACGATTCATATAATATCCATATTCGTCACTGTTGGGCAGAGTACGTGGCAGCAGCAACAAAATTCTGAAGATAGTTTCCACTAAATATCAGTGTCCGATACACTCGCTCTGGGTAAGCACCGTGGTTGGGACGGTAAAATAAAATGTTTAGATTATTACTTGTATTTTGATTACTGTTAAATGTTTTGATTATTACTTATAAATATTGATATTCGTTGCCTACTAACATAGTTTATAAGCTCCTAAGCGAGCGAGGATACGTTACATTTTGGATCATGTTATCTGATAAATAAATAAATAATAATAATAATAATATTGTACATTAAGATAAATATAAGGCTATTTTTATTTTTATCTATTTATTTATAGCTGGATTTTGATACTTATTTCTCTTGATAACTAAGCTGCTAAGTTTTGCAGTTCTAAAGAAAGTTAAAAAAAACAAATACGCATTGTCCACTGAACTCATGCGTCAAAAATATTGTCCTTCATAAAGGAACAACCTACGGCCGCAACAAAGGTAATAAAATGGGCTGGTTGTAACAAAAAACAATTTTTGAGGACATGCGACCAATTCACCGTGATTCCCAGGGGTCTGATTGACCGGTTGTTGTCCTACTAAAGTTTTGATGAACTTATTATATATTGTTTTCAAGGGTTAATTTTAGTTTAAGGTTTATATGCTTCTTACTTACCCTGATTTATTATACTTTAATCAATTGGGTAGGTATAGTCGAGTTCATTATTGTATTGGCCATTTCAGGCTTCAAAAATATATGACCGTTAAAAAAGTTCATAATATTGTGACAAATATAAGCATCATTAAATTGTTGCTTGATATTAATTGATTTTAAAAATACCTCAAAAAGCACCCCACGCTTAATTAAATTAATAATAGAATTAAATTATTTTCTAATTTTTTAGTTTGGTTTTTAAAGTGTGTTTTTTAGTTTTTTAAACTATTATTTTGACTACTGTTTTTTTTTTGTTCATTATTTCAAACATCGCTGTATGCCAGTGGTACCTAAATGGAAACATTATAGCATAATTGTGCTATGCAATGCTTTCCTGTATATCGCACACTGTTACCGTTTTCACGCACAAATCTTCACGTGCATTGCACTAGATATTTGTATTGATGTAAATGATTAGACGTGAAATCAAAATGCAGATTAATAATATTTTTTTGTGCTCATAAAATATAATAACCTCGACTAGTTCATAAAGCTACACAAAAAAAAAAAAACAAATAAGGTCAATTTCACTGTTCGTCCAGAACGCTACACCAAAGTTATCAGATGAAAAGTTTTCGAGTCCGTGACTGGAGAACAGAAAATAATGGCCTTAGGCACTTTAGGAAGGACCTAACGGTTTGGACGAGCTTAATTTGAGCTTACAAGTATACAAGAACTCCAGTTACGAGGAGATTATTTTAAAGATGGCTTGAATGACCAATGAGGCAACTTAGTAAGAACTAGATTAAAGAAGAAACACAATGGTTACACACATAAACATACATAACCTCGCGCGTTCATCTCATAGGGATAGGCAGAAACCTTACATACTCCTTACATTCTTTTCTCATTGATAACATTGATGTAAATAATTATGCGCTTCTCATCTGCCTAGCCTTTTCCCTACTATGTTGTGGTCGGGTTCCAGTCTAACCAGTGCAGGTGAATACCAGTAGTTTACATGGACCGAATGCTTATCTGACCTTCACAACCCAGTTACTGGGTAATACGATACCCCTTTGGTAAGACTGACTGGTTGTCAGACTTTCGGGCTTCTGACGACCCGTAAGGACGGGCAAAGATCCACAAATGACAGCAGGGACCAACGGCTTAACTTTTTTTCCGAGACACGGATGAGTCTTAGTGTGTAAAGATGGTCATCCATCCAAGGACTAACCACAGCAAGCGTAGTATAACCTGATCGATCAACCGATGTGACTGCTATTACTAAGCCTCAAGTCCGCCAAGCAAGAAAATAATAGTGGATACTTATTAGATTAGAAGATATATATAATGGGATATCAGGAAGGCCGGGCTATTGCATCTGATTGCTGATTCGTGACTTCGTCAGCACGGGAATCCATGTGGGCGTTAAACATCAGGAAACGTTGAAATAAATACGCTGTAGCGTTGACTGTTCACTATTTTAATTTTACAGGCACTTAAATGACTTAAACAATTAAGGATTTCAGCAATAATTAACGATTTAGAGCCAATGGGTTTGCGAGTGACCATCACGTGCAACGGCTGTCAACAACTGAATGAATTGACACGACGTCGTCCGCCATGACAGACGCAACTCCATTCGGTGTTACCCGCTCTTAATTTTTAGTTGAATTCAAATCGATTAATCGTTAAGATAACAGAATAACGACCAATGATTAAAAAAATAACAAAATAAATTACAACTCTCGAAATTAACTGATTTTAATTATTTATTAATGTCACGCGCCGTTATATATATATATATTATACCTAAAAGTTTATCCTGGAGGCGCTCCAAAACCCGCAAATCTCTGTTTGAATATCTAATCACATTACCCAAAATCTTGAGCAAAAGAAATAATGAATAATTGAAGCCAATTGTTTTTGCCTCTTATTATAAATTTCTAAACAAAACCATTAAAACTTTGGGTTTGAACCGAACTTTGTTATCCATTTATAGAATATAGGGAAGGTGAAATTTTTCCTTTATATTATGAATTAGAATATTTTCAAACGGATTAATCGAATACTCACTTTTTTTTTCAGGTAAGCAAACAAAACTCGGCAGCAGTCCAGTACAAAAAGGCCTGATGACATGTTCTTTGGCAACGAGTAATGTATGTATTGTTTCTTTTTTGTTTTGAGAGGGGGGCGGCTTCAAAAAGCGCCCGGGCTTTGTGGATGATGTGAGATCGGGGAGTGTGGGATTTAAACCTCACTAAAACCACCCCGGTGGTCATCATCTGCACTTTTGTAGAGGGCACCGTTACCTCTCAAAAAACCTATCCGAACTTCCTTTGTGGAACGCTTGTTAGGGCACATCCCTGAGGAAACTAGTAATAGACCTACTGTGATTATGCGATGATATGGTTCAGTATGGGGAAATGAAAGAAAAGAGTGGGCCCATCTTACACAGCGATATACAAAAGCAACGTGCTACGAACTCAGTTTGCCAATGAGTAACCAGAATTCGACAGCACTAGTATTTCAATGGCGTTCCTTACACGACGCGTCTTACTAACCCGGTTGCTTTTGAAAAGCGTCGATGGATTCGTTGGATGACGGGCCATTGTGTTGGTGCTAAGTAATTTTAGAGGTAAAAAAATCTTAAATATCCGCAAAATTAAAAGTTAACATAAAAAAGCAATCCTCAAAAAAATACTAACAACTTCTAAATCTATCGCTACTTTTCCTGAGGGTACATTGGATCGACGCGTGGAAAGTGCAAATAGTGTGTAGTGAATGAAAATGTAGACAAAGTTCGTATCAGACTGTGTTGTTCAAAGGTCGTATTGTGAGCGAGTAAAATAAAATAGAGAGTTTAGATGATACAAACTTAGTCTTGGGCAGGTCCTCACCGGACACGGCTGTTTCGGGAGGTTTCTGTTTAGCATAAGGTGGAACGAAACGCCCGGATATTTCCATCGCGAAGATCGCCCTGAAGACACGGTGGAGCATACGGTGGAGATCTGCCCGGCTTGAGCGGAGCACCGCCGTGTCCTCGTGGAGGCGATCGCCGGCGGCGATCTCTCGCGTCCGGCCCTATTCCAGGCCATAGTACGGAGCGAGAGTGCATGGTTAGCCGTCACCTCCTTCAGCGAAGCAGTGATGCTCGCAAAGAGGGAGACAGCGCACGTGAGGGAGAGGCAGTACATGCGCCGTAGCCTTCGCAGGAGACGCCCTGGGCATCGGGAATCCCAGGCTGATTACCGGCCACAGTAGGCGCGGGCTTGTGGACGGTGAGTAATAGGTAGCTCACTGTCCGGTAAGGACCAAGCCCGGGTCGATGGCGCGTTGTGTTCCACGCGCGCCTTAGAGATGTCAGCACCAACTGGTGGGGCCTGCAAAGGCCGATGCCTGCCAAGGGTGCGGGTTACCGCGGCCCCTGGCACACAGGCAACTGAGGGAACACGGGTGTGGGTTTTAGTCAGTAAAAGTCTGACACGCGCTCCGCGGCGAAGTTATTTGATGAATTCCCACAAAAAAAGTATTCATTTTAAATAAACCAATTACAGGCACTTTTAAACTATCAAAGAGTCGAAAAGATGAAGCTACTCGTAGGTGCCCATTCCAAAGCGTAGTAGGTGTCTATGGAGAAGAACGGGTAAAAAACTCCCTGGAAATGTTACAAAGAGGTGGTTACATAATTTATGTTGAAATTATCAAATGTTCGATAATTCGGTTGGTAATTGTTTCTACCATTGGATTATAAAATAAACTGTCAGGAGCCTTGAGACTTGTCTTTTGTTCTATGCAGGTAATACGAAGTGTATTTACAGTTTAATTTTATCATTGAATAACATCTATGCGCTTTATAAATCTTCTGCTACTTTTTTAAATTCGCTCACAGTTTAACCTGTTTCCATCCCAACAAAATTGAATAACGTCTGCTTCTCTGCTCAAGCACATGAAACTGACAAGATAAATATAAACAAGTTCAGACACTTTATCCCGGGATCGAATCCCGCGGGATTTTTGTATTACCGCACACTGTTTTTCTTTTCTGTAAGCCGGGGTTAACAGGCTAGTGATGAACTGAGGAGATTTATATGAACCATGAATTAAATATCTATTTATTTACTTGCACATACGGGTAATTTTTAGGAGATTAATAGCTTCTGTATTTATCATAACAAGCCGTAAACTTGTTTACGATGAATTCGTGTGACGTATAAAATCTTTCAGGTACAGCGTTTTCATTAACCATTACCTTAAGCTTTGAGGTTTAAATTGTTTCTGCCTAGTTTTTAACTAACCAACCATGTATGTATGTCGATGGCTATAAGAGTAGGCGAAAACCAGAAAATGATGAATGGACTATGTAAATGATGATATGGTTAGAAAGAGGGTGACCTCAGAGATGACGACTAATAGAGAAGAATTACTAATAAAGAAACAGACATGTTGCGCTGACCCCAAATAAATTGGGAAAAGGGCAGGAAAATAAATAACAGTAAAAAAATATTAAAAAACACGCTTTAAACTCTTCGCCACCCTTGGTTGACTGGTAGAGAATGCCTAAGGCATTAAGTCCGCCTTTGTACCTATTTGTGTGCGAGAAGTTTAAATAAATAAATAAAAACTAAACTTAAAAAGTAGAAAATAATTTCGTTCTATTAAAAAGCGTGGGGGTGCTTTTTGAGAAATTTTATAATCAATAAATATCAAGCACCCCACGCTTTTTAATAGAATTAAATTATTTTCTACTTTTTTAGTTTGGTTTTTAAAGCGAGTTTTTTTAGGTTTTTTTTTAAACAATTATTTAATATATATTTTTTAGTTCTGCTACCTACAAAAGCGTGATTTTACAGTTTTTTTTTTTTTATTATTGAATTGTCATCGGTCTTCGATAAATCTACTAAGATTAAATGAAATCTGACCGTTTGAACTGGGTCAAAATCAAGTCCAAAATGGAGTCGGTTACAAACAAACACACAAACACAGGTGAAGCTAATAAAAGCGTGTTAATGATAATGAAAATATTAAAATACAGATTCAATAGAAAATAGGCATCAATAACTTTAAAATTACCTACCTAAATCTAAATTATGAACTTTAAAAAGATAGAAATATAATTGAGAATTCCCCGTCATCTTCCACACCACCTCCTACGGTGTTCTAACTTAATTATTTGAACTTCCAAACGGGTGTGAAATGTGAGCTAACTTCTGCACAGTGAGTTGAAGTTTACGTCTGACAGGGTTTGAATATACTAGCTTGTTCTACGGTGACGTCTGCGCTTTGAGACTTTGACCTAGGCAATTATGCAGCTTGTTTATTTTTATTTATGTGATGAGTATCGACATATTTATGTAGCTCAGTATAATGACAATAAGGAAAAGACTTTATAGGATTGTAGCTTAAATCATCACACCTATGGGTGTGGAAATATTTTTAGGGACGTCTAGTATAGGTGGCAGATTACCGACGGTGAAGGATGATTTTTTACTACTTTATGAGCAATTTTGACTACGCTCGAGCGGCTCTTAAAATGAGATTAGAGGTAATTTATAATGTTAAGAGAATCTAAGTGCAAAGCCATAATATATTATGGATTTACACCTACATTCTAGTCATCGTGTAGTTAACCTACATCAATCACCGTAGGAAATCTGTTACCTACTCAAGACGTTCCTAAAAAAATATTGTAATATTTCTTGTCTTTTTATTAACTAATTAATAAAAATGATTGATTTACTAGCCACCAAATTGAGTACCAAAAATTCGCTAGTTTTTACAACCTACGCTGGGTGAACATTAATAAAACGTATTCAGGGCCCCAATTCAAACTACGCCAATATCGTGTTTTTTTTAGAAACCAGTGTAACGGTAATGAATCGAAATGTCATATTCTGTGTGTTTCAAGAGAATTTGTCGATATTATTAATACGATATTAGCAGAATTCGTGTGTGATTCACGTGGTTACGATCAAAGAATCGTTAAGTGGTCATAATGAATTGAGGCCCAGCCTATAATGTTCCCACTGTTGGGACACAGGCCGCGGCGCTCTTTGAGAGGGAATGGACCAATATCCACCACGTGAGCCCAATGCGTGTTAGTGAATGTCGCATGTCTTCGAACTTTTCGTTCTAATATGTTTTTCTTCGCCGTTTTGAAAACAGTGGTGATGATATTAAAAGTGCAAAGTAAAGTCCCTGCCTGGGTTTGAACTCACGATCTGCAGCTCGTAAGTCAGGGCCGATACCACCGAGTCACTACTGTTCTCACATATGCACCGTGCAATTTTAATGGTTGTTTTCCCGCAGCGAAACGGTTTTGTATTGGTAATGCAATCGAAAATAAGCAAATAAAATATTGGAAACAAAAAATGCCAGATGTGAAAAATTACCACGTGCGAGAGTTTATTTTGCTTTGAACATTTATACATCGCTGTTCGCTTTGTCGGTAGTGTGTGCGATTCAAGTAGTACCTACAAGTTACCTCGAGTGTTACTATTGAGTAGTGTTTTATCGAGTTGATGAATATTTTTTTAATTATTTTAAGACAAAAAAATCTTTATGTCTTCACTTTTACTCTATGCTTCGAAAGTACTCCTTATGGCAAGTTATTATGCCGCGGGAAAACAACCATTAAAATTTCTTGGTGTATAAATATGAGAACTTTTTGGTCGCTGCGACAAACTAGTAGCGAGAGAGTTCTAACCGGCAGTTTGAACAGTCAGCGGCCAACTAGTAACTATTGTACGTTTTTGAGCAATAAAATAGTCGATAGCTAGTCGCTTGCTCGTCGGCGACGGGACAGTTGCCTTATTGTAGAAGCTTGTGAATTATTTCTCACTCCTGTTATCTGATAAGGTTGACATTTGGCAAACACGTGTCGGTTTGATGACAGTACAATGTGAAGAGATATACTTATTGCTGATTTGACAATGAAGTCACATCTGAAGATGAAACGGGGTGCAAGACTTTAAATGAACGTAAAACATTCAGCGTTTAACAACGTCCCGTAGCTGGAATCCAACATTTCCTTAAGTTTAACAAGTTAAAAAACAAAAAATAATTTAAAAAAATGTTTCATTTAATTCTTTTATGACAACTCCATTCCATTACACTGTCATATTACACCAAGATTGTTTAAATGTCATACAGAAACAATTTAAAACAGGTCACAAACAGACACGGTAATTAAATTAAAAATGATGCTTCCATATTGTATGAGGCAACTTTGAGCGAGTTCCCAGTGAAACTTTATGTAAATGAGAACCTACACAGAGGGATAATATTACGTGACTCCCAAGTTCAGCTGCTTCAGTGCTTTGCTGCTGAAATATGAAAATATGGCCTCTTTTGTAGAAGCATAACTACTTACGTATTACAGAGAACTTAGGTTCATAATACTAATATTCATAAAGCTAATTTTAGTCATTTTTAGGGTTCCGTACCTGATCAACAAGAAACCCTTATAGTTTCGCTATGTCCGTCCATCCGTTCGTCCATTTGTTCGCAGCTTAGCTCAGAGACTAGAAAGCAGTAATTTGGCATGGATTACGCCAACATAGTGGTAAAATAAAATCTTGAAACAAAATGTTTAGGGTACCTTTACACGTAAAGTGAAGATATTTTTTTCTCGTCTACTCCGTGGTGTGTGGGGTGTCGTTGGATAGGTCTTTAAAAAATATTTTGCGGGTTTATGCAAATCATTTTTCGATTTAGGTATCCGATTCTGAAATATTAAATATGAAGCTTTAAACTCCAAATTTTTCTAAGTCAACTGTTCTCCTCCGCCAGCTAAATTATTGTTTATAGATACGTGGAAAAAAATAAGGTAGTAGTGTATATCACGAAGTTAAATGGAAAACTATCGCAGCGAAGTAGGCTTTACAAGTTTACGAGTATTACAAGCAACTTACATTTGCAGTTTTAATATATGGTAGAACAGATTTTTAACCAAAATGTGAAGTTTGTTTTTGGGATAAATTCATCCCAAATGAGGAATCCTTCATTGTGCGCAAACCGACACACACTTGGTTGATTATTGAAATGAGTAGAAAGTTATACCATACCCAAGACGACATTCTGGCATAATCTTTCAAAATACGCTTAATAATTTCCGCATCATGTATTCTAAATTATAATTCCGTACAGTACATTAGCTAGATTTGATAACATGAAATAGAAAGGCAGGAAATCGTGGAAGAAGCTTATAAAACAGCTTATTTACTCCATATTTCAAGTTTAATATGCAATTATATGAATATGGAGCCTTTCATGTGATGTTATTTTATGTATAAGAGAAATAGATCGTTGAGTTACTCATACAAGAGGTAAAACAGAACCAACCTGTTTATTGAATGCTGAAATCATCATCATTAGCCTTGGCAGGCACTACTCGACAATGGGCATGTCAAATCATGTGCTACTGAAGTCGGTTTTTGTGTACTCGAATCCAGTTAGTTATTAAAAGTCTCGTCAAAATCGTTCCAGCCATTTCGGAGATTAGTCTGAACAAACAGACCTACAGACAAAATCTTTGAAGTGAAAACTTCTTTAGGTGCGTTGGGCATTTTTTGAGATGGGAAAAAACAATTTGAGCTCGCGACACTGTTACCGAAACCTCTGTATTTAAGTTAGTTTTAGTTGAGCTTGATCAGTACTGCTGACGATTCAAAAAATACACACGTAACTGTTCAAGATTTCACTTCTGTCGGCACTCCCGGAGTGCCACTGTGTTTTAATTTTTTTTTGTGTTGGGTACCGTATAAACTTTCCTATGCATTTAGTAAAAGCTATTGTTTTGACATTACAAACAGACAATTTCAATATAATTTATTTGTATGGATGTATAGATTCAACCTCACTCAAGTGTGCCTCCTTCAGCGAAGCAGTGATGCTCGCAAAGAGGGAGGAGGCGCACGTGAGGGAGATGCAGTATATGCGCCCTGGGCGTCGGGAATCCCAGGCTGATTCCCGGCCACCGTAGGCACGGGCTTGCGGACGGCGAGTAATGGGTAGCTCGCTGTCCGTTAAGGACCAAGCCTTGGTCGACGGTGCGTTGTGTTCCACGCGCGCCTCAACGAGATGTCAGTAGCAACTGATGGAGCCCGCAAGGGCCGATGCCTGCCAGGGGTGCGGGTTGTTCGAAAGAGATACCGCGGCGACTAGCACACAGGCAACTGAGGGAACACGGGTGGGTTTTACTCAGTAAAAGTCTGACACGCCCTCCCGCTCCACCCAGAGCGGGAGAAGTTATTTGATGATTTCCCACCCAAACAAAAAAAAAACCTCACTCCATTGTAAGATAAGAATGCCAAAATCAAAACAGTATTTCCGTTGTACTGGCATTTATCAAGATTTTGATAACGGCTTAGCGAACACACGTCGTATTATGAGAGTACCCTGACATGTCGTGTATTTATCAGGGTTATACTGCTGTCATGATAAGCTGTGTTCAACGAGTTGGAAGCAGTGGATGAGGTAATAGGGGTTAGAGGTTCTTAGATCAACCCATTCAAAATATAGGGGTGTCGCAAACTATCTATCTCATCATCTACCTAACCTTTTCCCAACTATGTTGAGGTTGGCTTCCAGTCTAACTAGATGCAGCTGAATACTAGTATTTTACATGGAGTGACTGGTTGTCTGACTTTCGGGCTTCTGACGACCCGTAATGACAGTCAAAAATGCACGAATGACAGCCGGGACCAACGGCTTAACGTGCTTTCCAAGGCACGGAGAGGTCTTGGTATGTAAAGGTCGTCACCCATTCACGGACCAACCGCGGCAAGCGTAGTTTAACCTGAGCGATCGACCCGTGTGGCTAATATTACTTAGCAAGCCCCCAAACTATCTATCTATCGTCTTAAAATGTTACTCCTGATAGTATTGAGATAAGATTGCCGACAGAATTTAATGCCATCGATTGTGGTAGCTTGAATCGTCTACATAAATCTTCGTTCTTATGGATTTCAATGTTCTATTTAAATTGAAGTCAAATTATTTGTTCTTTTACTGCCAAAATAGTTGTGCTGTATGTTATTTATTCCAATACCGTTCTTAAAACTTGTATGAGCGCCATTATATTTAATCAGTTTTAAATAAGCTATAGGGGCATGGAATAAGAAATTAAAGTGCATAGAAGACTATACACCGTGACATTTTAGACGTCTTAGAATGGCAGTCCACTTCATGTATCCAATGACTACTAATCTTTTATAAAAAAATAAAATTATTTGTATAATAAAAAACAATATCATTCACTAAGACTAAGACGCATGACGTCGTTTGAAAAACCCTGATAAGGAGATGGAATTAATGATGGAATGTAATGGTAGGTAGGTAGATTTATTCTACCGTTTGATACGTAAACAGGGAGGGTGTTTCATAATTCTAAAGCATTATTTATTTTTCTTTGTACCTATGATCTTAATTAATGGTAACAATGTTTTAATCGCGCCTAGAGGTATTTTATGACGGATACATTGAGTGGACCACCTTTGTAAGACGACTAAAATGTCACGGTGTATAAAATAGCAAATGGCATTTTTTTTTCTTAAATCAGGCAACTAGTGCTGTAGACACTTAATTGAGTGTCACTCTAAGATGTAAATGGTTAGCACTCGATGCATCCCAGGGGCGGTAGTTTATAATATAGTTACAGATAACGTCATCTATCGTCGCGCTAAGGAGGTTATGATAATGTAATCAAGGCTGCTGAGGTTTTAAATATATTTGAATATAGAAAATCTAGTGTTAATATTTTTCTTGAAAGAAAAGTTATCTTATAAGGCGTATCAAGGGTCCAAAGTCATGCACCTTACCAAACAATATTCTTCTTTTTTATTATGTATGCAAAAAGTAGAATACATTTACTCAACGTAATATTTAAATGATTCCACATGTCTATTAGCTGTCTGGAAAAACTATATTCAAGTTTTCCATCAACCTTTTCAGGAAGCAATTGTATAGTTTACCAATTTGACCCAAAACAGAGCATCATAGCATCTTACATAAAATTTAATAGGCTGAATTTAAAAAGCATTAGCCTTGCAAACATTCCAATTTATTTTGTGACAACTTTACCGTCATACATTTACTAAAATGTTCGAAGCACTTTTTTCTTAAAGCTTCACTTTCAGTATTGTAAATATTACTGTGTCCTATAGAAGTAGCCAAGACCTCTTGGCAAAGTTACAAATGTGCAGTCAACAGAAAACATATCTGCTGAGAATAAATAAAAAAATTGACATAGAGAATAGGCATATAATGTTTTATCAGCTAGATGTAGAAAAACACTTATATTTCTGTGTTTAAAATTAATCTATCATGGTGATTCTTGAGCATAACAAGAGTAAGGGCTGATTTTCCAATAGTCAGATAACTTATGTCTGAGGACTTGCGGTTTGACTATCTTTTATAGAGAAAATATGTCAAATTGACATAATTATTCTCCAGATAAAAGTTACCTCACTATTCAAAAACCAGCCCTTAGTCATCTAATCATTACAAAATTATGAGCAGTACCTAATACTCCGCTCATACTTAATTTTGTTTCAAAAAAATAACATTTGGTATTTCCAACAAGATTATACCTATTATTGTCCAAAAATACAAAAAAAAAAAATCTTTTTGTAACTTGTAGCCAGCAGAGAAAAACAGCTAATAAATACAACTAACAATACCACCACGACACATTTTAACCTCTAAAGTCCCGGCCGGGCCGTGCCATGGTCCGATATAAATGAAAATCAATTGTGTCTCATTATCAGGTGTTGAGACAAAAAAAAATCTGGAGATTTTCCAGAAAAATCTAGTAAGTTTAAAACTGCAAAGAACAGCAAAGATCGCCAGTTTAAAAATACCTATTTCAACACGTGTCATCCCATGACCTCGACACATTTTTCTCATAACACTCTTCCAATTTTTGTACCCGTAAATAAAAGCAATTCCGAAAACAATTCATACTTAGATCTCGACACAATATCACTCTTGATTTATTTTCTCACCATTTCATGTCTAGCATTTTTGATCCAACACTCGAGCTGAAATAAAAACTTTAGGGGACGTTAAACAGAGAAAGACTCCCCTTTTAACGATGTAATAAAGGTTACATTCCGAAATAAATAAAATGTGCACGTGTCAAACGTTCTGCCAAAAATATTGACACTGGCTTTTAGCTGGATGGAGATAAGTGGTTCGTTTAGGATTTATGAATGAAATATGAGGGGCCAGACTTTTTATGTTAGAGTTTTATGTTGGTTAATACATAAAAGGACCATTTGACATTGGTCATTGGTGATTACAGTTATTTTATTATGAGCTGCAAATGTTGCACTACGTGTTATCACATGATGTTGGAGTGATTCGTGGGTGACGGCAATCAAATATTAATTCCCTTATTTTTCTTTTGTTGAAATCAAAACATTACATTGTAAAGGTACTAGATTTCATATACTGCTAATTTAAAAGGCTGTTTTTTTTATAAACCGTACCGCAAACACTGTTTTCAATATTAAAAAAAAAAACGAAATAATTTTTCTGGCCAGGGGAGTTCTACAATTATACTCAAAAGCATTACATTGTAGCATAAACCCTAATAATATATAATAAAAAAAATCAATTCATCAAAATTAGAAACATTCTCGCAAACAAAAGTGCAAGTGTACAACTTCCCCAACATTTCATTGTTGTTTAGTCGCGAGTGTGAAAATCGTCTTTGTCTACTGTGATAATTCCTTTAGAAGGAAAACGTTCCAGCTTTTAACTCCGCAATCCTGTTAACTGAGCGCGTGGTGTTGATGAAGATTTTATTCGATTTAAACTTCCTGTTACTTATGGCATTGTTTTGACTAACTTCTTGCAGTCACATTTTTTAGAGTACCTACCTATGAGGAAAATAAAGCGTTTAAGTGTAAGCTGTAAAATGGCTGTAAAGTTTAAGCTTTAATGTTCAAAATAAAGCAGGTAGTGTAAACTTGGTGGTAGGTACATTAGTAGTTTATTTAATATCATAAAGTTTACATAATACATACATCGCTGCAAAACTTGCAGGTCAACTCAAAAACGCACGTCTAGAATCTTATGTTAACTTAACGCTTACATTGGTCTGCCAGGGCTGCGGGTTATTCGAAAGAGATACCGTGGCCTCTGGCACACAGCTGAAGGAACACGGATGGGTTTTAGTCGGTAAAAGTCTGACGGGCCCTAGCTCCACCCAGAGCGGGAGAAAATATTAGATGATTTTCCACCCAAAAAAAAAAAAAACACTTACTTAATGGAAGTAGAAAAAGAAGTCCACATAAAAGCTTAGGTTACATGGCAGTTAGTATGTACATTTCTCGGCTCGGACGAGCTTAGAATTTATTATTAAAACGTGCGTTTTCTTGTGACCTTGTCTGAGAAACTTCCATTTTCGAGGTCATGCAGTGACATAGCAAAGATTATTTAGACATATATAGACAATAAATACATTCCGAAATTCCTCGAGGGATTCTTGCTTAATTCACTTTCTAAACATAAATATCATTGAATGCAACATGTATAACGGTCAGAGTAAGGAGCTTACAATATTATTTGCATCATTGATTAAATTCCCCCTATACTATCTCGCAAGTAAAAAAAAAACATGCAGAACTTAACTTAGAAGAATAATGATCTGATAGTAATTAGATCAGCGTTAAATAGCCTGATCATGTTAAAAAGAGTGATAAAATAGGCTGAGAGGAATGTTTTTGCGTTACCAAATAAATTATAAAGATTCATGAAAATATATATCACTTTTCAATGGAATTTCAATTAATTTGGAAATATTCAGCGCTGAAGAGACTAGCTAGATGTTTCCGTAAGATTTACGACCTGAACTTGTCATAAATTATAATGATAAAACGCCGCTAATTTTCGGCAGGCTACTACGGTTGGAAAATTGGTTAGGCTTTGCTAAATGACTATGTTTGGGTGTTAAAAGACTCAAATTAAATTGTATAACATGTTTGGTCATTGATTTGTATAAGAAACCGAATTAACTGAAGACTATCGTTTTACTAATAGTTGACATGAACTTAATTAAAACATTTCTTACGTTTCCTATTAGTTGATTTAAATGGATCCATATTAAAATCAATTTATGAATTTGTATTATGACTAAGAAAACTATTTTATTATCCAGTTCATGAAACATTAAAGGGCACTCTACGAAAAACGGCTGCTCAATTCATATTTTTTTCATAATTAAAACTGAGACAAAAGGACTTTTCCAAGTGGATTGTTCAAGAAAATTCGTTAACACAATGGTGAAAGCCAGAAATTAAGTCGATGGCTAAAATTATTATGAATGCAAATCGTTTTCTTAATTTTAAAAGGATAGCTGAAGGCTTTTAAGTCTGAGTTTGGTGTGTGAAAAAGTAACAAGCTAATTACTGAGATAAAGTCATTATTTAGCAAAAATACCAGTCTCGTTTTTAGCTCATTTAGAGATTAAACGTAAGACTCTAAGTTACGCCTCCATTTTGGCCTCAATTTATTGGATTAACATTAATTGGATTTGGTACCTAACTATCTTAATTATGATAAAAAGGTCGATTAGGTGTAAGTACACGATACAAAAAGCCATGTAAGTAGGTTCTATGAGAGAGACGAATGAAATGTTGTCGTATTATAAGGATGGATCATAAAATAAACAAATGACAATGCTGATATGAAATAGAGTCCCAAATATATTTAACTAAAACATGGTTCAACAACCCGTATATTCGTATACATTTTATTCAGACAATCGTTGAAATAGCTCAATCTTGCCAGCACTAAAAATACTAACAAAATATTTACTAACAATATTTTGAAGTCAACTTTATTAAGCACTAGCGACGCGCCCTTGCTTCGCATGGGCGCAATTTTCTGATGTCTTGAAATCATGTGAAAATATGTGGCTTTAAGTGCTAAATCTAATTTTAAATGCCGCGTTGGTCCAGTGTTCGCAAGCGCTAGTACTGAGCTTGAGTCCTAGGTTCAATTCCCAGGTCGGACAGTGTTATTGGGTTTTGGTATGACATCTGTATGTCTTCCTTTGTTACCTCTAAACTCCGCTCCGAACTCCTCTCTCTTGCTCTTCGTGTCTGTACACGAAAAACGACTTCGCCTTATACTGGGTTTATTTAGCATGTGTGCCGCGTCTAGGTTTTTGCATAAACTCCAAGCAGCGAAAATGACGTGTATTGGATTTACATGCATAATGTACGAGATTGTATTGAAGGATGGAAGATAAGTTTGTTTTATAGCTTAGACTTGAAAGTTTCTGAACTAGATGGCTATGTCTTAGGGTTAAAAGGGTGTTTTAAAAATTAAGCCAACTAAAACTTATCTTTAAATATATTTACGTAAGTTCAAAAATGCTAACTGTATAGGGTCTTAAAATGGACTTTGAAATAAAAGCAGTGGACTGTATAAACTGTTAAAGTATGTCTAAAATTAATGTACATTATCGAAAATAGAAGGCGCGCGTGTGTTGTCGGTCGCTTTCGCTACTGAAGTGTGTCGGGCCCTCGGCCCCTCTCCTTGACCCACGCAGCCGCACGCGCCGTCGGCCGCGCAGCCATCCAACGCCTGACGAAGAAAGCCGACGGCGCCCGAACACTAACTACCTAAATGAATGTTTCAGAAAAAATATCATACAAAGTGCTGAAGCCGAAGTCAAAAATTTGTTTTCTTTTTTTGTTAGCCTTAACTGCGTCCCACTGCTGGGCAATGCCCCTGTTAATATTAATATTAAAAAACTGATCTACATTATTTAAAATGCCTAGTATCCTGATGGTTCTGGATGACACGACTTAAACTCGTCAGTTTAAGTCGTGTCATCCAGAACCATCATGAACGAGATAAAAACCTTAAACTAAGCATCCATCGCTTTGGCTAATGTTTTCGACTCAAAAATTAGAACATTTTTCAATCACCCTATAAAAATCAACCCACCCATATCGCTTCCGCAAGCACAAGCGCGTGCGGCGTATGTGTAATTTTAGAGATATTTCCTAAAATTACATGTATGCCGCACTACATCGAACATTTTTCTTTTATTTTTTCTTAAAGCTACTCGTACAGATCTCTGGAGGCCTTGACCATAGCATAATATATGTCCTCACACAAAACAAGCTTACATCCTTATTGCCAAACCGCTGTTACTGCCAAGTACAGGGACAACTAAAGCTGGATGTGTTACGTTCTTTGTGGACGTAGATTCTGGATTTGATAGTCCTTTTAGTTCATAATTTTATGATTTTAGGGTTGTATGAATAGGGGCCTTTTCCTTACTGCGAATTATTTAATGGAATTTAGTGGTCGGATTTCCTGTAAAGGAATTTTCGTGGGGCTTCCGTTACGAAAGATCCAAAGTTTTTTTGATTTCGCGCAGTGTTACTTAAGACCAACTGCAGGCAGGTTTTTTATGTGAATGGCATTTCACAGGTCGATGTAGGAGGTCGACGGCTGCAGGCAGGAATTCAACAGGCTCTCTATATAATTTGATGACAATATGGATGTTTCACAAATCTGCACCTTACTTCAAAAAGGTGTCCATAATAAAAATAGATTTTTATCACCCGTAATATTTTTACACGCTTTATATTAGCTTCACTTGTATGTTTGTTTGTTTGTATGTTTGTTTGTAACCGACTCCTTTGGACGCTATTTTGACCCACTTCAAACGGTCAGATTTCATTGAAACTTTGTAGACTTATCGAGGACCAATGACAATTCAAAAATTAAAAAAAAAAAACAGAAAAAAAAAACAAAAATAAAACTTAAAAAACACGCTTTCCAAGCAAGCAGAACTAAAAAATAGTAAATAAATAATAGTTTAAAAAACTAAATAACACGCTTTAAAAACCAAACTAAAAAATTAGAAAATAATTTAATTCTATTAAAAGCGTGGGGTGCTTGATATTATTTGATTATAAAAATACTTCAAAAAGCACCCCACGCTTTTCAATAGAATTAAATTATTTTCAAATTTTTTAGTTTGGTTTTTAAAGCGTGTTTTTTTAGTTTTTTAAACTATTATTTATTTATGGCCATTCGTACTTTCATATATCTATGTACAAGGAAGTGCAATAAAAGATCCAAGTCTTGTTGGAAAAGGACGTCACGCATAAGCATTTAAATTATACAAAGACATATTTCATTCTACTTTACGTAAATGTTTATATCTGTTCACTTTTGGCGACGTAGCCAAATATTTCTACAGTCTTAGAGGAGTCTTAGGCCACATAACACCGCGGCTGTAATTCCGAAGGGTTGGGCAGAGGTGTATCTACATTTATATACCACGCACTTTGCGCCAGTTACGTTTAATGCTCATAATACATACACCGTGACATTTTAGTCGTCTTACAACGAAGCCCACTTCATGTATCCAATGACTACTAATCATTTATAGAAAAAATATATTTTTGAACATTTGCATAGTTAAAAAAAAATATCATTAAGACGCATGACGTAGATTGAAACACCCTGTTATGGAGATGGAATTAATGATGGAATGTGATGGTATGTACGTAGATATCTTCTACCGTTTGATACGTAAGCATTATTAACAGGGAGGGTGTTTCATAATTCTAAAGCATTATTTATTTTTCTTTGTACCTATTATCTTAATTAATGGTAACAATGTTTTAATCGCGCCTGTAGGTATTTTATGACGGATACATCGAGTGGACCACCTTTGTAAAACGACTAAAATGTCACGGAGTATTTTATGAGGCCAGCCTATTGCCGTCAACCGGGCACAAATCCAGACTCCGGGCTGCCACTGAGAAATTGCTGATGGAATAACTCATCCACACTTTTCCTGATTTGATAGATGACCCCAGGACCCCACCAACGAACGAGGCAGTCCCCCATACACATATTTATGGGGAAATTTTCTTTATGTTCATGCAAATTTAGGATGGAAATCAGTTGGGTATGCAGTAGGCCTGCAAATTACTTCGCTTGATTAAAATAAGGGATTGGATTATCTACTCAAGAAGCGGTTCACGTTTTAACCATCAAATGAAGAAATGATGGCAGTCGTTTTGTTTATATGTGGTACTTTCTGCTTATATATTATGGAGTAATTTTTCTATGCTTTTGAAGCATTTGCTATCTTTTTTTTTATTTTGAACTGTGCTCACTTCTTGCCTCAAAAATAATACAGCGAAATTATTTGAATTTTAACAAAGAGCTTCGATTAGCGGCAAATAATCATGTCTGGAAAATTGTTGGTGTTTATGAGACTTCCTCCATTCACTCGTCTTCCATACCTTTTTTCTGCATTGCATTTTAAATGATCCTGGTCCAATGCTTTCTTTATAAAATATCAAATAAAAAACGACTACTCTCTCATTGTGTTCCAAGATCACAAAGACACGATAAAAGACGATAATAAAATGCATTTCTGTTGGTAGAGCAAT
Organism: Polymixis lichenea; assembly: GCA_949091785.1. NCBI lineage: Eukaryota > Metazoa > Arthropoda > Insecta > Lepidoptera > Noctuidae > Polymixis > Polymixis lichenea. Next base: position 4,977,096 of record OX420937.1, read on the forward strand.
TTTCATTCGGTATTGATTTGCCACTTAGCATGTTTTACTAAGTAGTCGATTTACAATAGGAATGTGAACTTGAATATACAATTAGATTTCGGATACTACCTAAATTATTCGGGTTCACCCACGTGGATTTCGAAAATTATTCCACGTGGCCCGAGCTACTGTGACAAACATTATATGTTACTCCTTATATCATCAGTTATTTGCAAGTGAAAGCCCCATAAAAATTGTTCCTAGCCGTTTCGGAGATTCGCCGGAACAAACACACAAGTTCCGTGTGTGTGTCCGAGTGTTCCATGTGATGCCGGACGTAAAAGAATAGCTCCATCCCATTTCTTCCCGTGGGTGTCGTAGAAGGCAACTAAGGGACTTACTAGAGAATGGGCAGCAGCGTTCTCTAAGCATTTTACCACCATACTGCGATCGCCAACCCGCCTGCCAAGCGTGGCGATTATGGCAAATCCCCCCTTTATTTAGGGGAGGCCTATGTCCAGCAGTGGACGTCTATCGGCTAAATGATGATGATGATGATGAGGGACCATAATATATACGTTCCTGTTATTATGAATTTAGTAAAAAAGTTATTTTGACATTACAAACAGACATAGGTACCTACATTTTGAGTGTACCTGTATGTACCACCTGTGAGGATCGTAGCAGGTGGCGTTCTGCAGTTTTTTCTACCTCGATGGACAAAATGCGTGAGTTTATGTATGTATAACAATTTTATTAATTTATATATGTGTAATAAAGTTGTGTCGTTTTCAAGTCTTGATTATTTTCATTTTCTAAAGCTGTACTTGATAGCGTGACGTCTAGATAATAAGCTACAAAGCTAACAGTTCAATTTACTCTAACTTGGAATTGAGTGACACCAGTGACGAAGATGAACACAAGTAGATATTTCACATGGAGCGACTGCCTATGTATACCTACTCCACAACCCAGGTAGGTGCCTACTGGTTAACACGATCTTAGATGCAAAACGGATTCTAAGCTTTTAAAACCTATTAATTGATTTATAACCATATTAAGAGTTTCAATAAGGGTTTAAAATAGTGAAGAAAGAAAGAGAAAGACTGGGGCTTTACACGAAGCGATCTTTATCATAACTACTCCCTGATTTAGGACATACCAAGAGTAATTAAATAATATAAAAATTCATTCAAAAATATTTAGTTGCTGAGTAAAACCATATCAGACAATTTCTTTATTGATAGTCTACTACAACACATTTTAAAAATGTATATTTTAATCAATACACTTGATTGATTGATCGATTTCATCCTAAATTTAGGCCTAAAAATGTACTATAAGTTTTTTAAAGTACTTCACATTTATTTATAATAAAATATTGAATGATTTCAATTACCTAGCCTTTTTAACGCAATTTTTCAAGTATTACGTAATCAATGTAAGCCCACGCGGGTTTTTTTTTTTTTTTTTTTTTTCTGGGTGGGAAATCATCAAATAACTTCTCCCGCTCTGGGTGGAGCGGGAGGGCGTGTCAGACTTTTACTGACTAAAACCCACCCGTGTTCCCTCACTTGCCTGTGTGCCAGGGGCGGCGGTATCTCTTTCGAACAACCCGCACCCCCGGCAGGCATCGGCCCTTGCGGGCCCCATCTGTTGCTGCTGACATCTCTTTGAGGCGCGCGTGGAACACAACGCGCCGTCGACCCGGGCTTGGTCCTTACCGGACAGCGAGCTACCCATTACTCGCCGTCCGCAAGCCCGTGCCTACGGTGGCCGGGAATCAGCCTGGGATTCCCGACGCCCAGGGCGTCTCCTGCGAAGGCCACGGCTGTGAGGGCGCATGTATTGCATCTCCCTCACGTGCGCCGCCTCCCTCTTTGCGAGCATAACTGCTTCGCTGAAGGAGGCGACTGCCAGCCATGCCCTCTCGCTCCGTACCATGGCCTGGACCAGGGTCGGACGCGAGAGATCGCCACCGCCGATCACCTCCACGAGGACACGGCGTTGCTCCGCCCAAGCTGGGCAGACCTCCACCGTATGCTCCACCGTGTCCTCTGGGCGATCTTCGCAATGGAAACACCCGGGCGTTTCCTCCCGCCCTATCCGAAACAGGAACCTCCCGAAACAGCCATGTCCGGTGAGGACCTGTGTCAGACGGAAGGTGAGGACGCCATGCCGCCTCTCAAGCCACTCCTCAAAGAGGGGACTTACCGCCGCAATCGCGGCGTGCCCAAGCCCACGCGGGTTTAAATCGGATTTTGGTTAAAAACAGTTAATAATTAACAACACGATACACTTTGGTGAGACCGTATGTTAGTTTATGTAAAGAAAACTCTTCATTATGTGTGAAATACGCAAGAAAAACCTTCACAGAATTTACAATTATTTTTTGAACATGGTAGGAATACATACCGCTTGGATAAGGTCGTTCTTTTCTGAAGCACGAACGTACAACTTAATTCAGAACATTTATGAAGGCTTGCGGTTTCAAAGCCGAGCTTCAGCTCAAAAATACAGTTCCTCACAGCAAAAAACTTAGGAAGTTTACAATTTTATATTGAAAAATAAGCACGTTGTTGAGTTTAACAACTGTCGATATTAAATTCTTTAGAAATGCTACATAATGCCTTTTATCGTGAAACAGCGCGTCCTCAACATGAAATGCATTTAATCAAAGTTGTTTAGTCTTAAGAGGTTACAGTACTTACGCTTTATAAATAAAGCGTGCGTTTAAAAGTTTCATTATAATAGCATTCTTTTTTAATAACAACAATGTTATTTAAAAAAACTTTTAACCGCACTCTAAAACCCAATACCATCTAAAATATTGCTACTCACTATCATCCGGACCACACAATACTTTCAACAATTCACAAGAAAATTCCAACGTACAACTGAAGACAAGCCACTCAAAAGGAACAACACACGTCCAGAATGTTCCATACGGCACAAACGCAGTAATCCTTAGTCCAGAGTCCAAGCAGCTCGGAATAAACCCCTTTATCTGAACGATGCAGGGTACGGTCGCGAAAAATCTCCGACGTTCAGAAAACGAGGAGTAAGCTTCATGTTCACTAAAATTCAGATAAGATTCCGGTTCAGTACTGTGACATATTTGCATCTTGCATCTTGGAAATGGGTCGTTGTCCACTTTATTTGGTGAATTAGGATTTTTTGGAAAAGTTGTAGCAGATAGTGTAGCGTGGTTTGTAGTAAATAACACTCGTGTGAATTGTTTTTGAAATACATCACGCCTTAATTCCCCGAAGAGTTGGGCAGAGAGTGTTACCTAATAATACCTACACCCACATTTCGCCAGTTACGTTTAAGTCCAATATCATAGGGGGCGAGCCTTTTAAAAGAATTTTCGGTAAAAAATCCGACAGCGGCATTCATCGTACCGCTGTCAATATGACTGATCATCAGCTTAGGACAGAATATTATCTAAGTATGACTATCTTTAGGGTTAGTTAAAAACCAGAAAGTATACGAAGCTCACAAAATTTGTTAAAACAATGTGATGATGGACATTGCGATAATGCAATAATGTATGTCCAAAGACAAAAAGCGAGGTAACAGTACGATTATTTTATGCCACTTTGCGTACCAATAGACTGGTCTATTCACTTCGTCACCTCATGTACGATAATGTCACAGAAAGATAAAATATAGATACCTCAGTGCCTATTTATTTTGGTAATGTGGCTTTGGTCAAGATATTTTCTTGATTGTCACATCTGGAAACGTAATAAAAGTAGAGTGACTTCTAAATAGAGATATAATTTTAGTGGGTCGTTTATCAGAAGAACCCACTGCGCTGTTTCATCGAACAATGCGTAATTTTTTTCATCGAGGATTTTTTGGGCTAGAAGGTATAAATAACTTACGATTACTCAAGATTAAAAAGCGATGTTCTCCTAAAGTATTGATAGGTATAATATAGTATTACGACCGTAATATTTTCGAAACACGCTACTTCGAAATAGGTCGTTTCTCAAAGTTGTATTCATTATTTCAAGGCAAAATCGCTCTAAAATGTTGCATAGATGACAGGTATTTATGCTCGCGACTATGAGAAGAAAGGACATACGTAATTAAAAATCGTCTAGACCAACGTTAAATGAAAGAAGCTCGAGCTAGAGCAATTTCAACCGCCAAAACGACAACTCTGTTCAAAGGCCGAAAAGTATTATTCCCAGGAAAAATATCAAAGTAAAGTTTTCTTAACCCAAGAAAATCTAAGATAAACGCTAAACAATTTTCCCTCCAGACAATATTATTAAACCAGTATTTTATAACAAAAGAGTCGATGTACTCCTTGAATAAATACATCTGAAAATATAATGGGACAAAGAGTTTATTTATAAGTCTTACAAAACCGTCATGTACAGACTTCGGGGCCTCAGGTAGTGTAAAGAACATTTCATAGCCATCGATCGCACGTCAAATCCAAACACAATACAGACTTTCTCACTCAATTTTGCTGCGGCCGTGTATACAATATAGACGTACAGATATTTCTAACAAAGGGTTTGGAAAGTCAACCCATATTTCGACCCTACCTACCATGTTCTGGTTTAGAGCGGTGATGGCCCAGTGGTAACGGCCCCGACTTACAATGTCGTGGGTTCCAACCCAGAAAGGTGCTTTCCTTTTGTGTAAATTATTTCATCACCAATGCTCTCAAAACGGTAGTTTATACCTCGACATACGTCTTACATGAAAAAAAACATATTTTCACGAAACGGAAGAAATTTGGACTGACACTAAGGATAATAGGTCCAAAGTCTCAATTACATCCGGCAAATAAAGCCCTCTTAAACAAAGCTATATGGACCTATGACATACAGATATGGGGAACAGCATCACACACTAAAATAGAGATCACAAAGCTATTCTAGAACAAGCTTCTAAAAACAATTACAAACGCCCCATGATTTGTACCAAATTAAGCTGTACATCATGATCTGAAAATTCCGACAGTCAAAGAGAAATTAAAAAGCTATATCAAGTCATAGAAAGAGAGAATAACTCGCCACACAAATAACCTGGCAAACCACCCAATGGATAAAGAAGGAATATGCAGGTTAAAACAAAAAAAAATCCACAGGATTTCATCAGAAAAACTTAGCTACATGTTGTATAAGAACTAGGATGTGTCTTAAAGCAAGACATCTAACACGTCATAACAATGACTAAATGTCCTAATAGATAGTGACAGATTGTAAGAAAAAGGAGACAGAAAAAAGATTTGCTGAGGTCGTCTACACAATATAGACGTACAGATATTTCTAACAAAGGGTTAATAAACTCGACCCATATTTCGACCATACCATGTTCTGGTTCAGAGCGGTGGTGGTGCAGTGGTATCGGGCCTGACTTACTAATTGTAGGTCGTAGGTTCCCACCCAGACAGGCGCTTTATCACACCTGCTCTCAAAACGGTGAAGGAAAACATCGTGAGGAAAACGGCATGTCCTAGAACCAAAAATTCGAAGATATATGACATCTACCAAGCCGCACTGGGCCCGCGTGTTGCATTACGGCCCACTCCCTCTCACAGAGAGGAGGCCTGTGTCCCAGCAGTGGGAACATTATAGGCTGATTATGATGTTATAGGCTCTAGAAGCTGGCTTGTTTTTCTATTGAAACTCCATACTACGCTTGGCCAGCTCAAAGTGTTACCACCGATGAGCTGTCGACTGTGAGCATGTAAAGTGCACACTGCGTAGGTGCGGGCAGAGCGTAAATATAGCCGATTCTAGCACCCAGTACTTACAAGACCTACCCGCGGATATCCCTCATGATATCCTGCATATTATAACCTGTACACTTATTCATGTGCATGTGTAGATGCACCGGACACTAGCTCTATTGCGCTCCATTATGGTACCGGATAGCGGTCCAAGTTTGGCCGATACCATTTCCTGCTAGGAGTAGTTTTGTACGCCTCTAGACGTAGCGTAGAATTAATCATCAGTCATAATTGGCCACTTGTACGTAATGTAGTATATGACAAATAAGCAGAAACATTGCCCAATTCAGTTATTTTTTACTTTAATTCATCTAACCTCGTTTTGACAAGTCTTAAATAGTTTAATAAATACAAGCTCACACTAAAATGTGTACATACATCACTATATTATGTAAAAGTATAAAAAAACAAAGAGAAGACCTCATCTGACGACAAAAAATGTTCCGCATCGCTGTCATTTGAAAGTATCTAGCTTTAACACTCTTATTGAAAAACATGGTTTTAAAGTAAAAAATCCATGTTTTTTTTAACCGACTTCAAAAAAGGAGGAGGTTCTCAATTCGACTGTATGTTTTTTTTAATTTATTTTTTTATGTTTGTTACCTCATAACTTTCGACTGGGTGAACCGATTATGATGATTCTTTTATTTGAAAGCTCGTGCTTCTCGTGTGGTCCCATTTCAATTTCATATAGATCTAAAGATGCGTTTCAGAGACAGACAACGGAACTCTTCAAAAAATAACAGTAAATAAACCGCGATTGCTGCTATCGCATAAATATGCATTGTTTTGACCCCAAGGATGATGAAATTTCGAATTAGTGGGGTAGATACTATAACTAAAAAGTGAAAAATAAAAACTTGTTCCAAAAAAAACAACCGACTTCCGAAAAAACACTATAAAGTAAAAAATAACTTTAATTTCGGACGGCGGTGACTTTGGATATGTATTTAATTTTTTGTCACCGCCTTCCGAAATTAAATTTATTTTTTACTTTGTAGTGTTTTTTCGGAACTCGGTTGCTTTTTTTGGAACAAGTTTTTTTTCTATAACAACTTTAGACGTCAAGATGATCGCTTCCTACATCTTTACAATGCAGCAGTAATATAATTATGTAGGTAGCGGTAATATAAATTTCTCAGCAAATGAACTCGTCAGCTGTGTATTTTCATTATACCCAGATTGCAGGTCCAACGAGATAGGTTTTACGGTACAGCGGCCGTTGTTTGAATAGCTTTGTTGTGCTAAGCGGGCCTCGGATTAAAATTTACGATTTAATCGGTATCGTAGTTCCACAATAGAGTTAAAGCTGGCTATTGTGGGCTATTTTAGGCACAGAACTAAATTATTATCCCTTGTTCAGGTGTTGGACAAATATATTTTAGCATTGCTTGCAAAGAATGGACCACTTCTTCGTCACAGGTGGGTATTTTCGAAGACACGGTAAATGGTAAAACACGACTATGGAATCTCAAAAAGTTGAACATTAGTATCGTATTTTAAAAGACAAATGACGATCTGCAGTCACCCTGTTAACTGTACCTTTTGTAGTAAGATCCTATCAATGAATTAGAACAATTACTTCAACTATACCGGAAAAGAAAATAATGTCAATGAGTAAGCACACCATTTTAAGGGTATTCGGATTTTTTGCCCTACATTTACAAATAGGTTTCCGAATAACGCCTTCCTCATCCTTCGGGATTACATAAGCCTTATTTGTTACCCTCGAAACAAATGCACGCGTTCCACGAAACTGTAAACTTATCATTAGAATAATACTTTGTTGAAAGAAATGAAAATTACATATCGAAAATAATGAGAAGATTTATCACCGTTTTTTTTACTAAATGATAAATGATTTATGGATTCTATTTTCTCAAAATATTGTTTAGATACGGCATAATGCATCCAATGTGGGAACACGGTGAATTGCACGAGGCAGACAGTTTTGCACCTGTAAGTACTTACAGGTTTTGAGTGGGAAATCATCAACTAACTTCTGCCGCTCTGGGTGGAGCAGCTGTCAGACTTATACTGACTAAAACCCACCCGTGTTCCCTCAGTTGCTTGTGTGCCAGGGGACGCGGTATCTCTTTCGAAAAACCCGCACCCCTGGCAGGCATCGGCCCTTGCGGATCCCACCAGTTGGTGCTGACATCTCTTTGAGGCGCGCGTGGAAAACAACGCGCCGTCGATCTGGGCTTGGTCCTTACCGGACAGCCGCATTACTCACCGTCCACAAGCCCGTGCCTACGGTGGCCGGGAATCAGCCTGGGATTCCCGATGCCCAGGGCGTCTCCTGCGAAGGCTACGGCCGTGAGGCCGCACGCACTGCCTCTCCGTCACGTGCGTCACCTCCCTCTTTGCGAGCTTCACTGCTTCGCTGAAGGAGGTGATGGCTAACTAAGCACTCTCGCTCTGTACCATGGCCTGGCCAGGGCTGGACGCGAATGATCACTGCCACCGATCGCCTCCACGAGGACACGGCAGTGCTCCGCCCAAGCCCAGCAGTCCTCTACCGTATGCTCCATCGTGTCCTCAGGGAATCTTTGCAGTGGAAACACCCGGGCGTTTTCTCCCGCCTTATGCGAAACAGGAACGTCCCGAAACAACCGTGTCCGGTGTGGACCTGCGTCAGGCGGAAAGTGAGGACGCCGTGCCGCCTCTCAAGCCAGTCCTCAAAGAGGGGACTTACCGCCGCAATCGTGGCGTGCCCAGTATAAGGACAGGTCAAGTTTGAGTTTTTGAGCTTTTTAGATCACCTTCTTATTGTTTGAGTAGAAAGATGCAAGTTTACTAAAAGTCCCTTTTAAGTGTTATAACACCGAGACATAATGTCATAATATTAGAAACTAGGTTTCGCCCGGGGCTCCCCCTTCGTGGATATCGGTTACCACGTATAAAAGTAACCTATGTCCTTCTCCATATCCCAGGCTATAACTTTGACAAATTTCATGATGATCGGTTCAGCGGTTTAAGCGTGAAAGTGTAATAGACAGACACACAGAGTTACTTTCGCAATCATAATATTAAGGAGGGGTTAATACTCGTATTATATATATAATATATTAGTAGGGATTATATAATAGGGATGGTAATAGAATACGATGGCTTTTTCGATACTCATCTTTCACTCAAACTTTCAACTTCATAATATTGTAAAGGCAGAGAACAATGTGTAAGTTAAGCTTCAATGTCATTGTATAAAATATACCAAAGTTTCCGCTGCGTGATAGTCTGCTCAAACTTCACACGCTATCTCAGCTTGAAGGATAAGTGTATTGGTACTGAGATTGAATTAGATTACTACCCGCTAGCATAACAAAATCCAATATTCTTCAACATATTCTTAGAAGTTATGATGCCATAGCGGATGTATTCATCTACATGAACTCCTCACATACTCTTTTTTGTAGTTGCGAAAAATAAAGGCTCAGTGATTAAAAACATATAGGACTATAGGTACCTAATCGTGATCTGGGGTTTTGAGTGTAAACCCCCCGACCGTTTTCGAGCACGGGGGCCAATCTCAACGGAGTTTAACCAGGTTCGCAGGAGATATTATAGTGCACAAGTGTGTGCATAAACTCGGGTGCACTGTCTGTTTCTTTACTCTTATAGTACTATGGGTCGGCAATCCGACACGACTGTGACGAAATTAGGAGCAGGATCAACGGCTATACATAGTCACCCACGCCCCACGCTCGGCACATGCGCTTGAGAATGCGTCAGAGATGTCAGCAATAACTGGTGGAGTCCGCAAGGGCCGATGCCTGCCAGGGGTGCGGGTTGTTTGAAAGAGATACCGTGGCCCCTGGCACACACGCAACTGAGGGAACACGGGTGGGTTTTAGTCAGTAAAAGTCTGACACGCCCTCCTGCTCCATCCAGAGCGGGAGAAGTCATTTGATGATTTCACTCATGAATACTTACGTAAGTAAGTCATGACAGGTTAAATATGAAGACTGAAAATTGTGTTGTTGTTGTTAAACATAATTATTACTGTCATTGGTTCAACGGTTCAGAATGAACATACCTAACTGAAATATCATCGTTCAACGAATGATTCAGTAAAGCTTAACAAGAAAAGGTTTTTTATTTGCGTGTTTCTATAAGCCTTTTCTTTGACAAAAAGTTAAAATACGAGTATATAACCTAAAAATAGCCCATGATGATAACATAACCACGTTGCAAATCTTCTCACACATTTAACCCCTCGACCCTCTTCAGCATGTCATTATGCAATCTCGGAGCTCACCAGAAGATACGTGTTACCTTTTTATGGGGTTATAAAGGTAAATTATCGTGTGGAGGGTACGGGGAGTCACTTGGTATAATCGTTTCAGCTTTGGTTTTCTACAAACATGTTTCCGTCATATAATAACGGCTGTCAAGAAAATCTGTAAATTTCACCAGTATTTGACATTTAGGTGTCAAAAAACGCTATGTTTTCTGACAGGTATTTTGTGGCCATTCACCGCTTTCTTAGGAAACTGAAATTTTAGTGGCTGTCGTATTACTGTGTTGTATTAAATGCTAATTTCTACAGTTACAAAAAGAAAAACTTGGTAAGTTATGAAAAATAATCATAAACTTTTCGGTCCTCTTATTGTTATGATTTACAATTACGTAGTATCAGCTTTTGCTTCTTGTGAAGTCACAAATTCATTGGTTGGTAGGTTCCTACATTCATCTGGCTATGGATCTGTTCTATACTCCGTTCGCCATTCATTCCCCAAACATATAAATAAATAAATATAGGTTATTGAAAAAATAACTATAATACACACAGAGTTCTGTTTGGGTTTGAATAAACTTCATTTCTGTCTTTAAAGATGAAGTCAAGATTATAATGAATTTTAAGTACAAACTTCGTCAACTAGCTTCACCGCTGGCTAGGTTTTAAACTACGGTAGGTAAGCTGGTGACTTAATACTGGTGCATTAGACTGGTGGTTTTCTTTGCATACAAAATAAACAACCGACTTCCAGAAAAACACTAAAAAGTGAAAAATAACTTTAATTTCGGAAGTCGGTGATTTTGGATATGTATTTTAATTTTTTGTCACCGCCTTCCGAAATTAAAGTTATTTTTCACTTTTTAGTGTTTTTTTGGAAGTCGGTTGTTTATTTTTTTGAAAAAAGATTTTTATTTTTCACTTTTTAGTGGTTCACACGTGCTTACCCCTTCATAGCGAACCGGCGTGATGTAATGTTATTAACTGGTGTAAACAATTGACAGACATGAGATTTCAGCAATCCCAGTCCATTTGCTATCATTTATTGAGGAGTTCCGTTGCCTATCTCCGAAGTTCTTCATCAGAGCTTCACCAAATTGAAATGGAACCACTCCGAGAAAGTACTCTTCCAAAAACTACTCAAATTGCTTCAAGCGTGCCTATAAAATTTGAAGAGTTCTCTCTATTTCTACGGATCCCATCATCAGATCCTGACTTGATGATCATGAGACCACCTGGGAAGTATACCCTTTCAAACAAAATTTTTTTTATCCAAATCGGTCCAGCCATCTTCGAGTAATCGGGGAACATACATAAAAAAAAGAGAAAAAAAAAAATAAGGTTCTGACGAATTGAGAACCTCCTCCTTTTGGAAGTCGGTTAAAAAAAGAACAGCACTCTGTTCAAATTTTCTTTGGATTAGTCGTCAATAGCAAAATAATGATAACAACAGCTCTTCTTGCGAGCTTTGGCGATCAAGTATTCAAGAGAATACTTTACATTAAGAAGACAGACTGGATGCCATGGTCGATATGGAAATCTCTAAATAGACTTCGAACCCAAGTCGGTCGGAGCAAAGACAATCTCCACAAATGGTTCATGGATGGCTCAGATCTTAATGTGTATGCGGCGTCTCCCCACAGACAATGGTCCACCATCCATCTTACGCCACATGCCTTGTTACCTGTTCATTTGAAGACTATTGCCTACGTCGAAGAGTGCAGTTCGCGTAACTGAATTTTGAGCCAAACATAATATTACGAACTTTCTGCCATCGATGCGCTTAGAAGAGGCCAGACTGTAAAGTTGGTTGCGTGGCTTATTGCCCAAGGGTAGGGCTATGCATAAGTAAGTGCTCGTTCATAATTCAATTAATCGAGCGTGAAATGTTTAGTTATTAATTACAATAATTAAAAAAAAAAATGCAAAAAAAAATGCAATGCAAATAATGCAATGCAATGCAATTAGAAAATGCAACGTAAATAATTAATGAACATTAATTTATGATCGTCATAGCCCAGTCGTTTAGGCCTCCCCTCTATTTCACTAGCAAGATACAACATCGTGCTAGAGAGAGGGTTTAAATCCGGGAAATTACTTTACTGTTTTTTTCTAATCATGTGTACTTTCTTCTTTATGTTTTACTGACATCGGCGAAAATACAGTGAATATAAGTCTGAAATAGACAACCCGTCTTGAGTATGAGCAACTGTGATGATCAATGCTTGTGCCTCTTCTTTGCAAGAATAGGCCCTTGTGTTACAGTGTGACAGCAATAGGCTGGTATTATAACATTTTCGTATATTCAGTACTACGCCAATGTTGAATTTATAGCACGCAAGATTTTTATATGAAACGTGACGCGTTACGTTTTATTACTCGTTATCTATAAAAATCCCATAAAAACCGATATTACTGTGCCCACGGTATGTCCGTTAATCTAAATGTCACTGGACACATTTCCAATTTTGGCGATTTTGTGGCCATCCTGTATTGGTAATCGAGCCGCAGTTGAATTCATTCGTGATATACTCACAAAAAAACGTAATTCTAAAGGCACGTACAATTTATGCCTATTATTCCAAGGACGGTTTGGATTTCACTATAATTTAGCAGAGATCGCCAATCGTTTTACTGCAATGTGCAAAATGAATTAAAGTATGCGCTTCACACGTATCGTCAGCCCATCATCACCAGAAAGCTAGAGAAAATTACATTATATTTAGGCTTGTTTTTTACAACGTCAGACATCTTTAATCCGCGGAGTGGACATGATTTTCAACGCGACGTCATCGATGTGAAGCCTAACAGAAAAGGAGTCATGAAACATTTATAGTTTCCTAATAAAAATAGTCATAACACATAGACATATAATGGTATTCATGCAATCAAGCGAGACCAACAGTTGTCCACCAAGCACCTTCTATTGAAAGCCTCAGTTTGATGGGCGCATAAAATTTCATAGCTTTTGAATGTTATTGCGCCCCCGCTGCGTTGCGGTCGGAGTTGCGGACGTATATGAAACCCGCTATTTATGACGAACGTGAAAAAACGTGCAATCGCTGGCCTGAAATCGTTAAAGTGCGATTTTGTAATTTCAATGTGACGCTATTATCGTGCATCACGATAACAAAGGGAAGTATAATGTATGGAAAATATAAATTCCCTTCCACGATAACGCTATAACGTGCACGGACGTTGGTGAAGCGTTTATGGTATAAAGGGTCAAATTAAATTAGCTGGCGGTACTTTATCCTCAGTAGTGCACAATAGTATTCACTATCGACCGGTACATTACTCGCAAAACAGATGGCCGATGGGGCCGAAAGGTTCTGAAGTGGCGAGGTGGCGACCGCGTACCGGAAGCGTAGAGTTGGAAGGCCTCCCACAAGGTGGACCGATGACTCTGTAAAGGCCGCATGAATCAGGTGGATGTGGGAAGCACAGAACTGGTCGAAGGGGCGAAACTTAGGGTTCAGCAGTGGAAGTCTTTCGGGTGAAATGATGATGATGACCGGGATGAATCAAAAGCAGATGAATTAATTATTATTTAAAAAACCTACCTACGGTATCTATAGAATTAGTAATATATTTAATAGTTGAACTGTTCTTATTACACAAATTTCAAACAATAAAGGCAATTCTTAGTATTTAGTGGGTCGCACGGAACAAAATACGAGCTTTAATTTAGTATTCTCGAACAAGTGATAGTAGAAAGCGAAGACTGCCTTTTAGCTCTTTTACGTTCTATTATAGACACCTATTTTGTACCTATAGGTATCAGATAAACTGAATCCGGTTAGACTGGAAGCTGAACCCAACATTGTCGGGAAAAGGCTAGGCAGATTTTTATTTATTATATAGGTATTAGTTTATGGAACCCAAGTAATAACTGCCAGGGGTGCGGGTTGTTCGAACGAGATACCGTCGCCCCTGGCACACAGGCAACTGATGAACACGGGTGGGTTTTAGGCAGTAAAAGTCTGGCACGCCCTCCTGCTCCACACAGAGTGGGAGAAGTTATTTGATGATTTCCCACACTAAAAAAAAAGTATTATGCCTTTATAATCCCCGTTTTAAAATGCCTGGACCACGGACAAATTGGCAGTTAATTTTTTTCACAAATAAAATACCTACGTGATCGAGTACATCCATTTTTTTTTAAATGACAGTGAACCTGATTCGTTTGAACATTTGTAAAGAATGTTCAACAATAGAGCTATTTAATAAAGTCTGTTTTTCAACCTTAGACTTCGATCTAGACAGCGAATCTAGATATATGAGCTCTCCTTTATTATTTCGCTTTGCTTACAATGGAGAATAATTTATTGATAGTGAAAAATCTACAGAATTTAAGAAAAGTTTTAATGTAACAATGCCTAAATGATGGAGACAAAAAATTTAGCTAACGCGATTCATCAAATTGAATAAAAACTAGACGGTTTAAACAGAGTTTAAACCGTCTAGTTTAAAGTTTAGTTTGCGCCGTTTGGGGTCGAAACGCTCGGGTCATGGGGCCCGAGTGCACGTCTGCTTTTTAAGGAAATTTCTCGCCGGCTGGTCGACACTTCACGTGACCAGAGGGCTGGGTCATTCTTTGGCCAACGAATTAGCATTGCCATTCAACGTGGCAATGCTGCCAGTCTTCTGGGCACGTTTCCTGATGACAGCGATGCGGACGAATACTTTGACGCCTGAGTCTCCTTGTGTTTTTGTATTTATTTGTTTAGTTAGTTAGTTAGTTTAAAGCCTTATATGCTATAATAAACTCTAATAAAAACTATTTTTTATTTGATAAAATTTCAGTAGGTACCTTTACTTATATAAAACTTACTATCGTCGGACTAAATCACTTGTAGTGACTATGCTCTGCTACAAAAAATTTGAAGGTTATTGTCAGTACCTCATCAGGTGCAATAAAGCTCACATCACCTAAGTTTTCACGGTGTCGCGGTGAGATTTGTATATGTCGCATCATGGTGGCCGAGATGCGAAACATCGGGTTTTCTTCACGATCCGACATAGTTTAGGTAGGTGTGGGCACTGTAGTGGGTACTCGAACGTAAAGATAATTTGTTTTGAGTAACTTTTATAAACTGGCGAGTAATAAATCAAATAAACATGTGCATCGGAAACAAACACGTGCGTTGGTACTGAGCGTTTAGCTAGACTGTCCGAACTCGACTGTCAACTGTAGACTGTCGCTGCACTCGGTCTCTCCACCAGTCCCACGCTGCATCCCCTCCACCGAAGATCGTGTCCAAGCGGTAGGGCTCGCTTGCGGTTCCGGTTATACGATTATTCGTTTGCGCATCAAATTGTTCGATGGCGCTGTTCGCTGTACTTTGGCGCCATCAATCCACGACGTATAGAATAGACTCAAAGTTTCGTTGCTGGGTGGTTTACTCGTACTATCTACTATCAGACGTATGCTACTCGCTCGCTCCCTCCAGGTCGTAAACTCCACCCTTATTATACTCCGTCCCTAATCCAGAGAAAAGTGAAAGTGTCAAGTCTCTCTGAAAACAAAATCATTGCCATTTGACGGCAGAAATCTATCACAATCGAAATGAATCGGTTTTAAATTCAGTACATAGTAAAATAGAGAATCTGTAGGTACTAGCAGGTCTGTCACAGTCGCTGACCATTCGATCTGCGGTCGATGCAACGGACGCGGGAAATTGTGTGGTTTCGATCCGGTCCGAAATTCAGTGGGACAAAGATTACATTTATATTATTATCTTTTAGTATAATTGGGGTTTGCCAAAGAGTAATGGAGCGCAGCATTTTAGGCGTTCAACGAACGGACAGAATTCAAAACACCATGCTGCGCTCGAACACGGAAATCCGAGATGTAGGCAAAAAGGCTGCCAGCCTAAAATGGGACTGGGCGTGCCACGCCAGCCACATGCACAGTGACCGCTGGGCAATAGTCTCCACACAGTGGGTGCCTGGGGATGGAGGGCGCCACTGAGGCCGGCTCAAGAAGAGGTGGCGAGACGACCTAGACACGTATCGCAAGGGTTGGATCGAGGTGGCCCTGAAAAAGGATGCCTGGAAGGATTTGAGCGAGGTCTTTGTTCAGCAGTGGGACAGTGTAGGATAATATAAAAAGGATAATATTGTAAATCTAACGAACATTTTTGGTTTAGGAAATGTAAAATTATCTTCTTCTTCTGTAATAAGCATTACTGAAAAACTAACCGCGAGTATTTGTTTACGAATTTGTATTGCAAACATTCGTTCCGTGAGCTTTTGTTAAGCAATGAACATGCATTCTCTTAAATTAAAATAATTCTGCAGACAACTTTCATGACATTCATTGAAAAGAACGAAATTACGACAAACTCAGGAAAGATAAGATGGTCCAGAATAGAAACCAACACTACATGTACCAATTATTTACTAGCTTTTTCATAACCCAAAACTTAAGTACAGGACAACTCATAAAACAAAATATATAAAAAAACAAACACATTTCAAAACCCAACAAACGCCCGAATCGTAAATGTCACTTCCCATTTCAAATAATCAATTAATGGTGAGTCCACACGAGCATCTTTTGTGTCCACAATCCAAGGGTCCATAAATTTGGCGTTCGGTTCATCGCGTTCATCGAGCTGTGAAGCAAGCTGTTCCAGTTCAAAGAGTCCGGATTGCGCAGTTTACGTTTAGGTGGACCGTGGATTTATTTTGATTTTTGCAATGTGCTGAAAAACTTTGTCGTCATTCGTGTTAGCACAATGTTCTAGCAATTCCTGCGTTTTCTTGACTAAATAATCACTTAAATCATCATTATCTCCTGTTTATGGACTTATTTTGATTTTTGCAATCTGCTGAAAAACTTTGTCGTCATTTGTGTTAGCACAATGTTTTAGCAATTCCTGCGTATTTCTAGACTAAATAATCACGCAAATCATCATTATCTCCTGTTTAAATGCTCCCAATTTATTTGAGACCGGCGCAAAACGTCGTCGTTTTCAATATTTTCGCCGTCATCTCAGTTTTCACTAAACCACCTGTCATGGTAATATCATCTCTCACACGTTCGTTTTTTTTTAATTTTTCTACATTCATACTTACTTTACTTTTCACAATATGCCCCTTGTCGAGCGTATCCAGATTTCTCAAAAGTCGACCTCATTTTTATACGCTAAAGTATTCTCCAACTGATCTGCCTAGCCATCACCAACTATTTTGGTTTTGGCTTCCACTGAAACCAAATGCAGCTGAATACCAATATTTTACTAGGAGAAGCTACATATCTGACCTCCGCAATTCAGTAGCTGGGTAACACGATATTCCTTAGTAAGACTGGTTGTCAGACTTTTGCGCTTCTGACCTGACTACCCCTATTGTACTGTACTGTACCGTAACTGTCAAAGATATTTGAATGACAGCCGAGTCGTTCGACTTAGCAATTAAATTATTTCATTCCTCCTCCAATAAAACTGTTTTAAACCAACTCAGCTTACCCCACTACCTTTCAGAAAACAAGTAAGAAGTTGCCTAACATAATTATTTGCTGAGCTAGTTCATGAAAACACTCCGAAGCTAGTTCAAATCCGATCAATCGTGGTTCCATTCAATTGGGTGAGGATAGCACTGAACTTGTCTGCAATAGTTTATTCGTTGAAAGTTGTTTGAACAATGTATTTTCAAGCGTAGTATAGATGGTCTGGTAGGTATTCAAAATGAGAATGAGACTAATCTACCTGATATTGACTTTTTCTGTAAAACTACTGAACGACTACTTTAGATGTTAGACAGCGTTGTGTAGCGTCACATGGCTGTTCAACTTGTACATGGATAGTTGTCTGACAGATTTGAAAAAGGGGGAGTTTTTTTTAATTATTTTTTTAATCATCAAATAACTTCTCCCGCTCTGCGTGGAGCAGGAAGGCTTGTCAGACTTTTACTGACTAAAACCCACCTGTTTTCCTTCACTTGCCTATGTGCCAGGTGCCACGGTATATCTTTCGAACATCCCGCACCCCTGGAAAAGGGGATCGTGGAATGACGCTGAATGAGTTGCCTGTCAAATACCTTCTCTACGCAGATTATAAGTTTTACTTGCATTGTCAGAAGAACAGTTGCAAAATCTAGTGACTGTAATGAAGGGATGAATATTAATGTGGATAAGACGAAAGTCGTGGTGTTTGAAAGAGGAGATAATGTATTGGTGTCTGTTGTAAAAATAAATTATAAGAGTGTGGAGCAAGTAAGTGAGTTCGTATATTTAACGAGTCTATTTACAAGGGATGGAAAGATTGAAATGTGGAAAGGAGACTAAATGCGGGAAACACTGTAAATGGTGCATTATTTGCTCGTAAATGAGGCAAAAGGAGTATCTAAAGATCGTAGCAGGTGGCGTTCTGTAGTTTCTACCTGCCCCATGAGAAGAAGCCGTGAGTTTATGTATGTATGTATGTGTGATACTCTCTAGAGTCTAATAGAGTTGAGATATTATTCTCTAGATTCTAGAGAATAATATTTATCATGAATACTATAACTTTTCATGGCTATGAATTCAACCACTTTATTTTAATGTAAAAATATAACATTTTGGCCTCAATGCTGGTAGCTTAGGTAAGATTAAACTAAAGTTAAGAGAGCTATATCATCCAAATGAGATAAATGCGTAGAATCAATTTGGTAAGAAAATTGGTTACTTTAATGCTGTCTATTTCACTACATCAAGAAGTTAAATAAAAAAAAAACCATCCAAAATAGATCACAAATCTGAATCGTCAGTTTACTTATACCGAGTAAACTCTTTTCTCAATGTTTTCTTTGTCTGGACGATTTCCAACTACTTTTCCGCGCAGAATAAACATGGAACGATCTGATTCAGTACGTTCGTTGTTAAAAGTTTCTTCAGCTATCATTCCATTAGTTCCTTATCCGCCGAAGATGAGAGGAAGTTCTACCAAAGTTACGTCGAAACAGTTTTATAAATAGGATTACGAGTATGTGCAGAGATTTTGACGTAGGAGTTATGTTTTGTGAAATACACGTAATAACATTAGCTTATATTTCCATTTAGGTAAGCTTAACCGTAAATCGGACTGTTATTGATAATTGTGGAAGTGACCCAGTGGTAATGATTGCGACTTACGAATTTTAGGCCGTAGGTTCGAGCCCAGGCAGGTGTTTTACTTTGTGTAAATTATTTCATCTCCACTGCTCTCAAAACGCTAAAAGAAAAGATCGTGAGGGAACCGGCATGGCAAACCGCACTGGGCCCGTGTGGTGGGTTACGGCCCACTCCCTCTCCCTGAGAGATAAAAGCCAATTCTCGTAATTACAAACGTTCAAAGTCTAGTCGCAGTGTCATATCGGCTACAAGCAAATGTCAAAAACCTGTCAAAAATTTATGGAAACTCGAGGTATTTTTGACGGATTGAGACTGAGAACGTTCTGTGAACTGTGAACGTTCTTAAAATTACGAAAATTGCCCCTCAAGTCTGTGTCTCAGCAGTGAAAACGTATATGTAGGTATAGGCTGATAACGCTTATACTGAGAATAGCCGTAATGCTGAGAATAGTGTATAAGCTCAAAAAAGGCTTCCCACAGCCGACCCAAAGATAACTCGCTCAAAAATTTGCGTTTGCGACTACTAGACAACCAATAATCGAATATGTAGGTACTGTTAACAGTGGTAATGTAACTTATTACCTACTTCAATATCAAACATCTAATATAAAAATACCTTTTTTTTTTTGAGGGTGGGAAATCATCAAATGACTTCTCCCACTCTGGGTGGAGCAGGAGGGCGTGTCAGACTTTTACTGACTAAAACCCACCCATGTTCTCTCAGCTGCCCGTGTGCCAGGGGTCACGGTATCTCTTTCGAACAACCCGCACCCCTGGCAGAATATAAAAAAAAACAAAAAAAAATACCTAACCTAACTATCGTACGCTTTAATGTGCACGTCTTTTACATCGTTCTCACATTGACAACTTCAACATAATGATGTAACCAACTTTTTGTAACAATACCATGATTTTAAAAGAGTGTCCATGGAGTTTCTTGCCCGTTCTTCTCCATAGGTACCTACGCTTTGGAATGGGCAACTAGCTTCAGCTTTCTAACTCACCGACCTTGACAATTCAAAAGTGCCTGTAATTGGTTTATTTGAAATAAATGCTTTGTGTTTTGAGTTTTGTGTTTTATCATATATCTATTTCAAAAGAGACAGTATTATACCAGATGCGATGCATTGTGCCATCTCGCTCTCAATTCAACAACATCTAATCTTTAACACGCCTTTGATTACGTACTGTAATGAGCACGTTTGAATTGAATAGACACGTCCAATCCAATTATCACATCTGTTGGTAATCGGGAAATTGATCTATTTTGGTAATCGTATGATATAAGCATGTAAATTGAAGATACAGTACACTGCTTCGAAATAACAGACTCTTCTTCTACCAAGCCTATTCATAACTATGTTGGAATCACCTCCCAAACATACCAGATGCGGTTTTATATACAGGGTTACAGGTTAAGTCGACCTAGATCCTTTAAGAGGTTGTAATTGCCATCATTTCTGACTGATTTCACTATGAAACATCGTACCACAAACTTAACCTTTTTCAACATATTGGACAAAAGGCGCAACAAGGAACTCAACGAATTGTTATAATAACATAAACACACATATAAACATTAAGCCGCAAATAATTCGTGTCTCTCCCGAGGCACTCAGCGGCGCTAGTGCATCGCAATGCGAAGTTGCGTCAAATTGTACCACGAACGGGTTTTGTATCGATGATACTAATGATACGACCGACGCTCGACAGGTGGAGCTGATTTATGAAGAAAGATTTTTTGTTTATTGATAAAATAATTTTAGTTTTAAATATTTATTTGATTTAGGTAGGCAGTGTCTTTCTGTCTTTATAGACTGCACGCCACTGGCAACTTGTCACTACACAAACGTCGCAAAGATAAGTAAATTGGACGCAAAATACCCAAAAAAATATGCCAATAGACAAAAAAATCGGCATTTTTTTACCATCAAGTCCAATATCTTGAAAAAGGCTAAGTTTGGGGAGCGATGTTTCATAGTGAAATCAGTCAGGAATGATGGAAACAACAATCCCTTAAAGGATCTAAGTCGATTTAACAATAACCCAGTATATTCAGTATTTTACACGGAGCAACTGCCACTCTGACTTTCACAACCCAGATACTGGGTAACATGATACCCTTTGGTAAAACTAGGTGTCAGACTTTAGGGCTTCTGACTACGCATAACGACTGTCAAAAATCTACGAATGACAACCGGAGCTAACTGCTTAACCTGCTGTCCGAGGCACGCAGGGGATCTCAATATGTAGGTAATGGATGATCACCTATTAACAAATCGACCGCAGCAAGCGTAGGTTAAGATCTTCTATCGACTCGTTTGGCTGTTTTTATTTAGGTACAGCCATAATAATAGGCTGTTATCAAAAATTAGAAAAAAGTTTGATTTTATTATAGCTTTAGTTTGAAAGAGAAGTCACAAAAATATTTTAACGTTTTGTGGTCGCATGGTTAGGTCTTGACCTGAAACATATGCCGCTGACTCGTGTATTTTTGGACGTAAAAAATTAGTCTGTCTGTCTAACTAACATTTTTAATGGTTGAAGTCACCATTGGCACAGTTGCTAACTAGTTTTAAAAATGATGTGCACCATGCTTGCTGTAAAAACAGATTATATAAGGTTCTCGAATTCTAGATGAAAGAAATTTAGTTTTTACAACAGTTTGCCCACGAAACTTCTTGAATCTCAGCTATTTTATTCTCCTAACTACCGCATTAAGCTAAGTAGGGAGATGAAGTAAAACTAATTCCCTCCAAGACTTTCATGATCATATCCAATTAATTCTTATTCATAAATCCGTGGAACTGTAATTGCGGTGGTTATAATTCATTAGCAGCCATTAGGTGACAATATAGACAGACACAAAGGCATACTGATTACGATTGTTTATTATCTGGAATTGTACAATGTAGAACTATGTTTGGGTCACAATAGCTAGTTTGAAACCAATGCTTGTCTGGATTGTACAGATACATAATACAAGATGGCAGGCACATCGACACGCAACATGCGACGTTGAATTTTCTCATCATTATCATCATTTTAGCCGATTTTAGACGTCCACAGCTGGACATAGGCCTCCCCAATAAGTGGCGGGTTTTGTTTGCCATAGCCACCACGCTTGGCAGGCGGGCTAGCGATCGCAGTATGGTCGTAAAATGCATGACGAACGTTGCTGCCCATTCTCTGGTAAGTCCCTTATTCGCCTTCTACGACACCCACGGGAAGAAATGGGATGGTGCTATTCTGTTTACGTCCGGCACCACACGGAACGTTGAAATTTCTAATCGATTATTGAAGAAAAAAAGGCTTTTTCATACATTTATGAGCTTTTCTATGAAACAGCAGATTTTTTTTTTTAATTATCGTCAAAAAATAACTACGCTATCGAGGTCTTCATTCTACGTCTTATATTATGAATTCACCGTTACAGTTTGTGCGTCGATGTCCCTCCCTGACAGGCTGTATCTTCTTTATAATCTTGTGTATCAACGTACCCAATGCGAAATAAATAAAAAGATGTCTCTCTTATTTTAAATGCGTGGTTTCGTATTAAAGAAACGAGAGATTATTTACTTTTTCATAACTTTCAGGATATCATCATCATCTGCCTAGCCTTTTCCCAACTATGTTGGGGTCGGCTTCCAGTCTAACCAAATGCAGCTGAATACCAGTGTTTTACATAGATCGACTGCCTATCTGACCTCCACAACCCAGTTACCGGGTAACACGATACTCCTTAGTACGACCGGTCGTCAGACTTTCGGGCTTCTGACGACCCGTAACGACTGTCAAAGATCCACAAATGACAGCCGGGACCAACGGCTTAACGTGGTTTCCGAGGCACGGAGGAGTCTTGGTATGTAAAGACGGTCACCCATCTACGGACGAACCGCGGCAAGCGTAGCTTAACCTGATCGATCGACCCATGGGCTGTTTATTACCTAGCCACAAGCCCCCCTAGATTCAGGACATATGTAGTTAAAATTATATAGTTTACAGCTATTAATTTAAGTTTTTTTTTTTGGTTGGTTTTTTGGTTTCATCAAATAACTTCTCCCGCTTTTTTCTTTTTTGGTTGGGAAATCATCAAATAACTTCTCCCGCTCTGGGTGAAGCGGGAGACCGCGTCAGACTTTTACTGACTAAAACCCGCCCGTGTTCCCTCAGTTGCCAGTGTGCCAGGGGCCGCGGTATCTCTTTCGAACAACCCACATCCCTGACAGCTATTAATTTAAGTTAAGATTCTATTAAGCTTGAGCCACTAAATAAAGCCTGTAACAATGACTACGAAATTACTAACGATGATCATAAAATATGCGAAGCAATCAGTAACCAAGACAAATGTACGACACACAATCGAGTGATTTTTAACAGCTAAATGTACACCGACAAGGGACTTTGATTACAATTTTCAATTAACCAGACAAAATAATGGGGTTACTCGCTGTCTCCTAGCCAATTGCTTGTGTATTGAAATAACACAAGTTTTATTAAAAGATAGAAATTCTCTCGGGAGTTACTGCGTCGAATTTGCGGACCAGTTTGATAAGGTTAATGGTTGAGGTTGACGGTTGAAACCTGGTTTTCTGGTTAAGTATGTACCAAAATTATTTCTACGGCACCATTGACGTTTGGTGACAATATATATCTTCAACATCATCTGCCTAGCCTTTTCTCAACTATGTTAGGATCGGCTTCCAGTCTGATCAGCATTTTACATGAAGTGACTGCCTATCTGACCTCCACAACCCAGTTACTGGGTAATACGATACCCCTTGGTAAGTCTGGTTGTCAGACTTTCGGGCTTCTGACGACCCATAACCACTGTCAAAGATCCACAAATGACAACCAGGACCAACGGCTTAACGTGCTTTCTGGGGCATGGAGAGGTCTTGGTATGTTAAGATGGTCACCCATCCACGTACCAACCGCGGTAAGCGTAGCTTAACCTGATCGATGGACCCGTGCAACTAATATTACTTAGCCATAAGCCTCCCCCCCCTTTTGGTGACAGTATACATTATGAAGAAAGGCGATAAGCAGTCTGCAATTACAGGTTTATTAAATGCAACTGATCATTTCGTGATTGTCCATCAGTTTAGCTACATCTTTCTGACAAGTTCACCTTAGGTACCAATTAATATGAGCATTATCAGCCTAATGTTCCTATTGCTGGGGCAGAGTCTCCCACTCTTCGAGAAAGAATGGGCCGTAATCCACTAACGGGCCCAGTGCGAGTGCGAATTTTTGTTTCTACGACATTCGGGCCGATTTTTCTGTTTCACCGGTTAGTGAGTAATGGTAATGAAATAATTTATCTGTGCCTGCTTGTTGTAAGGTCGTGGGCTTCAAACCCATAACCTTACAACTCGTAAGTAGCGGCTGTTACCACTGTGCCACGACTGCTCATAGAAATTATTGGTATCATAATTTACCTGATTTACCGGACGATTGATGTCGGGATCTTGTATATATGTAGATCGCTCGATAAACTCTGCTTGCGCGATGTAGTTGATGTAGTTGCGGTGTGACGTCAAGTCTTGAGTAGTTCGCATATGGCATTGTAGATGGCGCCACTTTACTTGTTGTGTTTTCCACATTTGTTGATTTGAAGTTTCGTATGTGAGGCATTGTAGAAGTCCGCCACAATAGATTGAATTTCAGGTTCCCACTAATTATGTCTACTTATGTTTAAGTTATAATGTGCAAAGCCAATTAGCCGCCGTAGTGAGAAGTGTCAATGAACTCAAACTATCTGTTGAGCATAGATAAGAGATTGCATTTAATGCATCCAGTGGGATGCAAAGTCAGGATCTCGGCGTTGCCGCAGTTGTGAGTCATGATTCATCGTTATTTCAAAATATATAGGTTTTGAACAGAGTAATTGACGTAAAATGACTTTCTGGGGCATGGAAAGGTCTTGGTATGTTAAGATGGTCACCCATCCACATACCAACCCCGGTAAGCGTAGCGTAACCTGATCGATCGACTGTGGTTTTCCACAAGGCGTAGAGAAGCACAGACAAACTTATCATTTATTTACTACCCGTCTCTGCTTCGCAAGGTTTTTACGACATGACAAAACATTTAGATGTCTTTATTATAAAACTAGCTTTTTCCAGCGGCTTCGCCCGCGTGGAACTTTCATCCCCTATCCCCTTAGGGGTTGAATTTCGAAAACTCTTTCCTTGTTCCTTGTCTACATCATAAAGGGAACCTCTGTGCAAAATTTCAGCTTTCTAGATCTAAGGGTTTGGGCTGGGCGCTGATGAGTCAGTCAGGACTTTTTATTTATATACACCGTGAAATTTTAATGGTTGTTTTCCCGCAGCGAAATGGTTTTGTCTAGGTAATACAATCGTTTTATAAACAAATAATATATTAGAAACAAAAAATGGCTGATTAACTATTGTGAAAAATCACCACGTGCGAGAGTTTATTTTGTTTTAAACATTAATGCACCGCTGTTCCCTTTGTCGGAGGTGCGTGCGATTCGAGTAGTACCTACAAGTTACCTCTAATGTTACTATTGAGTACTGTTTTATCGAGTTGATGAATATTTTTTAAATTATTTTAAAACAAAAAAATCTTTAATCTTGTATTTTTACTCTATGCTTCGAAAGTACTCCTTATGGCAAGTTGTCCTGCCGCGGGAAACAACCATTAAAATTTCACGGTGTATATAGGTACAAGATAAGTGTTTACCCAGTGCGCAAACGGTAACCATGAATTCATATCATTCTAGAATCTAATCTTCACCTAGAAAAAAAGTATAAAAAAAAATAGCTGTTCCATACATTTTGACCGCGTAGCTATTGGCTATGAAACTGCTGATTATTTTTTTCGTATAACCGACGAAAAATTTCTACGTTAGGGGGTCTAGAAAGATATGCTGAATTCATGGTTACAGTTTGCGCACTGGACAAAAACTTAAATTGCCTTTATTTTGTCTGACCTTTACTAAATCTATACACACGTTCTTATAAACTCATAACACTTAATAACTGAATTTAATATATTCTTAACCCTAATATTAGACGATTAGCTATTATCAGCTTCCAGGTCAGACTGGCCTCCTCTTTTTCCCACCACTTACTCCTGCCTAGAGCTGTTCTCCTACCCTTTTGGCAGATCATCCTCCCATATTTTCATCTGTCTTCCTCCACGACTTTTTCCATTCCTTGGGTACAATTCTTCTGTGACCTAATTAAAAACATTTTTTTTAAAATGTGAGTTTAATATTAATGAATCAGTTTAGTTAAGTACACATAAATGTTTTGGAATACACATAGATTATCGTGAATAAATAGTCTGAATGATGGTGAACACTGCATCAAAATCCGTAGCTTAGTTTAGAAGAATAACGCGGACACAAAGACCGATATGATTAGCGATTTTGTTCATACTATTGTGCTATCAAAAATGAAGCATGAATGAATGATGATATTCAAATTATATCATCGTTGCCTCGAATGTGTTGCATGACCTATATCTGTACCATTTCCTCGAATGTGTTGCATGACCAATATGTGTACCGTTGGTTGGAATGGAGAAAATATTTTAGGTACCTATTTTGCTGCTATTAAATGGTAAGCCTCATGCCAGAATATTTAGGAACTTCTATTATAAGAGGTTTTCCAAGTTATCAAAAAGTTAAAAGTAATTTGTTGTTTGGTAACTTTATGTCGTGGAAGTTACAGCTTTGAACTTGAGAAACAAGTTAGAGTATGTAAAAATCAAGCAATTAAAAGTTTAAAATTACTTCTGATAAGTACCTATACAGTAGAGGCAGAGAAGTGGTTGGGTACGTCTAACGGATGGCTATCCCAATATTAGGAATACTATAAGTTGTTTAAAACAAAACGAATTAACTAATAAAAAACCGGCCAAGTGCGAATTGGACTCTCACGCAAAGGGTTCCGTACCACAAGGCAAAAAACGCCAAAGAAGAAAACTATTCTTGCAAAACATTAAAGGGATCTTATAATAAATTAATTTAACTAATATCCCCCTTAATTTTTATTAATTTTATTTGTGTTTTATTATTTGTCGTTAAAATGGCAATAACACACTCTGTGATAGTTTTAACTATTAGGGTTAATGAGATATAGCCCGCTGACAGACAGATGGACGGACCGACAGAGTAGGCTTAGTAAAACGAATTTTAGGAAGAAATAATGATATTCCTTGCTAAAACATCTCTTAGAAAGATTATTAGTAAACCCAAAAACATTTTTTGTTAAAATTCATTTACATAACTAACCAACCATTCCAAGAAAGACCTTTTATTTTAGAAACTTTAATAGTTTTTGAACGATATAAAGGGTAACTGGAGTAGTTGGACGGAAGTTATATTGCTTTTACTCCATCTTTTACTGGCTCTTTTGTATCAAGAAAATACAAAAGAAACATCGTTAAGACCACTCACTCCTGAGAAAATCTTGAAGTTCCTGACAGAGAAAGATATCCTAAATAAACACTCGAGAGCCCAAGGCTAACGAATTACTCAAGAAAAATAAAAATCGGAGTAATGTTTTAAATGGCTCATTTAATGGGATGGCCCATGCGTAAGAGGTACTTCGTGTTATAAGTATTCTTAAGCACCATTAGTGTAGTGATAAAACAAGTGATTAAATACCCAATTTTATTATCAAAATCACTAAAATAAACTTATAGAATGTTTTTGACACTCTTGTGTCAAATAATGCTGCCAGTAGCGCTGACATAAAAATAAAATGTAAAACAAAAACTGAAGTTAGGAAATATTGCGCAATTTTAGTAATGCCCACTGAAACCCAATTAAAACGTGTCCAATTTATTTGACAAGTTAATCAACTGAATGTAATTTTGTTGAAATTATTTGATACAAAATGACTACAAAGCAATGGGTATTTCGTTTTTTTTTGTTCAAATTTATTTTGGCCCCGAAAAGGCAGACTGAAACGTTAACAATGACGACAATTACTTGGTCTGTAAAATGTCTCTAGATTATTCGTACAGTATCGTTTTGACAGTTAGTATTTGAACGAAAAGATCTCCGGTCTTCAAAACCCACAAAAACCAGTCATCATCATCATTTCAACCGAAAGACGTCACCGACATAGGCCTCTCCTACGCTCCTCCACTTCGACCTGTCTTATGCTTCCTACATCCAGCAGATTCCCGCCGCCTTCACAAGATTATCGGTGCACCTTGTGGGACGCCTTCCCACTCTGCGTCTTTCGGTACGCGGTCGCCACTCCAGAACCTTTCGGCCCCATCGGCCATCTGTTCTGCGAGCAATGTGCCCTGCCCACTGCCACATAAATTTGGAAATTTTTCGGGCTATGTCGGTTATCTTCTCCTGCGGATCTCTTCATTCCTGATACAATCGCGTAGGGAAACTCCGAGCATGCCCCTTTCCATTGCCCTTTGTGTGACCTTAAGCCTTCTAATAGGGCCCATTAGGGACCACCAAAACCAAATCTTTAAGTACTGAAAATGAACAATTTATTCGCATTCGCCTCACAAAGGTCCTGAGCTCGCCCCTCTTTTTTTTTGGCTTTTGGAATACCTTTGGGTACAATCTCTTTTCATTTCAAAAACACATAATTTACACCTTATAATATGTGGATAATATAAGGAGCTCGTAGCTAAGTAGTAACAACTGCACAGGTCGATCCATCAGGTTAAGCAACGCTTGCCGAGGTAGGTCTATGGATGGGTGACCATCTTTACATACCGAGACTCCTCCGTGCCCTGGAAAGCACATTAAGCCGTTGGTCCCGGCTATCATTCGTGGATCTTTGAAAGTCGTTACGGGTCGTCAGAAGCCCGAAAGTCTGACAACCATTTTGGACTACTCAGTTACTGGGTTGTGGAGGTCAGATAGGCAGTTGCTCCATGTAAAATACTGGTAATTAGCCACATCCGGTTAAACTGGAAGCCGACCCCGACTTACTTTCTAGACCATTCCATACAATATCCACGCGTCCATCTCACGCTAAATCTGATAGTCTACCACGTACATTTGTTCAGCAAATCACTTTACACAAAGCCGGCAGCACAATTTTCAATCTCATTCACGTCATTTTGTTCCTTTCACGCCCTTTCGAATAGGTAAGCTTTCAACGCTATTCATTTGTCTGCCCCACTTTATTTTCACTGACCAGGTGCCGCTTGTGTTTTGTTTTTAGGAGATTTGAAGTGCTGTGTTATTTCTTATAAAATCACGCCTTTCACTAAAGGATGTAGGCAAAAGCATTCAATATGCCATCTGCTATGATCCCTACAAACTTACGTTCAATAGATAATAGTTTGGTAGATTATATTTAATATTGAAAGAAGCACAATGGTTCCGTGTGGTGCCGGACGTAAAAGAATAGCACCATTCCATTTCTTCCCGTGGGTGTCGTAGAAGGTGACTAAGGGACTTACTAGAGAATGGGCAGCAGCGTTCTCTATGCATTTTACCACCATCCTGCGATCGCCAACCCGCCTGCCAAGCGTGGCGATTATGGCAAAACCCCCCTTTTAGGGGAGGCCTATGTCCAGCAGTGGACGTGTTTCGGGTGAAATGATGAAGCACAATATTTAGTAGGTCCTTGTAGAGTTTTGGGCGTTAAATGTTAGAGTCTCATCAAATAATTTGTGTTATTTAAAATTAGCTGACCCGACAGACGTTGTCCTATCTTAACTATGAATATATGTATGTTACGCGCAACTTAATTTTTTTTTATTTCTTACGAAACTTCTCCTGACAACAACAAACACAACAAAAAAGAATTAGCAAAAATTGTTCCAGCCGTTTACGTGTGATGCCGTGACCAAGGGAAATAGGGATTCATTTTTAACCGACTTCCAAAAGGAGGACGTTCTCAATTCGTCGGAACCTTTTAAAAAAAAAATTATATATGTTCCCCGATTACTCAAAGATGGCTGGATCGATTTGGATATTTTTTTTTTGTTTGAAAGGTTATACTTCCCAGGTGGTCCCATGATCATCAAGTCAGGATCTGATGATGAGATCCTGGAGAAATAGAGAGAACTCTTCAAATTTTATAGGCACACTTGAAGCAATTTGTGTAGTTTTTGAAAGAATACTTTCTCGCAGTGGTCCCATTTCAATTTGGTGAAGATCTGATGAAGAACTTCGGAGATAGGCAACGGAGCTCCTCAATAAATGATAGCAAATGGACTGGGATTACTGAAATCTCATGTCTGTCTATTGTTTACACCAGTTAATAACATAACATCACGCCGGTACGCTGTGAAGGGGTAACACATGTGAACCACTAAAAAGTGAAAAATAAAAAACTTTTTTCAAAAAAAAATAAACAACCGACTTCCAAAAAAACATTACAAAGTGAAAAATAACTTTATTTTCGGAAGGCGGTGACAAAAAAATAAAATATATATCCAAAGTCACCGACTTCCGAAATTAAAGTTATTTTTCACTTTGTAGTGTTTTTTTGGAAGTCGGTTGTTTATTTTTTTGATAAAAGTTTTTTATTATGTATATATCGCATCTTCGGTGCAACAAAGTCACAGCAGCAGCTAATTTTTTTAATTTTACAGGAGAGGCCTTTAAATTTTTTTTCGCATTTATTTCCTCTTTTCTGGATTACTATATAAAGTAGTTTTAGTAGTTTTTTAGTAGTTTTAGGATCTTATAAAATAGTAATCCAGAAAAGAGGAAATAAATGGGAAAAAAAATTAAAAGGCCTCTCCTGTAAAATTAAAAAATGAGCTGTTGTGACTTTGTTGGACCGAAGGTGCGATATATAGACGTATGTTTATATATCTCAAGGTCCCAGTACTTTGGAACGCGTACGAGAGGCCGAATAGCCAAATTGCAGAGGCTATATCCGACGATAATCCCTATTTTTTATCGATATCTATCTACGGACTACTCACACTTATTCAGCTCTGTTCAGCTTTTGTCCATGGAAAAAAACGATTTTGTGTGAGATTTGTACGCATCCGTTCAGCCGCGGAAAGCTGAACGGATTCTATACAAAATCGTTGTTTTCTATGGACAAAAGCTGAACAGAGCTGAATAAGTGTGAGTGGTCCCTTTAACATATAATTATTGCCTATCATCTAGAATTTCAGAGGTTTCATCAAACTTCAAGGATATTTTTTCGTAGTAGAATTCTTCATATGATCTAGGTATGTTCATTTTTTATTACAAATTAGTTCTAAAGCCCTGAGCTCCTCCCGTCTTCAGCAGTTCCGCAAGCTGGTGCCAAAAGTTTTTAATACGACTTGAATCTTCATATACGTACCTACTTACCTATATATATTTGGGTAGCTACGCATTTCATTACTTTATTCTATAATTTTTTATGTCATTTTGTTGTAGGGTATTATTAAATTGTATGTACTGTTTATTACAATTATTTTACTTTGTTACTTGTTTTGCCTAATTTATAAAAAATCCTGGCTTGATTTTCGTACGTTGTTTTCGGGTGGCCACTGAAAATCAGCGCTGTGCTGTGGGTCCCATAGCACAGCATCATGCTGAGTTGAAGCCTTCTTGTCACAGTCACGGCGTGCAGCTGCCGACTATTTATGATCTATAAGCCTATGTCTAAATAACTGTGTTGTTATCTTGTTTTTTTATGTAATGTCATCTTTCATATGTACGTGTTTTCTATATCTTAATGAAGAAGGCGAACCTAATTGTTAAGAAAATATTGATATTTTTTTATCAATATAGAACTATGTCTAATCAGCTCCATAATGAGGGTTTTTATGAATATTCAAGCCACCATTTGGCGCCACTTTGACAAGAGGTCTTCCTTTTTGAAAATGAACTTAAAATATTTGATGACATTCATTTTTGTTTGTTTCATTCTTTCGTTCACCATTCAGTCCGTAGGCGCTTTGACACTTTTGACAGGTGCCCGGACCTGACGTCTCAGTGCTGCCACCTTGTGAACGTTATTTCAGAAAACCCTCATTACAAAACACACTATTAATCAGAATCTGAATAATTTTGAAGGTCATTGCTAATCCATTGGGTCATATGTTCGAAATGTTGTCTGGTTAGCAACGTAAACAACGCCATGAATGTTGTGGAACTGTCAAAATGAAAAAGAGTCTTACTGGTAGTGTATTGCGCAATTACCCCTCTGCTTGAATGAATGAAATGCACTGATCCCAGCGTGGCTTGACCAGAGTCGATTAATCGAATGAACCCCAAGATTTGCACTAACCCCTGGAGCTTAATGGTTTATGGTGCTACAGAGGCCATTACATATCAAGAAGTAGACCGGGGGGCGCGGTAATGGTCAGGTAGACATGCCCGTAGGATAGGAAAGGATTGCGAGCCTACCGGATATCCATCTTTGAGTAAGCATTGGACTAGTGGAGAGATGGGGGTATTTTTTATAGGATCTTTTCACGTCGCTGGCATGTTGATTCAGGTCGGGCTTCTTGGGTACTAAAATATTCCTGACGGGCCCGCTTCTTGGGTCCATTCAACTGTTTTCTTAGCTCTTTTCTAAGCCGTTGCTTCGCTATGTTCTGTGTTGTTGTTTTCATAGTCGTCTTTTGAGTTCTCGTTGCTATCAGTTTCTGGTTTTTTATAAATATCGCTAGCCGCTTTCTTGATCTTATTTCTGTCTCCAACCATGTCTTTCCAAAATTTGATTCCCATGTCGAAGCATTTCATGTATTGTTTTAGATTGTCATTCCATGTGTAAATAGGTCGTCCGACCTTCTTAGATTTGGTCTTGTAGTGCATTGCTGCCTGCAATAGGTGTGGTTTATAAAGCGATTCCACCGATAGTGTAATACGTAATTACCACTCTGCTTGAATGTTAATTAGAATAAAAGCCACCATTTAACTACTCACAACTAACATAAAGTCTTTGCTATCTTTACAGGTAAATGCAGTCTCCATTACTTGATGTAGAAGTCTTTATTGCAAGGCGTTAAAAGGTAAATTATACTTATTCCTTTATCGTTTAAGCATTTCCATTAGTGCAATAATCTTTGAAGCAAATTGAAGAAGCGCAGATGAAAATGTAAGTTACTTTGATTATATATCGTAATGTCTCAACGTATCGAATGGAAAAGAATTATAAAGGTTTCTGTTCAAATTATCATTATTATTTTATCATTTAAAAAAAAATCGGAACCCTGAAATAAATGTATGCCGTTTACCATGATCTGAGTACTGGTCAGTTTTGGTTGTTAGGCAACATTTCTGTGGATATTTATATACCACAGACGATAGACGGCTTTCCATATCGGGCGCAGCTTTTGTTTTGTTTTTGAATAACCGTCGGTACGTTCCCTTGATTTTGTATACAACATAGCAAACAGACCGCGCCTCGCCTCGCTGTGTACCGCTCTTTACAAAATGTGTTTTTGTTTCTTATGAAAAGAGCTCTGAAATGCCTGCAGGGGGTCGAGGGTAAACTCTTCATACCTTGCCACTGCGCACAAAAAGATAAATGAAAAAGTCACGATAGTTTTCCTACACCTCAAATTATACACATAGTTATCACACTGGTACTTGTAAAACGTTGTTCTCATTTAATTCATAATTACCCTACACAGATTAGCGAGTCTGCAAGACCCTCCAATTTAACTTGTTCCTTATCTACCCTCCCGAAGATTTGCGGTTTGAGATAAGTGAGTGAAAGGTACCTACTTTCCTTTTACGATAACAAAAAGGATAGGGGAATGAGGATGGAGTGATAATAACGGTACGTATTATAGACTAGCTACTAAATATTATGTGACGCTATTCGAGAAATAAATGACGTAAAATCCAATGTTTCGTATCAAATTATCAGAATTTATTTGAGGCCGCCCAATAATGTGTTTTCTTTCGTATCTATCAACCGTCATCTCAGTGTTTTCATCCTTTTTTGCCATAACACTGAACAGATACAATTCTTTGTAAAGACAAAGAATTCGATCAGTTTAGTGATAAACAGTAATACCAATTATACACAATAAACAGAATAATAATTAGAAAAAATTAAAAAACAGAATTAATTATCAGGAATGGACCTTTCCATTAAGATTTGTCCTGAAAGGTCAGTTTTTCTTTTGTTTTCTTTTTTCTGTATATGTTCACCGATTTCTCCGTCAATTGCGGATGGATTACGAAAATTCTTTTTTTAATGGATGCTTCAAAGGTGGTCCCATATAAATTTTATTATATTTCCTGCGGTGGTTTTTGCGTAATCAATAATACGTTTTTAATCCACTTTATGTACCTCGATGATATGCTGCTGCTTCCTGCCACAGTTGAAGTTATTTTTCTCTTAGTAGTGTTTTTTCGGAAGTCGGTTGTTTTTTTTTTTTCAATATAAGAATTAAATTTTCACACCAAAAAAAAAAACTACGTAAATTATGTCACACTTCCGCTGTACAGTCAAAACAAACCAAAATGGACGAAGTACAACGCAAGCCCGTTAAAAGTGTGCGACTGTGTGCGTGCGTAGATTTTTAATGTGACCACAAATTTTGTCCTACAATCAGTTTTACTAAATTAATAAATAAACAATGTGTCATAGGTAATAGTAAAAATTCAGTTATGATTATAACGTGATCTAGTAAGGGTGTTTGAAGGTGTGCGTGAATTCCGGAAAATGTTGTCTATGAAATGAATGAGCGAGCCAATCACGCTCGCTATATTTTTCTGGGATTATAAAACATTTTCTTACCATTGGTTGTATTTTATCCTTGCCGAACAAAAATATTATACCGGGTGGGTTTTATTAGTGTCAATACATAATGATTGATATTGTCTACCCTGCGTAACATAAGCAAGGAAGTATTCTAGAGAAATATTAAAGAATACCAATTTATATCATTTATTCATAGTATATTAATCCTCATACAGTTTAGTGACATCATGACTCTTGACCTGAATAAAGGATTCTACCATTTGATAATATTTAGCAATGATACACTATTCACCCAAACAAACACTTACCTACCATTTCAACCACTATAAGGTACTACAGACTATCCAGATTTGTTTTATTGGTCAAATAATTCATTCCCGAATCCTAGGATTTTCTTTTTAAACGCAGCGTGTACTGTCTGCACCGCTTCTTTATTAAGAATGAGATACTTAGAAGACCTAATTCTACGAATGATAAAGAAAACCACTTTGAATTTTAAACCTCAGAATGATTGAATATATTGTCATATATACAACGTGTCGTTTTGCATCCTCGTCAAATTCAAGGAGGTAACTATGCTAATGATTCTCGACACGAATCAATAATAAAATAAGTAGATTTTTTTATTTTACAGCTATGAAAATACAGTCGAGAACGCAATGGTAATTGAACCATTGCGTTCTCGACTGTATTTTCATAGCCGTAAAATAAAAAATCGCAACAAGTAATTCGAGGACTGGTTTGTGCGACGAAGACTGTTTGAACCCAGGTTACCCAGTTACAGTGCGGTATCACACGGGCCGCGTTTTAAAATAAAAAAAAACAAAAAAAAATACCTACTTATTTTATTATTGATTCGTGTCGACCATCATTAGCATAGTTACCTCCTTGAACTTGACGAGGATGCAAAACGACACGTTGTATATTGTCAGATCTTTGTATTCAGTCGAAGTATTAACATTGATACCTATTAACTAGCTGAGTGAACAGATTTTGTCCTGTTTCCTAGAACTCATTCGCAGCGTCATGTACCTGGTCCAATTGTAAATCTAATCCACCCAGGGAGCCACTCAAACACACACAAAAATATCATCAAAATCGGTCCAGTCTTTAAAGAGGAGTTCAGTGACATACACATGTACAGAAGAATTATATATGAAGATGGGACAAAAATATCCTCAAAAATGCCAAACAGAAGAAATCCCTTATTGTTTTATATAATCAAACTACAAAGTCAATGTTTTCTACCAGAAACGACGAATTTATTTATTTCGTTCAAGTTAAGCATAATTTACAGTAGGTTCGTCTAAAGTTTTTGGTCTAAAAGAACATCGCAAATCGTATATTCGTCTAATAATTCGATAGTCTGGGTAATCAATCAACTGATAGACTAAAAACTTAGCAGTGGCCCAAATTCTGTTTGTACACTGTACCCTTATCGTGTTACAGATGAAAGACAAACTGGGGTCTTACCTCGATTAATGCAGACTGTCGGTTTGAGAACACACAATCAATATTGTACTTTGATTAGTTACAGATAGAGTTGATTTAAGATTGACGTGAGAGCACGTTTTCGCTTAGTAGTTGGTAAATGATATGCACAAGAATGGGGTTGGACCTAAATCTCATAAGCTTTAAGGTCTATAATCCAATATCTGAGTAAGTACTGTCACTGTCCGTGTAGACACTCTGTCATGGCAAGTGCAAGGAATTATAATAAGACTTTTCGACGATTCAAAACTTACGCAATTGATTGTTTGATTATTGTGATGACACCATTTACTAATCTCAAGACCTCATAATGTACCATATTCTGACAAATAAATGATTATGAATTATTCTCCCTAATCCGGTAAAATTCTGAAATTAAATACGTGTTCGTAAGCTTAGAGGTTTACACTGATTTGGTTTCGAAATAGCCAGTCAGGTGCTGAGCTACCCACGCCAGTAGTAAAAGTTAATTGAGGAAAATGGGTACCCACCTAGAGTTTTTGCAAGCACAGGCAACTAGCTATATTGAAGTTACTAGTATAGTGTTGGGCGTAATTCACACGGACACACGAAATGTGACGCAGACTTACTGGACTAACTGGACTCTTTTTTTTTCGTCTGACGTCAGATTACGTCATGTCCGTGTCAAGTTCATGCCTCATACGCGTATGTTGGAATGATTTACCCTCACAGAAAAATTTCGTTTGAAAAGTATGGTTGAATTTATGAAAACATGATTTCTTATTAAAACCGGATTCATATTAAATCCAGACGCTTCACTTTTTGTTCACTTTTTTTTCACTCTGAGTGAAACGCTGGAACCCGAAATATAAAAGTGAAAATGAATTTCTTAGTGAAAAGGTTCAACCATGTTGGATTTCGGCAGTCGGTATCTTTAACTCGCCGACCAAATGATCGAAAATGAAATGATAAGAGCGGATGAATGTCATCTGAATGTGAAATGAAACAAAAATGTAGCTCCGCGGCCGAATGAACCATTCACTCTAGTAAAGCGTGTGATATCGGCTTCGGGAACTATCTATTATTAGTAAGTACGTTTCAATAAAAGCTACCAAGTAATTTAATTACCGAAATGAAAACATGGCATTTACAATTGCTTAGAATGTACCCAAAGTATGACTTTGTGTAAGTCATTCTTTTCGCACAAAAATATGCGATAAAGTTATTAAGTTAACAAAGAATGAAAGCATAGTATATATTTTATTGGCTCATTTTAATTAAGATCCGTTCAAAATAAAGACACTGTAAGATAAAGTATAACACTAAGTTATTTTTACCATACCTAACAAAACCACGTTATTCGATACAAAAGAGGTTGTATACATGATAAAACTACGAACTTCATTGTGGGTACGTAATATTACCCTTTGGCAAACCCTTTATATCTTGATACAAGGATTTGAAACACGACAATAAGTCTCTATCATATCCCGTTAGGGGTTGACATAAAAATATGAGGGTCAAACGGTGGGATTCTGACACGATTCGCAAACTCCTATATCTTGTAAGAAAATATTATCGGTGTTCGGGTACATTTACCTACTGTAGAAGTATCGAAAATGTATGAATGTCTTTTAATTTTTTATTTTTATTTTAACTCTGTCTGAAACTGTTTGCTTGATATTTTTAATATTAATCAGTGCACAAAAAATAAGTAACACAAGTGCTCT
Source organism: Polymixis lichenea (assembly GCA_949091785.1). Taxonomy (NCBI): domain Eukaryota; kingdom Metazoa; phylum Arthropoda; class Insecta; order Lepidoptera; family Noctuidae; genus Polymixis; species Polymixis lichenea. The sequence goes on from OX420937.1 coordinate 5,014,981, forward strand.
TTAAAACATGAAAATAAATTCGACGATTTTTCACCTCTCCAACCCAAATTGGACTCAACTCTTTAGCATCCAAAACTGGTTGAAAACACCGTTGACATTTCAAAAACGACTGTTTATAAAACTCGTTTGCGTCGGAAACACAGACGGAAACAAAATAACTCCCCTAATTTTCATTAGCGGAAAAACCTTACGGATGAAAAAACTCGGCATTAATTCGCCGGGGAATCCGGGAAACGATTAAATTACCACAAAAGGCGAGGAGAACCGAATTACTGCAATAAAGCCATATTATGTTATGACTCCGCCACTCAAATCATAGCTATTAGGCAAAACGATTTTTTATTACGTGTCTAGTGCGCTTTACAATGATTAAAGAGGTAAAATGGGGTATTAATAGGTATACCTATCAACTGAAATCATCCTGCGCTAGTTAGTTAGTGGAAAAGGATTACTTCAGCGCTCGTTATGGCAAAAACAATCCGCTTAAAGTAACTCCGACGAGTTTAATATTCGCAATTATGAAAGCCACGCGCAGCGGTAAAGCTGCTTCAACCGCTGTTTCCATTCAAAGCCCTCAAACTAGTAGTTCAAAGTCCTCTTCAAACTTGTGAAATGAAGATAAAGAATTAAGTAGCAATAATGAGCGTTTTGGGTTTGTACGGGCGCAATGCAGTTATAGAAGTAGTTGTAAGGGGGTCGGCGTGAGGCGAAATCGCCAGACGCGCCGATAACGCTTTAGCGAAAGCACGGGCCGCGGAAACGTGAGCGATCGTAGTTACGTAAACGTGTCGCGATTTCGTGTGAGCGGTGTTTTTAAATGCAAGCAAGTGTACTTGAGTGAACTAGTTGAAAGATACTTTTGTGTGCATTTTTGTGGATTATGTGAAGGTTTGTGATAAAAAAATCTGTATTTAAAAACTTTTTGGAATTTGTAAGTTTATACTCAATTATTAGTTTGGTCAATAATATAGGATGCTACGTGGTACCTTGGTACCTTCATTTTTATCGACGACGATGGGAAATAACGAATTAAATTATGGTAATAACTTAGTTTATGAGCGAAAACTTATTCGGCTTTCATATGCAAATATTTTAGGATTGCCTTTTTCCAGGAATTCAGATATGCGAGAGCGTTGTGGAATTTTAGATATGAAATAATTTTTAGTGTACATAATCGTCTACTGGACTTTTAATATTATGTTAAATACGTATAAACATATTTTATGAATTATTTACCAAAAGACAATCTACTGTAAAAGAAAATTAGGCTTCTGGACTGCAGTTTTACGTAAGTAGTTACCGAATTATTCAAGTATTTTTGGTATATACGTTTAAAACCAAATGTTCTGCAGAAATTCTTTATTATTAACTAAAAATAATGAATTATCAAGTCATTATTTAAACCGGGCTTTACAATAGCAACACATGGATTACCATGTACTATAAATTCGTTACTTTACGATACATCAACGAAAATAGAATGAATGTTGATATAGTAACTACATAAAGTTTGTTTAATTATTATCATTCAATGTCATACACAAACAGAATTATTAATAAGTTTAGTGTCCCTTCATAACCTACTTTCAGAGCCCCTTCGTATCAATCATGATATGAAAATTAACATTAGGGTGGTATTTCTACCTACATCCTAATGTTAGTGGTGGAATCGTCAACCAGCTTTATTTATTTTTTTCTTTTAATTCCGGGCGATTTTAATAAACACGGAATTTCACATCGTTCTCACATTTATAACTTCAACATAAATGATGTAACCAATTTTTTGCAACTATATCTATCTAATACCTTTAAACGAGCAATTCTTGTATATATAAGTAATATTAAATCTGAATTTCGGAAACGGCTCCAACGATTTTCGTGAGTATGCAGGGGTTTTCGGGGGCAATAAATCGATCTAGCTAGGTTTCAGTTTTAGAACACGTCAAACCAGAAAAAAACCGAGTGAAGCTGGGTCATCCAGATTTTTTTGCTTTAAAACGGGGTCCATGGAGCTTCTTGCCCGGCCTTTTATATAGGTAGCTACTACTGCACTACATTTTGGAATGGGCAAATAGATTCATCTACTGACTGACCGAACCCTTGACAATTCAAAAGTGCCTGTAATTGGTTTATCCTACTTCCTACTTAATATTATAGATGTGGAAGTTTGTATGTTTAGGTATTTGAAAGAAATAAAAAAAGAAAAGAAAGAAAAAATGTTTATTCTGCACAAACAAAACGCACATTACAAAAAATAAACTATGAAACATAAAATGCACACATACAATGGGACAAAAGCCCCGTATTCAAGTCGAAAAAGTTACACAATATTGTCCATTGACTGTTAATGTCAGTCAAAGCTTGGGACCATAGACAATATAAATGGATCTGCGTAAGGCGTGGCGCCGGCAAATAAATAATATCCATCAAAACAAAAACAAAATGCCGATAGCAGAGTGCATTTGGATGTTTGTTCCTCATTCACGAAAGACCTGCTAAACGGGTTTGGATTAAATTTGGCACACAAGTAGTTTATTACTTGGATTAACACATATGACACTTTTTATTCGGGTAGTATGTTCCTATAGGATAATTTCCGACCTACACGCGGGCAAAGCCGCTGGCAAAAGCTAGTTTGAAATAAATGCTTTGAGTTTCAGTTTGATATTTGTGATCATAATTATCTACTAAATAAATAAAAATCATTCACTGTCATACAACGCACAGCCTAACATGCTGGGTCATAAGGCTTGACATTTTGGAAGGAAGTTTGTATGGAAGATCTTAATTTTTTGCCGATGAGAAGTACCACCGGGCGCACAGCTTGTTTTGTTGTCAGATGTTTACTCTATGTGACGCAACGCAATATTTCATTATCACATACCTAACCTGCTGTAAAATAATATTATCATGCCAATGAAAGATAATTATAATATACTCGCTAAATTGATGAGATAAAATATGACGTAACAATAATAACGCCGCCATCATTTCTCGTACAAAACACTATATTTACATAAAAACGTACGTAAACATTACTAAGCGTAATAACTTCTCTAAATATGGAAATAATCGTATTTACGAGGCTCTGAGCATCTGCGGGATTGGTTCAGAGGAATTCTAATACCAGATCAAATTCCTCTATTCGGCACTCCTCATCTCCGGCACATTCTTCCAGTGTCATATTACTGCCGATGCTTTAAATATTTTGGAGATGGATGAATGAGTACCAAAAAAGAAGGGGTTGGGTTAAAACTTGTCTAGCGTAGCCACTTTTCGAAGAGCTAAATTTTCTTTTTTTATAGTTATATTTTTGATACGGCACTGCCTTATCAAAAAAAAAAAATCTAAAAAAAAAGAAAATTTAGCTCTTCGAAAAGTGGCCACGCCATACAAGTTTGACTTTAATGGATACACTTGTTTTGTCTTGTATCAAAATAGTTTTTTAATAAACCTACCTATAATTTTGACAATTTTGTCTCTTGTTGCGCACAAACTTACTATCCGTGTGTTAAAAACTACGAAACAAACTGTGAAAAAATTAATAAGCTGGAGTTTTTTGTGGATTTCAATCCCAAGTTTATTTGTCATGTTGACGCAACTGCACCTTCGTGGGATTTTTTTTTTTTTTTTTTTTGATTTTGGCTTCACACGGTTTGTGCATTTAGCCAGTGTCAAGTAATTTTTCTTTTAGATCAAGTAAATGGCCCGATATCGGGCACGAAGTTACAAAACAGTCATAGTCGTCTTTAGTCAGTCAAGTCAGAGTTATTGTAAAGCGGTAGTAACTTTACAACAACCTAATAGAGGAGTTTTTTGGGGGGAACACGAAAAGTCCACGTTAGTCACTTATTTTCACCTTCACTACACTTGTGCACTCACACGTAACTAAATTGAATAATTCACTATCAAAATTATACAATTTAATTCGCTATTTCACTAAATTCCATGAAAATGAAAATTCGTGCGACATGTTCCAACGCGATCCCGCCAAAAACTCCTTCGTGGGATTTAGAAATATTTTGGCTTGTTATTTTTTTAAATTTACCAACAATGGGATTAATCGTTAAGGTACGAGGTAGTATTTGTAGAGAATATACTTTTTAAGAAGTAGGTATTTTATGATAAGTCTAAACAAAATATTATATTATTGTGTCCAATAAAGCCAGTTAGCCAAGGGTACAGGGTTGTGTCCATTGGATAGTAAAGAGAAGGCCCTTGTAACTTAATTGAGTATGAGATTAATACTGTGTTGAATATTCGACATCAGAGGTAATCTGATCGAACATAATGCTTGTAATTAACAGGGTTATAGTCATTTATATTGTTTCTATAGCGATAAATATGTGTAGGTAATTAAGTGTCGGTGAAGACTTGAGGTAACCTTGAGGAAACCCGCAATTCCTAGAACCAAAAATTTGAAGGCATGTGACATCCACCAACCCGGCGGCACAGGGCCCGCGTGGTGGTTTATGGCCCACTCCCTGTCACAGAGAGGAGGCATGTGGCTCAGTAGTGGTAGTATTAAAGGCTGAATGTGATTATTGTGTGATGGATATAGGTGTGACGAAGCTTTTTGTGAAGTGAAAAATAAGTACCTAGTCACAGATTTTTATACTTACAGAGGGGCCCGAAGATAGGTAAACTCAGAATGCAACAGAATTAACATTCGTTTGCATTTATCTGCTTGATAAATTCACTGAAGCATTTCCAGGGGTAGTGAAATGGCCCATGGAGCATCGGAATCAATTTGACCTGTAAAAATAACATATAATGCATGGTTTAAAAATCGAGCAAACTATACTTAGGTACTGAAACATTCTGAATATTATTGTCATTATTTAAGTAAATGATTCTCGAGATGAAACATTCGCCTTCTCCGAAAGATTTCTTGGATTCACAAGAGGAGTTTGCTTACCATGTCTGAGGGACATCGATCACTATTGGTTGACAGGTACAACCAGCCAGTGATGGATTGATCAGTTGCGTCTCATCCCACTTCTGGTAATCGCAAATTATTTTTGCTTACGTCCTTGGAGTAGGTTCTTTGAAGAGTAAGGATATTACAAATATTTCATCAAGATTTGTTGGTATTTTAATTAAAGACTGGCTTCTACAAGATAAGGCATGGTGCTATGCTTTAGACAATTTGAATCGTAATTGATAACCAGGGTAGTTAAATCGATTCGTAACATTATAATAAATATTTAAAATGTGAGCAAAGTTTTGCTACTAAATATAAACCAAGACAAATCAAACTTTACAACACTATAACTCGCTGAGACATTTATTTTTCGGACAAGTAATCGCAAACCATTTATTTAATACTATTTCAAAAGCAAAATATAAATAAATATACATTTAAACTACTATAACTTCAAGAATACAGCTACGAATAAAAAGAAGCAAACATTTATGGGTGTAAAAATCGCTCGGTCCCAATATAGTCAATCGTTCAAGCATCTTGCCAACCGACTCACTGAGTACCTAATCTAAGCGAGTTGTATACTTGTAGGTACAGCTGGTTAGGTACTACGTACTGCCTCTCGGGTGTCGAAATTTTCCGAAAAAATTGTCTAAATTTTGAAAAAAGTAGAAATCTGTTGGGGCTAGTTCGGTGAGTATGGTGGGTGATGGAAAGCTTCTGGCTGTAACTCTTGTTGCTTTGCAATAGTCTGTTGTGAAGTGTGAGCTTGCGCGTTGTCGTGGAGAAGCAATGGGGAAGAGCGATTGACCAGTCTTGGTTGTTGAATTGCGAGCTTCTCCATCATTGTTTGCAATTCTTGGCAATAGACATCTGCCGTCACTGTTGTGCAATTCGGTAAGAAGCTGTGATGTACAAGTCCGGCACTGGTCCACCAGGCAGTCACCATTATCTTCCTATGAGTAATCATTTTTTTAGCGCACTGATTAGGTGCTGTACCCGGGTCCACCCACTAAGACGAACGCCTATGGTTGTCGTACAGGATCCACTTTTCATCGCAGTTAACAATTCGATTTAGAATTCCCTCGTTTCTATGCCAATTTAGTAGGTAGTGCTATGCATGCTTCGACGCGTAAGTCTCGCTAGTCGCTTAGTTCGTATGGCACCCACTTACATAGCTTTTTTATCTTTCCGATTTGACGCAATTGCTTCAATGTTATTTTGACACTAACTCCAAAGCCCGCAGCAAGCTCAGCTGTAGATTGAGTTGGATCCGCTTCCACTATCACCTTCAATTCGTCTTTGTCGACAATGGTTACCGGCTGACCGAGAGCCTCATTCTTCAACTCAAAATTTCCAGATTTAAAACGATTGAACCAATAATGGGCCGTCTTTATGCAAGCAGTGTTAGGCCCGTTCACGTCATTAATGTTTCGTCTTTTTTGCGCAGCGGTATTTCCACGTAGGAACTCATAGTCGAAAATTGTACGAATTTTTCGTTTATCCATGGCGCCAAAAACTACCACAATTTCACAAAAACAAAAGACTGTCTAAAAACAAATGACTGAATTTGCAATTAAAATAAAACTGCTTTCGAATAAAGTTAATTGGAATTTAGAATTGTGCGCCAATCCAGGGGGTCTAAAAAGGTCACTTTGGCAGAATCATAAATATGATCATATTATTATGAATCATATTTAAAATCGTAAAATGGTCACAAACTGTGAATTCATAATATAATCTGCGTAGACAGCACGCAATTCATCTGTTTGACAGTTTTGTATGGAAATTCGTAAAATGGTTACCAAATTATGAATTGCTTTATTAAAGTAAAATTTCACATAGCAGAATCTTATCGGAATTCAGGAAGTGAATTGTTTTTAGAGGAATCGCTTAATGTGGCGTTTTTAGGCCCCCAGTGATAATTAAATCTGAAAATACCAGTTAGAAAATCTCCAATTACATAGGTAAAGCCCGGAGAAGAAGATTATGTTACCGGTGTACGCCATAAAATGTATCATAACTGCATTCTTCTTGAGCACTTTATTGAGATTAGTACGTAAACAGTTTAGACAAAGCGCAGTCTATCTGCACCACGCTTTAGCTGAGTCAATCTAATCATAGTTAGTCGTCCCGTTATATAGGCCACAGCTTAGGCAATAAATCTCGAGGCACTACAAATGCAACTTGCAACCATTCAAACTGATATTTCGATACATTCGAAAAAGTCTCTAAATAACTTTTTTGTTATATTCGATCGTACATTTTACTTGATGAATAGCTCTCGTACTGTTTTTAACGTATTCATAAATTGAGGGAAACGTTATCTTTTGTACTTTGTTTTATAAATTGGTGTTTGATTTTTCGTGACGTGTTACAGTCTTTCTTAATGATGACGACGGTTTTGCTATGTTATCATTAATTAAAACGAACCACAAAAAGGCGGGTCGTTTAGGCAGAGGCACAAAAGTAGTTAGAAGTAATTGGTAGTTTCAAATAAATTATTTTCATTAGGAATTCGCTGACGCTGTTCTGTTTTTAACATTGGTTTGTCTCCAAGGAATTTAGTGACTGAATTTTTGCGAAAACATGGCGCTCTGAGGTTTAATATGTATTTATATATTTTTTATTAGAACTTATGTCAGGGTCAAAGCAGGTGGTTTCTGCCTGACTTCCTGTAAAAAATGCGTAATTTTATACATGTTTTCGGTATTATTCTATTGCCAGCAATTTTATTTTAAATCTGAATTGAAAATTCAACTAAACATTTAAAATGTTAACTAGGATAGGCATCTGGGGCCTTAGTGTGAGTTTCATTTAACGATCTCGATCAAACGCATCGAGCGCGTTTGGCGCTCCGATTGGCCCTGGATTGGTGACGGACCGATCGGAGCGCCGCACACTGGTCCCAAATTAAAAAAAAGTGGACATTGATAGTAGACCGCTGATATTTTTTTTTATTGTTGATACAATGATAACAGATAAGGCAAAAAAATATTATTGTCCTACTTCAAATACTTTTCTGTAAAAAAAAATATTTCTTTTTTTTTTGTATGGGAGCGATTACATTTTACTCAATTTCTCAAAAACTTTAAGCGATGTCGAGATGGCAATCACATATGTTAGAAAACTAATAATTCTGAGTATTTGGCTCGAAGAAACTTGTTGCTTATCTCTGCGTACTTTCGAGATAATAGTGACAGAAAATAACATTTTTTTTTAATGTTAATTTTTTGCTTTTTTTTAATCATAGCCTTACTTTAGCACATAATTATAATGTATGCGTAATGTCAAATAAGTAAAAAGAGACTTCTCTGTAAAAGAGGTTATGGGGGCTCACTAATGACTGAAAAGCTATGACCTTTCTGAAGGAGTACTTTCATCAGTTCTAAAAAACAATCAAAATGAAGACATATTAAGCTGCAAACATAAAGTTGAATATGTTCACAAACGATTCTGAAAAAATATTATGGTGAAAGATTAATATTTGGGTCTATATTCTCTTGAGAAATCTCTATTTCCTCGTTTTCCAACGAAAGCAATTCATTGTTCAAGATCAAAGCACTAGCCTCTGGAAACAACTGTTTATGTAAACGAGCAAACTTTGGTTTGATATGGCTGATGTAAGGATCTGAGCTAATTAGAAGGCTGTGGATAATGTCTAAATTAGTCTGAACTCTACCGATTTTTCTTGTATGTGCCATTCTAACATTCCGGAAATCTTTATTCCTCGCTTCGGAAGCTTCTTCGGAAAGCATGCCTATCGGAATAAAGGAGAAATTTTCACAAATATCAGCACCGTGTATCAACAATTTATGGACACTTGAAGGCATGTAATACCATGGATATAAGTTTACATATAGCATTGCTGTTTCTTTACAATATTCCCTAAACAAGTTGGTATTAATAAGTTGACCAGATGAAATTGTTTGTAAAATGACTGCAAATCTCTTGATTAAATCAGGGTGGATACCCGTTATTTCAGCAGATACTTCATAATTTTCAAAAAACCTTCTTGCCGTGTTACCGTCATTGGTTGTACCAAATCCCTGTTTTACTATGTCAATTAACAAACCAGTTCTTTCCCGGAATTCTTCTTGTGTCAAATTCTTTTTAATTTCTTTTAACAATTTATCTTCTTTTCGTGCAGCCCACTTTTTGAAGTCTAAGTTGTACGAAATGTGTAAAATACATTCCATACATCTTATCCACATATGAAGCGAAGACAGACCATATTTATACATATCTTCTCTGATGAGTCTTTTGGATACAAAGTCCAAGTCATTCATTTTGCTAGGTGGGGTATTGCAAATATTACAAACAGCTGCAGAAGAAGTATTGGAAATCACAGTAGAAATTTTCCCATCAATCATAGTCATGTACAAATCATGTTTAATATCAAAATTATCTACAATTGTGGGAATAAGATTACGAATTTCTTCCTCTAAGGATGCACTTTCCTTCTTTATCAATTCATTTGTTTCTTTTGCAAATATAAAGCCAATTGGACGACAATAGTTTGTTGAAGAGGGAGCAGGATTTTGCCACAAGATAGTACCACTCTCTTCTTCCAAACGAAGCGGAACCAAACCAATCATGAAAACTGAAGAATCGTCAATTTTAGTGTCGGAGTGTGACTTTTGTTTATAATTACTTTGAGAAGATGACCCGTCAAAACCCCATTTGCTTATTAGTTTTAGCGATTTTTTGTCGGCAGAGTTGTGCTGAATTGTTTTTAATATCCTATTAGTTGTCAAATCTAGAAGCGATTGAAGTCTTATCTTAGCATCAGATTCAGTTACAGTTATGTCTGACTCTGGAGGATAACAAGTTTTTTTAGCTTCCAGGAGCTTTTGATAGGATGGAAGACCATACATTTTCTCTGAAGCAAGAATAGTTCTTAAATTTCGATATTGCCACTTTGACAAATTTGTTGAGGTGTAAAGCGCTAACGTTTTATCATCTGGTAAACACGGTTTGTCAGTCTTTTTAGCGAATAGTACATCATATACCATCTCACATTTTTCCTTGTTTTGGCTGAGTTCGTTTAATATAGCTGCTAATTTTGTTTTTTTAGACTCTTTTAATTTGGCACATAAAGCATAAACTAATTCCTCCTCTGTGTGATCTAGAAGTGTTAGAGAACGCCTTTTCTTCTGTTTATCAGATATATCAACAAATGGTTTTTTACTTGTACCATAACTTAATTGATGAGTATCCACTTGCGTTTCGAAATTTGGAATTACTTCCTCGGCAACTTTAAAAATGCTGCTTAAATCGATATTTTGACATTTTGGCCAAACTATTTGGGATTGTAACCAGTCTGAATTTTTGTTAAGAAAGGTCTTTTGAGCTCTACTGGAAGCAGACCATCTTTTTGAGATATTACTTGAAAAATTACGACAAAATAATTTAATATTACTCAAATCTTCGGAAGACAATTCAACACCAATACGTTCAATAAGGGCATTAAATAAAAATTCGACATTTTTAAAACCACCTCCTGATTTAAGAACAACGTATAAGTCTAAGTTGGTGACAAATGCGGACATATTATAATTTTAAGGAAAATTGAAAACAAATTAGAATCAAAGATATCAAAGACAAAGTGACTTTGATTTTAACAAAAAAAATTACGAAAACAAATTCGACGAAAGAAAGACAAACAAAAATTATTTGATTTTAAAATCCAAAGATTCAAAATACAACAATAACAAAACAAACAAACAACAAGCATTTCTTCAAGCGCACAGAAAAAATAAGGACACGTCTTATCGCAACCACATTTAGTTGTACACTGAGTGAGGTGTACGCGCGCGATTCGTGACCGTATTACGTTACGTCATGAGAGGCGGCCATCTTGTTATCCCGGCAAACTCGCGTCGAAGCTCCATTTTGCTGGCCAGCGGACCTATTGCGATATGAGTAAGGCTATGATTAAAAAAAAGCGAACAATTAACATTAAAAAAAAATGTTATTTTCTGTCACTATTATCTCGAAAGTACGCAGAGATAAGCAATAAGTTTCTTCGAGCCAAATACTCAGAATTATTATTTTTCTAACATATGTGAATGCCATCTCGACATCGCTTAAGGTTTTTGAGAAATTGAGTAAAATGTAATCACTCCCATACAAAAAAAAAAGAAATATTTTTTATAGAGAAAAGTATTTGAAGTAGGACAATAATATTTTTTTGCCTTATCTGTTATCATTATATCAACAATAAAAAAAAATATCAGCGGTCTACTATCAATGTCCACTTTTTTTTAATTTGGGACCAGTGTGCGCCGGCGCCGAACGCGCTTGATGCGTTTCATCGAGATGGTTTAATGAAACTCACGCTACGGCCACAGAATTTCATGACACAAAATAAAATTTACTTCAAGCCTGTTTTCCTCGAAGACATTGACAGAGACGTGTTTATTACACCAACATTTTACCAGTTCCCATGTAATAGAAGACGAATATTCACAGAAACTTCTACGTTAATATAAAAAAAAGATTTAGATCATTTTCTTACTCGGTTTTATATCAGATAAATCAGACGGTGTTCCCGGAGGGACAGAATTCGATTCACTCCTAAAAAGCCTACTTACATGTTTCTTCCTCTGAACATTTTTCTTTTCTTGTAAGCAGAGGTGGGAACGATTTATTTTTGTGTCAAAGTCTATTGAAATGTTTGAAAATGTTGTTGGATTGTCTGTAACACAAACTGGAAAAAATAAAAATAAACTTACTTTTTATACACTACCCGTTCTTAAGATTTACTCACACACATACATACACTCACACCTTCTTCCGATGGGTGTAGGCAGAAAAGGGCTCCTTCCTTCCTTCGTTCTCTTCTTTTTGGGATTTATATGCCAATAAAGCTTATAAACGACAGCAATGCACCACGAAACGTATGTTAATTCCTACGCAATGCTATTGTGCATAAAAATAAAACAGTAAACTTCCGAAAACCTGTCAAAACTAAATAATAAAAAATCTAAATCATAAAATAAAATCAATTATTTTAATAAATAAGTAAAAAATAAATAATATTCTATATAAATGACCATGCAAGTATAATTAAGGACTAAATGATATATTAAAGCAAACAAAAACACATTATTTTATATCCTAACCTAATTACATCTTTACTTTCATCACCCTAAAGTTTATTTGGTTATGTATTTTTATTATCATTTCAGTTTGTTTGTCCTTTAATATTTTATCAACAGATTCATCGCATCTTATATAAAATCTTAATAGCATCGTTAAGGGCTTGAGTGCTTATTAAAAACTTAATTACCATTTAGGTTTGTTGATGGATTTTTCTAGTTTCATGAAAACGATTGAAAACAGAGATCACGCTAATACTCAGTATTACAATGTGATAATATGAATAAGGGTTATTTATAGTATGTACATGTATACTTAAGGGTTATTTATAGTATGTACATCTATATAACCAAAACAAAAAGAAAAGAATCACAGGGCTTCAAAAAATTCGTCCGCATCGCTGTCAATAGGAAAAGTGCCCAAAAGGCTGGCAGCATTGCTTCGTTGTATGGCGATGCTGATTCCTTGGCCAAAGAATAGGCCAGCCGTCTGGTCACGGTCACAAACTAACCATTTAGCGATGTCTCGGAAATCAATTGTCAAAGGCTCAAATTTATCCTCGCCGTTGATGAACTCAGGTTGCAGTGCAGCGTTCATATAGTGGCAAAAACAATGTTCAAATAACACCTTACCTAAGTCCTAAGGCACGAGACGTGAGATGGTGAGCTAGGAACTAAACACGAGTTGACGAGCAACGAGTGCGTGTAGGCGACGAGCGATTACTCGCTGGTATGCAAATGTACCAAACGTGAGTCTTTCAGCGACTGTGCTGCCCGAGAAGTGAGCGTCGCTCACCGAGTACTCTCTTTGATAGTTCTTGTCGCTGCGACCAACAAGTACTTGCCTGCTGGCGGTGTGAACAGTCAGCGATCAACAATAACACTACAATATAAATCGTTAGTAGCTGGTCGCTTCCTCGTCAGGCCAGACCGTTGCCATTCATTTAATTCATTCAATTTCGTTCAATTTTTGGAAAGTCAAATTGAAAGGACGGTATCATAGTGGAAGCAATGCTAAACAGACACAACACAACTGCTATACATACTACGCGTTAACATCGCTCAGGTATTCGGCCGGCGCTTGCGCTTACCAGCCCGATAATATTCCAAACATAAACACTATGTTTTCTTTCATTCTACTAAATCTCCGATACGATCCTAAACGAAACTACATAAATTAGCCTAAAGCCACACATTAAACATTAACGAAATCGCAACAAAGTTATTTATTTCCAAACTAATTCTGAAAACTGCACCATTCAAAGAGAAACAGACACCTTGAAAGATTCTGTAGTATTTGTAGGAAACAGACGAAAATAGTGATATAAATAACTATAAATCTCATCTAACTGAAGATCATAAACTTTCCAAATCGAAATTCTCAGTCAAATCCGTTCAACCGAACCGGGATTTATAGCTCCCCCGGTTATTTTTAGATACCGCAAACGGATCTTAGAACGGATCTAACACAAAACCTACAAAACATATTTTTATTGATGTCCAACACATCTGTGTTCTCTGAATGGTGAATCCAACTGTCGCATGTCGTAGAGTATTGTTACCCTCTGTCAAAAACTTTCCACGACTGAAACAGAGTTAGAATCTATTCATTGGCATAGAAAGACGAGTACATGGCTAAAACATATAAAGCTTTTATTCATGAGAAGATTATAAAATATTTCTAGGGTATAATGTAAGTCCTTAAGATAAACCTTAAAGTGTATTTTCGCGGGATGGATTAATGTTTGGTTTGGTTTGGTTTGGTCCTTACCGGATGGCGAGCTACCGTCCGCAAGCCCACGTCTACGGTGGCCGGGAACCGGCCTGGAATCCCCGTCCCCCAGGGCGTCTCCTGCGGCGACTAGGGCCGTGAGGGCGCATATATATTCTTCTCAATATCAAAGTACGTTTTGGAAGGGGCAACTAGAATTTATTTTTTGTAAATCTGAACGCTCTTATGTGCCTTTTATGAGCCTATTTGAAATAAATGAATTGAGTATGACAATTGGCTTTGAAAAGCAAAATTCACAAAATGATACAAAACATTTCTTGGTTAGTATACTTCCCACACAACATTTTTATCTCTTGCGAAAATTACGAGTCACAGAACGACCGTTGACAGGGCTGTTGGAAGTAATCCCGGCTTATGTAGGACAGTATCCACAAGAAACTGGACTGAATCTACCACCGCAAAGGTCAGAAGGCGACATTAAGGATGCATGACTTGGCAGTAAAAAACTGGGTTATGATTTTAGCTTCAGTGCATTAGTGATTAATATTGTGTAAGTACAAATTCATGACATAGGCACTTGGTCCTTATAAGCTAATTATATAAAGAATAAAATTGTTTGTTATAAATCTATGTATATCCATACACACTATATAACAAAGTCGCTTTACATGTCTTTCTATGCCATCGGTTTGTTCTTTTTAACTACACAATAGATTTTGATGCGGCTTTTAACATTATTTAAAAAAAATATTTCGGAAGGATTATGTTTATAATAGTGGTATTATTATTTACCTTAGTTCAATATATCACATAAATGTCCATGTTTTAACACATCGACACATCAGTAGTCTCACTCGCATTGACAAAATACTCACTATCATTTGACTCAAAATCGGAACACATATAGACATTTAAAGTAAAATCACCAGATTTGCTCAACCTACCGAAGCAACTACAATTAGTCTTGAAACTGACAAGAAACTTAATCAGAGCCACAATAGATGCCAATCTTGTGTATTAATTGAAGCCTGATATTGATTATATCCCAAGATGCTAGGTGAAGCAATAAAGCCTGATATTGACGATGCGATGTAATTGCTTGTGCTATACGATAAATTGAGAAGCAACAATAAAATTGAACCGTCTGAACAGTGTTTACACGTAGCAATCATTTGTTGCTTTAATGTTATTGCATGCCACAAGCAACTTGCATCATGTAAATACTAAAGATATCTACTCATAACAATATTTTTTATGATGAGTTATTTTATGCTTTATTTGGCCTCTATAATTTTCATTTTATTGGTATGGCTAGCTGACATTTTGACTAATTATTTAATTAATGTTCTGGGTCTCGTAATGTTTATTACTTTGCCTATGTATGTATAGAATCAAGTCTTTCCGACTAAACAGACAGCTGTGCTGCTGGGGAGTTTATTCCGCCACTTCTTCTTCCCAGCTAAAGCACTAGGCAGTGGTGAAGGGTGGGCATTTTGGGACTGGGGACTGTCTTATGTATTTTGACGTTCGAAAAGTGCTGATTCTCAGCCTAATTTGAATAAATGACTTTTGATTTCGATTTTGATTTTGATCATGACGTCAACAAAAAATAGGGAGTTAACTATTACGAAAAACATACTGGGAGGAACATTATGTATCGTGTTAAGACACATTCCTCCGCCATTTTTGTTTTCAGGACGGTCAGATCAGTCACCGATGTTCACTTGTCAGTTTCATTAATTAATTCCATGAAATCAGTACACGATTCTATACCCCTAGAGTACAAATTTTACGTCAGTTATCAAAAAAAGAAAATGTGAAGTTTCATAGAAAAGTGCAATACTTACGCGGTCAATATATCATATGGAACCGCAATTTTTATTTTTTACCGACGAACACTTCCAACGCAGTCACTCTGTATAACGTCGTTGTAATTTGTGCAACGTTTAATTCTAATTAAGAACTGCAGTTGTTACAATTCTCTGATGAACGTTTCAGTGCACTGTAAAACTCCAATGGGTTTATCAGTGAATCAACTTAAGTGTTTAAATGAAGCTGTAGGTACTACTGAATAAATGATAAATAAAAAATAACTGGAGCTTAACTTAGAAACTATACAGTAAATAAGGTTCAAAAGGGTTATAACGTAAAGCAAAGACGTTGATCTCACACACAATTAGTAAGTTGTAGGATCGACTTTTTTCTTGGTAAAGACTATCAATCAAATACTGAAACAAATCTTGATAAACTTCTGCTGATTGATCACAAAAGTTAGAGATTTTATGAAGCACTCAATCGAATCTTTCCTCTAGAAGTCTAGTTAAAGGAAATTGATTAAAGCCGCAAATATACACGCCTGTAACTTGGACAAAAGCATGCAAGTAGCTACTTGCATGTCATTGTGACATTCACCAATCAAAAGTATTTATGGCACATAGTGTGCAAGCTACTTGCATACTTTTCTGCAAGTTGCAGACGTGTGTAATTGTGACAAATCATAATTTCAGCCGAAAGACGACGTAAAGTTGGAAGGCCTCCCACAAGGTGGACCGGTGACCTTGTGAGGACCGCAGGAGTCCGCTGGATGCGGGAAGCACAGAACCGGTCGAAGTGGCGGAGCTTGGGGGAAGTCTATGTCCAGCAGTAGACGTCTTTCGGCTGTGAAAAATCATAAGTCATTAATTCAAATAAGATTGAGAATCAGCCCGTTTTGAACACCAAAATGCCCGCCCTTCATCACTGACTAGGGCCTTAGCTGGAAGAAGAAGTGGCACAACAAAATCACCAGCCACACAACTGTCTAAAAGATCTTGATTCCGTTCAATAATTAACATAACGAAACACAAGACATTAAATTAAATTATTGGTCACAGCCGTCAGCTAGCACACACCAATATACCAATAAAAAACATTGAAAACTACTCCAGCAAAAATAAAAACGTGCATGTTAATACGTATGCATGAATTAATGACGAAACCTTCAGAATAATTCAGATTTTGATTATCAGTGGGATCAATGCAATACGCGGGGGAAAAGGACATTGACATCGTTTTGGTATGGTACAATGACATGCAAGCTACTTGCATGCTTGGCGTGTGCTAGCTGACATATGGCAAATTTAATGGTTTTTTTTTGTGTTTCGTAATGTTAATTACTTACCTACTATTGTATGGAATCAAGTTTTTCTAACTTAACAGACAGCTGTGCTGCTGGGGAGTTTGTTGCGCCACTTCTTCTTCCCAGCTAAAGCACTAGGAAGTGGTGAAGGGCGGGCGTTTTTGGGGGACTGTCTTATGTAATTTTGACGATCAAAAAGTGCCGACTCCCAGCCTAGTTTGAATAAATGACTTTTGGTTTGATTTTGTGCAAGTTCCTTGTGGTGCCGGGCATAAAGAATAGCACCATCCCATTTCTTCCCTTGGGTGTCGTAAAGGCACGTGTGTCCAGCAGTGGACGTCTTTGAGCTGAAATGATGTGCTAGTTTATGCGGATTTAT
Organism: Polymixis lichenea; assembly: GCA_949091785.1. Classification (NCBI taxonomy): domain Eukaryota; kingdom Metazoa; phylum Arthropoda; class Insecta; order Lepidoptera; family Noctuidae; genus Polymixis; species Polymixis lichenea. The sequence continues at coordinate 5,032,237 of OX420937.1, forward strand.
TTTGAATATTTTCTATGACGTGCTCTACGCTTTATTTCTCAACATTTAACCAACCCATACTCGGAATATAATAATATCTATTTTGTTCGGAACCGATATGGTGCCAATTTTAGGAGACCTATGGATTTTGGCACACGTATTGCCAAACTTCGAGTTTCGCTTGAATAGGCTTCCAACGACCCAAATCACTTAATACTTGAATAAACTTGGATGTAAGAGACCATTTTAGGTGAAGAATAGAAAATTAGAGTTTATTAAATAGAGTGCAGTTTATGTACCTAGGTACAGATGGAAAGATAGAAGAAGGGGCTTGTGGTACGGGTCGATCGATCAGGTTAAGCTACACTTGCCGCGGTTGGTCCGTGGATGGGTGACCTTTAAGCACCAAGACACCGCAGTGGCTCGAAAAGCACGTTAAGCCGTTGGTCCCGGCTGTCATTCGTGGATCTTTGGCGGTTGTTACGAGTAGTCAGTAATAGCCCGAAAATCTAACAACCAGTCTTAGCAAAGAGTATCGTGTTGCCCAGTAGGTTAATGGGTTGTGGGGGTCAGATAGGCGACTGCCTATCTGACCTCCATGCTGATGCTCCATGTAAAATACTGGTATTCGGGTGCATCCGGTTAGACTGGAAGCCAACCGCAACATTGTTGGGATAATCCTAGGCAGATGATGAGATAGAAAAATAGAATAAATAATGCTTTATTGTATTCTAAAATTAAACAAAGCTCGCATTGGCCCATTGATTGCTTGTCTTAAATAAACAGAACACTTTCAAAGTTGCTTGCATCGGATCATTGTTACGTTTATTCACTTTTTTATTCACCCGAACCACTAAGATCTTTGATTACGAGCCACACTAATTCCGCCATTAAAACTAGTTTACCACCATTAAATTTATTTTTAACCAACCAAACTGTAAATTCCAATGAAATCTGATGAACTGTATACATTTCAAAAGTGGGAATTACAGATAGACAATCTAATAATATAGATCTGTCAGTCTTGGCGTTCGGTTTCTATGTAGGTAATCACGAACTCAGAATCTGGTATACAGTTGTTCAAAAGCAGTTTCAAATTAACTATCTGTATACCAATATCTTTGTTCGACTGTATTTACAGTCACGAGCATAAATACTTACGCAAGATAAATAAAAAAAACGGCCAATTGCGAGTCAGACTTACACGTTTCTTGCATGAAGGCCCCTTTAATTTTTAACTTTGTTTTTATTTTTATTAATATTTGTTGTTATAGCGGCAGCAGACATTCTGTGAAAACTTCAACTTTACCTATCATGGTTCATGAGATACAGCTCGCTGACAGACTGACGGAAACGGATGGGCGGGCGAACAGCGGAGGCTTAGTAACAGGCCCGTTGGTTACCCTTCGGGTACGGAACCCTGAAAAGCGATTTTCTCTCTAACTATTCATAAATAATAGTTTTCCGAATATTATGTATTTTCGATACCATACTATTAGAAACAGGTATTTTCTCAAAGCTGCAGTCATTATTTCACAAGGTGATTTCTTCAGAATTTTGCATAAGTGTGAGGCAGTTCTGCGCGTGACTGTACCTAGTGAGGCCTGCGGTTTGCCAGCACACTTCATGTTTGATGCAAACGCGGAGTAATTCCGCAGTCTCTCTATTTACACAACTACTTGGGTCGCTACCAAGTCTCTGTCCTCTACAGACTTAAATTAGCTTTTGATTAAAAGCTGAGGTATGTGGGAAAGGGTTAGTTTTTGAGTTGAGTTTTAGGTTGGTATTAGAATTTATAACTAACTAGCTGTGCCCGCGGCTCCACCCGCGTGGATGTCGGAGATTATGCCACGGAAACATGTGACCGGGGCAAAAAGTAGCCTAACTTACACCTAATAACACCATTTATGGCAGATAGTGTTAAAGCTGACAGACATTTCAATTTTACTTTATTTGTATATAATTATATCGATTTAATGATTAGTTTAAAATGTGTTTTATTCAGAGTAGTTTAACTTTATTTGGAAGCATTGCTTGGTGCATGATTTTGATTAAAATGGTAACGAAACTTTTACGTTAGTCACAAATTAGTCTTAGTAATGAGTTACGGTAATCGCTAATGACCTTAGACTAAATTTACATCTACCATAACATTAACTACCATGATTTGCAAAACGTTTATTTATGCCACTATGTAATTTAGTATGAACATGACGTACTTATTATCTGTTTCTGTTCCTAACTTAGTACAACGTGGTGTGTGTTTGTCAAAACATTATTTAAATCGAAATTATTTTGACCTCACTCGGCCCACCGGCCTCACTGGTTTCGGCACTCTCGAAAAAAATGAAAATGACACTCATGATGCAATTTTTTTTAATATTCGCAGCCGCCATTTTGGATTTTCATTGTGCCCTCACTATTGGTTTAAGACTCAGCACCCTAGAAAACCATGAAAACTTCTCTCTTTCTCTCTCTGTCTGTTTCTATTCTATTTTTTGTTTACTTGAAGATTTCTACAATTTAATTCTTATCGCAAGCTGCGTTAAAGAGGTTCGTTCCAATAAACGGCAAAATATTTGCTCAATAAGACTTTTCACTTTCCAATTTATGTTGCTCTATTGTTTGGTTTGTCGAAAGAAGTCAATTCACCAAATTTAAACAAAAGTACCCAGCAAAACTCGGCTTCGTACATATTTTCTTCAACAACAACGTAATTGCGAGGCATCAAATTTCTATAAATACCAGCGGAAAATCGGAACTGTTCAATACGATTTCACGTTTTCACGATCCGTTGCCCTTCGGTACGATATTTTCAAAAGTTCACTGATCATAAAATAACATCACACCTGTATTCCCCACAGGATTAGGCAGAGATTTATCGATAGTATATCCACATATCGCCTGTTATGTTTAAGTTCCATGTAACAGGGGGTGAGCCTATTGCCGCCTATTGGGCACAAATCTAGGCCTCGGGCTGCCATGGAGAAATTTTAGACGGAAAACCCCAATAATACTGTGCCCGGCCTAGGAATCGACCCCTTCAATCCTATCTTTTCTATGTGCATCCATCTTCTTAGTCATGCTTAAACTTTTACCGTAGATATATTCATCAATTCATCTATTTCTTTATTTCATATCATACGAACCCATTGCGAAGCTAATTTTATGCCAATTCTTAAACAATTGTTGAATTCTTAGCACATTTTCCACATAAAAGACATTATAACAATTTTCATCTGCTTCGGTGTAGTCGGGTAAAAAAAACCAACGTATCGTAAAGAGTATCCGAATCTGAACTTTATGTGAGATTTCAGTGTTCAAATTCGGTTTTAGTTTAATTCATCGTGACATTTTATCAATTTTATCGTCTCGAAAGTGCTAAATGGGAAGTATATTGCCATTCAATCCTTTAAAATCTTGTCTAAACTATTTATTAGCCTCATAATTTGAATCTGAAAGCTTCATGTAATGAGGATGAGAATTTTATTGCTTTCCATTTTACTGACTATAAAATCCGTAGATGTGTTATCTGTGACAGAGCCTAAAATATCGAAGACCATCATAAAGGATTCCTTGTACTCCAAGAAAAGGTTTAAAATGGGGGAATGGTCGCATGACTTACTTTATTTTTATATCCAGCTATAAAAGCGGCCCTTTTTTCAAAGGGATTATATTTATTTTCAGGTATGTTTATTCCTTCATTTATATTGTTTGCATAAAGTGCAGTTGGTACTAAAATATTATGATTTTATTTATATCAGAAGTGCATGTATTTACTGCCAGTTTGGATCGGTTTCAAGAAGCTTTTATGACTTGCGAACGTTTTAAATTAATATTTGGTCCCCATTATATTTAATTTTATACACTCAATAGATTATAAAACAGACCATGATTTTGTTTGTTTATTTTATTGCTTAGGTGTAGCTTGATATCAAAATTATAATAAAGATTTGGAGTTCAAAAAGTCTCTTTTTTCAAAAATAAACTTACGTGCTACAATATTCGTAGCAGCTTCATTTACTATTTTATTTTTAAACCCAAAAACCCAGCTAAAAATCAAGCCCAATTAACAGTAATTGGAAATTCAATTAGCAGTAAAATGTGATTTTAAAAATCACGGCTGGAAAACTCAAATAATGGACGTACTCATACGTGTTTCGAATAAAGTACGCTACAAATAATTTAAAAACATACGGGTAGCTACTATTTTTATACCCGCTCTGAAAAAAGCTCAGATGCATTCGCCTTGTGAAAACGTAGTACCTAAGCCATTAACATACAAAAAAGTCGGTTGTCTGTAAAGTCGGTTTACTGACGATAGTTGAACGTGACAACGTCATATCGCCGCAATTATCGTTGCAATAAACAATTGACACCACATTCACTTTTCACTGCACTTCATACGTGACGAAAACATGTAAATGTATTATTGTATAGCAGCTGTCCAAGCGGACGCATCGTTCATTCAAGTAGGAGAGAGACAGATGTCGAACGCTGCCGAACGCGGAGGCCGATTGTGCCTCTTTGTCGCTCGTTCCGCACTCTCGCTTGCACTTCAAGCCTTAAATGGAACGCCTCTTAGCGAGGTAACGCCGCATGAGTCATGTTTTTTCGTGCGTGCAGCCGGCTCCTTCGAATTATAAGACATTGTCACGTCAAAAACCAAGATGCAAAGTTGCGAACTAAAGTAACACTCAGTGGTTATAGTTATGATTTGTAGTGATGATTTTTTGTTTGCAGAGTAAGTTTTTATCCAGTGCGCAAATTGTAACCTAGAATGATATGCTGAATTCATGGTTAGAATTTGCGCACTGGATAAAAACTTATCCTGTACAAATGACCTAAGCCTATGTATTTGGAATAACGTGAATGTGAATGTTTTCAAACCACAGCTAAGGCTCGCCGCTTATCTTTCCCGGTCGGTTTAGATGAATCGGTGTCCCCGGTTAATCTGCAATCCACAGGTTGTTAGCACAAATTGCCCAAAAACAAAAGTTTTGTACATCCAGTGTTCCTATATTTCTGACCTGAATGTAGAAAGTTACCAACCTTTTCACACTATTCGGGCTAACCAAACCTAGGAATCATTATGAATATTGAATTTTTCATTCATTGTAGACACAGTACCTACTGAATTATTCATACGGTCTCAAATGAAACAATTCTGGGAGACCTTTCGTTTCTTTTACGGTTTGTTAATTCAGTTCCAAATGAAGACACCGCTAATTGGAAACTGGGGGGATTATTAACGTCTTCAGAAGTGCCATTCTTTTAAAGCCCAGCGTTAAAAGGGACTCGGTTTTCGTTTGTTTTTATTCTTTTCGATGTCGTTGGCGCTTCCAAATTCAATTTGCGTGGAACCAATGATTGGGCCATATTTTAACGGCTTTACAAACGAAAGTTCTCAATGTTGTTTGAATTATTTTGTTTTGCTTTGATTTTTTTGTTCTATAAGTTCATTTACGTTTCTTGTTTTATAATATACTAGCTATTGCCAGCGGCTTCGCCCGCATGGATGTCGAAAATTATCCCAAGGGAACGTACTACCGGGATAAAAGTACGCTATGTGTTAATCCAGGCTATAAGCTTAAATATTTTACATGATTGAGTAACAAACATCCAAGCATAAAAATCTTTCACATTTATAATATTAGAAGGATGAGATATATTGTAGGATAGTAGGATTGCCCTTTGGAAAACATACATGCTTATTCAACGAGTATAGCTAGTTACTGAAATGTTCTATAATCACACTGCCAAAACTCAAGTTATCGACCCACCATACTCAATCACAACTTCATTATTAAGCTTTATTAAGTACACAGGCGTGAGCCGTCTCCAAGGGAATTCCTTAAGTCGTAACTAAGCCGGGAGTATGTCGCAAACCACGAATTAACTAACATTACCGAATGTAAGGCCTTCTACACATCTGCGAACGACTACCGAACGCGTTCGTGCACGAAATGTTTGTTTCGTTCACAAAGACTGCTTGAACCATTCTAACTAAAATTGTTGCTTGGACGGAGCGTTTGTAAATGTGTGACACATCTTAAGGTGGTGTACATTATTATACGGAAACGCGTGACTTAACTCGAGTGTAAACAACTTAAAGTAATTATTGGACTAGTTGAATTTCAAACACTGTGAATAAATGTATACCTTGAAATTGTTTATTTATAAGATTTATGAGTGGGTACACCTATGTGGCGCTAAGCTTTTTTCTATTGCTATTCAAAATATTTCACCAATTTAATGCATTTAAAATTTATTTCTATCTATATCTATACAGATAAATAAAATTGGAGTATCTGTTTGTAATATTAAAATAACCGCTTTCTACTAAATGCATATGGATGTATACACGGTACATACCTACACCAAAATATCATTTTTTACAATTTTTGTCTGCCTGTCTGTCTGTCTATTATTTTAGGTTAATCTCTGAAACGGCTGAACCGATTTTGACGGGACTTTCACTGGCAGGTAGCTGACGTAATAAGGGTAACTTAGGCTACTTTTATTTTAGAAATTTTATTTATTTTTATTAATAAATACTTTTTTTTTTAATTCCACGTGAACGAAGTCGCGGGCACAGCTAGTTGTAGATAAAACCCTAGATTCATTCGAACTCTTTATCAATGAGCTTTAAGAGCTCCAAAAATAACAAACAAACTAATACAAAGTGAAAAATGGTGTAAAATTATGAATGAACGAAAGAATTGAGAACAGTTTGTATATCGTCTAGGATAAATCAAAGATGCAAAGAGCTTAAATAGATCTGAAAGATAAATAAAACGTATGCGTTTACAAACAACTCGATCGAGTGACGTCAGACATTTGGACATTATAGACGTTGTATCAATATTTTATGTATTTTATTAGACTGCATATCAATATTTTAATATTTGTTGTGTATTTTAGGTACATATCATAACTACATAGCTACCCAGTAGTATACCACGTAGTTTGGTGTAGTTTACTTTCAGATTTTACAGCATTTACAATGTCCTGTATACAATTTTCTGATCAAAGGTGTGTTGGGTTTTGAGAACCAATGAAAGACACACATATAATTTCTTCTGTTTTATTTATTATATTTATTTAGTAGGAGAGGTGTGTATGCGCTCTTGCTTAGTCCAGACGGAACACTCGCGTCTAAACTATTATAAAGTTATACACAAGGTAAATAAATACCAGGGGTGCGGGTTGTTCGAATGAGATACCGCGGCCCCTGGCACACAGGCAACTGAGGGAACACGGGTGGGTTTTAGTCAGTAAAAGTCTGACTTGTCCTCCTGCTCCACCCAGAGCGGGAGAAGTTATTTAATGATTTCCCACCCAAAAAAAAGGTAAATAAGTATAACAGGGAAACCTCTCAGACTACTTAAGTGGGAAGGACATACATATTTTGTTGTATTCCAACAACGTGTAAAAATAAAAGCAAGACCAAATATTTAAAGCTTTCTGATCACAGCACAGCAACTCGACCCGTTCTTCGCGCATCTGTCGCACTGTTCTCATCCGCACTGCCTCGTCCACTGCCCGCGCTCGCTCCGTTAACAATCAATCTACCTAGCCTTCTCAACTATGACCAGGTTGGATTCAACAAGTACAACACCGTTACTGGATAACACGAAACCCAAACATTTAAAGCATAACAAAATATTCTTGTTTATATTATTCTACCTGCAGGCTTAGCACGAGCACCGATTTTTCGATGTAAGAATAGACATGACTATTAACCAAATAATGTACAATTGGAGAAGATAGCTATGTTTTTCTATAATTATCACAGTCATGCGTTCTTAACGAATCATTATTTTGTAGATAATCGCATATACTTTGTGGCAGTCGAGCAGAAAGTTTGTTGTTAGTGTGATTTTGACAGTTTGGGATATTCTTCTGAAATAGTCTACATATAAAAAGACCTAGACAAAGATCGTTAGAAACGAAAGACAAAATGTCAGATTGTAGAAGGATATTTACGGTGCGAAGTCAAAAATAGAGAAATGAATAATGTCACTTTGTATTGAAAAAGCACTGTCATGCTAAGCCTGCTAGTTTCATAGTGAACTTCTCGCTTCCAGCCAACAACTCAATCAATCAATCTACCTACCCTTTCATAACTATGTAAGGGTCAGCTTCCAGTCTAACCAGTATTTTATACGGAGCGACTGAACATCTGATGCCAACAACTCAGTTATTGGGTAACACGATACGGTTGTTAAGACTAGTTGTCAGCCTTGGCCTTCTGACGTATATCGACTGTTTATGATCTACGAATGACAGCCGGGACCAACGGCTTAACGTATTTTCCGAAGAACGGAGGTGTCTCTATATACACGGTTAATTTTAGGTCGTTCTGGAACCGAAAGCCATGAACTCAATCATCGAACTCGAATCGAGTGGGACTAATTTTTTCAATAAATAACAATAAAAAAAATTACGAAAACTTAAATTTATTGATTTTTTTGTGAAATAATGAGAACTCGAAGTAACGCTTCCTTGCCATCAATGAATTTATGCGTGTGTAATGTGTGTAAAAATATGAAAAGCGAATTCAGACTTTATTTCTTAACAGTAAAGGGTAAAAATATAAATTACACCAAACTAGGTAAGTAGGTCCGCAGTTTACTAAAATTATTCTTAGAAACCTATTGTCTCGTGTTCGACCGGCCTTTACAAGAATGCACAACCGAATTTCGCGGTTAAAATTATGACAATAAGATCTTAATTCGGTTCAATATTTTCATAGAAAAGGGCACCTCCAACTAATAATGAACTCTATGTCACAGACTGAACGATTCATTTTTCTGTTTGAATTGCCTGCCTTTGTGAAGCCGCCGCAAGCATTGTCGCATAAAAAATATTTTAGGCACATTTAGTTTTTTTTTTCGGGTTGGGAAATCATCAAATGACTTCTCCCGCTCTGGGTGGAGCGGTAGGGCGTGTCAGACTTTTACTGACTAAAACCCACCCATGTTCCCTCAGTTGTCTGTGTGCCAGGGGCCGCGGTATCTCTTTCTAACAACCCGCACCCCAGGCAGGCATCGGACCTTGCGGGCCCCACCAGTTGGTGTTGACATCTCTTTGAGGCGCGCGTGGAACACAACGCGCCGTTGACCCGGGCTTGGTCCTTACCGGACAGCGAGCTACCCATTACTCGCCGTCCGCAAGCCCGCGCCTACGGTGGCCGGGAATCAGCCTGGGATTCCCGACACCCAGGGCGTCTCCTGCGACGACTAAGGCCGTGAGGACGCATGTACTGTCCCTCCCTTACGTGCGCCGCCACCATTTTCGCGAGCATTACTGCTTCGCTGATGGTGGTGATGGCTACCCATGCACTCTCGCTTCGTACCATGGCCTGGACCAGGGTGGGACGCGAGAGATCGCCGATCGCCTCCACGAGGACACGGCGGTGCTCCGCCCAAGCCGGGCAGACCTCCACCGTATGCTACACCGTGTCCTCAGAGCGATTTTTGCAGTGGAAACACCCGGGCGTTTCCTCCCGCCTTATGCGAAACAGGTACCTCCCGAAACAGCCGTGTCCGGTGAGGATCTGTGTCAGGCGGAAGGTTCCCGTGTTATGATGATTTCTGATAAAATTACGATGTTAATTTGCACGATATTTTGCTTGTTTCTTGCTGAATAGACAAGTACTTAATCTAACAGTAGTATTTTTTGGGAATCCTACTGAACATTTGCATAATATTTAAACTCAAACTTCATATCGCGCGGAGGTTAAAGGCCGTTTTGTGCAATCGAACATTCAAAGATCTTTTAAAAATAGTTTTGTTATGAAATATACCTAGAATTTTCTTTAATTATGAGTACGATTTATGTACATACCATTAAATACACCAGGATACACTTAATTCACTGTGAAACACTCAACACAATCAAACTTCACATAACAATGACGTCACTGAGCAATGGTCTGTTTACGTAACACTTTTTATCGAAAAAACAGTTTTTATGATGCTATTTGATGCAAATATTATCTAAAACGATGTAATAACTACTTATAAATGAATATTTATCCACTTCACGTCGAATAGGCACAAAAATAAGAAAAAACACTAAATAACTAGAGCCCAACAAGATAACACCCTGTCGCGCGCGCGTTCGAAGCGTTACTGTCAACTATTTTTTTAAATTTTGCCACAGAACTTTTATGCGTTTGAATGATGTAGTTTACGAAAGACTGGCTATCGGCCCATAGAGTTAAATCATCGCAGACGAGATTAATCCTTATTTATATTAAGTATTAAGATAAAAACCGCTTGCTTCTGGGTGGTACGATATCGTACCAGCCGGGCTTGAAGGGTGCTCGACTTACTGGTACGATATCGTAGCAGCCGGACGATAGTGGTAAAATACAACTCCCAAGCCTACTCGTCGTGTCTAGTTGAATAGGTACGAGTACCTACTAGGTGATTCGTGATGCGAGAGTGGTGAATTAAATGTCAATTAATTTTTCACGTTTAAGAGATGTGATAGTGGTAAACACCGTGCCTTGCTTTCGATACGAGATGATGGAGGTAAATGAACTTACACCAACCTAAATCGTACCTGAAATGAAATACCTACTTGTAGGTACACATGGCTACACCTCAAGTTATAAATTTCCAGTATAAGCTGATCTCACATTGAATAGGATTTCCGTACAGTGCAAGATCAGCGTAAACTGGAAATGTATAACTTGATGTGTAGCCTTGCGTACCTACTTACTTGCAGCCGATTAATTCGTCCGACGGCCGTTGACCCACCGCGGGCGCGCTGAACTGACGCACACGCACAGCTGTGCCGCGCTACGTCATCACCGAGCAGATCGCGTACGATCTTGCGTATATGAATGAAATAGTGGAAGCGCTACTAAAATTTAACTCGAATGACAGAAAAAAAGTGATTAATTTCTAACTTCTTTATTAGATGTCTTAAAACAAAAATAACAATGCCAATAGTGACTGTTACTCGTCTGGAGTTACTGTGTTTCGGCTCCAGAACGATGTAAAAATAAACGTGTATAATAGATGATCACCCATCCACGAACCGACCGCAGCAAGCGTAGCTTAACCTAGATCGATCAAACTTTGCATGTGTTATTTTGCCACAATCCCCTCAAATGCACTTCTAAGCCAACACATAACTTACCTATTTATGACCGTAACTCCCAAAACAATTTCTCTTTGTTACGTTGCTACAAAGTAGTCAATAACATAGCTGAAGCACTAAGTATTAAGTACTAAAGATAAAACAAGTTATGGCTGTCCAAGTAATTACTTCAGTAGAAACAGTGTTTGAAATGTGAAAGAAATAACTACCTTCAGCGACCGGCCATCGTTCGTCTTTGTAGTAAATGTCAAGTTATACTGCTACTATTAAAACATTTTGTTTATTCGGTTAATACGCCAGTATGAGCAAATATGAAGACTTAATAGAGGTCACAATCTGCCTAGCCTTTTACCAACTGTATTGGGGTCGGCTTCAGTCTAACCAGATGCAGCTGAATACCTGTATTTTACATGGAGCGACTGCTTATTTGGCCTCCACGATCCAGTTACTGGGTAATACGATACCCCTTGGTAAGACTGGTTGTCAGATTTTCGGGCTTCTGACGACCCCTAACGATTGTCAAAGATCCTCAAATGACAGCCGGGACTAAAAGCTTAACGTGCTTTCCGAGGTACGGAGTGGTCTTGATATGTAAAGAGGGTCACCCCATCCACGGTCCAACCGCGGCAAGCATAGACCCGTACGCCTAATATTACTTAGCCACACGCCCCGAAAACCTAAAAATTGCTTATAATGGGGTTTATTAACAGTGTTGAAAATAATCGAGGAAAAAAATTTTTTGGACGCTCCTGGTGGAAAAGGTACAACTTTCCATGCTAATGTGATTTTAGCTAAAGTGCGGCAATCCGGAAAAACAACAGTAGCAGTTGCTTTTTCCGGAATCACCGCAACTCCTTTACATAACGGGAAAACTGCCTACTCGTCATTCAAATTGCTGTTGACTGTGTCTTTAGAGCAAGGTAAAGATGGTCACCCATCCAAGGATCAACCGCGGCAAGGATTGCTTAACCTGATCCGAACCGAAGACTTAATTGAGAGGTATACATACATAATTTCGTTATTGGTTTAAACATTATGATGTCTTTGTACCATACCATATTTTGGATGGATTACTAAAGAAAGTTTCATTTATCATTTATCATTTATCATTTATCATTGAAAGCAGTGTTGGCCCAATGGTAATGGCCGCAACTTACGAGTAGGTCGAAAGTTCGAACCTGGGCAGGTGACTTACTTTGTGTGAGTAAGTTCATCACCAGTGGTCTTAAAAACGGTGAAGGGAATGCAAAGGGATGTCCTAAAACCAAAATTCGAAGACTTACTTAAGCCGCACTGGGCTCGCGTAGTGGATTATGGCCCACTCCCTCTCACTGAGAGGAGGCCTGTGTCGCAGCTGTGCGAACATTATTATCCTGATTATGACTAAAGCAAGTTTAATTTCGTCACTTTTTTTAAACTTTGTCATCAAGTTGAGTTGCATCGGTCAAAGAATTGTATTTAGTCAACAGTACTAAGATGCAGGAACTCAAGTTTTTTCTTAATTACCAATATTCTTAGACTAATCTAGTTTTTTTTTTTTTTTTTTTTTTTGTTTTTTTTTTTTTTTTTTTATCTGTGTCCTTCCTGCGAATATCTTGGGGTTGTGTTTCGGTCTTAGCAATATGGCTGAATATAAAGTACGAGTAGATTGAGGTACAAGGAGCATGTACAGTCAGCGTCAATAATATCAGGACGAACAGACTGTTCAAAATGATCTAAACAACTATGAAAATTAAATATTAACTCAATGACACAAGGAATGTTTCAGAATTAATACAATAGAGGACAAATGTCATTCTGACAAGAATTTTATCCAATTGTGATAAAGTTTTATTTCCTTAGTTGTTGAGATCATTTTGAACAGTCTGTTCGTCCCGATATTTTTGACGCTGACTGTACCAACTGATTTCCGCGACTTGAGATTGTAAACAAAGGAAAGGAGATGGTATCACAATTGACCCAGAAATCAATACGAACAAACTGTGCACACAGTTTGTTCGTATTGATTTGCATTTGTATTGTTTTGCAAACGATTACTTAGAACGAGCAAAGTAACCGAAAGTATGACTGATTTTGGTACAAGAGTTTAGATAATCCTTAGTAGATACCGATTTTTCATGCATATTTTATCAGCCTATACCGGGGCTTGTGGCTAAGTGATAACAGCGACACGGATCAATCGATCAGGTCAATGCCCAAAGTTAGGTTAATTTAGCAAGAAAAACGAATTTTGTTGGCTCCTAACTTTTTGATGGATTTTTTATTTAGTATTCTGTTTCCGCAAAGACAATATTAATAATGAGACAAAACCATACCATGTTTAATTTTTTATGTATATTCTCGAACAGTGGATTAAAACAGTCGAAGTTTGTATGAAAAAAAAATGCGACTAGATTTACCTTAATTTTGTTAGTTCGTATCGATTGCTGGGTTTTTGATTCATACATTTTGGACCTTGACCTTTCATTTCATGCATATTATACCTACAGTTAATAGTGGATGTTGTTTCGTATAATTATTAATGGTAGGTCAAAACAATATAATCATATTTTTTATAAGTCTCGACACACAGTAATTAATAATTATGTACGAAACGGAACGCTCAGCAGTAATGAATAGGCGTTAGAAGTTAATTAGTCAGCCCGTCAGGTAAATATAGGAAAACATAATTAAGAAAATAAATAATTTAACATGCCAGTAGTAGTGTAGTTGTAAACTTATGAGTATATTTTTATCTAAGAAATAAAAAATGGTTATAAATCTTATTATACTTATACTTATACTTCGATTTACGATACATTCTACAAGTCTTTTTCTACAACTCACCATTACGCATCTCAAAGCTATATCAGGGAGTTTATTGAAACTATACACTACAGCGGCGAGGTGTCATTTTTCTAAGAGAGAAGCCGTACCGAAGTCAGCTTTTACTTACTGATTTATCAATGAAGAATACTTGCTATCATTCTATAATTAATATAGAAATGTAAAGATTTACATACAACAAAATTTAATAGCTAAGAACCAAATAAAATGCGCAATATTTCTGCATCTCGTTCTCGCTGACGCATTTTTCTATATTTTGTCTCTGTCATAACCCGTTGTACTGCGGCTTGTTTCGTCCATATCAAGTGGTACCACGTGACCTAAAGCGACATCTTTACGGGATCGCTATTGTATGAATTTTTAGCTTCCGATTATGACGTTTTGGTGCCGGGTTAATTTAGAACATTTTTTTTGTTGTAATACAAAGCTAAAAATAACCATTTTGCTGTTTGAATGTTGTAGTGAATTAAATACCCGTAGTGTAATTATATTTTTTGACAATAGGTCACTATTGACGCGCGAATTTTTAACAGCGATAGAGTTGCTGATGCGAATCCACGAAGGGAAGCCGGTAGGAATCGTGTTCTATGGTACTTTCGCCACTAATACACTATACTATTTTGTAGAAATATTTGTTATGATCGCGAATCATATTTTCAATCTGCATACCTGACCTGAATATTGCAAAAAACGTAACACTGAATTACGCCGGCTACTTTAGTGCATCCATTACAGGTAATATTGGTGAATTTGTATGTTGAGGGTAATCTTCGAAACTACTGATTCCATTTCGAAAATTATTTCACAAATGTGAAACTACGGTACCTATTGCCAAGTGTCCTAAGATATATTTGATGTTAAAACAAAAAAAATCGTACATAGTGCCGTTGCAGGCAAAAGCTAGTCCTTTATATGCAAACCATTGACATGTAAACATCTCTCTTATATCACTCTCAAAGATCCCAAGTCGGGACAAGGGTCAGGGTCAACACTGATCACTTTCCAAATGAGCTGCTTAGTATGCGTCCTGGGTCCGGCCTACCTGTCCCTGCTAATCCGTCCTTCGTTGTGCCTACATAGTTGTTTGGTTTTGAGTTTAGGCTAACCAGTTTGTTATACAAGAGTTGTGAAGTAGGTAGGTACAAGTCGCATTTCTTGTACATTTATAGTAATTCAATAAATTGGCGTGTGTTATCCTACTACATATGTATACATTTAAGACGCTTTGCGTGTGTCTGTGTGACCAAGTTTTTTTTTACGAAACTAGTGAACGGAATTTGATCATCATTTAGGGAATTTATTCCGGAATGCTTATGTGTATAATCTATCTATATACTTATATAAAAATAAATCCCTGTTTCCCTAGGTCACGGCATCACACGTGAACGGCTGGACCAATTTTCCTCATTCTTTTTTTGTTGTGTTTGTTATTGTTAGGAGAAAATTCTTATGAAAGAAAAAATATGAAAATTGCGCGAAACATATACATATATACATAATATATAATGCGAATTCAACACAACCGACAGGACAGGACAACGCCTGTTGTGTCAGCTAGTACTTAAAAAAAAATGTAAATATACACATTTAAGTATATATTTTATTTTAAAACTGACATATCCATAGCCATGAAAACCATGTGAAGTAAAGGCGGGTCGCTAGTTTAAAATATACCTTAGCGCAAAATATAATACAGGGGCAAAAGTCTTGCAAAAAAAATCTTGGTGGTCTTATGGAAGAGTTAACGAGGTTGAAATAAGCCAGGGTGCATTTAGGAGTGGTCACGTTGAAAAATATTTTGATGAAGTTTTTTTTTTTTGAGGGCGGGAAATCATCAAATAACTTCTCCCGCTCTGGGTGGAGCAGGAGGGCGTGTCAGACTTTTACTGACTAAACCCCACCCGTGTTCCCTCAGTTGGCTGTGTGCCAGGGGCCGCGGTATTTCTTTCGAACAACCTGCACCCCTGGCAGGCATCGGTCCTTGCGGACGCCACCATTTGGTGCTGACATCTCTTTGAGGCGCGCGTGGAACACAAAGCGCCGTCGAACCGGTCAAAAAAAAAAGTCTACATGTCTTGAGTAAGTAGACGACATTTAAGCTAAACTTAGAGCTTAATTAGCTCAAGTTCTTCACCAATTCTTCAACAAAATCGCAGACACTTGCTAATATCCCTCCTTTTTAACTTATAAATGTAATTCAAACACTTATCGCCAGCCCCATACAAACAAGCCACGCAGAGCTTTCGCCAAAGCAACCTTAAAAAACACCCAATGTTTAATTCATATGAATTTCAGAATACTGATGAGAATTATATAATAGGTGATGCTACAAGCGGTCTTGTTTATGTTTTTATTATTTATATTTAACTCCAGATTTCAACGTTTCCCTTTGTTTTGCGGTTTCGGAGAGATTTTTATTCTGTGATACTGTTTAGGTACACTGATTTTATAATTTAAGATGGGGGGATACAAATCAGA
Organism: Polymixis lichenea; assembly: GCA_949091785.1. Taxonomy (NCBI): domain Eukaryota; kingdom Metazoa; phylum Arthropoda; class Insecta; order Lepidoptera; family Noctuidae; genus Polymixis; species Polymixis lichenea. The sequence goes on from OX420937.1 coordinate 5,048,638, forward strand.
GCGTGTCGATTGCTGATTATGCTAAATTGAAAGAAGAAAGAACAAGCGACAATTGATGCGCAGAAACAAAATGTGAAAACACAAAAAAAGTGAAGACTCACTACGAATTTTGATTGACAAAATACGTAATGACTTGGATGAAAGGACCAATTGATTGGCTTTTTTGGGCTAGATTTTATAGTTCGCTTCACAAAAACCTACAATTTAATGTAACATAACATCACGCCTTGTTTCCGCGAAGGTTGGGGCAGTGGTGTATCTATAGTATATTAGGTATTGAGTTCTGTTTACGTTTATTGTTTTGTTTTTACTATCTGTATCTGCTTGAGTTTAGTTACTATGCTTTGTTGGTATTTTTACGTGTGACATAAAATCAAATTATTTGCCATATGTCAGCTATAACAAATAGCAAATAATTTGATTTTGTGTTTTGTATTTAGTAAAATTAATTACTTACCTATCTTTACTAATATTATGAAGAGGAAAGATATTTTGTTTGTTTGTTTGCTCCGAATAGACACCGAAACTACTGAACCGATTTTAACCATTTTGTCACCAATAGGATTTATATACTAATATTATAAAGAGGAAAGATTTTTTAGTTTGTTTGTTTGCTCCGAATAGGCTCCGAAACTACTGAACCGATTCTAACCATTTTCACCAATAGAAAGCTTAATTATTAGGAAGTAACATAGGCTATAATTTATTAAAAATAATAATAGAGACCTTAAGAAAATTGCAATAATGTAACCCATAGTAGCAAAATTTTGCCAATAGAATTCAATATTTACAAAATTTACATAAAAATTACGTATAACATGATTAAAGTACTTTTTATTATCTACAAAAAAGTCCGCGAGGACCTATATCGAACTTTCATAGTTAAGTCACAATATCAGCTTTTGGGTTCTAAAATTTAACTAGATCGCCGGTAGAAACAAAAGTTGGTTACATTCGTATCGTAGTATTAATTCTTGTACAAATAAATAGGTTCATCATCAATCGTATTTATGTTGCATTAAAATACATTTTAATTGATTCGAATCGGACATTTAATTTCGAAGTTATCACGATTATAATAATACAATATGCGAAAACTTTTAGAACTGAACTATAAATAGCCACCTAAAATAATTTGATTTACCTTCCCTTAATCAGTCATAAAATGTTGTACCTAGATACTGTACAATTACAATCATAATATGTTGACGAGTTTTCTGAATCGGTCAATTCAAAAATATCAAAGTTGGTAGCTGACCAAAAAATTTCTTCATCGTAATCTGCCTAGCCTTTTCCCAACTATGTTGGGGTCGGCTTCCAGTCTAACCAGATGAAGCTGAATACCAGTATTTTACATGGAGCAACTGCCTATCTGACCTCCACAATCCAGTTGCTAGGTAATACGATACCCCTTGGTAAGACTGGTTGTCAGACTTACGGGCTCCTGACGACCCGTAAAGACTGTCAAAGATCCACAGATGACAGCCGGGATCAACGGCTTAACGTGATTTCCGAGGTACGGAGAGGTCTTGGTATGTAAAGAGGGTCACCCCATCCACGGACCAACCGCGGCAAGCATAGCTTAACCTGATCGATAAACCCGTGCGGCTAATATTACTTAGCCACACGCCCCGAAAACCTAAAAATTGCTTATAATGGGGTTTATTAACAGTGTTGAAAATAATCGAGGAAAAATATTTTTTCTGGACGCTCCTGGTGGAAAAGGTACAATTTTCTTTGCTAATATGATTTTAGCTAAAGTACGGCAATCCGGTAAAACAACAGTAGCAGTTGCTTTTTCCGGAATCACCGCAAGTCTTTTACATAACGGGAAAACTGCCTACTCGACATTCAAATTGCTGTTGACTGTGTCTTTAGAGCAACAGTCAGTATGCTCAATTCGAAAATATGGCCCTTTGGGAAACCTATTATAAAATACGTCCCTCATTATATGGGACGAACGTACCATGAGCCATATGGCTCATGTTGAAGCGGTAAGCTGGACATTAAAAGACCTTCGTAACTCAAGTGCTGTGATGGGAGGGATTTTTTTTTGTTTTGGGTGGGAAATCATCAAATAACTTCTCCCGCTCTGGGTAGAGCGGGAGGGCGTGTCAGACTTTTACTGACTAAAACCCACCCGTGTTCTCTCAGTTGCCTGTGTGCCAGGGGCCACAATATCTCTTTCGAACCCCTGGCAGGCATTGACCCTTGTTATTGTATAGAACCAAGTTCTTGTAACTTAACAGACAGCTGCGCTGCCGGGGAGTTTGTTGCGCCACTTCTTCTTCTCAGCTAAAGCACTAGGAAGTGGTGAAGGGCGGGCGTTTTGGGGGGGACTGTCTTATGTAATTTTGATGTTCAAAAAGAGCTGACTCTCAGCTTAGTTTGAATAAATGACTTTTGATTTTGACACCTTCACTTAATAGCAAAACCAAATCAACATGATTAGAAGGCAAGGATCACACTATTCATACTCAACAAAAAATCAGTCCAAATCAAAACAAACACAATCCTTAGACAGATGGTTTTAACTATACCCACCAAGTCTTCATATTTAACCCAAGTCGTTAAACATAAAGACGTGTAGTTTACCACCAGTATCGTGGAAACCGTAGATTTAACTAACAGATTTGGCGGTTCAAATGCAGTGTTTGTAGACAGTTAATGGTTCTCTGTAATAGCTTCTGACGTAGGGGTAATTTGAGGCGCATTCACAATGTGGAAATGTATGAAGTTTTCACCATCGGTAAGAAAACATGCTATTTATTTAAATACTGTCAGAGTCATTGTCGCGAAACCTGTTACTACGGATTGAGTACATGATTGTAAAGCCTGCGTTTAAATTTTTCGTAGGTTATTAAATAAAGATGTCTACGCTACGGGGTCTAGAATCAAGATGTCTACGCTACGGGGTCTAGAATCAAGATGTCTACGCTACGGGTGTAGAATAAAGATGTCTACGCTATGGGGTCTAGAATAAAGGCGTATACGCTACGGGGTCTAGAATAAAGATGTCTACGCTACGGGGTCTAGAATAAAAATATCTACGCTACGAGGTCTAGAATAAAGGTGTCTACGCTACGGAGTCTAGAATAAAGATATCTACGATAGCTAGAATCATGTGCTAAATTCATGGTTACAGTTTGTGCGTCGATTTCCCTGACTCCCTTTATGGTTACCAAAGTTTTCATGAAGATTACACTTTAGACAAACAGTTGGAAAAAAACTTAAATAACCTTATGTTAAATCCAAGTTGCAAGAAGTCAATCGTTACAAACAAGATTGACAAAAGTATCTATCTATATATTTAGCTCGTAATATCCCACAGCTGGACAAAGGCTTACCTTTTTTGTTTTGCTTCCTTTCCCTTGACTATAATATAATAATAATTTATTTGGAATCAATTTAAATCGATGCTGAAGAGAAATCGTAAACAAGTAACAATCTCAAAATTTCCTTTCAGTTCAATTACCTTTAATAATTTTTTTTATTCTGAAATGAATACAGAAATACCAAACGGCTCCGGATTCCGTGAATACGTGCCCAACAAGAAAAAAAGGTTCGAATTAGTAGACGGAAGAATACCAATAAGTGACTCTGTGCCTTGAGGCAGAAAAGAATGGAACCGAGGACGAAATCGTTTCTACACTTTAAGAATTATTCCTTTTGAAAATAAAATACAATAAATGAACTAAGTATCCCTTTCCAATATAAATGTATCAAAATGACTTAAAGAAAAACATGTACAAAATATTAGGAAAAATATTTTATAGGTAAGATAAAAAACAACCGACTTTCGAAAAAACACTACAAAGTGAAAAATAACTTTAATTTCGAAAATCGGTGACTATGTATACGTATTTTAATTTTTTGACACCGCCTTCCGAAATTAAAATTATTTTTCACTTTGTAGTGTTTTTCGGAAGTCGGTGGTTTCTTTGGGAAGTTTTTATTTTTCACTTTTTAGTTATGTACCTACCCCACTAATTCGAATGGTCTTCATCCTTGGGGTCAAAACAATGCATATTTACGCGATAGCAGCAAAGGCGGTTGATTTACTGTTATATTTTGAAGAGTTCCGTTGTCTGTCTCCGAAACGCATCATCAGATCTAGATGAAATTGAATAGGGACCACACAAGAAGCACCAGCTTCATCTTCAAATAAAAAAAAACTTTTTTCGAAAAAATAAACAACCGACTTCCAAAAAATCACTAAAAAGTGAAAAATAACTTTAATTTCGGAAGTCGGTGACTTTGGATATGCATTTTAATTTTTTGTCACCGCCTTCCGAAATTAAAGTTATTTTTCACTTTTTAGTGATTTTTTGGAAGTCGGTTGTTTATTTTTTCGAAAAAAGTTTTTTATTTTTCACTTTTTAGTAGTTCACATGTGCTTACCCCTTCACAGCGTACCGGCGTGATGTTATGTTATTAACTGGTGTAAACAATTGACAGACATGAGATTTCAGCAATCCCTGTCCATTTGCTATCATATATTGAAGAGTTCCGTTGCCTATCTCCGAAGTTCTTCATCAATCTTCACCAAATTGAAATGGGACCACTCCGAGAAAGTACTCTTCCAAAAACTACACAAATTGCTTCAAGTGTGCCTATAAAATTTGAAGAGTTCTCTCTATTTCTCCAGGATCCCATCATCAGATCCTGACTTGATGATCATGGGACCACCTGGGAAGTATACCCTTTCGAACAAATTTTTTTTTATCCAAATCGGTCCAGCCATCTTCGAGTAATCGGGGAACATACATAAAAAAAAAAAAACGTTCCGACGAATTGAGAACCTCCTCCTTTTGGAAGTCGGTTAAAAAGAATCATCAAAATCAGTTAACCCAGTCGAAAGTTCCGAGGTAACAAACATAAAAAAAACAAACAGACGAATTGAGAACCTCCTCCTTTTTTTGAAGTTGGTTAAAAGTGTCATTCAAATAATGTGCCAGATTTGCCTTTGTTATCAAACTTCGTTATTAAGTATTAATTAACCAATAACTTGCCTGAAAACAGAATCTCAAACAATGGCTGTCAAAATGTAAACAACATCATAATCTGAAGTTCTTAATTATAATAGTGTGTTCATAATTAAAGAAGACCTAAAGTAACAACTGAGGCGTCAAACATTTAAGTTCTTCCTTTTATATTTTTAGAATTTTAATAATCGAAAGAGTTGATAATCAAAAATACAATTCTTCTATAGTATTTAAGTTTATTTTTTGCGACAACCATGATTAGTATAAAGATTTGACACTATATAAATGTTTCGTGTTAGTTGACCCGACAGAGGTCATCCTGTCAGCATTTTAATATGGTCTGGTATGGTGAACGAAATCATAGAAAAACTCATAGAAAAAAAGCAGAAAATTGGAAAATTCGGGTATAACTCAAAGTTTATTCCCGAATTTCCCAATTTTTTCTTTTCATTAAAACCTAATACGGACTATTCTGAACAACTCGAAAAAAAAAATTGCCAAATCGGTCCAGCCTTTCTCGAGTGATACCCTTACCTACGAACAGCATTTAATTTTTATTTGTAATATTTAGATGAATGAAGATTTAATCAAACTTAAATTTGTTCGAATTTACGATACGTTTACTCCGCACGTTAGTACTGAGCCCACTGTTTATAAGAACGGACCAAAGATTGCCCAAAAAAAAACGGAAACGCGTACAGAATTAGAACGTGCGGTAGAATCGGATCGCACCATTCATATTCATTGGGCACGCCGCGATTGCGGCGGTAAGTCCCCTCTTTGAGGAGTGGCTGGAGAGGCGGCATGGCGTCCTCACCTTCCGCCTGACACAGGTCCTCACCGGACATGGCTGTTTCGGGAGGTTCCTGTTTCGGATAGGGCGGGAGGAAACGCCCGGGTGTTTCCATTGCGAAGATCGCCCTGAGGACACGGTGGAGCATACGGTGGAGGTCTGCCCGGCTTGGGCGGAGCACCGCCGTGTCCTCGTGGAGGTGATCGGCGGCGGCGATCTCTCGCGTCCGACCCTGGTCCAGGCCATGGTACGGAGCGAGAGTGAATGGCTAGCAGTCGCCTCCTTCAGCGAAGCAGTAATGCTCGCAAAGAGGGAGGTAGCGCACGTGAGGGAAATGCAGTACATGCGCCCTCACAGCCGTGGCCTTCGCAGGAGACGCCCTGGGCGTCGGGAATCCCAGGCTGATTCCCGGCCACCGTAGGCACGAGCTTGCGGACGGTGAGTAATGGGTACCTCGCTGTCCGGTAAGGACCAAGCCCGGGTCGACGGCGCGTTGTGTTCCACGCGCGCCTCAAAGAGATGTCAGCAGCAACAGAAGGGCCCGCAAGGGCCGGTGCCTGCCGGGGGTGCGGGTTGTTCGAAAGAGATACCGCCGCCCCTGGCACACAGGCAACTGAGGGAACACGGGTGGGTTTTAGTCAGTAAAAGTCTGACACGCCCTCCCGCTCCACCCAGAGCGGGAGAAGTTATTTGATGATTTCCCACTCAGAAAAAAAAAAAAAAAAAAAAAAAAAAAAAAAAACCAGTCATATTCATTGGACCCTACCCTTAGCCACATACCCAGTATAGAACCTGCTTCGAAGTCTTTATAGACTGTTCGGTTTCTTGGGAAAAACGCGGGTGACGCATACGAAATTAGAATATATACGGAAAGCCGACCCCAACCCTAGTCTGCAAGGGCTAACACTAAAGCGCGATTAGTTTGCAGAAAATGGCGGCGATGACGTCACTGAACGAATAACAATGTGTTATGGACTATCAATTTGATGATTAAACATCTACATCGCTAATTAAAGTCCCGCTGTGGGAGTAGCCATGCTCATTCATGTTTCGTTTTAATTAATAAACTTTCGCCTACATAAACGTTATTTTAACATTTGAATCATTTTAGTTGGGGATCAAAATGAAAACTTACGACCCTTACTCCATTTTTTGATATTATATTTGAGATTTTCTTTGTTTTACTGGTGGTATTAGGGTAGCTTTTCCTAGAAAGATACTCCATTAACTAAAAGAGTAATTTAAAAGACAATTTTCTTTGCGCTAGGCCAATCGTTTGAAAGGATTTGTTTAAGTAATACAAAAAATAACGTAAGTTTCCTCGCCTTTATACTTACTTTTAGGTTGCCCTCCACAATGCGGCTGGCGATGGAAAGTCAAACCCGCCACAAAGTTTCCTGAATAGCTAATGTTTTCACGAAGTACGAGGTAGTCTCAAAAATAAGAAAAGGGACTTATCCCATCAATAACATTCGTGTCAAAATCATACCGAGTCTTGTGATTTTTTTAGCGCAATAATATAGATAAATTAATTACCTTTGACTCCTTATTTACCAGTGCTCTAATCTAGCCTTACAGTCAAAATATTTGGAATATCTTAACAGAGAAGTCTCTTTTTTTTTAAAGACTAAGACTTAAATTTGTACTAATAATATATACACGTAGGTACTTATACAAAAAAAGAGGATAATTAATAATAGGTAATCAAAACGTTCGTCCGCATAGTCGTCAACAGGAAGTGCCCAAAAGGCTGGAAGTATTACCACGTTGTATGTCGATGCAGATAAGTTAAATTAAAAATAATTAATAGATTAAAAAAATCTAAAAAACACGCAACCCACGCTTTTTTGAAGTTAATTTCTGCTTTTTTAATTAGGTTTTTAAGGCGTGTTTTTTAGATTTTTTATCTATTATTTATTTTCTATTTTGTAGTTCCGCTGAATATAAAAGCGTGATTTTTCAGTGTGTTTTTTTTAATTATTAAATTTTCATCGGTCCTCGGTAAGTCTACAAAGTTTAAATGAAATCTGGCCGTTTGAAATGGGTCAAAATCAAGTGCAAAGGGACTCCTATGCAGATTTTGACCCATTTCAAACATCATCATCATTTCAAACGTCATGTTTGTAACCGAGTCGTTACAAACATGCTTACAAACAAACAAACATACCGGTGAAGCTAATAAAAGCGTGTTAGTAAAGTGTATTGCGCCCCAGTGTCTACTTCTCTTCCATTACGAGGGCAACCCCTAGAACGACCCAAATTTTACGTTCATAATTCAGCCAACACTCTGCATAACACAAACGTTTGGCCCTGGTCCACGATTTAAAAAATTGTGCTTTGTGGACACTGCCGAATTAGGCAACGCTTCATAATCCCACGCCGCTGAGAGGTGTCGATCAATATGCAGCTCTCAAATCTGTATTACAAAGCGCGTGTCCCGGGATTTATTTGAGTGGGGTTGGTTGAGTGGTTTACCTAATTTTTATTTAAAAAAATATTGAATTTCCAGTTTTTCGTGCCACGAAATAAACCAATAGGTATATCTGAATAGGAGCTATATAATATTTTATGGAGATGTATCTTAAATTAAGGTTTTTTTATTAGGTACTAGCATATCTATTAACTTTTTTTACTCAATTTTATAATTGTTTGTGCGAAAAGGTGCATATTAGAGTGCCCGTGTTTGTAAACCGTGATTTACGGTAAAATTTAATTGCACTTTGCATACTATAGTTGAAATGACAATAACAGTTGCACCGTCTAAGCAGTGTTTAGACGACGCAAGCAATTTGTTGCTTTAATTTGATTATATGACAGTGGCAAGAAACTTCGTCACGTAAATGGGGCTTAAAACCTCCTACATTTTTATTCAATTACTAAAGTAGGCTGTCCTATTTTGTCTATAGTACTTTTGATTGCTGCGAACAAAGTGTATACTCCGATACAACATTATCAGTTACGCTAGCTACCAAAACATCAGCCAACAGCATTAATTAAAACGTTATCTTCTTCAATCCCAAAGGTCAATCGTGTCCAACATCCTGGCGATCGAAATGTCTGCGATGTTCTTGTGTCTTTAGTAAAATTAATAAATAATAATTATTCAAACACTACTCCACTCTTGGGACCGTACCGGAGATTGGAGTCAACCATTGACGGAAGCAAGCTTCGACTGTTTGAGACTGTTTTTAGAGATAGTGACTCTAAGATGAAGATAGCGACGAAGATCTTTTGCTGTCGCGCGCATTCTTTACCTGCCGGTGACAACGAACCTTGCTTTTTTACGGCAATCGTCGCTTACACGTGATTTTCGTCTGTGAGCGACCTTGCTGATTACGCAGACTATTAAGACCGGCGCTCACTAGGTTAACGGTTTGGTATGGCAAAGTCTTCCGCGGCATACCGCAGCATCCTGTGGTGTGTTCGAGTACCTTTGTAATGGTCTCAAAGAAATGTGAGTAGGTACCAAGGGTACGATAGTAAGATTTTAAATTATTTCCGCTTAGGAAATCTTATGACATACCGCGCCCTTCCGTGGATTTTTTTTTTCTGGGTGGGAAATCATCAAATGACTTCTCCCGATCTGGGTGGAGCAGGAAGGCGTGTCAACCTTTTACTGACTAAAACCCACCCGTGTTTCCTCAGTTGCCTGTGTGCCAGGGGCCGCGGTATCTCTTTCGAACAACCCACACCCCTGGGTCCTTCCGTGGTGAGCATTAGTTGTGTTCAATGTTCTAATTGGCTAATACTATAGCATAAGCCAGTCAAGATACGGAAGCTAGAACATTTAACCATCGCATGTTACTTATACCCGCGGGTTAAAACAACCTATTCCTGGTTGGGGAGTATTTTTTTCAGAAAGACAAATGAATATTCATGCTAAACTAATATTTTAAATTGACCGATGGCCAAGCCCTTAGGTAGAATGTACCTATTTCTTTGAATGACGTCAGCGGTAATTACGTTTAGTTACAATTTACTTTTGCGTATGTGAGTAATGACTTGTCATAAATGGTATTAGTGCCTTCAGCCCTGACCTCTTTAAGTGTTTTGTGATAATTCATGTTAGATAGACAGCTGTAATTACTGCTTTCATTAAATTCGTCAAAATTCAAAGTCACTGTCTAAACATTTATATTGAACAAGCTTTTTCCCGCGGCTTCGTCCGCGGGAACCTACTACCTCGTTGAAAACCTATGCTTTAATCCAAGTTAAACTATAGTTACGTGTGCCAAATTTTATCCAAATCCGTTCTGCCGGTTTTGCGTGATTGAGTCACAATTAAAAAAAAAAAAAAAAAACACCCAAACATCAAACATCCGAACTTTCACATTTATAATTTTAGTAGGATAGCAGGATTTACCTTTTGAAAGAACATAGAACTGCCAGGAAGTCTTTTAACCGTAATTCTCGAGCCCTAATCCAAATTTTTATGGGGTCGGTGCAATATGTACTTTTAACTGGCCATTTTTAAATCAAGTTGGTAAGTCTGTGTTTTTTATTGTTTTTTTTTGAGGGTGGGAAATCATCAAATAACTTCTCCCGCTCTGAGTGGAGCGAAATGGCGTGTCAGACTTTTACTGACTAAAACTCACCTGTGTTCCCTCAGTTGCCTGTGTGCCAGGGGCCGCAGTATCTCTTTCGAACAACTCGCACCCCTGACAGAACTTTGTGTTTTCAATTTACTACGAAACCCCATTACTATCCTTCCTTCTTACCCTTTGGCACCTCGCCACATTTGTAATTTTAACAATTCGAAAATTCTGCGAAAAAGGTGTTCTGTAGATAGACCGTTCGTAGTATTGCCTGTTCGCTTTAAATTAATAGTTACGTTTCAAACTGACTGAAATGGATGCTTCATTTTCTAATAGAACTGGTTAAACTTATACAGTTTAAAAGGGACGGAAACTTTTACAAAATATTACAGAGATTATGAAAAATTCAAGGAAGCAGAAAAGACGGTTTCATCTCCATCAATAATCATTTCAGCCGTAAGACATCCACGGCTGGACATTGGCCTACCCCAATTTGGGGGTTTGCCATAATCGCCGCGATCGCAGTATGGTGGTGAAATGCATAGAGAACGCTGCTGCCCATTCTCCAGTAAGTCCCTTAGTCGCCTCCTACGACACCCACGGGAAGAAATGGGATAGTCCTATTCTTTACGTCCGGCACCACACGGTACAGTAATAGGTAATTAAAAATCCAAGAACTATGATCAAATACTTCCCAAATTACCTTTTACAACACCCTCATTAAAAGACGTATATTTTTTGCCACAATTACCTTGACTATGCTCAAATAAAAAGTAAGCAAAAGTGCAAATTATGTTTGTTAAACACACTCAAATGTTCGTCAAGGTAGTTGACAAACTTTTTATTGCTCCAGATGTTTGGCAATAACTGCTCCGTAACAAATAGCCTCATAACTGATTACAATGTGTGGAATTATGGCAGTCTGAATGTCGTTATGATTAATTCCTACACCATAAAGTAGGAGAGCTTAGTTGTTTTGTATTTACTTTGTTGCGAACAATAACGTTCCGTCTGTAACTTCTAGTTTCGCATATACTCGTTTGACATCTTTTTTTTGCAGGGGTAATTAACTAGTATTGAAATACTGTACTAGTATAGGAAGTGTTGAAAGTAACACCTTTTTAACCGATGCCTTAGTGGATTTTATTATACTAGGGATAGGACTTAAAATCAAGACCTCTATCTAGCTAGCCACTGCAGTTGCATATTTAAATCTAAAAGAAAATAAACAATTCTTTAAAAAAACTGAATAAACACGCTTTTGTAGTTAGCAAAACTAAAAAATTGAAAATAAATAATAGTTTAAAAAAACTAAAAAAACACGCTTTAAAAACCAAACTAAAAAGTAGAAATAATTTAATTCTATTAAAAAGCGTGGGGTGCTTTTTGAGGTATTTTTATAATCAATTCATATCAAGCACCCCACGCTTTTTAATAGAATTAAATTATTTTCTACTTTTTAGTTTTGCTAACTACAAAAGCGTGTTTTTTCAATTTTTTTTTAATTATTGAATTGTCATAGGTCCTCGATAAGTCTACCAAGTTTAAATGAAATCTGACCGTTTAAAGTGGGTCAAAATAGCGTCCAAAGGAGTCGGTTACATACAAACAAACAAACAAATATACAAGTGAAGCTAATATAAAGCGTGTAAAAACCGACTATCGACAACAAACGAAGACCGCGTTAGCAATAGGATTAAGTTATTTACACCATTACATTGTTTGTAGCGTAAGGCACTTAGATTGATAAGCCAGTGTTGTAATTTCCGAGCGCAAAAATATCCCATTAAAATTGACAACCCTAAGTGATCGATGTAACGCAAGCCATACATAAAATAAAGATACTGATTTTGCTTTTTTTTCCTGAAAAAAGGTCACACCTGAATATTATTTTCGTGTGAATTGAATCGTATGGCATGTCATTTGTCGAAGTGTAAAGGATTTTTGTGACATTGACTGAGCATTTTCATAGAAATATCCGAATTTTTGGTTTACATCAGCACTGTGGAGCAATATTTCAGTAAAACTATCATTTGTGTTTGAATGACGGGAGTAATAATGGATGATGAAGTGTTGTGGATGGGTTACATTAGTAAATAAATAAATATAAATACGACTTTTATTTTTTGTAATGGAAAAAATCAATAACATGATACGTAATATGAAAATATACTTTTCATATTACGTATCATGTTATTGATTTTTTATTGATACTGCTAACATCGGAAATAAGCTTTTTAAAGGTCCCAATTTAAACTTTATAGAAATTCCCAAGTCGCAAACTAAAAGATATTAAAAAAACAAAACACACACGTGTACTAAATGACGAAAAAAAAAGTATACAAAAACCAGTGCCAATTCTTTTCCCTTTTTCGCACCGGATAAGACACGACTGTCATATTTACGTTACGAAATGATACTACCCGACTTGTGTGACCCCTGAGATGACCGAGAATGTCCTCCCATTTTATACGAACATTCCAATTTCCTGCGTCAGTTTTTTTTTTATTTATCAACTTTATTGAATACATTTTTGTAGGCCGTTTATTGTGCCAGAGATATTATGTTGGAGTATGTTCCTGAAAGGGCCACTACGTGGAATTGAGTCAACTATTTCGTATTCTTTGATACTGTTTCTGAGGAAATTAAATAAAAAATAGATACGATAATATTTTTATCGATCACTGTGTTTACGTGAAGACTGAAAACACTATCGTTTTCACGTTTACCTATCACGATTTACACAATAAATTCTAAATTAGAAACTTAAATATTAGTTTAAGATCGGAACCTTTTAAGATTTTCACGGTGTGTTGAGGGGTTATTGCGTTGTAATCGGATTCTCGAGCTCATAACGACGGAACATCGCCAATCAGGATAAGTACCTACCAAGTACATTCTCAGTACGGCACTGAGAATATACTCATAGCTATTTAGACGAGTACCTATCTATAAAAGCGTGTAGATGTTGTGTCTAGACCGGGGCTCTAAAAAGAGATTTTTAGAAAAAATTGCGGTCATTTTGTAAATCTCCGACGTATGAGTGTCTATCGCTTTTGATTGATTGACACGCAGAGCGAAAAGGAGGTGAAGACTATTTAAAGCTTGTAGATTTTAGGCGTCATTTTGCTACGGCATGTTGCTGTATTTCTCGTGTCATTAGGGATTCAGTTGAACTTAATTAGAAATTAAGGCGTTTATTTGTAGCCTACAATTCCTTTTACTCTTTTTAGTCCATATTTGTTGGATGATCTAACGTAGTTCACGAATCGATTTCAGCGTACCAACTTGTTCTAAAACCATCAGATACTAGAAAGAAAAGAAAGAAAGAAAAATTGATTTATTAGTCACAGAAACACGTGCATACAAAAACATTACATAAAAAACAACACAGATGTATATACAGGCACATAGAACATATATAGTCGGCAGCTGCACGCCTTGACTATGAATACTTCCACTCAGCATGATGCTGTGCAATGCGATCCACAGCACAGCGCTGATTTTCAGTCGTCACCCGAAAACAAAGTACGAAAATCAAGCCAGGATTTTTACAACGTAGACAAAACAAGTACTGAACAAAGTAAAACAACTATAATAAACAGTGTTTATAATTTAATATTACCCTACAACCAATACTAGACCAATACTAGACTAGAACAGGGTGGCCTATTAAGAGCATTCATTCCACGCGGGCTGGCAACAACGCATTCATAGTAGTTTTTCGTGATCAGCCAAGCACTGAATCGTTGGTATTTATAATTATTTTTAACATTTACTTTTTAATAAAAAAATGTATCGTCCTAAGTAATGCAAATAGAAAATAATTGACGGTATGTCGATTTTTATAAGTAAATACCAAAATAACTGTTAAAAAAATAGCATAAAAACTTGAAAATACCAAAGATCTAGTGCATGGCTGAAAGAAATGTTTACTTTTGTTTGTAATTCATGAAATAATCGCGAAAAACTACTATAAATGCGTTGTTGCCAGACCGCGTGGAATGAATGCTCTTAACTGTATCACAAGTTTGAATAGAAATAGTACAATTGAATTTTTACAACAGAAAAGGACGATGGGCTCTAGCGTTCACAAAATTAAAACTTAGCCAACAGATTTGAGACGAATAACATTTACAAGGTCTTAGCTTACTGATTATTCTTTACTATTGCGACGATCGTCGAAATTATGGGGTTTTCACAGAAAATAAGAAAATGTAATGGTGAAATTGTAGTCCAAAATATGTTTGATTAATAAAAATAAGTGAAAATCGTAATCGTTTGGTACTTCACATCGTATTTTATTTTCAATTAAATCCCATATTCACGCTTGTATACCCCGTAAGTGTTGGTAGAGATTGTGCACCTTCAACCCACAGGTACATCGTTAGACAAATGAAACTGAAAGATGACTTTTTTCAGGGAACCCCATATATTTAAGAATTCAAACCAACGGTTTGTTAGTAGCCTGCCAGGGGTGCGGGTTGTTCGAAAGAGATACTGCGGCCCCTGGCACACAGGCAACTGAGGGAACACGGGTGAGTTTTAGTCAGTAAAAGCCTGACACGCCCTCCTCCTCCACCCAGAGCGGGAGAAGTTATTTGATGATTTCTCACCCAAAAAAAAACTGGTTAGTATGTAACCCGTAACGGACAATATGAGACAAAAATTCTGTTGGATCAAAAAACAAACGGGGACAGAGTCAAAATCAAAATCAAAATCAAAATATTTTATTTCACATAAACCTGCAAGGGCACTTATGAAACGTCAGAATCTAGGTGCACGTTTCCAATTTGTCGCTTCCTATGGAGAAGAGCCGACAAGAAACTCCACGGTTACTCTTTTAAAAATAATTGGGTTTTACAATGTTTTCAAATTACAGACATTCGGGTATGGGAGGACAGTGCAGGCCTGTCAATAAGTACCAGGTACTAAGACGAATGAAAAAAAGAATAGAAAATCGTCTATAAATCTAGTCTGTAAGGTCTACAACACAATATGTAAAAGAATCTACATTAGTAAGATCAACCTATTTAAACCAAGTGACATGATTTTCATGAGAATCATTAATAAATAGTTGTTACTAGAAGTGATGTATAATGTCAAAAAATGACGAGAATATGTCATAAAGTGTAAAAAATAAAAATAAGTCCTTCTCTCGCTATCTTTATAGCTCCATTTTTAAGCCTATCTCCACCATCTCTGCGCACAAGGTGGAATGTACCCGCCTGCTGGTAATAGCCCCGTAGATTACTTGTCGTACATTAGCTATGTTCACACGTGCATCGAGTCGAGTGCCTACCGCGGGAAATAGCTGAGACGCGATGAAATTGCTTAGAAAAACACGTTCGTAAAACCAATTTAACATCAATTGCTGCATTTGTATTTGTTCAAGAAATTTGCATGTATAGAAATAATGTAGTGTACGCAAAATATTAAATTAAGTCCTTTTATAATAGGGTGGAGAAAATTGCTGCAAATGACATTAAGAGTTTAGTTAATCACGTGCTGCGATTTGCAAGAGATTAAAATTAGATTATCGTTTGCACTAAAAGCTTGTGGGCTTATGCAAATTTTATTTGCTAACATAATAGTCAGTGCTTAGCGTTTGTTCAAGTCTGCTTGTTCAAGTTCTAGTGGTCTGGCTTATACATTCAGACCAATATCCAGTAGGTTCCGTTCAAGATATTAGTAGTTTCTCAGCAAAAAAGAGTTTTTGATTGCTAAGCTTCCTATTTTTATAAACCCAATGACTTTTCACTGTAGGTACATATTTAAAAAAACAATTTATGTACGTTTATTAATATAACAGTGGTTATGAAAGTGTAAATTTTATGATAATAACGAAAAATTAGAGGCCTATATAACTGCCAGTGTAGATATTTGTTACAAAAAATAGAATATACATTTTTAAGACCTAATAAAAAGGTGCCATTTATTAATGCACTAAAATTATGATAACATTTTGTTAAATTTTCGAATCTTGGATTGTGGTTTGTCAACAGTTGACAAACGACAATCCGAGGTACGAAAATTCGAAAACCGATAGGCAACAGTATCGGTTTTAGGGCTCCAGGCATGGAATTAGTATGTACTTTATTTTGCCCCAGGTTCTAACGTTACACGAACATATACGTTGCCTAGTAACACACGAGCTTATTGTCTTTTGAAATAGATTACAAGATACGTTATCAACACTTATGAAGGCATGTCACAACACACGACAGAAACTATCAATACTTGTTGTATACGTATTACTATGGCATGTTCACGTTCAGTTGTAGTACTATCTAATCTTTGTACTATAGTTTGGTGGTAGTTGTGTTCGTGCCTCGGATCGCGTAAAAGTTTTCCTAGGATGGAAGTTTTGGGAGATCAAAAGTTCTGAAGGATGAAAAGTACGTACAACTCGATGTCTTACTATTTTTTATTCGATATAGCTATCGTGGATACCAGTAGGAAGATTGGTGATATTCTTTTTCATTGTATTTAGTTCAAAAGAGTATATTAGCAATTCAGTACTCTTAAAAAATGTTTGTTGTTTTTCACTTCTTTTTTTATAGCGTTGATATTTACATTGTATATACAATTTAGAAAACATTTGTGTTGACCTATACTAAGAGTTTTCAACATCACTGGGCACTTACATGAAGCTTTATAATGTTATTGGATTTAGACAGACGACAAATATTGAACGCAATAACAAACAATAGAGGTTAACGTAGAAAATAAAAACATCAAAAAACTATACCATTCAAATAACAATTTTCTACGCAGCCTGAATAAAATAATTTTCTTTCTTGAAGGTGGCATACATGTTTATTGTCAACAGTTTTTATTTATACTTTCATTTATGACGTGAAAACGCTCATACATCTGGGAACTTAAACAATTTTATTGCCCGCTGCATGCTACGCAATTTATCACTACTTAATACCAGGTTGACACGCAGTTCAGCTTATTATACCAAGTTATAGACATTTGTTTGTTTATGTTTGTTTATGCCCCGGAGACGAGAAGTCGTTGGCACCGTCTATGATGTGATAGACTTCGATAGTTTTTTTTTAAATTAAACCCTTCTTAGAATTTGGAAAAAACGTTACCAGGGAAATTTGGTGTTAGTTGCTCAAAGAACTTTCTATTAGGATTTAATTAAACATATCGAAAAATCATATCTGTACCGTTAGTAGTGCTTAAAGATCTGATTCTAAAAGTATGAGCCGAAATAACAAGCGGCTAAAAACATATGAATTCTTAAACAGACGGTAACTCAAACAAATCATCCAAGCAAACAACAATAGCTAAAATAAAATTATTCCAAAAATAAACCATATTCCTAAATCTCGAGAGTCAATAGTCCTTAAACCCTTTTTATTTCTAGACCAATTTGATCGTCCTTCATTATGCTCTCGAAAAAAGGACTGAACATTTTAAACCCTTGATATAACATATTGACATGTGTAAACAAAGCCTTTTATTTAAGTTTTTTTTTGCTTACAATGACAGATAAGCCCGGGGGACGTCAGGTCACGGAAGGTCAGGTTTTAAAAGGTTTTTAGGTATAGCAGACAGGTGTGACTATGGCTTTTCAATTTATAATATATGGTTGCGTTGTATCTAGCTCACGCTCGTAATCTAGTCGCCAGAAACAGAATATCTATTCCTGTGTCTGAAGTGCCAGAAATCGGAAGTCAATCATTCATTCAAAAGACGCTCCTTTATTAATTCAGAACACATTAAAACTCCATTTTTTTTATTAAAATATAGAATCTTTTAAATATATAAAAAGTTGCAGCCCACTGATATTGGGAACAGGGTCTAAGCTACCGTCGGTCAGGCTCCAGAGAGAGGAACCTCCTAGCAATACGAGCCGAATCCAGATGTGCCGTAGTAATAAAAATAGATCGCAATATGTTGAATGAACTTGAAAAAATAAAAATAAACTATGTCAGTAAGCAGTCTAGTTCCCCTAGACAACAATTCATTCATTCCGTTTTCTCGAAACTTACATTTGTTGTGTTACCGCTTTTTGGCTTACAGGGATAGTACAATTCGTTTGTACAGGCTAATTATGGTGGTGTGACTACCAATCTTCAGGATCGTCTGTTAAACGAGTGTGCATAAAGTTTTCAAGTTTTCGGTTCTTGGATGCCTAACATGAATGAACTGAGCGTAGGCAATATGGCCCCAAATACCGCAAAAAATGTCCTTCTTCGTCATGGGTACTTTGGAACTTTGGAATGTGTCTAATTTTCTTTTGACAATTTGAAAGAAAGAATAAATTGCCTTAATAAATTTAATATAATGCGTTGAATTTGACAAAACCTCTGTCGTCATCAATTCGAAGTACCTCGTCACTCAAAGTCTCGAGCAGTTTTTATTTGCAACCTTCAAAGTAAAACTTTGTACCCTCAAATATTATGTTCATATTACTCATGTGCTTCTAAACTATAATTTATGAATAGAAAGAGAAAAGATTTGTTTTTGTTATTTTGTTTGTTACGCTTTCACACCAAAACGGGATCTGGATGAAATTCGGTACATGCGTAGACCATGACCTATATTAGGATTCAGCACACTTTTTATCCGGTGGCGACTTCGTTGCTAACGGCCACAACTTACGAGGTGTAGGTCGTGGGTCCGAACCGAAGCAGACAATTTACTTTGTGTAAATTATTTCATTACCACTGCTCTCAAAACGGTGAAGGAGAACATCGTGAGAAAAATGTCTTAGAACCAAAAAAGAAGAAGAAGATATATGACATCCGCCAAATCGAATTGGGCCCGTGTGGTGGTTTATAGCCCACTACCTCTCACAGAGGAGGCCTGTGTGGGTGCTGTGAGTATATTATAGGCTGTAATTAGATCATGTCAAAGAAGTATGTAGAGAAGTTTATTAAATGTTAAAAGAATTAAAAAAATACCCCATAGCATTTTTTTTTTTTGGGTGGGAAATCATCAAATAACTTCTCCCGCTCTGGGCGGAGCGGGAGGGCGTGTCAGACTTTTACTGACTAAAACCCACCCGTGTTTCCTCAGTTGCCTGTGTGCCAGGGGCCGCGGTATCTCTTTCGAACAACCCGCACCCCTGGCAAACCCCATAGCATTATAAGAAACAAGACAAAGGTTACCGATGCTCTGTGCCACTGTAAAAAACGAAAGTGGCGCTGGGCTGGTCACGTAGCTAGGTTCAAAGATAATCGATGCACTTTTAGACTAACATCTTGGAACGGGCCACCGGGCGCTAGGAAAAGAGGTCGACCAACTGCCCGGTGGACAGACGACATAGTACAAGTGGCTGGCGAATAGTGGATGAACACAGCAAATGACAGGGAGGAATGGAAAACTCTGGAGGCCTTCACCTTCAATTAAAGGAGGGGTTCTTACTTGCGCAGAAAGTTTAAAATAAGTTTAAAATAAATTTAACATCATAGAATTTAAGAAAATGTAGTCTATTTAGAAAATAAGTTTCATAGTTATTTATTTTAGTTTTTTATAATTTTTTTAGTAAGAAATAAAAGGCTTTTATTTTTATTTTATTTATTTTTATGCTATACTTTACCACCATACTGCGATCGCCAACCCGCCTGCCAAGCGTAGCGATTATGGCAAATCCTTCCCCTTTGGTGGAGGCTTATGCCCAGCAGTGGACGTCTTTCGACTGATATGATGATGCTATACTTTTTATCTCAATATTTCCACGAGATCGAGACTCATGCGGGTAAAACAAATGGGTGTAGCTAGAACCTAATTTACCTAAGTACCTATTTGCTCAATCCATCACCATCTAACATGCACCAAAGCGTTTGCCGAACAGTATCTGTGTGCACTTTGCTTATAAATCCTCAACACTTCCTACATACGTCACAACTATACCAAGGCACGTATACAAAAACGCTACATACATCACAATACACAAACATAACACGTATGTAGATACATACATGTTGAACTCACGACACTCCGCACATGCTCGTTCTCATGACCTATCTTCGGGAGAACCACTTTATTTTTTTTTAAGTGAATGTATTAGAAACATCAAATGAGTACTTTTGGAAGTAGCAATGGAATTAATAAATTGTTTCGTTTTTTTGCATTCCTGCTTAGACTGATATTTGTATGGTATTTTCTTTTAAAGGAGTAAATGTAACACATAACATAACATAATTTATTTTATTTATTTATTTATTTATCAAGGTACACCAACAGCTTCTTCTATATATTATATGTATTGCGGTAATAGCTTTGGACTTACACAGTTGCCATAATTGGTTATCCAGCAATTTTATGAGTAAGTGATAACATGCAATATTAATAAGACGAAGACTCAGGAATAAAAATAAAAACGGCCAACTGCTTCTTGAACTTAAGATAAATAACAAAAAGGAAAATAAAATTACAAGACTTTTACAATACTTATTTCAACTTGCCCACTTACTTAAGACTAAAAAATAAATAATATAAATTAAAATAAAATTAAAATGAGATCATAATGTAAAGTTTCCAAAATATAATCCATCAGTTCCATCACATTTTTCCATGCATGCTGACGCACACGCTTCACATTACCAATTTACCTCCCTGACGGGTAAGGTACATCTGAATGAATCATGCCTAAATTGCTCGAATGGTTGGAGAGATGTATTCTTTTGCCCTTTTGTTTAAGTCCCATGTAATAGGAGCGAACCTATTGCCATCAACTGGATACAAATCCAAACTCTGGGGTGCTACTAAGGAATTCCAGATGGAAAATTTCAATAAGACTTTAGTCTTTCCAGAATAGGTAACTCTTGCAACCACAAAACCAACAAAGCGGATTAACGAGGTAAGTACATCTTAATAAACAGTACCCTCCGCAGTCGGATAAAAAAATGTTAATTCTCGCCTTGTATGTATCACCGTAAACTTGTAAATATCGTTAGATTATAATCTATCTCACGAGATTGGGAACTGTCGAAAGATTGTGAACCGTAACATACTGCTTACAATTTAACGCATTATTTTTCGGTAGATTATAATCTATTGAAGTGAAACCGTCAAATTTTGAACTGGTATCAAGATGGATAGTACTTTGTGCTATCACTAAATATTCAAGTAACTGCCACTAACTTGGAAGTAGCGCTCGCTCTGCTCGCGCGCAGTTGGTCGCGGTTTATAACTTGACCTAACCTATTCGGTCGGTAAGCAGTATGGTACAGTTCACAATTTATCGACAGTTTATAATCTTGCGAGATAGATTATAAATTTACGGTGCTCACAATCATACGATGACATATGCATTGATTATGTTATTACTTAAACAATTTTCCAGCAACTTTATTGTTAGGCAGATATATACGAGTACTGCCTATCAATAAGTTTCTACGTTATCTGCATATTATTTCTTTGTATATACTCGGAAACAATAGACCAAAAAAAGTTGCACCTTTTAAAAACCAATTTTCTACTTATTACTTCAGTTTTAACTATTGCCATAATTTGGTAGCAAAACAATTATTTTGTTAGCACTTAGGGTAGTGATGTAATTACTTAACTTTGCCGTCTAACCGGGCATCGATGGAGCTAATTGTGCACACAATACACAAGGGAATAGCAAACAGGCTACATTAAATGCTGTTTTTTTTTGTTGGAGACTTGACTTCGTACCGTTTTTTTTAATAAAATCATGCATCAGTAAAGGCCATGCTTAGTTACACTTGTTCAGAAAATGGCGGAATTTGATTTGATTAATAACAATAATAAGGCACGAATTGATTAAAAACCAGTGTCGAAAAAAATGGTGGAAAACCAGAATGATTTTAAATAAAATAATAAATTTAAATAAATAAAGAATAATTACATTAAATATAATATTTGCAGCCCGTGGTAGCGTTGAAGCGAGTCATATGGTGTACATAGTAGATAATTCGATACGTATGAAGACTATTAAATTTAGCTATGGTTTTCTATTTTGTCTTCAAAATGTAATCTTAATTCATGCTAAGATTGCCGGGAGTTTCACAATAGCACTGCTGTTATGGACTCAATTAGTTCAAACATTTTATAACTCTCACTATGTAGTTCAAACAAAATAAAACCTTAAACAACTCTTCCAGACCAAACATAACTACAATCCCAACTCCATAGCATATGATCTGAATTATCAGAAGCTCCACAAAGGCTGTGAACAAAGGCAGACAACCATTGTCGCAGACCGATGGAACATTTTAATGATGCAACTACGCCCGGGTGAATTGTGCACTGATAATGTGCGGGGCACATCTGAAATGCATGGTTATATTTTGAGAATGTGATTTATACGTTAATAATTATAATTGTGATTCATGGCTATGTGGTTCAAAGTTAAGCTTGGCTAGCCAAAGTCGGTCCGTCCGACAGTTCAATACAATACCGGGACCCCTCCATACCTTGACAAGGAAATTTATTGATCCCGGTTGCCATTCGTCTTCGACTGTCGTTAGATGAAGAAACAGATGAAGTCTGCTTCATCTGTTTCAGCAGTAGTGGCTCAGTTGTAAGCCGCGACTTACAAAGTGGTTGTTTGCGGTCGGTTTGCGGTCGGTTGCGAGCGGTTGTGGTCGTTTTGCGGTCGGTTTGCGGTCGTAAGTTCGAATCCAAACGGGCGCTTTTATCATCATCATACACAACCCGATTTCCCCCACTAGCATTGGCCAGTGTTAAGTGGTGGTATACTCAGTGAGTACAGGCTTCTCTTTTCTTTTGCTATTCTCCACGCCTCATCCAGGCTTTGCCCGCGATGGCAACAATATCGTCCACCCATCTCGCCGCCAGACGACCGACATCTCAACAGGCGGTTTACTTCGTGTAAATTATTTTATCACCACTGCCCTCGAAACGGTGAAGGAAAACATCGTGAGGAAACCGGCATGTACTAGACCGAAAAATTTGAAGACATGTGGACATCTACCAACCCGCACTAGACCTTTGGCCCAGCAGTGGGAACAGTATAGGCTAAGTATGATGAGGGGCATAATCCTGAAAGTATGACAAAGTCTTACAAACCCAGTTGAGTCAAACTGGGTTGAAGAAGTCAGATCATCAATCTAAAAGCTGATCCAAACAAAGTTAGGTAGATGGTTTTAGCGATAATAATGAAGAAAGTAAAAGGGTTAAATGTTATTATTTTGTGGAATACTTGCAGGCTACTTCGGGCGTCTTTGATCTGTGTACCTTATAAGGATAACCGGTTGGGTTGTTAAAGGTAAAGTAAGCAATTAATCATCTGCTTGGACTATTTATACGTTATATGTTCCTTAATTTTCTGAGGAGATAAAGTTTATTTACCTATCACTTTATTGTACACCACATAATACAAAAAGAACACACATATTAGATGTATAAACATATTTAACTAGTGTACAGTGGACGGTCGTATTGCACAAGGTGATCTCTTCCGATACCGCCATCGTCATTTCTATTCTATTCTATTTTTAAATATGGCAAGCAAAGCCGATGTCGACTATTCTGCCAATGCCGAAAGTGAATTGGAAAAGCTTGTGTGCATTATAAAAAAAAAACGATATTAATCTTCGATTATACAGTTGGGCTAAGCCATCGTCATTTATACAAGTTTTTTTTTTGGGATCTACCTTCTAAGAATACGTCTTCCATTTTCGTCTGACTTGCGAGGCGACTTCACCAAGGCGAAGTGAGACGTGCGTGAAAAAGTCTACGTTTCTTCTTCAAAAAATCTCATTCTAATAATAATTCTAAAACTCAAATATTCTTATAATACTATTATCATGCCAAAGAATCAGTGTTGCCACGTTGTGTGGTAATGCTGATTCTTTGATCTTAAAGTGCCCAAAAGGCTGGCAGCATTGTCACGTTGTGTGGCAATGCTGCCAGCCTTTTGGGCACTTTTCCGTTGACAACGATGTGGATGAACTTTTTGATGCCTCATGATTATTTTCTTTTTTCTATATTTGTACATATTATTTTTTTTTAAGACCAGTCGTTTTTAAATTACGTAAATATCGATAAAAATAAATAAATTAGTAACTATTATCACTATAATAACTACTGGTTGCGCAGTGGTCGAAACTCGATCATGTTTTTAAAATGAATTTAATATATTTCTAATGCATTATTATTTAATAGCTTTCTGCACCCCTTCTTATATTATACATTTTAAGTGTGCCATTCATACTCCGCCGTCCGCATAGATTTCGTAAAAGGGGTACAACGTTTTTCACGTAATATATACATGCTTTTCGCTAGATTGGCTTAGTAAATCCTTATTTCAAATAAGCTTTGTTTGCATATTACTTGTTTCATCTCCAACCTCCATTTATCACCTCCTCATCAATTCTGTTATCCCGTCTGAAATATTTTGGAATATTCTAGGCGGTGCATCTATTAATTTAGGCAAAAATCAGCCCAAGTTATATGAGGCAAAGCTTGGATGGATAGTATCAGGCTCTGTAGCTCTTCCAAAACACCCATCCAAAAATATATATTCACATTTTTGCAATACCGTCCAATAAGCTTAATAATGCTTGTTAGTTGAACGGTCCCCGGGTTTTGAATGATCTCTTGAACACCAGTGGACGAGCTCGTTATTATGAGGATGTATCGATGCTGGGACCTTCTGTAATTTTGTTATGTCTATTAAAGTGTACGAAGAATCATTCGATGTATTTTGATGGTAGATTAATTATTTGATGGACTCCGTTAGAGACAGTACGATTATCTAGGTACATCCATCTGCATGTGTAGGTGTTTTTCTTCTTCTAAGTGTATTAAGATGATTTCAGACCAATAACACCATGTTAAATTAACTCTTATTTTATATTTCGTGATTAAAAAAATTGTTATTGAAAAAGGCAGAATACATTCGGGTTCATTTTGTTGTTAAGAAAACGGCTATTTTATACGATATAACAATAGTTTCACTGCTACTCCAGAATTCAATATGAAGACTAAATCCAAAACCATATCAACCACATTCCAGAATCCACTAATACTATTTACTGGACCAAATCTACATCCTGCATTGTGCAAGGTAATGAAACGTTTTCCACCGTCCGACTTCAACTGCACAGTTCCTATGAGCCGAAGTCCAAGAGTATTACTGAATACTTGTCCAATACCTTTTGTGTGCGACTGTGTAGAATGTTGAATGTCATCCCCTCCCAAGAGTATAGTTGGCAAAAAAAGTTAGCATAACGCTTTGGGCAGGTACTGGTACTGGTATCCGGCTCGAAGGACCAAAAATATGTGCGATTTTCATTGTATCATATACTACCTGTTTCACTGAATGATAATCGAAATTAAGGTGTTACTAGGAATATGATGTGTGTAGTGCATTGCCGATTACAAGTATCTTTTGCTGTTAACCCCTGGAACATGCCAACATACCCCCAGCTAAACATGTTTGCGTTACATATGAGCTCACCATAACTGGGCAACGCCACTTTTGCCACCAAATAACTTTTAACGCTCTAACTAAATAATGTCAAACAATGTCGGTGTCAGTGTCAGGCAAGCGATGTCAAAGTCTTTACTACTATACGAGAACAACATAGTTGCTTGGTTAAAACTAATTAAAGCTAGTCTGCACATTCAAACTTTTCTATTTTGCTGTCAGTACTTTGAAAGTTAGTTCTTAGTGACGTTTGTAACGACCGACGTCGACGTAAGTGTCGGTCGTCATGAAGTAAGATTAATTGTCCGGTTGTCGGCACTAGTGCGCGCTTAGTGTTGACTGAGTTCGAAACTTGTACTTCTTTTGTATGGCGTTGTCAGTAAAGTTCGTATAGTGAATGATACTGAAGGGGTAGTGCTGTTATATATAGGAATTGATATTTATATGTCAGTGACTTCTGTAAAATACATCATATGTAATAATAATATGTACGTAGGACGGGAGATCAAAGAAACGATGGATGGACTGTGTGAATGATGATAAATTAGAAGCGGGGTGACTATCGAGATGACGGATAATAGAGAAAATATGGAAAAAAAAGACATGTTGCCCCGACCCCGGCCCCAAATAAATTGGGATAAAAGGAGGAAAATAATGATGCTATACCAAACATCAGTATTCGTTTTTGAACATATTTTAATTCATGGTTAAACGGATCCTGTTTGGTCTGACCACATTTTTGCAAAGGATTTAGGTGAACTCTCTTCTCTTTATTTGGTCGTAAAACGAATAAGAAAGCGATCGAAAAAAAACATACTAAAATATCATGATTAAATCGCCACCTAATTTTTAAAAGGACAAAACATCATTAACTAATTAAAATTGTTAATAAAGAATCCCAAAACTTTCGAAAAATAATTTTCATATCGCAAAAAGTATCTCGAACCTTGGGTACCGTTCCCAGGCAGCTTTAATATGCTTAGGAAACTTGAAAAGAAATTACTTACCTTTAGTTACCGAACAAATATTTATTTTACGAAACTTTTATGAAGTTTGGAGTCAAGGTTTCGTATGAATATGATTAATCAGTCTTGGCTAAACACAGTACCTGCGATTTTATATTGCGAAGTTTAGGTAGCTAAATCGGCCGATTCGAATTGTCGTATATATCGTTGTACGGATATATACGACCATTCGAATCGGCCGGTTTCTGATAAGAAAATTGGCAGTTGCTCTGTCTTATTATAACGCTAAATACAAGTCATAGTTTGGTTTATCCAAATAATACTAACCTATATACCTACAGACCGATTTTCGGCCATGGCAGCCAATCTAAGCGGAGACTGGCCATTTACGCGGGAGATTATAATAAGACAAAAGGGGATGCGCAGACACAGTGCACTCATTCTTGTAGTCCGATGGGACGGCAATCGACCGGAGAGAGATCACGCGTAAGAGCAATGGCAACAACCACCAATGTAAAGGTGAAAAGGACATACGTTTAAAGTATATATTTTGGAAAATTATTTGATGTCGGTAGAGCTAGTAAGGTGTTACTTCTGATAATGGCCTGATAAATCTAAATTGGGTAATTAATACCATCCTGTGTTTCTATAAGCTTCTAACGTTTAAATAAAAAAAAATACTAAACTAGACCACTTGTGAATCTGAGCAAACTCGACCCGACACGTAGTCCCCGTAAAAACAGTTTATGCATTTCATTCGATCCGAACTCGATTTGTTACCGAGCTTTCTCGGACCGTCCGTTCTCGAAACATTCTTCACGGATTCACATTCAGAGTAGTCTGCCAGCGTTTCATACGAAGCTGTAAATTGACATGATCTAGTATTGCAAATAAACTTGGTAGGTGGTTTTGACAACTATATGAGTTACATGATACGTTCCCTACAGTCAAACTGGTATATAAAGCCAGGGTTATTAATTGTTTAGCAAATGTCATTCCTAGATTACTAGTGCTTTGACAATATTACACCCATTTTTGAAAAGTGTCGTTTTGAAAAAAAAAACAACATTTATATTCAATCGATTATTGCC
The DNA here is from genome assembly GCA_949091785.1 of Polymixis lichenea. Lineage (NCBI taxonomy): Eukaryota > Metazoa > Arthropoda > Insecta > Lepidoptera > Noctuidae > Polymixis > Polymixis lichenea. Next base: position 5,076,395 of record OX420937.1, read on the forward strand.
ATAAAAATGCATATAAATTTAACATTTTCAAATTTTGCGCGTAATTTTACGAAAATGCTGGACGCAGTGGACGCCATATTGCTCTGTGGGTATGACGTCAGGTTGCTGTATAAACAAATGCGCTGATATATAGTACCTAAGACAATTGTTTATAATTTAAAAAATGAGTTATTTTTCTACGTTATCGTTGGTTTGCTGTTCCTGACTGCAAAATATTATATAATTAAAAATTATTTTGGTTACTAAAATAATAAAAGTACAAAGTTGCTCGGTTGACATGCCGTATGACGTAATAACATGGCGGCTAATACTTCATAGTGTTCAAAAACAGATTAAACATTTATTTTGTTTTTTCGTGAACTAACTAACATTTTCCGACTGCATTTTCCCTAAGCTATCTCAGTAATATATTTTTAGATTTTTTCTCATATAAACTAAAATAGCCAATGTGTGACCTAGCTATAATACTTCAAATTGACGTAGTGTGACTGCCTCGTCAGTCTTGCGGTCGCAAGCGCTAATCTTGAGTATGCGGACCTGGGTTCGATTGTGGGAATCGTTGTGTTTATCCATCTGAATTTTCTCAGTAGCTGCCCTCAGGCTGGGTTTCTGCCTGAATGATTACAATAAGCTCGCCCCCTATTACATGGGACTTATATATAGCAAGCCAAATGTGGGTGTACGATTGGTACACCTCTGCCGGCGTGAAGGCGTGCTGGTATGTGTTGACATAGTGCGTCATTTTGCAATTCATATCCTTGACTTTAATCTACCATTTCCATGTATCTTACCATCTAACATTTGCTTGCTGCACTTACAGTACCTAAACACCAAAGCGCGCAGCAAACCAACAACATCACAATTAACTAAAAAACTTTTTTTTTTTTTTAGTTCTGCCAAAAAAAACTTCTGCCAGGGGTGCGGGTTGTTCGAAAGAGATACCGTGGCCCTTGGCATACAGGCAACTGAGGGAACACGGGTGGGTTTTAGTCAGTAAAAGTCTGACACGCCCTCCCGCTCCGCCCAGAGCGGGAGAAGTTATTTGATGATTTCCCAGCCAACAAAAAAAAAACTAAAAAACTTCACACAAACATTCAACATAGATTTACTGCTATACACAAATATGTCAACATCTGGCGTCTGAGCAATCAGGGCGTTCAGCAGATTGATCGCCTGGGTTGTAGGAGCATATCGAGCAGTATGAGTACGCACTGGCGGAGCCGCGAACAGGCACCACGAGATACGACTCGATACGAGATACGACTCTTCGATAATGAATAGATGTATCTCTCAGAATCATTTTGTGGCAAAGATTACTAGCAGAATATTAAGATTTACTAACATAGTCATAAGATTTCTGTTTACTAACCCACTATGGATGTTACTTGTCCGAAATAAATGTTATTTAAAAAAAAAAAAACGATTTTCTTGCTAACACTTTTGCTTGCCAGAACGAATATTTTATTCAAATCGATTACTGCCAAACCCAGTTGTAGGAACTGTTAACAATTGTACAAGTTTCAGTATTGAATTCTGAGTAATTTCAGTTCTAGTTTTCAGAAGTTGTTACAGCTGAACTAATAGGAGTTCAGTAGAAGTCGGTGGTTTTGTGTTGATGACAGAAACAATTTCTAGACATTAATACTTCATTAATTAACCTTTGCCTTTTAGTGAGATATTTCGCTAATATTTAACCACTGCTTTTGTTTTTTGAATGCAATTATAATGTAATAGTGCAAGTGCAATTATAATATAGCCAACACGAATCATCATCTGCCTAGCCATTTCCCAACTATGTTGGGGTCGGCTTCCGGTCTAACCGGATGCAGCTGATCTCCATAACCCAGTTACTGGGTAACACGATAGATAACCCTTGGACTGGTTGTCAGACTTTCGAACTTCTGATGTCGTTACGGGTGTAACGACTGTCAAAGTTCCACGAATGACGTCCGGGACCAACGGTTTAGCGTGCTTTCCGAGGCACGAAGACCCCTCGTCTTCGTATGTAAAAATGGTCACCCATCTACGGACCAACCACGGCAAGCGTAGCTTAACCTGATTGATCGATCCGTGCAGCTGTTATAATGTAGACACAAGCCCCTCAAATCATAATCATCATCATAATATCAGCCGAAAGACGTCCACTGCTGGACTTAAGCCTCCCCCAAAAGGGGGGATTCGCCATAATCGCCACGCTTGGCAGGCGGGTTGGCGATCGCAGTATGGTGGTCAAATACATAGAGAACGCTGCTGCCCATTCTCTAGTAAGCCCCTTAGTTGCCTTCTACGACACCCACGGGAAGTGATGGGATGGTGCTATTCTTTTACGTCCGGCACCACACGGAACCCCGCGAATAGCGATACATAAAAGCACGCCCAGCGCATCTTGGGCTGTCAGACCACCTTCAAAAATCAAACAAAAGCCTATCGCAATCCACTGCTGAACAAAGGCTTCTGCAAGGCTGCGCCTCCGGCTTCATTATCCAGTTTGCCTCAGGTGACTTTTTGAGGTTTTTGGTCTGTCCAGCTGGGGGGGGGCGGCCTACGATGTACTTGCTGATACACGGTCTCAACTCCAGAACTCATTTACTCCACCAGCCATTGGTCCCATGACAGACATGGCAAGCCAATTGCCACTTCAGCTTGTTTACTCTGAAAGCTTTATCGGTAACACCTTACACCGCATTTATACCACAGTAATGAGTGATTTCTTCTGTATTTCATGCTAAAGGATTCGTTCTTTCAATTTGAAATTTTGTAAAGGTTAAAGCAAAAATAACTTTACATGATTACAGCATGGAATATCTCCTTTACAGGTCTTTTGGCAACCTTATTGAAAGTTTTTACATTTGACATAACAATTTTGAAGGATATTGCGTAACCATTGCTTCATATGTTTGAAAAAATCTGTCTGCTCAGCAACAGAAATAATGCAATGAATGTTGTTGACCTGTCAAAATGAAAGCCATTCCTACTGGTATTCCTACCCAGTTATTCCTCTGCAGCATTTTATTAAAAAGTTTAATAAACCAAAAGGTGAAGTTATAGACAGTAGCAAATGTTATTAACAATCTTGTTAGAGACCTGTTTGAGAAGAACCGTATAGACGGATTTAATGTTCTGTAAAGCACCTTGCAGTCTTAATCATCGGATCAGTCTGCCTTGGCTTGGTCTGCACATATAGATAGTTAGCCACAGGTGTAGCGATCAACTCATTTAAAACTGAACACCCCTCCACAAAAATGTATGTACAAGCATTTGAAATGTGTATCCAACAAGCAGTGAAGGGGCGTGCAGTTTGAAATTATTTGATTTAAGGCTTCTTCAAACAGGCGCGACGCGACAGCGCGACGCGACTCTTGTAGAACAATTTCCATGAAGTTTTCATAGAAATTGCTCTACGAGTGTCGCGACGCGACCGTCGCGTCGCGCTAATCTGCACGAGCCTTTATACCTCTTAGCGCATCCACATTTCGTCAGTGATAAGTCCCATGTAAATGGGGGCGAGCTTATTGCCATCAAACGGGCACACATTCAGATCCCGGGCTACCGAGAAACTCCAGATGGAAAATCTCGATAATACTTTGCCTGACCCGGGAATCAAACCATCGACCTCATACTCAGTGGTAGCGATTGTGAACACTGGCTTGGCTGAGGTCTGGTTCTTGTACTTTAGCTGGGAAGAAGAAGTGGCGCAACAAACTCCCCAGCAGCACAGCTATCTGTTTAGTTAGATAGACTTGATTCTATAGATCGTTAGGCAAAGTAATCAACATTACGAGACACGGAAATTAGATAGTAACTTGACTCAAGCACAAAAAATTAAAAAGTAAACAAAGCATACTACCAAAATAAAAGCCTCCTGGTATAAATGGCGTGGTAAATTCATATTAGTATATAGGGTGTAAGGGGACCGCTTCCGATGCCAGAACGTAATCTACGTTCTGGCATCGGAAGCGTTCCCCTTAGACAACCTAAATGCAAACGGATAACAATAGCCTTTCGCCTTAATTTGCATCAAATTAAAAAGTTTGATGCTTCTGTAATGTTTCTACTTATTTCATTTTGGCGGCGCTTTACAAAGGATGCCTAAACCTAAAGTCGCCTGGACTTGGGGTCGTTGGCCGTGCGGCTCTCGGCGAGCGCGGTTATGCGTGAGCCTATAAGCGGATTTTTATTCTTGAATACATTGCTTGCTGAAGTTGTACAAAAAAATGTTTTGAAATGTGTTTCATCTCAAATAATGATTTATTTAACTGTTCTCACAGCATAGTTTACAAAAAATGCTAATAAATATTGGTAAATATTGCAAAAAAGAAATCTGGAGATTTTTATAGTACTGTATTGAGAATCACTAGCCCTATCACCTGTCTTCGTGTTCGGAAGCGTTTTCCTTACACCTTGTATACTAATATGAACTTACCACGTACTGCGTTCTCGTAAAGAAGAAGGCACATCACTAAAACAACAAGCCAATTTTAGTGCAATACTTTCAAAGTCAAATCAGAGTAATGTGCCAATTTCCATGTAACCATCTTCGCACTCATTAGCAAAATGATTTTAACTTGCAAGAATATCAAACCAACTTCTCCCTAATGATACGGATCTTCGCATCCAATTTATAACCAAATTCAACCTTTAAGTACCGCAGAAGTTAACGAAAATTGTGTGAAAATTAAAGGAAACACAAAGATGTGTGGGTGTCTTCCTATTAACGCTATAAGAGCTATTGTTGGCTGAAATTCTGATAGAAGTTACACATAATAGAAAAGTTTAACATTAACGTTCTTTGTGTGTTAGTTTCGGAAGTTTAGTGTAATTGGTAAAAATAGGATTCTTTGCTTTGAGATGTTCAAAATTCGGTAGGTATGGAATTGGATTTTACGTGTAAAATACGTATGCGTAGGTGAGCATCTAATCTTACCTATAGAATACCTCTCATCCTCTCACACGTCGTATGTATATTTAGTCACTGTTTTTGAAAATTGTAATTAAGATTAGTTTGGTTATCCTTAAAATTTTAAAAATTGTATACCATAGCTATCGAGACCCCTCCGTGCCTCGGAAAGCAAGATAAGACGTTGGTCCCGGCTGTCATTCGTGGATCTTTGGCAGCCGTTACGGATCGTTCGTCAGAAGCCCGAAAGTTTGACAACTAGTCTTACCAAGTGGTATCAATTATACCAAGTAACTGGTGGAGGGCGCTCCATGTAAAATGTGGTATTCAACAGCATCTGTTTAGACTGGGGGTCGACCCCCACATAGTTGTTATTTTAACCTTTTAGCAGAATAGTTACGTTTTCGACCATTTCTGTGTTTAGTTATTCCAATAACCGCGCCTTCCTAATTTGTATAGGATGACGTCACCACACACAATGCATCGTCCCGCATAGAAATTCTATTGGAAAGCCTACAATAGGCATATCTAGATATGTCTCTAGATTTGTTCGTTATATTGACTTGCTTTGAATACTGAACTATAGGGCAACAATACTTTGACACAATCGTTATCAATTTTCAGCCCTACTGTTTGGAGTTAGGGTTTTATAATCGAAGGGGAATGTCAAGTTTTGAGTGTGTATTGATATTTATCGTGAAGAGCACGGACGACGTAGGTCTCGTTATTGGTAAAATAAATTGATGCGTTTAGGTTTTTTTGCTGTGATGTCATTGACATTGAAAGCCTTTTTTTACTCTGGCCATGTTAATAGTTAACTTGTGCAAAATTAAGTGTATTGTTTTGAAGGAGCTATTGTAAATATATATATTGTACATTTAACTTTTAGGCTCTAATATAAACAAAATATAAAACAAAATTTCCACCAATCATGTTACGTATTCCTTACATTGCTAGCATACAAAATATGTTTAATATACTGTATTTTGTTTAGCTTTAGGAAAAGCATGTCTAACTTCTATTCTTTTGAACTCATTGTCTAATTTTTTTGAGAAAATAGATGGGATGAAAAATACTTACAGACCCAACTATAATTTATATTTTGTTTAGATCTTTGGGAACGATAATCATCATCATCTTTCTGTCTTGTCCCATGCTTCTTTTTTTTTTGAGGTTCGTAAATCATCAAATAACTTCTCCCGCTCTGAGTGGAGCAGGAGGGCGTGTCAGAGTTTTACTGACTAAAATCCCCCGTGTTCCTTCAGTTGTCTGTGTGCCAAGGGCGACGGTATCTCTTTCGACCAACCTGCATCCCTGGCTAGGTATCGGCCCTTGCGGACCCCACCGGTTGGTGCTGACATCTATTTTAAGCGCGCGTGGAACACAATGCGCCGTCAACCCGGGCTTGGTCCTTACCGTACAGCGAGCCAATGTTTCTTGGGGTCGGAGCAAAACGTTTTCTTTTCCATTGTCCCCTGTGAACAGTCACGTTATCATTCACTCTCTTCTCTTATGAGTAATTTAATACATTGTCTTTTAAATTATGTAGCTTAATAATCATTTGTACAAGTATATAAATAGAAAAGAATCATAGACTATCAAAATATTCGTCCACATCGTTGTCAACAGGATAAGTGCCCAACAGGCTGGCAGCATTGCCACTTTATACAGCTCTCTTCTCTGTATGCAAAATAATTAAAAGTAAACATTTTACAATAGTAACCTAATTAGTAATTTAAAAGTTTTCATACTTACGTAGGAATATTTCAAACGAATATTACCTACGCTATATAAGTATACTAGCTATTGCCAGCGGCTTCGCCCGCTTGGAGGTCGGTGTGTTATACATGTTAACCTTCCTCTTGAATCATTCTGTCTACTGATGAAAATTACATTAAAACCCGTTGCGTAGTTTAAAAGTTCTAAGCATACAAACACGAAAAGCAACTTTGTTTATACTATATAAAGATAACTAGTTACTGTAAGAAACTGCAATATGTTGCACACTCAAAACTTTAACTTAGGAGACAACGCGGGAACAGCTTGATTTTATGTGCAAAAGAAAATTCATGACCTAAAAACTTAGGACGTTAGCAGAATTTAAAGCAGACCTAATTTCAGAATCACAATTTTTTTTTAAATTAGCAATTTAAGAGCATGACAAGATGTAATTTACAGATTTTCAGAACAATTTTCGAAAATAAAAAGTAAAACAAGTGTTTTAGAGGCACAAAGTGATCATTATAGTAACAAGATTTTGATCCTTTTGATAGAAGAGAATTTAAAATATAAATTGGGTAAATTTGGCCTAATATGATTTGGGTAAGAACAAAAAGTTAAGTAGAACTTTTTGTACCTAACTAAAGACGCGTCACATTTATTAATAAGAACGAGTCGAACTTTTTAGAAACTTCAATATGTATTAGTTTATAGATTTTGGACTGAGAGCTAAAAAGTATTGCATAATTTCATGATTTAACGATCCAAGCACAAATCTGTTGGTATCGATTGACCAGAAAATACCTTATAATGTATTTTTTCCTTGTAAGGCTGTTTTTAAATTCATAATGCTTCATTGACCATTACAAAGCCATCAAAAACAGATCAATTTGCCCCGAAACCCTCCATCGCGTAAATGGTTTCAGGGATTTAATTTTTCTTAACCTCCGAAGTGTTTGTAAACATCTTGGCACACAGATACGTACCTACATCGCTGTTCATTGGGTATCCTCGTTTCCTATTACGTCGGCACGGCTTCATTGAGTTCCGAATATTTTATAACCCAGCTCCAATCCTCCATAGCCATCAGCGCAAACCTTTCATAATTGAATTTCAGGTGTTTGGTTGCAAAAAATTTCGTTGGCAATTTTTGAAGAAACAGTTTTCGTGTTGCGTAATTTTAGATCTAGACAGGTCTGTGTACGTTCAAGTAAACAAGCTAACTTAATATCTGACTAGACTGTAGGTACATTGGTAGGTACTAAAACAGGGCTTCATGTAAATCATTGTCATCGTCAACTTTTTAGCCGTTCTCCAACTATATTAGAGTCGGCATATAAATTTTAATATTCTTAGGAAATGAGGGAGCACCACACAGTCTTAAATAGTATCATACCTGGAGCATCACACAAAAACTCGAATACTAGACTCAGCAAAAAAGAAATGCCGAGTAACAAGAATCCGCGACACAGCGTCTTAAGGGGAATCTAGTCGCGGGCTTGAACTCGCTGGTGGGCCTGGCTAAAAAGCGCGCTGTCTCACCAGGCATCGTGTCCGACAGAGGTAGTATCAGTGATGAGCTATTAGACGCTAGTTTACACGCACAACATATTGAGTGAGATGCAGGATCATTTATAGTAACACAGGCGGGTAAAAGATTAAGAAAAGTCCTTCGGAAGATCGGGTTTTATGAATAAACCACTGCATAAAACAATGACCAATAAAGATAATTGAACTTTTCGATAATTGAGCTTTGTCAGTACCGACTTGGTTTTTCAGATTTTATACGTCTTTTATTACTTAAAAACGCCCAAAGTTAGGTTAAATTAGCAAGAAAAACGAATCTTTGTTGGCTCCTAACTTTTTAATAACCTTTTATTTTATTATTCTGTTTCCGTACAGACAATATTAATAATGAGACAAAACCATACCATATTTCATTTTTGACGTATATTGTTGAACTGTGGAGTATTACACTCCCGAAGTTTGTATGGGAATAATATGGACTAGGTTCACCTTAAGAGACTCATTTACTTTATAGTGCGTTCCACGTGCGGCGTCTTATAAAGACACATGCAAAATTAGATCTTGTGGTATACTTACAGCGTAATAGGCAAGCGGTTATCGTAGTGGCACTCTACGATAGCTGCTTCTAATAAAAGCAGCGGTATATTGTATGAGCTAGCTTTGTTTTGAAAGATGTCTATTTGTAGTAAAAACTCATTATGGTGGTGTTTGGTAAATATACACCTATTCATCTATACTATTTTTATTTATATATATTAATATTATTTATTCTATTATCTATTACTAATATATAAAGCTGAAGAGTTTGTTTGTTTGTTTGCTTGAACGCGCTAATCTCAGGAACTGCTGATTGGAATTAAAATATTATTTTAGTGTTGGATAGCCCATTTATTGAGGAAGGCTATAGGCTATATAACATCACGCTAAAACCCTTAGGAGCCGAGTAAAGAGAAAAAAGTTACGAATACGAAGTACTCACACGGGCAGGCGATTCGAAGCGACGACGGGGTGGGTCGGGGGAGCAAGAAATTTGACGCGAATGAAGTCGCGAGCAGAAGCTAGTAATTAATAAAGCTAAGGTTATTTTGATTGTTAGATTGATAAAGAAACAGAAAGTGTTTGTGAATTGTTTTCTATTGCGGTTCAATTGGACGTGCAATCTCTTTTTTTCGCCATCTCCTTAGCTGAAATCTATGTCCATCTGTATAATCCCTTTACAAGTTTTTGAATCAATTGCCTTGTCTTCGACGTACTTAGGGGCAATAATTGTCATCATACCATTCTTATTATACAATACAACAACTCTGGCTGCGTGGCCAAGCTACCCAGTGCCTTTAAAAAAAAATATGTGACGTCATAGTATTCCCATTGGCCCTTTGGCGGTCAGTAGTTGTCCAACTCGTCCTCAATTTCATAATAATACGTTTATACGAATATAGACGACATAATGTCTGTATGTTAATCATTTTATTCATTTTGTCGGCGTATTGCCAAAAAAGACTTGAACACTGTTTTGTGTGGAGCACTATACTTCGTGAAATATCTGGTTCCTATATCCAAAATAGGGAGTCTCTTTTACCAATTGTATAAACTTGACAGCGCTGGGCATTTCAATAGGTTCTGAAAGTTATTCATTAATTATTCTAAAGGTAGGTTGTGTTGCGATGCAACAGTCTGCCAGGGGTGCGGGTGTGTTCGAAAGAGATGCCGCGGCCCTTGGCACACAGGCAACTGAGGGAACACGGATGGGTTTTAGTCAGTAAAAGTCTGACACGCTCTCCCGCTCCACCCAGAGCGGGAGAAGTTATTTGATGATTTCCCACCCAGAAAAAAAAACCCCAGGTACATCAGATATTATATTTAGACGCATCTGTAATATGAAACTTAATTAACGAGCCTAGTCGAGAAAATGACGTCTATTTTAAGCTTCTACACACCTCATTAAGCTTAAATCAGATGCATTTTTAAAAATACTAATATGCGTTACTAAGATTAGCCTTACCGACTACCTGACAATTTTGGGCCTGCAACCCATGAATCGGGCATACACGTTTCGGCACATTCATGCAGTGAATGCTGACCAATATCAACAGCTTACAAGGAAATTCAATATACCACAGATGGCAAATACCCCGATTGACTCAGCTGTTTCAATACCCATATAAAACCATACAGTACCAATCAGAGAGAACCCAATTCAATTCAGTTTGAAACAGATATGCATATAACGTATATTGTTTGAATCAGTCTTTAATGTATGTCCCAAGCCTGGGACATAAGCACCTTCTCAGAGAGAGAGAGAGTATGGTCAGATGTCACATGCCTTCAAATGCTAGCTTATTTAGTCGATTTGCACGAATCTTATGCAATAAAGTGCGTACAATTCAAAACTTGGCAATGCCTGATAACGTATTCCTGGTATTATCGATTCGCCTACAAATAAATTAACTTCATGTGAGTTGCCTATAGAAAGTAGGAACGTATTACTTAAAAGAGTCGTTTCGCCCGATTTAGGCTAGTAAATTTACATATATCATATCAGCCGAAAGACGTCCACTGCTGGACATAAGCCAGGGGGGAATTGCCATAATCGCCCCGCTTGGTAGGCGGGTTGGCGATCGCAGTATGGTGCTCAAATGCATAGAGAACGCTGCTGCCCATTCTCTAGTAAGTCCCTTAGTCGCCTTCTACGACACCCACGGGATGAAATGGGATGGTGCTATTCTTTTACGTCCAGCACCACACGGAACAATAAGCCAAATGTTTAGTTTTATTACAGGCCAGTTCCGTACGATGATTTCTTTCACCGTTCCGAGTAAACTGCTTGTCTGGGTTCAAACCTACGACCTACATCTCGTCAGTCACAGCCGTTTACACCGGGCCACCACTGCTCCTAGAACTAGATATAGGGCAGATACAAATAGAACGTACACAATTACACATGTTTTAAGTATTGAAGGAAGTTATAAACATAGTGGAATGACTTCTGGAAATAAAGGATCGTTACGCTATGAAATATGTGGCGTCGCGAATTGGTTTACGGTTTTAAATGGTGTTAGTTGCTTGTCCACCTGTGACCTAAATTGTGTTGGAGATGCTAATGAAAGTGTTGTTGGTTAGGGTCTAATTGGTTTAGCTGGTTGAACTGTTTGACTATATCTAGAAAGAAAAAATGTTTATTCTGCACAACCAAAACTCACATTACAGAAAATAAAATAAACTAAGAAACATAAAATGCACACGTACAATGTGGACAAAAGTCCCGTATTCAAGTCGAAAAAATTACACATTATTGTCTATTGACTGCTAATGTCAAAGCTTGGGACCATAGACAATATAAATGGATCTGCGTAAGGCGCCGGTAATTATATAATATCCATCAAAACAAAAAAAAATACCGATAGCGGAGTGCATTAGACTACTTTGTTACAACAAAACTACAAATATAATAACAACTAAGACTTGCGTCGCATCTGTGCAAGAACAGGTCGTTGCTCAGCAAAATGCTGTGACTTCGCACTGACCTATTGTCAACAGCGCTGTTGTTCAAAAACAACCTTTCCAACAATATCTCCAAAAAAATACTTTGACTCGCCTGAGTTGAGTTTAAAGCCTCTTTTTCGTGATATTTTGCCCCGATTTTACTTTTGAATTAATTTTAATTTATCTATCTTTAATTCAGAAAGAAACAAAGACAAAGTATCACAAACTAAAATTCAGGCACATTACCTATAATCTTGTTAATATTATTTAAACTATGTCTGTGTATGTGTAATTAACAAAGACACAAACATAAAAAAAGAAAATGGAGGCCTTTGCCCTGAAGTGAAACAATACAGGCCGATTATATTATACTAGCTGACCCGTGCCCACTTCGTTGGGCGGTAAATATTTTGACTTGTGATTAAATTATGATGGTGGTTCGGTTAGTCCAGTAGTCTATTGTGAAAGTGTAGTTCGGTCTATTGGTGAAAATCCCATGAAAATCCGTTCTGTAGTTTTTGAGTTTATCGCGAACAAACAGACAGATAGACGCGGCGGGGGACTTTGTTCTATAATATGTAGTGACTAGCTTCTGCTCGCGACTTCGTTCGCGTCAAAATTCTTGCTCCCCGACCCACCCCGTCGCTCGCCTCGCCTGCCCGTGCGAGTACTTCGTATTCGTGAAGTTTTTTTCTTTGCTCGGCTCCTAAGGGTCTTAGCGTGATGTTATATAGTCGATAGCCTTCCTCGATAAATGGGCTATCCAACACTAAAAGAATATTCCAATTAGAACCAGTAGTTCCTGAGATTAGTGCGTTCAACCCCTTCGCAAATAATGCATTATTTTAGAACAAATTTGGTTAGCACAAAAAAGGTTATAGTGAGCCAACCTTACTTTTAAAGGGGAACCATTCTGTCATATGTGATGTTTGTGAAACTTTAACCGTTTACGCAGCGCACGCAGCGGAAGCTCTCAAAAGGAAAAAAAGCCCCCGATTTTGAAACATTCTTCATTGGTGCTCCGCTCCTATTAGTTTTAGCGTAATAATGTTTAGCCTATAGCCATTCTCGATAAATGGACTATCTAACACTGAATTTTTTTTCAAATCGGACCAGTTGTTCCTTAGATTAGTGCGTTCAAGCAAACAAACTCTTCAGCTTTATAAATATTAAATAATTTAATATATATAATAGAATAATATAATATAATATGTAATATAATAATATATAATATATAGTATACGAGGTGCATTCAATAAGTACCTAGCCTCATCGCCAGAGGGCGCTGTAGTTTCAAAAGAGTTTTACCACAGTGTAGCACATTCTTTTTTAATTCTTTTTTCAAATTTTCATTCCAATCCCTTCATTTGTTTTAATTTGACAACTTATGGAAGCGAACGTGTCGATCGGTTTTACAAAAATGGAAGAAAAGCAATATCGTTCGGTGATTCGATTCCTATTTTTGGAAGGGAAAACGCGCATCGAAATCAAAGAGCGCTTGGATGCTGTGTACGGTGACTCTTCTCCATCGATGGCCACCGTCAAGAATTGGTTCAACGAGTTTGCACGTGGCCGTACGTCGGTTTTTGATGAACCACGTCCAGGTGCACCGAAAACAGATTTAAAAAATCCATGATCTCGTATTGGCAGATCGCCGATTGAAGGTTCGGGAGCTAGCTGAGACTGTAGGCATTTCAGAAGGAACAGTGCATCATATTCTTCACGAGGAACTCGGCATGAGAAAGCTGTCGGCGCGATGGGTGCCGCGTTTACTCACACCAGAAAACAAGCGCAACCGCAACATCGGAGACGTGTTTGGCGCTGTTTAAGCGGAATCCAGCGGAGTTTTTGCGTCGTTTTGTGACCGTCGATGAAACCTGGATCCACTGGTACACACCAGAGACCAAGGAGCAATCAAAACAATGGATCCAGACCGGGAACGTGCTCCAAAGAAGGCGAAAACTGTAAAATCGGCCGGAAAAGTTATGGCCACCGTTATCTGGGATTCACAAGGTGTGATCTACATCGATTACCTCGAGAAGGGTAAAACAATTACAGGGCTTTACTATGCCGATTTATTGGGCCGATTCGACGCCGAATTAAAGAAAAAACGACCCCATCTGGCGAAGAAAAAAGTGCTGTTTCACCACGACAACGCACCGGTTCACACGTCTGCCGTTGCCATGGCCAAATTGGTCGAATTACGCTACGAATTGCTGCCCCATCCACCGTATTCTCCAGATTTGGCCCCTTGTGACTTCTTTCTGTTTCCTAATCTGAAAAAATCACTCGCCGGGAATAGATATGGATCGAATGAGGAGGTCATCGCCGCCACGGAGGCCTATTTTGCAGAGTTTGACAAAAACTATTTTTCGGACGGATTAAAAAAGTTGGAGCATCGCTGGGCTAAGTGTATCGAACTAAAAGGAGACTATGTTGAAAAATAAATTCCCACTTTTCCAAAATTTTCGTTTACTTTTTGTAGGCTAAGTATTTATTGAATGACCCTCGTAGATAGTGATAATTTTATATTGAATCTCTTTAAGATTTAGCTTAATGTCACCAATGTGAGCAATAAATAACCCAAAATACACAAATAATACACGACTTTTGCAAATTATTCCAGGAACCGTGACATTTCGAGTGCCTTCTAAAATATGCTAATTATAACTTCAAAACCTTATCAATCTTATCGAGAACTCGAACGGCATTCTCCGAAAGGCTCATAGATACTTATTTAGATTAATTCCGAAACCGCTTCCGATAACATCGGAATCGAAAGAAAGGATAAATTGTGTTGGAAATTGGAAAGTGCCAAAAAGATTTATCTGGTTCGAGCCCAATATCGGTTAGGCCCATTAGGGTCGGCCGTAGAATGGACTTCTATCCTATTGTCGTTTACAAGCGCCCCAGTTTTTTTTACTCTATAAAATATAAATGGCGGGTGAAGGGATAGCGCGGGTAATATATTGTGTATCATTATCAGTTAGAGGAGTAAATGGCTTGTTATGAAAGCCGAGGTGTGAACTTCCTTTTACAATGTTGTTTGTTTTCGAATTGTTGCCCCTCTAAAAATAATAAGAACATTCTACTCGATTTTGATCAAAGATTATTAAAGCCTGGTTCGTCTTATACAGGCTGATTTTTTAGTCCAAAAAAAATCGGACCTCCCATACATAATTAATAATCAGCTGATCGATTTTGTATGGGAGGTCGGATTTTTTTTTTAATTTTTCGACCTATGTTCCTTGGAGAAAGTTGTTCAATTTCACGGGTACTATCACCCTGAAAAATTTGGATGGTGACTAAAAAATAACCTTGTATAGACAGTGATAAAAGTAGATTAACACCTCTGTATTTTTAATATTAATTATTGAGCTGAATGTTTAGTTAAAATCGGAACAGAAGCTAAATTAAAAGAACTCTTAGCTAATGCAGGGTGGCGGGGACATAAACGTGCAAACCGAAACCATGAATTCAGCACATAATTCTAAAACCCTATCGTAGAAATCTTTAGTTGGTAATAAAAAAAAACGGTTTTATAGAAAAATGGAATAATAATAATAAACCGTTTATTTTCAGGTTATAATGACCCATAGACAAATAACTTTTTTTTTTTGGGTGGGAAATCATCAAATAACTTCTCCCGCTCTGGGTGAAGCGGGAGGGCATGTCAGACTTTTAATGACTAAAACCAACCCGTGTTCTCTCAGTTGCCTATGTGCCAGGGGCCGCGGTATCTCTTTCGAACAACCCGCACCCCTCTCAGGATAGACAAATACCTCAACCTAAATATTCATATTATTTATAGCAAATTGTGTTAGTAAGTAAAACTTAAAACTAAGTTAATATCACTTATTTGCACTAAGTCTTTGTGCGTTCCGAAGGCACTTCTCCGCGAAAGCGGCGGAATACCACATCCTGTGGCCAAAAGCTTACTTCCATCATCAGATTCAGGTAGCATGTTGGTATGCGCACCACAAACGCCTTAAAGTTGACGTTGCGATGCGACTCCAGCAGCTAATAAAGCGTTAAAAATGGATGGAACATCATTTTTTATAACGAAGGGGGCTTCAGAATTATGAACTGAATCCATTGTAAACAGGTTTCGCTTCGATGTCTCCTGGCACCTGTACATAAAAATCTAAAATCCACTGTACTTACCGAATAATTTTATGTCAGTAGATGATATGTAAAAGTAATCATAATAAACGAATTATGAACTTGATTTTAATATCCACTTTCTAATGAATGGTGCAGCTACTTCGAACATGAAGTTTTTAGAAGAAGGATTCTAAACAAAACACGCATGATAGATGAAAGTACGCGCGTTTATTACAATAGCATAAAACTATACACCGTGACATTTAAGTCGTCTTACAAAGGTGGTCCACTCAACGTATCCGTCATAAAATACCTCTAGGCGCTATTAAAATATTGTTACCATTAATTAAGATAATAGGTACTGAAAAAAATAAATGATGCTTTAGAATTATGAAACACCCTCCCTGTTAATAATGTTTACGTAACCTACCATTACATTCCATCATTAATTCCACCTCCATAACAGGGTGTTTCAAAACACGTCATGCGTCTTAGTGAATTATATTTTCATTTTTTTAATGATGCAAATGTTCAATTTTTGTTTTAATACATGATTAGTAGTCATTGGATATATGAAGTGGGCTGCCGTTGTAAGACGACTAAAATGTCACGGTGTATATTTATTCATTTACTCTATATATAGAAATATACTAAAATGGATAGCTAATATTTTTACACGTGTTTCGTCCGTAGGCCTATTAGGGGCATTACTGCATGAATTATGCCCGCCAAGGTCGTAGACATCCCTTGGGATATAACGCTTCAATCAATAACCTGACATTATAACTTCTTTATGAAAAAGTTTTGCAGCTGGCCTGGTCTAGTTTTCTTGCGGTTATTGAAAACCCGGTTCTTGGATTTATTTTACGAGAATATCTCTATTAATTATATTATAAATACAAAGCTCTGTCTATTGATACGCTTTCACGCCTAAACCGATCAACCGAGCGTCGTGAAATTTGGCAGAGATATAGCGTGGCTACTTTTTTACGCGATAATGGAGATCCACGCGGGCGGAGCCCCGGGCAAAACCTAGTTAAAGATAAATAACGAAAGGTTAGTTGTCAATGTCAAGAAGCCTGTCAGACAGTGATTCGGTTGGCAAAGGATCATAGATATACCAAAAATACACAATTATGAAAAGAAAGTATAGATACCACGATTTTAGTTATAATAATAGAAAAGTTTATGAATATTAACCCTTTACTCCATTACGACTTGAATACATAATTAGCCTATAATGTTCCCACTGCTTCCCAGCTGAGAGAACACAGGCACAGGCCACAGGCCTCCTCCCTGTGAGAGGGAGTGGGCCGTAATCCACCACGTGAACCCTGTGCGGGTGGCGCATGTCACAAGTCTTCGAATTTTTCGTTCTAGGACATGCCGGTTTCCTCACGATGTTTTCGTTCATCATCATCATATCAGCCGAAAGACGTCAACTGCTGGACATAAGCCTCCCCCAAAAGGGGATTTGCCATAATCGCCACGCTTGGCAGGCGGGTTGGCGATCGCAGTATGGTGGTCAAATGCATAGAGAACGCTGATGCTCATTCTCTAGTAAGTCCCTTAGTCGCCTTCTATGACACCCACGGGAAGAAATGGGATGGTGCTATTCTTTTACGTCCGGCACCACACGGCACCTTTTTTCCTTCACCTTTTCGAGAACAGTGGTGACGAAATAATTTACAATAAAAACTTTTTCCAAAAAAAACAACCGACTTCCGAAAAAACACTACAAAGTGAAAAATAACTTTAATTTCGGAAGTCGGTGACTTTGGGTATGTATTTGATTTTTTTTTGTCACCGCCTTCCGAAATTAAAGTAATTTTTTTTGGAAAAAGCTTTTATTTACTATAATTTTTTGAAAGGTTCCGTTGTCTGTCTCCGAAACGCATCATCAGATCTATATGAAATTGAAATGGTACCACACGGAAAGCACCAGCTTTCAGTCAAAAGTTATGAGGTAACAAACATAAAAAAAAATATACTGTCGAATTGAAAACCTCCTCCTTTTTTGAAGTCGGTTAATAATTTACAAAATTAAACTACCTGCTTGGTTTCGAAACCACGACTTAGCAGTGCAGTGCTTAGTAAGCAGTGGTGGTCCAGTGGTAACGGCCGATACAAAAATAAGTAAAAACAGTTTACTATATAGAGTGGTTGTACTCGCATTGAAGATTATTCAGGTGATAAGTAATTCTATTTGCTGAAAGCTATCTGTCATCTCGCGTGTCGAAACATGCGTCGTTCGTAGTAACGATTTAGTACAGGGTAAATAAAGGTTAGTCGAGGTGACTGTCATTTATCTGTCTCAACAGATTAATGATCGGCGCTTTGAATAAAAAGCAATGTTATGCTGAAAATATAAATATTTTCTTGAACTGATACTAAAAATACATTTAATATTTTATTGCAATATCCATTTTATTAACAAGCCATATTGCTAGAACGTACTGAATGCACAATTTTATTTATTTGTCTGTTCTAGGTAGGTACAATAGAGCGAATATTTAATCCCTTTTAATAATGTTTAATTTATTTTGTCTCTCATAAAATATCTATTAATTATATTTTGCTAGGCAAGCAGGTAACAGTTTGCGCATCGATGTCCCGTATGTAAGTTCCATAAAATTATCCATATTTCAATATCATCATCATCATATCAGCCGAAAGACGTCCACTGCGGGACAAAGACCTCCCCCAAAAGGAGGGTTTTGCCATAATCGCCACGCTTGGCAGGCGGGCTGGCTATCACAGTATGGTGGTAAAATGCATAGACTACGCTGCTGCCCATTCTCTAGTAAGTCCCTTAGTCGCCTTCTACGACAACCACGGGAAGAAATGGGATGGAGCTATTTTTTACGTCCGGCACCACACGGAACATCCATATTTGGCCTTTGTTAATTATTTGATCACTCACTTCGTTCAAGTGAGGTTGACTCCAAACAGTTGTATAAATACAAGAGGTCTTCACACCTCTGCTCATCGTTTTCCGCACTCGCAGACAAAATTTCAAAGTTCGTCACCATTCTTCTCTACCAATTTGTATATTTTTCAAGTTTTCTGGTAGTGATGATTTCATTTTCTGGATGATATAAACTCCGTAAAAATCCAGAACGGAAAGGAAACCCTATACATTTTTTTTATTTCGCTTAAAGTAGGGACATATTCAGACAATACTTAAGTTTATAATAAGACTAAAAAGATATTCGTTTTCTTATTCTTTTTTTTATGTAACAAAGGTTTTTCTTTGTGTTTTGTTTTGTGTGGGCAACGCTAGGC
Source organism: Polymixis lichenea (assembly GCA_949091785.1). Lineage (NCBI taxonomy): Eukaryota > Metazoa > Arthropoda > Insecta > Lepidoptera > Noctuidae > Polymixis > Polymixis lichenea. Next base: position 5,095,410 of record OX420937.1, read on the forward strand.
CGATTATAGATACATTATTTCATAACGGTGACTTATTATTTTAGACAAAAGTTGTATCTGTTTATTACTGATACTGTACTTACACTTCTTATTCATTCATCCACATCATCATTGTTTTATTATCCTTTTACAACTTTCTTACATTATTATATTTATCTCTTTGTTTTCTGTGTTAGTACTCTGCGAATCGGTCTTAAACGATTCGTCTATATAGAATTACTTGATTTTACATTAGAATTTTCCATATTTTTACATAATAATATTATTGTTATGACATTTAAGTCAAACACGTCAAACTGATGTCTACTTATTCTTTTAATTGTCTACGCAGTCTATTCAAGGAAGGTTGCATTAAGATTGTACTTACTAAAAATAATTTTATATCGTTTTGGATAGCCTAAATTTGGTTTTTCTATGTAACTACGTTGTCTACTAAATAAGGAAATTCTAAATTATTATTATAAGATTCTTAAACGCACTCTTGGATTATATGAAGGAAGTTTTATATGTCTTGGCCGACTAGACTGGCATACGAGAATATCTATGTCTGAAAAAGAAAAAGAGGAAGGAATTGAGAATGTCAGCGAAAAACAGTTGGGTATTTTTGGAAATCACAATGAAATAAAGCAATAAAATGGAGTTACACATCTGCACTTAATGTCCGTTGTCCGTCTATGCCCAAAAATGAAATAGTCCAGATGAGATACAGACTTCATCTCGCACAACTGGGCAAAAAGCTGATGAAATGGACCGCCCTAACTACTGGCAAAGAACTCGGAAGACTTTCCATAGACATGACGATAGCCATGAAAGATTACGGGGTGAAGATGAAGCCCGCGTTTATACTGCTGGCTCGTGCGCGGTATTTCGTCCCGGGCATGAATGGAACAGTTACTGAAACTATTCCTAAGCAAGCTTGTGTGACTGCTACTACAACTCCAAGAAGTGTTTCAGAAGTGAAAGTCAAAGATATGCATGTCAAGGAATTGGACTGTGATTATTACCAATAAATAGAGTGCAAAGGTACCTTTTTTATAATTTATCTTGTATTTCTCTTATTAAATTTTAATTGTCTAGTCTATTTTCTACCCCTTTTATTTGTTAGGGATAGGTAGACACGACAGTTTGGCGCCCAATGTAAAATCAAAACTAGTTACTACTACACACTAAACTATTTTTCAAAATTCTAAAATGTACTATTATTAGTACTGCTTCTTTTGACTAACTTATTTGGCTTAATAACTTTTTAATTTCTTTAAGGAGTGATCTTACTGTTATTATTACTTACTTGTCTTCCCTCTTACAACTAATTTACCCTTTTGAACACTCTTTGATTCTAACACTACCCATACCACTACCCATTGACACAAACCCTCTCATTTACCTTCCTTTTGCACAATTTTTAATCTTTTTGCTATCTTTACATTATTTTTAGTCAATACTCATTATTCATTTTTTTCTTTCTTTCTTCTAAACTGTAGAGTTCTTTTCGGCCCATTATAACTCTATTTAGTTTTTATTTTCTAATTTGTTATCAACTCTAACGTTGATTGGAGCGGCTAACAACTCCATAAAAATAAGCCCTTGTTATTTACTATCAACACTGATGTTGATTGGAGCGGCTGACAACTCCATAAAAATAAGCCCTTGTTATTTACTATCAACACTGATGTTGATTGGAGCGGCTAACAACTCCATAAAAATAAGCCCTTGTTATTTACTATCAACACTGATGTTGATTGGAGCGGCTAACAACTCCATAAAAATAAGCCCTTGTTATTAACTATCAACACTGAAGTTGATTGGAGCGGTTAACAACTCCATTATAAATAAGCCTTTGTTAAAAATCTTTTCTGATTAATGGTTTTCGACGAGAGCGGCTAACAACTCCGAAAATAAGCCTACTGTTATTTATTTATCAAGTCGAGTTGTGATCATTGAATGTGAATCCAACCTGGCCTAACTTCGTAAGATCTCAGTGTGATTGAAAGAAGTATGTAAGTTATGTGAAAGTTGTTTTACTTAACCTTACAAAATTTTTGTTCTAGGCCAAAAATTTTCTCGGGGTCGATGGGGAAATATAGTATCTGTTTATTACTGATACTGTACTTACACTTCTTATTCATTCATCCACATCATCATTGTTTTATTATCCTTTTACAACTTTCTTACATTATTATATTTATCTCTTTGTTTTCTGTGTTAGTACTCTGCGAATCGGTCTTAAACGATTCGTCTATATAGAATTACTTGATTTTACATTAGAATTTTCCATATTTTTACATAATAATATTATTGTTATGACATTTAAGTCAAACACGTCAAACTGATGTCTACTTATTCTTTTAATTGTCTACGCAGTCTATTCAAGGAAGGTTGCATTAAGATTGTACTTACTAAAAATAATTTTATATCGTTTTGGATAGCCTAAATTTGGTTTTTCTATGTAACTACGTTGTCTACTAAATAAGGAAATTCTAAATTATTATTATAAGATTCTTAAACGCACTCTTGGATTATATGAAGGAAGTTTTATATGTCTTGGCCGACTAGACTGGCATACGAGAATATCTATGTCTGAAAAAGAAAAAGAGGAAGGAATTGAGAATGTCAGCGAAAAACAGTTGGGTATTTTTGGAAATCACAATGAAATAAAGCAATAAAATGGAGTTACACATCTGCACTTAATGTCCGTTGTCCGTCTATGCCCAAAAATGAAATAGTCCAGATGAGATACAGACTTCATCTCGCACAACTGGGCAAAAAGCTGATGAAATGGACCGCCCTAACTACTGGCAAAGAACTCGGAAGACTTTCCATAGACATGACGATAGCCATGAAAGATTACGGGGTGAAGATGAAGCCCGCGTTTATACTGCTGGCTCGTGCGCGGTATTTCGTCCCGGGCATGAATGGAACAGTTACTGAAACTATTCCTAAGCAAGCTTGTGTGACTGCTACTACAACTCCAAGAAGTGTTTCAGAAGTGAAAGTCAAAGATATGCATGTCAAGGAATTGGACTGTGATATTACCAATAAATAGAGTGCAAAGGTACCTTTTTTATAATTTATCTTGTATTTCTCTTATTAAATTTTAATTGTCTAGTCTATTTTCTACCCCTTTTATTTGTTAGGGATAGGTAGACACGACAGTACTTACGTATGTATTGTAATAAAAGATGGGTGGTGACTTACTAGATATTTTTAATGAGCCTTCTGCTGTAGCAGAGCATACTTGAGAAGGAGTATGGTGGGCTAATCGCTGAATTGACAACTTCTGGCGGGAGAAAAACAGTTTCTAAAAGTATACATAAAGACGAAACTGAATCATGTCAAAGGGATCCAGGCTCAATACAGACAGGTAAGATATGTATGAAGAGATGTTAGTAAAAGTACTATTGTCTAAGTTATAAACAATGATCTTTGCTGTGTGCTTTAATTTTAATCTGTGTGTGTGACTTTACTATCGCATTAGGTTAAGACCTTTATGGATAGTTTAAAGACGTTTAATTAAGTAAAATGTAAAAAAAATTGGTCTTTCTGACATTCATTCCCCAGAAAAAGATAGGGTCTGCTGCTGAAGAGTTTGTTACGTCACTTATTCTTTATAGCTAGAGCACTAGGAAGTGGTGAAGGACGGGCGTTTTCGGGGACTGCCTTATGTAGTTTTGACGTTAAAAAAGTGCTGAGTCTCAGTCTAAGTTAAATAATTTTCGATTTTGATTTAAGTATTTTTTTAAGAACTCCATAGTTCTACGAATATGTATGTCTGTAGATTTAGGGGATCACCCCTAAACTGATGGACTTACATGGATCCATATCTATGTTTTTGGAAAGATTATAGACATGATTAAGAAAAGCAGTATTAAAAATCATAAGAAACAAATACAAGTACAACGATTGAGTTATAATACATGTTCAAATGGGATGATGGGCTATGTTTATGTATTGAAAATTAAGATTCTAAGTAATGGTATTTTTCATGAATTCAACTACAAATATTTAAAAAAAATATATCAACCTGCTTCTGCTTCTTATCTTTCTAAAGCAGGACAAAAAAACGACTTTTTGTTCTACTTTGGCCCAGCGTTACCATAAGGCTAAAGTACAAAACTCAAAATTAGAAGATTTCGATTTTTTTTTTCGCCATAATCGTTGTATTTGGAAGTCATTCAACCCTTATGTAACAACAAAAAAAAAAACAAAAACTCAGTCCCTACATACAGACACTAAAGTAACCCAGAGCGGTTATTTTTGCCTTCAAACTTTCTTAGAGAAACCTTGTTCTTCATGGAACATGGATTCTGGCTTATAAATATTAGTTTATCCACTCAGTGTCTTTATAAGCCGGGATGTAACAAAATATATATTACACAATATAAAGTTCGTAACAATAGGCGAGCAATGTGTTACCCTAAAATTTACGCACTATTGTTTGGTTTAACCCCAAATGGACGTGCGGTAGCTTTTAGCGGTTGAAATAGTGTGTTGTTATTTTAGTAATTATTAGCCAAATGCTTTACTACATTTTAACCAGTTTCCCTTAATAAAATTGCTCGCATCTGTAGAGCATTTTTCATATTGGACAAAGATTGGCATAAAATTCTACGAAAATCTAGTGCCAACATTGGTTACCAACTGTTTAAACAAATTTGGCGCTTATTTTATGTTTCTGATGTTTTTATTTGAATCAACACTCTCTTGATATATCCACCTATAAATCTGCCTAACCTTTTTCCGACAATGTTGGGGTTGGCTTCCAGTCTCTAAACGGATGCAAATGAATACCAGTACTTTACATAGAACGACTGCTAATCTGATCTCCATAACCCGGTAACTGGGTAAGACGCTACCCCTTGGTAAGACTGCTTGTCAGACTTTTGAGCTTCTGATTTACCGAAGTCAAAGAACTATGAACGATGAACAGCTTAACGTGCTATTCTAGGTATGTAGGCTTGGACGGAGCACCACCGTGTCCTCGTGGAGGCGATCGGTGGGGGCGATCTCTCGCGTCCGGCCCTGGTCCAAGCTATGGTACGGAGCGAGAGTGCATGGGTAGCCGTCGCGTCCTTCAGCGAAGCAGTGATGCTCGCAAAGAGGGAGGCGGCGCACGTGAGAGAGAGGCACTACATGCGCCCTCACGGCCGTAGCCTTCGCAGGAGACGCCCTGGGCGTCGGGCATCCCAGACTGATTCCCTGCCACCATAGGCGCGGGCTTGCAGACGGCGAGTAATTGGTAGCTCGCTGTCCGGTAAGGACCAAGCCCAGGTCGACGGCGCGGAGTGACGGCGCGTTGTAAAAGTCTGACACGCCCTCCTGCTCCACCCAGAGCGGGAGAAGTTATTTGATGATTTCCCAGCCAAAAAAAAAGGGTCTCGATATGTTATATATGGTCACCCAACCACGGTCCACGAATCAACCGCGGCAAGCGTTGTTTAACTTTGATCGAAAAGTCAAACTACTACAAAATATAGCTATTTACACAAATTGTTTCAAATGAACTATACGTACACGTGCTTCAAATGTACTATAAACCAAACAAACAAACAGATAGATCTACCGACGAACTATTGACGAACATCTCGATGATAAGCAGTTCCATCACATGATGTTTAGTTTTAGTTGCCAAAGCAATTATTCAGTGAAAGAGGATCTTTGAAGAAGACGTATCGAGCATGTAATGACGTCGTAGTCTATGTAGGCATAGGTATCAATCACGACGGTTACGAAGGATCGGTACTATAAATCTTATGTGTTAACCTTTGCATGTGTAGGAAGATGAGTATTTCAGAAGGAAAACAGAAAATGTTTGCAAAAAAAAAGTTGCTGATCGAAATCTTAGGCGCGATATAAGTCGGTGTTGTGAGTGAATGATTGAAGGAAATGTGGAATTTGCATGTGAGAACTAATTGCTCTCTTAATTTAAAAACAATAATTAGAAATTCCTCTTGCAACATGGGTGCGTATGTAAATGAAACGAATCTATTATGCACAAAGACTCAGACCTAGAACACTATACAAACATTTTAATGCAAGCCGGATCGCGGTTCGTATTTTGAAAGCGCATCGTCCAATCACTGCGCCAATTGTGTCGTCTTAAACTTGCTGATCTATTCTGTCAAAATATAAGCTTGAACTGAACTGCCAAGTGTCAATCTAAAGCATCAGATCCCGTATCTTCGCCCAACTGTAAGTACATATTTCTTTTGGTATTAATTTTTTTTTTTAATAAAATTCCCATGTTTTAAAAAACGTTTGCAATCAAATTTTAGTCTAAATCTGTGAAAAATACCCACATTTTTGACAAGTTTTTGAGATTGATTACTTTGCCATTGACTATCGAGTTCAGATTGAAACTTGAATTTGAACGCCTTTTAAAAACTTTAAGGTGACATCACTTCAGTTACCACGGTGAGCTTTAAAAAAATGGACCGTCCATTTAAGATAGGTATTAATGTATTTATTAAATTTTTCGTAAAAGACTTTGCCCCACATTTGACATTTCTCCATTTGACAATGTTCATACAGAAAAGCATTCCCTCCAGTAGTGCAACGGATGCAGATTGAATCCCATCTCCTCTGAAGTACATTCTGGCTTGACATTTATTTCTCTTACCTATCAAACAACTACTTATAGTTCAAATATTGAACTTGTGTACAAGTAAATAAACCCTCGTTAAGACGAAGTTAATTGATTCTGTAACTCAAGTAATAGGGTTAACTCTGTTTTGTCTATCTTTGTCAATACAGAGGCGTTTGTAAGCCCGATTTGATTAACTTTGGGATGAATTACGGACAATATTGTATTTATGTTATTAGTTGTAACATAACGGCTACCACAAACAAAAGATATATCTGTTCCTTGTTCGCCACTGTACCTTCAGTCGAAGGAAACATGTAGAAATGCAAATTGTTAAATAATATATTTCATATTTTACGCTTTTTTCTGAAATCATCCATACCAATCACAAATCAACAGTAATGAAATTGTGGCGGACATCTACAATGCCCCACATGCGAAACTTCAAATCAACAAATGTGGAAAACACAAAAAGTGAAGTGTCGCCATCTACAACGCCATATGCGAACTACTCAAGACTTGACGTCAAACCGCAGCTACATCACGCAAGCAGATTTTACCACGCAATCTACACATATACAAGATCCCGACATCAATCGTCGGGCAGTCGCCGACCAGACACAACACCCGTCTGGTCGGAGGATCCTCCCTTTTCAATAGAGTATGAGTGAACTTTACACCCTGTGTCTCATACTTCTATAAAATTAGATGAAACTGTTTTTATGTACCTAAACAGATATCGGAATCACTTTTAAAATTAATATAAAAAAATACGCTCGATGGTATCTATATATCCTAGCTTAAAAGCTTGATGAATAAAAGGTGCACTAAATTAAAGTATTGGTGATCAGAAGTATCCCATTTCTGAGCAAAAATCTGATGTTGTATCGAATGTCTCCTCGTCTAGTTTAAAAAATATGATTGACGTTTATAAGTGTTTTACAAACCTAATAACTGAAATAAAATCATTTATTATTTAATAAATTAGTTCCTTTTAATTTCACAACCATTTTCAGGCACGAGTGCGTCGGTTTTCAATACCACTGAAAGCACTTGTGCTAAGAGACTGTACGGTTTCTCAAGATGTTAGTGGTCCTGAGTGGTACGGTACTTCAGCAGTTTGGGGTTGAACGAATCTTTCATTCATTATTATCAAAGGAAACGTACCAAACTGACCGTAGTTGGTATAGAAGAAGTTTTGAAAAATGGAGCTATTCCTATTAATAAAGCATAAAATAGTGCGTTTGAGTAACTAAATATGTATAGCAAAAGCACAAAACAAAGTGTGGGTTCGGGGGATCTCCGTCAGAAACGAAGCTCGTTACGCTTTTTCTTCAACTCCAAATGTAATCCAAAATCCAAATGTTAAGTAATTTCGTGAAATGGAGGTTTAAACGGACGAACACCACTAAAGCAACATCCATGATAAATAAAAAATAAAAAAAAATCGCAGCTGCCATCTAGGATTTTCATTTTGACATCTATAGCGGCTTCAGCACCCTCACAAATGATGAAAAGACAACAATGACAAAAAAAAATGCTGCCGATATCTTGGATTAACATTTGACCTCAGTATCGGCTTCCGCACCCTCAAAAACCATGAAAACGGCTCCCATGACGAAAATTTGAAAATTTTCGCACCGGACATCTTGCATTTTAATTTTGACCTCACTATCGACTTCAGCATTCTCGAAAACATAAAATCTGTCTCTTTCTCTCAGTCTCTTTTTATGATAGGTATATAATAACAAGGAGGCATAGCACTTTTGGTTACGTGGCGATTTCTAAAATTTTGTACTTCTCCCGCAAGCTGTGTCAAAAAACTTTTTCCAAAAATCTCTTTCATTTTTCACTCCCTGCAAAATTTTGTATGAAAACTACGACCTTTTTCTTCCTCTATACAACAATGTTCAGTAGAAAACGTAATAAAAATTTCATGAATTTAGTAATAGAATTACTGTGAACTCATATTGCTGTGGAATTCAGTTCAAACAACGAATAACCTTAGCTTTAAGCTAGCTGGTATTTCTATTGTCAGACATAACAATAGTCGTACAAATGTTAGTTATATGTTGAAATACCATGACACGGTATTTTTAGTCGTAGTTAGTAAACTGCGGACTTGAGTCTATTTTAAAACTATTTGGTAAATTACGCTGTAGGTTAAATATATATTATTGGATGTGTTTGGTGGGGTGCCTAGTGAAACCAATAACTGCATAATAACTTTTGGTAATGATCGTTTTATTGCACATTGAAATACGTTCATCACTTTGCCCGACCTGGGAATCAACCCCAGAACTTCAATCTCAGCACTAATGCGACCAAATAAGGAGAAAATAATAGTCTTAACATAATGACGCAGTGCAAACAACACAGTATATTTATAGCCGCAGTAAGTGTTAACAAAACAAACATTAGGTATAGCTAATATCGGCAGAAACCGGACGCGGATCCAAATTGATACCGACCGATTACTATCGAACATTTGATGAAAATACTAACGCGTCGGTACAGTCACGAACACAGACGATACAAAATTACTTTCGTGGGCAATGAACGAAAATAATTTGTTCTGTATTGTGTAGATTGATGGAAGATTAATTCTTTTGCGGATCGGAAGATGATGCGTGGTTCCACCCAGATCCACTGGATGTATATTTTTGTCAATGTTAGGATTCTGTAAGTGATCACTGAGCTCGGTAGTGGATAAACACTGAATTGTGTAAACAGAAGCCAGATTCGATTTAGAGATCACGTATTGTTGTAAGATGTATGGTGTCTCGTGACTTGGACGTTCACTCAGCGACTCTCGGGGTAATGGCAACACGCGGTATCGGTCATGTTCTGCCGTAGCCGTACCAATGACTAATTAGATTGGCTACCAAAAGAACAGTTAGTAGTACCTTCGCCTTCTATAAATCATGTGGGTGTCCCATCCATGCATCATCTTCCGATCTGCAAAATAATAAATCTCCCATCAATCAATACAATACAGAACATTTATTTTTTTGCCTTAGCCTAACCTTTTCGTTTAGGGAAACTGTCTTATATTTTGTTTTTTTTTTTCCCTTAATATTGAGGTTGGCTTACAGTCCAACTGTGACACCCAGCTAAACCGAGTTTTGCATGGAACGACTGCCTATCTGACCCTCAACCTAGTTACCGGGTAACAGGATAACTTTTGGTAAGAATAGTTGGCAATAAGCTCGCCCCCTATTAATGGGACTTAATATAAGTGGTGAAATGAGGGTGTACTGTTAGGTACACCTCTGCCCAGCCCTTTGGGGAAGAAAGGGGTGATGTTATGTATATATGTATGTAGTTATCAGACTTTCGGGTTCTGGCTACCCCTAATGACTGTCAAAGATCTACGAAAGCTTTTATGCAGCGTAAAGTGTCTTCTCGAGCGCAATTTTCTTCCCAGCTGTACCCTCATAAGTCTTGTTTTCCGCTCGATCTTGAATACGTCAGAGACCAGCGTTTGCAGTTGATGTGTTATTTTGATTCAATGGTTTGAAGTGTCCGTCTCAGATCCGTCAAAGGTTACTTTATATCGAATGATAAGCTGATAAAAGGTTTTAATACTCTTTCAATTTAATCAATTATACTCGTACACATGACAGTTCCTTTTCTGAGTCATACAATACAATGAAACCAACAAAAGACTTGCATTTTTTAAACACTATGTTTAGACGATGTAATGAGTATAGAGGTTTGTGGCTAAGTAATAACAGCCGTATGGTTGGATCAATCAGGTTAAGCTACGCTTGCCGCAGTTAGACCGTGGATGGGTGACCATTTTTACATACCACCAAAACCCTTTCCGTACCTTTTTTTGGGTGGGAAATCATCAAATAACTTCTCCCGCTCTGGGTGGAGCAGGAGGGTGCGTCAGAGTTTTACTGACTAAAACCCACCCGTGTTCCCTCAGTTGCCTGTTTGCCAGGGGCCTCGGTATCTCTTGCCAGCTGTAATTCCTGGATCTCTGACAGTATTTAGGAGTCGTCAGAAGCCAACAGTCTGACCACCAGTCTTACCAAGGGTTATCTGACCCAGTAACTGAATTGCGGGGGTTAGATAAACAGTCGCTCCGTGTAAAAACGGGTATTCTGCTGCATCCAGTTAGATTGGAAGCTGACTTCAACACAGTTGAGCAAAGGCGCGGCAGATGATGATGTTTACCAATTAAATAGATTTAATTGCCTGTAGCTTTTGCACCATCAGGCTTTATTTACACTCGACTTAAATTATGTTTGAACGCTATTCGTTCCACCCAGATTCAGTAGAAACTTTATTCACTACAAGCCTAGCGATAGCAGAGCTATAAATATCTCCCACACTAGAAAACAAGCCTCAGTACATGTGCAGAAAATGTGTTGAACCCAGCGTGATTGATAGGTATTTACACGTTGGCGCCTAGCAGTGACTGGTTATTTGGTAAATAAATGCTCATGGGATCAGGTCACAGATATCTTGAACAATATTGTGGCGTTTAGGTACAGTAGGGTCCAAGTCGGTGGTAACACTGTCACCTTGAACTGGGCTAGCGTTGTACGGAGTTTTAATAGAATAAGGCGCCATACTGGTAAACTATTAACTGGGATATTTTATGGAGATATAAGTCCTTCTATGTGGGATTGGTTAGGATGGACAAACTACGAAATCTTTCCTAATATGAAATACTGTAGAGATTATAAAGACGACAATACTAACATTTACGGATTCCGTAATGAAAAGGAATTTAGTGTTCCGTGCCTTACCATAATAAAGCACGGAACACTTAATTCTAAATGTAAGTTTATCAAGCGGTTTCCAATAAAAAGGCCAAGCTACGAAATCCAATGTCAAAGTTTTTTTATTAGAGTACTCAGTCCGCCATCATTTATTATTTTTGTATATGGTAGATCTTTTGCAATGAGGTATCGTGAAGGAACCCATTGGAAAATGATCAGAAAGATGACCAGAAGGCCAGCAAAATTCTCTTTTCAAATTATAATAACAACAAACCCGGATCACCGGGTTAACCGGTCACTACACTACTACTAACACGCAGATAAATTCCATTCTACACAGCTTCTAGAAATAGATAACATTTGGCATTATTAGGATTTTTTTTTGGGAATGACATTATAAATTAAGGGTTCCTGCCAGGGCCTTAAAACTTAAAACTAGAGTGACTTCTTGCTAAGGGCACCCCCTGTGGGGGACTTCGGCTTAGGGCATCGCTCAGAAAGGGCAGCAAGGGACAGGCTGGATTGGACTGAAACATAATGATTAAAGATAACGATCCGTTTTATTGTGGAGCGATGAGTAGGCAAACTATCCGTTCTTGATAGTCATCTTATATTATGACGTAATAAACATACGCCCCGGAACCGGTACTGGTAGCCTCATATAGACATGCAGAAAGAAAGAAAGTATCAAGTTTGTATGTGAAAGAAACTACTACATTTAAAGAGAATGTTTATTGAAATGCATCTCATGGTGGTGGCCCTTTAAAGTCTTCAAAAGTGGTAACATTCTAGATGTGTTTTACAATTATTATTTTGGTAACATTGTTTTCGCTGTCACTGTCATAATGACGTTATGACAAGTCTTATAGTTTAGGTATGGTGAACTTTTTCGCAAATACCCGAATAAACTCGGTCGTCATTAAAAATATTGTAATACCTTAATTTATTATATCCCCAAAGAAAAAACACGTGGCGAGAACATTATTTACCATTTTCTTGGGAAGCTCGTGGTGGCAGAAAACAAATTAGGGTCTGATTATTTTGTGACAAGGTTAGAGTGGAAGCTTACCCCAACATAGTTGAAAAAAGGCTAGGCAGATTGATTATCTTGTGACAAAATGTCTAGTCCCTAATTTGTTAACTAAGCGAAATGATTTCGTAAACCTGTAAGTCCTAAAATAATACGGAATGTAAAACGGGTGTTCCATAAACGTTTCAAAAAGTTAGTGTAAAAGAAAAATTGTCTTTATGTTTTTACTGAATATATAAAGGTGCTCCGAAAAACATCAATCAATTAATCAATCAATCTTTATTTATGACCACAGGTATTATATTATACGTCTTTCGTATGCATTTTAGTTGAGCTCTATGTCCTACCAATGAAATTGTTGTAAAAATATATTAGTATTTATATAGTAATAGTAACATCTCGAGAGAAAGATTTTTATTTTTGTAATATTGCGACCAAAGTCAACTTCTCCGTTTAGGTTCGAAATAAAACATTTTTAATTAACAATGAATTCTCTCAAACATAAATGAAGTGTTTAACAGTTCAAAGTTGTAATAATTTTCAAAGTTCTATTTTCTTCGACTCCATTTGAATCTAAATTTTCTTCAGCTAAACATTGCGTTGTTTATTTTATAACATAAACAGAACTCGTGCCATCTGTCTGTCCATTATGAGTTCGCATTTCAGCAGACATTGCGAATTTCAGGTTTGTTGAACTGTTTCACAAGGTTACTTTTGTGTTTGTGATTTTTTCGTTCCTTTTTATTTTATTATTAGGTTTTAAAGTGTCAAGTGGCACTGTTAGAGTTAAAGATGTTCCATCTCGATAGGATGGAATGGCAGCAATTATAAACTCAAAATGTCTAGAAACATTATTCATTTCCCTGTAGAAGTTGATTACTAAGAAATAATAGATTAAATTTTTTTAAAACAAGCTTTAAAAACGCAACTAAAAAGTACAAAATAATTACAAAAAAAGCGTGGGGTGCTTTTTGAGGTATTTTTATAATCAATTAATATCAAGCACCCCACGCCACAAGCCCTTCCAAGAAGAAAATAGTACGTATATTACCAAACTAAAGGCAAATGCTACCTCTAAACGTTTGGACAATTAGGGTTACCACCTAATTTATCGTGTACGTGTACATTGTAGAAGCACAAATAGGACGCGTAGTACGCGTAGAATCATGTTAATACAGTTCGGTGTTCAATATTTGCATGTTAGTCTACTATAAAACCCTGTCAGTGGTTGGCTCAGCTGTTTGAAGTTCTATCTAATTTTGCTCAACATTTTGAAGCCCATAATAAGTTGTTGGATGGAATACATTAAGGCTGTAACTCAGCGGTGAGCAACATTAACCGGCCCAATTTATAAAGGCCATGATAGCGTTAAAGACTGCCCATGGTAATTTTGAATAGTAAGGTATACTTATCTGTCATAGAACATTGATTTATTTTAAATCTGTATGTCTAGAAACGATGGATGGACTGTGTGAATGATGATTTAGTTAGAAATGTGTGATGATATAGTTTTTTATTGTTATCCAATAATATTCGGTATGGAAGAGCGGAGTCTCCCAATACAGGCATTACTTGCTTAAAGGGAGGCTCCAATCACTAATCTGTTGGTTATAATTTATGTTGGAGAAATAAATAATTTTTGATTTGATTTGATTTGATTAGAAAGGGCTTGACTGCTTTGTCGACGACTAATACAGAAGTTTGGAAAAAAAGACATGTTGCTCGGTCCCCAAATAAATTGGGATAAGCAGGAGTTTGAAGAATGATGATGTTTTTAAATTAGAGATATGGACGGATATCCTTTTGTTCACTGCTGAGGTACAGAATGTTAAAATCGCGATTGAGAGCAGCCATAATAAGTATTAATCTTGCGTGTGAAAAACGAGGCTTTGTTAAACTCGTCACGAACTTTATACAGCTGTTTTCCAGTCGAAAACTACAAAAGCGTATGTTAAAGTAAGCTCACAAGAACAGTACAAACATCTGAAATAACAAGTTAGGAATATAAAGTGGACCTATATTTAAAGCCTATATATTTTTTTAGGTCCCAAGAGTCGTTTACTTTAACTTCTATAGGACTGACAAACCGTGTTTGATTATTTGAAGTCATCTAGTTTTAGTTTCGGACGTAAAAGAATAGCACCATCCCATTTCTTCCCGTGGGTGTCGTAGAAGGCGACTAAGGGACTTACTAGAGAATGGGTAGCAGCGTTCTCTATGCATTTGACCACCATAATGCGATTGCCAACCCGCCGGCCAAGCGTGGCGATTATGGCAAATCCCCCCCTTTTGGGGGAGGCTTATGTCCAGCAGTGGACGTCTTTCGGCTGATATGATGATGATGATGAATTTTAGATTAACTTCAGGGAAATTAAAGATAAATTAAAAATGTTATGTTTTTCTTCTACCCACATATTCATACATTCTCTTTACTTAAGAAGCAAGTTCCTCTGAGATTGTAAAAACTAAAAAACTGTCTGTGTCCTCGCGAAATCTTCCGTCTCCGAGAAGTAAGACAAATAGTACGATAAAAGTCGAGTAAACGTTCCTAATGAAATAATAAATGGGTTTTCACCAAAGAAAAACGAAAGTAGACGGGAAATTGTGAAACTGAAAAAGTTTCAAAAGAAATAACAAGGTTTGAGAGGATTAATTGTTTTATTAAAGCCTCAAAGTCTTTGGAAAGACGAACCTGCAAGTGTGACAAAAATACTGAAACTTTAACCGTAAGAGACTGAGGATGGGAAGTCTATATTAGCCACCTCGACTTTCGTATGTCTAAAAAGTCGTGTTAGGGATCCGTGTCCGTCGGGAACCCCAGGCAGATTTTATTAATTTTTTAAATCTTTATTTGGAAAAAAGGCTTTAACCGTGGAGCGATTATGCCAGCCTCGTAGTTTTACAAAATAAATAAATAATAGGTAATAACTAGGATCTTCAATTAAATAATTTAACAATTATATACCATAACTTAACAGCTAATTTGGATGTAGGATTGGACAATATCAAATTACATATGCCAACATCCCTTAACCTAAGTCCCACTTCTGATTCCAAAGTTCTCCATTCTGCCCCAACCCGAACACACTCCACCAAAGCGTGGTAGGTGTCCTCTCTCATATTGCAAATCAGACAGTTTGGGGTATCAAAAACCTTCATAAGATGCCCGAACGCATTCAACGGAATGTGCCCGGATCTTAGACGCATCCTTGTTACTAACAATCGTCTATTCATCTGTACTTCAGAGAACCAAGGAATCCTTGGTGGTTCAGACTGAATTGTTCTGTACCATATACCCTTCTCTTCAGACCTTTTGTCAAAGTGTTCTTCCCACATCTTATTGCAATTTGTTTCAACGTCTCTTAATATATCTGTATTATAGACAGATATTCCTTCATACGTTCCTGTTTTTGCCAGCTTATCTACTTGTTTCGATAGAGGAGGTGGACGAGGAGGTCTAAATTAGCCACCTCAACTTTCGTATGTCTAAAAAGTCTGGTAAGGGAACCATGAACGTCGCGAATCCCAGGCTGATTCCTGGCCACCGTAGGCATGGGCTTGTGGACGGCGAGTAATCGATAGCTTGCTGTCCGGTAAGGACCAAACCCGGGTCGACGGCGTGTTATGTTCCACGCGCGCCTCAAAGAGGTGTCAGCACCAACTGGTGGGGTCCGCAAGGGCCGCTGCCAGGGGTGCGGGTTATTCGAAAGAGATACCGTGGCCCCTGCACACAGGCACCTGAATAAATACGGATGGATTTCAGTCAGTAAAACTCTGACACGCCCTCCTCGCTCCACTCAGAGCGGGAGCAGTTATTTGATGAATTCGTACCCTAAAAAAAACCAAAAAGGACCATGTAGGGATGTAGTCAGGTAGCTGACAACATTATTGTGGGAACATAATTTCCCCAAGGGTTACCCAGATCAGAAGTTACATGTTATTGTAGTTTGTGTGAAGGGCGGGCGTTTTGGGGGGACTGTCTTATGTAATTTTGACGTTCAAAACGAGCTGACTATCAGCCTAGTTTGAATAAATGACTTCTGATTTTGGTTTTGATTTTAGTGTTGTCTAATATTAGAAATTTGTCATATCGCGGAGTTCATTCATGAGGTGGCCAAACTTAGAACACTTTTTACTAGGTATATTAAATGGAATACTACCGACTACCTCTTACTTATGGACTTATGAGTGATCATTTGTACTTCCATCTCAACCTAGGTCGTTGAACTCGCCAGCAATCTTGATAGCTGGCTATAATAGTCTTCTATGACCGCCTATTCTTCTTCAGGACTCAAATAAGTTACCATAGTAACGTGCGTTTCGAGATTAACTGAGATCCATCTTCTTCTATTACTTCTACCTTATTATCACTGTAATTTGAAAACATTGTAAAAGCCAATTATTTTTAAAAGAGTAACCGTGAAGTTTCGTTCGGGCTCTTCACCATAGGAAACGACCAATTGAAACCTAGCACCTAGGTCCTGACGTTTCATTAGTAATTCTGTAGGTTTACGTTAATTAATATATTTTGATTTTGATTAAATTTTCTTCTTCGTGTCACTGGCACGACAGTATTTCAAATTTTGTGGTCCCAAAACTTTGCTATTTCCACGGCGTAGTCGGTGAAGCATGTACTTATGTAAACTATAATTTTAAACGCCTAGCCTACTAAGCACAGGCTAGTCTCGATTAAAGCAAGTAATTTATGTTTTTTAATAGGTTTATTTCAAGATGACGACGACGGGAATAAATTGAGTTATAATCTACCGTCGTCAGGCGACCGGGGTAGTGATGTCCGCAGTTCCGGTTTCCGGGAATTACGTAATAATAAAGACTAGCTTTTGCTGGCAGCATCGCCCACGTTAACCAATTTATACAAAACTATAACAAATTATACACCTAAATCTTCCTCATGAATCACTCTGTCTATTGATTACAACCGCATGAAAATCCGTTCAGTAGTTTTTGAGTTTATCGCGAATAAACAGATAGACAGACGTGGTGGCAGTATTCGTTTTATAAAATGTAGTGATTTTTTAAATTAAATATTTAATAAAATTAAGAATGCTATTTCTGTCTGTGACATCAATTTTATTAGCTTAGATAGGTTACTTATTAAAAAATGAATCGAGAAGACTTTTGTTTCAAATCTCATGTTTTACCCTGTTGTTACTAAACCTTACCGCAGTAAATAAATTTGTTTTATTTTCTAAAACAATCACTACTGCAGTACACTGTTGTTCTGCATTCAACTTTATAAATGCCTTTATAAATGAAAATATACCTACAAAATAATGCTTTACTCTCTCTTTTTTCACTTCCAACGTAAAAAAAAAAACTTAACACCAAACACAAATTGATAATTTTAACGTCCTACCTCCCGAGTCTCGCTAACCCAATCCCGCGGCCATATTGGACTGCCCCGGGGCTCCATAACGGGATATAAATTTTACACGTAAGCCAGCTATAATGAAATGCCTGGCCCTACTTGCGAGTGGGTTAAGTTTGCTGAATTACGGGAACTTGTCTTAATCGGGACGGTCGGGAAAATAAGGTGATTTTCTTTGTTAAGAGGTAGAATTTTCTCAGGTTACAGGCAATTAGTTGATTGGATGTTTATAAATAGGGTTTTTTGGTGTTGATCGTAATTGAACGTAGGTTTCAATTTACAAGGGGTGTCGTGGCGCGATTTGGGGAGTCACTGGTTTGTGAGCAGCGGGTTGTGACAGTATATTAAGTTAATTGTGTAGTTGTGTCATCTGATGTTTTAGCATCAAGATGTTTTTTTTTCAATGAAGGTTGAGGGTGGGCGTTTTGAGGGACAGTCTTATGTATTTTGACGTATGAAAAGTGCTGAGTCTCAGACTCCATCATCTCATCTGCCTAGCCTTTTCCCAACTATGTTGGGGTTGGCTTCCAGTCTAACCGGATGCAGCTGAATACCAGTATTTTACATGGAGCGACTGCCTATCTGACCTCCACAACCCAGTAACTGGGGTAATACGATACCCCTTGGTAAGACTGGTTGTCAGACTTTCGGTCTTCTGACGACCCGTAACGACTGTCAAAGATCCACAAATGACAGCCGGTACCAACGGCTTAACGTGCTTTCCGAGGCACGGAGGGGTCTTGGTATGTAAAGATGGTCACCCATCCACGGACCAACCGCGGCAAGCGTAGCTTAACCTGATCGATCGACCCGTGCAGCTATTGTTACTTAGCCACAAGCCCCTCAGTCTCAGACTAATTTGAATAAATTACTTTAGATTTTAATTTTGAATGCTTTTCTCTGATTCCGCTGCTACTATGAAGGGACATCAATTCTCACGTATTGGTTTAGTTTCGCGGTTTGTTTCCACAGCTCATAAATGTAGTTTTGCAAGGCTTTACGCTTCTATGAACCATCGAGTTAGTCAACCATCACGTGGTTTCTCACTCGAAGGAGTTCTTTACTTTTAAACAGTAGGCCAATTCTCGTAATTAAAACGATCAAAATCTAGTCGCAGTCTCATATCAGCGACAAGCAAATGTCAAAAATGTATGAAAAAGCGATGTATTTTTGACAGATTGACACTGTGATCAGACTGTGAACGTTCTTAAAATTACGAGAATTGCCCCTCAGACCTTAAAGTAGATAGAGATCGTCTAAAAAAAACTACACGCTCCTCCGAAAAAAACTATACATACATTTGAAATGTGTATCCAACCAGCAATGGAGGGGCGTGCAATTTTTAACTAGACTATGTCTACTCCAGGCGCGGTCCGAGGGGGGAAAGCCCAAAGCCGGAAACGTAAAGCTTAAAATAGTATTTCGAAAATATAATAAATTTTCTTATTAATATATTTGTAGTCTTTGTCTGTGACCCCACCCCCCCAAAGTCTTTGGCTGCGACCACACCTGGTCTACTCTAATGTTTTACTGAGCAATACTCTATAATTGTAATATAGCTAGGTTAAGAAACTAGTAAAATTAAATATGCATTAGTACTAAGAGTTCATCGTAACATACACAAGTATTAGTTCAGCACTGGGTACTATGGGTACTGAAAATGTTATTATTTGTGTGTATTGTGGTAAGTTAGTACGAGTTCTTACACGATAACTACAGGATGGCAGCAGGACATCGGCGCGCAAACTGTAACCTTAAATTCAGCCCATGATTGCAGACCTCTAGCGTATAAATTTTTCGTCATGTTGTTTCGTAATCCATCAAAAAACCTGCTGTTTCATAGATACGTACGCGGTAATTTATTTAAAAAACAACTTAAATCGTATGTAATGTGTCAATAACAATAATTATATTAAAGAAAAATACATAAACATACCGAATTGATAACCTCCTCCTTTTTGAAGTCGGTAAAAAATAATAATAATATTTAAAAAAAAGTACTGTCCTTCGGAAACATGTCCATGCAAACAAATAAAATAAAACATCAGTTAGTACGTTGCCATGTATGCCACATCAAGTAGTACATCTACTTTTACTTTAGATCCGTGTTTACTAGGTTGGTGATTTGTTGATTTTTACTTTTTTATCACTACCTTCCTATTTTAATTTTACGTAGTTATTGTATTTCACATAAACCTGCAAGGGCACTTATGAAACGTCAGAAGCTAGGTGCACGGTTCCAATTTGTCGCTTCCTATGGAGAAGAGCCGGCAAGAAACTCCACGGTTACTCTTTTAAAAATAATTGGATTTTATAATGTTTTCAAATTACAGTGATATTAGTTATGGGAGGACAGTGCAGGCCTATCAATAAGTACCAGGTACTTTAGAGGAATGAAAATAAAGAATAGAAACTGTAGGCCTACAACGTTCTCTCATTCACAATATGTAAAAGAATCTACATAAGTAAAATCAACCTATTTAAACCAAGTGATATGAGAAGAGAGTTCAGAATCATATACTTCATCCTTGGTAGCGCGATCCGCGTCGATGTGCCTACCACCCTGTTTATTTCTAATACAAGCCTTTGCCACAGAACGAGAGGCAATCTATTTCAAGAACAAATAATATTTTAATGGATATTGCACTTTTCACAGTTGGTACGCACACTATATTTACACAAGTCATACATTTATTTAATATCGGTTTCGAGGTATCCTAACATAGAATTATTGTAATCTATTGCAGGGTGACAACGCCCGTGTTGTTCAACTTTCTTTTCAAGCCAGATGATAATTATTTCTCGGGCACAGCACATTCTGTCTGCTAAATAAACCATAGCCACTAAGTTGTTTCGCAACGTTTAAAAACTAAAAAAATGTACTACCCAACTATTAACGACTTTTTAATTACAGAAAAAAAAATTAACCCAGACCTTTTATTTTAATTTCATTGAAATGAGTTTTAAATTGGCGTCAGAAAATATTTTAACTACCTAGTAAAAGTGATTCACTTTTGGCTATAAAGACAAAATATCTGAGGGTTCTTTTTAATGCCATTAGACATTTTCTTTGTCTTTACTTCTTAACATTGGTAGTCGTTAAAAACTCTAGACTTAAAATAAACAAGGGTACTTTTGTGGTGATTTGTGTGGTTCGCGACGACAGGTCGAGGAACTAAGCAAGATAATAAATAGAGCTTTAAATTCAACGACACAGGATCTATTTCTTCATTTCGTCCGACAGGCCTACATTTTCCTCCCATACCTATTAACACTGTAATTTGAAAATATTGTAAAAGCCATTTTTTTTTTCAATAGTGTAACCGTGGAGTTTCTTGCCGGCTCTTCTCTATAGGAAACGACCAATTGAATTGGAACACTGCACCTAGCTTCTGACGTTTCATAAGTGTCCAATTGTCCATGTAGTTTTACGTGAAATAAAATACTATTTCGATTTTTATGTAACTTTTACTACTTCCTCCAAACAATATTTTCAAATCCACATAGAGAAAGAAATAACATAGCCTTTGTGTTATAGCGGTGAGAAACATAAAATAAATCGCTGATAAAAATACTGAACGTGTAAATTCCTCACACGAGCAAGACGACGTGCTTGAGGCGACAAGTTTTATTACACTGGGACCTAAAACTGTCGTCGTACAAGTAAGGGAGTAAGATATAACTGACGTGATATTTTTAGACAAAATATTTACATACTGTATGTATGTAAATATTTTGTAGTAGGTATATTAAATGAACTCCTACACGTTACTGCCTTAGGAAATATTACGAAACATTTATTTCCAATAGAACCATATAAATCTCTCTGGTCTACTATCTAGGTACCTTTTATACGATATCATGTTTTTTTTTTTTGGGGGGGAAGTCATCAAATAACTTTTCCCGCTCTAGGTGGAGCGGGAGGGCGTGTCAGACTTTTACTGACTAAAACCCACACGTGTTCCCTCAGTTGCCTGTGTGCCAGGGGCCGCGGTATCTCTTTCGAACAACCCGCACCCCTGGCAGGCATTGGCCCTTGCGGGCCCCATCTGTTGCTGCTGACATCTCTTTGAGGCGCGCGTGGAACACAACGCGCCGTCGACCCGGGCTTGGTCCTTACCGGACAGCGAGCTACCCATTACTCGCCGTCCGCAAGCCCGTGCCTACGGTGGCCGGGAATCAGCCTGGGATTCCCGACGCCCAGGGCGTCTCCTGCGAAGGTTACGGCCGTGAGGGCGCATGTGCATGTGTGTCACGTGCGCCGCCTCCCTCTTTGCGAGCATTACTGCTTCATACGATATCATGTTAATTAAGATTTTGTACGCGAATGGTAACTAACAGGACTCTATTACTAAGCCTCCACTGTGCGTCCGTCCGTTCGTCTGTCTAACAGCGGGCTGTATCTCATGATCCGTAACAGGTGTAGACAGTTGGTTTTATTTACAGAATGTGTCATTTCTGTTTCCGCTCAAAAATAAAGACAAAGTTAAAAATTAAAGGGGTCTCTATAGAAGAAATGTGTTTTTTCGGCGTTTTTTTGCGTTGTGTTGACTTGGAAGTTGGGCGAGTCCAACTTCCAAGTCAACACAACGCAAAACTTGGCCGATTTTTATTGAAATTCCAATGTTTAAATTATTTTTACAAAGTTGTAGAACCAGAAAGTAAAGGAAAGCAAAAATCTACTTATAAAAATCTCTAAAAAACTTAATGGGGTAACTGGAAATATTTATTTTGATGTATCGAGAGTACCGAGAGTAGTTCGGTATGTTTGCGAAAATAAAACTACAAACAAAAACTGCTAATTCCAAAGGTAAACAACTCTAAGTTAGAGTTCAACCACCTGATAAATAAAGCCTCCACACATTAAAATAAGTGTGACGTAATAAATCGTTCCATGTCTGAAGTAATACAACTTCTACTACGGGCCGTTTAAAATCACAAATAATAGGGAAGCGCGTCGTTTTGTTTGTGTTTACATGTGCGACCGATACGCGAATGGGTTTGTGCACGCGAGGCTTAGGTTAAGGGGGAAGCTGAGTGATTTTTGCAATTCGTAGTATTGTTTGTAAAGGCTTTTGTATTTACAGAGCTTATACTATCGCAAGTGGAAATTTATTTGCTTGTTCCAAATAAGGGTATTTTATTCTGAGCTTTTGACTTTTATCTCATAATCATCATTTCAGCCGAAAGACGTCCACTGCTGGACAAAGGCCACCCACAAGCACCGCCACTTCAACCGGTTCTGTGTTACACGCTTCCAGCGGATTCCTGCGGCCTTCACCAGGTCATCGATCCGGTCTTTTATCTGCGGTTACATAAATTACCTTTTCGCAGAAAAGACTGAGCACTAATGCATTTTATGCAATAGGTGTTCTCAGTATGTTTGCATATACAACGTGTAACGGAACAGGTATATACATACCAAGGGCACGGCTTCTTTGGATGATATCAAATGATTTTGGAAGGGTTTTTTAATCCTATCTCTAAATGGTCGGAAGTTATGAGAATTTTTAATACATTTATACTAGAAACCGAACTTTTCAAATTGAAATATACACATCACTCGGAACAGATTTACCGTGATATTGGCAAGTAACGTGGAAAGTTATTGACCTACGTAGTGCGCTGACATGTTTGTTATGATTTTCATTTAAGAAACATATGCAACCGAAAATTTGGTATCAATTCTTAGAGTATTTTATTTTGAGCTGAAACCATGTATAGTGATTCTATACCAGCTGTTATCTTTAGTGCTTAAGGATAGCAATAGGGTTTCTGTTACACCCTGTATATATATAATATAATCAGCCTTTATCGTTCCCACTGTTGCGACACAGGTTTCTTTTTGTTAGAGGGACTGGGCTGTGATCCACCATGCGGGCCCAGTGCAGGTTGGCAGATGTCACATGTCTTCGATTTTTAGTTCTAGGCCATGTCGGTCTCCTCAAGATGTTTTTCTTCACCGTTTTGAAAGCTTTGCATATATTTTTATTTAGCAATTTAGTTATTTTGCTATCCCGCAAATTTTCCACATTAGAACAAATCAGCCTTTGAGGACAACCTTATGTTCTCAACTGGAATCCGTGGATTCAACAATCAAGACATTGATTGGCATGAGATTGATTAGAGGCCGCCAAAAACGCAACATTTTATTTTCAAATCAACCTTCTGTCTCTCTCTCTCTTTTACGCGTTTCCTTGTCAGCCGTATGATTAAGGTTCACTGCCGTCAAAGACGACTTAGATTAAGATAATTCCTGTAAGCGAGGGTACAGATCAAAGTGAAGTAGAACTGAGAATGTTCATTAATGTCACGTCGTGTACAGAGATGGATTTATACGATAAGTTTGTGTGTTCGCTACTGTGGTTAGTATGTGTCTAAATGAGGTATGAAGTACGTATGTGCTTATTTACTCGAATGTCTCAATTTGACCTGTTATTTGACCAGTAAATTTTAACAATAATACTTGATTGTTTTCATCTGATTTTCTGTAATCAGACAGCGAGGCTGAAATGGAATTGGGCAAGCCTCTGAATGGCACGTTACAAAAAAAAAATCAGTGCCGTTAGTGGAAGTGCTCAGGTGCGGATCGGTCTATTGCCGTTGAAATCAGTGCTCTGAATGGGATACCTCCTCACTTCTTGTATGCATCCCATCGCGACGGGTGGGCCAGGAATAAAATCATAGTGTCTACCTACACTCGCAAGCATTAAATCCAGCCGATCTATTATCTATTGACAACTCAGTTCACCCTAAGTTCACGGCGAGATTTATCCAAGGGTGGCAGGGAAATCGATGCGGAACCTTTTACAATGGATTCAGAACATGATTTTGGGATCCGCTGAGATGATTTTTTTTGTCAGTCATTAAAAAAAATCACCTGTTCCCTACAAAAGTGTCCGCGCCTACGAGGTCAATATGCATGGAAAAGTATTTTAATTTAAATAACCGATAAGAAATATTACCGCAGGGTCGATGTCTCTGCCGGCCTGTATACAATAGATAGACAAGTCTACCACATACACTTTAATTTAATGTCCAATATAATTCATTATAAAGTATTGAGTACCTTTTATTTACCTTTTATTAAGCTTTAATTTCTATAACATAAAGTTACAATAATTTTTAAGATACCGTTTATCTCTCGTTAATGTAGTAAGATTAGACAATAGGCTACGCTGTTTATCTTCTAAGTATTATCGTCTTGTCTTGTAATTAAGAAATACCTAACTTCACCTTGAATGAATATTAAACTTAATATCCAGCCAGCCCTTGTATTCCAAGTAGGTACTTATAAGCTTGGATAGGTATTTTGTACAATGTGATAATTAAAGATAAAGTTTACTTAATTTGATTAGTAAAATACCTTCTTATTACAATATTTTGTATTATTTAGTGAGAATATTTTAGTCACGGAGCTCAAATAAGCTAGAATTTCGGTGCGAATTAAGAAAATTATCAAAGTTTAGAGATGTTTAAGCCATTAGCTATTTATTTCAATAAATGGCTTCATCAATTTCTTGAGGCTTTGAAAAATAAATATATAGGTATAATGAAAATGTAAGTAGTTTTGGAAAGTTTCATCAGCGTAAAACAGTGTTTAATTACGAAAATGAAAGTACAATATTAGATTTTAATTTGGATTTGCGAAAAGCATTTCGGCCTACCTTATTTTTTTATCAAAATGTTGTTATTATAATATTACTTCACTATACTTGCCCTGTGATTCTTTTTTCTCTGTTTTTATTATATAGGTATATGTATTAATATTATTTTATGTCTAGTACCTAATTAAATTTGAATCCTATCCTTAATAAATGGATCTGTTATTTGAAACTCCGGTCTTACTTCGAGGTAACAACCGTAAATTGTGAATGAAGTAAGAAATGAGAGCAACCGTTGAAACCGTTCAATGCTCAACAGCAATTTGTACATACTTTCCACAGCTGAAATGACTTTCTAAAGATTTCGTTGAGTTTATTTTCATTTAATTCATGTTAGCTATGTTTATTTGGCAGTCGGGTAGGTATCGTGTACAAAAATCAAAATCAAAATATTTTATTTCACATAAACCTGCCAGGGCACTTATGAAACGTCAGAAGCTAGGTGCACGGTTCCAATTTGTCGCGTCCTATGGAGAAGAGCCGGCAAGAAACTCCACGGTTACTGTTTTAAAAATAATTGGCTTTTACAATGTTTTCAAATTACAGTGATATTAGGTATGGGAGGACAGTGCAGGCCTGTTAATAAGTACCAGGTACTTAGAGGAATGAAGATAAAGAATAGAAAATCGACTATAAATCTGTAGATTTAAAGACGATGTCTGTAAGGCCTACAACGTTCTCTCATTCACAATATGTAAAAGAATCTACTTAAGTAAAATCAACCCATTTAAACCAAGTGACATGATTTCTGAGGATCACTAATAAATAGTACAAAACTAGTTTCAGAATCAATTAAAACTATTTAAGGACACCTTCTTATTTACACCTACTTTATTTATTTATTTAGGTACAGAATCTTTTATGCGAGATTTAGTTTGATTCCTGGATTTAGATTTTATTTAGTAGTTAGCAACGCGTGTAGGTTAAAACTATCCATAGTTACGTTGCAGAATTCCGACAGAAATTCCGAAATACTGACAATAGATTCGGTGAGAAATCGCAACAACCGCGTACAGACTTCGTGAAACATTGCTTGCTACGTATTGCTCAGGCACACTGTGTGGAAGGGATGCTTACTGTGAGCATCTGTCGTTACGTCGTGATGATTCGCTGAGCCTGCAGGCATGCGTGGCAAACTATACATGATGCATAACCTGACGATGTCTGTACACGGTTTTTGACAATTATACCAATTTAAATATACTTCTACTGCATAGGATCAAGTGTTTTTAACTTAACAGACAGTAGTGCTGCTGGTGAGTTTGTTGTGCTGCTTCGCCTTCTCAGCTAAAGGACTAGGACATGGTAAGGGGTGGGCGTTTTGGCGGACTGTTTTATGAAATTTTGACACTCAAAAAAGTGCTGATTGTCAGCCTAGTTCGAAAAACTGACTCCTGATTTTGATACCGGTTTTTTTTTTTTTGAGTGGGATATCATCAAATAACTTCTCCCGCTCTGGGTGGAGCAGAAGGGCGTGTCAAGCTTTTACTGACTAAAACCCATCCGTGTTCTCTCAGTTCCCTATGTGCTGGGGCCGCGGTATCTCTTTCAAACAACCCGCACCTGATACCGGTCTGTTACTGTCTCACTTTAGGGCAAAGCTATCTATTCAAAAGAAATAATATTTTTCTTCAGTTTCAGTCAGTTATGTCAAAGTATTGTGAACCTAGATAACAACTCTTATCAAAGTTTGCCAAAAGACGTTAATTGATTTACACAATTTCCTGGAAGTTCCTCTAGTTTCGACCGGTGGTTATTTACTTATTTCCATTTCAACAAAGTGATAAACACTTTAAGTTAATTTGAGGTACCTAGGTAAAATCAATATACGAAGTACATACTTTGCTATTAATGTTTTATAAACCAATTCAGTGATTTCCGCGATTAGTCTGTACGTAGATACAAAAAGGTCTACTTTAGTGGTTTAGTGGCTGTTGTCTAGTATTTTACTATCTTATTTTTGAGTATAGTACCTAGTAGCTAGGAGCAATGGCATAAAAATCTGTGTATCAAAATGTAAAGGGTTCAATTTTCTTTTCTTTTGAAAACCCAAGTTTGTGGTGTCTCATTACTATGCAACTAGGTGTAATCCTCCACTTCGTTTGCATACAAATTCCAGTACCCCACTAGCCAAGTTTAAGGATAACGTTTTATTTAATCTATTCATGCACTTAATACTATGGATATTTTTTAATTTGATGAATGTTAAGTGATCAATCATATTTATTTCTGTAAGTAGAGAACATACAGACACTTTAACACGTCTAAAATACTTTAAAACTGGATGAGGTTGGTGTTTCCAATCCGATTACTCTGAGAAAAAATACCGTACAACTCAGAGGTCTTTTAAAGTTCAGACAATAATTTTGGTCAGACCATGTGAGAAACACGTGATTAGTGTCTGAAATTATATTTTGCCTTTTATTGGCATGATTTTTTTTTATCGTATGATTATTAGTATGTGTACTATTTCATTGAAATACAAGCAGTTTTATAAGTCTAGGTTTAACGTAAATGTTTGGGGTCGGGGGACCCCAGTCAGAAACAAAGTTCCTTACGCTTTTTTTTTCAACTTCGAGTGTAACGTCGTTTACTGTTTCGTCAAAAAAAGTCTGATTTCATTTTAACCTCATTGTCCCTTTCAGCACCTTCTAAAACCATAAAAACTATTTCACTCTTTGTCTGTCTCTTTTTATGATATAATATATTAAAAAGTTGCATGGAGGGGGTAAAAACGCTTTTTAGTTTTCTACAATTTTACTCCTACCTCAAGCTGCGTTAAAACATTTCGTTCCAATAAACGGAATTGATTTTTTTTTTCCTTTTTTTTTGGGTGGGAAATCATCAAATAACTTCTCCCGCTCTGGGTGGAGCGGGAGAGCGTGTCAGACTTTTACTGACTAAAACCCACCCGTGTTCCCTCAGTTGCCTGTGTGCCAGGGGCGGCGGTATCTCTTTCGAACAACCCGCACCCCCGGCAGGCATCGGCCCTTGCGGGCCCCATCTGTTGCTGCTGACATCTCTTTGAGGCGCGCGTGGAACACAACGCGCCGTCGACCCGGGCTTGGTCCTTACCGGACAGCGAGGTACCCATTACTCGCCGTCCGCAAGCCCGTGCCTACGGTGGCCGGGAATCAGCCTGGGATTCCCGACGCCCAGGGCGTCTCCTGCGAAGGCCACGGCTGTGAGGGCGCATGTACTGCATCTCCCTAAACGGAATTGATTAAGTGACTAAAGAACTAGAACAAATTTAAAAATAATAAAAGCAGAAGCATTGATTTGAAACGCTTTTCTCTAGTGAATTGAAAAATAGCTTTCTTGATTCAGTCCAGTACCTTTAAGTTGTAATCAAAAGAATGTGGGAAAGGAAGCTTTTTACGTTTAGAATCTTTTACAGAATGTAGTGAAGAGGATAATCAAATTATTTTACCTATCAATTGAAGCAAGTTATACACTAAAGCCGACATTTAAAGTTATTTTATTAAAAACTTTTAAAAAGCACAAAGTTTTAAAACCTTTCAATTAAAATGATTAATTTAATTTGAGATCTTAATTAATTTTAATATGAACACAATTAATTGTTACCAGATAAAAGAAAAGTTGGTGATACATGGTTGGTGTGGAGGTTTAAGATTGAGAAGAGGGTAGGATTCTTGCTGTTAATAACAACATAGGTCATTATGAATTGGCATGGAAATAAAGCTTTTATAATAACCTAAGGTCGTAATTTTCACTTCACTCTACTCAACTCTAGTGTTCAAAAATCAAAAGTCATTTATTGAAACCAGTCTGAGAGTCAGCACGCTCACGTCACTACGCTTTGGAATGGGCAAATAGCTTCATCTTTCTAACTCACCGACCTTGACAATTCAAAAGTGCCTGTAATTGGTTTATTTGAAATAAATGCTTTGAGTTTTGAGTTTGACTTTGAGCACTTTTACATAAAACAGTCCACCAAAACGCCCTCCCTTCACTACTTCCTAGTGCTTTACCAGGGACGAAGAAGTGGCGCAACAAATAGTGTTGTTAATTGCACGTATGTCATTTTCATCAGCATTCCGCAGTCCACAGCTGGAAATAGGGCTCTCTAACGGCACGCTATTCAGCACGATTCTCGCCAACTCTCATCACCACTACCAGCCATAAAAAAAACAAACTTCTCTGAGCTGAGTAGCACAGAAAAAGTCTTTTACATTATTTATTTACGCATTCTTAAACATTTTTTATTACTAATGTTCAAGTATGTATCTATTTTATTTACCTACGTCCGTGTGTCACTGCGGGGTGCCAATTGAAAACCAGCGCTGGGTGTCTGATGCCCAGAAAATGCTGAGATGGTAACCGTTTCGGTATGGGCACACTTAGCACAATTTTACTGCAATTTTATTGTTTTCTTTTTTTGTGTTTGTTGCTGTTGTATTGTGTCTATGTCGAATAAATGTTTTCTATTCTATTCTGTTCTATTCAGCCACCCTGCGAAGATTGTCGCTCCACCCATGCCTGAGAGCATCCAACCTTACGTTTACCGTTTCGCGGTCTCCACTCAAGAACACGTCTACATCAACGGTCATCGGTTCTACGGCTAATATGGCCAGCCTATTGCGACATCAGCTTTCTTATTCTGTGAGCTATGATGACAACTTTGGGTCTCTACTGGATCATCTCACTCCGGATTCGATTCCCAAGAGAGACTAGAAGACGCAACAATGCACAGCACGTCACAATTCAAAAACCTAAGGCACGTGTATCGTACACTCTACGGCTCTTTACAACTTCGTTGTCACTCAAATTAAATTCCATAGCATTCCATGTTTCCATCCCAATTAAAATGCTTTTACCTTAAAGGAAACACCATACCATTATGTGTAAATTTCGTCTCAGAGAAATTATTATGTGTCAAATTAATCTTGCGCCTTTGATCAAAGGATTTAACCGTGTAGGCGTTATACCCATATTTATATGAATGTGTATATTATCTTTAATAAGTACAATAAGTTACGGCTTCGAAAATACCTTCAGTGCTATTCGGTAAAAATAACACCGCGAAAACTTCCCCAGCATCAGCCGACATATTCTAAAAATCACACCGTGTGCACTTAGGTGGAGTAACTTGAAGTGAGCTGCCATTCCATGTGATGATAGGGATGGATACTAATGACGGCTCGTTTTAAGTTCACTTCACCTAAGTTAACACGGCGAGATTTTTACAGAATACCACTACAGGTGGCATGATAGCCCACTTCAAGCTCACTTCACCAAAGTTTTCACAGTGAGATTTGTATAGAATAGACTGGCTGTTCCAATTTTGAATTGACATTTCCAGTCCATGGGAAATCGTTTATTTGAATATACATATTCTGTTTCGTAATTAACCGTAATTTTCTATTATAAGTAGAAATTTCCGTATTATCTGATGTCGACATTAAGCCGTCTGAAAGTTACTATTTATATTAGAAAAATAATTAAACAACGAGTATATTTCTCGCACCTTTTACTTTTCATACAAAATTATATTGTCTACACTTCGTTAGGTGATAAACACCAACCGGGTATACTTTACAATTTTTTTTTTTAATTAAGCTACATCTTATGCCTACAAAAGAAAAAAAATACGACCGCTTTTAGTGATACGACCGCCCGTTGTCACCTCATGTAAAAATATAGATTTATATATGCAATTCGCATGTAGGTACATATTATAGGATTGGTATTATAACCTACTAGGTTTTGCCAGCGGCTTCACCCGCGGACCTCCTTAATTCCACGAGAACATACTACCGGGACCAAAATAAACTATGTATGTGTTTGCCAAATTTCATCCAAATCCATTTAGCCGTTTTTGCGTGATGGAGTAACAAACATTCAAATATCTAAACATTATAATAAATAGGAATAAAGATCTACATCGAAATTAAGGAACACAAGTTCTCTAAACATTTCGCATACAAATGTCGTAAGAAGGGAAAAAAAAATGAACAGACAGAAATAAACTCTGTGTATCACCGCTTTTGTAAACATATCACCTTTATATACACAGTCTAGCAGTAAAACCGTATCGGAATCATTTAACGGCCTGTGTTGTGCAACTTTCTGGGATTTATTGCTTAAACAATGTGTCTAGTTAAAAATACGGCGATAGCCCAGCGGATGAAATGTTGAATTGGCGCCACGGTTCTGGTTTGATTCTTACCATATGCGTTACATGAATAGCCTTAAAATTCAATATTTGAGACTCATTCTCATTCTGATTCGCAGTAGCAATTTGGAGTATAAACCAAATTATTTATTATTTATTTATTATAACTTAATGCACAAGTAAAAAATACTGTACAAAGGCGGACTTAATGCCTTAGGCATTTTCTACCAGTCAACCTTAGGGTGATGCAGAGAGAAAACATGGCAGGTGCAATATAAGGAATAGGTTACTCGAAAAATAATACATACTAATACATAGATACATACATACATACATACATATATAACAAAATAAAACTTTGTCTTGAGAAATAACGACAGGTAGAGGAGAAAACGAATCCAGCAAATCAGCGCTGGGATGATTCTGCCAACTTCTTACGAATATGCTCACGAGCCTTCAAATTCTGAGTAGCTGCTAAAAAAGTTCTAAGAAACAAAACCCAAAAACACATTTTTCCTCCTCGAGCCAGGATTAAACCCAAGACCTACTCAGCAGTCATACTTGCGACCACTAATACTAAGTCAAAGAGTTAGCATTAATAAGACCATTTAAAGCTCGCAAGACCTTGACGTTTTAAAATGAAAACTAATCTCACAGACCTAACTAATTCTCACAGTCATGAAACTACACAAATGGAAGTTCCTGAAATATCTTTTTAGGGCAAAAATCCATAATTTCCTTCTTAGTGGTTCAAATTATCAGAATAGTACCACGCACTATGCATACTAAACAGCCACTTAATATTAATTATTCCACGAAATCAAAATTTAAACGTGACTAAATTCCCAATTTGTATCTATTGAGGGGTTATCGGAAATAAACGTTTGAATGGACAGGCAATTTCCAATTTAACCTCCTTTTCACGATATTGGTATCTTTTTGAATAGACTTTCTTCCTATAATATTGTTTTTTTTTTGTAAGTATTTATTGAGGTCCTTTGAAATTGGTCCCAGTGTTTTTTCATCTATTGTTGCTTTCTGTGATTACTTAGAGGATAAGATAAGAACCCTTCTCGTAAAGAGGAGGCCTGTATTCCAGTAGTCGAAATGTTATAGGCTACGTTAAGAAAATTATAAAATGGGAAATGCAATAGGAAATGTTGCTATATCAAGTTATCACCAGAATAGTGGGTAACTGTAACAGTTTAAACGGGCCACAAATCTCTTTATCTTGGCTCAAAGAGATGTCAGTACCAACTGCTGGAGTCCGCAAGGGCGGATGCCAACCAGGGGTGCAGGTTGTTCGAAAGAGACACCTTGGCCCCTGGCACACAGGCAACTGAGGGAACACGGGTGGGTTTTAGTCAGTAAAAGTCTGACACACCTTACCAGCCCCACCCCAGAGCCGGAGAAGTTATTTGATGATTTCCCATTAAAAAAAACAAAGTACCACATCTTTGACGGTTGTTAATTGGTGATAGAGCTAAAGCAAACCAAACCAGAACTTAAGTAAAATTTCAAACCCATATATTTTTAGGGTTCCATACCCAAAGGGTGCCAAGAGAACCCTATCAGTAAGCCTCCGCCGTCCGTCCGTTTGTCCGCGGGCTGTATCTCGTGAGCCATCTTATGTAAACAGTTGTGTTTTTCACAATGTGTATTTCACACTTGGCCGGTTTTTGACCTAACCAAACCTTCACGACCCGGAGATTGTCACAATAAGTGAGCAGAACAGCACTCTGTTTATTTACACAAAACGGTCGGAATTAAACTCTGAAGCGTAAAAAACAAACACTTAAAATACCCTCACAAATCTTACATATTTAACCTTAATTAAACTTCGTCCCGTACTTTCCCTTAAAAAGCTGTTTCAGCAAAAAAGGTCGTGATATTTATGCTGTACTGTACTTAAATTCAAGTAGCCAAGCTGGTATTTAGCATAAAACTGGCACTAAACTTCCTGAAATGCAACCTCTAGTTATCTTTTCCATGTGAACTACAATATTGTTGATTTCTTGATGTATATTTGTAGATATTTTGCTACAACGCTACGGTCCTACGTAGGTAGAGGTCTAAATGTTTGCTACGCAGATATTTCGGGAATCGTAGCATTGTCTAAGCGTTTCCGAATTTCGAAAATGTTTCGATTCGGCGGTTGTATCCGGAATTTGGTTGTACCTGTATGATATCTATACAGAGTACATTTTTAACCAGTGCGCAAACTGTAACCATGAATTCAGCATATATAGCAATAAATACGGTCAAAATGTATCAGCTGATTTTTTTTTTTTGGAAAAGCGACGCAAAATTTCTACCCTAGCGTAGAAATTTTGCATCACCATTTTTTATCTTAGCTGCCTCGGATAATTTTAATTTCTGAATTGTTATTTATTTTGTTTTAAGTAATTCGCATTGCACAGTGCACATACATCTTTGTACATCTTTCTCACATTGATAATTTCAAAATAATTAATGTAACCAACTTTTGTAACAATATTATGATTTAAACTAGTGTCCATGAAATTTTTTTGCCCATTCTTCTCCATAGGTAACTACGCTTTGGAATGGATAACTAGCTTCATCTTTCGAACTCATCGACCTTGAAAATTCAAAAGTGCCTGTAATTGGTTTATTTGAAATAAATATTATGAGTTTGAGTTTTTGAATAGTCTTATACTTAATAGGTACTTGTGTAATGACGAAATTTTCAATAAAATAGCACTATTTAAAACAATTTTTGAGTAAACATTTACAACGGTTTAACTATGCTTAACGATAATTACACAAGATTATTAAATATGATAAATTAATATTGTGACACTTACTAATTACCCTGGCTTAATACCACGCAGCTCAAACCCAGAACAGAATCAATCCATCAATAATCTCTTCTTATATATTGATCAATATAAAAATAATGTTCATTACATTTTCCCAGCGGTAGTGCTTAGCAAACTTTCAAACATCCATTAGTTGATCACAAATTCGCAGAATCATCGCATTATACTTGGATTGCTTGACAAATAAAATGGTGGAATTACTAGAAAAAACGTTGATTTTGCAAATGGATAAAAATTTTAGCTTAATTCTTTTTTGGTTCGTAATTACTTGTTAAGAATGCGAAGTGGTTACCTACAAGGAATAATGATCACTGAACAATTTTAAAAAAATAGTACGCCTTTCTATGAATTGTAAGGGAATTATCCTTTTCTAATTTTAGGACCCAACTTTAATCTAAATTTTCGCAGCCACTATGTTGGATTTTCATTTTGACCTCACTACCGGCTTTAGCACCCCCAAAAGGCATGAAAACTATCTCTCTCGAAAGTCGCATGTGTCACATTACGCTTTTACGTTTTTTTTTTTGGGTAGGAAATCATTAAATAACTTCTCCCGCTCTGAGTGGAGCAAGAGGGTGTGTCAGACTTTTACTAACTAAAACCCACCCGTGTTACCTCAGTTGCCTGTGTGCCAGGGGCCGCGGTATCTCTTTCGAACAACCCGCACCCCTGGTTACGCTTTTACGTTACGTGGCGATTTCTACCAGTCAACCCGCAGATCGTATAAAATAACTTAATTATTAAAATTCTCCATATGATATAGTTAGCAAATAATGTTCCCACAGCTGGGACACAGACGTCTCTGTGAGCAGGAGTGAGCCATAATCCAGCCGCGGGTTAGCGGATGTCAAAAGGCTTCGAGTTTTCGGTTCTAGGACATTGCCGGTTTCCTCACGATGTTTTCCATCACCGCTTTGAGAATACTGGTGATGAAATAATACACACTGCCTGGGTTCGTACTCATGACCTACAATCTTCTTGACGGCTGTTACATCTGGGCCGCCACCGCTCTTAAAAATCCAGAGGTTTCTTGTTTTGCTACAAGGAGCATCTACAATTTTCTTGTTACGGGTACTTACATTGCATTATTAAGAGTCTCCTCAAGTAACAATAAACCTGGGCAGGCTTGCTGATAGCCATAACTTTTTAACTTGATATTATTATAGCTATAAACGCTCGTGCCGACACAAGAAAAGAAATTACCTTCTTCTCTTGTGTGCAACTTTATTGCTGTTGTAACTATATTGCTGGCAAAATGTTGATGACACTTAGAGGTTTATTTATATGCGTTGCTTGTGGATAAGAGACGTTTTAACATAAAAAGTATGGTTAAAATAACTTTAAGTAGGTATAATTTCATCACTACATATTATAAAACAAAGTCCCCCGCCGCTTCTATCTACCTGTCTGTTTACGATAAACTTAAAAACTACTGAACGGATTTACATGTGGTTTTCATCAATAGATAGAGTGATTCAAGGATTAGGTTTATAAAAAAGTTGTAAATGAATGAAACGATTTTTATATTATTCACTAGCTGACCCAGCAAACGTTGTTTTGCCTTATAAATTATTTAGGGGTGGACTACCCCTAACATTTAGGGGGATTAAAAATAGATGTTGGCCGATTTTCATAGATACCGGATAAGCACAAAAAATTTCATCAAAATTGGTCAAGCCGTTTCGGAGGAGTATGGCAACGAAAACTGTGACACGAGAATTTTATATATTAGATTACTTGTGAAGTTGATTAACGTGGCCACATTATAAGCATGCCCCAAGCAATATAAGAAAATTGAAATATCCTCAACACGAAAATAACCTCTTTATTATAAAAAAGAATCATCGCAATCAGTTAAAGTGGTAAAGAATTATTGCCGAAGATACTTTAAAAGAACTGACGAATTTAGATCCTACTCCATAAAAAAGTATATCTGAAAAGTATATTCAAGTTATCATTATAAAACAAACGCCCATCGGTATATTCACATTAGTGGCTGTTATTTCTTGTGCCAAGCATATTCTTTAGGAAAATGTACGCACTGCAGATTTTATTCTGAAAGTCGAATAAGTTGCCAAAATATTGCTCTTTAACAAACGATATCGGGTACCAT
The DNA here is from genome assembly GCA_949091785.1 of Polymixis lichenea. NCBI lineage: Eukaryota > Metazoa > Arthropoda > Insecta > Lepidoptera > Noctuidae > Polymixis > Polymixis lichenea. The sequence continues at coordinate 5,131,898 of OX420937.1, forward strand.
GTAGCATATCTATAAGTTATAACATTTTATACCATTTAACTTAATTTTAGTATTCAAAAGAGGCAGATATTTTTTTGTGAAATAAAAAAAATATAGTTAAAACTTGTCCACTTCGGCAAAACAATAATGATTTTGAATACTTATCAACTAAGCTACACTACCAGATTTCCCTAACGCATTTATCTTTCATTCCAGTGACAAAGTGTACTGTGACGAGTGATGTATAGTGAACAGTGATCAAAATGGACAAGAACAAGGCCGAAGCCAGCAAGGGCAGTCAGTTGTGCGGGCAAATGCGTCGGTTCCGAGACAAAACGCCCGATTTGTCGACCGACTTGTCATTCGAGGAGTTGAGGAATAAGTTCGATACAAGTGCGCCACGCGCGGCGAGGCACGAAATCGCTTCGAACCCTGCCACGCACGGCAGCGCCACTCGCCAGGTGGTCAGTGGCAAAATCTTCAAGAAGTGCAAGAGTGCCACATTTCAGATAGATGGCGCCACATACACAATTGGTAAGTGAGGTTCGAGGTAGTTCAGTTTTCCACCGCCTGTTTGAAGGTGGCGCTAGTAGGATGTTTACGGAGTTTTGTGGAATCTTTTGACACCGGTCTGTTTTTAAATGATTTTGTGTTTATACAAGAATTGGTTGAAGATTGTGCGGTACTCAGAAAGGCCTCTTTAATTATTGTTTTGATTTATTCTATGCCAAGCCAGTTTATTTTTTTTTAGATTAAATAATAAAGACACTTGAAGGATGTAAGGTAATTATTAGGTAGGTATAAATCTTGTCATTGCTATTAAAGTGGAAAGTTTTAATCACAACAAGGCATGAAAATAGTACTTACCTACTTCAACACATAATACTTTTATAACCAGAAAGATATAAAAATTACACAGATGTGATGACATACAATATAATCATTACGTAGATAATTTTATAATAGGTAATCGTCAAGATAATAAATAAGGTTGCGTCATTACTTTATTATGATTACTTACTTATTTCTTTATTATTAGAATGTAATAACAGCGATGGTAATAAATAATACCGCAATAGAACAATAAAGATCCTATTTTACGATAGGTAATTAAAATCAAGCTAGTTATATTTTGTCGCAATTATTAATGCTTCGCCATCTGGCAAACTTTTTAAATAACAACTAAAACTTGGATTAGTTTCTTCTTGCGATTTTTCAGTAAATATTTTGATTATTGATTTGTTGCTGGTATTGACATCGGCAATTATTGTTTTCAGGGGTAGGCTAGATTATAGGTATCGATACAGTTTAACATGTCTCATTATTTTAATTTTATATCATTTATTTATTATTGCACTCCGACGACTAGTTCAAATAAACATTAACATTCAAGTTTAGTAGTAATTTATATGGTACTACAATTAACTTATCACTTAAAGGTATGCCGAAAGAGATACCGCGGCCCCTGGCACACAGGCAACTGAAGGAACACGGGTGGGTTATAGTCAGTAAAAGTCTGACACGCTCCTGCTCCACCCAGAGCGGGAGAAGTTATTTGATGATTTCCCACCCTCAAACAAAAAAGGTGTGCACAGCACTTACATGGTTTGCCTAATTAAACCAAGTCAATTAAAGTAACGAAAATAACAATAAAATCAAATAAGTTAAAAATTATAAAAAATATTATTTGCCATTATAGCGTTATGATAAAAAGATATAGGTGACAGACAAACAAAAGCGCAGGCTTAGTGACAGGGTCCCGTTTCACCCGTTGGGTACATAAAATGAAAAACATAGTACCTACCTAGTAGTATTAAATTTTAACTCATTCATGTTTGTAAATTCTGTGGTACTAATTTTTTTCAAAAATTGAACAATTTCGTACAACTGCAGGCTTGTAAAGTTTTGTGGTACCAATAAGGTCCCAGTAGGACCAGTGTAGATGTATAAACGTAAACGAAGCAAAACCCATAGCATGATTCTATACAACGGAAAGGTTATTATACACCGTGAAATTTTAATGGTTGTTTTCCCGCAGCAAAATGGTTTTGTCTTGGTAAAACAATCGTTTTTTAAACAAATAAAATATTAGAAACAAAAAATGGCAGATTAACCATTGTGAAAAATCACCACGTGCGTGATTTTATTTTGCATTGAACATTTATGCATCGCTGTTCCCTTTGTCGGAGGTGCGTGCGATTCGAGTAGTACCTACAAGTTACCTGTAGTGTTACTATCGAGTAGTGTTTTATGGAGCTGATGAATATTTTTTTAAATTATTTTAAAACAAAAAAATCTTACTATTTTACTTTTACTATATGCTTCGAAAGTTCTTATGGCAAGTTGTTCTGCCGCGGGAAAACAACCATTTAAATTTCACGGTTTATACATACCAAGGGCACGACTTCTTTGGATGATATCAAACGATATTGGAAGGGTTTTTTAATCCTATCTCAACATATTCAGAAGTTACGAGAATTTTTAATACATTGATACTAGAAACCGAACTTTTCAAATTGAAATAAACACATCACTCGGTAGAGATTTATCGTGATATTGGCAAGTAACGTAGAAAGTTATTGACCTACGTAGTGCGGTGACACGTTTGTTATGATTTGAATTTAAGAAACTTATGAAACCGAAAATTTTATATGAATTCTTAGAGTATTTTATTTTGAGCTGAAACTATGTATAGTGCTTCTACACCAGCTGTTATCAGCAGGAAGTGGTCTGCCTACCCCCATAGGAAGAAGGCCTTAGGTTATGTATGTAAATGAAAATGATTATCGCGTGCTTGGCTAAGCATTCTACGGAACAACAAAATTTGATATTTGTAATTCAATAGAATTGATTTATTATGATGATTAGCTGATAGTGATCACTAACCCATATTTGGAACACGCATGTTACTGTGTTTTATTGAGGTGATTTATCTTTTATTATTTATTTTTTATTACACATTGTATTGGAACTATTATTCAGATTTAGATACTATCTTTCGATGTGTGGAATAGTACTCTCTCTACCATTTATCTACATCAGTAACTTTTGTAGTCATACTGGCACAGAGTGTAGGTAGCAATAATATATTAACGATTATTTACTACCTCATTGAACAAAATCTATATATTAAAATGAATTGACGTTTGTTAGTCTCACAAAAAGTTCTGACAACTTTTTTTGGCGGTACGAAGTTCGCGGTCAGCTATTTATTAATAATTTACGTAAGAACATATTAAATTGGTAAGTACTCTCATTTTAGGTACAGCTTTTTTCTGTTATCTTATTATTCACAATCTACATTTGAAAAGGATTGAGTTTTGAAATAGACCGTACTGTTATTAATACTGGTGGTCGCCCTGTGGTCGGAATTCGATCATAATTTATTTTAATTTTAATCAGAAATAGTAAAAAAAAAATATGTTTCTGCACTCCTTTAAAATATAAACTTTAACTGTGCCAAATTTCCGTCCGCGTAATGTAAAAACCTACACAGTATTTTTTTTTACCCCTTAATCTACAGATTGACAAGCCAAATAAAATCGTTTAAAAACAAAGAATATAATAAAAATTAGTTGTTTGCCAAGCGGTTGACAGACGCTTCACGTGGCCGGAGGGCTGGCCTATTTTTTGGCCAAACAATCAGAAATGTCATACCACGTGACTATGCCGCCAACCTTTTGGGCACTTTTAGTGATGCCAGCGAAGCGGACGAATTTTTCCAGTGAAAATTTCTTAAGCCACGTTTAGCGATTTTTGGTAGGGGCACAACGTACGGATCCGCGTCACCAACCTGCTAATGTGACGTGTTGCTTTATTTTCCAAAGTTTTAAGTTTCCACTTTTGTCGACAGTCCCCATGACTGCCTTTTTGTTTTTTGCTGCCCTATAATTCTTTCCCCTTCTTTTTAGCACGCTTTTATTAGCTTCACCTGTATGTTTCTTTGTAACCAACTCCTTTGAACTCGATTTTGATCCACATCAAACAGTCACCCCACGCTTTTTAATAGAATTAAATTATTCCCTACTTTTTAGTTTGGTTTTTAAAGCATGTTTTTTTTGGTTTTTAAACTAATAATTATTTTATATGTAAAGATAAAGATGCATTTATTTGTATAATCATGTGTAACATGATACATAAATATGTACATATTCATGGAAAATACACATACGTATGTACACACGTAAATTTATTACTATTATTTAAATACTGTTACCATAAATATTATGTACCTAAATATTATCTTACTCGGTACTCGAATAAATAAATAAAATTGCTATTTTCCAATTTGATAGAAGCAAAACATTCAACCTTTATTTTTATTTCATCATAAAAATAAAACCCCAATGTTGATACTACGTGTATACGAGTACTCTTTTAACGTTAACCCACCAAAAACGGAACACCGTAAAACAAATTTAAAACAACAACAAAAAAATAAAGGGAAGTACAAAAAGGCGGGGAATTTCCACAACCCCGAGTTTATCTTGTGCAACGATAAAACAAATTGTTGCCGTGCCGGGTCGAAACGCGTCGCGGCACGCGAACTAAGGCTTACTGCTGATCCAATTAACGCGAATGTGAACCTAGCCTTATGTTACACGGTGTTGTTTAAATTGTGTGGAGTGTTTTATTAATAACTTGATGGTATTTTTATTATATTACACATAAACGTAAAGGCGTGTTAATTATGTACATCGTTTTATAAAAACTTGAAAAGTGTTGAACACATTTTAATTACAAAAATTGTAGCGTGAGAAGCTACTAAACGTTCTGCGGAACTTTACGCCCCTTTCTATCAAACTAGCTTCTGCTCGTGACTTCGTTTTTGAAATATCTTGCTTTGATATAAAATGTGGTGTAGGTGCAGTGGTGGCCCAGTAGTTATGGCCGTGACTTACGAGTTGTAGGTCGTAGGTTCGAACCCAGAGAGGCGCTTTTTTGTGTACAATATTGCTTCACTACAGCTCTCAAAACGGTGAAGGAAAATATCTTGAGAAAACTGGCAGGTCCTAGAACCTTATGTTTATACGTTGTAGGCCTTACAGACGTCGTTTATAAATCTACAGATTTATAGACGATTTTCTATTCTTTATTTTCATTTCTCTAAGTACCTGGTACTTATTGACAGGCCTGCACTGTCCTCCCATACCTCAACACTGTAATTTGCAAACACTGTAAAAGTCAATTATTTTTAAAAGAGTTACCGTGGAGTTTCTTGCCGGCTCTTGTCCATAGGACGGGACAAATTGGAAACGTGCAGGTTTATGTGAAATTAAATATTTTGATTTTGATCTTGATTTCGTAGACATGTGACATCTAACAAACCGCACTGGGCCCACGTTGTGGATTATGGCCCTCACCCTCTCACAGAGAGGAGGCCTGTGTCCCAGCAGTAGGAACATTTTAGGCTAATCATACTAATATGAAATGTATTCTTTGACACTCGGCCATACTGTAGCTTCCCTTGTAGCATTACTGAAAGAAACAAACAACACACTTTACCTCATATCGAACGGATAAGATTATATCTTCACACCTAAAGATGACGCTAAAGTTCACTTCGAGAATAACAAGCGTCTCTGCTAAAAATAACTCAGTATTGTTGTTGTTGCGTGTACCGAAAATCAATGTAACATAACATGGTCATTATATTAATCATCCCAATGAAACAGATTGAGCCAAAGCATTCCGATCTCACCAACAGCAATCAAAGTAACAATTCTAAGTGCCAATTTCACCAATGAAACTAATTGCTATCAGCACATCTAAACTGCGTTCAAGAGCTCTCAGTGTCAATAATCCAAAGCAAAGATGATACTGACAGCTCTTGAACGCGATTAAGGGGAATCTAGTCGCGGGCTCGAACTCACTGGTGGGTCTAGCTAAAAAGCACGCTGTGTCACCAGGCATCATGTCATGAGCAGTTAGACGCTAGTCTACACGCACAACGTTATTGAGTAAGATGCAGGATCATTTATTGTAAAACAGGCGCGTAAAAAATTAAGAAAAGTCCTTCGGAAGGTCGGGTTTTATAAAAAAACCACTGCATAAATCAATGACCAATAAAGTTTTTTAAACTTTTCAATAGTTCAGCTTCAAGAAAAACTAATATTTGTTGGCTCCTAACTTTTTAACGGCTTTTTATTTTAGTGTTCTGTTTCCATACAGACAATATTAGTAATGAATAAAACCATACCATGTTAAATTTTTGATGTACATAGTCGAAAAGTACAGTAATACACTCCCGCAGTTTGTATGGAAAAAATGACGACAAGGTTCACCTTAAGAAGGGCTTATAGCGTTCATTATCATTGGTGAAATCTGCCCTTTAGCAACTTACTGAAGATGAGTGGAGCCAAGAGACCGCGATACAATGTTCCCGGTTTCAGGGTCGTAGCTCGCCTGACCTGATACAAGAGCAAGCCAAATATTTGATTTTTATAGTTTTCTAACTCTGCCCGTGGTTTCACTTGCGTGAATGCCGGATATTATCTCATGGAAACGGGGATAAAAAGTATCATATGTCCCAACCCAGGTCATGTTGTACCGGTGTGCCAAATTTCACTACAATCCGATTAGCCATTAAGCAGTGAAAAGGAACAGACAAATAGAGTAACTCTCGCCTTTGTTATCTAATTAGTAAAATTATTATTAGTATGGATGTACCGCTTCATCATCATTACCTTTCAAACGAAAGCCATCCAAGGATAGCATTACAACATTAGCCTTCCTGAAGTATCGTCATCCAGTGGACACCCGCGATCTTTTGTTGCTCCAATGTACCCTCAAGCAACAAACTGTTATATAATATAAGCTAAGTGTTTAATAGATACTGTTGACATTTTATATTTAAGTATTGATCTACGTGACATTATTTTTAATGACATTTAAAGAAAAAACTAACTGTGAATGTGAGTACTATGCAGGCTAGATTGAACACATTACTTTATAACTCGTCTGGTGGTTTTGAGCATTTTGTAAATGGCCTACGCAAATGTCCTGCAAATCTGGTAGCGTCTTGTGACGGGTCATTGAGCTCCCTAAAATAGGGTTGAGCTGCACGGTGACTGTTACATACATGCCGTCTGTTGAGACAGGTCAGCTCAAAGCTACAATGGCTCTTTCTTCAAAAGGCCTTTCCAGACGTTACCCTGCATTGTTAGACTCACATAAAATTTAAATAATATAATGTTTGGACTTTAAAAGAGACTATGACCTCTGAGTTTGTTTCGGCTTTTCTTCTCAGGGAACAGTCAGCTATAGGAAATGCCGGCGCCATCTAGTTTTAAAAAATATTGACCAACAAAATATTGACGTGTAAAAGTGTCTTTTAAGATCTACTTACATAAATAAACATTTCATTTCATTTCATAAACATTTCATTTCATTTCATTTCTTTATCAGGTCTTCGATTCAATTTGTGGGAAGCCTACCAACGCTGCGCCTTCCGGTACGCGGTCGCTACTCCAGAACCTTTCGGCCCCATCGGCCATCCGTTCTGCAAGCAATGTGCCCATTTTTTTTTCGTGAGCCTAATACAATAAGGAGAGAAAAGATGTAGAATAAATACATTACTTGAATAACTGTATCCTTACACTAATAGGCTTTATACTGGCTCGTTACGTGAACTCCTGGCACCCGAACTAGGACATCTCCTGTACCTCAGGTGTCAGCAAATTTCATAGCAATAAACTGTATTTAGTTGGGAATCCCAGGCTGATTCCCGGCCACCGTAGGCGCGGTCTTGCGGACGGCGAGTAATGGGTAGCTCGCTGTCCGGTAAGGACCAAGCCCGCGTCGACGGCGCGTTGTGTTCCACGCGCGCCTCACAGAGACGTCAGCACCAACTGATGGGGCCTGCAAGGGCCGATGCCTGCCAGGGGTGCGGATTGTTCGAAAGAGATACCGCGGCCCCTGGCACACAGGCAACTGAGGGAACATGGGTAGGTTTTAGTCAGTAAAAGTCTGACACGCCCTCCCGCTCCACCCAGAGCGGGAGAAGTTATTTGAGGATTTCCCACCCAACAAAAAAAACTGTATTTAGTTTCATACAATACCTACGCAGAAGACGACCGGTCCTTTAAATCGCATTTCCAAAATAAAACAAGTTTAGACTGAAAACGTTAAACAAATGTTAGCATACTTCTCTGATTCATTGTTTAAGAGTCTGGTAGCTTATTTACTTGTGTGGGGTAAGCACATTTAAAATAGAACTACTGTGTACCGAACTTGATTGAACCGAACTTTTAACTGTATTTATTTTCTCAAAAATGTGATATCTGGTTTTCTGGAAACTGTGTGACAGGTACTGTGTTACTAATTGAATTCATGAACATGGTGTTTACTTATAAGTAACTGATGCACAGTTATTGTGCTTAAAAATATATTATTTGTTGGTAGCAGTGTAATCAATTGTTGGTGAACCTAATAAAATAATTACGAATTACATCAAAATCATTCCAGCTCATCGACAAAAAAAGGCGTGATAATATTTCAGATGTTCCGAAACAAAATTCCCTTTCACAAAACTATAACAACTGTGTACATACAAACTACTCATCGTCTTGTACATTCGCACACGTCCCTTAAGTTACTTTTCAAGGGTTCGAGGCCCCAAGGTTAAGGTCTAAACAAAGGGACCCACTCAACTGGAACTGCGTCGTCACTTGTTAGCTAGTTCCACTTCGTCTTGTTACGAGATCAAACTGTGTAGATACCTAAGTAAGCGTAGCGTTTTTTATTTTAACAAATTGTTATAGTTTCAGAATGTAACGGTGAGTTTTTTTGATGAGAAAGAAATAAAGTTAGCACTTACTTACTTCTGTACGTGATAATCATAATTTTTGTGCCCTTTATCTCAATTTATTTAGGATCGACGCTACATGTCTTCTTATTCCATACTTCTGTATTAGTCGTCATCTCAGTCACTCCCTTTCTAGCCATACCTTCCACATAGTCAATACATCGTTTCTGTGGTCTTCCACTTGTATAGCTATCCACAATCAAACTCGAAAGTTCCATATCTTTTTCCATACTTCGCTATGAGTCGCAATCTCGGTAGTCAGTCATCTCTTTCTAGCCATTTCATCTTTCACGCCCATCCATCGTTTTTATACCTACTTATAAGTTGTCTCACAACATTTTCCTCATTAAATTACATCAGCTATAACTAATTAATTTTACATCTTATACACCGTGACATTTTAGTCGTCTTACAACGGCAGCCCACTTCATGTATACAATGACTACTAATCATTTATAAAAAATAAAATTATATTTTTTACATATGAATAATAATTTAAAAAATATATCATTACGCATGATGTAGTTTTGAACACCCTGTTATGTAGATGAAATGAATGATAAAATGTAATGGTATTATGGTAGAAATCTTTTGATACGTAAACATTATTAACAGGGAGGGTGTTTCATAATTCTAAAGCATTATTTATTTTTCTTAGTACATATTATCTTAATTAATATTATCAATTTTTTAATCGCGCCTGTAGGTATTTTGTGTCGGATACATGGAGTGGACCACCTTTTTGTAAGACGACTAAAATGTCACGGTGTATAACACAAAATCACGCCTGTTTTCTTTGAACTATCAGCAGAGTTGTGAATACCTTTAGTACACCCTCTCCCCAGTTATGTTTAAATCCTATTTACTGGAGGAATGTCATCAATTGGGCACCAATGTAGACTCCGTTCTGCTTCTGAGAGATTCTTGGTGGAATAGCCCAATAACACTTTGCCCATGACTTCACTGTCTGCACTGCGCTTGCGATCACTAAACTAACGGGTTATTTAATCGATTTTAATGTTAATAAAAAAGGTAATACACTTGAATTTGCATAGTATTGATTGGCGTCTATTGTAGGCACATTACGATGACTGAACATTATTTATACCATTCTAAAAAACACTATTCGCTGGAATATAATAGATTGAGGGGCCGGGCAAAACCCACGAAGACGGAACTAAATTATTATGACATACATGCTTCTTATTTACAAAAAACCTGTGGGTAAGTTATCATCATCCTCTCCGTTTACCAACTACGTAGGTCTCGGCGTTCAGAGTAACCGGATGAAACTGTATACCGGTATTTCAGATGGACCGAATACCTCTGACCTCCACAACCCAATAACTGGGTAATGCGATACCCCTTGGTAAGTATATAGAGTGGTTGTTAGATTTTCGGGCTTCTGACTACCCGTAACGACTGTCTAAGATCTACAAATGACAGCCGGGACCAAAGGTTTAACGTGCTTTCCGACGCACGGAGGGGTCCTGGTTTGAAAAAAAAGTAGGAAACTATGATAGCATAAAAACAATAGGTATGTATAATAAGTAGGTACCGCGGTAGTAAGAGTCATTCTCGTAACTGGTTTACCACTCTAAGATAAAATGTCACTTGTTAAAATTAATAAAATATTATAGATATATAATAAATATAATAGTAAAGAGGAAATTTTGTTTGTTTGTATGTAAAGGGCTAGAGGGTAATCTCTGGAACTACCGGTCAGATTTTGTAAATTATTTTCGTTTATTCCACCCTCGATCACCAGTAATTCATGTTTCCACTGGACCCATGACATAGTTTATTCTCGACCCTTGGGAGTCGAGAGTGGATTTTATTTTCCAGCCAAGTTTTAGTTTCCTCTCGACCCCCAAAGTAGTATATACCTTACTGTAACAAAATATTAATTTTAGGTACTTACCGAACTAGGGGTCGAAAGTGGACGAGGTATGCATGTCCTTTGTATGAAAATCTAATCTCAGCCCCCGGGGGTCGAGTCTGAACTATGTTTATGGGTTGAGAGGAAACAAATGAACAAATCTTGTTTAGGGGTCGAGGTGTCGAGAGTGGACTAAACCATTATTTTTGCATTTGATTGCCCAATTCGTGAGAAAGGTATTAGTGAACCCTTTTGTTTTTGAGGGTGGGAAATCGTCAAATAACTCCTCCCGCTTTGGCTGCAGTGGGAGGGCGTCTCAGGCTTTTACTGACTAAAACTCACCCGTGTTCCTTCAGTTGCCTGTGTGCCAGGGACCACGGTATCTCTATCGAACAACCCACACTCCTGGCAGGCATCGGCCCTTGTAAACCCCACCAGTTGGTGCTGACATCTCGTTGAGGCGCTCGTGGCACGCAACATGTCGTCGATCAGCGCTTGGTCCTTACCGGATAACGAGCTACCCATTACTCGCCATCCGCAAGCCCGCGCCCACGGTGGCCGGCAATCAGCCTGGGATTTCCGACGCCCAGGGCATCTTCTGCGGAGGCTAGGGCCGTGAGGGCTAGCCATGTACTCTCGCTCCATACCATGGCCCAGACCAGGGTCGGACATCGCCTCCACAAGGACACGGCGGTGCTCGTTTGCTCCACCGTGTCCTCAAGGTAATCTACACAGTGGAAACACCCAGACGTTTCCTCCCGCCTCATACGAAAAGGAACCTCCCGAAAAAACCCTGTCCAGGGAGGCCCTGCGTCAGGCGGAAGGTAAACGACGAAACGACATGGACGAAATTTCACGCGGACGAAGTCGGGGGCAGAAGCTAATTTGCTCGAAGACCAATTTGACAGATATTTTTTATTAAAGTTTCAATGTATTGGGATTTTTTGTCAAAAGTCGTACCTAAATCGATATCACAATGTTGACTATTGCTCGGTGCCTACAAACGAAAACAGATCGTTTTGCTTACCACTTGTAGCATTTTTACTAGCTTCACCTGTTTGTTTGGATTTTTGTTTGTAACCGACTCCTTTGGACTTGATTTTGACCCACTTCAAGCGGTCAGATTTCATTTAAACTTTGTAGACTTATCGAGGACCGATGACAAATAAATAATTAAAAAAAAAAAAAAACTGAAACATCACGCTTTTGTAGTTAGCAAAAGTAAAAAATAGAAAATAAATTATTTAATAAAAAAATATTAATTGCTTATAAAAATACTTCAAAAACCACCCCACGCTTTTTTGAAATGATTTTCTGGTTTTTTAGTTGCGTTTCTAAAGCGTGTTTTTTAATCTATAATTTATTTTCTATTTTTTATTTCCAAGCCGGACAAATAAATAGTTTCGTAAGCTAATTTTACCTGTGATAGCTACTTCCAAATATGGAGGGTCTACTATGCGAAGTAATTCATTATTTTGTAATGATACAAGAGTCTTAATTTTAACCTACCACAGAACTGTCCATAAATTATAAGAATCGCGCCCATTATGTGAAAAGAACGATCTTTTACACTTCTGAAATAAAACTACAAAATTAAGCATAGGTTTAATATTCACATTTTTAATTGGCAAAGAGGTTGCATGTCTTCAATTAGTGCATGAGTCGTGTTCTCAATAGCATTGCAACAAAAATATTGTGTTGATTACATTTTCAATTTGTGTAAAATGAACTGAAAAGTTATAGACAATATAATGTAGATGAGTGAGCTATATTTAGGTAGCACTTCACAAATAATTGGATTGTTTTTTTCCAAATTCATCATAATCATATTTTTAACTAGCTTTTGCTAGCGGCTTAGCCCACGTGGAGGTCAGAAATTATGCCACCGGAATGTTCTACCGGGACAAAAAGTATCTTAAGCGTTAATTTGGAAAAAAATTGGCAAACAAATCGCTGGATCTGTTAACCAAATTTCTTCCAAATCCGATCAGCCATTGTTGCGTGATTTAAAAAAAATCGAATTATAGAAGGATAAACGACCATTGACGATTGTCAGAAAATCCTAAGAAAACATTATAATAAATTGAATGCACAAAACATATTATAAGTTAGTTATCATCTGCCCATTGAATAATAAAAATGCCTTAAAAAAATACATTACAATTTTAAGCTAGCAAAATGTATTGTGTTATTTTTGGTGATACTCAAGTTTTTGTAGTCGAAGATGAAGCTCTTCAACAGCAATCTTTTGAAATTCATAGATACATAATTTTACTAAGACTTAATTTTAGACTGTACTTGGCCCCTTTTCAAAAGGTACGAACCTAGTTTATAATTATTTCAAAGGGCCTAATCAGCTCAGTTTAGCCTTTTCAAACTTCGTAAATTGATAAGATTCATTGGATACAAATTAATTAAACCAAGAATGATATTACTCTATTTTCCTCCATTTAATGTTGAGGTTTCAAGCAGAATTCAAAGCCAGGAAAAAAGTTCCATCTTCACATTTTTATACTTTACTTTTTTTACGTCTTGAATTATAGAAAACGACAAAAGTAAACAAACAATTATTATCATTTCTTCATGTTTAAAGATTGTGAAAAGTATTTGTAAAACGGATTCTTTAGTACTTACAATTCAAAGATTTTAATCCATTGAAACGTCCGTCTAAGTAAATTATTCATTATGCCTTGGAAAATAGTAAAACAATGTATAAAAACAATTGACACACACAACATACATGTAAACAATAGCGACCTTCATACATATTAATGTATTAGTTACCGTTTTCAAGAAATAACTGCCATTTTGTTCCAAGTTTATTATTTACACATGTATAATATAACCATCAATTTCATAAACGGCACTATTATCTTCAACAAAAAAACTATTAAGAAGGTACACCTAATACCGCCTTATCCTTCAAGGATTACTAGCGCCATATTATGTTAAAACACCTAATAGGTACCTACTTTCAATTACTATCAAAATGTTCTTAATAAAATTGATGTAGTTTTTTTAATTGCCTGTAAAAAGAAAGGTACCTACTGAAACCTTCTGTAATTTTATAGGCCGAACGTATATCTACGTTTAAGACAGTGTATATAATTTGCATTATTATAATTACATTTCCATAACTCTGTCCAATTGATTTTTATATTGAATATTAAACAAAAGTTTGATGAGTTAATTAGTTTCTACATTATTTGAATATAAAGAAGATACTGTAGGTGAAACTTGAAAGTCAACAGAGTATAAAAGCAGTTAAAAATAAATAATAGTTAAAAAACTAAAAAACACGCTTTAAAAACCAAACTAAAAAATTAGAAACTAATCTAATTCTATTAAAAAGCGTGGGGTGCTTTTTGAGGTATTTTTATAATCAATTAAACTATTATTTATTTACAATTTTTTAGTTCTGCTTGCTTGAAAAGCGTGATTTTTAAGTTTTTTTTTTGTGTTTTTTGTGTTTTTTTTTATATTTTTGAATTGTCATTGGTCCTCGATAAGTCTACAAAGTTTCAATGGAATCTCACCGTTTGAAGTGGGTCAAAATAGCGTCCAAAGGAGTCGGTTACATACAAACATACAAACAAACAAACAAACATACAAGTGAAGCTAATATAAAGCGTGTAATCTGGAACAATAATAAAATTTTAAAGTTACGTAGACGAAACTAATTCTGAATTGACCTGGGTGAAAATCGATTAGCAAACTTTTTCTAGTTACAATAATAACAAAGTTTTGATAATCTTTGATCTTGGAAAGCAGGCAATGCACAACAGTATCTGTGCAAAACTAAATTCGGCCGATACGATGAGACTAGGTCATCGATAACAACTCAACTTTATTTGCAAAACGGCTTCTCCGTCGGTACGTATAAAATTCTCAAGGAAAAAATATATCCCAAGTAGGTACCTACATAACTACCTGGGAATATATTTTCTCGGAACCTGAAAGCTGAAAACTTCAGGATGTTGAAGAAAATATATGCCATGCACAGAGCTTAATGTCCCGGGATTTGGAATCGTAAGTTTGAGTACTAGCACTAATGAGGAGCTACCTGTAGCGGGTCATGTGGAGCGAGCGACAGTCGCGCGCAGGCTTCCACGCGGTTCGGTAGCGCCGCCACGCCGCTCACCGCTCTCCGAAAGCTCCGTCCGAACATGTCCGAACATATCTAACCGACCCAAAATTCAAATCCAAAAAATAATAATCCCCACTTCGGTACAAGACAAAGTGAGTTCAAAGTTCGGTTTGTTGTCGTGAATTTAGGAAGGAAACCACCTGTTGGCCGCGATTTGGCATAGTCCAGTGGACAGCGTCACAATCTGTTTACAAGAGGGGGACCACCCCCGTGGGTCATGACGCAACGTTTTATGGGCGCCCTGCGTTGCGTTACTATGGCGGAAAAACAACACTCGTAGCTTGAAAATAGATTTCCGTGTTTCCACCTGCGGTGTACCAAACATTCATTACACAGTTTAGCTGAACCCGGATAAATTACGACCTGTTTAAAAACTAGCATTCCCGCGTGCGTAGATATAAAAATTGCAAGCAACACATGACGTATCGTTTTAGTACCAAGCGTTGGTAATTTGTGAATGCTAATTTCGCGGCTAATTTATAACAACAGAGAATCTTTCAGTCTCGCACAAAGAACTGTTTGACCTGTTGAAATTAACAGTTGATACGATACTTAAAGAAGCACTCATTCATTAAGAGCACCCGCTGAGTTCAAGGCTTGATCAACAGTCAGGTGATTATTACGTCTTCAGAGCTAAAGAGCTCAATAATATAAACAACGGAAAATTAGATCAAATGCATAGAGAATTTAAAATAGTTCAGTTTCATTGAACCGAAATCTATTTATATTTTTTTATCGGAACGCATTCATCATAAACTTTATATTGATAAATGGCTACTCAATGATTTCAATTTACCGCATGATTGTTATCTAATAGTAATAAATAGTAATATATGATCCGATCATTAATCAGTGACA
The DNA here is from genome assembly GCA_949091785.1 of Polymixis lichenea. Taxonomy (NCBI): domain Eukaryota; kingdom Metazoa; phylum Arthropoda; class Insecta; order Lepidoptera; family Noctuidae; genus Polymixis; species Polymixis lichenea. The sequence goes on from OX420937.1 coordinate 5,147,567, forward strand.
GTTAATCCTTCCTTACGTATTATTAAAATGAACACTGGTTAAACGAATCTTTCCTCGTTAGACCTCCATAAATGAACACCGTTCTAAACAGGCATCAACTTGTTAAAATCCTGTCTATTAACCTCCGTCAAAAATAAAGAACAGTTCGTGTAATAACTCTCAATTTATTAGTTTTAGGTCGGCGAGCAATGAAAATGTCTAAAACATACTCTTAATTTACGCGAGTGCTGTACCATATCAAAACATAGTGTTGAACATAAACATATCCGAATTTTTGAATGATCGATTCGTGAACGAGAGTGTAGTGAATATAGTGACGTGATTTTGTGACGAAGTGTTTGTGACAGTTTGTGCGGAGATAGCGTATGATGTGATGATGAGGCGAGGGAAAGTGCTGCTCGAGGGCAGCAGACAGGGCTCTGTCGACGGCAAGGGCATACCTGTGGCTAGCGATAAGGAGCTGGTACACAAATGCCATAGCGATCCTGGTGGTGGTCGTGCTCTTGGGGCTGCCCCAAGGACGCACAGGCATCGATCTGCGTCAGGGGCGACGAGAAAATGCGTGCTGACGCTCGATGGATACTCATATGTCATTGGTGAGTCGGTTCTTACCAGCTGCAAGCACTCCTAACGGGTTTTTTCTATTCGATTTTATCGCGTGTCACGTTACCAATTTATTTGAGTACGACAGTAGCGGCACTTCTAATGAGTGCTGATTCGTGTTTTAATTAAAATCATGTGACTTCATTCGATTCTGTACCAGCTACTGGTCTTATTAAAACCGTTATTTTTATTAAAAATTCTTTCTTCGATTTATGGTGTTATCAAAAACAGAACAGTTTTTTGAAGCTGCTCAAATCTATTGACGCACTTATTTATTGAATAGCAGATGTTGAAGGTAAAAATACGCGTGTATACAAATTAGCATTTTAGTTTAGCAAATATAGTTTCAAAGAGAACTTACTAGTATACTGTGGTTGAACACCGCTTCAAGCTACGTTCGATGTTCGTGTAAGATAATTATACCTACAAAGGATATCAAAAGAGATGTCATATACATTAATAACAGGTTGTTAGTTTCAATTGGATACTGCAGCGTTTAATCCCTTGAGTTTATATCGTGAATTACGTGGGATAATAACCCATAGTATCCGATCTCCTAAGAGAGAAAACCACACCCATGCCAAAAACTTGAGAGGTGTTAAGGGACACCCGGATGGAACGAAGATCCTTTCGATTAATTAGTGAAGGAAATGTAATTAAATTAAAAAAATTGTACATATACATACACACACACTATATACCTATATATGCACTGTCTGTGTCTCTGTCTGCAGAGAAACACGCGCACGCCGCACGGCCTATAACAATGTAGCAAAAAGTGTCGTTACAACTTTTGGTCTTAATTAAAAGTGTCGTTACAACTTTTGGTCTTAATTTTTTCCGTCTATAGCCCCTTTCGCAACGCGCGATAAGGAACTTCGTTCCAAAAATATCAAAATCTGATGAAAAGATGGAGGAAATTTAAAATGGATGAGTTAGACGTCTTATTCTAGAACTGTTAGTAGTTGTGTATTCGATAGACTACTAACGAAATAATGAACTCTGGATCAACATAAATCATCCCCATACAGCATTTGGCTTATTAGTCGAATAGCACGATCTCTTTCGCCCGACACTTTTAAGTAATATATTGGAACAAAGTTCCTTATTATTTTCTGAAGGTGATTCGCACGAAGTTAAAATTTATTTGTGGGCGAACCAACAACTTCAGAAATATTTATTAAGTAATGGGCACGTTTTGAATTTTATGCAGTATAGTTAAGAAAAAAAAATCTTACGTGCTTAGACAATAGGAGAAAATCGAACTAATGCTATTACTTAATTGCATAAAATTCGACTTATAAGCCCACCATTTACATAAAGTGAACATACTACAGGGTGTTTGGCAGAACGTTGAACATACGAAAATGGTGGATAGGTGGGGTCATCTGTTACTTACTCAGCCCTAATTTATTTGGCCCTGGCTAAGAAAATTATGAAATAACTCTTAAAGGTTTTTTTATAAAAGCAAATTACATACCATTAGAAAGGTCATACACTAGGGATGTTTTGGTAGAATTGAAACTCCTCAATCATTTTTTTTTTTAATGCAAGTTGAAATTAAGATTTAATTATTTTTTACATCTTTCTGTAATTTGAGGACTCATAACTTTTTTTCTAGCTAACATCTAACAAAGATATTGCCTGTTTTACCCGTTTTAATAAAAAATACACTTTAAAGTTAAGAAAGTGGTGAAACTAGAAGAAAGCAATTTTTTTTTAATTTCCAGGGGGCCAGGGCCACATAAATTAGGACTGAGTAAGTAGCAGATGACCCCACCTATCGACCATTTTCGTATGTTCAACGTTCTGCCAAACACCCTGTATATGAAATAACAAACGAAAGACTACCTATTGCATCAAACATAAAACAAGCTTTAACGCTTTTCACACACGCCACCAATTGCAATGTGATAAAATATATATTCCATAGAATCCTGAAACTCAAATATAACAACAGTACATTTTAGTTTTGGGAATTTCAGTCCCCACAAACTGCATTCTAGTCTCCAAATTTAATATTTCCTTACAAGCAGACTATAATTAGGTAAGTCGAGAAGAAAAAGGACGAAATCCGGAACGGTATAATGAACTTTCTGACAGGCCAACTTGATCCTAATGAAAGTTCCGGCGTGCCCTATTGTGCAACATTGCCTTGTCATCAAATAAAGTCTTGTTACTGTTTCATTAACAGCCTGTCTTTGCCTCACTGTTTAATAAGCCTTTCTAGAAAGAATGAACTATCTTGCAGGGCGCCAATTTTGCCCATCCTGGGTATATTACCTTTTTTGTAGTCATATTAAGGTCTTTCTATGAGGTCTTTGTATTATAAAGTTGCCATGTCACTGTCTACAGGATATGTTTTTATCCAGTGCGCAAACTGTAACCACGAATTCAGCATATCATTCTAGCGCAGAAATTTTACGTCGGTTTTACAAAAAAAAGCTGTTTTATAGAAAAGTGCAATACCTACCTAAGCAGTCAATATATATGGAACAGCTGATATTTTTTGTATAACAGACGAAAAATTGCTGGATTCATGAATGCAGTTTGCGCACAGGATAAAACTTAATCTGTATCCATACAAATAAATAAATTCCAAAATAACAGCATTTACTTAATGCATATGAAAGTATTTAAAGTACTTACTTTTGACAAAAAAAAAACATTTTTGCACGTTTGTTTGTCTGTTTGATTGTTCCGGCTAATCTCCGAAACGGCCAGACTGATTTTTACGGGAATTTCACTGGCAGATAACTGATGTGATAAGATGTAACAAGTGGGAAATTTCCTACATCCCGCCATATCCGCGGAAGCCACGGGCAGTAGCTAGTTTCTAACATAACAATACACGAGTAGTGTGAACCATACACATGTGCACTATAATCTTACCAGATTTTTCTTGGTTAAATATAAAAGAGATCAGTATAAAATGCGTATCATGCATAATTTTAGCTGAAAGACGTCCACTACTGGACATAGGCCTCCCCTAACCTCCGCCTCATCGACCGGTTCTGTGCTTCCCGCATCTAGTGGACTTCCGCGGCCCTCAAATGTGTATAGTCACACGCTTTTTTACTATAGTTTTTGTATGACTCGCAAAAATGTAGCACGCGGCAGCGATTAAAAAAATTTACCCATCATCTCAACTAATTATCGTCTGCCTAACCTTTTCCCTACTATATCGGGGTTGGCTTCCAGTCTATCTGGATGCAGCTGAGAAACAGTATTTTACATGAAGCGACCGCCAATCTTACCTTCACAACCCAGTAACTGGGTAATACCATACCCATTGGTAAGACTGGTTGTCAGACTTTCGGGCTTCTGACGACCCGTAACGACTGTCAAAGATCCACAATTGACAGCCGGGACCAACGACTTAACGTGCTTTCCGAGGCACGGGGGTCTTGGTATGTAAAAATGGTCACCCATCCACGGACTAACCGCGGCAAGCGTAGCTTAACCTGAGCGGTCAACCCGTGCGGCTAATATTACTTAGCCACAAGTCACTCTCATATAATACTGATCTACATCTCATCTTTATACACCGTGACATTTTAATCGTCTTACAACGGCAGCCCACTTCATGTATCCAATGACTAAGAAGGTACTAATCATACATAAAAAAATAAAAATATTATTGTACATACGAATAATTAAAAAAAATATATCATTCACGAAGACGCATGATTTGGTTTTGAACAGCCTGTTATGGAGATGGAATGAATGATGAAATGTAACAGTATTACGGTAGGTAGAAATCTTCTACAGTTTGATACGTAAACATTATTAACAGGGAGGGTGTTTCATAATTCTAAAGCATTATTTATTTTTCTTAGTATCTATTATTTTAGTTAATGGTTACAATTTTTTAATCGCGCCTGTAAGTATTTTATGTCGGATACATTGAGTGGACCACCTTTGCAAGACGACCAAAATGTCACAGTGTATAATACTGATTCAATAAGTTTTATTAAAGTCACTTTTACTTTCATTTACAGTTACTCGGTATATCGGTACATGTACTTATTACATACTATCTATGTAACCTACATTCAATGTTTTGTATTAACCTCCTTCATCTGACTCCAAAGTAAATTATAGTGAAACAAGTAACAGCTGTACAAAACGCCGAATCTAATTCCAAATATCCTTTTTTTTCTATAACATAACCTGGTTTTCTCGAAGGATGGGGCAGAGGTTTACCGATAGTACACTCACATTTCGCCAGTTATGTTTAAGTCCCATGAAGTAGGGGGCGAGCCTATTGCCATCAATCGGACAGAAATCCAGACTCCGGACTGCTACGGAGAAAATTCAGATAGATAAACCCAATAATATTTTGCCCGACCTGTGAATCTTCCGCCGGGAATAAACCAACAAGGTTTCAGTCAGGTTTTTTTCTATCTCTGTAAGTACGATATTTAGACTAACTACGCGTATTAACAACCAAGGTTCGTCTAGCCGTTTGTCGTAGCCAGTTTATTTTTATGATCCGCTTTAACATCAAAAAGGATTATCTCTCCCTTTTCTTAAAGCTAGAAAAACCTTCCGAAAGGAAAGCTGTGTGATTACGATCAGGAACTTTGTAAATAGGTATACCATTATGTTTGATTTCTTTAACATACTATTTACTTTTATTTCTAATTTATGCTTTTGTTTTTTTTTTCTTGTTTACTGTGTATCTAGATATATAAGTCCCAAATTATTTCTATACATAACTGCTCCTTTTATAAAGTAAATGTAAAGACAGTATTATTGCTAACTTCAAGACTTAATAATAGAAGAAAGCGTTGGAATATGTTTCCTTTCTCCATTTATTTCAGTCATCAGGCTTTATTCATTGCGAGAACTAAATGGAATGTAAGCAATTGCACAAAAAATTGTCTAGAAGACTGAGCCGGATTATTTATTTACTATGCGTAGGCTATGGGTAAGGATATTAAATATTTTTGTGACTATGAAAGCAAATAGTTCTATTTAAGATGAATTATTTAATCAGTTTTAGTAATAATGTCTCGAAATCTGTGAATGTAAACTAATTGAGCTCAATTTTAATTTCGTTTGTTGAAACTGTAAACTATCGAATATGGAATAGACTTCAAGGTTTCCACCATAAATTTTCAACAAAACGTTTCTGTTGACTTCACATAAAATACATGTGTTTATTACAAATTCCGCCTCTATTTCTCTTCCCTTTTTTCATTATCCATAACCACAAGCGAAACCACAGTTCCGAAATTCATTTATTAATAATTCTCAAAGTAAAGCCATGTAAATGAAGCGTGTTTATATCATTTCAGAGCAAAGACGACGAACGCGATGTAAGAGAGGATTAGAAGATGACAATGCCTTTAATCTTATGATGTAGCCCACTTATTAATGTAATCAGCCTTCTAAGCTCCTTGGAGACGGGAAGCAGTGAAGGTTTTTCGGAAAAGAAAAAAACAGATTGATTCTGTTGCCGTACATTTTGGCTTTTTACGACAGCATTGATCTTTATAGTCGTCAGTACATTTCCAAACCACTGTAGTTGCTTTGATTTTCTTAACGAGTGTTAGTGACTTCAATTGAAGCAAACGGTTTAACTAACGTAGTTATTTGCTATATTTTTGACTAGCATCCAATAAAATTTCCTTTCCTCAAAGGCTAATGATTTGTCGGTTGGGAGTGGAAGCTGCACATATTACAGAGGCAGTGAGGTGATATTTTGGAATTGAATGTGTATAGCGTATAAATAACTAAACGCCCTAATAGTGCTTTGCTAGAAATAGCGATGAACTTTCCGCTGTTGAAAAGTATTTATTGATAGCACGTTTGAACGATTTAGAGCTTCATTCAAACTTCCAACAACTTTTGCTGTTATATATTCTCTGTATAATATTATCGCAAGCATTTCAAAAGCCAATGATGCGCAACTAGTAATGGATAAATAATTATGTGTTCCCCTAAAATATGTGTAAGCTAAATTCGGCCCAGCGTCGCCCTCTCACATCGTCAGTGATTATTAAAATCTGGTGTTCTATCTGCCGTCTGCGACTACGCGTTTAACTCGATGACGTCATGAAGATAAGTGATAACTAAGCGATAGCGCGTTATCGGATAACAGTGATGTATCACTAATCGAACGTGTTTGTAGTTTTGTTTTACCAGCTCGTAGCTGATAATAATATGAAGTCTTTGTTACGACGTGTGTTGTGTGGAAAATTTCGTTTTGAACTCACCTCGGTACACGAGGCGAAACGTGGTTTCTTTATTTTTATGTTTGACGTATGAAGTCTTCACGCTTAGTTTTATACATTGAAACATAGCCGTTTGGTTACATACAAACAATAACAGTACTCTCTAAAAGTAAGGCAGATAAATATGACGTCAGAAGCCGTTTTTGCAGATGACAATATTGTGTTGTATTTTTATCAGGCTATGACAATATTGACTCACATGTGATGGAAGATGGCAACAAGTAAGCCTATCCCTCCTTCTTATAAATCAGTACATGAATCTGCTTAAATGTCTCACAACAAGCCGAAGTAATTGACAATATAACCATTATGATAGAATATGCAAACTCAATAGTAAATTAAACGGATCCAAAGTTTGTTAATCGTGTGTCAAACACAATTAAGTTTAGGCGACACAAACCGCTGGAGGGGAAACTGTAGAGGAATGAACTCACTCCTATTGATCTATAGCGATGGAGCAATTACAAACGTAAACACGTTTTGCTTAGTTGAAAACGCCTGCATAAATGTTTTAGTAAAAATATAAAATTGTTTCATAATATGTTCCTGAATGACGGCAAAAGAGATAAGTAAGCTAAGAGATAAGTGGAGCTAACTACAAGTGCTCTTAGATCCTTTTTGTGCGTATGCTGACCTGTCAAGTCTTTGACATCACGGTGCTACGCTAAACGTATTACGCACGAAGTGAATATCGGTCGCAAGACTCAAAGATGTTTGTTTGTCCTGTTTATTGAACTGTGTTGCAGTATATCTACATGCTGATATATACAGATGGGAGTTTCCAACATTATCTAGTCATTAGAGAGGACTATTTTCTGTAAAGAAAACATTATTCTGCTGTCAACTTTGCTCAGAAATGGCAAGGACTGATTAGAATACTGTCAATGCCCTGATTTGTTTTGATCAACCGAAGCACCAAATACAGATTTATCAATTTTAAACATAAAAGACGATTACTACACCAACTCCAATTACAAATGGAGCTTTGACACTAATTGTATCTACAAATAACCTGTTGGTGATCGCAAGCTTGATGTTATGTATGTATGAACTATCAAAGGCGTAATTGCGTCGATTTGAATCAAGCGGCCATATAGAGAGGTGGGCCCGCCTTCACTTGATAGCAGACAATGCAATGTTTTGACGTTAACGCAAGTCTTGCGTTGCTGCCTTGTTGTTATTCAAAGGTTAGAGAGTAATTATATGTGGCTCAATAATAGATATCATAAGCATAGGCGAACAAGATAGATACCACAGTGTCTTTTTAGTATTGATCATAAGTTCAGTATATCAAAATAATTAATGAACTGGATCAAACATAATTATCTACATTAATTTTAGACTAACCGTTTTAAAACATTTTACCTAATTTTTAGACTAAAGATCGAACTATAACCTAAGTACCGAAACTAAATGCAATTTATGACACACTATGATGATTAAATCCAGTTTGGTAATATGATTAATTTATATCCAATTTCGTTTTGGGCTACGATTTTGGAATAGGTGTTATGTATGTTTTTTCATATAGATGAAAATCTTGTGATTACGTAAACTGTCAGTGTCTCTTTCTTTTGTCTCCAGTTATCTTAATTTATGGAAGATCTGTTCTTTATACCTTGGTCCAGCTGTTCCAACAATGCTGCCATATATTTTCAGACCATGTCTAAATATAATGCCATCTAAAAGTTTGGGACTGACCCGGACTGAATGAAAAACAATATATTTTATAACAAAATTAGGTTAATTATTTCAGGATTCCGCACTCAAAATAAAAGGTTGCAATGCAACAATTATAGAAATATTCCATAAATCAAGTTCACAGTACACAGATGAAGTTCAGCATAGCGCGTTATTTGCAGTCGAGTCGTTTAAATTGGATAATTTACTGCATTCGCTCAATTCGTTTTTAAAGGTCACAATACACCGATCGTGGAAATATAATGAAGCTGTTTTGTTTGAAATCAATGATATTTTACATAGACTTGCACTTGCATGAATATAGGTTATTTTTTTTGGGTGTGAAATCATCAAATGACTTCTCCCGCTCTGGGTGGAGCAGGAGGGTGTGTCAGACTTTTACTGAATAAAACCCACCCGTGTGCCCTCAGTTGCCTGTGTGCCAAGGACCGCGGTATCACTTTCGAACAACCCGCACCCCTGGCATCGGCCTTTGCGTTTTGCGGCCCCATCAGTTGTTGCTGACATCTCATTGAGGCGCGCGTAGAACACAACGCGCCGTCGACCCGGGCCTGGTCCTTATCAGACAGCGAGCTACCCATTACTTGCTGTCCGCAAGCCGGCGCCTACGGTGGCCGGGAATCAGCCTGGGATTTCCGACGCCCAGGGCGTCTTCTGCGAAGGCTACAGCAGTGAGGGCGCATGTACTGCCTCTCCCTCACATGCGCCGCCTCCCTCTTTGCAAGCATCACTGCTTCGCTGAAGGAGGCGACAGCTAGCCATGCACTCTCGCTCCGTACCATGGCCTGGACCAGGGCCGGACGAGAGAGATCGCCGCCACCGATCACCTCCATGAGGACATGGCGGCGCTCCGCCCAAGCCGGGCAGACCTCCACCGTATGCTCCAACGTGACCTCAGGGCGATCTTCGCAATGGAAACACCCGGGCGTTTCTTCCCGCCTTATGCGAAACAGGAACCTCCCGAAACAGCCGTGTCTAGTGAGTACCTGTGTCAGGCGGAATGTGAGAACGCCATGGCGCCTGTCAAGCCACTCCTCAAAGAGGGGACTTACCGTTGCAATCGTGGAGTGCCCAGCACTGGGTTGTGACAATCGCACTCTCTACGTCGCCATGAGATCCCGCCGGAGCTCTGTCCGCCGTGCTGCGATTTACTGCGGCAGCGGAGTTACGCCCCGGCGTTTGGCCTCCTCGCGCCACTCCCAAGTGTGCGCGAGGACCTTTGCCTCCAGATCCCATGGCGGCAATCCGGCAAGGAGGCCCGCCGCCTCACCGGAGATCGTGCGGTATCCCCGTACCATCCGGATGGCCATGACTCTATGGGCCGAATGTAGGCACCCACTCCCACCGGAGTGGCACCGGGCACCCCCCGTATAGAGCCATGGCCCACACGACCTCCGCGTAGAGCCTGTGGTAGGAGGCGTTTGACCCCCCTTGATTGGGCAGGAGCCGCTTCAAGACCGCCCCGGCCCGCCCCAGTCTGGGAGCCAAACGTCGGAAATGCTCCGCGAAGTTCCACCGGCTGTCGAGGACGAGTCCTAGGTACTTCATCGTTGACTCGACGCCTATGTGAACCTCTCCCACCAAAAGATATAGGTTACGCGGTAACGCAACAGTGACAATTTAAGATGACTTCAGCCATCTTCTTGGAGATAGTGCTTGTGTTCTTCAAAAAGTACCCGTTTTTCAAGTAGCATCTTGAAAATAGCAATCTGTTATTTCAATACGTTATATAAATTATAGGTATACACTTCAGTCCCTGTTTTATAGTTATGCCTTCAAAATTATAGGTAAATATACATTGACGGAAATAATTTATTTTAAAAACAGTTTCAATTGCGACAGTGAACATAATCCATTAAATTGCAGCACGTTCAAATTTCAATGAGTATCAAATATTAATTAACTAATTTGATGATTTGGCATTTAAAACATACACGTAGCTACCTACATAATCATTTAATCGCATTATGAAATATTAATTGTAACAAGCGATACTTTAACTATTTAGCATTAAAGAGTTTGTCCCTTTGGCTGCAAATATAAAAAAGCCTAGGAAAAGAGAACACTTATTAACTATTGTGGGGTACAAAATTATTATTAAAACTTTACTGGTCACAATTATTCTCGACATCATCTACCTACCTGTTCCCAAATATGTTGAGGTCAGCTTCCAGTCTAACTGGATGAATCTGAACAGCAGTATTTCACATGAAACGACTGCCTATCTGACCTCCACAGGCCAAGTACTGGGTAATACCCCTTGGTAACCCGTCCTGTGTCGTGCCGGACGTAAAAGACCAGCACCAACCCATTTCTCCCCGTGGGCATCGTAGAAGGCAACTAAGGGACTTACCAGAGAACGGGCAGCAGCGTTCTCTTTGCATTTTACCACTACACTGCGATCGTCCACCCGACTGCCCAGCGTGGCAAAAAACCCCCTTTTGGGGGAGGCCTATGTTTAGCAGTGGACGTCTTTCGGCTGAAATGATGACCCGTTGGTAAGACGGGTTGTGAGACTTTCGGGCTTCTGAAGACCCGTAACTGCTATCACCTACGGCTTAACTTGCTTTCCGAGGTACGGAGGGTTCTTCTTATGTAAAGATGGTCACTCACCCACGCGTCAAGCGTAGCTTATAAATTAATTGGTCGACCCACTCGGTTGTTATTACGTAGCGCCAAGCCTCTCTTAAGTATTCTCAGTTATTTTAGATCGTCTAGTTAGAAGCTTTCCTTCAAAGAAAATTGCCCTTAATGATTGTGAATGAATCATGAATCAAGTTGGACTAAAAATATCTCAAGTTATAATACCATCTACTTAACAAGGCTGCACCGGTTAAGCCAGTTCCTAAGAATAAACCACAAAGCTAATACTTGACGAATATCATGTGTCACATAACAATGGTAGAATGCTACTAAATGATGTCAAACAAAATGCAACAACACATTGTATGCAAAGAAGTGATATTTTGTACTGATATGGTACTGAAAACGATACGTAGGCTGGGTGCATATCTGAGCCAAGACTATCTCAAGACAGACTATTGATCTATGATAACAATGGCACTAGCTGCAAAACTGTCTTGGCAAGACAAAACAATTCGTTCTATAACAAATAAAAACCGTTTTGTCTCTGTTGTACGCACTCTTCACAGAACGCAGTCATTTATGGATTGGTATATGCATATTTAACCATATTCGCGGAGAAGAATATAGGTTTGTACAAATGAGTGACGTGTGACGTCGTTTGCATATGATTTTGTTTTTTTTGTCAATGCAGTTACTACCTTCAATTGTTTGACAATTCCGGTTGCGTATGCCAACGTGAGTATGTTCTGGAATATCAATTATTAACAGGTTTTGTCTCATTATGATTTTATTTTATTTTAAATTATACAACAGTCTTTTTTCATTTAAAGTTTTATAGAAACTCCTTAAGAACTTACTCTAGAAACAACTTCTAATTGAATAAACTTTTGCAAGTTAATCTTAAGATTGCTTTTATAAACTTTATCGGAGTGACTTATTTAGAGCAAAACAACTGATTTATTATTGTACGGAACTGAATAGTATAACGTTATGAAAGACTAAAATCATTAATTATAATTTCAGCCAAATAACATCTACAATAATCCTCCCCCAAGCACCGCCACTTCAGCCGGTGATTCTGCTGCGAAATCATTCAGGTCATTTAAATTATTACCGTTCAGAGGTAAAGCCAACTAAAACTTACCATCAGTAGCAGATAAAAAAGTTCATAATGTAACAAAAAACCTCACTAAGTATTTTTTTTTAATCTAGGTAATGCGGTCAGTAACCAATGCAACCATACCTACCTAAATCATTTAAGAATTTCTTCAATATACAAACAACAAAAAAAGTAAGTAGGTAAGCGCCTGACACTTCGGGTATTCACGTCGTTTGGAACATGACAGCTCACGCTACCAATTGATAAGTTAAAACAAAAAATCGTTTTACCGCAACATAATTATGTGGCCACCTCATTCATTCATTCATTTCAACCGGAAGACGTCCATTGCTGGACATAGGCCTCCCCAATTTAGGGGGGCTTGCCATAATCGCCACGCTTGGGAGGCGGGTTGGCGTAAAATGCAGTATGGTGGTAAAATGCATAGAAAACGCTGCTGTCCATTCTCTAGTAAGTCCCTTAGTCGCCTCCTACGATACCCACGGGAAGAAATGAAATGGTGCTATTCTTTACGTCCGGCACCACACGGAACACCACCACTGTGGCTACCTACTGAGTTCAAACTATATAAAACAAAAAAAGTGTACGAGTACCATCGACACGAAAAGCAGAAGAAGAAGACTGCAACATAAGACATTCTTTGGAAAAACGTCGAAGTCTCAACGATCGTGCAGTTGTTAATGCCTCACCTTTATTTCATACAAAATGACGTATGATTGGAAACCAGCCATGAAAAAATGAAGACCAACATCTGTAATAACAGCCAAAATACTTTTTTATAATTAAATATTATGGATGCCTTCACCACCAACGCTTTATTAAGGTATATATTTCTTAACGAGCTTAATTAAATTAATGAACGTAATCAAATTAAAGTTGGTGAGACTGGTCGCTTTGCAGATCTAGACATGGTTTAAGATGGACTCGATAAAAGAAATACTATCTATTTTAATACTGACAAGCGAAAATCGGTCACTGTTTGTTGATATTCAAATTCAAAAGCTTTAGATGATTGTAATCAAATTAATAAGTATTTGAAAGTATAACTTGCATTCAATCTGGTGTGGAATACAAAAACATACTTTATATTGGGACAAGAATTGGTTTGAAGAATTTTATTAATAGGACAGTATTTGAGATTTAAAAAGAGCAAAGTTTGAAATTCCTTGAACAAACTTTAGTAGATTCTTCCCAAGTTTTCAAATAAGCTATCAATAGAAACACTTAATTATAAGAATTTATAAGATTCATAGCCGAGTTTAACAATTAAAATACAGCTCACTTTATTTTAAAAATGTTCGTTATAATTTAACCAATAATCTTTTGAAAACGGAAATCATCACCCTCCCTACCAAAACCAAAGGCCGAATCCATCCTCATTGGACAACAGCACACCGCAAACCATTGTTTGAGGCAGCACGTGACCTCTTGTTGACATTTCCGCTTGATTTTAGGTCGCTGCTGACCGCGCTAGATTGACAATTTGGACCGTTTGCACCGCTTTCCTCTGTTTGTTTTGCACGTTCCGTTTAGTGACGAGTTTTCCAAAATTATATTCAGTATATCAAAGGAAAGCTAGTTGGTCTCACTTTCAGGAATTAATTTGAAGTGAGTTCGTATAAATTCGTGTTTGAGTTTGTTCGCGTTTATACTCTGCATGATAGTTAAACGCGGAGAGTCTGGAGCAGACGAGCAGCTGCTAACGAATTTTTTTTTGTTAATGTTGTACTGGGCATAAATCGAATCATTTTAAAACATCATTAGTTCTTCGTCCCACCACAATATGTTGAACTGAAACTTTTAACTATTGATTTTACTTTTAACCTCTTACTCTCTGGTAAACATCCTTAACTTGATTCAGTCAAGCTACATTTTTTATTATTCTATCTCTCTCTCAATTTCCGTAACTTCGGTTAATATTGCACCGATGACATTCATTTTATCAACAAATATACGAGAGTACTACGTGAGCTCGACAAATGGATGTGCGATTAACGCTTGTGCGACAAAACTGTACTGCGACTCACCATAGTTCAAATGCACGCTTGTTCAACACACTGAAGCTCGACATCACGCTGTTGTGACAAACGTTTGTGCGGCAGTAGTTCGACACCACGGTAATTCGACACTACAGTAGTGCGACAAATAATTGTGTGACAGTATTGTAATAAAACAGAGGGGTAATTGCGTAACTCACTAACAGTAGGAATCGCTTTAATTTTGATAGTTTAACAACATTCATTGCGTTATTTACATTGTTGAGCAGAATTTTTTTCAAACATTACAAGCAATGGATTAGAAATAATCTTCAAAATGATTCAGATTCTGATTGATAGTGCGTTACGCAATTAGGGTGCAGGACGTTGGTGCAGTATTACAGTAGCTTAACACTACCCTAGTGCGACAAACGATTAAATACCTTAGATTTTAAACTAAAAATAACAAAGCAATAACTTCATGTATTTATATAAAACAAACTACATTGCAAGATAATCAAAACTATTAACGGTATCAAAACAATAAGTATTAGACAAAAACGATTCGATCAGCTTTCACCGTTTATGATGTTTTACAGTTCTGAGCAGATTTTAGACAGTCAATATTAGACAACATCTTAAACTATTTTGCTATTTGCAAAAGATTTTCTTACGGTTTCAGTCATTGCCATAGCTATTGTATGTGCTCGGCACTAGATTTTTTAGACTCATTGCCGGCCTTTTGATGCAAGCTTTTTTCGATTTTGTTTTATTTCATTTCTGAGCATATATTTATGGACAATATTTTTGTTGTTTCTCTATGACCTAATAGTGCTTTGTCAACTCTTAACAATGGCATCAGAATCAGAGTTCTAACTAAAGACGTTTTTGCGCTATACGAATTGGAATTAGGACTCATAGTGAATAAAATAGGGTCGCGCGCATACGCACGCATTGTGACGTAATAGGAGAATCATGTCCCGCTTAAAAATTGCCATAAACTATCTTTTGAACGCACAGCCATCATTCACACTAAAACTCTCAAAGTTAATAGCGTTTGAATGTTTTTGTCGGTCACAAATATTGAACTTACCACCAACACTGGGACGGAAAAGACGTTTTCTCGTTAAAAAATCATGCTATCACATCGAAGAAAATCATGAATGAACACGAAAATTTTAAATTGATTTCGTTAAAAGTAGTTAGGTACTAACAAGTTTTGTATCCCTGAATCGAATCCGGGAGCATTACGAAGAGTTTGTAACTAACTGAGCTGTGGAGGTCATCAGACATACATATGATTACAAATGTTAATTCTTCATGTCGCACTAGAGCAATGTCGAGCTTCAGTGTGTCGCACAAGCGTGCATTTGAACTATGGTGAGTCGTAGTACAGTTTTGTCGCACATCCATTTGTCGAGCTCACGTAGTGCACTCCAAAAATACTAAAGGTAGAACCAATATGCGGACATTCGCACGCGATACACAGTTCACACCCCTCTAGCGTTTGACATCGGCTGTCATAATATCGAACACAATCGGCTTTCATAAATAGACTGCCGGCTCTCTGCGCAATACAAAACGTACGTACACGCCAATATAGAGGTTATTTTTGTATGAAATGTATTTTGATAAGCGATTTAATGAGAAAATTGTGCCAAAATAATTTCTGTACGATGCGATATTGAGTTTTAGTGGCTGATGATTGAGAGAAAGGTAAAGCTCGTTTCAAATTTATGACTTAACTGCCGAAGTTGCGTTAACACCTTCTCTGTTTATTATATTGTCAGCTTATGGTGTCTAGATAATATATTATCTCAAACTACAGATATTGGGATAAAAAGTCCGAGTGTCTCGTTTGAAACGGACATATTTTATATTTGACATTACGGGTAAATGCTACAAGTTACTAGACGGTGTCATCTAACTTCTGGTTGGAGGACAGGGATGGCCTGGGCATAGGAACGAGACCATAAGGTTTCCCCCTCTGCCCAGGCTATCCCTGTACGGGTAAACGCCACAAATTGGTGGCGGCACGGTGTGGCATCTTACTCCTGAGCAGCACAGACAGATGGTCTGGGCTAGAGAGACCATAAGGTCTCCCCCGTATGCTCACTTGCTCAGTCCATTTCTATCCTGCCTATTGCATAAGTACAGCATTTAATTCCGACGGAAAAAACAGTTATTTGACAAAAGGTAGAAAGTTAGAGCCAATGAATGAACACAGAACTTTGACTATAAAAACCAGTTTGTTACTCAAGTCCTAAATGTCACAAACGGAAAAAGATTTTGAACTCATTACAGTAAGCATTATTGCTCTATTTACGAAACCCGATACACTTTTGATCGTCGATGCGTGAGTTTTAACGCCCATTGCAAACTAGTTTGACTGCTACGTAGCTCGTTATATGCTAGATAAATGTTTATGTATGAATGGATGTGTATTTTTAGTATTTGTTTTTGTGGCGTGTTGGGCGTATGCAGTAAAAGGTATATTTGGTTTTAATTGGTCGGTAGTGATTAAAAGGCGCTTTGTTTTATAAATATACGTTTTCCTAGAAGAACGGTGGCAGCCACATACAGGCCACTATGACCGCCATCATGACAACGGTGGCAGCGGGATGTCAAAAACGCCACTGTAGGGAAACACGAACATTTTTTTGGAAGTGAATTTTTTTAGTAGCATTTGAATGAAATTTGTCACTCAGGTAGTTTGTAACTTGGAATAACACAGGATACTTTTTACCCCGGTACTACGTTCCAGTGGGATAATTTTGGAACTGCACGCGGGCAAAGCCGCTGGCAAAAGCTAGTAGTTTATAATAATGAAAAAAAAAACACTTCATTTAAAAGCATTTCCTACAAAATAAAATATTTCCTGACGAATCAAAAAATGTTTCCTGACGATTCAAAAAATATTTCCTAACGATTCAAAAAATACACACGTAATTGTTCAAGTTTTCACTTCTGTAGACACTCCCAGAGTGCCACTGTTTTTTTTTTTGCTTCGCCGGTACTGTCCTCCCACTGCGGGGCAAAGGCCTCCTAAGTCCTTCCAGGAACCCTTTTCCCGCGCCACCTCGAACCAGCTCTTGAGGTACGCGTCCAGGTCGTCTCGCCACCGCTTTCTGGGCTAAAACCGACTTACTTTCGATAAATAACATTTCAGTGACAGTAAATTTCGGACGCTATGTGACGGCCACCGCAGTTTTAGGAAAGCTAAACTTAAGTATCTACTTATAGAATACGTGTTTCTATCAGTATTTTGATTAGGTACAAGTGCGTGATCTGCTGTGGCCTATATGGAAAGCTCTCAATTGATTGGGTACCCATGTAGGCCGATGCAGACATAATTTGTCGAAGTGGGGAATTACTGATCCATTCAACACCCAGTGCGAGTGCTCTTCTGGTCAGATCATGCCCCACTTGATGCATTGTCGCAAGTGCACGTTCACCTGCTCCTCGGATGACCTAAAGAATGTAACTAATGCCGCAATTATCGTGGACACATACCCGTTTATTTATAAACGTTGCATAAAGTTAAGTAATGACTCAAAATCAAAATATTTTATTTTACATAAACCTACAAGGGCACTTATGAAACGTCAGAAGCTAGGTGCACGGTACCAATTTGTCGCTTCCTATTGAGAAGAGCCGGCAAGAAACTCCACGGTTGCTCTTTTAGAAATAATTGGCTTGTGCAATGTTTTCAAATTACAGTGATAATAGGTATGGGAGGACAGTGCAGGTCTGTCAATAAGTACCAGGTACTTAGAGGAATGAAAATAAAAAATATAAAACCGTCTATAAATATGTAGATTTATAGACGACGTCTGTAAGGCTTACAACGTTCTCTCATTCACAATATGTAAAAGAATCTATTTAAAGTAAAATCAACCTATTTAAAAGACTAGCGACTGATTAACCATGCATTTTTTTTACGTTTAAACATCTCATAATCTCACAATCAACGTTTATGAATATACCTTATTTCCCAGTATGGGGTTAGTAAGAGCCCACTCAACCTATTAAAAAAAAAGTTGACGAGTACCATCGACACAAAAAGAAGAAGAAGTACGTAAAATGGTTGGTGGAGATATTTTTAAAATATCGGAATTTATACACAAAGACAAACCATGGAACAGTATAGACACGATCGAAAACAACCCTTCAAAAAGAAAACATAATGGTCTTTCACACAAACCGATTGATTTACGAGTTATGCCGGGCGCGCGGTGGTTGTCAAAGTCAAATCACGGTTCGGTAAACAGGCTCAACACATCGAGACCCCCCAGTGTTTTGACATATACGCTAGCGGCGAGTCGATCCGAAAATTCTATCTCACACTTTGAATAATTTCAACCATGAATTCGCGTAGTGTGTAAAGCTTCCATATTAGAAATTCTTGTAGTACAAGTTTTGTCGTCGGTATAACTTCTTGTATAACTGGACAAGTTAGTGTCGTCTCGTGTCGTCACTGTTCACCGATCTTGGGCAATTATTGCAAGTTTCAAGTTTTGATTGAATAGTAGGTTTTCTCATGATAACGTACTTTTCTACCTTTATTGATGAAATTCCAGAAATATTTGATATCTAATCTAAGTCCAGTTTTGAAGATGAGTGGATATGTTTTTTTTTTATTAAAACATACCATAAACAGCCTGTATTCCCACTGGTGGACCCAAAAAGATCCTAGATCTTCTCTGTGGGCCGTAATCCACCACGCGGGCTCAGTAGTACAGTGGTAGGTGTAACATGTCTTCTAGGACATACCGGTTCGTTCACGATGTTTTTCTTTACTGATTTGAGTGTTGACGGAATTATTTAACTCAAACTCAAACTCAAAGCATTTATTTCAAATAAACCAATTACAGGCACATTTGAATTGTCAAGGTCGGTGAGTTAGAAAAATGAAGCTAGTTGCCCATTCCAAAGCGTAGGTACCTATGGAGAAGAACGGGCAAGAAACTCCATGGACACTCTTTTAAAATCATGGTGTTATTACAAAAAGTTGGTTACATCATTATGTTGAAATTTTCAATGTGAGAACGATGTAAAAAGACGTGCACATTAAAGCGTCCGTAATTAAAACAAAATTAAAATAACAATTCAGAAATTAAAATAAGCCGTGGGAGCCAGGAGGTGACCAGTCCCCACTGGCGGCGCCCGTTCACGAACATGACGTGTGGATCAGCACCATTCAGCTCAACCATTTAAAGAAAGAAAAACGTCTGCCTGGGTTGAAACCCACGATTTGTAAGTCGGGGCCGTTAACACTGGTCCGCCACTTCAGTAACGATGAATTCAAATGTAGAAAATAAGATAGCAAGTAATGACAGCAAATACAAGTTTAGACCAAACTTTGTAATTACCAATCACCGTAACATTCTTGTTCATGATTTATATTTTAAGGTTATCTAATTAAATCAAACTTCGCTTCGTATCAATAATTTTACTTAAACTTTGCACTCAAATAGTTTAAAGACTGTCTCGTCTTTAATGTATTACCGTAATAACCAAACCACAAAAAATTGTAACGTTATTAACAACCGAAAACTACGGATTAAAACCTCACACAATAATCCTATCGCTTCAACAAATAAAGGTAGACGCACACAGTGTGATGACATAGGCATGTGACACACATAACATGCAACAACTTAAGCTGGCCGGATCCAACCGCGATTCAAAGGAGATTAATTTAAAAACTGGTACGGACGCTCTGATGTTTATAAATTTGTAGGTAAGTAAGTGTATGTAGGTAAGTTCCGTGTGGTGCCGGACGTAAAAGAAAAGCACCATCCCATCTCTTCCCATGGGTCCATGAGAAGGCGACTGAGGGACTTACTAGAAAATGGGCAGCAGCGTTCTCTATGCATTTTACCACCAAACTGCGATCGCCAATCCGCCTGCCAAGCGTGGCGATTATGGCAAATCCTCCCTTTTGGGGGAGGCCTATGTCCAGCAGAGCATATCTTTCGGCTGAAATGATGATGATGATGATGAGTTAAGTAACAGCCGTACGGGTCGATCGAAGGTTAAGCTACTTTTGAAGCGGTCGGTACGTGGATGGGTACTATTTATTACAGATCGAGGTATCTCCGTGCCTCGGAAAGTATATTAAGTCGTTGGTCCCGGCTGTCATATATAGATCTTTGACATTCGTTACGGGTCGTCAGAAGCCCGAAAGTGTGATAACCAAAGTGTCTTAAAGAGATGTCAGCAGCAACAGAACGGGGCCCGCAAGGGCCGATGCCTGCCAGGGGTGCGGGTTGTTCGAAAGAGATATTGCGGCCCCTGGCATACAGGCAACTGAGGGAACACGGGTGGGTTTTAGTCAGTAAAAGTCTGACACGCCCTCCCGCTTCACCCAGAGCGGGAGAAGTTATTTGATGATTTCCCACCCAAAAAAAAAAGTGTCTTACCAAGAGTATCGTGCTACCCAATCACTGAGTTGGAGAGATCAGATGGGCTCCATGTAAAATATTCAGTTGCAACCGGTTAGACTGCAAGCTGATCCCAACATCGTTGGAAAAAAGCTAAACAGATTGATTGTTTTTCTAAATAAATCAGCAGCTATCGGTCTTGTGTCGTATAAATTCTTGGAATTATGTATGACCTCTTCATTAAATAAATATATAAGAGTTTTGTTGACTGTTAAGAAGCGTCGCACATCTTAAGTCCCAAAGATGCTTGGACGAATAATATTATTTTCTTACAAAGATGTGATTGATTTTTTTTTTTTTTTTCTGGGTGGGAAATTATCAAATAACTTCTCCCGCTCTGGGTGGAGCGGGAGGGCGTGTCAGACTTTTACTGACTAAAACCCACCCGTGTTCCCTCAGTTGCCTGTGTGCCAGGGGTGGCGGTATCTCTTTCGAACAACCCGCACCCCCGGCAGGCATCGGCCCTTGCGGGCCCCTCTGTTGCTGCTGACATCTCTTTGAGGCGCGCGTGGAACACAACGCGCCGTCGACCCGGGCTTGGTCCTTACCGGACAGCGAGCTACCCATTACTCGCCGTCCGCAAGCCCGTGCCTACGGTGGCCGGGAATCAGCCTGGGATTCCCGACGCCCAGGGCGTCTCCTGCGAAGGCCACGGCTGTGAGGGCGCATGTATTGCATCTCCCTCACGTGCGCCGCCTCCCTCTTTGCGAGCATAACTGCTTCGCTGAAGGAGGCGACTGCCAGCCATTCCCTCTCGCTCCGTACCATGGCCTGGACCAGGGTCGGACGCGAGAGATCGCCTCCGCCGATCACCTCCACGAGGACACGGCGGTGCTCCGCCCAAGCCGGGCAGACCTCCACCGTATGCTCCACCGTGTCCTCTGGGCGATCTTCGCAATGGAAACACCCGGGCGTTTCCTCCCGCCCTATCCGAAACAGGAACCTCCCGAAACAGCCATGTCCGGTGAGGACCTGTGTCAGGCGGAAGGTGAGGACGCCATGCCGCCTCTCAAGCCACTCCTCAAAGAGGGGACTTACCGCCGCAATCGCGGCGTGCCCAAAGATGTGATTGATAAAGGCGATATGATTTGTCTAAGTCGCACATGTAGAATTTTTATTTAAATGTCTCGCAGTCAGCAATTACATGATGGATGCCTTTTTATATAGGTACAAAGTGTATTTTTGTTGGTAATAATATCGATGCCATCTTGAAAATGAGGCATGCTCTCACTCTCTCTCTAATGGGCTAATTATCTTTACAAACTATGCTTACTTTTATCATAAAATTCATAGAATTTACAGACACTCATCTCACTTACAAAAACAGGTTCGCTCGACAAAACAGTTCGCCTCACGCCTCATAATACAACTTTTAGCGCAAAAAGCAAACTAGCGCTGACTCTGACAATCCACTCGTTTGTGCCACCGTTTTTTGTTTTTCCAGTATTTTTCCCACAAAAAATAGGTAGGCACATACATGTCGAAACACACCCGTGTGGGCCTTATTAGACGGACAGACCTTATTAGAGTAAAGGGTCATTTATAAAACGTTTTACGTCATCCTGGCGAGCTGTCGGTAAATGCATTAGTTGATTGGCGATTCCATCAGGTCATATTACTTTCTTACTTAGCCGTATTGCTTTTTAATTGTCCCGTTTTTTCCATGGGTTCGAAAAGGAATTGGCTTTTTATACATTTTGCGTCTATTCAATCGTTTAGGCTGGAGCGGTTCTATGAAAGCTAAGATACGTTATTTTTTAATGATTAGTGTATGTTGGTGGACTTCATTATTTCTTTACCACCGTGACTTTAATAGTTTTCGTCACCTCTACTTGTTCTAAGTTTTTATGTATATGTGTGCAATGGTAGGCGCGGCCTCTCGGTCAATTGGACCATTACGCTGTAAAATTGCGTCCCTTATTAGATCCGACGTCATTGGTCCATATTACCCGACACTTAAAATAGTCGGGTTAACATTTAATGGTCGCCAAAGATTAACGGATATTGAGTTTCGAAATTGGAACGCTGGATGTAACTGATTTCCATTTAGGGCATTGGAACCGAGGATGGTGAATTAAAAAGATTTGTGGTTATGTGAATTGTGGTTCCGTGATTTAAAAAAAAAATGTTTCTTTAGCCCTGAACCTATATGTTTTGTTAATGTAGCAGTATTCGACTGTTTTATAAAATGGGTCGCAACATGGCTTGAGGGGCTTGTGGCTAATTAGTAACAGCCACACGGATCTAAAGATCAGGTTAAGCTACACTTGCCGCGGTTTGTCCGTGGATGGATGACCATCTTTACATACCAAGATGCCTCCGCGCCTCGGAAAGTACTTTATGCCGTTGGTCCCGGCAGTAATTCGTAGATCTTTGACAGTCGTTACGGGTCTTCAAGCAGCCCGAAAGTCGGACAACCAGTATTACAAACGCGCCGTCGACCCGGGCTTGGTCCTTACCGGACAGCGAGCTACCCATTACTCGCCGTCCGCAAGCCCGTGCCTACGGTGGCCGGGAATCAGCCTGGGATTCCCAACGCCCAGGGCGTCTCCTGCAAAGGCCACGGCCGTGAGGGTGCATGTACTGCATCTCCCTCACGTGCGCCGCCTCTCTCTTTACGAGCATCACTGCTTCACTGAACGCTCCACCGTGTCCTCAGGGCGATCTTCGTAATGGAACAATGTTAATGGGATAATGTTAATGTTGATAACCTATAACGTTCTTGCTAGGACACAGGCATCCTCTCTTCGAGAGGGAGTGGGCTATAATCTACCACGCGGACCCAGTACTTGTTGGTAGATGTCACATGTGTCCGAATTCTTGGTTCTGGGATATGCCGGTTTCCTCACGATGTTTCCCTCCACCGATTTGATAGCAATGGCGATTAAATTATTTACACAAAGTAAAGCGCCTGCCTGGTTTCTAACCTACAAATTGTCGAGTCGGGACCGTTACCACTGGGCTACAGTTACTGCTCTAAACCTTACCAGTCTTAAAATTATGTATCAATCCAATCGAAAACTTACTTACTGTCCATTACAAAACGGTTCAATCCCATATCTAAATCATGTTATAAACACATAGTAGAACCAGTTGTTGTCGATTTAATAACATTGCATCAAAGATAAACGGATATTAGAGGCGTGAAAGTTAAATATTAAATGTTTTGCAATGATGAAATGTTGTTATAGTCTGTTCATTTTACGATGATATAAATGACAGATGCCAAATTTTCGAGCTGGGGTATGACATAAATCCATAGTTGTGGTTTCAGTGATTGATATTGGTTGGTGTATTTTTAGGTCAAAGAATTTGCATTGCCATCCAACGTGGCAACGCTGCCAGCCTTTTGGGCACTTTTCCCACTGACAGCGATGCTAACGATTTTTTGATAACCAATGTGCTCTTGCCTTTTTTCACACGGTACATAAAATGGAGATAGGGGGATATATTTTACTGTTATATTGTATTTAAGATTTCATGTACTTTAAATAAAAATGTATTGAAAGTTTACGACTCAAATATTAGTTTTAGAAGTAGGTACCTTAGTACTGAATATTAAAGAAATGTAAAGGTTGTTTTTTTACCTTTTTAAACACTATACGTAGGACCACTACATCACGTATTGTTAATAAACGATGTGGTTGACGATAGTGCATGTAGTGCACACATACCTAGAAGCAAGATGTTCGTTTGTGACTAGACGATTCCGAAGTTAAACCTATCGAGAAATAACGCCAAACAAAAGTGCTTCAAACACGTGTTGTCGTGCAAATCATCATGAAGAGAACATACTATAGTTAGTGAGCGGTACTAACAGTATTTTGATTGTATATGTTACGAGGCTATACGAGTGTAGATTATATCTCTTGGGCATTAGGAAGACAAATGGTGTTTTTGGAATTGAATCGTACTGTACTTGTAATGTTGTTTGCTACTGATAACCTTTTGATACGGAAATTAAATGTATTGGGCGTTTAACTTTAAAGGATATTTTGCATTTTACTGTTGACCTGACAATACTAAAATATCGATGTTTTTATTTATATTAATACGTGAAGCAGAAACTTTGTACGCGGACGGAGTGTGAAAGGCACCGTTAGGTAAAGTTTATATGGAGGAGTGCAGAAAGCTATTTTTTTTAATTATTGGTTACTGTATTTAGACTGTACTGTTTTGAGAGGTTTTTCATCCGTATTATGTCATATTCGCCGTGATCTACGGTAAATGAAAACGTTAAAAATGACGAATAAATCATTCGACGAACACAGTTGATATACTTGATAATCGAAGTTATTTCGAGACACCATGTAGACAATCTTAGTCAGCCTAGATTAGCTACGTATATATATTGTTTCTTTAATATGCAAGATGCAACCTTGGGGATTCGTTTTCGTAAGAGCATTATAAATGATTAAAAATTCAAAGAAATTGGAATAACTACTAAAAATGAAACTGTTACATGGTCTCCGGATATCAAATGAGCCAAAAAAAAAACAAATTGTCCTAATTAGAAACATCTATTTCAATGAAATTCAACCGAAAGACAGCAGATAAAACAGTTCGGCTTAGTAGCAAATACATATTATTTCAAAACCGGTTCACTTATTAGTGCAATACTATGTATCAAACAGCTAGCTATACGAATGTAATTTAAAATGACGTCGCACAAGATCAGGTAGGCGATAGACGCGTATTAACTTAGGGATTGAATTAAAATTCCTATTGATTCTGTAAAAAGTAAAATTTTAGTGCTTATAGAATAAAGACTGATTTACACGGTGTAATGAATATTTATCCTAACTGATTGTTATTCTTTATTTATTGAATAATGTTAACGAAATGAAATTGTTTTTGTTATTATTTATTTTGTAGCTATAGCTAGCTTCATAGTTACTTTTTATTTAATTCAAGATAATTATGAACTTGTGATATATGTTGTAGTTGTATATTATCCCTTAATAAATAAATAAAAAATATAATTATCTTAGGGCTGATAACTTTGATCTGAGGAATAAATATGTCAGTTTCACAGCTTTTGTATAGAAAATATGCCAAACTCTCAGTTTTATTATTCTGATAAAAGGAGCACTTTACGCAAAATGTGCACTTCGCAATATACGCACTTCCCAAAATGTGCACATCTCAAAATAGAACTTCTCAAATTAAGCACTTCTCAAAATGAGTGCGAATTTTATCACAATGGGTCAAAATAAAAAAACTGCTTTTTATTAACGTCTTTAAGTCCTAACACACCTGCAGGAATTTAAAAATCTTCTAAAATAACAACACGTAAATTAATCATTGTACATATATATGACACGACTTTTCCAATTAAATGTACTTTTTAAATTAGCTATTTTATAAAACTATTTACGAACGCACAAGACGGCATAATTCAATTTTTTTCGCGGAGCTTCGCACGTTGTCACAATATGAGCGCGACTGTTGGCCGGCGAACCAAATTTCGATTGACTTATGAGCGTTTGCTCATAAGTGCGGCGCGCCTGCCCCGCCCACAAGGCCCTTCCAACCTCTTTTATCTATTCTGTGGTGACAGTCATTGAAAATGGCGTAAACTATTGGGTTTGGTCTCGGCGAATTTGACAGATTACGCAGAAAGAACTATCTAGATATTATTGCCAATGAAAAACATATACACATATACAAAATATTAATCCATTCCCGTGCTTTATATTATAAATGCAAAAGGAACTCTGTCTGACTGTCTGTTACGTTTTCACGTTTAAACGACTGAACCTATTCAGATAAATTTTAGGAGACGGGTAGACGATGACCTGAGTTAGAACATAGAATACTTTTATTCCGGTTGTACATTTCCATAGGACAATATCCGACCTCCACGCGGGTAAACTTGCACGCAAAATTTAGTGTTTAATATTTACCCGGATGTCAATCATTGTACCTAGTTAAGGAATTAGAGCTTCTTAATGTTTGCAGGGACCACAAAACCAAAAGGCTTTGTTATTCGGAAATCCGCGAAAATGTTTCAGACTGACAAATTCTAGATGCCTGTCCTTTTAATTACGTACAAATATTTTATCAAGCATTTTTGTGTCAATTTTCTATACGTCGAGTAGAGTATAATAATAAGAGCTAAGTATAGACATTTTCCTTAGAACTTAGAAGTTATCAGTTGCCTTTTGCATGTCAGGTGCTACCTGAAATCTGACCACTCGGTTGCATAAGTAATCTGCAGTAATAACAGCCGCACAGATCAATCGATCAGGTTAAGCTACGCTTGCCGCGGTCAGTTCGCGGATGAGTGAACATAATATTTACATTCAGCGACCGCTCCGTGTATTGGAAAACACGTTAACCCGTTGGCCGTTGTCATTCGTGGATCTTTGAAAGTCGTTACGGGTCTTGAAAAGCCCGAAAATCTGACCAGTCTTACCCATTCCCAGTAACTGGGTTCTAGACGTCAGATAGGCAGTCGCTTCACATAAAATACTGGTCTTCAGCTACATCTGGTTAGACTGGAAGAAGACCCCAAATATAGTTGCGAAAATTTAAAATACTCCCGACCCAATTAATAACCTCTAAAAAAATAATATTTATTGGCCTTTTATGTTGTAAATAATATTTTGATCAAAGCATTGTCACGTCGGGGGATGACTAATGAAGTGTATGTTTGTTGGTGAGTAACTTGGGTATCCTGGAAATTCCAGGTGATGCTCCAGTATTAGTTCAAGGTTACTTTGTTCGTCTAATATCATTGAAGTAATAGATGCCAAATTTCGACTCGATCAGACCCATAAAGATGCTCAAATCCCTTCATCAACCAGATAAGAGCTGGTAATTTTCAAACGGCTGAACTGATTTTGATGAAACATGTCTTAAAACACAGCTAGAAAAC
This sequence comes from Polymixis lichenea, assembly GCA_949091785.1. Taxonomy (NCBI): domain Eukaryota; kingdom Metazoa; phylum Arthropoda; class Insecta; order Lepidoptera; family Noctuidae; genus Polymixis; species Polymixis lichenea. Next base: position 5,175,121 of record OX420937.1, read on the forward strand.
CTACTTTTAAATAAAAAAACCGCACCTAAATCGGTACACCCATTTATGAGCTACGGTGCCACAGACAGACACACAGACACACATGAGAGAAGTCAAACTTATAACACCCTTCTTTTTGCGTCGGGGGTTAAAAAGGCAGATAATGACATTATGTCACAAAAGGTTTGAATAAGAACTGAATTTACAGAATATACCTACACCATAATTATCACTATGCACAGAGGCGCTTTTAGACTCCTCAATTTGATAGTCGACTGCGTTTACGATAACATTATTTTTAAAGTCGATTGTTAGAATTACCGAACCATGGTGTTTTTCTTCCGCTGACTGTTGTTACATCACAGAAACACAATTTACTACTTAATTCCGAGATTTGCGGGGGTTACGTGATGTGAATTAAAGTCATTATTACTTGAAGGTTGTATTTTAAAGTGCTCTTTCGCTCATACAGCTCGAGTTTTGCTTAATTTTGCTTCATTACGTTTAAACGTGCTAACTTTTGTTTTATTTATACCATGTTTACAGGTAAATTTAAAGTTTTCAGGCTAAAAATCGTTGAGTTAATTCATGCACTAGACTTTTCAGTGACTATAAGAGCGTTGAATCGTAAAAGTAGTTTTTAATTTTAAATTAAACATTTTGTTTTTTTTTACTCCTATAAACGATGTTTTAAAAGGTAGACTAAAATTATAATTTTCGGCTCACTTAAATAGAAAAATGGCTAGAAAATGATACGTTGTCGTTACTTAATATAACAGAACATCACACCTTGTTTCCCTCGAAAGGTTGTGCAGAGGTGTGTGTACCTACCTATAATACATCCATATTTTGCCACTTATGTTTAAGTTTCATGTAATAGGATGCGAGCCTATTGACATCAATCCTGACTCCAGGAGATAGAAAAACTAGTATAGAACCCAGGTCCTCGATGACGTAAATAAACGTTAAAGACAATGAAATACAAGCTGCAAATTATTAAACTAATTCCATATCGAAGTATCGATCACTCTACGACAGAACTTGCTTCCACGAGTGACAACTTTATTAGGCATAAAACAAATAACAAATTAATCAATTAAAACATCGATATTAATCTTTGATCATTTGCCGCATGTGTCATTAGTGTTAGGTAAGTCATTGCGTTTGCGCAGACGTTAGGAGTCGTATTCAATTAACCACGATCAACGGTTAGCCTTGGCGGTAGAATATTTATTTTCAGTTCGAACGGTAGTTAGATAGATTATTTAGTAAATGAGATGCTTGGCATACTTGACGTTTTTACTGTTACGGTTATTGTTCTTGGTTTTAGAATAATTATTACTGTTCATCAATTAATGTGTGTCCATACTTCTCCTCATGGAATAGGGTGTAAAGTTCACTCATATTCCTTAGAAAAGGGAGGTTCCTCCGAGCAGACGGATGTCGTTTCTGGTGGGATGTTTTATATACACCGTGACATTTTAGTCGTCTTACAACGGCTGCCCACTTCATGTATCCAATGTCTACTAATCATTTATAAAAAATAATAAATAATTTTTGAACATTTGCATAATAAATTTAAAAAATATATTTCACTAAGACGCATGACGTAGTTAAACACCCTGTTATTGAGATGGAATTAATGCTGAAATGTAATGGTAGGTAGGTAGATATCTTCTACCGTTTGATACGTAAACATTATTAACAGGGAGGGGTTTCATTTTTTTTTGTACCTGTTATCTTAATCAACGGTAACAATGTTTTGATCGCACCTAGAGGTATTTTATTACGGATACATTGAGTGGACCACCTTTGTAAGACGACTAAAATGTCACGGTGTATACCAGTCGCGCGGTAAACTCTGATAGCGCGATGCAGGACTTGTGTGACGTCTGGTCTTTTATGCGTAGTTCGCATGAGGCATTGTAGATGCCGCCACAAATGCATAAGATTTATTTCTAATATTGATATTGCGATTGCTGTGCGATTGTACAGGCACAGCAACATTGCACTTTGTTTTTGTTTTGATCTTGTTCGTTGTTTGTCATTTTTGTAAACCGGAATTCTTACACCTCTCAAAACCTTAGTTAATCTTTATTTCTCTAATTGCCGTAAATTGTCTGAATTTCACGATTTCTGTAACACTTTTCAATATAAATTTGATGTGATTTTCTATTGCTTATGCCGTAATATCGGCAACTGCGTCTCATTACGTGTCACAGCGATGCCATAAAGTGTCACATACGCTAAAGGCATAGACAAGTAATAGATGTTACGTGGGGTGCAGACACGCGGATTACTATAATTTTACAATTTATGTACATTCTTTTTTAGTTATTTTACACATATTATCTTATTCTTTTGTTATTTTTTTTTCTTTATCTGTCCGTGATATTCACAGTAAGCCCTATCAGAATACCAGCGCTGCGACACTTTTTTTTTTAAATATTGCAGCATTCTGAGATAAAAAATTAAGTCCTGTACGAGGCCAAAAGGCCTGAGCCAGGACTTAATTTTTTATTTTACTTTTTTTAAATTTATATTTTAGTAAGCATATTGTGCAATATTCCTGTGCAAGTCTAATAAATACTTTTTATTTATTTTTCTTTCTATATTCCGTAAAACGTTCTCCTTCTCTTAAATGGCCCAAAATAATATACTGGATTACATTTTCAGTTTATGTGATTTTATAATTATTGGCCAGTTGCCATTGTAGTCAGCAGAACTGTTATACTGCCCAAGGTGTCCCAAACAGTGACTGAGTCCCCCAAAATTTACTGTACTTACCTACTCCATCATTACCTCTTTCCGTTATGAATTATCTTCAAGGAGGCAGCTCTAATCTTAATAAATTAACCATAATAAGTTGCTTCACAAAAGATTAAGTACAAACATTCATCAAGGAAATTTGTTGGAGGTTTTAGTTAATTTATATTAGCACACCACATCATTTTTCACCTTCCGGTTTGCTCCTAAAATACGTGGAAAGGGGTGAAATGGAAAATAAGTAAACACGCAAGAGTTTTTGGTCTTTACGAAAGATAAGTAACTAAATAAACATGCGCTGTTATTGGAACACTGACGTATGTTTAGGGCTCCGTAACTGAACCCTTATAGGATCACATCGTTGTCCTTCCACCTGTTTGTCTCTCAGTCAGGCAAGAGCCTTTTTCTCAGGAACGCGTGGAGGTATCAATTAAAAATTAACATCAAATACGTTGTTTACCATCCCTTGAAACTCTATAAAATCAAGCGCGCGCGTGTTCTTTATCAACGGGCTAAAGAGATACGGCCACATATGCGACATATTTTTATACTCGCCACTAAATCAAAACATTCCCGTTGACCTAGATTCATGAAATTTGGCCAAAAGCAAGGTCCGAACTAACTAACTGCTAATGTTAGTTTTGACGTATAAAAAATATGTTTTTGCGATTAAAAAACTTACATTAGCAGTTAGAGAATTATTATCACCCGTGAGGCCGTGACGTATATCGACGTACGGGAGAACGTTTTTTCAATTATTCATATTCTTCATATCTTTATTTGCATTCTAATAATGTTGAAAGGTCTTACAATTGGCGTAAAGCTAAGGTACAATTACATGGACCCTGTTGGGCATAGCAAAAAGTATAAAAAAATAATTCTAAAAATAAAAAATAAGAAATAAATTACAATCAACAATTTTTAAATAATCATATCATTAACTAACTAAATTTATTTTATTGAGATCAATTTTATGTTGTGGTACATCATAAATAATTCCTTGGCTTAACTTAGTATTAAATCATAATAAAATATTTAACTATGCATAACACAATGTATCTATCTGTGTACGATGGTGTCTGTTTGTGTAAAATCAATTTTTTGTAATGTATATATTCGTTTATTGTGTAGTTGAGCTATTAGCTTGAGCTTATTTATAAATGTCGTATCGTTGGTTCATCTTTTATTGCATCTGGTAGTTTATTAAATATTTTTATGGACATTAAGAGGGTAACATTAACATATTTTATATCTGATAGATCGGTCGGTATGTTTATCACCGCGGGTTGTGAAAAAGTGTATGTATTTCCTAACAAATTTGCATATTTCCAGGATATAGATCGATGGTAAGATTAGTATTTTATGTTTTTTTTAAAAGGGTTTACAGCTGTCAGTTTTTTCTATGTTGATTATGATCCTAATCAATTTCTTCTGGAGAATGAAAAGCGTAGGCGCGTCTGTGCTATTTCCCCACATTATAATGCCATAGCCGAGCCATGCATGAGCGTAGGTGTAGTATGTAGTGAGTGCAGTTTGTAAGTCGGTAGTTTTTTTGACTTCTCGTAATGCGTAGGTGAATTTTGACAGTTTCGAACGTAATTTATTTATAGTCCTAATAACGTAAAGTCGTTAACTACTTCAACTTTTGTGCCATTTACTGTGAAGTTTACTGCCAATGGGGATTTTTGCTGAGGGGAGAATGTCATTAGTTTGTTTTTTTTTTGTAATTAATCTCAAGATTGTGCTCATCCCTCCATTTTGTTGTCTTATTTAACATGATGTTTAGCTGTTCGTTAATATTACTATTTGATTGGCATGTGGTAAGAAGAGATATATTGTCTGCAAATAGGACACATGGTTCTTTCATTATTTTCGGAAGGCCATTAATGTAGATGATGAATAGGAGACATCCAATAACACTGCCCTGGGGAATTGATGTATTGATTATCTTCTTTTTGGATCTTAGAATTAGAAAGTTAAGTTTGTTCTCAAGATAAATTCAACCCAACTACGGAACTCTTTGTTGTGCCTAGTCCGTCACGCAATTGGCGATGTTTTTTTTTTTTTAAGTAAGCCCAATTCTAAAGACACCTTTTTATAGATTGCCATTTGACTTACTTACAACATACCTGACGAGATAAGTGCAGATGTATCTGCACCCTTATATCTCCCTTACTCCCCCCGCCTTACCCTTACCTCTGCCTATAACATACAAAGGAGTAATGGTATGTTCTCCTACTAATATTATAAATGTTAAAATGACATGGCCGGATTTTGCCCTCAGAATCAATTCAGAATAAATAAATGTACAGTAATTATTTATATATGAAAATTACTTCTTAAATATACTAAAATGAATCGCAACAACTACATTTCTCTAGATCAGGCGACAAAAAATACCAAATAAATATGTGTGTTAATTGATTTTGTGTAGATATTTCTCAAACTTCCCATTTATTTTGACGTTTGAACTGTGCGCGCGCCGCGCGCTCACGTTGCTTTGTTTGTTAGAGGTGAGATGTACTAGGTAAAATGCATACTGAGTCTTAGAAGTATGAGTCCGCCTAAATACTTATTCCAAAAACTAGGTTCACGAGTATTTAGGCCATTTCTTTCCATAGGTACCGAGTCTTCATAAAATCGAGATCGAGTAATCGGAGTAGAGTAATTTTCAGTTTATGGAGTATTACCGTATATACGACGTGTTGGTGTTCGTATCTTTTCTACATTTTAAAATATGCACTTAAAATTAAATCTTATTGAAAACTTGCCTTCATACTTTACCAACAGGCTTAGAACTGCCAGCGTATTTTTTATACATGATATTAATAGACACAGAGATTTTGTTTTTTGTTGGTACCTATGGATATTAGATTTAGAAACGCAAAACAAATAATCGGCTCGCAAACTTCGAGTGCTGAACCGAACGTCTCCCAATGCCACCGGAACTGACCGAGGTTGTGGGTCACAAATCTTGCAACTAGACGCGGGTATGGTCTACTACGTGTCAAACGCCATACGCTTATCTAAATACTCGAGATGCGTTCATGTGGTGCGCTCGGAATAAGTCTTTACGTGTCCAGCCTAAAACCTATACCAAAAACATATTCCAGTATTACGTCTCACCTCTAAGGTCTGTCACCTGTCACTCAATGCCCTGTGATCTGTGCAGTCACAGAGTACTTTTGTGTGCAGTCTTGTGTTGGTCATATCACTTATTACTGTGTTGAAGCTCATCTGATGGATATTTTAAACTTGATCCCAGCTATCGATTATCGGACTTTCGTTTACGCTTCTTCTGTTAATAATCTGCTGTGCATATTGGACTTATTTGTTCACGATTTGGATTCTGTTCTGACGCTCAGGATATCAAAGTGCCTGAATTGTAGTGTGGCCACTAATTGAAAGCGAAGGCATATCGTAACAACTTTAACACCGCAGATACAAAACATATTGACTGAATGGTTATCTGTACAAAAGATATATACCCACATAGTAATTATTTACATATTTTAATAACTTCACCTGCCTTATAAACAGTTTAGTTCTATAATCCGCAAGGCTTTACTACGTACCTACAATATATCATGTTTTTGTCTTCGTTTAGATGAATTGATTTGCAATGCATGTTACGTCAACCAACGCAGTGAAGAAGGTAGACATTGTAGAGTACTGGGCTACCCAATGGTGTGTATTGGTTGTGGATGCTCTGTTATGGCGAGGGGTTACTCAGTGCGACATCACACCCTTGAAGAAAACAGTCCATTAATCGATATTTTCTTCTCATGGAATAACCACAACCAGGTTAGTGTGTGCTGTTGAACTTATTTTTTTTGTCTATTATCTTGCCCTGGCTGCTATAAATTGTTATTCTGTTGTTCCCATGATGAAGCAAATTCCTTATAATCAATGAGTTAGGGTGCAGTCTCACTTAGTAAATAGTCCAAACCACTGCACACAGACAAATAGTGTGCGGAGTGAAGCCATTCTAATGAAAATAGTATTTTTGGTCGCTAACTCAGACAAACAGTCAGTCGCAAACTATAAACTGAATGGACTGCGCCCTAATAACTACCGGTTATTATTTATTAATACTAACCACATTTGACTATAGTGGCTGTAACATTTCTACCATTTGCTTTAGTTAAAGATAAGGTTTTATGTGTGAAAAAAAAGACAAACGTTGTTACAGGATCGGAGGACAAATCTGCAAGTATGGCATCCCTGTTAGATGCGAGCTAAGCGCCACTTAGTATTGAATACATATAGACAGGTGGAAGAACTGGAGGAAAATGAACCTGAATTGCCCGAACCACCAAGCACGAAAGATGGACCAAATGAATTATCTGCCTAGTTACAAACGTGCTCCAAATACTTCTAGCCATTGTATTTTTAGGGAGTGTAATAATCAATCAGATAATGTTGTTTAAAGAACGCAATTATTATGTTCCCATCAGTTGCCGAATATGCCAGATACATTTATTTGCTGATGAGTGGCATTTGTTACCTAAGGACACAAATATCTCATTTTATTTTACTCTTCAACGGTCAGAAGTTTTAATAGGACTTCTAAAAAGAGATCCAGTGACTTTTGACTTTAATAATGTGGATCAAATGCCACATCACATTTGTCACCATTGGACAGGACTTAGTGATAGAGTAAATATTGCATGTGTCTTGTCTGAGTAATTGCAAATGAATTAGATCCTTAAATAAAAATTCAAGAGCTATTTAGTGTTTTATTGCTTATCCAATTGTCTATATTTTTGCCAAGTCGCTATGTGGAATTCATAATATCCAGAAATACCTTTACACGGCGAGTTCTTCGCTATCATGGCTAGCCTAAGACGACGATTGAAAGGTCTAGCCAGAGACTATTATCAATATAATTACCAATACGTTGTAGTGGTATTTTGATTTCTGGCTCTTTTCTCACTAGCTGACTTGACGCGTAATTAATTAATTAATCGGACTTTATGTCCATTGATAATATTGTATAACTCGTTTTGCTTCGTCTATATAACTCCGAATTCATATATAACTCAGACATTTTGAATAGTAACAACGTTTTAATGATCGTATTATTGCTATTCAAAATATCTAGGCGCTTTATAAAAAATCCAATTTATAGTATCTCTCGCTTCTTTTCTTATCACAAAACTTAAACGATGTTAAAGACATACCTGCAAGCTTTAATATGATGTACTAAATTTAAATGTACATGCATATTTTTTTTGAGGGCAAAGCTCTTCACAAATTCCGGCCATGTCTTTTGGATGTTTGGATGTTTGTCACTCAATCACGCTAAAACAGCTTATCGGATTTGGATGAAATTTGGTTAAAAGATAGTTTATAATCTGGAATAACACATAGGATACCTTTCATTCCGGTAGTACGTTCTCGTGGGTTAATTTCCAAACTCCACGCAGGCGAAGCCGCTGGCGGAAGCCAGTTTTCAAATAAAACGTTTCATGAGTTTTCACATATTTTTTTCGAGCAACATTTCCACGCTGATCTTTAATGGAATAATAAGCTTTTCTGCGTTTCCTCCCACGCCAGTTGAAAATCAATGAGTGAAAGATGTCAAGGAACTCAACGATGATATTTTGTCGACGTGGGAGGTACGAGGTTGTTAGCTGTCAGCCTAGCTGGTAATGTGGCAAAAACAAAACTTCAAATAAAACTAAAACGTGTTTTCAGAAAGAACATTGATTCAGTGAATTAAGCGATGGTAGTGGTGGTAAAGTAGAGTGGCGTCCAGTGGTTTTTTTTTTTTTGAGGGTGGGAAATTATCAAATAACTTCTCCCGCTCTGGGTGGAGCAGGAGGGCGCGTCAGACTTTTACTGACTAAAACTCACCCGTATTCCTTCAGTTGCCTACGTGACAGGGGCCACGATGCTTAGCATTAGGTTCGAAATTCAATTCCCTGGCGGGGAAAGTGTTTTTGGGTTTTTTATCTGGAATTTCTCAGTAGCAGCCCAGGCTGCTACTCAGAAATTCCAGACAAATTCCTGTAAACCAATCGTTAGATCATAGGCTAAAATAAGTCCACATATTTACAACGTATTAATGGTTTATTTTTGCGCAAATACATTATTTATAGTCACACTTCTACTTAACTCAAAATAACGCTCAATGGATAGCTTAACCTTTGAATCTGGAAGGCGGGAACTACCATAAAATCCGTTTTTTTATTCATGGAAATGCGAGTTGCACATAAAATTGCTTACAGAAAAAAAATACTTTTGGCTTCGATATTTAAAACGATCCGTTTAAACGAAATTGTTATCAGCTGAATTAAATATTGAAGTAATCTTTTCTATAACTACATTATTTACAATATTTTTACTATTTAGGGTAATTTGAAAACAAATCTTCACAAATGTTACCAGCAGAAATAAACTTTATTCTAACAGTGAATAAAATACCTAATGTTATAAAGAAAGAAAGAAAGAAAGAAAAAGTATTTATTAGACTCGCACAGGAATATCACAACCATAACTACAACACAATACAATAAAACACACTAAAAACTAAAACACTACTACCTTACGCTAGGGTACTTTACAAAATTATAAAAAAAAATTCCAACAAAAAAACAACCGACTTCCGAAGAAACACTACAAAGTGAAAAATAACTTTAAGGCTCGTGCAGACTAGCACGACATGACGGTCGTGAGGCGATGACAAAAATTAAAATACATATCCAAAGTCACCGCTTTTATTTGGAAAAAGTTTTTATTTGTCACTTTTTAGTTATAGTACCTACCCCACTAATTCGAAATTTCATGATCCTTGTGGTCAAAACAATGCATTTTATGCGATAGCAGCAATCGCGGTTTATTTACTGTTATTTTTTAAGAGTTCCGTTGCCTGTCTAAGAAACGCATCATCAGATCTATATGAAATTGAAATGGGACCACACGGGAAGTACCAGCTTTCAAATAAAAAAGATTCATCAAAATCGGTTCACCCAGTCGAAACATAAAAAAAAACATACAGTCGAATTGAGAACCTCCTCCTTTTTTTTGAAGTTAATTAGATTTATACAAAAAATAAAAAACAAGGTCCTGTACAACGCCAAAAGGCCACTATCTCAGCATGATGCTGCGACACTTTTTAAAGGTCGCTGGTATTCTGATAGGACCCGCTGTGATGTCACGGACAGATACATAAATAAAAAACGTAATAAATAAAATATTTGCTATCCATAACAAATCAACATACATATTTTTCACAAGCGTTTTAATACAAACAAGGCGTGATGATATGTCTGTAAAGTGAATAGAATAAAATCTGCTCCACCACCTACGGTAGCATCCATAAAATCAAAAGCCTCATTTTTCTACGACCGATTTTTTACACCTGTCCTGTTGGGAATTTCAAAAACATCTGTACAGAACACGGTTTATTTTTTGTAATATTACATCAGTATTATGAACGTCAACCGTGTCAAATGGACAAAATTATGATAATTTTTAAGGGCTTACGACAAATGGGTATAACTTCCAGGCGGCCATCTTGAAGTACCTTCTGCATTCTGTTCAAGGGACGTACTGTTGTATCCAAACTATATATATACATAATATAATATATAAAAAAATCGAAAGTAACTTTTTCTGTCTGTTTATGTATCGGTCGGCTGTCTTTTTGTTGCCTTTTCACGCCTAAACCACTGAAACGATCATTATGAAATTTGACAGATAATAGATAGGTAGCAGGAACCTGAAAAGGGACCTAGGCTGCTTTTCATCCAGGAACGCCCTTGGTTGATATCCCGACCAGTCGTACTCAGCATTTTTTCTCCAGATTTATTATGCGCACAGCCAAAGTGTGGAACTCTCTGCCTGCGTCTGTGTTCCCTTCCACAACTAACCCGTCTAATTTAAAAAGAAGGGTAAACAGGCATCTTTTGGGCACGCTCGATCCATCATAGACTTCATCAATCGCTTTCCATCAGGCGTGATTGAGGTCAAGAGCAGGGCCATTTCGTTTCTTTTTTTAAGTTCGAAATATTCTGATGACCGTTGTAGGTAGTAGCGGTCATTGGGAGGCCAATACATATTCTGATAAGATAATATCTGCCCCGAAATGGTTGAGATTGTATAACTTGTTATGATTCCGATTATTGCGGTATCTAAAAAGGAAAGTATGATAGTGTACTTTCTGCATTCTGTCTGTATTTGCTTGCATTAAAGAATTGTATCTAGGTCGGTCGATTATAGGACGAAAATGCTATAGGTAGTTACACCTTTTCGATACCATAGTTATATTTTGTTTTAGGTATATTTCGTGTCTCGGGAAGCACGTTAACCGTAGGTCCCGGCTGTCATTTGTGGATCTTTGACAGTCGTTACGGGTCGTCAGAAGCCGAAAATCTGACAACCAGTCCTACCAAGGGGTATCGTATTACCTAGTACATGGGTTGTGGAGGTCAGATAGGCAGTAGCTCTATGGAAAATACAGGTATTCAGCTGTTTTCGGTTAGACTAGAAGCCGACTCCAATATAGTTGGGAAAAAGGCTAGGCAGAAGAAGAAGTATATTTCCTTCACAAAAAATAATCCCAAATATTTGTGTAACATCACTAATTTATTTTCACAGACGATACTCTCAAAACATTTCAGAATTTTCGAAGTAAAAAATTGTCAACAAATTGCTCTAGGCGACAATTTGGTTTGAAATTCAAAACACTCCTTTACGCGTAAGTAATTTTATTATTCGTAGACAGAGAAATAAAAGAACAAGTGAAATTGAAGAAGAGTTTGACGTAAAATATACGCATATTTATTTACAGTCAAATAGTGAAAGCCTAAAGCCCCATTTAAATTAACCAAGTTTCTAGAACGTTCAAGAGCAATAATCGCATGCCTTACGCACGTTTGATTACTAAAGCTTTTTTGCCATTCACGAATTGCATGCAAGTGTTCACATGAGTGAGATTTCCAAAAAATGGCATTAAATAATTGAATGCAAGTTTTGCCATTCAATAACGAATTACACTTGATTTATATTTACACCAAGGCAATTACTTCATTCAAGTTTTGTCTCGTCTAAACACAGAGTTAAATGTCCTTGTGCATTTCTTTTAGGATTTCTAGCATGAATAGAGCAGCTACGATTAACATACTCTCACTCATTGCACTCTAATGATAAAACATTTTCATGCCAGAATTAAATGAGAATTTATTGTACAGTCACGACCACTAAATAATAGTAGTCAAAGTTAGTAAGCGTATACAATACTAACCCACTTTTAAAAGTGATTTTCTCCTCATATTCCGATTATGATTTTATGTTATTGTGAAAATAATATTTTGAAACCTACACTATAATAAAAAAACCTATTTTGAACAGCAACAAACGTACCAGTATCGTGCAATAATTGTGAGTGCTGTTTAGATGGTACCAGTCAAGTATTGCTTCAATTTTATGGTAAGCCACTAGCACTAAACTTGCACGTCTAAATGAAGCTTTAACCAACCATATCTACGTCATACTTTGTTTTGCAAATGGCGACGTCAATTTGACGTATGCCGTCAATTGACAAGTAAGGAATTTTATCTGACAAATTCAAAGAAAGATCACTGTTTTCGTACGGTGACCGTACAAACATAGAAATAACATTTTCTCTACTTTCGCTCTCTACAGGGTAAAGTCACACGCATAGGTAGGTGTTACAAAGCACCCACGACGTATTGTACACAGTATGATTGCCAATACGCGGTATCATTGGCAATCATACCGTGGGACGGCTAGATGGACTGCAGCCTATCGCAATAAACTGAGTTAATTTATCAATTGAAGCCTGCAAAATACAGAGTATGCTAAATGTAGGCCTTGTACACAATACTAATAAATGAAACAAATATAACTAACCCTCCTGGACTCGTCAGCTCTTTTTACGTGCTTACGTTGCATAAAAAGCTTCATCAGTTAACTCCCAAACAAAGTAAAACATTAAATATATCTCAAGACTTATGATGATACGATAGGTATTTGAAACCAGTTATATTTTCACATCAATTTTCAATACAAATAGCAGAGAAAAATAACATCTCTCCTTATTTATTACAACGATAACAACCGGCAAGTAACGCCTCACACCTCATTTCACACAGCTACTTTTGGAGCAAATGATCCGCGCAAGACCGTTTTCTCACAAAGTTCGGAACACGCCTTTGAATCGCATCTAACTACGCTACATAAGGTAAATAATGTATCGGATGGGTCGAACATCGTTAGTGAGTTAGGATCCAGCTACAGAATAGGCTAGGCGAGAAATCTTGGACTTACTATACTTACTTAAAAATAAACATAACGTCTTTTACAGAAGATGAGGCCTAAAATAAAACGAGCGTACTCAAAAAAAAAAAAAACAATAGAAATATGGCAGTAGGTCAACGGTTTTTAAGATTAGAAAAACCGTTAAATATGAAATACTGGGTGTGAATAGCAAAGATTGCAATATTTAATCGAGTAATAAAGAGACAGGGTGATATTTAGTAGAGACACCCCGGAACTATGAGACTAATAGCATCAAAACTGCCTAGAAGTGCTAACAACAATAAAATTCGACTCAGATTCGCAATCCAAACTTAAATCTTCTGACAGTGTTTCGAAATGATTTAAGTTTAGCGACAGCTGCGAATTATGGTGAAAAAACTTGTAACATCTCTTACGTCACGATTGAACAAGTATTTTCCAAACACACAAACTTATAAACCCATATAAAAAGTATTTACAGGAACAAAGCCATCGATAGATAGATTAGAAAGTCTCGGTTTTTAATAGTACCTCCTGTTAGCTGCAGCAGCGCAGTGCATTAATATGCACTTTTTTGTAGCAATAATCCAATGAGGTATCTACAAGCATTATAGATAAACAGCTAGCTTTTGCCCGCGGCTCCGCCTACGTGGATCTCGGTTATCGCGTAAAGCCTATGTCTTTCTCCATATCTCAGGCTATATGTCTGTCAAATTTCATGACGATCGGTTCAGCGGCTTAGGCTTGAAAACGACGTAACAGACAGACAGAGTTACGTTCGCATTTATAATACTAGCTTTTGTCGGTGTGTTTAGCGATGTCGGTTATCGCGTAAAAATTATCCTATGACCTTTTCCATATCAGACATATATCTCTGCCAAAAAAAACATGTTAGACAAGATGTTGTCACATTTTAACTCAAATGGGATTATACATAGCCGACAGTTTGGTTTCACGAAAAGTAGGTCGACGACTGACGCGGGAGTAAAACTCATCAGTCAAATTTTGGAATTCTGGGAGAAATCCCAGGATGCAATTGGCATTTTCCGACCTCTCAAAAGCGTTTGACTGCTTTGACCACAATACACTGATCTGTAAATTACACCACTACAAAATTCGTGGACAAGCTGCTGATCTTGTACTCTCCTATTTATCAAACAGGCAGCAAAAAGTAAACGTTAACGGGGCGACGTCCGCGAGGTCTCTAGTTAAGATGGGCGGGCCTCGAGGATCAATTCTTGGCCCTTTTTATTTCTAGTTTATATTAAAGACCTTCCTTAATCGATGGCTAACTCCTCGTACATAATTTTATTCGCTAATGACACTTCTCTTATTTTTAGAATAGATAGAAAAGATACGGATGTCTTACATGTCAACGATAGTCTAGCTGTTCTTTCGAAATAGTTTGCGGCTAATAATCTTTTACTCAATCCGAACAAAGCTAAATGTCTTAAGTTCTGGTTACCAAATTTAACAAGGTTAAAGGTGCAAGTAGGTCTAAATTTAGAACATGATGGCAAGAAACTAGATGCTATTTCAGAAACTGTATTTCTGGGAATTACTTTAGATTCAAAATTGCAATGGTGTGCCCACATTAGAGCTCTCTCAAGTAGATTAAGCTCAGCTGCTTACGCAGTAAGAAAAATAAGGCAGTTGACTGATGTAGCCACAGCTAGGTTAGTACACTTTGCTTGTTTTCACAGTATTATGTCTTATGGCGTTCTGCTGTGGGGATCGGCAGCTGACGTAGATTCAATTTTCATTTTACAAAAGAGGGCAATCCACGCAATCTATAAAATGGGGCCTCGCGAGTATCTTAGAAACAAATTCTACGAAATTGATATACTTACTCCGCCTTCTCTTTATTTCTTAGAAAATATCTTCGCGAAAACTTAGGTCTTTTCAAAAAAATATGCGATTTCCATAATCTAAATACTCGTAGTAAACATGAAATTGTGACTCCAAAATTTAGGTTAACTAAAACTAGCAAGTTATTTCTAATAAACAGTATCCGCTTCTATAGCAAGTTGCCAAAGTTGATTACAGAACTTAGCGATGGAAAGTTTAAAACTCACATCAAACGTGTCCTTATCAAAAAAGTATATTATAAGATACAAGACCACGTTGAACACAGGGAAGTTTGGCATTAATTCCTTCCGCACATGTGGCTTCCCTGGTGGGTACCAGACTTTATAAATATATATGCTGTTAATGAGGTTATTAACAGCATAACTATGTGAAAGTCTATAAGCTGCTCTCAAATTACAATGTTAATTTTCATTATTTTTATTTTTTTATAATGTCTCACATATTCTCGTCATTATTTGACATTATACCTCAATTTTAATATCGACTATTTATTAGTGATTGTTATGAAAATCATGTCACTTGGTTTAAATAGGTTCAATTTATTTATGTCGATTCTTTTACTTATTGTGAATGAGAGAACGTTGTAGGCCTTACAGACTGTAGATTTGTAGATGATTTTCTATTCTTTATTTTCATTCCTCTAAGTACCTGATACTTATTGACAGGCCTGCACTGTCCTGCCGTACCTATTATCACTGTAATTTAAAAACATTGTAAAAGCCAATAATTTTTAAAAGAGTAACCGTGGAGTTTCTTGCCGGCTCTTCTCCATAGGAAGCGACAAATTGGAACCGTGCACCCGTGACGTTTCATAAGTACCCATGCACGTATGTGAAATAATATATTTTGATTTTGATTTTCATAAAAAATGTGGTTAAGACATAGATCCAATTCATCATGGGCACCATTAATTGCGGATATCGCATCATCAACAAATCAATTGCCATAGCAGATATTATTATTTATAAGCTATACCTGGAACGTCATCTTAATATTCTTATAAAACCAAGTCAACTATTCGATTTCCATTTACGGACACAGTGTCAGCTTTGGCAAGGAATTTGTATAGATGTTATCACACTGCGTCGATATGGGCTTCACGCGAAAAATCCCGCGTTAATTGACACGTATTTCCTTTTTCGGATGCAGGCTTATGTCTGCTAGATTTTTTTTCTAGGCACCGTCGATTAGTGATTTATTAAGCCGTTAGATATTATATGATACTAGGAGGTAGAATGTCATAAAATATTTGTGGTCTATCAATCTGGATTACATAGCTCCGTGTTATGGAGTGCATTCTACGGCGTTCATAAAAATAATCTTTAGTATCTTAAGATTATGAGACTAGATAAAGTTACATTCTTGATTTTAAAAGGAAGTGCTTCGTCATTTTTGCACTTAAAGGAGCTGATTTCTAGTTTGTATGTGAATGTTTATTGTGAGACGATATGTTATTTATTTCGTAACCATTGAATTGATTGCTGATCTTTTAATTAAAGTCAAAGTTGCTTGTGGCGTTGGACGAAGACTTCGCCTTAAAATAGATAGGGATGATCCAGGTTAGCATTTCATTTCTACGCACCGTAGTGTCGATAGATACTCGATCCATATACCTAGGTTGGTAGTCCAGGGTAAGTGGTCTTATAAGAGACCTCGGCTCAAAGACTAGTCTTATCCAGCAAGGACTATCCACCCTTCTGCTAAAATTATGATAGAAATCCATCTTACAGCTAGCTCTTTAGGCATGCCATTGACACCGATTGTTATCGCTTCGGATGAAACTAATTAAGTATTAAATTTTATACTTCAAAGAAATTCTAAACATAGCTTCCTATAAATATAATAAGCTGAAATAAACAAAATAGCACCCACGCAGCTTTCTTGATATTTATACACAGGCTGGTTTGAGATCATTGATAAAAAAGGAAAAGACACATTCTATAACAAAATTGCCGTGATAGTCAAAATGTACATATTTTTTGTTGCTTTATTTTTAAGCCAAGTGTACAGAGTAAAGCGTGTGTTAAGGAACTTCATTCCAAAAATTTGGCAAGCGTATGTATTACTGAATTTTGAAGGAAGGGACAAACATGTTACTCATGTCACGCCAAACAGCTGTAATTTTAATGTTTACAACAAAATGTGGAATACAAATGAAACTTCTTCTTTAATGGTCAGCCTGTACAGTTTCAAAACCTATACTTTTACAGGCAAACACACCTCAGCTGCAGAGTAAAGAGCAATGCCAAGCGGCCAAGTTGTATTGTCCTCGACTTACTGTAGATTGAACCCAGGCAGGCCCTCGACTTTATGGAAATAATTTCATAACCTCTGCTCCCAAAAACATTGAAGTAAAACATCGTGAGGAAACCGGCTAAAATGTCCTGGAACCAAAAATTCGAAAACATGTGTGACGTCTACCGACCTGAACTATGCCTGCGTGGTAGATTATAGCCTTCTTATTGTCAAAGAGAGGAAGCCTGTGTCCCAGCAGTGGGAACATTATAAGCTACTTATGCTACACTTCAGTTCATCTTTCACAACTCCTACATAACTCTTAAGGCTTATGCGTGAGGGAGAGGCAGTATATGCGCCCTCACGGCCCTAGTCACCGCAGCAGATGCCCTGGGCTTCGGGAATCCCAGGCTGATTACCGAGCACCGTAGGCGCGGGCTTGCGGACGACGAGTAATGGGTAGCTCGCTGTCGGGTAAGGACCAAGCCCGGGTCGACGGCGTGTTGTGTTCCACGCGCGCCGCAAAGAGATGTCAGCACCAACTGATGGGGTCCGCAAGGGCTGACGCCTGCCAGGGGTGCGGGTTGTTCTAAAGAGATACCGTGGCCCGTGGCACACAGGCAACTGAAGGAGCACGGGTGGGTTTTAGTCAGTAAAAGTGATACGCCCTCCTGCTCCACCCAGAGCGAGAGAAGTTATTTGATGATTACTCACCCTCAAAAAAACGACTTATGTCAGAACATATGCGCTAGAAACTCGCTAGAAACTTCCCTTCATTTAGCCAGAAGTCTTGCCAAGTTTGTACGCAATGCTCTTGAACTGTCATGAACAAATACTGTACTAGTTCATGAAACTTTGACTGATATGAACTCTGGCTTTCATAATGTGATGTAAAGCTTTTGATAGTTCATGTGATATGGAACGTTATGCAAGGAATAAGTTCAGGTGGTGTCTTTAATGTTGCTTATGAAAACTTATTTAATTTTAAATGTGTAGGTATCAACTTCACTTAACCTTATTATTTGTTTAAATTTTTTTAACCAATCAGAGCTGACAAATTAAGAGTTGACAGCAGAAATTCTCTTTGGAGACTAGACGACAGAAATCCAGAAATCAATTATTTCTATGGCGGAGAGATCTCTTCTTTTCCAAGCAGCTCATTGATGGGGTGGATTCGAGGGACGATTTTATGTATAAGGGGCTACCATTAGATGGATAATCTGAGGGGTTAATCCGTAACGGCACATCGTAATGTAGTGCATACAACCTTTAAAAGTAAGACAAAGAAACGATACTCGTATAATGAATTGTATGGTCTACCATACATTTAATTATTATAAAAATATAAATTCTACCTGCGACATCGCCCGCGTGAAATTTCTTAGTTTATTACCAAAAATATAGCATTGCATCGTCCGCCTGCGATATTACCTACTTTGTTTCTTCTTTGCGTTCTTTCTGACTTGTTTTCCGTTTTACTCGGCTCTTCAGGGTCGTAGCGTAATGTTAAAGAACCTATGTATTACTTTTCTTAAGAATTTTTTCTAAGGCAATCAAACGAAATTTTTGGTTGTACAGGACATGCCAGTTTCCTCACGATATTTTCTTTCACCGTTTTGAGTGCAGTGGAGATTAAATAATTTACACAAAGTAAAGCGGCTGTCTGTGTTCGAACTTACGTCCTACATCTCTTAAGTCGCGTCAGTTACCACTGGGCCAATACTGCTCTCTTGCAAACTTATTTTACATCTTTATAATAGTATAGTATCGCCGGTTATATCATCATACCAGCCGATAGATGTCCACTGCTGGACATAAGCCTCCCTCAAAGGGGGTGATTTGCCATAATCGCCACGCTTTGCAGGTGGGTTGGCGATCGTAGTATTGTGGTCAAATGCATAGATGACGCTGCTGCCCATTCTCTAGAAAGTCCCTTTTTTTTTTTTTTTTTGGGTGGGAAATCATCAAATAGGTAACATCTCCCGCTCTGGGTGGAGCAGGAGGGCGTGTCAGACTTTTACTGACTAAAACCCACCCGTGTTCCCTCAGTTGCCTGTGTGCCAGGGGCCGCGGTATCTCTTTCGAACAACCCGCACCCCTGGCAGGCATCGGCCCTTGCGGGCCCCATCTGTTGCTGATGACATCTCTTTGAGGCGCGCGTGGAACACAACGCGCCGTCGACCCGGGCTTGGTCCTTACCGGACAGCAAGCTACCCATTACTCGCCGTCTGCAAGCCCGTGCCTACGGTGGCCGGGAATCAGCCTGGGATTCTCGACGCCCAGGGCGTCTCCTGCGAAGGCCACGGCTGTGAGGGCGCATGTACTGCATCTCCCTCACGTGCGCCGCCTCCCTCTTTGTGAGCATTACTGCTTCGCTGAAGGAGGCGACTGCTAGCCATGCACTCTCGCTCCGTACCATGGCCTGGACCAGGGTCGGACGCGAGAGATCGCCGCCGCCGATCACCTCCACGAGGACACGGCGGTGCTCCGCCCAAGCCGGGCAGACCTCCACCGTATGCTCCACCGTGTCCTCTGGGCGATCTTCGCAATGGAAACACCCGGGCGTTTCCTCCCGCCCTATCCAAAACAGGAACCTCCCGAAACAGCCATGTCCGGTGAGGACCTGTGTCAGGCGGAAGGTGAGGACACCCTGCCGCCCCTCAAGCCACTCCTCAAAGAGGGGACTTACCGCCGCAATCGTGGCGTGCGTGGGATTTGCCATAATCGCCACGCTTGGCAGGCGGGTTGGCGATCGCAGTATGGTGGTAAAATGCTTAGAGAACGCTGCTGCCCATTCTCTAGTAAGTCCCTTAGTCGCCTTCTACGACATCCACGGGAAGAAATGGGATGGTGTTATTCTTTTACGTCCGGCACCACACGGAACATGTAACATGTACATATATACCGTTTTCATTACCATATATATATATGCAAAGTCTAAGTTGAGGTATACTATTACAGTATCCCTTAACTTAGACTTTGTATAATCATGATTAAGTATCAAATAAAATTAACTCATCTCACACGAGCAAAATATTACCACAGGAAACACCAGGGTACATTACTAGACCCCTAAGACAACCAAATTTAAATTACCTTCTCCCAAACTCAAAGCGGAGCCTACTTACTAACTTAAGTAGCGTTAAGTAAAACCTAGGTCCTAAGTCATCAGCAAAAGATAAAGGCATACTCTAATAGATTGTAAAGGCAGCCTTTCCATTGTCTAGTAACTTAATTAGGGATCAAAAGGTACATTCGTACACTCATGGTAGACCGTGGAGAACTGAGGTTCGTAGCCAATTAATTTATAAGGTGAATTTACTCTGTATAACGCTGCCTTTGTAACTGTTTCTAAAAGCTGCTCTTGTTATTTTAGGGTATTTTAGTTTTCATGTAGGTATAGATATAATTTACTTTGCGTAAATTATTTATCCATCGGTTGAAAAACTTTCTCCCATCACACATAAAGGAAATGCTTGTACAGTCCCTAATCTTTCCCATGATTGACTATGGTGATGTGTGTTACTATGACCTGAATGTAGATCTCCTCAATAAAGTTGCCAGCCTTCTAAATAACTGCATTCGATTCGTTTTCAATCTTCGTAAGTATGATCATGTGTCCGCGCACCGGTTGCTTTTAAAATGGAGACCCATCCGTCAGCGCAGAGAGTTGAGGGCTCTGTCAATGTTGTTTTCTATAGTCGACAAACCCACTTCTCCTTCTTATCTGACTTCCGAGGGACTCTGCGCATAGTAAAAACCTTCGTTCCACCAATACTCGTCTTCTACGATGTCCTTCTCACCGCTCTGGTTTCATCAAATCTTCTTTCTTTGTCCAGGCGGTGTTTCTTTGGACTGCGCCCCCTCTGAATGTCAGGATGGCAACCAGTCGGTTTTCGTTTAAAGTAAAGGCACGTGAGCATTCGTAAGAAGCTAGCAGAATCATCCCAGCGCTGACTTGCTGGATTCGTTTTCTCCTCTACCTATCGTTAATTCTCAAGACAAAGTTTTATTTTCGTTATATGTATGTATGTATATATGTATTATTTTTCATGTAACCTATCCCTTATATTGCACCTGCCATGTTTTCTCTCTGCATCACCCTAAGGTTGACTGGTAGAAAATGCCTCAGACATTAAGTCCGCCTTTGTACAGTATTTTTTTAGTTTTAATAAATAAATAATGCAGACTCTGCAAATGTGAGCACATTAGATACTTACCTATTCTTTAGATTTCCAACTTGACCGGCAGCAATTATATTCTTTACCTGGAGTGTTTCGGTATTCGGGGGGCGAAGTTGTTCGCGTCCGTAGGAGCTACCTAACCACTACCCTACACGTGTCCCCCGGGTGGTGCTAAAGAACAACAAACGCCGAGTCGTAGGCGGCGGTCAACTAACCTACTAGGCAGGCTTTGCGGCCAGCTCCTGTGGAGGTAGGAAATGACTTCTACAAACCGTAATCTTGCGGTCATGTTTTGTGAGAACGGTGGCTTTGGCTTGATCGCCTGGGCTAAGAGGAAGACATCCTCCATAAAAAATAACCCCAATCCTAAGGTGGGAACCGCGCCGACAGGACGAATGGCTGAGGGAATTCAGTCTCTAGCGCCAACCTCGATGGACCTGGCCACATCGTTGTATAGTGCCTTCTCATAGGAATGGGCGTTACCCTGTGAGCGACCAAGAATTCGACCCGACTCGTGGGAACAAAAATGAAGTCAAATTTCCCAAAAAATCCTCAACCACAAAATAAATTGCTAACTCAACAAGTACTCCTCCCAGGCTTATTCAACAGACAACGTTCGTCATCCCTTTCTGATTTAGGAAGGTCATCACAAGACAAACAAAAGGTTAATACAGAGCAACCAAATGAGACTAGTAGCTCCCCGGAGGCAACCTCACTGAAAGACTACCCCCAACATCCGGCGCCCCCACCATGGCAAAGGGTGCCATCACCCAATAGCAGAAGCAGCAAGAAAAGAAAATATTGCAGTTCTCCATCAGAGGCGCAGAGCACTATCACGAAAAACAGTTTTAGCACCTTACCTCTAGATCCAAAGGATGAATCGTGCTCTACCGAATATCCTAAACCCAGTAAACCCCCACCTATCGTTCTTAATGGCATAGAGGATGTTACTGAGCTATCGAAGCTACTCCTAACCGTTAGCAGAAAAGAAGATTTCAAATTCAAGTTAATTAACAAAAACCTACTCCACATTCTTGTCAATACTGCCGAGGAGTATAAGAAAATCATAGCGGTTATAAGAGCAAACGGGCTAATAAGGCATACATTTACCCCTAAAGACAGCAAATGCTATCGCATTGTCATAAAAAATCTCCACCATAGCACTCCACATGAAGCGATATCAGAAGCCATTGAGACAACCAACAATAAAATTATAGGTGAAATCATCAATGCACGATATGGACCCGATAAGAAACCCACATCGACCTTCTTTGTGAACATTGAACCCAGTGTAAACAATCCTGCAGTCAAAAATATAACTGATATATTCAACCAAAAGGTCAAGATAGAGGACCCCCGTAAGTCAAAAAGTATCGTTCAATGCTAACGTTGCCAGCGCTACGGACACTCAAAGAATAACTGTATGAGACCATTTAGGTGCGTCAAATGCGGAGAAGGCCACAAAACTTCGGAGTGCAAAAAGAAAGATAGAGCCACACCGGCTAAATGCGCGCTCTGCTCGTGTGATCACCCGGCTAACTACAAAGGTTGTGAAATATACAAAGAAATCCTTTCCCGAAGAAGCAAAAATTTAACCTCAAGAGAAACTCAACCCGCCTCAACCACCAAGGCACTGCCAACTAACCCAACCTGTTCCACCTCGCCAATAACCGAAGGAACCGTAAGACCCACGCACCAACGTTCATACGCTGATGTTACCGATGGGAAGAATGACCAATCAAATCAACAATCCTACAAGAAATTGGAAGGTATCCTACTGAAACAAAGCGAAAAAATGGATCTCTTAATACAACAAATAGGCTCACTAGTGAGTCTTATTACTACCCTCGTCTCTAAGCTTACAAAATGACTTCTTTACACATTGCCACCTGGAACATCAATGGCCTTGCGCCTAATAAAAACGAACTAGAGATGCTCATCAAATTCAACAAGCTTGATGTTTGCCTGATTTCTGAATCACACACTACACCAAGAAGCCGAATAAGCATTCCAGGATTTTCCGTGTATCACACTTGTCACCCCGATGGTGGAGCCCATGCTGGCACCGCAATAATTATCAAGAACAGTGTAAAACATTGCCTTTTGGAACCTACTACGGCCCCCTACCTCCAAGCCACAACTGTAAGGGTGGAGGATCGCTCAGGACCCCTTAATCTCTCTGCGATATACTGTCCACCGCGCCACACCATAAAAGAGAAAATGTTTACTGACTTCTTTATGTCATTGGGCAACCGCTTTATTGCTGGTGGCGATTGGAATGCCAAGCATTCATATTGGGGATCAAGATTGACGGTTACTAGAGGCCGAGAATTAAAAAAGAGTATTGAAGCGAATCACCTATTACCTATGTCAACTGGGGAGCCTACGTATTGGCCCACGGACAGTAACAAAACACCTGATCTACTAGACTTCTTTATCACAAAGGGTATCAGCGAACTGAACACTCTCATAAAGTCAAGTCTCGACGGTAGCTCCGATCACTCACCTGTATTACTAATGGTTAGTCCAGTGGCCATACCCTATGACACTCATACAGACTACCTCCACAATCACAAAACGGAATGGCAATATTTTCGAGAATTCCTGGAATCAAATATTAACCTTAAAGTCCCACTCAAAACCAAGGAGGATGTTGACGATGCGTGTCTCTATATCACAAATCTGATCCAAATGGCGGCTTGGTCTAGTACTCCCGAGCTGAAGGATTCATCGCGTGGAGCACCGGTCCCTCTTGCGGACAAGAAAAAAATCGCCGAAAAACGTCGCCTTCGCAAAATTTGGCAGACGACCCATAATAGCGCCGATAAAACCAGATTAAATCGAGCAACTAAAGAACTAAAAGATCACCTGACTCATACTGCAAATGAATCGCTCAAACAGAGATTAGTGAAAATGTCTCCAAATACAAATGGGACTCACAATCTCTGGAAGGCAACAAAGTACCTCCCACAGCCGCAACAGTGTTCTCCGCCTATCAGATCCGGAAATACATGGGCTCGAACTGACCAAGATAAATCTCAGGCCTTTGCTACATACCTAGCCGGGGTCTTCAAACCCAACGATTCGGTTAGTCCTGAAGATCCAGAAATAGATCAAGTCCTTAAGCAAGATCTGCAACTATGCCTGCCGTTGAGCCCTACTTCACCAAGGGAGATGGCTAGAGAAATAGCCAAAATGGACCCTAATAAAGCGCCTGGATTTGATCTGATCACCCCTAGGCTACTGAAAGAGCTCCCTAAGAAGTGTATTGTCTTTTTGACCATCCTTGTTAATGCCACACTGAGAACCTCACATGTTCCTGCACTCTGGAAAATATCTCAAATTGTTATGATTCATAAGCCTGGTAAGTCGCCTAACGAAGTCTCATCTTATCGCCCTATTAGCCTGACACCTGTGTTGTCAAAATTGTGGGAAAGGGTCATCCTTGCACGATTATCTCCTTGCCTAGATATGGACAATGTAATACCTAACCACCAATTTGGTTTTCGGAAGCACCACTCAACTATAGAGCAAGTACATAGAGTCTATTCCACAATAAGACAATGTCTGGAAAAGAAAGAGTACTGTTCGGCTGCCTTTCTTGATGTACACCAGGCCTTCGATCGGGTTTGGCATAAGGGACTACTCTGCAAAATTAAAAAGTACCTTCCACACTCCTACTACTTGCTGATGGACTCTTATCTCAGTGACAGAAAGTTTCAAGTCAAGCTCCGTGACGCAAGATCTTCTCTTTATAGCTGCTCAGCTGGAGTACCCCAGGGCTCCGTACTTGGTCCGGTCCTTTACAACATATTTACTTGTGACCTACCCCAGACACCTGACACAGCTGTAGCAACCTTTGCCGATGATGCAGCCTTCCTCAGTTGTGACCGTGATCCAAATGAAGCAAGCAGATTGTTGCAAAGCCAGCTCAATGCCACCAATGCTTGGTTGACCAAGTGGCGCATAAAAGCAAGCGCTTCAAAGTCTCACCACATCACATTTGCCCTAAGACGTGAAACTTGTCCTCCGGTCAACCTAGGCCGCGACACATTGCCACAATCAACCTGCGTCAAATACCTTGGACTTCACCTAGACCGAAGGATGACATGGAAAGACCATATAAAAACGAAGCGCAACGAAATCAATCTAAGATTTAAAAACCTACTCTGGCTCCTCGGTAGGCAGTCTGCTTTATCCCTATCGAACAAGTTGAGGGTATATTGTTCCATAATAAAACCGATTTGGACATATGGAATCCAGCTGTGGTCGACAGCCAGCAAATCCAACATTATGTGCCTGCAGAGAGCCCAAAACAATATTCTAAGGGTACTTTCCGCGGCGCCCTGGTATGCTCGCAACTCGGAAATTCATGAGTATCCCAACCATTCTGGACGAAGCAAAACGATACTCAGCCAACTACAAGGACCGCCTGACAACTCACCCAAACCCGTTATCCAGTATGCTCCTGCAGCCAAATCCGATTAGAAGACTCAAGAGAGCCGATGTGCTGCCTTACTAAAGGGAGATGGAGCAGTGGCTCTACCTCTCCAAACTCCAACCTCTTGCAACACACCTGATTATAGTCTAGGCGACTGATCGCAGGTCTAAAATATAGGAAAAAAAAAAATTAAAAAAAAATTCTGGTATTAGGTTCCTATATTACTTTAAAAAAAAAAAAAAAAAAAAACCTGGAGTGTTTGGTCTCTTACACATTCCCTGACTACATAAGCTGGACATCTGTCCGTCTGGGTCTTATACGTGCCGACCGTGAACTCAACTGTAATTTTCTGAACTAAGCTTTTTACTGTATCATAATTATTATTGAGTTTACTGTCATTGTAACCTGTTCTAGTAACCTTGTAAATAAATAATTAAACGTGACGGCAATTGGCTCTTAGCTTGGAAATGTCCTTCATTAGATATTTGGCTTAGTTTTGATTGAATAAATTACTGTGTGAGTCTTAATTGAACACAGACAACAAAAATACAGACATCATACGCCTATGCATCACGTAGTCTACAGCTGAAAATAGGCCTCTCCTATTACATGCCACTGAACCTAATCTTAACGCTTTCATCGATACGTTAGTTAGCACCCGCGACAATCGAAACTAAAAAGTTATTCCAAGCAAAGTTTGTACTCGAAACTCACCAACTAATAACGCTAAAAGCCTAACTGTCAGCGAAAAAAAAACTCCAAACTAGTGAAACCGACTCAACAAAAACTGGGGCTCTATAAAATAAACATTCTACTCGATACGCTGTCTATAGCAGGGCATCGGAGCTCGCAGCTCGGTTTTGCTTCACCCCATGTGGTCTAGAGCAACAACCGTGCTTCGTGGATTGACATTGTGTACATGTATGTAAAGGTGTATACGCACATTCCGTATGCGTATTAGCACAGAAGGCTCGTTTCATTTTGAAATGGCATGGCAACTTGGGAAGTGGTCGCATAACTGAACATTGATTACGAATGTTTGAATGGAAGCACAAAACGTGTTGCGCCGAACCCAAGTAACAAGGGACAAGGGTAGTAAGAAGATTACGAATGTTTGACTCGTATGTCTGGACATCATTAATGAGTTTTAGGAAGTAAGTATTATTGAACAAAATTAATATTAAGAGTCGAATATTTTTACCTAAACAACTCACGTAAACAAAATCTTCAAATGAAGTTTTTCCAATTCGCAATCGATTTTTTATCTTTCGGGTTCCATACGTCCGAAAAGAGTCAATTCGCTCTAAATCGAATGGACCGATTAAGTGGAAATGTAATACGAAATTATAAATTTCTGTGACCCAAACACGGACGGGTATCATAAATGAATGAAATATGGGGGAAAACGAAACACTTGTACCTAGCACTCTGTTCGGTGTTACTCAGCGAAAATGTTGTGTCGTAGAGAACAACGCATTTTCGTATTGTATTCGCAAGTGCGTACACACCTTTACAATTCGTGTTAGACACGATGCAAGGAGCGAGTGCGGTGGCCGCGGTCAACCGAACAATATTGTATCTTTACCGCGTTGCAATGTTCAGTAAATTCTGCGCCAGATGATTTGAGCTCAAACTGGAGGTATTTCGTGGAGCGTTCTTGAGTTTCATACATTCAGTCATTGATGTCTTCAGTGTTACGTTTTATGGTACCTCTGAGAAAGTCTTTCTGCAGCAAGACCATTTCCTTAGAGCGGTTAAAACGGATAGGTCTTTTAAATAACGAGATCAATACAACTTCTTTTCTTGAGGTTCCTGCGGTAAATGTGTATCTGAAACTCCAATGACCACCACTGTTTAGAAAAACTTTATTATTTTTTCGACACTCACTTAAGAACTTGGGTGGCCTGTTTTATGATAAGACCACACATAACCCAAATTCAAAGTATCCAAATTGAACAGGCTTACACTATTAATACTAAACACATACATATCTAATGTAGTTAATATTCAAGTGCCTCTATGATTTCAAATTAACTCGTTACTTCAAGAGATAATTTTGAATGACATATCACTAATATAGTCAAGTGTTACATACATAATCGTGTCACAATTACATATTTAACATTAATCCGTCGCCTTACACAGTTTATCCATAATTAATGTATCAATGCAAATTAATTTCTCATTAGGTGCCTGAAGTTTGTTTTCTTCAGAAGTAAAGTTAAAACAATTTTGTGAAGACGGTTCATTTTATTTCAAAAAGTATGAAGTGCTATTATATGCAGGAGGAATAACAATTTCAATTAATACTAGTTCAGTACACATTAGCGAACTTTTGATACCATTTAAAAGTTGTAACACACTTTTACAGTCAAAACTTGCTTCGTCCAATCTTCAGGGTATTTAATTAAGTAAATGTAGACCGCAGTTGTTATTCAATAGTTTTTAGAAGTTTATGACAGTTAGGCAACTTTGAGCACTAAAGATTCGCTGCCGAGAATCTCTACTTTGTTCGCTTGAAGAACATCCCTGGAAAGATGAAATGTAAAACTGGGTTATAGAGATTAATAAACAAACAAATACAGAAGCTAAGTTATTGAATATCTTATTTCTTTTAGTAAATGTTGTACTTGATCTAGATAGTAATAAGAAAAACAGTGATGGTAAAGGTAACCATGTTAACCATACAGTTGTAAATTCTGACAAGAAATCTATTATTGTAAACTACAGTAATGGAGCATCAGTCAATTTGGTTGGGTACTATAATTTAATTAGGAGTTAAAGAGACAAGATAACGTGACAATACCCCAACTGTCGTAATTTGGTACTGTACCTAAGACTCTAATACCAATTTTTCATAGCCTGCCGTACGTATTTACCCAATGCCTCTGGTAAAAAAACCGCTCTAGCCATTGTGAAAGTAATTCAATTTTCAAATAAAGTATTTTAACAGTCTCCTAACTTTTCGTTGGAACGAGTTTAAACGAAAACAATGGGAAAACTCAATTTTGCTAAACTTTTTAAATAAATTTCTTCAAATATTGCGGTCTTGTCGTCTGGGTTTTGCCCAGTACGTAACAATATCTGTTCTAATTTTTTCACTAGAATAGATGTAACACAATCTAATCTTTTGAAATAATCTTTGGCACTGCTAACCAATGCTTTCTATTATAAAAACCGCTTCCATTTCAAAAAGGGTCATATCTATTTTCTTGAAGATACGCATCAATACATCAGTGTCAACCTGATTATCAATTTGAGAAACAAGTCTCTTGTCTTGGAAGTTATCGAATGCTCTTGCCTGCTCAAGTCATCGTTGCTCAAGTGTTATCAAAGTTATTGAGGTAAATACGAATTTTTAAACTATCTGAGATAGAATATAGCATCTAAAAAAAGAAACCCAGAAAATTATTGATGATAATATTCTGATATCGATTTAAATGGTATAGAATATCAAAATTAATCCGAATGTGTACCCATAAATAGGTCATAGGATACAAATGTAAAAACTAAGAATGAAAACATAATACAGGGAACCACTAAAGAAGTTTTGGCATGCAACAAGGTAATCCTCGTTCACGATTTTGCTCCCAATTCTAGGGTAATATAGAGTTCGTTGACCTTTAGCAAACTGGCACTATACCCAAACTTCTAACTTCCATAATATGAGAATTTTCGACTATCATCTTAATGTTGCGGCAGTCTTTAATAATAACATTGTCCTATGCCGTACTATTGTAAAAGAACTGTACAAATGTCTTGGTAAGTTAGTTACCCCACGGTAACTATAATATTATTAGTTCTCACCTCGAAGTTTTGGGTGACTGGATGCTGCTAATAATGACTTCGACTTTCTTGCTGACGCCTTCAAAATAGGTGAGATCGATAGTGTATGCGTCTTCTCTGAAGTTGATTACAACGACGTAGGTTTTCTTGTTGTACCACCTGGGAGAATAAAAGAAGATGTCATGAATATTTTAATATTTTAATATTTTAATGCTCTTTGCTCCAAAATTCGTAAAATGTTCAACACGATCAACTGCTTTATAGTTATTGATCACTGATGTATCGTTAATCAATTCTTTGGCAAATTCAAGATGCTAGAATTTCTGAGAGCAGAGCGTATAATTTAATGAACTATCTTACTTATATAATTTAATGAACTATCTTACTATATTGGCATTGAGTTGTTATAATTATAACGGGTTGTGTAGTAGAAGCTACTCAATTAAGAAATTTCATACACGCAACATGATCATAATAGAGAAAAGCTCATACATAAGTACATCAATATCACTTATTAAATAACTGTTGGTGTTCTTAAGCCGATATTGTTGTTGACCGGTATTGAATGTTCGTTTAGATATTCATGTATGTGATAAGCGTTTCCAATGAAAAACTTAACATCATGCGATGTTGTATGTGGACCAGTTCAAAGAGGTTAGATCTATGGTCTTATTTTGTAATCGTATCTACATACGTGTCTGCATAAAACCAGATGATGCAGAAAAAAACATTTGCAAAGGAAAAATATTGTTTCCTTAAATTTTCGCAAATACACAGATATATTCTTTTATTAAAATATCAGGCACAAACACGTATAATAATTTCTACAACCATTGTATCCCTTTCCTGAAAGCACTTTGATTATTTTCCAGTAAAAGCAATGAAGAAATTCACCGAAAAGTTGATTAATTTCAGGTCGACCTATGAGAATGCATGAATGAAAATAATAAATGTGCTCCTCGATTTCAATATGTTCGATCATCGGTGCAAACATATCACAGAGACTGATTTATACTATTGTGACCTAATTACTCTAATGCCAATATTTTACAAGGACGCTGGATCTATTTCCGCATTAAGACAAATAGGTGTATGCCTGGAGGTACACAACAGGTCTACAAATATTCGTTCCGAACCTCGATGTTTGTTGTGTTTAATGTATATTAATACAATAATTTAAAAAGACGACTTGTTTATACGATGATTTGAGAGTAGAGAGGCGTACAATAATTGAGACGCTATTTTGAACCAACTTCAAAAAAGGAGGATATGTTCGCCTGTATATATTTTTTTATGGATGGTCATCGATATTTTCCTCAATTGCGGACCGATTCAAAGCTTCTAAATTAAAGTTATTTTTCACTTTGTAGTTTTTTTTAAACGTTTTTAATTTTACATGAAAATTGTAGACTATGTAGCACTCACCTTCTGAAAGCGAAAACTCCTTCATTGTAAGCGACAGACTCGTATCTGCCGTATCTAAAAACCTTGTCAGTGCGAAGTGATGATAAAGCCTTGTAGACGTTTAAGTGAGAATTTTCTGTTACTCTCTGTACTTCGACATTCAGGTTTTCAAAACCATCTGCTACTGGAAGCCAGGTCTTGGCACCGTCTGAAAAACCTGTGGAAATATAATTTTAATGTGTTTAAGTTAATCACCACAATCCGAGAAGTATTGTTTATTAACTTTCGTTTCATTAATAGGGAGAACCATCATATTGTCATTGTTTTGATGTCATTTGGTTAAAATAATTATGGTTCTCTCACCGGCATTCTTATCAGCGCTCCATTGGAATGGTGTCCGCACAGGATCTCTGGAAGAAATCCAGTAGTTGATAGGGTCATCAGTATTGCAGCCACTGGGGTCTACAGTATCTTCCCAGCTTACATAACCATCGACCATGCCGATTTCTTCACCCTAAAATGTGCGAAACTTATTCTTAAGATTAACTTCTTTAAAATATGTGTGTGCTTTACTTAAATTATGAATATTTCCACAATAATTTTATAACGAACTAAAATTGTACTTGCCATGTAAGTAACACCAATACCAGGACTCAATAATGTGATCATATTGATACCATCAACTAATTCAGGACTAAATCTTGAAGCTACTCGGCTGTTGTCGTGATTTCCGGCCTGAAAAATAAGAATTAAACTTTATTAAATGAAACATGTTTAAGCTAAACATATGACTGTTTAAAGAAGGTTAAAGTCTTACCACCCAGTTTGCGTGTTGATCAATAGGTTTAAATGTGAGGAACTTATCCAGAGCATATTTAATTTCAGCAGCACTTGAACCACCATTGACATCAGAAATAAGCACAAAGTTAAAGGGCATATGGGCACCTTTGCGATCACCTTCACCAAAGTATCTCATCGTTAGCTGAGGACTAGAGTATGCCTCAGTCATCATGACTCTAGTCAATCCATCTTTTTCTTTAAACTCATCGAAGACTTCCCTCCATTGGTAAACCATTTCTATAGTTTCATCAAGGTCCATGGTGTAAATGTGGGATAAGTATTCGTGGCTCTCAGGGTCATCTGTGTTGCCTGATAGAGGCTCATCAGGATACGTCCCACCGAAATCTGCTTTGTCAACTTCGAACAAATTAGAAATAGCATCAACCCTGAATCCTGCGACGCCTTTGTCTAACCAGAAGCGAATGACATTTTTTATTTCTTCTACGACGTCAGGATTACGGTAGTTAAGGTCTGGTTGTCCGATCAAAAACTGGTGGAGGTAGTATTTACCGACTTCTTCTCTGTACTCCCAGGCACTCTTACGGAAAACACTGATCTAGGAAATGACATATTTATTTATTTGAATTTTTCCTGATAGTGATTATTAGCAGTCAGTATATAATGTGACATGAAATTGTAAAACCATGGAATATATAAATATCAACAGTATTAGTAAGTAATCATTCATGTGCATCATCATAAAAATAATTCTGACCAAGAATTATGTTCAAACTGTAAAAAATAAGTAATACTTCCAGTTTATGCTTACCCAATTATTAGGCGGATGCATAACCCCATTTTCATCCACAACTCCATCCTCCCAGATAAAGTAATCGAAATATTTCTCGTGACCTCGCAACGCCTCATCAAACCACACACTTTCATTACTCGTGTGGTTTGGTACTAAATCCAGAACTATTTTAATATCTAAAACGGTAAACGATAGTGTTTGTATTTCTTGTTTGTTGAGTTCAAATGTAATTTAAGTTTTCATTTCGGATTTAATCCTTATATGTAAATAACTTTTATTTTCACTGTTCGTTATTTTGGTTTTTCTTGGAAACAGTTCGTTGTTGGTAGCATTGAATGCAATATTAATTTCAGTCTTTACAACACGTTGCTATTCTATGCATGAGTAAATTAATTCTAGAAACTGGTGATTAATTAAACTTTCCATTTATTTGTTATACTGCAACATACAGGAGCTGATCATGCCGATAGAAGTCGATCAAAATATCACTATTTTATCTTTTACTATGTTTTTGTTCCTAGAAACTTCAAAAAAAAAAAAAAAACTTACCTAATTCCTTAGCCTTAGCCATAAGATTTTCGAAATCTTCCATAGTACCGTATTCCTCATGAACGGCATAGAAATCAGAGATGTCGTAGCCAAAATCGTACATTGGTGACTTGAACATAGGTGAAAGCCAAGTAGCTCCAATACCCAGCTCCTTTAAATATTCCAGACTTTCCGTAATACCTGATGACAAACAAATTAAGATGATGAAAAAAAATTCCTGTCTAGTTAGCTATAGTTAAAGTAGTCTATTTTTTCATAAAGGCAGAGAAAGAAATTTAATAATTTGTATTCTTACCATTTAAGTCTCCAATGCCATCACCATTGCTGTCCTTGAATGACCTTGGGTAGATTTGGTAGAAGATGGTGGTCTCCCACCAATCAAGTTCGTTGTCATTAGAGTCACTACTTAGAGCTAGTGCGAACAGCACTGGAAGAACTAGGATGCTCTTCATCCTAACCCTGAAAAAAAAAAAATTGTTTAGGCGAAATAGTGTAGTGTTAATATATGCGGTGATGTATGGTCTAAGACTGTGGGAATTCAAAGTAAAACTAACATTTATCATAATTGAATAATTAGCGTAATAGTTAGACATTGAAAATAATGCAGTATAGCAGTGCAGAACTCTAGGATGCAGTAAAAGTTGGACCTGAAGAATATTTGCACAAACCGATGCTAAATTTAATGGCGTACAGTAAAAATAATTTGCTCTTTCACAAGTACAGAGAGAATACATCAACAAAAAAGTATCATTGCATCTTTTCATTAACACTTCAATAAGTATTTCGATATTGCCATCACCAAAACGTGAAGAAATGAAGAGTAAGAGAGAATGCATTATTTCTATTCTGGTCATCGTGAACTTTTATTGTTGTTGTTTATGATATGGATGGACAAAATGTTAGTAGAAACGTAAGGGACGCTCAAAAAAAGACATAGGTACCGTTTACCGATCGTTTTCGTTATGTCTTTCAAGAAGGTCAGATGCGTAGTAAGTATTCACAACCAGCGTTTTTGTAACAAGATTTCTGAACGAGGGCGAACGAAAAAGGATCGTTGTATTGAGGTTCAGTAGTGTCGTCTACTCTCTAGGGTAGAAGCGTAAGTTTACGTATAGATTGGTGTTATTATGTTACTTACCCCATTATATCTGCTACTGGGTGAAGTGAATGCCCTGCATCCATCTTTATAGTAAAACATATCTTAAGTTTGAGATAAATGATACAGAATGCCGATAAAAAGCACTCGGGTTTTATCTGGACATTCATAATACCACATAGTTTTGTAAATGTTCCATATCTTGTGATAATAGCCACTATTTTCTGTGTGACCAAGATTATGTCAGTACTTTAAAAAGAGACGCGATTTCTTCTCAAGGGTAGAGGGAAATGTCGACTACATCTCGCTTGTAATTTTTTTTGACTTGACGTGTAACAGTGATTTGGACATCTTATTTACGGAATAAACAATTTAATTTCATTTCATAAAATAGAATGAATCTTTCGATAAAGTTAGTTGTTTGTTTTTGTTTTTTAATATTTTTGTTTGATAATAATTAAATACTATATTTACATAAAAATTAACATAACGTCTTTTATAGAAGATGAGGCCTAAAATAAAACGAGCGTACTCAAAAAAAATCATTGATACTTATTTTGGGTTCATTAGTCGCGCTTGATACCTACAAACTCAAACTCAAAGCATTTATTTCAATTAAACCATTTACAGGCACTTTTGAACGGTCAAAAAGTCGATCAGTTGGAAAGTTGAATCTAGTTGCCCATTCCAAAACGTAGATCTCTTGGAAAAGAAGGGCAAGAAACTCCACGGACACTCTTTTAAAATCAAGTTGGAAATTACAAAATCTTGGGAACATTACTCTTGTTGCTTCTGTATGTGAGAACAATGAAAGAAAAATTATAAAAAATTCTAAATGCAAGATTAAAAATAAGCCCTGGAAGTTAAGAGATGACCAGTCTCAACCGACAGCGCCCGTTCACGAACTTGACGCGTGGATCAGGCACCATCCAGCTCAACCATTTTGTAGGGACAATAAAACCAAACAAAATATGGCAGTAGGACAACGGTTTTTTTTTAAGATTAGAAAAACCGTTAAATATGAAATAATGGGTGTGAATAGCAAAGATGGCAATAATTAATCGAGTAATAAAGAGACGGTGATATTTAGTAGAAACACCCCGGAACTATGAGACTAATAGCAGCACAACTGCCTAGAAGTGCTAACAACAATAAAGTTCGACTCAGATTCGAAATCCTAACTTAAATCTTCTGACAGTGTGTTTCCATTGCGAAGATCGCCCTGAGGACACGGTGGAGCATACGGTGGAGGTCTGCCCGGCTTGGGCGGAGCATCGCCGTGCCCTCATGGAGGTGATCGGCGGCGGCGATCTCTCGCGTCCGACCCTAGTCCAGGCCATGGTACGGAGCGAGAGGGCATGGCTAGCAGTCGCCTCCTTCAGCGAAGCAGTTATGCTCGCAAAGAGGGAGGCGGCGCCCGTGAGGGAGATGCAGTACATGCGCCCTCACAGCCGTGGCCTTCGCAGGAGACGCCCTGGGCGTCGGGAATCCCAGGCTGATTCCCGGCCACCGTAGGCGCGGGCTTGCGGACGGCGAGTAATGGGTACCTCGCTGTCCGGTAAGGACCAAGCCCGGGTCGACGGCGCGTTGTGTTCCACGCGCGCCTCAAAGAGATGTCATCAGCAACTGATGGGGCCCGCAAGGGCCGATGCCTGCCAGGGGTGCGGGTTGTTCGAAAGAGATACCACCGCCCCTGGCACACAGGCAACTGAGGGAACACGGGTGGGTTTTAGTCAGTAAAAGTCTGACACGCCCTCCCGCTCCACCCAGAGCGGGAGAAGTTATTTGATGATTTCCCACCCAAAAAAAAAAAATCTTCTGACAGTGTTTCGAAATGATTAAAGTTTAGTGACAGCTGCGAATTATGGTGGAAAAACTTGTAACATCTCTTACGTCACGATGAAACATCGAACATCACAACCCATATAAAATGTATTTAGGAAAATAGCCATCTATAGATAGATTTAGAAAGTCTAGGTTTTTAATAGTACCCTTACTTACTTTAATAGTGCCTACCTTATTAGCTACAGCGGCGCAATGTACTAAATAAGCTCTTTTTTGTGGCAATAATCCAAAGAGGTATCTATGAGCATTATAGACAAGCTAGCTTTTTTGCCCGTGGATCTCGGTTATCGCGTTAAGCCTATGTCTTTTTCTATATCGGAGGCTATACCTCTGTCAAATTTCATGACGGTCGGTTCAGCGACTTAGGCTTGAAAGCGTTACAGTTACACAGACAGATAGAGTTACTTTCGCATTTATAATATTATTAGAGATATTAGTAGTAGTAGTAATATTAGTAGGGATAACAGCTATCAGTAAATAAAAAATGTGGTTATGACATAGATCCCGTTCATCAATTGCACTACTCATTGCGGATATCACGTCATCAACAAATCAATTGCCATAGCAGATATTATTATTAACAAGCTATACCTGGAACGTCATCTTAAAATTCTTATAAAACCAAATCAACTTCGTTATAAAACAGCATGGCCTCACTACATTCAACCACTCACTCTCCCACAGAAGTAGATGATTCGACCCCATAGTCTGCCATAACATCCGGCTCTCTACTGCTTCCTCACAACGATTCTTTTGCTACCTTGGTTGCTTTCTTTATAATAAAATAAACAGGATACTCCCAAATTATAACCTCCCCAAAACCAAATGCAAAATTAAACTAAGCAGTTGGCTTCGGGAGTTAAACTATGAAGAAACAGAAAAATTATTTGTTGTCCCAAAATAGCCAATTTAACAAATTCTATTCCCCCCAACACATACACCGACACGTACACCTTACTCACTCACAAATACACTATCATACAAATACCTACTAAACACACTAACACCAAACACCAATAACTAAAACTACTTTCGTTTTTATTTTTAATATTTTATGCCAATGGTTTTGTAAATACGTACTTACCGCCCTAATTATTGTACATAACATTAAAATGTAAGCACTACCCAAGGGGAGGAGACCTAGTGTTCTGAAAAACAGACCTCACGTCTAGTTTAGGCACCAGTCTCCCACAGTATAATTATTGCTGTTACAAATTTAAGGTTGCTCAGCGCGCTATGGAGCGGGCTATGCTCGGAGTTTCTTTGAAGGATAAAATCAGGAATGAGATTATCCGGAAAAGAACCGGAGTTACCGACATAGCTTGTAGAGTGAGCAAGCTGAAGTGGCAGTGGGCTGGCCATGTTTGTCGAAGGACCGATGGACGGTGGAGCAGACGAGTCCTGGAGTGGAGACCGCGTATCAGCAAACGTAGTGTGGGACGCCCCCCAGCTAGATGGACCGACGACCTTAAAAAGGTGGCTGGGACAGACTGGATGCGGAAAACGGAGGATAGAGTGTTGTGGCACTGCATGGGAGAGGCCTATGTCCAGCAGTGGACTGCGATAGGCTGAGTTGATTGACGTATTTGTATTGATACCTCTCTAATGTACCTATATGTGGTGAGAAATAAATCACTATTATTATGTTTAACTATTCGATTTCCATTTACGGACACAGTGTCAGCTTTGGCAAGAAATTTGTATAGATGTTATCACACTGCGTCGATATGGGCTTCACGTGAAAAATCCTGCGTTAATTGACACGTATTTCCTTTTTCGGATGCAGGCTTATGTCTGCTGGAATTTTTTTTCTAGGCACCTTCGATTAGTGATTTATTAAGCCGTTAGATATTATATGATACTAGGAGGTAGAATGTCATAAAATATTTGTGGTCTATCAATCTGGATTACATAGCTCCGTGTTATGGAGCGCATTCTACGGCGTTCATAAAAATAATCTTTAGTATCTTAAGATTATGAGACTAGATAAAGTTACATTCTTGATTTTAAAAGGAAGTGCTTCGTCATTTTTGCACTTAAAGGAGCTGATTTCTAGTTTATATGTGGATGTTTATTGTCAGACGATATGTTATTTATTTCGTAACCATTGAATTGATTGCTGATCTTTTAATTAAAGTCAAAGTTGCTTGTGGCGTTGGACGAAGACTTTGCCTTAAAATAGATAGGGATGATCCAGGTTTTAGCATTTTGTTTCTACGCACCGTAGTGTCGATAGATACTCGATCCATATACCTAGGTTGGTAGTCCAGGGTAAGTGGTCTTATAAGAGACCTCGGCTCAGACTGGTCTTGTCCAGTAAGGACTATCCACCCTCCTGCTAAAATTATGATAGAAATCCATCTTACAGCTAGCTCTTCAGGCATGTCATTGACACCGATTGTTATCGCTTCGGATGAAACAAATTAAGTATCAAATTTTATACTTCAAAGAAACTCTAAACATAGCTTCCTATAAATATAATAAGCCGAAGTAAACAAAGTACCACCTACACAGCTTTCTTGATATTTATACACAGGCTGATTTGAGATCATTGATAATAATAAGGAAAAGAAATATTCTATAACAAAACTGCCGTGATAGTCAAAATGTACATGTTTTTCGGTCTAGCTTCCTTTTTCAAGCCAAGTGTAGAGTAAAGCGCGTGATAAGGAACTTCATTCCAAAAATTTGGCAAGCGTATCTATTAGTGAATTGTGAAGGAAGGGACAAACATATTACTCATGTCACGCCAAACAGCTGTAATTTGAATGTTTACAACAAAATGTGGAATACAAATGAAACTTCTTCTTTAATGTAAGCCTCTACAGTTTCAAAACCTATACTTTTACAGGCAAACACACTTTGGCTACAGAGTTTAGAGCAATGGCGGCCAAGTTGTATTGTCCTCGACTTACTGTAGATCGAACCCAGGCAGGCCCTCGACTTGTGGAAACAATTTCATAATCACTGCTCTCAAAAACGGTGAAATAAAACATCGTGAGGAAACCGGCATGTCCTAGAACCAAAAATTCGAAGAAATGTGACATCTACCAACCCGCACTGGGCCCGCGTGGTGGATTATGGCCCACTCCCTCACAGAGCGGAGGCTTGTGTCCCAGCAGTGGGAACGTTATAAGCTGATTATGACATGATAATAAGTTTGTATGTATGTAGAGGTGATCTCTGGAACGACCAGTCAGATTTGAAAAATCTTTTTGTCTCTGATTGCCTTAGACATCATTCTTGAGGAATGTAATAGGTTACTTAGAATTACGCTACGACCCTAAAGAACCGAGTAAAAATAAAAACAAATCAGAAAGAACGCAAAGAAAAAACAAAGTAGGTAATATCGTAGGCGGACGTTGCAATGCTATATTTATACCGTTTTGAGTGCAGTGGTGATGAAATAATTTACACAAAGTAAAGCGGCTGTCTGGGTTCGGACCTACGACCTACATCTCGTAAGTCGCGTCAGATACCATTGGGGCAATACTGCTCTCTTCCAAACTTATTTTACTTCTTTATAATAGTATAGTATAGGATATACACCGTGACATTTTAGTCGTCTTACAACGGCAGCCCACTTCATGTATCTTTGTCTTCTTCTGTGTGTGTTCTATGTGTGTCTGTGTGTGTGTGTGTGTGTGTGTGTGTGTGTACTTCTAATCATTTATTAAAAAAAAATATTTTTGAACATTTGCTTTATTAAAAATAAAGTGAGAATATAATTCACTAAGACGCATAACGTAGTTTGAAACGCTCAGCTATGGAGATGGAAATAATGATGGAATTTAATGGTAGGTAGCTAGATATCTTCTACCGTTTGAGACATAAACATTATTAACAGGGAGGGTGTTTCATAATTCTAAAGCATTATATATTTTTCGTTGTACCTATTATCTTAATTAACTGTAACAAAGTTTTAATCGCACCTAAAGGTATTTTATGACGGATACATTGAGTGGACCACCTTTGTAAGACGACTAAAATGTCACGGTGTATATCTGCAAAGTCTAAGTTGAGGTATACTAATTATAGTATATGACATCTCTCCTCCCGACAGCTGCAATAGTGAGTAACTAACTTTAATGGCTTCGCACGGTCTGTTATCAGCCATAAACAAACCTACTAGGGGCAAAGCATGCCTGGACCATATCTTTATTAAATCTAAATTTATAACTTCTGGCATAGTATGCAAGTCATCAGTGACAGACCCTGATATTGTTTTCGCCGGTCTTCACCTACCAAAAGCTTCACGGCAAATAGAAACTCTCGTCTGAAACAGAAAATCGACGTTGAGGTGGCCGCTGCCGAAATTAATAAGTTAGATTGGTCTCCTGTGACCAACATCCATTTGTTAAACACAGCAATCAGCAACTGCCTTTCAATAATGTCCGAGGCATGTGAGAAACATACTCGTATAACTAATGTGCGCCGAACTATGATAACTATCAAGCCACGGATAACCCCTGGGTTAATAAGATGCTCGCGTCACAGAGATAAACTCCACAGACATTCAAGGGCTTATTCAGACGACGCTATCAGCAGGAAAGTCTACAGCCGTTACTATAATTTCTATAACTCTCTTAAACGCAAAATAAAGGATGATTATAACGCTAGCCTTATTTCGGAAAATAGTTCAGGCCCAAAAAAGCTTTGGAAATCAATTAAAATTGTAAGCGGTACCTCAAACCGTAACAACTACAATACTGAACTACTAAACAGCTGCCATACCATCGAGTCTTCGTTAAATAACTGCAATAATCATTTTGCTTCAGTAGAGAAAAACCTGGTCGATAAAATACTCCTTAAAACTTCAGAGACACAAGAATCAATAGTACATAAATACCAACCTCATAACACGGTAGAACACACGCTTTTTCTTTACCCTACTGACCTTCATGAAATAAGGAATATTATCACTCAGCTCAAGGATGACAGCTCTCCAGGCCTGAACTCGCTTACTGTTCCTCTGATTAAAAAAAATCTCAGCATATTTTTAACCTGAGCTTAGAGACAGGCACTTTCCCTGATTGCTGGAAAGTAACGGCCGTAACCCCAATTTATAAAAGCGGAACCAAAAAGAATCCAGAAAGTTATAGGCCTATTGTTCTGCTTAACACTTTGTCTAAGGTACTGGAAAAAGTCGTCAACACTCGTCTAGTTAACTTTCTAGAAAAGTATCGAGTGGTCTCAGACATACAGTTCGGGTTTCGTAGGTGTAAGTCCACCGAGGATGCCGTAACACTGCTGGTTAATGAAATAGCGTTTTACACGGATAATATAAATAAGTGCATTGCGGTCTTTCTGGACCTGGCAAAGGCGTTCGACGCGGTGTCGGTGGATTTACTCCTGAGAAAACTGGAGACGCTAGGAATCCGTGGAGTAACTTATGACTGGTTTAAAAGCTACCTCACGAACTGCGCGCAATTTATCTAAATAGATAACCACTCTAGCCAACAGCTTCCTATTAGCCATGGATTCCCTCAAGGCAGTATTCTGGGTCCCACGCTTTTCACGCTATACATAAACGACATTTCTAACTTAATATGAAATAACGCCGAAATAATAA
Source organism: Polymixis lichenea (assembly GCA_949091785.1). NCBI lineage: Eukaryota > Metazoa > Arthropoda > Insecta > Lepidoptera > Noctuidae > Polymixis > Polymixis lichenea. The sequence goes on from OX420937.1 coordinate 5,216,704, forward strand.
CCTACGCGGATGACACATTGATTCTATTTCATGACAGGTCGTGAGACCTCGTGTTCAGTCGTGCAGAGGAGGATATGTCTATTGTTGCACAGGCACTCGATAACAACTAACTCTCACTTAACACTGAAAAAACGAAATACATAGCTTTCTCGAAAACTTCAACCTCTACTCCTCCTAACGACCTCCAACTGACTATACACTCATGCCCTTCTTTGTCGGACCCAAACCCTGCAAATTGCACATGCCGCCCGATTCAATGCACCTCGCTGGTAAAATACTTAGGTGTCACCACTGACTCAAGGCTTTCTTTCTGGTCACATATCGCTGTTTTGGCTGGCAGAACAAGGAAACTAATTTACATAATGAAGAACCTTCGGGACTGCCTGCCGCCAAATCTCTGAAGGAAGGTCTATTTAGCTATCTGTCAGCCCATAGTACAGTACTGCGTCTCTGTCTGGGGAAGTGCCGGGAAAAGCTACATGATTTACTTTGAGGCACTACTGAAAGTCACATTTAGAAAACCATTCCGATTCTCAACTGACAAGCTCTATAGAGAAATCCAAGTCCTCCGCGTGAGGCAACTGTTTATAGTTACTGCTATCGTCCGCACTCACAAGTCCCTCCCCAAAAGAGCTGACTATAGAGAACTTCTGACAAAGCGAGTGTTCAGAAACCCTTCTCTGCCAGCAAAGTGCCTTTTGGCCAGACGGAGCCCAGCTTACTCTCACCTACACACATTTGACAAGGTCTGCAAAGCTCTGGACATCATATACCTGTTAACCACACGCCTAAAAACTGCTCTAAAGAAATGGCTTCGGAAGCTAACATATTCTGAAACCGAATCCTTTCCTTAACATTTGCCGACAAGATAAAGTGCCATGAAACAACTCACTTCACCCTCGCAGTCTCTCACATAAACACACACACCCTAACATACTCGCACACACACACCCTAACACACTCGCACACACGCAACATAACATACGCTTTGCTGAACTAGCCCTCTAAGTCAAGACATATTATTCTCCGCTCATTCGCACTCTGTTCCCCAAGATACAAGCCCTGCTTAGTTTGGGGGTCAACGCATAACCAAAATTGTGATGTACTAACTTAACTTGTTTTATGTTATATTACTGTCTGTCAACCATCACCTTTTCCATTTTTGCCAACAAAACTTGTTTTTTATTTTGTATTTTTTTTTGTAGTATTCCTCAACTTAGACTTATAATTATGATTAACTTTCAAATAAAATTAACTCATCTCACACAAGCAAAATACTACCACAGGAAACGAGTTCGTAAATTACTTAACCCCTAAGGCAACCAAATTTAAATGGCCTTCTCCCAAACTCAAAGCGGAGCCTAATCTTAGGTACCGTTAAATAAAACCTAGGTCCTAAGTCATTAGCAAAAGATAAAGGCATACTCTGACAGATTGTAAAGGCAGCCTTTCCATTGTCTAGTTATTTAATTAGGGATTAAAAGGTACACTCGTACACTCATGGTAGACCGTGGAGGACTGTGGTTCGTAGCCAATTAATCTAAAAGGTGAATTTACTCTGAATAACGTTGCCTTTGTAACTGTTTCTAAAAGCTGCTCTTGTTATTTTAGGGTATTTTAGTTTTCATGTAGGTATAGATATAATTTACTTTGCGTGAATTATTTATCCATCGGTTGAAAAACCTTCTCCCATCACACATAAAGGAAATGCTTGTACAGTCCCTAATCTTTCCCATGATTGACTATGGTGATGTGTGTTACTATGACCTGAATGTAGATCTCCTCAATAAAGTTGACAGCCTTCTAAATAACTGCATTCGATTCGTTTTCATTCTTCATAAGTATGATCATGTGTCCGCGCACCGGTTGCTTTTAAAATGGATACCCATCCGTCAGCGCAGAGAGTTGAGGGCTCTGTCAATGTGGTTTTCTATACTCGACAAACCCACTTCACCTTCTTATCTGACTTCCCAGGTTCAATACTTATGCTTTGCGCATAGTAAAAACCTTCGTTCCACCAATAATCGTCTTCTGCAATGTCCTTCTCACCGCTCTGGTTTCATCAAATCTTCTTTCTTTGTCCAGGCGGTGTTTCTTTGAAATGCGCTCACTCTGAATATCAGAATGGCAACCAGTCGGTTTTCGTTTAAAGTAAAGGCATGTTAGCATGTTCGTAAGCAGTGGCGTGCAGTCCATAAAGACAAAAGACATTGCCTACCCTACCTAAATCGGATAAACATTTAAAACGAATCTTATTTTACCAATAAACAATCTTCATACATAAATCAGCTCCACCTATCGAGCGTCGGTTGTATCATTAGTATTATCGATGTAATACCTGCTCGTTCGTACAATTTGACGCAACTTCGCATTGCGATGCATTGGCGCCGCTGAGTGCCTCGGGAGAGACACAAACTATTCGCGTCTTGATGTTTATATAGGTATGTGCTCTCGTGTTCAAAGCAGATTTATTTGGTGTGCGTTTCTATACATACGTGGCAAACAATGTAACAAATAACGCACACAACTGAACAGGGTAGACAGTGCCTTTTTAAGCTTTGTTACTACAAGATGAATATTATGAAACTTACCTAAGTTTTCCGAACAAAGTTGATTATGCAACTATTTTATAAAGCAGCATTGTTTCATTGAATTTTTGTCGCATACCTTTACTTAATTTTTGTATTATTTTTATATTTCGACGCCATTGTTAGTTTCGATTTACTTGTTTTGGTTGTGATTGTGGGTTATGATAGCATGTATTTATGATTTTAATTATGAAAAATGATGCGTTTTCAAAACGGTGATTAAAGGAACAAGTGATCATGAAAAGTAGTTGTAGTTTCACCAGATTTGCAATTAATACAAACTCAAGGTAAATCAATCGTAAATTCAATACAAAACAATATGATTATTGATTCGTTTAATTGCCACACAAGTGTAGGTAAACCAACTGGTTATTCTAGATTTTTTGTGCATTTTTTTTTAAATGACCTTGTCTAAAAACTCTGTGCACGCCACTGTTTGTAAGAAGTTGGCAGAATAATCCCAGCGCTGACTTGCTGGATTAGGTTTCTCTTCTACCTATCTAATTATATATTAATTCTCAAGACAAAGTTTTATTTTCGTTATATGTATGTATGTATATATGTATTATTTTTCAAGTAACCTATCCCTTATGTTGCACCTGCCATGTTTTCTCTCTGCATCACTCTAAGGTTGACCGGTAGAAATGCCTCAGGCATTAAGTCCGCCTTTGTACAGTATTTTTTAATTGTGCATTCAGTTTTAATGAATAAATAAATAAATAATGCAGACTCTGCAAATGTGAGCACATTAGGTACTTACCTATTCTTTAGATTTCCAACTTGACCGGCAACAATTATATTCTTTACCTGGAGTGTTTGGTCTCGTACACATTCCCTGACTACATAAGCTGGACATCTGTCCGTCTGGGTCTTATACGTGCCGACCGTGTACTCAACTGTAATTTTCTGAACTAAGCTTTTTACTATATCATAATTATTATTGAGTTTACTGTTATTGTAACCTGTTGTAGTAACCTTGTAAATAAATAATTAAACGCGACGGCAATTGGCTCTTAGCTTGGAAATGTCCTTCATTAGATATTTGGCTTAGTTTTGATTGAATAAATTACTGTGTGAGTCTTAATTGAACGCAGACAACAAAAATACAGACATCCTACGCCTATGCATCACGTAGTCTACAGCTGAAAATAGGCCTCTTCTATTACATGCCACTGAACCTAATCTTTACGCTTTCATCGATACGTTAGTTAGTACCCGCGAAAATCGATACTAAAATTTATTCCAAGCAAAGTTTGTACTCGAAACTCACCAACTAATAACGCTAAAAGCCTAACTGTCAGCGAAAAAAAATCTCCAAACCAGTGAAACCGACTCAACAAAAACTGGGGCTCTGTAAAATAAACATTCTACTCGATACGCTGTCTATCGCAGGGCATCGGAGCTCGCAGCTCCGATGCCCTGCGATGCTGTTACTAAGCGAAAATGTTATGTCGTAGCGAAAACCACATTTTCGTATTCGTATTCGCAAGTGTGTACACACCTTTATAATTCGTGTTAGGCACGGTGCAGTGAGCGAGTGCGGTGGCCGCGGTCAACCGAACATTATTGTATCTTTACCGCGTTGCAATTTTCAGCAAATTCTGCGCCAGATGATTTGAGCTCAAACTGTAGGTATTTCGTGCAGCCTTCGTGAGTTTCATACATTTGTTCATTGATGTCTTCAGTGTTACATTTTATGGTAAACGGATAGGTCCTTTGAATAATGAGATCGATACAACTTCTTTTCTTGAGGTTCCTGCGGTAAATGTTGTAATCTGAAACTCCAATGACCACCACACTCCAGCGTTTAGAAAAACTTTATTATTTTTTTCGACACTCACTTAAGAACTTGGGTGGCCTGTTTTATGATAAGACCACACATAACCCAAATTCAAAGTATCCAAATTGAACAGGCTTACATTATTAATACTAAACATATACATATCTAATGTAGTTAATATTCAAGTGTCTCTATGATTTCAATTTAACTCGTAACGTCAATAGATATTTATGAATGACATTTCACTATTAGAGTCAAGAGTTACATACATAATCGTGTCTCAATTACATATTTAACATTAATCCGTCGCCCTACACCGCTTAATCATAATTATTGTATAAATGCAAATTAATTTCTCAATAGGTGCCTGAAGTTCGTTTTCTTCAGAAGTAAAGTTAAAACAATTTTGTGAAGACGTTTCATTTTATTTCAAAAAGTATGGAGTGCTGGCATATACAGGAGGAATAACAATTTCAATGAATACTAGTTCAGTACACAATATCGAACTTTTGATACCATTTATAAGTTGTTACAGCTGTATAGCCCACTTTTGCAGTCAAAACTTGTTTGGTCCAATCTTCAGGGTATTTAAATAAGTAAATGTAGACAGCAGTTGTTATTCAATAGTTTATAGACGTTAGGCAACTTTGAGCACTAAAGATTCGCTGCCGAGAATCTCCACTTTGTTCGCTTGAAGAACATCCCTGGAAAGATGAAATGTAAAACTGGGTTATAGAGATTAATAAACAAACAAATTCAGAAGCTTAATTACTGAATATCTTATTTCTTTTAGTAAATGTTGTATATGATCTAGGTGGTAATAAGGAAACCAGTGATGGTAAAGATAACCATGTTAACCATACAGTTGTAAATTCTGACAAGAAATCTATTATTGTAAACTGTTGGACTGATGGAGCATCAGTCAATTTGCTTGGGTACTATAATTTAATTAGGAGTTAAAGAGACAAGATAACGTGAGAATACCCCAACTGTCATAATTTGGTACTGTACCTAAGATTCTAATACCAATTTTTCATACGTACGTATTTACCCAATGCCTCTGGTAAAAAAACCACTCTAGCAATTGTGAAAGTAATTCAATTTTCAAATAAAGTATTTTAACAGTGTCTTAACTTTTCGTTGGATCGAGTTTAAACGAAAACAATGGAAAAACTCAATTTTGCTAAACTTTTCAAATAAGTTTCTTCAAATATTGCGGTCTTGTCGTCTGGGTTTTGCCCAGTACGTAACAATATCTGTTCTATTTTTTGCATAAGAATCGATATAACACAATCGAATCGTATGAAATAATCTTTAGCACTTTTACCCAATGCTTTCTATTATTAGAACCGCTTCCATTTCAAAAAGGGTCATAACTATTTTCTTGAATATACGCATCAATACATAGGTGTGAACCTGATTATCCATTTGAAAAACAAGTCTCTTGACTTGAAATTTATCGAATGCTCCCGCCTGCTCAAGTCATCGTTACTCAAGTGTTATCAAAGTTATTGAGGTAAATACGAATTTTTGATTAACTATCAGAGACAGAATACAACATTTAAAAAAAAAACAGAAAATTATTGACGATAAAATTCTGATATTGATTTAAATGTTATAGAATATCAAAATTTATCCGAATGTGTACCCATAAATAGGTCATAGGATACAAAAGTAGAAACGAAGAATTAAAACATAATACAGGGAACCACTAAAGAAGTTTGGGCATACAACAAGATAATCTTCGTTCACGATTTTGCTCCCAATTCTAGGGTAATATAGAGTTCGTTGACCTTTGGCAAACTGGCACTATGCCCAAACTTCTAACTTCCATAATATGAGAATTCACGACTATCATCTTAATCTTGCGGTAGGCTTTAATAATAACATTGTCCTATGCCGTACTATTGTAAAAGATCTGTACAAAGGTCTAGGTAAGTTAGTTACCATGTTACTACAATATTATTAGTTCTCACCTCGAAGTTTTGGGTGACTGGATGCTGCTAATAATGACTTCAACTTTCTTGCTGACGCCTTCAAAATAGGTGAGATCGATAGTGTATGCGTCTTCTCTGAAGTTGATTACGACGACGTAGGTTTTCTTGTTGTACCACCTGGGAGAATAAAAGAAGATGTCATGAATATTTTAATATTTTAATGCTCTTTGCTCTAAAATTCGTAAAATGTTCAACACGATCAACTGCTTTATAGTTATTGATCACTGGTGTATCGTTAATCATTTCTTTGGTAAATTCAAGAGGCTAGAATTTCTGAGATCAGAGCGTATAATTTATTGAACTATCTCACTTGGCATTGACGACGTTGTTATAATTATAACGGGCTGTGTAGTAGGAACTACTTAATTAAGAAATTTTATACACGCAACATGATCGTAATAGAAAAAAGCTCATACATATGTACATCAATGTCACTTATTAAATTACTGTTGGTATTCTTAAGCCAATATCGTTGTTGACTGGTATTGAATGTTCGTTTAGATGTTCATGTATGAGGTAAACGTTTCTTAAGAAAAACTTATCATCATGCGATGTTGTATGTTGATCAGTTCAAAGACATGTAGGTCTGAGGTTTTTCTTTGTAATCATATCTACATAGGTGTCTGCATAAAACCAGATGATTAAAAAAAAAACATCTGCAAAGGAAAAATATTGTTTCCTCCAATTTCCGTATATACACAGATGTCTTCTTTTATTATAATTGCAGGCACAAACACGTATAATAATTTCTCCAATCATTACGTCACTTTCCTGAAAGCACGTTGATTATTTTCCAGTAAAAGTAATTAAGAAATTCACCGAAAAGTTGATTAATTTAAATGTTTAGGTCGACCTATGAGAACGCATGGATAAAAATAGTCAAAATCAAAATCAAAAGTCATTTATTCAAACTAGGCTGAGAGTCAGCACTTTTTGAACGTCAAAATTACATAAGACAGTCCCCCCAAAAAAGCCCGCCCTTCACCACTTCCTAGTGCTTTAGCTGGGAAGAAGAAGTGGCGCAACAAACTCCCCAGCAGCACAGCTGTCTGTTATGTTGGAAGAACTTGATTCTATACAATAATAGCATATAACCATCATTCAACGATAAATGAAAATTTAATTAATAAAAAATAAAAAAAATAAATGGTTTATGCAGTCAAGTTAAATAAACAATGATATGAAGTAATTCATATGACCTGTCAGTAGTTAAGCTAATTCTGGTGAAAGAACATAAACGTTGTCTTGAGTTAATCACAGCGACCAACAATTCTTATCGTTTAAGTAGTCGTTGATAGAATAGTATGCCTTCGAACAAAGATTTGATTTTACTTTCGCTTTAAACGCATTAAAATGTAAATCTAGCAAAGAAGAAGGAAGCTTGTTATAGAAGGTTATACCAAGCCCAGCAAATGAGTTATGAACCCTATGAAGCCGGTGAAAGGGAGCACGTAGTTTGTCCTTATTTCTAGTATTAATATTATGAGTATCACTGTTTTTAGTGTATAAGTGTATATTTTGCCTAATATATAAGATGTTAGCGAAGATGAATTGTGATGCCACCGTGAGAATACCAATATCTTTAAAAAAATCTCTCAGAGAAACTCTAGCACATAGTTGGTAAATTGCACGAACAGCTCGTTTTTGAAGAACAAAAATATTATGAATGTCAGCCGCTTTACCCCACAGCAGAATGCCGTAGGACATAACGCTATGAAAATAACTAAAATAGACTAACCGAGCTGTATCAACGTCAGTGTATTGTCTTACTTTTCTGACGGCGTAGGCGGCCGAACTGAGCCTTCCCGCTAGGCTTGATATATGTGATCCCCACTGAAGTTTGGCATCTACTGTTATGCCAAGAAAAACGGCCGATTCTACAGTTGCAAGCACCTCATCATCTAAGACGATGTTGGGTCCCAGATTTCTTACATTCGGTAAAGCGAACTTTATACATTTAGTTTTCTTGGCATTGAGAACTAGATTATTCGTGGTAAACCATTGCGTAACCCTTGAGAGTGCACTGTTTACGTCGTCAAAATCTTGTCTATTCCTGTCTACTTTAAAGATAAGAGAGGTATCATCAGCAAACAGTACAACGTCACAGATACCCTTTAAATAGAATGGTAAATCATTAATGTACACTAAGAATAAGAATGGACCCAGTATTGAGCCTTGAGGTACACCTAACTGAACTGGTAGCCCGGACGATTTCACACCATTAATATCTACACACTGGTGCCTATTATTTAAATAAGAATTTATTACGTTGAGAGCTTCATTTTGAACACCGTAATGACGTAGTTTACGCAATAGCGTGTCATGGTGCACGCAATCAAATGCTTTGGAAAGATCACAGAAAACTCCAATAGCATTTTGTGAGTTCTCCCATGCGTTAAATATGTGTTTCAGAAGAGCAACACCCGCGTCTGTAGTTGAACGACCTTTTGTAAAGCCATATTGTTCATCATGAAGGAGGCAATTTAAATTAAAATGTGTTAGCAACTGCTTGAGTATTAACTTTTCAAATATTTTACTAAATGCCGGTAAGATAGAAATAGGCCTAAAATTTCCAACGTTATTTTTATTACCTGATTTAAATAATGGTATGACTTTACTACTCTTCATGAGGTCGGGAAAAGTTCCTAAGTCAACACATTTATTAAAAGTAATAGCTAGATAGGGGGCTACGATATCGATTATATTACTTGAAAGTTTAATAGAGATTCCCCAGTAGTCACCAGTGTTTTTAGACTTAAGTGTGTTAAAAATACTAACTACATCACGAGGCGTTACATGTTCGAAACTAAATAAGCGACTACATTTGGGCACACTACTATGCAGAAGGTTTTCCGCTTTAGACGAGGACGAATTTAAGTTGCGAGTTGTAGTTAAAGGTATGTTGGCAAAAAACTCATTAAATGCCTCAGCTACGTCAGCAGCTTCAGTAACTAATTTGTTGTTGACCATAATCTCTAGTTGTTCTTCCTGTTTAACCGACTTACCCGTTTCATTATTAATAATTTTCCAAGTGGTTTTTACTTTATTATTGGAATTTTATATTGTATCGCTTAAAAATTTTGATTTAGCAAAAACACAGATTTTTTTAAATAATTTTGGACATACTCTAGAAAAGGACTATCAAACCTGTATTTTTTCTCACCATATAACTCGTATAGTCTCGCTCTACTTTTATAAATACCTGGAGTGGCCCATTGGTTGAAGCCAACGGAGGTGCCATTAATGTTGATGGTTTTGGTCTTGAAAGTAGATTGGTATTCTTTTTGCACATCATCAAAAAGGGATCCAAAGATTTTATTAGGATTCTCGTGTTCTGCTATAGATGGTGTAATTCTATATGCTATGTTATTTTTAAATTTGTTGCAACGACTAGCAGTATAAGGCCTGCATTCTACTTTATGTGGTTTTTTATGTAATGGTAAAGGAAAGCTAGCCAATAATCCACAATGGTCAGATGTCAAGTCAGTTAATACTAATTTATTTTTGGCATCACAATCACTAAATATATTATCAAGACAAGTCGACGTAGAAGCCGTGATCCTAGTAGGTTCTAAAAACAAGTTAGTTAAATTAAAAGATCTAAACAGATTAAGAAGTCTAATACTTATTGGAGTAACATCTAAAATATTAATATTAAAATCTCCACACAAAATTATACTTTTATTACTTGATTTTAACTTATTGAGTAAATCCTCCATTCCCGATTCGAAACGAATGAAATCCCCAGAGGGTGGTCGATAAACGCAAATAATGACGTATCGCTCGAGTTCAACACAAGACAACTCAATAGTACGTTCAATAGAAAGGTTAACTAAATCTAAACGTTGTTTACATTTCAACTTGTTTGAAACAAGGATTAAAGAACCACCGCGAATAGCAGTTTTTCTTACACATGCACTTTGTACGGTAAAATTATCATCATTAATAAACACTACTTCATGTTCTTTCAACCAGTGTTCAGTTAAACATAACACCTGAACATCATGGTTCTCCATAAATAAGCTTAACTCTAGCTCTTTGCCGGATAGACCCTGCATATTTTGATGAACAACATTCAACATAATATGCGGTTTATCTGTTGTCGCACCTAATTGTTTAAACTACTAGGCGTATCAAAAGTAATGTTAGTAGCACTACTAACAGTAAGCGATGGTAAACTACAGGTACCAGTGTCATGGTGTAAATTGTATGCTAAGAGATTAGCAATTTGTCTCCTACTACTGGGTGGCAAATACATTGTATAATTTGTCAGTTTGTAATCAGAAATAAATTGATTACAATCAAAAAATAAAATAGCGTCACTGTGACGACTTGTCCTATTAAAAATTAACATATTTAAATTATAAATGTACCTATTTTGCTCATCAGACAAGTAATGTGAATAAGGCAATGCAGAGAAAATAAATTTACAATTATTGGTCTCATTGAGATGAATCATCAATTGGACACATTTAATTATGTCCTTTTTTCTAACATTTAAGCTATCCCCGCATAATAATATAACAATGAATGTGCTCCTCGATTTCAATATGTTCAATCATCGGTGTAAACATATCACAGAGACCTATTTAGATATTGTGACCTAAATACTGTAATGCCAATATTTTACAAGGACGCTGGATCAATTTCCGCATGAGACAAATAGATGTATACCTTGAGGTACGCAGCAGGTCTACAAACGTTCGTTCCGAACCTGGATGTTTGTTGTGTTTAATGTGTATTTACCTGCATTATATATGACATAGAAAATCTACTTTCCAGTTTAGATCTACAAATGTTTGTACAAGTTGCTGTATTCATATAGGTACTGATAATACCATGTAATCTCACGAATTTGATAAATGGATACTTTGGTCATCTCAAGTGTTTATTACTTAGTTTACGTAGGTCTTTCCAAACTTTAGTTGTCAAGATAATATCGATAAACAATATGATGACTTTTTTAACATTACAATAATTTGAAAAGACGACTTGTATATACAATGATTTGAGAGTAGAGAGGCGTAAGATAATTGAGGCGCTATTTTGAACCGACTTCAAAAAAGGAGTGTGTTTGCCTGTAAATGATTTTTTTTATGGATGGTCATCGATATTTTCGTCAATTGCGGACTGATTCAAAGACACCTGCTTCCGAAATTAAAGTTATTTTTCACTTTGTAGTTCTTTTTAAAATCTCTTTTAATTTTACATGAAAATTGTAGACTACGTGGCACTCACCTTCTGAAAGCGAAAACTCCTTCATTGTAAGCAACAGACTCGTATCTACCGTATCTAAAAACTTTGTCAGTGCGAAGTGCGGATAAAGCCTTGTATACGTTCAAATGAGAATTTTCTGTCACTCTCTGTACTTCGACATTCAGGTTTTCGAAACCATCTGCTACTGGAAGCCAGGTCTTGGCACCGTCCGAGAAACCTGTGGAAATATAATTTTAATGTGTTTAAGTTAATCACCACAACCCGAGAAGTATTGTTTATTAACTTCAGTTTCATTAATAGGAAGACCCATCATATTGTCATTGTTTTGATGTCATTTGGTTGAAATAATTACGGTTCTCTCACCGGCATTCTTATCAGCGCTCCATTGGAATGGTGTCCGCTCGGGATCTCTGGAAGAAATCCAGTAGTTGATAGGGTCATCAGTGTTGCAGCCACTGGGGTCTACGGTATCTTCCCAGCTTACATAACCATCGACCATGCCGATTTCTTCACCCTAAAATATGCAAAACTTATTCTTAGGATTTACTTCGTTGAAATATGTTTTGTGTGTGCTCTTAAATTATGAATATGTTCACAGTCATTTTATAACGAACCAAGATTGTGCTTACCATGTAAGTAACACCAATACCAGGACTCAATAATGTGATCATATTGATACCATCAACTAATTCAGGACTAAATCTTGAAGCTACTCGGCTGTTGTCGTGATTTCCGGCCTGAAAAATAAGAATTAAACTTTATTAAATGAAACATGTTTAAGCTAAACATATGACTGTTTAAAGAAGGTTAAAGTCTTACCACCCAGTTTGCGTGTTGATCAATAGGTTTAAATGTGAGGAACTTATCCAGAGCATATTTAATTTCAGCAGCACTTGAACCACCATTAACATCAGAAATCAGCACAAAGTTGAAGGGCATCTGGGCACCTTTGCGATCACCTTCACCAAAGTATCTCATCGTCATCTGAGGACTAGAATATGCCTCAGTCATCATGACTCTAGTCAATCCATCTTTTTCTTTAAACTCATCGAAGACATCCCTCCATTGGTAAACCATTTCTACAGTTTCATCAAGATCAGTGGTGTAAATGTGGGATAAGTAGTCGTGGCTATCAGGATCATCTGTGTTGCCTGATAGAGGCTCATCAGGATACTTTCCACCGAAATCTGCTTTGTCGACTTCGAACAAATGGGAAATAGCATCAACCCTGAAACCTGCGACGCCTTTGTCTAACCAGAAGCGAATGACATTTTTCATTTCTTCTACGACGTCAGGGTTACGGTAGTTAAGGTCTGGTTGTCCGATCACGAACTGGTGGAGGTAGTATTTACCGACTTCTTCTCTGTACTCCCAGGCACTCTTACGGAAAACACTGACCTAGGAAATGACATATATATTTGTTTGAATTTTTTCTGATAGTGATTATTAGCAGTCAGTATATGTATACATCTCACATAGTCTATGTATCGTTAAATGTGACATGAAATTGGAAAACCATGGACTATATAAATGTCAACAGGTTTATCCACGATAACAATGATATTAGTAATTAATCATTAATGTGCATCATCAGTATAATTCTGAAGAAGAATTATGTTCAAACTGTAAAAAATAAGTAATTCTTCCAGTTAATGCTTACCCAATTATTAGGCGGATGCATAACCCCATTTTCATCCACAATTCCGTCCTCCCAGATAAAGTAATCGAAATATTTCTCGTGACCTCGCAACGCCTCATCAAACCACACACTTTCATTACTCGTGTGGTTTGGTACTAAATCCAGAACTATTTTAATATCTAAAACGGTAAACGATAGTGTTTGTATTTTTTGTTTGTAGAGTTCAAATGTAATTTAAGTTTTTTTTCGGATTTAATCATTACATTATAAATAAATGTTATTTTCACTGTTCGATATTTTGGTTTTTCTAGGAAACAGTTCGTTGTTGGTAGCATTGAATGCAATATTAATTTCAGTCTTTAGAACGCGTTGCTATCAGTTCTAGAATTAATTTACTCATGCAAAAAGAATGAGTAAATTAATTCTAGAAACTGTTTTGTGATTAATGAAACTATCCATTTATTTGTTATACTGCATTTACAGGAGCTGATCATGCCGATCAAAATATCACTATTTTATCCTTTGCTATCTTTTTGTTCCTATAAACTTTTAAAAATAATACTTACCTAATTCCTTAGCCTTAGCCATAAGATTTTCGAAATCCTCCATAGTACCGTATTCCTCTTGAACGGCATAGAAATCAGAGATGTCGTAGCCAAAATCGTACATTGGTGACTTGAACATAGGTGAAAGCCAAGTAGCTCCAACACCCAGCTCTTTTAAATATTCCAGACTTTCCGTAATACCTGAAGACAAAAAATTAAGATGATGAAATAAATATTGTTAAAGTAGTCTATTGTTGCATAAAGGCAGAGAAAGAAACTTAATAATATGTATTCTTACCATTTAAATCTCCAATGCCATCACCATTGCTGTCCTTGAATGACCTTGGGTAGATTTGGTAGAAGATGGTGGTCTCCCACCAATCAAGTTCCTTGACATTAGAGTCACTACTTAGTGCTAGTGCGAACAGCACTGGAAGAACTAGGATGCTCTTCATCCTAACCCTGAAAAAATAAATAAATTGTTTAGGAGAAATAGTGTTGTGTTAATATATGCGGTGATGTATGGTCTAAGACTGTGTGTGTGTGTCTTAGACCATCTGACATCAACATGCTCAGTGCAGTGTTGTATGCCAACTCTTCATTTCTTCACGTTTTGTTGTTGGCAATATCGAAATACAAAACGTATTGAAGTGTTAATGAAAAGATGCAATGATACTTTATTGATGTATTCTCCCTCTACTTGTGAAAGTGCATAGTATTTTTACGGTACGCCTTTAAATTTAGCATCTGTTCGTGCAAATATTCATCAGGTCCCACTTTTACTGCATCTGAGAGTTCTGCACTGCTATACTGCATTATTTTCAATGTCTAACTACTACGCTAATTATTCAATGAATCATCAATCACCATATAAATAATAAGAAGGAAGTGCGCAGTTACAATGTATCTTATTTCTAATGCATTATTTCTATTCTGGTCATCGTGAACTTTTATTGTTGTTGTCATGAATTATTTTGATACTTCATGTTAAGAGGGTCAGTAAAAAGCTGCGAACAAACGAATTTATGAGATGGATGGACATAATGTTAGTAGAAACGTAAGCGATGCTCAAAAAAGACATAGGTATACATTTACCGATCGTTTTCGTAATGTCCTTCAAGAAGGTTAGATGCGTAGTAAGTATTCACAAACAGCGTTCTTGTAACAAGATTTCTGAACGAGGGCGAACGAAAAAGGATCGTTGTATTGAGGTTCAGTAGTGTCGTCTACTCTCTAGGGTAGAAGCGTAAGTTTACGTATAGATTGGTGTTATAATGTTACTTACCCCATTATATCTGCTACTGGGTGAAGTGAATATGCTGCATCCATTTTTATAGTAAAACATATCTTAAGTTTAAGATAAATGATACAGAATTCCGATAATAAACACTTGGGTTTTATCTGGACTTTCATAATACCACATAGTTTTGTAAATGTTCCATACCTTGTGATAATAGCCACTATTTTCTGTGTTACCAAGATTATGTCCTTAATTTAAAAAGAGACTTTGACCCCTGAGTTTTTTCGCGATTTCTTCTCAAGGGTAGAGGGAAATGTCGACTACATCTCGCTATATTTTTTTTTGACATGACATGTAACATTGATTTGGAATAAACAATCTTATTTATGGAATAAACAATTTCATTTCATTCCATAAAAATAGACTGAATATTTCGATAAAGTTAGTTGTTTGTTTTTGTTCTTTTAACTTTTGTTCGATAATATATAATATGCGATAGCACTGTTTATAAATATATATAAATGAGGAATCAAAATTGATTGATTGATTAATACATTTTACACGGTTTTCATCTCATTCTTAGGTAGCAAAGCAGAATTGTTGTTTCATACAAATGTCTATGTTATGTGCAGGCTTACGCGGGACAAAATGTTTGTCGTTGGAGGGAATTAGGTATATCATAGTTATTGAACATTTTCTACGTTTTTTTCTGATAGTTTTCCATATTTTTTATAATATCAGCATTTTACATAGTGCAAATTTTTGCTTATAACAGACACGTATTGTTAATGAACAGGGTAGTAATAGAAAGGCGATACCTTTTTTTCTCGTACAAAAGAGGAACAAGCATTGATTACTTCCCTACACGCATTGATAAATTAATTACTTACGAGTAAGGTCAAGGAAAGTTATTTGGAAGCACTTCCTTTGTTAATTTCGATCTTATGTTACCTACCCAAGTTTTTTTGAACATTCAGTAATTTATTAGCCCATTAACTTAAGAGTACGATGAACGTTGGCAGATTGAATGGAGTAGATACGTAATAAAATAGGTACCTTTATCATGGCATTTGGTGCTAAAAGGTTTCTTTACATCATCATCATCCACTCTTATACCAATTTATTTGGGATCGGCGCAACATGTCTGTTTCATCCACATTTCTCTATTAGTCGTCATATCCGTAGTCACACCCTTTCTAACCATAACATCATCATTAACTAGTCCATCCATCGTTTCTTTGGTGTCTCCCTACTGTTATAGCCATCATCATCTGCCTAGCCTTTTCCCAACTATGTTGGGGTCGGCTTCCAGTCTAACCGGATGCAGCTGAATATCAGCATTTTACATGGAGCGACTGCCTATCTGACCTCCACAACCCAGTGGCTGGGTAATACGATACCCTTTGGTAAGACTGGTTGTCAGACTTTCGGCCTTCTGACGACCCGTAACGACTGTCAAAGATCTACAAATGACAGCCGGGACCAACGGCTTAACGTGCTTTCCGAGGCACGAAGGGGTCTTGGTATGTAAAGATGGTCACCCATCCACGGAACAACCGCAGCAAGCGTAGCTTAACCTGATCGATCGACCCGTGCAGCTATTGTAATTTAGCCACAAGCCCCTTACTGTTATAGCCATCGACATTCATTAATTTTCCTCATTCCTCCGTTTCACATGCCCATACTATTACAACCGATTTCTACCCAACCTTACAGCTATCGGTGCCACTTTCAGACCTCCTCTAATGTACTAATGTCTTATTCTATCCATTCGTGTTAAGAGTTGATTAAACGTCATAAATGTATGACTAAACAGTCGCTATTCAGTTACTAAAGGCTTCTTTAAACTCGTTCAAGCTAGCCTGCACCAGCCTTAATTTGTAATAATGATGGGGTAAGTGTATTAAATTTCAAATAAAAACCAAACTTTTATTAATTCATTTTAATCAACAAAATATCAAGAGAATAACGTTCACAAAATAAATGCAATCGTTTCTTATTCTTATTTATTGCACTTTCAGTACAAGTCCTTCGAAGATAGCGACTGGTACAGACGAGGCGTTGAACACGTCACTGCAAAAGAAACATACAATTAATACACGTATACACAAAAACAAAATCTAATCTTAAATCTAAATCAATAGGGCTGGCCTATGTTTTAGCCAAACGTGGCAATGGTGCCAGCGTTTTGGGCACTTTTCCTGTTGACAATGATGCGGACGAATTTTTTGTTGCCCAATGATTATTTAATTTTTACATACTAACTTCTTTTACAATAACTAATAGAAAACTTGTATCCATGGAGGTATCACAAGTAGTGTTTTATAATTGGAAATCCATTTACAGGTAAAGTTGTAGGTTTTACGGTTAAAATTACCTCCTAATGCAAGTGAATAAATAAATCGCAAGCATGTATTATAGAGTAATTTAAATGTTTATTATTTCTACCAAGCCAAAGCTAACAACCACAAAGTCATTATTATCACAACACCATCTAAAACTTATCTTCAGACTTCCATTATTGAAACAGTAATTACACACTTAAGTTTTATAACCTCTACATTAGAATCAGAAGCGCCATACAACGTGACAATGTTGCTAGCTTTTTGGGAATTTTGGCCATTGACAGCGATGCGGACGATTTTTTTAATGCCATGTGATTCCATTCTCCGTTTTTATTATATAGGTACATGTACTATTAACATTATTTTATGCCTAATAAATAAACCTCTACATCAGTAGATTCAAGTTTCTATAACACATACCCTTCGTTCTTAGGAGACTGAATGCTCCTCAGGACAACGCTGACGTCACCGACAACGTTTTCGAAGTAAGTCAGATCGATGACGTGTTCATTATCGCGCATGTTAACGATGACCAGGTAGGTCTCACCATGGTACCATCTGTAATTATAAAACGAAAAATAATATTTATGAAAATGCAGATGGTTGCAAAGAAATCCTAACTAATCCTTTTCCTACAAATAATATAATGTGAAAGTTTGTGAGTGTTTATAATCATATATCCATATGTGTGGATGTTTGTTACTCTTTCACGCAAAAAAGGCTGAACGGATTTGAATGCAACTTGGCACACAGGTAGTTTGTAACCTGGAATAACACATAGGATACTTTTAATCCCGGTATTACGTTCCCATAGGATAGTTTTCGACGTCCACGTAGGCGAAGCCGCTAGCAATAGCTAGTATTATAAATGCGAAAGTAAGTTTGTTTTAAATTTATTCCAAATCTGTTCAGCTGTTTTAGTCGAACGAATTTGGAGTAAATTTGCCACACATATAGACCATGACTTGGGTAAGGACATAGGCTACGTTTCTTCCTGAAACGCAGTCGTAGTCGCGGGCACCAGCTAGTATCACATACACTTTGTCATGGATGAACAGCAGCAAGTAAATTATCGTATTTTTTTCCAATTGTAGTGATAACACTGAATTCCCTCAAGGCTGAAAGCCACCCATGAGTTAAGGCTCCCACAGACAGGCGTTGCGGCCATAGAACCATTTCAATGAAAACTTCATGGAATTTGATCTACTAGAGTCGCATCGTGCCTGTCTGTGGGAGCTGTTAAACATTTAACAGTTTTCGTTGAATCTCATAATGATAATGACATATGATTATTTTTTTACGTAGAAATAGATTTACTATGAAGTCTATTTACAATTCAAAGTAGTTCTATCGAATCAACTTGTTCAATGAAATTGGCCAGTAATTTATTCGGTTCGTTAAATTTTGGATTGCGAGAACGAAATTGACAATAGTTAATAAAATTTGTTTCCATCAAATAATTACCAAGAAATAATCCAAATCAATTTGTAAAAAAGATATTTAAATAAAATCATACCTTCTGAACACAAAGACATCTTCGTTCATAGCTAAGGAGTCGTAACGTCCATATCTGAAGACCTTTTCTTGGCGCAGATCAGCTAAAGCCTGGTAGACTTTCAAGTGGGACCTCTCAGCGGCTACTTGGACATCGACGTTCAAAGTCTCGTAACCTTCGGCTACTGGTAGCCATGTCTTGTCAGCGGTCGAGAAACCTATGAAATGTAACAAACAGTAAATGAATGCTCCCGGGGCTGAATCATTTCGTAGTTAAGTTTTTTTACATATTCTGTGAGGTAAAGAAGGGTTCATGAATTGATTCTTGAAATACACATGCAAACGTAGATCAATGCAAATACATCACACGATTCGAAATAAGATTATGCTAATACAATGTCTCCAACACTGTAAAGTTACCTCTAGGGTGTAAGCTAATATTATAGTACTAGTTTTAACTAACTTAAGTATTTCAATACAAACGAACTGTTATTTAATTCTTATGCGAAATAAAGTTCTTTAAACACATTCTTGAAATATGGCATAACTATATCCATTACTAAAAAATATACCAAATCAGTTAATTAGCAATGATTACTTGTAAGCGTCAGGACCCCTGGACCAAGAGAGATATTTGATGTTTAGAAAATACCAAAATTTACTACCTTTTTGCTACTATTTGATACCTAACTTCAAATATTTAGTACCTCAACTGATAGCGAAAAAACACGTAA
Source organism: Polymixis lichenea (assembly GCA_949091785.1). NCBI lineage: Eukaryota > Metazoa > Arthropoda > Insecta > Lepidoptera > Noctuidae > Polymixis > Polymixis lichenea. Next base: position 5,236,283 of record OX420937.1, read on the forward strand.
AGAAAGTGGTCAGCCATTCTGACATCGGGATGTCTGGACCATTTTTTTTTTCATAGGTCGAGACAACACACCTAATTTATCTCTTTGTAAATATTTACTACCTTTTTAGTACCTCAACATATATTTTTTTCAATTTTTTTTGGCATTCCGGAAAAATGCTACGCATGAAAGATTGACCAATAGAGATATTTGATGTTTAGAAAATACCAAAATTTACTACCTTTTTGCTACTATTTGATACCTAACTTCAAATATTTAGTACCTCAACTGATAGCGAAAAAACACGTAAAGAAAGTGGTCAGCCATTCTGACATCAGGACGTTTGGACCGTTTTTTTTTTTTCATAGTTCGAGACAACATAACTAATTTATCTCTTTGTAAATATTTACTACCTTTTTAGTACCTCAACATATATTTTTTTCAAATATTTTTGGCATTCCAGAAAAATGCTACGCAAGAAACTTTGTTAGTTATGTATATTCTCCCTCACACACACACAAACACAACACACAACAACACAGACACACAAACAAACATTACAGAATAAGCAATAATATTATTAATTATTATTAAAATAAAATTATGTAAAATCCTAAACCTGTCCTGTAAACCTACACTGTGAAATGAGGCCCCCTCCTAAAATTCTTATGCTTGTTTTGTTTCTCTAAATCTTGTTACATTCTGTAATCTTCTTGTTATTTTTTAAAGTTTTTTATCACCTCCCTCCATATACCGTAAGTACAAAGAGACCTTCACAGTAGCCCGCGAAATTCAAATTTTCGTACGTTTTTTGCAATTTGCAAGATGTCATGAAATCCTGACATTTGATAGCAATACTAACATAGGGATTTGTATTACTGATTGTAATGATTATAATTATGTAAGTACATATTTTTACAGTCGCGAATCATACTTTAATCAACGCACACCCAGACACTGAGCTGCACATTGCAAAAAACGTACGAAAATTTTAATTTCACGGGCTAACGTGAAGGTTCCCCCTTAATACTTATGCCATGTAAATAGATAAATTGTCACTTTATTAATAGAAATATCATCATACATCAATTAATCATAAATAAGCTTGACTTCCGCAAATCTTGTTATCACTATAGTTAGTTGGTCTCTCATACTGCAACAAAGTTTTTGCCCGTAACATAAACATTCAGAACTAGGGATGTAACGGAGGTGGTTTTATCGGAACCGAAGTCGGATCCGGAGGTTTCAAATTTGGTTTGTCGGAGTCGGAACCGGAACCGAAGTCGGAGTCGGAGTCGGAGGTGGAGGTGGAGGTGGAAGAAAGATGTGCTAGTTAAGGTCGGGTCTGATAAAATAAAATATTACAAACATTAATCAGCCTCTTTAGTGTCTAATTTCTTAGTATATCATTTACACACACACGCACATAATTATTTCAGACATGCATAGGAGTTAGGTACTTAAATGAAATAATATGGAGTGACTTCAACAGAAGCAGATTATTCTTAATAAATAAAAGCTTTGCAGCTTTGTCTCCATCCAATCGATTTCTCAGTGGGTCATAAATCAATCCTGCACCACTGAAAAGTTGTTCACTGGCCACTGACCCTGGTGGATAAGACAAATATTGGCGGGCAATTGGGTTCAAGTATTTAAATTTTGTATTCATTTTCCACCATAATAAGGGATCATCACTTATGGGGATACGTTTTTCTCTATTGTACTCATTAAGTAATCCCTTCAATATAATAAATTTGTCAAAAACTGCATGTTTGTCGAATGTGGTATCATTATCATCATCATCATCATCGCTGCTCATCAATATACTTGATAAAATAGTTTGGACATTGTCAGATTGACTAGCTACTGGTGATACCAACCTTGCCCGTATTTCTACAGGAATGTCAATATTTTCAGCCTCATTGGCAGATTTATTTCCATCATCAAGTAAAGTCATCAATTTGGATTCAACCCTTTCTTTAATCACTTCGTTAAAAAAAATCATTTTATAACGCAAACTCGCTAAACGTAAACAAAACAAATGACCGAGTAATCAAATCAAATAATTTAGGGAGGGAGGGAGGCACATTTCTCGCGCGACAAGCACAAACTTGTTTGAACGCGCTGCCCGCGGTAAATTCGCCACTGTCCGGCGCCGCTGTGCTTCAACCTCCGATATAACCTCCGGTTCGAAAGTATCAGAACCGAAGTCGAAATCGGAGGTGTAATATCAATCGGAAGTTCCGACTTTTCGGAATCGGAACCGAAGCTTCGTAACATCTCTATTCAGAACACTAATCTGACGATGGTATACTTTTTATTTCCAACAATATTCGTGGGTACCGTATAAATTATTTCTTAAAAACTACCTACCCTCATATTGGTTAATAAAGTTCGTCTTTTTATTTAAATTTCATCAATAACATCATGTATACTATAAATTTCCAGTATACGCTGATCTAGCATTCTATAGGATTTCCTTACAATAAGAGGTCAGCATAAACTGGATATTTATAGTTTGATATGTAGCCTACAATCCTAGTTATTAAAATTATTTTCTATATTAGAGTGTATGATTTTCTAATCCACAATATAAATGTATCTATATCCTAAAAATATAAACTTTATGTGGCAAATTAAATGTCCATTATAAAAAATCCATTATGTCTAAAAATCTTTCATGCGTAGCATTTTTCTGGAATGCCAAAAATATTTGAAAAAAATATATGTTGAGGTACTAAAAAGGTAGTAAATATTTACAAAGAGATAAATTAGTTATTTTGTCTCGAACTATGAAAAAAAAAAACGGTCCAGACGTCCTGATGTCAGAATGGCTGACCACTTTCTTTACGTGTTTTTTCGCTGTCAGTTGAGGTACTAAATATTTGAAGTTAGGTATCAAATAGTAGCAAAAAGGTAGTAAATTTTGGTATTTTCTAAACATCAAATATCTCTCTTGGTCCAGGGGTCCTGACGCTTACGATTACTTTGCAAAACTACATTACCACATGTTTCGAATTTTGAAGATTATCTAACGACTCGATACAAAGATAACCAAATGCACATGGCAAACCTCAACTACTTCTTAACAACTTCACTATTTATTCACAAATCGTATTTACATCCCGGTTGAATATCATCAAAAGCTGTCCATCGTCTCTTTCAACAAAAACATTGATAGAACTCAGATCCAGTGCTGAATGACAAGTGAACTCAACAACTCTGTGTTTTACCAGCCGTAGTGGAAGCAAATAAAGCTCGTGTTGATTGCATTTATTTATTTAAAACTTATTGTGAGTATTTCTACTGTATCTCGACGACAGATAGTCGTCCTGTTCAAACGCTGCTGTTTTCTCTACTTCTATACTAATTTTATAAAGAGGAAAGATTTGTATGTTTGTAACGAAAAAGAGGTCATGAGCAGGCCCATTTAGTAATTTAAAAAAAAACTCAAAAACTACTGGACCGATTTAAAAAACTAAATTATCCCTAAGTACCTTAGGCTATATTTATGACTAGAAAAAATAGGGATACCACCCGTGGGAAGCCGACATGGTCCGCTAGTTTTAAATAAACTACGGCACGATTAACTGTCAAAGAGAGATAGAAAGACAGTAACTTTATTGCAAACGTAATTTTGTAAAACAGCTCATGTAATCAATAAATTTGCATAGCCTTTTCCCAACTATATTGGGGTCGCCTTCCAGTCTGACCAGATGCAGCTGCATAGCAATATTTTTTTCCTAGAGCGACTGCCTATCTAACCTCCACAACCCAGTGACTGGGTAATACTTTAATAGCTTTAGTAAGGTATGACTGGTTGTCAGAATTTCGGGCTTCTCCTGACCCGTAACGACTGTCAAAGATCCACGAATGATAGCCGAGACCAAAAGCTTAACGTGGTTTCCGAGGCATGGACCAAACATGGTAAGCGTAGCTTAAACTGATCGATAGACCCGGTGCGTCTGTTATTAATGAACCACAAGCTCTTAAACAGCAAAAAATCTCTTAAAATATGATTAAAGTTAATTCTAATATACAATGGCAGTCTGTTACTGTCGTCATCTACGTTCCCACTGTCGTCAATTGTCACCTGTGAACATTTTACTGTGCAATTTTCTATTCTACAATATGGGAACAGAAGAAAATACAGTCTTCTATCTGAATGGTGCTTTACCGGCGTTTTTGTCCGCGTTCCATTGGAATGGTGTCCTTTCTGGATCGCGAGACGATAGCACATAATTGATTGGGTCGTTAGTATTACATCCAGATGGATCAACTGTGTCTTCCCAGCTGACGTAGCCGTCTACTAATCCAAGTTCTTCACCCTACAAATTAAATTCTTTGTAAATATTGGAAAACGGTTCAGATTCTGTAAAAGGTAAACTGTCTTTCTAATAAGCAATAGAAGTTAGCAAAATAGTGGTTTTAATTTTTTTAACAACTTTCAAGAAAGGAACATTTGTAAATTGAGGTTATTTAGTTTATTAGTAGTCTCGTAGTTTTGAGAAACAGATAAGTAAATCTGGTAAGAGCATTTTGGGTATGGTTTATTTTCATGAACGTACATTAATTTATATTTCGATTAGTGACCAATTGATGATTCTTTTCAAAAATCTTACCATATAAGTAACTCCGACTCCAGGAAGCAACAATACAATCATATTGATTCCGTCGACCAAAGGCGGGCTGTATCTAGTTGCCATTCGGCTGTTGTCATGGTTACCGACCTGCGAAATATTCCCTTCTATTTACTCTTATTACTTCCTTCCTTATTTTATACATTTGAGTTAATCATTACTGAAGTCGTTGCCCAATCGCACGGCCCTGACTTATGGGTTGTAGGTCGTGGATTTGAATCCAGGCAGGCACGTTACTTTGTGTTATTAATTTTATCACCTCTGCTCTCAAAACGGTGAAGGGAAACATCAATGGAAACCGGAATTTCCTAGAACCAAAGCTTCGAAGACATGTGACATCTACCAACCCGCACTGCGCACGCATGGTAGATTACAGCCCACACTGAGAAGGCGTCTGTCCCAGCAGAAGGAACAATAAATTCTGATTAGGTTTAAGTTTGTTTTGTATGAGCACTTACCACCCAGTTCGCGTCTTGATCAACGGGTTTGTAAGTCAAGAATTTGTCTACTGCGTATTTTATGTCAGCTGCCGATGATGAGGAGTCAACGTCGGTGATTAAATCGAAGTTGAAAGGCATTTGTGCTCCTAGCCTATCACCGTCACCGAAATACCTCACTACGTCTTGAATGGATGCATATACTTCAGTCATCATCACTCTAGTTAGGCCATCCTTTTCTTTGAACTCATCGAAAACATCTCTCCATTCGTAAACCATGTTGTAAGTCTCTTCTTGGTCTTTGGTATAAATATGACTGAGGTAGTCGTGGGATTCAGGATCAACGTTGACATTACCGGAGAATGGTTCATCAGGGTATTTGCCTCCAAATAGTTCTTTGTCAACTTCGTACAAACAGTTGACAGCGTCAACTCTGAATCCTGCTACACCTTTGCCTAACCAGAAACGAATAATATTCTGAAATAAAAGCACAATACATTTTAGCATAATTATAGACATTGCATACTAAAAACTACCAAACCAAGTAAGATCCTTACTTTCATTTCTTCAACAACATCAGGGTTACGGAAGTTCAGATCGGGTTGACCAACGACAAACTGATGCAAATAATATTTACCAACTTCCTCTCTGTATTCCCAGGCACTACCGCGAAAATGGCTCCTCTAAAACAGTGTATACAAGACAAAAATAATTAAGCGTTCCAATATAATTTTAATTGTAATATTTATAACATCAAAGCATTATCTCGTAAGCGTTAATTATCCTGAAAAATTATGTAACATCCTTCCTCACTTTCATCTAATTCCAAGTTCAAAGGATGAGCTTTTCAGTTCAAAGAAAATGGCACTCAATAAACTTTCTTCATGGCAACCAGTAAGTCCACAGAGAGCAATCTAAGCGAGTCTCATTGTACTAAAACTCTTACCCAATTATTTGGCGGCTGTCTATTACCATCTTCGTCGATCACTCCGTCTTCCCAGACGAAATAATTGTAATACTTCTCATTACCATTTAGTGCCTCTTGGAACCAGACACTTTCATTTGACGTGTGATTTGGCACCAGATCCAAAACTACTTTTATCCCTGTTGAAAGCAGATTTTGAATATTTTTTTGTCGTACCTACTTGAGACTTCTCGTCAAAAAAACTTTCGAGAATGTTTTTAAGAATATTTTCAGCGCCAACATTCAGAGGCTTTATTTCTAAGAGTTGAATAGAGGCACTTGTAACTTCGTTACATTGCTATTCAGTCTCTTTTTTCATGAAACTGAAGTACTTATCTTTTTTATTATTAAACTTTTCTCTTTTATAACTTCAACATTAACTGTAAGATTAATAATGAAGTTTTAAGAACTTGGTCTTTACATAATAAGATTATCTAGAAACTTACCGTGTTCATTGGCCTTGTCAATCAAAGCTTCAAAATCGTCCATAGTTCCATACTCGTCATGTACGGCATAAAAATCAGAAATATCGTATCCAAAGTCGTACATAGGCGATTGGAACATAGGAGACATCCAGATAGCGCCTACGCCTAGCCCTTTGATGTATTCCAACTTTGATGTTATACCTGGCATAGACATGAAAATTCAAATTCCTGATAGTATAATCGTTCCTCTCGTTAACATACTCGAATATTTCTCAAGGGAAGTGTTCCACAAAGATCTAAATTCTAGTTTTCATTTGTGAAATTTGCTTCAAAGTGAGGCAAATGATCAACTCGGGAAATAGGACAAGCTTGTATCATTGTAGGTGTGGGCTTACGTGAATTCGAATAATTCAGTGAAATTAGAAACACTGTGCGAAGCAATCATTCAACTTAGCTAATCGCACTATATACACTATATATATATACAGGAATTGAAGTAATTGCAAAATCAAAATACAGTTAAATCATACAATGCATATATAATAGTACTGGATTTTCTGCAATGATTAATATCTACAGTTTAAGAAATAGCTTTGCTTTTCTAATTAAGTAAAAAAAGTAAGAGCACCTACCATTGAGGTCCCCAATTCCATCACCATTGCTATCAGCAAAAGAACGGGGATAAATCTGGTAGAAGATCGTCGTCTCCCACCAGTCCAAGTCCTTTTCCTCATGTTTCAAAACATTTCCACTACAAAACACCAACAAAATTGGCAGCAAAATAACTGCCCTCATTTTGGAGCTTATAAACCCTTGAAAGCGAAGACTGCTACTGAATATTAAGGATACATAGATTTATATAAAAGATTCTGTATCTATTTTATCGAAATAAGATACTAACTGAGTGGTCAGATAAAAATGGATCATGTGGAACGATCTTGAGATTAAATAAACAAAAATATTGAGTAACGATTGTATCAATAGATTTAGTTATGTAACCTTTTATTTCCATTATAATTTACCAAAAACTTCTGTTCTATGTGTAGCCTCTCTAGCTGAATCTGGTTTTTCGGTTACGTTTGTATATTAACAACAACCAATTGGTTTCTAATGTAGGAACAATATCTACAGTTTGATATACCATGTTAGATCATTCACTTATAACTTGCCAACCGTCGACTGTAGCTTTATTGCCTGATAAATACATTGTGAATGTGATCCTCTTTTAACGGTGTACCATACCTACTCGTCAATGCATCAAGTCAAGATATTTACATGATTTCAGATTCATATACATACCTCAAAATTAATCCCAACTGTATTGACGAAGATTTTCATCATTCTACTGTCTTTTTATTTTTTATAACTAACTGAATGAATTGAAAAAAAAAAATTGGAAATGGACGTGTGCGTTTATAACGCACACATGCTTTTCCATTTAATTTTAGACATTGGCAGAATAGTAAAAATTGCCTTTTTTGCAGTAATAAAAAATTTAATAAAATAGAAAAAAATCGTATACCACTCATACATTCAAATGCTATAAATTTTCAATAGCAAACATCTCTAGTGGGGGAGATGAGTGACTATCTTAATTTATAAAATAGATGCTATCACGCTAAACTCACGCACTGGTAGGTCTTACTTATCAAGAAGGAATATGATAAGTATTGTATGCTCTAGAATCTAAATAACATCAATCTCACAGTAAATCCGATGTCACTCAAGAGTTTTTTGAAGCGGGAAAATTAGATAACATATAATATTTGGATGATCCAGGTGAAAACGTTCATGTTTTTGCCTATATCGTTATTTGATCGTAACTCGCATCGGCCATGAACAATATAGGAACAAACTTATCACGTATTATAAAACCTAGTGTAGATTCGGTTGATAAACCTAAGCATTGTTATTCTGTACATAATTTAAGATCAATATGTTTTAAATCTCTTAATGCACAATATTCAGGCTTTTACTGTGTGTATACGGACGGTTCTAGACTTGAGAACAATTGTGGCGCAGCCTTTTTTGACTCGCAAATTGGTACGTTTTTATCAAAGGTATGTATAAATACATAAATTCCGTATTTCATCAAAGGTTTCAATAATGCACTTGGAGTTAATCGCTATCGATGAAGTTTTGGTCTACATCAAATCTTTGGACGGTGATCGATTTGTCATTTTCACTGACTCGAAAAGTGCCTTCCTTCATCTGATGAAATGTACGAGCACTTCTCCGTTCAGGGAACTTCTACTGCCGTATATTATCTTAAGAACCATTACTGAACTTGTTACCAAACATAAAATAGTTGTATTGCAATGGATTCCTTCGCACGTTGGACTGGATGGTAATGAGATGGTTGACCGTTTGGCCAATGAAGCTGCATCTGATGGAGAATTTTATACTTGTCCTCCATGGCAGACTGAGGTTTTACTCCTAGTAAGAGACAGATGTATTCAATATTGATAAAAGATCCTTAACGAAGGGCTTTTGGTACAGGACGATTCAACCATTTCTCCCACGTATGCTTTGGTTCAGCGAGGGCAGGATAAATAAAAAGTTGTGATGGCTTTGAGACTCCGATCCGGACACGTTCCTCTCAATAGTTTTGGATTTATGGTGCGCAAAGTTGAGTCACCCAATTGTTTTGTCTGTGGAGTCATAGAAGATGTGCATCACATCTTGACTGAGTGTGCTCGTATTGGAGTCCAGAGACGTCAAGCGTTTGACAATAATTTTAATGTAGGTTTCTTTATTAGCGTTCTGGCCTCACCATTGTCAGATGAGGCCAGAACACTTTATCATATTAATATTACGGGTATAAGGTTGCGGGTAGACTAGTTTTGTTATAATTATTGTATTCAATAATCGGGGTGACATGTTCTTTATAGAAAAAAAACCCTGAAAATAAATAAAGATTTTAAAAAAATATATAAGAATAAGACCATGTTTTATCACGCACTGGATTTTCAACCCTCGGTGTTGAACCGAACTTTGAAAATGCTACAGAGTGCATCTTAGAGCGCCGAAAAAACAGACTTTTGAATTTTCAACTAAGTTTCGACAAAAAAATCCTACAGCGATATTATTACGTCGTTGTAAAGTCGACTAATTCATACCGTAGAAAAAAATTACACCTAGTCATTAAGATAAGTACATACTCACTAGCACTGTATGGCAGGTAACTGTTACACGTCTGTGGTAACAATACCAGTAGAAGCTGGCATCTTCTTCTATTGAAACTGTGCCTACAACATTAGGCCAGCTCAAAGTGTTACCACTTCCATGCTGTACTGTAGCTTAAGAATCACCACTCGCGGATACGGTTTTTTTTTTTTTTTTTTTTTTCTGGGTGTGAAATCATCAAATAACTTCTTCCGCTCTGGGTGGAGCGGGAGGGCGTGTCAGACTTTTACTGACTAAAACCCACCCGTGTTCCCTCAGTTGCCTGTGTGCCAGGGGCGGCGGTATCTCTTTCGAACAACCCGCACCCCCGGCAGGCATCGGCCCTTGCGGGCCCCTCTGTTGCTGCTGACATCTCTTTGAGGCGCGCGTGGAACACAACGCGCCGTCGACCCGGGCTTGGTCCTTACCAGACAGCGAGCTACCCATTACTCGCCGTCCGCAAGCCCGTGCCTACGGTGGCCGGGAATCAGCCTGGGATTCCCGACGCCCAGGGCGTCTCCTGCGAAGGCCACGGCTGTGAGGGCGCATGTACTGCATCTCCCTCACGTGCGCCGCCTCCCTCTTTGCGAGCATAACTGCTTCGCTGAAGGAGGCGACTGCCAGCCATGCCCTCTCGCTCCGTACCATGGCCTGGACCAGGGTCGGACGCGAGAGATCGCCGCCGCCGATCACCTCCACGAGGACACGGCGTTGCTCCGCCCAAGCTGGGCAGACCTCCACCGTATGCTCCACCGTGTCCTCTGGGCGATCTTCGCAATGGAAACACCCGGGCGTTTCCTCCCGCCCTATCCGAAACAGGAACCTCCCGAAACAGCCATGTCCGGTGAGGACCTGTGTCAGGCGGAAGGTGAGGACACCATGCCGCCCCTCAAGCCACTCCTCAAAGAGGGGACTTACCGCCGCAATCGCGGCGTGCCCATCGCGGAGACGGTGAGAGGTATTTAATGCAAGCAGAGATAAAAGTCCTCTTCACTGAATCCGGTGACAGAGATCCGAACTATTGTTGTTTCCATCCTTTAGTGAGGCTTCTTTGTGAGTTCTCTTTGACCACTATCATAGAAATGTTTACTAGAATTGAATGAAATTTAATTTGAAAAATTAATTTTTTTCTATTTATTTTTATTTCATTCGAAAGAATCCACTAGTTTCTTACAAAACTTCAACTATATCCGACGATCCTGGTTACTTATCGGTTTTGGTGACCGTGTATAATAGTAAGTTTTCATAGAATTCACTGAAAAATCGACCTTAATAAAAAAAACAATACAAATTAGTATCAATCTACCAAAACCGAATTACTCATAAGGCAAATTACGCCAAAAAGCTTACCACCTCGAAGAACGCTTTCTGAATTGATTGCCTATCAAATGTTACAAGGATCGACATTTTTGATTGCTATACTTACCACTTCAATGCCATTATCAATTCAAATTCTGATATTGCAGTATGCTTGGAATCTTTGAAAAATGAAGGTTGTCCCCAAAGTTTTACCTGTGAGGATAGATAGTTGAGGAACTTAACTGAGAATTTATTTGTTGGAAAAAAGACGTTCCCTTGAGCTTCTTATATGGGTCACAAGCTGACTTATTGAATAAGTGTTGTTTGTAAGAGTTTGAAGACAAAAACTCAATTTTATAATTAGAGTGAAGACTTTCTGGTGGAAATGTGGAAAAGTATTTTAAGGTTATTTTATCAATAGGCATCAAATGACACAGTAAAATTCCATTTAACTGTCGAAAAGAGAATTTGCTTTGACAAGATTAGATTAAAAACGTAAACAAAAATAACGAATTGTCAGATCTTGATGAGATTATATTGCCACCACTAGCAGAATATTTTAATAAACTACCGATTTTCCTCATATAAGTAGAGAATGCTCACAATTCTTTTGTGGTCCGAAGTAGAATATTCTTGAAGAATATCAAGGAACCTTGTTCCTTGTCAAAACTTTATGTGAGATTAATTTATATTCCATTCAGGTGGGGAAGGAGCAAGTACCGGTAACTTACTAATTTGTAACGACGCTTAATTACATGATTTATTATTTTAATCAACACTTTAATAATTATGTAATTTCGACGCTTATTTCTTCGACCTCAATTTGAATATCTTTAATGACTAGGATCTGAAACTATTTAGTATTTGGTAAAATAGTAAAATATTTTAGGATAATGAAAAAATTATAAGAACTAGTGGTCGCCCTAGTGGTCGAAATTCCACCAAAAGGCAAAAAATAAAAAAAATGCTTTCTTCAGTCCTTCTGTATATGAACTGTAACTGTGCCAAATTTCATACTCCTCCTCGTAATTTTCGTAAAAAGGGTTACAAAGTTTTTGCTTCACGTTTTAATATACACCGTGATATTTTAGTCGTCTTACAAAGGAGGTCCACTCAATGTATCCGACATAAAATACATACAGGCGCGATTAAAAAATTGGTCCCATTAATTAAGATAATAGGTACTAAGAAAAATAAATAATGCTTTAGAATTATGAAACACCCTCCCTGTTTATAATGTTTACGTATCTGACGGTAGAAGATTTCTACCTACCTAACATAATACCATTACATTCCATCATACATTACATCTCCATAACAGGGTGTTCAAAACTTCATCATGCGTCTTAGTGAATGATAGATTTTCATTTTTATTATTCACTAGCAGCGCTCCGCGGTTTCACCCGTGTCGTTCCCGTTCCCGTAAGAATACACGGATAAAATATAGCCTATGTTACTCGGTAAAGATGTAGCTTTCTAACGGTGAAAGAATTTTTAAAATCGGTCCAGTAGTTTTTAAGTTTATTCGTTACATACAAATCTTTCCTAAAAAATACAAAATACAAATCTTTCCTCTTTATAATAATAATAATATATATAGAGTGTAGATATGACCAAAAATATCTTTTTTTTTTTAATATAAATGATTCGTAGTCATTGGATACATGTAGTGGGCTGGCGTTGTAAGACGACCAAAATGTCACGGTGTTTAGATAAGAATCGTAGTTTGAATAAAATCCATGAAATAATTGGTAACTTATGTATTAAGATGTATTAATTGATAAACGTACAATAAATTAACCTATACTATTTTTAAGTATTCACACACTACTTGATTCAGACCTGCATCCGAAGCACAAGAGCTTCGTCGGCTGCCAAATCCAAGTAATTCGCTTGGACACTGTCACTGCAACCAAAAAATATTTTGTATTTAATCAATATTCCTTAATGATCAGAAATGGCACGAATACTTAGGGACCACGGTTAGGGACTAACTTAGGGTGTCATGACATTTAAGGTATTTTCGATAATAGAAGAAGGAAACCAATTTTTGTTTTTGCATGCGATGTAGATTTGTCTTTCATCGTTACTAAAATAAAATTTATATCGGAAAGTATTAAACGAACTCGCCCTAACCTGAACCACAGAGGATGACAACCAGGTACTGATAATGCAAATGGCGTGGCTAACTTCTGGGTTAAATATGATAAAATTACTAAATAGTAAACCTACAAGCCGAATAGCAAGAAAATCAATAGGGATATGTGGTCACACAGATTTCCGAAGTACCTATAAAAATGTAGGATATACGATGTTTCATTTGCCAAAAGCGGATGAAAGGCTCGGGGAAACCTTGGAACCGAATACTACAAATACCTATATGAAAGTCTTTTCTACACAATTCTCCATAGTCGAACAATATCAGCTTTTTCAATAAAATCAAGTACATTTAATATTCGTTTGTTTTACTAGATTATTAATATTACACGCAGAGTCTAGCAGTCCCTTTACTTTGTTATAAACTATTCATATAATATTATGCTATTCGCATATTTAGAAAGATTTAATCTCACCTGTATGTTCTGGAAGATAACACGCTGCTTACTTCGACCTCGAGCTGACCGAAGATCAAATCGAAAGCAGTCAGGTTGACCACATGGTAAACTCTGCCCACGTTGATAACAACCACGTAGGCGTCATCGTTATACCATCTGAAATAACACAACATTGACCAAATGAACAGCTTGCACTGAAAAGTTTACAACAAATAAATAGGAATGGGGCAAGTAAGACGATGACGGCGTACAAAATTAAAATGAACGAGACATGACACATATAAAACACAAAGACTGCGTAACACCGACCTGAAAAGTCCGGTTGAGTAGTTACGGCCTCTCAAGGTCAACTACGAGATGTTATACACAAAAAAAAAAACACCGACTTGAAGTAACAGGGAAAAAACGGAACGTAACCTCTGATTAAAACTCCGAAACAAACCTTTCATGTAACACAAGAGTCAGTACAAACCTCTTGAATGCATAAACGTCGTTGTTGAGTGCCAAGGATTCGAATCTGCCGAGTCTGAAAGCTGGTCGCATGCGAAGAGCCGTCAGGGCCCTGTAGACTTGGTAATGAGAACGGACTGCTGACCTCTGAGCAGCTACATTCAATTGCTCGTAACCTTCGGCTACTGGCAGCCAGGTTGAATCAGCATTTGAAAATCCTTAAAAAAAACATGGCATAATTACAGTACATAAAAACTCTTTAGCTAAAATAGATCCACTGACTAGACTAAGGCCTCCCCTAAGCATCGCAACTACGATCGGTCGCATGAATTCTCGCAACTTTCGGTCTAATTAAATGAAATGATGGAGAACTGTAAGAAGATATTTTGAGAAACTTTCACACGTCAATGTTGTGTTCAATATTTTAAAACTAGATAGCGCTGGTATATCCTAGGTGACTGATTCACAAGAAGAAATGCTGATACAAAATCTAAGGCTGCTCTGAGGTTATCATCTCTTTTACCCACGCTTCATAAAAGTAGTTCAAGTCTCCTTGAAAAATATTTCTCCATGTTCTTGTGTCTTTTTGGATTAAAGATGAGGTACTTTGTAAAAAATTTCGACTCTCATGTTCTAAAATAAACTTTGTAAGAGCATTAATACAAAAAGATTCAGTCATTTCAATTCAAAATCGGATGATGTACATATAATGCGAGCAAAGTGTGTTTTACTTTCTGGAATAACCCTCAAAATCTCATACTTAGAAGGCTAAACCAACATCAACCTTTTTTAACTCGCAAAGATTTTGTGACTTTAGATTTCATTTTTATTACGAAAAAAAAACTTTTGAAATTGTCTAGACAGTTTGGCTTCAGCAGAATGTTTGGCCCATGAAGATCAACTTAGACCATGAATAGTGGAATGAATAAGATAGGACCCATAGTGTTGATAGGCATTAGCAACCTTTTCATGTAAAATTAAAAGTACATTTTAGTAGTCAGTTGACCTCGGTATTATTCATGTGGAAATGAGAAATATTCAAAAGGTTGGATACCTGCGTGTTTTCCGTTGCTCCACTGGAACGGGGTCCTGACTGGGTCGCGGGACACATCGATGAAATTTACAGGGTCGTCCGTACGGCAGGCCCGAGGGTCCCTCGTTTCGCTCCACGGCACGAATCCATTTGCCATCCCTATTTCTTCGCCCTTCAATATTTATGTGTAATTTGCGTTAGTATTAATAAATGATACATCGATATTTGAATTTTGGCTTTAGCTAACGGACTTTTAAAGTAGGGACAACACGCGTGTTGATCCTATATGATTCAGGGACGTTATGTAGGGCTCAAAGGTCAAAAGGGACAGTGGAACAGTTTGCTCTAATCTTTTACATGACTGTCTAATTGCTTATTTATATAAACTCTTAGTTCGTTGTACAAAATTTCATGTTTGTGAACGTAATTTATCTTTTAAACGAGGAGTCAAATTTTAAATAGCTTGGATGTTAAAAGTTGTAGTAACAGCTGTTTACCATGTAAGTGATGGCGATCCCAGGCAGTAAAAGCACCAGCATATTGAAGGCGTCTACCAGTTCAGGCCTGAATCGGGAGGCAACTCTGCTCTTGTCATGATTGCCGGTCTGGAAGATGAAGGTGAACATTGAATACGATATTTGATCTATATCCATTCATAGCACATAAGTACTATCGAAGAAATTTATATCTGACCAATTTCAAAACAAAATCCCGCGCACACAATGACCACATCTAAGCAATAATAGTCCTTACGGTGTTTAGATGTTAGTTTCCTCGATACACCTGCATCCTAATTCCACAAACACACTATTGATCAGAATCATTTTAAAGGTTATTGCTAATCCATTATTTTATATGTTCCAAAAATTTTTTTGCTTAGCAACGTCAACAATGCCATGAATGTTGTGCAACTATCAAAATGAAAGCGATTTCTTCTAATAGTGCATTACACAACTACCCCTGTTTACATTATGGTAATCTGGAGAGAATTGTGGGTAGACAACTAAATCATATTAAAAAAAATAGTATCAACTTATACAGGGTGTAACAGAAACCCTATTGCTATCCTTAAGCACTGAAAATAACAGCTGGTATAGAATCACTATACATAGTTTCAGCTCAAAAATAAAATACTCTAAGAATTGATACCAAATTTTCGGTTTCATATGTTTCTTAAATTCAAATCATAACCAATGTGTCACCGCACTACGTAGGTCAATAACTTTCCACGTTACTTGCCAATATCACGATAAATCTCTTCCGAGTGATGTCTTTGTTTCAATTTGTTCTGGTATCAATGTATTAAAAATTCTCATAACTTCCGGACATGTAGAGATAGGATTAAAAAGCCCTTCCAATATCGTTTGATATCATCCAAAGAAGCCGTGCCCTTAGTATGTATATACCCTTTCCGTTACACGTTGTATATATTTTTCATTACAATCTACATACTTTAACATTCGTCTAGCTAGGTGCTCGTTCATCATCTTTTCACACATAACAATCCTATATTGTATCTGAATATCAACCAGCGACCTTCCCATTATAGAAACACATTATCAGTTGACACGCAACTGAATTCCCAAGGCGTTCAATTCGCAACAACATCGATCATTATAATTATCTTATTATGTTCCAAGAGTAGAAAGGAAGGCCTTTTCGGTATCAAAATAGACACGCCTACAATATTAGCTAAAGAAACGAAATCTGCACATTCCCTTAGGCTAATAGATATCAGTCAAATTGGGTATAACGAAACGGCTTATTTCGTTGACCTTGTTACATTTTGTGGACAAGAAGCAATTAATGTTGGTTGTTGTAACACTTTTCCCCATAGAGTAAATGTATCCGTAAATTAAACGACACCGTTGGAGGCCGGAGGCGGTTTGATAAAGTTCACAAAGTTATCGCGAGTGTCAATTTGTAAGCACACCTTCGCAACCTGACTCATTAGCGGTACTTATAATGTTGTGTTGGCGTTTACTTTAATAAGCGTAATTGTTTGAATAAATTAGTTGCCTTATCTCAAATAGAAGTTGGTAAACTGGTTTCTTACGTTAACAAAGGTCATCTATAAAGACCACGATGAATCTTTCTACAATCTGCCCTTTTGTTTATTTTTCCGCCGACAAAACCGTTTATTTGGTGGTGTGCGGGCAAAGGAAGCGTGTATTTAAAAAGATATGTTGTACTCACCACCCAGTTCGCTTGTTTTCTCAAAGGTTTGTATGTCAGCCATCTATCTATCGTGTACTTTATATCTCGAGCATCAGAGTCTTTGTCCAGGTCTGCCAGGAGACCGAAATTGAACGGAATATGAGCGCCACCGTGATGGCCCGCGCCGTAATACCGCACTGCATTTTTGATGGTCGTACTAGCTTCAGACAACATTACTCTGGAAGCGAAAAGAAAATTGAGATTATGTTATGAAGGAAACATGGTAACTTATGAGATTTGGTCGTCAACAAAGGTGATTTGAAGAGAGAATATGCTTCCTTATTCCTCAAAGTTAACATATTTGTTGAAGCTGATCATAGAAAATCTTCTCACGATCATTTAGGTAGATGAACGTGTTTAAATTAGAATAGTACAACTCCCAAAATTACAGCTATAAAACGTTATTTAGTAGAATCAGATTTTGTAATACACGATCTCAGCCAGCAGACGCACACGCGTCGTCATGTACCATACGCAATGTTCGTTCATAAATTTATTAGCACTGGTTGAGCCCACAAACAATGTTTTTTTTTACCACACGTGTTTTGAGTACCAACATTCAAAAGTATTTAATTTACAGACAGTTTATCGTATGTACAAACACTATGTATAATATTCATCAATATCTAGCAAGAAATTCTAATTTTGTGTCAAAGTAATTTAACTTGTAATGGGTTATGCACTGGTGGTATAAACTACAGAGATAATAAAACTGAAACTTAACCCATTAGAATATCTGAGGACACGGTGGAGCATACGGTGGAAGTCTGCCCGGTTTGGGCGAAGCACCGCCGTGTCCTTGTGGAGGCGATTGGCGGCGGCGATCTCTCGCGTCCGGCCCTGGTCCAGGCCATGGTACGGAGCAAGAGTGCATGGGTAGCCGTCGCCTCCTGTGAAGCAGTGATGCTCGCGAAGAGGGAGGCGGCGCACGTGAGGGAGAGGCAGTATATGCGCCCTCATGGCCCTAGCCTCCGCAGGAGACGCTCTGAGCATCGGAAATCCCAGGCTGATCCCCAGCCACCGTAGGCGCGAGCTTTCAGACGGCGAGTAATGGGTAGCTCGCTGTCCGAGGACCAAGCCCGGGTTGACGGTGCGTTGTGTTCCACGCGCGCCTCAAAGAAATGTCAGCATCAACTGAAGGGGCCCGCAAGGACCGATCCCTGCCAGGGGTGCGGGTTGTTCGAAAGAGATATCGCGGCCCCTGGCACACAGGCAACTGAGTGAACACGGGGGGTTTTAGTCAGTAAAAATCTGACACGTCCCCCTGCTCCACCCAGAGTGGGAGAAGTTATTTGATGATATCCCACCCTCAAAAAAAAATCCATTAGAATATAAAAATAATAAAACATTTAAGACGTCAGCAGAATCAACATTAGAAGATTTTGCAAATGTCTCATTAATCATGATGGTCAAAAAACCACCTCTTTAGTCATTCTTTTTACAGTCACATTCATTAGGTCTTGAGGACAGATTTCTCAAGGGAAGAGAGAAATGTATCCTCACTTTTTTTATTTGTATTACTTTTCATGCTAACGTGAGTTTTAAAATAGCTGAGTAGGGAATACCCTCTCAGCTTTTTCAAAATTAATATTAACTTGAAACTGTCTGTTTATTTTTAACATTTTTTTTTTCAACTTACCTCGTTAAATTATCCCTGATAGTGATAGCATCAAATACATCTCGCAATTGAGATATCATGTCATAAGTTTCGTCTTGGTCCTTAGTATAAACATGGTCTAGGAAACCATAATCATCTGGCCCAAGTCCTGGCTTACCAGAAATCGGTTCATTAGGGTATCTTCCACCATACATATCTTTGTCAACTTCAAAGAGGTGGTTGACAGAATTAACTTTCATGCCAGCTACTCCCTTTTCTAGCCAGAATTTTATGATGTTCTGTAAGAGAGAGACGAAAATTTGTAATTTAGACAAAAGCAAAGGACAAAAAAGAAACAAATGACTGTGACGTGCCGCGAGTATACAAACCATCTTATGGAATATTTAACGGACTCGTAAGATCTAACCCAGTAAAGCTAGCTATATTAAATTAGTTGAATTTACTGCTTTTTGACGATCTCCTGAAATCTCAAGCCCTTGCGTCAAATTTTTTAACACGTTGATTGTCAGTGCACATACCTCATGCTGCAATGCAGGCCAGTAAAATAACGCAGGCATCAACATATCAGCCAGGGGCTGTTTACATAACTGTTTTATTTTATGTTCCTAAGAAGGGTCTTAGGAACATAAAATAAAACCTAATGGACGTACCATGAAATTACCCAAAATAGATTGGGGAGCAACGCGTTAAAAATACTCTTGAAATGTCAATTTTCATGATTTCACGTTAATCCGACAAATACTATGCGTATGTGTTTAATGCTAAAACTCAAATAGCTTTATTTGAGTTTTAGCATTAAACGACAACTCGGAGGTAAGTTTAATTTCAAAAGGCATAGCTGATCAAAAGCAGCCATTACTTATCCGAGTGCCTAAAGAACCCAACATCAATTCTTCAGATAGCAACCTGTTTATTTATGTCACTCCAACTAAACATTTCATCCTGTGTACAAAGCTTTTTTAAATATTCAAGATACATTACGGAGAGCCGTGGACCACGAAAACATTAATCTTTATTACACGTTGCCGAGTCACAAAATAATGTTACTCACAAATCTGAATGTTTATTTAGATAATGTCTGTACTAACTATCTGTTTATAATGTTACCTTGTGAATTTACGAAACAAATGTAGACAGTAACCAAACTTTTTAGCCGAATGGTTCACGTGTGTAAGTAAATAGTTTGAATATGTGGATCGAAGGTTATAATGATAGGAATTTTCCATAACAAATAGTAATTCAGAAAGATTGTGATATGACTAACTTGAAAGCCAATAAAAAAACTGAAAATCAAGCTGCTTAGTGGACTTAAATATAATTATTGTCAAATAATATTTGAGCCCAACATGCAGCTTGAATATCGTAGATCTGGTCAAACCACGCTTTCTAAATCATTTTATCGTCAGCCTTCATTTTATTTAAATGCAATTATTTATTAGTCCTTAAGCAAAGATGTTCTAACCTCAGCTTCATTGGCAAATCTCATAAGCATTAGTTAGTACGCCGCTTAAAACTTTCCTGTACTACAAGTACGACGTATTTACTCCGTGGGTACGACTAACAGGTTTATTATATGGATGGATATTAATTTCCTGATTAATAGGGCTCGGTTTAGGGACCTACCTTCATCTCTTCAACAACGACGGGATTTCTATAATTGAAATCAGGTTGGGTAGATCCAAACTGATGGAGGTAGTACTGATCCCGAGACGGCATGTAAGTCCAAGCACTTCTTCTGAATAAACTGACCTAAAAATTAAAATAAATATATATATCAGAGGCAAATTAAACTACACTCAAGAGTTATCTCTCATTTGGAACCGCAGACAACTGAAAAAGAGAATATGGTCAAAAGAATTATAATAAAATAAAAACGATGAAGAAGCTGACAGCGTTTTTGGTCCAGTGATCACAAACACTACTGCAGAGTATAAGGTCCTGAGTTTAATTCCCAAGTCGTGCCTACGCACACTAACGTAATTGGGTTTGTCCCGTTACAAACCAAATGCAGCCGTAGCTCAGATTTAGTAGTAGTCTGGATTTGATGCCGGTTGAAGGCCACAGGCAGTGGCAAAATGTCTATGTATATGTCACCGTATGATTGTGAACATCGTTAGTTTATAATCTATCTCGCGAGATTATAAACTGTCGATAAATTGTAAACTGCACCATACTTCTTACAATGGCACCCCGGCCGAATAGGCTAGGTTAGGTTAGAACTGCGACTAACCGCGTGCGAGCCGAGCGAGCGAAGCGAGCGGTGCCGCGGCAGTGGCTGGCGAGCGCTAATTCCAAGTTAGTGGCAGTTACTTGGCTATTTATTAATAGAGCAATCCGTTGCATGCAACTTTGATACCAGTTCACAATTTGTCGGTTTGCCACGGACAGATTATAAATTATCGAAAAATAGTGCGTTAAATTGTAAGTGGTTTTTGTAGTTCACAATGTTTCGATACTTTGTAATCTCCCGAGATAGATTATAAACTGACGATGTTCATAATGTTACGGTGACATAATATCCACATAATACTTCTCTGTCCAACCCGTTGTTATGATAAAGTAATTTTTCACTTTGTAGTGTTTTTTCGGAAGTCTGTTGTTTTTTTGTTAGAAAAAGTTTTTATTTTTCACTTTTTCACGTTAGTTATAGTATCTAACCCACTAATTCAAAATGTCATCATCCTTGGGGTCAAAACAATGCATATTTATAGCAGCAATCGCGATTTATTTACTGTTATTTTTTGAAGAGTTCCGTTGTATGTCTCAGAAACGCATCATCAGATCTATATAAAATAAAAAATGAAAAATGAGACCACACGGGAGGCATCAGCTTTCAAATAAAAAAATAATCATCAGAATCGGTTCACCCAGTCGAAAGTTATGAGGTAACAGACCTCCTCCTTTTTTTTAAGTCGGTTAAAATGAAAAAAATCACTTTACACATTTCCTTACCCAATTATTAGGTGGGCTTTTCTGACCACGATCATTCATGTGTCCATTTTCCCAAATATACCAGTCGCTGTAGTATTCATCTTTGTTTGAAGATTTAATGAACCAATCACTCTCATTGCTCGAGTGGTTTGGCACGAAGTCTAGGATTACCTTTATATCTGTAACGAATATTCGACAGTACAAGTGTAAGAAATTGCTTGACAAGATTAATCAGTAAGTGAGACTGTTATTATATCACACACAACTTGATTAAACGTTACAAGTGTCATATGTATTCACATAAATTACTAATTAAGGTATTTATTTATTCAAGGACTATTTCTCATGAAGCTTATAAAATGTATCTATTTTCATCGCCGATTTATTGATCGAAGGCCAATTATATGAAATAATTTGTGTTATATTTATCATTGTTTAACGTTAATTCTATTACATTTTGTATCGTAGCATCTTGAGTACCTACCGGAAAACATTTCAATTGATCAAATCTTTGCGAACCCATCTCGATTTCGACACAAAAGACAAAAATCAATTTAGGTACCACTCCAACTACAATTATTGTTGAAACCACTCCCGTATTTCTCGAACCATCCAATCAGAAATAATTACAATCGTGGAAAAACAACACCAGAATAAATTGTACAAATTATACAAACAGGCGGGCCCTTTCGAATATAAATTGTAAAAGGAAATCTTATTAAGAAAGTTCAAATAACCGATCCGCAGTGCTATCGAAATTTGGTAACGAAAATTTCGATAATTTCGTTTGTGGGTTATGCATAGATTTACAACAATTTCAATGAATAATAATTTTTACTTACTTAGCTCTCCGGCTTTTCTGAGGAGTTGTTCGAAGTCTTCCATGGTTCCATACTCGGTTTGGATGGAGTAATAGTCGGAGATGTCATAACCGAAATCATTCATTGGAGATTTGAAAATCGGTGATATCCATGTTGCGTCTACTCCTAATTCCTTCAGATACTCCAGCCTTGATGTAATTCCTAAAAACAAAATAATAACGTATTTTGTACTTTTATCATCGTCTTCAGCAAAAGTCACCTTGTCAAATTCCATATAATCGAGCTATCACCACTTTACGGCTAACACATTTGGTCTCAAATCTCACAATTTTTCAAGGTCAAAGAACACTTTGGGACAAGGTCCCAACCAAATTAAGACGTTTACATAGCCATCCGTACTTTGCCCAGTCAAGGTAATGGTGATAATTTATTACTAAACCCTATTGTAGTGTCCCGGTATGCGTGCTGAAGAATTCTGAATAGATAACGAGCCAGGGAAGACTGAGTGTCAGGTAGATTAATGAACTCAGATGGAATAAAAACGATAAGCTAAGACGAACTGAAACGGTGTACTATTTTGTTTTTTATTTTAAAATGCTCAGAGATATAAAAGGGAAATCGATTTGGAATTACACTTTCCTTTAGAAGATTTGATCTGGCTATGGAGACAGAAAAAAAAATGCAAATTAGTAGGTAAAATGTTGATGAAAACGTTCCTATGGAGAATATGTTGGTTCAATAAAGATCCTGAAGTTACAAATACATGAGGCAATATATCATCTGACTTCTATTTCCTTACATACACTTAACACACACACACACAGAATAGACGCTCACCATTTAAATCTCCAACGCCATCGCCATCACTGTCCATAAAGGACCTTGGATAAATCTGGTAGAAGACTGCAGTCTCCCACCAGTCCTGCCTTAAGTTTATATTTTCATATCTTCCCTGTGCCGCCAGCACTATGGTGCCAATCAATAGTAACTGCCACATCACTGGAAATAATTTAAAGGTTTAAGTATATAACGGGCAAACGTTGAACATTGGTGGACGGTAAAACCTCTACAGTAAAAACTTATGAAATGAACATCAAACCAATAATTCAATATAAAGAGCACCAACGAAAATTAACTAATAAAAATAAAATACATAACACACAAGAACGTTTTTAAATAAAAAATAAAGTAATCCATCAAAAATCACGAAATTTGAGTTAAAATTAGTAAACTGCGAAGATAAAACAAATAACATATCAATGAGAGAGAAGTTTACAGAAGCTTCAAAACATTAATTGATTACTACAAAATTAACAAAATTGT
This sequence comes from Polymixis lichenea, assembly GCA_949091785.1. Classification (NCBI taxonomy): domain Eukaryota; kingdom Metazoa; phylum Arthropoda; class Insecta; order Lepidoptera; family Noctuidae; genus Polymixis; species Polymixis lichenea. The sequence continues at coordinate 5,260,140 of OX420937.1, forward strand.
AATACACTTAAAAGCAAATTAACCAAAAATACCTTTGCGTATTATATATTTACGTATTTTCATGACGAAGTTTTGCGAAAATTAACAAAATTAACACGAAGTTAGACTGAATAATTTTAAAACGTATTTCCGGGATAAATTGCTTAAGGCACTCTGTGATAGAGATATACTGATGGTATGGCAGCAAATAAAAAATAATTTCCAACTACACTAAGGCAAACTTGGTTTGATAAACAAGTATCACTGGACGACTTCCTATCATAATATTTAGGCTTGACTTGTGCAAAACCAAAAACTAAATTGTAATAATATTGTGAATAGAACTTGATCTCTTACAATGTCGCTAGTTTCTCACGTCATTGAAGAAAACATCAAACATGTAAATTTTAGTACTACAATGATTTCAATTGAATTAACTGACAGCAAAATATGTTAAGCTATTATGTTATGAAAAATGAATGGATCAATAATTGCATTTGGTTAAACTGCAAACTTAAAGAACGACTTTGAAGTAATTTTAGCTCCAAGTGCTGGATATGAATAATTAACGTAACATTTCAGAAACAATCTAAACCCAAAATGAATAATTTACAACAATTCAATAAACATTTTACAGAAGATAATAGTGCCCCAACTACACTTGCATTATGTGAAGAGAATGCAGCAATGTTCGCGGATAATGGAATAAATTAATGGCTGACAGGCTGAAAGCGCAACTAGGCTGGGGTTAGACACAGAGTTACAAAGTGAAACTTAATAAGCACTGCAGAAAATTATATGAGTGCCCGAAAAGCGTATAGAGTTAAAATTGAATCTCAAAATTCAAATAGTAGGACACATCAAACAAGATGTTTTCATTTGAATTAAATGCAACCATTCACTTCATTCTACTGATCTATTCATGTTTGAAAGCATTGCATAGTTTATCTTACCTGGAGGGTTAAGGTTTTACTCACTACTTCTTTGAACTCAAAAACACTGTTATGACATGTATATTTTTCAAAATCACAATAACCATTTGAATTGGTCTTCATAGAATTCAAAATTAGAATTATAATAATTGTCAAATTAACCGTCACTCCATTTTTTCAACCGTACTGAAATGAACCTCCGAGTTAAGGAGTTGTGCCTTTATATTGTAAGAGATGGCAGTTGCTGTTTGATAATAATCTATTATTTATATTGGATTCGTTGTTGAAAATCCATTGTTGCGCAAGGTTGTTTCTAAAACAATGTCATTGTATATTTTTATGATGTCAGTCAAATTGTGAGCCCTGACTTCAGTACCTACATCATTTAATATAGCACTGAGATCCTGTTGGTGTTATACTGTTTTATATCTATTAGGAGTTATTGCTATACTGTCTTTGTTGAGATGTTCTACTAAATTATACTACAACAATTCTACATAATGTCGTTTCTTAATTTTTGGTTGTCCATTTTAAGGACTTTTTGCTATTATGTTAACACTGTTTTGTTTTCTCTTTTTCAGGTAAGCAGCCTAGTCTGATATGTTTTCGTAAGTAAACTTTGCTTCTGTTTATTTTCAACACCAAAAAAACCTATAACAATTATGTAAAACCGGTGTATCAGTAAAGTTTGAGAGAAAGAAAAAGCGGCATCCAACAATTTGGTGTTTTTCCTTCAAAGCTGGGTCAAATTTTAGGGTAAAATTCACACAAAAAAAAAACATTTGAAAATATAAGAAATAGTAGGCCATCGGCATAGGGAACAGGGTCCCAGCCACCGGTGGTCAGGGCTCCTGAGAGAGGAACCTCTTAACTACACGCGTCGTGTCCAGAATTTGCAATTTCCGGATCAAGCCCTTGATCCAGCTCCCTAACGAGAGCCTCCTCAGGTGTAGGTCGAGGCTCTTGGTATTGGTTGTCGCGACTACCGGTACAATGACTGCTGCAGCCACATCCCACCTGTCGGGAACCAGATCAAAATACTCAATTTTCTTATCTTTCTCAGCTTCCACAATCATTATGCGACGCTCTAATCGATGTATCAGTTCTATTTCAAGCTTATTATTGTTAAAAATCGTACAATTTTCTTCAGCACAAACACTGGTACAGATTTGTTAGCGCCTAATTCACTGAAGCCCATAAATCCTGTTGCCTCTAGACTCCATTAATATTTCATGAGGTCTCCACTCTGATTTTCCTTACAGATTAAGTTTATGCGTAACCCACAGTTTTAATATTTCATGCGATACTTTGAAATAATTTCCTTTGAATAAAATTGTGATTTCGTTTTGTTTAAGGCCCAGGCTCTGCATACATATGAATGAGCAGATTATGAGCAACTTGGAGTGTAAAATTATTATTTTAGAGCATTTATATAGTGTTTAACCTCTTCTCTTCATATTCTTTTTCTCAGCTCTTAGGCTGGTTTAAACTACATTTTCGGGCCAAAGACAAGTAAATGGAGCGTGTGGTGTGTATTATAAGATGACGGTGCGTTTTCTTCCTCTAACTGCATGAACTTTCCAACTATTCTGCACGTGCTTAATATGGCAGCTTGCTGAAGGTTAATTTAAACGGATTCTTCTAAATCTGTCAGTTTCTCTCTATCATTATTCAATCTTTTAATATTATTATTATTTCTATCTAGTATTACAAAATCAAAATCAAACTCAAACTCAAAGCATTTATTTCAAATAAACCAATTACAGGCACTTTTGAATTGTCAAAGAGTCGGAAAGATGAGTTGCCCATTCCAAATCGTAGTAGGTACCTATGGAGAAGAACAGGCAAGAAACTCCATGGACACTCTTTTTAAATTCATTCATTTGATCATGAAATTGCTATTCACAATTTGTTACAGAAAGTTGGTCACATCATTTATGTTCAAATTATCAATGTGAGAACGATGTAAAAAAACGTGCACATTAAAAGCGTCCGTAATTAAAAACAAAAATCAAATGACAATTTAGAAATTAAAATATGCCGTGGCACCTAAGAGATGAACAGTGACTACTGGCGGCGCCCGTTCACGATCTTGACGTATGGATTAGCACCACTCAGCTCAACCATTTTGAAGGGAACTTAATGATCCAACACACACGCCACCACCAGCGACACATTTGAGTGAGCAAGAAAATTTCTGATAAATTACTATAATGTTCCGTGCCTGCATAACAGTTCCGGCCATGATAAGCTTGCTCTGGTCAACAGGTGACCGGAGAAACATTCTGTATAAATTGCGACCTCTTTGTGCCTCGTAAAACACGTTAAAAAAATGAAGACTACACAGTATTACACTATTTCTGGCATACACTCCAAATTACTGTTGCAATGAATTTACTGTGCATGACATAATTATTTTGTTTCATCGACATCTTCATTCTGTTATACCATTTTATTTGTAATCGAGGAAGCAGGAACCTTCTCATCTTTGATCCATAGATCTCTATCGGCTGGCATCTTTGTGTTCCTGACTATTCACAGTATCTTTGGCATGATAAAGTTCCTGTGATCTGAACATGTTCATTCTTAAATAATTTTCCATAAATACGAGGATTATTATTTACTTACCACGCAGAATATATATGTTCAGAATAAATGTAAGAATTTGGAATTTTTTGACAATTTTATTGTCTTTACAAAACAAAGGTGACATATATTCAGTTTTATTTCCCGTTTGTCTTGTTTGAAGGTCATTTTATGAATTCAGTCCTAAAGTATTCCTGTATTTTTGTGGTTGGATTAGTTTTCTGAAAAATATTAATTTTAATCATTGCTGCCTAAGGCTAGTAATCCTAGGTAGGTACCTATTCATGTTCTACACTTATTTACATAAGTTTACTAAAAATAATATTATATTATAATTTGATCAGTAACTGAAACGACATAAAACTGCAATAATCATTGGGTAACGACCATAGTGGATGAACAAAAAACATATTTAATATAAAAAAAACTTCTGCCCACGACTTCGTGCGCGTGAAATTTCTTATCTATCGATATTCCACCGAGGGGCCCATCACTTCGAATCGTGTCGTGTTTTTGCTCCGCTCCTAAGGGTCCTAGATGTTAAGTAGCCTATAGGCTTTCTCAACAATTTGGCTATCAAATGCAAAGAAAAATATTTTAAAAGAAGATTTTTCAAATCCGACCGGTATGTCCAGATTAGCGCGTTCAAACGAACAACATTTTCACTTTTATTATTAGTAGTACAAATTATAAATACAAATAGTTTTATTTTTCTTTAACAAATTGGTGTACTGCATAGCTAGTGATAGAAGTGTCCTTTTAAGCAAATAAATGCCTGTATCAGGACACTCCACTCTTCCGCAACTTAAATGAACGTAATGTACATTCAAAAACAAAAGTTATGCCAGTATTAACTATTCACAATTACATAATTTTAAAGAAGCAAATTTTTTAAAAAAAAGCTAAGAAGTACAGAAGACTGATATTTTACATAAGCTTATTTAAATGAGTGTGCATTTTGTGTAAGTTATATGTGAGTTGGATATGCGTGATATGTGTGTGTGTGGGGTGTAAGTGTGGTGTGTAAGTGTTCATGTTGTATGTATATGAGTAAGTGTATGCGCGTGACTGACTGACTTATGATGTGGTCTGCAGGAGGGCCTCCGTGTCCTCATATGCGAGTAGTATAGATATAGATGGTTGAAGTCCAGCCTAAATGAAAGTAAGTATTGGGTAACATTTTATATAGTGCCTTATTACGAAATATCGGTTCATGCAGTCACATTTTTTATCTGCCATCCATTGTGCGCTTTTATAATTTCTATTGTCACGATATTCTCGTCCTATCGTTTTATGGATGTGATAAAATGTATGGAAAAACTTGCTCGTTTTTTTTTTACCCAGTCATCAAATAACTTCTGCCGCTCTGGGTGGAGTAGGAGGGCGTTTCGTGACTTTTACTGACTAAAACTCACGCGTGTTCCCTCAGTTGCCTGTATGCCCCTGGCAGAGAACTTGCACGTTATAACGTTATCGTGAACGGAAATTTAAAAATTCCACATTTATTTTCAGTAGTTTTTGCTGCGGCTTCGCCCGCGTGGAGGTCCGAAATTATCCCACAGGAACGTACTACCGGGAAGAAAAAGTATTCTATAGGTTAATCCAGGTTATAAACCATCTGTGTTCCAAATTTCATCCAAACCCGTGCAGCCGATTAGGCGTGATTGAGTAATAGGATATTAGGATTAGAATACATTTTCCTTCCCTGTGTTATCGTAATGACGTGACTTGGACGTGGAATTATAAAGCGCACAATGGACGAGAAACTTTACCCTATCTTCGTCACAATATTAAAGTTTTTGCTCCTCGATATTGCAACTTTGGAATTCTTTGAGAATTTCGGTTCACGTCATGAAACTTTATACCTACCTATGAAATTTAATAAGCGCATGTGAAGCTGAGTAGGATTTATATATTTTGTGTTAGTTACTTAAAATCTTTGATGTGTAACATCTTCCAGTCGCGTTCCTGAAATTTGTGAGAGTGATTTCGTGAAAAGGGACGGGAGTGTGTAAAACGCGCGCTATTTGATTTAACCAATGAGCGCGTGCGGTGGTAAAGTTGACCGTTAGATGGTACCAACCCATTTTCCGAGAGGTTGGTAAATGTTGCTTAAATAACTAAGGTGAGATGTCCGATGTTACGCATCTTAAACGACTACTGTAAGGCTCGCTCGGTTTTTAGTTCCACTTTCTACTTACGAAGTATATTCATAATTAGATAGATTTATAGCACCAGTAACTAATTAAACACATCGCTGTCTTCGCTGGACATCCTCTCCCTGCATAGCCAGCTTATATTGTTCCCACAGCTGGGACTCGAGTCTCTTCTCATTGAGAAAGAATGGGTCGTGATCACACACACCACACGGGTCCTGCGTGGGTTGACTAGATGTGACATGTGATGCCTTCGAAGGTTTAGTTCTGGTTACTGGTTTGAGAGTATCCCCAAGATTTTTGAGTAATTGTAACCACAATTCATTCATTATTTTTAAGTATAACTGGCACACAATTTTCCACACTTCCTTTATTCCAGTAACATTGATTTATTACAAAAACACCCATAAGGAAAAACAACTGCTCGTTTCCCACGATGCTTATTTCCTTCTTGTTAACCCCTCATCTCGAAGATTCCGTCCAATACACTTGTGAGCACGGAAGGGTTAACAAGTAGGAAATAATTACTCAGCCCACGTGACCTCGGGATGTATTAAGTTACAATGTTTTCTACAAGGGTATTTATTTATTTTAGAAACTAGCTTTGTCTAGTCGCAAATTATCCCACAGAAACGTACCATCGGGATAAAAAGTACTCTATATTTTATTCCAGGTATTCAAATTATCTGACTGCCTCCAAATCCGTTCATCCATTTTGCGATATTGAGTAACAAATATCCAAGCATTCAAACATCTTACATACAAACTTTCCCATTTATAATATTAGTAGGATATAATGATTTGATATTATATTTTTCTAGATAATAAATCTTTTATGAAACGAGTATCATCTCTTCGCATCAGTTTATCAAAAGGCCACCTTACATTTGAGCTCCTAAGGTTTTTTTTTTAACAATTTATGAACAGCTCACTTGAATTGTAATAAATTGAATGGCGTTAACGATTTGCATACGTATATAAGAGATTCTGCAACCAGGCACCATGTTGTATTATAAAGGAACAATTTCTTTGAGAATTTCATGGAATGGAATAAACTATTCTTCTAGGTCTAGCAGAACCGCATCCCACCATAGGGTCGCACCTATCTGCCTTTACAGCGGGGCTGAAAATCTCGTGAAATAAATCGATTACACATGGTGGAAGGAAAATTATTACCTTGAATTTGAACCGACAGAAAATTTCGAGCTATACTGTAGGTCGAACATCTGCTGATTCGTGAAAGAGTGCATTTAAATACCTTCGCGGTCAGTGTAGGTATGGAGCAGCACTTTTTTTACAACCGGCAGAAGTTACATTTATGATAAAAATTTGTGTGAGATATTCAGGGCCGCGGTAATCATTCAACATGGAGCTTGAGTGTACAATTTTAAACATACGTCATCAAGAATCCATCGCGTATTTATTGAGTTCTTTTACCCAAATCCCAAGACCTAGATATTATTCAGTCTGTCAGACTCAATTCACAGTAAAGCTAAATAACTATAAAATAATGACAATGCATTTATTTAGCACAGACTTTAAGACACACAATATACAGTAGGAAAAAGTAAAATCAAAATCAAATAACTGGTTTTCAACTGGACCTAAAGTGTAAGATTTCGGATGTAAATCAGTCTTATACCAACAAAACGTGACGTGTGTACGCATACTTAGATAAATTTGTGTCAGATAAAAAAATAGTAACGAATTGAATGTAGGTACATTGATAGTGTCATATTGATATAGTTAGTAATTTAATTTAGTATCTGGTGTAAATAGTTAGCTTCGTTAAGTATTGTAAGTAAACCAATAAACCTTAGAATATTACAGTGTGATATTGAATAATTCGATTGAAAAAAAAAACAAAACAAATCGGCTGATAAATAAATAAAATGATCATGCATCCGTCCGTCATGCATGATAGATCTTCGTTATGTAAAAATTAGGAAAAATATTTATCCTTCGAAAAGAGTCAGAACACAAAAACTATGAGAGACTTCCACGATCCGATACTGTTACACAACTACGTACCAACTAACTAAATTATTCTCAAATTTGCTCGCTACAACGCACGTATGTACGATGTCCTGAACGCTTGATGCCAAAGGAAATTAATGGGCCGTCTCAGACCCGTTTAATATAATGATGTTTGTTCAAGTCACGTTTGAGCATTTGATCTTATGAGTATTTGTCTATTGTTATATGTTTGTTGACAAAGCGGACTATTATGGACGAATTATATTTCAGAACTATTGTAAGGAAGGAAGTATTGACGGCTAGCAACAAATGTTACCCGTTGGTTTCTGGTAGCCTGATCAATTTGTCAATTACATAATATATATTAATGTAATAATATTGCGATAATAACACACCACACGTAATCTCCGATGGGTTAGGCAGAGGCCCTATTGTGCACCCACAATTCATCAGTTAAGTACGTTAAAGTCTACATGGGACTAGATAGAGGGCGAGTCTATTGCCATCAACCGGGTATAACAATAACATTTTACATGACCCACGAAACGAAACCAGGGTGCTTACTTACAGGCTTCACTCAGTCAGTCCAGCCAATCCCTGACGTTTGAGTGACAATTCCAATGTCGATCTATCGGAATTATATCCGAGAGTAAGCACTCAGGACCCCGATATTCTAGCAGTAGCGACTGCGGACACCAGACGAACGAAGCAGTCAATTCATCAATCTGCCATTATTTTCAATTAAACTATGCTATTGTGATTGGTTTACCAAAATAACAACAAAACCTTTTGCAAAATTAAATAAGGTTTGAAACTTTAGAAACAATTATAATTTGAAGTTGGACCTCATAATATGACAGCTTAAAATATTGAATTTGCTCGAATATAAACGGTACTAAAATATACCAGTTTAATTAATTAACACGTTTACAGCATTTGTGTGAAATGTGAAAAAAAATGTGAAATAATTTACAATCATATTTTATTCAAACTTCAAACGAAAAATGTAATAGTCTGAATTACTTGAAAAGGCCGTGGTCAGGTGTCGACGTGAGATTTGCAATGTTCTCATTAAAATAAACAACATATTATTAAAACAATAATTTATTTCTGCGAATTATATATTTTCCATCCAGTATTTCCATGACTATTTGCAATTTTAACCAGTTCGTTAATTCCATACAAAGGTAATCCAAGGCAGACGATAAATTGTCGCCGGCGAACGACGAAAATTTTGGGAATTCTAAGTATAAAAATTTAATTTATCATCCTTTTTTGTGCGGTACGAAAAATTCCATTTCTTACTCGTCTTCTTTCTCTGCCCCCTGGGGCGAATTTTCTAGCGATTTCACAAAGAAAGTTCTATCATCGATAATATTGGGATAAAATAATAAATTGTCTAATGTCTTTTCGACCCTTTTGTATTTTTAGGCTTTCATCTTCACAGGTCTTCGAACAAATTGGATTAGCCACGTAATGTGCTTTGTAACTCCAAAAAAAACCCTTTCAAGTTTTCGAAAAGTTGATTTAATTTGGGTTTGGTAAATCGGTTTTATGATTTCAAAGATGATGCTAACTTGTTAAAATAGTTAAACTGAAGTCTTTAAGAGGATTTGTTCCGTCGAAATGTTGTTAATAGACTTCTTAAACATACTTATCTACTAATCGTGTGACTTATATAGGTCATCATCATCATTTCAGCCGAAAGACGTCCACTGCTGGACATAGCCCCCCAAAGCACCACTACTTCCACCAGTTCTGTGCTTCTCGCATCCAGCGGGTTCCTACGGCCTCCACCAGGTCATCGGTCCATCTTGTGGGAGGCCTTCCAATGCTACGTCTTCCAGTACGCGGTCGCCACTTCAGAACTTTCCGGCCCCATTGGCCATTTATTCTGCGAGCAATGTGCCGTGCCCACTGCCACTTAAGTTTGGCAATTCTTCGGGCTATATCGATGACCTTAGGTCTCCTACGGATCTCTTCTTCTAATTGGATCGAGTAGAGAAACTATAGGCTTATATAGGTACTTAATAATATAAGCCTTTATTCAGACACAACAGTTTTTACATAGTTTGAATATTAACCTAACGACTCTGGCGAGTCGGTTACACCGACAACCTGGTCTGTTTGCCCAACTTTGGCAAAGGCCTCCTCCATCTCTTTCCACTCTGTTCTATTTTGCGCTATCCTAGTCCATGTTTTCCCTGCAGTGATCTTTATTTCGTCTTCCCATCTTCGGAACTGTCTACCTCGAGTCCTTTTCCTATTTCTTGGGTACCAAAATACTATGCTTTTGTTCCACTTTTCAATGCCTCTTATTATGTGACCAGTCCATTTCCACTTTAGTTTCTTTATTCTCTTTGTTACCGTCTTCAATTTTCGTGCGTCTTCTGATAGTTTTATTTTTAATCCTGTCAGACTTAGGTACTTAAAGGAATTGAAATATAGCTTCTAATTTCACACAAATTAACGTCCCAACTTGCAAATAACCATGTATGCCCGTCAACGCTTCGCCGAAGGGGTGTTTACGTACTTTCAAGCCCTTATTAGGAAGACGTTTAGACGCTCTTTTGTTTCAACCCTCACGGCAAAGTAAATAACAGAGATTTGCAGTGCAACTTGAGATACAATCCTGTCACTGGTTTCTTAGAAAAACGGATTTGGAGCTTTTTATATCTTTCCGGGGGATTTTTTTTAATGGCGACTCTTTGAAGGGATTAGAAGGGTGGATAAAACTCTTGCTTGAGTTATAATAGGTAAGATTGAAAACTGAAAGTTCCGTTCATGTTCATCTTTGAAAGGACTTTGAATAACGGAGAACTTTTTATGAATAAATTCCAACTTAGTTGAAGGTAACCGGGTAAGGTAGAAAAACCTTCTTTTCTTTTTAACCAGGACATTAATCTTTTAGCTTAAAAACTTTATCGTGAGCATTTTGTCGAGTCATTTTTCGCAAAAGGCAGTAATATATAGTCACCCAGGATTCTACTCTTAATTTTCCTAAGCCTTCCAGCAAAAATGACGTAACAAGTTTCTCCCTCGCAAGAAACAGCCAACGCAATAACAACGGGCAGAATTCTTAAGCCAAAATTAAGACAAAATGGCCGCGTAATCAGAACTGCTCCGCAAGTCAGTGAAGCTATTAACAGAAACAAGATACTGCGTCGCTAAGTGCACTCCTGACTCAGATGTTTGACGTCGACGTCAGCCTTACATAATGTTCTCGAGAGCGGGCACTGAACGGGGCTGCCCAAATAAAAATGGAAGAGCTATGCTGCAGCGCAGCAACTTTAGGCAAATGTTTCTTTTTGCCATGGCGTTTAAGGATTTCGTTTCGGGTTCGTTGTCCGGAGACTTTTGACTTTGACTTTGCTTATTAGTTTCTTAATGGCTTTAAGGTTTGTGAAACCACTTAAGTATCCACTGTCTTAGCACAATTTACGATAAATATAACTTAGGAAAACGTTGAGTGAATCTAGACTTGAAATTAAGTTATCGAAAAGCATATTTTCTGTTTGGGAGAAGCCTTTTTCCGATTTTGGCACTTGATTCTAGCACTAAAGCTTTAAACGGAACGTGGCTGCAACAATTTCTGGGAAGTGTTTCCTTTGTTGTTGTACAAAAGAATAAAATAAAAAAACATAAAATTCTCCTTCGTCATGGTTGAGCTAAAATTTAAGTTTTACGTCAGCGCCAAGCGCGTCTGGTGGCCAAATAATATAAACCGCACGGATCGATCAATCAGGTTAAGCTGCGCTTGCCGCGGTTGGTCCGTAGATGGGTGACCATCTTTACATACCAAGACCCCTCCGTGCCTCGGAAAGCACGTTAAGCCGTTGGTCCCGGCTGTCATTTTTACATCTTTGACAGTCGTTACGGGTCGTCTCTGACAACCAGTCTTACCAAGGGGTATCGTATTACCCAGTAACTGGGTTGTGGAGGTCAGATAGGCAGTCGCTCCATGCAAAATGCTGGTATTCAGCTGCAACCGGTTAGACTGGAAGCCGACCCCAACATAGTTGGGAAAAGGCTAGGCAGATGACGATGACGTCAGCGAATACTCTTGAGAACAAAGCACTTAAGAGGACGACTTCTGAAAGAGAATGAAGATTTATTGTAAATTTATTGCAGTGGTTTCAGGCTTTCAGTTTTACCTAGAAATAAAAAGTACCTATAAAGTCGCGAAACTATGCCTCATGTTGAACTCAAGACATTCACCGTTCAAATATTTCATCTCATCTTGCTACGTACATTATTCCTAGTACTGACAAAGCTCAACGTCATATTCGCTGGAACATTTTTCCGCCAATATTAATACTACTAAGTAACATTCTAGTTTTAGTAGAATTTAAAAAAGCAAAGTTTTCCAAGGAATCCTGCTTTCCTCTTTACAAGGCATAGTGAGCAGTGAGTACCTACGTATTATATTATGCTGAACGAGTTAGTCAGAAACCTGCACTATTATAGACAGCAAAAACCGGTTGTAACAATAGACCTTTGTTTATGAACAACCGGTCTTGAAAGCATAGTTTATCCTGAAAGTAGGCTGGCAAAACTGTACATTGTCTAAAGATCAGCGTTCGTCATTATAAAAGAAACGGCGTTAGCAGGACCAAGTAGGATGCCTGCATTAAGCCTTACCTGTTGTATACATGTAATGTTTAAGATTGCAATAAGGAACCATTACACCTTGCTTGGAGTTTCCTTACGTGATCGAATCAGGAATGAAGAGATCCGTAGAAGAACCAAGGTAACCGACATAGCCCGAAGAATTGCCAAACTTAAGTGGCAGTGGGCAGGGCACATTGCACGCTGAACAGATGGCCGAGGGGGCCAAAAGGTTCTGGAGTGGCGACCGCGTACCGGAAGACGTAAAGTTGGAGGGCCTCCCACAAGGTGGACCGATGACATTGTGAGGGCTGTAGGAGTCCGCTGGATGCGGGACGCACAGAACCGGTCGAAGTGGCGGAGCTTGGGGGAGGCCTATGTCCAGCAGTGGACGTCTTTCGGCTGAAATGATGATGATGATGACTATTACACCAGCCTGAATTATATACTTGATTAAGTGTTACGTAAACAAAAAATTCAATAAACATGTTATTTTCCCGTAATAATGCTGTAAGTTAACTTAACGTGTTATTTATTTGGTGTAAGTAAACGACATATTTCATTTTTTTTAACGCAACATGACGTCGTGTTGCGTTGAAAACATCTCACGCATCTCAGTAGTCGACGTCTTCTCATACTTCCTAGCCATGTAATCATTCACACAGTCCATTCATCGTTTTATTGTCTCCACCTGCTCTTAAAGCCACTCAAATTCATACCCAAAACTTTCCTCATGGTATTAGGCTAAGCTTCGAACGGCTATAATAGTCCCAATCTCAAATTACAGAAGTATTATTCTGTTTAATTGCTATTACGAAAGTCATCAAACTACAATTCAGAGGGTGTCAAATGTCTTAAATTTGTCAAACTTCAGTTATTATAATTGGAAATTAGAAGCTCCTAAGACAGATCAATCTAGAATTCATGAAGTTCGTAATTAGATATTACTGATTCATATTACGTAATGCTTAGGTGTCAAGTGTTAATTTGGTTTTCTATTGGTATTTAATCAGTTGGCATAAAGACAAAATCTAATCTCTCATTTCGACAAGATTACTGAAAGTAATTTATAAAAAACAAACTCGATGGGATTTGTCATTGGCAAAAATGACAAACATTCGTACCAACTTTCATACCCTTTAGTGGAAAATAAAACATAAATCTCTCCTAAGTGCTCAGTTTCGCTTATAAGCACCTCTTATGCAAAATGTCATGGTTCTAGACCCAGAAGTTTAGGCTGTGAGGTATCTGTCAGTGAGTGAATTTAAAAGATGTTACTAAGTAGAAACGCGATTACTCTGCAAACAAATACACTTCTGAAGTAAAGTCTTGTCTTCTTTCTTCTTTACGTGTCGATGGTATTTTGTTTTTATATTATTTAAGCCCAGTAGGTAGCCACGTTGATTGGCATAACATCGGTGGCGCTCATTAGGTATTCTTTAATGCAAGTGAACAGGCACTTAGTGACAGTCCAGCAAGTAGGACCGAAGAAGCCCCGCACTGGCACTGGGTGTTGCATAGATCACGTAATGCCAAACTTCAACAGATTGTGTTTGCAGCGGCTTACTTGGGTATGTAATCGATTGAGAACTTTTCGTATAGGCCACTGCAGAGAAAAGGTAAAAATCTAGGTGGAATCACACGTCTGTGCCTACATCTTCGGGGTACACACGCATTATATTATGTTGTACTAGTATATGAACAAAAAAATGCTTTATTTTCTACTGACTAAGGATTAAGTTCTTCTGACGGAAAACTTATGATGTTACAAATTTCAATGCAAAATCAATTATTATGCAAAATGAAAAATGTGAATCAATTATTATGCAAAATGAAATTTATTCAATCCTTTCAGGATTGAATAAATTTCCTGATAAATTCTAGTTTTCTTGAAACTCATTGCTTGTCTGCGGTCGTGGGGTTTCAAGAAATATTTCACTATAATTCATTCCAGGTATTCGAAATCCAGTACTTGCTGTGAACTAAGATTTCATAACGATTTTTTATGCTGAGATTGTTGTTCCTGAAAATGTTGAAATAGAAAGAATAAAAATATTAGCTGAGTTTTACTTTTTATCAAATTCAAAATGAAATGTACAATTACGGTCGGTCAAAAAGTAAATTCCCTATTTATATTTGCATACATTTCGTATTATAGAATAGAATAGAATATTTTTTTATTGGAGTAACCAAGACTCAACAAGATTGTTAGTAAAACTTACGACTATAATATGTATTTGTAAGCACAGACATTATTCCGATTGCATAAAAAAGTACATTACAAAAAATGCTATTGAACTTTCTCGGCCCAGTATTTTTCCATTTGAAATATTTTTCAGCTAGTTTCTATTTAACATCACTTAAACGTACTCAAAATAGCTTAAATCTAACTAACTGTAACTGGCAGATTCACTAAACTTAAAACATGAGTTAACATGGTGCATAAAACACTGTTGCAATGGACGCTAATTCGGAACTATTAATAATTTTCATAAATCCCCTTAATTAACTCGCTTTTCCTCGAACAATTTAGCATTCGACCAATACGAGTTGAAACTCTAAGCTGGGGATTTGCAAAATGTTTTTCTTTATAAAAGTAGAGGATAATTATAAAAATTTAATGCTAAAATTCTTAAAGTTTTCCTGAAAATGTGTCTTGCTACCTGGTGGTATTATAATGATATCAAAAGCAATTTTGATTTTACGATGTTGTCAAAAATTTACCGGTTCATCAATTCAAGTCAATGCGGCATAAATTCCTGGTGAATAAATGTTTTTTTTTTTATAATGTCAAGGAGTATTTACAGGATAAAAATATAGATACATACTTACGGTAAGAGTAATTTATTGACACTGAGTTATGACAATACAAATAGTGTGACGTGCTATAATAATTTAATTAGATATCTGTGTAGTTTTATTTAAATTTAGACCAATATTTGAATTGAATTCATTTGATTGTAAATTTTAGGTATTGATGTAGTACCTGTATTAAGCAAATAAATAATTTGATTTGATTACACAGCAAATTTAAAGTAATTTTACTACAAGTTTTTTTTATTTAATACTGTTTATTAAACATGCAAGTAATTTTTTTTTACAAAAACTCTACCAACATTGAAGAATTCTTTTATTAAACCCATAAACGTTGCCAGAAAAATGCATTTCCACTTAATTCAAATAACATTTTCTAAACATGAGGTAAAATTCCCCTCCCTCACGATTGCTTTAAATCACGTCTAATGAAGCCGCAGCACACGAAGGAAACTAATGCAGTCAAACCGATATTTGCATGTCGACAAACTCCCATAGGAGTCGCAATGCGGGAACCATGCAACTAGCAGTACTTGCTGGTTGCGGAACAATACTAGGACTATATTAAGCGCAAGGCACACTTAACCAAAAGGGTTGTTTCACATCTACGAGTAAAAGACATTACAATTAAAGTTTTTCGGAACCACGTAGGCCACGTAATTTTTGAAACACGTAATAGTAGTAAACATCACTATGTTATAAAATTTTAATAAAACCGGTCAATTTATACTTATCATCCCGGTAGTACGACCCCGTGGGGTATTTCCCGACATCCGTGCGGGCAATGCCGTGAGCAAAAACTACTAATCTCATAAACACTTCTTTCTAATTTAATCAGTACCGACCTGTTTTCAGATACATATTATAAGTTAGGGCTCTATATTATTTATTCTATCTTATGTAGCCAGCAGTGTCTAGTGTGGTCTTTGACAGTTTGACAATTCAACAATATTCATTACGTTATTTACGTTGTACAGCAGATGTTTTGTTCTAACATATATAGTAATGGATAATTAATCTGCAGCTAATAGTAACGCTTCCACAGCAAGATGTAGTGTATGGCGGAAGCTGAATAAACCCTTTGAAAATTTTATCGAAGCATTGGAAAGCCTTCCGCCTGGGCACGCGTTACTATAGCCGTCTTGGAAATCTCTAAATAGGTTTCAGGCCCAAGTCCGACCAAGCTCCGGCCGGAGCAAAGACAATCTCCACATATTTCATGGACGGCTCAGAGCTCAAGTCCGTATGGCACCTTCTCACACACAAAGGCCCACACTCCATCCTGCACCACATCACCTGTGCATTTGGTCATCTTATAACTACGTCAGTGAGCGAAGTTCTGTCCGGGGCTGAATATTGGTGAGTGACCGACCGAAGCTTTGTTTTCGGCAAAAATCATGATTTGGCCATATTTTCATTTTCGGCCATAAACCAGCCGAAGCTTCGGCCAAGCCGAAAATCAGAAGTTCGAGACTTGTCGCGAGTCATTTGGCCTACTTCGTAAAGCTCGACAATATCAGGTGACGTTCGGCTAACTTCGGGATGAATCGAGTCCACTTGTGGTTTTACTCAGCTGACATAAACGGACGCGATTTTTTTTTTAACTATATAGCGAGGTTTTGTTGTATTTTTTCTTAACGTGCATACACTCGTACATTTTCGTTTCTGTATTTGGCCGAAAATAAGACGAAGGCCGAATCTTCGTTTTCGTTTTCGGCTGAAAAAATATTTTCGGTCGGAAAATAATTTTACGCGAAAGATATAAGAATCTCCTCCAAAATTCTGCGGGATCCTTAATGTGGGCAAAAGAAGCATCAATAGGCAACAAGACGGTTGCGCAATAATATTGTTTCGAAACTAAATAGTGACATGAGGTAATTGTCGGTGCGTGTATATGCATGAAAGTTCGGAGAGTCTAAACTGCTGGTGCAACTAAATTTAAGGCCGTGTAAACCCTTCTTTATTTCCAAACAGTAATTCGCAGGGGAGGTGCAATGCGCCAAAGTAAAATATTTAAAAGTTTAACGAGTGTAATAATATGTTAAATGTTTCGTGGAATCATTTTAGTTATTCGTTGAGTTGAATTAGTTTACTGTAGTTCAAATTGCAGCAATTATAATATTTCCGCATAGTTTAATAAATGTTTGTAATTAGTTTTTCTAGTTGAGAATTACTGACCGTATCCTTAGGGCTTTTTCTAATGCTCGGTTCCTATAAACAAACACGGATCGTGTTGCTTATTTTTTTATTTCCAAGCTGGACAAATAAATTGTTTCGTAAGCTAATTTCACCTTTGATAGCTACTTCCACAGAGGACGGTCTACCTTGCACAGCTTTAAGGCATTTGCTTCGTTTTTGGTAAAGATACAAGAGTCTTAACTTTTATTCTTCTCCATACGAACCTACATTTTGGAAGGGGCGACTAGAAATAATTATATTTTAAAGTAAATGTTGACGTTCAAAAGTACCTTCTAAGGGAAATCTAGTCGCGGGCTCAAATTCACTGGTGGGCCTGGCTAAAAAGCACGCTATCTATCAGTAATGAGCAGTTAGATACCAGTCTACACGCACAACATTATTTAGTGTGATGCAGGATCATTTATAGTAAAACAGGCTCGTAAAAAATTAAGAAAAGTCCTTCGGAAGATCTGGTTTTATAAAAAAACCAGATCCACTGCATAAATCAATGACCGATAAAATTTATTGAACTTTTCGATTTTTGAGATTTGTCGGTGCTGACTTGGTTTTGGAGGATTTACACTTCTTTTATTACTTAAACACTGCCAAACTTAGGTAAAATCAGCAAGAAAAATGAATCTTTGTTGGCTCCTAACGTTTTAGTGGCTTTTTATTTTAGTATTTTGTTTCCACACAGACAATATTAATAATGAGACAAAACCATACCATAATACACTCCCGCAGTTGGTATGGAAAAAAGTCGACTAGATTTACCTTAAGTGCCTATTTGAAATAAATGCTTTGACTTTGACTTTGACTTAACCTACAACTGTCCGTAAATTATAGGAATTGACCATAAGTAGTAAATAATACTTATTAAATTTAGACATTTATGCATTTAGACACGAGACATTGTCTGAGGCATTTCTAAAGCAACTTGGGACAAAGACAAGACTACTTCATAAAAATGTCATTCATTTGGAGTAAATGAAACATAGAGGATTGATGATTTTAATTATTATAATCCTGTAAAGCCATAGTTGTAAGGCCTAAAACTGCGTTAGGCGGACATCCGAACGATTTCATATACTCGTAAATGTGCTACGCCACGGGGACACCGTGCGGGCGTCCGTCGCAGGGTAGGCTACCCGTGGGATAATTTCCGACATACACGAGTCGAAGCCGCGGTTAGCAGCTAGTAATAAATAAAATGGCATCGCAATAGGGATCGTCACGATCTCACGGATCCCACTCGCGTAGACACGCGACGGGTGACCGTCGCGGGCGCCCGCATAACGCAGTTTCTGCGCTTCTCGCATCCAGCGGATTCTTGCGGCCTTCACAAGGTCATCGGTCCATCTTGTGGGAGGCCTTACACGCTACGTATTCTCACTTAAGTTTGACAATTCTTCGAGCAATGTCGGCTTCCCTCTTACATAAGCCAAAAAAGCAATAACTTAACATGAAAATGAAAACAACGCATTCAGATTTACTTCCCTTACTGTAGGTATACTTATCATAATCAGTTCCTGTGAAAATTGTATCTAATATCGAAAGCTTTTACAAATAAAATAGTAGCTTTATTTGATTTGTGTATATATATGTCGCAGGGATATTGTCAAACCAGTGATATTTTAATTTAACTAGTGAAATTATAATTGCACAAAACTTTGTCAACCGCCTCCATTTCTTACAATTTAACGGACATTTTTAGTGTTATTATAGAATGTGAGTTTATCCATAGGTATACTTCGTGCGTTTTGATTAGTCAACTCTTCTTTATCCGTCATTTAACGGACCAATCATTGACCGTCTCATAATTTGACGAGCTTGCACATACAGTGAAATTGTCAAAATATTACTGGCTTGCAAAATCACTGCGAGTGGAATTATAATGTCACTGAGATGACCCCGTGAAATAGTGAAAAGTGGAGGCGGTTAAAAGTTTTAAAGTTTCATGCAATTATAATGTCACTGTTGAAATTATAATATCACTGGTTTGACAATATCTGTGCGACTTACATATACAAAAAATATATAGTTTAATGGATTCCTTTTCGGCGTTTTTAGTTTTACGATGGTCGTAAATGAATAAAAGTACCCTAAGCGTGACTTGGGATCCGGACTTCGCCTGAAGGCTTTGTTTAAGCGAAAGTTCGAACATTGGAGAGGGAGGATTGGAAACTCGGCACGTCATTCAAGTGTCGTAATAGGAAAAAAAAACAGATAGGTAGCTCTAGCTAGATAAAACTATAATACGAAAATTATATTTAAATACATAACACACATATAATACAAATAATAATTTAATATAATAAAATACAAATATATTGTACTTAAACATGCGTTTAGTACGTAACGGAAATACGTTTAAAAACACACTCACGTGTCTTTGACAATTGATAGCGTGTCAAGCCAAGTTCAAAGAAGTATGTGTTATTACATGAATCCTTTAGAGCCACGTTTTAACCAGCAAGCCAAATTTTTATAAGAACAACATATTTCAGGATTATCTACAGAACTTGGCACCCATTTAGATTTCAATTCCTTTGTTGGCGACATTGATATACAAAAAAAACCCAAGATGCACAGTCTCGAACAAAAGTAAAACTCTAAACTTTCCCCAATTATACGTCAGTGGTTATAGTTTTATTAAAACACATTTGTTTGCAAATTCTACCTTACACGCATTATTTAAAGTGGTTTTTACAAAGCAATGGCCAAAAAAACTGACTGAAAGATGACTGACGATTCTATTTGACACCTGCGCACATTGCGCCTTATTTATGCACACGTTGTTGAAACGCTGATTTTATTTTGGGTTTTTTGTATATCAATGGTTGGCGAAGTCGACAACCACGCATAACCTAATATTGAGATTGGCTTCTGTTTTTTTTTAATGAGTTTTTTCATACTTGACCAAGCTCCATTCTCCATTCTTTATTAACTCTAAGGCGCTACTAAGTCCATCCATACCCATGTATTTGAATGCCGTTCCCACGCGACGCAACCACGAACTAGTCAATAATAACGTGTTACTAAATTGCGTCGTAATCGGACCGTCACTGAAATACGAGTGCTGTGACATTCTTGCTACTCAGCGGTGATTTGAGTTAGAACTGGTGGAACACTTTGAGCACCGTCGTAGAGGACGGGCCTAAGTGAACAGTGATTGGTTAAATTTATACTAAACAAACCCCTCACACTAATTTCGTAACACGCTTTCTATCACAATCGAAGAGTTTTTAACGAAATGTCAGTCTATTGCTTTATAGGTTAGGTTAGCAAACAAGTTGAAGGTCGTGAGTTCAAAACCAGACAGGCAATTTGTGCGTGTCATCGCCATTGCTCTGAAAACGGTGAAGGAAAACATCGCGAGGAATCCGATGTGTCTTAGAAACAAAACCGGCCAAGTGCGAGTCGGACTCGCGCATGAAGGGTTCCGTACCAATATCTATAAAAACCGATTTGATAAAACTTAACATTGGATTTAAAAATATGTTCTCCCACACATTCCAACTGCAAAAGTAAGTTGGTACGCACAATATTGAATGATTTACTATGTTATTTTAATATCATGAACTCCTTATAGGTTTTCCCATAATTTATAAGTAGAAAACGAATTTCTGTATTTTTTACAAAATATTAGGTTCAGGAGTTTCGAAAATAAGGGTGGAATGGTACATTTTCGTCTATTTTCTTGAATAACTTGGAATCTATTTATTATAAAATTACAAATATATTTGAGATCCTCACAATAAGCCCTTTCATTTGATATGTCACACGATGCAGTTTGCAATTTTTTTTTTAATTTTCTATCTTGCCCCACAAAAGTGACCCCCATATACAGATTTCGTCTATTCACGTCACACCTGGGTCACAGAAATTGATATGTGTACCAAATTTCAACTTAATCGGTCAAGTAGATTCGGAGATCATTGACTGTGACGGTCGGACAGACGGACACACGAGTGATCTTATAAGGGTTCCATTTTTTTATTCGGACGTACGGACCCTAAAAATCGAAGACATGTGACATCTACCAACCCGCACCAGGCCGGCGTGGTGGATTCTGGCCCATTGCCTCTCATAGAGGCGAGGCCTATGTCAATCAGCGTATAAATTTCCCACTGCTGGAAAGCAGTGAGAACATTAAGCTTTATAGGTTTGAAAAAATCGCCGGCTCAACAACGTAATTAACGCAATAAATTGGCCTGAACTGACAAAAGGAAAAAATTATGATCAATTGTCATTTTGTCATGTATTGGATACGCAATTATCACACTGCTCTTAAGGATATTATTAAAATACCCACCGAGGTAATACTCGCTAAGCAAAATAAAGAACTTAACAGACAACTTCTTACATTCGTACTTCATTTATAAATAAATAAATAACCATTTATTTCAGATTAAAAATCCATAGTTCCATACTATTAATCCATACACACACATTTAATAAACAAATTCACATCAAAATTAAATAAAACATCACTCAAAATAAAAACAGTTATGGACACAGTTGCACACAATTAGGACCGGGAGGAACTGACCATTGCTCACAGTGCAGTATGCAAACGTATCCAGTGGCGCAGCAGTGGTGAGTCCCACCTGTCCACGAACACGCTTAACAAACTGTTGCTACTGGACCTAACACGACTCAGCAGCGACGCACGCTGCTTCCTTATAACAGCATGGAACCCATCAGTGTGCGCCTCTGCGAACATAGTCGAAGCACTGCAGAATCGTGGCAGCCCCAGCAGCACCCTAAACATTGCTGCCGACTGCACGATACTGATAACGTATAATCTCCTATTAAATAGCGGCATCTAGAGCACCGCAGGTATTTCAAAAAGTTGCGTATAGCCATCTAATTTATATAACACATAGCAGAGTTTTGTTCCGTCTGGTGCCGGACGTAAAAGAATAGCACCATCCCATTTCTTCCCGTGGGTGTCGTAGAAGGCGACGAAGGGACATACCAGAGAATGAGCAGCAGCGTTCTCTATGCATTTGACCACCATACTGCGATCGCCAACCCGCCAAGCGTGGCGATTATGGCAAATCCCCCCTTTTGGGGGAGGCTTATATCCAGCAGTGGACGTCTTTTGGCTGATATGATGATGATGATGATACAGCAGAGAATATTACGCTCAGCTTTTAGCTTTCGTACATGTTGCAGGTGCAGTCAGGGTTGTCAACTTTTGCCATTTTTGCTCCTTTAAATAATTCGTAAATTCTGTGTGCGATACAGAGCCTTCAAGATTTTGTCATATCCTACTATTATTACAATTTTGGAAGTTACATATTTTAAGATGTTTGGATATTTGTTTCTCAATCGCGCAAAAGCGGCTGAACGGATTTGGATGAAATTTGGCACATAGATACTTTATAGCCCAGATTAACACATGGATGTTTTAATTCCGGTATACCGACAAACACGCGGGCGAAGCCGTGGGAAAAGCTAGTAATTAATAAAACTGGACAAACGTCATATTAAAGAATTGACGATTAAAAAAAAAGGTCGGAAAACGGGGAGATAACTTAACTATTTCTTTTCAAATAGTATTTGTTTCTATATTTTTAAAACCTGCTTGTTCTGCACACTACTAAACATTTCTCTCTCTTCTATTCTTCAACCCTTGGCCATCCAATGCTGAGTGTAGTTCTCCTCTACATCTCTCCACTTTTGGTGGTTTTGTGTCATGGCTAGCCTGTTCCTTCCGGCCACTTTAATGAGATCGTCTGTCCACCTAGTCGGTTGTCTTCCCACATTTCTCCGTCTCGTCCGTGATCTCCACTCTAGCATTTTCTTCTCCATCTTCCATCCAGTCTACTGCATATATGGCCCGCCAACTTCCACTTTCTTTTTGCTTTCACTTCCACTATGTCCATGAATCTCGGTCGTCTCCGTATTTTGGTATTTTTAACCTGGTTTTAATTTGACACTATATTCACGAACAAAACAACATACATTTATATCTAAACGAATTCGTTGTAGGACTCACTTACATCTTAAGCTACTGTGGTGCTATTCTGTAAAAATCTCAACGTGATAACTTGGGTAAAGTGAGCTTAAAGTGAGCTAAGTGTCAATCCCTAGCATCAGATAGAATGACAGCTCACTTCAACTTCACTTCACGTAACTTCTCACGTTGAAATTTTAACAGAATATGTCGGCTGATCAATACGCTGATCAAATATCTTATCGCCGGAAAATAGTCTATCTTTTTATCTTAATCAGTGACAGCCCTAGCCTTCCTCGCTTAAGTTAAGCTCAACATCTAAAACGCTAGTTTATATTTCACAGGCTTTAATAACTTTTTGATGAAGCTATTATTATGTTTGATATGCTAACAAGATTAAATTAGGAGTTTGTATTTCCATAAATTGATGTGAAACTTTCATTTTGTTTGGCATTTAGGTTTTGTGAAAACTAATAATCAATTGAGTCTGAATGTTATACTACGGACAAAGTACCTTAACGCTATTGTTTTTAAATAGCTACATCATCACCTAGCCTTTTCCCAACTATGTTGGGGTCGGATTCCAGTCTAACCGGATGTAGCTGAATACCTGTATTTTACATGGACTGCCTATCTGACCTCCACAACCCAATAACTGTGTAATACCATACCCCTTGGTACGACTTGTTGTCAGACTTTCGGGCTTCTGACGATCCGTAACGACTGTCAGAGATCAACGAATGACAGCCGGGACCAACGGTTTAACGTGCTTTCCGGGGCACGGCGGACTCTTGGTACGTTAAGATTGTTACCCATCCACGGCCCAATCGCAGCAAGGGTAGCTTAACCTGATCGATCGACTTGCCTGCAGCAGCCTGTGCGGCTGTTATTACTTATCCGTAGCCTTAAAACACATCAAACGCATATCCCATTTTTTTCCTGATTGGTAACATGGAAATAAAAATGTACAGTACATTCACCTTTTTCAGACACAATGAAACTAAGAGAAAATTCCAGAACTGCTAAGTTGTAGCTATAAAGTAACAATGAAACATTCTCCAACTTATATGACAGTAATAAAATCTTAGAGAAAAGGGTGCTTCACATTATAGCAATTCATTAAGCGAGATAGTACCTAGCAGGTATCACAAAAATAGTTTTCTGATCTTTAAGATCGTTTGATGCACTATTGCAATTTGAAGCGTAGCAACTACATAACCACAATAGGTAGTAATAAAAAAAATAGAAAAAGCAATTTATTCTACTACTGAATTACAATTTTACAAAATGTTTGTAGCATGCGTAAAAAAACTGCAAAATCAAAATGTTTGGTCCGTTTCCATTTTTTTTATTGTGTTTTAATGTTTTATTTGTATGACAGTTTTAAATTGAATTGTAATATGAGATAATAAATTCATTTATAATAAGTATTAAGTAATTACATTAGTAGTATTCGCCTTCTAGGCTTTATCCTCAATTCTTACCAGTAGTGTCTGTCTCTGGCTTTAGTCATCCAGTTAGGCCCTAGTCTTTGTACAAAAAGGTCTGCCCATCTTTTCCTTTGGCGTCCCCTAGACATTGTTCTTTCTTTTGAGCCTAGCCACAATATCAAAAAACTTTTCGGCTTCCATTTCGACAGTTCAACAACATTAATTGCGTTATTTACGTTGTGATTCAGATTCAGATTTAGATTATTTATTTGTAAACATAGGTTACAGATACAGGTGAGCAGACACACTTTTCGAACATATGAAGCAATGGATTTTTAGCATTCAAAATTTTTCAAATTGTGACCTAGTAGGTGTCGCGCAATAAGGGGGCCGAACTAAAATTGATTGATCGATGGTCCATTATTATTCGAACTGACAGAAAAATAATGACTGTTCAAAAATGCCTCTTGGATATAGCCCAGAATTAAAGCAGCCGACCGTAACTACTATTCGCTTGAACTTTTTAAGAAATACCCTAGTGCCTAACTCAGTTGCACCAATTTAATATGGTCGAACGTAAAATTTTATCGAACGCGAAATCCAATGAATGTCCACGCAAAAAATGTGGAAGCCGTAGCTACTAGTACCGATTTATTTTGTAGATTCACCGCAGAATACTTATATCAGTGTTGATTGTGAAGCACGTATAGGTATACTGAAACGTCACAACATTTACAACTATGTATTAAATATTTACAATTCTAGAACAATGAGACATAAATTATGTAAATAAATAGTTAAATACAATGATCGTTCAATACTGGGACTTTGTATCGTAGTCATAATAAATTACGGATGGAATAACAGACTACTGCTGGTTTGAAACGAACACTGGAGTAATTGGAATAACAACCGACGATGGCCGCCATGGCCAATGCACAAACTGTCCAGTTCAACTATTGAGTCCGGAAAATAAACCCTTTAATATAAAACTCCCTACTGCAAAGTGTATATAAGCATATTGAAGGTGGAATCCCAGGCTGATTCCCAGCCACCGTAGGCGCGGTAGCTCGCTGTCCGGTAAGGACCAACCCCGGGTCGACGGCACGTTGTGTTCCACGCGCGCCTTAAAGAGATGTCAGCATCAACTGGTGGGATCCGCAAGGGCCGATGCTTGCCAGGGGTGCGGGTTGTTCGAAAGAGATACCTTGGCCCCTGGCACACAGGCAACTGGTGAGTTTTAGTCAGTAAATGTCCGACACGTCCACCCAGAGCGGGAGAAGTTATTTGATGATTTCCCACCCAAAAAAAAAAACAAAGAATATTGAAGATTTTTAAGAATGTGTTGAAAGTATTTCAGATTGCAACAAAACTTACGATTTCTTTTAAAACTTAACATACCCATATCAAACCACCTTTTAGAACATTTTAAAAGTATTTCACGTTGTAATAGAATCTACGATTGTGACATTGAGAATTAAAGAACGCTGTAGGCCTTACAGACTAGATTTGTAAACGATTTTCTGTTCTTTATTTTCTTTTGTCTAAGTACCTGGTACTTATTGACAGGTCTGCACTGTCCTCCCATACCTATTATCACTGTAATTTGAAAACATTGTATTAGCCAATTATTTTTAAAAGAGTAACCGTGGAGTTTCTTGTCGGCTCTTCTCCATAGGAAGCGACAAATTGGAACCGTGCACCTAGCTTCTGACGTTTCATAAGTGCCCTTGCAGGTTTATATGAAATAAACTATTTGGATTTTTATTTTGATTTTGATAATTCTCTTAAAACTTACATACACACATAACATCACGCTTATATTTCCCGGTAGAGTTAGGCAGAGGTGAACTAACTACATACCCATGCCATTAATCCACAATCGTTCTTTTAGCAAATCTAAAGCCGTTGTCACCATCATTCACTTTTACCTCACTCACTAGCTCGATCATACAAATGACAAAAACAATTCTACCCGCATTCAAATATGACATCACTTAAATCCAATAGATTAACTTAACACCTTTCAAAAAACCTCCATGTAAATTCAAAGGGAAAATATTTATCCCTTTTTGCGCAGTTTGACAATTTGTCTCATCGCGGTCGGAATCCTGAAATGTCGCAGTAGAATTAAACGTCTCGATGTTGAAGTCAATTTATTTTGAGGATGCAATATTTTTAGGTTAACAAAGGGATGAAAATTATTAACTGTTTTGATTGGTGTGCCGTGGACAGTCAAGCGCACCATCACAACCTGCTGAATGGCTCATTTTTTATAGCGGCAAGAGCTAATATTTTATTTAGTCATGATAAAATTAAAGCAAAAAAGTTAATAGACACTTAGTAAGTTGGTATTTTCAGAATACCACACGTTTAATTTACTTATCATTATCAATATATGATATAAAACACACTCGCTTTTCGTGTCTATGTGACGCTTCTAAACTCCACAATGGCTTTTGAGGCGATTTGACAATAATTTAGAGAATTTCCCCCATATTTATAAACGTTAGTTAATGTTAAGAGGTAATTAAAGATCAAAAATGTATGGTTTTACAGACGCTAATCATAACTTCACTTTAAGCAACGTTTATGAATAAGGGGGTTTATTTTGGTTTATATGTGTAGGAACTATGGCACAAAAATCTTAATGTTTAGCCATATCGCCACATCAGAACATTGCACCGGCAGCGGGTGGTCGCTTGTACTGAATATGAAATGTGTTGCTAAAATGGCTGAAATTAATCCTACAAAGTAATTTACGGAGATAATGAAGTTACTCAATGCTGACCCCTCCGCAACTTTTATGTTGTGACATTTAATCCTTATTTCGTGCCGGCAGTCTCTAGCCTTCCCGGTCGAACTCCGGCACGGAACCACTGCTCCCCGTCGTCATTATGAATAAAACATGGCGGCTGTACTTGCCCGCAAAATTGTCATTGATGGAATATGGAGTGGGTGTGTTCGTGATAGATGTAAAATTGATGCGATTTATGTACGCTCCCGTATTGTGATGTAAACAAGCACATTAGCTTGCTGGACATAGGTTAGGAAGTCGAGGGGCTCGTGACTAAATAATAACAGCTGCACGGGTCGATCGAAGGTCAAGGTACGCTTGCCGCGGTCGGTTCATGGATGGGTGACCATTCATTACCTACACAGCGAGACCCCTCCGTGCCTCGGAAAGAAAGTTAAGCAGTTAGCAATTGCTCTCGGCTGTCATTCGTAGATCTTTAACGGTCGTCACGTGGTAGTCAGAAGCCCAAAATGTCTAATACCCCTTGATAAGACTGGTTATTCGTATCGTGGCGTATCGTGTTACCCAGTAACTGAATTATGGAGGTCAGATAGGCAGTCGGTCCACACAAAAAAATCTTTATCAGCACAGTTGTTTGTTCTGTCTGTCTGTCAGTACTAAAAAACATTAAATTAAAATATGTACGCCCTAAGTCAGCTAGCACACGCCAATCATCATCATATCAGCCGAAAGACGTCCACTGCTGGACATAAGCCTCCCCCAAAGGGGGGGGGATTTGCCATAATCGCCACGCTTGGCAGGCGGGTTGGCAATCGCAGTATGGTGGTCAAATGCATAGAGAACGCTGCTGCCCATTCTTTAGTAAGTCCCTTAGTCGCCTTCTACGACACCCACGGGAAGTATACCAACAAAAACATTGTAAACTATTATACTCAAGCAGAAATAAATAATATAACTTAAATAGAATAAATCAAAACTCATAGACCATCAATTCTAATTTGAGTTATTTCAAAATATAAGCTGATTTGTAGCCTAAAACTTTCCATAGCCCTCAGGAAAATTCCAATAATTATTTTCTATTTTCAGCCTTACAATTCCATTCGGGCGCCCAATACAGTCTCTATAATTATATTTAACGTCGGTAGCTCCAGGCTGAATTTAAATTAAATAAACATTACTTCTTACATTAGTTTAGGGTTCGTAATCTTAATAATAACTAACTTTTACAATAGGCACTACAAAATCTTGCGAATACTCGCAGCTGCGACAAAATAAAAGGGGAACAGAAGTTCCATCTCACAATAAAATGCCGTCACTGTTTGCAGGTGGACTTCTTCATAGCTTTTCACAATCGCTCGAATCCGAATCGAAAATCAATTAATGTTACTGTAGGAGCCCTTTATATGCTGTTTACAAATCCAAAACCCGAAAATATTGTCAGTTTAAATCAAATAGACGCTCTTCCCAAAGATGTTTGCCGTCGGGAGCAGGGATTTTTTTAAAATCGAAATGTGACATTTTTGATACGATAGTCTGTCGAATGCTTCTGAATAGCTATACTAAAGGATTACGCTACCTCAAATGTATAATTTGAAGAGCTACGTTATTAGCAGTTCTAAAGTGGCACTGACCAGTTGGTTGCAAACGAAACATCTCCAACAAATATGACGTTCAAAACATGTCTCTATTGACGGATTAACGTATCTCTGTCACAGTCATCACGGACAAGGCCCCAATCTTGTAGCATCACAATTAAATTGGAGGGGATACATACAGCAGTAGCATAGTTCACTCAGCCCGGTGATGTATGCGCTTGAGACAAATTATAAGTACCTACAAATGGAGTAAATAGTTATGCAGGGGTAGTAGTGAAAGTAACTCTGTCTGTCTGTCTGTTACGATTTCACGCCTAAACCGCTGAACCGATCGTCATCAAATTTGGCAGAGATATAGCCTAGGATATGTAAAAGGACATAAGCAATTTTTTTTCATCGTGGATGCCGGCATCCACGCGGGCGAAACCGCCTACTAAAGCTAATGGATATATAAACGTAGAAATGGTTTGTTACTAACAAGGGCACTTAATCGTTAATTATTATAATACAGTCGACAAATTAGAGTCCTTTTTTGGCTACAAACTATATTACTTCAACGTTAAAATGCTTTGTAAAATTTCTTCCAGATTCACCCCTGCATCTCTACTCACCCCGATTTACGGTATATCGATACACATAAGGCACGTTGACGCTTAAATAGGCTATCAGTCAAACGGCTTGCAGGTGGAATTTCTGATGGTTTCGTCTTGGTGGAACAGGTTACCGAACGCACGTCCTTTTTAACTTCTGTATCTTCCCTGCTTCTTATGCCTTTTGTTCATATTGCGATACTGGTCGCAACAGCTGCCGACTTATTCCGACTGATGGGTAATGAGAATAACTCCTAATTAGTTCTTTATTAAAACCGAGATCGACAAAGCGGCGCTCAGGACCTATTTAGAGCTAAGAAAAGACTCCGTTTGAGTTGAATGTTCTGGAAAAATATAGTGAGCAAGATTTTATTTATTTATTTTTTAATTCTAGGTATGCACATTTTTGTTGGTATTACGTACAAGTAGCCTGCGGGACAAATACCTTTTTAAGGTTACATACCAAAATGGTATAAAAGAACCCTTATGGTGCGACGTCTTTTGTCTGTCTATGTCTGTGTTTGTGTGTGTAATCACCAGTGATCGGAATAGGCTGACTATATTTGCCTAAACTTCGGAGAACAGAGACAGAAAGTGAAGCAACTATTTTTTTTTCCCGGCATTCGGGAAAAATCTTCAGTAAGTTGAAAATGAGCTTTATTTAAGACGTGTAAAGGCTATTTTTATCTAAACTTGCAATTACCAAATTTTCCGGATTTTCACTGAAACGAATCTAACACTTTCGGTCTCTGTTCTCCGAAGTCTAGGCAAATACAACGTTATTTTTTAGTCACGTCTAACAAGAATTAATAGTCGACTGACAAAATCAATAGTCAGCTGATCGATTTTGTATGGGAGGTCGGAATTTTTTTAAATATTTCGACCCATGTTCCTTGGAGAAAGTTTTTCAATTTCACGGGTACTATCACCCTGAAAAATTTGGACGGTGACAAAAAAATCAGCCTGTATAGTCAGCCTATTTCGATCACTGGTAATCACTAAACATTAATTTGGGGATATCCTTTTCACAATACTATTTAGTCAGACTTCTTCTCTGTTGTATTTTAACTATTAACACTAGTAATAAGTTATAATATTGATAACTAACACGCTGGATCTTTGCTGTCCGAAAGTATCGAATACAATAATTATATATCAACTGAATGAAGATGCATTGACAACTACGCCTATTGGGCCTTTCGTTTTGAAATTTTCATATTTTTTCTACAAAAATGTTGAATTGGAAAGTCAGGTAAAAATAAATGAAATATTCCACTCAGAGCACTGGTGTCAACATCAGATCGGAAAGGATATGTTTCTAGCGTATATTTTGTTTTAAATTAACTCCGGATTTCAGCTGTCATCAACAATGCTGTAACCGTAGTTAAGGTTGAAACAGGGTTAACTTTTGATGCGTATATTTTGGAAATATACAGCTGAGGTCCAACCAACCCTCAGCTCCCTCCCTCACGCGACCCCCCAGCGACCTCAGTTCTCTATTTGTATACAGCATAAAAATGGTGGAGCAGGGGGGCCAAGCAAGCAGTTTTCTTTGTGTAAATTATGTCGTCAGCTCTCAAAACGACGAAGGAAAACATCGTGAAGAAACCGGCATGACTTAGAATAAAAAATTTGAAGACCTGTGACATTCACCAACCCACCCTTTGCCCCCAGGCCTTTTTTTCCGGCCTGTGTCCCAGCAGTGAACTCAGTTTAGGCTGACAACGTTTAAAAATGGTTTATATTTTGATGCACTGTAAAACGATAGTATGTTCCATAATGTCAAATAAGTGGCTTTGTTTTTCTTTCCAAAAAGACCCTGTCCTAGAAGGAGGGTAGCTTTGGGCTATATTATAAATGCTTAGCCAATCTTTATCTTATTTTTACTGAGCGCGAGTCATAAGGCCCTTTCTTGTTTCCATAAGTTACTTAGAGCTATTTCGGGGTAGATGCATAACTGAAGTCAAAGTTATTTTATAACAAATAACTTTGACCTTTGACTTTGTGGTTATCTACCTATTAAGAAAAGCGTCCAAGAGTCCTTACGAGATCTTCTCCATATTAGCAGGTAACATCGAATCGGAACCATAATTTCCAGTTAAATATGTTTTCTTCAAAATTTCCGCTTTTATGACTTCAATAAATACATTCCGAAGATAGTGAAAATCAATATTTACCTTTTTTGAGGAAAGTCTAACTTATAATTTATCAAAGAGACTTATCTAAATATATCCTTTTTCCAAATAATATTATTAATGTGAAAGTTTGTATATTTGGATGTGTGTTACTAGGTTATATCACGCTAAAACGGCCGGATGCGAATACCGTTGGTTATAGACATGCATTAACACATAGATACTTTTATCGCGGTAGTACGTCCCGTGGGATAATTTCCGCCCTCAACGCGTGCGAAGTCGCTGGCAAAAGCTAATAATATAAGGAAGCTTAATAATTTTATTTTGGTTTGAACACGCTAATCTCTAGAACAACCAGTAGGATTCTTGAAGAAGGTTTTTTTTTTATTTTTGGGTGGGAAATCATCAAATAACTTCTCCCGCTTTGACGGAGCTCGGAGCGGGAGGGCGTGTCAGACTTTTACTGACTAAAACCCACCCGTGTTTCTTCAGTTGCCTGTGTGCCAGGGTACACAGTATGTCTTTCCAACAACCCGCACCCCTGGCAGGAATCGGCCTTTGCGGACCTAACCAGTTAGTGCTGATATCTCATTGAGGCGCGCATAGAACACAACGCGCTATCGACCCGGGCTTAGTCCTTACCGGACAGCGAGCTACCCATTACTCGCCATCCGCAAGCCCGTCCTTGAAGAAGGTTATATGCTATTTAAAATCACCCATAAGAGCCAAGCCAAGTCAAAAAGCACGCTATACAAAAAAGAAATAATAGTGGAAGCGGAGGCGGGCGATGCGATACGACGCGATGGGTCAAGGGCTTAGTGTTTGATAAAAATGTGGCTGTTGTTTTAGTATTATTACCTATGTATCTAGAACGAAGACGCGGGGAGATGCTAGTAAAAAAATAATCTTTTTCGAATTTCTCCCAAATGATCTTAATAAATTGGAGGACAGCGTTCCAATATCTCCCATTACTACCAGATCTCCATGAAAACGATATAGAATTTTAAACGCGTAGCTGTTTCATACGATATTCAGTCTCTGGGGATATTTTTCGTTCTAAAGCTGAGCGGTCTACAAATCTAAATTGATGGTAAACGTGTATTTCAGACCAGTTCATATTTTGAAGCGAGTTAAGTAGAAGGGTAGTAATAAGGGTTAGTCCAGCATAGTGCTGAAGAAAAAATTAAAAAAAGAGAGTATTGAGAATCCAACAGGGTGCATCCCAGTGCGTCGACCCATGTGGCTGTTATTACATAGCCACGAACTCCTCAGTCAGTCTATTGTGAGTTAAGTCTACTTCAAGCAAGAATAAAGAGATAGATGTACTTTGATCGCTTTCAATACACAGCCAATTTATTGATTACAATAAGTATTTGATAATAATGGACAGTATAAATTTAATATTGTTCCTACGACGAAGCACGAGTAAAAAGTGAGCTCAGCCCACTCAGCTCGGTGTTTTTAAAATCATGGTATTCCTGCGCCGAAGTGACGTTAGCTAATGACTCGCCAGCAACGTTACAACGTCCGGTCCGATGTAAGTTTGACTCGATCGTGATTCTAGCGCTATGTTTGGTCGCCGGACTATGGTACTTACATCAGTCCAAATTATCCACGAAACATGTTTCCTAATAAAATAAGTACCCATTTATCTCAAAACGAGAGAGCAATAGCCTAGTGCTAATGGCCGTGACTTCGACCCCAAGCAGGTACTTTACTTTGTGTAAATTATTTCATCAATACTGCTCCCAAAACGGTGAAGGCAAACATCGTGAGGAACACGGCATGTCCTAAAGGTTGGAGTCGCACCACGACATCAACTTTAAGTCATTCGTGGTACGAGTTCCAACCCACCATCTACAGTACTGCTTGAAAGAGGACTTTTGGCCGAAAGGTGTCGTATATCGACGTTTCCGAGGACGGTTACGTGACACCTCGCGGCGAAAGACGAGGCCGTCAATTTTACGTCTTTATTTATAGTTTTAAGCTGGTTTTTAATATGTATTAGTTTGTCATTATTGTTTAAGGTTATTTTGTGTATTTTATGGTATGGGCCTTAGTTGCCTGATAATAAAATGATGATGATTATTATTAAAACCAATGACGTCCATAAATGGGCACGCATGGTGGAATAAGGATCACGTTCTGTCACAGAGAGGCGGTCTGTGTCGCAGCAGTGGGAAATATTGTGCTGATTATACAATTCCAAAAACACGTCATAGGTCATGAAAACAAAACAGAAAACCTGTGAAATATTGTGTTCAAGTGAAACCTTATGTATCCAATTAATTAGAGTTAATTGATTGCTTTTATCATAGTAATTACGTTTATTGTGTGGTGTCAGATTCCTATTAATGATCGCATAATTTTTATTATTAATGGATATAAATATTGCTGTTTTTGTTGTGAAAAAATCGGACTGTTGTTTTTTTTTAAGTGTTTTTCAATAAAATTACTGCATGTTTTTCTTTGTTTTCCCTTTTGTTTTACTGTTCCTCTTTCCACTCATAACTGTCTAAGCATACACAGCCATTTATATTTCACCATACTATAGTCTGTTCGCTGAGAGTTGATAAATATTATGGTACGTATCCGAATAGCGACTGTCGCTTAATTATCGCAAACTGTATGACAGCTGTGGCTTATCTCCCGCTTTCGCCGTTTTCGTGGTACGAGGCACGCAGGTGTTGTGAACTGTGGCCTGAATGGCGAGTGGACACGGTGGCCAATATTGCTTATAAATAATTAGCGGGCCGCAATTTGTAATGATTTAAGAAACCCTGACCTTATCAACTCTCGGCGAACAGACGGTAGAAGACAACAGATTTGGAAAATTGAATTAACCAGCACCCTAATTGCGTTACAAACTATTCGTTGCGTTAGAATCTGAATTAGTTAAAAGGTTACTGCTACTCCATTCTTTCATATGTTCGTAAAAATTGTTTGCTTAGCAACGTAAACACCGCCCTCAATGCTGTGAAACTGTCAAAATGGAAAGGATGATTCCTACCACTAGCGTAGTACGCAATTAGCCCTCTGATACAGAATTTTAAAACAATATCATATCAATTATATCCTTCGACAGTGGGTACAGAAGCCAGCACATCAAGCTACCCCAATCTGTCAAATTTCGTTGATAGTTTTTCAACTTTAGTACACAAGAATAAGGTTCATGTTCAATTGGGAAAATTTGACAGTTTGGGATAGCATGATGTGATGGCGTCTGTACAGATGCAGTTTGTAAGTAAATCTCGACTTAACTCAAGAGGAAAGGCAAAAGAACTTAAAAAAAAACAGTGGCACTCCGGGAGTGCCGACAGAAGTGAAAACTTGAACAGTTACGTATGTATTTTTTAACAGTGTCGCGAGTTTACGTTGATGGTCCTAGGTTATCATTTGTAAACATAATCCAGCATTGCATATGTAAGCTATCACGCCATTTATATCAGGAGGCTTTTATTTGGTAGTATACTTTGTTTACTTTTTTTTTGTGCTTTGTGAGTTTTCATTTTATTTGTTGGTATATTGGCAGGGCTAGCTGACATATGACAAATTTTTAAGTTCTGTGTCTCGTAATGTTGATTACTTTGCCTACCTATGTATAGAATCAAGTCTATCTAACTAAACAGACAGCTGTGCTGCTGGGGAGTTTATTGCGCCACTTCTTCTTCCCAGCTAAAGTACTAGGAAGTGGTGAAGGGCGGGGTTTTGGGGGACTGTCTTATGTAATTTTGATATTCTAAAAGTGCTGATTCTCAGCCTAATTTGAACTTTTGATTTTGATTTTGAAAAAAATGTTTTTTCTCATCTCAAAAAATGCCCAACGCGCCTAAAAATATGTTCACTTCACGTAGGTAGCTACAGAGGTGTCGGTAACGGTAACGGTAATAGTGTCGCGAGTTCAATAGTTTTTTCCCATCTCAAAAAATGCCAACATGCATGTGTATCTATGTGCGTACATACACAATATATGTACATACTTATATACAGAGGTGTCGGTAACAGTGTCGCGAGTTCAATTGTTTTTTTCCCATCTCAAAAAATGCCCAACGCGCCTAAAGAAGATTTCACTTCAAAAAAAAATCCTTATCTGCTCAATTCATAACATTGACACGTCTCAACGTTATTACAAATCTTGTAAATAAAAAAACAGAGGCCTACTCATGTTTATACAAAGCATCAACTTGTGTGTACTCGGCTCAAAATAACTTCAGCCCGGTCCTTTTTGTACGTGACTCGGTCGTTTTAGGGCTCCTGCACACATTTCACTGATTTCCATAGAGTTTCAGTCTTACTACAAAATTGAGTTGGAAGTGCTGGAACTGGATTATTTGGTCGGTCAAAAGATTAACTTATTTACTATTGGGTGTGTATGGGCAAATTGTTAACGCTTTATTGCCTGATTGCTTGCCTGGATGAGGCAAGCAGCGAGCGGATTCGAGAGCCTTTTTAGATAATTTTATCGCCTCTAAAAAGCCGGTCGCCTTCGATATTCTTAGTGCAAGTTAAAACACAAACACCAATGCAATTTTTGAGGCGGCAAATATTACAGCCAGTGTCAAAGTACCTCCTAGTTAACTAAAATCAAATCAAAATGTTTTATCCTATCCTACTATGTAATATTATAAATGTGAAAGTTTGTATGTTTGGATGTTTGTTACTCATACACGCAGAAACGGCTGAACGGTTTTGCATGAAATTTGGCTCACAGTCCTTGATACTTTGTATCCTAGTAGTACGTTCCCGTGGGATCATTTCTGACCTACACGCAAGCCGCTGGAAAAAGCTAGTTTCAAATAAACCTACATGGGTACTAATGAAACATCGGACACTAAATGTATGGTTCCAATAGATCGTTTTAGAGAAGATCTGGAAGGAAACTCCACGGTTACTCTTTTACCATTTAATTGTAACATTCACCTAATTCACTCCACCGACATTTTTTTTTTTTTTTCTGGGTGGGAAATCATCAAATAACTTCTCCCGCTCTGGGTGGAGCGGGAGGGCGTGTCAGACTTTTACTGACTAAAACCCACCCGTGTTCCCTCAGTTGCCAGTGTGCCAGGGGCGGTGGTATCTCTTTCGAACAACCCGCACCCCTGGCAGGCATCGGCCCTTGCGGGCCCCATCAGTTGCTGATGACATCTCTTTGAGGCGCGCGTGGAACACAACGCGCCGTCGACCCGGGCTTGGTCCTTACCGGACAGCGAGCTACCCATTACTCGCCGTCCGCAAGCCCGTGCCTACGGTGGCCGGGAATCAGCCTGGGATTCCCGACGCCCAGGGCGTCTCCTGCGAAGGCCACGGCTGTGAGGGCGCATGTACTGCATCTCCCTCATGTGCGCCGCCTCCCTCTTTGCGAGCATAACTGCTTCGCTGAAGGAGGCGACTGCCAGCCATGCCCTCTCGCTCCGTACCATGGCCTGGACCAGGGTCGGACGCGAGAGATCGCCGCCGCCGATCACCTTTACGAGGACACGGCGTTGCTCCGCCCAACTCCACCGACGTTTAAGTTGCATTGAAGTTACTGCAAATGACTAAAATAGTCTTACATGTTCACGTCTCTCCGACTAATCACTAATACATTGGATAAAAAGTCGGTACTAAATACCCAACCAAGCAGTTTAGTTGGTTGGTTGGCTATCTGTAGGAACCCTTAGGGAGAAAAAAGGTTTTAGTGACTTACTTCAGACTTAGACCCTTTTTACTTTAATGTTCTGTCTGTATTATGTTGTAGACAAGTAAAGAGGTTTGGGGCTTATGTAAGCACTGTATCCGTAAAGTTTTTAACAATTATGGCTACTTAATTAGCGCCTTGGTTGGTTGGGACTAGCTTGGAGCAGTCGTGGCATAGAGCTGTGCCTATAAATAAATTATAACTACGATATCGAATGAAGAGTAAAATAGTATATTTTATATCGAGGGACTAAATAAAACCATAATATACTAGAGGTGGTTTGACTTCCGAGCGTGCGAGGGAGTTAATGAAACCGAGGGTATATTAAGTTGGCGTTTAGTCTCGAGGTGCAAACTGTACTTTTCACTTTGAGTGCGAGAAAAATAGTCAATTTAGTACAAAAACATTTAATAAATATTACTTTCTTATTCCTCCAGTCCATAAAAGTAAGTTTTTAGGTAAATCTTCCGCCATTTTGGTGGCAAAAGATTATATATTATGTCTTTTGCTCTTTGCTCGACGTCAAACTCTTCACTGTCACTGGACATTCTTAATAAATGTATTTAAAAGCGAACAAATTTATTCTCGACAAAAATTCCGAAACTTTCGCGGTCAGTTTTTTCTTCTAAACCAGTCTCAGATTAACAATTTAAAACACATGGCGCCACCTTCTTTGCGGGAAAACCATAGAACTGAAACTCTCAACATTTTCGCAATGAAGATGGTCCACACTCCACAGATAATAGTAGGTATATTTACTGGCTGTTTGAGTTTGTCTATGTCACATGAAGGAAAATTAAAAACTGATTACTTTTTACTCCCTAGAGACTAAAGTGGTCACTTTAGTCCCGCTTCGTAGGGGCTACATTGGCGTACTTTTAGAGCATGAGAAGTGAAAAATATTGTTATACATATTCTTCATTATTCTGATATTATAAATACCTATAGTTACCCGGCGAGCGCAAATACTAACGAAATAAGTAGGTATAATATTGTTCAAGTACTCGGCGTGTTTTTTTAGCGTTTGTGATACTCCAAAGAAAATCATGTGAGCTAAGAGCAGTGGTGACTTCGTAGGTCGTGGTTTCGATCCCAAGCAGGTACTTTACTTTGTGTAAATTTTTTCACCACCACTGCCCTCAAAACGGTGAAGGAAAACATAGTTAGGTAACTGGCATTTCCTAGAACCAAAAAATTAAAACATGTGAAGAAGAAGAAGAATAATGCTTATTTTGCCAAAGCAGATTTGATGTTATTATAAATGTGGGGTGTGTGTGGTGGGGTGTGTGTATGTGTGCGTGTGTGGTTGTGTGTGTGTATGCGTGTGTGGGTGTGTGTGTGTAGTGTGTGTGTGTGACATCCGCCAATCCAGGCCCGCGTGATGGATTATGGCTCACTCGTTCTCACAGAGTAGATACCTGTGTCTTAGTAGTAGGAGTATTAAAGGCTGATTATGCTATAAGAAAATCATGCTATTAAATTATAATATAAAAGTACGCTTAGCTACTATATGGCAAAAGTAAAATACAACAGACCAACTCATTCACCATGCCAGAGCGTACAAACTAACAGCTGCAGTTGGTCGAAACAAAATAAGTAAAATCCATCCAAACGGTTTCCCAAGAATTTACTTCAAGGTTCCAACTATAAACGAGTCAGGGATGATAAACTACTTACAGTACAGCGGTCACTTAAAACGATCAGTGAAATTTAATTGAATTTATTTATTTATTTAACTTCAAGTACCTACACTCATAAACAGACAAAAAGAAAAGAAGAAAAAAATACGTACAAAGTTGATGTTTGTTTCTGAAGAAATCACTTCCAGCATACTTGCGATAGGAAAGTTGATAAAGGGG
This sequence comes from Polymixis lichenea, assembly GCA_949091785.1. Classification (NCBI taxonomy): domain Eukaryota; kingdom Metazoa; phylum Arthropoda; class Insecta; order Lepidoptera; family Noctuidae; genus Polymixis; species Polymixis lichenea. The sequence goes on from OX420937.1 coordinate 5,299,379, forward strand.
GATGTAGACACCGTCAGCCCTCATCATCATCATTTCAGCCAGTAGACGTCCACTGCTGGACATAGGCCTCCCCTAAAAAAAACAAAATGGGGGTTTTGCCATAATCGCCGGGGGTTTTGCCATAAGGCGGGTTGGCGATCGCAGTTTGGTGGTAAAATGCATAGAGAACGCTGCTGTCCATTCTCTAGTAAGTCCCTTAGTCGGCTTCTACGCCACCCACGGGAAGAAATGAGATGGTGCTATTCTTTACGTCCGGCACCACACGGCCTTATTTATAAAAAAAAAACTCGCTAATCACTGATTAGTCACTTTTTGGCTCAGCAATTGGTTACCTCTTATTCAATCATTAACTTTTCTTTATATATAAACGCTAGTTAGTAGGTGATTAGTAGCGAAATGAAATAGAGGTGAAATCATGCGTTCAGCACAGGTTATAATCAAAATTGTCGACTAAGAAACAGAATTTTAAGAATGAAGTTGAATAATCTGCCATTTTTGAATCTGTAGTGACTTTGACTGACAAAACTCAAAAATTTCATCGGATTGTGTTTGCGATGGTAGCAATGATAATAATACGCTCCCATTATTGGAGTAAATAGGAAAACGTAATTATGCTCTGAATTTTTGTCTACTTTCTGTTGTAAAGTGACGAAATTAATGATAGTGCTGTAGCAGATATTAGCTATGAATTTACATGTTCTTTATGCTTCTTTAAATAAATACTCTCTTTTAGAAATATATGTAGGTACTTGGGTCTATTCTATATAACTTCCTATTGCTTTTGCACTGGGGTTTCAGTGTCTTTTAATAGCAATTATTATACTTGTTAACAGTAACAATGTTGACTGCTGCTATGAAAGCTACTAGCACGTAGCACCATTACTATTCAACCTTGTAAAAACGGCAACGGAGGAGAACATGCTACGTGAAAAAGATGAGGAATGAGAGTGGCATGAGAAAATAATGGCTCCCGTCTTTGGAGAAAGAATAATTAGAAATCAAAAATAATAAAATTTTACTAAAAATCTAGTTATACTGCGTATCAAAATAAATTGTTTCTAATAAAAAATCTCTTGATTTTTTTGTGCATGACTGCCACAACGTGGTTTTTCTCTAGTTCTGGGCCATAGAAGGCGTCATCAGTGTAGTATAAAGTACTCTGTGGGTGTCTTAAAACGAGGGGTACATGAGATAATACACTGGATAATCACTATCTCCGATGAGCTTCCGTACGACCTCAGTCTCTTCAAACCTAATGAGCCTCAACCCGATTGAGCTTTCCCTATAAATCCTCTCTATATATAATGAAGGATATGTATTCTCGTAGCGAATTTAAATGAGCCTTGTAGATCTTCCTACGTCTATTAAGCGACGGCGCGCGCGGCGCTTCAAAATTATTTAATTATTCGGTGTCGTTTTGAAATCACGTAAAATTTTGTCGAAATCCATATTAACTAAGGCACAACTCAATATTACGAACAAAATAACCTTGAAGCACACAATAATCCTATCGAATCGATTAACTGATTCAAATAAAATCCGCCATTTTGCCTCTTAGCAAGCTTTAAACAGGACACCGATGATAATTAATTTAGACAACTACAAATCAATTTCTTAGCGACCTCGATTTTATATATAAGAATTTTGCTAATCAGTTAGGTAACAATTGATTAAAAGAGGCGTTTATAAATGAGACCGCGTACGTAAGAGTAGAAGAGAAAAAAGACCAGAAATAAAAAAAGCAAGTCACGCAGTCAAATAAACATTTCCCTACTGCTTGAACTTCCTTGAGTCTAAAAAACAAACATCACCTAGGAATTGATTAGTCAGAGTACTAAATCAAGAAAATGTTTTCCATTTTAAAATCTTTGCCCCAAAAATATCAACATAAATTCTGCATAAAATCCAGAAATGATATTTGATTTTTATTTTCCATCAGATTGCAAGGAACACCTCTTATAATCCAGACCTTTATGCTAATAAAACGAGGGTAGTATTCAAATGTTACCATCACAGTACACCCCTGGCGAGTCTCCAAAATTTTCCGGCTAAATGTAACAGATTCCTTTGATGTTGAACTAAATTAAGGTCTTTAAAATGTAGTTTGCGGACACTAATGTTATTTACTTTGGTTTAATAAGCAAATAGAATAAATAACTAATGTTTATTTAACGTAGACAAAACGGTACCTAAATTTTCCATTTTAGTTCGAACCAAATGTAGTTCAAATTAGGTACCTACTGTGTTCTAAAACATTAATGAGGTAGACATTCTGTGCCCTACGGCTATACGCCCAGTTCAGCCAAAAATCCAGACCAAAGTGCCTGATGCCGATTTTTTACGGTTTAATCAAAAGTTTTTAGTTTACAATATGCGCTTACGGTTCGGTTCTGTAATACTTTTTTGGAATCCTTATGATGAGTCCGTTAAATGAAGTAATTAAATCAAAAATACCAACCCGGTTTAACACGGGCAACAAACTACTTTCTACAAAGCTTTCAAATAAAAACGTATGGGGTCGGTGGGACCCCCGTCAAGAACGAAGTTTCTTACACGTTATCTCTCAACTCCAACAAATTATAGTCAATAATTTGTTTTCACCTCACTATCGGCGTTACCACCCTCGAAAACCATAAAAACGACAACCACGATTGTTGGCGACTACAAGAAGAACTGATTAATAATTAAGAGTTTGATTAAACAATAAAAACCATTTTCTTATAGGTAAAATAGATAGGTAATTCGTTGTTACATTCTTAAGCATAGGGATAGTTTTCATCTCCCATAGTTAATAATAAGTTTTATCAATACCTAATGTAGCTATAAACCAATCAATAAGAAACGTAGTTAGCACCCCACACATCCTCAAAAGGTAAATAAATATCTAAACTAATGGTATCACCCATAAAACAGGTTCTAACTCGACAAAAACACACAGGTAAAACATTAACAGGCACCTACACACACATACGCAACAAATGGTATCGCCCTCGAGCAAGCAAAAACTTGTCCGAACAGGTCTAAACCTGTCGAGAATTAGACTCATGCTTGACCAAAATATCCCGGCCTTTCTTATTGTTGATTGGTTTAGAAGCAATAAATATAAATAATTATCAGTGGGCCTACCCGCTACTTGTACCCTAGTAGAAAACTACTTAAGAAAAATTGAAATGTAAAACGAGTTAGTATTCGATAAGTGCGCGGCTTAATAAATGAAAAGTGTATGTAATAAGGTGTTTCAATAAGAATCCCCTACAAGAATTGGTCCTTCTGCAGCCGGATTGAAGAACTGAAGCCTGAGCCTGAAGATAAGCAGCGTTTTACAAGAAGCTTACGTATCTTGGTAAGTTACGTGAAGATTAGTTCTACGAGCCGCGCCCTATTCGAAGCCCTACGTGTGCCGCCGAAGATTATTGCTGGGAATAAACGACTAAGAAGATCGCTTATTCTCGAAGCTAGGCCCTCCACGGAAGACCTGTTGGCGGTCACACGACCTGCTGAGTGAAGATTATAGCTGGGAGGGTCGACTACGAGCCACGCCGCGCCCTCTCGAAGCCCCCGTATCACTCGAAGCCCTACGTGTGCCGCCGAAGATTATTGCTGGGAATAAACGACTAGGAAGATCGCTTATTCTCGAAGCTAGGCCCTCCACGGAAAACCTGTTGGCGGGCACACGACCTGCTGAGTGAAGATTATAGCTGGGAGGGTCGACTACGAGCCACGCCGCGCCCTCTCGAAGCCCCCGTATCACTCAAAACCCTACGTGTGCCGCCGAAGATTATTGCTGGGAATAAACGACTAGGAAGATCGCTTATTCTCGAAGCTAGGCCCTCCACGGAAGACCTGTTGGCGGGCACACGACCTGCTGAGTGAAGATTATAGCTGGGAGGGTCGACTACGAGCCACGCCGCGCCCTCTCGAAGCCCCCGTATCACTCAAAACCCTACGTGTGCCGCCGAAGATTATTGCTGGGAATAAACGACTAGGAAGATCGCTTATTCTCGAAGCTAGGCCCTCCACGGAAGACCTGTTGGCGGGCACACGACCTGCTGAGTGAAGATTATAGCTGGGAGGGTCGACTACGAGCCACGCCGCGCCCTCTCGAAGCCCCCGTATCACTCGAAGCCCTACGTGTGCCGCCGAAGATTATTGCTGGGAATAAACGACTAGGAAGATCGCTTATTCTCGAAGCTAGGCCCTCCACGGAAAACCTGTTGGCGGGCACACGACCTGCCGAGCGAAGATTATAGCTGGGAGGGTCGACTACGAGCCACGCCGCGCCCTCTCGAAGCCCAGTGTCACTCGAAGCCCTGCTTGTTCCAGTGTTTTGTGAATGTGCATAGTGAGTACATAAGTGTTATGTTAACGTGCGTAATGAGTATATGTGTTACGTGAACGGTGTTTAGTGAGTACATAAGCGTTACGTGAACGGTGTTTAGTGAGTACATAAAGGACACGGAACTAAAGTTTTAATGTGTGTATGTACTGTATAAGTCGAAGTGTCTGTGTACGCCTTCGCTTCAACGCGTCCTCTGCTAAAGGACTAACATATAAACACCGGTAAGTTACTGAACAATATTGACAATAAGTGCTGTGAAAGTGAATAAATAATGATGACGCGAAGCCGTAAAGGAGATAGCACACGCTCGACCACGGAAGAAGAAACTACGGAAACGTCGGCTACCACCTCCGAAGAGGTGACAGACGGCAGCGCGCTTACCGAAGACACAACCGTGGTCGAGGAAGCCGATGCTACCTTGGTAGAAAATAAAAAGAAGGCAAAGCCGACGTCAAACAAAGCAAGCAATAAGAAGAAAGAAATAGAAGCCAGATTAGAATTAGAGAAATTACAATTGGAAGAAATCAAGATGAAAGCTAAGCTGGCGAATACCAAGTTGGAATTAACGCGTGTCTGCGAAGACGATACGGACTTGAGTGATAATGAAGAAGATACCGCGACCAAAGCCGCTGCTGAAAAGGCTACTGAAGCATGGGTGTCAAAGGCAAAGGAAGCGCCGCACACAGCAGAAACGACGCCACCCACGACGACCCCTGCCAGTCAGCTGGCCGAAGCAATATTGGAAGCAGTCAAATCAGCAACAGACAGCAAGGCAACAGCGGTTATGCAACGCGCGCCGAAGTATGTCAGCGAGCTACACCAATTTGACGGCGACGCAAGAGATTGGATGGCCTTTAAAGCAACATACAAGGACTCGCAGGCTCTCTTCAGTGGAATCGAGAACATGGGAAGATTAAGAAGAGCAATAAAAGGGAAAGCCAAAGAAGCAGTGAAGTCCCTTCTCTATACACAAGTGGATCCAGAAGAGGTAATAACTGCATTAGAACGCCGATTCGGAAGACCCACTTATCTGATAAGAAGCGAGATAGAAAACATAGAGAAGCTGACCCCCATGTCTGAAGACGCAAGAGAGTTGGTGAGATACGCTGGAGCAGTGGCCAATACAGTCAGCGTTGTGAAACAAATGAAGAAGCAAAGTTATCTGCACTCAAGTGATATAGCGAATCGTATAATTGAGAAGATGTGCATCCTGGTGCGATTCAGGTGGTACGATTACAGAGCATCCAAAGAAGAAGATGATGAACCAATCCTCATCAGCCTTATGAACTTCTTCAACCAAATGGTGGATCAGTTCGAAATGCACGAGTTCATGGGTACCAAGGTGAAGAAGGAAGGATTAAGAAACCGCATGCGACCTCCCGGTTCCCGCGGCGTGAACGCCACTCGAGTCGCACGGCACAATGAAGAAGAACATTCATCGAACGAGGAAGATTCGGATGATGAAGAAGAAGAAGATGAACCACAAACAGCGACAGTCTGTTCATGCAAGGACGACACCAAGAAACCAGAAAAGATCGCCTGTCCTGAATGTGCTGGGGAACACGCACTGTTGAAATGCAATAAGTTCATCAACGCTTCCATAGAAGAAAGATGGGAACAAGCCAAGCGAGCTTTCATATGTTTCAAATGCCTATTGGGACGACATAGAAGATTCAGCTGCAAAGCAAAGCCGTGTGGAAAATGCAAGAGAAGTCACCATGTGATGTTACATTCAGAAGAAAGGACGAAGCCAGCCACGCAAGATACCCAAGCTGTAGCATCGACAGTGAATGCAACGCGGACGATATCAAGAGCCTACTTGAAAATCGTGCCAGTAGAACTATGGGGACCAGATGCCAAAGCCGAAGTCTACGCCCTCATGGACGAAGGATCAACAGTGACCCTGATAGAAGAAGACATCGTGAACATGATCGGAGCCCAGGGCCCTGAAGAAGAATTAAGAATCGAGGGCGTGGGAGGTCATCGAATGAGCCAGAAGTCAAAGAAGGTCGATATCAAGATCAGAGGAAGATTCGAGCGCAGCATGGAGAAAATGTCAGGATACACCGTTAAGGCCTTGCACTTGTCCCCCCAAGAAGTCAGCGATAAGGATCTGGAAGACTGCCCACATCTGGAAAAGATAGCAGAGCAACTGAAATATCCAAACGCTCGTCCTACTGTACTCATCGGACAGGACAATTGGCATCTGATCGTGTCTCAAGAAGTAAAAGTTGGCGACCGAAGCAAGCCAGTAGCCTCCAGAACCCAGTTGGGTTGGGTCTTGCACGGAACCAAGTCAAGAAATAATACTGCAGTACGAATAGTGAATCATCTTGTGACATTGCCTGAAGGAAAAGATGATTGCCTCGAGAAGATGATTAGAAACCACTTCGACATCGAAGCCCTAGGAATCGCCGCGAGGAGACCCTCCAGCGACATCGACCAACGGGCTCTTGACCTGCTGCATTCCACGACGAAAAGATTACCTGATGGAAGATTCAGTGCAGGTTTGATCTGGAAGACGGACGAAGAAAGCCTGCCGGAAAGCAAAACAGCTGCAGCGCGACGACTAAGGGGAATGGAGAAAAAGTTCTTAAAGGACAAAGAATTTGAACGAAAATATGAAGAGCAGGTCGAAAACCTGATCAACAGTAAATACGCCGAGGAAGTAACAGATGAACCCGCCTCCTCAAGATCATGGTACCTGCCGCATTTCGCCGTTGTCCACCCCCAGAAGAAGAAGATGAGACTGGTCTTCGACGCCGCCGCTAAATCAAATGGAAAATCGCTGAACGACGCATTGTTAGCAGGACCCGACTTGCTACAATCACTGTTCGGTGTCCTGCTCCGGTTCCGGCAAGAAGCAGTAGCCGTCGTCGCAGACATCAAAGAGATGTTCCTGAGAATAAAAATCAATGAAGAAGATAGAGACAGCCTTCGATTTCTTTGGAAAAATAAGGAATACAGAATGACATCATTAATATTCGGAGCCGCCTGCTCGCCGTGTACCGCTATATATGTAAAGAACAGAAATGCAGAAGATTTCACCAATTGCTGTCCAGAAGCCGTCAGAGCGATAAACCGAAACCATTACATGGACGATTACATCGCAAGCTTTCCCGACGCAGCGACAGCTACCAAAGTGTCAAGAGATGTGAATGAGATCCACAAGAAAGGGGGATTCCTCTTGAGAGGCTGGGCGAGCAACGACCCTTCGACGGTTGAAGAGTTCACCGACGCAGACACCAAGACAAACTCCATCGTGCTAGGAGAACCTAAGGATCAAGTCGAGAAAACCTTGGGACTCAATTGGAACGTCCAAGAAGACAGTCTTCATTTCACTCTGAGTCTACGGAACACCCCCGACGAAGCCAAGGAAGGAAAACGCGCACCGACGAAGAGAGAAGCGACAAGCGCAGTGATGTCGGTCTTCGACCCATTAGGATTAGCGTCACCCATAACCGTACAGGGAAAAGTGATGCTTCAAAACTTGTGGAGGTCCGGCCTAGAATGGGACGAGATATTACCTCCACCAAGAGAACAGGAATGGAGAAAGTGGCTTGAAGATTTAAGGAAACTTGAAGACCTTCGAATTCCTCGCTGTTTCACATACGACGCGACCGAGGGGGAGCTGCACACATTCTGCGATGCAAGTGAGAAGGCATACGCTTGCGCGGTGTACTGGCGCTCTCAACATCCGGACAATCGCGTGGAAGTGAAGCTGCTAACGGCGAAAGCTAGAGTGTCACCTCTCAAGCCAACTTCAATACCTCGACTCGAACTACAAGCGTGTCTACTGGGAAGCCGCTTGGCCAATAGTACAAGCCAAGAAATGGATTTAACGACGACCCGAAGATACTTCTGGACCGACTCCAGAACAGCGCTGACATGGATCAAATCAGACCCTAGGCGTTTCAAGCCCTTCGTCGCGCACCGTCTCGCCGAGATAGAAGAGCTGACGAAGCATAAAGAATGGCGCTGGGTTCCGACGAAACACAACGTAGCCGACGACGCTACCAGAGAAACCCCGTCTAAATTCGATGTATCACATCGATGGTTTAATGGCCCAGCCTTCTTGCGTGAAGATCCCAGAAATTGGCCTACAGAAGAGAAAAAAGTCTCTATCACCGATACGGGCGAGGAAAAGCCTAACGCCATCACGTTAAGCGTCAGGAAAGTCATACCTGTCATCGTGCCCGATCCAGAGAGATTTTCCAGTTGGATACGCCTACTGCACGCAACAGCAAGGTACCTACAAGCCATAGACGTTTTCAAGCGAAAAATAAAGAAAAAAGTGAACATCACAAAACTCATCACCAGAAGAACCCAAGACCCAGCCTGGAAAAAGATACAAAAACAGAAGATCCAACCGTCGGAAAAGAGACCAAGCAGAAAAGAAGCGGCCTTTCTACCAAAATCTGCACTCTACATAGAAAAGGCGGAACAACTGCTGATAAAAAGAGTGCAAGAAGACAGCTTCCCAGACGAACTAGCTGCCCTGCGTAAGAAAGAAGACCTTAATTCGACATCCAACCTGAAGAACTTCACGATCAAATTAGAAGACGGGCTCATCAGACTATCCACCCGCATCGGAGCCGCCAAGTACTTGATAGCTTCATACAAGAATCCGATCCTGATGGACAAACGTCACCGAATAACCCAGCTGCTAGTGAAATACCTCCATGAAGCTTTCAATCACGGGAACCACAACACCGTGATGAATGAGGTCCGGCAGAAATATTGGATACCATCGCTTCGAAACATGGTAAAAAAGGTAGCACGAGACTGCGGATGGTGTAGAATTCGGAAGAAGACTCCACAGATCACACCTCAAGGAGATCTGCCACCTGAACGTCTAACAAAGGCCAGCCCTCCCTTCACCTGCCTAGGAGTAGACTATTTCGGACCTATGTTTGTTACCATTGGAAGACGTACAGAGAAACGTTGGGGAGCTTTGTTCACGTGCCTCACCACAAGAGCGATTCATCTAGAATTGGCTAACTCCCTATCAACCGACTCCATGATCCTCGCGCTACGAAGAATGATCGCCAGAAGAGGAACACCGAAAATTATCCTGAGCGACAACGGAACCAACTTCATCGGTGCCAACAGAGAAATCACTGCAGCCATCGAGACTCTGGGAAAAGAAGTAAACAAAATGGGCATCGTTTGGAAGTTCATCCCTCCTGGAGCCCCCCACATGGGCGGAGCCTGGGAAAGAATGGTGCGATCCGTAAAAGTCGCTCTCTCAGCAACACTACACGAGCGGCAACCTAAAGAAGAAATACTCCACACATTGCTTCTGGAGGCCGAGCACATCGTGAACTCGAGACCCCTCTTCTCCGTCAGCACCGACCCAGAAGAAGAAGAAGCCTTGACCCCGAACCATTTCCTCATCGGGCGCTCATGCGGAGCTACCCTCTTTGGCTCCTTCGACGACACAGAACTCATCGGTTCTCCCAACTGGAAGACATCCCAACGTTTGACCGATCATTTCTGGTCAAGGTGGTTGAGAGAGTACCTACCAACTCTCTCGCCACGCTACAACCAAGGTCCTCACTATCAGGACCCTACATTGGGCGACATAGTCCTGATCGTCGACCACACCCTGCCACGGTACTCGTGGCCACGCGGCGAGATAGTCGCCACTCATCCCGGACCAGACGGAAGAACCAGGATCGTAGACGTGCGAACTGCAGCGGGTGTCCTGCGGCGGCCAGCATCGCGCCTAGTCCTGATCGTACCAGCAACGTCGCCCCAACGAGATGGAGTGCAACGCACTGAGGGGGAGACTGTTGGCGACTACAAGAAGAACTGATTAATAATTAAGAGTTTGATTAAACAATAAAAACCATTTTCTTATAGGTAAAATAGATAGGTAATTCGTTGTTACATTCTTAAGCATAGGGATAGTTTTCATCTCCCATAGTTAATAATAAGTTTTATCAATACCTAATGTAGCTATAAACCAATCAATAAGAAACGTAGTTAGCACCCCACACATCCTCAAAAGGTAAATAAATATCTAAACTAATGGTATCACCCATAAAACAGGTTCTAACTCGACAAAAACACACAGGTAAAACATTAACAGGCACCTACACACACATACGCAACAAATGGTATCGCCCTCGAGCAAGCAAAAACTTGTCCGAACAGGTCTAAACCTGTCGAGAATTAGACTCATGCTTGACCAAAATATCCCGGCCTTTCTTATTGTTGATTGGTTTAGAAGCAATAAATATAAATAATTATCAGTGGGCCTACCCGCTACTTGTACCCTAGTAGAAAACTACTTAAGAAAAATTGAAATGTAAAACGAGTTAGTATTCGATAAGTGCGCGGCTTAATAAATGAAAAGTGTATGTAATAAGGTGTTTCAATAAGAATCCCCTACAACGATGAAAACTTAAAAAAATCTCAGCCGCCATCTTGGATATTTATTTTGACCGTACTATCGGATTTTGCACTCTCGAAAACTCTAAAAACTATATCACCCTCGATCAGTTTCTTTCTACTATTTATAATAAGAAGTCGCATGGCACGCATAATGCTTTTTCGTCACGTAATGCTCTTTCCGTTACGTGACGATTTCTACAATTTTATTCCTAACTCAAGCTACGTCAAAGAACTTCGTTCTATTAATTCAAAGCAATTTAATCTTTTCCCAAAAACAGTCTTGGAGATAGTTCAATAATATAACACAATATTAAACTAACAAATGCATAGAAATATACATGAAAATATATTTCACCAATCACTGGAACACAGGAACAGACAAGATTTTGACGACGTAAACAGTGCACTTTCAATGGTTACGGATTGGTTTACCACAAATAACCTAGTTCTCAATGCCAAGAAAACGAAATGTATCAAGTTCGCCTTACCGAATGTTAAGAATCTAGGACCTAACATCGTCTTAGAAAATGAGGTGCTTGAAACTGTAGACTCCGTAGTTTTTCTGGGCTTAACAGTAGATGCCAAACTTCAGTGGGGATTACATATATCAAGCCTAGCGGGAAGGCTCAGTTCGGCTGCCTACGCCGTCAGAAAAGTAAGACAATACACTGACGTTGATACAGCTCGGTTAGTTTATTTTAGTTATTTTCATAGTGTTATGTCCTACGGCATTCTGCTGTGGGGCAAAGCAGCTGACATTCAAAATATTTTTGTTCTTCAAAAACGAGCTGTTCGAGCCATTTACCAACTAGGTGCTAGAGTTTCTCTGAGAGATTTTTTTAAGGATATTGGGATTCTCACGGTCGCATCGCAATTCATCTTGGCCAACATCTTATATATCAGGCAAAATATACACTTGTATACTAAAAACAGTGATATTCATAATATTAATACTAGAAATAAGGACAAACTACGTGTTCCCTTTCACCGGCTTCATAAGGTTCATAACTCTTTTGTTGGTCTTGGTATAACTTTTTATAACAAGCTCCCCTCTTCTTTGCTAGATTTGAATTTTAATGCGTTTAAAGTTAAAGTTAAATCCACCCTCTGTTCAAAGGCTTACTATTCTGTCAACGACTACTTAAACGATAATAATTGTTGGTCGCTGTGATTAACTCAAGACAATGTTCATGTTCTTTCACCAGTATTAGCTTGACTACTGACAGGTTATATAATTATATTAGTTCATGTGTTGGTTTATTTTATTTGCCTGTACTATGTTTTCAATGTTTTGTTGGTATATAAGCCTGTGCTAGCTGAGATATGGCAAATTTAATGTTTTTGTGTTTCGTAATGTTAATTACCCACTATTGTATAGAATCAAGTTCTTCTAACTTAACAGACAGCTGTGCTGCTGGGGAGTTTGTTGCGCCACTTCTTCTTCCCAGCTAAAGCACTAGGAAGTGGTGAAGGGTGGGCGTTTTGGGGGGACTGTCTTATGTAATTTTGACGTTCAAAAAGTGCTGACTCTCAGCCTAGTTTGAATAAATGACTTTTTGATTTTTTTTTTTTTTGATTTTTGACTGTTTGCTGCGCGGCGATGATCGATTGACGACCGTTATCGTACGCATACATTGCGCCCGTAAGCTAATTATTATTGATTATTATCAAAAATATTACCTAGTTTACATAATATGTTTCGATAAAGCAGCGTCACTGCTGACTAACAGACGATAGACAGTCTAAACAAATGATGTATGTTTATATAAATAGTAAGTTCAATACGGAACTACTGAACAGTCACATTCTAAAATGTATGACACAAGAAAATGTTCTCATCTGAAAGTCGTGGACGTATGCCATTTTGCCCTAAAACCTATGATTGCTTACTACTATTAGAATGTACTATTTTTTAGGGTAGGTGGCATCCGACCACGGCTCAATTTCAAAGAGCCTTTATCACCAATCTTATTTTTTTTAATAAAAGGTTTAGACCTCTGAAATCTGCAGATTGCTTTGCTCTTTGGAATATACCTCCCCGGGCTTTTCCATAGCTTACGGTTGTGAGATTTTCTCCTCCTTTCCCTCCCTCAGTAGTTTCTTTTTTCCTCTTACCGAGAAGGTTTAATAAAACAAAATTAAACTTTTTTAAATTTTATTTCAATTTTAAATAACATCATTTGATTTTGGCTGTAAAAAATAAGTCACATTGAATAGTGGTTAAAAGAACATAACGTAATATAGCGGGTAATATTATTTGACTAGCTTTAGTACTATAATTATTGGTGATACAGCATGCTCCAGTAAATAAAGTCTATAACACAATGTCACGCTTGTATTTCCTTAAGAATTATGCAGAGGTCCACCTTTAGTTTACTCAAATTTACCCTGTTATGTTTAAGTCAGCCATATAATACTGAGAATTTCCAGATGGAAAATCCCAATTACACTTTGCCCGAACAGGGAATCGAACCCAACCAAGACCTTAAGCTCAGCAGTAGCGATTGCGACCAATAGACCAAAAATGCAGTCAAAAAGTCATTATAATCTTTAAAAGCAGTTTTTTTTTGTGAATCTGTTTTTTACTACTATATTTGCATTCAAACTTCAAGAAATCCCAAAATCCAAGTTAAATTGAATTCAACTTACAATTTAGAGATTTAATTTGTTTGAGCATGTTTTCGTAATAATTGAGTTCTTTTTTTTCTGTAACATCAAAAAATTAGGCGTTAGGTTATGCGTTTTGTATATGAATATCCAAAGTTTTATACAGTTTAATAAATTTTAAGTATTTATAATAATCGTTACCTTCATCACTAATTTGGTCTCCTGAAAATCATAAGTAAATGCTAATCAATAATTTGTATTTACTATGTTAAAATTTTTCTTAATACATAAAAATAATAATTGAATGTAGGCAGACACTTCCTCCGCCATAACAAGGCAAATTGTTACTTAGACCTTAGTTTAAATTTTTTGCTGTGTTTAGATAATGGTTGGTATTATCATGATTTCGTATTTAGTTTATGGTACTAAAAATAGTATTTTCAGTGCGAACCTGTTACTAAAAATTTACGGATATTTTGAGTTGTCCGAAATAAAATGATTTAATGAATTAAAATATATTACTTACGCACAATTTTCTTGTAAAAATGTTCTTCCTGTTCCGCTGAAAGTTAATTTGCGAATGAACTAGCTGCAAATACGCCCGAGTGGAAGCCGAAAACAGAACACAAATTAATCAACATATGGGTTCAAATGTAGCTGTGCCCACAACTCGTACCGCATGGATGCTAATAGTCACCATATTGGTCCAAATGTAGCTGTGCCCACAACTCGTACCGCATGGATGCTAATAATCACCATATTGGTCCAAATGTAGCTGTGCCCACAACTCCTACCGCATGGATGCTAATAATCACCATATTGGTCCAAATGTAGCTGTGTCCACAACTCGTACCGCATGGATGCTAATAATCACCATATTGGTCCAAATGTAGCTGTGCCCACAACTCCTACCGCATGGATGCTAATAATCACCATATTGATCCAAAAGTAGCTGTGCCCACAACTCCTACTGCATAGATGCTTATAATCATTGAGTGTTGCACCAGAAAATATTAAAATAAACATAGAATGTGATACTCTTTTAAAAGTAATACTGTCATAACTCACCCATTTTTTTGAAATACAATTTGATTTCTGCAAAAGGCGTACATTTGCAATTATTGAAATTATTTTTAATTAAATTATTAAATTAAGGACTAGGAACCATTTCTTTTTAATTTTTGCATAGCATGTAAAGCTAATATGTCTGTCTTGTATGGGTCTGAATGTTGGCACACAAAAGGGATGAATGAAAGCCAATTGACGAATGGACAGAATAAGAAATGAGTACATAAAAGGAAGTCTAAAAGTGGCACCGATAACTGAATAGTTGTGTGGAAATCTGTTGTCATGGTATGGGCAATTGGGCATGTGATATATGGGCATGTGATACGGAGGAATGAGGAAAATGTCGTGCGGATAGTTTTGAGTATGAATGTCGATGGCTATAAGATTAGGGGGAGACCAAATAAACGATGGATGGATTGTGTGAATGATGATATGGTTAGAAACGGTGTAACTACGGATGTGACGACTAATAGAGAAGCGTGGAAAAAAAGACATGTTTCGCAGACTTCAAATAAATTGAGTTAACGGCAGGAAAATTATGACCAATCATTTGTCACTATGATCTTACCTTCGCTATCCATTGATTTATCATCAGGATCTTCTGATGATGCTGATGTTGAAGATGATGATGAACTTTTTTCAGCTCCACCCAACTCAGCCAAGCCCGCCACTAAAATATATTTGGTATGCAAAGACTAGTTTCTATATGAGCGAAAGCAAAGTGGTCTTTATGTTGCAATAATGGAATGGCTTTTTTACAGTGATGTAAAATTGGGCAAATGTTTGCGTTTATATTATTTTTATTACGCCTTTAAGTATCAGTTCATCAATCTATCTCATCTATTATTGCATCTTCTTGTAGGGTATACATATGTTTAATAACAAACAAAAAGCGGCTCGAGTCGGACTCACACGCGAATATTTCCATACCACCGTACAATATTTAATAGGTACTATATATTTTTATAAATGTTGTTATAGCGGCCATAGTAATACACATTTTGTGAAAATTTTAAGTGTCTCCCTTTTGCGGTTCAAGATATATAGCCCTGTGTCAGACGGACGGGCAGCGGAGCCTTAGTAATAGGGTCCTGGTGGCACCCTTAGGGTATGGAACTTTGTCAGGGGTGCGGGTTGTTCGAAAAAGATACCGTGGCCCCTGGCACACAGGCAACTGAAGGAACACGGGTCGGTTTTAGTCAGTAAAAGTCTGACACGCCCTCCTGCTCCACCCAGAGCGAGAGAAGTTCTCTGAGTGAATTCACAAGGAATGCATTGTTTGTAATTTGTTATAATTTGTAGGTACATGAATGTTAGTACTTAAGATAATTAAGTTAGGATAAGCACATTTATCGCATTGGGTTACCCTGTAATGGTAGATGTAAGAAGAAAATAAATAAATAATAAGTTACCTGATGATTTCCCACCCAAAAAAAATGAGAATGGAACTATAATTAATAAAGACATTTTATCTTATCAAAACAGTTTCAAAGCTGATGTTACGGTCAAAGTAGAAAAAGTGTCAATATCATCATCAGTGGACCAATATTTTGTTGTATTTTGTGATCTCGACACTCGGTAGCGTGTTAAGCTAAGTTCAAAGAAAAAGGAACTGGCGAAGCAAGAGCCGTATGTTAGTAATGTAACTATAATTTTATTACTACACAATAAGATGAGGCTGTTCATAAACATATACAGGGTGTTTGGCAGAACGTTGAACATACGAAAATGGTGGATAGGTGGGGTCATCTGCTCCTTACTTAGCCCTAAACGATTTGACCCTGGACAAAACAAAATGAAATAACTCTTAAAGGTTTTTTTTTATAAAAGCAAATTACATACCATTAGAAAGGTCACACACTAGGGATGTTTTGGTAAAATTGGAACTCCTCAATCATTCTTTTAAAATGTAAGTTGAAATTAAGATTTAATTATTTTTTACATCTTTCTGTAACTCTGAGGACTCATAACTTTTTTTCTAGCTAACATCTAACAAAAATATTGCCTGTTTCACCCATTTTTAATAAAAATTACACTTTAAAGTTAAGAAAGTGGTGAAACTAGAAGAAATAAAATAAAAAAATATCCAGGGGGCCAGGACCACATAATTTAGGGCTGAGTAAGTAGCAGATGACCCCACCTATCCACCATTTTCGTATGTTCAACGTTCTGCCAAACACCCTGTATACATAATAGATACTTACACAGTACTTCAAGACGTTCGTTTGTACAGCTCACATAACATGTTTGTGAAACAAGCTGAAAAGGAAAGTTTAAATAAATTATTCTACTAAATTATTCTATATAATTATTAAGTAGCTTGAAATTGGACCTTTAACATCGATTCAATGATTAATGTCTAAATTATAGTTTAAAAATGGTAATAAATAAATCTTCTATCGTTATTGGGACCCCCATTTTTGGGTAATATTTAGTTGTATAGATCCGAGCTGCAATGTAATAATTAGTTATTACGTTCGCGATCGGGTTTTTTATTTGTTTATCATTTTGAGTAAAACCCACAAATATTGTAATTTCCGCACTACATTTATTTAATACACTAGCTGATTTATATATTATTAATAAATAAACTCACAATAGTAAATAAATAAAAGTGGAAATACATCACAACGTAAACGAAGGTTTACGTTTTGGCAAATGATTAGCCAGCGTTATTACACGCGTTCAATTAATTAGTGCAGGCAATATCGCCTGCTTTATTAAGAACCGTGGAACTGCTTTCCGAAACGTTAACGTAGTTTTAATTAAATTAAGACCTAATTGAATACCTATTGCGATTTTATAGTGCTCCGTTTGATGTTAGACTAATTTCACTGTTGGTTATTTTTAACTGGCTTTAAACAAGAGGTTCTCATTTTTGTATTTGGTCTACAAAGAAATACCATCAACTAAACAACGAAATTTGAAATAAAAACTAGAATTATCATTATTATTATCATTTAAGCCGAAAAACATCCACTGCTGGACATAGGCCTCCCCCAAGTTCCGCAATTTCGACCGGTTCTGTGCTTACCCCTTCCAGCGGATTTCAGTTCATTGGTCCATATTGTGGGACGCCTTCCAAAGCTATGTCTTCCGGTACGCGGTATTTAGTTTACAAAGTTATGATATCAACTAAACCATGGAATTCGAAATAAAAACTGGAATAGAAACCGTATGAAAAATAAATTGAATCCTGAAAATTTCGAAAAACTAATTGCATTCTTAACACAAATATTATGAAAAGTTAGAAGACGTGAAAAGAAAACAAATGAACCATTGTTTAATTTTCAAAACCACACTAAAATTGCTCGAGAAATTAAATTACATAATTGCTCAAAGACAATTTAGAGCAGAAATGACATAAACAGAAACGACCTTTGTGTTAAGTGGTCGTAATCTAAAGATTTAATTAACGCTTTATATTATTTAGAATGTAATTAGGCTTTTGATGTAACACTGTTAATTTGCAGTACTAGCCTTGGAACGTACCTAAACATGATAATGATAATAATAAAAAACATTACCTAAATAATCAAATCTATACTTCTAGACACTTCACTACATAGTATAAAACAAAGTCGCTTTCTCTGTCCCTATATCCCTATGTATGCTTATTAAATCTTTAAAACTACGTAACGGATTTTGATGCGGGTTTTTTTTAATAGATAGAGTGATTCAAGAGGAAGGTTTATATGTATAATACACCGACCTCCACGCGGGCGAAGCCGCTGGCAAAAGCTAGTAATATTATAAAGCTGAAGAGTTAGTTTGGTTGAACGCGCTAATCTCAGGAACTGCTGGTTTGAATTAGAATATTCTTTTAGTGTTCGATAGCCCATTTATTAAGGAAGGCTATAGATTATATAACATCACGCTAAGATCCTTAGGACCCGAGCAAAGAGAAAAATAGTCACGAATACAAAGTACTCGCACGGGCAGGCGTTTCAAAGAGACGGGGTGGGTCGGGGGCCCAAGATATTTTACGCGAACGAAGTCGCGAGCAGTTGCAAAGAGTGTTAGAATTGCTAGTTTGAGTTACATTTCGTATTTTAATATGGTTGTAAGCTATAAATATTAAAAAAAGACTGATTTTTTATAGAATTTTCAAATAATAAAAATTTCGGAAACTGGAAGGAGGACGCGCGGAAGATAGGAGTGAAGGGAGGCCTTTGCCCAGGAGTGAGACAGCGAAGGCCAGTAAAAAATAAAGTATATTAAAACAGGGTAAGTTTTCATGCAGTGCGGAAACTGTAACGATGAATTTAGCATTTAAAAAATCTGCTGTTTCATAAAAAGTGCAATACACACGCGGTCAAAATGTATGGAACAGCTGATTTTTTTTGTATTACTGACGAAAAATGCATGCGCTGGGGGGTCTAGAAAGATATGCTAAATTCATGGTTACAGTTTGCGCACTTGATAAAAACTTATCTTGTATATATTCGAAAAATAATTGCGTACAAATAAAGCTATCGGTCCCGTGACATGGATCGCGAATCAGGGCGCGCACGTCACGATTTCCAGACGACATTTCAAAATTTTAAATAGTAACAAACTTTATATGTCAGACAATAACTTTATTTTACAACTAGCTGTTACCCGCGACTTCGTCTGCGTAGAACTACTACTTCGTGTAAATTTGTTTGGACTGAATAGGCTCTGAAACTATAATGAAACGATTCTAATGAAGCCGGCACATTGAATTATTGAGATTAACATAGGTAGACTTTTCCTGACCCTGATCCCTGACTTAACTTAGTTTAATACGTTTTTGTATACGACATTTTTTGTTTTTCCTTCTTTGGTCAAAACATGTAGGTTTTGTGGACTCGATACTCTCGATACACGCCACATACAGTTGCCCATGGGAGAAACAGTTTTTTTCTAAATGAACACCAGCTACTTTGAGTGTCTGTCCTTGAGCTTTGTTTATCGTCATAGCGAATGCTGCTTTCAGGGGAAATTGTACTCTTTTGAATTGGAATGGCAAATCGGTAGGGATTATTGGAATACGGGGAATTAACACTTCTTCTCCCTTTGCTGTTCCTGTCATAATTATTGCTGTCACAATATTGCGTCCCAGGTGTGTAATTTGTAGACGTGTGCCATTACACATTCTTGGTGCGTCAAGATTTCGCATCAACAGGACCGGGACACCTACTTTTAGCTTCAACTTATGGGAAGGCACCCCCGATAATTCTAAGGAGTTAAGAAATTCTACAGGGAACGATGTCACTTGCTCAGTGTCCATGACATTGTCTACGGACAGATACTCAACAAAATCACCTTCCACATCTGACATGATTTGTTCGTTGATCTGCCCCACTACTTCGTTTGTCGGTGCTAAAATTGCCCTTTCGCACAGCCATTGTCTGTTCTTCATATTGGTTGCAAGATCGGGATAGACGTTGTTCTTTAAGTCATCCATGTTACAGACAACATTACAAAATTCACGATTCAATGTAATCATTCCGTCACTATTTGTTTCCATACGGTCTTCTCCGATTTTCAGAAGAGCATCCGCATATTGCACCAATTGTGTATCACTGTGCAGTTGTACTCGCATATTTGTAGTCAGACAAAAATTTTTTACATGCACCCATAATGGAGACGCTTTTAAACATGCATTTATTTCATCTGCCGGCGTGCCTCTAGTAATTACCGGCAGAGTCTGTCTAAAATCGCCAGCTAAAAGTACCACCATACCACCCATGATACTTTGGTTACTCTTAATATCTTTTATGGTCCGATCTAGTGCTTCTATCGCTCTTTTGTGGGACATGGTACATTCATCCCAAACCAACAGCTTACATTGCTGTAACATTCGTCCACGGTCACTATTTTTAGTAATGTTACAAACTGGCATTTCCTCATAAGCTAAGTTCAATGGCAGTTTAAGTACTGAATGTGCCGTTCGGCCACCATTAAGTAACGTAGCTGCTATTCCAGAAGAAGCTACAGCAACAGCAACTCCTTTATCTTTACGAATTTGGGCTAAAAGTAAATTTAAAAGAAATGTTTTACCCGTGCCTCCTGGCGCATCCAAAAAGAATAAACCACCTTCGCCACTTTCGATTTTTTGCACAACATTCTCAAAAACTAATCTTTGTTCTGGGTTTAGACGCGGAACAGACTCAGTTATTTGTTGTTGTAAAGAAGCAGCATCGTAACTCAATTCTCTTATTATATCACTGCAAACTTCCCCAGTTCTTTGCGGCCTGCTCAACCCAAAATCTGACAAATCTTTCCCAGTTATAGTTATGACTTGGTCTTCTATCTTTGTTAGGGCTTCATTAAAAATGAAATCATTGTATGTAACGTTTGGATTATGATGTTGTACTCTGTGTAAAATATCGTCGGCCATTTGAATTTTGTACCTTTCCCACAGTTGTTGAGGGTTTGAAAGCCCACATGTCGCTATTAGTATAGCAAAAAGCATTCTCACCTTGGCCGCTGATCTACATTGTGCAGCCTCTTCCAGTGTTATATTCCAATGATTGTCATCCTCCAATAATCCTCTTGCCTCACATGCCTCTCGAAATGTTGAAAATTCTTGATTGTTGTATTTTTTGAGATCATTGAAAGAGGTTGGCCCACGCACATGGTGTAGAAGCATCCTTAAACAAAAACATTCCATGTTAGTAACATGGACTGTGTAAACCCGTCCTAAGGCATCTCCAGATTTGACACCAGGCCAGTTCTGAACCGAAGTTCCTTGAATTCGGCGTTTCCAAGTTTTTCTGGTTGCGTCCCATGTGTAATATCTCGGTACCTCAGCATACATAAGAGTTCTTGCAAACTCATCTCTTATGCAAAGTTCAAAAAAAGCTGTAAGGGTGGTTTTTGGTCGAGTAGATAGTCGCTCGTGGAAATTATCTTCTGTAAAATAAACTCGTTCACCGTTCTCTAAGTGTACACTTAGATGTGTAACGGTGGGGTGCCTTTCGTGCAACGGGAACCCTAATAACCGCCACACGGCTTCGTTGCTGCTAACATAACGACCAGATTGATATGTATGTACTTCATTTACGCGATTTGCAAGCTCTGTGCTCCTAAAATTGAAAATAGCTTGGTCACTGCCTTTGTTAATATATTTGCAGATATATTTGATAGCGCGCACTGAACTGCAAGCCTCAACATTTATATGGGCGTTAAATATTTTTAATAGAATAGCGGAATAAGGGACCACCCAACTATTATCAATAGTGACGTAACTCCCATTTCGTAGTTTCACAGATGCCGTTCGACCTCCGTCTGCTGGTGCTCTTCTACGATAGAGTGGGTATCCGTTTTCACTGTGGACAGTGTCTTTGTGTAATTTGCGAGGAAATTTCTTTGTGCATTTTCCATCTTTCATGCAAGGGCACTGAGGATTTTCAGGTCCACATGGACCATGAATCATGTTTTTAACTATAATATCATGAAGTGTCTTGTCAGTGCTTGGATCGGGTATTTCTGCGCTGATAATATTATCAATTTGATCGGGTCTCAACTTGTCTTTTAACCACAATAATATGTGGACATGTGGTAGGCCACGCTTCTGCCACTCTATGGAATACATAAAGCAGTTCACTTCTCCAAATATTCTGCCTTTGGAAATAACAGACATAAGTTTTTTAACTTTCAACCTAAAAACTCTTGCGACTACATCATGCCTATCAATCGCGCTTTGACCCGGCATTAATTCATTTACTATTTCCGGCCATGCTGGGTTGCAAGTAAACGTAACGAATAAGTCAGGGCGACCATATGTACGTACATAAGCAAACGCATCCTGAGTATATTCGTGTAAGTACCTCGGACTATTTACAAATGAAGACGGTAAAATTATCATTCTACCAATATCATTTGGATTTAGATTAGCGTCATTCGCTACTGCGTCTTGAAGGTGGATATAATTTTCTGCTCTTAATTTAGTTTGATTTAATGTTATGTATCGTAATCGTTCACTTTCTACCTTAACGTACATATCAACATAAAACTGATTGGCCAGTTGCCTGCATCGTGATATAATATTAAAATCATTTTCTCTAATCATGATATGAAAGGCATAAAAGTCCATACATGATACCTTTTTGTTAGGCAAGGGCAGGCCAGTTACAGGATCGACTTGTGGAATTTGAAAGTGATACCCTTCTTGCCCTTTGCTAAATATTAGCGGATATTGTAACGCATCGTAAAATGTATGTGTATCCGGCACCCTAGTTAGTGTGTTATCACGGGCATGTAAAACTATATCACGGGAAGCAAACTGTTCACCACAAACCATGGCTGCGACTTCATTTATTAAAGGTGCATTATATCGTCTTTCGTGTTCCCCACTTGGTGTACGATCTGGGTGAATCACCAACTTATAATCATCTCCCGGCATTCTTTCTAAGGCTGTTGTGAAAGTGTTTATTAGGCGGTTATGTTCATGCTACATTCTCTGAATCTTTAAGACAATATCCTTTTCTACTAATTGAATGTTTTGACACCTGCGGTCAACCTCGTCGTTTTCATTTCCCATAAAATAAATCTGTAAAAATTTTGGTTGCTCATTATTTGTAGGAAGCAAAGAACCAATCCTATGATAGATTTGACCTTGGATTGTAAAAGTAGATGAAAACCCAGGCATAACCACCTCATTTTCTACACCAAATGACGTCATTTGAAAGCATGAATTATATTTCCTTATTTTGATTAAAAAACGCCGCGATTCGTTGTTATCACCTAAAAGTAAAGACTTCAATGGTTCCTCTGGTTCTCCAAGTATTGGAATTGAAACCTTGCCACCAGAACAACACATACCCGGAGTTTCTTCTTTCCACTTGAGTGCTTCACAATGTATACATTTTTTATCCATTCCACCTATGAGAAGTAATCGATGGTTATTATACTCAATCGATGGGTCATAATCAAAAGCAGCATTGTGGAATGCTCCCCATGTATACATTGTAAACGCATTTCTCCTTTCTGACTGCCGTTCAGCATTTAACACACGTCGTCTTTGGGATTCTTCTGGCATCTCTGCAGCTATCAATGATGCGTGTCGCTCAGCATCTAAAATCTGCCGGGCCTGAGTCTGTTCATAGGTCTCGGCAGCGCTTTGCGTTGCGTGTCGCTCAGCATCTATAATCTGCCGGGCCTGAGTCTGTTCATAGGTTTCGGCAGCTCTTTGCGTTGCGTGTCGCTCAGCATCTAAAATCTGCCGGGCCTGAGTCTGTTCATAGGTCTCGGCAGCTCTTTGCGTTGCGTGTCGCTCAGCATCTAAAATCTGCCGGGCCTGAGTTTGTTCATAGGTCTCGGCAGCTCTTTGCGTTGCGTGTCGCTCAGCATCTAAAATCTGCCGGGCCTGAGTTTGTTCATAGGTCTCGGCAGCTCTTTGCGTTGCGTGTCGCTCAGCATCTAAAATCTGCCGGGCCTGAGTCTGCTCCTCAGATTCTTGGGATCTAGCTACTTGCGCAGTTCGAGCTCTTTTAGAGCTACGCGCTAAATTAGATTTACGCTTGCGAGGCATATTACTTAACCAGTTACCTACCTAAAGTAATAAAAACAGGTAAGTACTTATGCAAAAAAAAATTCTTTAGCTGACAAAAAAATTTAGTTAAAGGTACTGAGTACGAAACTATACTTAAGGTAGGTACTTATACACATGAAATAAAACAAAAACAAAACGAATTGCTAAACTAAAACTAAATGTTAAAAAAAATATACTATCCACATGGAATAAAAACAAAATGAATCGATAAAATTATATGCGAAACTACTGGAACTATTTTATTCACAAAACAACATTACTTACCTATTAATACTCAATAAAAACTATGCTGACCTTCTTAGGTACCGTAACTACTTACTAAATGTGAAAAAACTTAAAAAAACCTGCCTACTAATCTACTACAATTTTATACCTATCCTAAAAAATGAATTAAAGTATTTATTTTACCTATTAACTATAATTCTACCTACTACTAACTTATGCTAAACTAATAATAACAACCAAAACAACTAAGTAAATAACACAAAATGCTTATCCAAGAAACCCTAAACACCAATGAAAACGTAAAGAAAGCGAATACGTTGCAGCTCAAAATTGTAGATATCGCATGCGTCCGCCAACGACGTCTGCCCTCACGTGTCTGCCCGTTCGGGTAAGCATACTTTGTGATCTACACTCCTCCCACCGAGCCATCCGCGTCCCCCGCACGTCTTTGCCGCCGCGCCGCGCAGCGCGCCCGCGCCCGCCAGCCCCGCCACACCACACCATGCATCGTCACACTCACACATTCATAGTGTATAGGCCGATGGGCCTGATGGACATGTCAGGCAGAAAGTATTCTAAAAGCTGGCTAGGAGTATTTGAATTATGCGATACATAACTGCACCCCGCGTTTTCACCCGCATAATTCCGGGATCGGGATCGGGATAAAAAGTAAAGATGTCCTTTCCCAAGGTTCCATCTATCTCTATACCAAAATTCATCAAAATCGGTTCAGCGGTTTAGGCGTGAAAACGAAACAGACAGACTGTCTATGTCTTTCCCCAAGGTTCCATCTATCTCTATACCAAAATTCATTTAGTAGGCATATACGATACATAACTGCACCCTGCGTTATCTATCACTCGCATAATTACGGGATCGGGATCGGGATCGGGATAAAAGGTTGCCTTTGTCCTTTTCCAAGGTTCCATCTATCTCTATACCAAAATTCATTTAGTAGGGATATACGATACACAACTGCACTCTGCGTTTCCACCCGTATAATTCCGGGATCGGGATCGGGATCTGGATAAAAAGTACCCTATGTCCTTTCCCAAGGTTCCATCTATCTCTATACCAAAATTCATCAAAATCGGTTCAGCGGTTTAGGCGTGAAAAGGTAACAGACAGACAGACAGACAGACAGAGTTACTTTCGCATTTATAATATTAAAGTAGGGAAGTAGGGATAGTAGGGAAGTAGGGATATCAATAGACGTACGAAAGGAATGGTGTTGGAAGGAACATCACTGATTAGTTATGTGTTCCTCTGGCACAATAAAAAAAAAACATTTATTTCTAGCAGCACAATCACAACCTAAGGAATAACAAATTACATATAATATATGTACAAGGTATAACGGAATGGACGTCAGACCCGAAGGCAGTCCGTTCCCAATTGACTTCTGAATCGATTTCAGTAACTTTTATTATGCGTATTTTTTAAATTACGTGGAACACTCAGAAAGTTTTGCGAAAATAAATAGTATTTTGTCTAGCACATTTTGTTTAGTAGTATTTTGTCTAGCACATTTAAAATTAGGAAATGGAACTCTTCACTCTACGACTGGCAAAGTAAATACTAATACAAATAATAATTATTTGCTTGCTTCGAATATTATTTTTAAATATTTAAAAACGATGTTAAATAAGACTACCGAATATTATAATATTCAGACAAAAGTAACAAATATAGTTTGTGTGCGGGCAACACTGTTAAAAATACTCGTAAATTTGATGGAATAAAAGGTTTGAAGTCTCTCGAGCCACTATGCCAAAATCGGGTTTTGACAATCCAAATGAAATTACTATAAAAAATGTTTTTTTCTCTGTTAATGTTAATATTTCGATTATCTATTTATATTTTGAGGAAAATAATCCTTATAAGACACTACTAATTGGTTTCACAAATACTATACTTTAAATTAGAAACAAGTCTTATTTTACTGGACACGTCCACAAACCGTCTAACATTAAAGTTTTTACCACACTTCTACAGTTTATTGCGACAAATAGAAAACTGCACGTGAAGATGAGTGGTCCAAGTAATTGCAGGTCATCATTTACCTTCTTACTCTCGACAAACTTTGTGCAAGAAACTGTCGCATCTGTGGACTGAGACGCGATGAGAAATTAAGAGTAAATGTAATTTATTTTCTCTAGATGATTCTATGTCACGGTTTTTTGAAATTGTGTATTCTAAAAGTTGACAGCATCGCAAATAGCAATTCATAACTATTTATATAGTGCACTACAGAGCGATATTTCATGATTTCATTGAGTAGTTCATTTATAAACTGACAAATTAATCAATACAGTGAAATATTTGACAGCAACTTACTTATTAACGGTACTTGCGACGTCTCAAGGTAATAAAACTTTTTCCCAAAAAAAACAACCGACTTCCGAAAAAACACTATAAAGTTAATTAAAGTTAATTCGAAATTTCATCACCTTGGGGTCTAAACAATGCATATTTATGCGATAGCAGCAATCGCGGTTGATTTGCTGTTATTTTTTGAAGAGTTCCGTTGTCTGTCTCCGAAACGCATGATCAGATCTATATGAAATTGAAATGGGACCAGACGCACCACCTTTCAAATAAAAAAAGAATCATCAAAATCCGTTCACCCAGTAGAAAGTTATGAGGTAACAAACATAAAAAGAAAACGTACAGTCGAATTGAGAACCTCCTCCTTTTTTTGAAGTCGGTTAAAAATAGGAAGAATTAGAAAGAAGCAAAGAACAGGATTATTACATAAATTAAGTATGTAAAATTGCCAAGCGGACTGTAGAATTTGCCTTACTGCTGTCCTCCATTCAACAGTTTTATTAAATTTATTTTTGGTATTAAAAATTACAGAAATCGACTCAGTAAACCATTCTGAACAAACTACTTTAAGAATGCGCACTCATTCAGTTACAAATTATCATTATTTATAAAATTATCAAATTATTAACGATCAATTTGAGAACCTTCGCCTAAAATACCTGTATAATTTTCTATATCAAAACAAAGCGTTCTATTTATTCAACGTTAGCAAAAGTCCTATTCATAAACCGACTAACAAAGAAGCTTCCTCATTATTTTCATAACGGTTCTTTATGCACTTATCACTTTTTATTATCTCATATTACTGTACTTCTGAGAACACTGGCAGTAATGAATCATGAATATTCCTGGAACATAATATTATTAAAATCTCGGTCGTAAGAGAACCCTCTTCACGCCACCTAGATTTTAGATCGATGTACAAGATGATCCTGTAGCGTTTATTTCAAATAAACCAAATAAAGGCACTTTTGAATTGTCAAAAAGTCGGTCAGCCAGAAAGATGAAGCTAGTTGCTCATACCAAAGCGTAATAGAGGTACTTATGGAGAAGAACGGGCAAGGAACTCCACGGACACTCTTTTAAATCAAAATGTTGTTACAAAAAATTGGTAACATCATTCATGCTGAAATTACACATGTGAGAACGATTTATAAAGACGTGCACATTAAAGTATTCAGTCATTAAAACTAACCGTGGCCGCAAAGAGATGACCTTTTTGAAGGGAACCAAATGATACAACACACACGCCACCATCAGCGAGACATGCGAGTGAGCATGATATACTCTCAGCTGCCAGAGCACATTCAAGTCAATAAAACACGTACCCAGTAAAAGATAGCTTTATAAGTAGGTACATTGTTCTTTCAGATGTGTTAAGCAATTATACAACACCTCGAGGTTATTATACCGAGGGGCTTGTGGCTAAGTAACAATAGCTGCACGGGTCTATTGATCAGGTTAAGCTACGCTTGCCGCGGTTGGTCCGTGGATGGGTGACCAAAAAATCAAATTCAAAAGTCATTTATTCAAATTAGGCTGAGAATCAGCACTTTTCGAACGTCAAAGTACATGAGACAGTCCCCCAAAACGCCCACCCTTCACCACCTCCTAGTGCTTGAGCTGGGAAGAAGAAGTGGCGGAACAAACTCCCCAGCAGCACAGCTGTCTGTTTAGTCGGATAGACTTGATTCTATACATACATAGGCAAAGTAATCAAGACCATCTTTACATACCAAGACCCCTCCGTCCCTCGGAAAGCACGTTAAGCCGTTTGTCCCGGCTGTCATTTGTGGATCTTTGGCAGTCGTTACGGGTCGTCAGAAGCCAGAAAGACTGACAACCAGTCTTACCAATGGGTATCGTGTTACCCAGTTACTGGGTTGTGGAGGTCAGATAGGCAGTCGCTCCATGTAAAATACTGGTATTCAGCTGCATCCGGTTAGACTGGAAGCCGACCCCAACATAGTTGGGAAAAGGCTAGGCAGATGATGATGATGAACGAGGTTATTATACAATGACGATACAAGAAGGTCAGTCTTTAGGCTGAAAATTTGCAGCAGTTTGAATTTGTGCCAGATGAGCCAACATGAGACTAATAAGTAACTGGCAAAATATGTAAGCTCTAGCCACCTCTGCCCACGCTTCGGAACAAGACAGGCGTGATAATGCTCCAACAAAGCTTAACATAACATGACGTGCCACAGAACTTAAAGCCAACACGAAGAATAACGATGAACAACACGTACATTGTACAACTTTTCACGTGTTTATTCAACCTATTATTTATTCAGCTCATTCAATACTCGAATTTTATTCGCGTCAAATGTGAGAGAATGTCTGTCGAAATATTCACCGTTAGTTTGTAAGGTGTAGTCCTGATTTTGCTTACTCTTGCAAGACGAATTTGGGTAAACATTGACGGAGAAGACGAAGCTGTGAAAATGGAAACGTTGAACGTTGAGAATTGTTGGCTATAGTTTATGCTGGTGCTTGAGAGTATTTTTCCCGCGCGGGCTGGCAACGTTGCATTTCTAGTGGTTTTTCGTGATTATTTTATTACATCTAAATCAAAGTACAACTTTTTTTCGGCCGAACACTAGATCGTTGGTATATAAAATATTTTTTTGACATTAACTCTTACATAAAAACATTTAATCGTAATCAGTACTGCAAATAGAAAATAATTGACAAAATGTCTAGTTTTATAATTAAATGCAAATGCCAAAATAATTGTTAAAAAATGCATAAAAACTTATAAATACCAACGATCTAGTGCTTGGCTGAAAAAAAAAATTGTGCTTTAGTATAAACTTAATGAAATGATCACGAAAAACCACTTGAAATGAGACGTAGCCAGTTCGCGCAAGATCTCTTAATAAAGTTTGTCTATTACGGCTTTATAAATAAACTGATTGCAAATGACCGTCTTGTATACGTTTCGTGCGTCTACGCGAGTAAACGCACAATTCTGTAGCCTACGCATATGCGTAGCAAGTAGGCTCGTGTATAGATGCACGGCTACGCGCGTAGATGCACGGCTACGTGCGTAGCAGTTACATTTGAAGATCTAGACAAATCCGTAGTAACGCTTTTTCGTACGGTATTCAATAGGAAATTGAAGCATGGTTTTGAGTACCAACAAAGATTTCTCTTCTCAACAAAGATTGATCTTTCTCATGAAATATATTATTTATTCAAGAAAACAAAAATCTGGTTAGACCGCAGTATTTTCATATGTGATATAATGTACTCAGGTTTATTCGACGAAGTAATGCAATCAGTCTTTCTGTCTCTCACCCTTTTACTATTAAAGCTTCACTTTTGAGAATCATATAATCTGACGTCAGGGTTGCAAGTTTTCTCTAATCTTTTTACATTTTTGGAACATGTTGGCTTTTCCAAGAACTTGGTTGCAATATATTGTGACAATCAAGATTAATAACTGAAACTAAGTAAGAAAACAAACATGAATAAGTATTTAAATAAAGGATTTGTTCTGTGAGAGAAATAATCGTGGAATTTGATAAATACACTGATGACAAACAAGATTCTTTAATTCGGTTTATAACGAGTTAAGTGAACCGGAAAAACGCATCGTACCCTCTTACAATAGCCATTCAGTCATTTATTAATTATTAAACATCATGCGCTCTAAAAAAAGTCATCCACGAAATAACAATAGTAGGTATATTTATCTAATAATAAATCCTATCGGAGACAAGTACTTCTACACAAATCAAAAGACGTCTTTTGAGATTTTCGTGTGGCAACCTTAACCATATTGCATAATACACATACATGTTGTGCACGTGTTTCTGTGTGTGATGCAAGTGTATGTTTGTGTGTGTTCTTTAGTCGTCTTAAAAGGCACGATTCTGTAGCGCGAGCGGTGCCAACGTGCACAGTTTTAAATTGAGTGCACCAAAATATAAATTGAGATAAAATGTTTCAAGTTGTATGTTTTTCTTAGTCATTTTGGTTTCTGTTGGCGAAATGAAGTTTTATGTATACAATGTATGTTATTAAAGTTTATTATTGGGTTTTTCTGTGAATTATTATTTGGATTCATGCTCGTATTTTCATACAAAAACCTGGTGAGAATTCATGTTTGACTATAATTTTTATGCAAAGTTAAAGATGGCACTATGATCGAAGATCACACGAAGATCACATCTATTAAAATCCTACCTACCTGCACAATCAATTTCCTACATTCTTTCAGATAAATTAAAATCTCAATGTTCAAAAAGCTAAACATGCCTCTAATTTGCTGTCACTATTTGTCAACAATCTTGTGAAAATTCGCACTGACCCGACGTGGCGGCGGCGCGGTGTCGTAATCGTGTAAACCTATTTAAGGTCAAGTGTGGGCTGAGCGCTGACCTAAACTCAATTCAGGTACACGATAACAACTGAATAATGACGTCTATCAGCGCTATAGAAATTCCCGTGTGGTTTTTGATAAGATTCCCAAGTTGAAGAGTGATTTTAAGTCTTTTTACCCGGCTGCGCGACGTAAAGGAGGGTAATGTATTTATTAGTCTATGTACGTCTGTCCATTGTGGCACTCTAGAGACCAAACGCGTGGGCCAATTTTAATGATTCTTACGTCAATCGATTTTTCTTAATCTTGCAAGTGTCACTAAAGACATGACAGTAATCTAAATTCAGTATAGCGAAAACCAGACGCCATTTTGTGAAAAGAATTAAAAAAAAAGTCGACGAACTATGTCATGTCCCAGCGTATCATTGAATAGGTCTTTGAAATACATCATCGTCCGAATACGTGAGAATCCTTATAGTATTAAGTTTAATAGTTAACCTCTTTAAATAAAATTTTCGATAATTTTGTCTAGTCGTTGACTAGACAAATTTTTCGATCGTATGTAGCAATGCAGTAGCTATATCCTTAAATGATTCAGATTCTGATTGTAGTGTACAATTATGGTTCAGTATGATATACATTCGGACTTTAAAATTGTCATAAGAGCTTAAAACGTTAACATAGAATTAATAAG
Organism: Polymixis lichenea; assembly: GCA_949091785.1. Taxonomy (NCBI): domain Eukaryota; kingdom Metazoa; phylum Arthropoda; class Insecta; order Lepidoptera; family Noctuidae; genus Polymixis; species Polymixis lichenea. The sequence goes on from OX420937.1 coordinate 5,330,889, forward strand.
ACATTACCAAAGAGCAGCGTGTATGACTACCACTTGAAGAGATTGGCACTGCACGCTTCCGTGACAACACTTCAACAGTCCAATAGATTGAGGTCTTTGCACTCTGAAGGATGTCTCAGCTAAAGTGCTTATACTCGTTTCGTCGTGCGTCATATTTCGTATCAGAAAAAGTACTTTCGATTATTTGTATTTTGATGGGTATCTAGATCAAAATCGTACTATCATCATTAATCTAGTCAGGCAATGAAGTGAAGATAAATAATCATCACAGGGGCAGAAACTGATAACATACGAACGTATCCCATCAATTCTTTGTTTAGTTGGTTTTTAGTTTAGTTTAATAAGAATGCCTAAAACCGTTGGTCCCGGCTGTCATTTGTGGATCGTTGAAAGTCGTTACGGGTTGTTAGAACCCTGAAAGTCTGAAAACCAGTCTTACTAAGGTTATTGTTTAACCCAATAACTGGATTGTGGACGTCAGATAAGCAGTCGATACATGTGAAATACTACTAATTAGCTTCATCTGGTTAGACTGGAAGCCAACCCCAAGATAACTGAGAAAGGGCAAGGCAGATGAGAATGTCTAAAACCAGCATCATTTTTGCACGACAAAGAACCTTAAAAAATGTATAAACTCACATAAAATTGTAACTTCAAATTCAGAAACAACATTTTAATCATAATCAGTTTGCGGCGTCAAAGTAAAATCGTTCTTAACGAAAAGTCACGGGAAAAATGCAAAGGAAAAAATACCTTGACACCTACATTTTTTTTATTTTGTATTCATTCGTGTTGGATGCCTCCGCTTGAGTGTTCCGACTTCAGTCCTTTTAGTTACAGCAAGGGGAATATTTTCAGCGGGAATATTTTCCATCATGCTTGGAGAAAATTCATTTACAAAATGTATATATTTTTTTAGCAACATTTTACACCTATTACTTGCGTTACAGTGATTCTTTGTTTTAGAAGTTTACTTAGTTACTTCCAATTTGTATCACAGCAGCTGATCAAATATTTGCTTATCAAATACTTGCTTATTTTGGTAGTAACCTAACCTTAGCGTGTAACTCCGACGTGCGCTTACCCGGCAATAGGCTACAAAGCTTCTTCCAGAATAATACTGCTACTGATAACCTGTATCATCACACAGCTGAGCACTCAACACAATACCTATCCCCATGACTTCCAGCTCTTTCGATGCAGGGCAAATGTGGACCACTGGTCGTATATTTTCTCCAGCTCGTCCCGCCATCTTCTACGGCTGTTGTGACGTTTCTGGCTGTGTTTGAGCTCCACATGTAAGTTATTTTTGCCAACAGCAAATTGGGCATACGGCAGACGTGGCCAGTATTGTCCCGCTTAAGCTGAGCAGACTTTTGAGTAACGTCATTAATCTGTTTTAGTGCGCAGTGTGGTGTAGCGAATGTGGTATGTCAATTTGACGCCTAGAATAATACGCTCGTTGGCAAAACTTGAGTTAGGACTTTTGAATGTATGTCAAAGACTAAGTCTGGGATCCATAGGTCAAAATGGAAGAATGTATATGTCCATAACTTTTCGCTTGAGTGACAAAAGAAGGTTTACTTTCATAAATCGTTAATGGACCAGTAACTGTAGCTCCAGTTTCAGAATAAACACAACTGAAAATAAGAATTCAACACCATTTTACAGAAATATTAGATTCCCACTTTGAAACACAATTTCAACCATGTTTATTTACATCATCAAAAGAGCTATTTACTTACAAAAATAAAACAGATGTAATCATAACATTTCATTTCCCACTGCGCATTGATACGTGTTTCAGTATCGAAGTTTAAATTGCCTCACTGAAAGTTGCAGTCCAATCTATGTTTTGAAATTATTTCAGTAATTATGTCAATAATAATTGATCTGTCCTGTCTCATGAATAAATGCCGCGGGGGATTACGTGCTGCCTGTAACGTTTATGTGTTTTGAAAATCATGTGTTTGTCGTTATAATAGTGAGTTAATCTTATAATTAACTATATATGCAGGGAATACAATTTTGATCCATTCACAATTATTGGGAATTTGGTCAGAATATGCTTAAGCCTGAAATTCTTCAAGTAGCGGTAGGTTAATTTATTAGTTTTTTATTATTTTGTCTAATGTTTTAGTCATATAATTGCAAACTTCGTGTTTATATTACTTCTCTATTGACGATGTGTTTTTATTATGTTCTTTGTTTTTGTGATCACACCATTTACTATTATTATAATATGTCTATACGTGGGGATTTGTAATTGGTTTTCTGGTGACAATATTTACTTTTTTTTGTGTTTTTATTAGCTGTAAGTCCTCCATGAAAAGTGGGTACAAAGTGGGTGGGTGGCTAAGTTATAACAGCCAGACGTGATCGATCAGGTCAAGGTACGCTTGCCACATTTGGTCGGTGGATGGAGGTCGAAAATTAACTCACAGGAACGTAGTACCGGGATAAAAAGTATCCTATGTGTTATTCCAGGTTACACACTACCTGTGTGCCAAATATATAAATCGCTTTTTCGCGTTATTTCGGGAGGTTCCTGTTTTGGATAAGGCGGGAGGAAACGCCCGGGTGTTTCCATTGCGAAGATCGCCCTAAAGACACGGCGGAGCATTCGGGGGAGCACCGCAGTATCCTTGTGGAGGCGATCGGCGGCGGCGATCTCTCCGCCACAAGAGCCGATGCCTGCCAGGGGTGCGGGTTGTTCGAAAGAGATACCGTTGCCCCCGGCAGACAGGCAACTGAGGGAACACGGATGGGTTTTAGTCATTAAAAGTCTGACAAACCCTCCTGCTCCACTCAGAGCGGGAGAAGTTATTTGATGATATCCCACCCAAAAAAAAAAAAACCCCTAATATAGTTGGGAAAGGCCAGGCAGATTATTATGTGACTAAAACATTTACATAACTGAAAATCTTACAGGATCAATAGAAGCCTTTTTATCAGATTAACTAAAAATAACATCAAAGACCTACTTATCAATCTGTACCCCAGACATTTTCCTAATGAGCTGCTAGTTTTTATGTCAAAAGATCTAAATGAAACCGTAACGTCAAAAGATATTAAAGGATCACTTGGCTTTATATGTTTACCACCAAAATATATTATCAAGTCACTTATTAAACTATATTTTTTATCGAGCAAACATCAAGGTTTTGACGTACCATCCCTTTAATTCAGCACGCCGACCCTTACTAGCCCGCAGACTCCCTAAAGAGCACTTTATGTGGGAAAAGTGCCAAAACTCCGACTCTGAAGTACCACAAAAGGTACCATCAGAATAATGCTACCTGGGCAGAGTAATCTATCACAGTTTTATTAACAACTAGCTTTTTACCGCGGCTTTGCCCGCGTTGATGTGGTGTGTAGGGATGCAGGGTGAATCGGGAACAAACTTTACAAAGGATTTTAACGTTGAAGTAATATAGTTTGTAGCCAAAAAAGGACTCTTAATGTGTTGACTGTATTATCATAATTAACGTTAAAATATCCATTAGCTTTTGCACGCGGCTCGACCCGCGTTTATGTCGGTTATCGCGTATAATAGTAGCCTATGTCCTTCTCCATATTCCAAGCTATATCTCTGCCAAATGTCATGATAATCGGTTCAGCGGTTTAGGCGTGAAAGCGTAACCGATAGACAGAGTTACTTTCGCATTTATAATGTTAGTAGTGATTTGTTTTTTTTTAACTATTTAATTTAATCGTTGGTTTAGCGTTTGCAGGTGCTACCGCCTAGCATGAAATCCTAGATTCTATTCCCAGGACGAGTAAAATGTTATTCGGTTTTTACAAATTGAACTTTTTCATTAGCAGCCCGTTTGATGGCAAAAGGTTTGCTATTACATAGTTCCCTATTATACGGCACATAAACATAACTGTAGAAATGTACTATAGGTACGCCTCTGCTCAACCCTTTGGAGAACATAGGTGTGATGTTGTGTTGTTTATTGCATAAAACATCTGTAATAAATGGATGGTGGGACACGAAGATTATGTCATCACCATCATCATCATATCAGCCAAAAGACGTCCACTGCTGGACATAAGCCTCCCCCAAAAGGGGGGATTTGCCATAATTGCCACGCTTGGCAGGCGGGTGGGCGATCGCAGTATGGTGGTCAAATGCATAAAGAACGCTGCTACCCATTCTCTAGTAAGTCCCTTAGTCGCCTTCTACGACACCCACGGGAAGAAATGGGATGGTGCTGTTCTTTTACGTCCAGCACCACACGGAACGTTTATGTTAACGTTTATGATGTATGGACTTTAAAAGTGACTGTGAACTCTGAGTTTGTCTCGGTCTGGAAACGCAGACCTTATCTATTTAAAGAATATGATTGACGTGTAAAAGTGTTTGTACAAACCTACTTACAGAAATAAAATCATGTATCATTTGAAGGCTTGTTGAATAAACAGTACCATGCTATATTTGCAATTGTGATTATTTGATAAAAATCAGCTATCCAGCATCATTAAACATAACAACGACATTGTATGCATGGAAGTAAATAAATAATGCCAACAGAGGATATTGCAAGCGGGTTTAATTTGATCCGAGATTATTCTATCCTATTAACATCATAAATGTAAAAGTCTGTATGTTTACATATTGTTACTCAATCACACATAAATGGTTTTTTTTTGAGGGTGGGAAATCATCAAATAACTTCTCCCGCTCTGGGTGGAGCAGGAGGGCGTGTCAGACTTTTACTGACTAAACCCACCCGTGTTCCTTCAGTTGCCTGTGTGCCAGGGGCCGCGGTATCTATTTCGCACAACCCGCACCTCTGGCAGGCATCGGGCCTCGCCCCTTCAGTTTGTGCTGACATCGCGGCAATGGCTACCCATGCACTCTCGCTCCGTACCATGGCCTGGACCAGGGCCAGACGCTAGAGATCGCCGCCGCGGATCGCCTTCACAAGGACACTGCGGTGCTCCGCCAAATGCTCCACCGTGTCTTCAGGGCGATCTTCGCAAAGGAAACACCCGGGCGTTTCCTCCCGCCTTATCCAAAACAGGAACCTTCCAAAATAACGCAAAAACGCTTGAACGGATTTATATATTTGGCACACAGGTAGTGTGTAACCTGGAATAACACATAGGATACTTTTTATCCCGTTACTACGTTCCTGTGAGTTAATTTTCGACCTCCATGCGGGCAATGGTATAAGGTAGTTGTGTGCCAAATTTCATACAAATTCATTCAGCTGTTTCTGCGTTAATGAGTTACAAACATCCAAACATCTAAACATACGAACTTTAAAAATTTTAAAATTAGTATGTTTTACGGGTTAATAACATTTTTTTAAAGGACCAGAGTTTATAAAAAACAGAGTCAATACTTTATTTTACGTTTTCAAAGGTTTTTAAATGTTATTACGTCACCACAATATTTTCATGCCATCGCGTATATTAAAGGAATTTTTCAAAATCTTAACAGACGCCGCTGTTCGGCAACGAGACACGAATACTAAAAAGTTGAGATGTTTCTTTGTAAAAACGTTGAGAATTTTAAGGTTTGTCGAAATAACGTAATTTTAACTGATAAGTGTCAATATTGGGAACCTTTAATTGCCTACGGGATAGATTCATTTATGTAAACTTCTCGCTCACAAAAAAGGCGGAATTAATGCCTTAGGCATTCTCTACCAGTCAACCAAGGGTGGTGAATAGATTAGATGGCAGCTGGTGTTTTGGTTGAGAGGAACAATGATTAAAAAAAAAAAAACATAATAATTCGACTCGATATTTTTACGTTAGCAGGCTCATATCAGTCTAGGAATCGATTTTCTTCATGTTGGTTACACCTATATATGCTCATAACTTTAGATGCTTCCCTTTGTTGGTTGCTAGCCAACACATCATCAGCTGCCTTGCTTTGTCCCAACAATGTTAGGGTTGGCTTCCAGTCTTCAGTATTTTACATGGAGCGACTGCCTATCTGACCTCCACAACCCAGTTACTGGGTAACACGATACCCCTTGGTATGGCTGGTAAGCCAACACATAAGTATTTAGTTCTGGTTTAAGATTATTTATTCTCATAAAAATACATTCAATCACTTACATGAAAATATTAATACTAGATATAAATTAGTTTGTTGGGCGTATTGCTAAAAGTGAACATAATTAGATATTTTTGGGGTAGTCTTAAAATAAAAAAGATGCAATGTTTTTTTTTTTTTTTTTTTTTTTTGATTTTGGCTTCACACGGTTTGTGCATTTAGCCAGTGTCAAGTAATTTTTCTTTTAGATCAAGTAAATGGCCCGATATCGGGCACGAAGTTACAAAACAGTCATAGTCGTCTTTAGTCAGTCAAGTCAAATCAAAGTTATTGTAAAGCGGTAGTAACTTTACAACAACCTAATAGGAGTTTTTGGGGGGAACACGAAAAGTCCACGTTAGTCACTTATTTTCACCTTCACTACACTTGTGCACTCACACGTAACTAAATTGAATAATTCACTATCAAAATTATACAATTTAATTCGCTATTTCACTAAATTCCATGAAAATGAAAATTCGTGCGACATGTTCCAACGCGATCCCGCCAAAAACTCAAAACTTCGTTCAAAACATAAAGCAAAAACAAGTCTCCGTACAACACAGATAAGCGTAGCTAGAAGTGGCTCAAACTTAGTGTAGTAGTTGCGGGTTTTTAATAATGTAATGTTTTAAGGTGCTCTGACACGGGCAATTTTTAGAGCAATTATTGCTCGGCAACACTAATGGATCAATTTGGATCAATTAAGTGGAGCAATCTGGAGCAACAATAATATATTGCCGATGTGTTTCGGCAATATTGCTCCATATATTTCATGAGTTGCCGAATATCCAATCGGTTTGGAAATGTTTAATCAATTTTCTTTCTATCTCGTTTCTACGTATAACTACGTCTCGTTTTTGGAACCGGCCGGCAACGGAGGCGGCGGGAGAGGCGAATTGCCTAGTTTTTTAAGTTACTTCATATTGCTCCATATTGTGTGGCTGTATCTCTGGCAACAGAGTGCTCCATGTTGCCATTGCCCTAAATTTCTGGATGGAGTCGTGACGTCATAGTTCACGAGAATTGCCCAAGATGGAGCAATGTTAGTTGCTCGTGTAAGCCAACCTTTAGTAATTTTGAAATGTGTAGGTACATAGCTTTTGATTCTTTTACATCTTTTGGTAATTTGTTTTAAAATTGAGACCCTTCATACATACTGCTTTTTCTTCCGTAATTTTTACGAAGTGGATTTAATCGTATGTCTTGTTCGTGTCTTAATTTCATTTTGTTCAATTAAGTTATTATAGAATTGGTGGTGGCCCAGTAACAACGGCCGGGACTTATGAGATGTAGATCGTAGGTTCGAACACAGGCGGGCAATTTACTTTGTGTGAATTATTACTACCTTTCGCCCCCCGACTTTGTGCGCGTGACATTTCTAGTTCTCCCGACCCACAACGTTGATCGGCCGAGCACGCTATAACTGCGTTTTGACTCAGCGTTCTTTTTTCTTCTTTTTACTCGGCTCCTAAGGGTCCAAACGTGATGCTTTATAGCCTATAGCCTTCCTCGATGACAAGGCTATCGAATACGAGAAATTCGACTGGAATTTCCAGAGATCAGCGCATTCAAACAAACTCTTTAGCTTCATTGTTAAAAAGTATGAAAGATTTGCGTACAGCCTCAATAATCTTCCAGAACAAAATCAGATAGTTACTATAAAGGTTAACTGGCTATTATGGGCTATAAATAATCATTAGCCATGCAAAGGAAAATCATCGGACGGACCTGTCTTCGTAATAAGCAGCCATGACAAGATAATGTGAGACTAAGTAGGGTCATCAGTGTGTAATTTTTCTGCTGGAATCATTCATGTATGATAATTTAATAGTGTCCTTGGTCTTTCCTGGTACAAGCATGTGTAGATGATAGGTGTGTTTGTCCAGATTAACGTGGTCTATGGTATGGGCAGTGGTGGCTCAGTGCTAACAGCCGCGACTTACGAGTTCGATGTCGTGGGTTCAATCCCAAGCAGGCACTTTACTTTGTGCGATTTATTTAATTACCACTGCCCTCAAAACGGTGAGGGGAAACAACATCGTGAGGAAACCGGCATGTCTTAGAACCGAAAAATTCAATGACAAGTGACATTTACGGCCCACTCCCTCTCACTGAGAGGAGGCCTGTATCCTAGCACTGGGACCATTAAAGGGCAGTTATGGTCGGCAGACAACATGTCACGAAGTTAATAAAATGATGCTTTATTATATTTTCCTACATTTAATAAGCCAAGTTTATACCAATACATATTCAGCCTTTAATGACTATGGGTGGATGACCATCTTTTCGTACAAGACCCCTCCGTGCCTCGGAAAGCACGTTAAGCCGTTGGTCCCGGCTGTCATTCGTGGATCTTTGACAGTCGTTACGGGTCGTCAGAAGCCCGAAAGTGTGAGACAACCAGTCTCACCAAAGGGTATCCTATTACCCAGAAACTGGGTCGTGGAGGTCAGATAGGCAGTCGCTCCATGTAAAATTCTGGTATTTAGCTGTATCCGGGTAGAATGGAAGCCGACCCCAAGATAGTTGGGAAAAGGCTAGGCAGATGATGAGATGATGATATTCAGCCCATAATGTTCCCACTGCTGGGACACGTGCCACCTCTCTGTGAGAGGGAGTGGGCCATAATCCATCACGTGGATCCTCGAACGTTTGTTTATAGGACATTTTCTCGCGATGTTTTCCCACACCGTTTCGAGACCAGTGGTAATTAAATAAATCACACAAAGTAAAGTGCCTGCTTGGGATTGAACCCACGACCTCGAACTCGTAAGTCGCGGCCGTTAGCACTGAGCCACCACTGCCCATACCATAGACCACGTTAATCTGGACAAACACACCTATTATCTACACATGCTTGTACCAGGGAAAGACCAGGGACACTATTAAATTATCATACATGAATGATTCCAGCAGAAAAATTACACACTGATGACCTTACGTAGTCTCACATTATCTTGTCATGGCTGCTTATTACGAAGACAGGTCCGTCCGATGATTTTCCTTTGCATGGCTAATGATTGTTTATAGCCCGTAATAGCCAGTTAACCTTTATAGTAACTATCTGATTTTGTTCTGGAAGATTATTGAGGCTGTACGCAAAAAAACAGTTTGTTTGAATGCGCTGATCTCTGGAAATTCCAGTCGAATTTCTCGTATTCGATAGCCTTGTCATCGAGGAAGGCTATAGGCTATAAAGCATCACGTTTGGACCCTTAGGAGCCGAGTAAAAAGAAGAAAAAAGAACGCTGAGTCAAAACGCAGTTATAGCGTGCTCGGCCGATCAACGTTGTGGGTCGGGAGAACTAGAAATGTCACGCGCACAAAGTCGGAGGCGAAAGGTAGTTTATAGATAAGAGGCAGTCCGACATTGTTTGAAGTGAAAGGGGAAATGATAGTGGTTAAATTAATATACTATGTCTTTATATAGATTGATTGTATGAGGAATGATATGAAAGAGAAGGGAGTGAATGATAGCGTGACGGTTAACATGAAGAATGGAAGACCAAAACGTGTTGCATCGACCCCAAGTAACATGGGGCAAGAGCAAGAAGATGATGATGTTAAAGACTTTATGCGTTTAAAGTAAAATTGTATAAGTTACAAGTGAAAGATAACTTTTATGGGTGTTAAAACGATGGGCATAGGCAGACAAAACGGCGTGCCTATCAAGAGTTGTTTCCTAAATAATTCATCTAATAGGTCCAAAGCCGTACAAGTCAGGACATAATAGTCCAATACTAAAAAAACTCGATAATTCAATGCTCTGTGTATTTTACATCAGCCTACAAATCCTTCACAACTCAACACCAAGTACTAGGTTAGCAGAATATACACGCTTGAATGCCCCGAAGGGTTAAATAGAGGTGCACATTATAGTACACTGCACCCACATTTCGACCGTTATTTTTAAGTCCCATGTAATAGGAGATTACATAGGGTTATTTGGCAAGTCTAATACCATCAACCTGGCAGAAAACCAGACTCCGAGCTGCTATTGAGAAATTCCTGACGGAAACTTTTCGTGACTCGGGAATCACAGGATCTCATGCTTAGTAGTATTGCATACGACCACTACACCAGCGAAACTTTAAAAAAATTATCATTAGAGTTGGGTCATTGACGGTTTTTTGGTTAATGTACTTATAACTATTAATCGTCAATGTCAACAGGTTAAAAAAGCTGTTAAATTATTAATAGGTTTTTAATGTTCAATCGGTAACGTTTAGCGTCAATTTATGTTACCCTTTTCAATCATTGAATTTTTTTTTAATATACGATGTTCGATATCATTCGGAAGTATTCGTTTCGCTACTAGTTGATTCTCTGAAATTAATAAAATTATAGAGAAATAATCCGTTGAGCCGTTAACGTAAATTAACAGCATTAGCAAGCAGCATTATATTTTCAACTGGTTTTATTTGGAACTGAATAAAGTAATTATTATTGAACTAATGCGTCTTGTGCGATGACATAAATTAACAGCTAATATTTTCAGTTTTTTCATTGATGATTAACGGTTATCTCGTTGACGAATGAAAAGTCGTTAAAAACAACAGTTTATTGATTCAACGTCCACTTCTAATTATCACAAACAAAATGCTAAGCCGAAACATAATACAGTTGATACCGCAACGACTTCACAATACTACATACAGTACAGTCTGTTCTCTTTGAGCGGTACCCAAGCGTTCGGTTCAGGCCTGATAATAGCGGCCTTTTGTTATTTAATCCTTCGCCATTGTTTGGTACAGACGTTCTAGATTAGATGGATATTTTTAGATATGTTTGTATTTTTCTGCCTGTCTGTCAAAACTTATGAATTTACCGAATTAGTTATTTTCTTTTATAACAGTCATACGGGTCAATCTTACCATGTCTAGGCCCAAGTGGAAGTAAAGGCAAGTGGACTGTATTTAAGGTTTATTGGGTGGTTCACAATTATAGCAGACAATCAAAGGGTATGTCCGAGCGCGGTCGTGTCGAATGTTTCAATCCTGCGAAGCTGTCGCGTCCCGGTCCCAGCGCCGCGCCGTGCCGCAGCGCTTATTGACGACGTCGTAGTATGTTCGCTGGATTTGTATGTATATGTGTGAACATATTCCCGGGCCAGCAGCGGGTGATGAGTTGAACAGTCCAGCCAGGTTGATTGATTGATGAATGCATGAAGTTTATGTTGATTGATTGAGGTATGAATGATGATCGGTCCTGATGCCTAGAGAAATCTATTACACGTCGAGAACCCTCCGTGCCTGGAAAAACACATTAAGCCAGTGGTCCCGGCTGTCATTCGTAGATCTTTGACAATCGTTACGGGTAATCAGAAGCCCAAAAGTCTGACAACCAGTCTTACCAAGGGGTATCGTGTTAGCCAGTAACTGGATTGTAGCGGTCAGATAGGCCCATCAAATGGGTTTAAGATAGGTCTATATAAAATAATGATATTCAGTGGTACTCGGTTGGAAAAAGGCTAGGCCGATTGACAGAAGTTCGATTTATTATCTGATATTTTAACACTTTATACTTCAGGGGTGCGGGTTGTTCGAAAGAGATACCGCGGCCCCTGGCACACAGGCAACTGAGGGAACACGGGTGGGTTTTAGTCAGTAAAAGTCTGACACGCCCTCTCGCTCCACCCAGAGCGGGAGAATTTATTTGATGATTTCCCACCAAAAAAAAAAAACACTTTATACTTAACAGTATTTTGTAAAGCCGTAAGTAGGTAATATCCAGAGCATGAGACTGATCATTGACAAACGTTGACATAAGAATAAGCAAATATTGGAAACCTAATGTTTTAAAGCTCTTAAACCTTTAAATTATCAATTTTTTTATTGATTATATTCAAAATGAATGCACTGTTTATAAAAAAGACACCTACCGAGACATTACTTTGTTAAAAAATATGACGATAAATTGGATACTTTTTTAAATCTCAGACGATCGTCATATAGACGTCTAGTCGCAGTCGCTTCAATATCGAGGTTTGCTTGAAGCACGTTTTTATTTTATGACGTCGGTCTAAAAAACATTTTCAGATTATTGGGGATGTTTTTGTTCATATACGAACTTACTTCGAGGTTTTGGAGCAAGTTATGGAAAGGTTGAAAGACAGATTGCAATGACTATTTGTCTAGATTGCGAAGTTGGTTTAAAAAGTTAAAATACGTTGTAAAGCCATCCATTTGTAACTTTCTTTGCAATATTTTAGTCAATTTTAATTCTCAGAGTTTTTTTTATCACTAGCTTTTTCCAGCGGCTGCACGTGGATGTCGAAAATTATCCCACGAGAATATACTACCGGGATAGCACTATCCATCCAATATATCACCCAAATCCGTTCGGCCGTTTTTGAATGGCTGAGTAACACACATCCAAACATCTTAACATCTAAATATCCAAACATCTAAACATACAAATTTTCATATTTATAATATTAATAAGATTTAAAAAGACGTCCTCTCCCTAAATCGTGAGTTATGGGCTTGAGTTCATACAAAAACCCCAAAAAGAAAAAAGGACGTCGATTTTTTCCCGAATTAGAACATTTTCCAGGACTTTTTTGGAATTTTTGTGTACATAAAACCTAATTATCGTCCCGCGTGGTGCCGAACGTAAAGAATAGCAGCATACGGGATGCTGCTATTCTTTACGTTCGGCACCGTCACGCGCTTCACATGGGTGTCGTAGGAGGCGACTAAGGGACTTACTAGAGAATGGGCAGGAGCGTTCTCTATGCATTTTATTACCATACTGCGAAAGCCAACCCGCCTGCAAAGCCTTTTGGGGAAGACTTATGTCCAGCAGTGGACGTCGGCTGAAATGATGATGATGAAAACCTAATTCGGACTACTACAAACATTTTATAAAACATGGCCAAATCGGTCTAGCCGTTCTCAATTGATGCGCTTACCAACAAACAGGATTTCATTTTAAAATCAGTTAAATTAACTTTTTGTCATCTGCTAGCCCGACTCTTAGGATAAGAAATGTTTTTTTGTTCTGGGTGGGAAATCATCAAATAACTTCTCCCGCTCTGGAGCGGGAGGGCGTGTCAGACTTTTACTGACTAAAACCCACCCGTGTTGCCTGTGTGCCAGGGGCGGCGGTATCTCTTTCGAACAACCCGCACCCCTGGCAGGCATCGGCCCTTGCGGGCCCCATCTGTTGCTGCTGACGTCTCCTTGAGGCGCACGTGGAACACAACGCGCCATCGACCCGGGCTTGGTCCTTACCGGACAGCGAGCTACCCATTACTCGCCGTCCGCAAGCCCGCGCCTACGGTGGCCGGGAATCAGCCTGGGATTCCCGACGCCCAGGAGGATCAGAAATGTTTACGTCCTTCTTGCTACTATCCTACTAATATTATAAACTAGCTTTTGCCACCAGCCTCGCCCGCGTGGAGGTTGGTGTATTATACATATAAACCTTCCTCTTCAATCACTCTAACTAATAAAAAAACCGGCATCAAGATCCGTTGCGTAGTTTTAAAGTTCTTAGCATACATAGGGATAAACAGCGGGAAGCGACTTTGTTTTATACTATTTAGTGATGTGAAAGTATTGTATATTTAGATGTTTGGACGTTTGTTACTCAATCACGTAAAAACGGCTGAACGGATTAGGATGAAATTTGGTACATAGATCGTTAAAACCTGGATTAACACATGGGATACTTTTTGCTCCAGTAGTACGTTGCCGCGATATAATTCCCGACCTCCACGTGGGCTAAGCCTAGAATTAAATATATTTTTCTTTTAGAATGTAATTTGATACAATGGGCCTTTATAATAATTCGCTACATTTCATCAACAACCACTTCGAAACAAACGCGAGTGCATTATCAACACTTGGCGGCCTACCACTTGACAATGGACCGTTACGTACTTAGTCCACTTAATTAAAACACAATCAAATTATAACCACCACCGATTTTCGTAACCTGTTTGTTGAATAAAACATTGAATATATGGTTACTATATGAATGGAGGTACAATGGACTTATTGAACAGTTTCTGCTACATTGTTAGATTATTTTGTCTTGAAATTGTGTTCATTTTATACACGTGTGATGTGGCTAGCGCTAGCAATATTGCAGGTTTCGGCTTTTGTGCGGAATATCGTATTTTGCTTTTTCGAGTTCATCTGCGTTCATGGAAAATACTAAGCTCTAAACAATACGTAGAAATTATGTAGTGTTTATAACTAACGTTATCTTGTTTAAAACTGCCTTTTTGGTCTAGTCGCCTAGTAGTCGAAAGGCAAAGTTTGATCAAGAACTTTCAGTAGCAGTCAGGAGTTTGGGTTTGTACGCGGTTGCTGGCAAAATGCTCATCAACAAAAAAAGTAGAAAATACAAAAATAAAAAAGAAACTAAATCTCCATGTAAGTGAAAAAAATAAAATAACGTTACATTATTTTGGATTTTTGGAAGTTACTACAGATAGGTACATCTCTGATGAACCCTCCGGGGAAAAGAGGCGTGGTTTTTATGTTAATAATAATAACTAAGTTAATAATAATAATTACCCATGCACCGGCGGACCACATTTTTTTATATGTTTAATTTTTTTTTTGTAATTTTACTTTTATAAAAATATTTAAAAATGTATTTTATAAGGATATAAAATAAAAGTTTGTCATCTAAAGTTAACATACTAGCTTATTTTGATACTACGATGAGGATCTGACACATTTTCTAGGATAAGCATATGTAGTTATTATACCGACATGTTAATATCGGTATAATAACTACCGATATGTTAATATCGGTATAGTAACTACAGCATAAAATGATTTCATAATTATATTGTTAATAGTTGACTAGTCATCCAACGTAATTAATTGCCGGCAGCATCGTTTGCAGGTGTCTGGGTTCCGTACGGCTCGACGCGTCCCGCATCGAATATCAAACGACAGGCACGGCTGATTGCGCACTGTATTTTTTATGGAAATAATATTGTCATTCCTGAAGCTGATCGGTTGCAGAGTTTTTTTTAATCGTTTTACGCAATACAAAACATCGTAACTGTTTTTCTGGAATGGTTGGGTAGAATTTGTTTCTGTTTGGAGGTCCGTCTTTAGTAGTTATCTTAGTGTAATGTTTAGATTTATATTATACTTACGGTCAGCTATTAAGTTTCCCTTTTTAAATAAATAAATAATGCGGTGCCAACAAATCAGTAACTTATTGAAACCTAAATCATCATCATCAGCCTACATTAGCCCACTGCTGGGCATAGCCTGCTTCTCCAATCGCACGTCATTTCACGTTTACCATAAATCATTAAAAAAACCCGGCGCATTTGCGAGTGAGAGACACACAAAGAGCCCGTACCATCGTACAATATTTTACACTACCTACATATTAAAAAAGATACTCGTTTCTTGTGTGGACCTGACCGCCGTAATTTTTCTATAATTTTTTTTTTTTTGTTATTATAGCGGCAATACTCTGAAACTCTCAACTGTCTACCTATTACGGTTCATGAGATACAGCCCGATGACAGACAGACGGATGGACAGCGCAGGATTAGTAATAGTGGTGTTCCGTCGCTTCTGCGGACAAGTTCCACAGGACAACACTAAGGAAAGCTGCTAAGTGCTAAGTGAAGTGCTACTACTAATATGTGGTTTTTTATAATTATATAGATATTGTTACGGTCTTATTCCTAAAAACTTATCGAACATCTAAACGGTTGCTAAACTCTGCTTTACAAAAAGTGTTATTCATAAACGCATTTTAGCACTAAAGCATTCTATAAACCTACTATAAAGTTGTAAACGCCAGAACCCTACTTTAACAGTGTTTTAAGGAAAAAGTGGCCGACTCTATAAAGCAGCTGATTTCAAAGAAAACGTTTGACCATACCACGTACAAATATTGTGTGTCAACAAATGTCAATTTTCAAGCAATCAGTTGACTTAATGTTATGGGTCTATGTCTTGTCTGAATTAAATGATTTATTATTATTTTTATTAATAGTTGGGTACGGAGCCCTTAAAAGGGAAACGAGTAGTGTTAACCGACAGCTAAAACCTTTGATGGGTGCTACCTACTAGCACCCATCAAAGGTTTTAGCGGTCGGTATTTCAGATAAATATTTATATCGATATGAAAAACTGCCTCCGGATTTACCTATTGCCACATTTCGTTCCCTGGAGGAAATATAAATCTGTTCTATTATTCTTACTTCGGCGCCAATTTTCTCTCATTTCCTTCCACACGATCTGACAGCGGCCATAATGTACTTCCTTTAACAAGTTACAAGAATAAGAGAGGAAACGAACATTAATTTTTAACCGACTTCCAAAAGGAGGAGGTTCTCAATTCGTCGGAACCTTTTTTTTTATGTATATTCCCCGATTACTCGAAGATGGCTGGACCGATTTGGATTGTTTATTTTTTGTTTGAAAGGGTATACTTCCCAGGTTGTCCCATGATCATCAAGTCAGGATCTGATGATGGGATCCTGGAGAAATAGAGAGAGAACTCTTCAAATTTTATAGGCACACTTGAAGCGATTTGGTTAGATTTTGGAAGAGTACTTTCTCGGAATTCGCAACAGTGGATTTCGATACCAAGACTTTCGTACTAGCGTACCATTCTAACAGTTTTTCGAATCAGCGTGTTCGCGATAACGTCATTCGATATAGCGGTTATCGACTCAATGTGTTTTCGAACTGGCGTACCACTCGTAAAATGTTTCGAAATACCGTGACTCGCAGTGACGTCATTCGAATATTCATATCACTCCTACACAAATGTGAATCCCTTGTCCCTAAACTAGTGCTAACTGGATTATAGAAACCAGTATCTTCGCCTGTAGGCACGTTGTGAAGTTTCTTTAGTACTATTCTTGTGCATAGTATTCCGCGACCTGCAGCGTTCAGTTTGGTTCACAGCTCCTTAGCAAACTAAGTCGTTCTTTAAGTTCGTCAACTCCCGTCTCGATCCAGCGAATGGCAGATCGTTCGCTCGCTTTGCTACTGCTCCTGCAAGCGTTCTTTTATTTATTAAAGTAGCTATTTTACTTTTATTTTTAACTTTACATTACGCTCGTATTATTACATTTTTGAATGATTTGCAGAACTATAACTTTTTAAGCCATCATTAAATACTTCGTGCTTAGAAAGTAGACCTCTTATCTAGTCAGTTATAGTTTACCTCAACTCAAAAACACATTATAAAGTTATCTCATGTTAAGGTACATAAGTTAACAAATTGAAAGTAACTTAAACCTAAATGCAAGACTGCATAAAACAGCAGAGAAATAATAGCTGCCGAACCATCCATGATATCAAATAGTTTCTTGTTATTACAAGTCTCTTTTAAAGTCCAGACATAATCTTGGTCAGGCCATATTTATGAGGACCATGTAAGTTAATTTCTGAGATGGTCTTTTGAAGAGAGGACCATACAGTTTTAAGTGGACCAGAGGTCTACTCTGTAAGTCCGTCAACGAAGATACAGGCCCGTCCGAATGCAGTGGGTCCGTCAATGTGATCAATTCAATTTTTCGGAAGGCAAAAACACAACAGGGATACCTGTCAAATCGTGTTGTCATTCATTCTTAGTTCGGTAACCGAACGAAAATACCGATAAAAATACCGATACGGATAAGGAAACGGCTATAACTTCAGTCGAAACTACGCACTTCGTGCTTAGAAAGTAGACCTCTTGTGTAGTCAGTAATAGTTTAGCTACCTCAACTCAAAAACACAATATATAGTTATCTCATGTTAAGGTACATAA
Organism: Polymixis lichenea; assembly: GCA_949091785.1. Classification (NCBI taxonomy): domain Eukaryota; kingdom Metazoa; phylum Arthropoda; class Insecta; order Lepidoptera; family Noctuidae; genus Polymixis; species Polymixis lichenea. Next base: position 5,348,701 of record OX420937.1, read on the forward strand.
GATATCAAATTGAAAGTAACTTAAACCTAAATGCAAAACTGCATAAAACAGCAGAGAAATAATAGCTGCCGAACCGTCCATGATATCAAATAGTTTCTTGTAATATCTTTTTCAAAGTTTAAGTCTGAATTACAGTGTTTCTGGCAGTTGACTTTAAGACTGCAGTTTTACTTGTGATATTACAATAAAATTATACTTTAGTTCCCTTAAAGGACGATGATGTCGTTGAACCCTCCCGGACTTGACTGACACTTAGTTTTGAATTTGCTCAAAGTCTGTGGTAACTGCTTCGGTTTTGATAGACCTTTAGTAGTTCTCAGGTCCCAAATCAGTGTGTGTACCTCTACGAATCCGCAGCTATTTAAATAAGTAACAATACTACGTTCATCATTTTGACAGCAAAATCTTGAACTGTTTGAAGATGAAGAAGATTATGTTCGAGAGAAAACTTCTCTGGAACGTATCCCAGGACTTTTATCAAATGTAATTTGTATTTGACAACGGATGCCACTGACTAAACGTACTTTACGGCAACAGTTGCATTGTGTAGTCAGGTAGCAAATCATCCGCCGTTTCTTAATGCCGTCATTAAGAAAAGTAAAGAAACAAAAAAAAAATGTATTACTTGCGGCCTTGGACGCCGCAGGAAACGCTCTGGGCGTCGGGAATCCCAGGATGATTCCCGGCCACCTTAGGCGCGGGCTTGCGGACGGCGAGTAATGGGTAGCGCGTTGTGTTGCACCTGCGCCTCAAACAGATGTTAGCACCAACTGGTGGGGTCCGCAAGGGCCGATGCCTGCCAGGGGTGCGGGTAGTTCGAAACAGATACCGCGGCCCCTGGCCACAGGCAACTGACGAAGCACGGGTGCGTTTTAGTCAGTAAAAGTCTGACACGCCCTTCCACTTCACCTAGAGCGGGTTATTTGATGATTTCCCACCCAAAAAAAACTCTGGCGATTATTTTCACTTTATTGTATCCTATTGTTAAACCGTGAACAGCGTTGTGGGCTGCAGTATCGTTTATACGTTTTGTGTATTTCTTGTTTCTATATTACATATTGTAGCTGTTTGTTGTTCCTTTTGAATAAAAATAAAATGAAAATTAAATATTAACCTTTAACTTATTGCAGAAAGCAACATTAGACTCGGTTTTAGTGGTTCTTTAATTTTGAATAATGAAGTGTCAAACGGAGCAATCTGTCAAAGTTTTTGTTGCACAAAGCAAGCACCATTAGCGGCTTAAAGTTGTTTTGTGCACCATCACTTTTTTGAGATTCTTTCGGTGAATTTGTTGTAAAGCAAGCAAAATACATAATTGACGAAATAATCTAAAAAAATCCGCATCTTAACGAAAGCTTTACCCCCACACCTTGTTCTTCATAATTATTATAACAGCGGTACAACAAATCCAATTGCTACGTAAATTATAACGGTCAATCCCTCAGGGGATAATAAAAGTTGTTCTATCCGCATTGTTGCCCGAAGCTATCCACCAAATTAAACTTTTGCGTAATTTTTTCGTTCATAATTTTCTGCCCGGCGCGGCCCAAGTAATTGTTTTCTTTTTTTTTTGCCTTATAATTTACGTGGATTACATTTAGATTACTTTAAGAATAAAATGACTGAAGTTTTCTTGTACTATAAAAGAGCTGTTATTATGAGTGTTCGGTTTCTGATCAGCCCTATATCAATAATAACACATTTTTATTTCAGAAAAAAAACACATTTTACCCAAAAAAAATCAAGTAAAGATTCTATCACGCTTGAAAATGGGACAAACGAAAGTCACTACAAAAAAGGTGGGATATGGTGAATATACCCTATATTTGTTGTGATCGCCACAATACGTACATGAAACATATGCCTATATATTTTTCCTGCGGCAGTCTGTTGGTGACAAAAATCACATCATGCAACCCTTAGGGCCCAATCACATGAGCCACAACTACACCTTGCGGATCAAAACAAAAGCGGATCAAAAATTTTGATTTTGATTTTTTTTTTTTGATTTTGATTTTGATTTTAAAACGTTGTTTGAATATCACCTACAAACAATCAAAACAATAAGAACTCCTTTTCTACGTTCACATGTTGTCTATACAGCTATACAGCTTTCATTTATTTTATTATCGCCTTCATTAAAAGCGATATCGTGTATATAAATACACAACAGCATTATCTAGATACCCTTTAGAAAGTCTGTACATGAACCTTTATTAGTATTTATATTTGGAACGTAAGTTTCATAAGGTAAAGTTAATAAATAACATTTCAGTACTTTTAGTGAGATATACCGCTCTGATGAGCGTGTTTACAAGGTATATCTGCTTTGTTGTATGCTCTGGGGATATTCGTCGGTGTACGAGTATTTTCATATTGTGTTTTGTAACATAAAATAAGTTCACTTTTATATGTAACTAAGGTAGGTACACCAATTTTTATATATGTCTTGATTTTTATCCAACCAACCAGTGACACAAAGTGAACTTTATTCGATTCGATTTCTTAAAAATATTGTAACTGGCTGGAGTACACACGCCAGATGTACGGATGTATCACCACGTGTTGAGGCTATATAAATACCCACAACTCATTCAACTGTGTATAAGTTGTGAAATTAGGTGTTTTTATCGAAATTGAAATGGAGTTTCTGATCCTCGTCTGTCAACCTAAAAAAGCATGTCATTCGTAGATATTTGACAGTCGTTACGGGTAGTCAGCGGCACAAAAGTCTGCCATGTTACCCAGTAACTGGGTTATGAGGCTGTCGCTCCATACAAAATGGTGGTGTTCAGCTGCATCCAATTGGACGGAAAGCCGACCTTTGAGATAGCTGGGAAAAGGTTTGGGAGATTCATTTTATCTTTCAAATTTTTCTTCCAGAATACTTTTCGATTCAAACTTTATATTATGCATGACCGAGACCAACCCCACAGTGTCACCACTAATACCAAGACGAACAGCGCACCAAACATATACATCGTTGGTATCCACATCACGTCCTACAAGCGTCGGACGTGAGGCGCCCTCTGTACATATTAGATTTGCGTCCATTATGTGGACATATTCCGCCTTATTACAAAACGCGATCTAAATTTAGTACTGTGATTGTTACTAGGTTTAAACCATGACTATATAAAACGTTATTATAAAACGAAGTTTATCTCTAGTTCTTGAACTATCTGTGGTACTAAAGTTAGTCCGCCGAGACCCCTAGTTTATCTTTGGATTTAACTTAAGTACGAATTAATTTGAGGTTAGCGTTGATTATTTTTGTGTCTTTTAATTTACAAATCGATAGAAATGGATATCAATTATGATTGACTTAGATTTGGATATGCTGAAGATGTCTCGGCGATCTTACAGACATCGTCATCGTGTTAATCCTTTCGAATTGAGTGATGAAGATTTTAGATATAGGTAAGTATAGGTTCACAAAACGTTTTGGTGAAAAAATAGTGGACGTTTTACGTGAAGTTTTATACCACGACCCTCGAGGATGCCCACTGGGTACTAAAGTGCAAGTGGTTTGCGCATTACGCAACTGGGCTCGACATGAAGTACCTAAATAAAGTCGATGCTACTATAACATTAGACAAAATCCTATTATTATTGTTTTATTCGTAGATTCAAGACGATACAGCTGATTTACATGGTGTGATTGCATTTATTTATCAAAACGGACGCAGAGTAAACATTCGTCTCAAATTACGCACGCTAGCGCCGAATTTAGTACGTTCCACTTCACGCTAGAGGTGTTACAAATATGACAACTTGATTATAACAAAAAGTGCGTCAAAAGTACAAGTGGGGCTTGTTCATTATATTGCAACCTAAACATAGAACAATATATGACGTATTCTTGTATTGTTCAATAATTATTTAATCATTTCAAGTGTTATTCTAGTTACAATATTTAGAGAAACGGAACGTTGTTTCAAATAAAGCCCGAATGAACGAATGAAAGAATGCCAATTTTGTTTATTATCTGTAGATATAATTTGAACCATGGACCTTCTTTGGTACTAACTGATCCTCAGATATTCTTTGTTTTGTAATAAAGACGCATGTTGATCCTGGTACTGGCTTTAGTACCGTAACAATCCAAGACTTATAAGTCTTGGTTTAAACCAGTACTAAAACATTTTTTTGTAATAAGACTGATTATGTCCCGGTTGTTATGGACTGTTTGTAGAATTAAATCATGCGGCCCGCTTTTTGTTCATTTGATTTTTGGTGACGGAACACAGGCCGGTATTTATGTTGACGGTTGGCGGCCCCTTTTGTGTTGGGTGATAATTAAAATTGGATTTACTATGACGGTTTCTGAATTCTCTTGTGTTTATTTTTTCATGCTAGCTTTTTGTAGGAGGGTCCAAAGTAAGGGTTTTAGTTAAAAGTATTCAATAATAATAGGACGTGTCCATTGATTATGAAACATTCACAGTGTTATATCAGTCGCATAGTTAACTTCCTAATAAAGTAACAACTGTCTGAACGAAAAGATTTAACGTTGACCGATGCACATTATTCCCTCCCAATAAATAGTAAATTGAATAAAAAGTAAATCTTAATAAATTCACGCCTTTTAACGATTGTATTACGCAACCTCTCAACCGGAACTATAAAGAAATAACACTCAATTTAGGAAATGCGAACAATGAGGTAAACGGCACTGTAGATTCTGAAAATCCCGCCCTAAATTTTACTCGACGAAACTGTGCGAGACCAAAATAGCTTTTCGCGTCCCCGTTACGACGAAACGCAGGCATTTAAAAAACACATTACGTTCTGGCGGAGCCATTAAAAATTACCGAGGAAACGAGTACTACACTGAACAAAAGGGTAGAAAGGAAACACGTACCTAACATTATGTATTATTACTTAGATGGAGATTTTTGTCAATACTTGTGTAAAAGCCAGTTGCAGTGGTGGTCCAGTGGTAACGACCGTAACTTACGAGCTGTAGGTCACAGGATCGAACCCAGACGGGCGCTTTACTCTGTGTAAATTATTTCATCACCACTGGTCCCAAAACGGTGAACGAAAACATCGTGAGAAAACCAGCATGTCCTAGAACAGAAAAATTGACAGACATGTGACGTCTACTAAACCGCGCGAGGGCCTTGTGGTAGATTATGGCCCACTCTCTCTCACAGAGAGGAGACCTGCCTCCAAGCACTGAGAACATTACAGGCTGATTTATATTAATTCCGGTTACAATCTAGACTACAAGTCACGTGTAAGTATTGTATTTTAAGAACCTATAGGAGGTATGAGGAACAGGGTGTAAAGTTCACTCATACTGTATGGAAAAGGGAGGATCCTCCGACCAGACGGGTGTTGTGTCTGGTGGGCAACTGCTCAACGGTTGACGTCGAGATGTTGTACATATACGAGTCGCGCGGTAAACTCTGATTGCGCGATGTAGGATTTGTGTGACGTCAAGTCTTTGATGCATAGTTAGCATGTGGCATTATAGATGGCACCACATCACTCTTGTGTGTGAAGTCTTTGATAGCTAGTTCGCATGTAGCGTTGTAGATGGCGCCACAAACCTTTAATTTTCTGGAACATTACGAGTTTGGTAGTTTAGACGTACGACGAATCAGGTATATAGAGTGACTTGTAATTGGACGTACTTCTTCCAGGTCGCGATATTATAACAAATTTGTAACAATTAAACAGCCATATAGTCTAGGTTAGATTTTCTCATTGTTATTGTATTTTTATCCTTGGTATTCAATAACATCTATGTTTTAGAAGCTTTTTTGGCGATCTCATGAGTAGAATAGCCTACCAGTCGGGCTATGCATCGGGCTAGAGTGGTAACTATTACAAGTAATTGTTACATTTTAAGGCCGATAAAAACTAATAGGTATCTAACTGATCATGTTGGTAGGTGTGTCATTATTCTATCAACTTTCCTAATAAAGAAACCACAACAACAATTATACCTCGCACAAACGCACTAATATAACTGACACACCCGTCACTTTCAATTTAAAGTTTAAATGAATTTCTACGGCGCCTTTTGTTCCATCGCAGTAATTAAAAGTTGTCGCGAAGAGATGGCGTTATCTCAACAATGTGACGTCACTCAACTCTTTGCACTTTGTATGCAAGATAAATGAAGTGCGCTCGAAAGCGATTCAGCGCTGTAGAGTGTAGATATGTATTTTTCGTATGACTTGGCGTTTTCTTTTGAGGTTTTTTGAAATTCTAAGTAGTTTTATTTTTACATGCTACTGCATGAAGTACTTTCTGTTGCTTTCATCGTGCGAGTGTCTTTGACAGCTGCTGGTATGAAAAATAAGATCATGATTCTGATAAATGGCTTCCATTGTCAGCAGTCAAAGTACAGGTGGAAACAGTTCCACAATTTATAATTATCAATAAACCATCTGATCATAACTGTGATTTTATTTATTTGCAAAAGTTATTGGGAAACTTGCACCAAACATATTATTAACAACTATGTTATTAAATCAATAAATATACCTAGTTATGTGAAGTGGAAGATTTATCCCAAACTTGTTTCTTTTTTTAATTTTTTCAGTTTTATGTTACGATTATAGGAAATGTTACGCAAAACAAGAAAGAAGAATGGCAAATTTTTAAAAGCCCGTGGTCTTTTTTTGGACCTTTTTAAACAAAATTAGCTTTTGTTTTTTGGGCTTTTTAAAAACTACGTAGGTCATTTACTAACTTTATTTCAGATTTGAAGAATACGTACAAAAATTAAAAAAGAAAAAGTGTGCGGTCGGGGGACCCGCATCAGGAAGTTCCTTGCGCGATATTCACATGCACACTCGTATAAAACAGAAAGAGAAACAAAGAAAGACAGTGTGAATTTAATACGTGTTTCTAATACAGAGCCAATAAGTATTTTTTTAATTCACAGCTGCCATCTTGGATTTTATACTGAGTCATTATCAGCTTATCCACTCTCGAAAACCATAAAAACGACACCCACGTTGAAAAATGTGAAACACTTCTCAGCAGCCATCTGGGATTTTTTAAATTTGACCTCAGCTCTAGGACCGAACGCAAACTTCCCTATTAGCTAGTTCATCTTCAATTCTGAATAAAACCTTTACATACACTTTGATCCCACTATCCTTGTTGTGTCGATGTATTATCATAATATAACAATTCACATAACATTGTTGCAAATAAGTATCATTAAAAGCATTGCCATCTTTAATTTTATGACAATATCACCGTAATATCGTCAGAATGACTTACTAGTAATCCTATTCACCGCTACAAGTTATGCTAAGTATTTTTGTGTTTGGAAATGTGTTCACTACAATACACTCATTAGTAGGGTGCAAACTTACTAATGTTCATTTCACCAGTTAAATGAAGGAATCCTTGGGCTTATGCCTCAATAGATCTATACTAATAAGAAAGCTGAAGAGTGTTTATTTGAACGAGCTAATTAATCTCTGGAACTGCCATCAGATTTAAAAAAATATTTATGAATTTGATAGCCCCTAGGACCCCCCTAGGCTCCTAACAGACAGAACGCTAAGCTAAAAGAAGGTAATATCGCTGGCAGGCGATGCGATGCGATGTGTAATTAGAAATCTCACGTAGACGAAGTCGCGGGCAGAAGTTAGTTCAATATAAACCTACAACTGCTGCGAACCGACTTATATCATTTACAAATTCATCGATGTTTACGAAAACAAATTAAAATTAAATTACTTGAACGATCCATTGTTTGAAAAGCAACCAAACGTTTATTATTTTAATGATGATTGACAAACAATAAGCGAGAAGTGTTTACAAAATATTAATTATTTGATATCTGTTCGCCGATTGAATGGATAATAAACCGATAATGTTAATTTTAAGCATGTATACATTTGTATTATATGAATGTCATTTGTTTGCCTCCACGAATGGCGATATACGACTGACGTAACCACTACTAACTTGCTGGAAGATTCTCATAATTAAAGATGAATGATGATGAAGAGAATAAAGAACCACGAAAAAAATACTTATTCTCTTCAATGGTACCACATTACAAAAATAATAACAATCTCCGACGAAATGAATCAGTATAGACAAATCTGAAACTACACAAATAGAGAAAAATGTTCTAAGGGTCCATTTCAATCACTCCATTTCAATCACTTAATCAATCAGTTCAGTTTTAGAGTAAATAAAAGATCGTGAGAAAATATGGACTTTGTGGGAAGTCAGCGATCTCGATCGCCCGCTGTAATAGTGTGGAAATTAATGCAAAAGGCATTAATCATAGCTCTTCTCTGTATGAGATCAGGCCTTTGCCCAACAGTGGGATAGTTACAGGAAATATTAGCACGTGGCTCTATCAATAAATGACAGCCATCTGCGCTCCATGACCCGTAAACGGTATTCATTTATAATGTTCCAAATGTTTTCAATTACTTTCTACCGAATCACTCAAGCTCAGATACCATCGTAATGGGAATTTCACTCATGCAAAAGGAGTGTCGAATTATTAATGTTGTATGGGAATGGGAGCTCCAAGGTCAAGTGCCAATGTCGAGGTCTATTGCGGTTAAATTAGTTGCAAAAGGTTAAATCCTAAATTTTTATAGATTTCCTCCTTTAAAGTCTAATAGCCTTGAGGACAAGCCGTCTTAATTTCGTTTGTCTTAAAGAGCCTCTATTTGAAGTAAAATCTTGGTGCTTAATTACCTCCTTTCTGTAGTAAGTCCCTGCAACTTTGCTGAGAGGGTAATCTTTTTCCCACGGCACGGTATAAAGATAGATCGATAGAATACTCTTGCTTGAAGCGTTTCTTGTTCACCGACAGAGAAGAAAACAAATGAATGCACACCAACACCTTTGAGATAACCAAATCAATCAATCAACTCAGCCTATCGCAGTCCTCTGCTGGAAATAGGCCTCCTGCAAGCTGCGCCACAACACCCTGACTACCACCTTCCGCATCCAGTCTGTCCCAGCCTGTACCAACATAGCTTGCAGAGTAAGCAAACTAAAGTGGTAGTGGGCTGGCCACGTCTGTCGAAGAACTGATGGCCGGTAGAGCAGACGAGTCCTGTAGTGGAGACCACGTATCGGGAAGCGTAGCGTGAGATGCTCCCAGCTAGATGCCCAGCTGGCAAAGCTGGCTGGGTTTTACTTGCCACCGTTTTGCTAGTCTCGTAGATACAATCGTAGAATGAATAAACACTACTACCCCTGAACATAACTGCATCTTTGCTAAGCGTATAAGTATCTTCAAATACAGCATGTATCAAAAAGGTGTAGTCATATTTAAGGGAGGTGTTTCTCCATTGGACCAACATCGTAATTGCGAACAAATAATCAGTCATTCCATACATTTTCGTCGAGTAGGTATTGAAGTTTTCTATGGGAATGTTGATATTTTTTTCGCGATTACGATGTTAATCCCAGGAGGACAGTTAATCAGACTGATGCCCTGTACAACACCCATAAATATGACCACACATTTCTGATACACAGAACATAATATCACGCCTGTATTCCCCCAAGGCTTAGGCAGAGGTGCACCTACAACCTAGTACACACACATTTAGCCTGTTACGTTTAGAAGTTCCTGATGAGAAACCCAATAAGCTTTGCTTGACCTGGGAATCGAACCCAAGACCTCACTTTGCAATAGCTATTGCTACCACTAGACTAGCGAGGCAATAAACACATTGTTTATGGTGTATAAAACCACAACTTCCAATAAAAGTTCACATGCAAACCATCTACTATAGGTAAGTAGGTGACTACAGACGAAGGTAAGAGCCCCGTAATGAGTTTAGACGAAGCAATTAAACCTGGCGAAGTGGGTCGACGGATCCAATTTGTACTACTAAGTTATAGCCGAACGAATTAGATTAGTAACATGAGGTAGTTACTAAGAATGTTAGTGATAAATGCAGTTTTATAGGATGTTCTTTTGGCTTTGGCTTACAGGTCCAAATAAAGTAAAAGGCACTAACTAAAATGGATTTTGAACCAATCAGACAGGCAGTAAAGTTCCCGTTGCTATGGTAAGCTTCAGATTAGGTTAGGTATGCACAATAAAACGCTGTTTCGAATATTACTGTGTTAGGCGTGTTGTCGCTACGGCTGCTTTGACAAGACAGCGAGAGGTGGGCAACGCCCTGCACTCCCTACCGCGCAACCCCCACCACAGCACGCATAAATTATTTATTAAACGTCACATCCGTATTTTTAGGCCATTCTGGTCCAGCCCATCCCTTGCTACCTACTTCCGGCACCGCCTAAGCTGAGCTTCGTACTCCACAGAGGGTGCCCTTAGCATGTAGCCGGTCTAGTTTTGAGTTTGTAAGCCCTTGCTGGAGGCCTTAATTTATGAATGTAGGCTACAAGCCAACAGATGTCTAAAGTCAACGCATAACTTTAAAACTCGTCTGGTAGTTTTGAGTATTTTGTAAATGGCCTACGCAAATGTCCTGCAAATCTGGTAGCGTCTTGTGACGGGTCGTTGAGCTCTCTAAAATAGGGTTGAGCTACACGGTGACTGATACATACATGCCGTCTGTTGGGACAGGTCAGCTCAAAGCTAGCCGGACGCTCGGTGTCACCACTGCGTCGACTGTCGGGAGGACACGGCGTGGCACACGCTGGCAGAGTGTGCCGCTTGGGAGGAGCCGCGCCGTGCCCTCATCTCAGGAGTCGGCAGTGACCTGTCGCTGCCGGCCGTTGTCGACTCGATGGTCGGCAGCGAGGAGTCCTGGGACGCGGTGGTATCCTTCTGCGAAACAGTCATGTCGCAGAAGGAGGCTGCGGAGAGGGAGCGGGAGATTGCTTCCGCTAACCCGATCCGCAGCAGACGCACCGGGCGTCGGCGGAGGGCAGATAACGCCCTCTTCCAGCCCCCCTAAATGGGTCCAGGGGCAACGGATCTGGGGAAATTCGTTGCCCCCTACTTGTTAGGACCCGAGATGGCGGCGCGTAGTGTTCCACGCGCGCCTCTCTATGACGTAAGGGGTGAGTTTAACACCTCACCCCCCCCCTACCGCGAGGTGGCCCGCAGAGGCGGGCCGGCACTAGCCGGGGATCGCGGAAGTCACACTAGTTCCCGTGATCCCCGGTGCAAGTGAGAGATGGAACACCGGGGTGGTTTTAGTCAGTAAGAGTCTGACAGACCCCTCCGCCCTCCCCGGGGCGGAGGACATCCATGAGGATTGCCCCCCGTAATCAAAAAAAAAAAAAGGTCAGCTCAAAGCTACAATGGCTCTTTCTTCAAAAGGCCCTTCCAGAAATTGCCCTGCATTGTTAGACTCACATAAAATTCAAATAATATAATGTTTGGACTTTAAAAGAGACCATGACTTCTGCGTTTGTTTCGGCTTTTCTTCTCAGAGAACAGTCAGCTAAGAAATGCCGGCGCCATCTAGTTTTTAAAATATTGACCAACAAAATATTGACGTGTAAAAGTGTCTCTTAAGATCTACTTACATAAATAAACATTTAATTTCAAGCAAGTCCGGTTACGCAGCCGACAACCTCCTAGGAGACCTGCAAAATGTTATTTCCAAAAAAAAATATTATTAAGAACGTTCGCATTATAATTTAAGTCTCAATCTACCAACAATTCCTCTAACTTCCCTATACCTACTTTTGACATAGATTGTAGCTGAGGTGATATTGCGACTAGATTTTGAACGTTTTTAAATACAGGAATTGGCCTGGTAGGGGTTTGATTAAGAAAATAGCTAAATTATCAGTTCAATATTTGTATGTATCTTCACTTCATTGCAAAGAACATGAATGGTGAAGAGATCTTCTTATTTGTATGTTAACCGTGAAGTCATAGGTAAGCTTATCGGGGTCTAGGAAAATATTCGTTTTATATCAGCCTCAAATTGACTTTCAATATCAATAATCATTTCTTCTAATTAAGCCGAGAAGCCGTACTTCTTGAACGTCAAAAAAAAATCCATATGTCAGTAAGGTCCAGTCGAAAACCAGCATCAGGCATTAGTAGTCTGGCATTTTCGCTGAACTGGACCTTTTTGGCGCAGCCGTGATGCACACTTCTTTCATCGCACTTTACACTTTTTTACACGCTTTATATTAGCTTCACTTGTATGTTTGTTTGTTTGTTTGTATGTTTGTATGTAACCGACTCCTTTGGACGCTATTTTGACCCACTTCAAACGGTCAGATTTCATTGAAACTTTGTAGACTTATCGAGAACCGATGACAATTCAAAAATTTAATAAAAAAAACAGAAAAAAATAACAAAAAAAAAAACTTAAAAATCACGCTTTTCAAGCAAGCAGAACTAAAAAATAGTAAGTAAATAATAGTTTAAAAAACTAAAAAACACGCTTTAAAAAACAAACTAAAAAATTAGAAAATAATTTAATTATATTAAAAAGCGTGGGTTACTTGATATTAATTGATTACAAAAATACCTCAAAAAGCACCCCACGCTTTTTAATAGAATTAAATTATTTTCTAATTTTTTAGTTTGGTTTTTAAAGCGTGTTTTTTAGTTTTTTAAACTATTTTCTTAATAAGGATTTTTAGTTTAATTTTATCTGTCTGTGCTAAATAATTTTATTTACTTTCTTTCTTTCTTTTTTAATCCCTTAAAACGCTTGCTCTGTAGCTCTTCCTAGTGTTTAAGCTGTGAAGAAGAAATAGACGCAAATATCTTTCCAAAAATACCTTTGCTTTAAATCAGTGCACTTGCACTCAAAACCACGATCAATACCTTAATTCATGTTGGAACCAGTTTCTGGTTTGATGCAGCCGTCTTCCGCAAAGCCTCACCATCTCCTATTTTGTTGAGGCTTCCTTTCAGTCGAACCGCATGCGGTAGAGATTCAATATTCTATGCAGAGCGACTGCCGTCTACGTCAACCACAATGAAATCCATTTATTTGGGAATAGCTATAGGTAGGTTAGATCACTCCTTGTCTATAAGCTTTAGATAGATTAACTAGTCTTATAGTTTCTTACTAGGTACCTAACCTTTAGATATTTGAACATTACAAAATGGGTACTCTTCCATAGAATATGAAAAAGTTTAAGAAAAAAAAAAAATGTAAAAAGATATAAAAATAAACAAAAATTATCCAATTAAAACTCTAAGTTTAGACCTAACTGAGGCTACAGAACCAGCAAAGACATCTATTTCCCCACAAATGGATGTGTGTTGAACAGATCATTTAAAATCCAACAAAGTGCATCCCAAGCACGTCGAAAAAACGCGATGTTCGATTTTCAACTCTCGGCGCTAAGCAGTGCGCTAAATATCCAGTGCAAGAAAAAACACCGCCGTGAAATTTTTACATCACATCAGTGCGAACATGGACTTAGTTCCATACGCCCAGTCTCGCTTATATGGAAGAAAATTATTGCTAAGTGCCAAATTTTTCTCGCTGCTAACTATTACATTAACCTACCCTTTCAACAGATAATAAAAAGATATAAGCGTCGCCATTTTCATAAACATAGCGATTACAACCACAATGTCAGCTTAGCAGGGTACAGTCGTGTAGAAAAACGAATGGCCTGTAACGCTGTAATATTGCCGACACTCCCTATAATATCGTCACATCACTTACGAGAGGGCGCGCCGCGTACTGTCGCGCAGAAACGTGAATGTGTTCATAACTTGTGAAGATTGTTATTAAAATGTCGACTAGTAGAGAAATAGTTCGTATTGAAGCAATGCTTTTGATGTTCACGTAGACAAGCTCGTGATTTAATGTTTTATCACGAACGCTGACTGTTTGTTAAAATATCTTGTGTATTTTCGACAAAATTGTCGCAAGTAAAGCTACTTTTTTTGTTGAATTTCATTAAAAACCGTGGAGGTATTTTTTATACCGGTAAAAACGGATGTAACTGCGGACACAGCTTGAATTTTGTTCAAACTTAATTTAATTAACACGTAACATTTGTGTCTGCAAAGTTTAATTAAATAACTGTAAAATTATTTCAAAGTCCCTTAAATCGTTGATGTTTAATGTGCCTATTTCAATTCTATATTTTCATTATTACAAACATGAGATTTCTTGACGTACAGTAAATATCAGCAATATACGTTGACTCTTTTAAACATCAGTGGATGTGACGTCTGTTATTTAAACGTACAACTTAGAAAGCTAGTAAGATGATAAACAAGTAAATAGTTACCCTTTTAACTTGATAAAGAAGTTCTGTTTACATGAGCTATGTCAAGCGCTGTTACCTAAAGCAACAACGCGCATCGGCTCCATCTAATTGATTAAACGTTCTGAAATCGACTGTACACTTGACATCAACATGATTGTGGATCCAATTCTATATTGACACATTTATTAAAATATTTTCTTTTTCTTAGGGCTGCTTTTTCAATAGTCAGATAACTTTTATCTGAAGAATAAATCTGACAGTTTGGCATATTTTCTATACAAAAGCTTTCAAGCCGAGATTCCTCAGCTAAAAGTTATCTGACTATAGACAAATCAGCCCTAAGTGTTAATACCTTTTTTTGTAAAAACATTGTTGGTATATGTAGCTTATATATCAATTCTTGAGATAATAATTTCCTTGTTTATAAAACTCCAATTAAGGTGCTTTAATATTTTTGTCATCAAAATACGATATAAACTTTTACAATCAGGTCAGGTTATTTCATTGTTCTGCATTATTCACGAGCGTAAATTAATTTTAATGTGACTTTTTCGTGTTTCGAACGGTTCTATAAATAATTATTGTTTTGTTTCCGTGAGATGTTTGTAAAGATAAGTAAAATAAAAATCGAAATTATATCCTACGACAGAAAACCTTTTTTTATATACAGAGACGGATCAATCAGCTCACGCTTGTTCTTTGGGGGTTGGTGATTTTCCAGGGTTCTTCAAGATGTTTTCATTAGTAGTTCAAAATCCTGTCGGCCTATACTTGATTGAATTGAATTAATTTAAGCATGGCGATTATGGCAATCCCCTCCCCGTTTGGAGGAGGCCTATGTTCAGGAATGATGATGATGAATGCAACCAACATAGCCCGAAGAATTGGCAAACTTAAGTGGCAGTGGGCAGAGGCACATTGCTCGCAGAGCAGGTGGCCGATGGGCCTGAAAGGTTCTGGAATGGCGACTGCGTAACGGAAGACGCAGCGTTGGAAAGCCTCCCATAATATAGACCGATGACGAATTTGTTGGATGCGAGCAGCACAGAACCAGTCGAAGTGGCGGTACTTAGGGGAGCCATATGTCCAGCGTTGGACGTTTTTTTATTATGTGCACTCGTGCTCATTTGAAACACAATCATTCGCAATAGATACTTAACATTTGATACGATTAAAACCTAAGAAAAGGAACAACATTGTGTTACCCTCTCATTCCCTTTACGAAGGCTGCTTATATGTACTATTGTTACCTGTTACATTATGGAAATGGCACAAACGGATATTATCTTATATTGTTCCAACAGAACGTAGGAAGCATCCAATGTATTGTGGTTTGGTCGCAATAAATGTATACAAGCACTGCTGTTGAGTCAAGCTATTTCCAACTTTAATGAGGGGAATCAAAATTGATTTTTATTGGACGGTATATACGTAGCTAAGAATAGGCTACCGCAGAGCTTCCATGGGTGTGTTATAGGTGGGAGATTGTGCCCAGTGAATAAACAGTAGTACCTGCTTTTAAGGACACTGCATAGTAATATTTTTTAAAAACAGAAGCTGCCAGTCAGTAAATATGAAACGCGGATAGGGTTGCCGGGTCTTAAAAACGAAAAGCCGGACAGACCAGCTAGTTTAGCCGGACATTTGACTAAAAAGGTCAGACATCCTTAATTTTTTTGTCTCAGTATAACACGAGAATGAAAAAAAAAGAAAGACAAGGCTTTTATCTTTGACCATAAAATCTTCTTAAATTGTAATGAAACAACTATATTGAGTCGATCTTTATTCTGCAAAAGAGGGCCGTCAGAGCCATCTATAACCTCCGCAGACGCGAATCTCTAAGGGAACTGTTCAAAACAATTAACATCATGACGGTACCTTGTCAATATATCTATGAAAACATTATGTATGTTCGGAAAAATCTACATCTTTTTGGTAAGATAAGTGATAGGCACAATTTTAACACTAGAAATAGGAACAAATTAGATCAACCACGTTTCAGATTGTCTAAAGTACACACTTCTTTTATGGGGTACTGTGTAAAATGTTATAATAAAATACCAGTCGATATTCTTGAACTAAATGAAAAGAAATTTAAATCATGCATTAAACGCACACTATGTAGACAAGCATATTATAAGTTAGATGATTATATCGTCGATAAAAATGCTTGGCTTAATGCTGGTCCTGCTCCACAGTCACCTGGGCATACTAGTTAAAATTTTAATATTTGAAAGAGAAGCTTCCCTTTTTTATTTTTTCTGACATTACGAACATTTTTGTTCATAATATTATAATTTTTGTGACATTACGAATGTTTATTTTTGCTGAACCAAGTGTTAGTTACTTTATATACGTCAATATATATTAAATGTTTTTTCTTTCTTTTAGGAAATCAAATTTTATTAATATTTCAAATGGATTGCAAACTATAGTTTTGTATAATTTAGAAGCATTTTGTTTGAATTTTGTAAATGTGAGTACCATGCATCCGTTTATTGTGTTGTTATGATGTACGTTGACTCGAAAAAGCATGGCAGTTGAGAGTATGTCATGCTCACATAAATGTCTCACTGATGGTGGCGCGTGTGTTGGATCATTCGGTTCCCTACAAAATGGTTGAGCTGGATGGTGATGATCCACGCGTCAAGTTCGTGAACGGGCGCTGTCGGTTGAGACTGGTCATCTCCTAACTTCCAAGGCTTATTTTTATCTTGTATTTAGAATTGTTTATAATTACATTTTTTTACATTGTTCTCACATACAGAAGCAACAAGAATAATGTTCCCAGGTTTTGTAATATTTCAACTTGATTTTAAAAGAGTGTCCGTGGACTTGCCCGTTCTTCTCCATAGAGATCTACGTTTTGGAATGGGCAACTAGCTTCAACTTTCCAACTGATCGACTTTTTGACAATTCAAAAGTGCCTGTAAATGGTTTAATTGAAATAAATGCTTTGAGTTTGAGTTTGATAGAATTGAATGAATCAGTCTTATTTATTATTAATAATTAAATATGCAAAAAAAAAATTAAATTTAAAAAGTCTAACAAATGCCAGACTGCCCAACTCTGTCTAATTAGGCCACATACGCAACCAGAAAGCTTGATTGTGTCCGGCTTTATCGGGATGCCTGGCAACGCTAACTGCAGAAGAGTCAACAAATTACCTCCAAAATGATGCAGTTGGAATTTCGAAGTCAGGGTCAGAGAAAAGTAATCAGACCTTTGCCACTGAGTTTAATAAACAGGCTGTTTTTTTTTTCTGTGGTAGGATAGACAGCTATCTACTTCCCTGTCAAAATCAACTAGAATCAATTACATTTTCTTGGAAATGAACGTTTTGTGAAATAAATGATGGCCACCGTAGGTCCGTGGATCGGTGACCATTTTTACGTATCGAGACCCATCCGTGCCTTGGAAAGCACGTTAACCCGCGTTGGTCCCTACTGTCATTGATGAACGTCGATACGGGTCGTCAGAAGCCGAAAGTCTGACAACCACTCTGACCAAGGGTATCGTGTTACCCAGTAACTGGATAGTGGAGGTCAGATAGGCAGTCGTTCCATGTAAATGCTGGTATTCAGCTACATCCGGTTAGACTGGAAGCCAACCCCAACATAGTTCGGAAAAGGCTAGGGAGATGATGACAATCATATAAAATAAATTATTTAACTTTTTCTATGTGGTGATAATCGTATGGTGCCGGACGTACAGAATAGCACCATCCCATTTCTTCCCGTGAGTGTCGTAGAAGGCGACTAAGGGACTTACTAGAAAATGGGCAGCAGCGTTCTCTATGCATTTTACCACCATACTGCGATCGCCAACCCGCCTGCCAAGCGTGGCGATTATGGCAAACCCCCCCAAATTGGGGGAGGCCTATGTCCAGCAGTGGACATCGTCCGCCTGAAATGATGATGATGTGGCGATATCGGCAACCTCACGACTTTTAAACAGCAGGGCCTGCAATCACTATGACCACTTAACGATTCCTTACTCGGAACCACGTCAATCACACACGAATTCTGCTAATATTGTATTAATAATATTGACAAATTGTCTTGGAACATACAGGATATGACATTTTGATTCCGTACCGTTACATTGGTTTAAAAAAAAACGATATTGACGTAGTTTGAACGTAGTAACATTCCGCGGGGAATCATTATTACGGTACATAATTTGGGGCCTGTATTGAAGTAAGTGACGTTTGCAGCCTAATAAAAAACGACGCCTCAAATTGTTAAAAGCTTCAGTAATCGAAGGAATATCTCAAAGCCGTCACATTATTATGCTACGTGCATCTAATACCCTAATGGGTTTGGAGAACAATAGTGCAGACACACTCCACTGGCTATAGAACCGTGCATTAACATTGTGTTTGATAGGTAAATAATTAAGACATCAATGTAGGAAGCTACCTACATTGATGTCTACTAAATTACTACACGATACTTAACTTAGTAAGGGCGAATTACACCAATGAAACTGAACGCAAAGCACATCTTAGCCGAGATCAAGAGCTGTTCATTGGTGAAATTCGGCTTTAGATGTTGTGAACAAAGTGTTGATACTGCATTTGCTGTTTTTAGTAATTTTATTGGACTTCATCCTAGTGGCTCAACTCAACTCAAAGCATTTATTTCAATTAAACCATTTACAGGCACTTTTGAATTGTCAAAAAGTGGATCAGTTGGAAAGTTGAAACTAGTCGCCCGTTCCAAAACGTAGATCTCTATGGAGAAGAACGGGCAAGAAACTCCACGGATACTCTTTTAAAATCAAGTTGAATATTACAAAATCTTGGGAACATTATTCTTGTTGCTTCCGTATGTGAGGACAATGAAAAAAAAAAATTATAAACAATTCTAAATACAAGATAAAAAATGCTGCCTGATTGGTATAGTGGTCGCAACCGCTACTGCTGATAATGATGACCTGGGTTCGATTACCAGATCGTCAGTGTTGTTGGGTTTTCTTCCTGGAATTTCTGAATTTCTCAGTAGCAACCCTAAGTCCGGATTTTTTCCCGGTTGATGGCAATAAGCTCGCCCCCTATTACATGGGACTTAAACATAACTGGCGTAATGTGGGTGTAGTATAGGTACACCTCTGCCCAACCCTTCGCTGAAATAAGGCGTGATGTTACGATATGGTATGTTAAATTCTCGTGTTAAACAACATAGAACTCTAAAACTTTAGTTACCGAGTTTTAAACCTTGTTATCAAAACTGTAAACCTCAACTTAAAAAACGAGACTGGAGTACACTTTACAACAACGAAAACGAAACTTTAATTTACACGAAAACTATGAAGTTTACAACCTCGTCTAGTTTCAAACATCAACATCAACCCGTTTAATCAACCAAGCTTGAACTAAGCGATATTATTTTTTAATTCGAAACTCCGGGAACCAAAACCCGAGGGTAGTTTTAAAACTACGTCACTGCATCGTTTCAGTTTTCATCTGCACTGCTTTTTTTTTCAGCAGACTATAAAACTCAGTATGAAATTGGTTTTCGTTGATACATGCATAAAATCACGTTTCCGATCCCCGGCGGATACGAGGAAAATGAATGCAATTATTCAAAGACCTGATTGATGGATGGGATTTAATTTGGCTAGTTATTTTGGTCACACTATTTTATCGTAGTTTTGGTTATTTTTATGTCTATCTTCATCTTTGATCTCATATCGGACGATGGCCAATTTGGTAGAAGCAATGGATCAACTAATTTTGAAAACATGGAATAAAAATAGGGTTCACAGAGATCAAATTTATATTAATAACATTTATAATTTTGATTTGTCATGTTTCAATCAAGCGAAATTACTATCCAATTCTTCCGTAATTGTCTCTATATACCTGATCATCATTTCAGCCGAAACACTTCAATTCTGGACATAAGCCTCCTCCAAGCATAGCCACTTCGACTGGTTCGGTGCTATTCGCATCCAGCGGTTTTCTGCGGCCTTCACCAGGTCACTAGTAGTCAAGGGTAGGCAGGCCGCGTGGCCACTAAGGGCCGTTTTTTCTTGGTGCTTGTCATTTTTTGAGGGCCATAATCCCCACGCTTGGCAGTCGAGTTAACAATCGCAGTATCGTGGTAAAAATGCATAGAGATCGCTGCTGCACATTCTTTAGTAAGTCCCTTAGTCGCTTTCTACGACACCCACGGAATAAATGAATAAATTATTTTCAATCTAAATTATATCCAATTAAATTAAATTTTTATTCCAATAGGTATCTAAACTTAAATGAGTGTAAATTAATTTGTACCACAAATATAAGTATCATTGTAATGTTACTAGGTATATGAAAACATCATGTCTTGGTTAAGCTTGTTACTTAAGGTTGTAGGAGGAAGGCAGTGTGTCTGTCACACAGTTAATATTAGTACAGACATTGTCGTTTACTCTATCTTTTTAATACCTGAATCTATGTACATTGTGATTTTGTTTATGACAGATGATAAGTTGTAGCCACATTTGTTATAAAATAAATTATTTAAAAAAAATGAATGGGAAATATTCTTGACGTCCGGCGCCACACAGAAAACCAGGTTTCAGGGATACCAAAATTGGTTTTTTTTTTTTCGTTTGAACTCCAGAACTGTATAAATATATCATGAAGATGTTTCAAGCGTATATTTCGTCCTCAGTTGATACATATCTCTCAAAAATGACCAATAAATTATCTTAGGATTACTCCGTTGCTGTCTCTATAACCTTCACCTACTTAATAACTATGTCACAACCATCATAAATGTATATAAACGTGTATATCTATGGGCTTTCCGTTAACAGCTTAGGAGCCATTATCGCCTAATCACCTTTGATGTGCAATGTGTCATTGATGAGACTGATAGTGGACGTCAATTACTAAGGAAATGGATCTTGTATAATGTTATAGAGGACGCTGATGGACTACAGCGGTGTATAAAGTGTTTGGGCCGAGTTGAGTGGAAGTTTGTTGTTAGTTTTAGTGATATTTCAACAGTTGTGTTTTATATTGCAAGCACTTTAGCAAAATGGGTAATTATAGTCCGTTCCAAAATTATTTGATGAGAATGTAAACAAATAAATCAGGAAAGGTACCTTTGGATGCCAGTTTGTTGTCATGTGGCCAATGGGTTGGCTTCCAGTCTAACCGGATGCAACTGAATACCAGTATTTTACATGAAGCGACCGCCAATCTTACCTCCACAACCCAATTACTGGGTAACACGGAATTCCCTTGGTAAGACTGGTTGTCAGACTTTCGGGCATATGACGACCCGTAACGACTGTCAAAGATCCACGAATGACAGCCGGGCTTAACGTGCTTTCCGAGACACGGAGGGGTCTCGGTATGTAAAGATGGTCACCCATCCACGGACCGACCGCGACAAGCGTAGTTTAACATGATCGATTGAAACGTGTGGCTATAATAACTTACACACACATCACGTTTGAGTGATCTGCCAGGGGTGCGGGTTGTTCGAATGAGATACCGCGGCCCCTGGCACACAGGCAGCTGAAGGAACACGGGTGGGTTTTAGTCAGTAAAAGTCTGACACGCCCTCCTGCTCCGTCCAGAGCGGGAGAAGTCATATGATGATTTCCCACCCAACAAAAAAAAAAACGTTTGAGTGATGTTTTACGGTAGTATTTTATATGACAAGCTGTTTAGCAAACTGGGTATACATATGTAGTCTATTCCACAAGTATCTGATGAGCATGTAAACACCGCCTACAAATTGAGTGCTTTTATTTGATATAAACCCGAAATTCAAATTTTAAATCATCATCAATATGTTTTTTATTTGGAAATTGAGATTGATTTGTTTTCGTTGATTTTTCAATTACAATGTAATCATATTATTTAAAAAAAACTTGTGACATAAAGTTGAAATTTTCTTAATACGGTAAAATGTATTACTATTTACCTTTAGTGAATGATTGCGTAACCTGAACAGGGTTTGTTTTCACTTTTCTACATCTTTCATTAGACACTTTAGAAATAGAGTATAATTTAAAACTCTTGGACGAATTTAATTCAATGACCTTTTTTGAGCAATTCTTGTAACAAATTGTGTTAATTGTAACACCACTTCGTTATAAGCCGACGTCGTCCTCTTTACGTTTGGCTACGCACTGCGCTACGGCGTAGCTCATACTGTGCTACGCCCGCGTAGTCCACACAGTCGATACAAAATTATTTGGAGAATTTTTGATGTGTTATAAATTAAAGCTTTGCAATTTGTTTTTTTTTTTTTAATCTGACCATCAGTTACTACGTTTGAATATGCAAATATTAATTTCGCTGAATAGTCATTAACATGCGTTTCGTAAATACTCCAGTAAGTTAACTTTACAGCCTGCAAATGAAAAGCTTTTTGAAATATTTCAGTGGTTTTCATTATACATTAAAATAATGAAATCTTTGTTACATTTACTGAACTGTGAACATAAATAGCATACAGCAGCAGTAGCGTAGCAGCATAGTCAACCTGTAATTGTTCTGCTGATGGGACAAAGGCCTCCTCTCTTTTAAAAGAAAGTAGGCTGTAATCCACGACGCGGTTAGGTAAATGTCACTGTCTTCGATTCTTTGGTGCTAGAAGATGAATAAGAAACTAAACAATGGAAATAAGAGACGGTTATAAAAATTATTGTACATCACAACTAGCAAAGAATTATTTTTTCTGAAAATAATCCTGCATATCTACAAACCCACATGACTATTTATGGCAGTATTCGACAGGCTGTACTTGAGACCTTTTGTGTTCCACGCGCGCCTCAAAGAGATGTCAGCAGCAACTGATGGGGCCCGCAAGGGCCGATGCCTGCCAGGGGTGCGAGTTGTTCGAAAGAGATACCGTGGACCCTGGCACACAGGCTACTGAGGGAACACGGGTGGATTTTAGTCAGTAAAAGTCTGACACGCCCTCCTCCTCCACCTAGAGCGGGAGAAGTTATTTGATGATTTACCCAAAAAAATACAAAAAGAAATGAAAATACAAATCATTGAGACCTTTGACCAAATCACAAAGGTCTCAATTGGCTTCATGGGCTTGACTTAGTTAAACTCTGCTTATCCATGATATATGGGTTCGGATTACGAATACAATGACTTCTTTGACAAATAATTTCTCGAACTACATTTGCCTAAAGATAATTCCCAAAAGGGTAGACGATAACCTGTGATAAACCATATTTCACCGCTGAACGAGCTTTTAAGTTTTACGTACTGCATAGGTACACTGGGAAAAATCGAAATCATAAATATTATTAAAATAACGAACAATTTTTAGCAAAATAACTTGCATTTATGCCGTTATCATTACAATATTTCCAAACAATAAAGATCTATGCCAGTTATCTTACATAGCTGGCATTAAGCTTTCACGACTATTCATGAGCTACAAACGAAACTTGAAAAAAACTACGCTTTAACCTTTTGAGCATAAAATATCCTTGTTCCTACTTCAAAAGTGAGGGTAAAAAAAACACTGTACTAATTCGTAATCCGGGCGCCACCAGTAGGGACTGGTCATCTCTTAGCTGCCACGGCTTATTTTAATTTCTGAATTGTTATTTAATTTTTGTTTTTATTACGGACGCTTTTAATGTGCACGTCTTTTTACATCATTCTCACATTGATAATTTCAACATTTAATGATGTAATCAACTTTTTGTAACAATGTCATGATTTAAAAGAGTGTGGAGTTTCTTGTCCGTCATCTCCTTATGTGACTACTACGCTTTGGAATGGGCAACTCTTTCTAACTCATCGACCTATTTTTGAAATTCACACACGCGTCATATAGTTCTAGAAAACTACTACTATTATTTTATAACACAAAAATAAATACGCTTCAACTATTTTTAAACATAAAGAAAATACAGATTCCATTTTCAATTGATACTTTGAATAAACTCACACGTGAACAGTACAGTTACGTGTAAAAATTACGTTTCCTTTCAGTTTACATTTTCAGTAGTGTTATTATTTACTCATATTTTCATAAAAATAGTGACAGATATTATTTTTAAGTGTCAGCTGTGTTCCCAACATTATAGGCTGATTATGCTATTACGGGTAATCTACACGTCTGCGAGTACACGTGTATCTTGAACAGTCAATTTTGTTATTATTGTATTAGGTGCAGTGCAGACGACACACTTTTTGTACGATCGAGTCTGTGGCGCACAAAATGTCTGCATGGCATGCAAAAAGTGCGTCGCGGACTCAACGCACACGACGCACATCTTCGGTCATTCTATCGTTAGAACTGTAGGGACGTACGCTATGGAAATGCAGAGATTGCGAATTTTATACTTGAAGTACAGAAAAAGAAGAAGAAAGATGTAACAGATGTCCAAACAGGAGCGGAATAAATATTACAGCACACTTCTACCCACAATTTTCTTTTTAAATATCTATCATGAATTGATGATCTATTTTACAAAACAAAAGAACACACAACAAACAAAGAAACACATTTCTTGTATTAACATCGATACATCGATCTCTAGCGCCATGGTATTATACTGCATACGTTACGTCCCCCACTAACGAGTGCAGATTGCATACTAAAAGTGTACGCCGTCTGCGTTAGCGCGCGTTGAAGCAAACGTTCTATTTTTTTCGCGCACTTTTTGTGCGGCGCGGCGCGGCGCGATCTGCCAGAATGACACGGATTTTTTGTGCACCGGAGTTTTTGTGCGTCGTATGAGTTACTGCATATAATTGCTTAGGTTCTATTTTTACAAACTAAAAAGTGCATCACGGATAGTCTGTCGTCTGCGCTGCACCTTAAGGTGTGTGATTGTGATACAGAATACTATTCAAAAACTTCAAAATTCTTAGGAGACTATCTTTAACTTTTTGAGTCAATGCTAACTGTATTCACAGATTATTCACAGAGAAAAACTGGGCAGAGTCAGCTAGAAAACGGCAATTCTCAGGTTTTATTTTAATAACAATATATATGTAAGCACCTCGACATTTTACATAAACAAGGAACCTGATTGCTATTAAAATAACCAACGCGTAATAAAACCATCGGGTGGAGGCGTGAGAGCGAGACGTTGGACCGACTGACGTCGACGTCGCTGATAGACGTTTAAGAAGTGGGGAAATTGCCTTAGCGAGGTTCGCAAGTGATAAGTGATAAATGCACGATGGGATCAAGCTCGACATGGTTAGAAAATCTAGGGTTAATGCGGTAGTATTGAAGTACTTTTTGATGTCAGATTGACAGTTGAAGATGTTAGAAAAAGTTTTTGGGAATTTAAGAATATTCCCTTTTTTAATGACCTATCAAACTTCTAACATTACAGCATATTAAAGTAACTGTTAGCTGATGTGCTGGTTGTAACAGTCATTTATTATAAATGATAAATGATTTCATTTCTGTAAATAGATTGTACAAACACTTTTACACTTCAATCACATTTTAAAACTTCATGAAGTTGGCATTCTATCTATTTGACAACTCTAGAAAAAAAAACCTCTATAAAGTAAAAAGATTTTGATAAAGCATATCTAAGAACCACCGCTAGAAAACCTACTTTTAAATAAAAACACCGCACCCGAATTGGTTCTCCCGTTTAAGGGCTACGGTGCCACAGACAGACATAGCGGAGGAACTTATAACACCCCTCTTTTTGCGTCGGGGGTTAAAAAGAAGCTGAAACTAACTTAGAGGTCAGTCTCTTTCAAAGTCCAGACATAATCTTGGACAAATCATGTGAAGACCATGTAGATTGGTGCCTGAAATGGTCTTTTGAGGAAAGAACCACACAGATTGAGTGGACCTGTCAAGTCAGTGCATGTATGATAAATGCTACTAATCTTGCAGCATTAATCACTCAGCACCTCATTTTGTAGGAACATTCTGGTCAAAGGACCACTTCAAAGGTCAAAGGAACAGTCTGGGTCAAACTCTGGAAGCTACTTACAGTAAGGCACTCTTTTGTACTAACTACAGTGTTGCGGAAACATTCAAACTTGTCTTTTGACCCTGAGTTTATAAGAAAAAAACGTAGAACTGACTGAGTCTGCCGACATCAGGAACTAAATTGGGAATTGTCCGCCGGCAATTCTTTTTCTGCAGTCCCGTGCTTTATAATATAAGTATTTTTTTTTTTTCTTCTCATTTTATCTGCGATCGGCTTTGTAGCCATAATCAGATGGGATCTTCGTGTGAGATTAATTTTCGTGGTGTTCCATTGAACATTCACGTTATGTGGTTCAGTGATAGATAAACTTTAAGTTTTCACTGTCTCTGGTCCAAGTTCAGGATTTGCCATCTCTTTAGGCGGGTTATATCCCCTTGTCTGTTTAGAAGGTTCTTGGCTAAGACATTGCTATGCTTGCTCAGTCTCTGTTTATATGATTTGCATTTTTCGCATAGTTCTTCTTTCACTGTAGGCATATTTAGGTGGTCGTGTATTTCTGTGTTTCTGGCAAACCAGGGTGCAGTTGATATTGTTCTTAGGGCTACATTTTGGAACCTTTGTAAAATTTCGATGTTGGAGTTGCTAGCCGATCCCCAGAGTTCTATTCCGTAGGTCCAGATTGGTTTTACTATCATTTTGTAAACAAGTATTTTGTTACTAAGAGATAAGTTTGATTTTCTTCCTAGGAGCCAAGATAAACTTTTCATCGCAATGGTGGCTGCCTTTTTCTTGGCTTTAATGTGGTTGGCCCAGGTAAGTCTTTTGTCTAGGTGAAGCCCAAGGTATTTTACTGTGTGACTGTTCGGCAGTGGTTTACTTTCCATGTATACTGGGGCACAATCGCCCTTCCGAAGAGTGAAAGTAACTTGTACGGACTTAGTTAGACTAGGTTGAATTCTCCATTTTTTCAGCCAAAGATCAATTTTATTTAACTGGACTTGTAATTTCTGAGATGCCTGATTGGGATCCTTATCACTCGCAAGACATGCAGTGTCGTCTGCGTAGGTCGCTGTTACCACGTCATCAGTTTTAGGTAAGTCAGCAGTAAAGATCGAGTAGAGCACGGGTCCGAGCACAGAGCCTTGTGGGACTGAGGCCTTCATTTCATAAAGATTAGACAGTTCGTCCTCGTATTTAACTTGAAATTTTCTTTGGTCTAAATAAGATTTTAATATCATATAAAAAGAGTTGGGTAGAAGAGACTTAATTTTATACAAAAGTCCCTTGTGCCAAACCCTGTCGAATGCTTGTTGGATATCCAGGAACACTGCAGAACAGTATTCTTTATTTTCCAACGACTGTCTAATTTTATGGACCACGCTATGCACTTGTTCTACAGTTGCGTGCCCTTCACGGAATCCAAACTGATGGTTTGGTACTCTCTTATTCTCGTCAAGGACTGGTTTTAATCTACGTAGAAATATTTTCTCAAAAACCTTCGAAATTATTGGAAGGAGGCTTATGGGTCTGTATGAGCTTGGTTCGGTCGGTGGTTTTCCCGGCTTCGCTATCCTGCATATCTGTGATATCTTCCACAGCTTTGGGTAGTACTGTAGTCGAAACACAGCATTAAACAGCATTGTTAGAAAGACGATAACTTTTCTAGGTAGGTGCTTGAGTATTTCAGCTGTGATGAGATCGTATCCAGGACTTTTATTGTTCTCAAGATATTTTATTGTCTTAGTCATTTCATTTGGCGTGACCAATTTGAGTAGAGGTGATAGTTGTTGATCGCTATTAAGATAATTATCGACTTCCTTTTCAAAATCAGTCATCGCCGACTCATTTGGGGTGAAAACCGCAGAAAGGTGTTGTGCGAAAAGCTCTGCGTTTTATCTTGCTTTTCTGGCCCAAGATCCAGTAGGTTGCCTAAGCGGGGATACAAAGTTTTGTGGTCGTTTGAAGTTTTTGGTTATCTTCCACAATTAATAATTATCTTGCTTTCGAGCTGACAATGTTGAGAGTTTTTCTTGAAATTTTGTGTTTTCGTTATCATGGATGAGCTCCTTCAGTTCTCTTGCAGCTTTATTATAATCCCTTCTGTCGTCTTCCGATCTACTCAAATGAAGCTGCCTGCGCAATCTCCGTTTGGCCTCCAGTTTATGCCTTATATCTAAGGGTATATTATTTTGACAGATTGAAGTTTCCAGCGTAGGGGTAGCGCACCAAGCTGCTATTTGTACGAGTATAAGATTAGTTATGTAGAATGTGGCAGAATCTATGTCTTCCTCAGTTTTTAATTTTACTTTTAGGTCAACTTCTTCATCTAGGTAGTCCGCAAATGAGTCCCAATCAGTTTTTCGATTACACAGGGTTAGTTTTGGCTCTCTGTAGATTGCTTTAACACTAAATGTAGCAATAACTGGGGAGTGGTCAGATAGTGTATCGAATGACGAATCTACCCTAGAATTGATATCTGACAGTTCCTTGACAATAAAAAAGTCCAAAAGGTCTGGTGTTCTGTTGGTATCAGTTGGCCAATAAGTTGGTTCGCCAGTCGATAGCAGGGTTTGCCTGTGGGTTTCAACAAATTTTTTCAGCTCACGTCCTCTGGTTGTGATGAGTCTAGACCCCCAGCAGGTATACTTGCAATTCCAGTCTCCGCCACTGATATACCTGTGGCCTAACGTGTTGAAATATACATCAAACATATCATTCCTGACCTTCTGGTTTGGTGGACAGTATACTGCACTTATGTTGAGGGGACCAATTTTCTCATCTATGGTGATTGTAGTCGCTTGTAGCTAATTTTCTTTGAACTCGCTATGTAGGTGGTGTTTTATGTTATTTTTTATAATAACAGCAGCTCCGCCATGAGAGGTGTTGTCAGAGTGGTTGGTGCAGTACACACAATAGTTATTCATCTTAAATAGTTTGCGATCATTGAGATGGGTTTCAGATATCAAAGCAATGTCCACTTTATTTGTTTTTAAGAGCACCTCTAGTTCTGTTTTGTTAGGCGCTAAGCCATTTATGTTCCAGATGGCTATGCGTATTGAGGTCATGGTTGTTGTTTACTAATGAGTAAATAAGTAAATAAAGTACTAATTATTTATTCATGTACGGAGAGTACATGAATAAATAATTAGTACTTTATTTGGGATTGCAAAAGTATTATTGAAGAATGGCTTCATACTCTCACATACGAAAAATTGGAAAATTTTGTCAAACCTTAAAGCGGTTCCGCAAGTACACTCTTCACTTACACCCCACAGACACGCACTACACTGTCATACAACACTTCCACATGCACAACATTAAGCACCTAACTATTTTAATTTAATTTTTTTAATTTGTTACTATTTAAATTTGTTTTTACTACCAATTTTTTTTCTATTTTAATTTTACTTAGGGACGTACTAGAGAATGGGCAGCAGCGATCTCTTTTTTTTACCACCAAACTGCGATCGCCAATCCGCCTGCCAATATGGCAAACCCTCCAAATTAGGAGAGGCCTATGTCCAGCAGTGGACGTCTTTCGGCTGAAATGATCATGATGATGATTTTAATTTTAACCCTAATTTATTTTCATATCTGGAATCTGGAACGCTGTAGTCACCCTCATGGAGGTGGGCGTTAATAGCTGCGACAGAGTTTTGTAACTAATGTAGCTATTTACGTACGAAATTAAGTTGTAAAAGGTGTTTTTGTTCTAATAAAGATTATTATTACACATTATTATTATTTGTAACAGACATAGAGTATTTATTTAGCACACGTTCCTACGGACGTAATAAAATAGTGGCGGTTTTTTAACGCACTTCTTAGCAATCGAACAGTAAAACACACTGTTCGATTTTTGAAGTGCTGAGATGCACTCAGTTGGATTCTAAATGCTCAGTTCAACAACGAGAGTTGAAAATCAAGTGCGCCGAAAAATCTCGCCGTATAAGTGGAAACGAGGGCTTAAAATATTTGCTTTAAATAATACTAATATTCTAAATGTGAAAGTTTGTAGATTTAGATGTTTGGATGTTTGTTACTCAATTATTTGGCACACAGATGGTTTGTAACCTCGAATAAAAACCTCGAAAACTTTTTATCCCAATAGTACGTCCGTGGGACCTCCACGCGAGCGAAGCTAGAAGGTAAAATATAATCTGCAACAGTTTTTAATTAGTTTCGCGTACTTTGAACCGATATCCCAAACTTGTCGTCGGTCACTTGAGCTTTAAATAATCTCACTCAGTTTTAAGCCTTAGATCCAATGAGGATTGAGGGCGGTTAGTTTAAATACGAAACTTTAGAAACTCTAGTTAATCTGGACACTTGAGTAAACAACACAAGTCATTACAATATTATGATTCAGCGCAAGTTTTTGGCTTACTAAGGACCAATAAAATAAAAATATAATGTCTGGAAGTTCTCTGTGAGGCCTTAACGGTATGTACCGTTAAGGTCTTACAGAGAACTTCTTCTCTCTCTTCTTCTGATACGTCGTAATATCTAACATTTATTGGAACAACCCGCACCCCTGGCAGGCATCCTTCCGGGCTCCACCAGTTGGTGCTGACATCTCTTAGAGGCGCGCATGAAACATAACGCGCCGTCGACCCAGGCTTGGTCCTTACCGGACAGCGAGCTACCCATTACGCGCCGTCCGAAACACTACACAGCTTAATGAAATGAACGCACTCACTAGAGTGCCATTACGTAGCATTTCCGAGACACGACTAATCACTTTGTCACATCGATACACTCCATGAGAGTATTAATTATTCAATGTTTGTATTTAGCGCCACGTATTGCAGCAGACGGCTCGAGCCAAACAGCTGGTTGCCTCGGCAACTGCTAATCCACTTATTTAGATGGCTCTTGCTCGAGGTTGGTATTTGGTTATCGAGTTCTGCAATTTCGAAGCGCAGTATGAAGGTATGACGTATGATGATAGATGGGGAGTTCGGTTATGCTTCTGGAGTTATATCCCATTTTGAGACTAAAATAAAGGAACATTTTGAAACTATACAAAGGAAGATTTCCTAAGTTTATTGTTGATGCTCAAGGACCAGATTCTTTAATGAACGTGACGTGTCGAGTTTTATTCGGATTTATTTGTTGCTTTATTTATTAATGCTTGTTCAGTATATCTACACCGTGAAATTTTAATGGTTGTTTTCCCGCGGCAGAACAACTTGCCATAAGGAAGCATAGAGTAAAAGTAATTTTTTACTTTTTTTGTTTTAACATTATTAAAAAAATATTCATCAACTCGATAAAACACTACTCAAAAGTAACACTAGAGGTAATTTGTAGGTACTACTTGAATCGCACACACCGCCGACGATGGTAACAGCGATGCATAAATGTTCAAAGCAAAATAAACTCTCGCACGTGGTGATTTTTCACAACGGTTAAATCTGCCATTTTTTGTTTCTAATATTTTATTTGTTTATAAAACGATTGTATTACCAAGACTAAAGCATTTCGCTGCGGGAAAATAACCATTAAAATTTCACGGTGTATAAGACCCCTGAGTTTGTTTCGCCGTTTCTACTCAGAATTCAAATAGAAAATGTCGACACCATCTAGCTAATATATTTATTTAATACTAGCTGCTGGCCGTGACTTCGCCCGCGTGGTTATCGGTAGCTATCCACGGGTGCGTGCTACCAAGACAAAAAGCTTATGTTCTTCCTTATAACATCAGCTATCTGCCAGTGAAGTGTGAAATCCCGTCAAAATCAGTCCACCCGTTTCGGAGATTAGCCGGACCAAAGAGATAGACAGATGGACAGAAAAATGTGAATTTGGTTTTTTAAATAACTAGATACAAAAAAAGGATAAAGGTCGACTGGTAGAAAATGCCTATGGCATTAAGTCCGCCTCTGTACATTTCTGTGCGTAAAGTATTAAATAAATAAATACCGTATACTTTGATATTCATTTATTAAAATGTTGTTATTCTAATATTACAAAGAAACACTTCAATATTATTTATTCGTATAGATGATCTGTAAATTGTGATTCAAATATCCTACTTAGTTACATAGTAAACAATTTCGTTTCATACAAGAAAAAGTCAACATTCTAAAAACTCAGCAGCGTTACAACAGTCTGATAATATTTTGAAGATCGAAATGAACTGTTTCAAAGGGTCCAAAATATTGAATTTAGTTCCTAAATAAACACATCTAACTTGCCTGCCAGGGATGCGGGTGTTCGAAAGAGTTACCGCGGCCCCTGACACACAGGCAACTGAAGGAACACGGATGGGTTTTAGTCAGTAAACGTCAGACTCGCCCTCCTGCTCCAACCAGAGCGGGAGAAGTTATTTGATGATTTCCCACGCTCAAAAAAAAGACACTAACTCGATATCTTCATATTATTATTATTATACTCCTAATAAAACATGGCTAAAATAAGTTTATATTTACGTAACGAGATAACTTCAATAAACTCTTAGAAGTATTATAACATATCTTTGAAACTTTTACGTACCGTAGATTTATTATATCATATAATTTATTTCGTCTCGTATGTTTTTTACACACATTTAAGTAAAGATTTCACCCGTAAGAAACTTTTACCTTTTTCGTAGAAAGTGCTAATAGTGTCTAAATTATGTAGGTGGGCGGAGATTTAGTGGATTTACCTTTGGATAAGGAGAATAGAGAGAACAAATTGGGGTGCTAATGGAAGAAAATGGCGCCTAAAGCGATGTCTGTTTTTAGGATTAAGAAAAAAATGCTTTTGCTGAACCCTTTTTTGTAATGGTGTTGCGGTACAAAAAACAGATTTTGTGGCGATTTTTTTGACGAAATCAGGTGTCTTTTGATATTGTGTCATAAGTAGGTACTTTATTTTTATGAACTACTAGCTTGTGCCCGTGGCTGCAGCCGCGTGGATTTCGGAAATTTTCCCACGGAAACGTGCTACAAAAAGTATAACCTAACCTAATCTCACAAATAGAAGCAACACGAATAATTTTCGCAACATTTTGTAATACCTAACTTGATTTAAAAGAGTGTCCTTGGAGTTTCTTGCCCGTTCTTCTCCATAGAGATCAATGTTTTGGAATGGGCTTCAACTTTCCAACTGATCGACTTTTTGACAATTCAATAGTGCCTGTAAATGGTTTAATTGAAATAAATGCTCTGAGTTTGAGTTTTATATTATTCCTTAAAATATATCAGTTCCTGCCAGTGAAAGTCTCGTCAAAATCGTCCAGCCGTTTCGGAGATTAGCCGAGACAAACAGACAGACAAAAATTTAAAATTAGTTTTTTGTTATAAGAACCTACCGTGTATATTTTCATATTCGTTTACGCATTTAGTAAAAAGCTGTTAATAATTAGATAATTTCATAATTAATTGAGATTTTAGTGGTAATATTAATTCATAAAGTAGTATTCAGCATACATACATTTATACATCGTGACATTTTAGTCGTCTTACAAAGGTGGTCCACTTAATATATCCGACATAAAATACCTACAGGCGCGATTAAAAAATTGTAACCATTAATTAAGATAATAGGTACTAAGAAAAATAAATAATTCTTTACGGTTATAACACTTATAACCCTTCCTGTTAATAATGTTTACGTATCAAACGGTAGAAGATTTCTACCTACCTACCAAAATACCATTACATGTCATCATTCATTCCATCTCCATAACAGGGTGTTCAAAACACTACATCATGCGTCTTAATGAATGATATTTCTTTTTTAATTATTATTCATATGTCCAAAAATTTCTTTTTTTTTTTAATAAATTATTAGTATTCATTGGATACATGAAGTTGGCTGCCGTTGTAAGACGACTAAAATGTCAGGGTGTATATATGTTTGCAGAAAAACTCAATTAATTTATGACAGATCAATGGATTGAAATTGTAAACTGATTAATATCTGTTTCCAATTTTCAACTGTCTGAATGCATATGTTTTTGAATAAACACTGACGGATTTTTAGGTAAAGGCAAGGTTTATTGTACACTAGCAGTCACTAGCATCGCCCATCACTTTATAAACAAGAATCAACATTACAACTACGTAATTACGTAGTAGGTACTCGTCACTCCAAAAAAAGAGAATATTTGCAACCCTTAAACATCGTATCGAACTACAAAGCAAGTACACAACGTCTAAAAGTATCTCTCCTATCAATCAGTGTTCTATATTATCACATCGCTGAACAGACACGGGTGTCGATAACAAGGCGTCGAGATAAATTTACGAGGGTCCAGCGCCCACTCCTTTTATAACCTGATGCGGCCACGATCTGTGCTATCACGATCGCTGATAAAACGGCTTTTATGGTGGGTACTTCCTAATATGTAGGACAGTGAGGTCGTTTTTATGGATCGTCGCAGATTTTTGTCGTGAATGCTGGCAAAAAATATTTTAGGAGATTTTTTTTATTATTTGTAAATTAAATGTGGATAAGTAATAACAGCCGTAGGGTCGATCGATTCGGTTAAGCTACGCTTGCCGCGGTTGGTCCGTGGATGGGTCTTTATGTACCAAGAATCCTCCGTGCCTCGGAAAGCACGTTAAGCCGTTGGCCCCGGCTGTCATCAGAGACCTGAAACCTGAAAGGGTCGTCAGAAACCTGAAAGTCTGACAAGCAGTCTTACCAAGGGGTATCTTATTACCCAGTAATTGGATTATTGAGGTCAGATAGGCAGTCGCTCCATGTAAAATGTTGGAAAACACTAAACAGATGATGATGATGTAAATTATTAAATATTAAAGTTACATACGCATAAATCTTTTGGAACAAACCTCTAAATGATGGAGCGGAATGAATGAATATTGATGCTGTCAAAATTCGTTGTGGAGTTTAGATGAACAACGCGGTCACACATACAACACACAAAAAGAACTTTATAGATATTGAACAGCATTTTGTAACTTTGATGGATACGTCTGCTCTTGCTACGGCAGCACCACCGTTTCCTTGTCTAGAATCTGCTGTAGAACAGTAAGTCACTGTAGATGTAACTGCTAGTAACAAAAACAAAAAAATTACAAAACCACATCATTAAAACTTCACGAAGATCGAAAGAAAAACACAGAACAGATAATTGTCAAGTTTTGATAATTCCGAAAAATATATGTAACGAATACTTAGGTAAGCTTTCTTTAAAATTAAACTCTATGAAACCTTTTAA
Organism: Polymixis lichenea; assembly: GCA_949091785.1. Taxonomy (NCBI): domain Eukaryota; kingdom Metazoa; phylum Arthropoda; class Insecta; order Lepidoptera; family Noctuidae; genus Polymixis; species Polymixis lichenea. The sequence continues at coordinate 5,383,901 of OX420937.1, forward strand.
CGAAACACCAAGAACCATTCTGCCTTAAAAATGAAATCTTCACAAGCTCGTAGGATGAGAACTAACACCAATGTTTTGAAGTGTAAGCCCTTGGAAGGCAGCTCGGGTTTGCCGCTAACGTAAATCTTATTGGTATAACGCGGCCGCCTACTACTCGTAGAGCTCAGTTCAAAACTCAAGGGAATGGCCCGCAAACGAAGACGCAAAGAATATAAGAGCTAAGGTGTAAGGGACGGGTGTTTGTCTAGAGGTCATTTATAGTTTAAAGTTGTTCATTAAAAGCAATGTATATATTTCCGAAGCTGTTGCAATAAAACTACTTATTTTTTTCGATACGATTTATTATACACCCCATCACTAGAAGCTACCGCACAGTAGGTGCTCAAAAGAGAATAAATTCGAATTTTATTTTCTGTTCCCCTTTGAGCACCACGTTAAAATATTAATTAGTGCTGAAATGGGAACACCATTGGTGCTCAATAGGTGCTCAAACGGGAATACTTCAAAAAGACTACAAAGTGAAAAATAACTTTAATTACGGAGTCTTTGGTTTCGTATTTTCGAGGTATATCACTCACAGTTTGTTTTTTTGCCACTGTTCACGTAAATATTCGTTTATTTCGAATTAGTTTAAATTTTTATCAATAGATGGCGTTGTTAGTTGAGCGCCTTTTACTGAATCGCGGTGTTAAGATTCTCCGGCGCTCAACTAGGTCAAAAAGGGAAAATTAGTTTTAGTGAGCAGCAAGCACTGTGGAACTAATTATTATACGCGCTTAATATAATAGTCCAGTGTTTAATTTAACTACCCTCTCCTAGGCCGGTCGTGTTCATGGTCCTTCGAGTCGGATAGGTTCGGGAGTGTTTGTGGTGGTTCCGGTGGTGGTAGAATCCTACCACCCTTCGCGTCATTACTGGGCAGTGGATCGCTGTCCAGAGCAAACCCCCTTCAACCGGGGTACACCAGGTGAGAGGTGTTCCTGGAACTGGAGGTGGAACTGGAGCAGGGAGCAGTCAGTGGAGCGTGGTGCAGCGCTACTGGCAGCTACAGCTGGAGGAACGGCGCGAGGGAAGTGACGTGCGGCAGAGGGCGCCACTTGTGGTGCAGTACAGCGCGCCGATACCGTGGTGCAACAGTGTGTCAGTGAGTGAAGTTAGTGGTGAAAGAAAATAAAAATCGTGAGTACATTTTACATCTTAATCAGGAAGAATAAATTAAATCTCAAGAAAAAGTGCAAGTCCAAACTCTTTGAAAATAACTTTAGTAGAAATTTTTAGAACTTGTAAAATTTTATGTGTAACGTGGTTCGGACGGGAAATCCATGCCCGATTTTGGCGTATAAGACTTATTGTTTTTATTTGTGTTGGTAAAATCGTATAAAATACTTGTTCCAAAATGGAGTCCTTCCTTGCTATACAGGAGGATATTAGCATTAAAATGAGTAAGGCAAAGTCCAATTTGAAGAAATCTCCTAAAGAGAGGTTAACCCAAGCTTATATAGAGACACGTCTTGAAAGTTTGGAACAATTATGGAATACGTTCACGGCCACTCATACTGAGATATTAAGCAAGGTTAAAAAAGTTGAATTGTCTAACTCGAGTTATATTAAAGATTGTCTTTATGATGAAGTTGAGGAATTTTATGTAGATTTTAAAAGTGAGTTAAAAGATTTATTGGCTAAAGGACATTCAACTACGCTATACAAGGATTCCAAGTTTATTTGTCAGGACCAAAAGAGCAGAGTCAAGTTGCCAGAAATTAAAATTCCCTCATTTTCGGGAAAATATTCAGAGTGGCAAACATTTAGAGATTTGTTTGTGGGTTTAGTTCATGAGAACTCTTCTCTTGATGACGCACAGAGATTTTTTTATTTAAAGGCTCATTTATGTGGGGAGGCTGAGCAACTATTAAGAAATATAACGGTAACATCGGATAACTATAAAGTTGCATGGTCTAAATTAGATAAGATGTACAATAATAAAAAATTTCTCGCAAACGGTATTATGAATCGATTACTTAGTCAAAAGACGTTGTCCTATGAATCGGCAAATGAGATAAAAAGGCTTATCACGACTACCTCAGAATGTTTGGAGTCGTTAAATAATTTAGGAGTGAAGGTTTCTTCCTGGGATCTGATTGTTATACACATAATAAGCGGAAAATTAGACAAAGAGACCAGGAAATGTTGGGAACTCAAAGTGGCTTCAGATTTAAGTAATGAGTTACCTACATTTATACAGTTTTCAGAATTTTTAAACAGTCGCTTTAGAGGTTTGGAAAATTTAGATAAGTCAGAAAACAGGGAAAGACCTACACATCAGAAGGGAACTCACTCATTCCATGTTTTGAAAGATAAAAAGTCAGTATCATGTGATTTTTGCTCAGCCGACCATAGGATTACGTCTTGTCCAAAATTTTGTAAAGAGACAACTGAAGTTAGGCGTACTTTTGCAATTGAAAATAGTTTGTGTTTTGTTTGCCTATACAACAACCACTCTGCCAGACACTGTAAAAACACTCTCAGATGCCAGGTGTGTAAACGCCGCCACCATTCTTTATTACACCAAACAGGTGTTTCTGGGTCGGTAATTGGTGAGGGTAATAGGGCGGCTCACGAGGAAATCTCATCAGCCGTTGTAACGGTGATGAAGGAAGATAATAAAATTAGTGATATGGAAATAGCCGCGCAAGCGGAGGGGTCAAGTAAACCACTAGTCGCGTGTTTCTCGTCGGGAACTGGTCGCAAAACTGTTTTATTAACTACTGCGTTAGTAAAGGCGAAGTCGAGAGATGGGAGCTATCGAGTAGTTAGAGCTTTGCTTGATCAAGGATCGCAAGGTTCGTTCGTTACGGAATCCACGGTCCAATTTTTAGGATTACACAAAACGCCATCCAACCAAACTGTGATTGGCGTCGGCGGAGAAAAAGGTGCGACGGCTAAGTCAACCGTTGTACTCCAATTGAGGTCTAGAATAGATCCAACTATCCAAATAAAAGTAAGTGCGTTCGTCCTGAAATCAGTCACTGCTCTTCTCCCAGCTACGAAGGTAACTCGGGTAGAATGGGTAGATTTAGTCGATGATGATTTGGCTGATCCAGAATACGACAGGCCTAATAAAATAGATGTTTTATTAGGTGCTGAAGTATACAGTCAAGTTATTCAGGAGGGCATTAAAAGGAATGTTGGTGGAACTCTTTTAGCGCAAGACACCACGTTAGGTTGGATATTATCAGGAACCTTTGAAGTGGATCAAACTAGTAATCCCTCACACATTACCGTGATGCATTTAAGCCTGGAGACAGATAAATTGCTTACAAGATTTTGGGAACTAGAAGCGGAACCATCTAGGAAAAAGATGCTGACGGAGGAAGAGAATAAATGCGAAGCTTTATACACAGCTACTACTGAACGTGACGAGAGTGGTCGTTATATAGTAAGGCTACCATTGCTTGATGTAGACCCGGTCAGCATGGTTGGTGATTCGAAGGGAATCGCTGAAAAAAGATTAAGATCGTTAGAAAGTAAATTCAGAAAAAACAGCAAATTCAAGGAAGATTATACGAAAGTTCTTGAAGAATATTTGGAACTGAAACACATGAGAAAGATAACAGATGAAAACAACAATCAAAAAGCGATCTACTTACCTCACCATGCTGTTATCCGGGAGGATAAAGAAACGTCGAAGGTCCGTGTCGTATTTGACGCTTCCTGTAAAGGAACTAATGGGATGTCACTTAATGACAATATGTTAGTTGGTCCTACTTTGCAGCCGGAACTCCGGCACACTATTATGCGTTGGAGAAAACATCGGATATGTCTCGTAGCGGACATAATTAAGATGTACCGGCAAGTGTTGGTAAATCGGAAGGATGTAATGTTACAAAGGATCCTCTGGAGAGACAGTCCTGAAAAAGAAATAGAAGTATATGAGTTGGAAACTGTTACTTTCGGCACAGCAGCGGCACCATATCTAGCTGTAAGATCGCTTCAACAATTAGCGCAGGATGAGTGCCAAGATCTACCCGAAATTGCAAGTGTAATTTTAAATGATTTTTACATGGATGACTTAATGACCGGAGCCGAAAACGAAGAAACCTGTTTTGATATATATACAGAGTTGTCCAAGGTGTTAGCCAGAGGAGGGTTACCATTACAAAAATGGAGGAGCAATAGCCAAGAATTATTAAATAGCATTAGGGATGGGAATGATGAAGCGTTACAGATAAAAATAGACGATGTATCAAAAATATTAGGACTTAGCTGGAATTCACGCGACGATTGCTTCCAATACTCTCTGGAAGTTAAGCCGGTAGCAGGACCTGTAACAAAAAGAAAAATAATATCCGATATTGCACGATTATTCGATCCATTGGGGTGGCTAGCACCAAGCATAATCATAGCAAAGGTGTTGATTCAAAAGCTGTGGTTAGCAGGGTTGCAATGGGATGAAGAGGTTCCAAACAACTTATTAAAAGAGTGGTATACTTACCGTAATAATTTGGCTTCTATAACAAACCTGAAAATCCCACGATGGCTGCTCATGCGTTCCAATAATGTGAAGACTGAGCTGCACGGATTTTCAGATGCCTCGAGAGTGGCATATGCAGCAGTTATCTATGTGAGAGTCGTAGATAATACCGGTAATATCCATGTATCGTTAGTAACGGCAAAAACGAAGGTTGCCCCCATAAAGCAGGTGTGCATTCCACGTTTGGAGCTTTGTGGTGCAGTGCTCTTAAGTAGTTTGATGGTTGAAGTCGGCAAGGTTATGGATATACCAAAAAGTGACTGGCATATGTGGACGGACAGTGAAGTGGTTTTGGCGTGGCTTAACAGTCATCCAAGCCGTTGGAAAACCTTCATTGCCAACAGAGTCTCCCATATTTTGACCATCACAGAAGCCCAACACTGGAGTCATGTACCATCAAAGCAGAATCCCGCAGATTGTGCATCCCGTGGTGTTTCTCCTGCAGATGTGGTGGGCACATCTATATGGTGGGATGGTCCAGAGCTTTTAAAACAGCAAGTAGTTGAATATAAGAAGCCAAAGAATAATAATACTCATTTGGAAGAAGTAAAAGTACACACATCGATTATTGAAGTTGGGTTTTGGAGTAGATATTCGACATTGGTCAAGCTGGTACGAGTAGTTGCTTACTGTCGTCGATTTTTAACACTCCTAAAGGAACGTTCAGCTAGGTGTAAAACAAAATATTTAGTTAAGCAGGAAATCGAGGAAGCTCTCAAAACTTGTATAAAGAGATGTCAAGAAGAAGGGTTTTCTGAAGAGTTGATGAATTTAAGAAATAACAAGCCTTTAGAGAACAAGAAAAATAACTTAAAATCATTATATGTATTTCTCGATTCCAATGGAATAATAAGAGTTGGAGGTAGATTGGAGATGTCGCAGCTTGATTACGATCGTGTGCATCCCATTCTAATTCCAAAAGCGTCATTCTTGACAAGTCTTTTGGTAGCTGATGCGCATAGTAAAACAATGCATGGTGGTGTGCAGCTTATGGTGACATACTTGCGTTCAAAATATTGGGTAATCGGAATTAAGTTGATTGCAAAAAAGTATGTAAGGAATTGCGTCCGATGCATTCGTTACGCGGCCATCACCAAGTCGCAACTAATGGGTCAGTTGCCAACCACTCGCGTTACGCCAAATAAACCATTTTTAAATAGCGGTGTGGATTATGCGGGCCCTATAAATATTAGAATGTCAAAAGGTCGCGGTAATAAGTCCTACAAGGGCTACATAGCTTTGTTTATTTGTATGGCCACAAGGGCGGTGCATCTAGAAGCTGTAAGTGAATTGAGCACAAAGGGTTTTTTGGCTGCTTTCAGACGATTTGTAGCTAGGCGTGGTCAATGTGCGCAACTTCACAGCGACAACGGAACAAATTTTGTAGGGGCAGCGCGAGAGTTACTTCATTTGTTCAATGAAGAAAGGTCAGGAATAAATCCCGAATTAGCAGAGGAGTTAAGCAATAATGGCACGGAATGGCATTTTATTCCCCCTCAGTCCCCCAATTTTGGAGGTCTTTGGGAAGCAGGGATAAAATCCACAAAGCATCACCTTAAGAGGGTGATTGGTAATTCGACCCTGACCTTTGAGGAAATTACCACAGTATTGGCTCAAATTGAGGCATGCCTTAACTCGAGACCATTATCATATGTTGAGGATCAGGATAAATTAACAATTTTGACTCCAGGTCACTTTCTAGTAGGGGAACCTCTTGTTTTGCCACCCGATTCAAATTATGAAAAGCAAAATGTTAGTAGCTTAAGGCGATGGCAACTGCAACAGCGTATGATGCAGGAATTTTGGCGACGATGGTCGCACGATTACCTTCACCAATTCTTGCAACGGCATAAATGGCAAAATAAAATTCCGGAGCCATCTGTTGGTGACATAATGTTGATCAAGGAGGACAATTTGCCCCCTGGCAGGTGGTTGTTAGGCAAGATAACCCTAAAACATCCCGGATCTGATGGTGTTACCCGGGTGGTAACACTACGGACATCATCGTCCACGATAAAGAGGCCTACTTCAAAATTATGTTTGTTGCCTATAACTGAATAAACTGTTACATACGGATTGTTTATTTTTTTTATATAAACAAACTGTGTAATGTTACATGTCTGTTAGTTTTATTTAGTTTTAAGAAATACATTGTTAGTAATAAGTTCAGTACTTAATTTAGTTATTCAAAATTGTTAATAGTTATTATTAGTCATCAGGGCTGTACACAATTTAACATTGTGACAGGAGATATTCTTGAAGGACATTCGCCATAATGTCCTTGGTGGGCGGAATGTTCACGTAAATATTCGTTTATTTCGAATTAGTTTAAATTTTTATCAATAGATGGCGTTGTTAGTTGAGCGCCTTTTACTGAATCGCGGTGTTAAGATTCTCCGGCGCTCAACTAGGTCAAAAAGGGAAAATTAGTTTTAGTGAGCAGCAAGCACTGTGGAACTAATTATTATACGCGCTTAATATAATAGTCCAGTGTTTAATTTAACTACCCTCTCCTAGGCCGGTCGTGTTCAGCCACCGACTTCCGAAGAGTAAAGTTGTTTTTTACACTTTGTAGTGATTTTTTTGGGAAGGTGGTAGATTTTTTTTTTTTAATACCTATAAATAATATTTCTATAGCGAAACATTATTTATATGTGCATGATTTGTGCCGAAGTCTAGATGTGATTGTATTTGTACTACGAAGTTCCATAGTAAAATACAACACGCTAGCTCTCATAACTTGGACAAACACAAGCCTTTTATTGGCATTTTTATAGTGGCAGCGAAATCGGGTCTCAGCGTAAACTAGGATTTGCTTTTCTATCTAGACTTGTTTAAACTGTGGTTTGTATTTCGTGTGCTTATCCCAACAGCGAAATTACTTGTGACTAAACTACTGAAGAACTATGTTTTTGGATTAGTTGAGTCCTATTCAATTATTTTTTTCAAACTTTTCCATAAAAGTATATGTCTCATTCGGTCATTAGTACGGACACGAAACGAATCGCAAGCGCGTCACTAGCGACCTTACTTGTTCTACCCACACCAACTGACAGCGCGCTTCTACAGAGTCGTGATGTTTTAAGCCTACGGCGAGGAAGACATTCAGTCCCAACCGTCCCTTGCTCGTTGAAGTGCCAGCCCGCGCCGAAGCTGAGCCAGTAGAGATAAATTCCCCAATTAATAATAATAATGTTTTTTTTTTTATCCAGCCTGTCCCCACTTGCTGTCCTCCCCCCATCAGTGACGCCCTGAGCCGAGGCCCGTACCCCGCAGGGGGCCCTCAGCGTGCAGTTGCTTAAGGTTTTTATGCCCTGGCTGGAGGCTTTTAGTTTACTAAAAAGCACCCACAGGAAAGCCGGTTAAACAGTCACGGCACTCACGGCCTCTCAAGGTCAACTGCGGAGATGCCAAAGACAAAAAAAAGACATTCAGTGTCTGATCGCATCGGAGTTAAGACTTCTCGGAACTGTACCCGATTCGTTGTGCCCAGTTATTATAATTAGTAATTAAAAATAAAAGCAGTGTATCGTACCCGGTGTGTTTTCATTGCACGAAACCCATCTTCTGCCTACATGATGTCCGAACCTAACGAAATAAATCCCGACGATCCCACATAAAGATTTTTTAAATCCAGCATCAAAGATAATTAGGTACCAAGGTGGGAAAATCTTTACTTACTTGCTATTCTAGACATTTATTACCGATTTCCGTTCTTCACGCCGGACCTTATGACGATTATACAGTGTCAACTGCTATTCAGATCGGAACAATCAATGGTTAAGCTACGCTTGCCGCGGTAATTTTCCGGATAGGTGACCACTCCGTGCCTCGGAAAGTAGGTTAAGCCGTTGATCCCGGCTGTCATCCGTAGATCTTTGACAGTCGTTAAGGGTAGTTTGAAGCTCAAAAGTCTGACCACCAGCCTCACCAAAAGGTATCGTGGCATCGAATACTCGATTTTGTATGGGAGGTCCGATTTTTTTTTCATATTTCAACCCATGTTTCTTGGAGAAATTTGTTCAATTTCACGGGTACTATCACCCTGAAAAATTTAAACGGTGACTAAATGTTCACCTTGTATAGAAATAACTACAGTTTATATTAAAGCTTAAGGTCCTGCAGGCGTGACGTTTTTTATTTCTACGAAGAGTAGACTGTGCTTTTTCAATACGATATGACAATTCGTTTCTCCATTTTTGTCACCGCACCGTAGCTATCCTTCTACAATCTGTCATTTTGTCTTTCGTTTCTAACGATCTTTGTCTAGCTCCTTATAAATGTAGACTATTTCAGAAGAATATTTCTTCCCAAACTGTCAAAATCACACTGACAACAAACTTTCTACTGGACGGTCACAAAGTATATACGATTATCTACAAAATCATGATTCGTTTAGAACACTGCGATAATTAATTGAAAATCATAGCTATCTTCTCCTATTGTACATCATTTAGTTAATAGTCATGTCTATGGTTCCGTCAACAAAGCCTGCTGGGATACGTAAGTCAGATAGGCAGTTGCTCCATGTAAAATATTGGTATTCAGCTGGAAGTCGAGCCCAACCCCGAATAGCCCAACTATCTAAAAGGCAGATTGATTCATGAAATCAAAAACCCAAGACGCTTCACTTATTTCTTTTCCATTTTATGTATCAACATTAGGTACGGTTACCGGTCGGTACCAAAGTCCCCACGTTTATAAATCTAATTGAACATAACCAAGCTAACTAATCTTGTAACACTAGAGCACTGGTTTTCATATTTCAACCATGTAGATTTATTACCTCCCCGAATACCTCAGCCATACCACCAGTATATTACCTCGCCACAAGCAGGCTGCCCTGCTAATTGTATCTGCAGTAATCGACACTTATGGGTTTTCACTTTTTTCCAGAAATGGCATCCTTAGGGGCAAACCTATAAGGGAAAAATAGAAATATTTGGGTACTGGAAGTATGTTTATTTGATAACGAGATTCATAGTAATATCATGAAAATTATACTTATAGATTTCCGCGTTTTTCTCGAAACCGCTTTTATGCAAGTACTGCATTTACAATTAGCAGGGCAGCAGTACCTACCTTAAGTAAGGTAAATAGGTCTATTACTAGGATGAAGAGGTAGTTTCCTACTTGCGACGTAGGTTAGGTTGTATTAAAATAATATTAGGTGCTTTCCCGAATGATTCCACTTTTGCCCCAACGAACCGCCCCACTGGTGGGGCAAAGTGGAATGCCTTAAATTTTGCAGTGGAATCTGCCCCATTAATTGGATTTGGTGGGACAGATTCCACTACTCTAAAATCTTCTTGCATCTTGCTTCACTAGGGTTGGCACCTTAGAATAAAAGTACAATCGCTTTCATCAGGCGTGATTGAGGTCAAGAGCAGGCCGTTTTAGTAATAAAATATAATCGTGTAATTAATCTGTGATTTCCAAACCGTTGCCTTCCAGAAACAATTAGGAAATAAAAAAATTGTAAAAAAAATTGTGCTATTATTCGAAGGTGCCAAACCTAGGGCAGAAGCCACAAGACTAGAGTAGAGGAATCTGCCCCACCAAATTGAATTTGTGGGGCCGATTCTACTGCAAAATTTTAGGCATTCCACTTTGGCCCACCAGTGGAGTGGCTCGGTGGGGCAAAGTGGAATGATTCGCTTTCCCGTATTATAAATGGACGATTACACAAAACAACTATATATTAATATGCTTACTATGCATATGCTGCACGTCTTCGTTAGTCATTACAGTGATAAGCTTGTGTACTTTGACACCATCAGTTCTGTGGAAATTGTTAGTGTACACTTGACTAGGTACACTGTGTATCTGCCTGTTAAATTTATACACATAATAGCAAGGGTAAAAAGGTTTTATATAAACTCAGACATAAGTAGTATGACGAAGTTTTGACTCATTAACACCACAATGGTCAGTTGTAATACTTATAGTAACGTGGTACCCTAATTGGAACCTAAATACCGTCTAACCAAATCGTAAGGAATACAATAATAATAAATATTAACAGCGTAGTGGAAAGTTGGTTATTTTTACCCGTATCGTATCTTATTTTTGCTTTTTGGTCAACTGTACAAGTTATACTTTGGACGACTCGCGCTTTCCTTACACGTGATTCGATATGGTTTTATTCTACTCTGACTTAAGAACTTTGATCGTCGAGTTGATTAAATGGAAAGTGAGAGAATCCCATTAACTTTCTCATCTTATTTCTTAATAATACGCGTTTAAATAAATTAATTTCTTAAAATAACCGTTTCAATCTATTCTATACAAATAAATCAAATTGGACTGCCTTTTGGTGATTTCAACTAACAACTTTTTACTAAATGAATATCAAAGTATAAACGGTATTTTTTTTATTTTTTGTCATCTGTATGTCTGTCTGTTTGTTCCGGCTAATCTCCGAAACGGTTGAACCGATTACGACAGACCTTGGAACGCTGATGTTATAAGGAGTAACTGGCCATTTTTTCCAAATAGTACGTTCCTATAATTTCCGACATCCACTCGGGCGAAGCCGCGGGCATCAGCTAGTAAAAACATATAAGTAGACACATTCTATCTTTTCGCTAAAACTGATAGCTTGATATCGAAAAAATATCAAGGTTGCCTGGAAGAGATCGCGGAAAGCGATAAGGCCGCCCATTGTATATTTTGTAGTGTACTTTGTTTTTTTGTTGTGTATTTTTTGTGGTGTACAATATACATAATAAAAATGTGTATATATAAATAAATAAATAAATAAATAAATAAACAGAAAACATTGAAACAAATAACTGCCAACGCAGTTTGACACACCCTTGAGCTTAATGTTTCTTGTTGCCCAAATTGCTAACAATATTAATTTCCCTTACATAAGCCACGGGTTACTTGTACATGTTGTGATTATCATTTCATCAACGTACTTATAACTCGTATGAAACACTTTTAATACTCCTACTACCTACTAATATTATAAATGTGAAAGTTTGTTTGTTTATATGTTTGGATGTTTGTCACTCAATCACGCAAGAATGGCTAAACGGATATGGATGAAATTTGGCACACTGATATTTTGTAACCTGGAATAACATATAGCATACTTTTTATCCTAATAGTATGTTTCCGTGGGACATCCACGCGGAAGCTAAGAGTTAGAATATAATTTGCAACAGTTTTTAATTCGTTTCGCGTACTTTGAACCAATATCCCAAACTTCAACATCAACAGCATCCCAATAGTACGGTCCCGTGGGATAATTTTCGAACTACACTTGGGCAAAGCCGCTGGCAATAGCTAGTAAAGAAATATGTACATATAAGTTGAACGTGTTGCGAAAAATATATTGCCGTATATGAATGTTGAATGTATTCATGTTGTAATAGAATTATTGAAGGAATAGGTCATACGAGTCATGGAGTTATGTAAGTTACCGACGGGAGAGACTTAAAGGTCAGATGAGGTCATTCATGAAAGCTGCAAGAGTATTGTGTAGCCGTCATTTCTAGTCAGTACCGTAGAATTGGACCGGTTGGTTTATCTTTTTACCGCATGCCCTAACTAACACAGCTTCTGGGGAGTTTGTTGCGCCACTTCTTCTTCCCAGCTAAAGCACTAGGAAGTGGTGAAGGGCGGGCGTTTTGGGAGGACTGTCTTATGTAATTTTGACGTTCAAAAAGAGCTGACTCTCAGCCTAGTTTGAATAAATGACTTTTTGATTTTGATTTTTGATTTTGATTTTCTAACTTAAAAAAAAAATAGAGACGACCTAAATGCTATTGCAAGGGTTGGATCGAGGTGGCCCTGGAAAAGGATAGCTGGAAGGATTTGGGGTAGGCCTTTGCTCAACAGTGGGACTAAAGTGCTCAACAGTGGGAAGGCTAAACAAAAAAGGCTAGAAACCGTAAAAAACACATTTAATTTCAAACATAAACAATCATTAACTTATCCAAAAAACAAGAATAAAATCCGCCAAATTAGCCAATATTTGCCATCTCAGAGGATCGACACGTGACATAGGATAAGTCGCGCTAAGCTTTTCACGGAAGGGCCTTTCAGAAATCGGCCCAGGGTATTTTGATTTTTCATAAACATTTTTAGCTTTTTAGTCAAGCCAAATTTATGCTAAAAACGAAGCATTATAATTTGCGAATTTGTGAATTTGCTCGAAAAGTTTGCTTGCGAAGCTTACGAATTATTCAAAAACAACTATCGCGACCTGAAAATAAGCAGACCTGAAATCGGCGTTTTATTGCTGGATACTCCTAGAGACCATTACAGTTGCTTGTACAGAGGATGTCATTTTCGATTGCACACTACATTCCAACTAAATGAACTTGGTGTTGGAAAATGTCTGCTAGAATTACCAACACCGCACAAAAATGTGTCCCTGTATAGTTCAAACAGAGAAAAACTGTGCATTTAGCACAGTTTTTCGCGTTTTTCATACAAATCCATGTAGTAAAAGTTTTTAGCTCTCATGAAGCTGTCGCCATCTTAGGTTTTAATTCTGACTTCACTATAAGCTTGGCTACCCTCGAAAACTATGAAAACGACACCCATGATATAGATTTTTTCGCGTGTTTCCTCGACCTGTTAAAAGCTTTTGATCTCGAAGAATATGACGTGCAATGGAAGCGCGGGTGTGCCGGTGGAATGTAGGTACCTCTCGTCTCAAGTACTGGTACTCAAATCAGAGAAATCAAGCGCCTGTAAATTAGAATGTGGTATAAGGCAAGCCGGGTTGAGCTCACCACTATTTATTTTTTTATTTTGTATGTAAATAACCTGAAATAAAAGGAAACGAATCGATACATTGAATAAATTGATTGTGTTACTCATGTTTTGTATTTCTTTGTTACAGGTAAACATCACTCTGATATTTTTGGCTGCATTCAATTTGTGAGTAACAAAGGGTTTGCGTGGGATGAAACTGGTGGAAATATGAAAGTGAATAAAAACAATGTATATTCATTTGTAAGATTGGACACTGAACCATAAAAGTGACAGAAAAAAATACAGTGAGGTCTTTGTCCAGAAATATGACAGCTTTCATATGCTACTAATTAACAGGAAATGCGAGGAATTTCAGTATTTAATCATTCGCAAAATTAAAACGAAATTCCTTCAATAACTTAATGAAAGCTTGTCAACATTAATTACTCACAATTAACATGACAGACATAAATTTTGTTGTTGAATATTTGAATTTCGCAAATATCAGAATTATAACTCGTTTATTATTGCATTACTAGTTTATTCAATAAAGTTCCGGGAATATTATGTATTCACGTTTCTACGAAATTGTAAACCATACTGCCATGTGGACCAAATTCTGTCATATTTTTACTGCAAAAACTGAATAACTTTCTTCTCCATTTTTAAAACTAACTTTTTTCATGAGTCGTGCTGAATGTGTGAGGACATGTTATAAATGAGTGCTCATACGACGCCAGACTGCCGATAGCAGCAGTTTCAAAATCAATCAGTTTAACAAAGTTTTATACTGAAAAAAACTTGCTGTCAATAAAATGATAATACGCGTCTGGTTGGAGTTGAAACTGATTGTTTGCTGTAGGTCATGGGTTCAAACCCAAAAGGTCTTTTACTTGGTGTAAATATTATCGAAGGCGTGAAAACCGCCCGTGTGGTGGATTACGGTTCAGTATCTCTCACCGAGAAGAGGCCTGTGTCCCAGCATTGGGAACGTTAAGGGCTGATTAAGCTATAATGGCTTGGTTACCTAAAATAATGACCTCAATACTGGGTTTAGTTTAAGTAATAAGAGACATTAAACATCCATGATGATCAGAAACACCTACTATAATATTGTACATAAGAAACAACTGAAAACAATAAAAAACCGGCCAAGTTCGAGTCGGCCTCGCTCACGAAGGGTTCCATGCGATAAGCCAAATAATAAAAACTTTTTCCAATAAAAAAACAACCGACTTCCGGAAAAACACTACAAAGTGAAAAATAACTTTAATTTTTGAATTTGATGACATCGGATATGTATTTTAACTTTTTGTCACCGCCTTCCGAAATTAAACTTATTTTTCACTTTTTATTTATAGTACCTACCCCACACTAATTCGAAATTTTATCATCCTTGGGGTCAAAACAATGTATATTTATGCGATAGCAGCAATCGCGGTTTATATGATGTAATTTTTTGGAGAGTTCCGTTGTCTGTCTCCGAACCGCAACATCAGATCTATATGAAATTTAAATGGTACTATTTCGGAACAAACCTCTTTTGAACAAAAAAAGAATTTTGCTAATCCGGCTATATATGATGGAGTTATGTCTGAACATACATAAAAAAAATTAAAAATATATTTATAAACATGTCGAAATGATAACCTCCTTCTTTTTGAAATCCGTTAAAAATACGTTTGTTTTATAGAAACCCATTCAAGAAACACGTTTTTATTTTATGTTGACTTAAACGAATTATTATTATAGTGGCAATAGAAATATAAAATTTCAAATGTCTACCTATTGAGGTGCATCAGATACAGACGGACAGACACCGGAGGCTTAGTAATAATTAGGTACGGAACCCTAAAAAGAGAAACCAATAATGTTAAGTAGCTAAAACCCATCAAAAGGTAATAGTTTAGCCAAAACCAAACATTATATCGATATGATAATCTTTCTTCGAATTTATTGCCACATTTCGGTGCCTGGAAGAAATATAAATCGGTCCTATCATTTCTAAACCGCGGCACCGTTTTACTATCGTTTCCTTACACACGAGTCTGTACCCAAAGGGTGCCTACCCTTAGGGTACAGATCCTAAAAACAAAATCACAGACAGAAAACAAAGAACAAGCGAGTTATAAGCTAGAACATATAAAATTACTATTATATTCTTTGAAAGTTGTGACGTTACAATAATAAGACTTTTAAGTTTTCACAAGAACAAAGCTGTCGTCGAACAAATATTAAAAACCACCGACGGCGAGGAGGAAATTGAAATGGCTGATCGCGGTTTTGTGCAACAAGCAACCTGACGGTGGCAGATGGGAAATGTTATTGTTTAAAATACAATAGTAGTTTATTTTGTGGGAAAACTGTGAGGGAACACGGTCTTAATAATACGATAATGTTCTCTACTGAACTCAAAGAACTGAGGGGCAATTCTCGTCATTTTAAGCACGTTTACTGATCTCTGTCTCTATCTGTCAAAAATACCTCGAGCTTCGATACATTTTTGACAAGTTTTTGACATTTGATTGTCGCTGAGATGAGACTGTGAAGGCTGTCTTGTAATTAAAAACGTTTACAATCTAGTGATTATTATTTGTGAGAAAATATTGCTACATTTACCATATTATTAGGTGACATTTATTTACTAGGCTTCTATATAATAGTACACTGTTACTTTACAAAGCAGATTGAAAACTAGTCTTTGAGCCTCATTACTCAGAAAAGCACAGCATGCACTACATTATGCGAAGATAATAACATAATTAATTGATTAAAACGAGTAATACACAGTTAAAAATTTCACTATTAAAAGCTAAAGGAATACATTTTTTTTTATTAAATGATAAAATCAATCGAATAACATAGGAAGATTAAATTAAATTTGATTAGATTTAATTGTTCATACTGTTTCTTACCATTGATTTTTTATTAGTTTTAAAAATAACAACTTTACAAAAACAAATGTAATACTAACTTACCATAACTTAAAAAATGGCGTCAAAAAATTCATCCGCATCGCTGTCGACTGGTAATGTTCCCAAGAGACTGGCAGCATTATCACGTTGTAGGGTAATGCTTAGCCGTTGGCCAAAGTAGAAACCAGCCGTTGGGTAACGGGAAGTGTCAACCAGCCTATTAGAGATTTCCTTGAAGAGACCATGAGCACTCGGACCCCACGGCCCGAGGGTTTTATCCCCAAACGGCTCGGCATTGATGGTGGTAAAAGATGTTTACCAAAAGTACCTACATAGAAAGCAAAATAAAACATGATGTTAAGGAATCATTGAACTGTTTCAATACATTTGCTCCTCAAAAATGAAACAGACGTTTTTTCGCTCTTTCAGAGGTACTTTCAAAGTAATATTTGTCATCTAAACTCATATAACATTAAAAAGCTGAAGAGATTGTTTGGTTAAACGCGCTAATCTCAGGAACTACTGGTTCGAATTAAAATATTCTTTTAGTGTTGGATGGCCCATTTCTTGAAGAAGGCTATAGGCTATATAACATCACGCTAAGACCCTTAAGAGCCGAGCAAAGAGTCGCACGGGCAGGCGATTCGAAGTAACGGGGTAGATCAGGGGAGCAAGAAATTTGACGCGAACGAAGTCGCGAGCAGAAGCTAGTAATTCATATTTGTGCGTACTTTCAGCCTCTGGATTCTTCCAGAGGCTGAAAGTTAAACGCCCGCCCTTCACCACTTCCGGAGTGCTTGGAAGAAGAAGTGGCGCAACAAACTCCCCAGCAGCTTGCTCAAGCTTGCTAGCTTGCTCAAGTATGTTGTCAAACCTGTTAGCTCTTGTTATTGGTTGACTAAGATTACAATAACTAATAATAATTGAAATTGAAATGAACTATAACATCTTAAAGTGTACGCGCTAAAGTAGCCCGCGAATTTTTTTTTTTACGTTATATAAGCAGGGAAATTTAAATCATAGACTTTCTTGTCTATGATTTAAATTTCCCTGCTTATATTTTCATCGTACAATAAACTGATGAACTATTTATACTTACCCATAACTACACTATCAGAAACCATGAAACAACCAGTTAATCAATAATTATAGCATTAGCTCATTCATCATACGATAAAGTAATTAAATTCGTTGACAGGTACTCGTATAATTATGCACGATCAACACACACATTTGGTGATCCTAATATTAATACCGTGAGAGCTATGAAATGCAAATCTGGATTTGGATGCTTTAATATTTCACTATCCGTAATGCTCGTGTGCATAACTATGAATAAAACAGTACGGATCAAAGAGATTCATAAAAGTGGCATAATTGACACAAAAGGGATCATGAAAATGTATATAGTCAAAAGATTTTTTTTTTTTTGTGATGAGTAATGTTTTTAAAGTGACGATGTTTATTTAAGTGCTCGTAAATTCTGTTTAAATCCAAAGCTATGAACACTTAAAGAAAGGAATTAATCAAAGTTGTAAAAGTAATATAAAAAACAAAAGACGAACCTATCTGAAATTACTTCACGTTCACCGAGATGATAACACAAAGTTACACCAAGCAGTTGCATTCTACCACTAATTTATTTATTCCAATCCAATCCTTTAGCAAAGAGATTGAATTTTCGTCAATTTCAACGGCAAACAAAGTTCATTCAATGTTTCGATTCGGAAACCATGCTAAATGTACACGGTATGCCGGGAGATTCAAAGGCACAGATAAACTGAACTCAGGTACACAGCAAACAAGACACTGCCGGAATTCTGTTGACAAAGCTTTGTGATTTACAATGGAGCTAATTGGATGCTGCCCAGTACTGGCATTGGAATGTTGGAATTCTAATAAAGCTTATGACATTGCAATGGACTTCAGTGCTGTTTATTTAAACAGTGCTGTAGCAAATAGGGGGGAACCCCACCTGGAAAGTAATTCCTCAAGCCTTGTTTCAACTTCAGATGTAACGTTGTTTACTCTATCTTTTAAATACTCAAATTCTATTTTGACCTCACTATTGGCTTCTTCTTTTGAATTTGTTTTGCAGCCGCCATCTTGATATTTCATTTTGAATTGACTATTGGCTTGAGCACCCCCAAAAAGTGTGAAACTTATCTCACTCTCTCTGTCTCTTTCTATTATACATAAAAAAGTCACATAAAGAGGGCATAATGCTTTTTCGTTTCGTTATGTTATTTCCGTTATGCGATAATTTCTACAATTTTATCCATATCGCAAGCTGCGTTATAGAACTTAATTCCAAAAAATATATATATTTCACATAAAATATTGCATAACGAAATGTTATCAAGTGTTTTCCGATATTTGAAATCCATGATCCATATTTAAAGTATCAGCTCAAATATTAGCAATTTGGACAATAAATAAAACACAATTTGTCGGTTAATATGAAGCTTATTGTTTTGACAATAAAAATTAAATTGCGTTATAAAAATGAAAATGTGGTTCGGATATTGCATAGCATTCCGCTGAAATATTCTTGTTTGGAAGGAAAAAAAAAACAAGGAACATAACTAATTGGTTGCTCAAAAAATGAAAACTACATTCTCATGGTGACCGAAAAGAATGTTTAGTGGATCTGTAGAATCATTTTTATAACTGGGTATGCGGTTGACAATATTCTCCGTTAGTCTAAAAGTAACATATTTAAAATCAAATCCAGGTAAACCCAGGTATTTTAAGCTATCCCTGTTAGATAAATTGAGCTACATTTTGATCCAGCTCACGACGTATCATTTAAGCCCAAACATTAGCGTGCTGTAGCTTAGAATTTTATTGTGCTATCCTTTCGGAGTGTCTGAGTAAGCTGCTTAGCTTATATCATGATTCGTTTCAGTTTCTATACTGTTAACAGTTTAATTTTCTGTTTTTGTATGTTTGATATTTAATTCATGATTTTGTGGTCAGTTTGGTAGGGCGTAAGATTTAAAATCGAATGTTTCAATACTGACATCGAGCCCAACCGTCCCTTGCCCGCAGAAGTGCCAGCCCGCGCCGAAGCTGAGCAAGTAGAGTTAAAATCCCCATGATCTAATAATAAAGAAATTATTGATCCAGCCTGTCCCCACTTGCTGCCCTCCCTGAAAGTGACTCCCTGAGCCGAGGCTCGTACCCCGCAGGGGGTGCCCTCAGTGTGCAGTTGCTGTAGGTTTTTAATTTTAGTTTGTAAGCCCTGGCTGGAGGCTCTTAGCCTAAAAACTATTAGTCCCCACAGGAAAGCCCGGTTAAGTAGTCACGGCCTCTCAAGGTCAACTACGTGATGGCCTTCCCAAAAAAAAAAAAAACTGACATCGAGAAAGATTAACTATTTAGGCTCAATTAATTTCTTAAATATTGGATGGAAACTTGAAATAAACAGCAGCCATGTTTCTTATTAAAAATGTAGTAACAAACATATTGTTTGTTTTGATATTAAAATTAAAGACCTTAACAGATATGAAGATACACTCTAAATATTTAAGTAGGTATAACGTCTTCGTATCATCTTGAAAATATTTATGAAACGCACTCAAGTTAGCTTGAAATATTCAGTAGTACATAATTAATTCTTATCTAACTTGTTCTTACCTTAAATTATGCAGAAAGCTCACATCAAACAATCCGGTGTGATTGAAAATGTACACGGAGGTAACTAAGTTAGGGTTAAGTAGGGTCACGTAGTACGAAATGTAGCTAAGCTTGCTGTTACTTACAAAGCCATTTAAATGGTAACATTTGTTATTTGCTGGTGAAAGACTGAAATCTTTAGTCGACAGTTAGATAACTATCACTATTGTAATATTATATAAAAACTTTTCTAATTTTGGTGTCCAATAAATCATATTCAACCTTTTTTTTAAATAATGGATTTATTTAGTGAAGATTACACTTCACTTTCACTACATAGGTATTATAAAATAAAGTCACCGCGCCTGTCTGTCTGTCTGTTCGCGATAAACTCAAAAACAACTGCAGATTTTCCTGCGGTTTTCACCAATAGCCAGAGTGATTCATGAGGAAGATTTAGGTGCATAATTTGTTAAGGTTTTGTGTAAACTGGTTAACGCGAACGAAGCTGCTGGCAAAAACTAGTGTGTAGATAAAATGAAACTATTACTATTTATTTATTTATTTTATTTTGCCCTTTATTTCAGGCAACTAAGGCCTATAAAACATAATACATGTATAAGTAAAAAGAAATAACTATAAGCTAATACATCACTACATAGTATAAAACAAATTCGCTTTCTCTGTCCTTATATCCCTATGTATGCTTAAATCTTTAAAACTACGCAACGGATTCTGATGCGGGTTTTTTTAATAGATAGAGTGATTCAAGAGGAAGGTATATATGTATAATACACCGACTACCACGCGGGCGAAGCCGCTAGCATAAGCTAGTATTTTATAAAACAAAATTTAAAAACTACACCTCTACCTCAGTTTTTATGTCAGGCAAAAATCAAGCTTAATATAAATTGGACTTCAACCCCCATATTTATAACCGATGATTAAAGTTAAAATAAAAATAAAAATGAATAAGGGGGGTAAATGTTTAAAATATGTTTAAGTCAAAGCTTGATTTTTAGCCATAGAAATAGTAAAATAACTTGAATGTGGATTAATAGTAACTTAAACAAAGTAAATTAAATAAGTACCATTAAGCTTAATGTCTGTTAGCTTAACAGAAGGAAAGTGTTTGCTATTCAAAATATTTAGTTTTTATTTACTTACCTTTTTTTCGAAAAGACGGATTAAAAAACTACCTCACCGATAAGCTCAGGAAATTACTCGTATCATTAATATGTCAAATTAACAAACGTTAACAAGAAACGGTAAAATGACAGCACCATTATTGTAACCACAACATGTCGATTTATTATTACGTATTACCACAACCAATTCCCAGTATCAATCATGTTTAACATCTAAATTCACTTTAATTACGAGAACTATAAACAAATAAAATGAAATGCGTTGAATTCAAGGACTCATATACAGACAAACATAAAGGATACAGACAGGATAACAAGCATAGACAAAAACGAACACTCACAAGATAGCAATATGTCTGCTGCAGCATTGCCGGACATAAGGACACTCCACGCTGTCGGCGATCATCGCCAGGACGGTGTTGGCGCTGTCCCGCACTCTGCGCACTATAGATCAAGCAATTTGATTTGTAGAACTCAGCTCAAAAAAGTCCAAGGCGAAATTAACTCTATCATAATATAATAAAAGTCCACAACTGTAATACAATTTTTTACAAGAAAAGAATCAGCCGAAAATGGCGGATTGCACTCCATAATTTAATCGTTTCCATAAAAACCTTGTAGTTTTCATGTACTTAGTAGAAAATTTTTATCCGTTTCGTACATAAGGCGACTCACGAATCGAATGATTGATTACGATGCATTTTTTAATACTGTAACACATTGCAAGTCAAACTAGGATTCAGTCTATGGCGACTTTTTACTGGTACCTATTTCCGAAGACTTAAAAGATTAGACGTCGAAGATTCCGATTATTTGGAACAGGTGACGCGAGACAGTACTGCTCATTGGTCTAGTGGTTGCTAGCATTCCTGCTGAGCGTGGGGTCCTGGATCCGATTTCTAGGACGGATAACAATGTGATTTTCGTCACGAATTTTTCAGTAGAAGCTCGCAGTCTGGCCTTGTGCTCGGTTGATGGTAATACGATCGCCCCCTATTACATGGGACTTAAACATAACTGGCGAAATGTGGGGGTACTGTAGATACACCTCTGCCTATCCCTTCCGGGAAAACAGGCGTGACATTATGTGTAAAGAAAATCTGTTTTTGAGTCGCCTTGTGGCCGAACAGACTAACGCTCCGTAGGCTGTAGGCACATCTTTCAACTAAATGTATCATCTTCTTCTTTCATAAGCTGTTGGTTGATGTTGCAGTGGCGAGTCCACCGGGAGGCGCGGGCGCACCTCGGGAGGAAGCGCCGCCGAGACCCCCGCCGCCTCCCGCGCCCCGCAACGGCACCCCTCCCAGTAAGCACGGTCTTAGAACTGTGGTGGTTGTGGCGATAAGGAATTTTTTTTTTTTCATTCATAAGTTGTAAATAATTACTGACAAACGAGTATAAAGGTACCAGTTAAGTGAAACGAATAAAATGATACGAACGTAAACGTTCGTTGCAGGCGGTGTTCTGTGGTTTCTGCCTATTCCTATGGGAAAAATGCGTGAGTTTATGTACCTTTCAAGTGGCTAACCGTTATTGCGTTGCTAAGACAGAGGCTGACAGAGGTTGCTAGTAATTGTACTATTGAAGTCAAAGTTGTATATTTGCAGTAAATGCGGTACAAGAAATGGTTGTATACAAAGTTAGTGCGATGACACATTTCGTCATAATTTTTTACGCAAATATTAGAGTAAAGATGCTAGTGCTAGCATGATAAGCAAATATCTACACAAATGTAGGTGTACACAATATTATTAATTAATTAAATTATTTAAAGTCAATTTTAAGCTTCATAAACCCAACAGTTAAATAAAATAAGTAATTGCTATTACACGATACAAACATAAAAATTGCTATTAAATAAAATCTATCTAACTATCTATCTGTTATAATGTCCGATAGTACAATTATTGTCAAACTGTCTGCCACCACCACTGTCTGAACAACGTATAAGGCACATACTTTCAAGCGTGAGTTTAAAAGAAATCTTCAAAAATAAAAAATAACAGTTTTCCTATTTACCTAATGAGTACTGAGCTACGCCTGCCGCGGTTGATTCATGGATGCGCGACCATCCATTACATATTGTCATCTCTTTGTTCATCGGAAAGCAGGTTAAGCCGTTGGACCCGGATGTCAATCGTAGCTCGTTGAGTTGTTACGGGTAGTCAAAAGCCCAAAACTCTGACAAACAGTCTTACCAAAGAGATACCGTGGCCCCTGGCACACAGGCAACTGAGGGAACACGGGTTGGTTTTAGTCAGTAAAAGTCTGACACGCCCTCCTGCTCCACCCAGAACGGGAGAAGTTATTTGATGGTTTCCCACCCTCAAAAAAAGGAGTATCGTGTCACCCAGTAACTGGGTTGTGGAAAGCAGCTGCATCCGGCTAGACTGAAAGCCGACCCTAATATAATTGGAAAAACAACCCAGGCAGATTGATATTGACTAGAAACGCAGAATAATGATAGTGGCTCACTTTCCTGAAACTTTCATAAACGGAATAAGCTTTTTTTTATTGGATTCTCTTAACATGGTAAAAACTGCTGTAAACTAAGTATCTGGGTTACAAACCGAAAAGGTTACCATTACCAGTTTCACAGAAGTTAGTAAACTGATTTGTGAATTGAAAATACGAAGAAGAAATGCGTTAGGAAATGTAAATTCTTCTGCGCTCGTGACTGAATATTCTAGTTCTTTGTTGGTAGCAAACATAACTAAAAACATAAATAAAAAAATAAAGAAGCCTCTAACAATATCTACCGAATGTTTTCCATTTTTACATACTTAAATTAAAAAAAAAACAAACACGATGGTAATCTAGTTAATAGAAAGTTAGGCCGTAACCAAAAAAGAAAAGATTGTATGTCTTTTTCTATAGAAGAACATACTAAACGTAAGAAAAATTTGACATCAACCGACATAGTTCGCAGATACCATGTATTTTGGTTTAATTATTTATTTAAAATAAATAACCTATTGCCACAGCCGCCACGTCTCGTGCACGTTTCGTCTGTCGTCGTTTGATTTCCGACTCCCGCGCATCCAACACGCTTGCTACAACATTTATTTACAGTAATTCTACACAATGGCCGAAGCTGGCACATTTTGAGATTTTTTTTTAAAATCCACGTTTAAATAAAACTAATCATAATATTATATCAAAATGTGGATGATTTACGCCATTTTGTACAAAGCCTTTCTAGTTGTACTTATTTCTTTAGTTTTTGATGGGACTAGGGCTCATACCAACTAGATACCTTCTTCTCATAATACACCTTTCAATATTACCTTGTACGTCCATAGTATGCAGTACCTACCTATGTATCTTACACATTTTTAGACATTATAGTTTTAGAAGTAACTTAATTATTTCCTTATATTCTAAAATGCTTGCAACCCCGTAGTTTTGTATCGTGTCCCTTGCCGTTATGACAGTTGTCTCTTTTCTTGCAAGTTTTTTTACAAATCAACTTATATCACACAGCATGCTTCGTTTGTATTTATTCTGATATGTTAAGTTAAAACGCCAAATATTTAGACAATCATTAAAAAACATCAAACAAGATTTTCCTTGTTTAAAGAGATTCAAAATAGAAAATCAGAATGAACTACGCAAAAACAACACCGACCATACACATCACTACAGTAAACTTGACTTCAAAATGGTTACTTGACAACAAAATACATTCCAACAAAACATCACTAAAAAATCAACTAAAATCAACTGCATCAACATAAAACATTCTCAAACACAATGTATTTTAATGTTACACTTCGTTACATTTCGACTACTCACAATTAACAGGCAAATAACACTGGCAGCCCAGATGTTAACTGACTGTTCTACATTTCAATACATTGTTTATTCAAAAGCCGTAGTGTTTACAGCTGCAATAAATAAAGGAAATCAATAAAACATCCCATCAGAACATACGTGTTTTGTGTGGCTGTGATTTAAATGTACCTATAGAACTTTTTTTGAAGTACTTATATGTTCTTATTTTTTTTATTTGGAACTGAAACACAAATTCAATTTTTTTTTAGGTTATCTGTAACCTATGCTTTCATGGTTGGTTTGTATCTATTTTCTCGATTCCTCTGCTTGTTGTTTTGTCTATATTTTCTAATAAAGTTATTCTTACTATTTTTTATTCTTATATAATATTTTTCTTATTATGATTCTGTTCTATACGATTGTTTTTATCTTACCTTTCAATTTATCCTTTGAATGTGGTCTGTGTATGTCGTTCTAAAATTGTATCTTCATTTAAATTAACATTCGCTTTGTCGTGTTGCATGAGTTTGAGTATGTGAATGTTTTCTTAATTAATTTTACTCTCCTACTCTCTGTGATTCTGTGTGTTTTGTCTAACTTGTTTATTTCTTTAGAAAGAATGATAGAAATATGTGTGTAAAGGCTGTCAATCGTAACCCATCCTACTTATTGTTTTCATTACCAATAGAACTTGCATGCCGTTCTTCTGTAGATAAGTAAACATCAGCAGTATACGGCTTATTATTCAGGATAAATACCATTGAACAGCACAATCCCTAAACTTATTTTTCTCTCGTGTTAAACGATACATGTAAAGGTCTCTTGCGCAGGAGGAACAAATTACCTGTCAGCTAGATAGACTAGACTGTCTAGCTAATGTTTAAGGTACGATAAACGTACCTCATTAGGGATGACCTTCTTTTAGGTAGCAAAATTCTAAGAAAAATGTGGCTCATACAGGGAGCGAAAGGAGGACCTTGCCTTGCTCTGGGATCAGAGAAAAAATCATGGATTTATCTGTATAAATCCATGATTTTTTAACCAACGGTTCGTGTACGGTTCGTTTTCACATAAACGAGGTTGTTAAAAGCTTAAGCGCTCGAAACAAACGGTTTTAACGACCGGTTTACTACCCAAACGTGAAAGGTAAGCTTTCCGTCAAAACGTGGTGTTTGAAAAGTAATTTATTGAGAATACGAGCCTTTCAAAACGAATAGGGATGTGCAGTGCACGTACAATTTTTTTTATAGAATTTTATTGACTTACCCTTTTTTGTCCGATATCAAAATGGGTTTCCCTACGTTACAGTTAAGTCGACTCATACCCGATGACTTGTTTAAATACCGATGCATGAAAAGCCTGAATACTTAAAATCCCGATCTTACACAACCCCAAAAACTGATGTGCAGATCGATTATTTTACGGAAATATTAAAAACGTACTTTGCATATCTATCAAACGAAAACGTCTAAGACGTGATGTTGCCAAATGTTTAATAAAAATAGGGAGTGCGACCACCATGACGTGATGCTGGAAAAGGTTGCAAAGTATTTGTAATACTTCGAACACGTGCATGGTAACGTCAAGGTCTCTGGTCTTCTGAGCTAAGGAAGTCTCCTGAAAGTCGTAGCGGTTCCCTGAACTAAGCTGACCTTCCACCAATTTGCAAACACCATCGAAATCATTCATTCATATCGATACTAACTATTTTGTAAGAATCTTGATTGATGGGACTGGATTTAAAAACGAGTCATTCAACGAGTAAAATCCCTTTTACACATAAAACTGCAAGATCAGACTAAAAAACTGAGAAATTCCACTAATTTTACTAAAACTTGTGATATGAAAATAATAATTTCAAACAGAACAAAATCATGTATTCGATAAGGCAACGCAGTTCGTGAGACATTAGATTCAAGTTTTAACGAAATCATCCATTACGACTCATCGGAAATAAATTATACTACAGAATCAATCAGATGGTCGATGGGGCCGACAAGTTCTGGAGTGGCGACCGCGTACCGGAAGACGTAAAGACGGAAGGCCGGACGAGGTGGACTGATGACTTTGTGAGGGCTGTAGGAGTCCGCTGGATGCGAGAAGCAGAGAACCGGTCGAAGTGGCGGAGCTTGGGGGACGCCTATGTGCAGTGGACATCTTTCGGCTGAAAAGATAATGATGACAGAATAAAACTGACAATCTCGACCATAAACAACATTAGTAATAATTAAGATCATAAAAGTACAGGGTACAATCAAGAAAGCGATATTTTTTCAGAAAATAGCAGAGGCAAACATTATACTGCCAATTCTGCTACAACTATTGCTTATTCCTTTTTAAAGAAATGCAATTTTAGGAACCATCAGACATTGATCGTGTGTGCATCTAGCAATATGGTGAGAACAATGTGATAGGTAACGTCGCACTATGGAAAATATAGGTCGGTATCGGATCAAAAATCTGTAACTTCATGAATTTTTGTTGTATCGTGATGAAATTTGGCACAAATATGCAGCAAGGTTCGGAGATTCGAACGATGTGTAGTTTATAGGGTTTTCTTGTATATCTATGTATGTTTTTTTGCATAGAATGAAAAAAATGGGAAAAAATCACGAAAAAAATAGTTAAAAATTTATTTCAAGTGGAATACAAGTTTATAATGACTAAAAAGATTAAACCATGGTTAATTACAACAAGCAAAGTAAACAAAATATATATATATGAAAAAAAAATACTAAATTAAAATCATATTACTAATAGGTACATCCTATACTCTGGCTTCAGGAAATGATGTAGCTAGGTACAAATATAAGTAATAACTAAATATAAATATTATTTTTAACTTATACCACTTCAGGATCAGGGTCAGTAAATGTGGGTTCACTTTCAGGTGCCACGTTTAAAAGACTTAGTGCCTCTTCTTCAAGTTCTTTCACATTTCTTACGTACGGTTTTCTCAAACTTGTTATATATGGATCTGACGTGTATAAAAGCGTTTTAAAGACATCTTCATTTGTAGCAGATCGGGAACATTTTCTGGCATGATGAAGTCGTATGTTTCTGTAGTCTTTGTTGCGAGACTCTTGTGCGTCTTCCGATAGCTGTCCAATAGGAAGCACCGCAAAATGTTTGATAACGTTTTGCCCGTGTATGAGTATTTTATGAACGGAGGATGGCATATAATACCAATCGTAATTACTTACATAGATTCTTGCAGTTTCTATTGCATATTCCCCAAATTTTTCAGGGTCGATCATCATTCCAGAAGAAAGAACTTGCAAGATAATGTATAGGCGTTTAATCAATGCCTCATCTACACCTGTTATTTCCGATGAGCAAGTGCTATTATAGAAGAATCTTCGTGCGGTATTGCCATCGTTCGTATTCCCGCTAACTTGCCGAGGTTTGTCGACGATTAATCCCAACTCCTCCCTGAAACGTTTTTGAACAACTTCTTTCTTTTCTTTTTTTAATCTCTTATTTTCCTCAGTTGAAGCAGACCAAGTCTTAAACGAAAGATTATAGGAAATATGCAATATCATTTCCATGCAGCGAATCCAGGCGTGTAAGGTGGACAATCCGTATTGGTAGGCGTTTTCGTTTTCGGGTCTGGCAGTTACTTTCGATAGGTCATTCATTAGCCGTGGAGTAGCCCCACATATCGTGCATGTGGAACCAGATGGAGTATCTGTAAGGACCTGAGCCACCTTTCCATCGATCATCGTTAGAAATAGTTCATGCTTCACATTTACTACAACACCATCTTTGTTTATAAGTGATGCTTGTGCAGCCCTAATTTGTTTTTTAATATCATCAACAACTGCCTTGGTTTTTTCTGGAGTTTCCTTACAAAACTCAATAGAAATGGGTCTGCAAAAACGGACAGATGAAGGTACCGGACTTTGCCAAACAACGGATCCCGATTGCACATCAACTAATCTGATGGGGACTAATGAAGTGATGAACAAATTGGCATCTGAAATTGTTTCTGACTCTTCTGCAAGTATTTGCTTGTATTGGCTTTGACCAGATGAACCATCACATCCCCATTTAGAATAAAGGATCAATGTTCTATGTTGTTTTTGGAAAACAGAATCGATTTTTAAAATTCTAGCAGCAGTATGATCCAATAAATCTTGTATATTAATCACTTTAGCATAAGTATTCGTGATTTCGATTGTAGAAGATGGTGGATAACAGGATCTTTTTATTTCTTGTATTTTGTAGTAAGGCGGGAATATACAACACTTTCGTTCGTTGGTTAAGTTTTTCAGGTACATATATTGTGCTTTTGTTAGATCTAAATCTATAAAAGCACTCAATGCTTCCGTATCGGAAAGAATCTTCATCTGGTCTGAGTCGTTCCACTTACTTGAGATATCTAATTTCTTTTGAGTGTCAGCGGTTCTTAATTCTTCGACAAGATGAGCTTCTGTGTACTCACGTAAAGCCCGTAGTCCCTGCAGATAGGCGTTTTTTATATGCTCGAAGCCATAGTCTTGGAGTAGAAGAGTGTTTTTCCTCTTCTTGGTAGATTCTGAGGAGTCTCCATAAGCCACGCATGCTCGTCCTCGTTGGCCAGATGTTGATGGCGTAGAATATTGTTCAGAATCCGGTAAATTTAACGAATACCTTGAGTCCAACCAAGTACAATACTTCTGTAAAAATGTTTCTTTTTTCCGAGATGCCAGGGCCCAGCGTTTGTTGAAAATAGGAAGAATGTGCCTTTGTATGTCACTAATTATAAAACACAAGTTCTTTTCAGAAACATTCAGCTTTTCCACTAAAACTTTGGATAATGATTCCATGGTCTTGCCGCCCTCTATATAGGGGATTATGAAGTCTCGTTTGGTACAGCTGAAGGAAGACATTTTAACACTTCACAATCTGCAGAAATAATAGGCGTAGATGAGATTTGCTTCACTTGAAGTTACACTGATGTAGATGGTTCGAATAGTTTTTGCTTCCCTTTAAATACTCATTTTACAATATCGAATTGGTACCTACATCATTATTATCTTGTAATTTCCCACGCAAACCGAGTGCAAATTTGATAAGGTCCCTTTGTTATCACGAAATAATGAAGAAAATATCCAAAAAGTTCTATATTGTTCATGTGAATGGTGTCAGTGGTAAACCGCAAAAGATACTAATTTTCGGGTTCTGACTTTTATCAGTTTTTTTCTCATATCTTCTAAAACCGCAAATATCCGCAGCTGATTTTTTTTGCATTCTATTTATGAATAGTTAGACTACTAGTCGACGCAAAAAGTAGCGCTTGGGCAAACGTGGGTAATACTGAAAACCTTCAACGAAAAAACATACAAGTGAAAAAAAAGGTATGTCACTTTTTAAGTAATTACTGAAATATTTTTCTTTACTTTTAAAATCATTAAGCTGTATCGCAAAAAGCATAAAATAACCTTTCTAAAAATGTATAATACTGCATATCTGTACCAAGTATTTTTTTCACAATATGGTATTGAAACATGTATACGCAAAGACTTGAGTTTGGCACTTCTGTTTTCTATGTATTTCTATCTAAGAAAAAAAAAAAAAAATTCGCGTATTAAGAAAAAAAATCGTAATGAATATTATAATTTGACTATTAGAAAACCTAAAAGAATAGCCATATTAGCCAAATTATGATATTCGTAAAAAGCATTTTTGATATGCGCTTGTTCTACCATTTTCCATAGTGCGTCGGCGTAACCAATCTTGGAAATAAGCACAGGTGTTTGGAACGATATGATTTTCTCATTGTACAAAATAACAATAAAATGAATATAATATTTTCCAAGTTTTTCTTCTTTGTAGCACTCTTTTTAGACTCTTCCATGTCTTAACATGGCAATACAGACAATGTAATCCAAAACAAATAAAGATGACGTGGGTCAAAAGGCTTCCCAACTCAAATGGGACTGGACAGGATGTCTGTCGGACAAACCGTGGGCACAAATAGCATAGATCCACTGCCCCAAGACCATAAAATGAGGACACGGCAAGCAAAGCACGGGACGAACAGGATAGAATTCGTCAAAACTGGAATGAGGACGCGCAGGCTCACAAAAGATGGTAGAAGTGACATTCATCCAAGTGTAACAGCAAACGTATAAACATCAAAGTGACAACTTCTTATTCGTCAAGAAAACAAATGAGGATCCAAGCGTTAGTTACGCTTTAAAAAATATATGAAACTTATAAACAAATGTAAATTAAGAAGACAGTGCAGCTAATAACAAGGTGGATGGCGCTTAGTTTCTTTTCTACCGAAGAAATGTTAAACAGAATCTATTGAAACAAATAAAAAGGATCCACTATCTTTCTATTACTGTAACGCAATAGCACAAAAGTATCGGGAGTTATTTCCGTTATTCTGAACAAGATTGCTTCTTCGCTGAAGTGTGGCGACTGATCTGTCGTTAACCCCATTTTGCGGGTAGTTGGATACTTTCTTTAGCATAGATAAAGCAATCGTTCGGATATTGAGAAAGAATTCATTCTAATAATAAAGGGGTATATTTATAAACGATGGTTAAAGTGATGAGATATTTAAACATCAAAAATGTATGGTTAATCAGTCGCTAATCATTACTTAACGTTAAGCAGCGTTTATAAATAAGGGGGAAAATGTTTGAAATGTCTATTTTACAAAAATAGTGCGTTACATTTCCTTATGATCTACATTATAATAGCTAAGTTTACACAAAGAAAAAGCTTAAAGGAAGCGTCTTACTTTTGAATTCCACACTAGGTCGAGCCCGTCTCGTGGAGTCCATGGGTACCGTACCGTATACTGAAGTGCGCATTACATGAAAGTTCTAGTTTGAAGATCAAATATAGTATTTTAATGTTGTCACAGAAATTAGAAACGTGAAATAATTTATTATTTCCTCGGATTAAATTAGAGAATATTCATATAAGAACCAAGACAGTTTATTTAGGGCCATAAATAAACTCTCAATTTCCGATTAAATTAATTTACATTCTGTACTGGGCAAAGTCGAACAATTCTTAAAGAAATAACAAAATAAAGGGGTTATTTATAAACGTTGCTCAAAGTTAAGTAATGATTAGCGACTGTTTTACCATACATTTTTACGTTTAAACATCTCTTAATTTTAATCAACGTTTATGAACATAGCCCTGCCGTGTCTACATGACGCTGGCAAAATAGTCGACATCGGCTCAATTGCCAAAAAGGAAAAAAAAAAAACACCTCTCACTCCCTTATGTCTAATTAACTATATCAGATACCAAAAAGTGAATTCAATTTAAACATACTGATTAAACCGGCTAGAAATGACTTAAAAATTTATGAAAAAAAAAATTGGTGATTTGTGATCATGATTTTCAAATTGTTCTATAGCATTGGAAATCTTTTATAATTATTCTTGCGTATTCACACAATTATTCAAGTTTATGTACCTACGTACCATAAGTCAGAAACATAAAATATTTAGCGCGGCAAAAGAATTCTGATATCAGACGAATTCCCTTCATATTACTCGTACAAATAAGTTATTTGTAACAAAGATTGCCTATTTTCTTTGAGATGGACTGCGGAAGTGTTCTGTATAAGACTGTAATATAGTTATGATAGAGATTGTTTTTATTTTCCGGTTATTTTATCGTAGATTGTTCTATTAATAATCCAGACGTGTATGTGGAGTTTTACTAACTTTATCAACGTTAAGATTGACTAGCTTTGCTGTATTAAACGGTGAAGGAAAACATCGTAAGCAAACCAGCATGTCCTAGAACCAAAAATTCGAAGACGTTTGACATCTACGAACCCACACTGGGCCCACGTGATTATAGCCCACTCCCTCTTGAAGAGAAGAGGCCTGTGTCCCAGCAGTGGGAACATTATAGGCTGCTTATTTTAATTAATATTATTATATTAACGACGGTATTATTAACATAATATCAGGTAAATTGAAAAAATATGATCGACATCGTAGTTAAAACACAAAATGTGAAAACAAAAGCTAAAGCTTAAATACATGCCAGTTAGTTCGCTTCTTACTTAACCACTTATTGAAAAGCAATTGAAAATCAAATATAGACGGTTTTTATCTCCATGCAAGTCGTCAAACATTGCGTATATCTGACAAACGAACCCTCAAAATAGAATTGTCTGCAGTTTATTTAGTCTTGAAAGCTTCTCTGTTGAGTATTTATTAGCTACCTGTCTACAAAGCAATGACTTCAACTTTTTTATAAAAGATTTTAAAATATTTGGTAGCATATATTTTTTACTTTTTATTATTATAGATCATATAATCATACTAATAAAATATTGTATATTTTTTTAACAAATACATTATACTTATATACCTAATATAGATCATTGTATATCTCTAAAAATACTACTTTATACACATTTTAAGATCCATCCAATGCGATTTTAGCAGTGTCAGTTTTCCAATCGCAAATACCTCAGGAATTTTCCAGACAGTTTTGACTTTCTTTGTTAAGCAGTAACATTGGAATACATTGTGATTACATTTTCATGAATTGTATGCAAGAAAAGCATTCGCTCAAAATTCGTTCCCTTCTGTTTGCGGTTTACCCTGTGCTCTAACGGTTACAGATTTTAGTATATTTCTCTTATTATTTTATAATATCGCACCCTTCCAAGAATCTCCATAAAACCCATTTCCTCCAGACTCCAAATCGTGGAAAACATTACAAAGAAGCATTTCGCTGGAAATAATATTCAGTGTGCAATCAAATTACAATTTCAATTTGTCTACCGCTCGGCAATGCAATTCTGGTTTCCCTCCCGTTGCCATGGTTATGAGGGCGTCAACAGACAGCGGTAGATAAGATTTGGGGTGAAATTTATACCGAGTGAATTCTGAGGTTTAGAAATAGGAGACCATTGATGGATAGGTTTCTTTAGGAAAAATAATACGTAGTCAATTTTTAAAAAGGTTAAGATCTATCTAAGGAATAAAAATAGCGGTATTGAAGCTTTTGTATGGAAAATAATATATCAAACTTTTATTCTTCAGATAAGCATTCTTTACGATTCAAAAATCGACCTCTTGTAATAAATATCATGAGAAGGAAAGATTTTTTTTATGTTCGTTTTTTACGCTTTGACGCTATAACCGTTGTATAGATTTGAATGAAATTTGGCGAACCTGACCTAGAAGAATACATATATGCATACTTTCAATCCCGATATACCCACGAGATCAAGACCTATTCGGGCGAAACTGCGGGGCGCAGCTAGCTAACTATATTACAACGTTCTTATGTAACTGGTTAGATATCACCTTATTTGGTTATCTTTGAAAACATTTAAGAAATCACTTTAAAAAGATGTTTTATTAAAACAAACAATTTAATAACTTGCTTATGTAAACATAAATCTTAGCAAATATTAATGAAAAATAAATACGTTTCTAAACAACGACTTGAGAGAGAGCTTTAAAACTAAATGAATAGGTACGTAATTGTTTTTTTAATTTTTGATAAGGTATTTAAAAAAACTTATCTTAAGGACAATTTCAGATTCCAATTACTGTAACATTAAGATTATTAACGATAATGATGTAAGAACATAATAAAGTATGCGATTAATAATTTGGCAACAAAGTTTAGCAACGCATCTAGTACTGGAGTTTATTTAGTTATAGCCGTATTGTTGTTGGCTGAATATGAGATAAAGCATATTTATCGACCATCGTATAACCATTAGCACAAATAATTCTGGTAACCAATTTCCAAATTAATTTTAATGATTTCTCAAAGTAAGAAAAATATATCCTCACATTATCCCCTTTTGCAACTGCAAAAGATAAAATAACATTTGATTTTAGTACTGAATGATGCGACCTCTTTTCTGAACAACTGAGCAGTTTTCTTCCTGGGTTCTATAGTACCCACTTACTTATAAATCTATAGACAAAGCTCTAAACGTGACACAAACGCCACTCGACAAGTGTCAGGAGACTTTAAACTTTCTTGGCACCAGCAAACCCAATTAACCCGTACAGAAAATAGTAGGAACTTAAAAGAAAATCAGTTTCCTCTGCTTCTTTAACAAGGCTATATAATTACAACATTTTAATAGTCACTTATGTGAATAAAAGTATCTGTACATTGTAATTTTCTTTTCTCAGGTCAGCACGGAAGTCTTATAGAAAATCGTGAGTATATCATTACAAAAATAGAGAACGTTTATAACCAATTAACATGGAAATCGATTGTTACTAACACACTAACAAAGAGCGCTTTAAAAAAACAGCATCACGCACTAATCTGCATGTGCTCGCAGTTCATCGAACTCGTATAAACCTATGAAATCCAGTTTATTTGGGATAAAAAATCGCATGTGTACTGGCAGCTAACAAATGCACGTTCTGAATATGGAATTCGCACGTACCGTTGTGTAAACCCCATAAAATAAACTGACCAAATCCACGGAATCAATGATCGGGATTCAAGTTTCGAATACCGGATTTAAAATGGCGGATTGTTCAGTCAGGATTCGGGTGCATACTACGCCCGCGGTGTTTCGTTTTATATTTGCAGTTTGGCATGGTGATGGCATTTAATTAAAGTTCACCTGATAATATTGAGAACATCATTTATAATAAAGTGAACTTTAATTAATATGATGTCAGAAGTTCTAGTTTATGTAGAAATTAGTTTCAATACGAGAACTTAATTAATTAGCGCCAAGTAATTTCTATGCTGATAGATAGAGCTTCAATTCTCCATTCTGTTTTCAAAATGTTCGAGTATTTTAACGTAGGTACGTTTAAAGTTCTACGTTATTGTACCGAATAAAGTCCTTAGTTCGTCGTGAATGATTAAAAAATTAAACCTCATCGGGTATTCATAATAACGATTTTTTTAAATTACTTTCTTTTGTAATTTATCGAATTTTTTTTAAGGCGCCATGTAAAGCGGACTACGATTGACTATACCTACTTGCACCTATTTCCCATGTTATTTTTTTTTATTTGGAATGCGGTGAATGCGCATGTTTTAATAAAAAGTTTAGGTACTGTTCGAATGTGTAAATAACTAGTTGTAAATAATAGATTTATTACCGTAGGTAATGTGTGTAAAATAAATCTGCATGTGACTGATATGTGAATGATTTTAGTTTAGAAAGTCGTATCTTTTTTTTTAACAAATATCAAATATGTGTCTCTTCTTGAATGTTATTTAAATTAAACTGATGGTTTCCATAAAATAGCAATGTTTCGGTCAATTTTGTTCAATAAAACTGTATTCATAATTTGCATGTCTTCGTGAAGATAGAACACGGAGAACTATGATAAAAAGTTATAATGATAAAATACTGGCAAGTATTACTAAATTATTTTATAATTATAACTTTTTAAATAAAATAAAAGTAATACATTGACTAAATGATTTTATAATTATAACTTTTAAATTAAATCAAAGTAATACATTGAAGATAAAACTCTAAAACGTTGCTTTTTTATCGTGTAGGCGTTCTTTTCCATTTGCAACCTCATTTTAACCTTACCTCCTTTGTCCTCAGAACAAGGTGCACTCACAATAGTGCGTCGCTCCTCCAGCCGCAGTAAGGCAGAAAGTTGTCCAACACCCACCGATGAACAACTTGACTCCCTCGACTTGGACACCGAGCACTTGCCCGCCGTCGACACGCCCGACGCGTGCGACAAGGCCGCCCTTAGGTAACGTCTTATTTTTACTTATATGCTGTTTATTTCATTTCGTTTACGTATACATAAAATGTTTTAATACATAAATTCAATTAAAAAGGAGCCCTAGTGGTCCAGTGGTAGCAGCCGCAACTTACGAGGTCGTAGGTTCGAGCCCAGACAGGTTTCTTTTCGTAAATTATTTCATCACCACTGCTCTCAAAAAGGTGAAGGAATACCTCGCGAGGAAACCGACATGTCCTAGAACCAAAAATTAGAAGACATGTGACATCTACCAACCCGCACTGGGCCCGCGTGGTGGACGGCCTACTCCGCGTGGTGGATTTCCTGGAAGCCTGTGTCCCAGCAATGGGAAGATTATAGACTTACGGTCTTATTCATAAAAAAAGCTTATCGAAGGTTTAAGACATTCATTAGTTAAACTGCTCGATAAGCCTAACCCACAGACTACATAGAGATACTACGTATCAGACGACCCACTCCCATAGAGAAAAAATGGTCAGTAGAGATGTCAAAAGCTGGAAGTTTAAAACATGACAGTTCGTTTTTTTTTTAATTTAGTTGTTGAGTTTTTGGCAAAGGGTCACACAGAAAGCCTCAATTACCCTATTGTAGGTACTGTTTTCAGATCTTTTTTTTGTTCGTAGCTCAAATCCAATAATGTAAAACTTCTAAATTACAGAGAACTACTGAGAAATATGTAAATGAAACAACAAATACTTATAAAGATTTTTATTTTTTAATTTAGTTTTATATTTATTATATGTATTTATAATAAATAAAATAAATATGCCTTAGGTTGCATTCTCGGAAGAGATTTTCCTATTAATCGGGATATATCTGTGCCTTTTATTATTTTATTTGTTATACAACACGAGTTGAAAATTACTAATTTTAACACATGGTCAAGGAAGGCCTTTTTAATTTATTTTTTAAGTGTTTCACAAGAAAGGAAGCCAAATGAGTACTTAGACTTAATTTGGCTTTTATTTTGGAAATGTTATTTTTAGCTGGACAGTGTTATATGTACTCATTTGCCACCAATGCAAAACATTACAGTTTAATCACTGAGAGGATAAGACAGTACGGAAATTAATTAACGCAAACTTCACTCGATCAACAATAAAACTGTAATGGCGGTATATAAATAGCAGAAGCGGAAAACTGATAACATATTCGAAAACCGCCTAAATTTGACAGTGACATTTGTAAATGGTCTATGGTTTTGGCACCTGGCGAAAGAGGGGTGAAGAATGATAGAAGGGGGTGAGGAGGCCTGTCTTGTTCGTTTCTTCCAACCATAGAGTATACGGTGTACATTTTTTGTTCTAAGTTTGCGTGCCGTGGCCTAACCTAAAACCTTTGATGAAACTAATATAAATCGTTTATAAATCGAAATGTTGCCATTTTAATTAAGTCATCCAAAAAATTTACTAATACATCGAATCGTCAAACGAGAATGTCTGCCTACACACCGAATAATTGACTAGACTATTGAATAGACTAATGTGTATGGTCACAATTATTCGGTATGTGAGCAATTAAACTATTTAATTGTCTACAGTTTCGACCCCTCTACGCGGTGACGTTGTTGTTATTTAAATTTGACAAATACTTTGAAATTGTAACTGTCAATTGATTGCTTCAAATTGACATTTGGGGACAAACAATATTTGTGTGTCAAATGGTCCATTGTCATTTTCTTTGTAATCAATCAGCTGCTTTACAGTCGGCCATATTTTCCTTGAAACACTGTTAAAGTAGAGTTCTGGCTTCTATAACTATATAGTAAGGTTATATAACATTTTTGTGGTAAAAATGCGTTCATGAATAACACTTTTTGAAACCAGACTTAAACAAGCTTTAAGACGTTCGATAACTTTTATGAATAAGACTGATAATATAAAAATACCTCAATACCGGTTCCGTGTGATGCCGGACGTAAAAGAATAGCACCGTCGCATTTTTTCCCATGGGTGTCGTAAAAGGCGACTAAGGGAGTTACTAGAGAATAGGCAGCAGCGTTCACTATGTATTTGACCACCATGCTGCGATCGCCAACTCGCAGGCGCCAAGCGTGGTGATTATGACAAATCCCACCCTTTTGGGGGAGGCTTATGTCCAGCAATGGACGTCTTTCGGCTAATATGATGATAATGAAGATGACGAAAAAAATCTACAAAAAACATCAGCCGATTTATAGAAAAGTGCAATACCTACGTGGTCAAAATGTATGGAACAGCTGATAATTTTTGGTATAAACGAGGAAAAATTTCTACGCTACGTCTACGTATGTTAGTTCTTCTACCGCGGACATGCACAATAATGGTGGTTAGAATACAATGGATATTACAAATCTTCGTTTATTTGAAATTCGTCGAATTTACCATATCTAGAATGATATGGTAAATTCATGGTTACAGTTTGCGCATTGGTTAAAAATTTACCCAGTATAAACCAAACAAATTCGTGCGACGAATTTCAAATAAACGAAGATTTGTAATATCCATTGTATTCTAACCACCATTATTGTGCATGTCCGCGGTAGAAGAACTAACATAAAAAAACCACCATTATTTATGGCCGTTAATATTTTTTTAAACACAGTTAACGTTGTACCGTAATCAAGAG
Organism: Polymixis lichenea; assembly: GCA_949091785.1. NCBI lineage: Eukaryota > Metazoa > Arthropoda > Insecta > Lepidoptera > Noctuidae > Polymixis > Polymixis lichenea. The sequence continues at coordinate 5,422,908 of OX420937.1, forward strand.
CATAGTAAGAAACTCTAATAAACGACATATTATAACGTAATACATTGGAAGTATATACGTCCTACTACTTCGAAAGTCGACGCACAAGTCACCCGGATACACACTTATGTTAGCTTAGGACGACTACAAACTTGGTAAGCCTTTTATACTTTGAATAACCACGATGTTTAATATACGGGCTCTAAGATCTTTGTCAAATAACTTTAGCACATAGCAACGAGAATAAGTATTATACAGGGTGGCAGGGATTTTGACGCGCAAACTGTAACTACGAACTTGGTCAAAATGTATGGAACACCTTTTTTCTTTAATCGACGAAAAATTTCACCCTGTCACGACAGGTTGAAATTTTTGAGTAGAAAGCTTCGTCAGTTATCAATAAAAAGTGGTTCGAAAAATATTTCACCGAATTTCGTTTCACCTAAAACTTTTCAACTATTATCGTTTCGTTTCAAAAGAGGCTTCGGCCAATAGCAAAATGTTATTTTGTAAATCGGCGAAATATAGTTCGGTAAAATAATACCTATGACACATGATACTTTGATAATCTAAAATATGTCAAATAATGCATATAGCAAAAAAGACGTCGGTCAATAGTTTTCGGTAATATGAAAATCGAACAAAAAGTATTTGGAAAAGTGATCGGTTCCCATAAAAAGTCAATTGTTTCATAGAAAAGTCCTATACCTACGCGGTCAAAATGTAGGTAACAGCATCTTTTTTTTTCGACGAAAACTTTAAATCCGCATCTTGTAGTGAACTGAGTGTGAACTTTTTACAACTACATTTCTTATACAAATTATGTTGAATATCTTTTGTATCGTAAAAAGTATTTTTTTAGACTGGTATTGGACTATCATAAAAGTAAAATCGTTTGAATTCATTTATAAATTATTTTATATTCGTATTGTAAATGTACCATTCTGACGTGAGGGTCCCAGATGTAGAAAACTCAATAATCGGATTCTTTGGCGTTGTATAAGAAAGAAAATTACATTTTCTTTAACATTCTTTCATTCTTTTTATCCGAATGCAAGAAAAAAATACCGGGCTTCTTTATGCTTAAGACTCTGCTACCTTATAAAGGATGTATAAATACCTTTATTGTAATCGATAGTCACTTGTTCGTCCCGTTATTATGTTTTTTTGTACTGGATCCTGGGTTTTCCGATAACGGACATATTGTAGGTCAAGTTCCAACTTTTTTTTACGAAAATAAGTTTTAAATGTTTACTGTCACTTAACTTAAAATACTTACTCCCGTGATCCCTATACCATTGCATGCACCTTAAACAAAATGTTTTAAGTGCGTTACGTTACGTTGCGTACCATAAATTGCGAAGTTTCACATCAAAAATAAAAGTCGTTTCTCAGCAATTATTTTTTCACCATTTAACATAGTTTGGTATACAGAATGCGGAGGTGACGGCTTTATGACGGTTTAGAGTCTAATTTAATTTATCTAGTAACTCAATAGTGAAACAATACCTTGGCTTGGGGGTTTGTGGCTAAGTAATATTAGCCGCACGGGTCGATCGATCAGGTTAAGCTGCGCTTGCCACGGTTGTTTCGTGGATAGGTGACCATCTTTACATACCAAGACCTCTCCGTGCCTCGAAGAGCTCGCTAAGCCATTGGTCCCGGCTGTCATTTGTGGATTTTTAACAGTCGTTAAGGGTCGTTAGAAGCCCGAAGTCTGACAACCAGTCTTACCAAGGGGTATCGTATTACCCAGTAACTGGGTTGTGGAGGTCAGATAGGCAGTTGCTCCATGTAAAATACTGGTATTAAGCTTCATTTGCTTAGACTGGAAGCCGAGGAAAAAGTTAGGCAGATGATGACATGGCAAAATACGTATATTCTGTTTATTTCATTTTGTTTACGTATATATAAAATGTTATAATACAGCCAATCTATGGTATTAAATTACCCAATACTACAACCTAATGAAGAAATTTACTTGCTAGAAATTTACATTAACCTCATAGTACTCACTATCTACAACCTGTAACGGAAAGGGTATATACATACCAAGGGCACGGCTTCTTTTGATGATATCAAACGATATTGGAAGGGTTTTTTAATCTTATCTCAACACGTTCGGAAGTTATGAGAATTTTTAATACATTGATACCAGAAACCGAACATCACTCGGAAGAGATTTATCGTGATATTGGCAAGTAACGTGGAAGGTTATTGACCTACGTAGTGCGGTGACACGTTTGTTATGATTTGAATTTAAGAAAAATAATATGAAACCGAAAATTTGGTATCAATTCTTAGAGTATTTATATTGAGCTGAAACTATGTATGGTGATTCTACTCCAGCTGTTATCTTTAGTGTTTAAGGATAGGAATAGGGTTTTTGTTACACCCTGTATAAAACCGACAAATTCATGCGACAAATTTCAAATAAACGAACAATTGTAATGTCCACATTCGAAACAACATTATTTATGGTCCCATTTTTTTTTAAACTGTTGACGTTGTGCTATCAAGAGCATAGTAAGAAACTCTAATAAACGACATATTAAATTGGAAGTATATACGTCCTACTACTTCGAAAGTCGACGCACAAGTCACCCGGATACACACTTATGTTAGCTTAGGACGACTACAAACTTGGTAAGCCTTATAAACTTTGAATAGTCACGATGTTTAATATACGGGCTCTAAGATCTTTCTCAAATAACTTTAGCACATAGCAACGAGAATAAGTATTATACAGGGTGGCAGGGATTTCGACGCGCAAACTATAACTATAAACTCACCACATGATTCTAAACTCTCTAGAGTAGAAAAATACGTCGGTAAAAAAAATCTGCTGTTTCATATAAATGTGCAATACTTCCGCGGTCAAAATGTATGGAACACCTTTTTTCTTTATTCGACGAAATATTTCACCCTCACGTGATACGAAACCGACGCGAAAATGTTGTTAGTTATCATTAAAAAATCAACTGTTTCGTAAAAAAGTGCATATTTTTTTTATAACACGAAAAATTTCAGTCTGATTCAAGTGGTGAATGTGGTTATAGTTTGCGCGTCGATGTATGCCATCCTGTATAACAAGATTTAATCCAGTTTAACTAAAATTCGAGTGTGAAGTTTGTTACACCAACATATCTTATACCAATTATATTGAATATTTTTTGTATCGAACAAAGTCGGTTTATAGACTTTCATAGAAGTAAAATCATTTGAATGGTTTTATATTCGCATTGTAACTGCTCCAAATCGAAGGGCTTTGAAAGGGCCTGGAGCCTATGTAGAAAACTCGATATTCGAATTCTTTAGCGTTGTGTATGAATTTTTTTTACACTTTCATCCTTTTTATCCAAAAGCAAGAAAATACCAGGCCACTTTGGGAGCTTAAAACGGGTATAAAAATATCCTTATCCAAGTCGACAGTCACTTGCTGTTGCCGTTATTATATTTTTTTTGTTGTAGACCACTTTGGAAACATTCATGTAAAATTTATATTGCAGCTCAAAGTGCCAAGTTTTTCTTTCGGAAACCGTATTTAAATGTTATAGCTTAAGTTAAAATACTTCTTAGTTTGGTTTACAGAATGCCTAGATGACGGTTTTATGATGACTATTTGTCTAGAACTCATTTAATTTGTATAGTTAAGGGTGCATGGGCACGCCACGATTGCGGTGGTAAGTCCCCTCTTTGAGGAGTGGCTTGAGAAACAGCACGGCGTCCTCACCTTCCGCCGGACCTGAGGTCCTCACCGGACACGGTTGTTTCGGGAAGTTCCTGTTTCGGATAAGGCGGGAGGAAACGCTCGGGAGTTTCCACTGCGAAGATCGCCCTGAGGACCCGGTGGAGGTCTGCCCGGCTTGGGCGGAGCACCGCCGTGTCTTCGTGGAGGCGGTCGGCGGCGGCGATCTCTCGCGTCCGGACGTGGTCAAGGCCATGGTACGGAGCGAGAGTGCATGGGTAGCCGTCGCCTCCTTCTGCGAAGCAGTGATGCTCGCGAAGAGGGAGTCAGCGCACGTGAGGGAGAGGCAGTATATGTGCCCTCACGTAGGGCCGTGAGGGCGCATGCACTGCCTCTCCCGTAGTCTCCGCAGGAGACGCCCTGGGCGTCGGGAATCCCAGGCTGATTCCCGGCCACCAAAGGCACGGGCTAGCGGACGGCGAGTAATGGGTAGCTCGCTATCCGGTAAGGACCAAGCCCGGGTCGACGGCGCGCTGTGTTCCACATGCGCCTTAAAGAGATGTCAGCACCAACTGGTGGGGTCCGCAAGGACCGATGCCTGTCAGGGGTGCGGAGTGTTCGAAAGAGATACCGTCGCCCCTGACACACAGGCAACTGAGGGAACACGGATGGGTTATAGTCAGTAAAAGTCTGACACGCCTGCCCGCCTGCTCCACCCAGAGCGGGAGAAGTTATTTGATGATTTCCCACCCAAATAAACAGGGTGCAAAAGTTTTTTTTAAACAATACCCACCAAAAAAAGATATAATGAGTGCAGAAAAATAATATTATATAACAAAAAGATTTGAGGTCACAAAATCTCCTTTTAATCTTAAGACTCAGCACCGCAGGGAGATAGACTCAGTATAATTTATAGTTTAATCCCGACAGAGTTAATGAAAGACATTTGAAACCAGCTTTGTTCTTCTGAGATTACATTTATTTGTCACTACTACGTCTCAAGGTTTAGACGTAAGGGATTTCTTTTTATGAAGAGAAAAACTATTTATTTTAGCACATAAACGTGGTTTGAGACGAAAAAACTTCTTTTCATTTTGTTAAGATACAAATAAAATTTGCGGAACAACAAGTTTTCTGCACAAGGGAGAAAAATAATAAAATACACGATAAATAATTAACTCAATCAAATCAATTCAGCCAATTAAATAATTTAGTTCAAACCTACTTTTAAATAAAAAAACTCACCCAAATCGGTTCACCCGTTTAAGAGCTACGGTGCCAAGACAGATAGAGAGACACAAATAACAGTCAAAATAATAACACCCCTCTTTTTACGTCGGGGATTAAAATAAAACTATGTATCGAGTAAGCAAAATGAAGTAGGCAAGTAGTTAGGTTACTCAGACTTCCTTTATCGAGAAGGCGACGAAAAATAAAAAATGAAAAAGTGAAATTTAAAAGATTTTTGAAGACACATGGCGCCAACAATCAGCCATTTTAATTTTCATAAGTTTGGTATACCTAGTATCACTTTCACAAATAACACGAATCTAACGACACCTCTAAAGCTAAAACCCATCAAGCAGTTTAGGTTACAGAGCGTTTCAAAGAAATATACATACATACCTACATACACTCGAAAAACATAACTCTCCTGCTAGAGCAGTCGGGTAAAAAGGATGAGCTTTGATAAACCGAAAGTTTTTGGACCAACTGTTTTCACTATTTATGCTATCGGTGCTACAATAAATTTCATCTAAATTCTTTTAAATCATGTAACAACACGAGAATTGGCTCCATCTTACGGATGTTCGGATCTTTAAACGGGGAAAATAAAGTTTGCGGTTCACTCGGATATTTCCGTCCAATTATCATGGCAATAAGGTCAATTATTCCGGATGATTTCGTCCGGTATCGCGTGGGATCGGATCGTAAAACCGATTGCTTTTAAGCAGCTTATGGAGCACGCCGAATGGTTATTGTAGGATAGTTGGTAGTTACTTTACCTACAGTTCATTTTGTTTTTACGAAAGTAGGATAAGAGAGTGTTACGTTTATTCTTGTGAGACGCGTTTTGGTTGTTTTTGTGCCCCAACTTGATGGTTCATAACGGCGAATGCGCCGAGAATGCGCTGCTCGTTTGTAGGCTACGAACATGAAATAAATGCACACGCGCAGTTCGTAAGCGGCTCGCGAGCGACGCATTCGCCAGGTCTCACACCCTTAATGAGAAACAAATGTGAGCAAGAAAACAAAACTAGAATACCTAATGTTGAAATTAATAAAATTTATATGTAAATTAAGTAAAGTGCCTTTAGTAATTTAATTTTTATTTTGTAATTATTTTTCATTTTATTTTGTAAATTTTATAAATTTCTACGCCATACGGGTGAAACATGTACGTACGAAATATTAATATTGTGACATTCAGAATGCTTAATTTGCATGTATACACATGTTTTGACAAATAAAATTATCTTTATCTTTATCTAACTAAAGAATATCACAGTCATCATCATCATTATCATCATATCAGCCGAAAGACGTCCACTGCTGGACATAAGCCTCCCCCAAAATATTGATTGGATTTGCCATAATTGCCACGCTTGGCAGGCAGGTTGGCGATCGCAGTATGGTGGTGATATCACAGTAACAGAAATTAATCCTTACTTAATACCTACTACATTGTAATGGTTTTTTTATGTTCCACAACTTATATATATATATATATCAATAAAATAACTAATATATTTACCTAATAAATAATGGAAATGATATAATTTGGTACTTTTACAAAAATTGTTGATCGTAATTTGTTTATTTAATTCTTTATTTTTAGAATATTTTTTACACAAGTTCTTCTAACTTAACAGACAGCTGTGCTGCTGGGGAGTTTGTTGCGCCACTTCTTCTTCCCAGCTAAAGCACTAGGAAGTGGTGCAGGGCGGGCGTTTTGGGGGGACTGTTCGAATGTGGGGGACTGTCTTATGTAATTTTGACGTTCAAAAAGAGCTGAATCTCAGCCTAGTTTGAATAAAAGACTTTTGATTTTGATTTTACACTTTTTGCTATGTCAAAGAGGGTCCGTAATAGTACCTTAGCTTAAGAATTGTAAGAACTTTCAACTTTATGGAATGCAATTAATGATATGAATATAAAGGTCTAGCCTTTATATTCATATCATTAATTTTTAATTAATATCTACATTTGTATCTGGGTTCATGAATATGTTCCTCTAAAATATGAGTAAAATTGTGGCAACGGTTAGTTATTATGAAACTATTAGTTAATGCAAACTGATGCAAATTAAGTATTCTTCATTCAAAACCAGAATTACCCCTCGCTTTAAACTTCAAATACTCGTAATTTACAGTCCGATAAGATTTTACTTAACCTCGGTACAAAATTCTTAGCAGAACAATCCAGAATTTTTGCTAAGCAGCATTACTGAACCCTTCAGAGGACTTGACCTCAAAACACGGCCCTCTTCTTGAGAGTATTTGTATAAGAAGCCCGGAGTTGCGTGGGTTTGCTACTGTTGTTCTCATGTTTTTTATAGATTTTTATTCTTAGAAAATTCTAGGTTCACATATAGAGTGCCTAGAGCCACAGTCTATGGCAATGAGCATTTAAATTTAAAACTAGACTTTAGTGTACCTTATTATTGTACCTATAAGAATATACCATAATATTCTCCACATTTACCTAAGTTGTGAAAAATGTTTAAGAACCGTAGGGACTCCCTATACCGGACCGAGTTATAAAACACAGTTGTTATGCATCTCCTAGAAAATCATTCTACGGGTCTATTTTAATCTTCCACCTTGGCTGGCCAGTCATATCTCTCGCCTATTGTTGTTCTGCTATTCCATTTCTAAATTAACTTGACTGTTCGAATGTGGGAGACTGTCTTATGTAATTTAGACGTTCAAAAAGTGCTGACCTTCAGCCTAGTTTCAATAAATGACTTTTGATTTTGATTTTGACCCGTAATGACAGTCAAAGATACAGGAATGACAGCTGGAACCAACGGCTTAACGTACTTTCCGAGTCACGGAGGGGCCTTGGTATGTTAAGATGGTCACCCATTCACGGACCAACCGATCTACCGATGTCTGGTAATGTTAAGTGTGGCTAAGTTCGGTACCTGCAAGAAATAATCATCTTTATACTGACAAAGATGATTATTTCTTGCAGGTATCTAACAATTTTCATCATGTACCTTCAAATCAACTAATATTGGACCAATACATACGTAGGTACACCAGCGAATTCTTTGAGCTGCAAACAATAGCAGATATTGGCCATCACAGATCAAACGACTGGATGTAACATGATTGTGAACGGCTCAGTGGGAGCATCACAATAGATATTGCTAGATGATATATATCTGTATATAGATAAGAAGTAATTGAAGCAGTATTAGGTATTATTTCGATGATATTAGATCCAGGGCAGTCTGGGAAGGTAGGGAGTTGTGTTTGATATAACTAATGAAGCCTGACCTCATTTGTTTTAATTTTATTCCGTATTATACAACTGTATATTCTTACTGAGATGTAGAAACTACCGTATCGCTTATGAAGGCTGGTTTACACAGGGTCAGTGACTAACTTACTCACGGATTGACTTCAAAATATTCGTCTGCGAATATACAAGTCAGCGCTGACTTCATACCGCTGTACTGACTTCAAATCAATTTACATCGGGTTTTTTTTTTTCGGGTCAGCGCTGACTTGTCTCGAATTCGGAGTCAGTCACTGACAACGTATAAACCTGCCTTTATATCTGAAATTCAGTTGGCTAAAATATTTACATTATTTCTAGAAATTATTTTGTGTTTTATTTTTGTGGGTACGAAGGCGAATGTAAATAGGGACTTTGAATTTCATATTTATGAAGGTAATGTCTACGAAAAACTTGACAAACAAAGATGTACAAATAACAACCGAAACCAACGGCTTAACGTACTTTCCGAGGCAGATAGTAGTCTCGATATTGACGTTCACCATCACGAACCGACCGACGCTAGCGTAGCTTCACCTTCGATCGACCGTTTAGCCACGAGCTCTTCTATTTCCTTATATTTACAGTTGGTCCTATCCTAGTTATAGGCTAGGATTACTATGCCTTTATTTGCTCCTCTAATATGAACAGGCAGACTTAGGCCTTCGTTGGGATAATTTACAGTCTTATCTTTAGTCAATTTTCGGTTCTTAGTTCTAGACATTAGTATTCATAGAATTTCTAACTTGTTAATTACAACAAACCTAGTCTTCTATTTGAGGTGGTTTAACAACTTTGTAACCATAATTGTTCCGTGTGGTGCCGGACGTAAAAGAATAGCACCTTCCCATTTCTTCTCGTGGGTGTCGTAGAAAGCGACTAAGGGACTTACTGGAGAATGGGCAGCAGCGTTCTCTATGCATTTTTACAACCATACTGCGATCACCAACCCGCCTGCCAAACGTGGCGATTATGGCAAACAGGACACATTTTGGAGGAGGCCTAGGTCCAACAGTGGACGCCTTTCGGCTGAAATAATGAATGATGAACCATCAATGATGTAAATACGAGAAGTAATATTATCTAAATTCGTGGTTTTAAATTGCTGGTGAAAGCTTTTTTTTAAATCATATCGCATTCTTTATATGGAAAAAGAACACACTCTGACAAAATAATTTCTAAATGCATTGGATATAAAGATGATCCACGAAATGATGAGCGCACGTTACACAAAATCAAAGAAATCCACAAGGATTGGCAAATCATCGTTGTTAAGAAAAACATTGGGGCTGAAATAAACGGATTCCATTGGGCGTAAGGCCTTCAATAATAATAAAGTTAAACAGGCCAATAAAGCTTGGAGAGCAATAAATTTGTTAAAGAAGACAATGGAATCGTTACCACTCAGGGCTGAGGATCGATCGCATGTTCGAGCGATGCCTACCAATATTGTAAAGCTTGATTCCATTCACGTTATGTGATAACCGCGTTTGAAGATGCATGCAAATACATGGCGCAAAAGTTCTAACCATGCTTGAGGCAAATTCGAGCCGCGCATAATAATTTTAAACCTTCCCCACATGAGCTGCTGTAAATTCTTTTGGACTGAGCCTGTTTTACACTGAACGACGCGTGCGTAATAGTTTGTTTCGGCCTTTCTTCTGAGTAGTCAGATAGGAAAAGCTGACCTCAGCTAGATTTAAAATATTACTTACAGAAATAAAATAATTTATTATTAAATACGTAAATAACTAATAATGATTAAAAAATCGCAGCTCTTAAAATCAGTCGTGAACATAATTTCAAATGACTGTCATTCTAAGCCAAAAGCCATTTCTCAACAAAGAAAATAAGTAAATGACATAAGAAACTTCCTTAATCCGCTTTAAATTGTATTCTTACCAAAGATAGCTCAGAACATGCTGGCGGGCTAATTGAGACAACTGCGATTAAAAATACGAAGAAATAAGAAGCTGTTATTATTGTAGAATATGACGCTGATCTTTTAGTTATTCTTTGTCGTTCAACGAAAAAACAAACAATTATCTAAAAAAAAGACTCGGAAGCGGGTGCGTTCTTACATGCAATTTTTTCACGATAACCTTTACCAATTCTGCTATCAAAAAACAACATTCACGCTATAAGCGAGACACATCCGGCAAGAAAATAAAAGCCTACTTTATTAAAAATACCCTGAGTATTGCATGAGCTCCTAAATGTTTTCAAAACCTCGGAAGCAGAACTTAGCTCAGTGGATGAAACAGAAGAGAAAAGTGTATGTATATTGCATGTGGGAAACGGTAGTTTGTTCGTTATTAATCTATCAATATATCGCAAATAGATTGGGCTTGTTTATATAGAAAAAAGCATTATGCAAACACAATGCTTTTTTCTATTTATACAAGCCCAATTGAGCCAAATAGGTAATATTTGTTCCATATAATCAAGCCAAATAGGTGTTGTTGGTAGCATCTACACATTAAATGCTACAAATAGCATTTAATATGTAGATGCTACTAACAGCACCTATTTTTTCATTAATGCGGCCTTCGATTTTTTCTAATTGCGTTATTTCGGCCTTATAATATGTATATTTTTTATTATCAATTAAAGAGCTAAGTTCAAGTACATGATTCAAGAAAAAAACAGCTGTTATGATTTTATACATCGTTCCAACATAATTTCTTTAGACTGACATAGTAATTAACAAAATGCACGACTACAATCTGACTATAATAAAGATAAATAACCGATACTGTCTCTAATGCCATAAGTAGTGTAAAATCTCTTCAGCATCCTACAGTTTACGTTATCGATGTCGTCATCAATCACTGGCCCCTAGCGGCCGCGTCTAGACAAGGGTATCCAGTACTCTTGAGACAAATTGTCTCATCTTACTAAAAGACATTTATTTATAAAACTCGTTACCCGTACCATCTTATTATATTTTAGTTCTATGATCGATTTTGGGCCTTCATTTAAACACCGATAAAGACCGTTTATGAATAATAAAAGCTCTCGTAAGGAGACTCTTATGACATGTTTTATAGTTCTATTATGGTACAGAATAATGAACAGGAGTTCTAGGTGGCTTGAATTTATAAAAAGCATAAAGTTACTAGTCACAAATCTATCATGTCATTAGCAGTATTTAAAGCATTAAAAAAACAATTAATAAAACAAAAATGTAGATTATTTTTCTTTTTTTATTGATAAAATTGCCAGGCGTGTTCAACATTATCATCATTGCACATAATTTATCATTTATTTTATTAATCCGTTTTTGCTAAATGCCCCCTTTTTTTCGTAAACAGCAATCAAGGGTGTAAGCTAAAAAAACACCGCTTAGCAATTCGCTAGGGGGACCTAAGCATAATGCTGACGCTTAAACCTTTTGCTTCCTGTATTATAGTTTTGTGTATGAACCTACTACTACTAGCTACAATACTGAAGAAAATAAACGTAATTCTATTCTCTATTCTATAGAATTGACTTCCTATATCGATCGACTTTTTCTTTTTTTTACTTACTCATATCCAAGTCAACAACACATTCACCAATCCGCTAAAAAAATGATCTTTATCGACACCGGCATTTGTAGGACAGTCAAATTGAAGGGATAGTAGTTACGTCCGTCTTTTTAAATAATCCCCCGGAGTATCGACACGAGTCCACTCAATTCTTTTGAATTTCGATTGCGGTTCCCGCGTTTTATTTTTCCTCTTTCACATACGAATAGGTGCATCGTTCCGCTTGTCACAGACTCGCCGCAGTTCAGTGGTTTTCTGAATAATAGTGGTGTTAAGGGCTAGTGAGTCGAATGATTACTAGTTACATTTCTTTTTTCCTCTTTTCAGCGATATATTTAGATCGAACTGAGAATGTTTTTACTATTGAGGTTATGTAGGGTTAGATTTTTTTTTTTTTGGGTGGGAAATCATCAAATAACTTCTCCCGCTCTGGGTGGAGCGGGAGGGCGTGCCAGACTTTTACTGACTAAAACCCACCCGTGTTCCCTCATTTGCCTGTGTGCCAGGGGCGGCGGTATCTCTTTCGAACAACCCGCACCCCTGGCAGGATGTAGGGTTAGGTTAGGTTACGTTAAAAATAAGTCGAAACCCAGGAACACCCCAAGATTTCAATGAACAAATTTTGGATTACATTGCAGTTTGTAATAATTTGTGCATAGGTACCTAACTATATGCACAAATGAATTTGATCCTTTGCTGGTAGAAATAAAAGTTTTACAATTGTTTTTTAGCATGTCCCACGACATTTCAAATCACATAATGGAAAGAAATAAAGTTTAAATAAAGTAGCAGCAACAGCTTCAAACATTTGACACAGACATTTCAGCGTCAATAGCGATTACCTAATAGCGACCTTCCATAGGCGCACGTAAGTTTGATTTATTGTGCACATTGTACACAAGCACAATATGACATTATCAGTTAACAGGCACGTGCGGCTGGATTAATCTCCAATAGGCATCGTCGCCATCTTGGATCGCATAAAGACAATAGAAGCTTAAAATAGACTGACATGTACACGAAATTAGGCTATAACCCAATTGCATAGAAACTTAAGAAGCATGCTTGACCGACTCAATCTGATACTAAACATTCTATCCCGAAGCACTATAACGTCCTTTGTATACGGGTATCATGATGACGTAACCCAAACTGATGGTATTGACTCTAAACAGAACAGCATCCTTTATATTCGTTCAGTTAAGGATGCTTGACCAACTCTATCTGATACAGGTGGTATCGATCCCAAACGCAATAATATTCTTTGTATAAGTTTGGTAAAATAAAAATATATTATAGTATTCATGACGCCGCTCGTGAACTGCAGACTATATCTAATATTGCTCATGCTTCCAATAAAGCCTTAGTAATAAAAGCAAAATGTAAACCGAAGCTCTTAACCTTCTCTCATCTACGGGAAATAAGAATTATGCAAGAGAAATGAGTTACCTGTTGAGTTTCAAATGACCTTATAACTTGCGAGAGACGATACTCAATTGATTTTTTTCTTCTTTTTCCTTTGTTGCTATACGGGCTTGTAAACTCTTAAAAGTATAACAGTTTCAATTTTTATTTTTTTAGTATCTGTCGATCGGCTACTGTCCCATTATTAATGAGCATGCGCGAAAAATAGAGTCTCGGGCTGGATTTAGATACTAGAAAAGTTCATTTTCGAAAACAGGAACTACGAACTACGTCCGGCGTAGTTGACTCAAGTTGAAGTGAAGTTGTGCAGAGAAAAACACAATATTGGAAATAAAGTGTCCAACTTCTGCATATGGGACTTTATATGACCACAAATTTAAAAAGCAAATAGGTTTGGAGGAAAACGAAACATGGACTTTTCAGAAACGCAAAACGTTCTTAGTACATTCAAGTAGGTACTACAGAGGACAAGGGGGCAATTAGGAATTTAAGGAACGTTACATATATGGCATTTTCTTTCTTCATAGAGATTGATATTTCAGTGTGTACCTAGGCAGGGGCAAAATGAGGACGACAATTAATTTTAATGTTATGAATGTAAATTAAGTTTAATCATTTTATTACTAAACTAATTTCATTCCATCATCGTGATCATCAATCATCGTGAGGAAATCAGCATATCTTAGAACCAAAAATTCGAAGACCTGTGACATCCACCAACCCGCACTAAGCCAGCGTGGTGGATTATGGCCCACTCCCTCTCACAGAGAGGAGGCCTGTGTCCCAGCAGTGGGAACATTCTAGGCTGATTATGCTACGCTATGCTAATTTTATTACTTGACAACTTTTGAACAACTGTTTAGTCCAGGAAAAACATTTTGAATTTCAGCTAAAGTACTACAAGCTCATAATTCGAATTTCTTTGTGAAATTAATAGTAAGTTCATACTTCAAGTAGATATGATTTAACTTCTATCGATGACAACTTCCCATCACTTCTCGAGTGGGAATCGAATAAAAGAGCAATATTAGGTATCGGAAATCTCAGATAAGTGCGTGTAGGGCATTAAGAAGGGAATCCAATTTATGTAGGGTAGTGTGAACCAATATTAGGGGACCTTTCGACGCCCACGGACGATTGGCTGCGCTTGGTGTTAGTAAAGATTGGAATTGGGTTATTAACATAGAATTTTAAGAAAATACTTAATTATGAACATAAGATTTTTATCTATTTAGATAGTAGTATTTATGAAGTGTGAGACGCGGATGGAATTGAATCGAGTTAACATATACTTAGTGGTGGAGCAGTGGAGCAAAGGGCCATGGAGAGGGCTATGCTTGGAATTTCCCTACGCGATCGAATCAGAAATGAAGAGATCTGTAGGAGAACCAAGGTAACCGACATAGCTCGAAGAATTGCCAAACTTAAGTGGCAGTGGGCAGGGCACATTGCTCGCAGAATAGATTCCGGCCGGGGCCGGAAGGTTCTGGAGTGGTGACTGCATACTGGAAGACGTAGCGTTGGAAGGCCTCCCCACAAGATGGACCGAAGACCTGGTGAAGGCCGCAGGAATCCCCTGGATGCGAGAAGCACGGAACCGGCCGAAAGGGCGGTGCTTGGGGGAGGTCTATGTCCAACAGTGGACGTCTTTCGGTTGAAATGATGATGATGATGAGCAGTGGTAGCCACGTGGTATCTGTCTCAACTTACTAGTTGTATGTTGTGAGAACCCAGGCGGGCACTGTACTTTGTGTATTTAATTTCATGACCACTGCTCTTACAACGGTGAAGGGAAAACATCGTGAGGATACCGGCATGTCTTAGAACAGAAAAATTCAAAAACATGTGATAGCATACCATCCCGCACTGGGCTCCTGCGAAGCAGTAATGCTCGCGAAGAGGCAGTATATGTGTCCTCACGGCCCTATCCTCCGCGGGAGATGCCCTGTGCGTCGGGAATCCCAGGCTGATTCCCGGCCACCGTAGGGGCGAGCTTGCCGACGGCGAGTAATGGGTAGCTCGCTATCCGGTAAGGATCAAGCCCGGTTCGACAGCGCGTTGTATTCCACGCGCGCCTCAGAGAGATGTCAGCACCAACTGGTGGGGTCCACAAGGGCCGATGCCTCGCCAGGGGTGCGGGTTGTTCGAAAGAGATAGCGTCGCCCCTGGCACACAGGCAACTGAACACGGGTGGGTTTTAGTCAGTAAAAGTCTGACACGCCCATTTGATGATTTCTCACCCGCAAAAAAAATAAAAATAAAAGCCGCACTAGGCCCTTGTGGGGCCCGCGTTGTGCATCAAGGCCTACTCCCTCTCATTGAGAGGAGGCCTGTGTCCCAGCAGTGGGAACATTATAGGCTGATTATGCTAACTTAAACATATGTATATTAACCTTAACTTATTACACAAATATCTTTGAAAATAACAAACGCTTTATTCGTAAACATAGCTTAAAGTTTCGTAATGATTAGCAGCTGTTTATCTACTTACACATTTTTGACGTTTGTGTATCTTATATAATAACCAGCATATAAAAATAAACTCCAAAATGTTTTCTTTATTTTGGTTAACCGTTTGTTCTGCTATCAGGAAATGATAGAAAATACTCTAAAAGTGAACAAGCTGACCCTAACAACAAAAGAAACAAACAAAGTAGAATCAAACCAAAAGAAAATAAAACACAATCCCATTCGACACTGCCAGCAAATAATCCTCTTCTCGACGGAGCACCGCCATAATTAACCCGAACCACTCCAACACATAAAATGTACCTCATAATGAATTTCCTGTAATTAATTATATTCTCTCTTTGTTCACAGATTACGCTATCTCCTAAGACAATTGAATAGGGGTGAAATTTCTGCAGAGACTTTACAAAAGAACCTACAATATGCTGCGAAAGTTCTTGAAGCAGTCTACATTGATGAGACCAAGTATGTATCTTGCTTTTAGGGTTTTTTCTAGTAAATGGTTGTGGGTTAACAGTTGAGGAAGACTATGCTTCGATTTCTTTTGTTATGTTGTAAGATATATGATGAAGGGAACTTGCAATTGTATTCAGTGTTAGAACCTTTTATGCTGTAAGATTTGTAAGATTTATAGAAGTATGAGGAAAAGGGTGTGCAATTCATTCATCCTCTATTAGAAAAGGGAGGATCCTCCGACCAGACGGGGACGTGTCTGGTGGGCAAGTACTGTTGTAAATATGATAGTTGCGCGGTAAACTCTGCTTGCGCGATGCAGGATTTTGCGTGACGTCAGTCTGATGTGTAGTTCGCATGTAACATGGTAGATGTCGCTACAGTTTTAAAGAATAGTTGGAGTAACTTCAGATTTTGAAACAAGAAAACTGACTTTTAAAAGATGTTGCACTACAAGACTCAATTTACTAGAAACAAAATTTGATTAGAATTACAAGCACATAATGCAAGTTTATAAATCAACTGGTTAATTTATAACTCCTAACATATAGCGTTGTTAGCAACATTGTTGAACCCATTAAATTCAGTCTCCACCAAAGCTACCGGATCTTTAAAACTGTTAACTCTTAAGACTAAACTGGTTTTAGGATTAATGTACAGATTAATTTTTAAATTTTTCGTCGGTTCTTGTTCATCGAATCGTTAAGCTCCTTAAATTATGAGTTGAGCTGCATGATCAGTAACAAATGCGTGCACTGACTGAACAGTTCCACTCAATCTGTGTGGTTCTTTCCTCAAAAGACCAATTCAGACACCAATCTGCATGGTCTTTACATGATTTGACCAAGACTGTGTGATTAAAAGAGACTGTTACCTCTAAGTTTGTTTCAGCCTTTCTTCTCAGAGTAGTCAGATGGGAAACGCCGACCTCATTTAGTTTCAAAAATATGATTGACGTTTAAAATTGTTTGTACGATCCTACTTGTAGAAATTATTATTTAATTATAATCTATATTCAGCATGACATTATTACCGTTGCAAGTTACCCTGCGAAGCGTAGTTTATCTCAACAAATAAATTGTATAGTCTGAAAAAATCTCATTACTTGTATGTTTCAGATTTCTGTAGCTGTTCCTATATTTTACGTCGTGTTCATAAATTTTATTCATGACACACAATACATGGTATTCATTTTTCGTTGTGGAAGCGTTTGCTTTGAAATACCGTTTCTATCACCCACCAGTATTTCTATTTTGTAGTGTCGGAGCGTTTCGTTTCTTAAAACAACAGTAGCTTCTAGTAAATAAACAGACGCGGTTTCTTGTTTTATTATTTTATTAAGTGCTTTATTTATATTATCGATGATTCGATTATAAGCATCTACTAACTTTTTTTAGGTATGTATAGAACTATTTATTTTCATAATTTAAAAACTGCTGGTTTTAAAATAATAATATGTACAGGTATATAAAATGAAAATAATCATAAAGCATCAAAAAATACGTCCACATCGTTGTCAATGGGAAAAGTGACCAAAAGGCTGGCAGCATTGCTACGTTGTATGGCAATGCCGATTTTTTTGGCCCAAAAATAGGCCTTTTGGTCACGTAAAGGGTCAACCAACCGCTTGGAATTATCCCGGATACAGATCGGCCCGTGAACCCATCTTCCCAGAGACAGTAGGATGAGCCGCTCTGCAGGTTGGTACGGAATAAACTTATTAATAGATACGTCCACCAATACTGCTGAGCGTGCTCGACTCTGGCTGCAAGCACTAAGGCCACCCAACAGAGGTATCATGCTGGGTGACTCGACCTTCCGGCTTGCTACTTGCCTGCCCATCTTTCTAGTACAGCGGGTTGTGCTGGGGCGGATGCTGCAGGTGTGGAAAACCTCAAACGGCGCAAATAACCCAATCTTATTAGAACCTATATGTTCGAGCCGTTTGGGGTTGAAACTCTAGGGCCATGGGGTACGAGTGCCCACTTATTTTTCCGAGATTTCCCAAGCGGTCTACTTACTTAAGTAATTATTTAAACGTGATATGCTGATTGCTTATAAATATTATGTCAAATTTTGAGACTATCATTTTTACCCTCACATTCACAAGTAAGTAAGCAAAAAAATGCATATATTTTAAGAATATTTTTTACACCACCATTGCAGTTAAGATCATAAACAAATTTTTGAATTATTTCATATTAAAAAAAAAAATTAAAAGTGAGCACACGATTTGTGACAAGATGTATTACAAAATATAACTTTGACTATTTTCGGATATTGGAATGAATGTTCCTTGCAATATCTAAAGTGGTCTGCTTCCATATTGCCAGCTCTTATCGAGAGTCTACTCCAGCGACAAATGGGCTATTTATCGAGAAAATGGCTTACTATCACTTTTGTGGCCAGATATCTTTAAAATATTGTTTCATTTTTATTATCTATGCATTTTTAGAAATTGCATCGTCGCAAATTAATATTGAAGATATACCCAAAGGATTTTTTTACTCATATTTTTATTACTTTGAACACACGAACTATACTGCATCAAATGCCATCTGCATATCTGCATAACGTTTTAGTGACGTCTTGCATACAACATTTTTCTTTGAATTTCTCGTTTAAGACTCCTACACACTATGCCGGCAGCCCGGCCGGCGGGCATGTCGCCAACATACCCGGCGGCATACTCGGTTTCTGCAGCAACTACCGGCGGCCTAATCACGCCTGCAGTATACCCGCAAAGCAAAAACCCGCCGGCATAGTGTGTCTTTAAAGCTAAACATTTTATTTCTAAATAAAACCTGTGAAAAGTACCAAATGAACCCGTAAAGGGAGGAGCTAATTGGAGTGTCCGTAATCACGACAACAAGCAAGTCTGGTTAATTAGGGAGACAAAATGGTTGGTTCCAGTGCCCTTGACAAGTTTACGAATAAAGTCTGAGGCGTGATAGGACTTGTTCGGCTTTTAAGCTAATTTTTTTTACTAAGTTTTAGCATGAAATTACTTTTAAAACTTTCGTTCGCTGGGCTAGGTTAGGTATATTTTAACACACTTTTTTACGGGTAAGTAATTCGTTTACCATTTAAATCCGTTTCGCATTTTCATTCGTATCATTCTAACAGTTTCACGTAAACTGTCGCATGTAAAATAATATTTCAGTTTTATCGACCGTGTTTTCATTGAAAAACAAATCTTCTATTTATTTATTTATTTATTCTTTAGAAAGCTTTTAGTCTAATATCTAGACAACAAATATATATTTAGCGCTTACAGTTGCCATTTACAAGCTTCCACAAATTAAATACACTAATAATAACGGTAAAAACTTTGTTTGAACGCGCTAATCTCTGGTAGTACCAGTCAGATGGGGATTTTTTTTGTTGCTTTTGATAGACTATTTAACATCACGCTACGACTATTTGGAGCCGAACAAATAGAAAAACAGACAGGACGCTAAGTGAAAACGAAGTTATAGCCCGGGTGGGTGATGCCGACGGTATGCCAAAGGATATTTTTCATGTTAGTACAAAAATGTTCACGCGAATAAGTCGCGGGTAGAAGGTAGTTCATTTATACACCTACTAGTTTTTGCCAGCGGCTTCGCCCGCGTGGAGTTTGGAAATCATCCCATGGGAACGTACTACCAGTATAAAAGTATCCTATGTTTTAATCCAGGTTATTAACTATTTGTGTGCCAAATTTCATCCAAATCCATTCAGCCGTTTTAACGTGATTGAGTAACTGACATCCAAACTTTCACATTTATAATATTACTAG
This sequence comes from Polymixis lichenea, assembly GCA_949091785.1. Lineage (NCBI taxonomy): Eukaryota > Metazoa > Arthropoda > Insecta > Lepidoptera > Noctuidae > Polymixis > Polymixis lichenea. Next base: position 5,442,739 of record OX420937.1, read on the forward strand.
CTTTTGCCAGCGGCTTCGCTCGCGTGGAGGTCGAAAACTATCCCACGGGAACGTAGTACCGGGATAAAAAGTATCCAATGTGTTATTTCAGGTTACAAACCACCTGTGTGCCAAATTTCATTCAAATCCGTTCAGCCGTTTTTGCGTAAAAGAGTAATAAACATCCATCCATCCATCCATACTTACAAACTTTCGCGTTTATAATATTAGTAGGATAGTAGGATACTCTATATTAAATAAGATTAGACATTTAAAAAAATCTTTTTTACAGTCCGTTCAACCGATTTTAGCTTGTATTTCGTAGGCATAAGGATGGCTTTAAAAGCAAAAAAGTGGTTGCAATACCAACTGTTCACTGCAGGTGTAATTTATCATGTCACCAACGGAATAGAGGTCAAAATCAGTTAAACGGACCGTAAAAGGGGTGCAGCGTCTAATTTTATTTTAAATGGAATACAAAGCAATTCCACACTGATCACAAATTTCTAGTAGACCATTTTCCATTGCAAAGAGACCATCTACCATCAGTATCTTGTTCTAGCGAATCTTAAATATAGCTTCTACTTAAAATCTCTCTAATATTATCTTAAATGTAATTTCCATTGACAAAGGATTCTTTACATGTATAATATTCAAAAGACAAAGATTGCTCTCAGGCACCTAAGCATATTTGCTCATTAGAAGAGAATTTTCGAGACGTATTTAAACGCGTTATTGTCAAAGGTTTATTTACATAAAAGCTTATTAATTCAGTAATACCTACATAATGAATGAACCTACGCCGTTTCTGTATATAAATATTTAGACAATAATTTATTAAGTACAGTTCCAGAATTTCTAAAATCTAGACAAAGTTGTTTATCTACAAATGGATTGTATATTTTAAATCCTTATCGATTATTTATAGTACCAAAAATATTCCAAAACGTTGTCAAAACCTTAGAAGAATAACTAGCTGTGCCCGCGGCTTCTCCTGCGTGGAGGTCAAAAATTATGCCACGACAACATGCTATCGGGACAAATAGTGTGCCTATATTGCTACTTATAATGCTTTCTGCCAATAAAATCGGTCCAGTTATTTCGGAGATTAGCTGGAAAAAATAGACAGACAGGCAGACAAAAAAATTAAATATTGTTTTTTTTTTATTAGTATCTAGTATATGCTTTCATAATAAGCATTTAGTAAAAAAACTGTTATTTTTACATTACAAACAGACACTTCCATTTTTTTTTATTGTGTTACACTAAAGTTAATTAGAACCAAGCCAAAAATAACGTCATTTTCATCATCGTATGTGTAAATAAAAATAGCTCCCCTTTCGAAAGTAAAAATTGCGCGTTACTGCCATCTGCCGCGGTACCGAAACTATCAAAACAAAAAAAAAATACAATTAAAACGAGCCAGCATCTGTTACATTCATGCGAGCGTCGACTCAACGAAATGAAATGTACGACACTACGCGGCTTTATGTAGAGGCAATATAGAGCAACGGCGCGCGGCGGTATCAAACGGGGTTATGAAGTTAGGTTCGGTGTAGAGGCAATAGCGGAAGATAGAGTTAGCATACTCTTTCATCTGTAGGCTTAGCACGAACACAAATTTGTCAACGGAAGACTAGACATGACTATTACCATGACTAGTTTTATTTAAATATTAACATTCTGTGATAAGTCTGATTTTGTATTTTGGGTTCAGTCTGCTAATTATTACATAGGTAGGTATTATATATAATTGTGCAGTCTGACTTCAGATTGTGTTTTTTAATAGAGTTAGTGTTGCTTGGTATTTTTAAAGTTTGTAGTTTTATTATAAGTCGCAAGTTGATTTTGCAATTTATTTGGTGTGTGTTTGGAAACCACTATTATATTGGGTCATCCTGTAAAGACAGTATGTGTAAGTTTTAAAAATAAATAAATAAATAATGATGAACAATAGGAGAAGATAGCCGTGTTCTTCTATTAATTTTATCACAGTTATGCGTTCCAAACAAATCATGATTTTGTAGATAATCGTACAGACGCCACCACATTACGCTACCCCAATCTGTCAAATTTCATTGATAGATTTTCAACTTTACCATATAAGCATAAGGTTCATGTTTAATTGGGAATATTTGACAGTTTGAGATAGCTTGATGTGCTGGCGTCTGTACATACCTTGCGGCCGTCAAGTAGAAAGGTGTGATTTTGACAGTTTGGCAAGAAATATTCTTCTGAAATAGTCTACATTTAAAAGGACCTAGACAAAGATCGTGAGAAACAAAAGACAAAATGACACATTGTAGAAGGATATCTACGGTGCGAAGTCAAAAATGGAGACACGAAATGTCACTTTGTATTGAAAAAGCACTGTCTGTTCTTCGTTGAAATAGAAAGCGCCATGCTAAGCCAGCTGGGCTTGCTTACATAAGGAGAAGCTCCAGCGTAAGCGGCGAAATTCTAATTTTCTTGCATTTTTTGCAATGTCCATTGCCCGGTTGTATGTTGATTAAAATATAAGTCGAGACCGTAATAAATAAGATTTTAAAGAATTAATATAAATAAAATCACCAACACAACCCTCTAAGTTCATTCAATTCAATTGAACGTCTTTTTCATGAAATAATCATTCAATGGAATTAAATGAACTTGGACAAGTATGCAGCTTCATAATTATAATCCTATTGAATGTCAATTTCGAAATAAATATTCAAACTCAAACTCAAAGCATTTATTTCAGTTAAACCATTTAAACGCACTTTTGAATTGTCAAAAAGTCGATCAGTTGGAAAGTTGAAGCTAGTCGCCCATTCCAAAACGTAGATCTTTAAGGAGAAGAACGGACAAGAAACTCCACGGACACTCTTTTAAATTAAGTTAGGTATCACAATCTTGAGAACATTATTCTTGTTGGTTCTATATATGAGAACAAAGTAAAAAAAAATATTATAGAAATTCTAAATGTAAGATTAAAAATAAGCCCTGAATGTTAGGAGATGACCAGTCTCAACCGACGGCGCCCGTTCACGAACTTAACGCGTGGATCAGCACCATCCAGCTCAACCATTTTAGGATAATCCAAACAATAGGATAATCTTATTGAATAAACTTATAGGGTTACATTGATTATTTCAATGATTATATTTCTCTAAATACATACAGGGTGGCAGGGACATCGACGCACAACCTGTTACCATGGACGCAGTACTTGCTTCTGGACCCCGCTGCGTTGTAATTTTTCGTAGGTTATTAAAAAAAACTCTCAGCTTTTCCATACATTTTGACCACGTAGGGATTGAACTTTTGTAGGTTTTGTAAAAATTTCAACGTAGTTGTAACTCAGAATAATGTAGTAAGTCCATGGTAACAGGTTCTGCGTCGATGTATTTTTTACGATCACGAATCATATTTTTTTCTCACCCTACAACCTGATGTCACTCACACCTGCAGGCTTAGCACGAGCACCGATTTGTCGTCGGAAGAAAAACATGACTATTAACTAAATGATGCACAATAGGAGAAGATAGCTATGTTTTTCTATTAATTATCACAGTTATGCCTTCTAAACGAATCATGATTTTGTAGATAATCGTATATACTTTGTGGCCGTCGAGTAGAAAGTTTCTTGTCAGTGTGATTTTGACAGTTTGGGAAGAAATATTCTTCTGAAATAATCTACATTTATAAGGACCTAGATAAGGATCGTTAGAAACGAAAGACTAAATGACACATTGTAGAAGGATATCTACGATGCGAAGTCAAAAATGGAGAAACGAAATGTCACTTTGTATTGAAAAAGCACTGTCAATTCTTCATAGAAATAGAAAGCGTCATGCTAAGCTCGCTGCAAATAGCAAAAAACGTACAAAAAACACAGAATACGTCTTCAAAGAAATGAAGGCATACCTACATATTAAAAGTAAAGCAAAAATTAAATTAAGTGAAACGGGTGTAGGTATTGTCCGTCGAAAATGAAATAAATAAAAAACCCAATAACACTTGTCGGAATTAAACTTTCATATTCGATAACAAGCCTACGCCGCGGCCACTTCAATAATAAAGCTCCCAAAATTTTAATAAATAAACATTTATGGATTGATCTGTCAAGAGGACCTCGGCCTGTTAAAAAAAGGTGTGAAAACATTATTATGTTACACATACTCACTGTATGTTCCTAAGTCCATTTTCCGTGAAAATAAATAAGTTAAAAAATAAGTTTAAAAAACTAAATAAAACGTAGAAAATAATCGAATTCTAGTAAAAAACGTGGGGAGCTTTTTGAGGTATTTTTATAATGAATTAATATCAAGCACCCCACGCTTTTTAATAGAATTAAATTATTTTATGCTTTTTAGTTTCGTTTTATAAGCGTGTTTTTAAAACAATTATTTAATTCTTTTTAGTGTAGTACTAAAGCGTGATTTGTAATTTTTTTGTAAATATTGAATTGTCATCGGTCTACGTACGATAAGTCTACAAAGTTTAAATGAAATCTGTCCGTTTGAAGTGGGTCAAAATCAAGTCCAAAGGAGTCGGTTACAAACATACAGGTGAAGCTAATAAATGTAAGTTAAAAAGCCGAGGGCGCTAAAGTTTCAATATTCGAAAGAGGTGGAGTAGCTCCACCATTCGTGCAATGTGCACAGTGTATTCAGGCAGGTATAAAATAAATTCGCTCGCTCATTTAATAAAAAGAGTATTTTCAAATGTTGTGGGTATTAATTTAGCTCTATCAGAATATTTAAATATAACAAGTAAAACCTTAGACCCTGTTCAACTGTTTCAATTGAAGCTTTAAATTTCAATATTCTTGTCCACCTGGACAAACAGCACAAACCAATGCTGATGATAGTGTAGGTTGTACGTTTTGGCGTTTGTACTCACTAAAGAGATCGCTGTGTGATGTTTCACAAAATAAAAATAATAGTTTAAAAAAACTAAAAACACACGCTTTAAAAACCAAACAAAAGAGTAGAAAATAATTTAACTCTATTAAAAAGCGTGGGGTGCTTTTTGAGGTATTTTTATAATCAATTGATATCAAGCACCCCACGCTTTTTAATAGAATTAAATTATTTTCTACTTTTTAGTTTGGTTTTAAAGCGTGCTTTTTTAGTTTTTTTTAAACTATTATTTATTTTCTATTTTTTAGTTTTGCTAACTACAAAAGCGTGATTTTTTTCTATTTTTTTTTTAATTATTGAATTGTCATAGATCCTCGATAAGTCTACAAAGTTTAAATGAAATCTGATCGTTTAAAGTGGGTTAAAATAGCGTCCAAAGGAGTCGGTTACATACAAACAAACATACAAGTGAAGCTAATATAAAGCGTGTAAAAAAGAACATGATGATACAGTGTCCGAAAGGTTGGCAGTCGCTCCACGCAAAATACTGGTATTCAGGTGCATCCGGTTAGACTGGAAACCAACCCTAACATAGTTGGGAAAAGGCTAGGCAGATGGTGACAGTGTTTGAAAGGTTTTATATAGTATAAAATCGAGTAAAAATCCTTTCCGAAAAACCCGTCCCAACATAATTCAAGCAAGTTGGATAATGAATAAACACAGAATTTCGCTTACTCCTCGAAAACACAACTGTAGCAGGGAGGTAATATATCAATAGCTATGAAATATTCCTACCGTGAGCCGGCTTCGAAGCTAACCCCTTTGTATAAATTACAAGCACCTTTAATAAATAAGGCAGACTGCCTCCGTTTCTCTTAATTTTAGCAATTCTGACTAAAATGATGAATTACATTACACCTTAAGAATGGCTTGGACACTTTATTCTACACTTAAAGCCCGTGATAAACATCATCATCATCTGCCTAACCTTTTCCCAACTACGTTGGGGTCGGCTTCCAGTCTAACCGGATGCAGCTGAATACCAGTATTTTACATGGATCGACTGATTATGTGACCTCCATAACCCATTTACTGGATAACACGATAGCCCTTGGTAAGACTAGCGGTCAGAGTTTCGCGCTTCGGCTTTTCAGCGTTACATCAGGAGATCAAGAAATTTTAAAAATTCAAGTAGGTGATATTATTTATAATAGTATACTAAATTCAGATACAGACAAGACTTCCGACTTCTTCATTTGAGGAAATCAAACTTTTTATGCGTAAATAATCTTTCTGTGTAACACGATGTGAAATTAAATTAATGTTAAAAAGTGGGAAACCCTCTCAAGAGATCTGACGCATTGTGCCATGTGCCAACACGTCTTGACTTGCCAAAAGGCTTCGATACGGGAATATTGTATTGTACAAATATATGCCTAAATAACAAAAACTTTACTCTCAAAGGAAGCTTATCATTAACCTGACTCATCACGACCACATTGGAATATTAAAAGCCACATATTAAGAAAGAAAGAAAGAAAATACATTTATTTAGCACAGACTAAAAAGGCACACAGTAAACAGCAAAATAATAAAAATAAAAACCAACAAAATGTGTAAAGTGTGTCAAAGTGTGCCTCACAGCTGCGCTAAAAAGGCCCAATTCAGCATAAATGCCAGAGAACTAGTGCCTGACGCTGGTTTTCAACTGGACGTGTGAGACTGGTGATTAATTAACTGTTGATGAAATTTTTTGATGTACTTTAATTTCAAAGCGAACTAAAAGATCCGTGACCAATCGAAACCGAAAAAAATCTAAGCACACCTCAACTAGCGAAAAAAATTACATGGTACGCAAATACTAACTGGCACGAAATTATACGAACAAATAATAATATAAATGAAAATTATAATTATTTCAACAACCTCTTACTAAAAATTCTAAATCAATGTTTACCTATGCGTAAAATGAAACTAAAAACGAACTACAAAAAGAACTGGCTAACTACAGCCATTAGAGTTTCCTGCAAAAACAAAAGATGGTTCAAATTATTTTCCACTAAAACCAAAAATCAAATAATTACACAACATCATAAAAAATATAAAAAAGCTCAGTTACCACTGAAAAAAAATACAATTTATTAAAACAAAATAAAGAAATCAGACAAAAAAGTAAAAACTATGTGGAGCATTATAAATGAGAGAACAAATAAAAAACCAAAAAAGGAAAAATGTAGCATTACTACTATATACGAACCCAAACAAATTGCGGATATTTTTAATGACTTCTTTGCGTCAATAGGAGAAAACAGCAACAATCCATCTGGCACTGCACTAGGCGGCATTTCAACACTAAATCCCACGGAGAACACCATGTTCCTCAGCCCAGTAGAAGCTTGGGAAGTTATCATATAAATCAAAAACCTAAAAATTAAACGATGTTACGGTTTAGACGAAATTCCACCTACGTAATTGAAACAATGCGTAAATGAACTGACCTTACCATTTTATCTACTTTTAAATGTCATTTACAGAAGGCACTTTCCCCGAATTAAAAAAAAAATCACTAATTAAACCAGTCCATAAAAAGAATACAAAAACTGATCCTAATAATTATCGCCAATTAGCTACCTTGCCCTCAGCCTCTAAGATTTTCGGGAAAGATATTTGTGCTCGAATTTATACCTTTTGCGAAAAATATATTATATTGAGAGATTGCCAGTATGGTTTTCGAAAAACCGTCCCAGCTGTTTATAAATATATTCAAGAGGCCATAAATATTATAAATAACAAGGAATACGCCGTAAGGAAACTACTGGACATGAACATAGCGTACGACAAGGTACAATTTAAAATACTCCTAAATAAACTGTATGAAATAGAAATCCGCGGGAAAGCCCACGAATGGCTTATGTCATATTTAAAAAAAAGAAAACAACTAATGAAATCGAGTACTTTCATCACAATAGTAGAGAAATAGAAAAAATCCGATCTAAAAGCAAAATAACTAAAACTTCCATCCCTCAAGGAAGTATCATAGGTTGCCTATTATTCCTCGTTTACATCAACGACTTACCAAAAACCATAGAGGAGCCATGTGTTTTATTCGCAGGTGACATATCTGCTTATTGCATACTTATAAAGGCTCGTGCAGACTAGCGCGACGCGACGGTCGCGTCGCGACACTCGTAGAACAATTTCTATGAAAACTTAATGGAAATTGTTCTACAAGTGTCGCGTCGCGCTGTCGCGTCGCGGCTGTTTGAAGACGCCTTAAGGCTTTGGGCTGTAGTATGTCGTTGTAAATAAATTTTCTTTATTCGCATGTAGATTTCTTTCCTAAAAAATTAAATTCATTTCTAAAACAGCGATGAACATGGTGAAAGATTCCATTAAGACATATCTTCCATAGAAAAACGATATCAGGGCAAGTGGAGTCCACGTATCCTAGCAGATTACTGTTGGACATTAAAACGAGACGTCCCTGAAGTAAAATATAGACGAAAATCATATACCTACATTTATATTATTGTTGCAATATATCGATCGGAATAACTTCTTTTTGTTGATGAAAATTCAAATGTTATAAAATGTAATTACAAAAAAACTATTCGTATTGAAGGAATTCTAATTTTACTTCTAGTATCCCTATGCTTGTCCTAATCATAATTAGACAAAAGTTTTTATGTTACATGCAAAAAGAGTTTTTTGTTATTATTGTTTTAGTTCAATGCAATGCACTGCCATCTTTCTGGTACGAAATGACATTTTTCAATGTCTATTCTTTTTATGAATATTATTGATTTGTTTTTTTTTAAATCACTTTTATAATAAAAACCGTGAAATGAAACGTCAATAGTTGTCGCCAGATCCATCCACAAACCTCATAGTATAAAACAAAGTCGCTTTCTCTGTCCCTATATCCCTATGTATGCTTAAATCTTTAAAACTACGCAACGGATTTTGATGCGGGTTTTTTAATAGATAGAGTGATTCAAGAGGAAGATTTATATGTATAATACACCGACCTCCACGCGGGCGAAGCCGCTGGCAAAAGCTAGTAATATTATAAATGTGAAAGTTTGTATATTTGTTACTCAATCTCGCAAAAACGGCTTAACGGATTTGGATGAAATTTGGCACTAAGACAGTTTGTAACCTGGATTAACATATAGGATACTTTTATCCCGGCACTACGTTTTTGTGGGATAATTTCAGAAGTCCACGCGGGCGAAGCCACTGCCAAAAGCTAGTGCTAAATAAAACCAATAACAACTGCCTACAGTTGACAAGGTGGACAATTGTAACAAACTGTATTTATTAGCAACCTGACGTCGAGTTAACGTCAACGTGACAGTGACGTCAACACGAGAGCTAACGTCAACACAAGCTGTGGCGGCACGGCTTGAATATCTAATATATAAAATTCTCGTGTCACAGTTTTCGTTGCCATACTCCTCCGAAACGGCTTGACCGATTTTGATGAAATTTTTTGTACTTATCCGGTATCTATGAGAATCGGCCAACATCTATTTTTCATCCCCCTAAATGTTAGGGGTAGTCCACCCCTAAATAATGTATAAGGCAAAACAACGTTTGCTGGGTCAGCTAGTAATTCATAACATTAGACGCAGAAACCATTTTTGATACTTAAATATTTAAGCGGGTGTTTGTGAAGGTTGAGATTAACAATAACGTGTTAAGTCTGCAAATGAGTTGCCTTTTGTCTTTTGTTAACTTGAGGCTGAAAACCAAAGTAAATAATTGATAAATTATGCAGGATGACCCGTTTCTCAGTGGTTTGAAACAATTTTTTCTTTCTAAAAACCATCTCATATGTAACAAACTTCTAAAAACAGTAACATATCACTTTACCATCCCCAAAGTACCAGGCAAATATAAAAAGAAGAATCATATTTCAACGGACACACGGAGCTTTCAGCTCAGTCGCGCAAACAGAATGATGTCATGCGATGCGACCGACGCGACGGTTGACAGCAGGCGACGACGCGTGAGTCGTGACGTCGCCGGTCTCCGATTGAAAATAGTGGTTTCCGATGCATGCTTTCTCTTATCGGGATTTGTAGAGGTTGAGTGGCGGTTGGGTTTTCATTGACGTTATTTTAATTTTAAAGGAATATATCGATATTTTTGGTAGTCAAATTACAGAAAAATATGACGTTTTGATAAAAAATGAAGCACATATAGATGTACAAGACTAGTAATTTGTCAACTGCAGATAAGAAATATAATTTGTAAGAGGGTGTGGGCCGTAATCTACCATGCGGGCACTCAGTCTGAATAAAGATGTCCTATTCAAAAGCGATTGTCGCATTCATGTCATTTTTTGTTCGGAAAACTGGAAAATGCCCTCTGCTTGCGCGACCACGCTTTCTGTTTCACTGAATAAAAAGTGACATATGAACATGACGATCGCGTATTCGCGCGATAATCGCATGAAAATAGGACGCGGGATTAGAATACTGTCATAAACACACAGTTTGCTGACAAAAGAAAGAAAAATCATTAACTATTTCAGCAGCGTGTCATACTCATAACACAAATAACGGTCTTGCAGAGAAATTGATTACTTCAGTACTTCACTCCCTACATAACTGCTAACAGAACATTTACAAGCAGTAATAAAACCTGAGAGAAACGAAACGGTATAAAAACGTTCTCGATCGTAAAAACGGTACGTAACTGTATAAATATATAAAGATCCATTCTGGCTTACATAAAGGGTAGTTATAACTGGTAGTTACAATAGAGAGAAAACGTAATGATTTTTTCACAACGTTACGACTCAGGTAAATGGAACAAAGTATAGATATAGCTGGTAAACGGTTTTATTTTAACGGTACTTAAACTTTAACGGTGGAGACATTTTATTTTAATTTTGAATATTTTCTAGAATAGTATTGGGCGTAAAGGATCTATAAAAGAATTTTAGCAATACCAATTAGAACTGAGTCAATAACTAACACCTTTTCAATTTGATTCATCGATTCTCGGTGAAACTAGTTTTGGCAATACCGAGTGAAGCTACTTCGAGCGTTGTCAGTGAAGTTTTTAAAGGAAGGAATTTCGCTATAATTTTTCGGTAAACCGCGAAATGCGTTTGATTTTGTATGTGTTGTTTGATTTTCGGATTAATTTAATTATATATAATTAAGTAATACGTGTTTTAAACACCCTCCGTATATAAAAAGTCAACACTAGCTTTCGCCAGCGGCTTCTTCCTCGTGGTCAGAAATTATGCCACAGGAACGTACAACCGGGATAAAAATGATCCTATGTATTATATGTGCTTGTAGTTCCTGGTTCCAGATTTTTTGTTTAGCTGTCTTTGTGCCGAATTTCATCCAAACCCGTGCGGCCGTTTTTGCGTGATGGAGTAAAAACACATCCAAAAATACAAACATTCACATTTATAAGGTTATATTTATTATAGTATATTATCTGCACTATACAACGTGTCGTTTTGCATCCTCGTCAAATTCAAGGAAGTAACTATGCTAATGACATACACGACACGAATCAATAATAAAATAAGTAGGTATTTTTTTTGTTTTTTTTTTTTTACTTGTTGCGATTTTTTATTTTACGGCTATGAAAATACAGTCGAGAACGCAATGGTTCAATTACCATTGCGTTCTCGACTGTATTTTCATAGCCGTAAAATAAAAAATCTTCTTATTTTATTATTGATTCGTGTCGAGAATCATTAGCATAGTTACCTCCTTGAATTTGACGAGGATGCAAAACGACACGTTGTATAATAGGAAGTGGGATAGTAAGATTCTCGGTGTAGTCTAAAATTGAAATAAAATTGTTTTATGTAAATAAAGTTTGAATGAAGTGTTGCCAGTAACAATAACTGCTTCACAATAATTGTCATCATTATCATTCCTATCCTTATACCAGTGGGTCCGCGCCCACTCGACCCGCTTAGACTCGACCCGAAGAATAATACCAGATGTTTTACTACCAATTCAGTGCCAGTCGTACAGTCAGGCAAAGTGTTATTTTAATTCTAAACGACTTATTTTATTATACATAGAATATTTGTTATGATACATAATTTATCCTGGTAGTCAGTGATTCTTTTTTAAAAGTTCAGAAGTTAGTACACTACTTGTTAACCTAATAATTTTAATCACGTATAAAGACTGATACAATAAATACCACCGTGCCCACTAGCTTTAAGATTGTTATGATAATTAACAATAATTTGTGATTTTTACTACAAAGTACAAAGCGAATACTATATTAAAAAAGGATAAGTACTTACTTGTTTCAATATTGATTTATTTATACAAACATTATTTAAATTTTGTCGTCTTGTCCTATTAAAATAAATATCTGGATGACCGAGCTCAGCTTGGTGTTTTTTTTTTTTTGTTTGACGTTTTTTAAAAAAGAAACCTAGCTAGATCGATCTATCGCTCCCGAAACCCCCTGCATACTAAATTTCATTAAAATCGTTGGAGCCGTTTCCGAGATTCTGATTATATTACATAAATACAAGATTTGCTCGTTTAAAGGTATTAGATAAAACGGACAATTATTAATGAAAATGGGCTGAACAATCTTAATTTTAAATCACAATAAAACTAAATTACTGTTTTAAATACGGAGCTTTAAAATAAAACGGCCGAGTTAAGCTAAATTTATTAAAGTATGAAAATTGAGTTCATAATAATTTAAATATGTTTAAGCTCTGAGTGATTAAATATTAACTCTTCGAGCTGTAATTGATTCAGCTTAAATATAAATATTGTAGACGCCCTGGGGCCCAAGTCTGCTATTTTTATAAATTCGTCATTCCAACACGATCCCATTGTCATTTTGCTAAAAGTTCGTAATCTGCTAAATTCATAATGGTCGATCATTGGTCGGTCAATGGTCTCGTAATAGAATTGTGTTATAATGGCATTATCGTATTACCATTAATATAAAACCTTTAGTAGAAATGATCTTCCAAAAACGACTACTAAATTTTAACATTTACTCATGCCCGATTTCATTTGTATATATTTTAACATATTATTTATTCGTTTATTAGTGTTAAATTTTAGCAGTCATTCATTTGTCATTATGTACGAGATTACCAATAAATGCCATTTTTTTCAATGGAGTGTCAGTAGCTGATCATTGGAAAGTCATAATGACGCCATTATATTAGTAGATTACCAAACTTGTCAAAATCAACAATTATGAAATCAATCATAGACCATTCTGACACTATTGTAATAGCAGACTTGAGGCCCTGGAAGCGTGTGCTTGCATTTCAAAGTCCTTTAACGGATAAGACTCAGCTTCTCCGAGTTTATATTGTAATTTTAGTGATAGCAAAGTTGGTTGGTCATTGTTATCTATCATCATCTGCAGCTTATTCTCTACTAAAATGAGTTCGGCTTCCAATCTAACCAGATGCAGTTGAGTACCACTATTTTACATGGAGCAAATGATTTGACCTCCACAACCCAGTTACTGGGTAAAACGATACGGTAAGACTGGTTGTCAGACTTTCGGGTTTCTGGCGACCAGTAACGACTCTCAAAGATCCACGAATGATAGCCGGGACCTTCAGCTTTACGTGATTTCGGAGCCGCGGAAGGATTTATAAATTTAAAGATGGTATCCCATCCACGAACGAAACGCGGCAAGCATAGCTTAACCTGATTGATCGACCCCTACGGCTATTATTGCTTAGCCACAAAACCCTCATTTACACACACGTTCCACATTGTTATCATAACCAATAATTTAAATAGACAAAGGAACTAGATAAAGATAAAGCCACAACAAAAAACTTGAATCACTCTGAACGAAATTGCGACAGCAAAACAAGACCTAGCGAACGTTGGCCCACTTATCAACGGGATTCCTAAAAATCTCTACCCTTGTTAAATCTGACACGTTCTATTATTCTTCAACCCGCGTGTACAAAACAAAAGGATTTCATTTCGAGCTTGTTGTACCTTGTTTTGTGAGACAATAGCAAAATGTCGTATGACCACATCTGAAAATAATAATGATCTAACTTCTTTTTACTTGACTTCGTTTTACGCTAAATATACTTACCTACCAATTTGACTGTTTAGATCGGCCTATTGGTTGACTCGCACTAAAGAACTCGCTTACTTAATTTGATAATTATTGAAATGATCTTTCATATTAATTGTTATCATATGTATTAAAACTTAAAGAAATAAAGTATTTTAACGGTAAAATCGCGTCTATAAAATCACGTAAATCAGCGAAATCAGAAAAAAATCGTATACGGCCTCTTAAGGAAACGACGTAAAGGTTAAGGAAAAAGAACACTAACTTTATTACATAATATACAAAACGTGCCGGTTGCCTAAATGTTTGAAGGAGCCTTAATACGAATTTCAGGAATTGTTGATTCGCCTACTAAGAAATTAACTACATGCGACTTCGCCTACAGAAAATATTGTATTGTTTTATGTGACGATTCACCCTATTCGGAAGAGTTAATTTTTGCTAGTCGACTAATGAGCCTTTAGATCGACCGCCACCGCTAGAGCTAGGTTTCTGTATTTAATTCCCAAGTCGCGCAGTGTTTCAGTGTTTTGTCGTTATGAATAAATTCTTAATTGAACTTCAACATCCTAACCAATAAATATTTAAAATTCAAAAGAGGTTGTTTATATCGTTTTCACGCTATAACGGCTGAACGGATTCAATGAAATTTGGCACATTACTCGTGAGTAGACCATGAGCTAGGAAGGACGTAGGCTTTTTATCTTGAATCGCAGACAAAGTCATGGGCAACAGCTAGTTGATGATAAATTCCTACAACTGACTGTTTTGCTTTCCGTTGGGGGAAGGAATTTACTATCTTTACTTTTGCAAACACAGACATTACCGATTTTTTCATCTATAAAATCATATTTATAGAACAAAATGACATAATTCGATCTTCTATTTATCATAAATAATAAAAAAAAAACGACTTTGTTGACAAAGAACATATTCTTCGTTTCGAGATCTACAAAAGCACAAAGGACTTTATTACTAGTCCCGTGTAGTGAGTAGTACCTTGTATAGTAAATTGGAAATTCTCGAATAACAGTAACGGCAAATTGGAATTAATTTAGTACTCCAACTCGGTTCGATCAAATTGCTCAATTTTGGCCATGTGATGCTCGCTTTTGCAATAATTTAGCTCGATAACAATGTGACACGATAAATACAGCTAACGGTACTGCTATTGTGAGCCCGTAATTATACGTACTTAATCATTTCTGTATCCGTTCATTTAATTCCTAATACTGAAATGGTATACTAATAATTGAACTGGATTGTGGGTCATATAGGCAGTCGGTCCATGAAACTTACTGGTACTCAGCTGCATCTGGTAAGTCTTACACTGGAAGTCGAACTCAACATAAATAGAGAAAAGAATAATAAATAAAGAATAATAATAATATATAGTAATAAAATTGTTTATTTATCCAAATAACACACACAGACACAGTTCAAAAATAATGTGCTAGAAATGCAACAGCATTTAGATCTAGAGTCTATGCATACAAAACAACAATGAACCCTGCCTCTTAAACTAGGAGACCTGTATCTTAAGAGACAGTGATCGGCCGATACTTGAATTTATTTAAACTGATGTTCAAAGAGTGAAAGTGTGACGATTCACCATTATAATGTATATTAATTAACTAGTATTAATCAAATAATCAAATAAGTGAGTGTCTAATCGTATTAACTAGTATTAATCAAATAATCAAATAAGTGAGTGAATTAATCAAATAATCAAGTGTTGAGGTGTGTGTATGCGTGTGCGTGAGTAGGGGGAGGGATTGTGAATGTATGTGTGTGTAACTATGTGTTATGTTGTGTAATAGATAGATAATTTAGAGAAAAGTCTAGGCAAGTGAGTGATGACGTATCACTAAATTATGAAGTGGCCTTCAATGTGTATTCTAATGAAACTATAACAATAAAGCATCCAGTACTAACCCCACAAGATCAACATTAAGCCCAACTGTATCGTCAAAGATTTTTATCGTTTTAGTATAATTTTTATTTAATTTTTAATGACTACACGCTCATGCTTTTCCAATTCACTTTAAACATTGGCAGAATAGTCGATATCGGCTTTGTTTACCATATTAAAAAAAATAGAATAGAACAATAAAGCAAGAAGAACTTGTACTGATCTTCCACAATCTTAGCACATAGTAACTAGCTGATCCGATAGACGTCGTCTTTTCCAAATTTCAATAATTCGTAGAAAATTCTCATAGAAAATGCACTTTCGGTTTGCCCGAATTTTCTCATTTTCCCAGGAACTTTTCGATTTTTCATTCTATAACAACCTGTTTCGGATTATTACGAATCATTTAAAACAAAAGCTTGCCAAATCGGTATAGTTACCTGAAGTGAAATGATGCGCTTACCAACGAAGAATATTTCATTTTTATCATTTAGAATATGCATAAAAATAAAGTCTGAAATGTCCATAATATTTAAGAATTCTTACACAGAACATCGCCAGAGCGATGTAAGACAAACAGGACAATAGTGATGCCACAGATAGAACAACACTTTATCTAAAAGCGAACGAAGAAAAAGTCCCTGACAGATCCTGACATAGACAGTGGAATCATTTTCTGCTCACTGCTAAATAAAACTAAAAAAGCACTATAGCAGTGCTATACCGTTTTTTGTTTGCGAAGCCTCGCCAGGCGACAGTCCCTAGAACTTTTTATTTACCTTGCTTTGTTTGACTACGTGAGCAATGCAAGTTTTTCAATTGTCATTTACTGCCCTTCAAATGAAGTGCTGGGTTCTATTGGTATTTAAATCAATATATGTAACCATTTGAAATCCATTGTTAGGCATATGTTTCACAAGATTTTTTTAAACACTATTTTTGCGCTGAGTTGTACAAGCGAAATCATGATGAAAAGTTTCGGTATACGGTATAGGGTATAGCGTAAAAACGTTTCATCTGTTATCAAAACACTGTTTCATAGAAAAAAGCAATACCTACGTGGTCAAAGTTATGGGAAAACTTCACAACCGACGAAAAATTTCAATGCAGGTTTCAGAATCATGTACTAGCACCTTAGTACAAGGTTGCGCATCAATATCCCTGCCAACCTATATAAGACAAGTATACTTAATTACAAAAAATACCTGAACAATGCAAGCAAGGAAACCTAATTGTAGATTCTAAAACTGCATCCCCTAGACGCGCCATGTAACGTTGTCATATTGAATTTTTGCATGAGCGCAACGAATCGTCCCAGCCAATAAACCGCCATGAGACACGATGCATACAGGTACAATGCCAAGCTGTCAAATATGATTTGCTTTATATCCAGCAAGCTGTGCCCGCGGCTACGCCTGCGTGGATCTCGGAAAATATCCACGGGAATCTGCTTCCGGAACTAAATGTATGAGATTAGCCGGAACAAACAGAGAGACAGACGGACCAAAAAAAAACTAATTGTTTTTTGTTTTATGTACGGTATATGTATTTAGTAAAAAGCAGTTATTTTGACATTACAAACAGACACTTCAATTTTATTTATTTGTATAGATAATAATTTTCAGAGGTGTCCTGTCGAATAAAAATAATCTGTCAGATATTAGTACAACTTGATTTTTGCACCAGCAGCTTCAATAACATACTGAAGTCGAATAAAAATAGGTAAAGATCTCTTTTCAACGTCAATATATTTGGTCAAGTCATTCGAATTTA
Organism: Polymixis lichenea; assembly: GCA_949091785.1. Lineage (NCBI taxonomy): Eukaryota > Metazoa > Arthropoda > Insecta > Lepidoptera > Noctuidae > Polymixis > Polymixis lichenea. The sequence continues at coordinate 5,460,319 of OX420937.1, forward strand.
AAGCAGTATGTTTGTACTGCTTTAACTTCACTTCACTTCTTTGCGATAAAATTTTACTTTTTACTTGAAACACACCTACACGCAACTAATGTTGAATAAGACAACAGAATGACTACGGCCACCGTAGGCGCGGACTTGCGGACGGTGAGTAATGGGAAGCTCGCTGACCGGTAAGGACCAAGTCCAGGTCGACGGCGCGTTGTGTTCCACGCGCGCCTCAAAGAGATATCAGCATCAACTGCTGGGGCCCGCAAGGGCCAATACCTACCAGGGGGGCGGGTTGTTCGCAAGAGATACCGGGTTGGTTTTAGTCAGTAAAAGTCTGACACCTGCTCCACCCGGAGCGGGAGAAGTTATTTGATGATTTCCCAGCCTAAAAAAAAAACAGAATGACAACAACTGCCAATAAAGTCACAATGGACTGACAACACTAGAAAAACAATGAAGTTTCACACCTCTATTACAAAACAGACTTCAGGAACTATTCAGCCACACTGATTGTGTTATGTTGAGAAAAGGGCAGTCGGAACTGTTGAGGAAAATTGGTTGTTTGTAAATGAACGTTTAGAGAAAACTGTTTTAATTAATGCGGCACACGTGAGTAAAAACTCACGTGCCTCGGCTCGGGTTTACTCTTATTTATTTTTCAACGTAACAATTCCTAAGATAAATAATTGAACAGTTATAAAACAGAATTTGGAGAGTATGACGGGATACAAATATGGGAATTAAGGTTAATTGTGAAATACTGACAGGAATTTCAGTAATTTCACAATAATTTACTAAAAATAAATCCATGATTTCAGATCTTTGGAGGTGTAAAATAAAAATACAACAAACGCTCGAAATAATGTCAGGTGTCCTGTGCTTGAATGAAAGAAAACCGTAGAGAAAATGTATCAGAGTCCATTGACAATGAAGTTTCTTTCACAGAGTAACAATTTCGTACCACTAAATGGAAGCACAATGAGACAATTTGCATATGAATGTAATATTTTGCATAGATGCACCGCTTTAAATTCAAATCAACTTGTCATTGAATTTTACAAAAAGAATTAGTTTGACGGAGTAATTCAACTTTTAAACAAAAATACTTGGAGAAAAATTAAGTATTTATTATACGCAGAAACAAAGTTAATTAAGTTCGGTCTAGTTTAAAAACCATCAATGAAATGAAACTTTAAAGGTTTCAACGTCTTTAACGCTTGAAACGAATCCTTACAAATCTTTGATTCAAATATAATTAACTTGAAACCAAGTAAATGTTGTTATTGACTTCGTAATTTATTTCTTACAGTTTTCAATCTAAACGAAAACGCTCCGATACACGAAACGCTTTATTTATTTGAAGACAGAGCTTTTGATGATTTAGTTCGTGAATTCATTAAAGATCATGTTCGCGACAATTGTCTCCAAAGCTAACAATTCTAGGGTGTTTATAACAATGGGTGTGACCGGATGTGTCGTCGCGCCGCCAGTGATTATGTCTAACGCAGGGATAGGAGAGTGGCGGAGCAGCCGCGTGCGCAGCAGTCGACGCTCCACATGCGCCGCCTGCGCACCCCGTGCTGGGCGAGGTGCTCAGTAGAGAAACCAAACGAAGCAAAGTTAATACCGTTACAACACCGCCGACAATGGCCAAGTAGTCGCGCCTCCCTTCTGCCCAATCTGTGCGATTAGGTCTTTCTGTTCTGTTTAAGCTTCAGTTTATAATACTCTCTCAGTTACCTGTCCTCTGTTAGTTTAGTGTTTCCACTATCATTTGCTGTTTTATCAGTCTGGATTTATATCCAGACTGGTAGTTTCAATTTTTAGGTTCTGTAGGTTACTTGTTTCTTTGTAAACGATTTTCGGTGAACAAGTTACGTGATACGTATCTTGTCTTTGATATATTGCTACATTACTATGCTTTACAAAAGTAAAGCGTAACTTGTTCCCAGGTAGAATAGCATTTTATCTGCGTCTAGATTACGTTTAGATTAGCTCTGGAAATTAGTCCTGTGTGCCGTTTGGACCCTGTGTGACTCGTCTTTGTGATCGTCCCAGTCTTCGCTCCGTCTGTGTTTGTCCTTTCCTTAGGCATGTTCACCTTTCATTCTTGTGTCTGGGTGACCCCTATGTAGCGTCATTCCATTAAGCTTATCCTTTGTTTTGATTTATTATTTAATTTTCTTTATCATACCTGTGGTTTCACCCTTTACTCTAGGTGAATCCTTTTATGATTAGTTTATGTACACGTGTTATTTTATTTATAGTAGCTACCACTGCTTCCAAATATTTTATATAAACATTTAAGATTCTTTATTCTAGGTATTTTTTCAACTAGCTTATTTCATATTTTGACTATTTGATATTGTATTTTATTATTTGAAATGTGTGTATTGTAATTTTGCAGGTGTCTTTATTTTTTTATAAAAACCATATGCTAGTGGTGTCCATCATTTGTAATTTTTCCCTACCCACGTACTCTTAGTGATTTAACATCAGTTTTTACAATTGGAATGGGTACTAATCGTAATTAAAATGATGAACACCCAGGTTCCCTTCAAGCAAAAGTCGTTCACGATTGTCCCGCTCCTTGTGTAATCCCTGACTCTGTCCCAATGACGGCGTGTTTTATTTTAGACCGGCGGTGGCGCGTCAGCAGTCGGCCCCAACCCTGGTGTTTAGGTGTGTCGATGTTATCACTTTTTATGCCACTCACAGCGCTTGGATCAAACCAGAATTCGTTTTCAAAATTCAAAATTTCTTCATCAAAATATTAGAACTTTTCCATCGACTATATTCCGGTTTCATTCAAGTAGTAATGACAATACGACCCCGAATTAACCTTGAGCATCCACAGAGATTCGCTTGTTTTGTCGTGTGGCTGTTTGTGTACTGTATTGCTTTCCATTGTATCAAAGCTTGTGACTAAAATTATATACGATATAATCCAATGTGAGCTGAAAAGCGCTTTGAATATGTTAATAATTAAGATGCTGAATATGAAGTGATTTTTTTTCCTTGCTAATAGGTAAAAAACCTTTTAAGTGCCACTCTTTTCAGCATGTATGACAAACAAGAAAGTCTCGACATTAATATAATAGAAGGCTTTCGTTTGGGCGTTATTTTTTTGTAATCTGTTCTCTTCTCATTTTTAAATAACGCTGAGTGTGCTTGAATTCTCAGGCCCTTTTTTGAAGGAGCGAGATAAATTTGCAACAACCAGAGTTAACAAGATCTTTAAAAAATAAACAGAATCATTGAACTTCCATCAGTACCTACCTACTTCGAAGCAGTTTGATTACATCAATAGGGCAGAGTGTTCCAATGGAAAGCAATGTAACAGCACTACGAATTCTTGAGCACGCTGCATGTAACATAGGTATCCGATACCCGTAGCTAGTGTACCCAAAGTAGCATGCTCTGAAATCTGCCAATGGTCTACTTCATCACACTTGGTTTGATTGGCAAACAAAGTTTCTACACATCGGTATCCTACACCTAATATTGGAAAAAAATACTGTTCTTAATTTCAGGACCGTGTATTTTTATTTGAACTTTTTTTTTGTCCTTAACAAAAGAGATTTCACGAGAGTTCTGGATAAAAATCTGACATATTGTTCTACAAAGCCCCACGCAAAGGACTTATCTTATACATATTTTGTATTCACTAAATAAAATATGCCTGATTTGGAATCTTTTGGATGGGATTTTGTATACACCGTATTTTTTATCGTGCAAATTTTGTACTGTTTGAAGATATTGCAAAGAAAATCACTTTTTTAATTTGATAACTTTAAATAAGTAGTTACATAGGTACAGCAATTTATTAAATTTTCACACTCATACTAACAAGATCGTTAGTTATACGAATAGCTGTAGATGTTAGTGAGTTAATTAAGATTATATAACTTTGATAGACTAACAATGTACAACATTACATAGTTAATATTAATTAGATTTAAAAAGTTTGCTTAGATATAGTTGAATGATACGAAAAGTAAAAAATCTTGAAGCAAGTATTATTAAGGATGAAATGTTGTAAGTTTGTTAACAAGATAATACAATAGGATGCAAAGGTAATTTGTTTTAATTATCCAAAGTTTTTTTTTTTATGTTAGCAACGAAAATGTTTTTTAAAGTTGTATAACTTTAACTGAAAGTTATGGATCCGGCTGATATTATTTGATCGAAATGAGGCAATGGCGTCTTTAAAGGGGACCTAGCCGAGAATATCCGAAGCATTAATATTTTAATTACAGCGTTGTCATAACGACGTCCTAATAGCTTCGCAGCTTTCAATGGTAAATGGAGCTAATAAGGACATGACAATAATGGAGCTAATGTTATACTTGGACGTGAAGCTTAACCTGCGAAAATTAGCTACTCTGCAAAAGATTCACCAGAAACTAACTATTCTTTGTGCTGTGTACAGGCGGCTGGCTGACGAAGATGACGAGCTGTCAGAGGTCCAGCCGGATGCCGTCCCTCCTGAGGTACGGGAGTGGCTGGCTTCGACCTTCACGCGTCAGCTGGCGACGGCGAAGCGGAAGTCAGATGAGAAGCCGAAGTTCCGGTCGGTTGCGCACGCGATCAGGGCTGGCATCTTCGTGGATAGGATCTACAGGAGGGTCACCAGCACTGCGCTCATGCAGTTCCCTCAAGATGTCATTAGAGTGCTTAAGGTAAGCGTTATTGATATTAAAATCATGACAGTGGTTAAGACCGAGGAAGACTGGCTGTCATTAAAAATATACACTCCATAAAATCAAAATCAAAAGTCATTTATTCAAACTAGGCTAAGAGCCAGCACTTTTTGAACGTCAAAATGACATAAGACAAGTCCCCCAAAACGCCCGCCGTTCACCACTTCTTAAAAAGTGGCGTAACAAACTCCCCAGCAGCACAGTTGTCTGTTAAGTTAGAAGAACTTGATACATTAGTAGGTAAGTAATGAACATTACGAAACATAAAACATTAAATAAATGATTTGCCATAGTTTTTCTAATCCAATATGGCTTGACACGATAGACACCTATCTGCACTACGCAATTTCGTTGTTGATACGCAGTCTGAGCAAACACAAATTGAAATTCTATCACTAGTCCAAATACACTGATATCACCTTCAAAGGAAAATTCAAATAAAATTCCTTTACAAATATTGAGCCACGTACTCCAGTAATGGCTTATTCAATATCTCCTAACTAAATTAATAACCACGCGTTGAATTCGTGTGTTGAAGTTTCACTATGAATTCGAAGTGAACAATTAGAACGTTACCGCAAGAGTGTTTCAGAATAATCCAATTAGCTCTAGAAGCTTCCCTTAATGAGAATGTTGGTTTAGCTAAAAGCAATAGGTGTGTCGATGGTTATGTGGTTTTTAAGTGATGGTGGTCTATTTTTAAAGAAACTTAATGATAATTGAATGATTTTTCTTGTTTCCTTTTTTGATTGTTCTTGCTTTTTAAGTAAAAGGGATATATTATATTTATAGCATTCTTTTTTATTCCAGTACGGTAGTTAGCCTAAGAGTAGGTTAACGTAACTCGCGGGTTTTTTGTCCGCAATTCCGGTTTCACTGCCATTTGGCTCTTCAAGTAACCAGTGGACTAGCGTTCATTCGATTTATTGGTAGACCGATGAGTATGAGTGAATTTTAGAAAATGGTTGGCAGAATGGCACTTTATCCCACTTTTCTCCAAGGCCGGAACTAAAAATGTTACTGCCATGATTTTGAGAGCTTCAACACTTTGTACTGTAATGGAGCTCTGCTTTCAACATTTTGTGAGTGACACGTCCAGAGAGCCGCCTTTTGCTGCGTGACCCAATTTAAGCTTTAACTCCGCTTATAAAAACCGCGTTAGACTGTTGGAACGTTTTCAAAAGAGTATTATGTTTTTTTCCTCATTAGGTTTGTTCTAAGGATAACAAAGATTACATTAAAATAATTTGACAAACAGTTGTAGAAACATTTCGAGGCAAACATAATTCGTTTATGTTTAGATGGGGTTACAATGTTCTGAGAAATTATAGAAGAATTACTATTAGATAGAATAATTGAAACTGATTAGGTAAAGGAATCGTAGTATGAATTCATGTGGAATTATTACCTGTATCCTCTACGTTCATTCGCACACCGAACAATTATTAATTAATTAGAAGCGGTATATGAAGATGACATTTTAATTAACAATACAATTATCACTTGTCATACAGTTAATATTGCACAATTTAATCTTCACACGGAATCACATCGAGCACGTAAAGTCCTTTCGGGAAGAGTGGTGATCGCTAAATAACTGCCGCAATAACGACATTCAAGAAAATGATGGCAGCTCGGTTTGACTTAACGGTATCAAAAACGTTTGGGGTCGGGGACCCCCGTCAGGAATAAAGTACCTAACGCTTTTTTTTCAACTCTGAATGTCACGTCGTTTACTCTATCTTTAAAATAGTCAAACTTTATTTCAACATCATAATCGGCACCCTAAAAAACCTTGAAAAGACACCCATGATGAAAAATATGAACATTTTCGCAGCCGCCATCTTAAATTTTCATTTAGACCTCACTATCGGCTTCAGCACCCTCGAAAACCATGAAAACTATCTCACTCTCTCTCTGTCAGTTTCCAAAATATATAGTAAAAAGTCGCACGGAGGGGCATAACGCTTTTTCGCTACCTAACACTTTTTTCGTTACGAGACGATTGCTACAATTTTACTCCTACCGCAAGCTGCGTTAAAAACTTCGTTCCAAAAAAGCAGAAAACACGCCAACGTATTTTTACATAAATAGCATTTCAGTATCGCTATTTACCGGCAAATTGCAAACGCTATGTGGCGGCCACCGCCCTTTTAGGAAACCGTAGCTTAAGAATACCTTTGCTTCTGTATAGCATCGTCTCTTTCATTGATACCTATGTGTGTGTGTGTGTGTGTTCCTGTCTAAAGTTCGTGTCACATACGCGCCCGGGTACGGATAGTAAACCTGGGGGCTAACCTAGTAACCCAGTAACCTTTAGTAATCGAGTCGGCAGCACCTCGCCTGAATTCTGTACGAATTTCTATAATGCTTTGGCAGGAAATTGTGCAGTAACTAAATTAACAAGCTTGTCGATGTCAATTAGGCTTAAGATAAGGTAATAGATAAACGATTAAGTTATGGACTAACGGCTTATTAGTCAATCGGCATGAATTTACTCGCCTGAATCGTGCGAATTGACACTTTTATACAATATATTATTTTCTGTAGGCTATTCGCACGAAGGTAATTTATCTGTGGGCGATTCGATAATTCCGTTTTGTGTTTTATATAATAAAGTTAGTGTACTTTTCCTTAGTTTCGTTGTTTCCTTAACGTTTTATTCAAATACGTATTTTTATAATTGTCGATTCGTCCACAAATAAATAAAAATCATACAAAGCGCCTCCAGAAAATAATATATAGTTTAAAGTGTCTATTCAACCGTTTCAGGCGAGTAAATTCGTCCGACATGACTAATAAGCCGGACTAACGAGCCAAAAGTCCACCTGTCTCATTGCACTTTTAGTGTAAACTTTCTCCTAGCACAGACTTAGAGGGGTAAACAGGAACACACGTTCCTAGACTCAGAACCCAGTTTGCTTGTTATTTTATTGCATACATCTTTTTTTAAAGAAGACAGGACTATATCGGCATGAACTATACAGGGTGGCTGCTTGGGACATTGACGCGCAGCCTGTTACTATGGATTGAGTACATAATTCTGAACACCCCTGCGTTTAATTTTTTTGCTTTTCTATACATTCTGACCGCTGTATTAGAAGAAAGAAGAAAGAAAAATTGTTTATTCTGCACAAACAAAATCGCACAGTAAAAAAAATAGACATGAAATGCACACATACAAAGTAGTCAAAAGCTCCCGTATTCCATAAGAAAAAGTTTGCAAGTTTGTCACGTGTTCGTGTATTGCACTTTTCCATACATTCTGACCGCTATTGCACTTTTCTATGAAACAGCAAAATTTCTGTTCCATACATTTCACCCATGAAAAAAAAAACAAAAAAAAAAAGAAAATTCTACGCTACATCTAGAATTATGTGCTGCTTTTAAAACTAAAAATAGTTCCTCTGAAACTTGTTAACGGTTCGTTACTAAAGTCCAGAAATACGAATAGAATATTTTAGTGTCTCCATTTCATTTAAACGCTCGGTTTAAAGTTAGTTTTGTTCGCGTCACGAATCCGTTGTGACACTCTGTGGTAAAACTGAAATAGGTGAAACTCCACTTAATGGAAATGGTAAAGTGCTGTTTCGAAAACACTAAATGTTTTAAAATAATCAAATATACAAAATAACGATGTATAACATCACGCCTGTAAACCCCGAAGGGTTAAGCAGAGGCACTGCTATCGTTGAAAAAATACAGAGTGGCAGCGACATTGACAACAACCTGTACATGATTCTGAACCCCACTGAGTGGAAATTTGTATTAAGGGGAATCTAGTCGCTGGCTCGAAGTCACTGGTGGGCCTGACTAAAAAGTACGCTGTCTCACCAGGCTTCGTATCCGACGGAGGTAGTATCAGTGATGAGCAGTTAAAAGCTAGTCTACACGCAAAAATTCATTAAGTGAGACGCAGGATCATTTATAGTAAAACAGGCGCGTAAAAAATTAAGAAACTTAAACACGCCCAAACTTAGGCTAAATTAGCAAAAAAACGGATCTTTGTTGGTTCATAACTTTCGAATAGCTTTTTATTTTAGTATTCTGGTTCCGTACAGACAATATTAATAATGCGACAAAACCATACCATTTTTAATTTTTGATGTGCATCGTCGAACCGTGGAGTAATACACTTCCGAAGTTTGTATGGAAAAAATGTGGACTAGATTTAATGGTTTCAGTTTGCGCGTCGATGTCCCTGCCCAACTGTAAGCAGTAGCCTACCAGTTGAAATTTCAAATGGTAACTCTAATCAAATATAATTAAGACTCTTGGGCATAGTATGAAAGTCTGCAGACGAGATTTTAAGTAAAACCGAAATCAACAAATTAACTCTATAATAGTAAACGGACTTAACAAGGTCTCCGGCTAATCAACTGATGACTACAAATCCCGCTCAGGTATCAAATATTCACTATCAAGTAACTGGGGTTCTGGGGTTGAACAAATTAACTCTTACAAAGAGCTAGATTAATTTGTGCACATGAACATTTATCTTAATTCAGTGAATTACAGACAGAAGAGCGCGCCGTCTGTTGTAGTGGAATTTATGGAGTGACCCAGCCATTCGTAGACGTGGTACGGAATTTTATTTGGTAAAGTTTTGGCAACGAATAATTCAGTTGCAAAGATTTGATTATTTATGTTCAATAAAATAGTGTTGCATTATACATGCAAACACACACTAACTGTCTTCTTCTTATCAGGGTAGGCAGAAACTACAGAACGCCACCTGCTACGACCCGTACGTACCTTTTGCTTCGCTAACGTTAAGGTGAATCTAGTCCACATTTTTTCCATACAAACTTCGGGAGTGTATTACTCCACTGTTCGACAATGTACGTTAAAAATTAAACATGGTATGGTTTCGTCACATTATTAATACTGTCTGTACGGAAACAGAATAACAAAATAAAAGCCATTAAAAAGTTAGGAGCCAACAAAGATTCGTTTTTTTGCTAATTTAACCTAACTTTAGGCGTGTTTTTTTTTTTTTTTGGGTGGGTAATCATCAAATAACTTCTCCCGCTCTGGGTGGAGCGGGAGGGCGTGTCAGACTTTTACTGACTAAAACCCACCCGTGTTCCCTCACTTGCCTGTGTGCCAGGGGCCGCGGTATCTCTTTCGAACAACCCGCACCCCTGGCAGGCATCGCCAGGCCCTTGTGGACCCCATCAGTTGGTGCTGACATCTCTTTGAGGCGCGCGTGGAACACAACGCGCCGTCGACCCAGGCTTGGTCCTTACCGGACAGCGAGCTACCCATTACTCGCCATCCGCAAGCCCGTGCCTACGGTGGCCGGGAATCAGCCTGGGATTGCCGACGCCCAGGGCGTCTCCTGCGAAGGCCACGGCTGTGAGGGCGCATGTACTGCATCTCCCTCACGTGCGCCGCCTCCCTCTTTGCGAGCATAACTGCTTCGCTGAAGGAGGCGACAGCTAGCCATGCACTCTCGCTCCGTACCATGGCCTGGACCAGGGTCAGACGCGAGAGATCGCCGCCGCCAATCACCTCCACGAGGACACGGCGGTGCTCCGCCCAAGCCGGGCAGACCTCCACCGTATGCTCCACCGTGACCTCTGGGCGATCTTCGCAATGGAAACACCCGGGCGTTTCCTCCCGCCCTATCCGAAACAGGAACCTCCCGAAACAACCATGTCCGGTGAGGACCTGTGTCAGGCGGAAGGTGAGGACGCCATGCCGCCTCTCAAACCACTCCTCAAAGAGGGGACTTACCGCCGCAATCGTGGCGTGCCCAAACTTTGGGCGTGTTTACGTGATAAAAGAAGTGTAAAAAACCAAGTCGGTACCGACAAAAATCAAATATCGTCAAGTTCAATAAATTTTATTGGTCATTGATTTATGCAGTGGTTTTTCATAAAACCCGATATTTCGAAGGACTTTTTTAAATTTTTTACGCGCCTATTATACTAGGAATGATCCTGCATCTCACTGAATAACGTTGTGCGTGTAGACTAACGTCTAACTGCTCATCACTGATACTACCTCTGTCGGACACGATGCCTGATGAAACAGCGTGCCACCATTGAGTCCCAGCCCGCGACTAGATTCCCCTTAATAAATCTGCTCATACACACACGTCGGTTTCGAGTACTACGCACCTCACATTTCTGAACAATTTCAACAATACGATCACCATAGTTATGTCCTCCTATCGGTATTTTCACCCACATTTGCTTTTTGTTAGTCGCCTTTCATTCATTCTCCCAACATGAGCATACCATTTAAGCCTAAACCTACTCTTTACAATCTTTGTCACTACATCTTTAAAATGTCTGCAAAATTCAATTTTTCTTACGTTTTTTGCAGTTTGCAGGTCAGTATGAGATTGTAGGTATGTTAATCGAAAGACGATTCACTAAAGTAACAAATATTGTTAGGAATAATTATCACTAGAATCACCATACAATTCCCAATTTTGAATAGGCCTAAAATGTCATGAGTTCATGAAATGGTATTTCAATAGAGCATGAATTGTAGCATTTGAAGATAGCTAATTTTATTATTGATGATTTAAATTATTATAATCCTGTAAATACATTTTTGTTACAAAATCGAATCATATTTTGATTAAAACTCAACCAGATATTGCGCTGGAAACTAGTTTTTTTTTTATCGTGTACTGCCCTGGCACTTTCGCCTCAAGACTTAATTAAGAAACCGTACAAATCTCAAGCATAATGTCAAGGGCGCTATGAAAAATAAACAAGCAATTATAAGCCATTTTCCGAGAGTCATTTGTTTTTCATTCAATAATATACTTACGTAACCAGTCTCAGAGTTAAAATTATTGGCCAGATAATCTCTGCCATAGTATACTTGTCAGTTCCACTACATCTTTAAGTGAACTTGATATTGCATACAATACCGTTTGTACTTTTCCTTTTAAAATAACTCAGGAGATAGCATTTTCAACAAAAGTCACCGTTGCTAAAACACTTGAACAGTCACTGTTACTTCACAATTCCAGTATTATTTAGTTAGTCCTTTGACTTTGTAAAGTGGTTGGTCGATTGTTCCCCTTTGAGCTCCAACACTTGTGTTTTACATAAATGACTTCAAAGTGATTCAAAGTTAGTAACTGAATTCAAAAAGGAGAACTTGCTCAATTCGTCTGTATGCCTTTTTTGTATGTACATATGTTCGTGACATTGTCGGAGATATCACGAAACATACTCGTACATACTTATCGAGATTGATTTCAAAAAATATTTTTTAATGGAGAGGGTTTTTGTGTCCCATATATTTTTTTTTAACTTTGCTTAGATAGTTCGAAAATACGTTTTTAATCCACTTTGTGTATCTTGATCATTTTCTAATGCCTCCTGTTGCTCTATCACTGCTGTGTACTTACCAAGTAGTGGTATTCGAATAGGTGTGGAACAGTACCGTAATTAAAATACCCAGTCGTTATAAGGTCTCACCTTCACCAACAATGTATTTCTTGCAAATAAACATTTGATTTGATGAAAAAAAGACTTTTTCAAAATAAAAAAACAACCGACAATAAAACACTACAACGTAAAAAAATAACTTTAATTTAGGAATTTCGGTCTTTGGATCTAATTTTAAAATGTATATTGTTCATTTAATAATCATTATATTACACTAACTTTAAATGTGTATGTTCTATGTAATCCTTAATACTATAAAAACAATACTTTAGAAGCCATCTTCAACGGTCTTATTTTCAATTTGATTAAATTACGTCGTTATTTTTGAACCAACATTTAAATTAATCTATTGCTACATTGTCACAAACAAGTGACGTCAATGGATTTTTTGTTGACATCGTGAAATCCAAATTCATTGATTGATCTTCAACTGACAGTACCTACAATTGGAATGGAAAAACACACAGTAGTATGGAAAAAACGGTATATAAAAACGGTAAATAAAAATGTATGTTGCAAAGCCTAAACTTTGCAACATACATTTTTATTTGCCGTTTTTTTTAATTCTTGAAATTCTCTTTGCTAAAAAAAGAGCTAGAGAATTTCTAGAATTGTACAATAAATTTTCCAGCTCAACAATGAGTGTCTATGTTGCAACACATATTATTTTGCTCCTTTTTTACAGCAAACAATTCTCTAACACGGCAGTACGAACATTCCTGAAAAGTTGCTTTTAGTTGGAATAGCAAATGATGGAGATAGTTGTGAATTTGTAACGTTTATTTATTCAATTAAAGGCTTCTTCAAACAGGCGCGGCGAGACAGCGCGACTCGAATCTCGTAGAACAATTTCTATGAAAACTTCATGGACATTGTTCTACAAGTATCGCGTCGCGCCTGTTTGAAGAAGCCTTTACCAATCGATACTAATAGGCATTCCATAATAGTACCTACGGTTCATTTTGTTAGTGTCTGCCACCCTCTGTTTGGTAGAATGGCAATATATATCCTACTAGTTATGATCTATCCTATTAGTGATTTCTATTTTCCTGACATCTTTATAATAAATATTATACTATGTACACACGGGCGATTGAAAATTTAGCATTTGGATACACTCTGCGGCAGTAAATGTGGCCTATACCCTAAAGATCCCGCAGCCATCGAAACTCCACAGCTGATATCACATTTTTTATTAAAACTTCATGGAAATAGATGTACTAGAGTCGCGTCGCGCTGTCCCCTCGCGCCGTTCTATGGAAGTCTTAAATCGTGAACAAACTAAACAGGAGCGACATAAGATATTTTTAACGAGGATAGATAGCAAGTAGCTTATCTAGGTGTTTTGTTTTTGAGGATGGGAAATCATCAAATAACTTTTCCCGCTCTAGGCGGAACGGGAGGGCGTGTCAGACTTTTACTGACTAAAACCCACCCGTGTTCCTTCAGTTGCCTGTGTGTCAGGGGCCACGGTATCTTTTTCGAACAACCAGCACCCCTGGCAGGCATCGGACCTTGCGGACCTCACCAGTTGGTGCTGACATCTCTTCGAGGCGCGCGTGGAACACAACGCGCCGGCGACCCGGGCTTGGTCCTTACCGGACGGCGAGCTACACATAACTCGCCCTCCGCAAGCCCGCGCCTACGGTGGACGTTAATCGGCCTGGGATTCCCGATGCCCAAAGCGTCTCCTGCGGCGACTAGGGCCGTGCCTCTCCCTCACGTGCGCCGCCTCCCTCTTCGCGAGCATTACCACTTCGCAGAAGGAGGTGACGGCTACCCATGCACTCTCGCTCCGTATAATGGCTTGGACCAGGGGGCCTACTCCCTAAGAGAAATCCGTAGTATCGGCCATCGTCACGGGCGCTTCGTTCTCCGTCTCACTTACGGACATACCGTAAGTTAGACTGAGAGCGAAGCGCTCGTAACGACGGCCGATACTACGGATTTTGCTTAGGGAGTAGACCCCCAGGGCCGGACGCGAGAAATCGCCGCCACCCATCGGCTCCACGAGGACGCGGCGGTGCTCTGTCCGAGCTGGGCAGACCTCCACCATATGTACACCCGGGCGTTTCCTCCCGCCTTATGTGCCTTATGTAAACACTTAAAACACTGACCTACGGCACTGACACACAACTATTGCATAATAATGGGTCCATATTGGCTCACCTAAAGTTCTTTGTCCGAAATTGTTCTTCCTAATGATTTGTAATCCGAATTATCACTCTTCCTAAAATTTTTCATCCTAAAGTATTCATTCATACTATTTGTAGTGCTACCGGCGATGTTCATAACACTCATGTTTCCGAAAATTGTAATTAATAATATCATTAATGTAAATATATTTAAACTCCTATTGTTTTTTAGCATAACGCTTTTATCCCTAAACATAATTACCGATTAAAGGTCGTTTCACTGATTTTTGTCTTAAATGAATGAAATTCAGGTCAGTGTCGTTTTGGGGGCACTATGAAAAAAATACTTAGTTCTAACCTAACCTAACCTATGGATATCTTTGCAGGTACACACCGCTATAAATAAAATTAAAGACGTTGAATAATAGTGTAAAAGATGGTTATGTTGAGAAAATATAGGAAACCAAATAAAAGTATAATAGATGTTTATTGCTACTGACATTATGAAGTTGAATGATTCGGAATTATGAACATTAGAGACAGAGTAGTTAGGAATTGTGATTGTTAGGATGAAAAATGTTAGGAAGAACATTTTCGGATTTCCAATTATCGGAGTTGGAACTTTAGGTGAACTTTAGTGCACCCCATAATAATAACACATTTTATCATTGGCCATTGTGTAATTTCTTACATCATTTTTAAGACGCACACGCACATTTTGTCTATGGATGACGCTTCGATATGTTGCCACTACATAAAGAGTAAAATGTTTATTGAGGATGATATTCTCGTAGCATTTTTGTCTATTTCCTTTTTATATTTATTATTCATTTATATTCGTGTATAATTTCTATCACATTCACATTAAATTATATTAATTTTCTATAAGTTCGATGTTAATTGTTTGATGTACCGGGCGACGTCATTACGTCAAAGCCGGCTGTCGCTGAAAATCAGCGCCGGGGCTCTGTCTTGCATGGTCGCAGCAAAATGCTGAGCGATAGCCGTTTTGCGTGGACGCATATTTCCCTCAACCTTTTCTTATTTCTTTTTTTGTGTGTTCCTGTTTTTTTCTGCGTCATGTTTACCGCAAATAAACGTTTTTTCTTTCTTTCTTTCTTTATTTCATGCGAAATAGGAACCTCCCGAAACAACCATGTCCGGTAAGGACGCGCGTCAGGCGGAAGATGAGCACACCGCGGCGTCTCTCAATCCACTCCTCAAAACGGGGACTTACCGCCGCAATCGTGGCGTGCCCATTATTTAGTTGGTTTAAGTGAATAATTGCAGAAAACATTAGATTAACACTTAGTTGTGCAAAGAATATATTTAAAACGACAACTGCTATCTGACTCCTCCAAAGGCAACTGAATATTGCAACTGCAGTTTCGACGGTACATCTACACCCAATTATTTTGTTTCAGACGCTGGACGAGTGGTCTTTCGATGTGTTCGCCCTGCACGAGGCATCAGGCGGAGCCCCTGTCAAGTACCTTGGTTACGAGCTCCTGAACAGATACGGCATGATACACAAGTTTAAGGTAAGCGCATTATAATCTGTGTCTCAATGTCCTGGACCAGGGCCCTGGAAGTCTTTACGTTGCCTACTACCTACTTCTGGGCAAGCGTGCACCATCGTTCACCACATCACCGCATCATGTGATGAAAAACAAACCAACCAAAAAAATATGTAGTTGTCTACAAATAATTATTTCTTAAAAGATTTTTGTGTCATTTTAATTTGGAAAAGAAGCTTCAGCAATTATTGATAGTGTTGTTGAATTTCTAGATATAACGGGTTGGAAACATTACCATTAATCAAAATCTATTTTAATTTTTTTATTCAAATCCTCGTAGGACCACTTCTTTGTTTGTAATAAAACAAAGAGAGACAGTAAAATATGGATTTTACTTTATTTTTTAACAGAGAAAAAACCAACGGCCATTACGCTCGGTAATTTTTACACAAGAGAGCACAAGTAAAAACGTGTGTTGCCACACGTCATAAACATTTTTTTAGGCACGTTAATGTTGCACACATAAAATCAATAAAAAATAAAAGATACATTGAATTTGATTCTAAATTATTATAGATTACTGCAATTAATTACATCAATCTATAATAATCTAGAATATCAAATATTTATGTTCACATTGTATTGAACACTCGTGAAAATACTAAAGACACATGTGTGATTTGAATTCCAGAACTTTTTTCGTTAACAGAATACATACAGAGCAATTGATAATTTTGTCTTGTATCATTTACATCTGCATTTGTCGGCTTCAGATAATATGTCTTACGCAACCCTTCCGGTCCCCGTGATAAAATAGAGAATAAATGTTAAAAATAAAAGATTTCTTGTTTTCTTTACGAGTGTTCAGTTACTTGTAGATTTACGTTGAACTTGTCTTCTTTGAGCACCTTACCACAAATTAAATGTAATAGTTACTGACATTAAATAAAATACTAGTGAAAATACATTTAAAGGCACTCCCTCAACAAGAGCATTCGTCTGTAACCTTTATCTGAACCTAGGAACCTAGCTGTGTTATTGTTATGCTCCCTTAGATGTCACTGCTTGCTGTAGCGTCGGGGTCGGGTTACCTCCTTCCCTCGAATATGGCGAGGGGGGTAGTGGCTGATCTTTGCGTAATGCTCATAAACGGGTGCTGCTTGTGGTGACTGGTCGTCTTGCTGACCATGATTTTGTTATTGTTACTAATAATTACCTACCTGTTTACTTATTTTACGTCGATGGTCCTAGGTTATCATTTGTGATCTCGAGTTGTAACTCAGGTCGTAACAGCTATGTAAACATAATCCAGCATTGCATATGAAAACTATCACGCCCTTTATACCAGGAGGCTTTCATTTTGGTTTTACACTTTATTTACATTTTTTAATCTTTAATCTTTGTGCTTGAGTTAAGGGGAATCTAATCGCGGGCTCGAACTCAATGGTGAGCTTGGCTAAAAAGCACGCTGTCTCACCAGGCATCGTGTCCGACAGAGGTAGTATCAGTGATGAGCAGTTAGATGATAGTCTACACGCACAACGTTATTGCGTGAGATGCAGGATCATTGATAGTAAAACAGGCGCGTAAAAAATTAAGAAAAGTCCTTCGGAATATTGGGTTTTATGAAAAAATCACTGCATAAACCAATGACTAATAAAGTTAATTGAACTTGTCGATACTTGAACTTTATTGGTACCGACTTGTTTTTGGAGATTTTACACTTCTTTTTTACTTAAAACCTAAAGTTAGGTCAAATTAACAACAAAAACGAATCTTTGTTGGCTCCTAACTTTTTAATGGCTTCTATTTTAGTATTCTGTTTCCGCACCGATAATATTATTAATAAGAGAAAACCATACCATGTCATTTTTGATATACATTGTCGAACACTAGAGTAATATACTCCCGAAGTTTGTATGGAAAAAATGTCAACTAGATTCACCTTGAGTTTTCATTTTATTTGTTGGTATATTAGCATGGCTAGCTGACATCTGAAAAAATATTTAATTAATATTTTGTGTCTAGTAATGTGTGTATGTATAGAATGAAGTCTATCTAACTAAATAGACAGCTGTGCTGCTGGGGAGTTCGTTGCCCCACAAAAATAAACACATTTTTTTTTATTTAATCGATTAATGCCATAAAAATGCATTTAAATTTTATTTTTCATATTTCGCGCGTAATTTGACGCCATATTGCTCTGTGGGTATGTAGTCAGTTTGCTGAGTAAACAAAAGCGCTGATATTTTGATAATTGTTTATAATTAAAAAAAATAGTTATTGTTCTACTTATCGTTGGTTTGCTGTTTCTGAACGTAAGATATAATTTTTTTTAAATACCTTGGTTACGAAAATAATGAAACTACAAAGTTGTTCAGTTGATTAGTTTACTCAGCGGTATGACGTAATAACATGGCGGCTACTATTTCACCTGAAATAAAAATTTCAAAAACTGAAATCTTTGAATTGAATTTTAAAATGTATTTTGTTATTTCATTAACTAAAACTAAAATTTTCCGACTGCTTTTGGCTTTGCTATCTCAATAATATATTTTTAGATTTTTTCTCATAAAGAATAAAATACTCTATTATTCATCTACACTACCTAGCAGTTGATGGACTGTGCAGTCTACTTGCAAACCCCTAGACGTAACAGTAGAATCTATGATTGTGACACTACAGGCGGATACTTCCGTGAAAAAGGTCCGCCGAAGTGAATTGAACATTTTAAATTAAATTTACATAATGAAGAACGATAATGAATCCCAAGACATGAAATCAAGCAAAAGAATTTGGAAAATCAATTGCCCCAAATCTACTCTGAAATGTCGATAAGTTAAATTAACCTTCGTTTTGTGAGACATTAATCCAATTTGTCGGTTTGTTACTTCCAGGGAAGTTTGCCTTCCTTCCTTTCATTTATCTTTTTAAGTAATTTGAAGAAAGAAGCTCAAAAGACTCAACTAAGTGAATTCTATTAATAATACTACTTCTTTTTTGTATTTTTGTGGTCAATTCATGACGATTTATCTAGTTCATTCATACTCTAGTATATAAAAAACATGGTAAAAAACACCTAAGTGTATCATGTTAAATAAGAACATGATTAATAATCATCGTAATTCCCTAATAACAAATACTGTTCTAAAAATAACGTAATTATTCAAAAAGTTTCATCTCGCTACATTATTTTAATATTAAAGTTGTGATTTGGGAAAAATTCGCCAAGGGAAGTCTTGATGGAAGTTTTAATAGACTCCCAACGTTAACTTAAAAAGTTTCAGAATACGCGTTGGAGGTAATTTTTGACGAGGGCCATAATACTCTTTTGTGGGACGAATTTTAATAAAATAATAAGCCGAGAAGGCTTTCTAATAACGGCTTACAAACAGTTATTGCTGTGTACAATGTTTCCCAAGAATTCCCTAGGATTTTTATTACGGTATCATTGTTGTCAACTGCTTTTGTTATTCAAATATCTTTAATTTTGTGGCCACGGGCTTGCTGCGATCATAAAATAAAGGATAAATTTAGGATTTCCTCAAGGGAGATTATTAGGACCAAAACTGTTTTGAATTTTATCACAAATGCCGTTACTTTCATGTAGTTAAAATAAATTCTGCATACGAAATATGATGTAGTACATTACATCTCGAAAGACTTAATCTTGATCTAAAGCTGTAGAGTTTGTTTGAACGCGCTAATCTCTGGAACTACCTACTTTTTTTTCAATCATCAAATACCTTCGCCCTTATTAATAAATTAACACGCCCGCCTGCTCTGGGGGAAGCGTGTCAGATTTTTACTGACTTAAAACCCACCCGTGTTTCTTCAGTTGTCTGTGTGCCGGGGGTCCACGGTATCTCTTTCGAACAACCCGCACCCTTGGCAGGCATCGGCCCTTGCGGACCCTACCAGTTGGTGCTGACATCTCTTTTAGGCGCGCGTAGAATGCAAAACACGCACGTGCTTACCGGGCAACGACCTATCCATTAGTCGCCGTCCGCAAGCCCGCACCTACGGTGGCCGGGAATCAGCCTGGGATTCCCGACACCCAGGGCGTCTCCTGCGGTGACTAGGACCGCGAGGGCGCATATACTAGTTTGGAATTACCCGTCAGATTTTAATTTGATAGCCTATGGATTGCGGAAGTTTATAAACTATTAAACATCACGCTACGACTTTTAGGAGCCGAGCAAAAATACGAAAAAAATCAGAAAGATAACTAAGCATAAACGAAATAGTAGCGCGAGCAGGCGATGCCTTGCGACGCGGTTGGTCAGGGGATCAAGAAACACGCATACGAAGTCATGGGAAAAGCTAGTATTCAAATATCCAAAGCATTTCAATTTCTACATCAGACCAAGGCAAGTGGAGAATGTCGTAGAAAACTTAGGTACTTCCTTTATCCCCCGCGTTTGCGGCAGTTCCGCATGATTGAATTGAAATGGGATTTCCGAGTGTCTAAGTTTAAAGGACGGCATTGCATGCTGGAAACTTACTTACAAGTGTGTCTTTCATTTGAATAGGCAGATCTTTTACCTGTTTAGGTGGGCGTTCCGATAAAATTGCTTTCAGGATTTAACTTAAATTACTTAATCGTATATAGATGAAGCAATAACTTCGTACCCCTTTTTACGATAATTACGTGGACGGAGGGAGGAGTATGAAATTTGGGACAGTTAAAGTTTGAATGGAGAAGGAATGCAGAAAGCTAATATTTTATATAATTTAATCTTAAAATTTAAAGTAATTAAATCACGGTCGAATTTCGATCAATGGGCGAACAGTAATATATTCTGTTAGTTGAATATCAGGTACCTAGTAGGTATCTGACATCGTCTTTTATTACAATTAGGGCTAGCGCCCACTGGCGGCACGGCATGACAAGGGATTTTTAAGCCACGAATAGAAATATAACTTAATAGTATGACAGTAAAATTGAAGTTTCAACGGCAACGATGGCGCGGTATCTTTAGGCATGCCGCAACGTCCTCAGGCATCATCATTGAAATTTGAATTTTATTGTCTTACATATAAGTTATATTTCTATTCGTCGCATAAAAATACCTTACCGTGCCGTGCCGTTAGTAGGCGCAGGCCCTAAAGGTACTATATTGAAAAAGGCAAAGTCCTGGTAAGCGCTGGACTTAGAATTACATTAGGTACCCATAATAATTAAGTTAGTTACCAGCCGAACCTGATTTTCAGATAAATTGATTCAGCTCTCGCTCATTTTCGTGCGTCGTTGGCGCGTAATTCAGTTGGTCCGTGTGGTTCCGGACGTAAAAGAATAGCACCAACCCATTTCTTCCCGTGGGTGTCGTAGAAGGCGACTAAGGGACTTACTAGAGAATGGGAGGCAGCGTTCTCTATGCATTTGACCACCAAACTGCGATCGCCAACCTGCCTGCCAAGCGTGGCGATTATGGCAAATCCCCCCTTTTAGGGGAGGCTTATGTCCAGCAGTGGACGTATTTCGGCTGATATGATGATGATGATGACGCGTAAGGGAAAACCAGTTATGATTTGCGAAAACATTGAGCCCTGACAACCTATCCTCTCGCAGGTATGCTGGCAGAAATTTCATAAGAAATTAGCAGTACCTTCCTTTGTACTCGATCTTTCGTTTACTGTTTTGCCTTTGTTTGTTGTGTGTCTCTACGTTAATAATAGGTTCTGGTAGGGCGAAGCTTTCCCCCACCGGGCCTTAACAACACTTAGTTCTGAAGTCATCTGTGGCTAATTTAGCATCAGCATAGAACTATCTTCCTTTCCTGAAACTAATGTTAAGTATTTCATTCATAACGAACTGTTTTCTCTTCACCAGGTCCCGCCCACGACGCTGGAGAACTTCCTCAACAGGATAGAGGAAGGCTACTGCAAGTTCCACAACCCTTACCACAATAACCTGCACGCTGCTGACGTCGCCCAAACAGTCCACTACATGCTGTGTCAGACTGGACTGATGGTAAGCAAGATTATAAGGTAGACAAGTAACGAAGGTAGAAGTAGTTTAAAATATTGAATGTGTGCATTAGACATGGGTAGTTCGCGAACGATTGAAGGAAATGAACTACTTCATATCACAAAATAAACTTATCATTCAATCAGTAGTCATTAAAATGTGTCTCTACTTCACTTAGTTCAGTCTTTCTTTTCGCTATTTCGATTTTTAAATACGCCAACCTAGGCAAAAATTTCAATCTGTAAAAAAAAAACAAAACATACCACTTACCTAATAAAAATAGTTTTGTATTTCTAGGTTGACAGTCCTAAACCTGTATAAAGTATGAAGGAAAATCGACATACGTATAAAACTGAACTAGTGAAGTGCATCATTTGTCGTAACTTGTCAATCACTGTTGGTATCATATGATAGGGACTCGTTCTGATTTGCTGAACTAAATGAAGTAATGAAGTAAATGAGTGGATTACTTCATTATGCGATAAGATATACTTCATTCATTTCTTTTTACTGACACATTTTGCGCATCTCTAGTGTGTGCATTTGGTAAAATTTTATTGAACTACAAACACAACAGTTAAGTAGAGGCTTTAACCAAGTGCTATAAAAAATGCAGTATTATAAACATGACTGCTCCAAGTATGACTGAGGTCTGACTATGAGGTCGTGTGTAACCGTTAACAATATTTGAATTGTCTACTCCGTATTTAACCTCAAAGTGATTGATGAGAATCCGTATGATTCCAATGCTAACCCGGAGTAGTTTAGCAGTAATAGTTAAAATACAAATTAGAAAAACCATTTAAGTCCAGAAAACAAGCTCACTAATGAGCAAACTTGACTTGGCTCAAACGGCCAAAATTATAGTTGAAGTTAGGGACCTGAATTAACAAGACAATACTAAACTCTAGGACAAGCCAAAATAACCAAACTAATTTAACTAGTTTAATCAGAATGGAGTTAACATCCCATGGCAACTTTAACCGATGCTATCAACTGTAACTTGTAAACAAACTACAAAATTATCTCAAAAACTTTCCAAGAACGCTTCTGGTTCCGGCGCAATTTTGACCCAATTTCAGCTTCTTTAACCTAATTGAATATTCTCAACTGCTTCTTAATATTATCATATTACTTGCTTCAACTTTCTGAAACAGACATTTTATCATTTTCAATTATTTTCTATGACGTGTTTTAGAACGTAAGTTGATGATACAAACATTATAATCATTGTCCTACAATTGACAATTCTAGAGTAAACTATCAACGTACCATGAATGCTTTCCGATTTATAATACGATGTCAAATACTCAGAAGCCATTCGAGAAATATACATCGGAACACCTATACCTATAAAGTCGACACACTAACCAAAAATTCCCATTCAACCTAAAAACGAAACCTTTTAAACTTTTCCATAGAACTGGCTATCAGACCTGGAGATCTTCGCGACACTGGTAGCAGCCGTGGTACATGACTACGAACACACGGGAACTACCAACAACTTCCACGTGATGTCGGGAACTGACACCGCCCTGCTGTACAACGACAGGGCTGTTCTCGAGAACCATCATATCAGTGCTGCTTTCAGGTAAAGATTTGACCTTTTAGATGCTGCAGATGATGGAGAAGTTAGTTTTTCTGTAAGAGTTGCAAATTCAAATAGGGATGGAAGGTCGAGCAGTGGTGGTGCAGCAGTAACGGCCACGACTTACGAGTTGTAGTTCGTTGGTTAGTTAGTTAGTTACCCTGACAGCCGCTTTACTATGTGTAAATTATTTAGTCCCTTCTGCTCTCAAAACAGTAAAGGGAAACAGCGAGAGAAAACCGGAATTTCCTAGAACCAAAAATTCGACGACTTGTGACATATCTACCGATCCGCACCAGGTCCTTGTGGTTCATTACGGCTCGTTTCCTCTCAACCAGGTGAAGTCTTAAGCCCAGCAGTGGAAACAGTATAAGCTGATCATGCAGGGATGAATAGGGGAATGCATTTAAAAGACACAGACCTAGTGCATAAAACAGTTGACGGTTTAAAGTGCGACAGTAAAATATTGAATGCTAAAGGAAACGTGATAAAATCAAAACCTTTTATTTCACACTAGCTGACCCGACAGACGTTGTCCTGTCTTAACCATGAATATTCAAATCGCATTTTATAGATGTATGTTACGCGCATTTTTCTTATGTTTTTCATTCATAAGAATTTCTCCAGACAATAACAAACATAACAAAAAAAGAATTAGCAAAATTGGTCCAGCCGTTGATGCCGTGACCAAGGCAAAATTGGATTCATTTTTATATACAGTGTGTAAGGGAAACGCTTCCGAAAACAAAAACAGGTGATAGGGCTACTGATTCTCGATACAGTCATCATCATCATTACAGCCGAAAGACCACTGCTGGCCATAGGCCTCCCCCAAAAGGGGGTTTTGTCTTAATCGCCACGCTTGGCAGGCGGGTTGGCAATCGCAGTATGGTGATAAAATGCATAGAGAACGCTGCTGCCCATTGTCTAGTAAGTTCCTTAGTCTCCTTCTACGACACCTACGGGAAGAAATGGGATGGTGCTATTCTTTTACATCCAGCACCACACAGAACAGTACCATCACCCCGATACAGTATCATCAAAAATCTAGATTAAAAAAAAAAAAAAAATGTTTTGCATTTTTTGCACACTATGCTGTGAGAACAGTTAAATGAACCATTATTTGAGTTTAAAAACGACCCCGAGTCCAGGCGGCGACTTTATGTTTAGGCATCCTTTGTAAAGCGCCGCCAAAATAAAATAAATAGAAACATTACAGAAGCGTCAAATGTTTTAAATTTATGCAAAATAACCAATTTAAGGTCAAAGGTTATGGTATACGTTTGCATTTATGTTGTATATAACCAACGTTCTGCCTTCTGAAGCGTTCCCCTTACACCTTGTATAAATAAATCTACATGAGCTCTTATAAAACGTCAGAAGCTGGGTGCGCCTGCGTGGGGGTGCAGATAAAAAGTAATCGACTCTAACTATAGGACCTAGAAACACGACCAAATATATCGTATTTACCTAATCCTTATACAGCAAATCAAATACAGGTAGACGAAACAACGAAAAAGATAATGTATTCCATAACTTACAGTACTAAAATTTCATTTCAGCGAACTCCACCCAAAGCCAGCTCTGTATATTAAACCAGAAAACTAAAACCCTTTCGGTAACCCTTAGTAGTCTGTATTGTGCGACGGAACCCGCCGGCGATTTACATTTTAATCGAATAAATACAAGCGCCGTTATCTCCTCGATATTTTTCTAGACGTTTAGTTCAAAGGAAATATTGTAATTTTTTGTTCGGTCTATGCAGTTGACAATCGTTTGAGGGATTTTTCCGAAAGCTGAAATGGTAATTCTGGTTCTGGGAAGTGACGTTTTTCGCTTTTATGAAAAGTATTGCTACAAAAATGCTAGTTTCTACATCATATTTCGCTTCCATCATCATATCAGCCGAAAGACGTCCACAGGTGGACATCAGCCTCCCCCAAAAGGCGGGGATTTGCTATAATCGCCACGCTTGGCAGGCAGGTTGGCGACCGCAGTGTGGTGGTCAAATGCATAGAGAACGCTGCTGCCCCTTCTGTAGTAAGTCCCTTAGTCGCCTTCTACGACACCCACAGGAAGAAATGGGATGGTGCTATTCTTTTCGCTTCCATAATATAATGTAATAAGTAATTTTTAACATGTAACCATTACTTTTAATAAGTTTTATCTGTTTTATAATATCAGAGGATTTTCTGGAAAAATTTCTTCTGGGTTCAAAAAATACAAAACCTTTTTCCTTCCAAATAAACAACACGTCTTTGCGCCTATTGATGATAACCGAACAATCAGCTTACAACCAATTCATTGATTCATAATGACGTAGGCTTACAATACGACACATGCTGAACAATTTTAAGAAGGTAGGTAGATAATGATGGAAAATCCGAGTAAGCGAACAAAAGAATCTCGCTATAGGGCTGAAAATGCGTCATAATACGATATAATTTCCCTGGAGACGTAAATGTAGCTATTTTCACTCGAAGTGTGCCCAAAATGAGTATATCCGAAAAGTGATGGGCAGTGCCATAAAAATATAATATTATCTATCACGCGTTAAGACTTTTAATAAAAATCGCGATAAAATATTATTTCCCTTTTTACGCGGATTGATATAAATATTGAAAGATTTATTGATACTTGTGCGTATCACTGATACATAAAGTAACGGGAATTACCTACTTCGATTTTAGAACCTTCGTTAAAAGAACTTTCCCTGTATTAGGTACCTATGGGTGGACACCAGACAAGACTGGTAATAACTTTCAATCGTGGTGATAAGTAAGATCAAGGGTGCATTTAAGTTTGGCCCATTGGACTGGAAATTAACCCCAATTATGTTGGGGTCAACTTCCAGTCTAACCGGATGCAGCTGAATACCAGTATTTTACATGAAGCGACTGCCTATCTGACCTCCTCAACCCAGTTACTGGGTAATACGATATCCCTTGGTAAGACTGGTTGTCAGACTTTCGGGCTCCTGACGACCCGTAACGACTGTCTAAGATCCACAAATGACAGCCGGGACCAACGGCTCAACGTGCTTTCCGAGGCACGGAGGGGTCTTGGTATGTAAAGAAGGTCACCCATCCACGGACCAACCGCGGCAAGCGTAGATTTACCTGATCGATCAACCCATGTGGCGTTATTACTTGGTCACAAGCCCCTCCAGTGTAGGAGGTCCATCAGTCAATATTTAACAGTGAGTCAATGGCTTACTAGAATGCTCTTCGCGCGGCTGTCGGTAAATGCTGCACATCAAAGGGCTTTCTTTACCATTCATGCGGATAGTTACACGTCGCGCGCTCTCTGTTTATAGCGAGATTTCATGCGGTGTGCACAGATTTGTGTCTTGGAAAATTCTGATTTTGGTGTCAATAAAATATGGACTGGAGTAACGAAATCATTATGGATTTTTTAGGAAATTATGAATCAGAATCAGTTTTATGGAACAAGGCAAACATTTAAAATACAAGGCATAGTTGAAGATTTAAAATAAAATGTTTATAAAATTTCAAATATAAAATATCTTACATGCGATAAATAAATAACGACGTTTTCAAACAGCGAAGTTTTTAACAATGGATCAAATAGCGTCGTATATCGAACACGAAGTTGCGACAACGCAAGGCGAATCTTTGCGCGACAATATACCCGTTGCATTACAAAATAAAAATGATTTCCACATAACAAGTTTATATTTTTCACTTCTTAGTTATGGTACCTACCCCACACCATTTCATATACCACTACTGGCTATGTAAACAACAGTGACAGGAAGCAGCAGAATGTCATCAAGTTACATAAAATGGATTAAAAACTTAAAATCGAAGCTTACGTAAAAACTACCGAAGAAAATTTAATCAAATTTGTTAAGTTATATGAGACCACCCCTGAAGCATACCCTACCCTATTCATCAAAAAAATAATTTTCGAAATCCATCCGCAAATTGACGGAGATATCGCGGAACAAGTATACAAAAAAAAACATGCTGATGAATTGAGAAGCTCCTTCCTTTTAAAGTCGGTAATAAAATTAAACAGCCTTTAATCGATGGTTAATAAAAATAACCGAGTTGAATGTGTGATATTTGATGTAGACGTGCCGCTGTCGGCAGTGAATGCCCCAGCGATACGTGCCACAAATGCCTATCGGGTGTATTACGTAAAACGTGAGAATTAGCTTACTTTAGGTACGTTTTTTTTGCTGGTTGAGACAGTTGGTACTCACTGAGTGAAAGAGGATATTTAGGCCATAGTATTGGCAATTCCAGGGAATTCATTCACAAAAGTACTGAGGAAAAGGGAAGCAAACTACTATAACTTTCTTAAACTTAGGTGCAATAGTAAAAAAGAAGTAAGTCGACAAATTGACTTGTTACTTTTAGGTAAGTAGGTACGATTAGTATCCCATTATGCTAAGTCGCAAAATTTCGGTATCTACTGATAAGTATGAGAATACCTATCGCGTATTATATATATATACGTTAATTATAATGGGCAACTTCTATTAGAGGCAGACGAAAGCACTTTTCTGGGAGTTACATTGGACGACTACTTCTCCTGGAAACCACACATTGAAAATGTATGTAACAAATTAAACAAATTCGTGTATGTTTTCAACACAATGCGAAAGACCTCGTCGCAGATTACGATATTGACTGCATATCACGGCTGCGTTGCATCAACCTTATAATACGGCCTGTTACTATGGGGTAACTCAACAGACGTAGATAAAGCCTTTATGGTACAAAAAAAATGCGTTCGAGCCATTTGTGGCATCCCACCATGGGAATCATGTAAACCATTGTTTTTAAAATTAAAACTCCTTACATTATCCAGTATGTATGTTTTGGAATGTGCTAAATTTGTCCGTCAGCACTCTGGCCTGTTTAAAAAGGGTCAAGACCGTTGCCCTCGAAAAGTAAGAGATCCAGATAGAATAGTTCTACCCAGGGCACCAAAGACTTCTCTGTATAAAAAAAACTGTTATCATATGTGTGGACTTATCTATAACAAAATACCGAAGAATTTCAAAGAGTTACCTAATAACTTATTTTTATTAAGTTAAAATTATGGCTGCTGCAAAAACGTTTTTATTCCACGAATGAATTTATAAATAATGTTAAATTCTAATGCTAAATATTTTTTTAAATTAATTTGACGATAATTAATAATAAATATTGAATGCATTGAATAATTAATGATAGAAAGCATGCCATTGAGCGTAATATGTAATAGATGTAACATATTGTTTTGCATGTCAAATTATGTTTGACTATGTATTACGAACTCAATTACCTACTGTAAGACCAAAACTGTACCAATACGTATTGCAAATAAATTATGATTATGATTATATTTAAACATAGATCCTAATGATAGATTCCTGGTTGAGAAAACACACCGGACTCGTAAATATGGAAGAGAAATCTGAAGGAATGGTAGTTATGGACTATATTTAACCTTGGATGAATTTTAACAGAGGAACAATCATTATGCGTACTATCAGTCGCTTATGTAACTATATTCATAGCTGGGTATGTATCATGTTTAGGTTTTTTTTTTTTTTTTTTGTTTTTTTTTTTTTTTTTTTTTTGGGTGGGAAATCATCAAATAACTTCTCCCGCTCTGGGTGGAGCGGGAGGGCGTGTCAGACTTTTACTGACTAAAACCCACCCGTGTTCCTTCAGTTGCCTGTGTGCCAGGGGCCACGGTATCTCTTTCGAACAACCCGCACCCCTGGCAGGCATCGGTCCTTGCGGGCCCCTCTGTTGCTGCTGACATCTCTTTGAGGCGCGCGTGGAACACAACGCGCCGTCGACCCGGGCTTGGTCCTTACCGGACAGCGAGGTACCCATTACTCGCCGTCCGCAAGCCCGTGCCTACGGTGGCCGGGAATCAGCCTGGGATTCCCGACGCCCAGGGCGTCTCCTGCGAAGGCCACGGCTGTGAGGGCGCATGTACTGCATCTCCCTCACGTGCGCCGCCTCCCTCTTTGCGAGCATAACTGCTTCGCTGAAGGAGGCGACTGCCAGCCATGCCCTCTCGCTCCGTACCATGGCCTGGACCAGGGTCAGACGCGAGAGATCGCCGCCGCCGATCACCTCCACGAGGACACGGCGTTGCTCCGCCCAAGCTGGGCAGACCATCATGTTTAGGTCAGTTGGCACTTTATCGTTATTGATTGTGTTCTAAGACAAGGAAAAGCCAAAATATATAGGTTCCACATTAAGATTATATAATTTATAATCATATGCCATGATTTTGAATATTTTCAAGAATTAACAATTACATTATAGTTACAATTGAGAAACAATAGTAAATGAACTAAAATTAATAATTAAATAATGTTGTAAAAAACCGTCGTCGTCGTCTCGTGGTGAATAGTTCTATGCAAATAAGACCTTAATATATCTTCTAGCAGCCAAATATGTTATTACAATATGCATAGACACGGTATACCATACGGTCTTTAGGATACAATAATTTAATTAAACCCTTAAGTATAAAATGAACTATTCTCGCGAACAAGACTACCTAATTAATACCTTTAACGTTCCACATGCCAAGCTCTAAGCACCGAGACGATACACTTAAGGAACCTTCAGTTTGCTTACAGAGAGTACTTATCGCAGGCTATTTTCATAGAAATTGGATACTTTATCTTCCGACGACGTCGTGTGATTGATGAACGATGACATCAGCTCGACTTTATGTAATTTTTTTAGTCTGTGTAGTACGGGGCACCGTAAACAACAGGCGGAATGGATTTCCACAGATTTTGATCAGATAATGCTAAATAGGGTACCTACCAGTGGCGAAAGCACCATTTATCACGATACCTACCGGCTTCCCTTCGGTGATTCGCATCACTATCGCTTTAAAAAAATGGCACGTCAATAATGTCTACTATTAGTAAAAAATATGTTTATACTATGGGTATTTAATTCAGCATAATATTCAAATAACAAAAACGCTTTTTAGCTTTGTATTACAACAAAAAAATATTCTAAACCCGGCGCCAAAACGTCATAATCGAGAACTAAAAATATATATAACAGCGATCCATCCCGTAATGATGTCACTTTAGGTCACGTGGCACCGCTTTATATGGACGAGAGCAAGCCGCTGTACAACGGGTTACGACAGAGACAGATATAAAAAATATGGCAACGAGAACGAGATGGAGGAATATTGCAATTTTTATTTGGTTTTCAGCTGTTCAATATCATTATATTTAATTCTGTACATTCCTATATTAATTTTAAAACGATATTAAGTATTCTTTATTGAAACATCAGTAAGTTAAAGCCGACTTCGCGTCGGCTTCACTCTTAGAAAAATTTACACCTCGCCGCTGGTACCTACTATACATGGTCTTAACAAACCTATTTGTAATTTCTAGTATTGGAAGTATGTACTGTGGAGGCTCAGACGAGCCTCCAGGTACCGGGTGTGTAAGGATATAAATTAAAACATTAAGGGGCGCTTAAACTGTGGGGCTCCACATTTATTTCAAGAGTTCTGAAGACAATCAGATGCTTACAAAGACGCGCATGTCAATAGAAAGAAAGCTCACGGAACACCACCTACCTAAAATTATTTGACGTTCTTATTTTAGAATATCCTAAATGCTGGAACGTAGACATAGCCCAATCATCGGCTGCCAGTATGCGCGTGAGGTTTTACAGTAAGTAAATATCCTCTACAGTACTCATAAGTCTGTGACTCACGATTTGTAGGTGGTAGGTTCGAACCCTGACAGCCGCTATACTCTGTGTAAATCATTACATCACTACTGCTCTCAAAACGGTGAAGGAAGACATCGTGAGAAAAACGGCATGTCTGGCAACCAAAAATTCAACAAGAATACATACATATATGTGACATCTACCAACCCGCACCCATGGCCCACTGGGATCTCACAAAGCGAAAGCCTGTATTCATAAAGGCTGATTATAGAAGCAATAAAGGTTTACATCATTAAACTTACTAATGCTGATTAAAATGCAATTGCTAATACAGGACTAGACCAGACACATAGGCAACCTAAACCTTACTACTTAGAATAGACAGCATTGTATTATTTTCATGCTGCCTGTGGTCTTTGTGCATGATAAAAGATCCTTCACCGAAAGAAATGAAGCAACCAGTACCAACGAGTACCATGGCGCATTGACCAGGTGAAAGATATGAAGAAAAAAAATTGTACATATTCACCATCGTGTACAAAATCTTAAACCAAGAAAGAACAAACTACTTATGTAAAAAAGCAAGCAGTCAAACTCAACTGAGCACTTTAAAACTTTCTACAAGGAAAAAAGGACGTAGCAATGTAAGGTCACATCGAACGGGTTACTCAAAAACTCGCCAAAAGTAGACCCACCCTAAACAGTAAATGGAATAAAATGAAATGAAATTGTCTATTTGATAAATAGGATATCGTAATCACTTTTACACGCTATATCAACAAAAAGCTAGGTGAACTTGACATTTCCTGTCTGACTACCCCCGAGAAGAACGGCGAAACAAACTCAGAGGTCAGTCTCTTTTATAGTCCAGACAGAACCCTGACCAGATCGTGTGACGACCGTGACCATTAGCAACGGCAAAAGCGACAGCAAGAGCAAGGGATCAGCTGAAGCACTCATGAAGAACTTCTTCGCTAAGAATACCAATGACAACACAGGCGCGGTCCGAGGGGGGGGTCCCAGGGGTTATGACCCCCAAAGCCGTAAACGTAAAGTTTAAAATAGTAATTTTTCGAAAATATTAAAAAAAAATCTCATTAATATGTAGGTAGACTTTGTCTGTGGACCCCCAAAGTCGTTGGCTGCGACCGCGCCTGTGACAACACCCGGCAAAAAACAATCAGAAGAAAATTGACTTTCATTGCCGACACCCAAACGACACAGGGATGAAATGAGCCCTAACAAAGCTTCCAGAAAAAATCACATAACCGCAGATTTAATATGGAATTTGGATATGCAATTTTATTCTAATAATAAAGATGGAAGCAGTTTTTGTTGGTGTATCCGTGTATTAATATGAATGAATGTACTGCTAAAGTTTTAACAGATGGCAAAAATATTTAAATGAAAGTCAACACACTCACCATGACAACAAGATATTTTTTTTTACATAAACTGTGACCATAGAAATGTACCTATGTCTATGACCGTGAAGTCTTTGAACGGGACTGTTGGCGACGATTTTTTATTCTTCATAAAGAAAATAATGAGAAAATAAAAGGAGACAATCCCGATTGCGTAAATCGTCAAAAGATATTGTAAACAAACTAGTTATTTTTTTTTATAATCCTGTCTCACTTCATGTTTGTCGCAAAGGAAACACGGAATGCGCAAAACTTGAAATAACCCCGAAGATAAAGCAACCGGTACATTAGCGTTCATATGGAAAGTGCACATTTCTCTTAATCAACCAGTACTCATTGGATAGCTCCTCATTCATAGCTACCGTTACGACTAATATCAGGTAATATCGATACCTTGAATCATGATTAAATTTAACACATCGATTCGCTCCTTCGAAGCGTGGTGCAATCATCAATATTTTTTTTTTTTTATACTTTATTAAAAAGAACCCAGTTCTTAGTAATTCATTACAATCTAGTCTATAAGACTAATAAGCAATTTTAATCTAACTTAATTTTATACATGATGATTATTTTAAAACTTAGAATAGTGTCCTTTGTACTTTACACAAGTCCGTTCCACTTTCTTAGAGTCTGATATGATGAATTATAAACACTTTGTTCATGTGTTATTATGTGTGTCAATGTCACTATTATTTCTACACTTTTTGCACTACACTAACTCAAAAGGTTTTGTTCGTTTTAGTCTGCGCACTATATTTGTTTGGTCTAACAGCTGAATCGCCTCGATGTTCACATGTTGATGGAGTCGTTGTTCATGGGCCTCAGCAAATTTTTGGATTATGGTGGTGACTGGTGCCATTTTTAGGTCACGATGGAGGTCGTCATTTCTTATGTACCAGGGAGCATTAACAATACTCCTGAGTACCTTATTCTGGAATGTTTGTATAATTTTGATGTTGGTCGGTTTAGTACAGCCCCACAGTTGGATGCCATATGTCCATATTGGCATAAGGATATGCTTATATAATAAAATTTTGTTGTGTATCGATAGACAGGAATCCCGTCCAATCAACCAATACATGTTTTTAAAACGCATGTCTAGTTCCTGTCTTTTCTTTTTGACGTGCGCTTTCCAGCGCAGTTTCGCGTCAAGCGTTATGCCAAGGTATTTGGCTGTATTTGCGTATGGTACTTGTTGGCCATTTATGAAGACTGGATGGTATTCAAAATTCCTGTTGGTGAAATCAATGTGAAACGACTTTGATTCATTCAATTTGATTCTCCATTTTTGTGCCCAGTCATGAACTTTATTTAAAGCAATTTGTGCCTTTTCGATTGCTTCCATATGGCATGACCCAGTAGCCATAATGGCAGTGTCGTCCGCAAAGGTTGCAATAGTATTATTTTCTAGCTCTGGTATATCATACGTGTACAACAAATAGAGCACTGGACCCAGCACACTACCTTGAGGCACGCCAGCTTTAATAATTTTTAGCTCAGAAAAAGCATCCTCGTGCCTTACTCTAAACATTCTATTTGTAATGTATGATTGCAAGATATCGGCAAAATCATTAGGCAGCATTAGTCTTAGTTTGTATATCAAACCCTCATGCCAAACTCTATCAAAAGCTTGTGCCACATCTAAAAATACGGTGGAGCAGACTTTTTTATCTTCAAGCGTTCTCTCAATGATGTTGGTAATTCTATGTACTTGGTCTATTGTTGAATGTTTCTCTCTGAAACCAAACTGGTGGTCAGGGATCAGGTTACTCTCGTTTATAATCGGTTTTAGGCGTTTTAAAAATAATTTTTCAAACAGCTTTGATAGTATTGGCAACAGGGAAATGGGCCTGTATGATGATGCTTCGTGAGGTGGTTTACCAGGTTTAGCAATCATAATCACTTCGGCAACTTTCCATGGCTCAGGAACATGCTTTAGCACGAATGCAGCATTGATAAGCCTGGTAAGCTTAACGATGGCTTTACGTGGCATATGTTTTAGGATTTCACCCGTAATAAGGTCATACCCTGGGGATTTATTTTTTAAGCTTATGATTTGAATTTCCTTTGCAACTTCATTCGGGGTCACAAGCTTAATTCTCTTATCTTGCAGAATATTGTCAAACTGCAGGTTGTCTACATACCCGTCATTTGGCTGAAAGGTTTCTTCTAAATGATGTGCAAATCTAAGGGCTTTTTGCTCGTTGCTTATGGCCCACTTTCCATTATCATCTCTGATAGGGGGAATTGATGTGATTGGCCTTTTCAGTGACTTTGTTGCTTTCCAAAGAGAGTATTGCGTTGTATGATCGCTGCTTAACTGCCGTAGGTTAGTATTTAGAGCCTCATCTTGAAATGTTTGTATTGTTCTTTGTAGTCTTTTCGATAGGTTATTCAAAAGTGTTTTATCTTTCGGAAATCTAGTTTGCTGCCATATTTTTCTTTGATTCCTTTTTTCATGTAACAGGTCTATTATTTCCTTTGGGTAGGTATTTCCTTTACATTTTTTTATAAACTGTGGTGTGTTGTTCCATGCACATTGTTGGATATTGTTGCTAAACTTGTTTACTTCAGAATCGAGCTGATCTTTGCTTTTTAATGCAGTTTTTAGGTCAATAATATTTTGTAAGTCTATGCTAAAACTTTCCCAATCTGTAAACTTATTTCCCAATGTCAGGTGGTTTTTTCTCAGTAATATTTTGTGACTTAGTTGTAATAATATTGGAGAGTGATCGGAGTTCATGTGATACCCCTCTTCCACACTCAGATAATTACTGGATATATTTTTGACAATGAAAAAGTCGATAAGGTCTGGAAGTTTCTGGGGGTCAGTCGGCCAGTATGTGGGTTTTCCAGTACTTATGACCTCACAGCTCATATCATTCACTGCACTAAAAAGCTGTCTTCCCTTAGTTGAAGTTAGTCTCGATCCCCAATGAGTGTTCTTAGCGTTAAAATCACCGCCCAATATAAATCTCAGTCCAAGGAGTCTGAAGAAGTGTACATATTGTTCTTTGTTTATCATATGTCTTGGGGGACAGTATATGGCCGCTACTGTCACATTAAATTTCTTTGTTTTAATTGATACCGCCACAGCTTGCGTGTCTGGCTCCTCGTATTTACACTGTTCGTAATGACAGATATTTTCTCTAATAATAACTGCGCTACCTCCTCGGGCCGTGTTGTTTGGGTGTAGCGAGTGATAAACCTTATAACCTTTAAACTTTACAAAAGACTGTTTGGTGAAGTGCGTTTCAGAGATCAAACACACATCAATGTTTTCTGTGTCTAGGACTACTAGCAACTCATGTTGGTGTTGCAGCAGTCCGTTGGAATTCCACGCCATTATTTTGAGTGTGTTATTCATTAATGATTTTGTACAGTGCTTGATTCTAATTTCTCTAGTCTCTTGTCAAATGAGGATATGCACTTCAAGATCTGGTTGAGCTTGTCGTCTAGACTGGATGGTATGCTTGGTTTTACTGCTTGTGCATATGAGGCACTTTTGGATGTATGTGCAGTTATTGCGGTTATCTGTGCAAACTGCGCATTTTGTTTTGTTGTCTGTTTGTCGGGGTTTCTAACAATTTGCTTAACGGCAGGGTTGTTAGTTGGATTATTTTTTGCGTGTTTGTTCTTCATCATTTGCATCTCCTTGGCAACTAAACACCCTCTGTAGTTGGCTGGGTGAGGTAAGCCACAGTGGACACACTTAGGTTTTTCTTGTGCAGGTTTCTTACAATCAGCTGTGAGGTGTTTACCTGTACATTTAACACACCTTGGCTCTTTTGAGCAATACTTTTGGGTATGACCATAGGATTGGCATCTCTTACACTGCGGTATTATTTTTGACGTTTTAAGGGGGTGTATCTCTACTTTACACCCTAGGATATGTTTAATTCCGTATATTTTATTGACTTCTTCGTCATTCTTGAACGATAAAATAAACATGTTCAGCGGTTCTTTTGTTCTCCAGCTAAGCTTGTTAATTGCATTTTCTATCTGGAATCCTTGCGACGTTAAGTCATCTTTAATCCGATCCGGTAAGCAAGAAGAATGCAATTTTTTCGCCACAACTCTTATTGGCCTACTCTGCTTATCCTCGTATGAGTGCCATAAGCAGTTATTTTCTGTTAAGCGTCGAGAAATCACTCTGTAGGACTCTTCAGTTTTGGCATTTACTTTCACACTATTACCGCTTAACATTTTGGCGGTAAATGTTTCTACTGGCTGAGATTCAGTTAAAAAGTCGTAGAATGTTTGGTAATTCTTAACACCGTCCACCACAATCGGAGGCGGCGGTAGAATCTTTTTAGTGGGTGCCTTCTCTTTGCTGCTGGGTTGCTGCTGCTGAGCGCTAGTTTTAGCTTGTTGTAGTGATGGTGGAGTAAGGGTGGTGTTCAACTTCCTTTTCTTCCTGTTTTTAGCCCTAATCCACCCAGTCTCTTTGGCAAGTTCATCCTCATCCGTGCAGTATTCAACTTCACTTTTAGTAGGATGATCAGGTGTTATGGCCTCACTGACCTGTTTATCTGAGGGTTCTCCTTTTCCTTGTGCTTTTAAGCATTTTAATTGACCTTGAAGGTCTTGTACCTGTTCCTGCAAGCTTTGTATGTGGCCGTTCAGTTGACATACCATTTGTTGCAGGTTTTCTCTGTCCGTTTTCTCCTGGATGTAACAGTCATACAACTGCCTTTCCAGATCGGTTTTTATTTTAATAGACTGTTTTGCAGCCATATTTACTTTTAAGGTGAGCGTGACACCTAAACAATTATAAAAAACACTTCATGTCGTTTTCCGCACTTGTAACTGGGTCATCGCGGTGGCCCCGATAGATCGACGTACACCGCGACGACGGTGTTGTGATGCGTCTGCAAAATACTCTTAACTAGAGCACGCGCGCGCGATCGGTACGTCCGTTCACAATAGTAGTTGAACACGTATTGATATCATCAATATGAAACACGATAGGTATTAATTGAAGATCGTTCAATATATCTATTGGTAACTGACAACTGCCTTCAGAATGTGGAGTTATTTTGTCTATTCGATATTTGACTCGATCTTATTAAGTACTCTCTATTCGAGCTTTGACTCGATCTTCGACCGGTCATATCCGTCGGCGTAACATGCACAAAACCTACCAATCGTTGCTATATTCATGTTGGGCAAGATTAAAAAATAAGTTAAACTATCATTATCTCGTTCCGTGTGGTGCCGGACGTAAAAATAATGTTACCATCCCATTTCTTCCCGTGGGTGTCGTAGAAGGCGACTAAGGGACTTACCAGAGAATGGGCAGCAGCGTTCTCTATGCATTTTACCACCATACTACGATCGCCAACGCCGGGCCAAGCGTCGCGATTATGGCAAAACCCCCCCAAAAAAATTGACAAGCAGCCCTGGAATCCGATGGATGAAGGAAGCACAAGACCGGTCTAAGTGGAAGAGCCCGGGGGAGGCCTATGTCCAGCAGTGGACGTCTTTTGGCTCAAATGATGATGATCACTATCTAGGCACAGCTTTAAGAGTTTTAAGTAACTTCGCATTTACAGCCTCATAATGCAATCACAATGTAAAAAAAAACTAAAAGCAAACCAACCAACCTAAACCTTCCTACCAGCCTACCACCTCAGATTACTTCAAGCTAAGGATGACCTTTTGGAGGTCAAAGGGTGGTTACTAGTCGTGACAAAAATATAGGTACAAAGCTCCCCGAATTAGCCGTGAAAACAGAGGAAAACTGTGTAAGTAAACAAGTCTACATCCCTTTGAGGATTACAGGCTTAACCGTTTTATGTTACCATTCTGGCACTAACTGCGACACCACGCTAGATAATTAATTGGGGTGGTTTTAATTAGGCAAATGCACTCCTCGGGGACATTGTTAATAAATTATAGTGCGCTTACTGTTGTTTGTTTACTTAATTAATGTGCCAAAAAGAAAATAATTCCGTAGTTAGGTTAGGTTCCTGAAGAACACGGGCCTCTTGATGTGGGTAGATACCTACCTAAACCCCAACGAGACAGTGTTTGCCGCATTAACCCTTTTTTTGCATGGGAAATCATCAAATGACTCCTGCTCCCGCTCTGGGCGGAGCGGGTGGGCGTGTCAGACTTTTACTGACTAAAACCCACCCGTGTTCCTTCAGTTGCCTGTGGGCACCTATGGTTGCCTGAGGGCCACGGTAACTCTTTCGGACAAATCCGCGACCCTGGCAGGCATCGGCCTTAGTGGACCCCTTCAATTATTGCTGACATCTCTTTGAGGCGCGCGAACACAACGCGCCGTCGAACCGGGCCTGGTCCTTACCGGACGGCGAGCTTCCCAAGCCCGCGCCTGCGGTGGCCAGGAGTCCGCTATGGATGAGGATATTATTCCTTGGTGCAAAGATTGGAAATATTGATACTTTCTCCTAATCAGACAAAAGTAGATACAACGAAAATCTAGCTAAAGTACATTCGCGTTAAGAATGCAGTGAGTCATCATTATCCGTCGGCCTAGCCCCGCCCCCTAACCAATCAAATCTTTTCAAATTACTATCAAATCTATTCATTAAACTTAATCTGTTAAAATAAAATTTGTTTGAATTTAACACCACTGTGAATACACCTTTATCTTGCAGTTGCACTGATGACTCACTGCATTCTTAACGCGAACGGACTATAGTCGAAATTAAGCCATTTCAGCTTTAATGGCACATGTTATTTAAAATCCTAGTTTGAACTATTGACTGGGATGTTTTTATAGACTAAAGTACC
Organism: Polymixis lichenea; assembly: GCA_949091785.1. Lineage (NCBI taxonomy): Eukaryota > Metazoa > Arthropoda > Insecta > Lepidoptera > Noctuidae > Polymixis > Polymixis lichenea. The sequence continues at coordinate 5,499,519 of OX420937.1, forward strand.
TACCTATCCTATTGACTACGAATTATAGGGAGTCTTTACATAATATTTATTTAGTTGTCAAATACAAAACTTCATGCCAAAATTCAGTTGAAGTATAACATATCTGTAGATAACGATTACTATAATTTGAATTAAACTTTTACTGAAAAGATTATTTTGATTAGTTAACTATAGATATTAGAAAACTAACTGTTCGGCGAAGAAAGAACAAAGGTCGTGTGTGATTATGATAATCAGACAGTGCTATCGGAAAATTGTTTAGAATCAGCCCGAAAGGTGTCCGAAAAATAATGAAAACAGGTTTAGAAAATCATAGATATGCAGACCCACCTCGGTCAGAACGCCCACGGTCTACAACTATTCATTATGATCGGCAAACGATGCCAGTGTTAAATTAATCCGAAGATTCCTGTACGAGAGATTGAAGAACATCTACAAGAAGCGGGAACTGGAATTTCTGCTTTTAGGTACAGCTATCAGACGACAAACAGGACTTCGGTCCTAAGCATACGACTAGGTTAACCAAAGAAAGTTTTGAGGAGTGGATTTGTTGGAATAGCCTTCGATGTCAATTCAGTATCTTTATTGTGGATCATAGGTAGGTACATAATGCAGGTCTTAATTATTAATTTGTCGCCCGATCTAAAACCCATCGAGCATTTTGTGGGATTAATTAGACCGCAGAATTCCTGTTTCAGCAAGGCGCAGTAGAAATACTTTAAAAGTAAAATTATTCGAACGTGCTCGGCAATACCGGATATCCAATACTTCAAAAAATCTTATAGAATCAATGCATACAAGGCCCCTAGTTTTGTTTAATAAAGGCGTTACAAAAACTATTGTTAATTTTACTTCAAAAATTGTTTTCTTACTCTCCGGCGCGCATACTACCTCCCAAAGTTTCATCACAATCGGTCGAGCCATTTTCGAGTTGTTGCGAGACTAACTTACGGCGATTGATTTATAGATAATCATAGAAGGACAGTTGGGACAAATATGCCATTAGCTTTTTTGTATTTTCCCATTATTTAATCATTTTGATTTCGTGCTAGCACAATGATGAGAGTTGATCAAGGTCCTGTACATTGATCATCTCTCATCATTGTGTTAGCAGCTTATCATTAAGGATCTAATCTCTCGAGAATCACGGAAGGGTTAATCCTTATAGATTGTTTACGATACGATCATAGCGGCCATCCATCAATCTGCCAAACGTGACGTCACTCCTGACCTTACGCTAAATTACAAAGGGACCAGCCATTATAATGTTCTATCTAGGTATACACAAATGGTTCAGTGACTTACTGACTCGCAGACTACGCACACCCTAACCTTGATATAAATGTTTTTGGTAGGATTTAGAGGTTCCTCTATAAGTAGTAGTATTTTACTATACCTACCTAAATAATAAAAACCAAGGATTTCATTGATAACTATTATTGTAGTCCTACTAGACACCGCATCGTCTTTGATTTCTTAACATTTAATAGATACTTATAGAGTATCAGTGATGCCATTGATGATGAATTTCATTCTTAAACTACCACAGGCATAAAACGAGAGGTGATATACTTACTTATAAAATTACAAAAAAGAAAGGGAGCTACGGCCCGAAAATTCAAAATGGTTTGCTACATCCAAATTACACGTTTTTCTAAATTTCACTTTTGCAACGCTCTGAAAAAGAAACCTGACCTCTGGAAGTAAGTTCCGTACCTAACTTCTGATAAGGATCTCCACTGAGTAGGTAACGTATTTTGATTTCTGTCTATAAACGTTAAGTACCTACTTAGCAGACATGTTCCCGTCTCAATCTTCAAAAGTAATAATTCGGCAGTTAGTCGATAGTGAGAGGAACAACGCTTAGCCGAAGTACATGTTAAATATTGTTGATAAGTATTTCTTGGCCTAAGAGCTTGAAGATTTTTCCAAACGGCTACCTTCAACGAAGTTCATAGTTTGTATGCAAACAAATGCACAGGAAAAGGCTAGTACCTACCTAGGTATGTTACATACAGAGGTCGGCCCTAACGATAACCTAAAGTAAATTTTTAGTAATCAAATTATGGAAGCGGCTTCTTATAATATATTTCTTGTAAACAAAACCCGAGATGCCAGGAATACCGGGAATGCATAACTAGTCAGGTTTATAGTATGCAAGCGGCTTCTAAATGATTAGGATTGCATAACCATTCAGACGCATATTTATTTAAAATTAACCTCGATGCAAATATGTGTAAGTCTGTAAAAGAAGGGGTGGTGTGTGTTAGTCCAAAAATATATATTTTTAACCTTTAAATGAAGAATATTTTCTATACAAAAGCGCTTTCCATATTAGCCAACATTTTAACTTTAAGTGATTATGCATCCGAATATCCAATCTCTGGTTATATATATAGCTAGCCTATTTACCACGGTTCCAGTTAAAGCCATCGGTTACGTGAGTCGGGTACTAGGTACCAACGAACGATGGTGTTTTTCACAATGATTGGCAGTAATTGACAGCAGCAACGCGCTATGAATTTTGAGCGAGTTGAAGAAATGTCCCGACTATATTTCACCGTCAGTCTAACTAACTGACGAGTTAATCTATTAGGGTATGTGTTATTTATCTGTCAGTTATTTCCTTGAGATATTTCTTTGTCGGCGTAGTCTGGAGTGGAAGTTTCGAAAGCAACAGTCAATTCATAACGTTGATTCGAGATAGAGCTAAAACTTACCTTGATAAATAATTACCAAATTACGTATTAAAGTTTACAATTGATAACACGTAGGTTATCAAGTAGGTTTTTATTTTTTTATGTAACACAATGACGATAAAGTAAAAGAGCAGTTCTGTGGACATTAGAAAATCTTCTCGGAAAGTCATTTAAAGCCGCGTTAATATATTCAGGCAACAATGTTCGTGCTGCTAAGACTCAAACTTCATCTCTGTTAGAGGAAGGAAGTGAGCCATAATCCGCGAGGCTGGCCCAGTGCACGTAGGAAGCACGTCCTCTAAATAAAGTGCTCTTATTTATTTCACAAACCGTTCAAGTCCTTGTTTAAACTTTCAGTACAAAAACAGAAATAAACTTTCTATGTTATTTACTGGTTTTTATAGTCTGATGAAATATTTCAATATTCAACGTAGCCATTTTATTTTACGTTCCATTTAGCGGTAGGTACGTGACGATCCATAACAATGGGGCTTCGATAATAGTAATCGAAAACGAAAACAATGAGGCAAGATGGAGTAATAACCTATCTTAATAAATATAATTTTATTGGGACGTTTTTTGGTAATCCCTACTGGAATACATAGGAAACAGATACAGTGAAGGGCGATATATGTCTTTCATCATTCTACCATAGGTATACCTACACTTATAAAACTTGTAAATTGGCTTTTAAAGGACGATTGTGTTTTGTCGTAAGTTACAATTTTATCTGCAATATTAATCGGCAAATCAATTTGAAACCAGTCGTAACTTTAATGTTCCATAACGTTTATAACCCATAACGACTAGTTGTACCGTCAGTACCACACACAACTGGCAATTCCATGCAATTAGGACACCGGTGTCTATAAATTTACATTTTTATGGCGCAATTATAACATTGACATAGTTTGAAACGATCGAATTTGCTGTCCTAAGTAAATTTGCTTAAAGGGAGGTGGTTTAATCTCTTGACTGTTTATCGAAGCCCTTATAACTGAATTAGTTAAACTAAGGCACGATGGACAAACCGACAGTTCCTGCTTATGTACATACTTCTAGCTAGTCAACATTTTGTGAAACCAATTAATGGATACCAAACGCTTTCCTTCGTATCCTTACCGTACGCCATCCTTGAACTTTGAACTACCTAACGATGCAGATTCGTAGCCTTGGATATGAAAATTAACTAACAATCCAACAAACGCCAAACAGTGAACAATCCTAACCCATTCATGACACTAAACTAGACCTACCTATGGTGACAACCAAATAACAACTTTCTTTCTCTCAATTTCAGGCTGATGCGCGATGAAGAGTGCAACCTACTCCAGAACTTATCCAGAGAAGAGTTCCGGGAATTCAGGACCCTAGTCATCGACATGGTACTGGCCACAGACATGTCCTTCCACTTCCAGCAACTGAAGAACATGAGGTCACTGCTGACTCTCGCAGAGCCTACTGTGGATAAGTCGAAGGCAGCCTCCCTCATTCTTCACTGCTGTGATATTTCGCATCCCGCCAAGGTGAGACCATTTTGTTGTAGTACAGATGACAAGTTTTACCTCAAAGTACCAAGGAGCTTCTTGTGTCTTGTGTCGTATAGCATTGTGTTGAAGAGACAGGCAAAAGATTTGTGAACCTGTCCTGAGAGAGGGTTCTCAGAAAGATGTGAATGAACGCGATTTAGCAATAAAAAAATACCTAGAATTATCAACTAAAGACAGACATTTAGAGCTAAAACTGTTTTAGACATAAAATTTACATGCGTAGATATTATTACACTAGCATTTAATCGAAAACGATTGAATGAGACACGATTTAATCCTTGAATCAAACTGTTTCAGAGATGGGACCTGCACCACAGATGGACAATGAGCCTCTTGGAAGAGTTCTTCCTCCAGGGCGACAAGGAGCGGGATCTCGGGATCCCATTCAGTCCTCTGTGCGACAGAAACAACACTCTCGTAGCAGAGTCACAGATCGGTTTTATCGAGTTTATTGTGGAACCCAGCATGGGCGTGTGCGCCGATATGCTCGAATGCATATTGGGGCCTCTACATTCCAGTAACAAGAACTCCACCAGTTCAGCCGAGCCAATCAATGAAGAGAGCACAGGTTCGAAGGACAGTAAGTAAAACAAAATCTGCAACTTGTTAGACAATACCTATGATATTTTACAACACAGACTACCATACTATTCTTTGTCCTGACATTCTTCTGTGGATTTTATTTTATGTTGTGTCAGTGAGCTGACTTAACTTCATAATATTGTTATTACCTAAAGTTGAAAATATGGTATTCAAAAATATTTTGAACCAATACACTGCAATCAGAGAAAACGAAGTTTTTACAACGTAGACTGCAATACCACTTTTTCTTCCACCAATTTGATATCATAGAACTAACTTACTCAAACATAATTAAATTTTAAATAACCTACATAGTAGGAACTATTGTCAGAGAAGTCACAAATATCTGCTTTCTATAACAGGAAATGAAAATAGCAACAAGTTCAAGATCAGGAAGCCGTGGGTCGCATGCCTCAGCGACAACAAGAAGATATGGAAAGAGCAAGCTGCTAAGGGTAACTATATTTTTATTTTCTAAATGTTCCAAAAGACGCATTAGAAAAAAAAATTGGATAAATTAACACCACTGAACAAAAATTCACAACCTCCGAGCATGTTATCTTTAAAAGAAGGACAGAGGTGTATTTTCGATTGCAGGTACGACCAATAGTACTCTTCTTATTAGCATAAGTAGGTTGCAGACAACGGAATAATTTGGAATCTCATGAAATCGTGGACCTGGGAACCTGTGGCCACTTTTCAGAAATTAATTTTGCCCTAGAGTGATATTCGCAATTTGATAACTTTACAGACCCACAAGATGTTACGGCTAACAAAATTTAAAAACATTTTCCAGATGCTGAGGCTCGAGCTAAGCAGGAGGAGGAGAACAACAGCGTCCCACCGACAACAGAGGAATAATATTTAGCCTCATTTGTAAATAGCGTTAGATCTAGGTGTTGCAGCATATACTATTCATTGTTGAAGAAAAGCTAAAGCATACCTACTACATGATAAGTATACATATGTGTGCAAGCTATATTATACGTTGCTAATTTATTAAAATATTAAATTGTTGTGTGTAACGCACAAATATACGACTTGGAAGCACAATGCGAAAAGCCTGGATGTATAAAGATTCTCTATGTGGAAGACAACATAGTGAGCTAATTCGAACAGGCGACATACCGCTCAGCGGTACCGCCAGTAGTGTTAATGATTCATTATTATTCGCTGCTAAGATTTTAGCCTAGCCTAGATATTAAGTCTTAAAGCTTGGAAGATATCTCGTTACCAAGATTCCATTGCGAGGACAAAGAACGATATTTAATAAGTTTTGGGTATAATGTAGTCCCAGAACTGTTCCCTGAAGAACCCTTGTAGTAAATTACTCGCAATCGAGTCTTGGCTGTATATTTGATGTATCGATAGATAACACTATTTTCTACTCATAATTGAAATAATTAATGTGTAAAACTGTACTGAACTCATTTCAAATATAGTCGTTAAGAGCTAAATGTATCTGTAAGTAACTATCAAATGCTGGTGACGGAGCAACAACATTAATTTATATAATCATAAACACATGTGCACTTCTCTTCAATCAAACACTTATCTATAACTTAAATGTAGCTTAATATTAGAGTTAAATTTAACCCATAATATGATGAATACGCTTATTAATTTTAATGTTTCCGATTAAATTGGAGTCTTGATATTCTTGACCAAATGTTATTTAATATGAAATTATTTTCTAAATGATAACGCCATTTCAAATTCTAGTAAATAGGTAGATAGTACATTAGTAAATCTTCATGATACAAATTAAGATTTTTGTCTTCGTTATATACAACATAGCTAAGGATAATGTAGAAAATCTCAAATATTTATGAACTTCAAAGCTCGTGCTCAAATAAGATGGAGTCGAACAGCTTTCTGTAAACATCAACTACCTATTAGATCTATTAGACTGACAAGTAAAGGCGTCACAGCAGAGGACAAACAGGAATTCTTAGCTAGGCTTAGACTTGAACATAACAAGCTTTTGTGGAGGACCCAAAGTAAATTTACCGTCCTTCAACTAGAGTACTATTGACGAACGGAATTAAACATTGAATTTATAATTACAAAGATATTAAAGGATTTTAGGCCAAGTGTTTACTCACGGATGCCAAATTTTCATCTAAAATCTGAACTGAATCTGCTAACATAGGAATTTATGTAACCATACAAAATTAATGTAAATTCCCAAACTTTTCGAACGTATATCAGAGGCCTAGTTTTCCTGGTAGGTACGCGGGACCATACTCATTGAATATCAAATCAAAAGAATCCATAATCATGATAAATTAGGTCCCTATTTGATTTCAGGGATGGTAAGGATAGATTTATAATCCAACTGGTGACGCTTATCGTAGACAAATTTAACAATAGATTTTTTTATATATGTATATTTATCATCTATTTTAATTATTAGAGATTTATTAAATTCTGTATATTGTGCATTTAGTGTACCTACTAATAGTTCATAGGTACTAAATATTAAGGATATTCAATATAGGTACATACCTACTTAATTTGAAATGTAGTCTAGTAATGCCATTCAGATTGGGGATATAGCTTTATAAAATTGTAGAGATTAGCATACTGAGCCTTATGTACATGAATATTAATTGTTGTTTCTGTATCATAGCTTTGAGCAGTACCTACATAGGCACCCTTGATAATGTAATCTCTGTCTTATAGAAACCACTTTTGTACAAGATATTGCTTTTAAATGTGACATACAACATTCCGAATGTGTTTAGTATTCAATTGTCAATGTAATTAAGCTATTGAAAGACCTGTACGCTGCTACGTTTTAAGATAGAAAAAAAATATTAATAAAATAGTACTTACTTTCCTACCCACAAAATCATGAAATATTTTTCACACAATCTCCTGCTTGCATAAAATATTACAGATAGTATTTCACATCATTATAGTTCACATAGAAAAGTAATTCATAATTATAAGAAATGGTATTTATAAAATTCTATGTAAAATCCTAAACTTTTCTATTATATTGTATCCCACATGATAAAGAAAATATGAAATTAAAATGCAATTGCTACAGATAATTTTCTATATATTGTAAGTATGCGAATGTGTATTATTAAATGTTTTATCTTAAAAAATCACAATAATTTTACGTAAACAACACAAAGATCTTTGTATGAAACCGCATTTTCTCTCTAATAAAATAAAATCTCAAAATCAAATGGTTTTTTATCAACTTGACAGTCTTTTTCTACAAGTGTAAAATAGATTTAAACACCTTTTAGTTATGTGTACAATAAGTGTAAAATAAAATAAAGATTTTCGTAGATGAAATGTTTACTTTAATACCCTTAAATATTTAATTTATTAACTATTATACATGAGGCATGAAAGTTATGATGCATGTTCTTATATATCTAAGAAATAGGAAATATAATCAAAAAGGTCTATGCAATGAACAATTGGATTTTTGCTTAATCGTAATGTTATAAGCCTATGTATAGTATAGTCTGTTATAATGTAGGTAGCGGCTAGCATGATAAAGTAATTCTGATTTAATAGATATGAGATTATACATTAGGCTTTTCTAGTCTACCTTTAGCAGCTGTCACAATTTTACCACTTGCTTCATTAAAGATGTATTTCAATTACACATTCACTGAACAAAATAAAAACAGAATGTTTCACCAAGTACAGTCACCTGTGGCATCTTAACTGTGGTTTCAATCAATTAAAATATCTCTCGATTACTTACTAAAAATTTGTCACAATTAGTAGATTATTCTACTTCTGTATCTCTTCAATATTGAATAGAGGCAACAGATTTATAGTGATCGAGAGAAATTTAAGTACAGTTCTCATAGGTGTAAAGTTGCTCATGGAAAGTAAAGATGCCACAGTTGACTGTACATATTTCAAGTTCAAACATCGTTGAAAGAACAGACTCACCACAATCAGCTTATTTGATTAGAGATTTATACAAGCTTCCCAGTGAGTTTTCTATGTGATGTTAAAGCAAAAATGAAATTTACTTTTTGCCAATTAGACGGGTGAATGCAGTAATTACAGATATCAAAAAATCCATTTTGTCTCTCGTGGATCAAAAAAGTTTAGGTTCCAATACATGACATAATGGTTGTGAGATAGTTGATATAATCTACATGTATGATGATATAAATGATGAACACACTGACTCGCTGGTGAGTATCTCAGTTTCCTAAAATAGATGATAAAAAAGAATCCTAATGACACTTTATAAACTATCCTGCCATATTTAATGCTATCTCTTAGCTATATATGAACATATTATACTTATTACTTAGTAGTACAGCAGAATTACACTGCAAATCATATTTGCAATTATCATTTTTCACATTTAACAATTATCAAAGGCACATCAAGCAGTTTACATTGACACTTACAAAATGCAATAGGCTTTCTAAAAGTATCACAAGTAGGTAGTTTAACTTAATATATATTTATAACTCCTACCAAATACATTGATCTGTATGGACAAACCTCGGACATCAGTTTTCTGTCTATTACAAATAATTGTACCTTCAATAATATCTCCTTTCTTAACCTCCTTACAATCTCTGAAATAGAAAACCGTTTGCTTCCAATGCGTTGGTGTTTTGTGAGGACCAGTTGAAAACTCTAAAGCGTTTGGCAGATCAAAAAAGGTATCAAAATAACCAACAATTGAGGTCAAAGCACCATCTTTTACAATTGGAAGTTTAAAATCAGATGTAAAGTCCATGACGTCTATTTTACATGTGTTAATATCAATTTCCTTAACAACACAAGGTTCTGATATAATATTTTTAGACCCAACTATGTCAATACTTGCTTCCCGTACAACTTCAGATTTCATGCAATTCATTTTATATCCATAGACATCTGACCAATATTCAATTAGTTTTTTGTGTGTATCTACATCACCATTGGCAACAAGGCTTATATTACATCTATTGGGTAACAGCAGTCCACCAGGTTTTAGGCAGTGATCTCTTGCGTAAATAACGCTGTCTAACATTCCTTCAAACAGCAAAAAGTATCCCATCCATTCAGATACAATGATGTCAACTTTTTCATTTAACTTGGTATCTTCTAGTCTTCCTTTGACTAGTTTAACAACATCCTGTAAATTATTTTCTCTAATAATATCTATTGCATGGTATATTATTTCTGACTGATCTAATGCATAAACCTGTTTTGCTCCGGCTGTTGCACAAAACATTGATAGGATACCGGTACCACAACCAAGGTCTAATACAATTTTATCTTTCAATGTTTCCTTGTTTTTCAATATTGCGTCTCTATAGGATTCTGTGCGGATTTTGTCTGAAAGCATATCATAATGGATACCAAAATGAGCATAAGTACTAAAGTAGCCATCATCCATCTCTAAGGGAACACTCGCTACACAATTCAGTTCAATTGCAGGTTCAGCATTACTTTTGTTTAATTGACCACCTTCGACCAACGTTTGCATTGAATCCTGCATTGTCTTGATGTCTTCCTTTGCATTCTTCAGAAGTGTGGCACTCTCACTTAGCTGTTGTGTTAAAAACTGTATTGTTCTTTGAAGTTCAGTGAAGTGCGCCTCTGACAGGGTTACCAACCCATTCTCCACATTAGCATGGTATGTTTTAGGTGAAGTTGGCTTGTCGGTGAGACCGTCAAAATCGTACATAAGCCACTCATCCTGCAACACAGGCAGAAAATATTTATCGTCGTCCCACAAAGCCTTGTTGATGTTAATTATAACCTCCGGGGTGGGCTTGTGTGTTCTGACATAATTTATTAACTTGATGTATGAATAGCAGTCCATATTGAACTTTAATTTGAGTTCATTCAAATCAAATTTATGGACGGACTTGCAATGAGCAATTCCTTCCTCAATATTTGATAAAACGTTAGGGCAAAATAAGCATGTTACCGTTGTATCGTTAGTTTCCATTTCTTGCCAGTCGTCGTCCTCGAAATTGTCCTCGTCACTACTGAGGTCTGGCACGTCCGACATTGTTACGTTTTGTCAATTTAACACTGGTAAATACTTTGTACAATACTTTTAAAGTTAATTCACAAAATAAAAGATTCGCAAAATAGGAACATGTGAGACTGAACTGTCATTCGGTCATCGGATCGGAATCAGACAATTCAGACATTGATTTACGATGACATTTGTCTTTGTCTCGCAGCCGCGCTGTCAAAAATAGTTACGTTCAAAAACTAAAAGATGCAGGACAGCAGGAATCACGGATCTTTTTTTAGTTTCTTTAAAATAATGTTTTTACACCGTTCTATATAAAGCAATATTAAACTAATAATATCGAGATAAAAATTGAAATTAATCTTCTATGAGCTTCTTAGAATAACTCGATAATAATAATATTTACATGGAAGTCTCTAAGAAAACTGCGTTAGTTTTTTTTACATTTATTTTACAATTTTACACAGCTTCATAGATAATTATTTTCCGAAAACTATTGAATTAAATAAAAATAATTACAACTATTTCACTATAGACTAGAAGTACCTAAGTTTTCTCAAGGTATTCTGTGACAAAAAATAATTACACCTAGAACTATGAACTATTGTGTGTGTTATAAAATCCGTAAAATACCAAGAGACATAAACAGATTCATTTAATTGCCTAAAATATAAGGCAAATAAATGAAATCTATCTATTTATCTAACTTTTCACATTTGCAACCCCAAGGCATCTGTCTTGCGCGCGCTGGGCGGCGCGAAAGTTTGTTTTTGTTCCGTTGCCATGGTGTCAGTTTAGAAAATAATTTAACAACAAAGCTGTAAAGTAAACACAATTGAAAACGAATAACTAATCATGAAATTAAAAATATCAACTTTCAAAGAACCTAGGCATACTGGTGTTGTTGTTTGCGTTAATTGGAATAATACCGAAGACGTATTTTCTTGTGGGTAAGTAAAAGTTCAGTGACCGAAATAGGGATGTGACTGGGGCGGGTTAAATGTCAATTCTCTTTTAGCATAGTTATTTCTGCAATCATTAGTATCATGGTAAACCGACTATACTAGATTTTATAGGTAGGTAAATAGTACAGCTGGACCATATAATTATGAGAGAATGTGTTGTAACAAAGTTTACAAATAGAATTCAAACTAGGCACCACTGACTAATTAGGTGATGACTACATCATGATGTTTTAAGTATCTATCTACCTTGTATGTGGGTACGTAGGTTTATATTCCTTTAACCCAGCATATTTAATACTTTTGCAGAGACGATCACAAACTCCTGAAATGGAACCTAGTAAACAGCGAATGTATAGTAGTCACAACATTTCCTGATGATTTTTATCCGAATGACATGCATTTGTTTCCAAAAATCAACGTTGGTGGCAACAAACATCAACACGATGTGATTCTGATTTCGACAGCAGATGGCAAGTGAGTGTGATATGTTATAAATACAAACTGGGCCTCAAGTCTGCTATTACAGTAATGTCAGAACTGTTGTCAATGATTTCAAAATTGTTGATTTTGACAGGTTTGGTAATCTAGGTTCTAATGTAATGGCATCATTATGATTTTCCAATGGTCAGCCACTGACACTCCAATAACAGAAGTGGTATTTATTGGTAATCTCGTACATAATGACAAATGAATGACTGACTTAGGCGGTAATCTGCTAATATTTAACACTATTAAACTAATAAATGATATGTAAAAAAAAAATGAAATCGGGCATGAATAAATGTTTTCTTATATATAATAAATTCAAATTTAGTAGTCGTTTTTGGAAAATCATTTCTATTAACCCGTTAGTAGAAATGAATTTTATAATAATGGCAATACGACAATGCCATTATAGCACAATTCTATTACGAGACCATTGACCGCCCAATGATAGACCATTATGAATTTAGCAGATTACGAACTTTTAGCAAAATGACAATGGGATCGTGTTGGAATGACGAATTTATAAAAACAGCAATCTTGGGCCCTAGGTTGAAATGTTTTTTACGAGTTTTATACCTAATGGGTAAAACGAAAAGTTACCTACTCATCCAATTTACTTGTTGACAGGTATACGCACCTGTCCTCTCATACCTATCACTATAATTAGGAACCATAAAAAATATGATGGAACTGGTTTCTTTTACATAAAATTTCAGTCGATAAAACTGTAGGTACCAATTCCATTTCATATTTTTCACATAAATTTGCATGGGCTCCTAGTATGAAAACTCAGAAGCTAGGTGCACGGTTCCAATTGATTGTTTCCTATGGAGAATAGACATAGATGTTATTATTTTTGTAGGTTCCACATTGTTAATCACAACGGTCGGATCGAGAAATCAGTAAATGCGCATCAGGGAGCTTGTCTCATAGCACAATGGAGTCCTGATGGAGCTGGACTCCTGACAGGTAACTAAACTTTGAAACAAAAACCTCGTCCTCGCGTGACATTTTAGTCGTCTTACAAAGGTGGTCCACTCAATATATCCGCCATAAAATACCTATAGGCGCGATTAAAACATTGTTACCATTAAATAAGATTATAGGTACCAATAAAAATAAATAATGGTTTAGAATTATCAAATACCCTTCTGTTAATAATGTTTACGTATCAAACGGTAGAAGATATCTACCTACCTACCATTACATTCCATCATTAATTCCATCTCCATAACAGGGTGTTCAAAACTACGTCTTGCGTCTTAGTGAATGATACTTTCATTTTTTTAATTATGCAAATGTTCAAAAATATATATTTTTTTTAAATAAATGATTAGTAGTCATTGGATACATGAAGTAGGCTGCCGTTGTAAGACGACTAAAATGTCACGGTGTATAAAAAAAAGTTTTTTTACTTTAAAACAACATATATATTAACTTTTAACATTTTTCTACTTAGTTATGTTGATGATGTTATAATAACTTCCTGTACCGTAAAACGAGGTGAATAGAGATGCAGGGTTGAATCCACTCAATCTGTGTGGTTCTTTCCTCAAAAGACCATTTCAGACACCGATCCACATGGTCTTCACATGATCTGACCAAGATTATGTCTGGACTTTAAAAGAGATTGTGACCTCTGAGTTTGTTTCGGCCTTTCTTCTTAAAGTAGTCAGATAGGAAACGCCGACCTCATCTACTTAAAAAAAATATGATTGACGTGTAAAAGTGTTTCTTACAAACCTACTTACAGAAATAAAATCATGTATCATTTATCATTTAATCAAGACGAAACTTTAAAGTGAATTTTACTGTTGAAATTGTGATCGTTTTCTGCCAACAAAGGCACTTATAAACATTAAGTAGTCCTTTTTGACTACAAACTATATAATTTCAACATTAAAATACATTGTAAAGTTTCGTCTCGATTCACCCCTGCATCTCTATTCACCCCGTTTTATACTTAGCAAGTGAAGGTATACGAATTTTTGTGGGCGGGAACCACAATTACTAAAAAGTGAAAATCAAAAACAACCGACTTTAAAACAAACACTACAAAGTGAAAAAAATACTTTAATTTCTGAAGTTGGTGACAAAAAAACGAAAATGCAACCAAAGACACCGACTTCCGAAATTAAAGATAGTTTTCACTTTGTTGTGATTTTTAGGAAGTTGTTTTTTTTAATAAACTTTTACTGAATGTTTATTTTTATTTTCCAGCCGGCGAAGACGGTTTCGTCAAAGTGTGGTCTCGCAATGGTCTGCTGCGGTCGACCATAGTTCAATCCGACGTACCTTGTTTTAGCGCCGTATGGAATCCAGATAGCAGTGCTATCTTACACACGAAGGGGAATTCACTAGTTATAAAACAACTGAATTCCAGTAATAAGATTACAAAAGTAGGTAGAGCTCAAACTATCGTAAACTAAACCTGCACGCCCCAACACTGCTTGTTGCAAACACATTTCAAATGCTCATAGAGAAATTTTAGTGGAGGGGCTTGCAGTTTTAAATTAGTTGATCTCTACCTACACTGCCTACCTACTATCGTATATTGGTAAAATTGTTGCCGAGGTTATTGTGGTAGGAATTTTCCAAAAGCTGTTGTTTGAATACACAAAACTTTATAAAAAGCAATCGGGCGACATATTGGAATATTTATGAAAATTTCCTGTGGAATATTTTTACTTTTTAAGCTTCGATCAACAATGGCAACTTGTTGATCGAAGTTTTTAAGACTTCGTTTAAATTTAGGTACCTAAATTATACTTATACATTGTTTTACACCAAAAAAAATCATCACAAAATGTAATATTATTGCAGTGTATGCTAAAATAATATTAAATCAAAAACCGCAAAACATACAATGGGCAGCCTTATCGCTATCTGCGCTCTGTTCCTTGGAGTGTACAGCGATTTGCTTGGACATAGAATGGGGCTGTTATTGTGCATACTTGCTCGAGTGAATTATATGATAATATTTTCTCTTTCAGTGGAAAGCACACGAAGGCCTTATCTTATGTATAGCATGGAATGCCAATAACAATTTAATTCTGTCTGGTTCCGAAGATGGATATTCTAAGGTAATAAAAAAAGCGAAATCTTCATTATAAGTATATGCTTGTATTAGAGTATCTAATCTAATATAAGTGAGAGTGTACTTTCCATCAGATTTGGGACACATTCGGTCAGCAAATATCAGTGAGCGTGAAACATGATCAGCCTATCACTAGTGTTAGCTGGTCTCCTGCTGGTGACATGTTCGTCGTGGGAAGCTACAACCTTATACGGCTGTGTAACTCTAATGGGGTAAGAATTATCAACACTTTTTTTATCACTGAGGGCTTCTGAGACAAAGAGACAACTTTTATAAATTAATTCCTCACCTTAGTTTTAATTAAGGTAAGGAATGAATATAGGTATTTTATTATAATATTAATATAATAATATATTAATATATTTTTATTATATATTATGTATTAATTAATACACCGTGACATTTAAGTTGTCTTACAACGGCAGCCCACTTCATGTATCCAATGACTATTAATCATTTATAAAAAAAAAAAATATCATTCACTAAGACGCATGACGTAGTTTGAAACATCCTGTTACGGAGATGGAATTAATGATAGACTGTATTGATAGGTAGGTAGATATCTTCTACCGTTTGATAAGTAAACATTATTAACAGGGAGGGTGTTTCATAATTCTAAAGCATTATTTATTTTTCTTTGTACCTATTATCTTAATTAATGGTAACAATGTTTTAATCGCGCCTAGAGGTATTTTATGACGGATACATTGAGTGGACCACCTTTGTAAGACGACTAAAATGTCACGGTGTACCTATAAGGTGCGGTATAACGCATCCTATTTAATTCTCAGTTATCCTTCATTTCCAGTTCTGATAGTGATTACTAATTGTTTCCAGTGGTCTCACTGCCTCGACCGACCGTCAACTGGCAGCATTTACAATGTAGCCTGGTCTTCTGATGGTACGCAGTTAGCAGCCGCGTGTGCAAACGGACATGTTTTGTTCGCTCATATTATTGATCGGTAAATAGCCTTTGACAAGTTCTTTGACAATTCAGCAGCGGTCACCACGCTCGAAGTTTACGAGAGAGTCATAGAACACAGTATTCTGGGTTTAAACTTGTAGACCAGCTTAAGAATACCTATAACAATTCGTTCCATCACTAAAATAACTGATGGCACTCGGAAAGCTGCCGCGCTTAAATGGTATTGAGCTGGAGACATCTACCAAATGTCAAACGATCAATGGGCCAAACTAACGACCCAGTGCGTCCCGCTTAGTGGCAAACAACATCGCGGCAGAACCCAATGGAAATGACGGGATGAGCTGCTGGAATCCTATAATAAAGATTGATCCTTGGTAGCTAGAGGTTGAAAGAGAATACGGAGTCCTTCGCCCGGCTGTAGGACATTAATGGCTACTAATAATAAATAACTTGACGTTTTCAGATAACTTAGTTTGCAACGAAAAGCCTTTTCTGAAACTGACGTTTCTAACTTTCAGAGAATACACATGGAAAAACTTTGCCTGCAACCAAGTAGGACGCAAAGTGATCGCCATAAGGGACATTATAAGCGATCAGAGTGACCAATTGGACTACCCAGACCGAGTCATACAAATTGCTCTGGGCTTCAATCATATGGTCATAGCAACGGTGAAGCAGTGTTTTATACATAAGCTGACGTCGTGGAATACACCAGTGACGTTCGATCTCAAAGAAGGAACTATAAGCATGATATTGCTTGCCGAAAGGTAAATTGTGGAGATTTTTACAGCTTCAGCTCTTACAATATATTACTTTGTATTCCCTGCATTCACATAAGATTTAATAACTAATGAACTATCCTTACATATGTAGGTAATAAACATAAACCCAGATATTAAATAGGTCCTTCAGGTTTTACAGTTGCTCAAGTCTTACAAAGAAATACAAAAAAGAATATTTTCAGATGCATATGCATTGTAGAAAGAGCTGGGTTATCGGTATACAGTTATATGGGCCGACTACTGGCTAGCCCTCGTTGGGGCGCCCGACCAGAGTCTCTAGGCCGTGCTGCAGTATCCCTGGGACCAGATGCTTTAGCTGCTATCGACCAGGGTGATAGAAAATGTACGTTATTTATTTAATCTCTAAACATGAGTTAGCGAAAAGAAAACCGCTATATTTGTTGAAATTTACTTATTCGTTCATCAGTGATCCACGTGTTCGACCTACCCACTGGCCTCATAGTTAGAAGTTCAGCAGACAATACAGTGACGAAGCTGACGCACAAGATGACAGTATCCACCATCGCGCTTAGTCAAACAGGACCCATAAATGAAAGACAACTTGCTTTATTGGACTATAACAGGGATCTGTATGTCGTCACTGTTAAAGATAGCAAGCCCAAGTTTGTTAAATTAGGTAAGTGACTTGACTCCTAAGTATATCGTCCTTCTGGTATTCATCTTCTACTTAAGGTCATTAACTTCTGCCAAAGTGAGTGAGTATCATCGTTTTCTTGCCCTTATCCCAATTTATTTAGGGTCGGTGCAACATGACTTCTTCCTCCATGACTTCTCTAGTTGTAGTCATATCTGTTATCACTCCCTTTCTAGCCACATCATCTGTCACATAGTCTATTTATCGTTTCTTTGGTCTTCCCCTACTCGTATAGCCATCCACATTCATTACTCAAAACTTTCCTGACGACACTTTTCTCGTTCCTCCATATATCATGTCCATGCCATGACAACCGATTTCCACACAACTTTTCAGTCACTTAAACAGACTTCAGACTTTTATACTCATTTCTAATTCTATCCATTCGCGTAACACCATACATTCTCATTCTCATGTCAGCTGCATGCAATTGCTTTTCATTTATCTCTTTTTTGGCACAACATTCTGATCCATACAAGACAGCGTTCAGATTTACTCCCGCATTCAACTTAATTTTAAGAGGATTGCGGGAGTCACAGATGGTTTCTATGACCTGCCGCCATTTCATCCATCCAGTGTTAATCCTGTGCTAAACAGTCCGATCTACTTTGAATACAATCAGAAAAAGACACGACTTCTCGATTTAAAGTCAACTCATCTTACAGGTTCCTAGTATCAAGTTTATCGATGGAAATTATATACCCAAACATATTCGCGTGGCCTATTACCTCATAGACGTTTATTGAGTCAGTCACAGTATTTAGAGTCTCTTTATTACCCGAGTACGGTGAAGCAAAGAGTAGGGGTTATGATTTTTTTTGCTTTTTGAATAAAAGATACGTAAGGAAAGGTCAACTTCGTATGCTTAATGCTTGTTTTTAATTTATGTTACCAATTTTGGCTGATGACTTAACAAAGGTATTTCAAGAAGTCACAATTTTAGAATTTATTATTGCAAAAAATCGGATTTCAGGTAACCTGTTCACTGAAATCACCATTTTCTACTTATCCAACTATTTATTAAGTTCAAGGCTTATTATTTTATTAAATAAAGAATTAGGTAGGCTTTCACCTAGCCTAGATTCCCTCTCGACATTGCAGCAAGCCCTCTGCATCTTTCGTACTCATACTGACTGGAGTCCTGACTGCGGCCATTATTTATTGGTGTTAGCTTCATTACCGTCCTAAGCACATGTATTAGAATTATCCTGAAGTAAACCTTTGATTTTTGCCAGGTTCTCAAATACTAAGTATATGCTGGAGCTCCGAGACGGAGCTTCTAGTGGGCTTGCGTGCTAGCTCTGTGGTAGCCTGGTGTTGTCCACGGGCAGCTATGCAACCAGACTGGCTTGCTCTCACCACCGTCAGCAAAGATGTCGTGTTAGTATACTAGTTTAAACATTATAACAGAGACCACCTTTTTTATATTTTTTTTATTGCTGAAGGGCATAGTCTTCCTACCTCGAAAGCGATTTATGAAAATGGTTTCATTGTGATTCCACTTTTAAAATCATATGAATATCGCGGTCCGTTTCGCAGTCAGTTACAAAATAGCAACCAATATAATTATTGATAACGAAGTAGACAAAGTGCGGGCTAAATTAAATTATTCAAAACTAGCTGACCCGGCAAACTTCGTACCGCCATATTTTATTTCTCCAGTCGCGACTGAGGAAATATAACCCTTCCGGTAAAATCAAATCAGTTGGTCGATTGTTTCGTCAAAGATCTGTCAAAGTCTTCTGTCACATACCGTCAATCACTTTTTGTATTATATTGTAAAAATTAATTCTGATCTTATCTATATATTTTTCATAAATATTTAAAATTTGACAATAAGGAACACTTAAAAAAATCATCCAATTTGGTGCAGTCGTTCGGAAGTTATGCGCGTACATACATTTCGGCGATTTAAAAAAAAAAAATTAGTTTTAGTTACTGAAATGATCAATACACCCCTGTTTATTGAATGTCCATACAAAATTTGGCCCGCCATTTGGTGACGTCTGCGTTAAAAGATAACATTAAACGACAAACAGCTCGCCCCTGTTACTTACATGGGACTTAAACATAGGCGAAATATGGGTGACGTACTATAGGTACACCTCTGCCCAACCGTGCGGGGAAACAAGGCGTGATGTTATGTTATTTTAAAAAAAGATCTTCAAAATTCTGTACCTACTTATAAAAAAAATGCATTTTAGGGATTTAGGAAGGAACCCCACAATTCTTAGCATCGAAGATGGCATAGCGCATATATGCCGTGGCAATGGCTCAATATTACACCTGTCTATTGCTGCCTTCCCTGAAAAGTTACTGAAACATGTAGTTGCGAACATGTGGCAGCCAGCTCTACAGGTAAGCGAATTTACAGGGTCAAATTAAATTAGCTGGCAATACTTTACTCACGTATTGGGTATCGATACCGAAAACGAGTGAAAAAAATTTTTTTAAAGAAAAACATTTTTACAACTGTGTTCAAAAGTTTAAATGGCACGATAAGTACATTAGGGCAAACAAACGACTGACACCTTCACCAAAGAACGCCGAAAAAAATTTTTTTTTTGTTCTTTTCAGATTGATTTGTTTGATTTGTTTTCGATATTGATACTTACTCAACACGTGGGGTAAAGTATTGCCAGCTAACTAAATTTGACCCTGCATAAAATAAGTGGAATTGTAAAGTTTTCTTTTAACATCGTACTAAGTGCACCTTGTAAACAATTTCTAGCTCTGTCGCACCGTTGAAGATGAGACACTTTGGGCGTGCTTGGCAGTTCTAGCGTGGCAGCATCATCAACTGCCCGTGGCTGAAGAGGCGTTCGCTTTGATAAGGCAATATCATCAAGTCTGCTATATTCAACATCTTAGAGTAAGTATCAATAACGGCAAAATATGAAGTTAACAACAGGGTGTAAGTGACGGCCCTCCGCAGATTGATTACATTAATCCAATAAACCTAATTAATTGTTTGATTTTCTCATATGCAATGTATCGTTACCGTGGCAAAATGAACGCAGCGAACGGCAGCGCAGCAAGCCTTTGGCCGCTAGGCAGAAAGTGAACAGCAGGCCTAAACAAAACACATTTCTGTTAGCGTTCACGCCAAACGCTACGCCAAAATGTCCGAGAATGGCATTGCCTGCGGAAAGATTTCGTCGTGTCCTTTCCGCAGGTAATGTCATTCCCATACATTTTGGCGTTCCGTTACCCTAACAGAAATGTGTTTTGTATCAGGGCCAGGCTGATTTCGCGCGTTGTTCGTTAAGGTGCTCTTACACGGGCATTTTTTTGGGAAATGATTGCTCGGCAACACTAATGGATCAATCTGGAACAATTAAGTGGAGCGATCTGGAGCAACAACAGTAAATTGCCGATGTGTTTCGGCAATATTGCTTCTGATTGCTCCATATATTTCATGAGTTGCTGAATATCCAAGCGTTTTGGAAATTTCTAGTCAGTTTTTTTTTCTATCTCGTTTGTACGTAGGTATAGCTTTTTTTTTGTCTTGTTTTTTGTTTCACTTTTTGGGTTTTATTTTGTTGTAGGTTAAGTATGTTTGTGTTTTATTTTTAAACAGTGTCTGCGATTGGATACGGACACTGTCTTTTTGTTGAGGTTTATTCGCATAAAGGGGTTACCTTTCCTTGTTAGCCGCATAAGTTTTTGTACAGTTGTACAGTACGCGTGTCCGCCCCCCACGTAGCCAGGTGTTCAGCTTGGACGTAAGGTAGGATTTTAGGGGGCTGTACGTATAGCTACGTCTCGTTTTTGCGAGAGGAACGGGCTGGCGGCGGAGGCGCTTTG
The DNA here is from genome assembly GCA_949091785.1 of Polymixis lichenea. Taxonomy (NCBI): domain Eukaryota; kingdom Metazoa; phylum Arthropoda; class Insecta; order Lepidoptera; family Noctuidae; genus Polymixis; species Polymixis lichenea. The sequence continues at coordinate 5,521,041 of OX420937.1, forward strand.
CCTAGTTTTTTAAATTGCTTCATATTGTGTGGCTGTATCTCTGGCAACAGGTGGCTACATGTTGCCATTGCCCTAAATTGCTGGATGTAGTCGTGACGTCATTGTTAACGAGAATTGCCCAAGATGGAGCAATATTAGTTGCTCGTGTAAGCGCACCTTTAGAGTAGGTAATTCAAAATCCATTGCTGTTTTTTTTTTTTTATGTAATTTTACTTAGAAGTGAAGAAATAGTAACTGAAATAACGATAAAAAGCGAACATTTTCCTGAGAAAATTTTCGGGGAAATATGATTCGAAATAGAGTTTAATGCACCCTTGTCAGTATGCGGAGTGCTGTCCCTGCTGAATAACAAAAACTTTGCATTTGTCCTGCCGGGGCTTAATTAAGGGGCTTTTTTAAGTGTGCAAAACCTTAGTGTCTATATAATGGCTTTTTGTTTCCTTTTCAGAGTAACATCCCGGAAAAACTGACGACTAACTAGTTCAGAAATGTTTCATATTATAATGTATCTTTATTATTAAACTTAAAATCATTAAAATTTCATTAATTTGAAGTTGAAACTACTTAATGGTAGTAGGTGCCTACTGCTTTTTTAAAAGTGAGGTAACAAAACTCAATCACTTCTATTTCTAAAACTACGCATATTTTTATACAATATTTGGTAGGTATACTTACTTCTCTTCTGAGGGGATTGTGGCTAAGTAATATAAACCGCACGGGTCGATCGATCAGGTTAAGCTGCGCTTGCCGCGGTTGGTCCGTGGATGGGTGACCATCTTTACATACCAAGACCCCTCCGTGCCTCGGAAAGCACGTTACGCCATTGGTCCCGGCTGTCGTTTGTGGATCTTTGACAGTCGTTACGGGCCGTCAGAAGCCCGAAAGTCTGACAACCAGTCTTACTAAGGGGTACGTATTACCCAGTAACTGGGTTGTGGAGGTCAGATAGGCAGTCGCTCCATGTAAAATACAGGTATTCAGTTGCATCCGGTTAGACTGGAAGCCGACCCCAACGTAGTTGGGAAAAGGCTAGGCAGATGATGACTTACTTCTCTTCTTCGACCACATACGACGCGTCTTCAAGTTATGCTGTCTTCTCCAGGGTGGATCACCAGTGAAAATAGCCGCGACTTACGAGTTGTAGGTTGTAGGTTCGAACCCAGCCAGGTTCTTTATTTTATGTAAATTATTTCATCAGCACTGCTCTCAAAATGGTTGAGGAAAACAGCGTGAGGAAACCGGCATGTCCTTTTACCAAAAATACGAAAACATGGACCAACCCGCACTGGGCTCGCGTGGTAGATTACGGCCCACTCCCTCTCACAGAGAGGAGGCCTGTGTCCCAGAAGTTGGAACTAGACGTGGGTCGTAACTGCTTTAGGGCGTAATCGGTTTTTGCGTTGTGTGTGGGAAATCATCAAATAACTTCTCCCGCTCTGGGTGGAGCGGGAGGGCGTGTCAGACTTTTACTGACTAAAACCCACCCGTGTTCCCTTAGTTGCCGGTGTGCCAGGGGCCGTGGTATCTCTTTCGAACAACCCGCACCCCTGGCAGGCATCGGCCATTGCGGGCCCCATTAGTTGCTGCTGACATCTCTTTGAGGCGCGCGTGGAACACAACGTGCCGTCGACCCGGGCTTGGTACTTACCGGACAGCGAGCTACCCATTGCTCGCCGTCCCCAAGGCCGTGCCTACGGTGGCCGGGAATCAGCCTGGGATTCCCGACGACCAGGGACGGCGTAATCGGTTATACGTAGTTTCGTGGATATGAATAACTAGTTTCAAAACCGATTATTTTTGTAACTAGTTATTTTTGTACACAGTAGGGCGTTGGTTGGTTTTGTTTGCGTTTGTAATAAGTTATGATTACGAAAATGTTACAGGATATACACATTATAATATTAGTTTTACTTGTGTGTTATGTTACCTATAATTACGAATACTTATGTAAAAGTTTGTAAATAAACCTCAATTTTTTTTTAAGAACACAGTTCACAGGGTCAATAACAACAATAACAATCGTCAATCAGCCCTTAAACGCACTTGGTAAGTGCCTAAATAAAATCATATTTAAATAAAACTAGAGGCGCTGCGCAGGCAATGAGTCGGTCAACGGTCGCAATTTCTTCAAAAAACAAAACAATGCCATAATGAACTTTAACTCTTTCAAATTGCATATAAATTCGCATGGACATTTGCAATTTAAAAAAGGCGCACCGATTGCTGTATTGGCGTCTCTTTTTATCTTGCGTATAAGCCATATCTATTCCGAAGGGACTCTTTACTCGTTATGCTAGTCGTATTACGTAACGTACCTATAATCATTTTAATAATATCTTACAATAAATCTGTTGAACGAAACCGAACAACACCGAACGAAACGCTTACGCGTACGCCGTTCGTTGTGTGAGTGTCATGTCAACTGTGAACTACGTAGGTACTTCCCTACATAAAATAATCGTTACATTTTTTCCACGAAACTAGTTACGCGATGATCAGCCTCGTAAGCAGATTCTGAAACCGATTACGTTAAATAACGCACACCTCTAGTGTGATCATCACAAGCAGATTACCTATGTAGTGTGGATCGCTCGGTAGATACCTACTGCCTCAAACAGCAATCTTGATCGCGTCTGACCATCTTGCTGGTGCTCTGCCTTTAGCGCGTGTTCCTTCCACCAGGCCCAGTATCATAAGCGTTTTCAGACCATGCCTTGGGTGAATGAATAATACGTCCGAAAAAGCTGAGGGCACGTTCCTGGCATATTGTAGATAGTGGCTTGATGATGTTACAATACAAAATTTGCTCTACTTAGGTACCTATACCAAATATTGTAAAAATTACACCAATATCAAGAAGTACCTAGGTATAATAGACAACAAGACAAAATGTTAATCGCGTGATTTGATTAGGTAGGTAGGTACCTACTCTGCTATCATTTCGTTAGGTATCCTTACTGGATTAACAAAATCATATTATCCGCCTTCAATATTACCTTGTTCCTATAATTAATGATTACGTTATTATCTTATAAAGAAGGTAATCTACCGCTTGGATTTGTATATTTAAATAAAATATAATTACCTATGTTATAACCTATTTGAGTTTTTAAATAAAATAATTTGTTATGTATGAATGAGTCATTTGTAAATTTTTCTATTGCGGATTGTTATTAGGTATTGAAGATATAATTATTAAGTAGGTATGTGGTTTTGTAATAAAATTCATGGAACAGTGAGAATTATTTTATTTAATAGTACAGTAAGCAACAACAATTCATGGTCGAAGTCAAATAATTAATTTAAATGAGACCATTAAAGGCACTTTTGTACGTCAAAATGTATCGAGAAAAGAAAAATTAAATCATGTCGTCCTTTCCAAAATGTTTGTATGTATCTTTTTGGGCTGAGTGTACAGTCACGAGTAATAACATAGAAACGCCTTTAAAATTCAAATTTATGTAGCCAACATTAAATCGCGAAAATAAGTATGCTTACTGTGTCCAATAATTATGTAGACTATAAATTGCGTCAAAATTAACTACACATTTTTATAAAATGTTAGTTAACAATAGATTACCAAAATATTATATTCACTTTTAGTTACATTATTTTGTACCCAAGGAAATTTCAAAAACATGTTCACAGTACAGTTTCGAAATTATGTTATCGATTACAAAACAGCAGTTTCAAGCAGCTTGAGCTCGGAAATAAGTCGCGATTTGGGTTCAAAAGGAACCCAAATTATGATTATACCTAATTGACAAAATCAGTGTAGGTACATAAATATAGGATCTGGATTGTCATTAATTTGCCTTATTACATATTGTAAGGTAGCTAGTAGGCATCAGCGAGCAGCATCGACTCGCCTGACGCCTGTTTATTTTTCCGTATACCGTCCTAAAACTATTGTGCTATTGGATTTCTATCGCAACATTGCAAATCTTTTACTCGTAGAAGGGAGAAGCGCGCATTACGGTTGTTTTTGTCGTCGAGCAGTGGAGCTAGATAAATATTTCCGTTGTTTTATAATTCTGATTATTTTTCGAATCAATAAAGTAAAATGAATAATAACAATGTGCCATATCGTATTTCTATATATGACAAACACAAAATCATTGTTCTTAAAGAACAGGGACTTTCCGTTACAGACATTGCAAATGAATTGGGAATTACGGTGAGTTTGCAATTTATATTTTATAGGGTTTTTATAATAAAAGTTCAAATGACTATTAATATTATTTCAATCTCTTTAAATTTGAATTATCATTCCAATATAAGCTATTTTTAGGGTGCCGCCCGTTGTGCAGTGGTTTTTAGGTTAAATAAATAACAAAATAATCAAATAACTTAATTAGTAACCGTTTACTTAAATTCATTTTTTTTTTTCAGAGAAAAACCGTATATTTGTGGCTCAAGCGGTGGGAAGATGAAGGTAACATTGACAGTTATAAAAGTAGTGGTCGTAAACGAAAAACTTCTGTGGAGCAGGACAGGCAGATCGTGAACAGGGTGGTTGGTAACGGATTTGTGCGAATTCAAGACATATCATCTTCATATCACGTATCATCTTCAACGATTCGACGTCGCCTACGCACAGCTGGCGTACTTCACAGAGTTCCGGCGCGAAAACCACTTTTGACTGCACGCCATAAACAGCAGCGACTACAATTTGCTCGAGAATATCTAAACTACGATTTTAGCAGAGCCATTTTTTCTGATGAAAAAGTGTTTGTTTCTTCTGCTGATGGACGTTTGTCTTTATGGCGGCCTAATAATACTCGTTATTTAGAAAAAATATACTGCCATCTAGAAGAAGTGGCCGGATAAGCTTCGGCGTTTGGGTCTGGATGGCAGCTAGTGGACCCGGTGAATTGGCCGAGATCAGTGGTCGAATGAATAGCGAGCAATATACCAGTATTTTAGACGAAGTATTACTGCCTAGTTTGGAGGTATACTTTCCCGAATTGACGCCTATTGATTTTGTGCAGGACAATTCAGGGGTCCATAATTCTCGATTCACTCAGGCCTGGTTTAATCGCAACCGACATTTCGTGAATTTGTTGCCGTGGCCGCCTAAAAGCCCTGACCTCAATCCTATTGAGAACTTGTGGGGACTGATGGTTCAAGAGTGGGACAGCAACCAAGCTAGAACCAGAGAAGCCTTGGTCAGACACGTCCACGAGATATGGGATAGTTTTAGAGGCAATAATGTATGTCACAATATGATTTCATCAATGCGGGAAAGGTTGCAAGATGTTATAAACGCTGAAGGTGGTTACACAAGATTTTAATTAATTTCACTACCAATACCTCGTAGGTATTTAAAATTAACAGTGACAATGTGTAGCGATAGCGACAGTGACATTGAGATTAAGAATCAATCATCCTCATATAGTTTAAAAAATTTGATTGACGTGTAAAAGTGTTTGTACACATGGCTACAAATCAAGCTATACATTTCCAGTTTACGCTGATCGCGCACTGTACGGAAATCCAATGCAATGCGAGATCAGCTTATACTGGAAATGTATAGCTTGATGTGTAGCCGTGTGTACCAACCAACTTACAGAAATAAAATCATTTACAATTAATATATAATTGAATAACGTTTGGTTTACAAAACAAATTACGTATAACTACGCTATTATAATAGGCTTTATCAATTATTATTACTTTTGGTAACGAATTACAACACTTGATTCTATAAGCTCTTGTTTTATTGCAGTAACCAACCACTACTTATTTATATAACTATAATGTGTTCAACGCATTGTATTTGTCACTCAGAGAGCTATGTTCAGGGTTTCTCTTAGATATAGGATCCGAAATAAAATCGTACAGCAAAGAACAAAACCATCGAACATAGCTTGGACTATCAGTGGACTGATACAGAAATGGTTTCTTAATTCGTCTAATTCAGAAACCATTGTGTTATACAATGGTTTATGAATACCTAAACTTAACAAAATCAGTAAAAAGTTTACACGTCCAATGCCATTTTAATGTATCCATGACAATTGCTATAACACGTATACAATTTCTTTTGTATACATGTTATAGAAATTGTCATGGATACTTAAAAATGACATTTGACGTGTAAACTTTTTACTGATTTTTTTTTCGTTTATATTACTGTGAAACCAACGTATACCCAATTTTGACACAGTTTGATGGTTAGGTAATTTAGATAAAATTGTCGTCCTTATATTTTTTGAATTCTAGAAGTTAAGATATTTTAGAAAATGTGACAGTGTATATATGTTATTGCTCGTGACTGTACCTAGGTACCTACTCAGAATAACATGATTATTATATTTATAGGTACAAAGAATTTACAGATTAAGGAATGACAGATACACTACTGACGTGATAGCTATAACAATAAAATTGCACCTAATTATTTATTTGGGAAACCACTGCTGGACATAGGCCTCCCCCAAGCACCGCCGCCTTGACCTGCGGGTCTAAAACGGCCACATTAAGCAATTCCTCTAAAAGTGATTCATTTTCTGAATTGCTCTATGATTCTGCTATTTGACATTTTACTTTAATAAAGCAATTCATAATTTGGTGACCATTTTACGAATTTCCATATAAAACTGTCAAATAGATGAATAGCGTGCTGTCTACGCAGATAATATTATGAACAAGTTTGTGACAATTTCACGATTTTGAACATGATTCATAATATGATCATATTATGATTCTGCCAAAGTGGCCTTTTTAGACCCGCTGTTCTGTGGTTTTTTCATCCGTAAGTTTTGTTTTGTTGCTCGATGAGCACATGAGCGATGTGGCCGAAAGGTTCTGGAATGGCGATCGCGTACTGGAAGACGTAGCGTTGAAAGCCCTACAAGATGGGCCGATGACCTGGTGAACGTCACAGAAAAACAAATGGTTACTACAAAAAGCCAAAAAATCCGAATTAATTTTCTCACTCAACACTAGTAGATATTTTCAATCAAATTTGAGTTGAAAATCCAGTCAGTTCTATCGTTCGTTACGTTGTTCGTTCATTACTTCATTTTATTCATTCAGTGTTTCTGTTAACGCGAGCTGTGGTGAACGTGTTTCGTGTGCGCGCTCTGACGTAATTTACTTCGATACAAAACTATTTTGCACTATTAAATTAAATCATAAAATTGTGATTATCACTAAAACTTAATTAAATTCGCTGTGACCATTCATTGTGTCGTGACTTTCTAAGGCAGCAATGCGCACAGCGACGTGCCCTACATTAAAAACGTAGGTTAACGAAAGAAAGTTTAAAAAGTTTTGTTTTGTTGTGTTATTTTAAAATGTGGAAGATGTGGGTTTTGACGGTGGAAATAGTGTTTTTCATGAATTTGTTTTTAGTTAGTGGGGACGTGTATAATAATGACGTGAGTGAGCACTCTTTGGAACTGACTCAGTCCTTAAACTTAGCGCGGCAAGAGTTGATTCAGGAGACTTGTAGACGTTTCCCTCCGAAGCACGGATTGGATGAACTGTCTCAGAAGCAACTGGAACATATCTTGATAGATGAGGAACACAAACTTCTGTACTGCTATGTGCCAAAGGTGAGTTTTACCAGGTAAACCGGATTTTTGTAAAGACACCATGTCCTACATAGCTTAGGTACACAAATCGTTTTTGCAAGATGTCCATGACATAATTCTTGTAATATTTACACCTTGTCATTGATTATGCCAGCTTCCTGACATTATAATTTATGACTTCCTCAAGATGATCTTGAATTTGTAACATTTTGAGCAGAGCAGTTGTTACTGACTGGTGTAGATAGGTAGGTATACCTTTGTAAAACTATGAAAACCACACCACCACCCAACAAAGCAACCACCCAACAGCAAATTATGAAAACCACAACCTGTTACCTCATATTTGGTTGCCTTTTTTGTTAAATAGGTGGGTAAACTCATATGTTTGTCATGATTGTGATGATTTTAAAATACTGTAGCTTAGTTCTCTTTTCCATCAAATTGTCTAGTTATTCTAAACAGACGAAATATCTGGTGTCTTTATCATTACTTAGGTAAGTAGGTACTTAATTATATTCAAGGCCAAGAGATGTTACCTACTGATAATGATAGATAAAATACTTAGTTATCTACTGATTTACCTAGGTACTTCGAGTTGGTAGACTAAAAATAGTAAAATTGATAGATAGGTACCTAGTATATGTAGGTACCTATTACAATATTCCAAAAAATACTCACTGAATGGGAACAATACATCAAAACACCTTATGATATTATTCTAGATAAAGAACATTGGAAAGATATTATTACCTATGTTGCACCATTGCCCTTGCACCAAACAAAAATCGTGTCTGTTTATAGTCAAAGTCAACGATTTTATACAATAAATTTACGGATTTAGCTTTCAAGTTAATTATTGTACCTACCATCCGCCGAAAGGCAGTTTTCCCAAAAGAAGAAAGAGTGTTAGTGGCAGAATGAGTCCACCTCGACCCTTGCTTGTGTCAGCCCACGCCGCTAAGCCTGTAGCTTGAAATTCGTCCCTAAATAATACCCGATTCAGGCCTTGCCTTGCTGTCCTCTGCCAGCGACGCCCCGTAAGCCGAGGTCAGTACACCACAGGGGGCGCCCTTAGCGTGTAATCGCTTAGTTTTACGTTTTTAAGCCCTGGCTGGAGGCGCTAATTTATTGAGCAAATCCGGCTAAGCAGTCAACAACCTCCTGGGTTGGCCGGCGGGATGTCATACCAAAAAAAAGTGGCAGAATGAGTGGCGCGCCGATTCAAAATTCGTCACGTAAACAAAATATCTTATAGAAACTTAAAACTTGAAAACATATTACATATTAAGTTAAGGATAAATTGTTGATCATATCAAGTTCACTTTAAGATTTGTCACGGAATAATTCAGATACTTTAGGGCTGAGCCCCAAGACCCGCCACTGCTCCAATTCATCGACTTTGTGTTGGGACAATTAAGGAGCAGCTTTTCGAGAGCAGAGCACTATTCAATTCTCGATCTGTGCAACCTTCTACCAAGTGCCTTCGCAAAAACAGAAAATCTGACTTCGATAGTGGCAGTGACGTCCATTTACAGTGACGATTTCTCTTATCCTCTTTCGTTATCGGGATAAATAACTCTTTGGAAGTAGCTTTGGAGTGATATGGAACATCTCCCCCAAACAGCAGTTGAAGAGCATTAAGAGACAAATGAGTTTTTCCCAAATGTAAAAAAATCTCTTAAAAATTCTCGCTACATTACCAGTGACCACGTGTAACGTGGAGCGCAGTTTCTCTTCGCATAAACCACAATATAAGCATAATAGTACAACATAAACTAATAAAATCTTACCTTCGTACGACAATGACCGAAGACAGGTTAACCGGTTTGGCTGCCATGCGTATTCATCGAGATATCTCTGGCAGTCCTAACCTAAGGAAGTCATTGAGGAATTTGCGAAAAGGAATCTGAGGAGGCTCGTATGCGTCAAGGTGAAAGCCCCGGGGAAGCCCGCGGAATTCAAATTGTCTTACGTTTATTGCAATTTACAGGTCATTGTCAAGCAATGAGCACAATATGATTCGCGACCGAAACAAATGTGGGTCCACATAATTATGGTATTGAAAATCATCAGTACAACTTCTATTTAAAATAGCTATCCAATTATTATTTATGTTATTAACTTGTTATACAAATTGAATCAAGTACTCAGTTTATGTATCATTTTATTTTATTTTTAAATTTTAATTACTAAGTTTTAGATTTTTAAGAAATAGTTTTAACAGGGTCTACAACGGTTCTTAGCTCTAAGCCTTTTGTTAACATCTTTGTTTTTACCTTGTGGAACGCAATTAAATGAATATGAATAAGTTCATTTAATTCAATTTAATGACTATTTCATGAAAAAAGGTCATTCAATGGAATAAAATTTAGTAGTTATATTAATGGTTTTAATGATTGAGTGTAAATACAGCACGTTTTACAGCCAAAAATTGTATTTTAATCAATATACACCCTGGCACTGACCTACAAAAAAAAAATATCGCGTGATACCCTGGAGGTTCCACCTTAAGCATCCTACCCTCAGCGGGGTCAAGACCCTACTAAACGACAAACCTGGATCCGCCACTGCATTACTACATTTATTTGGGCAATCATATCTGCACTACTTACTAATAAAAAAATACAATGGTTCCAACAAAAAACTAAAAAAGCCCAATCATTCTCTCAACATAGTATCCTAGATCCGCCACTGCATTCATTGACAAGCAAAGCATTAAGTGTATTTTAAACTTTGCACACAAAATAGAATTCCCTTAAAAAAAGCACTTCTATTTTCAAAACTAAACAAACTTTTTTGTTTAGGTGGCCTGTACCAACTGGAAGCGGATACTCATGATATTGGCGGGCAAATGGAACGACACAGATGTCTTGTCCATTACAGCCAGTATTGCCCACACACCTGGAATGTTCCCGAACATGAGCACTATAACTCGGCCAGAGAGAGATTACATGTTAGAGAACTATCAGAAGATGGTCATAGTCAGGAATCCATTTGAAAGGCTGCTGTCAGCTTTTAGAAACAAATTGGAGGGTGACGCTCCAAGTGCTAAGTATTTTCAGGTGAGTTGAATAATAATTATCCTACTATCCTATTAACATTATAAATGTGAAAGTTTGTTACCAAATCACGCCAAAACGGCTGAAAGAATTTGGATAAAATTTGGCACACAGATAGTTTATAACCTGGACACAGGATTTTCTTACCCCGGTAGTACCTACGTTCCCGTGGGATATATTTCTACCACCACGCCACGTGGGCGAAGCGGCTGGCAAAAGCGAGTTATAAATACCTATTTGTTTTATTATGAAAGTTGTGTAATACTTTATCAGGTAAATAGGTACCTAAGTATCATGTTTGAAATTGATATTATTAGATAGGTCAAGTAAGTGTAGACTAAACCCATGTTTGTCTAGACGTAAAATATCGCGTCGGGATTTTATTGCGCACTGGATTTTAAACTCTCGGTGTTGAGCCGAGGATTGAGAATACAACAGAGCACATCCCAGCACGTCAAAATAGCACACTTTGGATTTTCAACTCTTGGCGTCTAGCAGAGCGTTGAAAATTAAGTGCGCGGAAAAAAATTGGTCTGTGCGTACCTGGGCTAAAAAATAGTTCATATTACAGGAAGGTGTCTATTTGTTTACTAAATCTAGTTTTACGTAATTACATTCAATTACCTAGTAGCGAGTTATTTATAGTTTTAATAAATTCGTTTTAAATTGATGCTTCTCTAAAACTAATGGCAACATTTTTTTATTAGTGTGGGAAATAAAAAACTCAGACTGTATTGTGGTTGTAATTACGAATAAGTTAAAGGAGAATGCCTACGGCACTATGGACAAATGTACTCATTTAAAAATGTGTGTATCTTCATCAAATCATCTTCAAAATACTCGATGATGTCTAAATAGGTACTTCCTCAAAAAATTCAACACAATCTACCTTTGCGTTTTCGAGATATTTACAAAAATAAAATATTATATTCGAACACAAAATGAACTGAAAAAAGCTATTTGGAAGGGTCTAAATGGGTTTACGAGTGAGCCTTGTACTTTTGAAATACATTTGTGTAAAATCTGTTCAGTTTAGGACTTTAGGTATGTTAGGTGGCCAGTTACTGCTAACGACCACACCGAGTCTTACTGTTTTAGATTTTGAGTATCTTTATGCCTCAAAATTTTAGTCCCGCGTTTCATTAAAGACGGGTGCCCGACTGGTCGGAGTGGGTGGGAACCCACTCCGACCAGTTGGGCACCCGTCTGGTCGGAGGATCCTCCTTTATCAATAGAGTATGAGTGAACTTTACACCCTTTTCCTCATACCTCTATAGGGATATTAGAAACTGATTTATTTATTTTATCTCGCTAATCGTAATAAATACAGAATCGATGTCATTTATGGGCGATATCATATACCTAATCGATATAATAGGATAGCACATTAAACGCAATAGAAAACTGGACATCCGTAATTCCTTAATATTGACGAATGACAGAGGATTGTAAAAAATGGGCGTACTTTACAGTCAGAAACGTAAAAGTACTAATAATTGTTCAAAAAACTATCCCAGTGTACAGACGCCAGCACATCAAGCTACCTCAAACTGTCAAATTTTCCCAATTGAACATGAACCTTATGTACTTGTGATAAAGTTTGAAATCTATCAAAGAAATTTGACAGATTGGAGTAGCTTGATGTGCTGGCGTCTGTACATATAATTTAAGTCCTATTCAAAAAATATATGTTTATTTTAGATATTTCATACTTTTCTTTTGAGACACGAGACACTTTTTAAGAGTACTTACTGTCCATGGGCATTCTCCTTTATTTTTATCATTTGTACATCTTGCAAAACGCACGTAATGGATGCAGATACTATTATAATGCTTTCTACCACCTAATTAAATAACAGTAACTAACAATTACACTTTCACTCCTTCACAAGTCATGCGCACTGATAGTCGTATATTATTTATTACAGATCTATATACAAAAATAAAATTGATGTGACTGTTTCTAAAGTAGGTAAAAAAAAGTAAATGCAATTTAAGCGCCTGTTTGTAATGTCCGTGTGGTGCCGGACGTAAAGAAAGAATAGCACTATCCCATCTCTTCCCGTGGGTGTCGTAAGAGGCGACAAAGGGACTTACTAGAGAATGGGCAGCAGCGTTCTTTATGCATTTTACCACCATACTGCGATCGTCAACCCGCCTGCCAAGCGTGGCGATTATGGCAAACCCCCCAAATTGGGAGCGGCCTATGCCTAACAGTGGACGTCTTTCGGCTGAAATGAAAAGCTCAAAAGGTAACAAAAGGAAGGAACCCTTATAAGATAACTCTCTTGTCCGTCTGTCTGTCCGTGTGTCACCACCGATTTTCTCAAGAACAGGTGGACCTAGCAAGTTGAAATTTATACCAAATACTGAGGTCTATAGTCCCGATTAGGTATATAAAAATCAAAGTCCTGAATCAACAAGATAAAAAGATATTGGCAAATTTAGGTTTTCGAGAAAACTTGTAAGTACCAAAATTTAGCTAAATTTTCAACCTTTTTTATTTTCTGGAATTTTTCCTTTATTTGTGCTGTAAAACCTTGCTATTGCCAAATTTCGTGATTCTAGGTCAACGAGAACTACCTTATAGGTTTTCGACCCAAAACTCATGGGGTACTTCCAGTTGACCTAGAATTGTCAATTTTAGGTATCCCTTGACACCCAATTCAGATATCATATTAAGTACTTAAATATAGTATCAAAATAGGTACTCGAACGTTATATTTTATGAAATGAGGAAGTCTACAGATAAGCATGAATTTCGACTTTATAACTTATATTTTTGCCTGCTGATTATTTCTGAACTTACGTTATTACCTCAAATGTGTAAGTTAATTGACGCGAGCAGCAAAACAAGACAAAAATACAATGAAATTGTGCCCCAATTTAGCCGTAAAAACCTACTGTAGGTACTTCGTAAAATCACAGTAGGTGCTGCAAAAGGTTGGTGAACTGAATGCCACCTTTATGTATGTATGTACTGGCAGGCTACGAAATGGCTTTGTCACATTCGAACTATCAAGAAGATCAGTCTAAAATCTATCCTTCAAATATTTTTAGATTATGATTTGTTTCGGAGATAAGACGTGAAATAAACGATATAATATATATTTATACGCATACACGCGTTTTATTTAATAAAACCCAGTACTTAGGACCTTCAGGTCATACAGTACCTAGTATGCCGCCGACTGACGACAATGCTTACTTTAGTTACAAAATGGAATTAAATGAAAATAGGATTTGTTTCGGAGATAAAACGCGGCATAAAAGATGTAATTTATATTTATACGCATACAAGTGTTTTATTTAATAAGCCTCGGAACCTAGAACCCTCAGGTCATACAGTACCTAGTATGCCGACTGTCGACAATGCTTACTATAGTTACAAAATGGCATTAAATGAAAATAGGTACCTGGTACCTACCTGAGCTGTACCTATCCTGGTACTTACATGTAATAATTTTCAACTTGATAAATTGACTGGAATATTAGAGCTATTAATGTCTGTTGCTTCGATTTTATTCCTACATTTCACGATAACTACCTCGTTGGTCTAGTGGTCGCAAGCGCTAGTGCCTGAGCATGAGGTCCTGGATTCGTTTCCCAGGCTGAACAAAGTGTTGTTGGCTTATATTCTATCTGCAAGTCTGGATTTATGCTTGGTTGATGGCAATAAGCTCGCCCCCTATTACATAGGACTTAAACATCACGGAATCCCAGGCTGATTCCCGGCCAACGTAGGCGTAGTCTTGCGGACGGCGAGTGATGGGAAGCTCGCTGCCCGGTAAGGACCAAGCCCGGCACGACGCGCGACGGCGCGTTGTTTTCCACGCGCGGCTCAAAGAGATGTCAGCAGCAACTGAGGGGGTCCACAAGGGCCGATGCCTGCCAGGGGTGCGGGTTGTTTGAAAGACATACCGTGGCCCCTGGCACACAGGCAACTGAAGGAACACGGGTGGGTTTTAATCAGTAAAAGTCTGACACGCCCTCCTGTTCCACCCAGAGCGGGAGAAGTTATTTGATGATTTCCCAACCTTAAAAAAAACCCTTTGGGGAAATAAGACGTGATGCTGCGTTATGTTATTGGCTAATAAGTAAATTCTGAGAACAGTTATTTAAAGTCCACGTTCGCACAACGTAAAAATATCGCGGCGATTTTTTTTGGTGTACTGGATCTTCAACACAATGCTTAGCGCCTAAAGTTGAAAATCCATCAGTGTGTTCTTTTGGACTGAAGATAACAGTACATACTAAGAATTTATTAGGAAATGTAGCAACAGAGTATGCTTAGATGGTTTTGGTCATGTTGTCAGGATGAATGAAGGGCGGCTCACAGAAGGTATTTTACAAGGCAGATAGATGTGCATGTGAGTGGAAACTCCGGTAGGGGACGGTCTAGGAGAACATAATAGGGTATTTTCCTCTATAAGAGAAACATCTAAAAATATGTTATTGAGATAGCTTGGCAAATTGCAGTCGGAAAATGTTAGTTTTAGTTCATGAAACAACAAAATAAATTTTAAAATACAATTTACAGATTTCAGTTTTTTTTGTCGGTTTTTGAACCCCATGAAGTAGTAGCCGCCATGTTATTACGTGTAACGGCATATAAACTGAGAAACATTGTACTTTTATTATTTTCGTAACCAAAGTAATTTTTATTTATAAAATATTTTGTACTCAGGACAGCAAACTAACGATAAGTAGAAAAAACTAATTTTTTTAATTACAAACAATTGTCTAGAATATCAGCGCATTTGTTTATATATCAAACTGACGTTATACCCACAGAGCAATTTGGCGTCCACTGCGTTCAGCGTTTTCGTCAAATTACGCGCGAAATTTGAAAATGTAAAATTTAAATGCATTTTTATGGCAGTAATCGATTAAATGTTTTTTTTTTTGTGGTTTATTAGCACTCTACAATCTAATTAAGACACTTTTTAAAAATGAGTGTACTACCTATTATAGTGACCTCATTGGTGTAGTTCTTCAGAAAGGTTAGGTGCGTAGTACTCGCTACTCGTATGACCAGATGTATGAACGTGGCCCAGGAAGGAGTTTGTAATGATCGTAGCAGGTGGGAGATACGCAGATGACTCTGCCCTGGAGTGTGAATGTGGTGGGTGCTGTCCTGTCCCGCAAACATTGGGGGCACTTAATATCTTGCCCAGCGTGTCCTGCTGTCTGCACGCTACAAGATCTTATGGACGGTGCTGAATGTGCCAAGCTCGTAGCCAAATTCTGATTCAATTCCAAATTTAGATTGCTATCGTCACGCTAAGATGGAGTAGTGGCGCTTGGTTTCTGCCTACTGGGAAAACGGCGTGAGATTATGTATGTAGGTATTTAGGAATAAAATCAAAGTATCAGGCATTCATAGCTCCAATATTCTGATCCAATATTCGCTACTTAGCACCTTACGTACGTAACTTACGTTGTCATTAGGTCCTTAAATCAATGGAATATGACCGCAGCCGAATTTATATGTGAACTTCTTTATTGCCTAATGAAATACCTATTAAAACTCGCGCCAATTAAAACTTGTCTTAGAATATCAGACATAAGAGTTTTTTTTGTTTGACCAATAGACGTGTTTTGAAATTAGATTTTGCTTAGACTGGATTTCAAAAAGAGTTGCGAAATAAATTGAGAACACAGGTGTGCTAGAATTATTAGGAAACTTAAAGTGACACCACCTATGAGATTCTCTTCAAGTACCTAATAAGCACATTGGTTCAAGATAGCGTTTTATGAACTTGGGTATGCAGACTTTTAGTACTTACCAAAGTGGGTGGCTGTACATTTCGCGTCTGCATCATTCCACGAAGATTGAGGAAGTCGTGCTGTACATGAAAGTGAAGACCAACTGGACACTGAGAGTCGAAAGGTTGGAGTCGCGCCACGACATCAACTTTAAGTCATTCGTGGTACGAATTCCAACCCACCATCTACAGTATTGCTTGAAAGAGGACTTTTGGCCGAAAGGTGTCGTATATCGACGTTTCCGAGGACGGTTACGTGCCGTAAACTTTACGTGTTTAGTTATAGTTTTAAGCTGGTTTTTAATATGTATTAGTATGTCATTATTGTTTAAGATTATTTTGTGTATTTTATGTATGGGCCTTAGTTGCCTGATAATAAAATGATTATTATTATTTTCTTTTATTTCTTTAATTAGTACATACAAATTATATTTTTAAATATTCGAATATAAAAAATATATATAAAAACATTTAAAAATATAAAAAAATAGTAGCCCACCGGTATCGGGAACAGGGTCCAAGCTACCGGTGGTCAGGGCTGCTGAGAGAGGAACCTCCTCACTATACGCGCCGTGTCCAGTAATACTGCTTTCTGGATCAAACCCTTGATCCAGCTGCCTAACGAGAGCCTCTTGAGGTGTTGGTCGAGACTCTTGGCTATAATGCCATTGGCTGTCACGACTATCGACACAATGACTGCTGTATCTACATCCCACATGTCGACAACCTCGCGTGACAGATCAAGATACTTGATCTGTTTATCTTTTTCAGCTTTCACGAGGTTCTCGTCATGTGGGACTGCTATATCAATAATCATTGTGCGACGCTCTAATCGATCTATCACCACGATGTCCGGCTTATTGGCAACAATAGTCCGGTCAGTGATGATAGATCGATCCCAATACAATGTGATAGTGCCATTTTCGAGAACTGGGTCGGGCACATACCTGTAGTACGGCACTTCTGATTCCACAAGACTGTATTTCAGAGCAAGTTGCTGGTGGATAATCCTGGCTACAAGGTTGTGCCTATGCAAGTAGTCTCCGTTAGCCAGACTAGAACAGCCAGAAATAATGTGTCGGATTGATTCCCCCGGACGGTGGCATGCCCGACAGATGTCAACCGTTCCATCCTTCACAATATATTTCCGGTAGTTGTTCGTCAGCATAACTTCGTCCATAATTGCAAAGACAAAACCTTCGGTTTCTCCAAAGAGATCACCGAATCGTAACCAGGATACGGACGCTAAGAGGTCTACATCAGGTCCATGTAGGACCCGGTAAAAGCGCCCGTGAAGCTCTTTGCTCTGCCATACCTCCCTGCGGTCATTAGTATCTAATACTTTAGGTTTGCGCCAGTTCTCGTTACCCAAGGAGAGCGGGGTGAGGCCCTTGTCCACTGAGACCACATCTCGGTGCATCCCCACGTCGGCTTCTAGAAAATATTCCCTGAGACTGCATATCTCGCGATTGTGGAGGCTCTTAACGTTTAAGAAACCTCGGCCTCCACACTTTCGCGGGATATACAGTCTCATCACCGATGACCGCGGATGATGCATCCGATTTGCGGTGAGCAGTGTGCGGACCCTCCTATCCAGGGCGTCAAGTTCCGTCTGAGTCCATTTGAGTATGCCGAAAGAGTACATCAAAACCGGCATGACCCAACCGTTGAAGGCGCGCACCTTGTTTCCGCCCGATAAAAGACTATTTAAAACTTTATTCAGGCGGCAAAAGAAGCGCTCCCTCAACGATTGTTTCATGTCAGCAGTGTTGATGCCTAACGCTTCCGACATACCCAAATACTTGTATGTTTCGTTTGAGGAGAGGGATCTTAGGTGTATGGAATCCGAGAGCTGGGTTCCCACGGATTCCACAATCTCCCCTCGCTTTACATGCATGACCGCACATTTGTCCAACCCAAATTCCATTCTGATGGCGTTACTGAAAGTTTCAGTTACTTTCAGTAGCTCCATCAGTTGCAAATTGTTGGGGGCAAAGAGCTTTAGGTCATCCATGTATAGGAGGTGAGATATAACCTGACCACCTCTTCTCAATCGATAGCCTATACCTGAATCCTCCAGCAAAGTGCTAAGAGGATTCAGGGCTAGGCAGAACCAATGCGGACTCAAACTATCGCCCTGAAATATGCCTCGCTCGATCCTTATCGGTTCGCTATTCCTCTGGATATTTCGACATCCTGGATAGCGGAGGACCGTCCTCCATTGCCCCATACATGACATCAGGAAGGTGCGCAGAGTTGCATCTACTTTATATAATTCCAGCACCCTCCTGAGCCATGTATGTGGCACCGAGTCATAAGCCTTCTTATAGTCTATCCAACATGTCGAAAGATCCTTTCGGGAACGACGAACCTGTTGGCTAATGGCCATATCAATGAGGAGCAGCTCCTTAGTACCGCGGGACCCGTTCCGACATCCATTTTGAGAGGCAGACATGATAGAGTTGGTGTCTACATGGTTGTAAATTTTTGCTCTCAAAATGGATGTCAGAACTTTATAGACCGTCGGTAGACAAGTGATCGGTCTATAATTTTTGGGTTCCGCGGTACTACCAGATTTATGGAGCAGGTGGGTTATCCCTGTTGTTAAGAACTGCGGTAGCGACCCTGACTCTAAGGCTGATTGAAACTGCGATGCCAAGCGAGCGTGTGACCTTTGGAGCCATTTAATCCAAAAGTTGTGCAGTCCGTCCGGCCCTGGAGATTTCCAATTAGGCAACGGACGGACTGCACGAGCTACATCTTGGGGGCTGATGGTAAGTGCCCCCATTTCCGGTATTTGACCGCACGCTCGCTCGATCTCCCTAGTCCAAATACCTTCGGTGTGACTGACAGGCACCGACCAGATGTTTCGCCAGAAAGAACACATGGCGTTATCATCCGGTAGGCGCGTGTCAGCCACACCTTGGTCCGGTCGCTCCCAAGCTCTGTAAACCCACCTTTCATCGCTTCGAAATGTGCGATTCTGAGAGTACCGCTCCACTCTCCGCCTGTACCGGCGCATACGGTTTGCCCATGCACAGATCTTCTGCTTCAGGAAGTCGATACGCTCTGTGACGCGGGTCATATAATCTCGAGAACTAATATCAATCCCGGCGAACGCCCGCATCACAAAGCGCATCACTCTAGGGCGAGTATTGCCCTCCCTGAAGCAGATTAGCTTACCGATGAGTGCTCTAGCCTCACCGATACGACGCTCAATCCTGCACTGCCAAGCTGGCACGGCTGGTTTTGGTCGTGGAGCTCTGTCGCTATTATTATTATTATTACTAAACCACAAGTTACCATTTTCTTTCCACTCTTTCTGACAATATTATTATTCTTAAAACATCCCAAATTGATTTTGCCTAACGTGCCCAAACTATAGACCTCGCGCCCGATCGACATTAATGTGAAGGTGTTCCTAAAAAGTCTGAAATAGTTGTCTACTGCAATCAATCTTTTAAATAAATACTTGACGATACTTGTCGGGGTTAGGTAGTTGCTTCACGTAAAATACTAGTTTTGAGCGGTTAGAATGAAAGGTGATCCCAAAAATTATTGGAAAAAGGCTAGGTAGATAATGAATTGTCGAGATTCCTAAGACCGTAGGTTATAATATATAGTACCTACGTTCTTTTCTTAGGTCAAATAATAAGCATTGCCCTCCAACGTGGCGACACTGCCGGACTTTTGGGCACTTTTCTCGCTGACAGCGACGCTGACGAATTCTTAGATGCCCAGGGAGCTCTTCTCTTTTTTCCTTGTATTATTTTGTATATTGTACTAGAATGTTTTCAACATAGGTACGTATATTATCAATATACTACGTACAAAATAATTCATTAATTTATTAAACATTAAACCGACTGCAAAGCATCAACTGATAACAGCGTCCGCTCAGAACTCCTGATGCAGCTGGATCCTGGGAGGTTTATTTTTAAATTAATATGATAATAATTGTTTGTTTTTCTTCTCTACTTTAGCATAAATACCAGTCTACTGTAGGTCGTCTAATGATTGCACTATTCACATCTGTATTAAGATGATATATTTAAAAATCCGTGCTTTTTTCTTTTTAGCGTACCTTTTTAACCATTTGAAATTGGGAATCAACATTTACGTGTATGATCTAGGATCCTGTAAGAGGAATACACGATACAATGAAATTTTCTCGATACAAAAAAATTGCAAAGTTCTAATCTATGGTTATCACTTATCATTTTTTGAGCGTCAAGGCGCAACGCTTATGAGTTATTCGATGGTAGTTTTCTTTAAAACATAGAGAGTAATCGAATCTAGTTTTTTGTAA
The DNA here is from genome assembly GCA_949091785.1 of Polymixis lichenea. NCBI lineage: Eukaryota > Metazoa > Arthropoda > Insecta > Lepidoptera > Noctuidae > Polymixis > Polymixis lichenea. Next base: position 5,541,718 of record OX420937.1, read on the forward strand.
GACAGTTTTCGTTTTAATAATGCTTGTTATTTATAAAAGGCGGCGCATCGTTTTGGCATATAAGTCTTTTATTCATAGCACATACACATTCTCGCCATTCCTTTTTTTGCCTATTATAACTAATGTCATCACTCCCTTTCGTTCATAGATCAGTCGCCCGATGGGGCTCAACAAGGACGAGTTTGTCACTTTTTTACAAACCGTTGCAAACTTATAATTACATGATTTAAATAATTGTGTCCACAGAAAAAGTTTGTTGTTAGGCAAGTTAAAGTCATTATTTATTCAAATGAGTGTTGGAGAGGTATTTAGACTGTATATGTGTCTATTATTGTGACTGTGAACAACATATAATTCTTTTTCTATTTACGACGACCGACGACCTAAATTGTCTATATAAAATGGGAAGAAATATTAAACCAAAAGTGAACAGTATCTGCAACGTTAGGAGTATCTGCACAGGGCAAACAATAAACTCATTTTACAGAAATTCAACATCAATACGATGATGATATTAGTAAGTCGAATTCACCACCTTCACTAAAGCATTACCAGTACAATCTATTCTCACCTTGCAAGCATCTGGGGGCACGGTCGTGCCCCCGCCAAGATGAGCCAAGCGGAGTCCAAGGGCACTACCTACCTTTTCTCGAAGTGCTTCGTCGTTTTTTTGAACCCTTATAACTTGGGTTTGGATTATACCAGATAAACAAAATTCTCGGGATATGTTGCCAATAGCGGACTTATTAAACATATTAAGTTTTAATTGCTTTACTCTTACACTCCAGATTTTATTGATATCTAATAAGCCTTGATTTCGTCACTGACTCACTGATGATCATCAAATTTCTTAGGGTACTTCTTATTATAGCCTTCCTATGTAAGCTACTATTAGTACACAAACAACATCAAAAGTCTAAAACTTGGAAATTTTATCCTCCAACCCCTTAAACGGGGATGGAAGTTTGTATGAGACTTCCGCAATTTTGACGCTAGAGGTCTAAAAATCGATATAGGGACTCCTTGTTATTATAAATTAAAAAAAAATGTAATCCTACTAATATTATAAATGTGAAAGTTTGTGAGTATGGATGTTTGTTACTCTTTCACGCAAAAACGGCTGAACGGATTTGAATGAAATTTGGTAAACAGGTAGTGTGTTACCTGGAATAACACATATGTTATTTTTATCCCGATACTACGTTCCCGTGGGATAGTTTTGACCTCCGCGCGGGCGAAGCCGCTGGCAAAAGCTAGTAAAATAATCAAAAAGAGAATAATTGTCACAAGCAACTTACAAAAAGAAGTGAAATCCCACCAAAAACATTTTCATGTAAATTGTTGCCAAGACGAGACCATATGACTCGCACTGTCAAAAAGTTATCAGATCTCATGTAGAGCCAAGGCCAAGCCACATATTTTGACTAAGGTATCGAGTTTGTGATGTAAGGCCTTGTATAGTTAGGGCGTGTAGAGTTAGAAGCTTGGCACAGGCAACTGAAGGAACACGGGTGGGTTTTAGTCAGTAAAAGTCTGACATGCCCTCCTGCTTCACCCAGAGCGGGAGAAGTCAATTAATGATTTCCCACCTTCAAAAAAAAACCCCTAATATAGGTAGAAATGCTATATTGCTACTTTGGAAGGAGAAACCTAATAATGTAACATAACATCTCGCATTGTTGCCTGAAGGGTTGGGCAGAGGTGTGCGTAACGTACATCCACATCTCGCCAGTTTATTTTTAAACCTCATATTATTACTTATGAGGTTTAAAAATAAAACTGGCGAGATGTTGCCATCAATAGACACACTTTAATATTAGTTTCTGACATCGCACATTACAAAAAAAACACGCCAAAATGGCGGCTTACGGCAGATGTGAAGATTTATTGAAAAGACATTTGATTTTAATTTATTAAATCGTGCTTGGTATCTAATAAAAGGTTTTAAGGGGAACCTAGTCGCTGGCTCGAACTCACTGATGGGCCTGGCTAAAAAGCACGCTGTCTCACCAGGCATCGTGTCCGACAGAGGTAGTATCAGTAATAAGCAGTTAGACGCTAGTCTACACGTACAACGTTACTGAGTGAGCAGCAGGATCATTTATAGTACAACAGGCGCGTAAAAATTAAGAAAACTCCTTCGTAAGATCGGGTTTTAAGTAAAAACCCCTGCTTCAATCACTGACCAATAAAGTTTATTGAACTACTCGATATTTGAGCTTTGTCGGTACCGACTTGGTTTTTCGGATTTTACACTTCTTTTATTACTTAAACACGCCCAAAGTTAGGTCAAATTAGCAAGAAAAACGAATCTTTGTTGGCTCCTAACTTTTTAATGGCTTTTTATTTTAGTATTCTGTTTCCGTACAGACAATATTAATAATGAGACAAAACCATACCATGTTCGATTTTTGATGTACATTGTCGAACAGTGGCGTATTACACTCCCGAAGTTTGTATGGGAAAATGTGGACTAGGTTCACCTTAAAGACTGTTTTCTGAAAACGTAATGGTTATCTTTAATTTTGTATACATAAACCCCAAACAAGATCAAAGTAATGATGTTTTACTCTGCCTGTTTTCAATAACACTAAACATCCTTCTAAAATGTCATGAAGACTGCTTACCAAATTATTTTTATCAAATTCTATTCGCTGCTTTCCCTCAGTCTAATATTCAAATTCCAAAACATTATCACTTGCACTTGTAATAAAAATATTTTAGAAATAGTTTATTTTTAGGCACATAATTGTATGGGAAACATACTACTGTTGGCTAAATGTACTTTTTTTGTATACGTTTTTATGAAATAAATTATTATAAATTATTATTATTAGTTTCTAAACTAACTCGATTGAAAAATAAAGGTAACCAAGGAACAATCATACGTACTTACATAGGCTGATAAACACACTTTTCCCTCGATGAACGGGTAAAAAAATTCAACTAAATAGGTATAAACTAGACTAACAAAATAATATCGGTTTCGGTTTTCGTATAACCGGAGTTACACGTAATTACTAAAATATATATCGACTAATTATGGCATAAATCATGCAGATTGACATCCAAAATCGATCTTGAAGTAAATGTGAATAACTTGCATTTACGAACATTTCAGTATTGAGCCTGGTATAAATAGCAATACCTTTTTTACTTTTTTCAGGTATGCAAAACTTTCTGGAGTACTTAATGCCGGAAAATATTTTACCAATTTATTATACGTATATTAATTGCATGGAGTTACTATGTACTTTATTATAGTTCAACTGGAATGCTTACAACAATGACTATAACAAGTACCGGAAAGTCGGTCTTGAAAGAGAAAACTGAACTGTAGGTTTCCTTTTTACAGTAAGGTGAACATACATTTTCTTGAAAAGTAGGACACGATGGAAAATACTTTTAACGAGTATTGCGTTATTGACGGAATGTATGTAAAATATTTTAACTGTCGTTTACCAAGCAAGTATATGGTGATCGGCGAAACGATGTTGGAGTTTATCAATCTCATATGTACCCACATCCATTTTATACAAATACCTCAAGAAGATTAATTAATTATTTTTAATTTTATTTTGTAAATAATTATTAAATATTTAAGTCGTTTATTAAATATGTTATATTATTTATCTACTTCATAGTTAACTAACTATGTGCAAAAACTTCATAGACCGAGATAATTAACGTTACTTTGCACGCACGTTTTTCTTAAAATGTTTCCGTCTTTATCTTGCACTTTTATTTTGATAGTTGTGCGACAGTGATAAGAATAATGCTTAGCCAAAACCCATGGCCAGTAAGTAAAGTTTTTAATTTCGATCAGTGATTTCCTTAGTTCCACTTTTGGCCACTTAAGTCAGATAAGTTAGTGGCGGTGACGTGTCACTAACCACGGAAGAGAGATCTAGCACTCCCCGCGTGCGGGTGAAATAAGCCACGTCCATCAAACTATTATTCATTTTTATTGTACGGCGTTAACTCATAACACTTGTAAAATATACGGTCGTGGTTACAATTTGAAGCGTGGAAACAATTTTGAAGACGTGTAATACTCGGATGTTAACATACAAAACGCAGCAGATACTAAAGCCTCAATTAGTAAATTCTTGGATATCGTACTTCACCATCTTACTCTTGGTTATTTTGACGAATATCTCTAGAAGATCTGTTTAACACTTCGGTCTAATTTTTGTTGCTCTTCTCTTCTTTGATAATTGCGTAACAAACCAAGTTGTCGAACATTATAGAGCAATAGATTAGGAAATTATTGAGATTGTGATTGATAGTGTTTTACACAATTAGGGTGCTGGTCTATCTGTTAGTATTTGCCGAGAAAAGACCATTTTCTAGACCAGCTGTAGAAAAGGCTACTGAGTGGGACAATTCAGGACGAAAAAGAGGAAGGCGGCGCACGTGAGGGAAAGGCAGTACATGCGCCCTCACGGCCTTAGTCGTCGCAGGAGACGCCCTGGGCGTCGGGAATCCCAGGCTGATTCCCGGCCACCGTAGGCGCGGGCTTGCGGACGGCGAGTAATGGGTAGCTCGCTGTCCGGTGAGGCCCAAGCCCGGGTCGACGGCGCGTTGTGTTCCACGCGGGCCCAAAGAGATGTCAGCACCAACTGATGGGGCCCGCAAGGGCCGATGCCTGCCGGGGGCGCGGGTTGTTCGAAAGAGATACCGCGGCCTCTGGCACACAGGCAACTGAGGGAACACAGGTGGGTTTTAGTCAGTAAAAGTCTGACACGCCCTCTTGCTACACCCAGAGCGGGAGAAGTTATTTGATGATTTCTCACCCAAAACAAAAAAGTAGGGACGGTTACGTCAGACTGTCAGAGAAATGGGCACCACGATTATTCCTCCATACTGCGATCTGCAATTCTGCAGTCCTTTTATACTGAACCTGATTTTGTATTATCCCCTCGCCTCGGGATCTGTCCATTGTTGCGGTTTTTGGGAAGACTCAAGTTTAGCACTGGTGTGGTTATGATTCCACTAAACCTTCTTAAAAATAGATATGGATTATCCAATGTTTAAGAACATCGTGTGTTTTGATTACCTTCTACAATATTCCCCCCAGCCTTGCAGTTGCTTTTAAACGAATTTACATTAATTTAGCCGTCGTTAAAGCTCGTTGACTTTTGACGTTAGTCATTGATAATGGAAGCTATAAAGTATCCGTGAACTTAGTTGGCGGGATCATATTTGTAATGTCTATATTAGACGGCCTTTTTCATCTTATGAACTGATATATAGTTATTATTAATCAGTATATTTCAGATAAAAAGTCAATCTATACAAATTATACAACAGAGAAATAAATTATTACAATTATTATAAATATAAATATTGTGATAGTAAAATCGTATGCACTATGTTAGTCAACACCTATCACAATATGCATTTATACTCTACTACTAAAACTCGTAATTTGATTTTTTCCTTGTGACACTAAAATATTCGCATTTGTGTCTGAATAGTAACTATTGAACGCCCAGTGGTCGAAATTAAACCATAATTCATTTAAAACCTAACGTATTTCTTATGCTTTATTATATAAAATACTAGCTGCTGCCCGCGGCCCCGCCCGCGTCAATTTCGAAAATTATCCATCTCCTGGAATGACATTTTTCATACAAACTTACACTGCCAATTTCACCCCTTTACGGGTACTCATAATCTACATCTGTGCCAAATTTCATCTTCGTAGGTCCAATAGTTTTTAAGATGTCGTGTGAATGAATGAATGATCTTTCGCTTTTACTATTACTTTAGGTTTCTACACTTCTCCATATAAACTATAACTCTGTTACTAATAAACACAGAATAAAGTTGTTGTTAGGTTAAACCTAACCTGAAGATGTATGGTTATTCCTTTGTTATTCCCTAGTATAACTTTATTCCATGTTTGTTTTAACTGTGCCAAATTTCACACTCCTCCGTTCGCGTAATTTTCGTAAAAGGGTAAAAAGTTTTTGCTTCACGTGTACTTACAGATAATTAGCTTTTTTTTTGTACCAGGAAATAATTTGTTTTAATAATGACCTGTTTTATTTTTAAGTACTTAATATTTTGCTCTAAGACAGCAGTTGTTCTATGTACTAGAAACGCAGTTAATTAGGCTCTGTGAAAATGATAACCCTTGATATATGAAACTGTAACTTTTAATATTATAATGGAAACCCCTACTTTAACAAAATGTATCTTTGCAGGACCGTGTAGGAAGACGCATTATCAAGGCATACCGCGAGAACCCGTCGAATGAATCCCTGACGTTTGGCCATGACGTCACGTTCAAGGAGTTTGCGCTCTTCCTCACCAACCGCTCGGAAGAGATGGCTGATGTTGTGAACAACGAACATTGGCAGCCCATCACCAATATGTGCCATCCCTGCCTTATCAAGTACACTCTAGTTGGTAAGTGTATCCCATTTTTTTTTAAACAAGCTTTTTTTAGGCGAAAGCACTACGGCATATTCACCCATTAATGTCTCACTGCTGGGACACAGGCCTCCTCTCTGTGAGAGGGAGTGGGCCGTAATCTACCACGCGAGCCCAGTGCGGGTTGGTAGATGTCAGATGTCTTCCAATTTTTGGTTCTAGGACATGCTGGTTTCCTCACGATGTTTTCTGTCACCGTTTTGAGAGTAGTGCTGATTGAATAATTTATACCGAAAGTAAAGCGGTTTACTAATGTTTGCCATAATTTAAAATGCAATAATTTTATATACCATACGTCTATTTGCCACAATTTCATTAGAAATAACGCTTCGGTTGCCTTTATCGTGAAATTACTTACATAAAATCATTTTCACTAATTTCGTTGGTGATAATCGAGTGTCATATTAATTTTAATCCAAAAATGTATTTGCTTTATTTGTGATTTTCAACAATGTCGTTTTCCAAAACATTTATACACCATAATATTCATTTTCCCACCTAAAAATAAACCTAAACCACCGTGCTTGCTTGCTTTGCAAAAGAGGAAATCTAGCGTTATGTGGTCATAGTTCTAACCTAACCTAGCCGTTTCGCATTTGACAAACTGTTTATTGTCTAAAGTAGATACAAGTTAGGTATAGTCACACGAGCAGTATTTTTTCTTTTAACGACTTGTTTTGAGATACTTCACTTGTTGTGTAGTTCCCTGTAAGAAGCATGCCAACAAGCATACAATACACCATGCATGCAAGCAAGCCACCATACATGCAGCACGCAAGCATGTAGCATGCAAGCGAGCATGCAACAGGCAGCAGGCATGGTTTCTGTCACGGCTGCTTGCGCTGCGGAGCTCCGGCGGTCTCACCGGAGGTTATCGTCGCAGATGGTTTAACACTCACCACCTGCTCCATTCTAAATTACACTCTAAGGGTAGGGCAGACAAGACTGCGTGGAGTCGGATTAACAGCGATTCGTTTCTGTCACTAAAACCTATTTTTCTGCAAATGTTTTAGGACTAAAATTTTTATTATAAATGAACATTCGGAATAATACACATTATATAATACAATACTTAGGACACATGTAAACAATAAATGTTTCTTAATTATATTAAATGTTGCACATGTCAAGTATCGATCATGTAATGTGTTACTTATAGAAACTAATGATTATAACACATGTTATTATGGAAACTTATTTTATGGCAAATAAAAGTTATGACTAATAAGTTGATATGACAAGCGTTATTAGTATAAATGATAACAGTGCAAGTAAATATTATGAGGGAGGTTAAAGACAACAATAATAGTACAAAATAATTATTTTATGGAGAACAAGACAATACCAAGTAAAGCGCCTGTCTAGGGTCGAACCTACGACCTACAACTCGTACGTCGCGGCCGTTACCATTGGGCCACCGCTGCTCTCGTCAAAAGTTAGGCATAAAATATTATTTGTGTTTGTTAAAAATACGCTTGAAAACACAAACTCAAAAAGAGCAGAAAATAATTTCAAAAAAGCGTGGGGTGTCCACGCTTTTTTGAAATTATTTTCTGCTCTTTTTATTACTCTATTATTTATTTTCTATTTTTTAGTTCTTCTAACTACAACAGCATGATTTTTCAGTTTTTTTTAATTATTGTATTGTCAGCGGTCCTCGATAACTACAAAGTTTAAATGAAATCTGACCGTTTGAAGTGGGTCAAAATCAAGTCCAAAGGAGTCGGTTACAAACATGCTTACAAACAAACATACAGGTGAAGCTAATAAAAGCGAGTTAAAAGGGATGAGCACCTCAATGCATATCGACGCTTGAAAGGCAAGAATTACCAAGCGACATGTTGGGCGATATTGGGTGATATTGGGTGATTTTTAACGTATTTTTTTTCCAAAAATAAAAATTTAAAAATGCTCTACTGTAAAGTTGCCAAAATGTCGCTTGTTAAATATTGCCTTTCAAGCGTCAATATAATCATGTGCTCATAAAATAATACCGCGAACATTAATAGTTCGCTTGGCAGAATGATTATGGCATTAACCTCTCAGGGTTCACGCCATTGGCATTGTACCCTAAACTGTTAGACCATAGAGAGGCCAACGTCCTATAACGATGATCCATAACCACCATTACAGAGTTCAAAAGCATAGAGATTATAGTTTTCTGACCTGCAAAGTAATAATGAATTTGACATATGAAGAGCTTCATTCTTTAACGACTGGCATTGACAAAAACATTTGTGAATTCTAGCTTAAGTGTTGCTTGAGGGTGCCACAACCTTGTGGTTTTGATTATGGCACTACGGCTTTGCAGTGCGCGCCTCGGAGAGCACGTTAAGCGGTTAGTCCCGGCTGTCATTTGTGGATATTTGACAGTCTTTATTGGTCGTCAGAAGCCCGAAAGTCTGACAACCAGTCTTGCCAAGGGATGTCGTTTGGGTTGTGGAGTATTGGCAGTCGCTCCATGTAAAATACGGGTAGTCAGCTGCATTCACTTAGACTGGAGGCTGGTTGTTGGCACTTTGGCAGTACTATACAACATGTAACGGAAAGGGTATATACATTCCAAGGGCACGGCTTCTTCGGATGATATCAAACGATACTGGAAGGGTTTTTTAATCCTATCTCTACATGTTCGGAAGTTATGAGAATTTTTATACATTGATACCAGAACAAATTGAAACAAACTCATTACTCGGAAGAGATTTATCGTGATATTGGCAAGTAACGTGGAAAGTTATTGACCTACGTAGTGCGGTGACACGTTTGTAATGATTTGAATTTAAGAAACATATGAAACCGAAAATTTGGTATCAATTCTTAGAGTATTTTATTTTGAGCTGAAACTATGTATAGTGACTCTATACGAGCTTTTATCTTTAGTGCTTAAGGATAGCAATAGGGTTTCTGTTACACCCTGTAGAATAGATAGTTACAAATAACAAATTGGTAAGGTTTAAGGAACATACATAACATCATGCCTCTCTTCCCCGAAGGGTTAGGCAGAGGTGCACCTATCGTACACCCTGATTTCGCCAGTTTTAGTCCCATGTAATAGAGGGCGAGCCTACTGCCATGGTGGTTTTGTGCATTTTGTAAATGGCCTACGCAAATGTCCTGCAAATCTGGTGGCGTCTTGTGACGGGTCGTTGTGCTCCCTAAAATAGGGTTGAGCTACACGGTGAGTGCTACATACATGCCGTCTGTTGAGACAGGTCAGCTCAAAGCTGCAATGGCTCTTTCTTCAAAAGGCCTTTCCAGACATTACCCTGCATTGTTAGACTCACATAAAATTCAAATAATATAATGTTTGGACTTTAAAAGAGACCATGACCTCTGAGTTTGTTTCGGCTTTTCTTCTCATGGAACAGTCAGCTAGGAAATGCTGGCGCCATCTAGTTTTTAGAATATTGACCAACAAAATATTGACGCGTAAAAGTGTCTCTTAAGATCTACTTACATAAATAAACATTTCATTTCATCAACCGGGCACTAATCCAAATTTTGGGCTGCTTATGAGAAAGTTTTGACAGAAAATCCCATAACACTACCGACCTGGGAATTGAACCTTAGGACCTTACGTGCAGCAGTCCCGCTTTCGACTTCTAGGCCAATGAGGCAGTTAGGTTATATTTTCGGTCCTGTGGTCAGTACAAAATTATGTAGTACTTATGTTGCGAAATAGGGGTCAGTTCTCGCGCACTTTTTAAGATCATAATACAAAATAAATCTTATTTACTTCACATTAAGGCATACGGGCTGCACGACACGGTGCATCTCAGCGTTCTTCGATACGCTTTCGCGCTCGTAGTGAAGTTATACCTTTTCGTGTTGTAAATAAGTTATATATTCTTTTGCTATCTTAAAAAGTGCGCGCAGTGTCGCGTCTCGGTGTAAACTGACCCTTATGGCTGTACAATTTTGTTTTTTGTTATGCACCACTTAAACGACGTCACTCAACTTGAATCCAGCGGGTCTAAAAAGGCCACATTAAGCAATTCCTCTAAAAGTAATTCATTTCTTGAATTCCCCCATGATTCTGCTATTTGACATTTTACTTTAATAAAGCAATTCATAATTTGGTGACCATTTTACGAATTTCCATACAAAACTGTCAAATAGATGAATTGCATGCTGTCCACGTAGATAATATTTTGAATTGTCAGTTTCTGACCATTTTACGATTTTAAATATGATTCATAATATGAGCAATTATTATGATTCTGCCAAAGTGGCCTTTTTAGACCCTGAGCACATATCTACCAAATAAACAATATTTATTAGGCTCTAATCAAGAACTTGGAAATGGTTCTTTAACAGGAGTGATTTAAACAAGTTCACATCACACGTGCTTCTTCTGTACTGGGCCCCAGTGACTGCCATATAAAGGGCAAAGCACTTCGGTAACCCAGGTACCCTCCGTTGGACTGTCAGAAAGACCAAGGCTTGCTGGCCTTCCTTGAGGAGCTGGGGTGGATCAATTAATCAATTTTCCCACCGTAAGATTGTACGTTAAATGCGCGCATTGACGTGGAGTTGCAGACACCAGACCGTCTTACCTACTTAACAATTTCATGGTTCCGGATATAGATCTCTCTTACTAATAAGGCTAGGGCTTCCAATGCCGCAAGATAGGCTATCTTTAATTTTTCTCGGTATTTACGGGACTAAAAAATTTCAATCCAGCGGGATCCCGTTAGGTCAGGTATACAGATACAGAAACACTGGTTAATAAAACAATCAAATAATCAACATAACTTCACTTTTATAAGTTTTACATAACGTGTCGAATGTGACGTCAACAAAATAGTACATGTTTCTCTCCAGTCCCGCAAATCTCGCGGGCTCCATAATCCTGCAACACGCGGGACCTGATATTGGCTCGGAAATCTCGGAATATCGGGATCTCGGTGTGGCGGGATTGGAAGCCCTAGGCTAGACGTGTCAATTTTAAAATGTGTTTCCTGACTCCATGTAATTCGATAGTGTTGCTATTATTCTGTGAATCACTGTCAATTATTATTAGGCAGTACCACCCAGACTGGCGCTGACCTCAATTTATAACCGTGGCGCTGTTCAAATATGTATGACATAATTTCATAAGACGGACATAAGTGAAGACCTGGATGAGCCTCGTACAGACCAGGGAAACAGACACAACTTGGAGGAGGCGTAAATTATACTCAGCAATAGGTGGAACAAGGCTGCCAATCATAATCTCAAACCGGAATGACAGGATAGGATTGATCATAAATAAAAATCAGTAAAAAGTATACAGAAAAAAAAAAGTACGATATTCATGCTCTAATTTCCCAAGTTTATAGGTTGAATATTTGTTTCTTACAATTTATATTTGATATCACAAATGAAATAATCTTCGAAATCGATCCATAATGGTCGGAGATATCGCATCATTAAATGGGTGAAAATCAATAAAGTTAAGTCATCTCCTAAATTACCAACCAACCTTGAAGATAGAATATTTTCATGAAATGTATCTGGAACTAGCCCAGGCATACCCTATTCTTTAAGAAAATATTTTTTTCAATCGATCTTCAATTCCCGGAGATATCGCGGAACATACAAAAAAAAATACGAATTGAGAACCTCCTCCTCCTAATGAAGTCGATTAAAATAGTTATCATTCTAAAAACCAATAACCAGTATTTGAATCAAATAAATGAGGGATTTCCTCAATAAAAGACTGATTAAAAATAATAAACTACAAGGTACAAACATTTTTTTAGTAAGTAAGCAAGATTTTTAACCAACGAAAGGCTAAAAATCTTGCTTACCTACCTTCTAAAGAAATCTTCGTACTTTGTACTTCACGTGTAGACACCTAAAATCGTGCATAGGTATGTAATTTGAATAATTAGGTAACATATGACATGCAATAACATTAAATTAATTGCAATAGAGGCTGCACGTGTTCATTGGCCTCCATTTATTATTTGACATCTGTGTCATTGTTCTTTTATAGTACTTCTCGTAATCTACAACTAGATTTTGCCAGCGGCTTCACCCTCGTGGGAACGTCCTCGTATGTCACGGAACGTACTATCGGGATGAAAAGTATACTATATTTTTAATCGATTTCAAAAAGGAGGATCTCAATTCGTCGGAACCTTTTTATTTTTTTATGTATGTTCCCCGATTACTCGAAGATGGCTGGACCGATTTGGATTGTTTTTTTTTTTGTTTGAAAGGGTATACTTCCCAAGTGGTCCCGTGATCATCAAGTCAGGATCTGATGATAGGATCCTGGAGAAATAGAGAGAACTCTTCAAATTTAATAGGCACACTTTTGAAGCGATTTGGGTAGTCTTTGGAAGAGTACTTTCTCGGAGTGGTCTCATTTCAATTTGGTGACGATCTGATTAAGAACTTCGGAGATAGGCAACGGAACTCCTCAATAAATGATAGCAAATGGACTGGAATAGCTGAAATCTCATGTTTGTCTATTGTTTACACCAGTTCATAACATAACATCACGCCGGTACGCTGTGAAGGGGTAAGCACGTGTGAACCCGTAAAAAGTGAAAAAAAAGCAACCGACTTCCAAAAAAAACACTACAAAGTGAAAAATAACTTTAATTTCGTAAGGACAAAAAATTAAAATACATATCCAAAGTCACCTACTTCCGAAATGGGAAGTCGGTTGTATTCCAGCTTATAAACTACCTGTGTGCCAAATTTCATCCAAATCCCTTCAGACGGCTTCGCCCGCGTGGAGAACGATAAATATCCCACGAGAACGTACTACCGGGATAAAAAGTATCCTATATGTTAATCCAGGTCTAAATCCATCCAAACTATTTGTGTGCCAAATTTCATCCATATCCATTCAGCCGTTTGTGCGTCATTCAGTAACAAACATCCAAACTTTCACATTTATAATAATATAATATAAGTAGTATTAGGAGGATCATTTCTATCAGATGGCAAAATAAGAGCAATCTTGCTATTTAATAGCACTGTCTAAACTTAGACGTAATTATACGTACAAATGAGTTAGAAAGAAAATTTACAAAAAAAATCCAAGCCGATTGGATATTCGGCAACTCATGAAATATATATGGAGCAATCAGAAGCAATATTCCCGAAACATATTCGCAATTTATTGTTGTTGCTCCAGATAGCTCTACTTAATTGATCCAGATTGATCCATTAGCGTTGCCGAGCAATAATTGCTCAAAAAATTGCGCGTGTAACAGCACCTTTATAGTCTTGCATAATCTAAAAACATACAATATGTCCCTTGGGTGTACTCTATACTTTAGGGAATTCTGTGCCACACATTAACAATGCTTCGTTCTAGCATAATTAGCCTAAAAAGTCCCCACTGTTGAGACACAGGCCTCCTCTTTGTGAGAGGGAGTTTGCCATAATTTACCACGTGGGTTCAGTGTGGGTTCGTAGATGTTACATGTCTTAAAATGTTCTCTTGACTCCTTCTCACAGAGAGGAGACCTATGTGACTATGTCCTAACAGCATTAAAGGCTGCTTATGTATCTTAGAAGATACCACTGGCATCTGAGCCAATAGTAAAACATTTTAAAGTATTGTTTTAATCTTAGGTAAAGCAACTGCATGAAAAATAAAAAACATCATTGGCCATGTGACAACGTCCATAGATTATACGAACAGGTGGATTTGTATGTCCGCACGTTGACTGAAGACACACTGATAAGGCTAAAAGAATATACAATTTATCTAAAGCTATTGTTTAAGCTGTTGGTGTGGGCACGCTTAGCACATTTTTACTGCAATTTTATTGTCATGTTTATTGTTATTTTTTTTATGTTTGTTGCTGTTGTGCTGTCTGTGTCGAATAAATGCTTTCTATTCTATTCTATTCTTCTTATTAGACATCGTAGGTTGTCTATGCATTATTATTATTTTTGACACTCATAACAAATATTTTGCCTTACCAAAAAGTTTATGTTCTGGTGTTCCCGATTCTGATTCATGTTTATAATGTCAAACCAGTAGAATTTCGAAATTCGAACTGTTTCATTTTTTATCGAATGCTGTACCGGTTGACGACATTACGTCAACGCCGGATGTCGCTGAAACAGTAGTCTTGGGGCTCTGTCTAGGGTCGTAGCATTATGCTGAGCCATTGCCGTTTTGCGTGGATGAGAAGCATTTTCCCTCAACTTGATCTTTTTGTTTTTCGGTTAATTTTAAACGTATTTTCTTTCTTTCTAAATCATAATAGGCATAGGTACAGACTACATAGGTTTCTCACTACTGCCAGGAGTTACATACCTCATCATATCAGCCGAAATACGACCACTGCTGGACATAAGCCATATATAGGGATTTGCCATAATCGCCACGCTTGGCAGGCGGGTTGGCGATCGCAGTATGGTGGTCAAATGCATAGAGAACGCTGCTGCCCATTCTCTAGTAAGTCCCTTACTCGCCTTCTACGACCCCCATGGGAAGAAATGGGATGGTGCAATTCTTTAACGTCCGGCACCACACGGAACATTACATACCTACTTACCCATAATTATTGTTATCTACCATAATTATTTTGTTATGATTAACTAATCTTAATGGAGTTGTAATACAAGTAAGTATTGTACTATGCACCTAATTAGCCAATTAACTAATAATTACTGTGATAAGCTAATTCAGTGGACCCTGGGGTCACCGAGTTAAGGGGTTTTATGATTTCTCGTATCATATAGCCTTATAAATTTTCCGCTTCTAAAGATTTTAACATATTATTATATGACATAATCCCCTCGCCGCGTCTGAACACGCCGTCACAACGTTGAACGTGCGTGATTAAAAAAATACACACGTAATTGTTCAAGTTTTCACCTCTGTCGGCAGTCGGCACTCCCGGAGTGCCACTGATTTTTTTCGTTTCAGAATCGTTTTCAGTTCAGAATCATGTATTGTATTCATGGTTACTGTTTGCGCGATATACCTGCCACCCTGTTTAGAACATTAAAAATGTCTACCCTAGCCAAATCTAGTATTTAGTCAGTATTTTAGTCATTCATCATCATCTGCCCAGCCTTTACCCAACAACGTTGGGGTCGGCTTCCAATCCAACCGGATGCAGCCGAATACCAGTATTTTACATGGAACGACTGCCTGTCTGACCTCCACAACTAGTTACTGGGTAAGACTGATTGTCAGACCTTCGGATTTTTGACGACCCGTAACGACTGTCAAAGGTCCACGAATGACAGCCGGGACCAACGGCTTAACGTGCTTTCCGAGACACGGAGGGGTTTTGGTACGTAAAGATGCGGCAAGCGTAGCTTAACCTCATGGATCGATCGTGCGTCTATTATGACGTAGCCAGAAGCCCCTCTCAGTATTGTAGTCATTGATATACAAAAACCCGTTGCAGTAAATTTACAGACAGTAATAGCATAAATTGAATATGCCCTACCCAATCGTCGACTAACCTATTGACAAAATGCTCATTATGCATAGTGACTATCTAAAAGAATTAATTGAAATTGAAAACATGCGACTTCCGAATGAATCAATGAACACGCTATAAATTCACACAATTTATTTACAGTTATTGCCGTTCATAGTGAATGAGGTAATAGTGCATTTTTATATCAGTTGACCTTCGCTGGAAGGTTGGTGGAAAAATAATTAAAGTTGATTGGCAAATAAATCTCAATCAGGGAGTCGTGGAGACAAGTCCTATGTAACTTGGAATTGCGTGCTGAAAAGATATTAGAGTGGTTTAGCAGTTCGTCAACGTCGGTATATTCGTAGCAGGAGGTACCTACGAGCTTATACTCTCTAAGCGCAAATCTTTTTACACGCTTTATATTAGCTTCACTTGTATGTTTGTTTGTTTGTATGTAAGCGACTCCTTTGGATGCTATTTTGACCCACTTTAAACGGTCAGATTTCATTTAAACTTTGTAGACTTATCGAGGACCTATGACAATTCAATAATTTAAAAAAAAATAGAAAAAACACGCTTTTGTAGTTAGCAAAATTACAAAAGCGTGTTAAAAAATGTTAAAAAAATAAAATAAAAATAAATAATAGTTTAAAAAATCTAAAAAAAACACGCTTTAAAAGCCAAACTAAAAAGTAGAAAATAATTTAATTCTATTAAAAAGCGTGGGGTGCTTTTTGAGGTATTTTTATAATCAATTAATATCAAGCACCCCACGCTTTTTAGGTGGCAAGCTAACCATTGTTGTTCTCGCAGAACAACAATGGTTAGCATGCAAACTAATTAGTGCTCATATGCACGAGCTAGACGCATTACCCAGTAACTGGGTTGTGGATTTGTGGACAAAGTTGTGGAGAAAAGAAAACAGCGATGCATAAATGTTAAAAGCAAAATAAACTCTCACACGTGGTGATTTTTCACAATGGTTAATCTGCCAATTTTATGTTTTTAATATTTTATTTAGTTATAAAACGATTGTATTACCAAGACAAAACCAATTCGCTGCGGGAAAACAACCATTAAAATTTCACGATGTATACATATATCCCAGCGCGCCGAAAAATCACACTATTGAATTTTTAAATCTCGGTGGTGAACAGGGCGTTAGACTGTGCTCAAAAAAAAACACTTGTATTTTCAAATCTCGGCGCTGAACAGTGCGTTAGACTGTGCGCAAAAAAACACTGTTGGATTTTCAAATCTCGGCGCTGAACAGTGCGTTGGAGATCCTGTGCGCGAAAAAATACCGCCGCGATATTTTTACGTTCGTGCAACCGTGGTTTTAAGGAGGATGCGCTAAGATAGCCCGCAAAATTAAAATTTTCTTCTTCTTTCTTTTTTCTTTTCAGCCGAAAGGCGTCCACTGCTGGACATAGGCCTCCCCCAGGCTCCTCCACTTTGACCGGTCTTGTGCTTTCCACATCCAGCGGATTTCCGCGGCCTTCACAAGGTCATCAGTCCACCTTGTGGGAGGCCTTCCCACTCTACGTCTTCCGGTACGCGGTCGCCGCTCCAGAACGTTTCGGTCCCATCGGCCATCTGTTCTGCGAGTAATGTGCCCTGCCCACTGCCACTTAACTTTGGCAATTCTTCGGGTTATGTCGGTTGCCATGGTTCTCTTGCGGATCTCTTAATTCCTGTTTCGATCACGTAGGGGAACGAGCATAGCCCTCGCCATTGCCCTTTGGGTGCCTTCTGATAAGGCCAATTGTGAGTGACCAAAATTTTCTTACACATACATAATCCACTTATAACGTTCCCACTGCTGGGACACAGGCCTTCTCTCTGTGAAAGGGAGTGGGCCATAATCCACCACGCGGGCCCAGTGCGGGTTGGTAGATGTCACACATCTTCGAAACTTCTTACGTTTTTTGCAATTTGCATGTCAGTGTCAGATTGTAAGTTGACAAAATATGATTCGCGACCATATCAAATATGGCTTTTTTTTGGGTGGGAATTCATCAAATAACTCCCGCTCTGGGTGGAGCAGGAGGGCGTGTCAGACTTTTACTGACTAAAACCCACCCGTGTTCCCTCAGTTGCCTGTGTGCCAGGGGCCACGGTATCTCTTTCGAACAACTCGCACCCCTGGCAGGCATAAATCAAAAATAGCTTTACAGCATTATTATAATCATTAAAATCAAAGTTTATTTAATCCTACTTAATGACTTTTTTTATGAAATGGTGTTCTTCTGTGTGACAGCTAAGATTTTTTATTGCATTCGTGCGACGCAGAATCACGTCGCTAGTACAGCATATTAAGGAAAGTTCTCCGACCCAACACAACAGCAAGTCCTAGCGTTGAATTATAATAGTAAAACGTACCTGCTACTGCTACCGAAATTTTCTAATGCACATTTTGCTCAGAAAGAAGTGTTACAAAATCTTTGATATTTTAAATCCAATCCGGAAACACACAAAAGCATCGTTAAACCTTGAATGAGCAAAAACACAATGTTTGCGGTTTGTGGTATACAACTCCATACTAGAAACATAATCTTATTGACCGGTAGAGGATGCTGATTGACGTGCTTGCAAAGCGGATGTCGGTGACCCCATAGAACTGGCTAGAGGCTCCATGTGGGACGACTGTTAAAGACGTTAGCTATATTTAATTTGCCACATATGTTGGTGTTTGCAACATTCTGGGCGAGATATCGGAAAGGTCGGCACACTTTACTAGCAATATTTAGATTAAATCCACAACATCACGCCTGTAATCCCCGAAGGGCACGGCAGAGTTGTACCTATAGTTTACCCACGTGTAACGAGTTATTTTTAAGTCCCATGTAATAGGGGGCGAGCTTATTGCCATCAACTGGGTCTAAATCTAGAGTCCGGGATGCTACTGAGATTTTTTTAAAGAAAAGAAATCTAAGCAACACGGTGACCGACCTGGGGATCGAACCATAGACCTCGACCCCATGCTCAGCAGAAGCGCTTGCGACTACTTACTACACCAACGTTGCATTTTGGTTATAATTGTGTATAATTCAAATATATTGCACTTTAAGTGCGTAGTAGGCACCAAAAGTGCAATATATTTCAGGCACTTTGAACATGACGAAATATGACAGTTTGTGGGGAGTCAGGTTTGGTCATGGCTAGAGATAGGATAGGATATTCGGATGCATATTCACCTAAAGTTGAGAGGTTGGCTAAAATGGAATGCGGTTTTGTACCGATATTTTTTTAATTTAATGTAAAAAAAAATGTTTTTACTAAAACACACCACCCCTACTCTTACAGACTTACACCCTAGGTACATAGGTATAGGTACCTACACATATTTCTATCGGGGTTAATTTTAAAGAAATATGCGTCTGAATAGTTATGCAATCCTAATAATTTAGAAGTCGCTTCCATACTATACTATTTAAAAAAATATTGACCAACAAAATATTGACGTGTAAAGTGTCTTTTAAGATCTACTTACATAAATAAATATTTCATTTCATTTCATTATACAACTGACTAGTCATGCATTCCTGGTGTTGCTGGCATCCCGGGATTTTAATACAAAAAAATATTTTAAGAAGCCGCTTCCATACTTTCATGACTAAAAAATTACTTTAGATAAATATGCATCCGATTATCCGATCCCCCCTCAAATATTTGCGAATGTTATCATTCGTTTTTTTTTTCTGTAAGATTAGTATTTACTGATCTTTAATCTCATTCGAATTATTTATATCTCCAAAAAATGTGCACATTTCTTAATCGGATATGACATTAAAATTAAGTACATATAATAGGCTTATCTCAAATTTAGCGTTTCACGATTTTATGCAGAATACTTTATTATTATTTGGCATGTGATTTGTTATAAATAGCAATTGATCAATCGAAGTTTGCTGCTCAACCATACATTTAATTTCAATTTGTTTAATGATACATAATTGTTGGAATTGCGTCATTAGTATTAAACATGGCAACTTTATTGACAGGTAATTCAAGTAATCCTACCAATACTTTTTTATAAATTATTTGATGCTTGGAAGTTTAGATTTTTAAATGTTTGTTACTCAATCACACAAAAACGGCCGAATACATTTGGATGAAATTCGGGATACAGATAGTTTATGACCTGGATTAACACCTAGTATATTTTTATTCCGGTAATACGTTCCCGTGGGTTAACTTTCGACCTCCACCTGGGCGAAGCCGCTGGCAGAAGTTAGTGATACATAATTATTGTGTCTACGGGGATACGTCGTTAGTATGGCAACGTTATTGACGAGTAATTTAAGTAATAGATAAATAATCATAGATTTTTCTTATCATGTACGTATCGCCTCTATGTATTTGATAAAAAACATTGTATATCTCTTGCACATATGCTTGATAATATGTGCCAAAGCCACTTAGCTTCGGCTTCCTAGTATTAGAAACCAGATTCTTATAAAGTCAGTAGGATTTTACTAGTTCATCAGACCGGTATCAGCGCTGAATAGGGGGCCAGTCTTACAAACATTACCATACTTTGCCTATATTCTGCGCTGTAGTCAAGAGGAAACGCAGTCACGTGGTAATTGTCATTAATTTCATACTAATGTATTCCTTTGTTTTCTCCCTGGATAGTCATACTACAGTCCAGCCGTCGAGAGGATGCGTTCCTGACACCTGTCAGTTCGACAATTCTAGTAACGAATAAAGATCAAATTCGCTTAACCTGTATTCGTTTGTGTGAATCCGACTGTCCGTCAAGAACGCATCCTTTCGATGGTCCGTCTGTAGACCACTTTTTACGATATCTTAGGCTAAATCTGGTCCCGGCTGTCATTCGTGGATCTTTGACAGACATTACGGGTCGTCAGAAGCCTGAAAGTCTGACGACCAGACTGACCAAGGGGTATCGTATACCCAGTAACTGGGTTGGGCTGTTCAGTTAGGCTGCCTCAAGTGAAATACTGGTAGGTATTCAGTTGCATTCGGTTAGGCTGGAAGCTAACTCTAACATAATTGGGAAGTTAGGCAGATGATATTGTCCTATATTAGCTTATGCCAGCGGCTTCGCCCGCGTGGACGTCGAAAACTATCCCACGGGAACGTAGTACCGGAATAAAAAGTATCCTATGTGTTATTCCAGGTTACAAACTACCTGTGTGCCAAATTTCATCCATCCATCCATTCATACTTACAAACTTTCGCGTTTATAATATTAGTGTGATCTACGAGTGATGTATCCCTGTTTCGTCCTTTGCCATTTTAATTATATTTTTTTCTAAAATGATATGGAATGAATGCCATCGACCACGTGACCCCGTCACGTCATCTTTACATCTAAACAAGTGGACATTTGCCATTTACGTCATTTCGGTATTACCCATAAGTACCCAGGTTTTCCTGTAGCCTTCACGTGTGTCGTCACAAATTCGAGTAATCGTTGACACATATTTAATTGTTTATCTTTATGGGTAAAAGAAGTTGAATCATAGATATTGTAAGATTATGTTTAAAGTAACCTTTTTACCGCCATCGCCACCGGTTAGGCAACAGTAAAACATTGTGCAACATTGTTTTTATCAGATATGGCTTCGTAAGCAATCGTTAGTTGCGTATTTATTTGCGAAAACAAAATATACTTACTTAGGTACCAACTGACGTCAATACTACAAACCGGTTTTCAGCATATTATAAAAAATATAAGATCCCGCTATCAGACAATTGGTCACGTCGACTCTTGAGCCTTTATACAATCCTAGATTTGGTATTATGCGAAACCCGAAACACGAGTCCAGTATTTTTAACCGACTTCAAAAAAAGGAGGAGGTTCTCAATTCGACTGTGTTTTTTTAAATGTTTGTTACCTCATAACTTTCGACTGGGTGAATCGATTTTGATGATTCTTTTTTTATTTGAAAGCTCGTGCTTCCCGTGTGGTCTCATTCCAATTTCATATAGATCTGATGATGCATTTCGGAGACAGACAACGGAACTCTTCAAAAAATAATAGTAAATAAACCGCGATTGCTGCTATCGCATAAATATTATCGCATTGTTGTGTCCCCAAGGATGAAATTTCGAATTAGTGGGGTAGGTACTATAACTAAAAAGTGAAAAATAAAAACTTTTTCCAAAAAAAACAACTGACTTCCGAAAAAACACCACAAAGTGAAAAATAACTTTAATTTCGGAAGGCGGTGACAAAAAATTTAAATACATATCCTAAGTCATCGCCTTCCAAAATTAAAGTTATTTTTCACTTTGTTTTTTTCGGAAGTCGGTTGGTTTTTTGGAAAAAGATTTTTACGTAAAGAATCTATGTACAAAATTTTAAAACTGTATCATGAAAAATCATAAAGTTATAAGCTACAACTAGGTAACATAACAATGTTATATTAATTGTCTACACAAACATGGTCAACACGCGGCACCACGCGCCGCCCGCGCGTCCAGCGTCGTATTGTGCTCATTGAAAATAATAAGGCAGTAGGTACCTAACCGTACGGCGATTGGATTGTAATTAACTGGTGATAACATTTTCCATCACCCTTGCAAAACTTTTTTGGAAAAAATGGTGTAAACATTATTGGAATCGATTCAGTAACTTATTTTGAACAAACTATATTCAGGTTTCGCATATACTTACTAACAATAATATTTTGTATTCGACAAACGCTAAGCTAGCCCACGAAATTAAAATCTTCCGTTTTTTGCAATTTTCAGGTCAAGGTCTGGTTGTGTGTTGATTAAAACTTTTTCCAAAATAAAAAAGCAGCCGACTTCCGGAAAAACACTACAAAGTGAAAAATAACTTTAATTTCGGAAGGAGGTGACTTTGGATATGTAGGTATTTGATATTTTTTGTCGCCGCCTTCCGAAATTAAAGTTGTTTTTCACTTTGTAGTGTTTTTCGGAAGTCGGTTGTTTTGTTTTTAAATAGTTTGTTTTTCACTTTTTTGGCTATAGCCAAAAAAGTGAAAAACAAACTATTTATTATTTATATAGTACCTACCCCACACCAATTCGAAATTTCATCATCCTTGGAGTCAAAACAATGCATATTTATGCGATAGCAGCAATCGTGGTTGATTTGCCGTAATTTTTTGAAGAGTTCCGTTCTATCTCCGAAACGCATCTTCAGATCTATATGAAATTTAAATGGGACCATTTCCGATACACACTTTCGAACAAAAAAAAATTTTGCAAATCTGTCTACATGTTACGGAGATATGCTTACTGGAACACATACTTACATAAAAAAAATATAATCGCGGGCTTCCGGTTGGCGAGTAATGGGTGCCTGCCAGGGGTGCGGGTTGTTCGAAAGAGATACCTTGGCCCCTGGCACACAGGCAACTGAGGGAACACGGGTGGGTTTTAGTCAGTAAAAGTCTGACAGACCCTCCTGCTCCACCCAGAGCGGGAGAAGTTATTTGATGATTTCCCACCCTCAAAAAAAGAAAAAAACCCGCACTGGGCCCGCGTGGTGGATTACGGCCCACTCCCGCTTACAGAGAGGTGGCCTGTGTCCCAGCAGTTCCCACTGCTGGGACATATATTCCCATATTAAATGCTGATTATTATGCTTATGTTATATATTGTTACGGTCGCGAATCATATTTTTTTCCAGCATACAGCATAAGATTAAAAATTGCAATAAATCGTAAGGAAATTTGAATTTGCGGGCTATCTTAGTCATCCCCTTTAAGCCAGCTTTTTCCAAACCATTTTAATAGCGGACTCTTTACAAAATCAAAACATTTGCCACGGACTCCTTGGAAAACAACACAACAATAGCAGAATCTAGAAGACCAATTCTCGTGGTCAAAAACGTTCAAAATCTAGTCGCAGTCTCATCTTGGCGACAATCAATTAATGTCAAAAACTTGTCAAAAATGTATGTAAACTAAAAGTATTTTTGGCAGATTGAAACTGAGATCAGAGGCCTTAGTGCAAGTTTCGTTTAACCATCTCGATCAAACGCATCGAGCACGTTTGGCGCTCCGATTGACCCTGGATTAGTGACGGACCAATCGGAGCGCCGAACACGCTCGATGCGTTTGATCGAGATGGCTAAATGAAACTCACACTAAGGCCACTGACTGTGCATTACGAGAAATGCCCCTCTTATGTATTTTATGAAGTAGATTGATATTCTTAATTTTGCACAAGGAACCCCAGGGGCATGGCCTGGGAAACTCAACCAGTGAGTCCGAAGTGTGTAGGTATAGTTTGCAACTCTGTAAATCTCCAAGCGTTAGGTAATTAGGTATCAAGTTAACTACTCCGTGTATTTATAGGAAATAATATCAACAGCGTGAGTAAACATAACATTAGACCGTACTAACAGTTCTCGTAATTCTTAGTGTAAACAGGATATCGGTATAAATAATGATATTACAAGATTTAACTATTTAGTAATTGTTTGAAACGATTGGAGTGTTTACTGATTTATAAATACAGAATGCAGTGTTTAAACTTTTTTATTTGGTTAGAGATTTTTTTATGCTCCTGTTTAAGATTTGCAAAATCACGATCGGTCTGTGAGACGGTGCTATATCTATACTATAGGTTTTAAATTAAACTGCGAAAGTAACTGCCTCTCTGTTTGCTACCTTTTCGGGTCAAAACCACTGAACCTGGAAAATTAATTAAAAAAATTCACGAAGACAACGTAGCGGGAAAAAGCTCATTTTTGTGAAACTAAAAAGTCTCGGGACTGGCATACTCCTTTTAAATTTGACCAAATTCTAATTCATTTTAAACAGAATTTAGAATGGAGAAGGCGAAATCGGATATTTCAATTAAAATGTTTTTCACAGCAATCCTTCCTACACTTATCGAAAAATTATTCCCACGTGAAAAATATGTTGTTCAAAAGACTATCAAACTTTGGGAGTATGTATCTTAAACTTGGAAAATTGCAATAGGTGCAAGCCGTGGTTGTTGGAAGTGGAAGTGGTGTTCTGTTCTAGTACCTAAGTATCATTAATCTAATTAAACACACAAAATAACAGACAGCTCAGAAGGTTTCGGATAAGGTAGATGAAGAAGAAGTCATGATAATTCTAGCTAGCACAAGCTAAATGTAATCCAAACGAATACATATTATTATTTAGGTTAAAAAAGATATGTTTAAGAACATTTACTTTCATTCTGATAATTATCTTGCCTATATCGGAATTTATTTAAGGTCAGCGCAACAAGTCTTTTTTTTTTCCAAATTTCTCTATTAGTTTTCAGCGCGGTAGTCACAATCTTTTTGCTTTTAGTCATAATTATCTTTCACATAGCCCATCTATCTTTTCTGTCTATCTAACTCATTTCATCGTTCTCCTGCCATTATCCCAATTGATTTGGCTTCGGCGCAACAAATCTTTTTCTTCCACCCTTCTCTCTATTAGTCGTCATCTCCGTAGTTTTTTTTTTGAGTGGAAAATCATCAAGTAACTTCTCCCGCTCTGGGTGGAGCGGGAGGGCGTGTCAGACTTTTACTGACTAAAACCCACCCGTGTTCCCTCAGTTGCCTGTGTGCCAAGGCCCGCGGTATCTCTTTCGAACAACCCGCACCCCTGGCAGGCATCGGCCCTTGCGGGCCCCATCAATTGGTGCTGACATCACTTTGAGACGCGCGTGGAACACAATGCGCCGTCGACCCGGGCTTGGTCCTTACCGGACAGCGAGCTACCCATTACTCGCCTTCCGCTAGCCCGCGCCTACGGTGGCCGGAAATCAACCTGGGTTTCCCGACGCCCAGGGCATCTCCTGCGAAGGCTACGGCTGTGAAGGCGCATGTACTGCCTCTCCCTCACGTTCACCGCCTCCCTTTTTGCGAGCATCACTGCTTCGGTGAAGGAGGTGACGGCTAACCATGCACTCTCGCTCCGTACCATGGCCTGGATCAGGGCTGGACGCGAGAGATCGCCGCCGCCGATCGCCTCAACGAGGACATGGCGGTGCTCCGCCCAAGCCGGGCAGACCTCCACTGTATGATCCACCGTGTCCTCAGGGCGATCTTCACAATGGAAACACCCGGGCGTTTCCTCCTGCCTTATGCGAAACAGGGACCTCCCGAAACAGCCGTGTCCGGTGAGGACTTATGTCAGGCGGAAGGTGAGGACGCCATGCCGCCTCTCAAGCCACTCCTCAAAGAGGGGACTTACCGCCGCAATCGTGGCGTGCCCAGTCATCTCCGTAGTCACACCCTTTCTAACCAAATCATCATTCACACAGTCCTTTTATCGTTTCTTTGGTCTTCACCTACTCTTATAGCCATCGATAACAATTTATTTGGGGTTGGCGCAGCATGTCTTTTTTTTCCACAGTTATTTCTCTAATAGTCGACATCTCCGCAGTCATCGCCTTTCTAGTTAGATTAACATATTTCGCAAAATCTATCTATAGTTTCTTTGGTAATCCCCTACTTTTATAACCAGCATCTATAATCAAATCTTTGTTCACGACATTTGCCTCATACCTCTGTATCATATGCCATGACCACCGATTTCCATTTTTCCACACAACTTTTCAATCACCGGTGCCACTTGCTGTCTTCCTTGCGTATGAGGATAAAACTGCAACTTTTGACCAGCGCCGCTGTCATAGCTAATTTTCGATAATACAGTCTCTAAAAGTAACATTACCTCACGGCCATTTGTTTTTGTACCCGATGTGTTGCCTTTGGTTACACGAGCAACCAGTTTTACAAATCAATATTTATAAGCATAACCTTGTGATCATAAAGGTTCACTAATGGTTGCCGAATGTTTTATAGATGCCATCCGTGTTGATTGGCAAAAAAACTGGCATTTTTATGAAGTTGTCTGGCAGAAATAAGTGGCTATTGCATTCAAAAGTAAAGTCTGGAAAATAGGTTGATGTTGGCATTACTTTGGATATGCAAATATATATAGAGATATATTGCGACTTCGATTCTTTGAAATATTATAATTTAATTAAAATTAAAATGATCAGGCAAAACCAATATTAGAAAAAAAAATCACAATGCTGCAACAGAAAAGAATAAAACGTCAATAACAGAATAATAATATTAAAAAATGTCTGAATGATGTCTGAATTTTTCCTCTTTTGATAAAATAATGATGCCAATATTAAACATAAAAACTTCTGACCTACATTTAATTATGGACGGATTTAAATAATTTGCCACGAACTTGAAATTTTTATCAAAGGATTTCCTGGTCTCTTCCTCCATTGTTTTAGTTTCAAGGTACATTTAAGTTTAATTTATAAACCGGAACAATATTAAACGAAGTGTATAATGTAGATTAATCATGATTATTATTCAATGCTAAATCGCGGTTTCAACCGCATCGAGAGTCGGATGACGGAAACTGCAATTGTCTGGCAAAAA
Source organism: Polymixis lichenea (assembly GCA_949091785.1). Taxonomy (NCBI): domain Eukaryota; kingdom Metazoa; phylum Arthropoda; class Insecta; order Lepidoptera; family Noctuidae; genus Polymixis; species Polymixis lichenea. Next base: position 5,568,931 of record OX420937.1, read on the forward strand.
AGTATGCCATGTCAATAGAGAATAGTGTAGTCCTACTAATATTATAAATGTGAAAGTTTGTGAGTATGGATGGATGGATGGATGTTTGTTACTCTTTCACGCAAAAACGGCTGAACAGATCTGAATGAAATTTGGTACACAAGTAGTTTATAACCTGGATTAACACATAAAATACTTTGTATCCCGGTACTATGTTCTCGAAGGATAGATTTCGACCTCCACGTGGGCTACGCCGCTGGCAAAAGCTAGTTTTCCATAAATAAAAGTGTTTTTTTTGGCCATTGTAACGGTTATTCCAGAAGTATTGCTTTACAAACATGCAAAAAACCTAATCTCTTTATGAAAGCACACTATAACAGCGTTGGTGATGTCAAGTGCGTTTGTCAAGTTTAATTAATTGTTTAATTTCTGAAAACAATAAATATGTCACAACTCAAATAACTTCTCGTTTTTCTATCTAGAATTTCTCAGTCCGGGGTCTAGATTTGTACCCGTCTGATGGCAATAGCCTCACCTCTATTACATAGAACTTAAACATAACTGGCTGGGTGTATTATTTTACAACTCTGCCTAGCCCAACGCGTACCACAGGCGTGATGTTATGTTGTAATATGTATTACTAGTATAACAAGTTAAATAAGTTACAATAACATGGGTTTATGTTACTTGTTGTAGCAAAACATGCGAGCGAATTGTTTATGCTCCGATATTGTTACGTTGCGTCTCGAATAGTCACGGTTCCCGATTGGACGTAATGTGTGAATAGGTGATGTGTTTTAAATAGAGAAGCTTTATTGGTCGGCAACATCGTTCGATATTTCCCATTGGTTTTCAATGTTATTTTACCATACCTAGAGTCTGGTAAAAAATACCTATTTACAGACTACAATAACCATTGCAACTCTATTTTTAATTTTAGAGATTTCGTAACCTACCTCTTATCAACGAAAGCATGCACATTCGATGAAGGTTTGAAGTCGTAAGAGCTTCTAACGCAGGCCATCCAGGATAAACTACCTAATGAGAGAAGCAAGTTTTATTCGAAAAGAAGCATCTACCACCTCTCGACTTCCTTAAACCCTAGGAACATTTGTCATCCGGCCGTGATTTATCTGGCTTATTTACGGACACCACGAAGTGAGGAATTACTGATCCACCCAATACCCAGTGCGTGTGTGGTGCCTCAAATCAGACCATGGCCCGCTTGCTGGAATGCCCTAAGAGTGACCTAAATAATGTCATAGATGTTGCAATCAACGTGACTACCTTCTGGGCTCAAACTGTATAAGACATGTAAAACTGTAGCCAGAGCCGAATCCCCACTCTGTCATACCTTAAAGATGCTAAATGCTAAAGTGTTTGCGGATGAATGGAATAAAATTATGCTTATATGTCTGGTGTTCTGCGAGGGAAAGTATGCAAGGAAGTCCACTGTTCCATGTTAGTTTTTAATTTAATCGTAATCAAAAATCAAAATCAAAATCGTTATAATATTGTTTCTACGTTAATTAATGTAATTGATGTTACCGTTTTAATTAACTATAAATAAATAAATAAATAATAAATAAAGACATGAAAGAAGAGTACCATCGACACGAAAAGAAGAAGATTTGTTGAAAAATATTTGATTTAATTAATTTACACAACCAATGACTCTGTCGAACCGATTTCAAATCATTAGTATCTTTATTCAAACAAGCACGATGATTTCGAACCATCAATTTGGTATTACATACGCTACAAAGCAGAACGAGAGAATAAAACAACAGTCTAGTACCTACAAACATTAAAAACAAATATTTTCATCAAATTGATAATGTTGCACTTTTTCTACAGCAACAATTCTTTATCATCAGGTCAAAGATCGCAATTGTTCCTAAATGACTCATATAGTGTAACAACAATACTTGATGCATGCAAGCTATCGCTTTAGGCACAGTACTATACTGTGCGTTAGGGAAATGACTACGATCCCAATTGGCCATATCTATTTGCATAATCCTCCACCTCCAGTACCTCGTGAATAATCCTAACTAATATTATAAATGCGAAAGTAAGTTTGATTGTTACGTTTTCAGGCCTAAACCACTGAACCGATCATCCAGAAATTTTGCCAATACTTTGTCAGATGTACATAAACGGACATACCGAAAAAAATTACTGTTCGTGAGGAAAACAACAATAATGTTCTTATGATAATAGATGGCGCCGCGTGTCTTTCGAATCATGATTGAATTCTGTTATTGCAAGCAGAGTACAACCCGAATTGATTGTCAAATTCTTAATTAACGCGAGCGATGCCGCGGGTAAAAGCTAGTATACATATAAAATGAGAACTCCTTGGGGAAATAACGCGTGATGTTATGTTAAAATGAGAATAGTCATAACCTTGGATGTTAAACATTGATGTGTCAGCGCATACATTACCTGACGTGACGCAACTGACAGTGACGTATGTTTGACAGCTCAAACGTCAAAAGCTGCGAAAAAGTCTGCTTTCGGTTTCTTATTTTGATTACATAGTCCGTCTTCTTCTTTCTTATTACTGTACCTAGTTAATTGTATCTTCTGTACCCTTTAACTCACAAACCGTTTTGTATCAATCAGCTAAGAATCGCTATGAATATGGAAATAGAAACAGGTTTTCATTCACGACTTCTTAGATTGTACGGTGATGCGGGCAAAACCTGACTTTATTTTATCCCGTAATTTCTTAAACGTTACATTGAAGATACTGTTGCTACCCCGCAATAATATAAAGCGTCTAACAGTAAACTAAACTGTAATCTGCAGCTTCTCTTGGGAGATCAAAGCTCACGTGTCATTTTGTACGCACCGGTTTGGACTACAAACAAAATCCTCTAGTTAACTATTAACTTTGAAGAATAGCGTATTTGCAACCATCTAATGTAATTTGGGTACTGCTGTATAATTATGAACAAAAAAATCTAATTGAAGTCTTCCCATCCCAAACCAGTAATTTGCAGCAATAAATAAGTCAACACCTTATTAAGTTTAAATTACATTTGTAGCTATCATGTTTTGCATATTGATACTTTTGAACACCGTCATAAATAATAAATGATTAAAATAAAAATTAATTTAATTCAGGAAAAACAAAACAAATACATCAAATTAAATAAAATTTCACAATACTGCAACAGAATAGGATAAATTGTTAATGCAATTAAATTAACGAATGAGTAGGGATCTGCAGGATTATTTTTAGAGCAATTCATTTATTTATTAAAACTGGAATTTAATTTAAATGATTGTGATTCATATCTGGATCAGAGTAGTCATTATAATTACTTTTACTTATCTAATCTAATTAGTAAATTCCATCGTTCCGGTTTCTGTTATCAGAAATTTTAATTAATCGGTATAGGTAGAACAACAACACTATTTTAATTATTATATTATGCACTTCTAAATAATCGCATTCAATTATCATATGCTGTTCAAAATAGGTGTGGAAAAGTTTTAAACCCCGGAACTAGCAAAAAATGTGCACTGTACAAATATTTGAGATGCATATTTATCCACCAAGGTGGAAGCTTTAACAGTCGTTCTCAATTAGTCGTACATATCCTCGAAATGCGAAACAGTGGGTCAAAATCTCACGATAGAGCACCAAAATTACATTACAATAACCATTTTGTCATTGTGACTGCACTCACGCGTGTACAATAAAATGAGTAATTAAAGGTTACAGAAATAACAAAAACACTAACGAAGACATTCTATTAAATAATTTATTTTCAGCAAGAAGCTCAACTTGAAGCTGACACCGCACAAAATCGTGCTCTGTAGAAAATAAGGACAAGGAATAACCGACCTTTAAGTACACGAGACACACGGTACCATAGAAACATAAAAAAAACAACTAGACAACTTATTTCTAATATCTCTGCACGAAATATTCTAGGAGTAAGACGACGATTCAGCATAATCAAACAAAAAATATTAATTCATGCAAAATATAATAATACCTATGTAAGCAGACGAGAACAGCTTGGACGAATTTCACAGAATGCAAAATGTATTCCGCTCTCCCAAATCCGTCGAGGCCAGATTAGAAGAAACAAAGTAAAGATTAGAAAGAACAGGTTCTGCACTTGTTGATACTTGATATCACGCGATTGAATATATTAAAAACAAATTGGGGACAGCGAATTACGAACGTCGGATCAACTGTCAAGGTTTCTTGACTGGTTCGTTCACATCAGTCTTTTGTTGTACGAGCTCAAGTTCTATATCTTAACAATAGACGTGATTCCTTTTCGTAGAGAGGCTGGTCGTCGCTTTAAAGTTATTAAAACTTATTTTTAGTTCTTTAAATAAGGTCTTGGTTAATTGTTTTACGTCGCTATTGTTTGAAGTTTATTAATCTAGCAAGCAAGTAAGAACACCATCATTTTAGTAGCGTTTTCATGATATATTGTTTGCTTTAGAACATCGGCCAAATATTTCTGTGGAAAAAACAGCAACATGGGTGAAATGCTATAACTGTGAATTAACTCTAGATGGGTCGATGTTTTTGCTTGGGGTCTGCATGGGTGAAGAGCGTATGAAGAGCTTTATACGTTGAGGACTCTACAGCTACATCATCATCCACAGATCTATTTGACCCATTGCAAGACCCTCAATATGTCTCTTTTTGATTGTGCCACTCTCCCGTCTCTTTTGCCAACCTTCAATCTACAAAGTGTTTGCGAATGGTGAACCCCGTAATTATCTATTTTTCAAATAGCAACATACTCGTCAACCTTTGATCATCAGTCCAGTATATGAGAAAATTTCAAATTGTTCGTACACCGTTATGATTTCTAGACACATATTTTACATCATTTATCACTCCATTCAACTGTTAAACATAAACATTGTGAAAAAATCTCATGCCAATTATGAACCTGCACAATTTGCTTTGCTGAGCACAATATTAAAAAAATCGTGATAGGGACTTAGTCTGTGAACCATAACTGCGTCTCAAATATGTTGCTAATGTTAAGTAACTCCAGTTTATGGAATAATAGAGTATACTGATTTCTAAGATATATTTATCATTTCGTAAGACAATGAAAATGAAGAATAATTTAGAGATGCCGTAGGAACTATGACATACGTTGCAGTTTGACTTGTTCCACTAAACGCAAAAAAATCCTGCTGACACTATTACAATAACAACATAAATGAATTGTTTTTCATTGACAAACGTAGGACGAAAATCGTCACTACCAGTGTTGAGATTTCTAAAACTGCAGTTTTGTATCCACCTCTCGAAAAAATTATGAACATTTATGATTGCCAACCCAAGGAACAGACACGTTACTAAAATGAACGGGATTGACACTATCAAGATTCGGATTCCAATTTGATTAGCTTACTTCGAATGTCATCTCGACTATTTGGGCAATTTTGCAACAAATGTTACGGGGTTCTTTAAGTACCATAGTTATCTTTGTTTTGAGATAGTTCTGGATTTGTAAATAGGAGAGACACAGCCTATTAACATGCTCTTAGTTATTTTATAAAAGACTCAGTTCCAGCCTCCACGGACACTGCTATCAGATCTAAATCTAGATCATCTGTTGAAATTCAGACTTTCACACATTCAGCTTTGCACATCCTTTTACAGTTATTAGTCACTTCTCTTTCTATGTAAAGATATAGACTGATATCCAAAGAGAATCAAAGAATTGGGTCGCTCTATTCTTTTAAAATATTGCAAAACCATTATCATTCATATCATTAACACGCTTTAATTACACGATTTTTATTAGCTTCACCGGTATGTTTGTTTGTTTGTAACCATGTAAGTAACCGACTCCTTTGGACTTAATTTTGACCCACTTCAAACGGTCAGATTTTATTTAAACTTTGTCGACTTATCGGGGGCAGATGACAATTCAATAATTTAAAAAAAACTGAAATATCACGCTTTTGTAGTTAGCAGAACTAAAAAATAGAAAATAAATAATAATTTAAAAAATCTAAAAACCGATTCAAAAACAAAACTAAAAAAGCAGAAAATAATTCAAAAAACGTGGGGTGCTTGATATTAATTAATTATAAAAATACCTCAAAAAGCACCCCAGGCTTTTTAAAATTATTTTTTGCTTTTTTAGTTTGATTTATAAAGCGTGTTTTTAAATTAGTTTTTTTTTTGTGCTATGCTCATGATTATTTTTTCGTTTCGGCACGTTAGCTTAGTTGATGTGCCAGTAATTCGTCGGGTTTATTGTAACTACTTATTTCGTGTTGTGCAAGCTCTCTCTGCCTATAAGTCTATATATTTTCAACGCAAGAATGTCCAGTTGTCTCAATAAATTCTTTTTAAACGTTCTTTCTAAATAAATATCACATTATACCAAGTACAAACTCAAACTCAAAGCATTTATTTCAAATAAACCAATTACAGGCACTTTTGAATTGTCAAGGTCGGTGAGTTAGAAAGATGAAGCTAGTTGCCCATTCCAAAGCGTAGGTACCTATGGAGAAGAACGAGCAAGAAACTCCATGGACACTCTTTTAAAATCATGGTATTGTTACAAAAAGTTGGGTACATCATTATGTTGAAATTATCAATGTGAGAACGATGTAAAAAGACGTGCACATTAAAGCGTCCGTAATTAAAACAAAAATAAAATAATAATTCAGAAATTAAAATAAGCCGTGGGAGCTAGGAGATGACCAGTCCCTACTGGTGGCGCCCGGTCACGAACATGACGTGTGGATCAGCACCATTCAGCTCAACCATTTTGAAGGGAACTTAATGATCCAACACACACGCCACCACCAGCGAGACATTTGAGTGACATACTCTCAGCTGCCAGGGCACATTCAAGTCAATGAAAGACGTTCCCTGTAAATGGTAGCTTTATAGTAGGAACATAGTGCTCACACATATGCTATGCAATTATACAATACTAGAAGTTTGAATTTATACAATGCAAAGATATCTAGTCTTTTACAGTCTTCAGCAGCTCCAACAACGTTTTCAAATGCTAATCAATTTGGTTTAAGCTACCTTGTGGAGCAGGACAAGCAGCGTTTAGCCAAGCATTTTTGTCAGCGATGTAATCTCCCAACTTATAATAAGCATGGCTGCATAGTGTGCGTTTTATACAACGATTTAAATTTCATTTCATTCAGTTGGAGTAAGTGGGGAGGTATTTTATTGTAACATTTTAAACAGGACCCCATGAAGGATGAGTCTACTTTAGCCAGTCTGAAGCCTGGTTGAACTAATTGGTCCCTATTTCTAGTCCCAACGGTGTCTTTCACCTCTTTTACTGAAAAGATTTAAATTTTTCCTGACGTACATGATGTACAGTATACAGCTGGACCAACCTCCATCCGAAGCTGGCCGTTATAAAACATAAGGTTTTTATTTACAGACTGTTTTTTGTACCTTCATTAGAACCTGCTTGTTCGGTTGCGTCATCGACATTGCCTCCTTTTCGGGTTCCGCGGTTCAATGCTCCTGAATGCCATCAATTATGTAGTCTGTGGAACTACAATATTACTTATTTGATTTCTTAAATGCACATGAGTATTCGGATGACGGATTATATTGAATGGTACTGACTTCCTTACTTCTCCGGCATAAAAAATTGACTTTCCAGTTTAGGTTTACGTAATATAACTTACGTCTTGGGTCTCTAAGTCATGGCATACAGACGGAATCCTAGCCATGCTATTATTTATTTTGCTTTCAAATCCATTCTCGGAATAAATATCAAGTTCTCTTTCTAAAGAGATGTGCAAAAGAAACTTACAAAAAGTAAAACTGATAACCTCAATATTTTTATTGAAGAATGGAAGCCCCATTTAAAGAACCGATTTCTAGTTTTCTATGTATGCTTTGATGGATAGGTCTTCTGATTTTGAGTTTGGACGTGCTCGTTTTCTTTAATTTTCACCTACCTCAGTGATGATGTTGTCTGTTCAATAATGTTCGCCTCCCAACTGTTAAGTACATATTAACAAAAAAAAAAATATAATAAGCCGTAGGCTATAAACATTTTGCCTTCTATCTACTATGTTTTATGGATCTCTAATGACTTCAAAAAAAATCTGGACGTCCTCTGTTTTTGCTTCAAATTCTCGTATCCATTTTTTGTAACTTATACAAGAAACGTTTTTATGAAATTTTTGCGTGTAATATGTATATGGTCGCAGTATTTTGGTTGCGTATTAAAGCGCCTGCTAGTAATTATAAGCGCATCTAGTCATTTATTTTTATAGTTATGGTACTTATTGGTTCAGCTTCAATTAATGTACAGTCATTAGGCCAGGATAGGACAATAGACCTATCTTAGTTGAGATTTATAGTACAGGCTTAAATCAATGTATAAATAAATTTATTTATTGTATAACTACAGTATTAATGCTTTAGCTAGGGTGATAGTAGATTCCTTCGCAAAATCAACTCTAAGTGTAGGTATTTCATGAAATACCTACATTTTGCAGCTCCAATAGCTGACGCTGATGAAGTAAATACAGGTTAAAATTGCCTTGACATTTGTATAATTACAAAAACCACGCCATCGACGTCACATCATTCGTAATTACGTTCACTATTCGATGTCCTCTAGTCTCACCTAACATAATAAGATGCTGTCTGTGTTTCATTCTCACGTTTATTTGATCTTTACTATGTTATGGGCTCATTTGAATGCATTAATTCTTACATGGGTAGAACAAAAAGAGTCTATTTGTACATGGACTTGAGAGCTACTCGACGGTCTAAATTAGAAGCTCCAGTAGGACTCATGTCCTTTCCATTCTTAAATGGCAACAGAATGATCTAGTTCCTTCTCAGAATAGTATCTGCAAGTTGCGATGTATAATGACATTCTGTTGCCTGGGTATATTTTAGTCTTATTTTTACACTGAAACTATAGGAGGTAGGTTCTTCCCTTCTTCATGTATCAGTTAAAAGGTTTGGTTTGTTTTTCCAATTTCTGTTACATTTTTCATGATTTTCATTCGACCAATCACGAATACATACAATTCACTTTTATCGCCTTCATTTTGGTCGTCTCCGTGGTCAAACCGAAAACAAACATTTTCATGGTATATTAATATATTTTCAAGACATTTGGTAGGGTCATTAGCAGACAAAAAATACAGCTTGCATCATTGATATCTTCAACACACCTCAAGGCTCTTTTTTTAAGATACAATTTTTTTCAAGATCATCACTGAAACAAAATATATGATTAGCTCGTTCTTTTAATTATTATTCCTATATCTAGTAACTAGGCCGAATATTTTTGCCGACGGTATCGCATGTCACAATTCTAGGAACATTATTAGGCAGTCGCAGCTGGTTGAATGCATAAATATTTCGGGAAGCCATTGCCAGACAGAAAAGGATAGTGTTAAGTATTTTTGGTTATACAGAGAATGACAGAGTTAAAGCGGTTGAACAAAGTCAGCGGCTTCAAAAGTTGTGGTGATTAAAATAAATAATGTTGGTATAATTTTTAAAGTTGCTACAATTTTAATTAGAGCGAGCAAGTTGAGTGTTTTAATGAGCGAAAGAGGTGAGATTGGTTTTAGTTTTAGATTTATTATCATAAATAATGGTCTAGATAAAATTCCCTCTAAAAATATAATCGTGTACTACAGTTTAGCAGAAATTTCAATCACATATAAGACTAAGAACGAAGATAAGCTTACGATGAAAATAAAAACAAAGCACTACACAATTTACGAGCCAAATAACCTGTGGCAGGACAACTGTCCAATTATTAAAGAATGATGGTAGTTTGGGTATTTATGAACCTTCCAGTCATTAGCAACTTTTTATTTTAAATTTGTGAAACTCCTACTAAATCTCTTTTGCAATTTTAAAAGATCCAAATCGTTCACCAAAGTTTTTCTGTCATGAACTCGCCTGTTTCGATACTTAACACTGTTTTCTTAGAAACGGAATTCTGAGTATGTATTATAATAACAGGGATCTCTTAACGCTACGTCCGGCCATAATCGTGCCTTTATCTAAATTCTGACATGCCTGCATATAAATTCTGACTCAGGTATTTTTAGACTGTTTGGACTTCCTTCATTCCTTGCTAAACAAAGGAGGTAAGTATAGGTAGGTAATGTAGGTTAGTGTTAGAGGCTGTTGGTATTTTATAGATTGAATAATTTCAATTCTAGGATTCGACACAATGGGTAACCTTTGTGAATTTACTTACCAATCGAATGCAATCGTTTTGTAGAACGAGCAACATTCTTCATATTTAAGTAAGTTTTTCGTAGAAGCTACTTGCCAAAAAAGTTCGAATGATCGTCCTAATAATTCACGGGACTATCCAGTAACTGACATCCACACCCGCGGGAAATCGCGGCACAGCGGACAGAGCTCCGGTGGGATCTCTTGGCGGTTGTTGCAATCCAGTGTTGGGTACGCCACAATTGCGGCGGTAAGTCCCCTCTTTGAGGAGTGGATTGAGAGGCGGCATGGCGTCCTCACCTTCCGCTTGATGCAGGTCCTCACCGGACACGGGTGTTTCTGCGAAGATCGCCCTGAAGACACGGTGGAGCATAAGGTAGACGTTTGCCCGGCTTGAGCAGAACACCACCGTGCCCTCGTGGAGGCGATCGGCGGCGGGGATCTCTTGCGTCTGGCCCTGGTCCAGGCCATGGTATGGAGCGAGAGTGCATGGGTAGCCGTCACCTCCTTCTGCGAAGCAGTAATGCTCGCGAAGAGAGAGGCGGCGCACGTGAGGGAGAGGTAGTATATGCGCCCTCACGGCCTTAGTCGCCGCAGGAGACGCCCTGGGCGTCGGGAATCCCAGGCCGATTCCCGGCCACCGTAGGCGCAGGCTTGAGGACGGCGAGTAATATGTAGCTCGCTGTCCAGTGAGGACCAAGCCCGGGTCAACGGCGCATTGTGTTCCACGCGTGCCTCAAAGAGATGTCAGCACCATTTGATGAAGCCCGCAAGGGCCGATGCTTGCCGGGGGTGCGGGTTGTTCGAAAGAGATACCGTCGCCCCTGACCACAACCAACTGAGGAAACATGGGTGGGTTTTAGTCAGTAAAAGTCTGACACGCACTCCCGAGAGGAGAAGTTATTTGATGATTTCCCACCCTCAAAAAAAAAATTAGACATCCACACCATCTTATTGTGCATCAATTCTACCTAACCAATAGCTGCGTGTTACTCTTCAGTCTTCGTCCAACTGCACCAGCTACAAGATCCCTTCAAAGAAATCAATTTCAGCAAGAGTTTATCAGTTATATAGACTTTGTCGTTCAACTGTGACTATTTATGTATAGTTGACATAATATAATCGTGTGTTAATCACGGATTATTACCTAACACTTAATTAACTAGACCTTGTACTGTGATAGCTCTAGCAGGTGATAAAATGGTAATGGCGGTATCTGTTTTGATGATTAAACGTTTTGGTCAGATCAGATCTCCTGCGATTTGGATCTACTTTTGATCTGACTGGAACGTCCATCTTCCCGCTGGAGATCAACCCCATTCATACGATAAAGTTTTAACAAATATTCACAAATAAGTTTACCATTTCCTTTTGAGATTTATCTGGTGAAAGTAGAACTTAGATAAAATATCTCAAAAGGAAAAGGCGATGCAAAATCTCCAGCTGTGTGCCTAAATACTAATTCCAGAGAACTTGGCATTAAAATTCACATGCAAACCTTTGTTTACTTCCAGGTAAATACGAGACCCTGGTAGACGATTCGCAGCTAGCCTTACACACGATCAACGCCTCCCACATCCAGTTCCCACGCCTGGATCACACCTCAGGAACCGCCGAGAAGCTTCACACCTACTTCTCCCAACTTGACCTCCCTCTGATCAGGCGGCTGTACAAATTGTACAAAAACGACTACAGGATATTCAACTACGATCTAGACAACATTGTGGGTTTTGATCTAGGGTAAGACAAGAATTTAAGATGTATGTGCCTAAGCTTTTAGAGCAAAATGCCGATACGGGGTGACAGCGTCGGATTGACCTGCGACTATCAGTACTTAGTTTGACTCGTAGACTTTGTTAGTCAGGCCAGACTGCACTTTCATTTGGCGTACTTAGAGTTAGTTTTTGATAAGTAGTTTACATTTCAGAGTACAGTATCTGTCGGTCAAATCAGAGATAGTTATTCAGCAGTTGCTGTCAGACTTAATTGTAAACAGTCTAAATTATGTTATCATAAACCGAAACGGTAGTTTTTTTTTTACTTTTAAATAGTTTTGTGTGAATATCGTTATTCGAGCTTCTTGATTAACTAAGTTATGTTCCCTTAGTTAAGTACGCTTAGTTCTCCATAAACGGAAACATTAACATTAATTATATTGTAGTAGACTAATTAACCTAGTGTTGGAACTGGAGAAAGTAAATAACATTACTTCTTAGCGTACAGTTTTGCGTGTCAAAAGTAGCGAGCCGTGGAAAAGTTTATCTTGCTTTTTATACTAGGCTCAGTAAAATGTATGTCATTCAGTTATTAGATTGTCCGGTTAATCCGTCACGCACTTGCCCCGGTCGATAAACTGCTCGAGTAAGATATTTAAGTAAGATATATACATTTTTTAAACGCACAATATTAGGGTACTGTATTGATATATACATAAACAGTGTATTTGAAACCATAGCAATGATTTATGTTCTTTAAGAGATCTGATTTTGTATGCAGTTAACCTAGTTAGTAACGATTAAACAAAACCATACGTTGTCATCTTCAAGAAACAACATTTCACTAAAGATAGGTAATATTATAAATTACTCACGTATATCGTCAGTCAGTAGATTCTGAAAGTCTGATAAGATATCTTCAGTGCTTATCTAAAGTAATAAATACATTAAATGACTTCGAAGTTACTGTTTCGATTTTAATGTTTCTGGGTGCGAATTTTTATAGAGTTATGATTTAGTATTCAGAAATTGTTGGCATTGTCTGTAGCCCGGTTAACACGCAGAATGCACATCATACAAACAGATGGTTTTTTAATAAAATTACCAACTAGATTTGTCTGCAAAATACCTTAGTTTTAATAGCTATAATTTGTTAGCGTATTGTATACTTTTGAAACTATGTAAAGAAGTACAATAAAAGTATCAGTATCTTAACGAATTGCTGGTTGAAGGTAAAGAATCATTATCATTAATCTAGTCCCTAATTTAGGACTAACATAAGTAGGGTTCACACTAATGAGTCTCGCAATAGCCACATTGTTAGTCAGAACAATATTAGTTCTGGTAATTTCAAAATACCCTCTTTTGTCACGGACTTCTTAGTGCGTACAAGCGTAAAACATAATATTTTAGAAAGTTATAACTAGTTTTGTTTTATGCATGCATGTTTTTTGTATACAGACTTTAGAATAGTAAACATTTCTACTAAATATTATTTGTTGTTCCAAAAACGATACATTGTTGTAAATGTTTGGGCATATAGTGAAACTATATTATATATTAGATTAGCAGTACAAAGGCTAACAAATATTTCAATTCAGAGGGACCTAGTACATACTAGAATGATCTTGAAGCTTAATTGCAAATGCAATTAAGTTAAGATATTTAATTTACTCGTTTTGGACAAAATGTTCATTCCTATTTTTGTCTTATTCAAACTTTGTTTGATAATATATATTTTTTGTTAATTATTCAGTTATTGGCTTTGTGTTTTGATCATATTCTATAAAACTGAAAACATGCATTTCAACATAGTTTTCATTTTAATCATTGCAACTGGTGTGGTCAGTAGAGATTTTAATGTTTGTATAAACAATATTGTTAGTACCCTATGAACGCTGGCGTCCCATTCAACGTCAAATAAAAATGTTTATAGAAAAAATAAAAATATTTATTTTATTTTATTTCGATTCGAATAATCAAAAATGTATATTTTAATAATGTTGCTGATAACGTACTTATCAATGCTATCATGGTTTTAATGAATAATTTTGGCATTCATTAGGATATAGGGAGATAAACTAAAATGTAGTTTAAACATTCCACACTGATATTCCAAAGTTCCCTGTGATAAGCTCTGATGCAGTAGGCTTAATTAAATGTGTGATAACAGTGGTTTAATAACGTAGGTATATTTGATAAGGGTGTTTTGTCACGTTGCATCACCTTGCTTTCGAATTTTATTAATAAAAGTTTGTAGTTGCTAACGAGAACAGCTATCGATATTGGAATTGTGCCTGTGCGTGCAATTTTATGTGAAAATATTATTTTCACTTGTAGGTTCACAAGTACTAGTTTACTTTTTTTTATTGCTACTTCGTATATTTTTTCATTAAAATGTATCTTAATATATTTTACATAATTTAAAAGCTAAGTTTTAAAATAATAATATGTACAAGTATACACCGTGAAATTTAAATGGTTGTTTTCCCGCAGCGAAATGGTTTTGTCTTGGTAATACAATCGTTTTATAAACAAATAAAATATTAGAAACAAAAAATGCTAGATTCACCATTGTGAAAAATCACCACGTGCGAGAGTTATTTTGTTTTGAACATTAATGCATCGCTATTCCCTATGTCTGCGGCGCGTGTGATTCGAGTAGTACCTACAAGTGACCTCTAGTGTTACTATTGAGTAGTGTTTTATCGAGTTGATAATTTTTTTTTAAATTATTTTAGAACAAAAAAATCTATTTTTTTTTTACTTTTACTCTATTCTTCGAAAGTACTCCTTATGGCAAGTTGTTCTGCCGCGGGAAAACAACCATAAAAATTTCACGGTGTATAAAAAAACCATCAACAGGAAAGGTGCCCAAAGGCTGGCAGGATTGCCACATTGTATGGCAAAGCTGATTCTTTGGCCTAAAAATTGGCCAGCCCTTCCAAAAATACCTATTATTATTTTAAGTTAACAATCTTTCTTATTTACGTGTGTTACCTTTATTAAATTTTATTTGTAACAACTTTTTATTTATTTATCTATTAGTCATCTACTTTATACTTGGAAGTACTATTTTAATATGCTTTTTTTTACAGCTGTAGTCATAGGGACCTAAATTTTTTCCTATTTAATATTACATCAGCTGTGCCGAATAAAATTAAAGTCCCAAATCATTCTTGTATTCCCATTGAAATACAAAAAACCCGGATTCGTTTGTTTTTACCTCGTCATTTTGCAATATTCATAGCTTGCTACTCTGGAGTTTCAATTAGGGTACCCACCAAAGGGTAGTTTACTGGTGCCATTTAAAATAGGACCGTAGTACAATATTGTAAAGTAGAAATTTGTAGCAATATTGACACAGTCGGCTAGCGCATGCTCGCGGCTCGGTTGCCCATTTTTTTCTACTTTAGGCTATGGTTATACGGTCCTATTTTCAATGGACCTATTAAATTTCCATTTTTTCGTTCTGTCTGACATGCCCCTAAGACGTATTTTGGATATCAGTATCTTTAATATAGATTTTTTTATCTTCGAGAGTTTGCTATGTAATCGTTTTTATTGCAAACAATGCAATGGACGTACGATAAATTGAAAATTCATATCATCTTATCATTGAAGTGGCGTTTTTTTTTCGGCTTTCGAGTCCAAGGTACTTGCATTTTGGTGACAAAAGTAATTGAGACTATCATAGTCACAACACAGCCAGACTGCCACAGCCACAGCCAGTTGACTTAGCCACAAGTAACAACCGCACAGTTCGATCGATCAGGTTAACCTACGCTTACCACGATTGGTTCGTGGATGGGTGACCATCATAACATACCCATACCCCTCCGTGTCCCAGAAAGCACGTTAAGCCGTTGGTCCTGGCTCATTCTTGGATCTTTGACGGTCGTTACGGGTCGTCAGAAGCCCGAAAGTCTGCCAACCAGTCTTACCATGGAATATCGTATTACCCAATAGCTGGGTTGTCTAGTTCAGATAGGCGGTCGCTCCTTGTTAAATACTGGTATTCAGCTGCATCCGGTTAGACTGGAAGCCAACCCCAATTTAGTTGGAAAAAGGCTTGGCAGAAGAGTAATAAAGGCAGAAGATGTAAAATACCCTAATTACTTTATAATACAGGATACGTTTTTAACCAGTGCGCAAACTGTAACCATGAATTCAGCATTCATTCTAGACCCACAGCGTAGAAATTCGTCATACAAAAATTACGTTTATACAAAAAATAAATCAGCTGTTTCATACATTTAGACCGCGTAAGAATTGCAGTTTTCTATGAAACAGCTGATATTTTTTTTGTATAACCGACGCAAATTTTCCACGCTACGGTGATAATATGCTGAATTCATGGTTCCAGTTTGCGCAATGGTTAAAAACTTACCCTGTATAAATAACTTTTTGACAGATACCTTTTAACTTGCTTGAACTTTATATTATTATTTCAATATGATTATTTTTCTCATAAAATGCATAATGAATGTTAGATTTGTTTGAGATTTGTATGATATTTAAAAAAATTGTAGGCCTCGTAATGCAAAACATGTACGGACTCTTTACGTATATTTAAGATCTTGCATGCTTGGTTTGTATGTAAACGCATGTTTGGCAAATAAATTATCTTTTATCATTTTTTATCTTTTACATAATATGAGATCCGTATTTCTCTTATTTTGTCATGTCTTTACACATAATGGGTGTAGCAACCTGCTTATTAGTTATATTTTAATTTATATATTAATTGTAAGGCAAATTGACTACCAAATTAATTTGCCTACCAATTAATTTCCTTTACCGTATTTACCTACTGATTATTCGTATACATTTTTATCTTTTCTTCCATCATGTTGATAATAATAATGGTGCTTATAAAATGCCATGATAATAAACCTTTGTATTGTAATAAAGTCTAAAATGAAAGTAATTATTTTAATTTAAATGTGTATAAAAATAAAGTAGTTATTTGAGCAAGTGTGAAAATAAAACGAGGTCATCATTAAATGTGACGATTATCTTAAAGCTAAAAGCTTTTAAGCGCGTGCGCGTTTTTTTAAGCTTTTTTTAGTTTAAAGGATATTTTTAAGATTAAATGCATTGAATGCATCCATTCAGAATTTATTTGGAAATACATGTTTTCGTTTGACGTCTTCTTATTGTTTAATTTCAAATTGGTTTCCCTTAAGCTAAGATATTTTTTAACAATATCATCATGCCAAAAAGTCTATTTTATATTGAAGAAAAAAAAGTCTTAAGTAATTATTAGATATTATTATTTAATTCAATAAAAGTTATGACAAATTCAAATTATTTATATTTACACATGAATTTCAACTTAATGGAGATGCCCTAAGGTCTGCCGCTGAATTTGAAAATTGTAAAATCGCAAGAAAATTTGGATTCTTGAAATTGAAGATTTCCTACTTTATTTTTACCCTGGCGCTTCGCCAATAACTATAAAAAATTGGCGTAAGGTAAACGCACCAGTAATGGACCAAAAAATAAAAAAACAAATATTGCATAGGACAGTAATTAGTTTTTATCTATTGGGTGCACTTAAGTAAATACAAAAATCATCTAGCTGCTAAGTTTTTTCGTTTTATTCACTTTGACAAAACACAAAAAACAACAAAATGACTTGAAGAACAAGGTGCACGTGCAATCAAAAACTTATATTAGCGCCTTTTGTTAAGGAAATTGTGTAGTGAAGTCTAGTGAAGCCAGTAGAAAGTTTACCTGTCTATTTATTAATGCTTTATTTTATCCAGAATTTGTTTTGTTGGCTGGGTTAACCATGGAATTAAGATAACATCACAGTGTGTTGTTACTCCAAAAACGTTATGTTTCTTGATATTTTGCCAATGTTTATTACTGGTGCACTGAAGTTGAATGGACAAATGTCCATACCTACTTACTTTTTTTTTTCAACTTTTCAACTTATTTTACTTGGTATGTTGTTCTTTAAATATGAGCTGATTGAAAAAGATAAAAATGTTAACGCCTACCACTAATGGACATGTGTCCATTATTGGGTATTGCATGGAAGTCCAGTAATGGAAATTTAAGTAAAATGGCACATATCTTATTCTTTTCATTTTAGAATTGTTGCCTGAAAAAGATTAGGTATACGTCTCAAAAAATGGGCTGGAATATGAGCAGTTAGAAAAGGCACAAAACTATCCATTGCAGCTAAACAAATGAAACGTACCTACAATAACTTTGCAAAATTAAAATAACTACGAAAAGTCCCATAGAGTACTCGATAAGACCGAGTAGGCACCGTTTTGTTGAAGGCAGAAGAGGATGTTCTAGAAGTCTGGATAAAAGATATGGCGGATAAACAAATCCGTGTCAGACGTGTCCTTGCTAAAAAGGGAGATAAAAAAGCAAAAGTTAGTATGCTTCTTCAGGCGATGATAAAGAAAACTTTAAAGTTCTGGTTACTAGAAATGCCGCAGATCTGGGCCCTACTCTGGTACTTTTTAAGTATGTGAGTATACCGTCATCAGTTTCAACGTTTCAAAGTGATTCTTCAACTTAATTATTAAACTAAACTTAAGAGAAAAAATAATAGTTTTCAAGTCCTTCAATGCTGATCTCATTGACAATTTTAAAGACTTATAGTACCTACTTAACATAATTTGAATGTCGTTAAATAACTGTAATTACATTACAAGTTGATTCAAACAAAAAGTTCGTATTATTCTATTCAAAAGCCAATACTCCACAGACAGGGATTCATTGTCTAGACTTTTCCATGATTAGATTCATGTCCATTACTGGGTATCCATAACTAGATTTATGCTGCCCATTACTGATTTAACTGTGGTATCTTACATTAAAAAGAGCAGAAATATAACATAAAATATATACTTACATGTTTGGTGTTAAAACTTTCACAGGATTTGTGAAATTTTAAAATACCACGAATTTGCTCATAAAGTGTCCATAATTGGGGTGTTTACCTTAGCTACCTAGTGATAAGTGATAGTTAAAACATTGTAATTATAATGGCAAAATATTATAAAACATGTCATGGTATCAATACTGCCGTGTAAAAATGAAGCTTACACCCAGATTGTAAAAAGCATATCAACGAAAAAATGCTAGTAAAAGGACGGTCAAACTAATGTTAACCACTGTGATTGGTTAACGAAAATTACAAAAGCCATTCAAAATTATGTCCATCAGTGAACGTCTTGCGGTTAAATGATGATGAATCAAATTGTTTGATGGGAGCAGTGGTCGCAAATTAACAGCCGTAACTTTCTAGTTATAGGTCGTAGGTTCGGACCCAGACAGGCGATTTACTTCCTGTAAATTTGCTGCGCTGCTCTCAAATCGATGAAGGAAAACATCGTGAGGAAACCAGCATGTCTTAGAAACAAAAAATGGAAGATCTGTGACACCTGTCAACCAGCATTGGGCCCACGTGGTGGACAACGGCCTGAGCTGGCCTGAGTCCCAGCAGTGGGAACGTTATAGGCTAATTATGCGTCTACAAATTGTTTGACTACCTGTTTGCTCATTTTTGTTTAGTGTTAATCTCACCAATGAAAAAAACGCGATCAGCACATCCAAATCGCGTTCAAGAGCTGTCATTGTCACTAATCCACAATCAATGGCTGACACTGAGAGCCCTTAAAAAGTCTTTTGAAATCTTGGTGTTAGCCTCGTATCCACTAGGCAACATTTGTCGCGCGATATGTTGCAGAACATGTTACTCATCATGTTGAACGGCAACGAGGAAGTTTTAGTAACGTCGTTTGTTGCGCGTGATGTTGCCCGCCGGCTAGCAATGACGCGCGTTGTTGTGCAACGTTGCCGATCATGTTGAGCATCACGTGTTGCGCGTCAACTACTGCTTAGTGGATACGAGGCTTCCATATCGTCGTAAATGTTGATTTTCTTTCGTATACAATAAGAGATCCTAAGAAATTACGTTTGTTACAATACTATGTCTCGATTGGCCTGAGATAGTTCTGTCCGATGATGTCGGTGGGCAGCTTGCATTCCTTCCACGGCTCCGAATACACTGTGAATGGACCGGATCCGGGCAGTATCACTGGAAGGAAATAAAGTTTGGTTAAATTGAGGCGCAGGATCAGCGGGTTAATTTGCTTTCCAGGGTGTTCTTAATGGAAAAGCCAACAACACTTTGCTTTGCTTTGTCGGATTGCCGTCCAATCCTTTTACTGCACGCAATATATGCGCCCTCATGGCTCTAGTCGCCGCAGGAGACGCCCTGGGCGTCGGGAATACCAGGCCGATTCCCGGCCACCGCAGGCACGGGCTTGCTGACGGTGAGTAATGGGTAGCTCGCCGTCCGGTAAGGACCAAGCCCGCGTCGATGGCGCGTCGGATTCCGCGCGCGCGCCTCAAAGACATATCAAAACCAACTGGGTGGGGCCCACAAGGGCCGATACCTGCTTGGGGTGCGGGTTGTTCGAAAGAAACACCGTGACCCCTGGCACACAGGCAACTGAAGGAACACGGGCGAGTTTTAGTCAGCAAAATTCTGACACGACCTCCCGCTCCGCCCAGAGCGGGAGAAGTTATTTGATGAATACCAATCCTTAAAAAAACATCCTCTGATTATGAAAGTGAAGGAAGAGGAACTGCATCATCTCCTGTGTACTTAGCTAATCGTAGGTTTTTTTTTTCAGGTCAGTGTTAGGTTGTAGGTTGATTAAAATATAAGTAATTTGCGACCGTAACAAACATGGCTTTGCAGGATTATAATAATTAAAATCATTAATACAACCTTCTTCGTTCATATAATCCTAATGACGTTTCATTAAATATTTAATTCTGTGAATACAATTTTGTTCAACAGACAGCCTGACCTGCAAACTGCAAAAATCTTAAGAAAATTTGAACTTCTCGTCTATCCTGACGTTTTCCATTTATCTACTGTGCCCCTCTTTATCTTCTCTACCCAACCTTACTTCTAGGATGAAGAACAGTAAGTGAAGTTATAACTTATCCAAAATTACTGACTGTAAAAATCGTTTTCGCTTTAAAAAACTTTAAAAAGCTGGAAATGTTACATGCGTACCAGACGACCTTTGACAATTAAATAGAATAATGATTACGACCTCACCTGTAATACCGGGTGCTAATGTGATAGTGTATTTGCCATCATTTAGTACTAATCGCCAGTTATCGTCCAGAGAGGTCACACTCAGTTTTGTGCTGTTTGCTGATATTTCTAGCGTTAGGTTGGCTCCGAGATACTTGATACCTGAAAGTAATTATTCATAAGGAGATAGGGTAAAATATGCAAATGTCTTTAATTTCAATTGTGAAAAGTGCTGTATGGCAATCTGATTTTTAACCCCCGCCGGAAACAGAGGGGAAGAATCCTTTCTGCAATAGCAGATATTCATTATTACTGGCAATTATGGTCTCGTCTGTTTGGCATTTTCATTAGCCATCCCCCGACGATGTGAGGACGCTTAAGAATCAAAATATTACCTACAATTCATATAAAAGATAAAGGGCTGATACATTTTGACAATACATTTACTTTTACAATATTGTTTTTAAATTTTAGCGGTTTTTCTGTCGGTGGTTTAAACATTTTGTATTTAGAGTTTTTGGTAAAAGTTTTTTGTTTTGAACATTGCCAGGATTAAAAAAGAAAGTTTTCCGAAAATGTTCGGGACTTGCATAAAGAAAACTGGCATGAGAGACAGGCTGATTTCAGGCCTCGAAATGGGGGATTTTTAATTACTGTAATCTCCAAAAATAGGGTATTATTCTTTTGTAAATCAGGGATTTTGACAAAGGCTATAACTTTCTATAAAATGCTAAACCTATCTTATTCCTTACCTCTCATCGTAAACTTAGTAGCATTCGGTGGCAGACGAGGCTTGTTGATTTCCAGTCGGTCCAGGTGAATGCTAACGCCTGCATAGCCGAAGATCAGCGTCTGCAGGCACCCTCCCATGCCAGTGAAGAAGTTGACAGCCCCTGAGTATGGACGACGGAGCTCACTCCACACCTGAAAAGAGTGTTTTGGATTATTCGAAGATCTTTTTTTCGTTCTATTCTTCTATTGTGAGTGGTATCACTGGTTCTTCTCGGCTTGAAATTAACTACGATCGTTGGTTTGTTGGATAACTTACACTTCAGAGGTTTGTATACAAGTGCAAACTGCTGAGAAACTAGATACCTCCCTTTTTAAAACATCCAAGGAGGTCCTTATGTGGGTGGTGAGCTTAAATACCGAAAATGAATCTGCCTAGCCTTTTTCCCAACTATGTTGGGGTCGGCTTCCAATCTAACCGAATGCAGCTTGGTACCAGTATTTTACATAAAGCAACTGCCTATCTGACCTCCACAACCCAGTAACTAGGTAATACCCCTTGGTAAGACTGATAGTCAGGTGAACTTAAGCACCAGTGACAGGAAAATAGTTGGTATGACTAACTTAATGTTACGAATGTTTTTAACTCGAAACGCGCACTCGTACACACACAGCCAAAACAATAGTCAAATTTTGGAGTTATTTTCTTTACCTTGAAAGGCTCTCTAACAAATCCTTCATAGCTCATGTTGAATATGGCATCAGCCTTTTTCTCGTCATCCACCTGCAGATGGCCAATGGTATGCATGCTCCACGTCATGGCTGGACCAGTCTCCCGAGTAATTGATTCGTAGTATGTCAAGTCGTTGAGTCGTGTGGAACTAGAAAAGATGTAAATTATATTTTAATTTGGCATTAGAGATTGATTTTGTACACGTCATTAGCGGAAACAGTCAAAAGAAATAAATTATAACAGTACCAAAAAATATTTCGTTGCTAAAAATATGCTGTAGCCAAATTCTCCTTTGAGAACACCAATAATAGGAGATGCATGTTCTAGTTTCATTCTGTCCTTTTTCAGCAAAAACTATTTCCCAAGTAGGTAGTTGATATTTTCCCCGTACAGCTCTCTAGTTGCGATAGGAAGCAAACTCTCCGAAAGTCACTCCAGCTCATTTCTGGTAGTTTGAGTTTAAAATTCAGCATATTAAGGTGAACCTAGTCCACATTTTTCCATACAAACTTCGGGAGGGTATTACACCACTGTTCGACAACGTACATTAAAAATTAAACATGGTATGGTTTTGTCTGATTATTAACATTGTCTGTACGGAAACAGAATACTAAAATAAAAAGCCATTAAAAAGTTAATAGAAAAAGAAAGGTTCGTTTTTCTTGCTAATTTAACCTAACTTTGGGCGTGTTTAAGTAATAAAAGAAGTGTAAAATCTGAAAAACCAAGTCGGTACCGACAAAGTTCAAATATCGAAAAGTTCAATAAACTTTATTTATCATTGATTTATGCAGTGGTTTTTTCATAAAACCCGATCTTCCGAAGGACTGTTCTTAATTTTACGCGCCTGTAGTACTATAAATGATCCTGCATCTCACACAATAATGTTGTGCGTGTAGACTATCGTCTAACTGCTCATCACTGATGCTACCTCTGTCGGACACGATGCCTGGGGCCTGCCTAGACAGCGTGCTTTTCAGCCAGGCCCATCAGTGAGTTCGAGCCCGCGACTAGGTTCCCCTTAAAGCTCAAAGTTAGATGTACTAGATACTTACATATTCATAGCATACTGTAGAGGGAAACCTAGCAGCACAGCATCAGCTTGTTTGATCTCGTCCCCTCGTTCGTAGCCAGAAAACTGTGGATGGTAGTCCAACTCCTGGTCATACGGCAGAGCTAGGCTCCAGGCGATGTCAGCCCAGTGTTCGGGGTCCTTAGCCATGTAGTAGGACTTGCAGAGACAGGAAACGTACCTTGAATTGGTAAATGTGCGAATTGTAGGTACCGTGTGTCGTGAATTCGTGTTGGCCCAATGGATTAGGCCCCGTCTGTCATGCACGAGGTTGTGGTGGTTGTGTAGGGTAAAACCAGGATAGTTGCCCCAGGGGTATAGTTGCCCCAATTGTAATTACTTTAGTTTTGCGGATGAATCGCATGCTATTTTACCAACCTATGGAACGACTCTGTAACTATCACTAAGTTGACCGTGTCGCATGTCTCTGTGCGATTGCATGGGAAGACAAAATGCGATCAAAGTTTTTGCGGGATAGATGTCCTGTTTCTCGGCGGGGCATCTATCCTAAACGTAATTTATATGGATTAGGCAACTATCCCCAATGCGGGATAGATGTCCCAAAATATAGAGGTACGCCAAAATCGCTAATACTCTAGAAATATTAAAGATAATGTTTGTTACTCTTTATAAATTTGTTGTTAAAAAACCAAAGTATCGGCCAGTTTTACAAATAAAGTATTTTGCTTTTTATATTGAGAGATATAGGGTGATTTGAAAAAGTGTGGCAACTATTCGGCGTCTACCCTATACCTACGTATTCAGGGATCACGTTAACAACTAATAAGAGTAAAAAGTATTGTAAAAAGTAAAACATAATTTTTAATCTTGAAATAAACGATTACTTTACTTTTTTTAAAGGTACTGTGGATGTAATATGGATACAGCTCTGCCCAAACTTTTGGGGAAACAAGGCCTTGTATTCAAAAATTAATTGTGCCTATTGTTTAGCTACTAAAAATAATTAAAAAAAGATTGTAAGTTTTTAAAGTAGATTAAAAATAGAAAGCGTTCAAGAGATTATTGAGTAGTTTACTCACTGTGCTAAATAAAGGGAATATCCAGCAACAACATTGGTAAATATTGAGTTGTTGACATTCCTGTGATCTTCGTCAGGGCCCATCACATCTGAAAATAAAATATTTTGTGGGTCTGCTCAGTCATGTTAGCTAATTATGAATAATATGCTATCCACATCAGGTAGTATCGTTCTCTCTTTGTGGTAATTAAGAAAATTTATATGATCTTACTTGAAATATCGTACAGGCCGGTGTTATAGTTAATCACAGCGCGGGATGCCCAGAAGTCTGCAATGTTTGTCACAATATCACAGCCGCCATGCTAGAAATGAAAATGATGAATGTATGAAAATAATCGACGTATTCTATGTACGTATGTAACGCTGAAGAGTTTGTTAGTTTCTTTGTTTGAACGCGCTAGTATCTGGAACTACCTTTGAAAAAAAAATTTTGCATTTGATACTTAGCTAAATTCTTGAGAAAAGCTATAGCATCACGCTAGGACACTTAGGATCCGAGAAAAACAATTACAATCAGGAAGAACGCAAAGCGAAACTGAAGTACGAAGTTTGCCAAGGGAACAAGAAACACGTGTATATTTTTTTTTTTTGGGTGGGAAATCATCAAATAACTTCTCCCGCTCTGGGTGGAGCGGGAGGGCGTGTCAGACTTTTACTGACTAAAACCCACCCGTGTTCCCTCAGTTGCCTATATGCCAGGGGCCGCGGTATCTCTTTCGAACAACCCGCACCCCTGGAAATTAAATATATAATAAATATATTATATTTATTATTTATATATTACTATAGAGATATGAGAAATGAATTGCCCTCAAATCACTACCTAAAAATATCTCTTATTGATTATGTCCCTAAAATGTAAGTATTACCATCTATCTTCAACATCATTACATTCAGCTGTCAACACGGTTATCTACTAAATGGTGTTTCTAACATACCACTAACGTAATTAACAGGATAGATCTTGCTAAGTTTGACCAGAAATAAAAGTAGTTCCATTTGTCGTCGTCTTATATTCGTCGGGCCTTATATTCAATGTTTCAATGTTTTTGAATGCACAATGATTGAACAAAAGTTAGAGCGAGTTGAATTTTCATTACACCATAATTTTTCTTCATTGCATCGTGTATTGACGAGATCAGCATTACGCAATATACATCTAAGCCTGGCTGAAAGCCTGACATGGTCACGGAACACTATAATATAATTTATTTGTATATATAATTATACATATAATATAATTAGTGGTTCAACATTATTGCAAAAGAAAATATTGCAAATGTTTTTGTAGGGACTAATAAACGTTAAAGAATTGACAATACTTTCAGCCACTCCTCGTCCCTTGTGGTGGCGAGGTACTGCCTGATGGCAAAGGAGATGCACCCGCTGATGTGCTGCTCGAAGATCGCCACGTCTGGGCAGCAAGGCTGTGTCACTTCCACTCCTGTGTATGCACTCTCCCATGGGAATCTGAAAAGGTCCATGATAAAAAAGCCTTATTATCACTTTAACGATCTTAACATACCAAGACCCTTCCTTGCCTCGGAAAGCACGTTAAGCTGTTGGTTTCGGCTGTCATTCGTGGATCTTTGACAGTCGTTACGGGTCGTCAGAAGGCCGAAAGTCTGATAACCAGTTTTACCAAGGAGTATCGTGTTACCCAGTTATTGGGTTGTGGTGGCCAGATAGGCAGTAGCTTGAAGTAAAATACTGATATTCTTCTAAGCCGGCCCAACATAGTCGGCAAAGGCTAGGTAGATAGATGATTATGATCACTTGAAATATTGTTTTCGTCTAGTGAACTCAAAGAAAAGCTAGCTTTGATTAATTTCCAGATGGAATCTTTAAGTAGCTGAATCAAAGTAAACCATACATTCCTAAGGGAAGCGTGGTCGAAAGATATCTAAGACTAGAAACTGCAGTAATAAGCTTACCTATATCCTTTGTTGCCAGTCGTCTTTGCTAATTCAGCAGCTACATACGCCGTGTCTAACCTGTACTGCAGGAGTTTGTTGGCATATTGAGGATACAGAAGCAAGATCGAAGGGAACATCCAAGTTTCTGTGTCCCAGAAGTTGTGGCCTGAAATGATATACAGTTTTGGTGAACATCTAGAAGAGACTGTAGAAAAGATGAAAGAGATTTAAGTAGATAGACTTCTTAAAAACCGAGTCTCTTCGGTTCTTAAGAAGTCGCGTGTATTTGATTTAAATTTTCCGTTTTTTTCCACCGACTTCCGAAATTAAAGAAATCGGTTTTTTTTTTTTTGCGGTACCCCATCTATATTCGTATTTCTTCACTTGCGAAGTAACTAACAGTGACAAGAACTCAAAATCTATTCTATTCTATTCTATTCTAGACTTTTAGTTATAAAATGAGTTTGCACGATTGTCTCGGCAGCATTAAAATCACGTAGCAGTTACAAAAAATAAATAAAAAGGCCATACCTTCGTAGTCCTCAAAGGTGCCTCCTCTCGCTAGACCCGTGGGACTGAGTCCGTAGTACCGGTCTTGGGGATGGAAAGATTCCTCCGACGGTAATGAGCTTAGGAAGTAGTACCAGATGCCGCTCACTATCTTACCCTGAAATACAATATTAAACAAATTGAGAACTTATACTGCTAAGTTTGGTGAAGTGATGCTGCGGCAAATTACTATTCTGCTCTCTCTTCGGCTAAGATGATTTCTATTACCGCAGATGCAGCCGGATGTGTGAGTAATGTATTTATTTATTTATTTATTTAATACTTTAAGCACAAACATGTACAGAGGCGGACTTAATGCCATAGGCATTTTCTACCAGTCAACCTTTGGGTGATGCAGAGACAAAGAGTGGTAGGTGCAATAAAATATATATACATAATTATATGCCTATCTATATATTAATATAAGCATAAATAAATATACATAAATAAACGAATTTACTTAAAACAAATGAGACAAACAATGAGAAAACATTATCGTTGTTAATGATACTGCCAACTTCTTGCGAATGTGCTCGCGAACTTTGATTTTGAAGGTCAATCGGTTGGTTGCCATTCTGATTTCTTGGGGGAGCGCATTCCACAGAGAGATAGATTGGACGAAAAAAGAAGAGTGAATGAAGTCTGTGTGGTGAGTGGGGCTTTGAAGAAGACGATTATGAGATGAGCGGTATGACACATTTTGGACTGTAATATCTGACAGTTGACTGTGTCAGGCGGTGTTTATTGACGATGGTCTAATTAATTATAGGTACCTAAACACTCAGAATAGCTAAATTGTTATATGGATGATCAACTTGACAACACTTTGCACATAGGTAGATCATACATTAATTCACTCACCAGCTCCAAGTTCCCTTCAATGTCGATGCCGCCCTGCTGGTACAGCAGCTGCCATTCTTCCACGTGCTTCTGGAACAACTCCTCACCGTCCTCCTGCAATACTATGGAAGCGTGTAACTTTACCATACGTGGACACCAGCTCTTGATTCAAAAGAACAGGAAAGTGTTTAAAAGGTATTGGGTGCATGTTCAAGATTGATATTCAGAATTGAAACTGTCCTAAGTGGATGTAGGTGAGACATATATGGAACATAATGTCGTAAAATATCATGGATACAATAAATTGCGTCATTTCCAATTGCAGCTTCGATTTCGTGGGGGTCTTCAATAGGTCGCAGAATTTTGGTGTCGCCTCTACCACCGCCTCACTAATTACAAATACTGTCACAATCATTACATAACATAACGCCTGTATTCCTTGAGGGGGCGTGCAGAGGTGCACTTATAGTACACCCACATTTTTGCTAGATGTCCAATGCTGGAATTAGGCGTCCCCCAAAAAAAAAATAGGGGTTTGCCATAATCGCCACGCTTGGCAGGCGGGTTGGCGACCGCAGTATGGTGGTAAAATGCATGGAGAACGCCATAAATATTGCCATCCAACGGGCACAAATCAGACTTCAGAATTCTATTGAGATATTCCAGATGGAAAAACCCAATAACACTTTGCCCGAACCGGGAATGGAAGCCAGGGCCTCTTGCTTAGTAGTAGCGTTTGCGACCACTAGACCAACGAGACCATGACAATCAACTAACAATTTTGGTGCAAAAATCTAAACAGCCTATCTCCTGCACAGTCATTAAAGAGGTGACATCACAAAATAAATTAAGTCTCTAATAACCTTTGACCAACTCCCGTCGCGCGACCGTCTTATTCTTGTCAGCTGTCATTGCGAACGTAAAGACCCTCGATCCATGTTGAGGGACCACCAGATGGTCAGGAACCGACGTCCAGTAAGCACACACATCAACCGGTAAAGGCTGGTAAGTCAAGTCTTCGGATTCCTTCGTCTGCCCACAGGCACTCCAAACAGTTCTGCCAGCAATAATTTCTGGTACAGGTTCCTGGAAGGCAATGTCCTTGCTGTCTTCTCCAGGCATCAGTTTGATTGCTATCCAGATTTCTTGGTTGATGAAGTTGGGGTCTGAAATATTGTCAAATGAAGTAATTGGCTGTTTTCGAAATCGTCTATCCAAATAGTAGCAGTAACATTCATAGTCAAGACATCAGTGCTACTAAAGCCAGAACTGGTTAAATGATAAACGATTTTATTCCTTCAAGTAACAAACACTTTTACACGTCAGTCATATTTTATAAACTACGTTTCCTTTCTGACTACTCTGGGAATAAAGGCCGAAACAGACTCGGAGGTCACAGTCAGATGATGTAGAGACCATGTAGATTGGGGTCTGAAATGGTCTTTTGAGGAAAGAACCACACAGATTGACTGGACCTATACAGTCAGTGCACGCATTTGTCAGTAATAGCAAAACTTAGCCATGCAGCGAATCATGAGATCATTGCACTGTGCCCTACTATTTAATGTTACGAACATTTTGATATTAAAGTTTTTGTCAAAAACAATTTAAAAAACTAACGGTTAAAGGTACATATAGTTTATCACAAGTCATACCATAATGGGTCTTGGAATCCACTTGAATCTGATTCACTATAGCTCTCGTGTAGAATCTATGCGCGTAGATCCGTTGCGTAACTACCGACCGCTCTCTGTCTACTCTCACTTTAAAGACTCCTTCCTTGGTATCCAGGCTGTATATCGGGCTATAGGGGCGGTGGGTCAGGGTCGAGTTGAGCCTGATGTTGGCCCAACCTGGGATCCTGGCACGGTGGCTGTAGCCAGCCTGGCCATTGTACAGGCCATTCATATAGACGGTGTCGCTGAAGATGTTGGTGGCTATGTGGCCGTTCCCGACTGATGGCATGAATTTATCGTTTGATGGGAGGCTGCAATATTTATAGAGGTTCAGAATAATGTCTGGTGATCTTGATGGTTAAGGAAATAACAACGATTTGTTTGCTACATCTATTTTGCGCATGAAGGTCTACCGTCAAAGATCTTTATTGAGAAGGTTGTGGGGGAATTTTATGTGACATTTACAAAGAAATTCCAAAATGCTGATAACTAGTCAAACATATGTATTGCCTCAATGACGATCATAATTGGAAGACGAAAAATGACAAACAATTAGAGATCCTTACATTTAATTATATACTAATTAGTCCGCAACGTTGATATGCTGATGCCAAACGAACAGGCGTTGACTCGAACAAAGTTAGCTATAAAGTTGGAAAGATACCAAATAATAAGGATACTTTTCGTGCCCTGGTGGATATTATCGCGAAAATCAAATTTGCTCCACTATTTTATCGCACAAAACGCGCCTGTACATTAATATTACATAAGTTATATTAAGCGTTTTCAAAGAACTCCTACAGGCGCTAAAAAGTAGAAGCAAAGCGATGATTGCCTGCGATTTCGAATTATTGCTCACACAAATATAACAGGCGTTCCTAAAAATAATGCTGTTATGAAAAACTTTTGACGATTTTTGTACAACTGGTGTTTTTCATAAAAAGTTATCATGATCATTCGTTAATAATTACAAATGCTCATAAAATTTTATGTTCACATTAATATTCCGAGTTTACTTTACCTAAGATCTAGCATTTCATTCATTAGCCTAACAAAGGATGATTTAACTCAGGTAAGTATAAATAATTAATAACATACAGATTTGTAGATACTCTTATCTACTGACCCTGGGAAAAACGAGTTTGTGAAAATCATTGACGGAACTGACTCATAGTATTAAAGTGCATTATAATTTTAAAATACCGACTCACTTATGTGTCGAGAAGACGTGTCTTGTCGGATTGATGTCCTCAGTCTCCTCCGCCCCGATGTCTTCGGCAGCATTACTGCCACCCTTGGTGGTCAAGACGATCGCCACCACCGCCGCCACCGACAGCAACCCCAACATCGCGGCCACCTGCTTGTTGCGCGATAAAAAATTCCACATCCACACAAAGTTTCAAACCTCTTTGGAAAGAACTGATTTCGAGAAAAAAAAAAAAAAAAACGTCAAATTGAAAAAAAGGAACTGTTGAATCGAACAATTTAAATAACTGCCAAATCTTTGGAAGAAGATTACGAAATGGTTCAGAATATGTGCAGACGTTGGGCTGCGCGGGAGACTCCCGTGCGCTCCGGTCAACGACAATGTGTAGATTACGCGACCTCCGACCTCACATGACACACATTATAGTTCTATTAGCAGAGATAATAATAATTAGGGTCATCTCTTTGTTTGAAATCGTTATAACTACTATTTTATCTGGCATCATATTATTCAACATGCAAAATTGAAATATTTTTTGCGCAATTGTTTGCCTGTTCACCGCAAACATAAATTATATTATAACAGATTTACGTGACATATGAACAATTATACATATCTGTAACACTAGAGCATTATGGGTTTTGAAACATACAAAAAAAAGAACCAAGCTTCCATAATAAAACTACAATTTTGTTTCTGGCAACCCTAAACATAGACAGGTCACTTTGTCTCTAATTCAATTGTCGCTTCCTTATTACTGAACTAGATACTCTGCTTAGCATAAGTCATCTTAAGATTGGATTAATTGTCCCAATGCCGATTAAATAATGAAAAGTAGGTCCAGTGTACTTTAGCTACTACTAATGGTCGACCAGAATTCATTTAAAACTTAATGGCATTACTAAATAAAAATATTAGCTTTCTGCACTACGTATAAACTTTAACTGTGCCAAATTTCATAGTCCTTCATCCACGTAATTTTCGTAAAAATGGGTAAGTACAAAGTTTTTGCTTCTCGTATTAATATAATGATAACACATCATTAATTTAATACCGTTTCCTGTGGTGCCGGACGTAAAAGAATTGCACCATCCCATTTCTTCCCATGGGTGTCGTAGAAGGCGACTAAGGGGATTACTAGAGAATGGACAGCGTTCTCTATGCCTTTTACCACCATACTGCGATCGCCAACCCGCCTGCCAAGCGTGGCGATTATGGCAAATCCCCCTTTTGTGAGAGGCCTATATCCAGCAGTGGACGTCTTTCCGCTGATAAGATGATGATGATGATGATGAATTTAATACCGCGTCCCAGCCCAGACAAAAAGTTAAGATGATGGTGGCAAAAATATAACGTTTGGATGCTTAGATTCGGTACGGCCCTATTGTATTTTTTGCACATTATATGCATAGGTGTAATGTGAGTAACATTTTTATCTTGAATTCCGTCACCACTCCCACCAGGCAAACCTGCACATGACACCAGACATACGCAAATTATCCATTTATCTAATCTATCTAAATAAATACGTTAAATTAATTATGCTCTTACATTTCTCATTTGACCTCAGAACTTAACGATCTCAGCACAATAACCAAGCGTTATTTTTAATTACATTATCATAAATGTCATTCATAGAGCGATGTTGATCGTCCGATTGCTGACGCTTGCGCGCGCGCAGCAGACCGTGTACCCTCTAGTTACGCTCTGGTACTTCCGATGAACTGGTGAACACTTTTGGTACCGATTCGCTTGTTACTACTGGCTACAGGTGTCATAGATCAATTGACTTTGTATCGAGGTCCGTTCACAGCGGTTGAGCAATTTTTGTAATGGCTTCGTAATTTGACAGGTGATCGATTTGTAGAAAGGTGTCATATAATTGGGGTAGTTGCTAACAAGGCTAGGAATGATTTAGCTTGTTAGAACAGATGATAAGGTTATTGGGAAATGATAAGGTACTTACTTTTTTATTACTAAATGGGCGTGCTCTTGACCTCGATTACGCCTGATGGAAATCGATTGATGAAGTCTATGATGGAATGTCTCCTTGATTTTGTGTTAATAGTAAAAGAGGGCTATAGGGCGGGACATGCCAAAGATATGAATAGCAAAATTCTTTCTTTCTTCTTTCTTCGTGATATTCAGGACTACCGTCTAAAACATTACCCCTCTAGATTGCTCAGCTCATTGTTACCAGCTATGAGGGGCCCAATATCAATCAGAAGATATCTACAGATCAATAAGACACGAAAAAGATTAGGTACCTCAATATGTTCCTCGTCCTTCACAAAATGTGTCCTAGTTTATTAGCGCGATTTGTTCACACTTGCGCCTATCTTCACAGATACTCGGTCAATGAGACTCAGGCGCAATGATCGGTGGCCTGCAATTATCGGAATTCACAACGATACTAGGCTACATCGTGACAAACATACGGTTTTAAACACGATTACATTAATTAACAACCGGTCGGTTTGCAATGCAAATCTTGGGAATCTTTTCTATAATTTGGAAGAAGTTAATTTCCATTAGTAGAACTCGAACCAACATTATGCGTGGATTTGTTTTGATAGGATTGTTGCACAATGAATTCAAACTTGTGATCCTCTTTTAAAACAACATCTTCATCTTCAAGCATAAGATTTTTATAAGTTTGAATTTGAAGCATTTGTCGCATGAATGATTTTTTTTTTTAAAACGTTGCCCCACACTAGGAATTACTCCTGTATTGTGGGTGCATTTACAAACATTGAAATACACATACACAAACAGCCAGACCCGGAACAACTACTTGTAAGTCATACAAATTATTTGTTCCGTGCAGGAATCGAACCCGCTACACGCAGCACAGCAGTCAATCGCTTAACCACTGCGCCAACCGTGCTGTCAATGATGTGTGTTGTTATAGTACGTGAAAATCTCGTTTAATTTTTTTTACCCGACTACGGTGAAGCAAAAACGAGGGTTGTGATTTTGACCGGTATGTATGTTCATGTTCAAGGGGTATCGTATTACCCAGTAACTGGGTTGTGGAAGTCAGATAGACCATCGGTCCATATAAAATCGCCATCAAACGTAAAAGTTTGGCGAGTTTAGAATTTAGTAACCTCTGTAGTATAATTACTTTTAAATACATAAATAAAAAAAATACTGGTATTCAGCTGCATCGGGTTTGACTGGAAGCTGACCCCAATATAGATGGGTGTTACGTAACGTACGTCTTTAAGATATGTTTTACCTACCGCATTTAATCTTAGGAATTTAAGATAGCATTTCACCCCCACAACTAGTACGCAAGTATTTGTGTGTAGTAGAAAGGATTTGATTTGATTAAGCTGCCAGCTTGCTTCTCGCCTATTCGTCAGGCAATCCCATTGGTCAACGACGGGTGACAGTGGCACTACTCGTTCCCGTTTTTTTTTTTTCACTTCGACTGTTCGCTCTCGAACTACACGAGACGACCGCATGTTAAAACCTTTTTTCTTATACGAGATGGTTCTTTTGTGATTTTGTGCTACACCCCCTTCAAGACACAAACAAGAACATTGACAAGCACCTGTGGAAATAAATGTGCATTGAAGTTTAGCTGGATTTACGGCGACTGACCATGACACCGAGACCATAAGAGCACGAGGCAAAGTGGCCTGCCGCCATGCCTCATACACTTTTTAACTTTGTATTGGGAAAAGGCTCGGCTGATGATGATTATGATGTTTGTGTGTTCATCTGTCCCCTCGTAACTTCTAAACTTCTTACAATAATTTGACCAATGAGGTACCGGTGGAAATGTCTTGATCGTCCACTGGTTTTAGAATAGAGTGAATATGGCACCCTCTAGAAGACAATAAGTAACGAACCAAATAAAATTCGACCTCGGCTTTAGGATGAGAATATTTTCTCGTTTCAGCGCGTGATGTTTTAGTAGTCGGGTATTATTCGGGTAATAATGCTGTCATTCCTACCCTTTGATAAAAACTTAGCTACTAGCATAATTTTGTTTAG
The DNA here is from genome assembly GCA_949091785.1 of Polymixis lichenea. Classification (NCBI taxonomy): domain Eukaryota; kingdom Metazoa; phylum Arthropoda; class Insecta; order Lepidoptera; family Noctuidae; genus Polymixis; species Polymixis lichenea. The sequence goes on from OX420937.1 coordinate 5,603,686, forward strand.
ATATACCTACATATTAAAGCAATCCAACTACCATATAGCGATTCACGAGCCAACCATCACACCTTCGTTCTAGACAAAAACCTTTCTTACCTACAAATCGAAGACAGATAATGGTTTTAGTTTGAATGCCTTTGTAAATGAGTGGTAACCTAGTGGTTATGGCCACGATTTTTAAAGTTGTGAAATCGAACCTAGGCAGGCTCTCAAAATCATCATCATCATTTCAGCCGGATGACATCCACTGATGGATATAGGCCTCCCCCAATTTGCGGGAGCATGCCATAATCGTCACGCTTGGCAGGCGGGTTGGCGATCGCAGTATAGTGGTAAAATGCATAGAGAACGCTGCTGCCTATTCTCTAGTAAGTCCCTTTGTCGCCTCCTACGACACCCATGGGGAGAGATGGGATGGTGCTATTCTTTACGTCCGGCACAACATGGAACAAATTCTCTGAATGAATGAATGCACGGCTCTCAAAATGGTAAAGGAAAATATTGCGAGAAAACAGGCATATCTCAGAACCAAAACCTTGAAGACTTCTACCAACCCACACTGGGTCCACGTGGCCTATTACGGCCCACTCGCTCGAAGAGAGCAGCCCTGTATCCCAGCAGTGGGAACATTATAGGCTGATCATGCCCTTGGAAATGTATCAGTCTCAACATGACAAAGTTACTGCGAAGATCGCCCTGAGGACACGGTGGAGCATACAGTGGAGGTCTGCCCGGATTGGGCGGAGCACCACCGTGTTCTCGTGGAGGCGTTTGGCGGTGACGATCTCTCGCGTCCGGCCCTGGGTCAGGCCATGGTACGGACCGAGAGTGCATGGGTAGCCATCACCTCCTTCTGCGAAGCAGTAATGCTCGCGAAGAGGGAGGCGGCGCACGTGAGGGAGAGGCAGCACTTGCGCCCTCACGGCTTTAGTCGTCGCAGGAGATGCCCTGGGCGTCGGGAATCCCAGGCTGATTCACGGCCACCGTAGGCGCGGGCTTGCGGACGGCGAGTAATGGGTAGCTCACTGTCCGGTAAGGACCAAGCCCGCGTCGGCGCGTTGTGTTCGACGCGCGCCTCAAAGAGATGTCAGCACCAACTGGTGGGGCCCGCAAGGGCCGAAGCCTGCCAGGGGTGCGGGTTGTTCGAAAGAGATACCGCGGGCCCTGGCACACAGGCAACTGAGGGAACACGGGTGGGTTTTAGTCAGTAAAAGTCTGATACGTCCTCCCGCTCCACCCAGAGCGGGAGAAGCTATTTGATGACTTCCCACTCAAAAAAAAACATGACAAAGTTGTCATCATGGACGCACTTAGTCATTTTACGTAGAATTCGAACAGCAACCATTGTTGTTTTGTTACCGACTAATCGTGTCAACGTATTTAGAAATTATTTTTATCTTGTTCTTGGAATTGAAGAGTAACAACTTGTTGACTTGGCAACACGTTGTTACTCTTCAATTGTGTAACGAAGGTAAGGAAAAAAGTTATCTTTTTAGGAAAACTTCTACTTCGTTTAGGGCCGGTTTTTATATCCGTAATTTTGCTGGAATTTAACCATTAGTTACTATTTGTAACCATTGGTAGCGTTACCAATGGTTAAAAATAGTAACTAACGGTTAAATTTCAGCAAAATGTGTTTTTTGATCAATTGTTAGTTGAAACAATGGTCAAATAACTAACTATTAGTTAACATAATTAACCACACAATGTTGGAAGGTTAAACAATATGATGGATTGTTAACTCAAACACAACATCTGTTTTGTACATTATATTGTGTTACTGCTGCAACTGCTTTGTGCAAAGGTATTTTGTTACTTGTTTGATTGTTTCCCATTTCGTGACATTTCGAAGAAGGTGCTTGGCGACAGAGGTGAAAATTTAAGAACAATATACTTTGAATAAAAATAGATTTATTTCAATCTCGTGATATTTTATTTGATTTTAATGCAGTTAGGTTTGACATTTACAGACTCAAAAAAGACGTTTCGTTACAAAATCGGAGCTAGTTTTAGGAAAACATTTCTCATAACATTGGCAATATGATGCCAATGGTAAATAAAGTATAGCCAATAGTTAAGTTTGACTTTAGTTAAAATAGATATTGAAAAACGTAATAGCTCTTTAACTATTGGTTGACCAGTTGACTATGGTTAATCTAATAAATGGTTATCCGGTTTGACCACGGATCACAAAACCGGCCCTTAGAGTTACCGCCAATGGTTACTGCTATATTCTTTTGACTACCGTATGCTTAAAGTTCTTCTCACAGTTTTAACCTAAAAATGTCCACTGCTAGATATAGGCCTCCACCAAGCACCTCCACTTTGACTGGTTCTGTGCTTCTCGCATCCAGCAGATTCCTGCAGCCATGGCCATCGTTCTACCTTGTAGGAGGCCTTCCAACGCTACGTCGTTCGGCCTGTGAATCATGAAAACCCGAAACCTGCAAAATTACCAAAAGCCTACCGGTTCTTACCCTAACAGCATTTACAGGTGTCCAGCACAAAAACTACACAAAACTTTCCGTCCAACCTGCTTGAATTAATAACCAGAGTCGTGAGATATGATTGGCCCAAGATCCAGTGTCATTACCGCGGCGCAGGCGGCGGAGCGTGGCGCCCTCCGCTCCGCTCCGGTTGTCAGGCCATCCACCTCGGAGCCAAGACACCATTCAGTGATTCTTATGAGATATCATGCTATGAAACAGGTAGCTATATGGTCGTCTATTTATCTAATAACCTTAAAAAAGTATGTGGATAATCAAGAAAGCTCAAAAAAAATTGGAAACCAGATTTGGAAGGAGTAAGGTTTTCAGAATTTTTATGCCCAGTGAGAGGTGTCAGCTTACTTCCAGCCGGTTGAAAGCCACATGGTTATGTGGCAGGTGTCTTTAGGTACCAGTCGGGTGTGCGGCCCGTAACTTATGGTAATGGAAAGAACCCTACGGGTCGGTAGGAGTCCGACATAGCACTCGGTTCTGCCCAAACAGAGAGTTGCCATGAGGCTTTTCGCACAGAAAAAAAAATGTCTTCATGAATTTGGAACGTGACATATTGTTGTAGCATTGGCTTTACTAAAATGTAAATTACAGAAGACTAACCACAGCTGCTTACTGTGAAAATATGAATCTTGCATCTTACTTTCGTGTGCAGAATTTTGTTCTTCGCCATAAATTGCAGTAAAATGAACTTTAGATTTAACCTGTAATTCAATTATGAACCTTATACTCACTTCACTGTATTGTATTGACTGAGTACAACAGCATTATTTAATCGTCAGCATATTATTATCCTATCTCTACAATATTATTAATAAGTAGGTACTAGGTAAATGACCGCTTTATAATTGCAATCGTGTATAATTGACGAGCTGTATACAATTATATATTTACGTTTGACTATCATGCGAGTTTTTGTTTACCAGTTATGCATACTGGACTTAATTAACAGATTTCTGGGATTTCCTGTAATATATCTTTCAAATTAATCTATTGTATTATTTTATCTCGTTAAAAATAGTTAATAATTAAGATTTAAAACTAGGTACTTACCTCAATTTTTGGACAAAATTGGTTAAAAACAAGGAAGGGAATGCTCTGAAGAGGATGAGAAAATCTTTACGCACTTCGTTCACTGCTATTAAATTAGACAAATTCCACTACTCTTTCTGCACGACATTTTCTAGCTGGAATGATCTTGAGGCCCTTGCACTCGAGACAGACTGCTCTAAAAAAACTTTCTCATAAGAAAATCGTCTTTTGAAGATGAACAAGGAAGAGCGACTTAATTAAGTTTAAATTTTTAGGCCTAAAATGTCCCACCGCTAGGTGAAAGCCGTCTCCAAATCTTTCCAGGTAGGTTAGCTACTTGCTATTCTTACGTTTTTCTAAAGATGAGGTCTGTGAGGTGGCGCAAGAAAAGTTTAAGTTAGTAAACTTTCTTCTCCTTCTCGTGCCGATGGCAGAGGTCACTGTCGCTCCATTTTTTGGAGCACAGAGGGCAGGATAGGAGTTGACAGTTTGCGCCACAGCTCCACATCCACACCATATAGTCTTCCAGACCGTATTTCGGCCATGGCGGCCAATCTCAACGGAGACTAGCCTTCGGGGGGGGGAGATATTATAGGGCACAAGTGTGTGCTCAGACATAGTGGCACTCACTTCCCTCAGTCTTATAGTTGGCAATCCGACACGACCGGAGAGACGCAGGACCAACGGACGTGCTTTCCTTAGGGGGTAATACACAGCCAACTCCCAAACTCCGGGCTGTTACACATACCGTTATACAGGGTGTAACAGAAACCCTATTGCTATCCTAAAGCACTCAAGATAACAGCTGGTATAGAATCACTATACATAGTTTCAGCTCAAAATAAAATACTCTCAGAATTGATACCAAATTTTCGGTTTCATATGTTTCTTAAATTCAAATCATAACAAACGTGGCACCGCACTACGTAGGTCAATAACTTTCTACGTCACTTGCCAATATCACGATAAATCTCTTCGAGTGATGAGTTAGCTTCAATTTGTTCTGGTATCGATGTACCTATTAAAAATTCTCATAACTTTCGAACATGTAGAGATAGGATTAAAAAACCCTTCCAATATCGTTTGATATCATCCAAAGAAGCCGTGCCCTTGGTATGTAGGTATATACCCTTTCCGTTACACGTTGTATAGTCACCATACCCGTCGAGATAGCCCCCACAAGTTCGTTCATGCCCCGTTCGATGGCAAATAAACTTATTTAATTTACGATATCAACGGTTTACCGATGTTAAAGCACAAGACAGAAGCTTCTAAAATAAATGCACTTTTAATGATACCATCAAATGATCAGCCATCAGTTACTTAAGTTTTAGTAAACGAGAATCATTTCCTGTTGTTTTATGGTTTTGATTTATTTGTTTTTTATTAACGATCGGACAATTAAGGTTTTTAATCAGGCTTTTATGAAGGATTGATCAGGATATTTTATTTCTTTGTTTTTTATGACCGATACTGACTTTCGGTAACCAAAATCATTAAATTTTTATGATCTGACAGCATCTGCAAGGAGCAAAAGTGAAAAGTACAAAGGAATAAAAATTCCCAATTAAAAAAAAACATTTAGTCTAATTAACTAACTACCTACCTCCCAGGTACTCCATTCTAAGCCATCTACGTAAAATCTACAAGCTATATAACTATACCTTCTTCCTAACAGTGCAATAGCCTTTATGATTTTTCTTTATTATAGAATCGGCCAATTTAGTTGGTTTCGGCTGTGATTTGTGGATTTTTGGCCGTCGTTACTGGTCGTCAGAACCTCGAAAGTCTGATAGCCAGTCCTAAATAATATCTTAATTAGTCCAATTAAGTGTAAGTACTGTAATGAAATGAAAACTAAACCCATCGGTCCAGGCTTTGCGTTTTCTGTCAGCGAACGAATTAATTAAAATTATATTACGTACAAAAACGGTCACGTTTATTACCATTAACATTATTATCGTTGTCGACTATCATGTAGTATATAGTTCTTCCATAATTTAACCAAAATAATCACCCAAACAATACACAAGTTTAAACTAAAGAACAAAACACATAATTTCACTAAACTTTCTAAGAAATCAGCAACGCAACATTACAAAATAACGTCGGAATCAAAACAGCAATTTGGTGTCTATTTAATGTTAGCTCCTTCACTTCGTCGCGGGTGGGTGACCGTTACGCTCTGTGAACCGTCCCGCCTCGTGGCAACAGGTGCAATATTCCTTCTTTATAATTGACTATTAAATTTATATCATCCGTACGTGCCCTTTAAACCCTCGTTTGTGATGACTTCAATTGTTTTATGTCACTTTTATGAGGCAATCAAGTGGGGAAGTGCTTGTAGCTAGTGCATGTCTGCTATTTTTGGTCTGACATGAATCAACGGTAGACTTTCGTTTAGGATGTGTTGCATGATATCCGGTGTTGGTATACTGACGTTGTCGGAACAAGACTAATACCTACTAGTTAAATATGAACTTTGTTTTGTATTAACGTTACCGAAAAACGCCCCATATTACATGTAGTGAATTAAACATAACTGGCAAAATTTGGGTGTAGAGGTACTATAGATACACTTCTGCCTAACCCTTCGGAGCATACAGGCGTGATGCTGTGGCGGCATCTATAACGTCTCATGCGAACTACGCAACAAAAGACTGAAACACAAAAAGTGATGTGGCGCCATCTACCATGCCACATGCGAACTACCCAAGACTTGATGTCACACTATTCCTACATCGCGCAATCAGAGTTTACCGCGCGACTCGTACATATACAACATCCCGACATCAACCGTCGGGCAGTCACCCACCAGACACAACACCCGTCTGGTCGGAGGATCCTCCCTTTTCAAAAGAGTATGAGTGAACTTTACACCCTGTATCTCATACCTCTTTAATGCTATGGTACAATGTGTACGTACTTATCTAACTATTACCGAAAACTGTTGAAATCTGGAACATGCCCTTAAAACGCATATTTGAGTGCCAGGGTAACCCCCAAAATTTAAATGATCTAATCCTGAATCGGGATTTCCAGTTTCGGTCTAAAATAGACGAGTCAATAATAACATTAAGTGATTATTGTATCTCATTAAATGTTTATTTCATGAAAAATTAATTCAATGGTATTTGAAAAACTTACAGCATTGTATTAACAATTTGAAAGATTACAATTCTGTAAAGCCATATTTGATACGGTCGCGAATCATATCTTAATCAACGTAAAACGTGACATTGACCAGCAAATTGCAAAAAACTTAATACAATTTGAGTTTTGCTACCATCTCGCGCATCCTCTTTAAAGATATATTATGCAAAGGTAGTTTTGCCAATGAGATTTTTCTTAAGGACTGAATGAGTAGCGTACCGGAAGACGTAGAGTTGGAAGGCCTCCCACACGGTAGGCCGATGACGTTATGAAGGCCGCAACAATCCGCTGGATTCGGGAACTACGGAACCGGTTGAAGTAGCGGAGCTTGAGGGACGCCTCGAGGAGGGGTTTGGTTGGTATATTAGCAGTAGACGTCATTTGGCTGTAATAATAATGATAATGCATCATGAATGAGAAATTCTCTTTTTCTTTCCTCAAAGATAAGGACCTAGCTCATAAAAACTGTAACTTAACACTCCATAAAATTATTCCAGTGACGCACACAAGATTGCATTAAATGGTCGCCAGTGGGTGGGCCACTGAGTGGTTAATAGTGGCTAATAGTAGCTACCCACTGCGCTGATGATGTTGTACTGTCATACCCTCGTTATAAAGCGAGTCGGTGGTCATTTACCTAATGACTGCATTCGACAATCATTCGCGGTTTGTTTTATAAGTGGTCAGAGTGGAGATTATTCTAAGGAGTTGTTTTGTAAATTGACTTTGATAATTATAAAAGCTGTCGGGTTAGCGGGAAAGCACCAGGATAGTTCTGCCAGGGGTGCGGGTTGTTCGAAAGAGATACCGTGGCCTCTGGCAGACAGGCAACTGAGGGAACACGGTGGGTTTTAGTGAGCAAAAGTCTAACACGCCCTCCTGCTCCACCCAGAGCGGGAGAAGTTATTTGATGATTTCCCACCCTCAGAAAAAAAAAGCGCCAGGATAGCTCGCGAAATTCAAAATTTGTCAAAGGGTCAGACTGTATGTTGAATAAACGATGATTCGTGACTGTATCGGAAAACATCGTAAGGCAACCGGCACTGCCAGGGGTGCGGGTTGTTCGAAAGAGATACCGTGGCCCCTGGCACACAGGCAACTGAGGGAACATGGGTGAGTTTTAGCCGGGAAAAGTCTGACACGCCGTCCCACTCCACCCAGAGCGGGAGAAGTTATTTGATGATTTCTCAGAATAAAAAAAAACAGCATGTCCTAGAACCAAAAACTCGAAGACGTGACATCTACTAGCTCGCACTAGGCCCGAGTGGTGAATTTTCTCCCACTCACTCTTACTAAGCTAGCTAAAGCGGAGGCCTGTGTTCCAGCAGTGGGAATATTATAAGCTGATATTATGATGATATCATTTGTCCACAGTGATACTAAGAACCCGTAAGAACCTAATATAAAAGTATTCAAGAACCAGGATAATCATTTATGTATTTACTAGCTTTTGCCAGCGGCTTCGCCCGCGTGGAGGTCAGTGTATTATACATATAAACCTTCCTCTTGAATCACTCTATCTATTAAAAAACCCGCATCAAAATCCGTTGCGTAGTTTTAAAGATTTAAGCATACATAGGGATATAGGGACAGAGAAAGCGACTTTGTTTTATACTATGTAGTTATGTATTCGTGTATATAAATATGACCACATGGATGATGTAGGTCTACGAATCATTACTTCGTTAACCACGATGACTAGTTCACTTGATTAGGTAAGTATATTTGGTTACACTGTAATAAAGTGATGACGTATTTTATATTACTAGATACTCACACTAGTACGAAAAAAAATCAGGTCATTGATAAGTATTAACTACTTACCCACTTTTGTATGACAATAATTGTGTTGCTTGCCCGACGTATGTAGATCGTTAGAGTCCCTTTAAAGCGCACTGTTGGATTTTCAATACTCAGCATCCTAATTGCGTCTGTATCTGAATCATTTTGAAACAGATTGCTCATCCATTGCTTCATATGTACGAAAAATGTGTCTGTTCAACAACGTTAATAACGCAATGAATACTGTTGAACTGTCAAAATGAAACGGACTATGATTGATCGTGAGTTACGCAATTAAGGTGCAGGTCAGCGACGAGAATTGAAAATTCCACAGTGCCTTTTATTATATAAGAAAGAAGAAAGAAAGAAAAAACGTTTATTTGCGGTAAACATGACACAAAAAAACAGGAACACACAAAAAAAATAAGAAAAGGTTGAGTGAAACATGCATCACATCCACGCAAAACGGCTATCGTTCAGCATTATGCTGCGGCCCTATGCAAGACAGAGCCCCAGCGCTGGTTTTCAGCGACAACCGGCTTTGACGTAATGACGTCGCCCGGTGCATCAAACAATTAACATCGAACTTATAGAAAAATAATATATGCCTAATAGTAATGCACAGTTGAATTTAGTCTTTAGTTCCAGAATTTAGCGCAAAGATTCAATCAGCTATTCGTCTTCAAAATTTATTAGAGTTTTTGTATCTGGAGTTCTCGGTAGTAGTAGCCCGGAGTTCGCATTTGTGCCCGGTTGATGTTAACATGGGACTTAAACAATACTGGCGAAATTGTGGAAGTACTATATCACCTCTACAAAACCATTAACCGGGAAACAAGGCGTGATGTTATATTATTTTATTAATGATCCAACCATAGGTATTTAAACTGCCAAAATCAAAAATCAAAATCAAAATATTTTATTTCACATAAACCTGCAAGGGCACTTGCTGCCAACCACCAAGGCATATGGGCGTCTGCAAGGGCCGATGCTTGCCCGAGGTGCGGGTTGTTCGAAAGAGGTACCGTGGCACACAGGCAACTGAAGGAACACCGGGTGGGTTTTAATCAGTAACATTCTGATACGCCCTCCCGCTCCACCCAGAGCGGGAGAAGTTATTTGATGATTTCCCACCTTCGAGAAAAAAAAAATATCCTAAGCAAACTAATACCGAGTACTTGCTGTCCTACTTAGAACAAGAAACGTCACATCATAAACAATGATTTAACTATTTAATGAGACCAACTACATCGGAATAGGCTGGCAACACTGGCCTATCCGACATTTCCCTTATTACTATGAGAATGTTGCCCAGAAGAAAATCAATAATTACCGGTGCTAACCACAATTGCGTGTGTACTCGTTCAATGCAGGGTGCGCTTAAATAGGCCGTGTGTTACACCGTAGCGTAAGGTAGAGAAAATGCGAACTAAAAACGTGATACACTTTAGTAATGTTGTCTCTTCTTCTTTTGTCTATGAAATTTAAAACTAGATGAAAGAGTATTACAGTGAAAAATTACCCGAACATAGAAAAAGATTTAGGGATGACTTCCACATGAAGAAAGAAATGGACCGGGACCTTTAAACCATCCTGTAGTTCATCTGAATCTCGAGTAATAAGTCCTGATGGCGCGATTATTGCGTACGGTGTTTCTGCCTTTACAAGACTTTCATGGTAGACAATGAGCATAAGGTCTCTGATTTTTTCCAATCTGTCTGTCGAACATACAGCATACTTGACATTATAAGGATTTACTGTTAGTCAAACGACTAATTCTGTACATTACAGTTTTTATTAAAAAGCAATTTAAATGTCACCTTCGAATTAGAAAAGACGTCATACGAGAGGACTACAGACACCTTTATCATTTAAAAATTTTAATCGACTCGCACGTATATATATTTTGTGTGGGTGAATCGTCAACTCCAACCGTTGTTGGAGTTTAGTATAAAAATTAAATTTTTCATCATCTACCGTCGGATGCTCAGCAAAACTGACACACATGTAACGCTAGATACGGTGTGATCATCAGCCATGTTAATGTTGTATCGTAGCACGTGCGGTCTGGCTGCTCGTTAAGGCCGCGTAATGAGCCGGCCATATTTACGAGGGCACCTAATACCACGCGTCTTATCCTATATAACTAACGCGGCTATTCATTCGATACATTCGCGGGATATCGATTATTTTGTGTAACGATAAGGGTCTATTATGCGATCGTGTTACCTTTGCGTATTGTTTAGCGATTTAGGGCGAGTGCAATTTGAGGTCACGCCAATTAAAAATACTTGCAGTCTTTTTCGCGAATTACTATGGATAATTTGCAACGGAAAATGCCTGACTATTCTTGCCAAGGAATGCCTGTTCCGGGCATAAACCTAAGGGTATAAAACACAATATTCTTAGTGCTATTTACTTAGACCTAAGAATATTGTGGTTTATATTTGTTGTATTTGCTATTTACTTAGAAAAAGGGTATTGTAAAGTAGCTCATTATTAATACTTATATACATTTGCAAGTTTTTTTTTAATATTACATTGATATATATAAGGTGTATCTATTCATACACGAAATATCTGAAGGGGTCATTGTACTCATCATTATGAACAACTTTTACTACCGGACCAAACCTGAAATCGCGAAAAAATATCAGCTGTTCCCTACATTTTGACGAGATATGCGAACATAAATGTAGGGAACATCTGATATTTTTTTCGCGATTTCAGGTTTGGTCCCATAGTAAAAGTTGTTCATAATGATGAGTACAATGACCCTTTCAGATATTTCCTGTATGAATAGATACACCTTATATATAATAACATTAATGACATTTCAATTGATAAAAGCTGAAAAGATTTTCTGCGAGCCCTTGACAGTTTGCTTTGTTTACCAGGTGCTTAAGTGGCGCCGTCTGCTGTCTGAGCTTTGCGCAAGATTCCCTTTGCCCCTGATTCCAGTAGTGCGTTGATGTTAGCCGATAATGACATAACTAAATATTTTTTATCGGAAATAGGTTTTCTTCTTCGATAGAAGGTCAAGCTACACTCACCGCGGTCAGTTCGTGGATGGGTGATCATCTATTATATATAAAGACCCTTCCGTGCCTTGAGAAGCACGTTAAGCCGTTGGTTTCGGCTGTCATTCGTAGATCTTTGACAACCAATTACGGGTGGCCAGAGGCCCCATTCTGACAGCCAGCCTCACCAAGGGATATCGTATTACCCAGTAACTGGGTTGTGGATGTCAGATAGGCAGTCATCATCATCATCATCATATCAGCAGAAACACGTCCACTGTTGGACATAAGCCTCCCACAAAGGGAGATTTGTCATAATCGCCACGCTTGACAAGCGGGTTGGCGATCGCAGTATGGTGGTCAAATGCATAAAGAACGCTGCTGCCCATTCTCTAGTAAGTCCCTTAGTCGCCTTCTACGACACCCACAGGCAGAAATGGGATAGGCAGTCGCTTCATGTAAAATACTGGTATTCAGCTGCACCCGGTAAGACTGGAAGCTGACCCCAACATAGTTGGGACTAGATTAGGCAGATAGATTCAAAAGGTTTGCTTCTTCGCGAGTCAGTTTAAAATTACGTTTCAATTTGTAATGGCACCGTTAATAAGCTTGAGTGATAGCTAAACCAGACCCAGACACCGCCATTTCCGACTCAAATGCTCTATGATCCTCATTCAGTTTTTACCGTTCATCGATTACTTTGCTCAATCGATGTTCATTTGAATCGATATCAATTTAGACGAGTAGTGGAAGAGATGCTAGTGTCGCGGCGTCGTCTAATGGCGGCATTTATCTTAACTGGAGATGGAGAATGTTGGCGCACCTACGTGAGATAGTTCCAGTCTAATGTACTTGTGGTTAAATGCCATTTCTTTAGTGTAGAATGTATGTTGCAGAGGCGGATCTTTTTAAACGACTTTCAAAAGAAGGACGCTATCAATTCGACATGTTTTCGACATATTTTTTTATTGTATGTTCGTATTATAACTCCGTCATATATATGCAGTTGATTTGCTGCTATCGCATAAATATGCATTGTTTTGACCCCAAGGATGATGAAATTTAAAATTGGTGCGGGGTAGGTACTGTAACTAAGAAAGTGAAAAACAACTGACTTCCGAAAAACACTACAAAGTGAAAAATAACTTTAATTTCGGAAGGCAGTCACAAAAAATTTAAATACATATCCAAAGTCACCGCCTTCTGAAATTAAAGTTATTTTTCACTTTGCAGTGTTTTTCGGACGTCATTTGTTTTTTTTTTTGGAAAAAGTTTTTTTAACAGGGCAGGATGTTGCTAAGAAGGTGTATCTATAACTTATGATTCTCTGCCAGAAATATCTACCAATCCTACTATACTACCAATATTTTAAATATGAAAGTTTGTAAGTTTGTTACTAAATCACGCAAAAACGGCTGAACGGATTTGGATGCACACAGTGAGTTTATAATCTGGATTAACATATATGTTACTTTTTATCTCAGCAGTAAGTTCCTGTGCACTTTTTGAACGTCAAAATTACATAGGACAGGGATGGCGAACCTCTAAACCATTTTTCAAAAAAAAAAAAAAAAATATGGCATTGACGTGCCAAAAAATAATCTTGACTTATTGCCTACTAGAAAAAGTCTAAATACTTTCACAAAAATGTGTAGTTACCTACTCTTTATTACCAAACAGAAATAGAGTTGTACTTACATAGTAATCAACATCACACCACCTTATTTTTGTGAAAGAACAAATTAGTGCAACTTCTGGTGTCTGGTATTAGGTTCATATATTACTTTTAGCAGAATGTAAGCTGAACTGGAATCATGCGACATAGGTACGGTTTCTGAAAGTAACGACTCAGGCATAAGAAGATGAAATTATCACGCTCAGATTTCTATGTTTGTTGCTGTGACTTAGGCTGCCGTGCCCTGATTATTTTGTTGCGTGCCACCAAAGGCACGCTTCCCATTGGTTCGCTATCCCTGACATAGACAATCCCCCAACACGGCCGCCCTTCACCAGTTCGTATTGCTTTAGCTGGGAAGAAGAAGTGTCGCAACAAACAGCACAGCTGTCTGGTAAGTTAAAAAATTACAATCAGTAGTTGTAATATTAATAGACAATAACTGTAGACTTCCTAACTATTATGTAATCGCATGTGTTCACCTAAATTCAAAGTCCATCACTTTAATACACATTTTAGGTACAAAACGTGTATTCAAATAAATTGTGTATCATCAAATCATAAACAAAATGTAGGTCGGACATGTGCCAACGTAAGAGCGTTTAAATTGTCAAACTTGATTTGAATTACATAATTCCGCTTGTAGCGAAAATACTTGTAACAAAGTAATTTCTAGAAATTGCATACATTTTATTACAAGTATTTTTACAGAGCTGGTGGTAATGGTAATAGAAATGGACGGGCTTGTGGCTAAGCAGCGGCACGGGTCGATCGATCAGGTTAAGCTACGCTTGCCGCGGTTGGTCCGTGGATCGGTGACCATCTTTACATACGTTAAGCCGTTGGTCCCGGCTGTCATTCGTGGATCTTTGACAGTCTTACTTATCGTTTTACCCAGCAACTGCGTTGTGGAGGTCAGATAGGCAGTCACTCTATGTAAAATACTGGTATTCAGCTGTATTAGGTTAGACTGGAAGCTGAACCCAACAATTGGCAAAAGACTAGGCAGATGTCATCATCTGCCTAGTCTTTTGCCAACTGTTGGGGTCAGCCTCATGGTTGTAATGGTAGAAAATGAAATGGAAATCAAATGGGATTATCTTACTTGGCTGCAAATCCACTCACTCAGTAATAACTCAGAGAATTGGCCTCACTTTAGCATTGGCCGATTAGAAGCTATTGTCCCTGGATAATCAAGCAAGCCCGAAGAATTGCCAAACATAAGTGGCAGTGGGCAGGGCACATTACTCGCAGAAGAGATGGCCGATGGGGCCGAAAGGTTCTGGAGTGGCGACCGCGTGAAGGCCGCAAGAATTCGCTGGATGCGGGATGCACAGAACCGGTCGAGATGGAGGAGCTTGGGGAAGGCTTATGTCCAACAGTGGACGTCTTTCGGCTGAAATGATGAATCAACCAAGTAGACGAACAATGCTCTCGTTCGACAACGCTCACTACCTCATAGGTTCAGTGGTCGCAAACGGTACTGCTGTACTTTAAGCCCCGGTTAATAGCAATGGGCTCGAAATTTGGGTGTACTGTAGGTACGACTCTGCCCCACCCTTCCGAGCAACAAGTAGTGATGTTATGTTTTTTTTATCGATTCAGCTATGATTTGTAGACAAAAATCTGTGCTAATACCGAATTATCTTCAGTACAGCGATCGATACAATCTAAATCTCCACTTCTGCTGATAGAATTGAGCTACACTGTCTAATTTACAGTATAAATACATAGGTACTGCCTTTTCAATATCAGGTACATTATCAATAAGTAAGTTGGCATATGAGTCATGCAACTTGAACGGTAGGTAATAGGCATCGGTTTCATTTGGCATTTGAAACCACGGGAGAAAACGTTAATTTAAATCCACTGAGATTGACTTTGATTTTATATTATTAAGCCGCAATCGTGTTGGTCGAAGTTATGAACCAAATAAAAGTGTTTTAATCAAATATATAATAAACTAGCACATCGCCTACGAGTTCGTTTTGTCCGACTTTCTTCTTTTTGATGGCCTTTAACCTATCTAAATGATGGGCACGCCACGATTGCGGCAGTAAGTCCCCTCTTTGAGGAGTGGTTTGAGAGGCGGCATGGCGTCCTCACCTTCCGCCTGACACAGGTCCTTACCGGACACGGTTGTTTCGGGAGGTTCCTGTTTCGGATAGGGCGGGAGGAAACGCCCGGGTGTTTCCATTGCGAAGATCGCCCTGAGGACACGGTGGAGCATACGATGGAGGTCTGCCCGGCTTGGGCGGAGCAACGCCGTGTCCTCGTGGAGGTGATCGGCGACGGCGATCTCTCGCGTCCGACCCTGGTCCAGGCCATGGTACGGAGCGAGAGTGCATGGCTAGCAGTCGCCTCCTTCAGTGAAGCAGTTATGCTCGCAAAGAGGGAGGCGGCGCACGTGAGGGAGATGCAGTACATGCGCCCTCACAGCCGTGGCCTTCGCAGGAGATGCTCTGGGCGTCGGGAATCCCAGGCTGATTCCCGGCCACCGTAGGCACGGGCTTGCGGACGGCGAGTAATGGGTAGCTCGCTGTCCGGTAAGGACCAAGCCCGGGTCGACGGCGCGTTGTGTTCCACGCGCGCCTCAAAGAGTTGTCATCTGCAACTGATGGGGCCCGCAAGGGCCGATGCCTGCCAGGGGTGCGGGTTGTTCCAAAGAGATACCGCGGCCCCTGGCATACAAGCAACTGAGGGAACACGGGTGGGTTTTAGTCCGTAAAAGTCTGACACGCCCTCCCGCTCCGCCCAGAGCGGGAGAAGTTATTTGATGATTTCCCAACCAAAAAAACCTATCTAAATGATAGGGCTATCAAATGCAAAAAAAAAACTAATACGATTGGTAGTTCCAGAGATTACTTCCTACAAACTAACGAACATTACCTCTTTATAATATTATAAGTGTAGATATCGCTGTTGCTCACGACTTCGTCTGCGATCCAGGATAAAAAGTAGCCTATATTCTTACCGAGGGCATAGTCTGTCTGGGTGCTATATTTTATCCAAATTCTTTCAGCTGTTTTAGCGTGAAAGCGTAACAAACAAACTTCATCATCATCATTTCAGCCGAAAGACGTCCACTGCTGGACATAGGCCTCCCCTATGTCCCAGGTTCCTCCACTTCAACCGGTCTTGTGCTTCCCACAATTAGCGGATTTCCGCGGCCTTCACAAGGTCATCAGCCCACCTTGTGGAAGGCCTTTCCACTCTACGTCTTCCGGAACGCGGTCGCCACTCCAGAACCTTTCGGCACCATCGGCCATCTGTTCTGCAAGCAAGGTGCCCTGCCCACCGCCACTTAAGTTTGGCAATTCTTCGGGCTATGTCAGTGGCCTTGGTTTTCCTGCGGATCTCTTCATTCCTGATTCGATCACGTAGGAAAACTCCAAGCATAGCCTTCTCCATTGCCGTTTGGGTGACTTTAAGCCTTCTGATGAGGCCCATTTTGAGTGACGACGTTTCTGTGCCATAAGTCATCACTGGCAACACACACTGGTCAAATACTTTCGTCTTGAGACACTGCGGTATTTGGGACGAGAAGATATTGCAAAGCCTCCCAAACGCTGCCCAGCTGAGTCGGATTCAACAAATGACCTCTTTCTCGAAGTTGGACCTACCAAACTGGACAGTTTGTCCTAGGTAAACGTAATCGTCCACAACTTTGAGTGTATTTGACATGACCTTTGTCCGTCCATGATCATTTTAAGACCCACTCTTTCGGAAGCTCTTCAATCGAGCATTGCACTGAGGTTCTCCATGGTCTCAGCCATGACAACTACATCATCCGCAAACCAAAGGTGAGTGATGTAAGTACTCGCCATTGATGTTGATGCCAGCTCCTTTCGAGTCAAAAACCTTGAAGACATCCTACAGTGTAGCGGTGAACAGTTCCGGAGAGATAACGTCTCCCTGTCTCACACCTTGCTGCAGAAGGATAGGTTTCGAAGTCTAGTCCTGGAGTCGAACTGACGTAGTAGCGTTTTCATACAGACACTTCAGCACCTTGATGTATCGATAGTAGATTTGACTGTTGTTGTCTGTTGAAGACACTGCAGTACAGCCCATGTCTCGATCGAATCGAAGGCTTTTTCGTAGTCTACAAACGCTAAGCAGAGAGGCAACCGTAATTCTGTCATCACCGCGGCTCCTCGTTGTTTTTAAACTGCTTCAGAGCCATCCTAATCTCGTACAAGCTAACGTCCGGAATGTTTTTGGTGTAATATCGGGTCAATCTGGCTCGTTGGTCGTTTGCCAGATTCGTAACGGGGTTGCTTGTTGACGTGTATAACTATCCATAGAATCTCTTGATCTCTCTCAACAGCTCAGGCTTGGCGGATACGATCTAGCCATCATCGGTCTTCAGTTTCGCAAGCTGACTCTGCCCAATAGACAGATCTCTTGCAAAGACTTTGGAGCCCTTGTTCCTCTCTATCGCGTTCTTGATGCGGTCCGTATTAAAACGGCAAAGATCGCTTTTCAAGGACTTAAGAGATCCCTCTATTGTGCTGTCGGTACTTTAGCGTGTCCTCTGAAGACTGTAGGATCATTTCACGCCCCTCCTCTGTTCGCTGCAGAGTAGGATCTGATAGTTCCTTTTTGCCATTAGTACGACGGGTCTTGAAGACTTTAGACCCGACCGTATCGACAGTTTCCACGTACTCATCGTTATAATCGTCCACGGAGCTCCCTGGGCACTCGAAACGATTCTGGATTTCGAGCTGAACGTTCTCGGGGTTTTAGACTTGGATCAACAAACAAACTTACTTTCGCATTTATAACATAAGTTAGGATTATGAAGTTATTTCGCAAATTTCGCCACGAAATAACTTAAATCAATACTTGATTTCTAAAACAGAAAATAATTGGAGCATTGATAAATCAGCGTTTTCTTTGCGCTATTCGGTACAGTCGCTTTTGCTATTAAGTTCAATAATAAGGCAAATGTATTTTGATTGTGAAATTAATTGCGAAAAGGACTCGATATAACGTTAGGTTGTGTTGTTTTACGTGGTCCTGAGTTCGATTCACGGGTCGGGCATGACAGTGCTATTGAGTTTTTCTTTCTAGAATTTCTCAGTAGCGGCCCGGAGTCTGTATTTGTGCCCGGATGATGTCAATAATTATTATATTTCCCTATATACCAGCCTAATTTTGCATTGCATCTTTTATGTTTGTTTTTTACTACTTTACTTTGTATATCATTGTGTCCTATCTAGGTAAATTATAAGGCTTATTTTATATCCATGAATAATTTTGAAGGTACACTGACTTCTAAGATACAGGTTTTTACCTAGTTTAGAGGTCAGGGTCTTTTTTTACTGTGAATCACTTAGCTTAAGCTATTTTTTATTTGTTTCTTGTTCAATGTAATGTTCATGCATTTCTGGGAGTAAGAAAATATTTGTTATTATTTATTTATTATTAATAGGCTCACCCCCATTACGTTGAACTTAAACCATAACTGACATCCCCCCCAGTGGGGTTCCCGCATTGTCGTTGCGGGGGGGCTCAGTAACCGTGGTCACCCTCCCACGGTGAAGCGAAGAGGAACCCCAAACCCACGCTCGTCAGGGCTTGTGCCTCCAAGCCGACGACGTAGCGGCCAAAAAGTAGGTTGCGGTGAGGTGCATCGCAACTGAGGCGAGCCGCGATGTCGATTGGGAGGCATCGCGGCTGAGGGTTACGGGCTGCGGCGGAGGAGGAGTGCCGGTACTTCTGAGTAGCACTCTTCCCTTCCATAGCCTGGACGGGGCCGCCACCGTTTGATGGCGGACGCGGTGGGGCCGCAGGGGAAGAGGAGTGTCGGTAAAGCGTTGGCCGCTCTCTCTATCCCCTGCGGCCGAAAAGTGGTTGGCGGCGGGGCCACTGTGCTGACCCGTCGCAGGAGGACGTCAGCAGCAGCTGGTGGGGCCCGCAAGGGCCGATGCCTGCTAGGGGTACGGGTTGTTCGAAAGAGATACCGTGGCCCCTGGCATACGGGCGGCTGAAGGAACATGGGTGGGTTTTAGTCAGTAAAAGTCTGACACGCCCTCCTGCTCCAACCAGAGCGGGAGAAGTCATTTGATGATTTCCCACCCACAAAAAAAAAAAAAAACAATAACTGACATCTCTACCTCACCATTCTGGCAATACAGGCGTGATGTATGTTGTCGAAAATACTGACTTTTCAAATATGCGATACAATGGATACCCTGTGAATTTCACTGTCAGAATTGAAATTACTGCGATCGGGTTTCGAAATGAAGATAGATCCTTTAAATAATTCACTGAATCCTTAGATTCAGTCAAATTCGTCTATAGATAATGTTTCCACTGTTGGGACACGAGATAATCTAACACGCGGGCCCAGTGCTCGCTGCATGTCTTCGCTTTTTTGGTTCTAGGACATGCTGATTTCGTAACGATGTTTTCCTTCACCGTTTTGGGAGTAGTGGTGAAAAACTCATTATCTGCCTATCCTTTTCCCAACTATGTTGGGGTCAGCTTCCAATCTAACCGGATGCAGCTGAATACCAGTATTTTACATGGAGTGACTGCCCCTATCTGATCTCAAAAACCCAGTTACTGGGTAGTACGATACCCCTTGGTAAGACTGGTTGTCAAACTTTCGGGCTTCTGACGACCCGCAACGACTGTCAAAGATCCACGAATGACATCCGGGGCCAACAGCTTAACGAGCTTTCCGAGGCACGTAGGGGTCTTGGTATGTAACGATGGTCACCAATCCACGGACCAACCGCGGCAAGCGTAGCTTAACCTGATCTATCGAGCCGTCCGGCTAATATTACTTAGCCACAAGCCCCACATAGCCAGTGGTGAAAAAGTATTTACACAAAATAAAGCCTGGGTTCGAACCCTTGACCGTAAGTAAGTAACGGACACGGGCCACTGGGCTACCACTGCTCAAATATAAATAACTAGCTAACTACTCTACCTACCCCGTCCGCAAGCCAGGGCTGCGGGTTTTTAGAAAGACATACCGCGGCCCTTGACACACAGGCAACTGAAGGAACACGGGTGGGTTTTAGTCAGTAAAAGTCTGACACGCCCTTCCGCTCCACCCAGAGCGGGAGAAGTTATTTAATGATTTCCCCACTTAAAAAAAAAAATCCCGTTGCATCCCATCGAATGCCCGCACTGTTTCATTCGTTTTCGCTTAGTGGTTTTTGTAACTTTTTTTTTATATTCCGTTCCTTAGGGTCTTAGCGGGTCTTAACATAACGTTAAATAGCTTGCTCGACACGGCTATGAAATGCAAAAAAAAAAACAAATCTGACTGGTCATTTCAGAGACACACACAGGCGCTTTACTTTGTGTAAATTATTTCATCACCACTGCTCTTAAAACGGTGAAGGAAAACATCGTGAGGGAACCGGCATGTTCTAGAACCAAAAAGTCGACGACAGGTGACATCTACCAAACCGCACTGGCCCACGTGGTGGATTACGGCCCGCTCCCTCAACATACATAACGTACGTCATGTATGTTTCAGAGATAGCGCGTTAAAAACAAAAAAAAAGAACAAAGAAACTCTTCAGCTTTATTATCTAATATTAATACATGAAGCAAAAATGATGCCCCCTTTTTTACGAAAAGTTTGGCCTCAGGAGTATGAAATTTGCCACAGAGAAGGAGAGCAACACCCTAATTGCGTAACGCACGATTAATCATAATCTGTTTCGTTTTGAAACAGACTGCTAAACCATTGCTTCATATGTTCGAAAAATGTGTCTGCGCAACAACGTAAATAACGCAATTAATGTTGTTGAACTGTCAAAACGAAACAGATTCCGATTAATCGTTACGCAATTAGGGTATCGAAAGCTAATATTTTGAATTATTGTTGATTAAAACGGTTAAATGAATTATGGTCGAATTTCGACCACTGGGCGATCACTAGGGTACAGATAGGCAGATTATGTAGACTGCTAAAAACACAACCTTCTTTAATGTGAAGGGCTAAAAACCATAAACATAAAAACCATCACAATTTGAACGCCCACAACCCGTAACAATGTCTATTAAAGAGCCCATGTTTCGTTCTGGTTATGAGGTAGACCACCATGATAATAGCCCTATCCCATGAGAATATATTAATAGTTAATTACAATATGTACTCAAGTAATGAAATCTGATCTTAGGGGATTAAGAACGGCGATTACAATGAGTGGTTTAAAGAATTATGAGATGTACATTTTGTGGTTAAAGTAGGCACAGATAGCTACAAAAGTCGATTAACACTTCAGTTTTTTTTTAACCTCAATTATTTAGCTAAATATTTAATTAATATCGGAACTGAAGTAAAATTTAAAGAATCTTTAACTTTTACTTGAAATGCTGCACTAACACACTGTTGAAATTAAAATATTATTTCCTAACCTAACTAAACTAACAATTAAAAACTATGGTAAACTGTATTTAAAAAAAAATATGGCGACGAAAAATTCCTCTGCACCGCTATCAACTGGTGATGTACAAATACCTCGATATCCAATAGACTGGTGGCATTGCCACGTCGTATGGCCTCTGGCCAAGGTTAAAAAAAGCCAGCCTTAGGCTTACGGGAAGTTTATTTAGCTTAAGGAGTTTATCCAGTGTATATATTTTTATCCTCTTTAATATTATACAGGGTAAGTTTTTATCCAGTGCGCA
This sequence comes from Polymixis lichenea, assembly GCA_949091785.1. Classification (NCBI taxonomy): domain Eukaryota; kingdom Metazoa; phylum Arthropoda; class Insecta; order Lepidoptera; family Noctuidae; genus Polymixis; species Polymixis lichenea. The sequence continues at coordinate 5,625,498 of OX420937.1, forward strand.
AACTGTAACGATGAATTCAGCATATCATTCTAGACCCCCCAGCGCAGAAATTTTTCGTCGGTTATACAAAAAAAATCAGCTGTACAGTAGAGTTTGCGCACTGGATAAAAACTCATCCTGTATACAGGGTGTAACAGAAACCCTATTGCTATCCTTATGCGCTAAAGATAACAGCTGGTATATAATCATTATACATAGTTTCAGCTTAAAATAAAATACTCTATGAATTGATACCAAATTTTCGGTTTCATATTATTTTTCTTAGACGAAGTGTGTTGATTTGACTGATACATAATTACAATTGGATTTGAAAACGTTTTAAGATAATGGTAACTAAGCTTACTTACTTAGTTCTGTAAGGATTTCTCAATCAATAAGGAACTATCTTAACATAACGCCGTGTTTTCTCGAAGGCTTAGCCAGAGACACCTCTAGCACCACTGGCGAAATGTGGATGTGATAGAGTGGGTACACACCTACTAGTTTTTTTTTTTTTTGGGTGGGAAATCATCAAATAACTTCTCCCGCTCTGGGCGGAGCGGGAGGGCGTGTCAGACTTTTACTGACTAAAACCCACCCGTGTTCCCTCGGTTGCCTGTGTGCCAGGGGCCGCGGTATCTCTTTCGAACAACCCGCACCCCTGGCAGGCATCGGCCCTTGCAGGCCCCATCAGTTGCTGCTGACATCTCTTTGAGGCGCGCGTGGAACACAACGCGCCGTCGACCCGGGCTTGGTCCTTACCGGACAGCGAGCTACCCATTACTCGCCGTCCGCAAGCCCGTGCCTACGGTGGCCGGGAATCAGCCTGGGATTCCCGAGGCCCAGGGCGTCTCCTGCGAAGGCCACGGCTGTGAGGGCGCATGTACTGCATCTCCCTCACGTGCGCCGCCTCCCTCTTTGCGAGCATAACTGCTTCACTGAAGGAGGCGACTGCTAGCCATGCACTCTCGCTCCGTACCATGGCCTGGACCAGGGTCGGACGCGAGAGATCGCCGCCGCCGATCACCTCCACGAGGACACGGCGGTGCTCCGCCCAAGCCGGGCAGACCTCCACCGTATGCTCCACCGTGTCCTCTGGGCGATCTTCGCAATGGAAACACCCGGGCGTTTCCTCCCGCCCTATCCGAAACAGGAACCTCCCGAAACAACCGTGTCCGGTGAGGACCTGTGTCAGGCGGAAGGTGAGGAACACCTACTAGGTACATCCACATTTCGCCAGTTATATTTAAGTTCGTCGTTTAGTAGTCTCTGTTTAAGTCAGAGCCCTTTGGCATCAACCGGGCATAAATCCAGACTCCGGGTTGCTACTGAGAAATTCCAGACACAAAAACAACCCGCAATCTATCTTTAGTTTTAACCTAAAACTCTTAGCCAGTTATTTCATTTCCAACTTTATTTTGATTTGGGTAAAGTTCTTAATATAAAAATGACAACTTAGCACTGGACTAAATGGTCAGTTTTGCAAAAGAAACTGAACTTCCATCTCTGTTAGGTTCTTATTTCAAAAACAGGCTCGATGATTCAAACCATACCTAAAGAAAAACCTTGTTTTATAATGAGACCGATTGAGTGTCGTACTGAAATAAAGACTTTGTTTAAGTCTGTCTACGTTTGAAATAAGTACTTTCTGAACTTACTCTGAATAATAACTTAAATATCAAAGACGGGCACAGAATGCATTTAAACCTTTGCCAGGCATACGGTGGAGGTCTGCCCGGCTTTGGCGGAGCACCGCCGTGTCTTCGTGCGACCCTGGTCTATACCATGGTACGGAGCGAGAGTGCATGGGTAGCCGTCGCTTCCTTCAGCGAAGCAGTGATGCTTGCAAAGAGGGAGGCGGCGCACGTGAGGGAGAGGCAGTACATGTGCCATCACGGCCGTAGCCTCCGCAAGAGACGCCCTAGGCGCCGGGAATCCCAGGCTGATTCCCGGCCACCGTAGACGCGGGCTTGCGGACGGTGAGTGATGGGTAGCTCACTGTCCGGGAAGGACCAAGCCTGGGTCGACGGCGCGTTGTGTTCCACGCACGCCTCAAAGAGATGTCAGCACCAACTGATGGGACCTGGAAGGGCTGATGCCTGCTAGGGGTGCGGGTTGTTCGAAAGAGATACCACGGCCCCTGGCACACAGTCAACTGGGGGAACACGGGTGGGTTTTAGTCAGTAAAAGTTTGACATGCCCCTAAAAAAAACCTTTGCCAGGCGCGGGCGAACATCTAGTTGAGTATATAGATTGGGCACAAAATATGCAGCAGCCATAATAAGTAAATGCTGTACATTGACACATTAATAAATAAAACACGTGCAAATTCCCACCATGAGGTGTTAAAGTCGTTCGTATAATTGGCGGCACGCTAAAGTAAATGTTTCAGAATCCTCGGTATTTTGACCAAATGTTTTGCGGAGCTTTGACAAGTGGAAACCGCGATCAATTAGCCGATCAATGGTATTTATAATTAATTTCTTTCTTTCTGTTATTAATCGGTGTTCCATTTTATACTTCTGTTTTGGGTTTCAGAAAAATGTTATGATGTTTATACAAAAATACCTTGTTACCTATTCAAAATATACGGTGACAGATGAAGTATTTTCTCCGTACCTCTTTTTTGCACAATAAAGCGAAGAAATAATTACATTACATTTATTTATCTACTTATTCTACTCACACACATAAGTATTTAGCTTACATTCGGCTCGTGCCAATCAGCAAACATCATTCGGCATCTACCTTCGCTTAGTTCGGGTCGGCTCGGTACATTTCGACCAAAGATTAGGCTTTTACCGGTATATATTTAACATCATCATCGCCATTACAACCAAAAGACGTCCACTGCTGGACATAGGTCTATTTCAAGCGTCGCTACAACGACCGGTTCAGTGCTTCTCGCATCCAGTGAATTCCTCCGGCCCCATCTATACATTTTTGTGCGTGAAGTTTTAAATAAATAAATGTTCTGAGCAATATGCCCTGCCCACTGCGTCTCAAGCTGACAATTCTTCAGGCTCTGTAGTTACCTTGGTTCCCCCTAATTTATCACATATCTCTACATACATTAAAGATCAAAAGCCATTCCCAGTGTTGTTTACCTGCATGAAGCGACATATCATAACTTTAATCTTAAAAAAACGTCAACGTTTGACTTTTGCACTACATTTTGCCGACTCTGCCTAGCCAATAACTTTGAAATTTCTTTAATTATAGCTAAGAAAACTAATAAATTACTTAATTATCTTAATTTTCAATATCTTATTTTTGGAGATATAAAAGCTAACTGTTATTGTTACAGTTCCACAAAGCCTATCGCTGTGGGCAATATGAAAAGTGGGCTCAGATCGGCGCGGGCGCAACTGCGCACTTATCACTTATCTGAAAATCCATACATAATGCTGGCTTGGCCGGACTCAGATACTGCAACAATGCTACGCTATCAAATTAATTGGGAAAAAAAGCTGTAAATATTCTGTTAAGTTATGATTTACTGATAGATATTTTACAATATTATGTACCTAATGCTTTTATAAGTACTCGTAATTCTTTTGAAGTTTTTCAGTCTCAATATTTTTTTTTTTTGGGTGGGAATCATCAAATAACTTCTCCCGCTCTGGACGGAGCGGGAGGGCGTGTCAGACTTTTACTGACTAAAACTCACCCTTGTTCCCTCAGTTGCTTGTGTGCCAGGGGCCGTGGTATTTCTTTCGAACAACCCGCACCCCTGGCAGGCATCGATCCTTGCGGGCCCCATCAGTTGGTGCTGACATCTCTTTGAGGCGCGCGTGGAACACAACGTGCCGTCGACCCGGGCTTGGTCCTTACCGGACAGCGAGCTACCCATTACTCGCCGTCCGCAAGCCTGCGCCTACGGTGGCCGGGAATCAGCCTGGGATTCCCGACGCCCCGGGCGTCTCCTGCGAAGGCTGCGGCCGTGAGGGCTCCCTCACGTGCGCCGCCTCCCTCTTTGCGAGCATCACTGCTTCGCTGAAGGAGATGACGGCTAACCATGCACTCTCGCTCCGTACCATGGCCTGGACCAGGGCCGAACGCGAGAGATCACCGCCGCCGATCGCCTCCACGAGGACACGGCGGTGCTCCGCCCAAACCGGGCAGACCTCCACCGTATGCTCCACCGTGTCCTCAGGGCGATCTTCGCAATGGAAACACCCGAGCGTTTCGTCCCGCCTTATTCGAAACAGGAACCTCCGAAACAACCGTGTCCGGTGAGGACCTGTGTCAGGCGGAAGGTGAGGATGCCATGCCGCCTCTCAAGCCACTCCTCAAACTTACCGCCACAATCGTGGCGTGCCCAAGTCTCAATCAATTTAGTCTTAATTCTACGATCACAGAAAAGTGTTCATGTAGACAGGCGTAGGATTCTTTTTAGCTGTTAATATTCACATGAGGTTCATTTGAATTTTCATCCAGTTGCTCGAAAAAATTTGACTTTCCTTGTTTATATTTATATGAAAGCACTGTGTTCATAAAATATATATCATAAAATAAAATATTCATTTATTTAATCAAAGAGAAAAAGCATGATTATGAAGATTTTGTACCACCAGATTTTGTAGATTTGTTTATCTGCATGTCTTGCTGTTTCTCGCCAAACCACGCTGATGCCCAAAAGCATATTATGCAATGCTCCACATATTTTTAATTAGCTGCCAGTCATATGCAAAAAAACAAACAACTGTGAGTTTTACTATTACAGAAATTACTCAATTAATGAATATTTTGAAGACTCCCTAGACGTTTACCTACTTTCTTTTTACTTCATCATCGTCTATGTGTACTTGTGTACTTTATTTTTATATACTTTCCTCTTTTTCCTAAAATAGTTCTTGTACATAGTTAACGTTTGCTGTTTATTGTATACATGTTAAAATATTAATTTATTTTAAGATTTTTACGTCTTTTGACATTTCTTGGGGACCTGGGGTCCCAGACCTTTGAAAGGCGTACGAGGGGCCGAACCCAACTCGCTGAGGGCGATTTGACGTATTTAATTAAATGAGGCACCAACCGACGAATATCCGTGTAAGCACTATGCAAGTGCACTTGTTAAGGACCTTCAACAATCATAAACAATATTAGGTGTTCTTCTTTTCGTTTCTCTCCACTGCCCCAGAATGTGGGAACTTTCGTGTGTTTGATTACCTCTATTCATCCTTCTGTTCTGGTTCTTATACCCTTACCTATACCAAAGCTTCCTTTATCAATGAAAGTGATGGTTACCTTGTTATTTACCACGGCGCAGCAAGTGGCGCAATCTAGTTTTGTTACGAAGTTACTGGAATCACTGAAACGGTCGGATAAGACTGGCTGGTGACAGTCACTCTAGCAGAACGTCGCGTTGTCACAGCTATGGTTGCATGGCGGCTGACTACTGTGGCCCTAATGTGAGAAACTCACAATAGGGCCACTAGGGCCTCTGATGTCAGAGATCATGTCAGGGGATCCACTTGTCATACCACATCTACGACGAACTGCTATATTCCGGCACAATCCTTATGATAAACACCGAGAAATTTTAATGGTTGTTTTCCCGCGGCGGAACAACTTGCCAGAAGAAGTATTTTCGAAGCATAGAGTAAAAGTAAAAAAACATAGATTTTTTGTTTTGAAATAATAAAAAAATATTCATCAACTACACACATAAAACACTAAATAGTAACACTAGAGGTAAGTTGTAGGTACTACTCGAATCGCACGCCGGCGCCGCCGACAAAGGGAACAGCGAAGCATAAAATGTTCAAAGCAAAATAAACTCTCGCACGTGGTGATTTTTCACAATGGAAAATCTGCCATTTTTTGTTTCTAATATTTTATTTGCTTATAAAACTATTGTATTACCAAGACAAAACCATTTCGCTGCAGAAAAACAACCATAAAAATTTTACGGTGTATGTAGTAGCCGCTGAAACACTAACACGATGACCACATCTGGTAAATGCTATCCTGCGCCATTAAAGGTATGTAGGTTGTACAATGTACATTCCACTCAACCTGTCATATAAATTAAACTTACAGCTAAGATAGATAATCATGTAATACCTACACCTAAATATTACTTAACGCTCTATGTCTCGAGCTAGTCGAGTCGCGACAGGCGCCCAACTGTCTTGTACTGAGCATACAAATGATTTAATATGTTTACTGAAGCAAATTTTAGGGGGTTTGCCGAATGGTATGTCTGGTTGATTCTAACACAAAGAGCAATATAAGGATATATTACTCAAAAGAGACAAAAAACTAATATTATTATCTCGTCAGTTTTTGGGCCCCTCTTCCAGAGGGGGTGCCCTTAGCGTGTAGCCGCTCTAGTTATAAGTTTTTAAGCCCTGGCTGGAGGCGTTAGTTTATTAAGGTAGCCACAAGCAAGTCCGGGTAAGTAGCCAACAACCTCATAGGTTGACCTGCGAGACGTCAGTCCCAAAAAACAAAAACCAGATTTTTATGTTCAAAGTTTTGATTTTCAAAACCTATTCGATAAAAATTTTAAAACACCAACAAGCTTTACCTACATCGTTTTATAGCATTACTATGATGTAGTTCTAAATAAGGGGCATTGCGCTAGATATAAATCTGTCGCAACACGGCGCCCGGCGGTCTTGCTGCGTCTGCGCACACCTTGTTACGTCACGTGGTACATATCAAGAAAATTCTCCTTGTTTACGCACAAGACTGGAATTGTAAACTAGCGATTTATACGACGGTGTAAACACTGAATATTCTGAGTGGATTTGGGCAGCTGTTGTACGAAAACAAGGTTTAGGGGATACCGGGAACATAGGTATACCTATGTTAATATGCATGGGAAATTAATGAATATCTACATTTTCCGATAATATTTCCTGTCTGGCTTTAGCTGCCCCTTACTGCATCTTTGAGGCCGAGATCTATATACGGTATACATAGCATTTCCGGCGGCATGTGTGGCTGGCTAAGCATTATACCTGTCACTGTCGTTAAACTGTCAAACTACCAGTGCAAGACAGAGACGGAAACATGTCTAAGTCACAGCAAGAGTTAAGAAACGTTGACAGATCTCTGACTTACAAAGTATTATGAATGAATGAAATGCAACCGATCCCACCGTGGCTTGACCAGACTCAATTAATCGAAAGAACCCCAAGATTTGCACTAGCCCCTGGAGTCTCAAGCTTCATGGTGTTACAGAGGCCATTGCATATCAAGAAGTAGACCGAGGGGCGCGGTAATGGTCAGGTAGACGTACCCGTAGGATAGGAAATGATTGCGAGCCTACCGGATATGCATCCTTGAGTAAGCATTGGACTAGTGGAGAGACGGGTGGTATTTATTTATAGGAGTCCATCTTTTCACGACGTCGCCGGCATAATTTGGCGTTTCTCGTGGACTGTTAGCATCTGAAGGTGCTTTTCATTTGGACACCGGTATGTGCGCGGATCTTTAACCTTTTGCAATGTTGTCTGGCATTCTGTGTTATGCCTATTTGGATTATCCTGTAGCTCTGCCTTGTAGGAATTGGAACACACAGGTAACTGAGGGGAACACGGATGGGTTTTAGTCAGTAAAAGTCTGATACACCCTCCTGCTCCACCTAGAGCGGGAGAAGTTATTTGATGATTTCACATTTAAAAAAAACCTCCCTCTTCTTTCAAATCGTTGCTGCATTATAAATCTGGACTGCATTGCTACAACCATATCGGTATAACTCTATACTATTTTTGTTTCTTCTTTAATAAGGCATTCAAAGAACACGGTTCCGTGTGGTGCCGGACGTTAAAGAATAGCACCATCCCATTTCTTCCCATAGGTGTCGTAGAGGGCCACTAATAGACTTACTAGAGAATGGGCAGCAGCGTTCTCTATACATTTGACTACCATACTGCGATCGCCAACCCGCCTACCAAGCGTGGCGATTATGGCAAATTGCCCACATTTGGGGGAGGCTTATGTCCAGCAGTGGACGTGTTACGGCTGATATGATGATTCAAAGAACACAATTTAACAACCTGCAGGCTTAGCACGAGCACCGATTTGTCAACGAAAGGATGGACATGAACATTTAATACATTATGTACAATGGGAGAAGATAGCTATGTTTTTCTATTAATTATCATAGTTATGCGTCCTAAACGAATCATGATTTTGTAGATAATCCTATATACTTTGTGGCCGTCAAGTAGAAAGTTTGTTGTCAGTGTGATTTTGACAGTTTAGGAAGAAATATTCTTCTGAAATATTCTATATTTATAAGGACCTAGACCACGGAGTAATGCATTACTCCGTGACTTAGACAATGGTCGTTAGAAACGAAAGACAAAATGACAGAATGTAGAAGGATATCTACGGTGCGATGTCAAAAATGAAGAAACTAAAATGTCACTTTGTATTGAAAAAGCACTGTCTATTCTTCGTACAAATAGAAAGCATCATGCTAAGGCTGCTGGTAAAACAGAGAATCTGAGGCAGCAAAGTGTACAGTGATATAAATTACGGGCAGAACAACTAAAGATTCGTTTGATATACCTTTCTAACACCATTATCGACCGTGCAAAGATATTAGAAAACCACTTTATTATCACAACAAACACAAGTTTCTAGGCAATAATCTAATAATTCTAATAAACACCGCGGCTTGTTCTCGAGCTCGTAAGTCCCGGAGACAAGATCGGCGTGTGTTCTCGAAAGCGGGATCGGCCGCGGGACACAAATCATGGCGGTCCCGCCCCGTTCTTACACAACGGAGTCAGGAAACTGGTCTGTTGTGGACTAAAAAAATAGTTTAGTACTTAGGTAGTTAGTTCAAGTTTTTGTTAGACAACGGTGGAGTACAGGAGAGAGGTAATCAATTTATCATCTGTGTTGGAGTGCTTTCTTTTGTCGTTTCCAAGGCTCTTAGGTAGCGGTTTGTCGCTTCGCTGTCGCGCCGTTGTTGTTCTGTGCCAGCTCTTTTGTTTTGCAGTTAGGTAGATACTCATTTGCTGTTTCAATTGGGATTCCTTTGTTTGGAGGTTTTTTATAAAATCAATAACGCCGTCTGTTTTTTGTTTCGTAAATGTGCAAGGTGTTTTTTGTTTCGAAATTAAATGTTTATTAATGTAAGTAGATCTTAGAAGACACTTTGATACGTCAATATTTTAAAAACTAGACGGTCGATGGTCGATGACCGGCGTTTCCTAGCTGACTGATCTCCGAGAAGAAAGCCCGGAACAAACTCAGAGGTCTTGGTCTCTTCTTTAAAGCTCAAACATTATATTATTAGAATGTTAAGTGAATCTAACAATGCAGGGCCATGTCTGGAAGGGACTTTTGAAGAAAGAGCCATTGCAGATTTGAGCTGACCTGTCCCAACATGTATGTATCAGTCATCGTGTAGCTCAATAGTATTTGAGAGAGCTCAACGACCCGTCACAAGACGCTACCACTCATTTGTCATTTTATTGAATGCAATAATAATCATGGAAACAAAATGAAAATACTTAATGGTGTCGTCCAGAAATAATTCATTACCTAACGATATTTATATCCACATTTGTAAATGCATCTACATATTGCAGGAAAACTCCAAGCTTAGCCTATTGCTTCATCATTATATTCAAGCTGAATATCCTCGTTTCACAGCCATATTCAGCATCTTCCTACATCGTAGCTTCCATCCCATTATGGACGTCGATGGATCCTCTCAAGAATTTGTATGAAGCAACAGCTCGCTTCGAAAGTGAGTGGCGTCAATAACTTACTCGTTGAAACTTAGAGATTTACGAGAACAACACATTGTTATTATTGTGAACTAATTTTGAAGAGTTATTGTGGTTTGGATTGTAATTGAAAGATGCCCACGCTATGACGTAGGAGACTTTCGAAGTACGAGGATGTTAAGATTTGTGAAATGGGCATGATATAAAGTATGAGGTAGTTGTTTGTAAGTTTGTATGTAAGGGGTATACCGCGGCCCCTGGCACACAGGCAACTGTGGGAACACGGGTGGGTTTTAGTCAGTAAAAGTCTGACACGCCCTCTCACTCCACCCAGACCGAGAGAAGTTATTTGATGATTTCCCACCCAAAGGCGTAATCTCTAGAACAACCTGTCGGACTTAAAAAAATCTTATTGAATTTGATAGCTCAATTCACGAGGAATATATATTGGTATATAAGCTATTTCAAATCACGCTACAACCCTTAGGAGTCGAGCAAAAAGAAAAGAAGTCAGAAACAACTCTTATTGAAATCGAAGTGTGATGCGACGCGTTAGGTCGGGGCACGAAATTTGAAGCGGTCGAAGTCATCGGCAGAAACTAATATGATATTAGTATAACCATATGCGTATTTTTAAGATCAAACACTCATTTTTGGTCATACGTAACACAATTGTCAGCTGTGGTGTATTTAGTGTAATGTTATCAAACCCAGAAAGAGAATTTGGTAATTATATTTTCGACCCGTTTGGGGTTGAAACCCTCGAGCCGTGGGGTCCGAATGCTCATGGTCTCTTTAAGGAAATCTCAAAAAAGCTGGTTGACATTTCCCGTGACCCAAAGGCTGGTTTGTACCTTGGCCAGCGGCTAAGCATTACCATACAACGTGGTAATGCTGCCAGTCTCTTGGGAACATTACCAGTCGACAGCGATGCGGATGAATTTTGTGACGCCATTTTTTAAGTTGTGAATAGGTTTAGTTAAGTCAGTATTATATTTGTTTTTCTTTTATTTAAAGAAAAAGATATCATTAACATTTTTTTTGTTTGTTTTTTTTATACATGATCATCATCACTATCATCATTAAGTAGCATTTTTAGTCTTTACTTTTTAATCATTAACCGCTACAACACACAGGTTGATTATCAGTTGCTAATGAGCACCAAACGGCTCTTAGATAAGACAACAATGTGGTTGAAACCCGAAAGGGAAAAGAACCAGCTAACGCAATTTCCGAGATTCATATTGCAAATGTCTATCGGCTGTTGCCATAGCTTAATATGGCCCTAAAAATTGACCTTAGACTGAAATCATCTCAGCACAAGACACAAAAGTTTAAACACTTACAATCTGACCGACGACGAAGCTCAGCAATGGACAATCGGAACCCATTCCCAAAATTTCTAATGAAGTTATTATACTGCACCGAATGATTTTTAATATCACAGTTGTCCATTTGAGATTTGAAACTACTTACGAACGTACGTAACATTTCTCGTGACTAATCTTATAATTATAGGTGTAGGAGCCGCGGTGGCCAATTGGTAACTACTACGGGTTGTAGGTCGTGGTTTGATATCTAGACAGGTGCTTTACTTTGTGTAAATAATTACATTACCACTGCTATCAAAACCGTGAAGGAACACATCGTGAGGAAACCAGCGTGTCCTAGAAATAAAAGATCGAAGACATGTGACATCTCGCAACCCGCGCGGAAGATTTACAGTTTACCCTCGACGCAGAAATTTTTCGTCGGTTATACAAAAACAAATCGGCTGTTTCATATATTTGACCGCTAGGTATTGCACTTTTCTATGAAACAGCTGTTTTTTTTTTGTATAACCGACGAAAATTTGGGGGTCTAGAATGATATGCTAAATTCATGGTTACAGTTTGAGCACTGGATAAAAACTTATCCTGTAGGCTGATTATGCAATCTTACAATTATATCCTGTCTATGGGTCTAGTTTTTTTTAGAAGTCACAAAATTATAAAGGTTTGAATACTGCTTAGTAAATGTCGAGATTATTTCTTCCATGCTTTTATATGGCACGGACAGAAACAGCTTAAAATGAATGATAATTTTACTTTATAACAAGAGGTCTCTCTTTCCAAAAAGTATCTCTTTATGTTTTGAGTGCAAAATCCAGACGATGATCCCAGTCTCAAGTCTTTCCGTTAGACCAGTAAAACGTAGCTAGCTACTAAATCCCTAAGTACCTAAATGAAAGTCTATCTAAACACCGCAAAACAGTCTCTTAATCCAAACATTCGTGACTAAAACTATCTTAAAACAGTTCTATTCAGGTCAAAGATCAAGCTGTAAAATAAAAACTAAGCTAAGTTCCGATATTCTGCATGAAATATTCAAATCTAGACAATTATTCGGCCGTTTAGACTAGGGAGATATCGTTTTGAAGCGTGTGAGCGGTATCTGAGTGTTTTGTGGTTGAAAACAATGGCTCCTAAGTCGAGGCCTCGGCTCCGGCCGGAGCAAGGCGAGGCAATCAAAGCTTGCAATAGAACGCTAGGAACCGGAACGCGACAGTTATTTCGCTCTTCTCCAACTAACGGTCCCACCATTTGCAGTACTTTTTCTTTGTGCTCGACTACTAACAGTGCAACTACGTAGCAACTCGATTTGTTATCGTTTTAAATTGTAGCATCGTATTCCGTCAATTTTCTAAATGGCTGATGGCTGATCGCGAAAGATGATGAAATGATTTTGAATCTGGTATAGCTTGTACCTACAACTTTTGGCTTCTCCGGCTTTTGGCTATTCTGGCAACACGTGTTCGTCTATCCACTCCAGACGGGGTGGATAATCGGAATTCGTATATTGTACAGTCATTTGGAGAAACATGATAGAAACTTGCCAAGATACTTATAAAATTAGTATTTAGTATTTTTTTTGTGGCTATAAAAGAATTTCAAACTGAAAAGCCAATTTAGAATGGTACTGAATAACGAACGAACGTACCTAATAAAATAGCCCAAAATCTTTTGCTGTTGTATCCTCTTGATGAATCTAAATAATTAATAAACGGAGTAGATTTGTTTGTATAATGTCGCCATTTCCAATGTATCGTTACTATTTCATACGGTGGGTGTCTTCAAAGGCTATGAAACAGGATTTAAGCATCAGGAAACTAATATAATATCCAGTTTAAGAAAACCGAAGAATGTAAGTGTGTATGTGTAATTGTGAAAAGGCATACAAATGTTTTACATTATCTGGTCATCATCTATTAGGTAGACATTTAAATATGTAGATATATTTTGATCTGTTATTGAACCAATACTTACATGACAGGAATTGTTAGTGCTGTACCATACTCTGGCAAATCTTATTATCAAATATTATTTTTGATTTGATTTTTAATCTGTTTGTAGTATTTTCGAGTTTTGCGAGTGAACGATGGTAGCGAAGTTGCGGGTGGAGTACATTCACCACGCTTCGTCGTTCTCTAACAGTTTCGTTATCTTGGATTATTTTCTACTAAATCGTGTTTAGACGCTTTTTGATGACAATGTTGTTATTTTTGCTCGTTTTGGAACGAAATGTTTTATTAGAAAGATTGCGGAAGCAATGATGCATCTAGATTTATGAATGAGTTATGAAGCAGAGTGTTATTAAAATATGGAATAAATGATCAAACTATTTAAACTTTATAATTCAATCATACTACTATTGCATGCATCTGGAACTACTTCCTGATGTTTAAAAACCCGTCGTACTGACAAAAAACGAAATGAAAAATATGACTGGAATTTCAACAATAGTTTTCAATAGCAAATATTATAATTCCACTTACCGTATTTATTTGCTAAAGACAAAAGAAGCAACGTTCCATCAATGTCCCAGATTTATTCTAGAGTATAAAAAGAGAACCCGCGTGCTCTAAGTAAACCATCGTATTAAGTTATTAGAAGGGTGTTTACTTTAAGTATGGTACTTATAGGTTCGCCCTGGGGCCACTCTATACCCTGTGTTATAAATCTAAGCTATATCATAAAATCTCCAATAACCACCGACTACCGACCACCGTTAGCTGCTGCCTAGATCGAGGATAGTACTAAAAATAATTGTGGATTTTAAATTATGATGTTTTTAGTTTTGAGCTACATTGTTGACTTGGTACTTAGCTGAGCAAAATTTAGAGTTCAGTGCTTTGTAAATATAGCACTATATATTGTTGTATTTGTTGCACCCCAATTGTGTACCATTTTTTTTTTTCATGTTTCAAAGGATTTTAAAAGAAATCGTTTCGTAGTCCATTGCTTCATGTTTGCAACAATCCATCTGCTCGACAACGTCATGATCTGCCTAGCCTTTTCCCGCTATGTTGGGATCGACTTCCAGTCTGACCGGATGCAGCTTAATACCAGGATATTTACATGGAGCAACTCCCTATCTGACCTCCTTGTGGAGGTTCACAGCTTCTGGGAAATACCATACCCCTTGACTGGTTGTCAGAGTTTCAGGCAGAAGATGACTCGTAACGACTATCTAAGATCCTCGAATGACAGCCGGGAACGACGGCTTAACGTGCTGTCCGAGGCACGGAGGGGTCATGATATTTAAAAAAAAATGGTCACCCATCCGTAGACTAACCGCGGTTGATTTATCGACTGTTATTACTTGGCCACAAGCATAAATAACACAATGAATATTGTTGCACTGTCAAAATTAAAAATATAGGAATTGTAAATGTGTTACGATAACCACAGTTCAGATCCATCGAACTGTGAGCTTCAGTATGCGGAAGGGTCCACGACCGACGTTACAATTTTATATGCCTTAAAGTTCTATAATCCAGATTACAGCTATACCTACGTACGTAATACTAAAATTTTAATAGTCCGGAAAACTGTAATCGGATTAACGATCGAACATATCGTTTAATTAATTGATAAGGGAGTAAATATCAAGACGAACCATACTCGATAAACCGTCAGGATGATAGAAGCTAGGTTAATCAACATTTTATACTTGATCAGTGTCGTTAAGTCTGAGATGGAACCTTTTGTAGTTGGCGGGAATTACGCTCACATATCTCATTTCCCTCATTCCGCTTTTATGAGTGTCCATTGCATTGACGAGGACGAGTTAGCCTTGTCTTGGATCTGTGGGGCTTCTATTGTGAACCAGGCGATAACGCTGACGGCTGCGCACTGTTTATTTGGGTGTGGGCACAATAGCTCCATTAGCGTGGCAGTGGGGCACTCCCACAGGGATGAGGGAGTGGAGTCTACAGTCCACAGTTACCTGATACATGAGGACTATGACGTGCAACTGACGAGCTGTGACATCGCGCTAGTGAGGCTTAACACTAGGATAAAATTCAGCAAGAATGTCAAGAGGGTGCTACTGATGAAGAACCCACCTTATTTTGAAAAGGCGCAGATAGCTGGCTGGGGGCTTACCGATGTAAGAATATTTTTAATTGATAAAATTTTTTGGAATTTTGGGTGATGCCTCATTAACATCAGACGTTTGAACTATTAAGGTGAATCTTGTTGACACTTTGTCCATACAAACTTCGGGAGTGTATTACTCCACTGTTCGACAATGTACATCAAAAATTAAACATGGTATAGTATTAACTCATTATTAATATTGTCTGTGCGGAAACAGAATACTAAAATAAAAAGCCATTAAAAAGTAATCAGCCAATAAAGATTAGTTTTTCTTGCTAATTTAACCAAATTTTGGGCGTGTTCAAATTTTAAAAAAATGTATAATCTCCAAAACCTAGTCGGTATCGACAAAGTTAAATTTTCGAAAAATTCAATAAAATTTTATTGGACATTGATTAATGCAGTGGTTTTTTTCATAAAACCCGATCTTCCGAAGGACTTTTCTTAATTTTTTACGGGCCTGTTTTACTAAAAATGATTATGATCTCACTCAATAACGTTGTGCGTGTAGACTAGCGTCTAATTTCTCATCATTGATACTACCTCTATCGGACACGATGCCTGGTGAGACAACGTGCTTTTTAGCCAGGCCCACCAGTGAGTTCGAGCCCGCGACTAGATTCCTTAAGTATAGTCATACCAGCCAGAAGCTTCGCAGATGCATTACTGTCCCAAAAACAAAGCTGAAATGTCATGACATACATAACATCATAGGTGAACTTATAGTAAACCTACATTTCGCCAGTTACATCTAACTCCCATGTTATGGGGCGAGCTTATTTTCATCAACCGGGCGCAAATCTGGAGTCCAAGGCGCTACTGAGAAATTCCATATAGAAAAACCCTATAACACTTTCTCCGACCTGGGAATTGGACCTCATGCTCAGATAGCTCACCTCACTAGCGCTTGTTAGACCAAAGAGGCAGTCATGAAATTTTATATGTGCCGGTGCACTGTATATCATCATAATTTCTGCCGAAAGATGTCCACTGCTAGACATAGGCCTCCCCTAAGCACCGCAGCTTCGATTGGTTCTGTGCTTCTCGCATCCAGCGGATTCCTGCGGCCTTCACCAGGTCATCGGTTCACCTTGTGAGGCCTTCTAACGCTACATCTTCCAGTACACGGTCGCCACTTTCGGCTCTATCGCCACTTTCAGTTCTGAGGGCAATATGCCACACTCTGCCACTGCTCACTGTTAATACGAAAGGGAAATCATGGCAACAGTAATGCTAACATGTAAAAGTTCACTTGCATTCAATTCTTTTTTGAACAAGCATAATGCTACCATTTTGCATGAGCCAAAATAACGTACGCATGTTAAATATTAACAGGAAATAATGAAGACAACGACTGATCTACTGAAGTTCGTCGATCAATTCGTGTGGACTGGCGACGATTGCCAGAAGTTTGTACAGAGGACGTCCAAAGGCACCATCTGTGCCAGCAGCGACAAACATCATGATTATTCCACTCGGTAAGTTAAAAAACATAGGTAACACGATCTGGTGTCCGCAACTCCACGACAATGGGCGTATTTTGATCCACCCCAGCTCCTCGAGGAATGCCAGCAACGCCTTGTTGTTGCTGACAACCACACGTCGGGTACCTGGGTTAACGTACTGCCTGTACGTGGCGACCACTGGGGAGTTCAGAGGAGTTGCTGTCTCGTCGTCCTCCATGCAGGCATAGGCATAGGTCTGTGCAGGGCCTGCAAAAAAGGTGTCCATTATATTCGTGGCCAGTTCATGCTTCTTTGAAAGTCTTTACGGGTAGTTAGAAGCCCGAGTCTGAAAATCAGTCTTACCGAGGGGTCTCGTACCCAGACACTGGATTGAGGAGTTCAGATAGGCAGTAGCTCTATGTAACGTACTGGCAGGCATTTTATTTTGTATATTTAATTTTATCACCACTGCTCTCAAAACGGTGAAGGAGAACATGGTAAGGAAACCGGCATGTTCTAAAACCAAAAATTCAAAGACATGTGACACCTACCAAGTCCCAGCAGTGGGAACATTGGCTGATTATGTCTTAGAAAAAAACGTTTTCCAAAAAAAACAATCGACTTCGAATACAAAGTGAAAAATAACTTTAATTTCGGAAGGAGGTGACTTTGGATATGCATTTAAATTTTTTGTCACCGCCTTCCGAAATTAAAGTTATTTTTCATTTTGTAATGTTTTTTCGGAGGTCGGTTGTTTTTTTGGAAAAGTTTTTGTTTTTTCACTTTTTAGTTATAGTACCTACCCCACTAATTCGAAATTTAATCATCCTTGGGGTCAAAACAATGCATATTTATGCGATAGCAGCAATCGCGGTTTATTTACTGTTATTTTTTGAAGAGTTTTGTTGTCTGTCTCCGAAACGCATCATCAGATCTATATGAAATGAATGAGATGGGACCACACGGAAAGCACGAGCTTTCAAATAAAAAAAGAATCATCAAAATCGGTTCACCCAGTCGAAATTTATGAGATAACAAACATTAAAAAAAACATACAGTTGAATAGAGAACCTCCTCCTTTTTTTGAAGTCGGTTAAAAAGCCACTCACCACTCAATATAAGTTAATATAATGTAATAAACGTATTCTAAGTAACAGTCAGCGATACAATACAATAGGTTTAAGCTTATTAAGTTTTAAATTGGTTGGGTTACACGTTCAACGGTTTTATCCTCAACTAGTAGGCTAGTCACATTGTTTCATTGATGTAATTTGATAGTTTTGTTTTAAAACCGCTGAAAGAGCTGTCGCCTTCCCGTGCTATTTCTTCGTTTTCACTTAGCGGTCTTTCTGACTTTTTGCTCGGCTCTTTAGGGTCCTAGCATGCTGTTAAATAGTCTTTCTCAAGAATTAGAATATCCAATGCATAAAGATTCCTTGAAATCCAACTGGTAGTTTCAGAGATTAGCGCGTTCATATACAAACAAACAAAGTGTTCAGCTTTGTTATTAGTATTTAAGAAGATGTTAAATTATTATAAAATTATGTACCTACCTATTAGGATATGGTACGCATTTTCCAAAATATGAACTAAGTTTAACAAAAGTGGTGGGTTAATGTTTAAGAGACTGTGGAACCCTTCGCTGTGCGTAATTCAACGTACACGTTGCCATCTTTTTACAGCTAGGTACGAGTTAAAATTAACCGAATTAATCAAAGTCGCATTCTTCGTCACAATCCAAACTTAAACAGTAAGTACCTATTCGATTAAAACCGTTGGGAATGTCCATTTTATTGCATGACATGGTATTTTTTTGCGATTGTAAGAAAATGTGCATAAATATCAATCACCACAAATTACACTGCTGCAGAAGCTGCCCTAATCGTCACATTGTTTCGAACAAGCCTCAAGAATCAGAATAAATCGCTCGTTAGTGCTATGAGTGTAAGTATACGAGATGCCTTGAGACTGGAGTTTTCAGAAGACGTACAGAAAGGTTGTAGCGGCAAGCAGAATTTACCGCGCAAATACATAGCTTATATACAACGTCCCATTTTCAACTGTCGGGCAGTTGTAGGTACCAGACACGATACCCGTCTGGTCGGAAGATTCTCCCTTTTCTCTGGAGGATTAGTGAACCTTACACCATGTTCCTCATCCTTCTATAAGCCTCCCTCTCCAGTCAGTGCAGCTGTTCGGTTTAGAATCACACTAAACGTTTTAGAAATCGTCGTCTTAA
Organism: Polymixis lichenea; assembly: GCA_949091785.1. Classification (NCBI taxonomy): domain Eukaryota; kingdom Metazoa; phylum Arthropoda; class Insecta; order Lepidoptera; family Noctuidae; genus Polymixis; species Polymixis lichenea. Next base: position 5,644,282 of record OX420937.1, read on the forward strand.
CGTGTTGCAGATGCAACCAGAGGAGTGTGATGACGGAGGAGTGATTATATAAGACTGCGCACCCTACCCCACGTTAACCGAATCTGATTTAGTTTGTTCTTGAAACCAACTAGTGGCTCTATTTGAACGTCACGTCAACTTCCATTTAGACGGATGTACAGTCAGCGTCAACAATATCGGGACGAACAGACGGTTAAAAATGATCTGAACAAATGTGAAAATTAAATATTAACTCGATGATACAAGGAGTGTTTCAGAAAGAAGACAGTACACGAAAACTGTCATTTTGACAAGAACTTTATCCAATTGAGATAAAGTTTAATTTTCTTCGTTGTTGAGATCATTTTGAACAGTATGTTCGTCCGATATTTTTTAATGCTGACTGTAGATATATTTTGATCCAAAACCTCATAATTCTATACTTATCCTATTGTCTTGGTCCTGTAAATTGGGTGCGTTTAGACACGATGCAAACCGCTCGGCTACCGTGCGTTTCTTACTTAAATGAGCACCTTGATATCTTTTAGATGTAGTTAAATATAAATCAGTATGAAGTTTAACGCGCTGTCGTAAATAATTATTTTATTTGACTTGAAACCTTTTCAAGTTGTAGAAAAAATCAAAGAACGTTTGGATGCGAGCGGAACCCTGTTTCATCTAGGATCTAGGTTTGAAGAAAAGTTTATTATTTCATAAAACAATAATGATCAAATGCTAACTGCTACTGGCTAATTAAGTGATAAGAATACACTACGCATACGCACACGCAGTCAACATTCTTCGAGACAGAAAACGTTAAACTGAATTATGCTTGAAATGAGATCTATTCTTGTTTTCTTAAGCTGGGTCACCTTCATGGAATGCGAGATGGAAGCGTTTATAGTTGGTGGAAAAAAAGCGAACATTAAAATGTTCCCTCATTCCGTATATATGTATGTTAAATGTTTCGAAGGCAACAATCCTGAAAGTGTCACCTGGATCTGTGGCGGGTCCATTGTGAACGAACAAATCATACTGACGGCAGCACATTGCATGTATGGATGTTCCTCCAATAGCAACTTCACGGTCTCCGTCGGCCACAGGCATGTGCGAAAAGGTGTCGTGTCTACTGTTCGAAATTACCTAGTACATGAGAAATATGGTAGTGCTACAACAACCAACGATATAGCTCTAGTGAAGCTTAAAACTCCTATAAAACTTGGCAAGAACGTAAAGAGGGTAGCTGTAATGAAGAGACCACCTTACTATGAAAAAGCGCAGATTGCTGGTTGGGGAATGACTGATGTGAGTATATTTTGCCTACATTCTTAAAATCAGTATTATATTTGTGAAGTTCACTAAACTTGGTGAGATTCTTCCTTTTATTTTTGCCTCATCTCTTTAAAATCCGTACTTACCGATTGTAGATGTGGAGGCCTCAGCTGCAAATAGCAATTATTAAGAGGCCGTATATGAAACTTTTCCGATTTCGCTGATTTACGTGATTTTATAAACGCGAATTTAAAGTTAACCTTATTGCTGTTACTAAAAAAAAATCTGTTACTGTATTTCTTTAAGTTTTGAATGCACCATATGAAAGATCATTTTAATTATGATCTAATGAATTAGCTACTTTTTTATTTTTATTATTTGACTAGCGGTGGGCAGTGGGTGTCGTAGCAGGCGACTAAGAGGCTTACTAGAGAATGGGCAGCAGCGTTCTCTATGCATTTTAGCACCATACTACGATCGCCAACCCGCCTGCCAAGCGTGGCGATTACGGCAAGCCCCCTCCAAATTTGGGGGAGGCCTATGTCCAGTAGTGGACGTCATCCTGAAATGATGATATTGATTTGACTAGCTGAGCCGACGTACGTTGTCCTGTCTTAATGATGAATGTTCTGGGCACGCCACGATTGCGGCGGTAAGTTCCCTCTTTGAGGAGTGGCTTGAGAGGTGGCATGGCGTCCTCACCTTCCGCCTGATACACGTCCTCACCGGACACGGCTGTTTTGGGAGGTTCCTGTTTCGCATGAAGTGGGAGGAAACCCACTTCATGCTTTCCATTGCGAAGATCACCCTGAGGACACGGTGGAGCATACGGTGGAGATCTGCCCGCCTTGGGCAGAGCACCACCGTTTCCTCATGGAGGCGATCGGCGGTGGCGATCTCTCGCGTCCAGCCCTGGTCCAGGCCATGGTACGGAGCGAGGGTGCATGGGTAGCCGTCACCTTCTTCTGCGAAGCAGTAATGCTCGCGAAGAGGACGCGGCGGATGTGAGGGAGAGGTAGTACATGCGCCCTAACGGCCCTAGTTATCGCAGGAGACGCCCTGGGCGTCGGGAATCCCAGGCTGATTCCCGGCCACCGTAGGCGCGGGCTTGCGGACGGCGAGTAATGGGTAGCTCGCTGCCCGGTAAGGACCAAGTCCGGGTCGACGGCGCGTTATATTCCACGCACGCCTCAAAGAGATGTCAGCACCAACTGGAAGGGCCGATGTCTGCCAGGGGTGCGGGTTGTTCGAAAGAGATACCGTGGCGCCTGGCACACAGGCAACTGAGGGAACACGGATGGGTTTCAGTCAGTAAAAGTCTGATACGACCTCCTATTCCACCCAGAGCGGGAGAAGTTATTTGATGAATTCCCACCGTAAAAAAAAAATTCCCACGCCATTTTCCATCGCCTCTTTCCACGCGCGCCTCAAACAGATGTCAGCACCAACTGGTGGGGTCCGCAAAGGCTTTTATACTTACTTACTTGCTTTTAACTGCATTAAAAATCAAGTAAATAATAAAATAAGCGTAATCAACATCGTGTTGTGCTAAGTAAGTTCTGGTCTTCGATTAATTATGATAAAAAAATTACGAACATTGATTACTAAAATTTCGTCCTTCTTTCATACTTGCAGGAAATTAAGGAATCAATGGGAATGTACCTTAAGTACGTAGATCAATGGGTGTGGAAGCTTGAATCTTGCAAACAACTAGTCTATAAGGTGCAAAAAGGGACTATCTGCGCCAGCAGTGGAGATCCAGAATCCTATTCTAGTCGGTAAGACCAGCAGGCTTAGCATGATGCTTTTTATTTCTACGCTACTGTAGAATAGAAATCTCTTGTCTACATTTCTCGGTGAAAAACTGTCAACTGTCTATACGGAAACGTCATTTTTGTCTACTCTTCCAACGACGAAACACTTGTTTATGGTTCTCGTGCTAAGCCAGCAGTGATTCACAACAAACGTATAACCGGGCGCCAACTGTGAGCAACAATTTGTTATTAACATTAATTTACTATTATTTAAAAACAAAAAACGGTTGAGCCTGCGGGTCATAGCATAAGCATTAACAGCTTATAATATTCCCACTGTTGGGACACAGGCCTCCTCTCTTCGAGAGAGACCGGCCTATGATCTACAGCGCAGGTCCAGTGCGACTTGGTAGATGTCACATGTCTTAGAATTTTTGGTTCTAAGACATGCCTCTACACCGTTTTAAGAGCTGTGGTGATGAAATTAGATTCACATTCTAAAGCGGATACCTGGGTTTGAACCCACGACCGTATTACTCTTAAGTCGGGGCCGTTATCACTGGCCCCATCACAGGTCCACTACTGCTCACGCAGCTGCCGGTCATTTGTAAGCCTGAAAGGAGATGCTTCATTTGTGTGAACACCGTTCATAACATGTGGGACGTTTCGGACGTACTCCACTTGCTTTCGATGACCATGAGTGTGTAACATTCGTTATTTGACAACAGACATGCATGCTGTTATTTATTAAAGACGTAATTTGGAAATTGTATCATGCTGCTTGAAAGTATGAAAAGTGTGAATTTTGTTGAGTCCCGCGTCACTTCTAAACTTTCCGAGTCTTGATTGCCGAGATGGCGACTAAAAAGATAAAAGATCATTTATTTGTCAAACATGCGTTTACATAAACTGACTAATCAGACATGCAGGGTATTAAATAACGGCAAAAAAAAAAAAAAACTAACTAACAAAGCAACATCGAAGAAGAAGACATTTTGCACCAGACCCAACTAAATTGAGATCACGACAGGAATATAATGATGATGATAAATGCAATGGTGTCTACATATTATGTTCATTAACTGTCGTTAATTAGCTGCTTAAGGTTTTTCGGCGAGACGAGAGAGATCCGGGTGCAAGCAAGATAGAAAGTGTCAGTATCTTGTCGCGAATTTCTTAATCTTCTTTAAATGATTATATGCTGCAATATTGCTCGCTGTGTGCTAAGCAGCAATGGCACCGACCGTAAAATAACTCCTATTTTCTCAAATACCAAATAACTTGAAGATATCGTGGCTTTTTTCTACAAATGAGAAAATGTAACATCGTCCATTCCAAATTATTGTTTTTCTTTTTCTATTTATTTTCATGACCTATATTTGCATGAAAGAAAGAAACATAAAAAAGAAAGAATACTGTTTATTTGGACATAATTCGTGAAACACAAAACACAAATAACAAAGTAAAAACTTAAAAAAAAAAGTAAAAGTGGAAATAATGTTTTAATAACAACAGTGTGTGCCAAAAAAGTTTATTTCAGCAGGAACGATAAGTTTGCCTCTCCGAAAAATATTTTACTATTTCTTGTATCGACGTATTTCTTGATGAAATTATCAGAATATCTAGATGGCAGCGTCGGGTTGTCCCTCTTGAAGGTTTTCAGAAGATTATTTAGCGGCGAACACCAGCCATTGGGACAGCTGGAACAAATACAAGTAAGTAATAACAGACGGCTTACCATGACATGCAAAAATAGAGATAAATTGCGACTTCTTCTATTTCATAAAACATATCTAAAATTTTCCTCCATTGGTAAATAAAGATGCCGAGAGGCTTTTTTTTTTGTTGATCTTTTTTTGACGGTGGGAATTCATCAAATAACTTCTCCCGCTCTAGGTAGAACAGGAGGGCGTGTCAGACTTTTACTGACTAAAACCCAACCGTGTTCCCTCATTTGCCTATGTGCCAGGCGCCACGTTATCTCTTTCGAACAACCCGCACCCCTGGCAGACATCGGCCCTCCAGTTGGTGCTAACATCTCTTGGCGAGGCGCACGTAGAACACAACGCGCCGTCGACCTGGGCTTGGTCCATAGCGGACAGCGAGCTACCCATTACTCGCCGTCCACAAGCCCACGCCTACGGTGGCCGGAAATCAGCCTGGGATTCCCGACGCCCAGGGCGTCTCCTGCGGCGACTAGGGCCGTGGCGGTACATATACTGCCTCTCCCTCAGGTGCGCCGCCTCCTTATTCGCCAGCATTACTGCTTCGCAGAAGGAGGTGACGGCTACCCATGCACTCTCGCTCCGTACCATGGCCTGGACCAGGGCCGGACGCGAGAGATCGCCGCCGCCGATCGCCTCCACGAGGACATGGCGGTGCTCCGCACTAGCTGGGCAGACCTCCACCGTATGCTCCACCGTGTCCTCAGCGCGATCTGCGCAGTACGCAGCACAGGCAACTGAGGGAACACGGGTGGGTTTTAGTCAGTAAAAGTCTGACGTTATTTGATGATTTCCCAACCTCAAAAAAAACCCTATATAGTCAGAAGAAAGTTAAGCAGATGATAGTAAGTTTGTCTCAGAGAAAGATATTAGGGTATTTTATTCTTCAAGAGAAAAAAAACTAGAAATATATTATTGCTTAGGTAAAATGCAGTCGGAAAATGTTAGTTTTAGTTCATGAAATACAAAAATAAATTTTAAAATTAAATTCAAAGATTTACGTTTTTTTCAATGAACACCATGAAATAGTAGCCTTCATTTTATTACGTAATACGGCGTGTCCATTTAACAACTTTGTACTTTTATTATTTTCCTAATCAAATTTAAATTATATTTTGCATTGAAGAACAGCAAACCATCGATAAGTACAATGATAACATATTTTAAAAATTATAAACAATTATCATATAAAGTATCAGTGCATTTGTCTACACAGCAAACTGACGTCATACCCACAGAGCAATCTAACATCCACTGTATCCAGCGTTTTCGTCAAATTACGATTACGTGCGATATTTAAAATGTAAAATTTTAATGCATTTTTGCGGCACTAATCGATTAAATAAAAATGTCGTGTCTTTTTTAGTGGTTTATTAGCACTTTCTTCTCAGATCAGAATCTAATTAGGACACTTTTCAAAAATGGGTGTAATACCCCATTATCGTTATTATTATAATAGACTACCACTTCGCCCGCGACTTTGTCCCGGTAAAATTTATAGCACATGTTATTTCGGAATAATGTAGCTTTACATAGTTGAAATAATTTTTAAATTGGCTTAGAAGTTTTTAGTTTTTCCATTACTAACAATCAAATCTTTCCTCTCGACTACCTGACCCGACAGAAGCTGTCCTGACAGAGCAATCAATGTATTAGGATATTTTTGTGAATTTGTGAGTATGGTCTTCAGTTCATACACAAATTCCAAACAAAACAGGACGATCACTTTATCCCCATTTTTACTGGAAACTTTCCCAATATTCCTTACCATTAAAACTTCATTCAGACTCTTATTAAGTACATTTTAAAACAAAAACTAGCCAAATCGATCCCCTTTTCTTTATAAAATAAAAAGCCCTCTAGAATAGCAAAAAATGGAAACTCTAAGGTTTAATTTTTTTTGCTATTCTAGAGGGCTTTCTTTTCGAGTTCTTTGTTATTCTACAATAACAAAAAACTCGCCACATTTCTGTTCTGTACATTCGGCATTGATTTTAACAGAACTCTTATACTTCCTGATGCCTTTTGAATTTGAAAAATTCATTAATACAAAAACTGGCAACGTGCCAATCGGATTCACACACCAAAGGGTACTTTGGAAGGAAAGGTACTTTTCTTTTTCAAAAATAAAGTCAGTAGTGGTAATCAAAACAGAGACCAACTGAACACACAGTATATTGCCTTAACAGTAAGAATCGTTTTAGTAGTTTAAGTGTTTAATACATAGAAGCCCGAAAGTTTGACTACCAATCTTACCAAGGGGTATCGTGTAAGTAACCGAGTTATGGAGGTCAGATAGGCAGTCGCTCCATGTAAAACACTGGTATTCAGCTGCATCCGGTTAGACTGGAAGCCGACCCCAACATAGCTGATAATGATGATATAGTGTCATCACATACCAATAGCACCAAAACACAAAGAACTGATGCAAACTGAACTGCCGGTTCTTCTAGTATCTTACATAATATATTAAACGACTTTTTTATCATTGATTAAACAATAACGACTCAATGAAATGGCTAATTAAGTGATAAGGATATAGGATCCGTACGTACAACATTCAACGTACTTTAAGGCAGAACGACTGATGGTACAAAATAATGGTGGAAATAAGCCGTATTCTAATTTTCATGAGTTGGATATCCTTCAGTAAATGCCAGATGGAGCCGTACATAGTTGGTGGGGAAACGGCAAACATTACACATTTTCCTCATTCCGCGTTTATGTTTGTTAATTGTGCTGAATTCAACGAAATTAACACCGCCGTCTGGATCTGTGGCGGGTCCATTGTGAATGAAAAGATAATACTGACGGCGGCACATTGCATTTTTGGATGTACTCACAAAAGCGTCTTTACCGTGTCTGTGGGGCACGTCAATAAAAAAAAAGGTCTTGATTCTACCGTTCGTACTTACTATATTCACGAAAATTATAACAGTGGTAAAACAATCAACGACATAGCACTACTGCAGCTTACAACTCGCCTACAATTTCGCAAGAATGTTAAAAGGGTAGCTTTAATGAAGAATCCACCATACCATGAAAAGGGGCAGGTAGCTGGCTGGGGAATGACGGATGTGAGTACATTTTGCCTTGTTCTTGAAATAATTTGCAATTATCTATATATTAATACGAGAAGCAAAAACTTTGTACCTCTTTTACGAAAGTTGTACGTATTTTTCTGTTCCTTTCTTCTTGTCTGTTTATATGTGTGTGCAGAAATGGATAAATAAAAAAATAAAAAATAAAAATTACGCTGATGGAGGACTAAGAAAGGCACAGTTATGGTATATGTGTAGAAAGAGTGCAAAACGCTTATGTTTTTATAAAATAATGCATTAGAAATACATTAAATTTATTAAAAAAAAAACAACAAATGGGTGGCATAGACAATATAGATAAATAATATGGGTGTAATGACACCCATATTATTTATCTATATTGTCTATAGACTTACTGAATGTCAAACAGTATGTCAATAAAAACTTTTCCAAAAAAAGAACAACTGACTTGCGAAAAAACACTACAAAGTGAAAAATAACTTTAATTTCAGAAGTCCGTGTCTTTGGATATGTATTTTAATTTTTTGTCTTTGAAATTAAAGTTATTTTTCACTTTTAAATGGGATAATTTCAGAATTATCGCCTTTCGAACAAAAAAATAATAATTGCCAAATCCGTCTATATATGACGGAGTTATGCCCAAAAACAAAAAAAAATCCCTGTATTTTTTTTTTTATGTAGGTATCTACATAAAAAAAATACAAGGAAAATTTTTAACCAGTGCGCAAACTGTAACTATGAATTCAGCATATCATTCAAGCTTAAAAAAAAATAATCGCTTATACAAAAAAAAATCAGCTGCTTCATAGAAATGCGCAATACCTACACGGTCAAAATGATTTTTGTTGGCACGTAAGTTGAATCCAAATCAACCATTTTGGTTCAACTTACGTGCCGCGATCCGTACCACTACTTCAGGCAAATTATTCTAGTTGTGGTCATCTATTAATGATGATGAAACAAAATACAAACATCGATTTAAAAATTCTATCCTTATTTTACACTTGCAGGAACTTAAGAAAACATTGGCAGTTAGTCTTAAGTATCTAAATCAATATGTGTGGAAGACTTATGCTTGCAAACAAGTGATCTATTCAGTGCCGAAAGGCACTATCTGCGCCAGCAGTGGACAGTCTAGCTCCTTTTCTAGCCGGTAAGATAAGTGGGAAGTATAATTATCTAGCTATTATACCTACATTTAAGAACGCTGATTCAACGGGTCTCAGTGTGTTCTAAATGAAATATTAAAGCTGAAGGACTTGCAAAAAAGGTGTTGTTAGTTCCATCACCATATATTTGATGACCTGGAGGCCATCCACTCGATAAGAGGGTTTCTTGCTATCTGATTGGTCGCTTTGTTTGGTGGAAGAGGTGTAAGGTGTCTTTCAATAAAAAAGGAAATTTGATAATTATTGTAACATTTAATGATATTATTTTATTATTATTTTATTATGTTATCATTTATTGATATTTATTTTTTTTTATTTTTTTATTGATTTTTTTTTTTTTTTTTTTTTTATATTGCTTGAATTTTAAGTGGAAGTGTTTAAAGAAAAGATTTGATCCTTATGAACATTTCCCCCACGCGGGCTGGCAACGGCGCATTTATGGCGGGTTTTCGTGATTATTTCATATAATACAAACAAAAGTAAACATTTTTTTCAGCCATGCACTAGATCGTTGGTATTTTCATGTTTGTATGCTATTTTTTTTACAGTTATTTTAGTATTTACTTATAGAAATCGACATATCGTTCATTCTTTTTTATTTTCATTACTTAGTACGATGAAATGCTTTTATTATAGAGTAAATGTACTACTGACTGATTTATCTGCATCGTGACAGCGGGACCGCACTCTTAATCACAAAGCAGGGTAGTTTCACATAGTGTCACAACTTAAATCTTTGGGAGTACCTTCAAACCGAAATAATTTGTAGTAATAATGTACACTGAAAATATATAATTTAATACATTTAGTAGATTAATTGTGGGTCCGAGTGTCGAAGAACACTGATTAGTTTTTATATTTAAATCTGTTCTCATGAAAGTGAAATGTAAATTTCTTTATGAGAAATAAATAAATGTCTTTAACTAGAAATGTTAAAAATAATTATAATTACCAACTATCTGTGCTTGGTTGAAAAAAAGTAGTACATTTGTTTGTATTTAATGAAATGATGAACCAATCTTATTTATTATTCATTATGATATAATTTGTAGTCGTTGTTCCTCTCAACCTAAGCACCTGCCACCTAATCTCTTCACCACCCTTGGTTGACTGGTAGAGAATGCCTGAGGCATTAAGACCGCCTTTGTACCTTTTGGTGTGCGAGAAGGTTAAATAAATAAATAAATAAATGATCACAAAAAACGACTATAAATGCGTTGTTGCCAGCCCACGTGGAATGAACGCTCTTAAGTACTACTCTGTTGGCTGAAGATTCGCCATATTTTCCCGGCTTAGCAACTTCCGGATAAAAATGCAGTTTAACTCACTCGAAAAAACCTTTTTATCCGTCTTCAAGAAGGAGAAAAGAAAAAAGAAAAAAAAATAGAAACAAAAATAAACAATTCTCAAAATTGTATGTATGTTTCGCGATACTTCCTGTCACTGTTGTTTACAAATTGTGGTACACAGATTGGTGGGGTAACATAACTAAAAGGTGAAAAATATGAACTGGTTGTGTTTTTTTTAAGTTTATTTTGCAACAAAATACTACAAAGTGCGAAACACTATCGAAACAAAGATTTAAAGGATTTGAGAACCTCCTCCCTTTTTTAAAGTTGTATTGTAAATATTTTTTTCCTTACTTGCTCATTTCAATAATTAGGGTACTATTCCACCCTATGATTATTTGGTTTAGTAGCCGATTTACGCCAAATTATCATCTACAGATTCACGTACTATGAAAAAAGGAGAACCTACAGAAATATGAATATTTTATTCCTATAAGAACACCAAGTCATAGGTACTTATTCTGTTAATATTTTTTAAATCTTATTTTTTTTTCTGTTGAATTATTTTTCCAAAACACACGTACGTTGTGACTTTCGATGCAAGACCTAATGTTACAAAGTTTTCTTAAGGTGAATCTAGTCCACATTTTTCCCATACAAACTTCGGGAGTGTATTACTCCACTGTTTGGCAATGTACATCAAAAATAAAACATGGTATGGTTTTGTCTCATTATTAGTATTGTCTGTACGGAAAGAAAATACTAAAATAAACAGCCATTAAAGAGTTAGGAGCCAACGAAGATTAGTTTTTCTCACTAATTTAACTTAACTTTGGGCGTGTTTAAGTAATAAAAGAAGTGTAAAATCTCCAAAACCAATTTGGTGCCGACAAAGCTCAAATAACGAAAAATTCAATGAACTTTATTGGTCATTGATTTATGCAGTGGTTTTTTCATAAAACCCGATCTTCCGAAGGACTTTTCTTAATTTTTTACGCGCCTGTTGTACTATAAATGATCTCGGCATCCCACTCAACAATGTTGTGCGTGTAGACTAGCGTCTAACTGCTCATCACTGATATTACCTCTGTCGGACACGATGCTTGGTGAGACAGCGTACTTTTTAGCCAGGCCCATCAGTGAGTTCGAGCCCGTGACGAGGTTCCCCTTAAGAGTTGGTTTTTCAATGTGGCCTAAATTATCATCTACCTAGCCTTTTCCCAACAACGTTGGGGTCAGCTTCGAGTCTAACTGGATGCAGCTGAATACCAGTATTTTACATGGAGTGATTGCCGATCTGACCTCCACAATTCAGTTACTGGGTAATAAGGGGTTCCGCCCTTGATAAGACTGGTTGTAAGACTTTCGGGTTTCTGGCGACCCGTAATGACTGACAAAGATCCACGAATGACAGCCAGCGCCAACGAAGGGATCTTGGTGTAAAGATGGTCATCCATCGGGCCAACCGCGGCAAGCAATCGACCCATGCGGCCGATATGACTTAGCTACAACCCTAAGTATTCAATTAAAAATAATGGCGATCATTAAATCGGAGAAATTTGATCTGTGTATAAAAGAATAGCGTTTTATGGACGTATTAACCTGCGTCAGAGACGGATACGAGTTAACTTCGTGGTTGTACGAGACTTAGTTTAATGTTACAAATGAAGCATATTTTTTTCAAATTGGGTTTAATATGCCTCGTCAAATCTGACAAAGAACTTCCACTAGTCAAAGGTGAAATTGCGTTGATAAGGCAGTTCCCACATTGTGCGTTCTTGGATGTTCATTGCGAAGATAGAAACCATCCTGGATGGATCTGCGGGTCATCTGTCGTCAACCAGAGGATAATGTTGACAGCGGCGCATTGTGTGGATAGTTGCATCAATCAAGCGAACATGACAATCTCAGTGGGCCACAGGCACAGAGAAAAATGGTTCATGTCTACCGTCCAGAGTGTCATCTCTCACAATATGTATGACAAAGCTATGTTGTCTTATGACATTGCACTGGTGAGACTCACAACGGATTTGAAATTCAGTTATGACGTTGGACGAGTGGCATTAATGGAAAACCCACCTTACTTTGAGAAGGCACAAGTAGCAGCCTGGGGGTGGGTAAAGGTAAGTTATGTTGTTAAGAGGGAATGCAAATGATAATAATATATATTTGTCTACAGTCGGGTTCGTATTTGAATGTTAAAAATTCAAACATCTAGAATCATAATAAGCCTTAGTTCACAATTGCACTAACTACAGAAATGTTGTCAATTTTGAAGAGTATGTGTTGTAAATTTTGTCTTCAAAATCACATACAACCAATTAGTTCATGTCTAAACTTTAAAAAACTTTAAAGCTCAAGAAGTGTTAGAAAAAAAGTAAAATAATAAAACAATTATGCATCTATTCATATGACAAGTCGTTTAACTCTATCATATCTCAATGTTGGTATAATTATAACGTTTAACTAAAAAGTGACATTTTTAAATTTTGTAGTTAGTACAATTATGAATTGAGGCATCGATATCCCCGATGTATTATTATCTTCGATTGAAACGCCTACAGAGTAATGTATCGAATGATTCAAGGTGTCTACACTTCTTACATTAAAATATCTATTTAAAAAATATTAGATGTTAATAGACAAGTAAAAAAGCAAAATTAATCGAAAATCTAAGTCGGAGATATGAAGATTGATAGGAAATTTCTTCATATCTCTACCACACTATACCACTCTTCTCGTTATTTTGGACGTTAATCATAAATGATAAATGATAAATGAATGAGGATTTCTACGAGAGCGCCAACCCCAAATAAATTTAGATAAAGACAGGATAATGCTGATTGTTTTTTTTTTTTTGGGTGGTAAATCATCAAATAACTTCTCCCGCTCTGGGTGGAGCGGGAGGGCGTGTCAGACTTTTACTGACTAAAACCCACCCGTGTTCCCTCAGTTGCCTATATGCCAGGGGCGGCGGTATCTCTTTCGAACAACCCGCACCCCTGGCAGGCATCGGCCCCATCAGTTGTTGCTGACATCTCTTTGAGGCGCGCGTTGAATACAACGCGCCGTCGACCCGGGCTTGGTCCTTACCGGACAGCGAGCTACCTATTACTCGCCGTCCGCAAGCCCGTGCCTACGGTAGCCGGGTATCAGCCTGGGATTCCCGATGCCTAGGGCGTCTCCTGCGAAGGCCACGGCTTTGAGGGCGCATGTACTGCATCTCCCTCACGTGCGCTGCCTCCCTCTTTGCGAGCATAACTGCTTCGCTGAAGGAGGCGACTGCCAGCCATGCCCTCTCGCTCCGTACCATGGGCTGGACCAGGGTCGGACGCGAGAGATCGCTGCCGCCAATCACTTCCACGAGGACACGGCGGTGCTCCGCCCAAGCCGGGCAGACCTCCACCGTATGCTCCACCGTGTCCTCTGGGCGATCTTCGCAGTGGAAACACCCGGGCGTTTCCTCCCGCCCTATCCGAAACAGGAACCTCCCGAAACAGCCATGTCCAGTGAGGACCTGTGTCAGGCGGAAGGTGAGGACGCCAAGCCGCCTCTCAAGCCACTCCTCAAAGAGGGGACTTACCGCCGCAATCGTGGCGTGCCCAGCACTGGGTTGCGACAATCGCACTTTCCACGTCGCCATGAGATCCTGCCGGAGCTCTGTCCGCCGTGCCGCGATTTCCCGCGGCAGCGGAGTTACGCGCCGGCGTTTGGCCTCCTCGCGCCACTCCCAAGTGTGCGCGCAATGCTAATGTTAAGTTTCGGTATTCTGAACTTTTAAGATCGGTATTTTTACTAAAGATGTTTTGATTTTCTTTATTCAATTACAAACCCCTCCTTCCAATATCAAGAAATGAATGGAATTTTTAAGTTAAAGAGAAATATTCAAACAATGTTTCTAGGAAATCGAACCGGGTAACGGAACGAAAACCCTTAATTACGTCGACCAATACGTATGGAGCACATATAAATGTAGTGAAGCGATTGAGGATGTACCCAAGGGCATGATTTGCGCGAGCAGCAATAACAGCAAGACTTACCCTAGACGGTAAGGAGAAAAGTGGCATGTCTTTTTAAGCTTAATAAAAGTATTACTTATTCTGAATGTGAATTAAATTACTAATTATACAAATAAATACAAAAACAAAAAAACACTTAGGCGTCGAAGCATTCGTCCGCATCGCTGTCATCAAGAAACGCGCCCAGAAGACTGGCAGCCTTGCCACGTTCAATGGCAATGCTAATTCTTTGGCCAAAGAACGATCCAGCCCCCTGGTCACGTGAAGTTTCAACCAGCCGGCGAGAAATTTCTTTAAAGAGGAGATATGGACACGAGCCCCATGACCCGAGCGTTTCAACCCCAAACGGCTCAAAACTAGTTACCCATAAGGTTACTGTTTTTACGCCGCTTGAGGGTCTCAGCAGCCGCAGCAAAGCTAAGGAGAATCCCTTAACTTTGGCAGGTAATCAAATTAAAAATGACAACCTTATTCCACCTTCTTCTTCTGCCTGCCCATGCTTGTTTGCTGTAACCGGTGTGTCCAGCCGAGGCTGTTTAAAATAATTATAAGCCGAGGCTTTTTAAGGTAATTAAGAGGCCGATAGTCACATACTCCCCGTCTTTTGTGTACCAGACCATATTAGACACCCTTCGTGTTCCGGAGATATTGAAGGCCTTTCCAACTTTTTTTTTCTTATTTTGATGAAAGTAATAATAGCATAACCAGCAAATGTATAATTTGGTCCAGAAATTAATATATTTATATTTTTTTCTTTACTTTTGAAATACTTAAGTAATTAATTGTACTGAATTTTAATAATGTATTTAAAAAAAAAAAAAATTAATATATCTGAGTAATGCTATTCTAGTGGCACTTTTTATCTAATCTTAATTTTGTTAACATGCGATCAAATGTAGTGGGCAATATTGTTGAAACTATATTTATTATTGTTATTTGTAAACATTTTATATTGTAGCTGTTTATTGTCCCATAATAAATAAAATAAAATAAAATAAAATAATGTTCCCACTTCTGGGACACAGGCTTCTTCATGGTGAGTTCTAAGTGATGCGTAATCCACCACGCAGTGTCAGTGCGAGTTGGCAGATATCGCATCTGTTCGAACATTTTGTGGTATGGACATGCCGTATCGTACGTATCTTCTGCGATCGCCAAGCCACCTGCCAAGCGTGGCGATTATGGCAAACCCCCCTTTTGAGGGAGGCTTATGTCCAGCAGTGGACGTCTTTCGGCTGATATGATGATGCCGGTATCCCCACGATGGTTTCCTTTACCATTCTAAGAGTAGTGGTGATAAAATAATTAACATAAAGTTAAACGCTTGTTCCATCTACAACCCGTAGGTCATCGCTGTTACCACTGGACCACCACTGCTCTCTAAAGGTTGTAATTTGATTATAAACTAGCTTTTGCCAGCGGATTCGCCGCGTTAATTAATTTTCACGAAACTTTAACAAATTATACACCTAGACTTTCCTCATGAATTTGACTATGGGTTAAAACCCGCTAGAAAATACGTTCGGCACTTTTTGAGTTTATCGCGAACAGATAGATAGACGCGGCGGGGGTTTTGGTTTTATAATATGCAGTGATACCCCAAGATTTCTGTTCCCATTAGCTTAACGTTTTGCGTGTGCAATTTTGCGCGCCGAAAACAGTGATTTTGCACACCAAACATAAAAGTCATTTCCTAGCAATCATTACACGCTTTATATTAGCTTCACTTGTGTGTTTGTTTGTATGTAACCGACTCCTTTGGACGCTATTTTGACCCACTTTAAACGGTCAGATTTCATTTAAACTTTGTAGACTTATCGAGGACCTATGACAGTTCAATAATTTCAACAAAAAAAAGAATAGAAAACAAACACGCTTTTGTAGTTAGCAGAACTAGAAAAATGAAAATAAATAATAGTTTAAAAAAACTAAAAAAACACGCTTTAAAAACCAAACTAAAAGTAGAAAATAATTTAATTCTATTAAAAAGCGTGGGGTGCTTGATATCAATTGATTATAAAAATACCTCAAAAAGTTTTTGGTTTTTAAAGCGTGTTTTTTTAGTTTTTTTTAAACTATTGTTTTTTTACTCAGTGTTACTTAATTTGATGCATAGAATGGATACATCACGGTCATGTGATCGGTTTTTTTACACCTCTGTTGATAAAAATACTTAATAATTCTATGTAATAAGCGATCAATGTCTTGTAACTTTTTTTTGCTGAATGGGCCTGCTCTTGACCTCGACCATGCCTGATGGGACGCTCTGGATGAGGTCTATGATGAAATGAGTGTGCCCAGAAGATGCCTGTTTACTCTTGCTTTGAAGACAGACGGGTTAAGTACGGAAGAGGAACACAGACACTGGCAGAGAGTTCCACACTATGGCTGTGCGCATAGTAAATGTGAAGGAGTAGCGCTGGGTACGACTAGTCAGGATATCAACAAAGAGTGGATAGAACCCTCCACGTCTGGTAGTTTTTTTAATGATTGGAAATCATCAAATAACTTCTCTCGCTCTGGGTGGAGCAGGAGGGCGTGCCAGACTTTTACTGACTAAAACCCACCCGTGTTCCCTCAGTTGCCTGTGTGCCAGGGGCGACGGTATCTCTTTCGAACAACCCCTGACAGATATCGGCTCTTGCGGACCGTACCAGTTGGTGCTGACATCTCTTTGAGGCGCGCGTGGAACACAACGCGCCGTCGGCCCGGGCTTAGTCCTTACTGGACAGCGAGCTACCCATTACTCGCCGTCCGCAAGCCCGCGCCTACGGTGGCCGGGAATCAGCCTGAGATTCCCGACGCCCAGGGCGTCTCCTGCGATGCCGTGAGGGCGCATATACTGCCTCTCCCTCACGTGCGCCGCCTCCCTCTTCAAAACTCAAAAAAATACTCAACTACCCACACACTCTCGCTCCACACCATGGCCTGGACTATTCCAGGCCATGGTATATAGCCATTGAAACATAAAATTGTTATTTATATTGCTCATTTTAGTCAAATGTTATTTATAAATGTATCAAATTTACATTGAATTGTAATTGTATGTCATTTTAATCAATGTGACTGTGTGTTAATTTCCTATTATTATGTTTGTGCCCTACTTATAACCTATGAGTCTATGTAACTTGAAATAAATTATGTATATATTTATTTATTTATAAATACCTAGGTGTGATCCTTGGCCACCACCTTGCCTCCAGGGAGGAGCACATAATTATTTTGCCCACCTGCAGCAAATTGTCACTTAAATGACATTTGAGCAAATAACTCCGCAGTCTTCCACTTCATCATTACCTATGCTGCGTCCCCACATCCCCTCCATAGGATGCAGACCCTCCAAAACCGTTTCCTTAAAAAGATTACGGGAGCCCCCTTCTATGTCCGCAATAAGAATTTTCATCTAGATCTCAGATTGCCCACCATCCAGCAGTCCATGACACGATTTTCAAAGAGTTTCTTCGACTGCTATTAAGCAACTTAATATCCCCTAATTGCGGCAGCCACCCTCCCGCATAAGTAAGATGCTGACCGAGGCATACTCTATATTTTCCCGACGACGCTACAATCTTCCTCCAAGGTAAGGCAAGGCAAGTCCACCAGCACGCTCAGAAAACACAAGAACACTGCCGTCCTTCCGTTCTCGCTTAGTTTATTGAGGCAACCACAGGTAAATTCGGCTATGCAGCCGATCACCTCCTTTCTTTTTTAATTTGGTGGTTTATGTCAGACTTTTACTGACTAAAACCATCCCGGTATTCCCTTCCCACATTTGCAACGGGGAACACGGGATCTGATGCGCCTTCCGTTATCCTCGCTAATGCGATTCTGTGAGCCGCCACAAGTCAGGGTGAGGTTTTATACTCCCCCCCCCCCCCCCTATTACATCATAGAGAGGCCTGCGTGAAACACTACGCGCCGACGTCTCGGGTCTTAAGAAATGGAGGGGCGACGGATGTCCCCGAATCCTTCGCCCCTGGACCCATTTAGGGGGCCTGGAGGAGGGCGTCGTACGCCCTCCGCCGATGCCCGGTAGGCCTGCTGCGGGCCGGGCGAGCGGAAGGGATCTCCCGCTCCCTTTCCGCTGCCTCCTTCTGCAACATGACTGTTTCGCAGAAGGATACCTCCACGTCACAGGACACCTCGCTGCCAACCATCGACTCTATCAAGGCCGTCAGCCGACCAACTACTAGATTGACCCTCCGAGATGCCATCTCAAAAAAAAGCCCCTAGCCGTGTATGTTCATCATCCATATCACGCCTCTAATCTTTGAAGGGTTAGGCAAAGGTGTACCTCTATAGGTACACCTTTGCCACAGCCACAGCCACATTCCGCCACATCCACAGCCACATTTCAGCCACATTTCGTTACTTTTGTTTAATGGCCAACCAACAGTTATTTATACGGTCACAATTAAAAAAAAAATATTTTACTTATATCTTCGGTTAATGTGACAATTTCTTATACGTTAGCACCGCATGCTCCTTAAACGTAATAATTGAGCCGCAAGCACGATGGGAACAATGTAGCAATAATAATATATAAATTATATTATATATATAATTATTAATTACTTAAAAATAGATATATACATTCTATTAGTCCTTTTTGTGTTTATATTCAGAGTATTAGATATTTTAACAATCCGCTGTAGTGAACGATGGAAAGTTTTCGATAAAGTATTATTCGATGTTTTGCGACCTAGGTTACTAACTCAATTAGAAATAATGGGGGTTATTAAATCCATTTTATTAATTGATTTCTCATAAAAGAAAAGTGTTTAAGAGAACTAATGACTACATTTAATGGCTTTATGAAGCGATTGGCGCAAGTTAACTTCGTCATAACCAGTTGGTATCTACGTAACATAACATGACGCCTTGATTCCTCGAAGTGTGACGTTAATAAATTTTATAAAATGCAGTATCATTTTTTAATATTGTGTTTGGTACGCCTTATCAAATGTGACTTAGAGCCTTTTATAGTAGGAGGTGAAATCGCGAAAATAAGGCATTTCCCACATTGCGCGTTCTTAAACGTTAAGTGCCAAAAAAAAGGCCAACCTGGATGGATCTGTGGGTCATCTGTCATCAACCAGAGGATAATGTTAACAGCGGCACATTGTGTCACTGGTTGCACTGGCTATATCAGCATGTTTGTCTCAGTGGGCAACAGGCACAGAGATAAAGGGTTCGTGTCTAGTGTCCGCAGCGTCATCGAACATGAAGATTACCGTTACAATTTTTTCGATTATGACATCGCGTTAATGAGGCTCAGAACGCCATTAATGTTCAATTTAGACGTTCGACGTGTGGCTCTAATGAAAAGGCCACCTCACTATGTTAAGGCACAGGTAGCAGGGTGGGGGTACATCAAAGTAAGTATGTTTTAAAGGATTTCTTTTCCGTAAGTTCCATCTTCTTCAGTTTAAGTTTCTCACGTTTGTGGGGAATACGCTTCATGTGTGATTATTGAAGTAACACAGGTTTGAATAAACCTAGATCGGGCGGGTCGCTACTTAACATTCTAATTCCGAACCAAGATTGCTTGCACTTGTAAGTACAAATATTTCGGTTATAGTTTATTTTTAGGCACTATTCATAAATTGTATGGAAAGTATACAAATCTCTGTTAAATGCATACTTTTTGTTAAATGTTTAATAAATAAATTAAAAAATATTTTTTATAATGTTAAGACGAAAGAATATGAAAACGCCCGAGAGGGACACACGTAATGAATTTTTAGTGACTACATTCAAATTCGAGAAACAAATGGACTTTTACTTTTACCAAAATAAAAGTGGTTGATTCTAAATATTTTCCAGGATGACCCGGCAAAAAAAACACAAATTATTCATTACATCGATCAATACATATGGACACTGGCCAAATGTAGAAAACTACATCGGAACATACCCACAGGCACAATATGCGGGAGAAGCAAAAAGAGTAACACTCACGCTAGTAGGTAAGACGGAAAGTAGGTACAAAAAGGCGGAAACTACATTTTAAACAACAAAACGCATTTGCGTGAGGGTTTTTGAGGTTGGGAAATCGTCAAATAACTTCTCCCGCTCGTGGAGCAGGAGGGCGTGTCAGACTTTTCCTGACTAAAACCCAACCGTGCTCCTTCAGTTGCCTGTGAGCCAGGGGCCGCGGTATCTGTTTCGAACAACGCGCACCCCTGGGAGGCAACGGCCTTTGCGGACCCCATCAGTTGATGCTGACATCTCTTTGAGGCGCGCGTGGAACACAACGCGCCGGTGATCGAAGGTTAAGAAGCTACACTTGCCACGGTCGGTTCGTGGATGGGTGACTATCCATGACAAATCGAGACTCCTCCGTGCCTCGGAAAGCACGTTAGGCATTCGGGCCCGGCTGTCATTCATGGATCTTTGACAGCCGTTACGTCAGAAGCCCGAAAGTCTGGCAACCAGTGTAACCAAGGCTTATCGTACTACTCGGTTACTGGGTTGTGAAGGTATCTAAGATAGGCAGTCGCTCCATCTGAAATAATGGTATTCAGCTGCAACTGGTTAGACTGGAAGCCTTCCCCAACATCGTTGAATAAAGGCAGATGATGATGTATTTTCTGACTTTATCTTGGAAACCGGGAATTATACGTTTATACAGGTTGTAGCAGAAACTCTATTGCTATTCTTAGGCACTAAAAATAACAGCTGGTATAGAATCACTATACATAGTTTCAGCTCAAAATAAAATACTCTAAGAGTTGATACCAAATTTTCGATTTCAGAGGAAAGTTATTATTGATTAAGGAATTGTTCAGTGATCCTTATTCAGGTTGTAAGATTATTCTATAACACCTTAGATATTTTTCAGCGGAAGTTTAGATATTGCAGCCACTTTTGGGTGGAAAGGCAGTATATGCGCCCTCACGGCCCTAGTCGCCGCATGAGACGCCCTGAGCGTCGGGAATCCCAGGCTGATTCCCGGTCACCGTAGGCGTGGGTTTGCGGATGCCAAGTAATGGGTAGCTCGCTGTCCGGACCAAAGGACCAAACCCGGGTCGACGACGCGTTGTGTTCCATGCGCGCCTCAAAGACACGTCAGCATCAACTGGCACACAGGCAACTGAAGGAACACGGGTGGGTTTTAGCCAGTAAAAGCACCCAAACACCTTCCTGCTCCACCCAGAACGGGAGAAGTTATTTGATGATTTAACACCCTCAAAAAAAAACCTTTGGTGGCAGACGAAGATACAGATTGAATTTATTAAAATACCCTGATACCAGCACCACTGCTAGAGCTGTATAAAATGCTGTTACCATGACCGTTTTCATTGCTGCTGCTTCAACTTTCTGACTGAGCGACGGTTACTCAAGTATATGGTTTATTTGATATGAATGCTTTGAATTTGAGTTTTCAGGTGTTCCGTAGACTGTCTGGTCGAGCTGGAAATGCACTTTTCTTTTAGGAGCTGTACAAGACTGATATATAGGCAATCTAGTCTTTTTCGTATCGTAATTTGTGTATTGTAATAAAATAAAAATGACTCAAATATTTTAAATTATTATTCCCATCCAATACGTTTCATCATAATACTTATGTATGAGCTCAATTGTACTTCTATGCTGTTAGTTGGCGCCTAAGTCTCATGAGAAATGTTCTACATGTGTTCAACGTTGTACTTTTCATTGCGGACAAAGAACACGTTTGTAATTTCTACGCAATTTTTAGTTGTTTCTATTACCCTATTTAAAAACAAAATAACATTAGCCTTTTAGGCTGCGCCGCAGTCAAGTAGGTAATCTAGATTGAAAAGCGTTGTCGAATTTGGAGCAACGCAATGTACAACAACCAATACTTAATGTGTATTCTCTCTTGTTTTCTAGAGGTGACTCTGGCAGCGCTCTGGTAGTGCGAGGCTACATTCAGATTGGCATCGTCTCTTACAAGATGCCCTCGATCAGCAGGAGTCTGGTGGTCTACACCGACACCGGCTACTTCTACGACTGGATCAAAAAGAACTCGAAAAAACTTTATTGTGTCATTGAACAAGCCTAATCGAATGTGCAGTGATAAGGCAAGGTGTACCGACGTCATCAAACTGGGCCATAAAATGTGTCGAAAAAATGATATAGGCGTTAGTTTTTTTTGCTATTCGTTTGATAAAGTTAGCAATATTTATTATTAAACATTTTCTTTTTGTATGTTGTTTGCAGACAGGCGCGACGCGACTTCGGTAGAACAATAATTTCCACGAAGTTTTCATAGAAATTGTACCACCAGAGCCGCGTCGCGCCGTTTGGCTAGGACTTAAATATAACTGGCGAAATGTGGAGTTCCTTTCCTTCCTTTCGGAATTATGTTATGTTATCTATGGCGAGTAGTAGAGTATTTAATAACGTAACAAATAAGGATGGAAGAAATTATGGAAATGCTTAAAAATATCCAAGAAGACATAAAACAACAAAAAGCACAAATGATAGTTATGCAAGAAGAAATTACAAACACTATAAATATTAAGGTGAATGAAAGATTGGAAAATATCGAAACTAAGCAATCTATTTTGGAGGAGAAAATTGAAGAGCAAAAAAGAAAAATAGATCATTTTGAAAGATACACAAGGAGGAGGAACTTAGTTTTCTTTGGTATCCCAGAAGAAATTGAAGGTGAAAAAAATATAATCGGTAACATCGTTGAAAAAATCAGCAAAGATTTCAAGATCACATGCGACACTAACAGCATCGAAACGGCCAGACGTTTGGGTAAAAAAGGCGAAACTGTCAGACCTGTCCTAATTACTTTTTCAACAACGAAAACGAGAATTCAACTACTTAAAAACAAAAAAACAATTGAAGGAAAATCCTATTATTTCAAAGAAGACTTTCCTCAAGAGGTACTCCAAAAGCGTAAAGAATTACAGGAACAACTAAAAACAGCAAGAGAAAACGGGAAAAGGGCTATATTAAAATACGACAAATTAATCATTCTGGAAGACAATGAATTTAGGAAAAAGACACAAAAAAATCAAGAAAACTCGAAAAATAAAAAAAGGATCATGTCGGAATCCCCGGAAAATAACAGACCTACTGACTCTCCCGTAACTCAAAATCGCCCTACAAAGAAAAACAAAACGGCTGACATTACTAATTTCCTCATACCAAAGTCTACAAATACAATACAAAGTACTAGCAACCAAGATAACATACACACCAAAAACTATTCAGAATAGCAACTAGCAGCCCACCCCTCTTCCCTCCCAACACGGCTGGTCCCCGCGGGAGTTGTAGACCAAAACCCTCCAGGGATGAAAAGTAACCCTTCAAGTTCAAGTAACTGTATAATAAATGAAAACAAAGAAAATTATGTTCTATACATAGCAACATTCAACGTCCGAACTTTATCGACTTATAGCCGTCTGATAGAGCTAATGGAATCACTGGAAAACATAAAATATGACATTATAGGTCTCTCTGAAATCAGAAGACTAGGAAACTCAATCGAAGAACACAACGACTTCATCCTGTACTACATAGGCGAAACACCAGGACTCTACGGTGTGGGATTCATAGTGAAAAAACACCTCAAGAATTATATTGAAAGTTTCATAGGTCTGTCTGAGAGAGTAGCTCTTCTAAATATAAAATTCAATAACTTCGAAGTAAGCATAATTCAAGTTTATTCTCCCACTGAGGCTACAAGTGATGAAGAATTACAACTTTTCTACGACACTGTTGACAGAGCTTTACAATTAGCAGGAAGAAATACAATAGTCATGGGTGACTTTAATGCGAAAATTGGCCAACCAAAACCAAATGAAAAACTAGTCACAAGAAGTCACGGCTATGGTAACAGAAACAGTAGAGGGGATAGACTCATTGAATTTGCTTATGAAAACAATTTAGCTATTATGAACACATTTTTCAAAAAGAAAAACAATCAGAGATGGACTTGGAGATCTCCAGATGGCGTCACGAAAAACGAAATTGACTACATTTTAACTAACAATCACAGAAACATTCAAAACATGCAAGTTTTAAATGTAACTTTCCCTTCAGACCACAGACTTGTCAGAGCCAAATTGTTACTGCAAACAAAGAAAAAAAGTCGAAAGGACTATGGAAACTTTCCAAGAGTTTTACTGAAAAACAAAGAAGATGTATTGAGGTACAAAGAATCACTAAACAGCTGTTCAGAAAACCTAGTATACAACTGGCAAGAAACAAACACGGTTCAAGAATATTACGACGAAATCGTAAGCGTCATCGACACTAGCCTGAAAAAAGATCACGTACCTCACAGATCGAAGAAAGTCAGTATACTGTCAGTCCACACGGAAAAGTTGATCCAGCGGAAACAAATATTACAAGCAACCAAACCAAAGTCGCGGTCTATGAAAAACGAACTGAAAGCTCTATACAAACTTGTAAGTAAATACATTAAGAGCGATTATAAGAATCATCGTACACTAACTTTTGAAAAACACCTCAATACTTCCGGCAGCGTCAAGAGAGCATACAAAGAGTTAAGATCACACAAAACATGGATCGAAGGACTTCAAGGGCCAACAAACACAACACAAAATAGGTCAGAAATACTAAGAATAGCAACAGCCTTCTACAAGAGTCTATACAGTTCACAAAACCAAGAGTGCAACCGGTGCTACCCACTTAATACCCAAATACCAATCTATAGGGGTGAGATTAGCAACATGGATGAAATGGAAGTGATCAGAGGAATCGACTCACTCAAGGAAGAGAAGAGCCCCGGTCCGGATAAGATCACGAACGAAGCCTTAAAGATAGGACGCACACATCTAGTAACTCCACTAGCGCGTCTGTTTAACATGGTATTAAAATCCTCACGCACCCCTAGACAATGGTCCGAGTCCGAAATAATCTTGCTCTACAAAAAAGGTAATCCAAACAACATAAGTAATTACAGACCAATCAGCCTATTGCCCTCAATCTACAAACTATTTTCATCGCTCTTAGAAAAAAGGATAAGAAAATCGATTGAAATACATCAACCTATTGAACAGGCAGGATTTCGAAGAGGCTTCTCTACTGTGGACCATATTCATTGTCTGGAAATGGTGATTGAAAAGTATCAAGAATTCCAGAAACCCTTATACATGATTTTCATAGACTATCAGAAAGCTTTTGACAGTATTCTCCACTCATCAATATGGGAAGCTTTACACTCTCAGCAAGTAGAGATTGAATACATTAGAGTTCTGAAACATCTATATGGCAATACCACGAGCCGAATAAAACTGGAAACCACAGGACCGCCTATACACATAAAGAGAGGAGTTAGACAAGGGGACCCTCTTTCCCCAACAATCTTCATAGCGGTGCTAGAGTCAATCATTAGCAAACTAGACTGGAGTAAACACGGTTTAAATATAAATGGCAAGTACTTAAACCATTTGAGATTCGCGGATGATATAGTCTTGTTTTCTGAGGATACAAAACAGCTGCAATCAATGGTAAACTCACTGTATGAAGAAAGTAAAAAGGCGGGTCTGGAAATAAACCTAAGTAAGACAAACATCATGACTAATGACACCGAAGTACCCATATACGTCGAAAGCACACCTATATGTTATGTTAACAGCTACATTTACCTTGGAAAACAGATATCATTTGATCGACAAAACAATGAGATGGAAGTCGAAAGGAGAGTAAAAAATACGTGGAAAAAGTTTTGGAGTCTTAAAGAAATACTCAAGAGTGGTATGCCAATGAAAACTAAGAAAAGAGTCATGGATACCTGCCTACTTCCCTCATTAACATATGCTTGCCAGACATGGAAATTTACTCGAAGAACTAAAACAAAAATAACGTCATGTCAAAGGAGCATGGAAAGGAGTGTCATGAAAATACGAAAAATTCAAAAGATACCCCACCTTCGTATAAGACTCAAAACAAAAGTCATAGATGCCCTCAAATATTCGCAAAAGCTAAAATGGAGATGGGCCGGACATATCGCAAGACTCACAGACGACCGCTGGACTTCAAGAGCAACGTCATGGCCAGGCCCATCAGGCCAAAGAAAGAGAGGAAGGCCCATAGCTCGCTGGGGCGATGACATCGTTAAAGTAGCTGGCACATGCTGGATGCAAACAGCAGAAGATAGAGACCGCTGGTCATCTCTGGAGGAGGCCTTCACCTTCGAATAAGAGGGGTTCTTGCTATTAAAACTTTTATGTAGTCGTTTAAATATTTACAAAAAAAAAAACAACATATCAATCAATTAAATAAATAATCTTAATCTTTAATAATAATAAAATAATCATTTAATTTAATTTATTTTTTATTGTGATATTTCTAGGATAGGCATTGTACAGAAAAAATTAAATCATTTTGTATTACGAATTGAAATGTATAATTATGATTGCATGCAGTATTTATATTTTTTATTCAAAAAGCAAGAAATAAAAGGCTATTTTATTTTTATTTTTTATTTATTTTTATCTATGGCGAGTAGTAGTAGACTATTGCGAGGAGAACAACGGCAAAAGAGTTTTCTCAGGTGTAACAATATTACGAACGAAAATAGTGACAGATGAAATGGGGTGCCCTTGCGCACTTTTGACATTTCCAGCAAATGTTATTATTTTCTTTCATATTATCTCTATGATGATCCGTTTAGATGGAGTAAGCATTGGAGTGACGCAATGAGCAGGCGCTAGAAGTTATGACGTTTCTTTTTTAAATGTTTAATGTAATTAGTTGTTTTTAACCTTATAAACGACGGAGTGGTGTTAGAAAAACAATCGCAATCCGTAAAAATTCAGGTTTGTCCAATGTCCATACTTTTATCTCATCAGATCATCATTGTATGAAATCAAGGTTCAGCCGTTCTCAAGTGATGCGCTTACCAAGAAACAGCATTTTATTTATTCATGGTGGCAGGAACATCGACGCGCAAACTGTAACCATGAATGAAGCACATGATTCTAAACTCCTTAGCGTAGAAATTTGGCAGATAATAAACACATAGGGAGGTGGGGAGGGGCTTGTGGCTAAGTAGTAATAGCTGCACGGGTCGATCGATCAGGTTAAGCTACGCTTGCCGTGGTTGGTTCTTGGATGGGTGACCATCTTTACATACCAAAACCCCTCCGTACCTCGGAAAGCACGTTAAACCGTTGGTCCCGGCTGTCATTTGTCTATAAATAATAACATCCGCACGGGTTGATGGAAGGTTAGGTTAAGCTATGCTTGCCGCGGTCGGATGGGTGACCATCCATGACAAATCGAGACTCCTCCATGCTTTGGAAAGCACGTTAAGCCGTTGGTACAGGCTATTATTTGTACACCTTTGACAGTCGTTACGGGTTGTCAGAAGCCCGAAAGTCTGACAACCAGTATTAACAAGGGGTATCGTGTTACCCAGTAACTGGGTTATGGAGGTCAGATAGGCAGTCGCTTCATGTAAAATACTGGTATTCAGCTGCATCTGGTTAGACTGGAAGCCGACCCCAATATAGTTGAGAAAAAGGCTAGAAAAATGATGAAACACATAGTGAGGTAATTAGACTAATAATCGATGGCAAATTTCAACGCACAGTGGTCAGAATCATGTACTGAATCCAATGGTCATCCATGGCCAATTCTTCAAGTCAAATGTTTACTCGTTACATAGGTCTTCAAACAAAATTCTCCACAAAAGATGACGCTGTGGCGGCCACAGAATAGATAAAAGAGGTTAGGTGTCGCCGCTTATTTCCCACTCTTTAACTCCACTATAAGCAAGAGACCAATACGTACGCGCATTACGTACACAAATAAACCGCACGCACTTAGATCGGGAGTTTGCTATTGGTTGTCACACTAACGCAAACTCTGCGCTTGACGTACACTCACACACGTACAACCTATCGATGCGCATGGATTTCGCAGAAATTCAGATTTGGCTCGGCGAGTCGGCGCACGCGACGTTCGCAGTGAACACAATATGGCTTCTTTTCCGACACGTTATAATAGCGCAAGACGGCATAATTAATTATTTTTTGCGGATTTTCGCACGTTGTCACAATATGAGTGCGACTGTTGGCCGGTGAACCAAATTTCGGTTGACTTATGAGCGTTTGCTCATAAGTGCGGCGCGCCTGCCCCGCTCATAAGGCCCTTCTAACCTCTTTTATCTATTCTGTAGCGGAGGCCATCTATAATGCCACATGCGAACTACAAAATCAAAAAGACTTGAAACACAAAAGTGAGGTGGCGTCAGCTACAATGCCACATGCGAACTACGCAGCACTTGACGCCACACTATTCCTACATCGCACAAGCAGAGTTTACCGCGCGACTCGTATATACAACATCCCGGCCCAACCGTCCCTTGCCCGTAGAAGTGCCAGCCCGCGCCGACGCTGAGCAAGTAGAGTTAAAATCCCCAAGATCTAATAATAATGAAACTGAATTGATCCAGCCTGTCCCCACTTGCTGCCCTCCCAACAGTGACGCCCTGAGCCGAGGCCCGTACCCCGCAGGGGGTGTCCTCAGCGTGCAGTTGCTATAGTTTTATAAGTAAGATTTGTAAGCCCTGACTGGAGGCTCTTAGTCTAAAAACTAAAAGTCCCCACAGGAGAGCCCGGTTGAGCAGTTACGGCCTCTCAAGGTCAACTGCGAGTCATTTACAAAAAAAAATCAAGTGTTGGGCAGTTGCCCTCCAGACACAACACCCGTCTGGTCGGTGGGTTCTCCTTTTACTATAGGTATGAGTGAACTTTACACCCTGTTCCTCATATCCACCACAGCCACGCGCGCCACTGCGCGCCACGCACATGCGCACGCACACTGGTTGGTTCGCCACTTTTTATTATAGGAATAGCAAATTAAACGCGAAAATTAGATTTTGACACATTTTATGGCCCACTTTGATTTCATTGGGACATTAACAAAATAGGTAGGTATGTATTAATACGAAATTTAGATTAAAAAATACTGTATTTTTTTTTTATATTTTGTGCCGTCCGCAGTTTCACACGCCATCTATGAGTATTATAATAGAAGCAGCAGTGAAGAAAAACATAGGGTTACCATTTTCTGTTTTTTTATTTTCTTGTTTAAAAAAAACCCCACATAAACCAGAAAGTTCCTAATTCCTTTATAATTATTCAGGGACAGACCCAAACATTTACTTATGTCAACCCTTTAAATAATATATTAACGGGGAAGTGCCAAGATAACACGCGAAATTCAAAATTTCTTACGTTTTTTGTACAGAATTATATATATTTTCTTAAATATTATTTACAACATACTCGTAATTATAATCAGACTATTTCATGAAAAAGTCATCCAATGGAGTTATGTGAACTTTATAGAGGGTTGTATTGTTGTTTTTTTTTATTTTCTGTGCTTGACTTAAGTTTTCATTTTATTTGTTGGTATATTGGCATGGCTAGCTGACATATGACAAATTATTTAAGTTTTGTGTCTCATAATGTTGATTACTTTGCCTACCTGTGTATAGAATCAAGTCTATCTAACTAAACAGACAGCTAAAAGCTATACGCGGGCGGGCGTTTTGGGGGACTGTCTTATGTAATTTTCATATTCGAAAAGTGCTGATTCTCAGCCTAATATGAATAAATGACTTTTGATTTTTGATTATTTTTTGATTGACGGTTTAATTACTATATTTTAATCACCATACAACCTGACACTCACTGCAAATTGAAAAAGAAGTAAGAAAATTCGAATATCTCGGGCGACGTTAACGCATCCTTCTTTATCAAATATTACAATAAAAGAAAAGGTACATAACATATAATAGTTTTATAAGACGCTACTCACAACAAGGTTAAACTTAACCATTTGTATTATCTTCACGCTTCACGCACGTGGGCATAAACAAAGGAACAGGTGTATGGCAGCTGTCATGTCATGCTTGGCATTTGAAATATAGGTACACTTGGCAAAAGTGTCGCATAGACACCAGGGTAATAGGCACCTAAAGTGTTGGTGGTACAGTGTAGTGTACCACCAAAACTTACCGTATTTCGTCTTTTTATTATTAAGGCGGAGATTTCTGGAAAACGCTCAAAAAGGTGGTTTTTTAAAGCCGTGTATCTCTTTAACCGTAAATAATTTTGAAAGCAGAAAATATATAAGTACGATATTTTTAAGTTTTTTTTTACATACAGTGATGGAACTCAAAATATAATTAAACATACTTTAATTAATGCATCAAAAAAATCATCAAAGTCACCTCTTAATTACCTTTAAAAGCAGTTTATCGCTTCTATAACAATTACAATTAAAAATATATACCATAAAATTCCAAATGCCAAACTGCATCCAGTGATGGATTATTACGACAAACGTTTGCTCATTTGTTATTTGAATTTGTTACAACAGATTTTAACCCGTATGGGATTGCAATAAGAACTATTCTCGCTCTTAACGACAATATTTAAAGTTACCATGGCCTTAAGTGCAGTGGTTGTCCAATTTGGCTAAGGAATTACAGCCACACATGTCGATCTAACTATTTAACCCTGTTTGACTAATTATTATTTAATTAATATTTTGTGTCTCGTAATGTTTATTACTTTGCCTATGTATGTATAGAATCAAATCTATCCGACTAAACAGACAGCTGTGCTGCTGGGGAGTTTGTTCCGCCACTTATTCTTCCCAGCTAAAGCACTAGGAAGTGGTGCAGGGTGGGCGTTTTGGGGGACTGTCTCATATATTCTGACGTTCGAAAAGTGCTGATTCTCAGCCTAATTTGAATAAATGATTTTTGATATTGATTTTGATTTTGATCGATCAGAAGGCCAATTCTCGTAATTATAAACGTTAAAAACTAGTCGAAGTCTCATCTCGACGACAATCAAATATCATAAACTTGTCAAAAAGGTATGGAAACCGGAGGTATTTTTAACAGATTTAGTCTGAGATCAGACTGCGAACGTTCTTAAAATTACGAGAATTTCCCCTCTGGTTAAGCTACGCATGCCGCGGTTGGCCCATGGATGGGTGACCATCTTTACATATCAAGACCCTTCCGTGCCTCGGAAAGCATGTTAAGCCGTTGGTCCCGGCCTTCATTCATGGATCTTTGACAGTCGTTACGGGTCGTCAGAAGCTCGAAAGTCTGACAACCAGTCTTACCAAGGGGTATCGTATTACCCAGTAACTGGGTTGTGAAGGTCAGATAGGCAATCACTCCATGTAAAATACTGGTATTCATCTGCATGCAATAGTATCCATATTCAGCTGTATGTGGTAACAACATGTTTGGGAACAGGCTATATTGATTGGTGGTTCAGTGGTAACGATCCCGACTTTCGAGTTGTGGTCCTGGCTTTCGAGGCAGGCGCTTAGCTTTCTGTCATTTATTTCATCACCAGTGCTCTAAAAAACGATGAAGGAAATCATCGAGAGGAGACCGACATGTCCTAGAACCAGAAATTCAAAGACATATGACATCTACCAGCCCGCACTGGGCCAGCGTGGTGGATTACGGCCCATTCCTTCTCAAAAAAAAGAGGCCTGTGACTTATGTCCTTTGTTTTATGTACCGTATATGCTTCTTATTGTTTACACTAGGTACTAAATCTAATTACTAGCTAACAGACTATTTCAACATCTCACTATTTATGTACTACTCGTTGCTATTTATTTATTTGTAACTGACCCAAATTTATTTTATTTAAGTAAGCATACACACGTGACATTGCAGTATTGGTATAAGGCTGGTTTACATCCGTCACCTCACACGTCAGGTCTAATCGAAAACCAGCGTCAGGCACTAGTTGTCTGGAATTTTTTGCTGAACTGGGCCTTTTTAGCGAGAGCCGTGAGGCACACTTTAATGCTAGTTTCTGACATCACACTTTACACTTTTGTTAATTTTTATTTTTATTTATGTGTATATTGTGTGCCTTTTTAGTCTGTGCTAAATAAATGTTTTTTCTTTCTTCTTTCTTTGCTTCCATAAGCGTGAATGAATAGTTAAAGTAGGATCGATTTGTTTTTCCCATACTTCAACAGTACCTATCTATTCGCAGTGGTACAACGGGAGCGTACCTATTCACAGTGCAACATATCCCAGATCCTGTCGATGAACTACTGTGAGTAGTTACACTGTGGCAATACAGTAGTATAGGCTGCAGGCATTCAGTGTATTGAACACTCGAGCAGGAAGGCCGGCGGGAAATGCTAATCGTGCAGATAAGAGCCCGCGGGTGCCTGCGGAAGTGACGTCACGCACAGGTGTCTACAGCCGTGCTGCTGATAGTGTAATTAGTGCGTGCTACTTTGCAGGAGGTAAGGTTTGTCTATTTGTTTTAGGTATGTAGGTATATGTCGACAGTTTGTGTTGAGGATGTTTTGCAAGGAGTTCTACTTTTACCATCAAGGAAAGGGTTAAGAAGAACCCACTATGTCGTGAATATCTCCAAAGTAGTCTAGACTTTATAGGATTAACCCTCCCTGAATTTCTTTTGTCAGTTAGGTATATTATTCCTTACTAAACTTAATGATTATAAATGGTAAAGTTCCTGTCATTATTTCAATATGGGATTCGTTTTCAAAGACCTCCGAAATGTATGGGTTTGGTACAGGTCCTCAGTTATGCTCGCTGAATGCAAATGCAAATTTTTGTCTACTCAACAACAACGACTACAACTATGGAGTTGGTCCATAGTAACCACTTACACCTAAACCCACGAGGGCATTTATAAAACGTCAGAAGCTAGGTGCACGGTTCCAATTGGTTGTTTCCTATGGAGAAGAGCCGGCAATAAACTCCACGATTGCTCTTTTAAAAAACTTAAAAAAAATAAAAACAACCGACTTCCAAAAAAAAACACTAAAATGTGAAAAATAACTTTAATTTCGGAAGGTGGTGACTTTGGATATGTAAGTCGGTTGCTTTTTTTTTTTGAAAAAGTTTTTATTTTTCGCTTTTTAGTGGTTCACAGGGTGATGTTATGTTATGAATTGATGTAAACAATATACAGAGATGAGATTTCTGCAATTCCAAACCATTTGCTATCATTTATTGAGGAGTTCCGTTGTCTATCTCCGAAGTTCTTCATCAGATCTTCATCAAATTGAAATGGGACCACTCCGAGAAAGTACTCTTCCAAAAACTACCCAAATCGCTTCAAATGTGCCTATAAAATTTGAAGAGTTCTCTACAAAAAAAAAATCCAAATCGGTCCAGCCATCTTCGAGTAATCGGGGAACATATATAAAAAAAAGGTTCCGACCTCCTCCTTTTGGATGTCGGTTAAAAATAATTGGCTATGACAATGTTTTAGTAGGTATAGGAGGACAGTGTACCGTACTTCCCAAAACCAAACTATGATCTGCAGTATTACCATGATATGTACATAGATCATGCGCTAGTCTATATTATCTATGACTAATAAGTAAGTTCGTATTCAAGACCACACGCCATCGAATGGACCACCCACTCAATAGCTAGCCACAGTCTACCTAGGTATATAATGATAAGATTGTCAGACTGGAATTCTGACTAACGGTTTAGCGGTTCAGTAGTACTACAGTAAGTAACCCGGTTAGGATTTATACAACTTAATAATATAATCAGTTGCATTACAAGCAAATCTTACCAAATAAGATATTAAAATGTGGGTATAAATTGACGAGTCACTTTTGATAAAATTTGCAATATGAATTATAGCAATAATTTGAAAAATATGGTTTTTATTAATATGACGGCATTTACGTCAAACGCCAGGTTAATAGGACTGACAATGTCAACCTAGCGAAGCGTCATTGTCGATGGTAGTCAAAGTCAAAGTCAAAGTCAAACCATTTATTTCAAATAGGCACATATAAGGCACTTTTGAACGTCAACATTTACATTAAAATAGAATTGATTCTAGTCGCCCCTTCCAAAATATAGTTTCGTATGGAGAAGAATGGGCAAGAAACTCCACCGTTACTCTTTTAAAATGATATAACTACAATATTTAACATACATTCATTGTATAATTATGTGTGAAAACGATGCATCCAGAACAAAATTACTGTACCAAAATAGGTAAAAATAATGAAATTGAAGCAATTACAGATAAATTAATTAAATGATAGATACATGGTGCCCACACATTTACAAACATTGTAAAAGTAAATATACAATTTTCCTAGAATATAAACAAGTATGTAATCAGTCAGTGTGTGAGTTAAAGTAATCACTGAGTGTAATCAATGTCATAGATATAATTAATTACATACTCGTAATTCAATTAGCAACCAGTTTGATTTTGTCTAGACTCTAGATTGTCCTATGGAGCAGGACCAGCATGTTTCCAAGCATTCTTATCTTGGATATAATCCTCTAATTTGTAATATGCTTGTTTACAAAGTGTAGTTTTCATATGAGTTTTAAATTTCCTTTCATTTAATTGCAATATATCACAAGGTATTTTGTTATAACATTTAACACAGTACCCCATAAAGGTAGTGCGGGCGGCCATCTTAAACGCACTTTTGAATGAGACGGCACCCGCGCACTACGCTTGTGACGAATCGCTCAGAATCTTCGCTATCACGCTATTTCAAAATTTAATTAAATTGATTTCGTATAGTAGTAATCGCTAATTACCTAATTACATCGTGATTCCTGTGAATACTGGTTAAAATACGTCAATTGTGATCTGAAGCCATTTATTCCTACTTCCGCGCCCAACTACCCATATAATTAGAAGAAGATGAGTTCTGGTGAAGGGCCTCGAGGCCGTCCTGGTTCTTCAAATAGAAAAATAGTAAATATTTGTTGTCCAGGTAATACAGTAAGCATACATAAGTTAACATCAACTTGAGGCGACATTATTGAGTAGCTTAAATATTACCTACACCTAGTTGCATATATTATTTGCCAGTGAACCCCAAACGAAACGTTAGCCTATCTTGGAGTTCAAAAAACTTACGTAGGTGCTTGATATTTTGTTGACCAACCATTTAAAAATTGTATCGTTTAAAATTTAATTTTAGATATTCAGCACTGACTGAATCATTGAAACAAAAGTAGACTAGCAATACACTTAAAGGACAGAGGGTTTACAAATGAGTGTTTGGAAGATGCGCTAATTCAAAATGTTCATGATATATTTATTTTATTTAATTAAATGACCTTAGGGGGTTGTATGGATGATTTTAATCCTACTATATCCTACTAATGTTATAAATGTGAAAGTTTGTGAAGATGTTTGGATGTTTGTTACTGAATCACGCAATTACGGCTGAACGGATGTGGATGAAATTTGGCACACATATCGTTTTTAACCTGAAATAACACATCCCTTTTTATCCCGGTTCCCGTGGCATAATGGTCGACCTCAACGCGGGTGAAGCCGCTGGCAAAAGCTAGTGGATAATAATTATGTAAAGCAATATTTGTTACAGTCGCATATTTTAACCAACATACAACCTAACACTGACTTGAAAATTGCAAAACGTAAGAAAATTTGAATTTCGTGGTCTACCCTGGCGCTTCCCCCTTAACACTTTTGTGTCAGAGAGAAAAATAAGGTAAAAAACGATCATCCATCCATAATTTAAAAAAAAACAAAATCAAAAGTCATTTATTTAATTTAGGCTGAGAATCAGCACTTTTGCGAACGTCAAAACTCAAACTCAAAGCATTTAGGTACTACTATTAAACCATTTACAGGCACTTTTGAATTGTCGAAAAGTCGATCAGTTGGAAAGTTGAAGCTAGTTGCCCATTCGAAAACTTAGATCTCTATCAAGAAGAACGGGCAAGAAACTCCACGGACACTCTTTTAAAATCATGTTGGATATTACAAAATCTTGGGAACATTATTCTTGTTGCTTCTATATCTGAGAACAATGTAAAAAAAAATATGAACAATTCTAGATACACGATTAAAAATAAGCCCTAGAAGTTTGGGTCAAAATACATAAGACAGTACCCCAAAACGCCCACCCTTCACCACTTCCTAGTGCTTTAGCTGGGAAGAAAAAGTGGCGCAACAAACTCCCCAGCAGCACAGCTGTCTGTTTAGTCGGATAGACATGATTCTATAAATGCATAGGCGAAGTAATAAACATTACGAGACACAGAACATTAATTAAATAATTTGCCATGTGTCAGCTAGCCATGCCAATACAATAAAAAATTTAAAATGTAAATAAAGCATAATACCAAAATAAAAGCCTCCTGGCATAAAGTACAAACTATTCTACTGTAAGGCCTTTGACATCCTTATAGTACACTTGCGTAAAAAAGTGAAAGAAGCATCGAACTTGGTTCCGGTAACTTACCTTTGGTCCTTACATCCGATCACAAACCATGCTTCATTGTGTTCTATATTAGTAACTCCCACGAGAAGACCAATTGTGGACCTCAGGGATTACTTTATAGAAAGGAAACTGTGCTTATTTTGGAGAGAAAATTGCACTGCTCGATTGATATGGTAGGTAATGTTTTTGTACTTTACAGGGTGAGCCCCAGGCGGATGGATACCACCTTCGCGTAACATGAGCTTATTGGGAACTAGGAATGTGATGGACGAGATTGTAATAGGTTATTAGCACGCCATATACATGTTTATGTCGCAGCCATCTGGTTAAATTAGCCAGCTAATTGGACGCCTAGGCGGTTCATTAAACGCCGGCCGGCATCGAATTAAACAGCTGAAGGACAACTAGCCAAGTCTTTGATCGCAACGTTTAACCGGATGGCTTAATGTCGTGTAGTCATTTAGTTAAATTGGATAATGATGAATTTTTGATGTTTGGTTTGGGTGACTACTAGCGCCGTAGTGGAAAAAAACTGAACTAAATTTGAATCACTTGGCTGAGTCTTGGTCAGTCATCTTCAAAGGGCTGACTTTCAATACCCCAAGTTGTTACACGTTGAATGATTCCAGTTCAATTAACGATTAACGAATTTAATTGCTATTGGTATTTTATTACTGCTATTGCTAGCCGGCATTTAATGAACGGCCTAGGCGTCCAATGAGCTGGCTAATTTAACCAGATGGCTGCGACATATGCAAGACATCTGGTTAGCCTTTTCCTAACTATGTTAGGGTCAGCTTCCAGTCTGACTGGATGCAGCAGAATACCAGTACTTCATATGGAGTGACAGCCTGTCTGACCTCCACAACCCAGTTACTGGGTAATAGGATACCCCTTGGTAAGAGTTGTCGTTAGACTATCGGGTTTCTGACGACCCGACGACTGTCAAATATCCACGAATAACAGCCGGGACCAACGGCTTAACGTGCTTTCCTTGGCACAGAGGGCACAGAGGGATCTTGGTATGTAAAGAAGGTTACCCATCCATGGGCCAACCGCGGCAACCGTAGCTTAACCTGCCCAATCGACCCGTGCGGCTGTTATTACTTAGCCAAAAGCCCCAGAGAAATGTAAGAAATTATCAAGTGCTAATATCGAGGGTAAACTTTAATGATAGTTAAGAAGGTTTACATCTTTGCAGAAACGTTCGATAGTTCGGAACGTTCGGTAGAGACAGAACATAAAGAGCCGTGGATATAACAAGATATTTCTAGGTGGTCTAATATAATTGTGAAGTATCTAGATTATATGGGTAACCAGTTCCTACATCAGCGTGTGCAACGGAGCCAAAGAAAATCACTTACTATACGTGTATTGTATGTAGCATGTAGCTGTCTTCTCATTCCAAAACTGGAAAAATTGTTTAAAAATGGTATGGTTTCCATCATAAGCCCAGCTTAGTGATGTTTGAATTCCTGAACGCAAATACCTGATTAAGTATTGAGAAGTAAACGGAAACACTCGTGCCCAGAATTTCCCAAGGTTTCTCTCAATTTTATCAGGATAATATCACCAGATCCTGACTTCCTTGACCTGGGACTACCCTTGAGGTATACCCAACAAAAAAGAATCTTCAAAATCGGTTAGTTTATAACGGAGTGAGGGCTGAACATATATAAAAAATACGCTTTAAAAACCAAACTAAAAAGTATAAAATAATTTAAGTCTATCAAAAAGCGGGGGGTGCTTTTGAGGTATTTTATAATCAATTAATATCAAGCACCCCACGCTTTTTAATAGAATTAAATTATTTTCTACTTTTTTAGTTTGGTTTTTAAAGCGTGTTTTTTAGTTTTTAAACTATTCTTTATGTACATTTTTTTAGTTCTGTTAACTACAAAAGCGTGATTTTTCTTCTTTTTTCTTTATTTTCATTTTTTTTTTAATTATTGAAGTGTCATCGGTCCTCGATAAGTCTACAAAGTTTAAATGAAATCTGACCTTTTGAAGTGGGTCAAAATCAAGTCCAAAAAACAAGTCGGTTACAAACAAACAAACAAACATAAAGGTAAAGCTAATAAAAGCGTGTTAAAATTATACACATACGGTCGCATTGAGAACCTCCTCTTTTATCGTCAGTTAAAAATACAAAGACACAAGTAAATCTTATTCTAGTTGCCAGTACTTAAATCCAAGCCTTAAATTAAACAATAAGCATTAAAAACAAACATTCGAACACGATCTTTGACAGAACCAAACTTAGCTATCTTTTAATAAACAACATTGTCTAAGCCTTGCGACAAAGACAATAAATAACATCTTATCAAACGTCCCAAGTGCAGGCCTACTTGTTAACACGTGTCTCGACGATCGATAAAACGCTGATCGATAGGGGCGTTCGCGAAAGTCGATAGTCCGGCCCACCTCTAGTAGCGACCTACGTACTTACCGCTTACGACTTTCTACGTGTCGAGCGATACGTCAATTGTCCTTACTGTTGTCGCTGATTGTACTCAATAAGGGTTAACTAATAGCTTTTGTGTTTTGTTTTATCGTTGGAGGCAAAGGCAAGGCTGTGTAGGTTTTAGAAATACATGAATACGTGAATAATGTACGCGCTTCTTCAAACTGACTTGAATACGGAGGGTTTTATGCTAAACCCTCGGTGGATGCGATAAAATTCAAATTGCCTTCCGTTTTTTTGCAAGTTGTATGTTGATTGAAATATGATTCGCGACCATAACAAAAAGGAATCAGAATCATTAAAATCATCAAAACAATCCTCTTAGTTCATTTAATCCCATCGAATTAAATTTAAATGAAATAGTCATTCATTGACCTGGAAATTACAAAAAATTTAAAGAAATTAGAATGTCGTGGACTACAGTGGCGCTTCCTCCTTAATATTCTCTATTTTGACTGCTCATAGTCGAAGATAGTCGTAAATAAAATTGTAATTGAAGTCCATTAGATTGGTTCGTCGGCTTCTGGTCTTCTCTATCTGGTACGGTAGCAGTTGGCAATCCTGAAGGCAGATTAGATTTGATCAGAAGAGCCCAATGAAAGTGGTTGACCGTCATGAGTGATCTACCTATTATTCTTACTTTGGTATGATCTAGAGTCAAATCAATGGAACGATGATCTTTTTACTGTAGAATATCTGGATGACCTGCTGCTCGGTTTTTTTTTTTGGTTTGACGTTTTCTAAAAATGAAACCTAGCTAGATCGATTTATCGCCCCCGAAACCCCCTACATACTAAATTTCATGAGAATCGTTGGAGCCGTTTCCGACATTCAGATTATATATATTCAAGAATTGCTCGTTTAAAGATATTAGATATCTAATAGTACTCCTGGAGCGAGCCAAATGTAATCCGAGCCATCATAATCTGTCTTGCCTTTTCTTAATTATATTAGGGTCAGGTTCTAGTCTAACCAGATGCAGCTGAATACCAGTTTTTTGCATGAAGCGACTGCCTATCTGACCTCTACAACCCAGCTACTGGATGACACGACTAATACGGTAACACTTGGTAAGACTGGTTGCCAGACTTTCGGGCTTCTGACGACCCGTAACGACTGTCAAAGGTACACGAAAGACACTCCGGAGTGTCCGGACCAATGGCTTAACGTGCTGTTCGAAGCACGGATGGTTCTTGGTAGGTATTGATGGTCACAAGTAATGACAGCCGCATGGATCGATCGACCCAGGAGGCTGCTATTACTTAGCTACTAGCCCCTTTTGAAACCTAGCCTACAAACACTAAAACACAAGAATACAATTTTAGACACAACCTTTAACTTCCTCACACTCCTGGATCTTGATATGTGAAGATGGTCACCCATCCACTGACCAATCGCGGCTAGCGTAGCTTCACCTGATCGATCGATCCATGCGGCTGTCATTACTTGGCCACAAGCCCCTTTTGAAATCTAGTCTACAAACACTAAAACACAAGAATAAAATTATAAAAACAGCCTTAGACTACTTCACACTCGTGGGAAACCTCACCAATGGCAAATTCTTGTAAGTTGTATAAACAACCTCCCTGAGCAATTGGTTGCCTCATCGCAATCGTAGGCCGTCGCCTAACCCCTGTGCCTACTTATCTCTCTCCTTATAAAGTACATGGGTGTGTTAGTGTCACGCGGACATAGCACACGATTTATGTGCACCGTACAGTGTCTAGATGTTGCTACGAACTGTACAGGGTGTATCTGCGATTGTACAGTCGACAAAAGAGCTATGCATGTATGGTAGGCAACAAAATATCCATGTTATCTTCTTTTTAACCGAGTTAAAAAAAGGAGGGGGAGAATTTTAAAAAAAAAACCGACTTCCGAAAAAACACAAGTCAAAAATAATTTTAACTTTGGAAGTCGGTGACAAAAAGCTAAATTAAATATCAAAAGACACTGGATATTTAATTTAGATAACAATCTAGATATGTAATAGGCCTGCCAGGGATGCGGGTTGTTCAAAAGAGATACCACAGCCCCTGGCACACAGGCAACTGAAGGAACACGGGTGGGTTTTAGTCAGTAAAAGTCTGACACGCCCTCCTGCTTCACCCAGAGCAGGAGAAGTCATTCGATGATTTCCCAACCAGAAAAAAAAAGACTTCCGAAATTAAAGTTATTTTTCAATTTGTAGTGTTTTTGCGCAAGTCGATTTTTTTTAAAGTATTTTTAGAATTTTTTTATTCAGGTTGCAATTTTTGCAAAGTGTCCTTGCCCCTTGGCTAACACTCAAGCAGGGTTAGCAATCAGTCGCCATTTAGAACGCACTATTGCCCTTCTAGTTTTTACGTATAATAAAGGGGAGAATTACATGGTGGTCTAATGATCATAAAAGGAAGCATGAATTAGCGCTTTAATTTGGTCTGTTTGACATATTAGAGCGCGTCCTCTTTCTTTGTAGTGCCGCAGGAAATACTAATGATTTATTCGCGTGCGTAGCAAATTTTTAAACATGCATCTGCTTCGTTGGTCTAGTGGTCGCAATCGCAACTGCCGAGCATGAGGTTCCCGGGTTGGACAAATTGTTATTGTTGTGTGAGCGTTTCTCAGTAGCAACCCGTAGTCCGGATTTGTGCCCGATTGATGGCAATAGGCTCGCCCCTATTACATGGGACTTAAACATACTCAACTGGCGAAATGTAAATAATAAAAAAATAGGTACCTACACCTTTGTCTGACCCTTCGAGGATTACAGCCGTGATGTTATGTTTGTTATGCATACAAATGGAGTCAAGATTAAACCACTTAGTATAAGCACAATATGGGGTTAGGAGTTGTATGTAGTTAGCTGCCTTCATGCTTATCAGTTTACTTGACTGTACGTGTACATACGTGCACTTGGCACACGTTTGACCATGTCAGCAATAAAATTACGAGTTAGTGAGAAATTTCATGTTTCTGAAGTTTGTTGAAGGAAATTGTTTATAGAGACTTCTGACGTGGTTGAAATTCACATTCAAAGTATAATAAAGAAAGATAAACATCAAAATTGTCTTATAATCGAAAAAAGACGACACTTACATATCCATTAACTCTCTGATGGAGTAGGTATTAAATTGTAGCTACCAGCCATTTTTGCACACAAAAGAAATCGGTGCACACAATAAATAAAAATAAATAAAACAGAATGTTCTAGTTAGCCGCAGTTAACAAAAGCAAATTGTAACGGCGCACAAAAATCAACCGTATCATTGAATTGTGTTGATCTTAAGAATGATCTTTTTAGGTATCGATTTCTCTGACACACAAAAAGTAATCGAGTCAGCGAAAAAACCGAGTGACTTTTTAAAGCGTCGCGTCGTTAAGCTTTGGTAAATGTCAAAAAAAGTATAAAGTGAAATCGTTACGGTACTGTACTGAGTGAGTCAAAATCTTACTTTTCACTTTTTGTAAAATTATGTACGTGGTAAAGTCTGTGCACACAACATGACACCAGAGGTACTTACATAGCCCATAGTTTCGGCCACGAAAAGAACCCACTTACAGAGACTTACTCCCTCTTACAGACAGGAGGCCTGTGCCAGCAGTGGGAACATTATAGGCTAATTTTGCAGTGGCGGCATCTACAACGCCACATGCGAACTACGCATCGATGACCTGACGTCACACAAATCCTGCATCGCGCAATCAGAGCTGGCCGCGCGACTGGTATTTATTTATACAACCTCCCGCCAATCAACCGTCGAGCAGTCGCCCATTAAACCCGTCTGGTCGGAGAATCCTACCTTTTCCATAGAGTATGAGTTAAATTTACACCCTGTTTCTCATAACTCTAGGTTCATTATCATCATCATCATTTCAGCCGTAAGACGTCCACTGCTGGACATAGGCCTCCCCCAAAAAGGGGGTTTTGTCATAATCGCCACGCTTGGCAGGCGGGTTGGCGATCGCATTATGGTGATAAAATGCGTAGAGAACGCTGCTGCCCATTCTCTAGTAAGTCCCTTAGTCGCCTTCTACGAAACCCACGGGAAGAAATGGGATGGTGCTATTCTAGTACCTCTAGATTGCTATTACTGATTATATCAGTTAAAATAATCGTGATCTTCATTTCACATTTACACAATCACTACACGAACATAGTTACTTACAAAAAATCATTTTACCACAAAGAATCTAGCAACTAAACTAGAAAGTATAAAAACGTGCTCTAGTTTTACAGCAAAAACGGCACAATAGCTATACTTAAGCATAGCGAAAAAGTGGCTTCATAACGCTTTCTACATTCAGACGTGAGCCAAGCTATAGCTCTGTGGGTAAGATAAATTGAAGAAATCCGAACAAACCGCAATGATTGGTTGTAAGGTGGAGGTGACAGCGG
The DNA here is from genome assembly GCA_949091785.1 of Polymixis lichenea. Classification (NCBI taxonomy): domain Eukaryota; kingdom Metazoa; phylum Arthropoda; class Insecta; order Lepidoptera; family Noctuidae; genus Polymixis; species Polymixis lichenea. The sequence goes on from OX420937.1 coordinate 5,687,625, forward strand.
AGATCACGATCAGCGTGGGTAAAAATTATCGGTCATTTTTATTATAGAACCAAAATTCGTAACTTGTAAAGTACACAACAAATAACTAAACCAATAAAATAAAAAAAATTAAGAAAATAGTCCTATACATTTCAACAGTTTTATTTAAGACACATATCAAAGCCCTTCCAGACATGGCAACACATTGTTAGACTCACATAAAATTCAAATAACACAATGTTTGGACTTTAAAAGAGAAGATGACTTCTGAGTTTGTTTCAGCAGTTCTTCTCAGGGAACAGTCAGCTAGGAAATGCCGGCACCATCTATTTTAAAAATATTGACCAACAAAATATTGACCAACAAAATATTGACGTGTTAAAGTGTCTAATAAAATCTAATACTTAAATAACCATAGAGCCAAAATTTATAAAGTCTAAATCAATCTGAAAATTTAACAATAAATATAAAGTTTATACTACATTTAATAACTAGGTGAAGTTGTATCAGAAAACTAAACTGATTATTATCTCTAAATTACGACACGTTTAACAAAACTTACGATTCTGCCCAGCTGCTGGTGTTCGTAGGCGAAGGATATCAAACTGTCAAATGTGTACAGCCAATATTTCAAGCTTTTATAACATTATTACAGCTACCTACATTCTTGATAAACCATACAATGTTAACACTAATTTCAAAAGAGCTAAGATCTTACAAAAGATAATAGTTAAGAATATGACAATAGCGTACGAAATATGGGAACCGAGAAAAAGTATAAATACATTACTAAAGCAGGGACCTACAAGTTAACAATAAATCGCCTTGCTAAAAACCAGAGACGAGATCAATGCTATAGAACAATATAAACCAATAATTATTTCAGATAAAGATAGCGTATTAGTTCACGATGTAAAGGCTGAAATTCTTTTTAAATAAAGTTTACAATTCGTTTCAAAACAGGTATGACTTGTCAGAGTTCGTTGAAGAATTGAAATATAGAATAGTCGCAAAAATACATATTCATACCTAGCAAAGTCAAACAAGAAAACACTACAAATTCTTCCAAAGTCATCTCTTCTAAATCTTCTTTCTTCAAGTTATGGTTTCTTGGTTGTTATACAGTAGTATCGCCCAGCACCAGTGATGCCACTAAGAGACCACGGGACTATTACAATGTAACCCGTGAATTCTTCCAGTGCCATTGCCTGTGCATGGTGCGAGTTCTTCTCTTCTGTTCTTCTTTCTTCTGTCTTCATTTTTCAAATCCTCTTACTTTTCGGTTTCTTTCTTTTTTGAAGAGCTATTATTTAATGTATATTTAGTTAGATTGAAATCATAAAAATACAGTCTTACGTTTGATCATACCTACGCCATATTTCATACACTTTTAAAATTACAAAACTTTTACCGTAAACATAGAACAGGTTCTGAGATTAAGATAGTAAACTAAATAACTCATAATCTTAAATCAAAACATCTTCAACAAACCTCTTAGTTTATATCTTATCATTAATCTCGAAAGCTTCTTCATTTGTTTTGATTACACCTTTCAATTCAGATGTGTGCAAATAAAAAGTGTGTTCTGTTTTAAAATCTAATTCAATATAACACATGTTAAGGCTTTTAGTTCGTTGATGAGGAGGGTTTTACGAAGGTAGAAAAGAAGAAGAAGAAGCCCTGCTCTCGTAACTTGTGCGGTACCGCACCGAGTGGACCCAGCATGCTGCTGCGCCCTGCTGTGCCTACGACGCAGCTGTACATTTCGCGTCTGCATCATTCCACGAAGATTGAGGAAGTCGTGCAGTACATGAAAGTGAAGACCAACTGGACACTGAGGGTCGAAAGGTTGGAGTCGCGCCACGACATCAACTTTAAGTCATTCGTGGTACGAATTCCAACCCACCATCTACAGTACTGCTTGAAAGAGGACTTTTGGCCGAAAGGTGTCGTATATCGTCGTTTCCGAGGACGGTTACGTGACACCTCGCAGCGAAACACGACGCCGTCAACTTTACGTGTTTAGTTATAGTTTTAAGCTGGTTTTTAATATGTATTAGTATGTCATTATTGTTTAAGATTATTTTGTGTATTTTATGTATGGGCCTTAGTTGCCTGATAATAAAATGATTATTATTATTATTATTATTTAGTATTATTATCAATGTCAGTTTTTATCTTAACCATCTTGTACAGGAGATCACATACCTGTATAAAAACCATCAAATCATTTATTTTAACAACTTCAGTGTTTTGTCTGGTTCCAATTTGGCATCCAATATATGCATACATGGCTGATGCTGCGATAATACAGCGAATACTCTTTAGATCCTATATTGATTAGTTTTGAATGCCTAAAAGACTTGCATATACTAAAAGATAATTTAGCCAGGTGTCCACATCATTTAAATATCATAACTGCTCAATCATATTTTTATTCAAACCGTTTTATTTGGCTGGCGTCTTATACTTATTCCAAATCCTAAAACTCAAACTCAACGCATTTATTTCTAATAAACCAATTACGCGCTTTTGAATCGTCAATGTGTCGGTCAATCGGAAAGGTGAAGCTTGTTGCCCATTTCAAAGCGTAGTAGGTATCTATGGAGAAGAACTGGCAAGAAACTCCACGGACACTCTTTTAAATAAAAATATTGTTACAATTGGTTACATCATTCATGTTGAAATTACACATGTGAGAACGATGTAGAAAGACGTGCGTATTAAAAAAGCTAAAACAGAAAAAAAATCAAATCAAAGTTAAATAAACTGGAAGCTGTGAAAACCAATACCATAATACTGAAACAATCAGAGCTGGCTACTAGTTGCTAGTTATGGACACTTCTCAATGAAATCACGTTAACAGTTTTATTTACGACTGCCGAGTGCATTGTGCGCAGTAGCGTGCGCTTTTGCGGTTCTGTTTAGGACCCATGCAGACATACACCAGCAAGAAATTTAAGATTTCATAGTTCCTTATTAGGAATTTATTAATAAAGCTGAAGGGATGATTGTAAAGGAGATGAATAGGAATGACGAATGATTGTCGATGCGGCTGATAGAGATGGTATATATTGAAGACATTCTGTGTCGATTCTAAATGAACTGAGAAAAATGATGACGATGATGAATGGCTTGAGCATTTTATTGAAGCATACTCACAACAAGCATACTCGCTTTTATTCATGCATACTTATTAGCTAAAAATTGAAATTTTCAGTCACCGTTGCAATCAAACACATCCAAATCTTACAAAAATGAAGATAACAAAGCAACTCATCAACATTTGCATCACATTCAAGCACATCCCATAACAGTAGAAGCACATTACTATGTTGTACCGCTACCTTCCTACGTGTACAAGCCCTAAGAGATGTTTATCCGGCGCGAGCGCAGGTTGCAATTAAAATTAATGAATGGTACAAGTGTCGCTGCAGGTTACATACTGTAAAACTACTCCACATCTGTTTTACTTGTATGATTCAGTATAGCAATTAGATGGAAGCGAATGATGGATTCATCAACTAGAAATAGTAGTGCCAAGTTTTATTTACTTTTGATTACGTTCGGACGGGTATATCATGCAAAAAACTTGTGCAATTGTTTGATTTTGAAAACCCTAAAGTGTGGTATATTTCTTAATAATATATGCATTAGGTAGAAATAATACGTGTGAGTGAGCAGTGGCGGTCAGACTTTTACTTTGTGTACTTAAATTATTGAATCACTAGTGCTCTCAAAACCCCCGTGGTGGTTTACGATCTACTCCCTCTCACAGAGAGGAGGCCTGTGTCCCAGCAGTGGGAACGTTATAGGCTGGTAATGCTTATGTGTGAATGAAAAAATTCTAGAAAACGATGACAATATATGAACTATTGAAAGAGTCGGTGAAGAAAGATCCTTTCCATTGCAAATCTCATAAAAGTTATAAAGAACATCAAGAAGAAGAATGATTTCATTGGCAATTCTTTTGAATCACACAAGTTATAAACCCCGCACCACTTAAGAGTCCGACAAAATCGTTTTGTACTACATAAAAACGATATACATTAAATGAACGATAAAAATATTGCCAGGTGTTTTCTTAGAAAACCGATGCAAAAGACGATAGATGAAATCGTCGATACTTAAAATACCGACACGCGAACAGAAAGTTTTATATCTACTGACTCATATTGGATCTAAACTGAATCAAGATCTTAGACTGGGATGACTATTACTCATATAGATTTATGTGCTTGGTTCTCACTTGTGGGCACAAATTCTGATATTGATTAGCTGATATTAACTTCAGTTAATGACGTGATTACTAAGTTTATAATTGTAGACATTTTAGAAATGTTTAAATGAATGGGAGCGGTTACCGATAGACGTGAGAATGCCAAAACACTTAGCAGTAAGTAAGAAATTGAATTTATGCATTTCAAATTATCAATTGAAATCCTGTCCTTATCAGTGTTGAACAATCAAATCTTTAGTATCATATCTATTGCTGTGAGTTATTGGATTAATTAATGGAAAGATAACAACAATGCAATTCACCAGATAATGTTACTTTGTCTGTATTTTGTTCGACAGCTGAATATTGGCCACGTCAGTTCACTTTGCTCCGGTAAATTATCAATAAAATCTGTTTGGAATTAAATAAATCAGTGCAAGCACTGCCGGTATCTGACGATGCATCTCTGTGGCCTGTAATTGGGCTTCTGTCCTCACTATATTTATTTAATAATACGCCTCTATTTCCGCTGACAACATCGGACGAGATCTATCTAACGAAGAAATGCAAATAAACCAAGCTCCTCCCGCGAGCCTCCAGGCACAAATTAAAACTTAATAAGTTAAGAAATGACGGCGCAACATGAAGGAGACTTTATTAAACAAATGTGGAAAGTGCTAAACACAATTTTAATCCAAATTCTAAATAAGACTACGATTAGATTAAATTTCCAATTTCAAAAGATGGCTCGCTTAACGACATTCGTTGATTTTATGGAGGATTCCACGATAACCTATAAGCAAACATGCCTTAGTAAGTAAATTGATTATCGTATGATGTTAGCAAAACTAGCCTACTAGTGTGATCAAGTATTTCCTTTTACAATACTAATTAGCTTTAACCATAATTAATTTATTCTAAACTCAAATCGATCATCAACAATTACACATATCTCTCCAATTAAAATAAACGATATCGACTAAAGCAATTTAAATCGATTCCATGGGAATCGTGGTTGCATTTCCCAGCGGATTAGCTCCTCGCTCCACAGAGTACCCTCAATATACTGTGCTAGTAACAGTCATGCTGAGATTTAATGCTCTGCTTACGAGGATAGACTCACGAACCGCAACCCTGAGTCTCTAACACACACCAACACGTTTGCGTTACAATACAACCAAGAGTAATACGAAATGCGAACGCAAACGACTCTAGCGAGATGCAAAATTGTTGCGGGACTAACAAGTGCTGGGAAAAGAAAATTGGCAGTGAATTGAATAGCAATAAGTAAGTGCGAATTTGCATTGTCCGTAGCGGGTTGTCTCCGATCGTTATAAATAGATCTATGGCAATAAATAAACGTTTTATCTTATCGTTAAGCGGACGGCGATAAATCTCGGTGTATCAGATAAAGCGCCTTATTTATCTATGTATATCACATCATTCATTGTGTGAATCATTCAAAATACTAACGATAAAAAGTACGTCACAACTATATGAAGTCTGTGAGTTTGACACAGTATTATCATGAATATTATATGTACGAGTAGATACTCGAGCTAACAGTAATTCTCATTTTACCGTATCTTAAGTGGTTCAATATCCGATTGCAATAGACGGACTTCAGTCATTGAAGAAGGAAATACTGAAATTCATCATCATAAAGCAAGTGCTATAAATCTTCAACTGAACAGTAATTTCAACAGCCTATCCAAATAGATGCACACACAAGCACGACAATCAGCAACAACAACAACATAAATTGCATGGTGTCTCCTAATACCGGCAAATGTAACCTAACAATAGATTTATCTCATTACGGATTTAACCGCTCGCGACAGCGGTTGTCACGACGCTAAAATATTTGCATTGTAAACCACCCCGTTTCCTGATATGTCTGTTAAATTATTCGCAGTGTTTGGTAATAAACTTGAGGCGAAATTGTGCTCACGCACCGCGGGAGGGAGCCTCGCACATATGCATACGTCATATCATAAATAGATTCAGAAGGTCTAAGGTAAATAAATGCGTGGAAATTGAATCACCTATCAAAATCTGAAAAAAAACTATCATAAAAAGTACGAAATTCATGAAAACGAACTCTCTCTCTCTCTCTTTAGGAATGGCCTTATTTACCAGAGACAATAACTTGTAGGTTTTTTCAGGATCGTAGCAGATGGCGTTCTGTAGTCTTTAGAAGCGGATCTCTAATTAATCTTTTTTTTTCTAATTTAGCCTAACGACTATTTTTAAGAAGGTACCAACTTCAGCTGATCGGTGCGATATGGCAAGTCAGCCTTTCATTATATTTCTCCTATGTACGCCCGCTCTTATCGTATCAGTTAGGTGCGTTTCGAATTAGATATGTAGATATGGTGTTTGAAATAGGTATGATGAAATTCATAATACAAATCTGCATGTAAATTGTTGTAAAACGGTAAAGTTTTGCAAACCAAGTTTTGCAAACACGATGTGCTCGTCTTCGGGATTAGAGAGAATCTTGACTGTGAGATATCTTATGTTCATCATTTACTTTTTATAATCGGATGTCGTCCACAAATTAATATCTAAAATGGTCTAATTGCCTTTTCATAGTCTGAAAGTTTGGAGGACTTTTTTTTTGACATTATAGTTTTTTAATATAAATCTCCTAAAATATTAAGATTGAATCTTGTACCAAAAACCAATTAGGAAGAATTACCTTTCCTTCTTTGTGTTTTGTTTATTTCCTCTTGGTCGTGACCTCTCGTTTCAATTCAGTTTCCTCCACAATTACGCAGTTTCGCCCTGTCCTCGATGATGTGTTCTTTGATACCGTAGCTTCGTTAATTTCGTGCTGTTCTTAAAACGTTTTGCGTGCTTACGTCAGATGAGTGCATTCTAAGGTGAGAATAGATTGCACGACATACCTTTATACCACGGGAACGTATTACCGGGATTAAAAGAAAGATTATCCTATATGTAAACCAAGTTACAAACTATCTGTTTACCAAATTTCATCCAAATCCGTTCAGCCCTTTTTACGTGATTGAGTAACAAATATCCTCACAAACTTTAGAAGAAAAAGATCTAGAAGAGATGAAGAAGATATTTGAAGCTGAATGTAGGTACATTACAAAAATCTTTGTTATGTTGCAATAATGCTATCTCCTATACTACATTTTAAATTACTGCCTGATTCGGATACCTGCGGCATCTAAGCGTTCTAAAAAGTAGGAGGACCAAAATTTCCCACAGACCGTAGGTTGGCTTCTTCTCAACAGGAGGCGACAGGATGGGTGGGCGTCCCAAACGCTACCGTGTGCCGTTGGAACTAATTAATTCGAGTGGACCCCGGGGGCGTCCAGCTCCCGGCCTACGCTGCGCCAGCGCAACCGATTGTGACAAAAAATTTAATGGAACCTGTTGTGGCTGGTTTATTTATTGACTTTATTAGGGATGCCGTATCTCTAACAAAATACATTTTTATTTTAATATCTTATTTTATTTAATATTTTGTTTCTGTACAACCCAAGAGTATATTTCTAGACATATTAAAATAATGAACAGGAAATTATTTCCGGTGCCTATTTTTCCAATATTTACATTTCATTACAAAATAAACCAGCTAGAGAATCAAACTTAACATAAACTACAGTAGAAGTATAAATTATGAACTACACAAATCATCGTTAAACGCTAATGAGACCACCAGTCGGTGCTCTGCCCTTAAGGGGATACTAGGGCTACAGAGCGCCCAGGAGCAAATCGTTAAACACCAGGAACTAAGGAGCTGGTCATTCATAATTCAGCTTTATGTTAGAACATGTCCCGCGGCTAATAGTTATGAGTATTGATTGAAAAATATTACTTGAAGCATCCATTTATTCATACTAGAGTCGGTGAATATTTCGTTGTTAGATACCTAGAAACGAAACATTCGCCGACTGCGAAAATACGGAATGGTTAAAGTATTTTTACCAAAATAAAAATCTATACAAAGTCAAACTTTACACAACTTTAAAGCCCTTCTAGAAAAATACATACATAGAAAAAATCCAATTTCTCATAGCATTAATAGAAACCACGCGTTGAAAGTACCTACCAGGCTCCAATAAATCATTTGGAGCAAAAATAAGACAGCTTTAATTAAAGCGGGCGAGTCATAAACTGTCCATAGCGAGTTTAAATTAATCGAAGCTTTTCATTAAATGGATTTTCTTCTTCGTCCTGTATGATTGAGTGTTATTGAATCAACAATCTATTAAAAGAAGCCTAGAATGTATGAACCAGCCTTTGCTGAAGAGATCAGCAAGAGGAAGATTAAAAAAAAGGAATTGAGGGATAAATTCGAAGGAAAAGGTAAAAAGAAGCTCATAAGGTGACGGCCGCCACGAGAAGTCATGGCCCTTTTGACATGTCAAAAACACAGCTAAATATTCAAACCATTTCTATCTTTAAAACAAAAATCTAATTCGATCTTTGCCTAACGAAACATACACTTGAATGTATTACAAAATTGTGCAAAGTTATTTCAAGGAATTTCCAGTAGTATAAGTAAAACAACGCTGGTACTAGGAAACTAGGGGCATTAAGGAGATTATAATGTATTCAATTTGCCGTACATGGTGTGGTTACGGAGTGAACTTTCTTAACACATGGCTTCATGGCCGTGTGTGGTTAGGCTTAGGTTACATTAACGGAATTAGGGCCAGGAGAATTTTGTTAGACAGGGTATTGATGACATAGTTTGGTTAATTATAATTACGTTAATTTACAATGTTTATGCCTTGTGTGCCGATCGCTGTGGGAATTGGATTCAAGCAGTCTTTAACTTGAAGAAATAACTGTAACGTGCAAGCAAAGGCTACGAAATTGAAGCAATTTCAATTTATTGTAAGGTTCGAGAGTGTAGAACGGAACATTATGGACTTGCCAAGAACCACCATTAATTATTCTTCATCATCATCACTTAAGCCAAAAGACGACCAGTGCTGAAGCACCGCCACTTCGACCGATTCTGTGCTTCTCGCGTTCGCTTTTTTAAAATGATAATAATCATTTTTTTTTTCATAAAAAAAAAATATAGGGAAACCTCAAATACTCAAACTAATATCCTCCTAGCGCATCCCCATAGTGTATTCCGCCACTAATGAAACCAAACATAAACTAGGCCTTAAGGTCTATTTAGACGCGTTCGTGACTCCCTAGCCATTCCATGTCTATGCCGTGGGAGTCGCCTCGCCATCGACAATATTCCGTGCCATTTCGAATATTGAACTACATTCAACATTTCGGTAAAGCGAATGTAAATATCGACTAGTAATGGTTTTAAAACGGCCGTCTAAATAAGTCGCAGCTCCTCTGCCTAGGTTAATTAGTATAAACTTTATTTTTAGTGACATTGGACTCATTTAAAATATTTATCAAGATATAACTGTCAAAGTTTATTGTAAAAGGTAGCTTTTTCACATTAACATTAAACGTTTAAACTAAACTTATACTTAAATAAAATTCACTATCGTTTTAAATAATCGTTCGGCATAGTTAAGTTTAGTAAACAATAAATCGTTTCGTTTATGGGGGGCTTTAGATATACGACACTAATAAAAGATTTGAAGTCTTACCGACCGATATTCTAATAAATTACTTTGCTGTTAACGCTACCGCATATGGTTAAAGTTTTTTGTGTATGTTTTGTTCACTTTAACGTAGATTATAGCCATCAAAAACAAAACTTGTAAAAAAAACTAAGTCTCGCAATTCAGTTCTTCTACCATAAAAAGTTGTGAGATCCATGTAATACCAAGTCGGTTGATTTATTCAGTCCCTACTTAAGGGTCCTTCTGTCTTAAGTTATTACGTAATTTACTAATCTAACAACATCTTATAGTGACCATATCAATATTAAAAATCTTTTATGGTTTAAATAAATAGATTGACTTGGCAATCGCACTAAACAATCTAATTTAATATAATATGTATTACTTGTGAATACAATTAGTATTCTAAATTTGAAGCTTCTATGTCTACTAGAAGTGCCTTAGAGTTTTGATGATCGGTCAGTGAGTGAGTGACAAAATTAAGAACTTTGACTAGTTATAATTCTTAAATAAACTACTGGTTCAAGTTGAATGAAATTTGAAATATACCGTGTTTATACAATACTTGCTTGGTTACTAGAAATACAGGCTTCTAGTTTAATCCACAACGAAGTTATAGGGGGTCGAAAATGGCCTGAACTGCTTCGAGAAAAGGATGGTAACGGCCGTGCCGCTTTTTTTGCTCGACTTGGCGGAGGCACTACCATGCCCCCAGAAAGGATAATTATATAGGGTGAAATAAAATATTTAAATATCTGAATACAGGTCAGTAAACCCAGTTTTTGAAAACGACATCAGCACCCTAATTGCGATACACACTATCTATCAATCACAATCTAAATCATTTTGAAGGATATTGCTAATACATTGCTTAGTATGTCGGAAAAAATTGTCTGCTCAACAATGTTAATAACGCAATTAATGTTGTTGATCTGTCAAAATGAAAGCCAATCCTAGTGCGTAGTTACGCTATTGCCCCGCTATTGTCAAACCATTCATTCCAACAAGTCATATTAAGGGGAACCTAGTCGCGGGCTCGAACTCACTGATAGGTCTGACTAAAAAGCACGCTGTCTCACCAGGCATACTGTCCGACAGAGGTAGTATCAGTGATGAACAGTTAGAAGCTAGTGTACATGTACAACGTTATTGAGTGAGATGCAGGATCATTTCCAGTAGTACAACAGGTGCGTAAAAAATTAAGAACAGTCGTTCGGAAGATCGGGTTTTATGAAAAAACCACTGTACAAATCAATGACCAATAAAGTTTATTGTACTTTTCGATATTTGAGGTTTGTCGGTACCGACTTGGTTTTTCAGATTCAGCAAGAAAAACGAATCTTTGTTGGCTCCTAACTTTTTAACGGCTTTTTATTTTAGTATTTTGTTTCCGTACAGACAATATTAATAATGAGACAAAACCATACCATGTTAATTTTTTATGTACATTGTCGAACAGTAGAGTAATACACTCCCGAAGTTTGTACGGGAATAATGTGGACTAGATTCACCTTAATGGTTGTTGTTATTTTGTTCGATAAACATATCACAATAGCTTATAACCTACATATGTTACATTATGATATTTAAGAGCAGATTTAGTTACTGTTCGGAGACTTGACGGATCCCAGTAAATTAAAAAAAGCACCCTAAATTCAAACTTTGCCACCACCGCATCCTAAAAAGTTGGTTGAATATAACTATTTATTCTAAGCCCTAAAATAATCTTCATAAAAAAGTTATGTTTTCAAAACAACAAAAGCTATCCCTAAAAGTCGTTTACCTACTAATTCACAAATACAGTAAATATTTAGGAACCACTTGTCCCAACAAATCCCATCTGTTTTGTCGCATCCGATCCACGGAACCCCTCCGTCCGGCGCGCGCGCAGGCGGCGGGACAAGTTCCACAGGTTGTATGAAACTGGTTTGAATATTCATAGAGTACGAGTGCCAACGGCCGCCACACTATGCCGATGACATAATGAATCCGAATAGATTTATTGGATCCATTCGATATTGACTTTGTTGTGAACTTGTGATTTAAGTGGTAGGAATGTTTTAATGTTGTCAGACGATTAATTTTATCGATTTTTGGGAGTTAAGAGGTTGTTTAATGGTGTTTTAATTTGTAAGGCAAATAAATTCTCATTTTGGGACTACGCGAAATCAAGTTTTTGTAAATTTAAAATGATAAAACATAAGAAAAAAACAATAATGGGTAGTATTTTATGCATTTTGCTTTTGCCAAAATAAACAAGCTCATCTTAAAGAAACGGACAAGTATTTGAAAATTCGCCAACACGGAGACAATCTGAACAAACAGGTACTTACACCCACAGGGTGGGTAATTGCTCACATTATACTCGTCAATCAGAATTAAATCCTATTGATTTTAATATACGTAGTACCTACATACATACATAAATACTCGAATACATTAAGTCAATAAAAAACTCAATAAAAATAAGCGAAGTTATTTTATTAAACATATCGATGTTTCATAAACGGTGGCATATTTTTTATATAAAGAAGCAAGAAAAGTTAATCAAGTGTATTATTAACTTAATAAATTCTGCGCTCATATTGACAAACTGGCTCTGTTACCTATTTACCATTTAATGAGCGTCACATAAGAAATTACGATCACTATCAATACTCATTTGACAGCTAATAATGGAGGTGTCATCGGCAACTCGAATTAAGTATAAAATACTGCTAATATGATTGGAAATGCTAGATGATTGGATCTTTGTCACTCAATCACGCAAAAACGGCTGAACGGATTTGGATGAAATTTGGCACATAGATAATTTATTACCTGAATTAACACACAGAATACTTTTTATCTCGGTATTATGTTCCCGCGGGATAATTTTCGACATATACGCGGGCGAAGCCGCTGGCAAAAGCTAGTTTGTTATAAAATTAACTTTTGAACAAATGAAAAGCAAAATCAAACAAGGCACTTAACAAGATCGGCATTTTTTTGCGTCATTACATCAAATTAATTAAAAAAGAATTAATTGCCCGATTGCCGCATCGGGTGTGTTCGTTTTTCGTCTCTCCGCTGTAGACGACCGGTTTCGCGAAAATACATGAGCGACGATGCGCGAGGGAGTGACTCACAAGCACATGGGCCGGTACTACGACCGAACGAATTTCGGACAGATAAATTATTCATTTTATCAAGATCAAGGACTGCAGTCAACTTCGTCAACACGAGAACGTTTTAATTACGAGCAATTTGCGGAACGTGGCGTCATTTTAATAAAATTTACCTTCATGAGGAATAATTATTTTTTACATAGCAAGAAAACGACTGACGAACGGTTCATGGTCAGTTAAATACGTTCCAAAATGTTTGACTATAATTTATGTTAACGAAACATTCTTTGTTTTAATGTTAATTAAGTGAACTGATTAACTTTAATACACCTAACCCATCATCTGCCCAGCCTTTTCCTAACTATGTTAGGGTCGGCTTCCAGTCTAACCGGATGCAGCAAAATAGCAGTATTTTAAATGGAGTGACTGCCTATCTGACCTTCACAACCCAACAAGTTACTGGGTAACACGATACCCCTTGCTAAGACTAATTGTCAGACTTTCGGGCTTCTGACGATCCGTAGATCATAGATCCACGAATGACAGCCGGGCCCAACAGGTTAATGTGGTTTCCGAGGTACGAAAGGGTCTTGGTATGGAGGTAAAGATGGTCACCATTTACTACACAAGACTACCTAATGAAAATAGAAAATAGACTTTAACTACAACTTAAACTAGGTACTAATTTAGAATACATTTGTCACCAACTTCCAATCCAAATTCATCTATAACACTGACTGCTTACGACTGTTTTCATTAATGAGTAAACGGGCGCCTGCGCAGTATGACGGTACTGCAGCTGGTAGGTAAAGAAGAATACAATAAATGGATAAATTAGATAAAACCGTTATAGTAACTGCATAGCGTAATTACGCGTAGTCAGGTCTACAATAGTATGCAAACATTGCTCTATTGTCCGTTTGCTCCGGTTACAGTTACTGAGCGAAAACTGGGAAAATATGCAAATTATGCAACGTCAGAGATGGCTCATGATACTATCTGACCCGGCAAACATGCGGACGGTGAGTAATGGGTAGCTCACTGTCCGGTAAGGACCAACCCCGGGTCGAGGGCGCGTTGTGTTCCACGCGCGCCTCAAAGAGATGTTAGTACCAACTGATGGGGCCCGGAAGGGCCGATGCCTGCCAGGGATGCGGGTTGTTCGAAAGAGATACCGCGGCCCCTGGCACACAGGCAACTGACGGAATACGTGGGTTTTAGTCAGTAAAAGTCTGACAAGCCCTCCCGTTCCACCCAGAGCTGGAGAAGTTATTTGATGATTTCCCACCCAAAATAAAACGCGGCAAACATAAATATGACATTTTCAAATTCATGTGCAATTTTTAAGCTATTCATCCTAAGACATAATCTTGGACATCACTGTATTTGAAGTAAAACCAGCACTGAGCAATCGTGATTATTGGGTAAAGACTAGGCAGATGATGATCACAGTACACATACTAAGATGATTCACAGACGTTGATTCAAAAATCTACCGTGCTGGTTAGTTATACGTACTAGAACAGCTTACAGTCTAGTCTGCAAGATGGTTGGTAGCGAGCGAGGTTAGAGGAACACTTTGACCTGGCCACCTGGCCTAGCGTAGTCTTGAACTCAAACTCAGTCAGGGTCGGTTAGACAGAACTATGAAGCTAGTTGTCTAGTCAAAAGCATAGAAGATTGAGAGTCAGTGGGAGAAGAGTTTCCGTGGAGTGTCAGACAAGAAACTCCACGTAGGTATACTCTTTAAAATCAAAACATGTTTACAAAAATTGGTGCCATAATTCATTTTGAAATTATATATGTGAGAACGATGAAGAGAAAGAGGTGTACATTAAAAGAGACGTACGAAGAGAAAGAGTACGGAGTTTCAATTAAGTAAGAGGCCAGTTTATACTAGTTTTGTTACCAATGACATGTGGATATTTTTATATGCACCCACTGCGACAATTACAGGCCAGAATGGTTATTATATGTATGACATGTATAGGTACAAATGATATTGTCAGGTGGCGTCCGCGGGTTATTACTCAGTGGGTTGACGCGACGCGACAGGTTAAACGAGTTCGTTTCCCTCCCGGACGCGAAACGAGTCGGATTGGGGTTCCTTTGCGTTTTATGTGATACGGGAGCCAACAGCCAACCTTTTTGCATCTAATCTAACATGAGCAATTCTTGTATTTATGTATATACATAATATAATCTGAATCTCGCAAACGGCTCCAACGATGTTCATGACATTTAGTATGCAGGGGGTTTCTGAGGCGATAAATAGATCTAGCTAGGTTTCATTTTAGAAAACGTCAAACCAAAAAAAAAGATCATCCAGATATTATTTTTTTAAAGATGAAATGGCAGAAGCTTTTTCTGTGTTCTTCTGAAATTAAATGGTCCTATAAGAGCGTTGTGTTAAAACTAGTTAGTTATTTTTTTCTCGTTTTCAATTCTAACGGTTTTTATTATAAATTGCCATTAATCAATAAAACGCTTCGTTCGCCAATCTATGTATAGAAATGAGCTACCATCTTCCAAAAATACACTTTATTAAGTAGCTTCTCTTGTGTCAGTTAATTTGACGGCATTCTAAAATATTTATACGTAGTAAACAACCGGTAAGAAATATAAAGTTCTTTTACGATACACATATTAACATAATCCTATTTTATTGATATCGGAACAAATAAACAGACGAGTTACATGGAGGAAGCATTTCATCGTCTATCTAAACACGACTTCTACAAGTTTGTAAAATATTACTGCCATGGGAATTATTGCTTGTATAAAAATATTTATGATTATTGATATTTTAAACAGATGCCAATGCCTTATTTGATAGGTGAAAGTTTTCACTGTTAGATGGATGTTTCTTTATTTGTATCCGTTTATGTTTTTACTAGTCGTTAGCGTAAACTATCTACACCTGATAGTGGCCGGACTCTCAAAATTAACGTTGTGAATTGATGAAAACATGCTACCTAAGAATAATGATAACGAACCTAGCTAGATGAACCGACGACCTTGAAAAGGTAGTTAGGTCGGACTGGATGTGGAAGCAGAGGATAGGGTGTTGGGGTGCAGCCTAGGAGAGGCCTATGTCCAGCAGTGTACTTCCATAGGCTGAATTGATTTGATTCTAGAAAATACTACTTACTGACGTAATTTATATTATATTCTAAACAACATTAAATATATACTAACGCATAAATTTTATAATCTTAAAAAAAATGTCGCTTAATTGTCGCTTAGTAACCATTATTTCAAGCACCCTCATAACTCATAAACGAATTCAAATATTCTTCAACTTATTAAACAGCTTTTTGAAAAAAGGGGAAATTAGTCCTTGTTAAAAATGATTTTTTTTTACATATGAACGGAACCCTTTTTGTAAAATGGCACTCCCATCGACCGGTTAAGGTCGCCCTCGTAACTTTGCCGATCGGTTTTCATAAATCGTCCATGTAAATGGCTATATGTAATTAGTAATAAATGTAATTGAATAGATAACAGCCTGCACTTGAGTTATTATGTCAGTCGTTTTAGATGCTGTAGCGCATTAATAAAACATTTTATTTTAATACTTTCCTTTAGAATAAGGCTTGATCCCTTGTGAATATTGGGGAAAAAGTATTCTATGTGTTAATCCTATATGCCAAATTTCATCCAAATCCGTTCAGCCGTTTTTGCTTGATTGAGTAACAAACATCCTAATATAAAACTTTCACAATTTTAATATTGTAGGAATAGCAGGATTTTAGAGTTTAAGTTTTTGTTCTGAAGGCCTCATTTTTTAGAGCTATAAATTGATGCTATATTATATGCTTTTGTAATGGTATCCCTATATTATATAGGTATGTTGAAAACAAGAATAAGACAAGATTTAGAATCAATTAAAAGTAATATTAATAGTATGTACATGTATATAACAAAAAACAGAGAGAAAAGAATCACTGGGCATCAAATTCGTCCGCATCGCTGTCAATGGGAAAAGTGCCCAAAAGGCTGGCAGCATTGCTACGTTGTATGGCCATGCTGATTCTTTGGCCAAAGAATAGGCCAGCCTTTTGGTCACGTGAAGGGTCGACTAACCGCTCGGCGATGTCTCGGAAAATCAAGTGGGCGCTCGGACCCCAGTTGAATATAATTGTGGATTTATATACCCTTTATTCTGTCCACCTTACGAATTACAGATATAAATGTAGAAAATTGTTTTGATATGTTTGTTGGTAAGTTACAACCTGAACTAGAGAGTATCGCCTCCTAAACTTGAATTAACAGTAAAGAAATAAGAAAAACTTACTTAATTTTGATGTTTGTTTTTTTATTTTCACCAGCAATTTTCATTCCAGAATAAAAGAATATTTTCATGGGTGGAAAACTTCGAAACACTTTCCCTCTTGTTTATAAACGTTGCTTAAAGTTAACTTAACTTTGGTGCTACTCATAACTATGAGTAGCGCCTGTTTAACCATACATCTTTGACGTTTAAAAACATTAAGGCCCTGGTAAAATAATGTCGTTATGAGCGATAATCGTTCTTATTGCAATCCGATACGGGTTAAAATCTGTTGTAATGAATTCGAATAATAAATGAGCAAACGTACATCGTAAAAGTGCAAATAAAATCGTATAAAATTAGATACTAACTATTTAATAATAAATAATCCATCACTGGATGCAGTTTGGCATTCGAAATTTTATGGTATATTTTTAATTATAATTATAATTGTTATTGAAGGGATAAACCGATTTTAAAGATAATTAAGAGGTGACTTTGATGATTTTTTAGATGCATTAAAGTGTGTTTTATTATGTTTTGAGTTCGCAATTGATCACTGTATGCAAAATAAACTTGAAAATATCATATATTTTTTTGCTTTCAAAATTATTTACGGTTAAAGAGATAGGAGAGTTTTTAAAAACCACCTTTTTGATCGTTTTCAAGAAATCTCCGCCTTAACCAACGCTTATAAACAAGAAGGTTTAATTTTAAGCTCCATACTTATATCAATTTATCACTTCTCTTAAATCTATCCTTACATAGACTTGCGTTGTTTATATATTTGACATACCGACTACTTGTTGACCCGGAAACTATAGAGTGTATCATGGAAATAGTTTTCTCTTCCCCTGTAGTGCCTGAGGCAAGGAAGTGCCCACTTGTGCCTGATTACCAAACCGGTGCCATATCTAGTTGATGGGCTATCAATCATCGGTTTATGAATGTATTAACGACCTGTTGAAGTTAATTTTCACGTGTAATGTTTAAGAAAATAGCTAAGAGATTGTTTTAGGTGCTAGAGTTTATATATATTCGTGAGTGCGATCTCAAATATAGATTCACGAAATATCTAGATCGAGGACAACTATTAATCGATACCGGTAAGTAAACATAGAAAAAACCTTAATTATTTTCACAGAAACACGTGCACATAAAAAGATAAGTAAGATAATTGGAATTAAAAAAAAAGCAAAACAGAAGACCGATTCCCGTAATTAAACATGTTCAAAATCTAGTCGAAATCTTATGTCAGCGACAATCAATGTCAAAAAGTTGTCTAAAATTTTGGTAAATTGGAGGTAGTATTGACAGCCTGAGACCGATCTGACTGTGAACGTTCTCAAAATTACGAGAATTTCCACTCAGATCGATAATCACGCAACGGAAATAGTCGGCAACTGAACCTACAAGCCGACTCTACACAGTTTTACCTTCGAAATTGAACTTGCGACTACAATACCTAATCACCTAGTCTCAGCGTTAGCACAAGTCATCAATAAAGGGAATCCCGAGGTTTTTCTAATGTTTAAATAAGTAATTAAAGTCGTTAATCAAGCGGTCTAGCTAATTGATTTGTTAGTGATATCTTCAGTTGACACCTCCATAGTCAGCTGTCGTCCTTTAACTAGAAAGGCGTTAACCCTCACTTGGTAAATTTTTACTTTTTAATTAAATCTAAGAGAGTTCATAATTCTCTATCTTTCTGTCTAACAACCATTTTTACAATACAAATAGTTCCCAAGATATGAAAAGTTTGTAGGCCGTTAACTGGAAAGGATTATTTGGGATAAACAGAAAGAAATACCAATTGATGTGTCCTACAATCAGTTTTTAAGAAATAACGATTCTCGCGTTTTTTGCCATTTTCTCGCTTAACGCCTTTCTAGTTTTAACTAGAAAGGCGTTAAGTCCTAAAAATTGACAAATTGTCAATTTGATGACATCACTCGACAAAATGAATCAATGATTGCATGTCATACCCAATTAATTCCTCCTGAGGAGACAAGTATATTGGTGATGACATTATTATGATTTGATTCATGTATTGACGCTCTTGTCGCCTTCGAGATTAACTCGTTTAAGACAAGGGTCAAATTGTAACAAACTTTAGCTAAAGTAGTATCGTCGGCATCGTCATCTACAGCAGGCTTAGCACGAAAACCGTAGACAAGCGTTTTGCCGTCGGAAGAGTAGACATAAATGACGTTTCCGTATTGAGAAATATAGACTATTCTAGAGTAGAAATAGAAAGCGTTATGCTAACTAAGCCTGCAGCCCGACTTCATCCACAACTGGCCTCTCTTTTATTTTGCCATTCACCACGCTCCTAAGCCAGCCTAAGCTAAGTCTCACTATCGTCCGCCAATATAGTAGTGGCTCTGTATTACGAGAGGACACTGGCTCCTGCAACACATACAGGGTGTAACATAAACCCTATTGTTATCCTTAAGCACTAAAGATAACAGCTGGTATAGAATCACTATACATAGTTTCAGCTCAAAATAAAACACTCTCAGAATTGATACCAAATTTTCCGTTTCATATGTATCTTAAATTCAAAGCATAACAAACGTGTCACCGCACTACGTATGTCAATAACTTTCCACGTTACTTGCCAATATCACGATAAATCTCTTCCGAGTGATGTGTTTATGTCAATTTGAAAAGTTCGGTTTCTGGTATCAATGTATTAAACATTCTTATAACTTCCGAACATATAGAGATAGGATTAAAAACCCTTCCAATATCGTTTGCTATCATCTAAAGAAGCCGTGCCCTTGGTATGCACATACCCTTTCCGTTACACGTTGTATAACTAGCGCAGGAGTCAGAGTAATCTACAACCTGGTGTACCTACTTGTTTGTCTATAAATAAATTTTGTATTTGTTTTTGTATATCGCCATTTCGTCCTCCAGTCATTGGACACCACTCTTTCAAAGGCTTATTCCATCTGGCATCACTGCGCCTGACCAAGTATCCTGTCCAAATCCACTTGAGCTCCATAGCGATTGATTGATTTAATTTTTTTTTTTATATATCGTAAACAAAACAGATAAATGACATTCAGATCTGATTCCAAAAGCATTAAACATTAAGATTGGGCGTTTTGTGCAGACTATGGCGCCCATATATAAAACATTTACGAATACATAAATTATGGTATGTATAAAACTTCTTAGTTGTAATGAATCAGAGGTATCATAATAATATTAATTACTTTAAATAAATATTGTTCTGTACAGCGCGAGGTACGCTTTACGCGAACGCTAAAGCAAAGTAAAATTTATTTATTCAGAGAGATTTTAATGGCTTTCTATTGAGTTTCTTTAAAAATCATCTAGCTTTCCCATTTTCATTGAAAAATCAACAAAAACAACGTGTTCTCTTAATTTTCCAACCGCCTCTACAATGACTTGAAGAAAAATGACGTCCGACAAAAGTCACTAGCGCAAAGCTACGTCACTAAGCGACACGAGGTCAAAGGTGCACGCTGCGTCGATATTTTTCTGACGCAACCAGATAATTGTCCGTAGACAGTTTGACAGCCCAACCGTGCGGTATGTGGGCGTGTGTCGCTGCCTACGCTAGTTAAAAAACCCACCCAGTTATTCATACATTTGTTTTCCTTTACGTAGGTATCTGTTTTTTAAATGCATTTTTATTAAAAAAAAAAAACAATTTTTAAATTGTAATAAGGACGCTGAACATACTAAATCGATCGAAAACAAAAAAAAACTCAGCGAGTTTTGAAAAAAGAACTCTTGCTAAAACATTAGAGCGCGTTCCTGTCACTTACAAAGATACCAAGCCTGCCACATTAACCGCAATAAAACAATAAAACTAACACACTTCACGCGTAATGTGGGGCACTAATGAACTGAAACATTAGCGTTTTGGGGAACACATTGGCCAAATGCACGTAATGGTAATGGCCGCTCGACTGCGAGGCGTGAGAATAACCGCTAACACACACATTACTGATTATCTACAGAGCATTAATGTGCCTCGTTCACATTTATTTTACCCACAATTAATTTAAAATAAACTTTAAGTGATATCGGTTGCTTTCATCTTTTAAAAATAGCATCAGTCACTCATAAAAGTGATGTGCAAAATTAACGGTTTGGTTGAAGTGGTAACGTTAGAATTTAATGAGTTTCACATGAGTTACAATAGTACACAAATATACGAATAAGAAAACAGGAAACCTCCTTTACCTACTTTCTCGTGTAATAGAAAATTGATAGGTAACCTTATAGGCAATTTCAACGATTTACGACATGAACAAGCTTTGCTGTTTGTTCGAGCCTTGTTTAGTTTCTATAAAACAATAATAATGAATAGAAGTAATTAAATAATTAATTGACTGTAAAATATTAATACCTACATACATTTTATCCATTTCCCATTGTTTAACGATCAGTCATCAACTGTCATTCCTGACTCCTATTATTGACTGTTCTTCAATTACACTGCAAAACCAAACTTTATTTGCCATGTGCGATACTCATTAACCTACATAATATGCAATATTCACTTATAGGTAACCAAGGCGTGCCTGAACGAAAGCCAGCTCCGGAAGCCATGAACTTGGAGGCAAGCCGACAAGCCGACAAGCCGACCGGTACTGATACCGGTATACCGGTGCGACAGGACGACTCGTTTCCAAACGGAACAACCAATTTCGAACGCCGGACAGTCCGGTACCAACTATGGATATCTAAATTTACCTGTTGAGTCACATCACTATCACTAAAAATAAAGCCTGGTGCAGGTTGTAAAAAAGGCGAACATAAAATACAAATTAGTATAACTGGCCATACAGAATACGACGAGTGTTTTTTTCGAAAACATGAAAATGAATCCAAAGAGGATAAAATTGGATTTGGAACAAGAATTGAAATCTGCCAATCACACCATTCTCTTTTGTGCAACCTACGGTTCCCAAGTAAAGTGCTGATCTAATTTGCTTAACATAACTACGTAACTACGACTGTCCATCAAACTGTTACCCTTTTCTGCACTAAATCAAATTATAACTGCCTTGTTAGTCTTGAGAACGAAGTTTATTAAATAAGCTGAAAGCTTTGTAAGCAAATACCTTAAGAAGCTGGTGTATAACCTGATTTATTATCATGTTGTTTGAACTAAGATGTTAGAATTGTTAGTATTAAGCTGGTTAAGGCGGAAGAATTGTACAACTTAAGTAAGTAAATGGCAGATACGGGCAATGGAAACTAAGTAAGTGGTTGTTACAGCCAAATATAACGAGTTATGTACTCAATAAGTTCGTATTTATTTGTAGGTACATTGACACTGAGATAGGTACTTTTAGTGGGCAACACCTAATATTATATTGTTTACTTGTAGTGTGAGTCTAAGTTAGTATTTTATGATAATATTAAACGTCATGAGTAGCGTTAATACTAAGTTATTTGGTAATACTATTTACATTGTTAGTCGTAGGATTTTACGTCTACATACAACATCTACATATCGGATTTGAACGTATTCCAAAATATTTCAGCGTTTTTCTTCCACGCCATAAGTTATTGAGCGCTGTGTTGTGGGCTTTTTCAAAAGGATATTGTACATTAGAACACTCAAATTCTTCACTCATCATTACAAAATATTCACACGGATGTATGATTATCATCGAAATTACAAAATTTACGCGTGGGCGAGTAATTGGTGTGCCCACGACTTTTTATTTGATTGACCTGACCTTTATTGCAAACGGTAAAAATTGAATACGTCTTGTTTGGAAGTACGCGCTTATGGCAACATCGGAATAACTGTCATTATGATTTGAAAATGGAATTGACGGATGGTAATGATGTCCCATGAATTTGTTTTATGATACATGGCTTTCTAACTGTGCCCACGGGAATATTTTTTAATAAGTTTGTCTATTCAATACTAAGGGTCCGACGGCTTATAATGTATATTCATTATTCCTAAAAATCATTTTTTATTTTTATTGTAAGTACCTAGTCACTACATACCTACATAACATCACGCCTTGTTTTCCCGAAAATTTGGGCAGAGGTGTACCTAGTAGATCCACATTTCGCCAGTTATGTTTAAGCCATGTAAAAGGGGGCAAGCCTATTGCCACCAACCGGGCACAAATCTAGACTGCTACTGAAAAAATCCCAAAACACTACCCGATCATCGCACCCAGGGACTTCGGGCTCAGCAGTTGCACTTGCGCTTACTAGACTAACGAAGCAGTCTGTTAGATAGTTACAAATAGGAAAACAAAAAGCATGGTCATTTCCGTTTAGTCCACTCTCGACCCCTCGATCCCCAATAACTAATGTGTCCACTGGACCCCTGACTATAGTTTATTCTCGACCCTTGGGGGTCGAGAGTGGATTTTATTTTCTAGCCAAGTTTTAGTTTCCTCTCAACCCCCAAAGTAGTATGTACCTTACTGTATCAAAATATTAATTTTAGGTACTTACCGAACTAGAGGTCGAAAGTTGACTAGGTATGCATATCCTTCGTATAAAAACCCAATCTCACCCCCGGGTCCAGTGTGAACTATGTTTAAGGGTTGAGAGGAAACAAATGAACAAATCTTGTTTTTAGGGTCGAGAGTGGACTAAACGTAATTTATTCTTCCCAAATCTTTAACAGCAGAATCATTAGGTCTGAGTTAATTGATTGATTCAGACATAACAAGTTACCAACCCATAATCACTATTGTTTATTATATCAGTTACTTGTAGAACGCATAATTCTTACAGCAATTAATTCGTTTATACAGAAATTGAACTCATACGGTCACGCATAACAAAACCAACGGTAACTAATGAGAAAACACAGTTGGTTACAATCACAACTACATGGTATGGTGTTTTGGTAAAACATAACCTAATAATATAAATAAACATTAATTTGTAGGAGTCATGAAAATGTATTAATTGTACGCGCTTTATTTTCCGGCGTTTCTAATTTTCTGCTGTCTGTCTTTTTAACCCGCGACGCAAAAAGAGGGGTGTTATAAGTTTGACGGCTATGTGTGTGTAAATGCATGACCATAATAATTGTGTATTAGTGCGTCTATGACTCACTAATACACAATTATTACTCGGTCGACCAAAATTGACAGGATAAACTTTTTTTTTTGACTTATGTATTTAAACGTAACTTGTATGACTGTAATAGTTATTTGTTAAATAACAATGAATGTAAAATGAGGTTGACTGAAACAACCAATGCAATGGACTGTAACCACTAACAACTAAGAGTGTAATTTGTATTGTTATTAATTATTTTTAACGTAGCCAACTATAGTGACATACACATTATTATGCATATTGTACACCCTATGGGTATGTTACAGTGATACAATAATGGCTAATTATAAGAACTGCCTTTTACTTGTGATAAACAATAAATACCTAAATGAATATGAATGTGAAATTGTGCCTCAGCTTAAATTGTTAAGTAAATGTAAACAGGCAGGACACGAAAGCGCGACGCTACTTTAATAGAACAATTTCTATAAAAACTTCATGGAAATTGATCAATTAGAGCCTTTCATCATCATATCAGCCTATAATATTCTCTCTGGAGGGACACAAGCCTCCTCTCGGTGAGAGGGACAGACTAGAGCCTTTAAAGATTGAGAATGCCATAAACGCTCATTAGATGTCATTGTCTCTTTAGTTTTTGACTTCCTACTACGCATGATTTTTTTCGTAAACATGTAGGTAGGTAAGTACCTACCACAGTCATATATAACAATAGCGTAAATTTGTATACTAGGTCATCATCATAATCTTTTAGCCGAAAGATGTCCACTGCTGGACATAGGCCTCGCCCAAAAGGTGGTGGTTATTATGTAGTATATTAGATAGTTACAATCAAATCATCATCTGCCTAGCCTGTTCCCAACAATGTTGGGGTCGGGATCCAGTCTAACCGGATGCAGCTGAATACCCGTATTTTACATGGAGCGACTGCCTATCTGACCAACTGGGTAATACGATATCCCTTGCTAAGACTGGCTGTCAGACTTTCGGGCTTCAGACGACCCGTAACGACTGTCAAAGATCCACAATTTACAGCCGGGATCAACGGATTAACTTGCTTTCCGAGGCACGGAGCGGTCTTGGTATGTATAGATGGTCACCCATCCGTAGACCAACCGCGTCAAGCGTAGCTTAACCTGATCAATCAACCCGTGCGGCTGTGTATTACTTAGCCACAAGCCCAAGTAGTTCCAATCATAATTACTTGATATTATTATCCTGTTATGGTTACAGAAAAAACAGCAAAATAAACACTACGGAAGAAACGACCTCTTTGTGAAATAATACCTCAGACACTTGATTACAAGCAAACAATAGTTTCCAGGAATATGGTAACATTAGTGCGATGCTCGTTCCCACGTGTGTACGTTTAGGAGCGCAGGCGCATAAAAATGAGCGGGTCGTGAACTCGCCCGAATGACGACACTCTTGCAGGCGAGAATACAGTTACATTTGAGTAGTTTTAGTGTTAAAAATGCATTAGGTACTTACCTAGTCTCGTTCTAAGAAGAATGAAGTACTTAGTCACTTTTCTCTGTATTCGGTAAGTAGTTTCCATAAGGATGGACTTACCAAAATAATGTTGTTAAACACATTTTCGAATTCTGCAACAAAAGAAATCAGATGGTTAGAACAATTTTATTCTGTTAGTTTATTAATTATTTTGAACATTAAGAGTTGATTTTCCCATAATCACATAACTTTTATCAGAAGAATAAATCAGGCAGTTTGACATCATTTCTGTACAAAATCTGTCAAATGGCAATATTTATTCCTTAGATAAAAGTTATCTGACTAGGATGTCTGCTAAATAGAAAAAGCGGCAATGTTGATAGATTTATTTGTTTATGTGTGTATTTTAAGGGTCTCCGAAACGAACCATCGCAATTTCAAATTTTTACGTAATTGATACACATTGATGCGCAAATTGATTGTCTACCAAATGCAATTGAACCGATTGACAATATTACTACAATTACAATTGATGGCAATTGATCTCAAAAACGGGACGAGACCAACGACTAAAAAATGATGTCATGAAATTATTATTGACTAGCTTTTGCCAGCGACATCGCCCGCGCGGAACATTCATCCCCTATTTAACTCCCTTAGGGGCTGAATTTCGAAAAATCCTTCCTTATTCCTTGTCTACATTATAAAGGGAACCTCTGCGAAAAATTTCAGCTTTCTAGATCTAAGGGTTTGAGCTGGGCGTTGATGAGTCTTTTTATTTATATAGATGTTTATTACTGTTGCACAGTTCCGTTTAGTCTATGTTACGACTTTCTTGTTTTATGTCTAGGTTTGAGAATAATTCTAAGTAAGGTACCGGTTAGCAATAAGTATGGGCTATTTAGCAACCTTGGCAACAGATGAGCTTGCATTGCAACGTAGTTCGTATTTAAAGAAAGAAGGGTTAAGCAATTTTTTTTTTCTATTCGGAAAATGTTCAGCTCACTTATAGTGTTCTTAAATTATAAAAAATTTAAGGTCATTTACAAGTTTCCACTGATAAAGTTAGTTGTTGGTTACTTAGTTTTAAATAGTTCTTCTTCGTCTGGTTGACAGCACGACAATTTATGAAATTGTATTGGCCCAAAACTTTGTCACCTAGCACTCCGTAACAACTAATCCATCCACCACGATGGCACACACTGTTCTTATTTTAATTTTTTTGAGGGTAGTAAATTACCAAATAACTTCTCCCGCTCTGGATGGAGCAGGAGGGCGTGTCAGACTTTTACTGACTAAAACCACCCGTGCTATCAGTTTCCTGTGTGCCAGAGGCGACGGTATCTCTTTCGAACAACCCGCACCCCTGGCAGATGTAAATACCGTTAAAATAATGTTACTTTATACGGATTTCCCCTACAATATAAACCACCAGTGATTGATTAAAGTTCTTATTTGAATTTGCGATTTTCATCAGCACACAAACCACTATTCAGTGTCAAGCTAATGTGAAATTGCTGTCATATAATTTGCATGGTGGGGCTTGGACTTGACACTTCAACAAGTTTTATCGATATCACAACAACACTCTGTATTCCCATCTCTAACAACTTTCGATTCTGCATCGATCTTGTAGAATCGGCGTTTGAGCAAAATCACGTGCACAATTCGAAATTCGAAATTTTCCGATTACGAAACGATTGGATCCGATTAGACTTTCACTGCACGAAATTAGTTGAAAATTTTCTCCGATATCCATCAACTTTTGCGTTGCAATGATTGCTGGTAGACGGAAAAAGAAAGTTGACGTCATCAATGCAATATCTCTTATTGTACGCGAATAAGTGAAGCGGTAATCAAGTGTAATTTTTTTTCTTTTGTGTGCAAAATAATGATCAGAATCGCAGTATGTAGAAATAACTCTACCAAAATAAATTTCAAAGAAAAAACATTAAGATTTTAAAATTTTCTTAAGCTTTTTGCAATCTACAGGTAAATGTTAACCTGTATTGCGATTCAAATATGATTCCCGACCGTAACACGTATGTAATAGTAGAAATATTGTCATTAAAATCTTCAATATAACCTCTAAGTTCATTTAATCCCAATTCTGGAAAACCATATTTGTTACGGTCGTGAATTATTTAATCAACATACACCTGACCCCTGCCAGGGGTGCGGGTTGTTCGAAAGAGATACCGTGGCCCCTGGCACACAGGCAATTGAAGGAACACGGGTGGGTCACGAGTGTAGTCAGTGAAAGTATGCCAGCGCTCCCGCTCCACCCATAACGGGAGAAGTTATTTGATGATATCCCACCCCCAAAAAACAAAAAAAACACACCTGACACTATCCTGCAAATGGCATTAAAAAACGTAAAATTTCGCCGGCTAACTTAGTGCGTCCTCATTAAAGTTAAGTAACACTTCGGTTCTAAATATTCTAAACCCTCAAATTAAACTTAAAACACGTGTTTCCATAAATAAATCAATAGAAAGAGTAACAAACCTCGCCAACGGATTAAGTTCTCAAATAAATTCCAACGCCTGTCCTACACATCGACTCATTACTCCACGATTGGTGCTATCACAACACCTGTCAGCGGCAGCGTGACTGGTCGTAGTCACGCATCGTGCTGCCTACCTCTAATGCAAATCAAGGTCGTGAACCCATCCGATGTATGGACCGGCCATGTTTGATGCACGGATTAGTAAGTGATGGATAAGAAGCGGCTAATAGGACGACGTTGTTGAGTTGATGTATTAGGTGCTAGGATTAATTTGTCAACGTTCTCTTTATGTTGTTTTAATTATGGAATCGAATGTTTTCTTGATATAATCTGACGTTTGAATTAATGTTGTGACGTGTTTAGATTTTTCAAATGTTACGATCGTGTAATTTATTAAATGAACTTGATTTGTAAGAAAACAAGAGGCCATAGCTTCTTAAGTTTGTCTTACAAATCAATCTATAGGGCTAATAAAATATAGGTACAAAGTTTTTCAATCACCATCTCAACTTACAATGATGCAAGATTGTCTTAGAGGCATAAAATGATTAATTCTGATAATATAAATAGGAAGCAGAAACGATCACGCAACAGGACGCGCCACGAAACTGACAAACATCGACACGACTATCTTGTTCTTACAATCTAAGATCAACACTCCTTCTCTTAAATAGCTTACGGTACATCCATACGCCAATTATTTTATTAATTAAACATCTTCTGAAGACGATAACACATTGATTCAGGCGTAATATCACAAATTGTGAGTAGTATCTTGATCGGTATTTTCTCGATAACCGACTTCGAAGAAATGTATGCAATTTTACTGCAATCAATCACTTGACGATTGATATTGGACATGAGCATTTTTTCGGCAAATTATGGCTGTCTGTCAATCTTGAGTAAAGGTTGCATAATAAATTAGTAACGTATTTTGGTAAATAAATTTATATATACCTATTTATTTTATATGAGTTTTACGACCCAGTGAGTCCCGCTTAGTGGCAAAAGTCATCGCGTCAGATTCAGACAGAGATGACGGGATGAGCTGGACCCCTGGCCTTGACAGCTCTGGGCAGAGAGAGGTAGAACAGCTCAACAGTGGGAAATTCGCGAGTATAAGCTATTGTACCAAGAAAAACAACGTTATATAATAAGCAGATTATGCTAGGCACTCTTTGTGTGCCTAATATCCTTAGACTTCCAGTCAGTAAAGTTCATTGATCTATCCTTTTTTTTCAAAGAAAACCCAACGCCCATACATGACATACAAACAAAAAACATAATCCCTCGTATGTAGGTGTTGAATACGAACCTACATACATGAATCCTCAATTATATTGTATGCAGCACAGATTATAACGATTAGCAATATAATGTTGAGAAAATACGAAACAATACAATTATTACAGTACTAAACGGAGTTGCGCATCTCGTTTTAAAATGATTTACGCCAGATGTCAGCCTTCCTGCTGGGTTGCTCAATAAATTATGGCTGATAGCTTAATCGAAGTAGACAGTTAAGTGTTTACTACATATTAAAAAGCTTTAATTGCCTCCATAGGTGGAACGAAGGAGGAGCTTGGTAAAAGAGTAAATCATTGGCTACACCCATAATTGTTGTTGCATGAATCCAACCTGCTTTACATTAAACTACAGGATCATCTGATTCCACAATAAAAATAAAAATAAAAAATAAACGTCATTGTGACAGCTGTCATCACAGACAAAACACACACGGCCAAACAAAAGTACAATCCGTTCATTTGTAGTTCCGCGCGTATTCTGACAATCAATCACTTGGCTCGAAAGTCTTGAAACCACTTGGAGGTAATCTTCCCGAAGCGTGTGAATGCGGTCACGATGTTGCTCGGAGGCGGTCTATATTTTATGGTCTGTGTTGCAACTCTATGGGAAACGTACCAAAACGATGAATGATTAGAACGTTCGCTGTTTCCAATTTCGAATATTTTGAATGTAACCGTTTTAGATATGGCCTAAGGACTTGTCCGGTAAATTGAGGTGACGTAAAATTGGTAACGACCAACGAAATAAAGGGACCTATAGTTACTAATAATAAAGCTGAAGAGTTTATTTGTTTTGGTTTGTTTGAACGCGGTTATCTCTGAAATTACCAATCGGACTTGAATTATTTTTCCATTTGATAGCCCGATACTTGTGTAAGGCTATAGGCTACTTAACATCAAGCTAGGACCCTTGGTAGGCAAAAAAATAAAAGAAAAAAGTCAGATAGAATGCTAATCGAAAATAAAGTATTAGCACGAGCAGGTAATGAGATGGTCCCGCGACCATCTCATCAAGAAATCTGTTCCCGAACAACAAATTTCATGCGAAGTACGTCGCGGCCAGAAGGCAAAGTAAGGATGTAATTTGATATAATGGGACCAAAGAGTCACCAAAACAAATGAAAGAAATAAATGCACTACTTCACGCTATTAGCAAGACATATCGTGAGGAATATATGAAACCAACGACAAAGGCAAAATAATAAATTCATAATCACAGGCTTGTAATAAGCAGAATTGCCATTTTACAACCAATCCCAGATTGTACCTGTAAAACTTCGCATTTGAATTATTTAATTATCTCAATAACATCAATTAAGGCTTGTTATTATTGTAACTGAATCAGGCATCTTGAGATCAATATAACAGGCAGGATGTCAAGACACACACATCCGCGCTGACGACCAAAATTAAGTATACAATTACAATACATTTATAGCATTCATTTAAAATGGAAAAAGAGAGACTGTAGATGTTGTACAATCACGAGCATTAAT
The DNA here is from genome assembly GCA_949091785.1 of Polymixis lichenea. Lineage (NCBI taxonomy): Eukaryota > Metazoa > Arthropoda > Insecta > Lepidoptera > Noctuidae > Polymixis > Polymixis lichenea. Next base: position 5,718,599 of record OX420937.1, read on the forward strand.
ATGCATACACACAGCCAAATTCAAAAGCGATTTTCTCTGAAATAACGATTGCAACCTTGAGATAACCTAGGCATTTCTTTATAGTGTGGATTCCTAGATATTAATTTTCATAATAACATAAACTTACAATCAGTACAAGAGAAGAAAATCAATTTTAAAAGTTGGTAAGCGTACACATATTAGTGCTCGTGACTGTACACCATAAATTTGTAGACCAGTTTACCTGATATTTCTTTATAGTCACATACCTATTAACACTGTAATTTGGAAATGTTACAATAGCGAATTATTTTTAAAAGAGCAGCCGTGCAGTTTCTTGCTGGCTCTTCATCATAGAAAACGACCAATTGGAACCGTGCACCAAGGTTCTGACGTTTCATAAGTGCCCATGTCGGTTTATGTGAAATAAAATATTCTCAATTCTATATTGCGTACCATTTTATATATAGCTGGTAGGGAAATAATAATTAGTCACAATTGCGGACAGCATAGACTATATTTAGATTTTGCTTTCGAAATGTGAAATGATTAACGCTTTACTTATTCGGGTAAGGCGTTAAATAGCTGTTGAATCATAAAGGTTGACAGCAGCAGCGTCGCTGTCAATTTATAGTAAATTAATCAGAGCTTTTATGAAGTCTTCACAAAAGTTGATAAATGGTCTGATCATTTGTCAAATGAGCGCAGTACGTAATGGTTTATAGGACAGGAGGCTAGTTCACGGCCTGGCCGGGTCAGGCCACGGTCTGTGCGTGCCAAGTCTCGTCCGTGAGGCCAGGCCGAAGATGTACGACCACTGTCCGACGCGGATATACGATGCGAGGCGAGAAAATACTACGACTAGCACGCAAGGACTGCATGCACAGGGCCGGATTTGAATTGGTAAGAGGTGCATTACTTACATCAATCTTCGATACGGTTTTAAAGTGATGTGTTGACTGAAAGTTGGACAGGTTGGGAACGGGAAAAGTTTACTGTTTATTTAAGCTCATTTTATAAATATGAAATCAACTAGGGTTTATTTAGCCTGCCTGTGGCCTGCGGTTAACACTGCTTTTTTTTTGGTGGTTATTACCAAATGTCTTCCCCCGCTCTGGGTGGAGCGAGACGGCGTTTCAGACTTTTCCTTACTAAAACCCACCCGTGTTCCTTCAGTTGCCTGTGCCAGGGCCAGGATAACTCTTTTTAATTCCTGTTTTGGTACAGTGATTTTGTTCTGGATGCATCGTTTTCACACATAATTATACAATGAATGTATGTTAAATATTGTAGTTATATCATTTTAAAAGAGTAACGGTGGAGTTTCTTGCCCATTCTTCTCCATACGAAACTACATTTTGGAAGGGGCGACTAGAATCAATTCTATTTTAATGTAAATGTTGACGTTCAAAAGTGCCTTTTAAGTGCCTATTTGAAATAAATGCTTTGACTTTGACTTGACTTTGACTTTGACTTAACAAATTCGTGACCCTAGCAGGGCAGATAACACTGCTTGCTTGACATTTTTTTCCTTTTTTTTATTTCTGAAGAAATACTTCGTTTACAATGATAGAAGTTTATGGGCTGGAATGAATATAGGTACATACGTGGATTATGGATTTACTTATTTCATTTAGTGAAATCTAGCAGAAGGGCTCTATCTGTCTAACTGGCATATCGATTTCCGTATCAGCTCTGAAGTTAAAATATTCCGACTAGTAAATCTTAACGCCTCTTCTATTTCACAGCCTTATCTTTCAAACTTGCATATCGATTTTCAATGTACCCCGTTTAATATGGACTGTCCTTTCTACCGTCGGGGGACATTAAGTACGGCAGCAACGTCATCATTTAGCGTGCATCCGGCATGCACCTCGCGCGTCCGAGTACGGGCCTGGGAGTCACGTCCATAGACGAACGAGCGCGCGAACGCGATTGAGAGAGCATTTTGACTCCTAAATGAGTTCGTTCACACGGCTCAGGTTCATGGTCGACTGTCTCCGCCTAGGATTCTTATGTAGGATGTACTGCTGTATAAGTGTGATAGTCATTAGTGTTTTATATTTATGATTGTAATTAGTGTTCCTATTGTTTATTTCCTTGCCGATGTGGCTATACATAGACACTGTCTATGGAGTCTCGTATTAGTTACAGCGAAATAGATAAAAAAGGTGCATAGCTAAGTAAATTCTTATTGGCGTAGCCAGTTTTGCGCAAAATATTATATTATTAGACGAAAGATTCAATAGGTAGTGGAATTGATACGCCATAACCTCAAGCAGAAGATAAATTATTTTATAACACAAAATTGAATAATCTCAGCAATTCTGATTAAGTACCTGCAAGATGCTGTGCTGACGATTAATATCATGAAACTACAATTATCAGTAAGTTTTAATCGGAATTGGAGAAATTTTCTCGTAAGTAGAAAATCTAGGATCCTAAATCTTTTATCGATTGGAAGGAAACTTAGGTTGTAGAAATGATTTTATAAATAAGTTAGCAACGGTAACACCATGTAATCCGAAGGATTTTTAAGGAATTTCCTTATCCATTACTTCATATGTTTAAAAATTCTTATAAAAGAACTAGCTGACCCGGCGAACTTCGTACTGCCATATTTTATTTCTCCAGTCGCGACTGAGGAAATATAGCACTTCCGGTAAAATCAAAATCAAATCAAAATCAAAAGTCATTTATTCAAACTAGGCTGAGAGTCAGCACTTTTTGAACGTCAAAATTACATAAGACAGTCCCCCTAAAAAGCCCGCCCTTCACCACTTCCTAGTGCTTTATCAAATCAGTTGATCGATTGTTTCAACAATCGATCAACTGATTTGATAGAAGAGTTTGACAGATCTTTGATGAATCAAAGATCTGTCAAACTCTTCTGTCACTTACCGTCAATCACTTTTTGTATTAGATTGTAAAAATTAATTCTGATCAAATCTATTTAATTTGTATAAATTTTCTTATATACAAACTTTGTCCTAACAATAAGAAACACAAAAAAAAAGAATCATCCAATTTGGTGCAGTTGTTCGGAAATTATGCGCGTACATACATTTCGGCGATTCATTTTTATAAATATAGATTATCAAAAGAAAAAACAGCAATTATTAGAGAATTACTCAATTAACCCGATAAAATCCCTAAAATATTTAAAATAAATTATAAAGATTGACAGTTAATATTATTTAGGTTTAAAGCAAGATGAAATTACTTCCATGACCCGCATAATTTGTAAGACAGACTCTAAGATTTATTTTACTTCCCAGATTGGTTCAGAAGCATTGTTAGCAGAAGAATGACGAACATCTAATTTAATTAGTTGAATATTACTTTAGATGACGTAGCAGCAACTCCATCATTCTTCATCTCGCCCCACGCTATCATCAACAAATTCCATCGGTACGATGATCCTATTTAAAAATATAATTACAAATGATAATTAATTTTGTAGTGACTAACTGTGTGAACCTTTCAGTTATAAATATTTATTAAGTTTTGTTATGAACACTAAACGTTAGAGTTCATTAGCCACTCTATGACTTATCATGCCATTGTCTTTTGGCTGTGAATCTTTGTTAAAATATTATACATATATATAAATTAAATTGATTGCAATAACTTTAGCTTCAAGATGTTTGGAAGCGCCAGGGTAGGTCGCGTTTAGTCCACTCTCAACCCCTAGACCCCTAAAAAAAATCTGTTCATTTGTTTTCTCTCAACCCTTAAACATAGTTCGCATTCGAACCCCAGGGGCTGAGATTGGATTTTCATACAAAAGACATGCATACCTCGTCCACTTTCGACCCCTAGGTCGGTAAGTACCTAAAATTAATATTTTAATACAGTAAGGTACATACTACTTTGGGGTCATTTTCAGAAAATGACTGTTAAGTTGTAGGACAATCCCGAAACACGAATGTATTCTTTTTGTGAAAATGACCCTTTGGTGGTCGAGAGAAGACTAAAATTTGGCTAGAAAATAAAATCCACTCTCGACCCCTAAGGGTCGAGAATAGATTATAGTCAGGGGTCTAGTGAACACATTAATTGTTGGGGGTCGAGAGTGGTCTAAATGAGAAATTCCAAATATCTTACGTTTTTTTACAACTTTCAAGTCAGCGTCAGGTTGTATGTTGAACAAAATATGATTCGCGACTGTTACACGTATGTATTTACAGTATTTTAATAATTAAAATCATTAATATACACCGCTATTTTTTTATCGTTTTAATCCTTTAACAGGGTCATTGTACACACGGCTACACATCAGGCTATACATGTCCAGTTTACGCTGATCTCGTACTGTATGGAAATCCTATACAATCCGAGATCAGCTTATACTGGAAATCTATAGCTTGATTTATAGCCGTGTGTACTCATCATTATGAACAACTTTTACAATGGAATCACCTCTGAAATCGTGAAAAAAAAAAAAAATGAGCTGATCCATACATTGCGTCCAGTTATGCAAACATATATGTATGGATCAGCTCTTTTTTTTTTTTTTTTGTTTATTGAACGTTGTTCATAATTATGAGTACAATGACTCTTAAAAGGATTAAAACGATAAAAAATAGCGTTGTATACAACCCTCTAAATTCATTTATTCCCATTGAATGACTATTTAATGTGAAACTGATTCATTGGGATTAAATGACAGTTGTATTGATAATTTTATTTTTTACAATTCTGTAAATATAATTTGTTACTGTCGCGAAAAATAATTGCAAAAAAAAACGCTAAACAAAATTCACGGGCTACCGTAGCCAATCACCTTAACGAATATAATTTTTGTATTATCCATGTTATATTTTTGAAATTTTCTCAATAGCTCATAATTTTATATATATGACAAGTGACAAGTCATTCATGTATATTTAGGGGCTAAATATAACTCCAACACCACAGAAGATGGTTAATTGTAAAACAATTATTTTACCAACGCATAAAAAAAACTATATCCAGCTCCGCTTTGAAATTATACCGGTTATACGACACCCAACATACCAATTACATAAAATTCTTTTTTGTCCAACAAGTCCGAGACATAACAAGCAACCAATTACGCGTTTCATGTCACCTGCAAATGCAAATCGTTGTGGAAACCAGTGGCGACCGCGCGACCGATATCGATTTACATAATAGTACACTATTACCGAATATTATCACGCGTAGCTACCGATTGATCGTGTTTTAAACAATCGAAGCCTCGATTTGAATAAGAATTCGTGCTTATTATAATAACTGTTTCGAAACAATGCATACTGTACAGGTACACCTCATGTCAGTAACATAAGAGACACCAACTACCTCTAAGCACTGGGCCGGCGTGGTGGATTATGGCCCACTTCCTCTCACAGAGAGGAGGTCCGTGTCCCCGCAGTGGGAACAAAATATGCTTAAGAGAAACTAAGATTGCTGTCTTCAAGGCAGACCAGCAGGCTTAGCACGAGTTCCTATTTGTCGCCGGAAGAATAGAAATTACTATTAACTTAATGATGTACATACAATAGGAGAAGATAGCTGTTTTCTTCTATTAGTTATCACAGTTATGCGTTCTAAACGAGACATGATTTTGTAGACACTTTGTGGCCGTCGAGTAGAAAGTTTGTTGTCAGCGTCATTTTGACAGATTGGGAAGAATTATTAAAAGGACCTAGACAAAGATCGTTAAAAACGAAAGACAAAATGACAGACTGTAGAAGGATATATCTGCGGTGCGATGTCAAAAATGGAGAAACGCAATGTGACTTTGTATAGAAAAAGCACCGTCTATTCTTCGTAGAAATAAAAAGCGTCATGCTAAGCCTGCTGGGATCAGAGTTGCTTGTATATAAAAATCTATCAAACGTTTTTTTTTTTTTTTCAAAAACATTAATTATTATTTTCACTATACTAACTTCACTAGTCTGAAATTGACATTAACGCTTTTTTGTTTTTCAGGTGGGAAAATGCTTCATCTTTTTTATAGCTAAACTCTTATTGTGTAACTCACTGTTAATCAGAATCTGAATAATGTTGAAGATTATTGCTTCCATTCTATCTTAAATTCGAAAAAATATCTGCTTAGCAACGTAAATTACGCCATGAATATTGTGGAGCTGTCAAAATGTAAGCGATTTCTATTGTTACTTTATTACGCAATTATCCGTCTGTTTTCATTTTGTTTGTTTATGTTTTAGGAGTTTTCTTTACTTCATCTATTTCTATAAAATTCTTAATTTTACTGACAGAAATGTTCTTTTATTACACGATATCCCACGGTTTCTCGATCGTACCAGGGTATAGCTCTCCCCATTGTATGTGTTTCCCACAACGTCTCATGAAACATGAAACCAATACTTGTTGGAATTTATTAGTCTTACCAGCAATTTTCCAAATAATTAAAATAATTAAAAAGTATTGATATTCTACTGTATTATTAGACATGATTTGACATGACTTGATGATTTATTTGAAATTTCTTCTCACAAGAGCTTAACCAACAGTTCTGAAGTTCACAATATGTCAGCAATAGATCAAGTTAATATAGAAGTAAAAACAGATGAAAATTCATCTCTATCACGATCTAATTCGTGTCCACAATAGTCTACATAATATACCGCGTGACACCGATACAAATCGTAACCAATAAATAAAAGATGATGTAAAAAATATTCTAGACTCAAAATTCAGGCAGTCGAATTTCTCAGAATGTATTGTATACCCACAGAGGAAGTAAATATGTTCTATAAATAATATATTAGTCATGCCTCAATCTATTATTTCCTCATTTATCGAGATCGAATCTCGGTTTGTACACTATGTTAATATTGTAATCGATCCGATTTTAAATAACAGCGTTAAATAGTCTTTGGTCTCTAAGAATCTAAGATTGCTTGCTCCCAGTATGCTAATATAGTTCATCATATTTATCATCATCATTTCAGCCGAAAGACGTCTAAGTTGGAAATAGGCCTCCCTCAACCACCGCCACTTTAACCGGTTCTATGCTTCTCGCATCCAGCGGTATAGGTATAATCGCTATGATTCCAATGATTTTAAAGGCAATACTAAATTACTATAAAGTCACGAAGAATTCCGTGCCTAATTCAACAATCAAAATTCCAATTCAAACATCGGCCACTAAAAAGATCCAACGGATGAAAGTGCTAACTATTCTGTAAAGTTTAGACAAACCGCAACAAAATCATACAATTTACCATATCACTGAAACTACAACCTTATCTCTTGCTTATAAGAATGATATTTGATGTACATATTGGAAGCAAACACACATTTGTATTACTAGGAGTACAAATCGTGGACGGCAAACAGAATTGGAAAGCAAATACGGCTTTGTGGTCGATTCACTGAACAAACATTTCCATCCACGGACGGGCAGAATGCTCGGTATTTAGCCCAAATATCCTAGCGGTGCATAATTGCATACACAATAAAACTATTGTATCTGAGTTTATGTGGGAGATTCTCCCAGCATTCCTAACATTTCCAAGTCTGTTCCCACATTAACGAATTCGTTTCAATAACTTAAAATTATATTTGGGGTGCATTCTTGATTATATGGGACCGCTTTTGTTTTAACTATGATGACAGTATTGTATCTTTTCATTGGCCTGTCTCTTGTCTCTCTTGTCATCAATTTAACTTTGATGAGTCATGCGAATAGACTTCCATAAAATTCTTAGTGTCCATAGTCAATTTCTAGTTTATAATTGTCTGTAATTTAAACTTAAACACACACTTACCTCCCATAAATCAGCAACTAATGCAATGAACAGTATTAATGGTAATGAGATAGAAATCGATCACAATTATTCACAATCCGGGTAACAATTTCACACTTCAAGATTTGACGACTCATTAACGTCTTTTAATCTGTAGCTTTAGTAACCACCGGATACAAAAGTACCGATTATAATAAATACGTAGTCTTCATTTTCTTAACGAATCGCACAAATATACAGTAAAGGTCATCCTGCTAAGTTTGCCGATGGGACAATTGCTATTATTGTAGGCTGGCATTTCTAACGCGATTGTTATTGCTAATTGTTCACGCGACTGTTAAAGGTGGTCCAAGAGCAGTCTTATTGCCAATCTTGTCACGTCCTCTGGCGATTAACTTAGTGTAGTTACTGTAGTAGTACTAGTATTTCTTATGATTTTCCTTACTTACAATAATAAATATATCATTGTTTATTTTATTTTCCTTGACCACCTAAATTGTGCTAGAGTTTGTTTAGTATTGATTCATTTACTTGAAATGGTATTTTATGTATGGGATCCTTTTCTATAATTTCCGTTTGTCTTCCATATTTTGATTTAGTTTCACAATTTATCTTGTTCCCATAATTATTTTATACATCGTCCAATGTTGGGATCTGTATTACTTCGACTTCTTTATACTTTGCGTTCTATACAAAATAATTAATCAAGATCTTTACGTTCATGATTGTTATGTTCACAAGTACTTTTTAGTGGAAAAATCTTTACGCCTTTAAGATCACTTCTCCTAACAAGATGCCGATTACATCACATTGACCGTCAGCTCTGACGTCACAATCTCACACGTTCAATATTGACAATCAACATCACAAACCGTTTGCGGCACTGTTCACTTCATTTTGTAAAGCAAATGTTTAGAATGCGTCCAACGCATATCAATGACTGGAAAATAAATAGTTCTTATTCAACTTTATCGTATGATTAATATACTTTCTAAGCAAACAGCCGTGTTAACTGTCAGTCCCTATTACGAACTATGTTAGCCCTCGGCGAGTAGTAAACTTTATACTTATGTAGTTGTAAAGTATTAGTAGGTACTTTACAAGTGCAGCTTTCTCTCGTAAATGATACTAAGAGAGATACTAAAACTAGACACGAGAAAGGTGCCTAACAACCCTTGAGGGCCAAGTACGAGCAATTAGACTCCTGGTCTCCTAAATCGAGCCTCTGTGCACTCCCACGTCCTAGCGTGTCGATAGCAATCTATATCCCAAAATTTGGCTACGAGCTTGGCACTTTCAGTAACGTCCATCAAATCCTGTAGCGTGCAGACAATAGGACACGCTGGGCAGGATATTAAGTCGACATTCCCACCGCTTATCACGTCCGTGGGAAAGTGGGCTAAGTGCCTGTGTATTTTCATGTTAGATTAAAAGGCGTAAAACATTAAAATAGTTAATACAGTTTTGAACCCTACGTACCTGGCCATCATTTTGCTATCATCAAAATTCTACATTTAAATGCATGATCATTGAAAAAGATAAAGAGCCATTTTACGAAAAAACGCCGCGTGGCTCGACTTAAGAGTCCGCGAGTATATAAGTTCTTCCTAGCTTGTGAACATGGATTACCTGCGACCTTTAAGGCAAAGGGCGGTAGCCGGGAACAGTTGGCGGGCGGGTGCGCGCTCACCTGCGCAAGCACATGTCGTCCCCCACCCGTCGCACACGTGCCCACAATGAACGTGTTTTTTCTTACTTTTTTTATTTTATAACGGATCTGCGTATCCTGTAGGTTAGATGCTGCAGCTGACCTTTAGCGAACACCTTTTATAAACGGTAACCTCCTAGGATCTTTAGCATAAAAGATGTCTCCATGCACGTGTGAATAATACTCCATACTCCATAGAGCTTGTTGCTAAGGTCACAAAAGGGTCTTTCAAGGTTCACCATTGTATATTTTATCATTATAATACGCGGCCGGCATTGAACTGAGTGTCGTTTTTTGTATAATTTTGTTATGTTACCAGTTCTTTTTTGTACTTCAACAATTATTTTAATACGCGTATGAGTAATGGTTTAGCTTCCGAAAACAAGATTTTTTTTCAAAGGGTAGCGGATTTCTTAACAGTTCTTGAAAATGAATATCTATCTATACATTAATACGTGAAGCAGAAACGGTAAACCCTTTTTACGAAAATTACGCGGACGGAGGAGTATCAAATTTGGTACACTTACAGTTTTTAATTATGGAGTAGAAAGCTAATATTTTTAAATAATTACTAGCTTTTCCCAGCGGCTTCGCCCACGTGGAGGTCGAAAACTATCCCACGGAAACGTAGTACCGAGATAAAAAGTATCCTATGTGTTATTCCAGGTTACAAACTACCTGTGTGCCAAATTTCATTCAAATCCGTTCAGCCGTTTTTGCGTGAAAGAGTAACAAACATCCAAACATACATCCATACTCACAGACTCGCACATTTATAATATTAGTAGGATGCATTAGAAACATTCAGTTTTAAATGAATTATGGTCGAATTTCGACCACTGGGCGAACACTTATAATAAAATTGTCACAACGCTTAGGTTCGATTCCACAAAATGCATTGATTTAACGACCTTTCTGTAATTATTAATGAATGTTGAAAATTATCTGGAACAGGCTTCTCTGGCCCAAGGAATACAATTTTTCGTACAAAATTCCATTCCATATTTCACCCTTTTACGGGGGGAGTTTCCTAAAACCCCTTCTTTCTCATAATCTACATCTGTGCCAAATTTCATCTTCGTAGGTCTAGTAGTTTTTAAGATTTCGTGTTAATCATTGAGTGAATGAATAGGTGACCTTTCGTTTTTATTTACATAGATTGAAATATACCAAGTTTACAAAAAAAAAAACAGTTCAAGGTCTTGCAAAACTTTCTACGTTACATTGATAAACTCAATTAACGCTGAGCCGATAACTAGAAAACACACGAGAACTCGCTGAGCTAACTGTAGCCACACCACACTGACATACATAACGAGCTGCCATGTCACACAGTGGGGGAAAAACTAGGAAAACTGGACAAAAACTCGCAGAAACTGGTAGCTGTCGCTATTAGTTGAATATTAATGTTTAATACCAGTGTATTAAGACTGATTAACGGAGGCACCCTATTTGTGCAATGGGTGTGACCAGTTAACATCCAATGATTGATTTTAAAGTCCAAGTGGTTATTAGCCATCAATTATTTTGACCATGTGCTCGAAATTGACTTTAAATTAAATGTGATTGAAGAAGCGTTAGTATCGCGGTAATTGAATCATAAATGTTGTTGTATGTTGCAATTAGTGTGTTAATTGAATATTTTTATGTTTTAAAAGTCAATAAGATAAAAACATTACGACATGTTTAACACTTCAAGTTTCATAAGATCACTATAAGCTATTCGTTCAGAAAGTTTTCGCACTTTAACAAGAATTGAATTTAAAAATCCGTGCATCGTATCAGACTCAATAAGGTGAAAAATTAACTGTATTATCGATACGAGATGTCGAAATCGACACTTCTTTAATATTTTAATGTAATATTTCTACACCACTGTAGTGCTGGCACAGCAGGTCGCTGTTAAATCATATAATAATTGATAACGAATGTTTAATTTCGAATACAAATGTAAAAAAAAAATCAATAAAACGGTTCCATGTACTCGCCAGAACTTTTCAAAATTAAGTTATATTTTTGTTAATTCTCTACGGGAGTCAGTATATACTCCATACTATTCACCAATACTGTTATAAAGCAATAGAATACAAGACAAGACAAGTATGATTTATAAGTGTAGGGTTTCCTTTCTAAAATAATACAAATAAAAGGCATTTATAGATGAGCCATCGACCTCACGCGCGCCAATTCGAGAACGGGATTCAAATATCGAATGTCGATGGCGGCCGGGTTCGAGCGCAGGCGATGATATTAATTTACTTTTAAGCTTTCCTTATTAACTTGAGGTTTGGTGTTGTATAACCTCTTTGGTATTATTTTTAAAATCAACGCCTTATGTTTAATTTACGAATCGTTTGCTTGCCTTTGGAGGTCTAAGTTAGCTTAGATTTGTCAATGGAGTTATTATTTGTCGTGAAAAATCTTAGATAATGGCATTTGTCAGCAGATTTTCCCGCGTGGAGGTCGAAAATTATCCCAAGAGAACGTATTACCGGGATAAAAATGATCTTGTGGTAATCCAGGTTATCTTATATAATCTATCTGTGTGCCAAATTTTATTCAAATCCGTTAAGCCGTTGTTGCGTGATTTAGTAACAAACATCCAAACATCTAAACATACAAACGTTCAAACTTTCACATTTTTACCTAATATTAGTAGGATAAATTTTTATCCGGAATATGGTAAGAATGGTATCACCAATATATGTACCTAATTCTCACTTTGTGCTCACTTTGTTAACGATTTATTCTGGTTTTAAATAACACAATCGCTATTACGAAACATTTTTTTGTTTAAAATCTAAAAATATGCCTACCTATATGACGTTTCACATTTATTGCTAAGTAAACTAAAAATAAATACATAATCGCACTTTGACCAGCGCACGAGTCATAAAATATGCACCCACTGTGCATTTTAATTGCCAAATTATATTGATGTAAAATTTTGAATATTAATTTATGTGTACTAGATGAATCGTTAGCTCTTCGTTTAATTATCATTGCACATGTAACTGGAAACTTAATGTCTAATAAGACAATAGAAACAAGGATAATTAAAAAGAATACGTAGATATTTAAATGGGATGGATAATAAAAGGGGCTTGTGGCTAAGTAACAATAGCTGCACGGGTCGATCGATCAGGTTAAGCTGCGCTTGCCGCGGTTGGTCCGTGGATGGGTGACCATCTTTACATACCAAGACCCCTCCGTGCCTCGGAAAGCACGTTAAACCGTTGGTCCCGGCTGTCATTTGTGGATCTTTGACAGTCGTTACGGGTCGTCAGAAGCCCGAAAGTCTGACAACCAGTCTTACCAAGGGGTATCGTGTTACCCAGTAACTGGGTTGTGGAGGTCAGATAGGCAGTCGCTCCATGTAAAATACTGGTATTCAGCTGCATCCGGTTAGACTGGAAGCCGACCCCAACATAGTTGGGAAAAGGCTAGGCAGATGATGACGTAGATATTTAAATGTACTTCAACAAACAGCATTGTTTTTTACACTAAGTTATATTTGAATGCATAAGAATATTAACATGAGCTGTATTAAGTATTATTGCAAATGACCTGTAGATCTGCCCACCTCGTAACGAAAGGCATTAAGATTAATTTAAAGACTGGCTTTAGAGCTTCTTTACTACTGAATTAATTTAAACCATCGTATAAAACTAAATACGTTGAAAATTACGGTTCATTCATATCGCTATTAAATTCAATACTTTAACATTGAAGTTACATTTAATCCGCAAAACACCTGGATTAAATTTAAATTCAATATCGAATTATTATACTACTATACTGCAATGTATGACAGAATATATTAAAATTACCTCTATTCACAAAATACTAAACTCCAAAATTACTTACATGAACCGAAATAAACAGCACACCTGAGACCTTGGACTTCGATTAGACTACCATAGCCCGCACTTAGTTCACAAAAACTCAGTAGAAACATGTTCTCAATCCATTGCGGCACAAGTTAACACTAAGCACTTGAACACACGACTGACCTCTTCGATGTACAGCGCAGAAGGGGACGGAATCGCTTCGGAATGTAACTTGAAAGTGTCGTGGTAGGGGCAGTCATCGTTGCGTGACGACTGGGTACGTTCGGAAACACGTCACGGCAATTACCATGTCCCTCGATTATCATTCTTGGCGAAGCATTATTCGTCTATTGAGCATTTTTGGTTTAAAACCTGTATCGGTGTGGTGAACATGGAATAGATTTGGGTGGGAATCAGAGTTACGTTTGGGCCCTTCATTATCAGCCAGTTTTTTTTTTTCTTTAAACGACATGGTGGTTTATTCAATCAGACTTTTTCGCATACACAACATAAACAACAAACTGTACTTACTTAAGTATTTGAAGCATCTGGTTTAATAATATAGCGCGCAAGTTCTTCAATTATTTAGGTATATTTTCAGTTTTCCATGCGTTTATTTTTGATGACATGTCAAAAACATAGAGCTGACATCGACAATTCAAATAGGTATGTTTTATAATCTAAATGGCCAGCAATTCTGTGTTCTCATTTCAAATTGTAGGTATGACAACTACTTTTATTGTTGCTGGCCAGCGCGATGACAAAAAGTTAAATGTTTTGGGGCCCGCATCAATGTAATGAGTTTGGATGACGTGTTTCTATTTCGAATGCACTACAGTCTACACATAAGCGACAGACTTGAAAAACTTGTTGGAAACTTACCAAAATAATGCGGAATTTGTATTCACTTTGGAAATCCCATAAGTAATTCTGAAACAAAAGGAAACAATATATTAGTTACTGCGACAGATACTAAAAATATACATACATTTTTCTCAAACTTTTTAGACATTTCTCACGTAAACAGTTTTCATCAATATTCCTAGAACATTTTTCCAACAATGTCTATGTACTATGCATTAGGTACAACACCACGTGTCTCATATAAATATTTAAGTAAAACGTTCATTGTTTTATAAATCCACTCAAATGGTTATGTAAATTTTAACAGGAATAGAAAAACTTGTAACATTGTAAGAGATATCGAAGATTTTTATATTATTTATTAAAGTAGCAATCAGGAATGCTAATTCGAGAGCTATCTCGTAAATAACTTAAAAATGATGGTCATGGACATGTTTAGCTAACAGTTACTGCTGTCGTAATGTTTCTATTAATAAATTGAATTAATTAAGGAAGAAACGAATATTGAAGCAAAATTAGTTCTCTGTTGTGAATTGCGAAGTCTGCGGACACTGTGCAAGAGAGATTTAACATAGAACCCAAAAGTAGGTATAAATTGTGTTATGTGTAGGCTTTATAATAGGCTTTCCCGATTATTATAACATCATTGTACACTAGGGCCCCAAGTGCAACTTTGAATTCACTCGCCCGCTTCCTTACCTACGTCACCGCTGATGCCTACCAGAACGGTCTACACTCCCGTGTTGTCTGCAACGTTGTTTTCGGTTAAAACACTGTTGCTAACGCTACCAACATGTCTATATTTTGACGTTGACACGTGCACACTTATGAAAATCGGAATAAACTGTCAGTCACATCACCTTTTTTTGACAAAAAGCCTCGTGGCTAAATAATAACAACCGGAAGGGTCAATCGAAGGATAAGTACTGTTGCCGCGGTCGGTTTGTGGATGGGTGACCATCGGTAGCATCGACACTCCTCCGTGCCGGTGCCTCGGAAATCGCGTTTAGCTGTTGGCCCCGGCTGTAATTTTACAGTGGTCAAAGATCTACACTTCTGACTACTGTTAAGGGTAGAAGAAGCCCAAAAGTCAAACAACACTGTCACCTGCGTGATAATTGCATAACACAATAGTAACTATGGCCCGTGTAGAAATCGGCAAGTTCTCAAATTCAAATTCTAAATCCGTGTGTAACACTCTCCATAGGAACAAGGCACTATCTTACTCAACAAGATTTTCTAAAATTTCCCAGCAAGACAAAGGCGCAAAACCGCTAGTTAAACGTCATTAATTCAAAATAGTTATTTATCGGTCCATTATCGGCGCGCGCGCTGACGGTAGGCTCGCTATTGTGATGCACTCGCCACCTCACTCCTATTGTACTCGTCTGATATCTGCCAGCTTTATTATCAACTGTCTTGGTATTGCATTGTGGGCTTTTCTAATTTTTGTTTTATCAACATTTGTTTTTGCAGAGATTCCAATGGTGGAACAATCTCTTTTATTAAATGTTCCGTGGGTTGTGTACAGTACTTTACGATATAAAGTTGTAAGAAAATTGCGACCGGATTTTACAAAAGTAGCGTTTTCGGCGTAGCGAGCGTTTTGTAGTCGCTACGCATACGCTACGCTATGAAACTACAGTAATTTGCATTCTTCTAACAAAAGAGGAAATCTGTCAAACTCTAGAACAAAATAGCTGCCGTTTGTAGACACATCATTAACTGGTTAGTCATTATTATGAATTCGATACTATTTTTATACAGCAGTAAATATATAGTGGTTAAGTAGCAGTAGGTAGTCAATACATAGTTCTAAATAACCAAATTAAAGCTTAATACATATTTTACCTAACAAATCAGCAGTTTATTACGATCGCTTCCATCCAATAAATCTATAGCTGCGCAGGCGCCGCGGTGGAGCTTTCAAAGCTTTGTCCCGAGGCTTACGCTGCGATCCTTATAACAGATAACGCATTGTATTATATCCTAACTGTTTTCTAACTACGAATTTGGACCATAAATTCTATACTTGATCCAATACAATATATTTTGAATTACGAATATGATTTTCTACTGAAGATTTACGGTGTAATTGAAGAAAATTTACTGAGGTAAGTTAATGATTTTGATGGTGTAATAAATATAACGAATTGCCGATGTACTTAGCTTATTATTTTATGCTCAATAAACGTAAACAGTAGAAAAGATTTTATGGTATGTTCCAACTAAAAGATTCATTATCACAAAGAGAAGTGAAAAGAGGACATTCTGCCCATATTTTTTCTCATTTCAGATATTTCTTTAAGGTTGTATAAGCCCTATTTCAAACATATTAACATGCTTCTAAAATCAACACAAATAAAATAACCTCTTACTGCATTTACGAGTCCCGAGAAATAAAATTAAAAAAACAACAGGCAACCGGGAAACGCCAGAGAGTTTCGCGCCATTTCTTTTTTTTTTTTCATTTAAAAAGGCGCGAGTTCTCGTGTGACCTTTCCGCGGCTTCCGAACACGACCAGGTTTTTGCACAAAAATGAATGGCGACGGAGGATAGAAATCTTTCTCACGCCGGATGCCATGGGAAATGAATTGAAGTGACGCGCGCTGTAGTATCTTTTAAACTGCACTAAGTTTTATGTGTTCGTGTATTTTGACTGCGATAAGTATTTTTTACCTTTATTTACCACTTTAAAAATGTTTATTGAGGTTTGCCATCAAGAAGTTTCGTGCTCACCGAATTAAGCCAAATTAAGCAAGGTCGTTTGCAGATAAATTATTCGGCCATTGCCATTTCATAATCCAGACTGCAATCGATATCTAATTTCATAAGAATCATTAATACCTCAACAAAGTTCAGTTTAGTAGTCTAAAAATCGATTCTAAATACACTAATCCCCGTTTGTACTAATCATAAATGCAATAAAAAGAAGCTTAGCTAAAAAGTAAAAAAAATATAAGCTAATCGTGCTGTGTAGGTATGTTTTTTCATGAAAATCGACTAAAACCGCAGCTAGGCTAGATGCGGTAGTGGGGATAGGATAATTAGGGGAAGTGGTGGGGCCGGGTCGTTGACCGGAAGCCTCCGTGGATCCGTCAGCAGATGGCGTCACCGACAGAGTAGCTCAGTTTTTTACCGAGCCTCACTTTGTCTCCCACGTTCAATTCTCAGGTAGGTATAATTATGATGAATTTGAATTTTATTGACGTTTCAGACTATTTGTATTTAACTATGACTGACGTTTTTGATAATAATTCAGAGCTTATTAGTTAGGTATTACTGGTATTAGTCAATCATATTCGTAATGGATGGAACTTGGTTTATCGAAAGATGATTGTGCGTTAGTCACGCATTTCTTTATCGCAAAGCAAAAAGTACTCCGTAGATAATACGATCAAATAGAGAACTTTACCCTTTAAGCAAATATTACATTTATACATGTTTCAAATTCACTATCTGTAAATTGACAAACAACCGAGCATCACCGAAGCAACATGACGGCATAACGATATCGATTCGCACGGATTTACTCGTCCAAAACGAGCGAGTCAACAACACTTTTTTTTCTGTACTTTGGCGATACGCACGAAGGTAAATTATTTCGATGTGGGCGATTTGACCACTCCAGAAATGGGTATTAGGTAAATGGCACGATTTGAATTGTATGCAATAAAATAATAACATAAGGTCGATTTGGTCCTGGATCTACCTAGTAGCTTTTTTTTGTCTTAACTGTATCACGCGAATTGCTTACCGAAAATAATACATGAACCCTCATAATTATAAACGTTGCTTAAAGTTAAGTAGTGATTAGCTGTTTAACCATACATTTTAGACATTTAAACATCTCTTAACTTTAAAGTTAAGAGATGTTTAGTGATTAGCTGTTTAACCATACATTTTAGACATTTAAACATCTCTTAACTTTAAAGTTAAGAGATGTTTAGTGATTAGCTGTTTAACCATACATTTTAGACATTTAAACATCTCTTAACTTTAAAGTTAAGAGATGTTTAGTGATTAGCTGTTTAACCATACATTTTAGACATTTAAACATCTCTTAACTTTAAAGTTAAGAGATGTTTAGTGATTAGCTGTTTAACCATACATTTTAGACATTTAAACATCTCTTAACTTTAAAGTTAAGAGATGTTTAGTGATTAGCTGTTTAACCATACATTTTAGACATTTAAACATCTCTTAACTTTAAAGTTAAGAGATGTTTAGTGATTAGCTGTTTAACCATACATTTACTAAAATGTATGGTTAAACAGCTAATCACTACTTAACTTTAAACAACGTTTATAAATAAGGGAAAGAATTTATAAAGGGTCGATTCGCCCATTTCGTGCGAGTAAATTCGTGCAAATAAACGAATAAACCAACATGACGCATCTCACCACGAATTAGAACGCGTAACCGTAAACCGTACACTTCATTTCGGTAACCACTGATTGTTTCATCCGTTACACACAAAAATTCACACGACTCATTCAATAACAATTACAAATCTATTGTTCACCACTCAATAACACTAACGTCATCGGATATACAAAAGTTGATTGGCAACCGACAACGGTAGTAGCCGGATCGCGGTACAATACCACAATAAAAACAACACTTTTCAATACGCCTGTAATTCTCTTTGATTATGATTACACGGCGCTTATTAAGGCAATTATTGAAGATACGGATAACATCTATTATGAGGGTAGATTAGCATAAGGTTACGTGAGATGGACGTGGGAAAGTGGCCAGTTAATGTACGAGGTGGTGGAGAATGGTAGCGGAGCCAACAATTGACGGGACTACGACAGCTTATAGGAGAGCTATCTGAATGATCTCGAGAACCTCGCTGGTGGTTTTCTTGATAAGCATAGTAGATAGAAGAAATTTACAGTCACCAAAAAAAAGTAACTAGGATCGTCGGATATAGTTGAAGTTTAGTAAAAACCGAAGGATGGTTTTCGAATATAATTTAATTTGATTAAATAAGCTATTATTTTGTTTTTCATTACTTAAATTAAATTTGTTTTGAAAACATCCATTGGTTTCTTACTAAACTTCAACATTATTCGAAGACCTCTTTTGGTAAACATAACATTGCTGACTAGCAAACCTTTTAACAGCAGAATTACCTATGCATCAGTCGTACTTATACGAATTAGTTTTATTCATTTGTTTTAATTACAACTGTTTTAATTTCTCTTTTTTGTTCAACTATGGGATCAGAAGCATTACACAGTTTGTGTTTGTTATTTCTTTCATACCTAGATCTCCACCAAAAATTATTCATAAAACCGATGAGAACTGAGAACATCTTGTTACTCTCATTTTAACGCCTGAAGGTCTCTTAAGATGACTTTAAAAAAGTCCAAAAAGCCGATTCAGTGCGTCCTTAATGACATAAAATGTAGCCACCGCGGGCAGTTCACATAATGAATATATAATTGTACGGGTGACTGGCCAAAGTGGGTCTAGCTTTGTTAGCCAAATTGCAGTGATTATGTATAGTGTTTGTGTACATGCAAACAGCGACATTTTATATATTAATGGAGTGGATTTTATTGTCCAAAATAC
The DNA here is from genome assembly GCA_949091785.1 of Polymixis lichenea. Taxonomy (NCBI): domain Eukaryota; kingdom Metazoa; phylum Arthropoda; class Insecta; order Lepidoptera; family Noctuidae; genus Polymixis; species Polymixis lichenea. The sequence goes on from OX420937.1 coordinate 5,738,303, forward strand.
TACTTTAATTTCAACTTTCCTACAATCTCCCGATAGAACTGCTCAGGAGTTGCTGCACAAAATCACGTAATGACAATAAAAAACTAAGCATTTTTTTACTTTTAAAATGTGACTGGACTGCAACATTTTGCGACGGTGACTTTAGAATTTGCTTTTGCTAACAAAAGACTGAAGCTTAGAACGGTTGAGTTCAGTTGATTAAGTTGTGTCAGTCAGTTACGGTAATTGTTTTATTTACATGTTAGATTTCATATGCTGTATAAATGATTATAATTTCGACTGCAGATACTACTTACTATTTGAAAAATTCAACAAAAAAACAAAAATTTTCATATGGCCACTTATCGGACGTCGGAAGCTAGGTGCACGGTTCAATTGGTCGTTTCCTATGGAGAAGAGCCGGCAAGAAACTCCACCCATGGTCACTCTTAAAAGTTAATAGGCTTTTACAATGTTTTCAAATTACAGTGTTAATAGGTATGGGAGGAATGTAAGCCTGTTGTCAAGTACCCTTACCAAGTAGCATTAAATATTTCAGTATTTACTTAATATTTAAGTAACTATCAGAAGTCTGTGGCCAGTGAAGGGCTAGAGTTGTTGTGACAGCAAAATTAATTAAACAAATTAATAATGAAGTTTATTTAACATCTAAATACTAGTGACAGTTTCCAATCAAATCGACATTATTATTTTGAGTCATTTGATATAAACAATTTATCTGTTAATATATTATACTATGTAGAAGCATTTTGTTTAAATTTTGTAAATGTGAGTACCATGCATCCGTTTATTGTGTTGTTACGTTGAATTGAGAAAGCATAGCAGTTGAGAGTATGTCATGCTCACATAAATGTCTCACTGATGGTGGCGCGTGTGTTGGATCATTCGGTTCCCTACAAAATGGTTGAGCTGGATGGTGCTGATCCACTCGTCAAGTTCGTGAACGGGCGCTGTCAGTTGAGACTGGTCATCTCCTAACTTCCAGGGCTTATTTTTATCTTGTATCTAGAATTGTTTATAATTTTTTTTTTACATTGTTCTCACATACAGAAGCAACAAGAATAATGTTCTCAAGATTTTGTAATATTCAACTTGATTTTAAAAGAGTGTCCGTGGAGTTTCTTGCCCGCTCTTCTCCATAGAGATCTACGTTTTGGAATGGGCAACTAGCTTCAACTTTCCAACTGATAGACTTTTTGACAATTCAAAAGTGCCTGTAAATGGTTTAATTGAAATAAACGCTTTGAGTTTGAGTTTGAGTAACGAAACATCACGTGAGAAATTAATTAAGAAGAGTTTTTTTAATAGTATTATGAGTCAGGTAGAACTTATTTTGAGAAAACAATTAAAAAGCATAGCTATCACTACCCACACTGCTAATTGATCAGGTATTAAGCTCTTACCCTACGGAAGTGCAACAGACGGTATGAAAACCACCCTTGTATTGGGTAGCCATTGACCTACGTACCCGTAGGTCAATTGCGAAATACGAAAGAGGCGGTTGCAAAAATTTATGGAGTATGAATATGAATATGTATATTCCCTTTTTTGAAACATAATAGTATCAGAAGCAGTACAGCTTTATTAATTAAAAAAACAAAAGACTACATTCAAAACCCTTTATATTTTGATCACAAAGTCCTTAAAACTTTTTTTTTTTTTTGGCTTCACACGGTTTGTGCATTTAGCCAGTGTCAAGTCATTTTTCTTTTAGATCAAGTAAATGGCCCGATATCGGGCACGAAGTTACAAAACAGTCATAGTCGTCTTTAGTCAGTCAAGTCAAATCAAAGTTATTGTAAAGCGGTAGTAACTTTACAACAACCTAATAGGAGTTTTTGGGGGAACACGAAAAGTCCACGTTAGTCACTTATTTTCACCTTCACTACACTCGTGCACTCGCACGTAACCAAATTGAATAATTCACTATCAAAATTATACAATTTAATTCGCTATTTCACTAAATTCCATGAAAATGAAAATTCGTGCGACATGTTCCAAGGCGATCCCGCCAAAAACTCCCTCCTTAAAACTTATTGACACACTGGCCATTGACACAGCCAATAAATCCTCGTTCCAAATTTAAAAGCAATGGCATTAAACAAACAGCCATCTTTTTTTCTTCCAAATTCAAAGGCAGGCTACACACGGCCAGTCTCGCCCTGTCATTGGCATAACGGTATACCCAATGGATACTATGACTGCGCATGATTCCTTTATAATTGAGATTCACTCTGTGCCTGTACAATTTAGTTTTGGTCGTCACGAGTTATCTACTTGGGTATGTGTGGGTACCATTTTGGTGTTTTATTTCGATGCTTGTTACGTACGAACTTTTATGTTAGTTAGGTAGGTATTGTGTTGAGTAGAATAAAATCTGTATGAGTCGCAAAACCAAGATATTTAACACTGAAATTAATCATTTGGCAAAAGTTCAAAACCCAGATTTAAATTAAATGTAGGTCTTTCGTTTGGGCAGCACAATTTCAATTTCTTATGGAATATTAAAGGTTTGGTACTGGTTTGGTACTTTATCCCTTTGGAGACTGAAGTCTCCAAAGGGATAAAGTACCAAACCAGGGTCGTCGGATATTATGTAGTTGAAGTTAAGTAAGAAACAGATGTACTCGTATGTTTTCGAATGAAATTTTATTTTATAAATGAACTTTATGTTTTCTAATAATTATTATTTTGTCTATCGAGAAACAATTCTTTAGACATAAACTATTATATATAGTACTTAAATTATAAAAACAGAGAGAAAAGAATCACAGGGCATCAAAAAATTCGTCCGCATCGCTGTCGATGGAAAAAGTGCCCAAAAGGCATGTAGCATTGCTACGTTGTATAGCGTTGCTGATTTCTAGTAATTTTATTTTATTTTATTCGAAAACATTCATCAGTCTTTAACAAACCTAAACTATATCCGACCATCTGTTACTTATCTGTTTTGGTGACTATGTATAAAAACATCTATCCCTTCATTACACCAATACATTACAAACAAATTAAATTAAATAACATGTAAAGTTAACTACTAAACTTGTATGTAAAATAAAGCTAAATTCTAGCTAATAAAACAGCTCCGGACACGCTAAGAGCTATAAAAGTTCTTTGATAATGTACTACCGTCGTTTTAGACGGGTCTATGTAACATGCAGACTTTAATAGGAGAACGTTATGTATTAATTAGAAATACGGGCTCATAGAAGGATACATCTTTTAAACAGTAACAATACATACAGAAGTTCTCACATACAGAAGCAACAAGAATAATGTTCCCAAGATTTTGTAATATTTCAACTTGATTTTAAAAGAGTGTCCGTGGAGTTTCTTGCCCGTTCTTCTCCATAGAGATCTACGTTTTGGAATGGGCAACTAGCTTCAACTTTCCAACTGATCGACTTTTTGACAATTCAAAAGTGCCTGTAAATGGTTTAATTGAAATAAATGCTTTGAGTTTGAGTTTGAGTTTGAATATAACATCGAGAGATAGAGCTTATAATATGGTTTATATTTAAACCGAAAACTCGATGACTTAATAATACGTCATCCACCAAACCACACTTGGCTCGCGTGGTAGGTTACAGCCCTCTCACAGAGAACTGTAGTAGGTGACTAGTAGTGAGGACATTATCCCTACTAATATTATAAATGCGAACGTAACTCTGTCTGTCTGTCACGCTTTCAAGCCTAAACTGTTGAACCGATCCTCATGAAATTTGGCAGAGATATAGCCTGGGATATGGACCGGGCATAGGCTACTTTTCACGCGATAACCGACATTTACGCGGGCGGAGCCGCGGGCAAAAGCTAGTATAAAATATTGCTGTTGGACTTGTGTAGACAAAGCATTTTCAGCTGTCATTTTGACATTTCAAAACATGAAGCAACAAATAATTGCTATAAAATAGCACTATCACCACAGCCAATCAAAAAAGGTCATATTTTCTAGTTGAGGGGCGCTTGTGGCTAAGTAACATAATAGTTGCACGGGTCGATCGATCAGGTTAAGCTACGCTTGCCGCGGTTGGTCCGTGGATGGGTGACCATCTTTACATACCAAGACCCCTCCGTGCCTAGGAAAGCACGTTAAGCCGTTGGTCCCGGCTGTCTGTTGTGGATCTTTGACAGTCGTTACGGGTCGTCAGAAGCCCGAAAGTCTGACAACCAGTCTTACCAAGGGGTATCGTGTTACCAAGTAACTGGGTAAATTCTAGGCAGGCAGATGACGATTTTCTAGTTTAGGGATAAACACATACACATAACAGAAAATCACGCCTGTAATCCCTGAAAGCTTATGCAGAGATTTATTTATTATTAAAACTTAATGCACAAGTAAAAAAAAATACTGTACAAAGGCGGACTTAATGCCTGAGGCATTTTCTACCAGTCAACCTTAGGGTGATGCAGAGAGAAAACATGGCAGGTGCAACATAAGGGATAGGTTACTCGAAAAATAATACATGATACATAGATACCTACATACATACATACATACATACATATATATAACGAAAATAAAACTTTGTCTTGAGAAATAACGATAGGTAGAGGAGAAAACGAATCCAGTAAGTCAGCGCTGGGATGTTTCTGCCAATTTCTTACGAATATGCTCGCGTGCCTTTACTTTAAACGAAAGCCGACTGGTTGCCATCCTGATATTCAGAGGGAGTGCATTCCAAAGAAACACCGCCTGGACAAAGAAAGAAGATTTGATGAAACCAGAGCGGTGAGAGGGACATCGTAGAAGACGATTGCTGGTGGAACGAAGATTTTTACTATGCGCCGAGCACAAGTATTGAACCTGGGAAGTCAGATAAGAAGGAGAAGTGGGTTTGTCGAGTATAGAAAACAACATTGACAGAGCTCGCAACTCTCTGCGCTGACGGATGGGTAGCCATTTTAAAAGCAACCGGTGCGCGGACACATGATCATACTTACGAAGATTGAAAACGAATCGAATGCAGTTATTTAGAAGCCGGTCAAGTTTATTGAGGAGATCTGCATTCAGGTCATAGTAACACACATCGCCATAGTCAATTATGGGAAAGATTAGGGACTGTACAAGCATTGCCTTTATGTATGATAGATTTACGTGTACCCTCAGCAAAAGAAGTAGCAAAAACCATAAACAATAGCGCGGTTGCTGCACAAGCGTCCAAAGGCCACCTTTCTCCATACTGCATGCATAGACAAAGAGATCAACAGCCTACTCTATGGAGAACCACACGTTCCATGTTTATTACCTATTACTATACAATATACTCCAGGACAAATTTATTAATATTTAAGACATGCACTATAATTTTACATAACAAATGACTTCGTTAACGCTATAATTTAAAGGTTTAGGAGTTAATAAACCATTATCTTTATTCATGGGACGTGAACATAACCTATAAATGAGACACATTTTACTGGCTAGAGCTTAAACGCAAATGGCCGACTGCCCACCTGATGGAAAGTGGATAGAACCGTCTATGGACACCAGAGGGGTAATTGCGTAAGACTTACACATGTCGACAACATTCATTGCGTTATTAACGTCATTGAGCAGACAATTTTTTCGAAGATATGAAGAAATGGACTAGCAATTTACTTAAAGATTCTGATAGTGTATTGCTATACCGAGCGTCTGTCTGCCGCTGTGTTCTCGAATTTTGAGGCAAAGTTTGAAAGACTCATGTGCCTGTAACTTTATAATCATGTTCTCTTCAAACTGGAAGAATACTGTTGATATCTTAAGTGCTGTATGCTTTAACTAGGAACACTAATTAGGAATTTGAAAGCTAGTGATCACACTGGACTAAATCGAATTCTAAATCGGACAGATTATGAAGTAGAACCACATTGGCATGCAACAATTTAGTAAACGTAGTGCGGTCGGGACCTTCCAATCGCACTAAATCGGATCCAACTGTTCCAACTTCGATGACATCTTCCGATTTCCTAATTAACTATTCTAAAAATTGGATAGTGTAATACGCACTTTATCTACAAAAAGGAGAAAAACGAGTTCTTCGAGTATCTATACCTACTCTTAATGGCAAATAGTATCGTATTTAGAACAAAACCTTCCTAAATCATTGCTAGACATATGTATATTATGACTAATTCTCAGACTAAAGGCTACTTGTATTTTTATTACTAATTCTGTTTTTCAAACGTACAAAAAGAAACATTTGCAAACAAAAAACCGATTAACTTCCAACCATGTTTAATGTAAGCTAAAAAGAACCTGTTTAGATTTAACTGAAGTATTGTATACTATAACATCGTGAGAGCTAGCTCGTTTCCGTCTGCCCGGCATGGTAACCCGATCACGAGGAAAATACCACTGTTGTTTAAAAGTTACATAGAAAACTAGACTTCGCAGTTTGGTCGGGTTGTACGCTGAATCACAAGATAGAAGACTGAATTCAAACTCATTTATATAGTTTGTAGGTACACACTATTTATATGAGTTTGAAGGTGGGTTTATTGCTATAATAGTGCTAAATGTCTTTGTATGTGTTATGTCTCTTGGTTTGTCAACCATTATGACGCATTTTGTGGTAATCTTTTATCATAGGCGACGTACAGTGGTGACGGCTACGTCATGTTCATGTCAATTTTTATGTTAAATTTAGATATTGGTGATGATTCTGTTGTGTATCAACAGAACTTAATTTAGGTTATTGCTATCTTTTTCCTTTTAATGAAACCAGAAAGTGACGAAAATAATTTAGAGCTGTCAAAAGTTGAACTAAGATTTTCTTCGACGCAACTACGACTAAGATTGTCATGCTTAAAATCACGCCAAATTCAAGGCAATCGAGAAGTCATGTATAGTTTGACATTTCTAAAGCGTCACTTGTCTTTTCTTTCGCAGACTGTCAGTAAGAGATAGCAATACTCTTATTTTAGTTTAGGTGATGAACAAAAGAATCGGCACAATTATATGTGATAAGTTTAGTGTTGGCTAACACAATTAAAATATTTTATAATGGCGGTATCGACAATCTACTACAACTGTAGGTCCGTTTAGAATTTAATTAGTGCCACTATGTAGTAATAACATGGAGTACGTACATACATACGAGTATTTCAAATTAAGAATGTGCATATTGTGCATTCGGTTACACGATTACTATACTTGCTCGTTTTTACTCGCACTCATTTCAGTAGGCGTAAACGAAGCTCGATGAGCAGCCACTCTTTTAAATATTGTAAATTGATCTTTAAGATCACGTTTATAAGTACTCATTTGATCTGGCAGTTTCACTAAAAGATATGGCGCTTGCAGAATCAAATCCTTTAGAGTCCTCTAAGTTATCAGGACATTCATATTAAAGTCTTGTTCAGATGGTATAAGTAGTAAAATTTATATTAACATGAAAATCCAAGTAAAGTTGTTAAAGCAGTGTTCAATAAAAGCGTACCTAAGTTAGATTATGAATTTTAATAGCTGGGTTCAGCATTATGTATAACTAAAGTGACCATACGTCCGGTTTGAACGGGACTGTCCCTTTTCTCAGTCAACAATCCCGTTGTCCCCATTCAAAGTTCCGGGACGCAAAAAGTCCCATTTTCTGAAACAGCGCGAAAAATTATATTACAGATCTACCAAATGCCGTTCTTTGCCCATTTGCTTCTTGTGCCCCCCCCCCCTGTACCCACCTATGACAATAGTACTAATGAAAAAAAATGTGTTAATTTTAATTCTTAACCCGCTACGTGGCGTCCCGTTTTAAGACAAAAAATAAATGGTCAGTTTATGTATAACTTGTAACTTGTGGTTATTTGCGTTTGCGCACTAAAACTACACGTAGGTACGTTAGCTGTCATCAAAAACCACTTGTTGGGCATTGATGTTGATCGTAATCTTAACATAAGATTATATTAATGTAAAACAGAAAAGCGAATATTCCAATTAATATTTCCTACCTAGGTACTTCTAGCTACAATGTACCTAGGCTATTCTACCGTTTGAATCTCTTGATTTACTAAGCAAAATATAATAAGTTACTACATCTTATATACCTCAAATGGAGAAAACGGAAGCCATATAGGATCACTTCATTGTCCGTCCGTCCGTCTTACTGTCAGTCTATCAAGACCGTTTTTCTCAGGAACCCGTGGAGGTATCAAAAATCGGCGGCGACGATCTCTCGCGTCCAGCCCTGGTCCAGGCCATGGTACGGAGCGAGAGTACATGCGTAGCCGTCACCTCCTTCTGCGAAGCAGTAATGCTCACGAAGAGGAAGGCGGCCCTTGTCGCCGCGGGAGACGCCCTGGGCGTCGGGAATTCCAGGCTGATTTCCGGCCACCGTAGGCGCGGGCTTGCGGACCAAGCTCGGGTCGACGGCGCGTTGTGTTCCACGCGCGCCTCAATGAGATGTTAGTACCAACAGGTGGGGTCCGCAAGGGCCGGTGCCTGCCAGGGGTGCGGGTTGTTCGAAAGAGATACCGTGGCACCTGGCACACAGGCAACTGAAGGAACACGGGTGGGTTTTAGTCAGTGAAAGTGTGACACGCCCTCTCGCTCCACCAAGAACGGGAGAAGTTATTTGATTTCCCACCCACAAAAACAAAAAAAAATACTCACGTAGCTCGGTCACTTGCCTTGGCGCTTTAAAAAATATATATTTTGATACCTACTCGCAAATAATTGATGTCTCACAGCACAAGTAGGTATAGGAAAAAGTCCGAAAATGTTATGATTATAAACTGTGACGTAAATCGCTGTATGAGAAAAAAAAATGAAGAACAAAGTTAAGTTTGTTCTTGGGATAAATTCATCCCAAGTCATTGTATGTGGTCCGACACACACTTGACCGGTTTCTATGATATTTAATGTCAAAGAAGCCCACCTGTTTGTAAGTGGGCATCGCCACCTATGCACATCTGCAATACCAGAAGCATCGCAGGTGCATTACCTTCCAGAGACAAAGCTGTAATGTTTCATTTGAGCCTGTAATTACAAAAACGCCATGTACGTAGTAAACATGTACAATAAATCACTGGAAAACGGCTGCCGACCACAGACTTCTCAAGCCAATGGTGGGGTGACGTTAAGCATGCGCCAAACGATCACTTTATTATTTACCACGTAGGTAACACACGCACACACACACAAGTTTTTAACAGAAACTTGTTAAAACAAGTTACAAATGTACGTGCAATTGCAATTAGTCCGTGCGCCATACGTCTTGCGTCTGCGCAGTTACCCGCCCCGTTAAAACGGTGATACGGCCACGATAACCGTTCCGGTGCCGTATACCCGGTTCGCACTTACGGGAATAAAAACGGGGAAATTATACTTCGAAATAATTTAAATCGCCTGAAAAATTATGCATGGACATTATTTCTGCGAACTCAACCAGACAACCTTCTGAATTTTGTACGCACTACTTGTTAAATATTTATTTTGTACCCTTTGAATTTTACAAAACATATTTATTCCTTTATATTTCTAGCACTTTCAGTGGGGTGAAGGGGTTGTGGCTAGGTAATAACAGCCACACGGATTGATTGATCAGGTTAAGCTACGCTTGCCGCAGTTGTTCCGTGGATGGGTGACCATCTTTGCTTATCAAGACCCCTCTGTGGCTCAGAAAGCACGTTAAAGCCGTTGGTCCTGGCTGTCATTCGTGGGTCTTTGACAGTAGTTGCGGGTCTTCAGGAGCCCGAAAGTCTCACATTCAGACTTATCAAGTGGTATAGTTTTACCCAGTTACTGGGTTGTGGAGATCACATAGGCAGTCGCTCCATGTAAAATACGGGTCCGATTAGACTGGAAGCCGATATAGTAAGTAAATGGCTAAGCAGATGAAGATTTCTAGCAATTCCGATGCAGCAACTTTATAAGTTTTAATCCATATACCACAAAATAACTAAATCTGTAAAACCAGCTACTTACATTACCATACGCAATAAATTCACTGAAAATACTCCGCGTTTAGACATCACAGAATGACCGCCAGTACTAAAAGTCGATTAGCAATCGCCAATCGCCTACTAGGTTTAGTCGAGTCGTATCGATAAACGCGAATAACGACCGCGTGCGTTCATAAATCACTATCTCGGTCTCGATCGGTCGGTTAAACTTTTAAAACGATGTCATCGGTGAATGTCAAACGGAACGATACATCTGTATTAGGTACGATAGTACTCGATTTGAATCGAACGACGTGACGAGGTTGTTTCATCGATGTTGTAGAATATCGTATTGAATTGAAAATGAAGTGTTTTTCGTTTGATCTGGGAATGAATGAAGTTGTTGTATTGAGAAAATAAGGCGTTGTCTTACAGTGGATTTTTTTAGTGAAGATTCAAGATTCTTTATTTGTGGAAACATGAGTACACATACAGCGCATGCACGTTATTGACACGTTAGTTTCGGTTTTATATAATCCACTAACACACCAATGTTAGATTGCTCCCTAAGGCACAGATTTACTCTTATTAAATCGCTTAGGTCGACCGACCTCGTTAAGCTAAATCCTGCAGCCTAATAAACATTTTAAGAAATCAGTCTCACAGATATGGCCTCAATATCTTATTCGTTTATTCCGGCCACCCGAAATCAGAGCCTTACCGTGATCAAACCCTATTACGTTCAATCGTTGCATAATACCATTATTTGATCGATACACAATTATTGTCAATATTTATAGCAAAGAATGCACCTCGACACGCCTCAATGGACAATGGTACGCCATAGTTCCTGTAGCGGCACTCATGGGAATGAGGTCAAGTTGACTAATGGCAAATTTTATAATACGTGAGCTTGTTTAAAATAAGAAGAAAGTAAAGAAAATATGCGCATGATCAAATTAATGTCAGGTAACCGTAGACAGAATAATAAGAACTACTTATTACTTTAACTCAAACGATGTGGAAAGTTCTCTATTTTCTGTAACACAAAAGTGGTACAATGTGTTGTTAATCCAAGATTTAAAGATCGAGAAGAGTCCCAACTATCATCCAAGTCTCTTCACCCGTTTTAATAATAAACGTCTAAAAAATCCCAATATTTGCATATAAAATATTTGTAAGATTAACTACACACACCAAAATAGAAACCTAGCGGCAAGGAAATTAGCTATAACTGCTTGAATCGCAATAGAATATAAGTATAAGGCATGTATAATCTTTCGCTTGAGAACTCCCTCGCAACCTGTTTCCCTCATTTGAGCCTACTTCCGCAGCTCGACAGCCGCTGAGACATTCCTTATATTTTCCCATAATAGGTATAGAAAACATATTTATTGCCTTCTCCAAATGTGGCATTTATGGTGTTTGGAAAACAAAAACAGAAACGGAAAACAATACGGTGAGGGAAATCTAAGAAGTAAACAATTACAATGAAGCAATAAAAAATACTGAGTAAATACTCAAGAGCATTGAATGAAATAATTTCTGCAATAGATACTAACCAACCAAAGAAAAACCATTCACTACAAAATATGTGAGGAATAATAAAAATTATACAGGGTGTTTGGCAGAACGTTGAACATACGAAAATTGCGGATAGATGGGGTCATCTGCTACTTACTCAGCCCTAATTTATGTGGCCCTGGCCCCTGGATATGAAAATTTTCTTTTTTGTTTTCTTCTAGTTTCACCACTTTCTTAACTTTAAAGTGTAATTTTTAGGCAGATTCTGATACAATTATTGCTTTATTCAGATGTTAGCTGGAAAAAAGTTATGAGTCCTCAAACTCACAGAAAGATGTAAAAAATACTTAATTCTTAATTTCAACCTGCATTAAAAAAAAATATTGAGCAGTTCCAATTCTAACAAAACATCCCTAGCGTGAAACCTTTCTAATGGTATGTATTTTGCTTTTATGAAAAAAAAAACTTTAAGAGTTATTTCATAATGTTTTTTGGCCAGGGCCAAATAAATTCGGGCTGAGTAAGTAGCAGATGACCCCACCTATCCACCATTTTCGTATGTTCAACGTTCTGGCAAACACCCTGTATAAAGACAGCCACGTGAATATTGAAGCCAAGTCGACTGCACATAATAGTATAACGGTTTCAAATTGAAATTCACCACCTGCAGAGACTGCAGGCGATTCCGACGAAAACCACATTGCCACCTACTTACTATAGCTAAGGTCGTAATTACAAAGCCAGTTCTACCCCCATTAGATGTACAGTTCCAACAGTAGTTACTTCAACCCACGATCGAATCTCTAGAGAGAAGCAAAACAGTAGCCGATGGCAAGTGGGTCCGTCCTACGCTTGCATTGCCGTGATATTTATGACAAACGAGGTTTCAAGTGTTTTGGAATCCATTATAACCAATGAAACGAGTGAATTTATAGATATCTAAATGGTTATACAGGGTAAGTTTTTAACTAGTGCGCAAACTGTAACCGTGAATTCAGCATATCATTCTAGACCCCCCAGCGCAGAAATTTTTCGTCGATTATACAAAAACAAATCAGCTGTTCCATACATTTTGACCTCTTAAGTATTGCACGTTTCTATGAAACAGCTGATTTTTTTTGTATAACCGATGAAAAATCTCTGCGCTAGGGGATCTAGAATGATATGCTGAATTCATGGTTACAGTTTGCGCACTGGATAAAAACTTATCCTGTATATTGCTCTCCTACCATATGTGTAAGCAGTAAACAGTTTTTGTCGTGGTATCATTAGCCTAACATTTTCTTTACTTAATAAAGTTGTTTTTTTTTTAGAAACTTACTGAAAAACAATGAGTCAAAGTTTCATTTTATGTTAACATGATGAACATCTGTGTTAAGATGTAAAGTATCCATATTTACACGTAAATCTTTAATGTCTACTCGTACATCGTACATTTCCACATGTAAATCATTTAAGTCTACATGTAAAACATTAATGTCTTCATGTAAACTTTCAACGTTTACCAGTACAATTTCCAGAGTAGCAGCTACCCCGTATTCAGTAGGCAGAAAACACAATCAGATAGCCGCATCATTAGCAGCCGGTGCCGGTGTCGAGTGAGTCCGTCCTACGCGTCCAACGCGGGTCACTAACTCGCCTCTACACCTGTCACTGTTGTATCTGGAGTTACATCTTTGTGGGAATTTGTTTGAACTAACTTGACATAATAGAAATAAATTTTGGTTTAGTGCCTGCGCTTACAGCTAAAATTGTGGCTCCTTTGTCATTTAAACAAAAGTTATTGCTTCTATAGCTAACAACTTTGTATGTTTATTTGGTTTTAGTGTTTCCTCAGTTAATCAATTAACTCTGCTATAATCAGAAATATCTCAGAAACAAAATTGACTCTAATACCTGAATTTTCAATGTCAGCTGCAAAACTATTATTTACATATACAACACACTGTACAGCTTTAGCGCATATTACGCACGCTCTATAAACTGCAAACCACTTAACTCCACAACAACAAACAGCTACCAATATACAACATGCCATTAATAAGGCCATCTACAGACTTAAAAACAATTGCACCACATACCCGGCCACTGTTGCCGACGACACATACAAACTTACCGATAGTGAAACAACTTAACATAGAGCTGTAGTAAATTTTACGAGTCTATTAGTCTATGTTCGCGCTACGTGGGCCTTTTCTTCGCTTCGTGGAAATAATAAAACTACCAATTTAGACGTTATGATTTTTGATACAAAGTTTGCAAGTTTTTGTTGTGTGTTTTTAAAGATGGCGGAAGGATTAGTCTGTTTTGGGTATTTTTCTACATTATTTGGTAACCGTCAGCGCAATTTTTGATCAGTTTAATGATTGCGTGGCTTCTTCATTTATCTTATCTATCTAAATGGATTTAGATAAGATGGGTTTATTAGGATTTCTTGTAATTATTCTTCCACCTACAGTCGCCGTTATGTCTGGCCTCAGTATTTTGTTGTTTGCTTCGTCCCAATGAGCACGGCGTACAACATCAATCAATGAGTTTTGTCAAAAGATTATGTGAACTAATACGAGTTTTATTTTGAAAATAAGGTTTACGATAGTACTTATCTGTCTCTATTAATATGGGATGACTTTTTATCTGAGTAAAAATACATCGCAAGCTTTCGAGAATTTAGATATTGTCTACTTAAACCTTCAAGTGTCAAGTAATTAACACGTTTACTTTTTTATTGTTATCGGATTCAAAGAGTCTTCATAACTGCCGAGGGGTCTTTTTTTTTGGGTGGGAAATCATCAAATGACTTCTCCCGCTCTAGGTGGAGTAGGAGGGCGTGTCAGACTTTTACTGACTAAAACCCACCCGTGTTCCCTCAGTTGCCTGTGAGCCAGGGGCCGCGGTATCTCTTTCGAACAACCCACACCCCTGACAGTCATCGGCCCTTGCGGGCCCCATCAGTTGTTGCTCAAATCTCTTTGAGGCGCGCGTGGAATACAACGTGCACTCTCGCTCCGTACCATGGCCTGGACCAGGGCCGGACGCGAGAGATCGCCGCCGCCGATCGCCTCCATGAGGACACGTCGGTGCTCCGCTCGAGCCGGGCAGACCTTCACCGTATGCTCCACCTTGTCCTCAGGGCGATTTTCGCAATGGAAACAGGTTTATCCGAAACAGGAACCTCCCGAAACAACCGTGTCCGGTGAGGATCTGCGTCAGGCGGAAGGTGAGGACGCCGTTCCGCCTCTCAAGCCACTCCTCAAAGAGGGGCCTTACCGCCGCAATCGTGGCGTGCCCAAACTGCCGAGAGGGGTTACCAAATAATCGCTTTAACTGCCGAGGGGTTAAAGCGATTATTTGGTAGTATAGAGACCGTTGATTGTCCATAGAAGATGGCCTTAAATTACAAGGATTTTAAGTTCGTTCGTGGAATATTTGATAACAAAATCATTGAAAAGATACTATCAATTTCTTAGAAGAAGAATTGCTATCAGTTGGTTCTTGGTTACAATTGTACCTTGAATTTGTTCTTGGAATGGAATTGGAGTGTCCAATTCCCGAACGAAGTATGTATCAATCAAGATAAAATTCGGTATATTGCAAAAATGTACGTTTTTACTTAATAATATTCACATTTTATATACATAGATAAAAAATATATTGTTCAAATAAACTAGCATAAACATAAACCTTGAAAACATTAGAAACTGTAAACGGATAGGATATAAAACGATTTATCCTTCCAACACGGCAAGCGGCCGATAAGATAACATTCATATTAATTACCTTAATCAAACAACCAATAGCAATAAATACATAGTTTCGTTAGATTTATAGCATCCGTTTGAACAATATCTTAGGTATAATCTATCATTAGACCTGCAGAAGAATGTGTTATTAATGTATTGTCTGGTTATACAAATAAAGCTAAGTTTATATTTGCAATTTTAGTCACAAACCTGTTTAATAATTAAAAAAAAACAATTATTATTTATGATTCGAATTTTGACATCACTTTTTTTCGAATGGCGCGAAAGCCTTATCGATTTTATGCGATAATGGCGGGAAGTATCAATCATTTGAAGTATCTCCTATTATAAGTGTCACTCGTTTATTACTGAAAAATAACTGTAATAATAGTCTTGATTGAGTAATTTTTTAATAACCGTCCAATTTACCGTGCGTCATGCAATAACTGAGGAGTATTTTATAAAGAAATAACAGTGGATTTCTAATTAATTTCATTGCTAACGTTTACGACTACAGACGTTCCACTTTGTTACGTTACAAATAAAAATGGCGGCAAGGCGGCCATTTCATTGTTACCGTGATTAGAAAGTGCAACACGGCCAAACTGAGATCATTTATCGAAATTAATTAATTAATTTTATTATTTTTTATTTTTAAAAAAATCATATAGTTTACTGGAATTTTATATTTAACTGCCGATATTTTATCTTTTTTTGTCTAGCGTAAAAATGAATATATACGCTCATGCCTAATCCTCGCGCAATGAAAGAAACCGTGCTTTTCTATAAAATAAAATCACATTAATTTAACAGTTTTTATCAGGAAGTTTTACACTGGATAACAAAATATTGACATTGTGTCTGGGTCGCTCTTAGTCATGACTGGGCAGCTTCCTCATCATAAATATTGTGTGATAAAATCGGGCATAATTCAACTGAATGAGAAACTGCTCAACATCTTCTCGCTATACCAAAATAAGATGAAGTTACAAGTATATTTTACATTTCCGTTAACTGTATATTTTTAATTATGAGCCAAATATCCATAAACCAGCTATGTGTATACTCTTGCATTAAGTGCAAATTGCTTCTGCATTTTACGAAATAAAACGTTACACCAATGACCATTTCACAAAGTACTTTCATAACCAATAGCCAAAATTGCTGTCATTATAGATGATGAGATATAGCACTAACCACATTTCAAACACATATGCCCAATCCAACAATTCTCTCAGCTGAATAGGCCTCTATCAAAAATATAATTGTTACCCGCGAAAGTGGCATACGCAATATCCGCTAAGGAAATATCGGCTATCGCTCAAACAATCATCGGCAGACAAAAGGGCCGAAACAGTTAGACTATGTGTTGCAACAGGCCGAACAACGAGCATGTCATTATGGAGCAACTATCTACATCTGAACTTCCACGCCTCTTCAAGATGCTCCGTTTAAGATACGTCAGACGCATTCGAATGATTTTTCAGAGGTCTTCGTCCACTGGCCGAGAACGAATCTCAAGCATTTGTGGTGGCCGAGTAGTTTCTCCCAATTACATCGTCTCTAGCCGGCGATTGGCCGCTCCACGAGGAATCCGGCCTGTCGTGACTGTGATAAAAAAAACTGACGCAAATTGCCGATACGCCTCGTGCACACAATTTCATGCTCCGGCTTCTCAACGAACAGTCTAGATTCGTCATATTTCCAGCAACAATGCGAACACATGAAACTCGATTCTGGCGCGAATCTGCCATAGATTGAATTAATTAATAGTTCTAAATCTGAGGCTAATGACTATTTAATGCGTGTCGGTAAAAAAAGAGTCGATAGATCACTTTACGAATGGAGTTTTATTCAATTGTATTGTTCTAATTGGTGTTTTTTGTCGACATTTATCATTGATGCGGCTGAAGGCATTATGGCACTGACAGTGATCTTGGGAGGCACATTAGTCTCGACGAAAGGTTATGAGAACGGAACGCGACGCTTGCGAACAGCGAGTACAGCCACGTCTCTTATTAGTTCATTTCCCGTCTCATTACTATTATTGCTTACTTTGTGTTTAACGTTGTCGTATTCTGCTGATTATTATTTATGACTATCTTCATTACATTTCTCCTCAATCAAATTATTCTTAGCATTAAACCTCGCACGCTCTGTATCAACATTGCTGTCGGTATTTTATAGATAGGCATGCAAGTTCACGGGAGGCTTTCGATCATGGCCACAACAGTGAGAGTGACAAGTCATCGCGCTTTGTCACGGCACGGTTCGATTTGTCGCAAACTACTAAACGTTTTTTTTTAATGTTCAACTGGGTTGTCATAGCTTTTAAATAAAGTATCGAACTGGTTAGGATCACGATATGACAAGGTGTTAATGTTTCTACACTTCCATCATTTTTGACTCGGCAGTTGATGGGTCTTTTAGTTGATTTAGTATTCTAACAAGAATTAGTAGGCATTTGAAATCATAGCTTATATTATTATGACGGTTACTGTCGTTCACTTTTATGATTGTTATATTTTTGTCCTTACCGAATCTCTATCCACCGTGGCTATTATCAACAGCTGCTTATCCCCATTCTGTCTTCTCTAACTAGCTGATCACATCACTTAAAGTACTTAATTTCTGATCTGATTTCGGCGATGTTTTCTTCCAATTAGATGTGGCAACACGGCTCGATGGTTATCTCTGGACAATTCGTTCCGGGCGGGAGACGCAGCGCGTGACGCCGCCGATTAGAAATCTCGGCTCGGATGCCGCAACGCAACGTGCTGTCGATTGGCTAGCTCTATTAAACTGTTCATATTCCTATTGGCTAGACTTTTTTGTGATTTTATTTCCTTTTTTGGATAAGTCTGTTCGTTTAGGTAGCTTAGCTATTGACTTGGCTTTAGAGTTGTGATCACAATTGTATATTAAGTCCTCTGATTTCACGTTAAATGATCAAGTATATTTCAGTAAAACCAAAGTGAAATTCAATAACAGTAATATTTCTAAAGCTAATAAACTAAGTGTTAATGACACACAGCATAAACATTAATCCAAAATACATAAATATGAGACGGAACACAAAAATAATCCAACATTAATATAGACACATTCAAACTGTGGGCGATATTTATCATTCATAATTAAGTAATACCTCATTAATGCTGTTTGGTATACAGAATGTATATTTTGGAGGTGGAATGAAGCTATTGACCTTGGCAATGGAAATTCTCAGGTTCAAAGTTTCTTCATCTGCAAGGTCGTAAGATTTAGGAATAGCAAGTAACGGAGCGGAAAGTTGGACAAACGTGGTGGAAACAATAATTTGGTAATTGGCAAGTTTCTGTGAATTCTTAGTGTAGTAATTAATATTAATTGAACTGTTATTTCTCACCGAGAGGAGGCCTGTATCCCAGCAATGGGGACGTTATAAATTTGCTTAAAGTTTTTGTTAAAGTCTGTTCTCTAAAATATCTTGATTTAGTGAGGCCACATATTTCTTTAGAGTCTTTTCATTATGATCCTTGCATAATCTTAATTATTATAACGTCATTCGCAAAACCAACAGTGCTGAACTTAATAAATTCTTTAAAACATGATTAACACAGTCCTAAATTCCATGCCACAATGCTTTTTAATAGATTTTAATTTTAGAAATTTAGTACCTAGGCAGTTAACGCATCAGACCAAAACGGTAGGAAAAGAAACGTATTTGCTTCATAATGGATTCGTAGCAACTTTAGCTAATTAATATGTTGTTGATTTTTTGAAATTGTAAGCAATGAAGATGTCAGTGGAGAAATAAGGTACCTAAGACGACCTGATTTTTTTGTACAAGAGGATTATGCTGAAAACGGTGGTGAAGTAGAAAACTTTTTGGTTGGTGAAACAGCAAGTTTAGACGATATGGCCGACAGAGCATACGTGCATTATGATATACCTACCTAGAATGTGCCAGTTGACAATATAGAATAAGTATCAATATTGACACTACTGGTCCTGGAAGAATATTTCGTTTTACGTTTTCCATCGAATAACGGGATACCGCTGAACTATTAAACTAAAGCAAACCTCACAAGTCGTTTTCTTAATCGAATTTGAGCCTTCGTTTAATTTCCATAAAGCTTTATTAAAATCTACATATCGATAAGAGCCTATAACGCCGCCCACTCTACCGTTGCCATGGTTACCTCCCATTCACATCGGGTTATTTTGGTGATTCGTTCCCGTACATGATAATAATCGATTTGCTACGATTCAAAACTGAATTTTAACACCTGTATCGACTCTCTATAAATATATTTCCAAATGTTCTCCAACACTATGAGACTATCTATATTTTTTAAACTTTGATTAGTTTCGAGAAGAATAAGTTTGATTGTGTAAGCATTGTTCAGTTAGTAATTCTGTATAAAATAAATATTTTACTTAATTGTATTTCTTACCGGTTTTGTTGCGACACTTGACAAATAGGTTTTTGTTCGCACATTCAAGTATCCGAGTTTTTGTTACATAGTTGGTAATGACATTAACGAAACAATTCAAAACTTAAAACTAAGAGACGCAGAGAAGTTTTTCTGTAGACTCGCATGGCAACTGGTACGGTCGGCAGAAAACTTTAGTTTTAACAATTCTAGGCCGTTACAGATGAAAGAAAATGCGTTCAGTGCAACATTATGAAACAGCAGTGCACTAAATACAAAAGAACAATGACCCAGATCCGCCAAAGATAACCATCGAAGTGACGCATGTGTGGAATCGATAACAGTAGTGTACACGCACGCACTCGCGGACGTTATCGAACCAATATTTACTCAGGTAACAGAAACACGCGAAACGCTGCGACCGTGTGAACGCGCCCAACTTCTACACACCACTAATTGTGTTAAAGAGAGCCCTTAGACGTTGCCGTAAGGGCGAGCTCATTCAACAAAACGTCACGGCATTGTCGTCGAATAAAAAGATCATACCTACCTATTCACCGGCCAACAGCTGCACCGAAACGGAACGGCAGATGCGCGAGAGCAGCCGACGCTGTTATTATATAAACTACAAAAAGCGGCGGCCAGTTTCAAAGTACGCGTGGATTTTTCACGGAGATAGTGTGAAAAACTTACCGTGGCTCATGAGGCAGTGCTGCAGTGCTGCGGTGGTGCGGTGGCAGCGCCGGCGCACTCACTAACAGCACACGTGCACGAATGCCGCGGGCGCGCACCTGTCGCGGAATGACTGGCCATTTCCATATTAGATAGTATTTATGAACGGACAAGGCGCTCGCGCAGCCCGACGCGCTGAGGTGGACTGACTGCCGCCGCGCGCGCTACCTGCGCCCACCTGTCCCCCCCGCCCCACCACCAGGAACCGGATGGTACTCCAAAACAAAACGGCCAACAAAGGACGTGCCGCGAATGTTCGCGCCACTGGTCCGCTCCATATATCGACGAGGGTCGGCGAGCCCCCGGCCGGCCAGCCCTTGCGACTGTTTACTCGCAACACCTGACTCACGCGCCGAAAACTCAGCCCCCGTCGATCAAAACGATGATTTACTATGGACCAATAATGCGATCGACTCACACTCGGCCCTTACTGAATGTTAAAAATACAAATGTAGAAAATGGTGAACTCAAAGAAATTGTTGACACACGAGTCGATGGCGACGCTCGGGCACCTGCTGAATTTGCACAATCAGAAAGAATGATTGCTCAACTAATTGTCGAAGTACTTGTAAACACAAACAATGCTTTAACACCGGCTGGACATCCGAGGCCGGTTTCGTCGTCCATTTTGTTCATAACAGTGATTTGGTTACGTAAAATTTATTTACAAATCGGTTCCTGTGTTATTTGTAAACGGCCGCCGGTGGACGCCCGTTATTCATTCTTATCGGTTGTATCTGTTGCTGATACGATAACGGAATATCCAATGGTGCTATAATCAAATCTTTTCGTGATTTTGTCCGCATGAACGTTAAACAAGTCATCTGTCAATTGCCCGTCCAATAGTTCTAATAATATTCTGTTCGTTTCCTTTAACCGTGAAACTGGTACAAGCAGTTACTGTAAATCGAATTTCCATTAATTCCTTGTGGTCCAAATGCTAGTACGCAGCCATTAAATTCTCATCATCTTTCGTTTTTTGTTGCGTTGACACTGCGTGTGTATAGGTATGTGACCTCAACGATTTTGTCCCATAATTACGACACATGTCCTACTTACCGCTAACCGATCCGAACATTTTATTATTTTTATATTTAAACTCGTGAAACTTAAACAAACTAGGCTAAACTTGTCTTTACTATAAGAGCGAAAGAGAATTGATAATTTTGTAATCATCTTTGTCTTTCGCTTTCTTAAAAGATTAGTACTAGCTTCTGCCCTCGACTTCGTCCGCGTGAAACTTCTTGTTCTCTAACCCACCCCGTCGCATCATCTGCCCGCGCTATTATTTTGTTTTCACTTAGCGTTCCTTCTGCCTTTTTTTCTTTTTGCTCGCCCTCTTAGGGTCCTAGCATGATGTTAAATAGCCTATAGTCTTCCGCACGAATGTGGGCTATCATATACAAAAATATTTTTTCAAATCCAACTGGTAGTTCCAGAGAATAGCGCATTCAAACAAACAAACTCTTCAGCTTTATTATAATTGTAATATAGATATGTATATGCATTTGGAAGTAATGATTTCAAAGAAAGATATATAATTGTGGATGATAATTGTGGCGACGTTCAAACAACAATAAACAGCTGTAACGCCGAGCGTGCTGCAGTATGTATTGCGAAGAACGAGAATTGGTATTTCCATAATCACCATCTGCTCTGTATATGCAGGCCAATACCAATTATGTTAGAAATAACAAAAGTATACTAGGGTTTGATATTTTTAAAGAAATAGATTTATTCACAACTGAGTCACAAAATGTTAACAGTTGGCTTGTATATTGCGAAGAGGATAAGGATGATAGTTTAACACGAACTATGAAAGAATGCTCCATGCAATACATAAACGCTGTGCGTGGTTTCACACCTGCTAAAGTCCCACTATTTACTGCACATTTCACGCCACAGAGAGCCACCAAAACATACAAACAACACGAAGAATAAACAAAATGTTCATGAGTAAAAATATTTTGTCACAGCTGGAGGTTATCAGGTAGAACATAGCTCTTAGGTACAGGTAGTGGAAGGACTTACATCAAATTCACTTAGTCGTGTTCAGGGGAGCGATAAACGCCACATGAGGTGCGCAGGCGACGATAGCGCTACACGTCACGGCACTTGCTGATAACGGCGACTGAACGCTGAATTTTACGCACTTTTATTTAAATGCGAAGGTTTTAAGAAAATGAAATAGGTTTGACATATTGCATTTACTTATTTAAATCCTAAGATATTTAATGAAATAATACCGAAGTTTATTGTAAATCGCTAGTTTATTACGAAAAAGTTCTTCAACATGAGATTCAATACTTAATCTTCATTTCTTCTTTGCCTTCATTTCCTTATCGGTCAATGTAACTTATATTACATACAGTATTAGTCGTATCACACAAAATTCCTCAGTTACTTTCAAGTCATTTAAGCTTAGCATTCATTTCATTTACTGTAGGTACTTCTTCATCACAATACCGTAAATCTCATTCAGAACTAATTTCCTCCTGCTCACATATCTGCATATCCGAGTCGGCTAGTTTTTCACTCGGCACTACAATGCCATGGCTGCTCATTCGTCACGATATCAATGAACCGTGAGCACAGGATGTGGACCGTCCGGAGTGGTACAAAAACTACGCACAGCCTCCGGGACGGAAGAGATGAGGTTGTGAGGGGAAATAAAACTTGCGTAGAAGCTTACATTACTTATTCACATCAATGAGAGTGTACAATTGTTTTTTAAAGTTTTTGTGAGTGCTTGCATATCATATTTTCGATCAGCGTCATTATTTTATCGGCCTGTGGGTGGCGGTTCAAAGTCAGAGTAATAATATATATTTATACAAGCCCCCCACATATGCGTTCATTTTCTATAATTATTCTGTAGCTATTCGTCGGTAAGACAATGTTAGTAGATTTCACTTACGGACAGTTGTACAGACGCCAGCACATCAAGCTACCCCAATCTGTCAAATTTCTTTGATAGATTTTCAACTTTATAACCTAATCATAAGATTCATGTTCAATTGGGAAAATTTGACAGTTTGGGGTAGCTTGATGTGCTGGCGTCTGTACACCGCATTCATAACCACCATTAATGAAGATGAAAGTAATTATACTCATACATAATTAGATAACTTTAGAACCAACCAATCTAATTAAATGCGCTATTTTCATTAGTTATAAAGCCTTTTATGGACTTTAAGATTTGTCAATAAATAATGTTTGATGTCATATAAATATAAATCAACATTTATTGCTCCGGTTGTTGCAAATTACATTAGATCATATACGGAACTCGGTCTGTCGACACATATCGATCACAATCTGCTGTGTAAGCTTTGATAGAATAACGATTCACTCCGAAAGGGGTCGGAGGATTTGGGGAAAAAGAGCAAATAATGCTCAAGAAGTACCAAAAGCAAAGTTGAAGTTCCAGTGCAAATAGTGCTCAGTAAGTTTATGTATCTATGATCAGTCAAACATTAGAAGAGGATTTGATGTGTCTGTAATTCAGCAGTTCACGAAATGTTTAACCGCGCTTGGTTGGATGATGATATTACCTTTTCCACTTATCTTTAGAGGAATTCCGCTAACAAATATTTTCTACTTACTTGTAAATGAAAATGATCAAACGGCAACAAATCTTTCATTATTTTTCTTCTAATGCCTCTTAGCGCACTGAAGGTGGAAATAAAGAACTAATCGGAGTCGATGGTCCACCATCGACTCCGATTACCGAAACTACCTTTTGGAATGGGCAACTAAACTGATTAGCTAGAATAAAATGACAGCTGCGGTCGACCGTTTTTGTTAACATGACAGTTATGCTATTGTACCGGCTGTCATTTTGCTCCTACAAATTAAAAATCAGAGTAGGTACAGAATCAATTCATGGAAATGTTGACATTCAAGAGTATTTTATGTGCGTCATTAAAATAAAGGATTTGACTTAGATTCAAATTACCTGCCGACAGTTTCCCGCACGTTTTGGTACGGGTGCTGAATGAAGTTGGCTTCCTCCAGCCGCTGCAGCAGCAGCGCGGCCAGCGGCGCGGCGCGCCAGCGGAGCGACCCTAGTGCGCCATCATGGTCCACCATCGACTCCGATTGTTTCTACTTGTCTTTTTGAAGGTTGACTATCTCAGAAGCACTTACAATATTATGATAAAAACGGCAATCTCAAACATACATTCTTTCAAGTCGGAAATGTACAGAATTTTTTTACTATTTTACGTATTATTTATAAACAGACACATACAGTGGCACTAGTACATTCGCACTACAATGATAACAAAATGATTCACTGATACCGTCTATGCGCCACTGCAGATGATAACGAAAAAAATTAGAAATTCCTGCCTTTGTTATTTTTCCTACGTAAATTGGCATTCAATTGAAATCATGAAAATCATTGACCATTTTTAAGTATACGACTGATTTTTTTAGAAAATTCAATATGGCTCGATCCGTCATCATATAATTCAATAGTTTAAAAAACCAAGCCTTTTCGCAACTACATATGTTAGAATCGGCTTCCAGTCTAACCGAATTCAGCTGATTACCAGTATTTAACATGGAACGACTGCCTATCTGACCTGCACAACCCAGTTACTGGGTAACACGATACCAGTTTAAAAAACTATCACTGACAAGAATAGGTTTACTTTTAAGCAGAATCATGTTAAGCAGGCATAACACCAATTGCTTCATAAAGGCAGTTAGCGTGGAAAAATGGCGTGTCCATAATTTATACAACTAAGGAACAAGTGATGTTGTTTACTGCTTACAATTGTTTTCATACATTTTCCTATGATTGGACTTTTAATCGTATTCAGTAAATTGACAGTTCAAAGAAAAATGATGTTACCATACCAACACTAATAGTGTTGGGGTAGTGAACGATTTTGCGTAAAGAACGAATGATTAAAATGGGTTCATTTTAAACAAACCATTTTAAAACTCAACCCAATAGAATAAGATTGGGCACAGGTAAAGGGGCACGTCGCAAAAAATTATAAATCTTTTGGATGAAAGAAGTTAAAAAAACATTTGAAGACGGGGTTAGCACTGATTCCTTTATAATAAATTTAACAAGCGACAGTGAAATTTCTGATTCAGATGAATAAAAAAAAAAAAAAAAAAAAACTAAGTTGTTTTATTTTTAATTGCCTTACTAGTGGGAAACACATTCTACTATTTTTAATAGTACATATCATGTTTTTTAGGACAAGTTATTAAATTTAAAATATTTTTTTTGCATGTTAGTACATTATTTCAAGTTCATTCAATTTCATTCATTCTTACACCACCTCACTATCTTTTTTTTTTGTCATTATCTGGCAACCCTTCAACTGTCAAGTTACTGAATACTATTAAAAGTCCAAGTATAGAGTTTTTGGCGGGATCGCGTTGGAACATGTCGCACGAATTTTCATTTTCATGGAATTTAGTGAAATAGCGAATTAAATTGTATAATTTTGATAGTGAATTATTCAATTTAGTTACGTGTGAGTGCACAAGTGTAGTGAAAGTGAAAATAAGTGACTAACGTGGACTTTTCGTGTTCCCCCCAAAAACTCCTCTTAGGTTATTGTAAAGTTACTACCGCTTTACAATAACTTTGACTTGACTGACTAAAGACGACTATGAATGTTTTTGTAACTTCGTGCCCTGATATCGGGCCATTTACTTGTTCTAAAAGAAAAATTACTTGACACTGGCTAAATGCACAAACCGTGTGAAGCCAAAATTAAAAAAAAAAAAAATAAAAAAAAATAAAAAAAAGTCCAAGTATAGTACTTTCAGTGCCTCTTTGGTCTAGTGGTCGCAAGCGCTACTGCTGAGCATGAGGTCCTTTTGTTCGATCCTCAGGTCGGGCAGTGTTATTGTGTTTTCCTATCAGGAATATCTCAGTAGTAACCCGGAGTCTAGATTTGTGCTCGGTCGATGGCAATAAGTAGATCGCCCCGTCCACGTCCCTTTTACATGGGACTTAAACATAACTCGCGGAATGTAGGTGACTATGGTAACCCTTCCCTATAAACAACATTATCTACACTTATATTTTAAAGAGATACAGTTTATGAGTTTGTGAGGTTGTAGCGAGTAATCTCTGGATCTACTGAACCGATTTTGAAAATTCTTTTACCAATAGAAAGTCACGTTATTTGTGAGTGTCATAGGCTAAATATTAACTCGAAAAATTAAACGACTTTTTCGTGGTAGTCGGATTTGCAAAGTAAGTCGGAGAAAAAACGGTCCAACGGAAACGTTTCTTACGAACGCTGCCTTAATAGTAATTTCTAGAGAAAAGTTGTAGAACTTGATAATGCCTACAAACAGTCAGCGACAGCATATGTCTAACTTTTATATTTAAGTCACAAAAAGTAGCTTTTTATGGGACTAACCGAACCACACTCATCACAAGTAAAAATGTTTACCGCCCAACGAAGTGGGCACGGGTCAGCTAGTTTTTAATATATGCGAAACCTGAATATAGTTTGTTCAGAATAAGTAACTGAATCGATTACAATAATTTTTACACCATGTTTTTCCCAAAAAAGTTTTGCAAGTGTGAAGGAAAATGTTATCACCAGTAAATTATTTTACAATACAATCGCCGTACGGGTAGGTACCTACTGTTTTATTACTTATCAATGAGCACAATACGACGCTGGACGCACGGGCGGCGCGGGGGCCCGCGTGGTGACCATGTTTATGTAGACAACCAGGTAACATAACAAGCTTATAACTTTGTGATTTTTCATGATACAGTTTTGAAATTTTGTACAAGGATTTTTACATAAAAATACTAGACACGTGTTTCGGGTTTCGCATATACTAAAACTAGGGTTGTTTACACCGTGAAATTTTAATGGTTGTTTTCCCGCAGCAAAATGGTTTTGTCTTGGTAATACAATCGTTTTATAAACAAATAAAATATTAGAAACAAAAAATGGCTGATTAACTATTGTGAAAAATCACCACGTGCGAAAGTTTATTTTGCTTTAAACATTAATGCACCGCTGTTCCCTTTGTTGGAGGTGCGTGTGATTAGAGTAGTACCTACAAGTTACCTCTAGTGTTACTATTGAGTACTGTTTTATCAAGTTGATGAATATTTTTTAAATTATTTTAAAACAAAAATATCTTTATTTTTGTACTTTTACTCTATGCTTCGAAAGTACTCCTGGCAAGTTGTTCTGCCGCGGGAAAACAACCATTAGAATTCAACGGTGTATATAAAAAGTCTCTTGGTGAATTAGTCGACATTGGTTCAAATCAGTGGGGTCAGAAGTCAGAGGTCAAATTGTATCTTATTATTAGCCTATGTTGTCTTTCCACTTTTCCGGTCTACTGGGATTGCAGGCCAGTCTTTTAAGGAGTCCAGCTCATCCCACCGTCTCTTTCTGGGTCTGCCGTATAGTTTCCTGTTATTTGGGATCCACAAAATTGCGGTTTTTGCGTACTGCTGGTCTGACAGTATCTAGAAAATTGCATAACAACATCAAACGTCCCTATACACACATATGTAACAACATTTTACGAACATAGACAAATGTAAGGTGATAATAATAAGACAGTGTCGTCGTCGATGCGCGTCTCTTCCGTGGGAAATAGTTCCACAACCCACAATCAAATGTCGCACGTCGAGAAATCGTACAGTGTGCGTGCGTCATATCAATTGTTAGAAAATTGTGTGCGAAAATGTCGTCTGTCAGTTCGTATCTATTGTCGTAGTTTAATTTAAACTTTATTGTGGCCTTAAGAAGACTCTTTCATCATTCTTCTGGCCTTATCCTGTATTTTTAACCGACTTAAAAAAAAGGAGGAGGTTCTCAATTCGACTGTATGTTTTTTTATGTTTGTTACCTCATAACTTTCGATTGGGTGAACCGATTTTAATTATTATTTTTGATTTGAAAGCTCGTGCTTCCCGTGTGGTTCCATTTTAATTTCATATAGATCTGATGATGCGTTTCGGAGACAGACAACGGAACTCTTCAAAAAATAACAGCAAATCAACCGCGATTGCTGCTATCGCATAAATATGCATTGATTTGACCCCAAGGATGATGAAATTTCGAATTAGTGGGGTAGGTACTATAACTAAAAAGTAAAAAAAAAAAACTTTTTCCAAAAAAAAACAACCGACTTCCGAAAAAACACTATAAAGTGAAAAATAACTTTAATTTCGGAAGGCGGTGACTTTGGATATGTATTTAAATTTCTTGTCACCACCTTCCGAAATTAAAGTTATTTTTCACTTTATAGTGTTTTTTCGGAAGTCGGTTGTTTTTTTTTGGAAAAAGTTTTTTTTTCTTCTATACTTCTCTATTCACCTCTAGTCTCTCTCGTCACCTTTCTAACCATATCATCAATCACACAGTCCATCCGTCGTTTCTTTGGTCTTCCACTACTGTTATAGCCATCGACACATCGACAAGACGATTTCCACGCAACTTTAAGAAGAGTCTTTATAGTCTGAATTGTTTTTCCTAGATTTGTTTTTGGTCCCAATTTTGGCTGCTGATCGAGGATACTTGTCTGTTGTAAGCAGCACGGAATCGGGATTTGTGTCCAGTTGATGACGATAGTGGGAGCGTTATCCTTGTAACCTTATTAGGGAGTGCCCTAAATAGAATTATAACTGGGGAACTGTTGTTGTACTGTTCACCTTTACCCTTTGCAACGTGTTATGCTATGTTCTTAGATGTTTTGTTATTCCTATTGCAATTTGCATATTCAATTCACTTGCAAGTATTTTCATTCAATTTTGTATTTCTTAGTAGCCCCCTAAGATATATTAACATTGCACTATTACACAAAATAAAACACACTATTTAGCTGCACAGAGAGAAGATCTAGAGTAGGACCTAGGTATCAAAACATTTATTACAATAATTAATTCAACTTGAGCCCTGATCAGCTGTTCTGTATTCATTATTACATCGGGTGTTACCCGATTTAATCGTTTTTTAGTGATAACAACACTGACATACAGTATGTTGCACGTTTGTCATAAGTTAATTAACGTTTTCAGTTTATTGGGAGTTCCGTACTTAATTGAATATTTTAAGTACGGGATGAAAAGTCTTCTTGCTTCGGAGAAACATTAGCCAGTTGCATAGGTTGAGTGTTGACTGGTCTGACTGACTACCGAGGGTGCAGCACACCTGTCCATAGTCACTCTAAGTGCACGTTCGCACAAACGTAAAAATATCGTGGCGGGATTATTTCGCGAACTAGATTTTCAACGCAATGCTTAGCGTCGAGACTTGAAAACCAAACGTGTTTTTTCGACGCGCTGGGATGCAGTCTGTTGAATTTTCATTGCTCGGCTCAAAACCGAGAGTCGATAATCCAGTGCGCGATACAATCCCGCCATGATATTTTTACGCCCGGTGGGAACTGGGGCTATAAGGTACTCTTACTGCACCCCTGACCACTGAAGATCATCAGATTTTTGTTTATCTTATGCTTTTCTACTGCTGCAAGCTTAGCACGACGCTTTCTCGGTTCAAAACTGTCAACAAAACCTTCCTGTCCTTCGTCGACAAAACGCTTCTCCACGGTACTCGTGCTAAGCCTGCTGGATAATGCCCAAGTTCTTTCAGGAACTCTTTTCCCACGGCACCTCGAACGCCTCGTTCAGTAGAACAAAATCACATTGTTTTCCAATAACCCGAAATTTTTCCCCGAAGTCATTTACCACCCAGTTTTAGTGGTACCTACGAAGTAGTAAGTAAATTTTGAAGACACACATTACTTCCTTCAATAATGCTTATAATTTAAACCTACCGTACCCTTATACCTACACAATATTGGTAACACCTTGCGCAAAATAAGCAGGAGATGGGGCAGCACGCGAGTGTACCAGCGATCGAGTCCCGGTATCACACATCTGCCTCCCGGTCTGCGCCTGCGACTGAATGCCGACGTTCAATAGTACGACAATAAAACAAGGTATTACTAACAGCAGGTTTCAAATATTTAGAACAGGATTTTTTTATGTTGGTTTATTGAAACTACAAAGAAATAGCGCCGGTAACAATTAAAACAGGGTGGCAGGGACGCGCATACTGTAACCATGATGATGTCAGACAATGATTCGAGACCCCATAGCGTAAAATAAAATCTTCGATTATCAAAAAAAATACCCTGATTACCTTATTTTTCTGTATTTTCTAGGACACTTTTCTTATTTTTTAATTGGATATAGACTCATTAAAATAAACTACACAGCAAAATTAACTAAATCTTTTATAATGCTAGGCAAATCTAAAATTGAATCGTGGCCTGCATTTTATTAAACCATATAAAGCACTACTAATAACACCATTACGATATAGACAAAGCAACCTAAAAAACAAGTTAAATTACATCATAAAAACAGAACACTGGAGAATTTTCTACCACCATTGCAAACTACAAAGTTAAACCTTACAATGAGTTATGTAAACAAATAGGTACATTTTCATTCAAAACGTACTCAAATTACATTATTCGTGCACCTCAGAAATCAACGAGCTAAGTCTACACAATCGTGATATATTGACAGAATTAACAAAGAAGGTTATATAAATTACTCTGAACTCTGTTAAATAGGACTACGGCTTTGTGATATAAATAATCCGGGTCCCAATTGGTGCAAAGAATAGTCAAGTTACAGAATAACCAGTCGTCGCACGAAGAGGGAGGCGGCGCACATGTAGGTGATCAAAGGTATCGGGGCGTTTGATCTTCAATATACTCAAGTCCAAAAATAAATTCGAAAATTGAAAATGTTTTTCGACCCAAAATCCGTCAATACCATTTACTTTGAATTCAAGTTGAAGTTTGTTAATTTTTATTAATTTCAAAAGTAAACAGCCTTCCGAGATCATTTTTTCTGTAGCAACGTGGTTAGGGCTATCCTCACTATCTATCTAATTTTCTTACCATTGTAGGTTCCTGTAACTATTTAAAAAGTAGATCTTCTGAGAATGCTCGTTTCTATGTCATAAGGCTTTATTATATCAATAATCCGCGTGGCTATTGGCGACGGCCCTACGGGTGGGATGCGCGGGCGGTGTGCATGCGTGGGCGCATCTGCGCGCGCAGCTGTCACAGCGCACGCGCCGAACGCAACGTGGAGCCTCTGCGCAAAACGGTTAAAAGGACAAAAAGGTTTCTTTTTAATTCGAAGTAAATAGGCCACTAAAAACAGCTGTTTTTGATCAAAGACTGCCTTTGCTTGTAAGGGATGGAATTCAAAGAAGGAATACAACTAGTTTACAAAAGCCGGTTCAAAATCATCTCTGTTTTACTTCAAGAAAATCGTAAGAAACTAATAACAAAGCAAATCACAACAGTATTACCAATCGAGGCAAATCCGGAATCCTACAAAAGAAAAGAAAAGATATAATCAACTTTCTAATTGATACTAAATTATTATTGGTACTAACCTAATAAAGGGCCGAGGACAAAGCTATCACAATTGTAAACCCAAGTTACAGAACCATATTACTCGCATCCGCTGGATGCACTAATAGCCTTATTATAATTGCCTTATTAGTGTAATTATGAATGTGGTACTTTTATAACTTGAAAGTAACTGCGACTTTAGATTATGGCTGACTTGAGCCTCTTTTCTTACTTTGTAAGTGCCGGCACGACTGAAATAATAACACACAGCGAATAATTACTTGCTGGCTTATACACTCAGAAGAAGTCTGAAAGTGGCACCGGTAGCAGAAAAGTTGTGTGGAAATCGGTTGCCTTGGTATGTGATCTGGAGGAATGAGGAAAATATCATGAGGAAAGTTTTCAGTATAAATGTCGATGGTTATAAGAGTAGGGGTAGACCAAAGATACAATGGATGGACGGTATGAATGATGATATGGTTAAAAAGGGAGTTGACTTCAAAGATGACGAGTAATAGAGAAACATGAAAGAAAAAGACGTTTTGCGCCGACCTCAAATAAATTGAGCTGGCAGGAGGATGAAAATGATACACACCGAATTACATCCAAGCTAAATTAATGCTTCTAACCTGACATTTAGAAAAAAAAGAGGAGGGAAAACATCGTGAGGACACCGGGAAGTTCTCTGGCATAAATTCGTAGACATGTGACATTCACAAACCCGCACTAGGCCCATCTAATGAGTTATGGCCAACTCTCACTCACACAAACAAAATCGTGCACCAGCAGTAATATAATAATAATCTTCTATTAATATATTAACAAATCCATATTTCCCTAGGACACGGCATCACACGTGACCGGCTGGACCAATTTTGCTAATTCTTTCTTGTTGTGTTTGTTATAGTCAGGAGGAGCTTGTGGCTAAGTAACAATAGCTGCAGGGGTCGATCGATCAGGTTAAGCTACGCTTGCCGCGGTTGGTCCGTGGATGGGTGACCATCTTTACATACCAAGACCCCTCCGTGCCTCGGAAAGCACGTTAAGCCGTTGGTCCCGGCTGTCATTTGTGGATCTTTGACAGTCGTTACGGGTCGTCAGAAGACCGAAAGTCTGACAGCCAGTCTTACCAAGGGGTATCGTATTACCCCAGTTACTGGGTTGTGGAGGTCAGATAGGCATTCGCTCCATGCAAAATACTGGTATTCAGCTGCATCCGGTTAGACTGGAAGCCGACCCCAACATAGTTGGGAAAAGGCTAGGCTGATAATGATCATGATGTTATAGTCAGGAGAAGGTTCTGATGAAAGAAAAAATCAAGAAAATTGCGCGTAAAATATAATGTGAATTCAATATTCATAGTTAAGACAGGACAACGTCTGTCGGGTCAGCTAGTAATATTTTTTTATTTGTACACATAGAAAAATATACTTAAGTACACGGCAAAATTAAATTAAACCAAAATCAAAAGTCATTTATTCAAATTAGGCTGAGAATCAGCACTTTTCGAACGTCAAAGTACATGAGACAGTCCCCCAAAACGCCCACCCTTCACCACTTCCTAGTGCTTTAGCTGGGAAGAAGAAGTGGCGGAACAAACTCCCCAGCAGCACAGCTGTCTGTTTAGTCGGATAGACTTGATTCTATACATACATAGGCAAAGTAATCAACATTACGGGACACAGAACTTAAAAAATTGTCATTTATTTCAGCTAGCCGTGCCAATATACCAACAAATAAAATGAAAAATTAACTCAAGCACAAAAAATAAAAAGTAAACAAAGCATATACCAAAATAAAAGTCTCCTGGTATAAATGGCGTGATAGCTTACATAAGCAATGCTGGATTATGTTTACAAATGATAACCTAGGACCATCGACGCAAAATAAATAAACAGGTAGATAATTATTAGCAACAATAACAAAATCATGGTCAGCAAGACGACCAGTCACCACAAGCAGCACCCGTTCACGAGCATAACGTTCATAACATAAATGTAGTAGTGTAGAGTTTTGGAAGACTTTTCTTCTATTTAATAACATAAATTCATTTATTAATATTGTACAACAGTCACATGGTACCATTACAGGATGATAATCACCATACTTTAGCCTAGCTTTTCGCCCACTCTCTTGGGGTTTACTTCCAGTCTATTCAGATTCAGTCGAATATCAGTATTTTACAAGGAGCGACTACCTGTTTGACCTCCACAACCCAGTAACTGCCAACCCCTTGCTGAGACTGGTTGTTAGACTTTCCGGCTTCTGACGACCCGTAACGACTTTCAAAGATATGGTAACAATATCAACTTAATCCGGACACTGTTAGATATTATTTTTGATTAAATTCAGATGTTTCGTCTTCTGATCGACTCTTACTAAGAGACCATATACCACAGATGTAGATCTCAAGGAAGTTTAGCTATTCAATCTCTCAGTATATAACGGTCATCTGTCAAACAACCACTTTCAACCTCTAAGATCAACTAATTCACACAGCCCCTATATTACCTAAGCCGAGAAACCTTCCATTTTACACTTCTACCATAAAACATCGTTTATGGTCTTTAAAAGCTTAATCAGGGATATTAATTTCTAAGTGGTAATTAACTATATTATGTGCTTAAAGTCAATAGCACCAAACTATGTGATAGAAACCACCATTAGGTTTTATGAGACATTTTCTGGAGATAGAAAACTGTGAGAGCTGACACGATTCCCAGATCATCTGCCTGTTCCCGAAAGATTTGTGGCTATAAACAATATTATATACATAATAAGCCTATGTAGTTCTAACTACTGGGACAACAGCCTTCTACGAGCTTCTCTATGAGAAGCAGTGGGCCCACTGGGTGGATGGTGTATATATCTTCGAGTATTTGGTTCTAGGACATGCCCATTTCCTTCAATACCTGTCGTCACCCGAGAAGATTATTTTATTACCAGCACTGTTATCTCTTAACACTATCAATTTGACTGCTCTTCGTTGGTAAGGATGCCTTTGTCTGATGTGGACTTTTTATATCACACTTTGACCCTGAAGATGTCTTTTGCCTTTTCTCCGATTGCGTTACAGTCGACAGCCAAAAGTACTAGTTGCTTCGGATCTTTTATATCTTACCGTAAAGGTGCCAGCTGTAACTGAATTGTAATTATTCTACCAGCGGATCATTCACAAATTTAAACAGTAAGATTAAGCAAATTTCAAACGCATATAACTTAAACGAAATAACGTTCGACTTCATTTCAAATGTTTTCCACAATGCATGCAACCTCCTTTATGCGTTATGCGCACGCGCAGCGTAGGACGCGTACGTACTAACAGTCAGACGCATAAACTATTAATAATGATTCAATCGTACGCAGGAAAATGTGATCCATTTTATGTTCCCTTAC
Organism: Polymixis lichenea; assembly: GCA_949091785.1. Lineage (NCBI taxonomy): Eukaryota > Metazoa > Arthropoda > Insecta > Lepidoptera > Noctuidae > Polymixis > Polymixis lichenea. The sequence continues at coordinate 5,773,374 of OX420937.1, forward strand.
TATTATTTGCACTTGCAGGTTGTGTTACAAAAAAGCTTAAATAGTAATTTCAATAGTAGTAAATATACTCTTTCCGAAAGAGTCTGTTCAGGAACTTTCCCTTCACTGTGAGTGGTTTGTAATTTCCGAGATAGCTATGACTAAATTCCATATATTCCTTCGCTGAATTATTTTGTTTCTTCGGTAAATTGAGGATGGGAGCTGATTAAATTACAGGCATATCACAAAGTATGATATTCGGTATCGATGGAAATAGAGGGGCATCTTTCACCATTGCACTTTTGTATTTTGTCTTCGCGTTTCCAAATCTGACAAAAATAAGCAGTTTTTCGGTGCTTTTTGCGGCAAAATTAAACTAAACCAAATGTAACTAATAATTGCCAAAGATAGATTACTCCTTCATCTTCAAATGGGTGCAATTTATTACTCGAAAATATTGGTTTTTACCATTGTATAAATGATTTCCGTTACCTCTTGTGATTGTGCGTTGAGTTTTGGATGATTTTTCTTCTATTTAATACCATTATTTTATGTAAGCATATGACGGCCGCAGTAATATGACGGAGGCAGTAATATGACGGCCGCAGTAATATGACGGCCGCAGTAATATGACGGAGGCAGCAATATGACGGAGGCAGTAATATGACGGCCGCAGTAATATTACGGCCGCAGTAATATGACGGCAGCTGTAATATGACGGAGGCAGCAATATGACGGAGGCAGTAATATGACGGCCGCAGTAATATGACGGCCGCAGTAATATAACGGCAACTGTAATATGACGGCAGCAGAAATATGACGACCCAACGGTCGACCGTGAGAAGCGCGGTGTGAAGAGCGGTGGCCGTCATAATTACTACAACCGTCATATTACAACTAATATGACGGTTGTAGTAATTGTCACGGCCACCGCTCTTTTGAGACACACAACAACAACACACATAAAATAAACATCATTCTCATCATAGAGAAATCAGTCAATCAATTTTTGCTCATGCAAACTCATGTTGCTCATTTTGTTAGATATGTTGAGATCTTACCTCCTGTCTTGATGGAGTGATTTGAAGGTGAGTGGTCTGAACTAGTAGACGAGTAGAGCCAGGTGTGCCGAGTTTGGGCTCGTTTTGTTAGTTACGTTCTTACGTCCGGACGATGACTTTGAAGACTGCTACCGGAACTAATAAACTAATAAAGCTACCTCTTATAACGCAATTATTGTTTTTTGCCAAGTTTGGTAAAAAATCTCGTAAGTAACTTCCTGCCTATACAATTAACGCAGAAAAGAAGAACCTTCCAGAATTGATCGATCCAGAATTCAATAGAAATATGCAACTACGGGAAGATTTTTCACATTTTCATAATAATATTATTAAGACTAAGAATTGATAAAAATTGTGTTTTTTTTTTTTCGTTAGTTTTATTCATTTTTATCGTTTTAGTAAACGACAAAAATCCGGGCTAGGAGCTAGTGGTCCTATATCGTATATTGGCACAGTGTGTAAATAAACGCCTTTTCTTTCTTCTTTGCTCTTTTGTTTTCGAGAACCCACTTACATTTGATACCATAACAAATTTATTATAATTATGAAAATACTAAATAATAATACATAGGTAATTTGGTAACTAGTACTTGCTTACCAACCAATCAGTGTGCAATTAAATTAAGTAAATAGTAATTAATCTACTTTTATGAACACAAAACGTTACAAACTTTTTGAAAAAAAAAATCTACCTAAGTATAAAAAATACATAGATAAAATTATATAAAAGTAAGCTCAAGTATCAAGCCGTGTCAGTTTACTCATAATTTCACCACTTCGCACAAATCGCTGTGTGTGTGAGCCGTGCACGTGTAGTAGTAAGGACTCAATAACTATGGAAGGAATGGAAGCGCGTTAATTCGTAAATGCGTCCTTAACGAAAGTAGTAGCCACTATAGCATGACTATGTCTATGCCTATGTCAACTGCTGGACATATGCCTCTCCCAGGCTGCGCCACAACACCCTGTCCTCTGCCTTCCACATCCAGTCTGTCCCAACCACTTCCTTTAGGTCGTTGGTCCATCTAGCTGGGGGGCGTTCCACGCAACGCTTGGGACGAGCTAAATAGTAGCCCGCAAAGTTTTTTTTTTTTTTTTTGCCAATAAGTAGGCAATGCCACAGTTTTGTGACAGTACCATACTGCATACTTTTGGCTTACTTTCATACTACCTACAAATAGAGGGATCGACAGCCTAAACCTGAGCGGGCCAAAATGTAAACCAAGTCTCGAACAAAATCAAACACTATAATTTTTGTATTGTAATCGTAGCTCCACTGAACGATCTGAGCTTCACGGCGCCTGCACATGTTTAATTACATAAATAAAATGGCCGCAGCTCCTATGGTCGGTGATCTATGGCAGCCATTGTCCAATCCGTAACTAGGAATTAGCATTTTTTGCCGTCACATAGATGGTATTTTAATAAACGTAGTTTCTAGACTATTTGAAACTTGAAGTATTGTTTAAGTCTCTAAATTGTTCTTTTATTTTGTGTTGTTTTATATTTTGATTCATCTGGGATAGTAACCTTAAGTCTACCTTAACGCAGCCAACTTACATTAAAGCAGCACCATCTAACAGCTCACTGGGGTCTACCGACTTCCTAATAGGCTCCGGATGTATTTGACGCCATGTGGCTACGCTCCACTTTCACTGCAAAGCGAGGGCGAACTTGGGACTGTTCCCATATACTCTACTTCATACAACACAACATACGGTGGTCCTAGATAGAGAGATAGGGGGAAATAGTTTTCATGCTTATCGAAGTTGTTAAATCTGATAGTGAGGTCAAAACAAGATGGCGGCTACGATCATTCTCACAAATTTTTCATCATAGCTCGTCGTCGTTTCGAGGGTGAAAAATGTCTCAAAAGTTCTATGACACTTTTTATTTAATCCTTTTTTGAAATAAGATCACCATTGATCACCTCGCACGCACTACGTGATCTCCATTGCTTTGGTTCACCTTAGCATTACTAACACTGCTTTAAGCTTCAGAATATACCTAGTTATGGTTTGGTAGTTTCACTAAAGATAACGGTGCTAGCACAGAACATTAACTGAGGTATTTACGGGAATGTTACCTTAATGTGCATTTTTGTTTACGGAGACTTACTAGAGGCTCGTTGTATATGCTCTGGTTCCTGTTCTCATGAGCATTAAATTCGATTTTTATTATGTTTTTGTTTTCTAATCGAGCTACGGCTGCTGCAATTAGCTGAGAGGTTTTAGGTGATAAAACACTGTTATTAAAGGCAACTAAAGGCTCTAGACGGGATAACGCGACGCGTTTCTAGTAAATTTCCATGAAGTTTTCATAGAAATAGTTCCAATAGAGTCGCGTCGCGCTGTTGCGTCGAGCCTGTATTGGGACCCTTATTGGACTCCGGACACGAGGTAAGAGCCTTGATTCCAATAATTTAGAAAAATTCTGTGATTTCTCGATGTATAATAAGGGCCCAGTTTGCACGTCAGTTTATTTGACAGTTCAGCAAAGAGAGGGTATTCAACTGCTTCCGGTAAGACTGGAAGCCGAACGAAACATAGTTGGGAAAAACCTAGACAGGTGATGATGATCGCTTGATGTTTTTAGCCAATAAAGCATAGGAAGCAACGCTAGATTGCAATCATAATCCCAAGATACGGGACCGAAGAATAGTTTTACTCGGGAAATGGAGAGTATGTTTCATTGGACTGAACATCTTGACACTTAATACTACACACACACACACACACACACATACTACTTATACTTACTTAATTATAGTTTTTGCATTGCACCTTCTACATAAGATAATTTCCTTCCATTAGAAATTACGCTTTGTCTAGAGAAAATAAGACTTGGTACAAATTATTTCTACGCCATTACGCCACACCTACTGTGTTTAAAACATAATTAGCTTTGTACTTTTCGCCGGAAGGAATTACATTAATTACGAATGGTCGGTTCTATGGCTCCAGGCTGGCAGGAGGAACTCGTGACTAAATAATAACGCGTGGATTTTCCAGGTTATGCAACGTTTGCCGAGGTTGGTCCGAGGATGTCTGATCCATTACATACCGCGACCCCTCCGAGCCTCGGAAAGGACATTAAGCTATTGGTCCCGGCTGTCGTTTGTAGATCTTTGACAGTCGTTACGGATAGTTATAGCCTCGAAAGTCTGACAACCAGACTTACCAAGGGTTATCGAATTACCCAGTTACTGGGTTGTGGAGGTCAGGTGGGCAGTCGCTCAATGTAAATTTTTGGTATTCAAAATCAAAATCAAGAGTCATTTATTCAAACTAGGCTGAGAGTCAGCACTTTTTGAAGGTCAAAATTACATAAGACAGTCCCCCAAAACGCCCGCCATTCACCACTTCCTAGTGCTTTAGCTGGGAAGAAGAAGTGGCGCAACAAACTCCCCAGCAGCACAGTTGTCTGTTAAGTTGGAAGAACTTGATTCTATACAATAATTAACATTCAACAATAAACGAAAAAAAAAATTTTTTTTTTTAAATGGTTTATGCAGTCAAGTGAAATAAACAACGATATGAGGTAATTCATATGACCTGTCAACATATATAGTTGGAAAAGGTTAGGCAGATTGCAGATTGGTTGGTTCCTCGGCTCAATGCCTACATATCTATCCATCATTTTCACTGCTCCACTAATTGAGCAAGTTGTTGTTGTTAAATTCACTATCATGGAAGAAATTGACATAATTACTTCGCTTGGTAAACCATCTGTAGATGCAACAGTTCTACACAATCATTAATCCATTATTAGTATCTTAAACGTCTAGAGACAAATTTAAATCGATAAATAACACATACAAAAATCCCTTCGAAAAAGGAACGTTCAGTTTTTCCAAATTTTTTTGCCTGGGAATTTTGTACATTTTCCGGGCAACTTTTCCAATTTATCTTGCCATAGTACAATCGTAAGTAGCCGGTAGTAGTAGCCGTAGTTGCCGTAATACAAAAAATAGCGAAATCGGGTCGACTGTTCTCCAGTCATGCGCTTACCAACAAACAGCATTTCATTTTTATTTGTACTAGTGGTCTACCAGTAGTAGAAAGTCGTCCATAATTCATATGTATTTATAATGCATTAATCTACAAAAATATTAGCTTACTGCACTCCTCGAAATAAACTTTAACTGTACCAAATTTCATACTTTTCCGTCCGCGTAATTTTCGTAAAAAGTGGTTCAAAGGTTTTGTGTCACGTATTTAATATAAAGATAGACTAGCTCCTGCTCGTGACTTCGTTCGCGTCAAATCTCTTGCTCCCCGACCCACCCTGTCGCTTCGAATCTGACTTTTTTTCTCCTTGCACGGCTCCTAAGGGTCTTAGCGTGATATTATATAGCTTATAGCCTTCCTCGATAAATGGGCTATCCAACACTAAAATAATATTTCAATTCGAATCAGTAGTTCCTGGGATTAGCGCGTTCAACCAAACAAACTCTTCAGCTTTATAATAAGTATATATATATGAGATGATTGGTGCATATACTCAATGTATATGAAATAATATGTTCATAGAAATGTGAACTAGTTCCATATTGATGCACAACTGTCGGACTATTTACGTCTACATTTTATTCCTTAGTCATTGCCCATAATACCTAATTGCAACCACTTTTTCATAGCTTTTATGATCGCTGTTAACCACCAAGAGAGCGCCACACACCAAGTTTACGTCATACGCCATAGTTGGATGATCCCAACTAATTAACGGTACCAGTAATTAAATATTATTCGGCACTAATTAAAGGAAGTATAAAGCGGTAAATTAATTCGTTCTAAGGCCCTTTATGAGTGTTTTTGTGATGAGATTTAGAATTTTATTCGTTTAATTTAATTTAATTAATTAGGTGTGTTATTATGCAATAATGGATTTGGAAAATACGGGACAACTAAATATTGAAATGATGAGTGAAACCCGATAAAGTGAGTATACCATCGTCCATTACTGCTTGCTAAATATACGTTACTTTTATTACTTTTTTACGTCGGCGTCTTCGCTTTTGTACTTCCCTTTTTTTGCCACCGACTTACGAAATTAAAGTACCTAATTGTTCACTTTTTGGACGTCGTGCCTATACCCTACACAAATTCGTATACTTGCTATATAAACAACAGTAGTAAAAAGTTTTTAACATCATCAAAATCGCTAAGCAAACTTAATAAAACTCATATGGGACTACCGCGTGAGCTCCTCTACCAAATGAAAAAATAATTTTCAAAAGCAGTCCACAATTGATGAAATTATCGATGAAAATACATTTTTAACACATTGTACACGAACATTGCTTCACAGGTGCTTGGCAGATTGCTACAGGGGCTTGTGGCCAAGTAATATTAACCGGACGGGTCGATCCATTATGTTAAGCTACGCTTGCCGCGGTTGGTCCGTAGATGGGTGACCATCTTTACATACCAAGACCCCTCCGTGCCTCGGAAAGCACGTTAAGCTGTTGCTTGGTCCCAACTGTCATTTGTGGATCTTTGACAGTCGTTACGGGCCGTCAGAAGCGCGAAAGTCTGGCAACCAGTCTTACCAAGGGTATCGTATTACCCAGTAACTGGGTTGTGGAGGTCAGATAGATAGTCGCTTCATCTAAAATACTGTGATTAGCTGAATCTGGTCAGACTGGAAGCCAACCCCAACATCGTTAGGAAAAGACTAGACAGATGATGACGGAAACATTGAACCTCCTCCTTTTGTTAAGCCGGAAAAAGACTTCTTCACAACATGTCAAAAATAGGATATCATAATGCGAGTGATGTCATGTGATTTAAATATTGCGGAACACAAACCATTTATTTCAAATAAACCAATTACAGGCACTTTTGAATTGTCAAGGTCGGTGAGTTAGAAAGATAAAGCTAGTTGCCCATTCCAAAGCGTAATAGGACCTATGGAGAAGAACCGGCAAGAAACTATGGAGTGAGAGAGCCCTGCAGGCACTCATGGGCTGCCTTGCACTCCCTCTTCATGTTACCCGCTGCTTCCAGGACGTCCTTACCTCTCTAGAGAAGGTCGTTGGCTCTGGTGGCTAGGTCCATCTCTACCCCTGTGCCGCTTCTCGGTGTTCGGTAGAGGAGGCTTGGCCGTCCACTCTCGGAACGGTCGGCTTGGCTGGCTGAGGACGCCACCGAGCTTTCCTCGTCCGAGATGATCTGGCGGGGTGGGGAGATGCCGCACTGCTCCCAGTGGATGACTGTCTCCGAGATCCTCCTTCGATCATCTGGAGAATGAGAGAGAGAAACCATGGAGTTTCTTGCCCGTTCTTCTCCATAGGTCCTACTCTTTTAAAATCACATTCGTTTGTTACAGCATTATGTTGGAATTTTCAATGTGAGAACGATGTAAAAAGACGTGCACATTAAAAGCGTACGTAATTAAAACAAAAATGCAAAGCGTAGAATACCCATTTCATGATTTGCAGAAAAGATCAAATACAGGGGACGATCACAGAAAGGATCCTTCAGATCAGACTCCATAAATTCGACAAACACAATAGAATATTAGATAACCACTTCAGACAACCGTGAAATGTTGTTGAAAGTTCAGTTACAACATAGTTGTATAAGTGAAGCCGCAGACAAACTCACGCCCACAACAAACATATAAACTCGTTTCCTCGCTAACTCTGCATGGCGTGGGATGAGCAGAGTCTAAATTTCCAATTTAGCGTGGAAAATTAACGTATAGTTTATTATGGAACCCTAGCTTTCCCTCGAGCCCCGAAACGAAAGAATTTATAGATAGATACGGCTCAAAGTAAACCATATACTGTACCAAGGATTAGTAAAACGCTTCTTCTAAGTTCCAGCCATGTTAAGGTACATGTCATTTTAACCGATTTGAAAAAGAAGCAGGCTTTCTATTCGTCCATATTTTTAACAGATTTCCAAAAAAGGAGGAGGTTCTCAATTCGACTGTATGATTTTTTTTTAATGTTTGTTACGTCAGAACTTTCGACTGGGTGAACCAATTTTGATGATTCTTTTTATAATTGAAAGCTGGTGCTTTTCGTGTAGACCCATTTCAATTTCATATAGATCTGATGATGCGTTTCGGAGACAGTCAACAGAACTCTTCAAAAAATAACAGTAAATCACCCGCGATTGCAGCTATCGCATAAATATGTATTGTTTTGAAATGTCATCATCATTGGGGTAGTGATGATGAAATTTCGAATTAGAGGGGTAGGCACTAAAACTACAAAGTGAAAAATAAAAACGTTTTCAAACTAAAAAAACAACCGTCTTCCGAAAAACCACTACAAAGTGAAAAATAACTTTAATTTTGGAAGGCGGTGGCAAAACATTAAAATACATATTCAAAGTCACCGACTACGACTTCCGAAATTAAAGTTATTTTTCACTTTGTAGTGATTTTTCGGAAGTCGGTTGTTTTTTTTTTTGTTTGTGTGTATGTTTCGGAATGTCTCTGGTAATTATGAATTGATTTCAAAAGTTCTTATTTTAATGGATATTTTTATGGTTCCAGTTTTTGCGTCAGCTTCTATAGCTAATACGTATTTAATGCACTTTGTGGGTACTGTAATCAAATATTTTCTGTATTTTTATTTAAGTTTTACAAAAACGGTGATTGTTTTTTTCTTGTTCATTCAAACATAGCTTTGGATTCATAAATGGCATTCATTATCTTTTATGAATGTAAGATTAAACTAAAAATTACTGTAACAAGGTGGCCTTAATGCCTAAGGCATGTTCTGCCCATTCCAGTAATATACTACTATCACGACATTCACTCTTCTTTTAATATGACTTAGAAATTGTGTCTACAAGCTAAACCCCAAATTAAAAATCTCCAATACCAAGAAAAGAGTTTTAAAATTGACAGCAATCGCTGCCAATCACAATGAGAGCACATATCGTGACACATCGCACTTCGTGAAACAATCGGGCGCAATGTGCCGAATCGGCGCGAATCGGACGGTTTCTAACGAGTGCGCCCGCGCCGTGTGAATGAACTCGCAATGATGCAACGTGGACAATTAGGTAGGTTTGGTAACCGCCTTCATTATTATTGTTATTAGTAATTGTATTGTTGGAGGGTTTCATGAAAGTGCTTCCGTGGCGCAAATATTTGGACTAAATTAATGTTGGATTTGCAAAATAATAACTTGTGAAAGGAGGACGTTGAGGAGGACGAAAAGAAGCAATAATATTTTCCATGATTGATCTGAAATGTAAAATGTTGGATGGAGAGCTTTGGGATGTGTCTTTCACAGATCTCTCCATTCAACATTTACGATAGCTTAATAAAATAGTAATGAGCAGTGGTTTTTTTTTTGGGTGGGAAATCATCAAATAACTTCTCCCTCTCTGGGTGGAGCGGGAGGGCGTGTCAGACTTTTACTGACTAAAACCCACCCATGTTCCCTCAGTTGCCTGTGTGCCAGGGGCCGCGGGGTTACGGCCGCGACTTGCGAGTTGTAGGTCGTAGGTTCGAGCCCAGACAGGTGCTTTACTTTGCGTGAAGAAAAACATCGTGAGGAAACCGGTATAACCTAGAACCAAAGAACTGAAGACATGTGAAATCTACTAACACGCACTGGGCCCACTCGCTCTCACCGAGAGAAGGCTTCGGTCCCAGGAGTGAGGACATTATGGCTAATTGAACATTAAGGGGGGATTTCTTTGAAGGATAATCAGAAATGAAATTATCCGGAAAACAACCGGAGTTACCGACATAGGCAGGCCATGTTTGTCGAAGGACCGTGGTCCTTCGACAAACATGGCCTGCCTATGTCGGTAACTATGGACGGTGGAGCAGCCGAGTCCTGGAGCGCAGACCGCGTATCGGCAAGCGTAGTGTGGGACGCCCCCAGCTAGATGGACCGACGACGTTAAAAAGGTGGCTGGGACAAACTGGATGCGGAAAGCGGAGGATAGAGTGTTGTGGCGCTGTCTGGGAGAGGCGTATGTCCAGCAGTGGACGGCGATAGACGGAGTTGATTGAACATTAAAGCTGATTATGCTAATGATTCATCATCATCCGCCTTTGCCCAACTATGCTGGGGTCTGTTTCCTGTCAAACCGAATGCAGGTGAAGGATAGATGATGAATTATTATTCAACGGGTTGGGAAGATGGACGCTTTATTAACAGTAGGCTTAGCACGAGCACCGATTTGTCGTCGGAGGAATAGACATGCCTATTAACTAAATGATGCGCAATAGGAGAAGATTGCTATGGTTTTTTCATTAATTATCACACTTATGCATTCTAAACGAATCATGATTTTGTAGATAATCGTATATACTTTGTGGCCGTCGAGTAGAAAGTTTGTTGTCAGCGTGATTTTGACGGTTTGAGAAGAAATATTCTTCTGAAATAGTGTACATTTTTAGGACCTAAACAAAGATCGTTAGAAACGAAAACAAAATGACAGATGTCAGAATCAGTATGTTTAATATTGTGCTTAAAACATTTTAACAGAGTAACGGTGGAGTTTCTTGCCCATTATTCTCCATACGAAACTACATTTTGTAAGGTGCGACTAGAATCAATTCTATTTTAATGTAAATGTTAATGTTCGAAGATCGCCCTGAGGACACGGTGAAGCATACGGTGGAGGTCTGCCCGGCTTGGGCGGGGCACCGCCGTGTCCTCGTGGAGGCAATCGGCGGCGGCGATCTTTCGCGTCCGACCCTGGTCCAGGCCATGGTACGGAGCGAGAGTGCATGGCTAGCAGTCGCCTCATTCAGCGAAGCAGTTATGCTCGCAAAGAGGGAGGCGGCGCACGTGAGGGAGATGCAGTACATGCGCCCTCACAGCCGTGGCCTTCGCAGGAGACGCCCTGGGCGTCGGGAATCCCAGGCTGATTCCCGGCCACCGTAGGCACGGGCTTGCGGACGGCGAGTAATGGGTAGGTCGTTGTCCGGTAAGGACTAAGCCCGGGTCGACGGCGCGTTGTGTTCCACGCGCGCCTCATGTCAGCAGCAACTGATGGGGCCCGCAAAGGCCAATGCCTGCCAGGGGTGCGGGTTGTTCGAAAGAGATACCGCGGCCCCTGGCACACAGGCAACTGAGGGAACACGGGTGGGTTTTAGTCAGTAAAAGTCTGACACGCCCTCCCTCTCCACCCAGAGCGGGAGAAGTTATTTGATGATTTCCCAACAAAAAAAAAAAAGAAACAGGTTTACAATAAAATAGGCCGAAAGGTAATTACATTATTGTCCATGTTACAGTTGCTACTAATACCTAAGCTAATATAGGTATCAGCGCTCACCCTCATTTCCATTCACATTATACTAAATATACATTAGAGCCAGAAAACTTAATATTATACTTATAGTTTTATAATTTCAATTCCCGTTTTACATTTTGACAAGAAAAAGGAGCATTCTAGGTACAAAATAAGCCAGGTAAGTGAAAAAGTTTTTTTTTAATAATTTGAAAGACAAAAACATTAAAAAATAAAATTAAAAAAATTACCATGCAAGAGGAAAATAAAATAATAATAATTGAAGTAAGTACATAACACTAATAAGGCATTATGTATTTAAGAGCAAGAAAATAATTTAGGTATGATTGTGTGTTGTGTGGCGTGTGTGTGTGGGGGTGTGGGTGTTTGGGTGTGTGTACGTGAGAGTGGATGTGTGGGGTGAGGGTTAAGATGTTTGCGGGGTGTGTATATGCAAGCGTTAATTTATTCACTAAAAATTGTGCATTGATGAGCACGTCTGTATGCGCTGAATGCAAAACAATCAATCAATTCCAGGGGCGATGGATTTGGGGACATTCGTCGCCCCCTATTCCTTAGGACCCGAAATGGTGATGATGGGGCGTAGTGTTCCAAGTGTGCCTCTTTATGATGTAAAAGGGGGGAGTTCAACGCGTCCCAATTACCCTTAACTTGAGGTGGCCCGCAGTAGCGCCACAGAGCCAAAAAGGCTCTGTGGCACAAACTACGTGAACTTATTTTTCTTTCTTTCTTTCTTTCTTAATTTGTCATCATTCCAGTACGACTACTTCGGATGCGTAGACACCGTACAACTATATAATTATTATACGACGGCACCCAAGATACAAAGGACCACAACCAGGACCACCACAACCAGGGGCACCACAACCAGGACACCCACAACCATTTCGGTATGTCAATATTTTTTTAATATTTATGTTCGGACATAACTCCGTCATATATAATAGACGGGTTTGCAAAGTACATTTTTTAGTTTGACAGAGGTTTATTCCAAAATGTTCCCAATTAAATTTCTTAAAGATCTGATGATGAGTTTCGGAGGCAGACAACGGAACTCTACAAAAAAAGACAAGAAATCAACCACGATTGCTGCATCGCAAAATATGCATTGTTGTGATTTTATTGACTTTGAGAATACCCCAAGGATGATGAAATTTTTAATTTGTGTGGGGTAGGTACTATACCTAAAAATTGGAAATATTAAAACTTTTTCGAATAAAAAAAGCAACTTACTTCCGAAAAACACTAAAATGTGAAAAATAATTTTAATTTCGGAAGGCGGTGAATGAAAATTTAAAATAAAATATCCAAAGACACCGACTTCCGAAGTGAAAGTTATTTTTCACTTTGTATCGGAAGTCGGTTGTTTATTTTTGGAAAAGTTTTGATTAATTCAAACTGTATTTAACCTAAATTTTAGGTCTTTGCAACGCTTATTTTAAAAGATATATCGGTATTGGAGCGCGCCGCTCTACCTACCTTCCACGACCCGGACGCGGTCGCCAACGTCTGATGACGGACGCGGTGGAGCTGCAGGGGAGGAGGAGTGTTGGTATAGCGTTGGCCACACTCCCTATCCCCTGCGGCCAAAAGTGGTAGGTGGCGGGGCCTTTGACCTGACTTGTCACAGCGCCATAGTATATTCGAATAATAAAATATTTGATTTAAACAGCTAGTTTATTTGAATATGTTTTTGAATGATAAAAACCTATTTTAATAAATTCTGTACTATTTTGTAGGTCGCGCAAATAGCGCCTAAATTGTCGATTTTGTAAATGTTCAAAGTCATGGCGGGGGCTTTTACCGTTGTCTGATAATATTTATATTTTTAATCGAGGTAATTGATGGCAATTGGCAACTTAATACAACTATTCCAAATAAAAATTCGAAAAAAAATTTTTCGTTCCACCCTAGTGTGTATCGGTGTGTGGTTTGTCTATGTAAGAGATGTGTCTATGAGTGTGTTAAAAATACAAAATACTTGAGTATCAAGTATTTTGTATTTTTACGGAGTATTTATGCAGGAACATGAAAGTTTTTCAGTTTCGTCATACATAAAAGTGCCTTTTATGTGCCTGTTTGAAATAAATGCTTTAACTTTGGCAGATTGTTGAAGGATATCTACGGTGCGATGTCAAAAATGGAGAAACGAAATGTCACTTTGTATTGAAAAAGTACTGTCTATTCTTTGTAGAAATAGAAAGCCTCATGCTAAGCCTGCTGGTCACTTAGAGCTGGTTTCTATAGACGAATCTTGGGGAATGCTTATTTCCAGCAATACTTTAAACTATTCTATTGATAATAAACCTCTTTTCAGCCACCCCAGAAACGTATCGATTACAATATGAAAAACAATCTAGTCACCATTACCTAAACATTCCGAACAGTTCCATCCTCATTACGGAATAAACATGAAATTTCAAACGAGAATCTCATATTTCTTTAAGTAAATTGACGACGTTGCCAACTAGAGGCTCTTGACCCGGCGACCCGGCTGCGACTTCGTCCTCATCTCGCAGTCATAAAGAACTCACGTGTCCTGAACCAAAACAAACTGAATTGGAGGTAAAAGTGAATCGGTTTCCTTGTTCCTAAGGTACGTTAGGTATGTTTACTTAGATATTGTGTATGTTTAACTTATGCTGGGAAATAATCTGGGCTATGTTGGGCCTACAAAAAGGCCCCCAGCAGGGCACCAACTACCATAGCCCACCTGTAAATCTCTTAATCGACTAAGAAGCCAGGTGGACCGCTTTCTGTACAACTTGGTCAGGTGGGGGTACTCCGATGAGATGCAATGTATCGAGTCACATCGTAAACTATGCCCCACCTCTTCTCGTGCTCTCTTTGTACTAACACCTGCATTATGGAACACTTTTGTGAGGCCAACATAACGCTATCGAAGTGACAGAATTTTGGTCGGAGCTTGTTCAAAACCAACAATTGGAATCATCGACACGACGGAGAAGAAGCTGGGCAACGCTTCTTTCCAGCTAAAGCTCGGCCCCAATTCTGTATGGTTATAATGATTTCCCACGGAATCTTACTAGGTTCAAACTACGTCAATTTCGTGTTTTGTAGAAACCAATGTAACGGTAAGGAATCAAAATGTCATATTCTGTATGTTCCTAGACAATTTGTCGATATTTATAAGCAGATTTCGTGTGTGATCTAAGAACTTGATGTGGTTTTGAAGTAAGGAATCGTTTTTTTTTTTGGGTGAGAAATCATTAAATTACTTCTCCCGCTCTAGGTGGAGCAGGAGGTCGTGTCAGAATTTTACTGACTAAAACCAACCCGTATTCCCTCAGTTGCCTGTGTGCCAGGGGCGACGGCATCTTTTTCGAACAACCCGCACCCCTGGTAGGCATCGGCCCTTGCGGGCCACATCAGTTGTTGCTGACATCTCTTTGAGGCTTGCGTGGAACACAACGCGCCGTCGACCCAGGCTTGGTCCTTACCGGACAGCGAGCTACCCATTACTCGCCGTCCGCAAGCCGGCGCCTACGGTGGCCGGGAATCAGCCTGGGATTCCCGACGACCAGGGCGTCTCCTGCGGCGACTAAGGCCGTGAGGGCGCATATACTGCCTTTCCCTCACGTGCGCCGCCTCCCTCTTCGCGAGCATTACTGCTTCGCTGAAGGAGGTGACGGCTACCCATGCACTCTCGCTCCATACCATGGCCTGGACCAGGGCTGGTCGCGAGAGATCGCCACCGCCGATCCCCTCCACGAGGACACGGCGGTGCTACGCCCAAGCCGGGCAGACCTCCACCGTATGCTCCACCGTGTCCTCAGGGCGATCTTCGCAATGGAAACACCCAGGCGTTTCCTCCCGCATTATGTGAAACAGGAATCTCCCGAAAGAGCCGTGTCCGGCGAGAACCTGTGTCAACTGCCACTCCCAAGTGTGCGCGAGGACCTTTGCCTCCAAGTAAGGAATCGTTGAGTGGTCATAGTGAATTAGGGCCCAGGATGCGATAAGGTAGCGCGTGCAATTCAAATTGTCTTCCGTTTTTTGCAATTACTTCTTCCCTTCATTGCTTCAAACACTCGGAAGTGGTTTAGACGGAGTGATGATGTGGTAAAGTGCAGATCATATGTAACCTTTGACTTTCTAAACGCTGATTTCCACTCTAATTTTAATCAATGTTTTTTTATTTGTAAAGTGTCGATCGTTTTTGCCAAATTCTGTTTATATTCAAATGCTGGTTGAATCGCAGTCGACACAGGCAAGTACCAACTATTTTAGAGCAGGGAGAGAGAGTTTCCATATCACTCCCTAAAAGTTAGTAATCCTACGTTCAACACATCGTTCAATTTATCAAATTTTGTGTGTGTAACTTTAAACCCATCACAGAAAAAATGTTTGAAACCTCGAATTTTGATTAAACCACACAAGTGACGAATTTATTTAGAACCAACTAGTCAAGAACAATGCTATTGTCAATCCAGTCGATACCTAGGTACTGCAATTTTATTATTTTTCACGACGCCTTCAAAATATGGTTGTTAGAAACCCCACTGGATTCCAGAAAGATCCTAGGTCTCGTAATTCTATCCAATAACTACGATTATTTTATCTAGCTGATTGCGTTATCTGTTGTTAGAAATAACTGAACAAAATAGACCATTAATCCTACAAAGCATATCTTACCTTTTCGATAACAAAGAGCAGGAAACTTAATGTGCAATTAATGTAATCGGTAACCACCGAATATATGTCCTTTATTCCTGGAAGCTTTTATGTGGGTATGGAGTTCTGTTTACGTTTATTGTTTTGTTTTTATTTATTTATTTCTGCTTGAGTTTAGTTACTATGTTTTGTTAGTAGGTATACCGGCGTGGGCTAGCTGACATATGGCAAATAATTTAATTTTATATTTGTAGTGTAGTAATGTTAATTATTTACCTACGATTGTACACAATCAAGTTATTCTAACTTAACAGACAGCTGTGCTGCTGGAGAGTTAGTTGCGCCACTTCTTCCTAACTGAAGCACTAGGAAGTGGTGAAGGGCGGGTGTTTTGGGGGACTATCTTATGTAATTTTGACGCTCAAAAAGGGCTGAGTCTTAGCCTAGCTTGAATAAATGACTTTTGATATTGATTTTATCCATTACTTTTAAATTACTCAAGATTGACCCGAATTGTGGTATTTTCTTCAACTAGTACGAAATAAAAAGTTCACAAGTAAAGTAACCAGCACAAAAACGGCTCGGCATCCCGAGTTCAAAAACTGATTAAAATTTCAATCCGTGCCGAAACTCTTTAAGCTTCAAAATGTAGCGTAAAAGATAAAGTCGTGCGGTCGATGCACTTCCCGTGGACTAAAAACTTTGATGTTGGATCTGTAACAGTCACTGAGTTCTGTGAATGTTCTAGTTATTTGAATCTCGTCAGAATAATAAGCTGTTAAGTTGAAACGTTAAACTTCTAATTACCGAACGAAAATATACAGTTCAAGCAAGAACATCGTTCAATCACATTTTGTGATTTGTTAAAACAGTGCACCTTTAGGTACTACACCCACGCCCAACCCTTCGTAGTCTGGCTAATCCTCCGAAACCAAGCGTGATGTTAGGTTTTGTTGTAATAAGGTGTAAACCTTTTTTCTTGAGGAATCTTGATAAGTATATGGAAACTAGTCATCTGGGAAGAATAGAATGTTTACGTCGAACTCCAATCGACGGAAACCCCATGATTATCCTTCTGAAATATGAGTCAGGAATGCGAGATATACATGCGTGATATAACCTAACTTTTACAATTAAAACTATGCAAAAGATCATGCCAATAAATGACACATGTCTAACAATCATTCAAGCTATTGTAGAATGAGATGTGTGTGAAGTGTGTGTGTGTGGTGCGTGTGTGTTTGTGTGATGTGATGTGTGTAGACCTTGCACATATTATTTGATGCAATATGTTTTACAATAAATATATTATTTTCTATTCATATGATGTTATTGTGTGTGTTGTCATTTATGGATCTTTGGCAGTCGTTATGGGTCATCAGAAGCCCGGAAGTCTATCAACCAGTCTTACCAAGCGGTATCATATTACCCAGTTACTGGGTTATGGAGGTCAGATAGGCAGTCGCTCCATGTAAAATACTAGTATTCAGCTGCATCCGGTTAGACTGGAAGCCGACCCCAGCATAGCTGGGCAAAGGCTAGGCAGATGAAGATATTCTTTTCTATTCTACTTATTACCTACTGCAAAAGTTTTGACCAAAAGTATTCACAAACAAACAAGGAAAACAAAAGATTGATCATCAGTTCATCAGTTACTGTCGGCGTATTGGACATTCCAAGTAAACTAATCAAACATTCAAATAATAGTTAGTAATAGATGTTAGTATTCAATCTATTGTCATGGGAGCTGTCGCTTCTTATCAAACTCTTCAAATCTCTGTCTATAATTGTTTCCCACAGAAAAACACTCGATTACTGTTGGACAAAACGCCTTAAAGAGTTCGGTGAATCGAAAATGACTTTGTAACTAAGCTAGATACAGGGTAAGTTTTTATCCAGTGCGCAAACTGTAACGATGAATTTAGCATATCATTCTAGAATGTAAATGTAAATATCTGCGCTAAATTTTTCGTCAGTAATCCAAAAAAAATCGGCTGTTCCATAACAAAAAAATTCTGCGCTATCCAGGGGATTTATCTAGAATGATATGCTGAATTCATGTTTACAGTCCGCGCACTGGATAAAAACTTATCCTGTATACCATTGCATTGGTTGATAGCCAGCAGGTTCCAGGTTCTGAAAATCCCACGTGTGTTTCAAGTATTCTAAAGCCGAATTTACATTTTACTAACTTTTTTCAGCGGCTTCGCCCGCGTGGAGATCGAAAATTTTCGCACGGGAACGTACTCCCGGGATAAACAAGTACCCTAGGTGTTACTCCAGGTTATAAAGTATCTGAGTATGGGATCGTTTTGCGTGATTAAGTAATAATCATCCTAACATACAAACGTTCACATTTATAATATTAGCAGAATTAAGAGCCAGAATTTTATTTGACCAATAGCCGTGGCCTAAAACATTTAAAAGCTTCTTCAAACAGGCGCGACGTCACTCTCGTAGAACAATTTCTATAAAAACTTAAGGTGAATCTTATCGACATTTTTTCCATACAAACTTCGGGAGTGTATTACTCCACTGTTCGACAATGCTATTATTTAAGTTAATATTAAAGCTATTAAAAAGTTAGGAGCCAACAAAGATTCGTTTTTCTTGCTAATTTAACCTAGCTTTGGGCGTGTTTAAGTAATAAAAGAAGTGCAAAATCTGAAAACCAAGTCGGTACCGACAAAGCACAAATATCGAAAAGTTCAAAAAACTTAAGTGATCATTGATTTAAGCAGTTGTTTTTTTCATAAAACCCGATTTGCCGAAGGACTTTTCTTAATTTTTTACGCGCCTTTTGTACTATAAATGATCCTGCATCTCATTCAATAATGTTGTGCGTGTAGACTAGCGTCTAACTGCTTATCACTGATACTACTTCTGTCGGACGCGCCTGGTGAGACAGCGTGCTTTTTATCCAGACCCATCAGTGAGTTCGAGCCAGTGACTAGGTTCCCCTTAATGGAAATTGTTCTACAAGTATCGCATCGGGCTGTCGCATCGCGCCTGTTTGAAGAAGCCTTAAGTTCGATTTCATAATCATGTGTCACTTACTAATGCGTTGGCATGAATATGTCACAGAAACAATAAAACGACAACATCGCACTTTTCTCTTTCAATTCATCGCGATTTTCTACTTGTAAACGAAAAACTTTCACGTGCCTAAGCATTTCCACTGATACCATTAGCACATGATGATACAGAACGTTTGGGCTCCGCTCGCCCCTTGGATCTTGCCCCTAATTGCCTAAATGTATCTACTTACACCCTTGAATATTAGATACAAATCGCCCCCGATTGTTAGTAAGTTGTATTGTAATAGTACTGTCAGCACTCTAAGTTTTACAGTATTTAAATGATTTTTTTTCTTTTAACTTCAATAGTGTCTTTATCAAAAAATTAAGGCGGCCAACTCTAAAGGGCGACAAATCCAGCTCAATTTAAAGATGCAAATTAAAAACCAGCCCAAAATTTAAAAAATACATAATTTTAAGACATTAACTGTATCATAACACCCTGTATATATTACGTCAAACGGCCGCACTGGCCGCCATGACACCTTGATTCCACCCGGCCGAACAGATGTAATATCGCACGATAATTGTACTTTTTCCGAGTAATGAGCTATGTGTCGCACGTCGTTATGCCAACGAAGCTGTTTTTAGCGCAGAAGTCACACGATTTGTTGGTAGGGCTGTACGGAATAAAAAAGCTACAGAAAATGCTGTAAATACAATATCGGCTGTAGCCAAGAGAAAAAGAATGTTTATTTTTGACATAAATAATATAACAAATACGCCTGTTTCCCTGAAGGCCTGGGCAGAGGTGTAGGTGCCTATAGTAACACTCACATTACGCCAGTAATGTAGTCACATTTGTGCACGCCACGATTGCGGCAGTAAGTCCCCTCTTTGAGAAGTGGCTTGAAAGGCGGCATGGCGTCCTCACCTTCCGCCTGACACAGGTCCTCACCGGACATGGCTGTTTCGGGAGGTTCCTGTTTCGGATAGGGCGGGAGGAAACGCCCGGGTGTTTCCATTGCGAAGATCGCCCTGAGGACACGGTGAAGCATACGGTGGAGGTCTGCCCGGCTTGGGCGGAGCACCGCCGTGTCCTCGTGGAGGTGATCGGCGGCGGCGATCTCTCGCGTCCGACCCTGGTCCAGGCCATGGTACGGAGCAAAAGTGCATGGCTAGCAGTCGCCTCCTTCAGCGAAGCAGTTATGCTCGCAAAGAGGGAGGCGGCACACGTGAGGGAGATGCAGTACATGCGCCCTCACAGCCGTGGCCTTCGCAGGAGACGCCCTGGGCGTCGGGAATCCCAGGCTGATTCCCGGCCACCGTAGGCACGGGCTTGCGGACGGCGAGTAATGGGTAGCTCGCTGTCTGGTAAGGACCAAGCCCGGCTCGACGGCGCGTTGTGTTCCACGCGCGCCTCAAAGAGATGTCAGCAGCAACAGATGGGGCCAGGGCAAGGGCCGATGCCTGCCAGAGGTGCGGGTTGTTCGATAGAGATACCGCGGCCCCTGGCATACAGGCAACTGAGGGAACACGGGTTGGTTTTAGTCAGTAAAAGTCTGACACGCCCTCCCAGAGCGGGAGAAGTTCTTTAATGATTTCACACCCAAAAAAAAAAAATGTTGTCACATTCACATGTATTGGGGGACAAGCCTATTGCCAGCAACCGGGCATAAATCTAAACTCCGGGCTACTACTAGGAAATTCCGAATGGAGAAAACCCAATAACACTTTACCCGATCTTGGAATCGAAACCAGAACCTCGTGCTCAGCAGTAACGCTTGCAACCATTAGACCAACAGGGCAGTCATTAATATACATTTTTTAATAAAAATGTATCCACTAGAGAAAAAATTTATGGCATGCTGGAAGAAAAAACTAAAGCTAAGACATCAGAAAGCCAATTCTCGTAATTAAAAGCGTTCAGAATCTAGTCGCAGTCTCATCTCCGCGACAATCAAAAATGGCAAATATTTTATGGAAACTCGAGGTATTTTTGAAAGATTGCAACTGCTGTAAACGTTCTTAAAATTACGAGAATTGCCCCACTGATCGCTTTTAGCCATTTAAAGACTTAACCTCATTGCAATGCAAAAAATACGAACTTTAAAAAAAAAATCGAGGCTTCCAAATTCCTGTCAGCCCTATAGTCCAAAGTGTCAGCCATCGAAATAAAACTAAACTGGTCTCAGTTTGGGATTAATTGCCAGAAAGCCGACATCGCATCGGGACGTTCCCACGGCTGCACCGATCCGCTGAGGAACGGGAGACATTTACTTAGATCTCGCCGGAGCGATGTTTAGAGGATTGTTTGGTTGGTTCCAAATTATGTTAGAGAAATTCTTCGTTGACTATGCTGAGGATTTATTTATTTATTTATTTATATATGCTTTATTGTACACCAGAAAATACATTACAAAAAAAATAACACTAAAATCATACAATGGGCGGCCTTATCGCTTTCTGCGATCTCTTCCAGGCAACCTTGGCATGGACAGTGATTGCGTGGACATAAAAATGAGGTTGTCATTGGTGCAAAATATATATATAGATACACTATACTATTATATACATAGATATATTCATATACACGGTGAAATTTTAATGGAATGAAATTTTAAGGATTTTAGCTACCAGCATTGTGATTGAGACCAACAGCATAGAACCTAACCTTTTATAAAAAAACGTCGAAACTGAACAGCTTTAAAGTCTACTCAATCAATCGAACAATTCAGGCTTTCACAGTCCACTGCTGGACATAGGCCTTTCCCAAGCTGCGCCACAACACACTGTCCTCCACCTTCCATATCCAGTCTGTCTTAAGTCTACAAAAAAAAAATCTGAAAAAAACAATGTGTCAAAATAGGACGACATTTTGTCTATACGTTACTACTGCCTATTTATCCTAGTAATAATTTAAACCGATATTTTAACCTTCACAAAATACGAAATCATTAAAAAAAACAACCGTCTCTCACTCACTCTCCAAAACCTAATCACAACCTCCTGCAATATGCATCCCGCTTTAAAACTGAACTGCACATTTGCACGAGTCAACATTGGTATGTTGACTCGTGCAAATGTGCAGTTCAAAACATGCAACACTTAATTCAGAACAAAATGTGACTAACACTTACACCGGAAGAACGCAGCTCCAGATTCCAGCACAGAATAGTTCATTAGTTTCTTTATCACGTCGACTCTGCTCCAGATGGGAATACCAGTGATCCGTTCCGCTCAGCGTCCGTGCCCACGAAAAAACACCTTCACAGGAATGTCACTTACGCAACGCCGGACATCTGTAGGGCTGACGAAGACGGAATTGTGAATAAGATATAGAAATAATACGCTAAATAATGTGTAAGGAAAAATGTTGTGTGGAATCATATTTTTGGGTCGAATACTAACCAAACCAGCGCTGGGGCTCTGTTCGTATAGGGTCGTAGTATTATGCTGAGCAATGGCCGCTTTGCATGGATGTGACGCATATTTTCCCCCAACATTTTCTTTTTTTGTTGTTATTGTTTCTTTACGTCATCATTTCAGCCGAAAGACGTCCACTGCTAGACATAGGCCTCCCCCAAGCTCCGCCACTTCAACCGTTTCTGTGCTTCCCGCATCCAGTGGACTCCTGCGGCCCCCTGCGGTCCTCTGCGTCATGTTTCCCGCAAATAAACGTATTTTCTTTCTTCTTTATTTTTACCAAAATAGACAGTAACAGTGTTGTCCTTAATAGTTGTAAAGTGAAAATATGTATGCATTTTTCGATCAATAAAACGCAATCTCAATTCTAGGCACTGCCATCTTCGCTGGTGGCTTAACCCTTAAGGTGAATCTTGTCGACATTTTTTCACTACAAACTTCGGGAGTGTATTACTCCACTGTTCGACAATGTACATCAAAAATTAAACATGGTATGGTTTTGTCTTATTATTAATATTGTCTGTGCGGAAACAGGATACTGAAATAAAAAACCAGTAATAAGTTAGGAGCCAACAAAGATTAGTTTTTCTTGCTAATTTAAACTAACTTTGGGCGTGTTTAAGTAACAAAAGAAGTGTAAAATCTCCAAAACTAAATCGGTACCGACAAAACTCAAATATCGAAAAGTTCAATAAATTTTATTGGTCATTGATTTATGCAGTGGTTTTTTCATAAAACCCGATTTTCCGAAGGACTTTTCTTAATTTTTACGCGCCTGTTTTACTATAAATGATCTTGCATCTCACTCCATAACGTTGTGCTAGACTAACGTCTAACTGCTCATCACTGATACTACCTCTGTCGAACATGATGCCTGGTGAGACAGCGTGCTTTTTAGCCAGGCCCACCAGTGAGTTCGAGCCCGTCCCCTTGAAGCCTATCCATGGTAGCATAGTTGGTCCTACTGATCGCAAGCGCTACAGCTGAGCATGGTAGCCTAGGCTCGATTCCCAGGTCGGGCAAAGTGTTATTGGGTTTTTGTATCTGGAATTTCTCAGTAGCAGCCTGAAGTCTGAATTGGCAATTGATGGCAATAGGCTCACCCCTGTTACATGGGACTTAAACGTAACTGGCGAATTGTGGGTGTACTATAGGTACAGGTACACCTCTGCCCAACACTTCAGGGAAACAAGGCGTGATGTTATGTTTATCTACTCATTTAAAACTAGAAAACTAAGATAACTTAACGTTTCTATATCCTCATCAAAGCTACTACTGTATCATCCTTTAGACAACCCTAGAGTACCTTGGCCAATTGCTGATGGAATGCGAAGTCTAATCCACGCCATCTTCTGTTGCTCACGCTATTAAACAATATAATGCACACAGAAGCTTCTCCCATAGTTCTACACTTGTTAAATACTAAATTACTCACTTCCTCTTGTTACTACTGTATTCTAATACATATAATTATAAGGAGTGTAAAAAATCTCATATAATGATCGTGCAATGACAGAAAACACTGCATAGATTATGTTTGGACTTACACCTTTCGAATTAGTAGCGAAATCATGACAGGTGATTGATCCCGGAAAAAATCAGATAAATGGTAGGTTTGTTAAAACTCACAATACAATTTTAACCCATTTTCATGTTACTTAGCCGCCATCTCTATGTAACGTCTGTCGAAATGTAAGAAACTACGTGCAACCGTTTTTTGACCGACTTCAAAAACAGGAGAAGGTTCTCTACCCGGTTGTATTTTAATTTAATTTTTTTATGTTTGTCAAGGCAAAACTCCGTCATTTATAAACCGGTTTAATTATAAAGTGCTTCTTTTGTTTGAAAGGGTTCACTTATAGAGTGGCCCTATAAATATTTGACCAAATTCTGATTAGTAATTTTTAAGTTTGCTTCAATATTTACGTAATAGGTATTTTTACGACTTAGTGTATATTGATGATATTATTAAAACTTTGTATGACTGTTATATAATAACCAAGTGGACGCTAAAAATAAGTTTATAAAAAATCTATTTCTGAGATGAAATAGTTTGATGAACGGCCGAACAGGGAATGGTTAAGACCTGAACAGATACCGACTGATTAGAGAAAAGACTTTACTTCAGCAATGCCAATTCCCTACGGTACTGTAATGGAATATTCCGGAAGTTACGCGATTCGATTGTGTTCTAACTGTTGACCAAAATAAACTATACTTAAATAGTATATTAAATATACTACATAAATAACTTAGCCAAACTACCAGCAAACATCAACAACTAATGAAAATATCTACGTCACGTAGACTACGCCATTTAATGAAACTTTTGGTACTTAGACAGTGAACTAACATACCGAATAAAACCTTCGCGTAACATCAGCAGAACATTTTCTCAAGCCAAATCTATTACAGGACACAGATCTACTCAGCGTTCTCACAAACTTTCAAACGTGTGGCGGCAAATTACGCGCAGAGTCCCACGCCTGCGCGTGAGTCGATCTCGAGGCCAATCGCAGCGGACGATATCATAGCGATATTGAAACGTTTCTTATTAGGCGACAGAGGATGTTCACACGCGTTTTCTATCAATTTATTTTTATCGTTATTTTATTTGATATAGAAAAAAGAAACTGCCATGAAAATTTACAAATTTTAACAATATCTACTCTCTAGACTGCAACGTTGAGTGGCTATTAAAATGCAAGTGACCCTGAATCGAATTAAATAATTATTTCCACTAACAAATGATAATATGGCAGTTAATTGAAATAAAGCACAATTTGTTATTACTGTATTCGTAATTTCAGTCCATCGAACTGTACTTTAATTTGTAAGTCTTTATAGTTTTGTAGATAGCGAAATAATCCGTACTTAGCATACATATGCAGAAACAAATCAAAAACTCCATATCCAAAAGCACCTGACATCAACATGAAACTTCACAAAACTAATTATAATTAATAAAAACCAAGAATATACAAACGCAGTTCGGAAAAATGCACACTATTTAAAATTCCCGAAAAATGTAAAACAAAATGGTGACCGGTGCGCCTGCGCTTACAGTTACGCGACGACGGATTCCGTTAAAGCCGCCAAACGATCTACATTCAAAACAGTATTCGATCAATTTTATATGTATGATTGTATAAAATTTATAACTACCGCAAATCTGAATTAAAATAACTGCGGTTTGACGAGATAAAGCCTTTATTGGCGATAAAGATACGGCGTTTTATTATGTTACGGACATTGCTTTTCTTTGAGATATTAATGTTGGTATGTAGGCATCATACCTAAGTAACATAGATGTTAAGCATACGCTTCATTAACTGCGCGGAAGTAGCCATACAATCCGATCTTATTAACCTATCACGTAGTAGGAAATGGTCATCTTAAGCCGTAACTTTTACGCGATGTTTCGTCAATGTTCGTAGCCCGTTGCTACGAAAGTACGAATATATACCACGCGTAGCGATCTCAGCGTAGACGCCCGGAATTTCGAGGAAAGCGTAGAGAACAGCATGTACTTTTTAAAGTAGAAGCTAGTTTTAAAACTAGCTTTTAAAAATTCATAAAGCGTTAATTGGCAAAACCGTATTTTTGGAGTTGTAGCTTCGCTCACAAATAAATTAACTTCGTGCGAGTCGCCTTTAGAATATAATATATTATTTAAGTAAATTCATGCGAATGTAATAAGCCGAATTTTCTTGTTTTAACACAATATTTATCCTACAACATAGTTTTCTCTTAGCGTTCTTTCTTTTTATCTTTTTACTCGGCCGCTCGGCATGGTCCTATCGTCATGTTAAATAGCCTATAGGGGTTATAGGCTCTCAACAATTGGGCTATCAAAATATAGTATTAGTATACATTAGAGAGTTTTAATAAGTATACGGAAAAAATGGTTTTAATATTTCTCATTTTATTTAGATACCTGCTATAAGTTTTATGCTCGTAAATGAAGCGATAATTTTCGAAATGTTACTGAAGATTGTGAAATTTAGGATTATAAACCACAAATGCTTATAATAAGACTGATGTCTCTACAAAAAACCTCTCCCATTTGTTACGCTCATCGTAGGTACACGATGAAAAGCAAACAGAATCTTTTTATCTCAAAATACCATGTAAAAACACATGACGCACTTACAATGTGATTACACCTATTGACCCTATAATATCCCATAAAAATATTGACTTAATTCTTAATCGAAACTTTCGTGTTACCGCAAAATGTTGACAGCAAAAAGTAAGGAGCTAGGTATTCAGAAAGTTCATTGAACTAAGATGGCTCGGCCGACTCGACTCCTCAACGAATCGATTGAGAATCGAATAGTCGGACACAGATCGATTCGACGCGAATCGAGATGATACGATGTTAATTTAGAAATATTTAGAATAACTTTTTATATAATTGTGTTGCGATACCTATAAAATTTTACTGGATTCAGACACGTTTTGGTTTGACATAAACTAGGATTAGATCGTGGCAGTAAATGCATGCAGAACGATACAGAATAGACGTGATTACATGTTAGGAAGACATGAAACCGGTAATTGGCATCGGTAGTCACTTACTTTTTTTTGTCACCTAGCCTTCGTCACACCACTGGGCAAAAGCCGCCCTTTTTCCTTCCAAACGTCCCCGTCTTGTGCGTTCTCTGGCCATGTTGGCCCTGCAAACCTTATCAGATCATCACAGCACCTTCGCTGTGGCCTATCTCGACGAGAATGTCCGTCCTCTGGCGTCCAGCGCAGTGAGAGATGATCTTTGCCCACTTACTTCATTAACAAAACAAAAATACACAAGTATCCCCGTTATTATCTGGAAGGATTGTCTGAGCTTTATAGTATCTGTTTATTACTGATACTATACTTACGCTTCTTTTTCATTCATCCACATCATCATTGTTTTATTATCCTTTTACGACTTTCTTACATTATTATATTTCTCTCTTTGTTCTCTGTGCTAACACTCTGCGAATCGGTCTTAAACGATTCGTCTATATAGAATTACTTGATTTTACATTAGAATTTCTATATTTTTACATATTAATATTCTTGTTATGACATTTAAGTCAAACACGTCAAACTGATGTCTACTTATTCTTTTAATTGTCTATGCAGTCTATTCAAGGAAGGTTGCATTAAGATTGTACTTACTAAAAATAATTTTATATCGTTTTGAATAGCCTAAATTTGGTTTTTCTATGGAACTACGTTGTCAACTAATTAACAAAATTCTAAATTATTATTATAAGAGTCTTAAAACGCACTCTCGGTTTGTATGAAGGAGGTTTTATATGTCTTGACCGACTAGACTGGCATACGAGAATATCTATGTCTAAAAAAGAAAAAGAAAGGAGGGATTGAGAATGTCAGCGAAAAACAGTTGGGTATTTTGGGAAATCACAATGAAATAAAGCAATAAAATGGAGTTACACATCTGCACTTAATGTCCGTTGTCCGTCTATGCCCAAAAATGAAATAGTCCAGATGAGAAACAGACTTCATCTCGCACAACTGGGCAAAAAGCTGATGAAATGGACCGCCCTAACTACTGGCAAAGAACTCGGAAGACTTTCCATAGACATGACGATAGCCATGAAAGATTACGGGGTGAAGATGAAGCCCGCGTTTATACTGCTGGCTCGTGCGCGGTATTTCGTCCCGGGCATGAATGGAACAGTTACTGAAACTATTCCTAAGCAAGCTTGTGTGACTGCTACTACAACTCCAAGAAGTGTTTCCGGAGTGAAAGTCAAAGATATGCATGTCAAGGAATTGGACTGCGATTATTACCAATAAATAGAGTGCAAAGGTACCTTTTTATAATTTATCTTGTATTTCTCTTATTAAATTTTAATTGTCTAGTCCATTTATTACCGTTTTATTTGTCAGGGATAGGTAGACGCGACAGTTTGGCGCCCAATGTAAAATCAAAACTAGTTACTACTACACACTAAACTACTTTTCAAAATTCTAAAATGTACTATTAATAGTACTGCTTCTTTTTGACTAACTTATTTGGCTTAATAACTTTTTAATTTCTTTAAGGAGTGATCTTACTCTTATTATTACTTACTTGTCTTCCCTCTTACAACTAATTTACCCTTTTGAACACTCTTTGACTCTAACACTACCCATACCAATACCCACTGACACAAACCCTCTCATTTACCTTCCTTTTGCACAATTTTTAATCTTTTTGCTATCTTTACATTATTTTTAGTCAATACTCATTATTCATTTTTTTCTTCTAAACTGTAGAGTTCTTTTCGACCCATTATAACTCTATTTAGTTTTTATTTTCTAATTAGTTATCAACTCAAACGTTGATTGGAGCGGCTAACAACTCCATAAAAATAAGCCTTTGTTATTTACTATCAACACTGATATTGATTGGAGCGGCTAACAACTCCATAAAAATAAGCCCTTGTTATTTACTATCAACACTGATGTTGATTGAAGCGGCTAACAACTCCATAAAAATAAGCCCTTGTTATTTACTATCAACACTGATGTTGATTGGAGCGGCTAACAACTCCATAAAAATAAGCCCTTGTTATTTACTATCAACACTGATATTGATTGGAGCGGCTAACAACTCCATAAAAATAAGCCCTTGTTATTTACTATCAACACTGATGTTGATTGAAGCGGCTAACAACTCCATAAAAATAAGCCCTTGTTATTTACTATCAACACTGATGTTGATTGGAGCGGCTAACAACTCCATAAAAATAAGCCCTTGTTATTTACTATCAACACTGATGTTGATTGGAGCGGCTAACAACTCCATAAAAATAAGCCCTTGTTATTAACTATCAACACTGAAGTTGATTGGAGCGGTTAACAACTCCATTATAAATAAGCCTTTGTTAAAAATCTTTTCTGATTAATGGTTTTCGACGAGAGCGGCTAACAACTCCGAAAATAAGCCTACTGTTATTTATTTATCAAGTCGAGTTGTGATCATTGAATGTGAATCCAACCTGGCCTAACTTCGTAAGATGTCAGTGTGATTGAAAGAAGTATGTAAGTTATGTGAAAGTTGTTTTACTTAACCTTACAAAATTTTTGTTCTAGGCCAAAAATTTTCTCGGGGTCGATGGGGAAATATAGTATCTGTTTATTACTGATACTATACTTACGCTTCTTTTTCATTCATCCACATCATCATTGTTTTATTATCCTTTTACGACTTTCTTACATTATTATATTTCTCTCTTTGTTCTCTGTGCTAACACTCTGCGAATCGGTCTTAAACGATTCGTCTATATAGAATTACTTGATTTTACATTAGAATTTCTATATTTTTACATATTAATATTCTTGTTATGACATTTAAGTCAAACACGTCAAACTGATGTCTACTTATTCTTTTAATTGTCTATGCAGTCTATTCAAGGAAGGTTGCATTAAGATTGTACTTACTAAAAATAATTTTATATCGTTTTGAATAGCCTAAATTTGGTTTTTCTATGGAACTACGTTGTCAACTAATTAACAAAATTCTAAATTATTATTATAAGAGTCTTAAAACGCACTCTCGGTTTGTATGAAGGAGGTTTTATATGTCTTGACCGACTAGACTGGCATACGAGAATATCTATGTCTAAAAAAGAAAAAGAAAGGAGGGATTGAGAATGTCAGCGAAAAACAGTTGGGTATTTTGGGAAATCACAATGAAATAAAGCAATAAAATGGAGTTACACATCTGCACTTAATGTCCGTTGTCCGTCTATGCCCAAAAATGAAATAGTCCAGATGAGAAACAGACTTCATCTCGCACAACTGGGCAAAAAGCTGATGAAATGGACCGCCCTAACTACTGGCAAAGAACTCGGAAGACTTTCCATAGACATGACGATAGCCATGAAAGATTACGGGGTGAAGATGAAGCCCGCGTTTATACTGCTGGCTCGTGCGCGGTATTTCGTCCCGGGCATGAATGGAACAGTTACTGAAACTATTCCTAAGCAAGCTTGTGTGACTGCTACTACAACTCCAAGAAGTGATTCCGGAGTGAAAGTCAAAGATATGCATGTCAAGTAATTGGACTGCGATTATTACCAATAAATAGAGTGCAAAGGTACCTTTTTTATAATTTATCTTGTATTTCTCTTATTAAATTTTAATCGTCTAGTCTATTTTCTACCCCTTTTATTTGTCAGGGATAGGTAGACACGACAGCTTCTAAAACTAAAACTTATTCAAATACCAAACTTCACGTCCGATTTTTTCAATAAGTTTATTTTCTAAACTTCATTTCAGCCCTCGCTTCAGCCAGCAAACTTTATTAACTGAAATGATTCTCAAACCTTTTGAAGTAAGCGCAAAACCAGACAACAATGCGGAACATTTCACCCACCAGAGCATAGTAACAAACCAACGAAGGCACTTTATTAGTGAGCCCCACAACAATGTGGCTATGATCGATCCATATCGAGCGTGATGACAGATTGACCGCTTCCCGCGTAAATGTGGCGCGCGGAATGCGCCGGAGCAGTGATCTAGCGGCGGTCGCCATCGCCATTACATATGGTATGCGCGGGAAATGCGATCGGTAATGTGTTGAAAGCTTAAAATGTGATGATGGATGATAGATGCGTGATATTGGAAGGAACGTTGAAGTGCCAACATACAAGATTGAAGGAATTATAAAGATGTGTGCATGATAGTTGAGAATGTTTCAATTGGTGGCAATAATGAGCATGTCTTACAAAACGAGGCTTTTTTTTTTCTGCTTCTTAAAAGTATGTAAACCTACTTTAGTGCACTTAGTACCTTCTTTATTTTGTCGACGTAGCAAAATGATACGCCACATTTTTGTTGGTAGAAAAACTATGATATCTGAGAGTTATCTCTGATGTAAAACTAAAAGGTACGTACTTACTTTGTTTTGTAGATAGTCTGTAGTTGCATATTACCTTCGCTCTGAGAGACATCAGGTGGCTGGCTTTTCTCTTTTAGGCGCTTTATTCGCTAAAGCACCTGTAACAGAAGGCCAATTCTCGTAATAAACACGTTCAAAATCTAGTCTCACCTCAGCGACAAGCAAATGTCAAAAACTTGTCAAAAATGTATGAAACTGCGAGGTATTTTTGACAGATTGAGGCTGAGAACGTTCTTAAAATTAGGAGAATTGCCCTTTAGTTAGAATTCTTTATTAAAATCATATAAAATAACGTTCTCCGCTAATGTAACAGTGTACTATATAGAGCGTAAATCTTCATTAACAGTAATTTCTCCACAACGGAGACTGGTGATGTTATCTCGACTTAAGTGTAACAAGTCCAATACACTCTTCACTGCCATTTTATTACTTACATTTTTAAATTATTAATGTTTATTTATATTTGCAAGTGCTTCCTCATCTATGTCCGTTGCTGCGATGTGGAGATAATGTACTGGGAAAACCAACACGCAGGGAGGTTTTTTATGAAAAACTGTCACGATATTTTTTGTGAGTCTTACAAAAAAAAAACAGCCTTTGCTTTCCAAAACCCATCATCATCTGCTTAGCAGGGTTGCAGTCTAACTAGATGTAGCTGAATACCTGTATTTTATATGGAGCTACTTCTTAACCACCAACCCGCACTGGGCCCGCGTGTGGATTACGGCCCACTCCCCCTCACAGAGAGGAGGCCTGTGTCCCAGCAGTGAGAATATTATAGGCTGATTATGATGTATGATGACTAACCCAGTTACTGGGTAATACGATAACCCTTATGACTGGTTGTCAGCCTTTTGGGGTTCTAATTACACTCTCAAAGGACAGAAATTTGTTCAAAGTCACTTATCTTTGCTGTTTCATGTACAAAGCAGGTAAATACGATTTGACTTGAGAGCGCTAGACGGCTGAAGTTTTTGAGAAGTCTACTACTAACGTAGGAACATTATTTTCGTGAGCGTTGCTTCATAAAATGGACGGTACAATGTGTGTTCCGGCTATGCTCATCACTGCGTTTCTCAAACGTTATGTTAATTTGAAAATAAAAATTCAAATAAATATCTTATGTAGTAAATGTTCGAAACTAGATAGAAAGACGAATTAAAAAGTCTGCTTGGACATACTGAATGCGCAAGGCGTAAGACCGGGATTTGCACGAATCTTAGAAGGGGTCTGTGTTAATTAATAGATTGTGATAGGCTGCATTCCGATCAAATCTTAAGGAAAGAAGATTACAACAGCAGGTAATTCAACGATAGAACAAAATCCAATAAGCAGTATTATCAGTCCTCACCAGAATCCTGCGCGTCTGTGAGGAACTTTTAAATCTCATTACAAATAATTCATACAAGAAGTACCTAGTTTCTAAATTCCTAATCAAAACAGGTAAAAAAAACCTTGAGAACCTCTGTGTAACAATAATGAACGCGTGCGCATACGGAGCCGAAGGCAGCCGAACGGAGCCAAAGGGGCCCGAGCGTGACGGGCGCCCATCCACTCATCTAGCGAGATAATACGCTGATTACATCTAAATTACGAAAACGCACTTACAGCGACCGACTTTGTTTAGACAATCGAATAAAAAAAATGGAAGGGCAACTCAACGCAAGTACTCAGGTACTTGAGCAATGCCTACAATTTGTTGTGAAAACTCTAAGTAACACGCCAAAATTATACCAGTCATTTATATGGAGAAACTGCCTATCTGACGTCCGCAACCCAGTTACTGGGTATCACGATACCCCTTAGTATGACTGGTTGTCGGACTTTTGATCTTCTGACATGTAACAACTGTCAGAGATCTATGAATGACAGCCGGGACCAATGGCATAACGTACTTTCCGAGGCACAGAGGGGTAATGGGGACGGAGCACGGAGGGGGATATGTCATGGGTGGTCACCCATCCACGAACCGACCGCGGCTAACGTAGCTTAACTTTCGGTCTCTGTTCAGCTGTTATCATTTAGCTGCGAGCCCCTTTCAGTAACACGTACGGATCAAAAAGTGGTATCCGTTGTGGATTTCAGATAGAGTGGTACAATCAAGACATATTATACGGTGCGGGTTGTTCGAAAGAGATACCGCGGCCCCTGGCACGCAGGCAACTGAGGGAACACGGGTGGGTTTTAGTCAGTAAAAGTCTTACACGCCCTCCCGCTCCACCCAGAGCGGGAGAAGTTATTTGATGATTTCCCACCCAGAAAAAAAAAAAGAAAAAAAGGCATATTATACGGAATTACAGAACTAAGTTGGTTTCGTCGTAAAGAAAGTATTGATCTCCAGTTTCTGATCTTCTTATTCAAATTTATTTATTTCGTCGTGTCGATGATTCCAATTGTTGGTTTTACAAGCTTTTTAAGGAAGCTTTTAATCAGAATTCTGCCACTTCGACACCGTTATCGTTGATTCTGTAGTTTCTGATAGCTTATTTACTTAGTTTAATGTGTCGTAATTTGCTGCTGGTATTTCATTCGACCACTCACAACAACTTGTATCAATTATTATGAGATTAGTAAAAGTTGATTTACTAAACAGATTTTTCAGACACCAATGTGCTTAATACGCATGATTAGTACAGCTCACAAAAGCTTTTGAAATCCATCTAAATATTAACGAGAATAGCTTGAAAAACTTTCGTTAATACTTTATATTAGTAGTGATATGAGGGGCTTCTGTGTAATAATAGCCGCACGGATCGATCAATCAGGTTAAGCTCCGCTTGCCACGGTTGGTCCGTGGATGGGTGAGCATTCATTAAATATGGAGACCCCTCCGTGCCTCGGAACGTACGTTAAGTCGTTGGTTCCGGGTATCATTCGTGGATCTTTGGCAGTAGTTGCAGATCGTCAGAAGCCCGAAAGTGTGACAACCAGTCTTACCAAGGGGTATCGTATTACCCAGTAACTGGGTTGTGGAAGTCAGATAGGCAGTCGTCCCATGTACAATAGTGGTATTCAACTGCATCTGGTTAGACTGGTAGCCAAACCCAACATGGAAAAGGCTGGACAGATGATTGGTAGTAGAATTCATTTTTCTTTTTCGAAGAACTTATAAAACGACACTTCAGTTGGTGCTGCGTCAAAACATTCTGTACTGTAAAATTTACAGTAATTGCTCTGCGGTTTTACTGTTTCACATTTTTCACACACACTACTACATACACACATGATTGACAATATATTTCTTCTTTAGTAAAATCTAATCTAAAGATACAAACCTCTATAATTAAAAAAATGCTTAAAATTAAGAAATGTTTAATAGTCGCTAATCCTCTTATTCTTTACGCTTAGTCCAAAAACAAGACCAATAAGTGAACTTACAGCCTCCATACTGTAAAACCTAGATTGTAAAGATTTGAGAATATATTATTACACAACTTAAACAGCTCTATAAACCAAAATAGGCTAGTATGTTTATTTCTAGAAGGCATTCCTGACTACTAGTTGTAACATTACTGCAAATAATCCAGTTTTAAATGGTCTACAAAATTATTAAGACTCCCCATTTATTCTAGGAAAATTCTTCACTACATGAAATAGTTTAAAACTGGTTGTTTTACGTAATAAATAGAATCGTTAGAAATAAACTCGCGTGCCTAGGTACATATTTTCCCTCAGAATAGGAACCGCTTGGTATCATCAACTACTTTTTACTGCAAGTTTTGTTTAAAATATTCCTACTGAGAAGGTCACCAGCTGTTTCCTTAGAATAACTCCATTTCTTTGGGTTTTTTGTTTGTAGACACAAAATGTCAGTTATTTCAAATAAACCAATTACAATTAAATTAAATAATTAGACATTATGAACAAGTGTATAAAGTAAAAAAGGGAAAAGCTCACTGGGCATCAAAATGTTGAATTTCCACAAAGGTGCGAAGCGATAAGGCCGCCCATTGCATATTTTGTAGAGTACTTTTTTTTTTTTGTTGTGTATTTTTGTGGTGTACATTAAAGTATATATAAATAATAAATAAAGGTGCCTCAGCAAGAACAGCGAACTTAAATGATAAAATTGTAGACACTTTTTTTTTGGGTGGGAAATCATCAAATAACTTCTCCCGCTCTGGGCGGAGCGGGAGGGCGTGTCAGACTTTTACTGACTAAAACCCACCCGTGTTCCCTCTGTTGCCTGTGTGCCAGGGGCGGCGGTATCTCTTTCGAACAACCCGCACCCCTGGCAGGCATCGGCCCTTGCGGGCCCCATCTGTTGCTGCTGACATCTCTTTGAGGCGCGCGTGGAACACAACGCGCCGTCGACCCGAGCTTGGTCGTTACCGGACAGCGAGCTACCCATTACTCGCCGTCCGCAAGCCCGTGCCTACGGTGGCCGGGAATCAGCCTGGGATTCCCGACGCCCAGGGCGTCTCCTGCGAAGGCCACGGCTGTGAGGGCGCATGTACTGCATCTCCCTCACGTGCGCCGCCTCCCTCTTTGCGAGCATAACTGCTTCGCTGAAGAAGGCGACTGCCAGCCATGCCCTCTCGCTCCGTACCATGGCCTGGACCAGGGTCGGACGCGAGAGATTGCCGCTGCCGATCACCTCCACGAGGACACGGCGGTGCTCCGCCCAAGCCGGGCAGACCTCCACCGTATGCTCCACCGTGTCCTCTGGGCGATCTTCGCAATGGAAACACCCGGGCGTTTCCTCCCGCCCTATCCGAAACAGGAACCTCCCGAAACAACCGTGTCCGGTGAGGACCTGTGTCAGGCGGAAGGTGAGGATGCCATGCCGCCTCTTGCACACTTTGTTCATTATTTATACAAACACTACTTTTGCCAGCGGCTTCGCCCGCGTTAACCAATTTAAACAAAACTTAACAAATTATACACCTAAATTTCCCGTACGAAAATGTTTATTGGTGGAAACCGCATCAAAATCTGTTCAGTACTTCTTGAGTTTATCGCAAAGAGACTGACAGACGTGGCGGGGAACTTATTATATATTTTATAATATGTAGTGATAGTGATATTAAAAATGTTCAGTGAAAAAATCAACTGAGACGATGACATGAGGAACTGAAAAAATAAGGTTTTGCTTCGATGCTTAAGGATTCTCTATTTAAAATGGTAAAATAAACAAATACCAAAAGGCCCAATTAATATCCTAGTCTAAATTACAATTCACATGTATATCTTAACATGCCCTCAACGTTGATTGTTTGAATCCTTGGCTCCTAGGGTTGCTAGATAATACCTAATAGATCGACTCTCGCCGTGATAAGAGCCTGCTTCGCGATCTGTACTGGGTCCAAAATATCATGAAAATTTGGCTTTCTCATCGATTCATGGTCTCGCGACCAATTTGCCAAAGCACAGGTCTTGATGTAGAAAAGGATGCAAAAACAGGGACAGACACTAACAACCGCACTTCAGCAGCACTGCACTAAAACATCCCCAAAAAAAAAAGAAAACTTCCTACCCTTTGCGCACTGTGACTCATAATCAGAGGTTGGAGTAGGTAGATTGATTTAAGGTCGTTGACGTCAAACGTAGAGGATAATCAAAATCAAAATGTCATTTATTCAAACTAGGCTGAGAGTCAGCTCTTTTTGAACGTCAAATATGGATATGCCTCCAAAATACCGGAACTTCATATTTATTGTGATGATTATTTATTTTAATTGTATTAACGTTGAAAGCCAAAATATGGAAATTGTATCCGATGAGGATTAAAAATAATTTATTTATGTTTTTGTTTAATTAAAAATAATTGTTCATTGAATTCAATCAATCATTCATATAATAAACGATTTTGTTAGCCTATCTGTATGTTTTTTACTTTATTTTATTCCATAATTCCAATTCCGGAACTTTTTTCCGGTACTTCCCGCACATTATGGATAAAATGGCATGTCCATATTATAATATCTTGACGCAAGTATTTAAAATCAATCTACCTACTCCGACCTCTGCTCATAATTGAAATAATCACAATAAGCCCACGCTTAAAAAACACAAAAATGCAACAGCCTGCAATGTTTTTTAATCTGGCAACCCTGGTTATGATCTGCGATACAGTGCTTCACGCCCCGCGGATTGCTTAAATGCAACTCGGGTACTAATGGGTTTGGCTTACACGCTGCTATTCGGCCTTAATTTATGAGCTGTAGGTGCACGAGGGAATTTACACGGAGCAGGATGTATTTTTGAATAATTAATGGGATTAAATTCGTTTGTACGTTCCTGGTTGTTTTAAGGACTCTCATTATAGCCGCACGGGTCGCTCGCCGCAGCTGGTCCGTAGATGGATGACCATTTTTACATACCAAGTCCCCTCCGTGGCTCGGAAAACACGTTAAGCCGTTAGTCTCGACTGCCATTCGTGGATTTTCACAGTCGTTACGGGTCCTCATAAGCCCGAAAGTCTGACAACCAGTCTTTCCAAGGGATATTTATTTATTTATTTATTTAAACTTCTCGCACATAAATAGGTACAAAGGCGGACTTAATGCCTTAGGCATTCTCTACCAGTCAACCAAGGGTGGTGAAGAGATTAGATGGCAGGTGCTTAGGTTGAGCGGTATTCAGCTGCATCTGGTTAGACTGGTAGCCAACCCCAACATCGAAAAGGTTGGGCAGATGATTATTAGTGGAATTATTTTTTTAATTATTTGGTTGTATACGGTTAAAATGGAAGCTGACATCAATATAGTTAAAAAAAGACTAGACAGATCTCTATAGCATGATGAATTACTTGTAAGTTGGCTTAACCTACATAATGAATTGGTGTGGTTGTTGCACTTCTACGCCTACAACCTACATTTCGCATCTACCAGCAATAAATTAAAACATCTTCGGAGGTTTAATTTGTCAGCTTTTTCTAGGAATTTTACCGACAAAGTAGGATATGCCAGTCTTATGAGCGAGCAACACACGTAAACCCATACACACAGCTTATTATGGCTGAAAGTTATAGAATGCTGTCGAAATGGCCGATCGGATTCAGCTAGACGGCATTTTCATCATACAACTGACTGCGGGATGACTACACTCAAGACATTTCTACGTCGACATTTGTATGTTTGTGTGTGATGAAAGGACCCAGCGGTGTTTGTAAGCAAACAAAAGTCTATGATGTAAAACTTCTTATTACACTAATATCTATTTTGTTATAAATGCAATATATCCTGTATCAAATTCGGTTCAAAGATCATAAACATAACATTTTGTTTAAAATCTAAATTTATATCATATCATCAAATCGATTTCCGTCTATTGCATATTGATCAGTACTCAAGTATTATGACAAGATTTGCAACTAATATCTCGACAACTCGTGGGAGTTAATTAGGCATCATGAAGCCTTTTTATGGATAAAAAACAGCAAATCAACCTCGATCGGGGAATAGGTCAAGCCACAAAATAGATAGTGCCAAGCATAGCCAATAGCCAGGTTATAGAAGAATCTACTTTTTCGTTTAAATTTCAATTAGGTACAGTTTCGTCCAACATTTTCCTTGTATAAGAACGATGAGCATTCAATATTGCTTATCTATTAAGTGATTCGATGACCCATGATTCACATTTACCAAGAAATAACAGAACAACGATTAGAGGTTATGAGATAAATCGATTCCAACACTTCGGGATGGGACGAATATTTACGAGAAAATACAATTAATAGCTTCACAATAACATCTAAAAAACAGAAATATAAACCTTAACCGTCTTAACATAAAACGCGATCTAGCCTAAAACCCTCAGGCAGTTTTGGCATTACCAAATTTTCTTCTATTCGGGTAAAGTTCTTAATACAAAAATGACAATTTAGCACTGTACTAAGTTGTCAGTTTTATAAAAGGAGCTGTATTTCGATTACAGTTAGGTTCTTATTTCTAAAACAGGCTACAGGGTAATTTGTGTAAATTATTTCATCACCACTGCTCTCAAAACGTGAAGGAAAATATCGTGAGGAAACCGGCACGTCCTAGACCCAAAAATGTGACATCTACCAACCCGCACTAGGCCCTCGTGGTGGATTACGGCCCACTCCCTCTTACCAAGAGGAAGCCTGTCTCCCAGCAGTGGGAACATTACAGGCTGATTATGAAGTAATGATTCCTCTTCCGTCGTTGGTATATCGGTCGCAAGGCTACTACTGAACATGGTCTTTGGTTTGATTCCCAGGTCTGGCAGTGTTATTGGGTTTGTCTGTCTGGAGTTTCTCATCAGCAGCCCGGAGTCTGGATTTGTGCCCGGTTGATGTTAATAAGCCGTGTCCTTTGTAATGAGTCCCATACTTAACATAACTGGCGAAATGTAGGTGTACTATAGGTATACCTCTATCCAATGTGGGTGTACTATACTTATACCTCTGCCCAATGTGGGTGTACTATACATATACCTCTATCCAATGTGGGTGTACTATAGGTATACCTCTGCCCAATGTGGGTGTACTATAGGTATAGTTCTGCCCAATGTGGGTGTACTATAAGTATACTTCTGCCCAATATGCGTATACTGTAGGTATACCTCTGCCCAATGTGGGTGTACTATAGGTATACCTCTGCCCAATGTGGGTGTGCTATAGGTATACCTCTGCCCAATGTGGGTGTGCTATAGGTATACCTCTGCCCAATGTGGGTGTGCTATAGGTATACCTCTGCCCAATGTGGGTGTACTATAGGTATACCTCTGCCCAATGTGGGTGTGCTATAGGTATACCTCTGCCCAATGTGGGTGTGCTATAGGTATACCTCTGCCCAATGTGGGTGTGCTATAGGTATACCTCTGCCCAATGTGGGTGTACTATAGGTATACCTCTGCCCAATGTGGGTGTGCTATAGGTATACCTCTGCCCAATGTGGGTGTGCTGTAGGTATACCTCTGCCCAATGTGGGTGTACTATAGGTATACCTCTGCCCAATGCCACATTGGGCAGAGGTATGCCTATAGTACACCCCGTACTATAGGCATACCTCTGCCCAATGTGGGTGTTCTATAGGTATACTTCTGCCCAATATACGTGTATTATAGGTATACCTCTGTCCAATCCTTCGGGGAAACAAGAGGTTATGTTTGTGGTGATGTTGCTATGACAGTAATTACGAGTATTCTTGACATTCCTAATAATACATTCATTACGGCCGGTAAGTACTTTGAACATTGAATATTTTGGACATCCTGGTGTATAGGAAAATCTATTTCTGTTCAACTTCAATGTACTTAGTAGTGGATAATTGGGCGGTGTGAAAAGGGTCCGTCGCCACGCTGCTGTGATTATGGTTCGGCAATTGTCTCTGACGTTACACACCGCTGGCTACCCACAATCGGTTGACACCTGCATAGAAAATTGGTTCCCGAACTTTTACCTCCGATTATTATTAGTTTATACAGAGTGACAAGGATATCTGTTATCCTGGATTCAGTAGGTACGTGATTCTGGACACGCCTGAGTTGAATTTTTAGTCGAAACTTGGACACACAGATCACGGCTAAACGATGCAATGGGCAAACTATTTGTTGGCCTAAACCTTATCGCGAAAAACTGTTCCCTGCATATCGTCCAATTATGCGAACATCCAAAATGTATGCAATTGATTATGTTTTCGCGATTTAATGGTTGGTCCAGTCATAATCAAAGGCATAGCAATAGAATATGGCGCCTAGGCCACGCATCACATTTACGCCCCTTCGTAAATTATCTTCAGGGTCTACACTGAGCAAAGCTAGGTCGCATAACCTTTCTTGACCAATTATAGCCTTCAATAACGAACTGTATTCATTTCAACTGGATAAAAAATCGCTCTCAACTTGCAATGCTGCAATTTTAAGCAGAATTTGTATAGAAATGAGCGAATTTGGGAATACGCTTTCATCCCCATATTGCACAATTCCAGTAGCTCTTTAGATTTCTTAGTTATAACAGAATGAAATGGTTTATTGAAGTATTATTTATTTATTAAATTTATAAATTAAAAAAATAATTGGTGACCTTTTGCGCCCCCCTTCGATAGGCGCCCAGGGCTCGTGCCCTGCCTACCCACGATAGTTACGCCCCTGGTCATAATATAATGACCCCTTTTCATATCTTCAGTAGTTTCAATAGCACCTTGTAGAAGATGAAAAGGCTCACGAAGTTTGCTGACTGCAATAGCTTAACAAAGCATGAACTATTCCGATATAGCCAGTGCATAAAAGGAACCATCAATCTGCTTTCATTGTCATCATTTCAGCCAAAAATCGTCCACTGTCGGCAAAGGCCTCCAAACCAAACACCTCCACTTCGAGCGGTTCTATGCTTCTCGCAACCAACAGATTTCTGCGGCCTTCACGAGGTCATTGGTCCACCTTCCGGTGCGGAAGACGAGGCAATCTACCTTGGTGCTCCTAAATTAGTGGTTATCATGGTAAACTTATGCTTCACCATAAAACTATGGGAAAAGCGTGACGATACCTACATATAATATAAAACAACATATTTTCTTTTACGACGGTTGCTGTAAACTACTTTCTCAAACTCAACAAATTGATCTTGATAAAACTGTAGTTTACAATGGAGGCTTACTATGTTAATTACAAAGACTGTTAATTACTAACAATGTATAATGTAATGGAAACCTGAGTCAATAAATTGATAAGGTAGTGCGAGAGAGAAGCAGAGTGATCGCCATATCCTACGGAATAAGCAAGGTGAAGATACAATCAACGGGCCATTTATGACGTAGAAGCGATGACCACCGGTGTTCACGTATTCTTGATTAGTGGAGACCAATCGGCACACGTAGGGTTAAGACACCCTCAGTCTAGATTTTAGATGGAGCAACTATGTGCGTAGAATGGCTGGTAGCAGCTGACGGGAGAAGTCAACGATCGAGTTACATACAAGGTGGCACCCCATCGACTCGCAACCTGCTACCATGCATTCAGCACATGCTTTTAGACCCCCTCTACCGTATAAATTTTTCAT
Organism: Polymixis lichenea; assembly: GCA_949091785.1. Classification (NCBI taxonomy): domain Eukaryota; kingdom Metazoa; phylum Arthropoda; class Insecta; order Lepidoptera; family Noctuidae; genus Polymixis; species Polymixis lichenea. The sequence continues at coordinate 5,815,595 of OX420937.1, forward strand.
TATTTGAAAATTTCGTTATTTAAAAAATAACCAGCTGATTCATAAAAAGTTTAATACCTACGCGGTCAATGTATGGAACAGCAATTTTTTTTTTAAATAAACGACCAAAAATATCGACGCAGGGTTTTTCAGAATCTTGCCATGAATCTATGCCAAGAGGTTGCGCGGCGATGGCCCTGCCAGCCTGTCACCCTGTATATATGCTTAGATTTCCAGCAATGGACTGCTAAAGCCCGATGATGACGTTGAAAAGTATGAAAACATTTGTATTGCGACCAATAATTGCTAGTAGGGAAAGTTATGTCATTAAGTCAGTCAGCTGGGTCGACTTTTCCAATAAAAGGAAGTCTCTAGAGCCTTTACAATCATCACCATATCCTCCGCCACGCTTTTTAATTAACAACTAACAATTAAAGGAAAAGAAATCGTCACTATCAGTGCATGTCAATCCATAGCTTTCGACTCCATTCACCCGCGGCCTAAGACAATAGTTTTCTGACCAACGACCAATAAATATCATCTGCCCACAAAATTGAACATTGGGAACCGACCCGGTTGTAATGGGTAAGTATTCAATTCCAATTTATTTTTGGAATTGCTTATTCAAAGCTGAATTGGAAGCCTCTATTACCGTCGTGTATATTTTGTCTTCCCATTCAATATTGGAGAAGTAAAAAAATTGGATTAGGTAGGTAGTCACAGATTCTACTTACGTAGATTGCACACGTGTTTGAAACCATATTAAATAATCCACCTGGAGCACAAGAAGCCACGAAACCAGGGGTGCCCCAATGCAGGTCCCCCAGTCGCAAATTCGAGTAAGTTGTCAGTAAAGTTCACAAAATACATTACACACGAAAGAATTACAGGAACCCATCCTATAAACCATACAAAGTATGAATATTTCAAAGTAAAGACTATGGCCAGAACGTAGCACGCATCAACCATCTCGTTAACATGCTTCATAATTTTAATTTTCCAAAGATAATCTCGTCGAACTGCCTCGGACGAGGCTCTGTAGCGGCCCGTTACGCACCACGGATCGGGCGAAGACCTCGACGACAGTTTTTTCGACAATCTGAAGAGAAAAAGTCCAAACGAATAAAAGCCACCGCTTACGAAATCACGAAAACTCGTGTCGGCAAAATTGCTTCTGAAACATATTTTATTTGCGTTTTTGAATCGTAGATTTTACAGGATTATGAGCCCTATGAACATAAGTGTTAAGAGTGAAGGTTTTGCGTCAATAAGGGTAGGGTAATGTTGGTTCATGCGTACTCCGACGGCCACAAATAAATTGCCTCCATCAAGCGACAGCTAAACGCATAGAAATTTGTCGGTAATCCCAATGGTTAGTAACACTTCTTTTCTTCAAAGGGTTTTGATGTTAGTGGCGCAATTTGGACAATAATTGCACCGTAATGTGCTCCCGTTTCGACCACGATTCACCTTTTATTCTTTTGAATTTACTTTTAAATAGTTTTCTAAACAACTATTTTGGTTTGCGTCTATCTGTAATAGCTTACAGCGATCAAAGAAGCTATTAAATGTGAACAAACGCAAATTGGCTGTAAGATAAACTGCATGCGATATCCTACATGAAGTAGATTTTTTCTGCGCTATCATTATCTTACAACAATGCCTAAACGATTCATTCGATTCGTATGCCATTATTTGAACGACTTTTCGAATCGAATGTTAGTCGACATTATGTCCGTCGGAAATTGATAAAGGTGTTTTGCGTTCTTCGCCATTTTTTCTAACCTCTTAAAGAAGTCGTTACACAATTATCGAGCCTAAGCTTCAATCTACCTGACTGCGACGCCATTTATTCTTCTAAATTATACGCAAACGATCCTCAAATGTCATGTTTTTTAGTTTGTAACTATGAACAACGACCATTTCTAGTTTTTATACAGGACAAATACCAACAGAAGCTATTCTTTATAAAAATTTCGTTCGTGGAGTGTCTGCGCGGTTGATGACCGCGCTCGTCATGGGCGAGCGACCAGCGACTCCTGCGCAAGCCACGCTCTACCATCACACGCCGACTTTATGATACATTATTATTCATTTTAGTGGATTAAGGATACGTTAAAACCGGATTCTAATTAAAACATGTATGTGTAGCTGTATGAAGAATGTTTCCTTGCGATTGTTCAAATTATTTGAAATAGGGTGATGCAACACGGCGACGGTTGAATGATACCTACTTGAGAAATATAAAAAAATATAAAATGTGACCGTTTTCATTTTTCTGTTACATCTCTGTTGTTCTCACAACTTCAGTCATTCTACTGTAAAATACTTTCTTGAAGATTTGAAAATTTCACTCATTTATTGAGCAACAAACTTATTTGCTGACACAGTTTCCATGCGTTTGCTTCCAAATGTGCAGCGAGATGCAATATTTAGAGGGAGGCTTTGCAGTTTTGCTTTATATTTAGTCCCTAATAGCACGATCCATCAATCAATTGATCAACTCAGCCAATTGAAGTCCACTACTACACAAAGACGTTTCGCAAGCTGCACCACATCTCCCTGTCCTCCACCTTCCGCATCTAGTCTGTCCCAGCAACCTTCTTAAGGTCGTCGGCCCATCCAGCTGGGGGCCGTCCCACACTAGGTTTGTCGACACGCGGTCTCCATTTCAGGACTCGTCTGCTTTACCGACCATCTTTCCTTCGACAGACATGGCCAGCCCACCGCACATAGCTTGCTTACTCTACAAGCTATGTTAGTAATTCCAGCTCTTTTTCAGATAATTTCATTCCTGATTTTATCCTTCAAAGAAACTCCGAGCATAGCCCGCTCCATAGCGTACGGGCAAAACGTAGTAAATTCAGGAATACACTTTTTGTTACTTCGCGGGTTTCTGTGAGGTACCTACCGTATGAATGCAAGTGTCATGTGGTTCTTCATTCATAATACTCAATAAACTTAACTTTGCAAAAGCACATGGCGACAATAAATTAAGGCCACTTATTAAACGCTTATCAACTGCAAAATACGACTTGTCACTTGACAGGTTGCCAGCACATCCTTTATTTATTATCACATCAACCCTTTTCCTTCCGAAGTTCCGACATATAAGACTGGCAGCTGAACATACCTCCATCATTAACTGACCACATTAACCAGTGTTGCCAACTCCAAAAGTTTAAATTATCGAGTTACCACGTCGAAATTATGGTATTGTAGGCCTAAAACAATTATCAAACATTTGTACCAAACGACAATGACTAGTCAAAGGGAAGAATAAGCCAAATTTCACCAATAGTAGCGCTAGAAGCACAAACAGCCAAACTTTACACACTTTATCTGAGAAAACCACAACAATCCTACTATAATAATATAAAAAGCTAGTACAGTATAAAACGCAAAGCGCGGTCGGATGGAATGGAACAAGTGTAATTATTTTCATGTGAAAGAAATTTGAGGGAAAGAGAGAGAGAGAAACATTTACATGTTCATGTTGACATACTAGACAGCTGACGTTGACATTTTGTTGACGCTTTTTATCTTGTCTGACAAATACGTTTTGTTCATAGAACATATTCTTTTCACAGTTCAAAATGATCGCCCTTTAGACAATCACTATCGTACATCATACCATTGGCCAAATTATCCTACGCCCCCATAATTATCGTACGGGTTGGCAACACTGACATTAACATAACTGTGACTTCACTTAACACGAGGGTCGATATTCCAAGAAGTATTTAATCAACTAGAACATTCAAGATTGCCAATAAGTAGGATGTAGAAAAAGTTATGCCTTTTGAGTTGTCAGTAAATGCCAACAACCTGGAGAGGGCGCTGGTGTTGCTTCAAGCATTGCGGCCAGGCGTGCGCATGGGCATATTATGCACCCTCGCGTAACAGTAATTAGTAGTAACCTTTATGATGCTGTTATTTAACTGATCGAAACTGGTTTATTCCATCTATGGTGATGGTCAAGAGTGACTTGAGTAGCGTCTAAAATGTGCGTAATTTAGTTAAAAGAAGTTCTCTTTCCATAATATTATCTACAACATCCTGAGCTTTCGAATAACAATTTCCTTGCCATTTGTCTAGTTTCATCTAGGGTTCCACTTGGAACGTTCAAACTTAATATTTAAAACTGAAATTCATCAATATTTTAATTTGAAACAGTAATGTTAGTTTTTTGTATTTAGGTATGTAGATATGTATTTACTACCAACAAATTTTGCCTGCTTTCTTTTCGTTTCTCTAAGTACACCACCAACTGTCGACTAACAGGGTATACGAATAAAAATCTCAAATCACACACACACACACATACACACACACTCACACATCACACGAGCACACACACCACATCGCACATCACATCTAACGAGAAGCTGTGCTATGTGTGTGAAGCACATAGACTAGCTATGCAGGTACTAATAGGTAAGTATTTTGTTCATAAATCAGTCGGAGGAAATATCCCGCAGTGTGATGTACAACTTACTAAAGTCAGCAAACCATCAAGCAAAGGATTATACATTTAATTTACTGCAAGTTTTCTTAAGTAGGTACTTTTTCAAGTTTAAATTGATTGTATGTAGGTATACAATATTCTCCATCAATAGGAACATCTAAAACACAATTTTATACTTCAGCAATTATTAAGTTCCAAAAATGTACTGCCCAAATAAAACTACTCTTTCATCATTATCAGTGAAGCCATCATGTCTAAGATTAGATGATATACGCTGGAGACCAGCTTGCCTTACGATATTTAAAGGTTGGGCAACAGATACAGCTGTGAAACAATAACTACACACCGCATTCATCAATATTCGAGCACGTGGTACTTTGGCACTCGCTACATCATGGTAGCATGGATAGGCAGTCATTGTTACCATAATTAACCAGTCCTAAGAAGCCTTCACAAAGATGGATCCAATACCAAAAAACAACTGCTTAAATACCTTATCTTTCTTACCTACAAACCATTAAAAAAACCCTCTAAATTTGGATGCTACTAGACCAAACACCCACTGAGAACCACCCAAAACTACCCATCAAAACCGAAACAAACATCCTTCATTAACAAAAAGACAATAAAACAAGGATCTTTATAATTAAAATTAATAACAATAGGCTGCAAGGATCGTCGTCGCAGGAGCGTCGACCTGCCACGCGCGAGCGCGCGCGCGCAGCCACCGTGCGGGGTGCATGACACTGCGCAGGTGGACCGCCCCGCACCTGCCTGGGAAGTGCCTCTAGACGCTCTGCTGACCTTTATGACGACTGAAGGGCTTACGTAAGGGTAAATAGTTGGGGTCGTCAGCTGTAAAGTTAAGACCGTTGTGAAGATCAAGGGCCGCTGTGGCAGTTTGTGAGTTAGTATTTCCTGTCGAGTTACAATTCTATGGAAGTCTAGACAAAATCTATATTAAGATTCTCGTTATTATTTCTTGTCGTTTAATCTTACTATAATAGTGTTGTTGTCAAAATTGTGCCATAAATTCCTATCTACTGCGGTCAGCCTTGATCACTTAGCGGCAAAAATGTAATTTTGTTGTAGGTTCAATAGGGTGTTACCCATTTTTGAAAAGTGTCTTAATCAGATTCTAAAATGCTAATAAAATACTAAAAAAATACATTTTTATTGAATCGATTAGTGCCATAAAAATGCATTTAAATTTTACATTTTCATATTTTGCGCGTAATTTGACGAAAACGCTGAAACGCCATATTGCTCTGTGGGTATGACGTCAGTTCGCTGTGTAAGCAAATGCGCTGATATTTTGTATGATCATTGTTTATAATTAAAAAAATGAGTTATTATTCTACTTAGCGTTGGTTTGCTGTTCCTGAATGTAAGATAATATTTCAATAAAAATTGCTTTGGTTACGAAAATAATAAAAGTACAAAGTTGTTCAGTTGATTAGTTTATACAGCGGTATGACGTAGTACCATGGTGGCTACTATTTCATAGTGGTCAACAACAGATTAAAAAAGTGATATCTTTGAATTTAATTTTAAAATTGATTTTGTTATAATTTTCATGAATTAAAACTAACATTTTCCGACTTATTTTTGCCTAAGCTATCTCTATAAGATATTTTTAGATTTTTTCTCGTACAGAGTAAAATACTTTATTAGGTATAAAGAGTGTAAAAAGACATCACATAGCCGTCAACTGCGCATTCTGTGTCAAAAATAATTGCTAGAAACGACTTAAATTTTTACCACTTCAAAATGTTCTCAATTCGTCTGTTTTTTTTTTATATGTTAGTTACGCGATATCTCCGTCAATTGTAGATGTATCTCGAAAATTCTTTTTTTATGGATACGGTAGGTATGCTTAAGGCGTGGTCCCATATAAATTTTATTAACTTTGCTTTGGTAGTTTTTTTCGTTGGCCTAGATAATACATTTTTAATCCACTGTATCTACCTCGATGATAAGCAGGCTGCTGCTTCCCGTCACTACTGTTTACATAGCAAGTAGTGGTATACGAATTTTTGAATGGTAGGTACCATAAATAAAGTCAAAAATAAAGTTTTTTTGCTTTGAAAGTTGTGTTTTCAGTAGTGCGCAATTTAACACTGGAAACGTTGTGGTTATGGGTGCATCTAACGGTACAGGGGTCATGCGGGTTGTGTTTAAAATAAAAAGAACTTGTTTTCGTAAAAAAAACGTCTCTCGAATTTTGAACTACAATATCTGCGTAACCAGAAGGCTCCCAGGTGAGATCCAATGCACAAACATGATCACGATGACGGCGAGTAGGTACACGTGACTCTCGGCTTTGTTAAGTGTCTTTTTACACCCGGTATACCTACTTGTAACAATACAAATTACAACATGTTGGCAATGTCCATCAGTTAAACGAGATGCAACAAACATAAGCTTTAGAAATAACATCAAATTAAATCAATACAGCCATCCAGCTATTCAGAGCACCTCCGTTATGCTCTCGTCTTTATCTGAACTGAACTGGGCTTACTACACCTTTACAATATTTACAAGCATAGAACTCGGATTAGAATCCCAGCTTTAATACATAAATAGAACTCGGCTGCTTCCACACTGCTTAGCATACCTAATGTCCCGATTTGAGGTCAGCCATTCGCTGTTATGCTAAGCAGCATAGTTCAATGGGAAATATTAAATAGGTGCCCTAGGTGCTCGATTTTTGTTGAATTTATGCGATCCTCGGGAAACATGTAGCTATGAATGAGCAATCTGAAATGCATCAATGAGTCAGTAATCAGTTCTGTAGGTCCGTCAGTTTTTTTGGCGTAGGTTCTACAGAAATATTTATGGAGCTGCTGAAAAGTATGACATTTCCCAAAGTTGCCGTTCATAAAAAAAATTGCAAGTCAGTGTCAGACTATATAATGAACAAAATATGATTCGCGACAGTAAAACGTATGTATTTACAGAATTATAATTAATTGAAATCATCAATACAGCCCTCTTAATTAATTCAATCCCATTGATTGACTATTGAATGAAATAAGTCATTTAACATCCTACCCTTGCGCTTCCTCCTCTTAAGGTAAATCTAGTCGAGAAAATTTTCCATACAAACTTCGGGAGTGTATTACTCCATTGTTCGACAATGTACATCAAAAATTAAACATGGTATGGTTTTATCTCATTATTAATATTGTCTGTACGTAAACAAGATCCCAAAATAAAAAGCCATTATAAAGTTAGGAGCCTGCAACGATCCGTTTTTGTTGCTAATTTAACCTAATTTTGGACGTGTTTAAGTAATAAAAGAAGTGTAAAATCTCCAAAACCAAGTCGGTACCGACAAAGCTCAAATATCGAAAAGTTCAATAAAATATATTGGTCATTGATTTATGCAGTGGTTCCTTCATAAAACCCGATCTTCCGAAGGACCTTTCTTAATTTTTTACGCGCTTGTTTTACTATAAATGATCCTGCATCTCATTCAACAACGTTGTGCGTGTAGAGTAGCGTCTAACTGTTCTCTACTCATACTACCTCTGTCGGACTCGATGCCTGGTGAGACAGCGTGCTTTTTAGTCAGGCCCACCAGTGAGTTGGAGCCCGCGACTAGATTCCCCTTAAACGCATCTTTCAAAAATAGCAGAGGGAAACATTAGGTACACATACCTCTAGCATTGAATGAAACAAATGAATATTATATTTCTGTTATTCTACGAGGTTTTCGTACAGACATGGCGTGCTAACCGGGAGTAGGTACTCGCCCGAGTCGCCCATTACCGCGAATGACATCATAATAAAATTACCAAGTTGAACGATCCCCGACTGAGTAAAGTGCGCCTTAGGAAGTAATCTCACTGCCAACTGCCAACTGGTGGTCGGAATAACGGATTCTTTGCCAAGACTTAGAGTAAATCACCGTATTTGGGACGCAAACTTTCAATTTATAATTTGCAGCACGCTGTTTTGTTACTGCAATTAGCTTATTAAAATGTTGCTGTCAAATCTTGGCGATAACCCTAGAAAAGATTCGGGATTAGAACTTTTAATTGCATATTAACAACCTTCCCTGATTGAGACTTTCATTAATCCACCGCGAACTTGACTCCACTAACGTAAAAGACTACACGAATTAGCATACAATTACGAATAATAAAAATTTTCGCCAGTATTAATGAAGCTACTAACAAGCAGCCGGTAACTAGTGTGTCCGGCGACCATGAGACGATGGCAGCTATGCATAATATCCGATGAAATTGTGCATAACTAGTCAATGACTTATGACGAACTGTGCATAATAACATTTTTACCACAACGCATCGTGTAGCAGCCTCGGTAATTAGTCAGCTTGATATAATTAAAATTTATCGCGTCTTTCATTAGAAGCTTGGCCAGTCGGCGTGGCGAGGCAGCGGACCGCGTAGCTTTGTCTTGCTTTCTTGCACCGCGGCTTTTACATTCACTATCAACGGTAAATCTTGGCACCATACTGTTCAATTTATCAAAGAAGCATCTTTCCACGCGACTGTAATGAGATAAAAGTAGAAGGAATGAAATGACTGAGTTGCAAGGTGAGAATTTACAATCGATATTTGTTACATTATGTCCTTTCAGGTTTTGCCATAAGATGCCTGCCTCTGTAAAAAGAACACAGACAGGTAGTACGGCCATGGATAACAAAGTATTTCCGCAGTTTTCACAACGATCTTCCTTTGAACCAATACAATGTTCAATGGTGATAATTGCATTGAATTGCAATAAATTCAGGCTCTTTCAACGCCTTCAACATTGTTGTGACCACACAGATCGCGCAGCTGTCAGTGTCGTGTAACCGGATACATACCAACGGATTTGCTGCTGCCTAAACAAACGAAAAAGAGAAAAATGGAGCATTAAGTTTTGTGGGCAGCGGTCGGCATCACGATTTCACGGACGAGGTAATGGTGGCTATTAGACGCGTAGCGACACGGAAAATGGCGGACGACGACCCGACCGACGCGATTTATCGTAGCTAAGACGCTTTAATTTGAACAGGTAAGTTTTTCAACGGATGTTCGGGACAAGCGATGGACGGTAAACGCGATGTTTTGTGACATCCTGCGCCGCTGCCGCTGCAGCGCATCAAACTGTCTAATGCCTACGATTGTGGGGTTCGCAGGATTCTTACATATAAATCGCATCTATAAGTTCAGTGAGCTCTGACTTAGGTATCGTATATTATGTATGTTTCAAGTATTCAGCTATAATGTAAAACGGAGCCTGTCATTTAATCAGGGTTTTCTGAAATGACGTTCACTAGGTGGCAGCACTGAGACGTCAGGTCCGGGCACCTGTCAAAAGTATCAAAGCGCTTACGGACTGAATATTGAACGAAAGAATGAAACGAATGACATCAAATATTTTAAGTCCATTGTCGAACTGGAAGACCCCTTGTCAAAGTGGCGCCACTGGTGGTTTGAATATTCATGAAAACCCTCATTACAGCTGGCCGTCAAAGAGAAAGTATTCTAGCTGTTTGGATTTCTCACTAAGGCTATCTATCCTGCTACTATCTATCCAACATTTACAAGTTTTATTCAATTAAAGCTGTGTACTGTATCAGCAACTGTAAAACTAAAGACGACCCTTGAAACAAAAGTATTTCTTAGAATTCCCGTCACCCCTGTATTCCTACTTAGCCATAGTAATGCAAGGGCGAATCAGATTTTAACGTTGAAATAATATAGTTTGTTGCCAACAAGGGCATTAAATCGTCTAGTCGTTTTTAGCACCAACGATATTATTTCAATGTTAAATCCTTTTTAAAGTTTCGTCCCGATTCACCCCTGCATCCGTATTCACCCCGTTTGTAGGTCATTCTTTTGCACTCATTTCAAACTTTTAACGTATATTCTAAATGGAAACGTACCAGTTTTCACTTCAAATAACTACAACAAAAACATCTCGAGTAATGTAAAAAATATTTTATTCAACCAGTTCAACAATAAAATCTTACGAATTACAAGAGAGTAATTTACTCAATATTTACAGAAATTGATAAGCAATGACATTGGACCCAGCATCTGGCTCTACTTACTCCCACACACCGCCCCCCCCCCCAGTCCGAAATTTTACATGAGTTCAAACCGCATTTTGGTTAAATTATGTTGTATGATTTACCTGGGATTATGAATTTTAGTGCACATTTTCGTCTTTACAATTGTTGGTATATTAGAATTAATATTAGTATTTGGTCTACTTTATACTTATAAATGATAAATAGCACAGTGTGACCTAAACCTGCACTGATGTCACGCTTTTCAAGACTACTTAAGTCACAGAAAAACGTGAAACATGACAAGTAACGCTTAACTTAAGCGCGGGTCACACATGCTATGAAATAGTATCCGATACGTGTGACTTAAGTAGTTCATTATTGCACGCATTTAGATCACTCGCTACGCTCGGGGCCTAATTTCTCGCCATGCAATAATAATGGACTACTTAAGTCACGCTTATTATGTACTATTTCAACTATTCGGTTAGGGCTCTTCGAAAATCCGACGTGACCTTTCATAAAGAAGAACGCAAAACATCGCTTGACAAAAATCTCATGTGCATCCTTAGAACTATTTTTTTCTGATAATGCATGTATGTAGGTAGAAAACGAATACCCAAAGCTACAGACCAACTACGTGTTATAATATTAAAACATGATAGAAGTGTATTTAGAACGGTTACTAATGACAAAGGCTATGATACAGTGGTTTATTTGAACTACATTTCTTACATGCAGTTACTTGAAAGGCTTTGCGAATCATCGCATGTCCAGTGATCTGATTGGCTACTGCTATTACCGCTAACCAATCACAACAGCTTAAATGAGATTTAGGTTTTGAAAACCAATTCGGAGACTAGTTGCGTAACAAACTGTCAATAAAATTACCATCTGAATGATTTTGAAGGATATTGCTTCATATGTTCGTAAAACTTGTATGCTCAACAATATAAATATAACGCAATGAATGTTGATGAACTATCTAAATGAAAGCCTTTCCTAGTGTTACGCAAACACCTCCCAGCAGGCTTTAGCATGATGCTTTTTTTTTATTTCTACTCTACTGTAGAATAGAAATCGCTTGTCTACATTTCTCGGTGAAAAACTGTCAACTGTCTTTATGGAGACGTCATTTTTGTCTACTCTTCCGACGACAAAACACTTGTCTATGGTTCTCGTGCTAAGCCAGCTGGAGTAAGAAAAAAATTGTTTCAGATTCTATTCATAAAATTGTTCTTGACAACATGAACGGTTAATTGACTATTCTAAATAGTAAATCTCTGGCAAATACTTCTTATACATCTCTAGATCAGGAGTCACCAAACGGCGATCCGCCGACTTGTTTCGTTTAACCCCTAAGTAAAATTAATTTCTATTTTTTTTTAATGTAATTTAATTTAGCCCGCAATTTGTCTTTACCGCCGTCAACACGATCACGGACGAGCTTGCTTGGTTTATTTCAAACAGATAGTTCAAAGTTCATTACGTAATATTTGTTAGTATTTTTTTTACATGATATTTCTTCACGTTATATTTGATATTGATTGGCTACCAAACGATCCTCGACAGTCCTATTAATATTTTAAAAGAACACCCAATGAAATTAAATGATGATCGCTGCTCTAGATTGATGTTTTAATACTATTGATCCATTTCTCGACACTAATGTATCAAGTTCTGCGCAGGCGGCTCATTGGTCAACTGCGGATAGGCTAACATAGCCAATCGGATTTACCTAAGATACTTCACCTCAGATACCCACTTATAAGCTATATTTTTGACAGTATTAAGCAAAATTATACAATGCCTTCTGTGATAAATTAATAAAATCCCATCTGGAATGATTATAAAAACCTATGTTACGGCATTAATACTTTGAGTATATACAAAAATATATATTATACCTAGCAAAGCATATCGACACTTATTGTAAGGTATTTTTAGGTTTCTCTCTTACATAATATTTACAATTTACACGTAAGTACACTGCGTTCAACGAAACAGCAAAATTAACAATTAAAACAACTGTATAAATAATTTCGATCACAGACCAATTGCTACAATTTTATATCGAAATATGACACCACAATTTTATTACTTATGTTTTCTCAATAATTTATCAAGGCGAACTATATCAACTTATACTCACAAAAAATAACGATTGCCTTAAATATAATTTTCGACTTTTGGGCATAAATTCAGCCTAAAATGTTGCTGTTTCATCTTTTGATAATAAAAAAATATAAGCACAATTTACGATTTCATTTAAATAACTATTGTTAGTCTTATAAGTACTAATGTCTGTCTGTCTAAGTATACAAAGTTGCTCTTAAGCTATGACGCTAACCAAAAGAATATATCTACTTTTTTGTACAATTACGGGGAGAAAACATTAAATTCAATCAATTATTATAAGACAATTCCATTGATATACTTATGTTACGCACTTTCACAATCTACATACATATTTTGTCTACAAATAATCAGCTGAAATACTATAAAAACCTATTTCATGAAACTATCCGATTCATACTTTGGAAGCAAACTTATGCTCTTCATTATTGCAAGATTACAGTTACGTACTATTGTACAAGAACCATTGGGCGCGTAGCTAAAATAGGAACGAAAGCCCCCATTATGACTTTTCAACACAATGTGGACGATAACTTGCAACAAGGCGCTGTCGTAGCTGGTTCCCAACTTCAGAAGCTAACAAATTAATAATACAAGGCATCAGGTGGTTTTATTTTATTTTAGCTAAAATGACGCTTTGTTGTGTTCCTTAATACTCCGAAATTGGAATCCACCATTTCCCGCAAAACCCTAAAATTAGAAGATTGTGGCTATTCGTAGATATTCTTTTAAAATAAACAGTGATTACAGAAAGTGATTACGAGTTAGCTACTTGATTTGAAATCGCCGAAAATAACAAAATATTTATCTTCCTCTGCTCTTGTCGTGCTTGCTTTGCAATAACACCTGCACTCAGGCGCGGTTGCAGCCAAAGACTTTGGGGGGGTCACAGACAAATACTACCTACATATTAGTAAGAAAATTTATTATGTTTACATTTTAATTTTAATTTAAATTACTATTTTAAGCTTTACGTTTACGGCTTTGGGGGGGGGTCATGACCCCTAGGACCCCCCCCCCCCCCTCGGACCGCGCCTGCCTGCACTATGGAAGACCTTTACGAGGCCAACGATAACGCTGTCGAAGCGGCAGAATTCTGGTCGAAGCTTGGTCAAAGCCAACAGTTGGAGTCATCGACACGACGGAGAAGATAACGAAATATTGATATAAACTCATGAATGAACGCGAAACGGAATGAATGAACGAAATGTCAAATTTATTTTAAGCCGTAGGGATCTAACTATGATCACGCCATCTACAATAACCTTTACCCAATCCTTTTTTTAAATCCTGTCAACATCCTTACAGCATCAAAGGGTCCTTGAACCTCGGTAGTTCACTTGGCACTTTACTTACAAGATACAAATCAGGAACATTTCCGTGAAATAAGTTGTCAGTGCGCCTTCAGGCTTATACAGGCAGTATTTCGTACAGGCGGTTCCAAAAAATAATGTTCAATAAATATCCTTAAATAATACATATTTAAATACAAAATCGTAACACCGAAAATTTTAGTAATGTTTTTAATGCATTTTTTTTATACATATGTAATCTCGTTTGCACCTGACTTTATAATACAACCTAGACAATTTTAATAGGACTTCATATTTTAGTATCAAAATTCATTTACAATTACTTACAACCATATTTTTTAAGCATTTGACTATTCAAAGTAATAAGAAAAGTGATTTTTAAAAAGCGTCTACGTTTTTTTTTTATTACAGCATTCAAGTACCAAGATTAAGCTACAATCAATCGCGGGAAAGGCATCAACAGAACAACGATACGTAAGTCCTTTTCTCTTCGGATGAGATAATCATAATCGATTAGATACTCATAATCGACTAAATAATCGATTAAAAATTAAACTTACGCTCTGTCAAACTATTGATGTCTCTACCGGTATAGAGAGAGCCCAACTCTCATCGTAGACTTTAATAAAATCTTTGCTTATATTTTAAGTATAAAACAAAACACTACCGATACACCCTTAACTAAAAACCCGCGCTCCCATAGGGATGAGGCACATAAGGCTGAATTTGTACATACGCGCACTGGAAAACCACCCTTCAGCTTAATTAAATAAGGTGTAGTTTCCCTTATAGTTTGTGGCACTTAAGTCTTTACATCATCCAATAAGGATTGGGGACGTATATGATTGTACAGCGACGGTTCTATTCGTCGCTGCTCGTATCCTAGCTATCGATATGGTCGGGCTCCATCTTCGGACTGGGGCGGAGGACCATTTTGTCCTCGCCGTCACCTTCGGTATGGACGGTTTCTATTGTAAGCATCATTTTCTCGTCGCAACTGTCGTCGCCGGAGTCTGAGTACATGGATTGGGTTGATGTTGCTACCTCCTGGAATTGAAAATTGGATTTAGAAAGCAACTTTCATTTTGATGTATCTTAGCGTTTATGCTGGGATTTCGTGGTACAAAATACACTCTTAACATTGCGAGGCTTGGATCGAGGTGGCCCTAGAAAATGATGCCTGGACGGATTTGGCCTTTCCTCAGAAGTGCAACAGATTAGAGTAATAAAAAAAATCTGGGACTTAATAACCACAGACATTAAAACCACAGTTATTCAAACTCTATGCACTAAGTAAGGCTGTGGCGATTTACTTGTCAACTAAAACAAAAACTTCCAGACACTTCGCCCCTTTTATTATTATGCAACTTTTAACTATTTGGGAGTTCAGTTAACATATCTGCCTATACATTTGGGGAATAAAAACGAGTTGTACATAGTGGACTCACCGTAATTCTATTTTTAGTATGTATCCGCACGTGTTTAGCGAGATGGTCAGATCTCATGAACCGTTTCCGGCACTCTGGACACTCGAACCTCTTCTCACCCGTGTGCGTCCGCCGGTGACGCTGTAGCTCGTCCGATCGAGTGAACCTGGAGACAAACAGTGGAAGTTAAAATATTTGGCAGAGGAACCATCGATATACAAGTGAGCGAGTAACAGTGGGAGACGTTATTTCGTCGGTTGACAAGTCAAATTCGCTAAGTACGCACTTGAAGTAATGAATGAATTGAAATTATATTGAGGATTTCATTATTATTTTGAACTTTAAAAAAACTGAGTTCAAGAGCTGTCAGTATTAAAATTGTTATGGAATGTTGACACTCACAGCTCTTCAACGCAGTTTAAAAATGCTGATCTGGTTCAATTTCATTGGTGAAATCCGCAACTAAATGATTGCGAAGGTCGCTTATTCGCAGGACTATTGCTGTCTATTGAGACTCCACCTGGAGCTCTTTTGGACAAAAATAGGCGAAATAACCGACAATCTAGTTTGCTAAAGCCAGAATCTACTGCAACCGAAATGTTTACAAAGCGTGTCACCGATACCAGACTTAGATTATATTGTAGCTGACAGGGTCCTCTGGCTGGTTTAACTATAACCAAAACACTGACAAAGCAACATTACGGGCAATACATTCTCGTAAAGACACCTAAAAGCAACTACTATTACAATAAACGAAACCCACAATTTCTTAAACTCCAACTAAACTAATACATAAAAAGAGAAAAGATTTGAGTTTTTTAGTTTGTTTTTCACTCTAAAACGGCTGAACGGATTTGGATGAAATTTGGCAAACGGGTAGTCCATGACTTGGATAATGACATAAGATTTTTATCCCGATATTCCCAAGGGATCGAGACTTATGCGGATGAACCGCGGTTCGCAGTTAATCTAACATAAGATTTATGTTAGTCTACTGATCAAATGTTCCAAAACTGGGAGTAAAAAGAAGCGTAAGAAGGTATAAGGAAGGATTCGATTTACCTCTTGCCACAGAACAACCAGTTGCAAAGGAAAGGCCTTTCGCCCGAGTGCCACCTGAGATGCGCTCGGAGGTGCGACGTCTTCCCATAGACCTTGTTGCAGCCCGCTATATGGCAAACATGCTGTTTCTTGCGATCCACCAGGCGACTGCAATGGAAATGTTCTTGTTAGTGTCATGCGATTGTGGGGGAAAGAAGTATAGTATAGTGACTAAATTCTGTATTTTTTTTATTATTTACGGCTTTACTAGTGATACAGTGTGTTAGGGAAACAGATGCGCAAACAGCTATCAGGAAAACACCACACGATTCTAGACCCCCCAGCGAAGAAATGTTTCTGCGAGGTTTAAAAGAAAACAGCTGTTTGATACAAAAGTTCAATTCTTACACGGTCAATATGTATGGAACAGTTATTTTTTAATAACCCGAATATTCCGTCAGGATGGACCCTTTTATACTACAACTCAATAACAGGAGAAAGCGCGTGAGATTCAAGTAAAACTATAAACAATAATATGTCCCTCGAAAATTGTGGTACAAAAAGGTAGAATGTTTTCTCAGTTTTCGGCAAAATGAAAAAGGCAAGCTTAGAGATTAATTACAAGAAGTATTAATTTACATGACGAGTTGCATGTCTAATGTCACATCTTTGATGTTACTGTAATATTTCAGATAAAGTTATTCAGAGGCCCTGGCGTGAGATTTTTTTAACCACCTCGATCTAACGCATCGACCGCGTTCGGCGCTCCGATTGGCCCTGATTGGTGAAGGACCAATCGGAGCGCCGAACGCCCTCGATGCGTTAGATCGAGATGGTTAAAAGAAACTCACACTAAGACCACAGATTTCAGAGTCAGACCCAGAATCTCCTTTGAGACTACCAAAATGAATAAACAAGAAAAGCCTCTCCCAATATGTATTTCCAAGAAATGTATTGTCCGCAGCTAACTCTGCAGGTTGGTAGCAATGAAGCCAGCTGTGCTGCGTCGCTGACGCTAGATCGAACATATAGGTAATCCAGAATTCCTAGCGTAAATAACTATTGTTCATGTTGACCAGTGTTTCATTATAGTTGTCACCGCTGAGACAAATCATTTTATTTTTATTTTATTTTATGCTTTGGTAATTTTTATTTAAATCACTTTATTATGTTGCTGCATGTGTAGTTTGCCAGAGCATCAGTGACAGGGGTTGTTATTAATTTTCTTTATACGTCTTACGTCTACGGGAATATCGGAAAGCTTAATCTTCTATCAGATTTACCAAGACCAAGCCTAAGCTTTTTGATCAAGCGACACGGTGAAATGAAGCTCCTGTTATTATTTATATGATTGTGACTGCACGAGGCGAATTATATGGGCAGGGCGACAGCGTAGTTGGGGACTTGCGAACATCCTAGCATAATTTCATATACACCGTGACATTTTAGTCGTCTTTCAACGGCTGCCCACTTCATGTATCCAATGAGTACTAATCATTTATTTAAAAAAAGATATTTTTGAACATACGCATAATTAAAAAAAAAAATATCATTCACTAAGACGCATGACATAGTTTGAAACACCCTGGTATGGAGATGGAATTAATGATGGAATTTAATGGTAGGTAGGTAGATATCTTCTACCGTTTGATACGTAAACATTATTAACAGGGAAGGTGTATCATAATTTTAAAGCATTATTTATTTTCCTTTGTACCTATTATCTTAATTAATTGTAACAATGTTTTAATCGCGCCTAGACGTATTATATAACGGATACATTGAGTGGACCACCTTTGTAAGACGACTAAAATGTCACGGTGTATAGGGTCCAATTAAATTAGCTAACGAAACTGCAGAGCCTGTAGACCACAACAGCACTCACTTCTCGCCCTGGTCGCAGTTGGGGCAGGTGCAGGCGACGCGCTTCATGAGCCGCTTGCCCTGGCCGGGGCTGCCGGGGCGCAGCTTGGCGGCCTCGCACTCGGCAGGCTGCGGCGTGCTGGCCGCGCTGCCGTTGCCGCTCGAAGTACTCACGCTGACGACTTGCCACTTGCCGGGTTCGTTAGGGTCCTGCTGGATTTGTTGGCCTGGAGAAACAATGATAACCGGTAACGATAAAAGATTAACCTGCGCGGAAGCGGCTTTCTATAACTTCTTCGAAGGACCTTGCTTCTGGTGTCCCAACATTTTGTTAGCGGCGACTGTGTCGGTTTTGCGGGCAGTGAAAGTGTTAAACCATTTAATGACATAAGGTTGCATAATTTTCACTTTCAAACATTTTTCTGAAAATTGTGTCAACATTCTAATATCCCAAATCAAATCATTAATTTGTCATAACTTTTGGTACATTTTCGATCTTACTACAAAAATAATACAGAGATATTAGTAATTATACAGATAGAGAACAGTTAGGCATAATAATGTAACATGCTAACATTTAGTTTTTTTATTAATTTATAATTACTGTAGGTATTTATAGTCCATCATCATCATTTCAACCGAAAGATGTGCACTGCTGGACATAGGCCTCCTCCACTTTTAAGCACCGGTCTTGTGCTTCCCACATCCAGCGGATTCCGCGACCTTCACAAGGTCATAGCTATAGTTCAACTTATACTTCAATTTAAGTAAATGCATTATGGTTATTTTATTAGTTTATTAGATACATTTTTTTAAATACTAATAATGCCAGAGAGTAAATGATTATAATGGTTTTTATTTTATTTTTTAACCTTTATTAAATATGTCGCTTACCAAGGATACCAAGTATAATATTATTGTGTAAATGGTCTGATTAATGATAAACAACTAAATCTAAAATTTAAAAACTCACCTACTGTGCAAGAGAACATGGAGAGGACTTCAACTCATTAGTCTCAAAACATTTTATTTTTGTAAACATTTTCAATTGAATTTTTAATGGGAATATTAAGTTCTAAAGACATAAAAGGCCAACAAGTTGATTTTTCTAAGGTATGTTGAAGTAGAGGCAAAACAACAAATCAATATAATTATTATCTGTTGGTTATTTGTCATACATCATTAATTCCTGTTAGTACATATTTCCATTACTTTTAGCTACTTCAGACTTCCTTATTTATTACTAGAAAATCATAACTGCCTGCAGAACAAGACCTTTGAATGTTGGCTAACACTTTACCAAGATAAAATATCAAATTAAACTTAATTTTATTACCTATGCACTTTATCAGCAAATAACATTAAAAGAATCAATAAATATACACCATGCATACCAATCATAAAGGGAAGTTTCTTTTAAGTAAATTATTTTTAAATAAAGAAACCAAGTTGGCTAAGTAATCCCAGCTGGGGACATATTTACTTGGGGACTTTTACTTTATTATGGTTTTTAGTGTGTACTAATGTGTATAAATACTTGTTATAAAGGCCAAACATCTTACCTATTAGTGGCTGTGCAGATTGAGGTTGTGCCTGCTGCAGCTGAGCTAGTTGCACTCCTGGCAATCCCAAAGCCGAAGCCGAAACCAACTGCACCGCACCACCCAAACCACCAACGCCCAACGTTGGAACCTGCAAACATCACACATTATAGCCAGGGTCAACCTACCAGCAACACATTATTAGGTTGAACGAGTTTCACGCCGCCGACGGACAAAGAGGTTATGTTTTCATCATAAAATATTCATGGATGGCAACATAACCTTAAACGCTGTTTACAATATAAAAATAACTATATAGGTACGTCATTTAATGAAGTCGCCCATCACCGGGGTTAGCCATAATATGAAACGAAGGAAATGTCAATTGTTAAATGTGTCAATTAGTACTGTGGATCCGCCCTGATAGATACAATACACATCAATTTTCAGAGCATACAATCATACTACATAAGTACTAAAATCACTAAAGAAATAACACCTTTACATGCGTACAAACCTGATTTTAATATTAAACCTCACAAAAAACAATTTCGAGTTTAACCCACAAATGTCGCGCAGACTCACAGAACCGACGGCAATAAACTCGTTCGGAATCTAAACTCATGACGAACAACAATAACGGTTACGCTTCGGGAATATTCGTGCGAGGGGCCGAAGATTGCCGAACGCAATACCTGTACAATGTTCACGGCGCGTACATTGCCTGATGCAGGTATGACGGTGACTTGCTGGCCGTTTTGACTCGTTATGATCGTCTGGGAAGGTTGCTGTTGCTGTATGTTTCCTTGATCCGATACCGCCTTTATCCGTTTCCGAGCAGCATGATAGATATAAATATTGGATTTTTAGATATACAGGGTGACAGGGATATCGACGCGCAAACTGTAAACATGAATTCAGTACAAGATTTTGAAACCTTGACATTTTTCGTCGGATATTAAGAAAAAAATAGCTTTTCCATACATTTTGACTGCGTAGACATAACACTTTTCTTAGAAACAGCACGCAGTACCTAACATATAAGTCAATGGAAACAGTAGTTTTTTTTTTTTATAACCGACGAATATTTTATGCGCTAGAAGGGTCTTGAGCTCAGTTACAGTTTGGGCGTCGCGTACTTACAATTTATATATGGGCTTACTGTGATTTGTATATTCAGCATAAATAATTCTAAAAAAGTCTAGGAGCTGTCGGTTTTTTAAAAAAAGCTTACCTAATAAAGTACCTTAATGTTTTCAAGGAACCACTAACATGACCGTCTTCCTTAATTTCAGAAAATTACACTATTGTTATTGGTTTTTAATTTAACCACCACCACAAAGAAATACTTGAATTAAAAAATCGAAACGACGGCGACGATGGGAACAGCCAGCATTGGAACTGTACTGACAACATACAAATTACAAAGTGAACTAAAACCCTGTGAGTGTGACAAAAACGCGGGAAAAATATATACTTGACAAAAAAAAACTGTGCTCTCATTTCAGGTACCTACCGGTGTAGCTCATCTCGCTCCCACTGGGAAAGTAAGATGAGACAAAAACCAACAGCTACGTGAATGAATCCTGGACCTTTTTTGTGCACTTTCAAAGTTGGGACTATTAAAATATAGCTTTGGAAAACTTTTTTTTGTTACTTACTCAAATGTGGAAGAGCTTACAAATATCGACATTAGTGGTTTTAATGATGTTGTTGATATTTTATTATTGCCTTAAATAAATCAGTTTGACGTCTGTCCTTACATTATCTTAGTTATGAATTATACTGAATATACCACATGATTACAAAGAAGGGTTAATTTAAAAAAGAAGAAAACTCTTTTAAATGATTAGGTACCAACAAAACCAAAACGAAACTTCTTTAGAAGACTAATAAAAAATAATAAAATCTAAGTGGTCAAAAAATTAAATACAAACCAAATAAAAAGCAAACTAAAAATGAACATGCAAAATATAATAATTGTTCTACCAGCTAAACTCCAAAAGTAAAATGGCCAAAATTGTTATTTAACGGAACGCAGCAGAATAATGACCCTTTCGGAATAAAGTTGTATAGTTATCCTAAAGAAGTAGACCTCACCTGCAGCGTGATGGTGGTCGGAGACTGACCAGCGCCTCCCCCCTGCGCGCCGCCGCCCTGCTACCAAACCAACACCCGGCTTATATTTACAGCACTTATATTATAAAATATCTTAAATTCACTGACAGACAATACACAGCCTAAACCAGCCATACTCAACATTTTTTTTTAATGGGGCTACAAACACGTGTCGGTCTTGATGTCGTGGGCCGCAAAAGTTATTTAGATGTTAATATAGACATAATTCCAAATTGGCTATGGTTATCATGAAGCCACATGCGATGTAGACTAATGAAAGAGCTAACTTGGAAAGAACTAACAATGACTTCAGGTTTTAACAAAGACGTTTCGTGTGAAACATCCTTGTTTTGATGAGATTTTTGATAATGTGAACACTTTTTTAATTTAAAAACTTCGACTGTAACTCCAGGTGGACAGATCACAAAGGCCCGGCGGGCCGCAGGTTGAGTATGGCTGGCCTAAACCAATGGGCTTATAAGCATTTTATTTTGCACAAGGGTTCCATAGATGACAAAACTAAGCACAAAGGTAGTTTGATGTTTTTAAGAAGACGTATGACCAACTCGAAATGAAATAAAGACTATGGTATTTTTAAGCAAGTAACTGACGCAGTTGTCGAGGTAGCCTAAAAAGATGCAGGAATTCCATGTATCCAAACCCTTTAGGATGCACAAGTTACTTGCACCGTTTAAATGAATTTGCTTTTGCCATAGATTAAAGCACACTACAGAGAACGCGACAGTGAATCTGAAAATTATTAGAATTATGTCACCACGTAGAACGGAAGGGAACCGAAATCGCCGCTGACATGCTAAATAGAGTTTTGCTATTCGCTCACGATAGTGTGCTTAAGAGAAAATTCGACGTGCGATAGTTGTGGGATGAATTCTCCTTGCTATCAAAATATTGTTACTTTAATAAATAGGCGAAAGTATGGTAGAAAGGATTACTTACTGATTAAAGTGGATAGTATAATATACTGACAGGTCATATGAATTACTTCATATCATTGTTTATTTAACTTGACTGCATAAACTATTTTTTTTTTAATTTTAATCAGTTAAATTTTCATTTATTGTTGAATGTTAATTATATGCTATTATTGTATAGATTCAAGTTCTTCTAACATAACAGACAGCTGTGCTACTGGGAAGTTTGTTGCGCCACTTCTTCGTCCCAGCTAAAGCACTAGGAAGTGGTGAAGGGCGGGCGTTTTGGGGGACTGTCTTATGTAATTTTGACGTTCAAAAAGTGCTGACTCTCAGCCTAGTTTGAATAAATGACTTTTGATTTTTGATTTTGACTCTATACTACTGTTACTATAGATTCAGTACATCATTCTGACCCACCAAATATTTTTGTTTCAGAAATTAACAATTCATACAATAGTCTGTATGATCCTGATGATCCTTCCAAGTTTACAAGTTTTATAAAAAGTTCTAGAATAAATGCAAAGGATATAATTTACCTGTACGTTAGCCAGTGACGCTATCTGTATCTGTTGAATCTGCCCCGAAGGTGTAAGTACACTCGCCATTTGAGGTTGAGCTTGCATCTGTACAAAAAAATAATCAACTAAACCACGATTTATTACTTAGCCATCATCATAACCACAGTAATTAACGGTCTCTGTGAATATTGTCACTAGTATCCATAGCTATTAGTCTGTTGTTGACATATTGTCATTCTTTTTTCGGATTTTATGAAACTCAGAAAGAAGGATGTTTTTTTTTTTGTAATGGAATGTTTTTGCCCAGCTCCCTTTCATTGGAGATGGACTAATTGTAAAGGTTCAGTTGTTTAGGTGAGACATAAGATCGAAAAATAAACGAATGACAAACAGGGGCGACTGCAGAGCAAAAACTAAGCAAGCTAGTTCGCAATGATTATTCATGCTGGCATTTCGAGGACCCCAATAAAATCAGTTCAAGACGATTTTCAACTATTAAAGGGGCTTGTGGATAAGTAATAACAGCCGCACGGGACGATCGATCAGGTTAAACTAGGCTTGCCGAGGTTGGTCTATGGATGAGTGACCATCATTACATATCAAGACCCTTCCGTGCACCGCAAAGCGCGTTAAAGTATTGGTCCCAGCTGTCATTCGTAGATTTTGATAGTCGTTACTGGTCGTCAGAAGCCCGAAAGTCTGACAATCAGTCTTACCAAGGGGTATCGTATTACCCAGTAACTGGGCTGTGGAGTTCAGATAGGCAGTCGCTCCATGTAAAATACTGGTATTCTGGTTTGACTGGAAGTCGACCCCACTATAAAATGCTAGGCAGATAATGATGATATTCAACTATTACTAACAGTTACTTTATGTTTGCAAATGAGAAGTTCATCAGTTCTCAAGTACCTGCTGCAACTGCGGTATAATCTGCAGATGTTGCGGCGCATGTACCGGCAGATGTACCGTCTGGTACACGGTGTGCCCGTTGGACACGCTCACCGGCACCTGCACGGGCACCATGCCCATGCCGCCCACGCCGCCGCGGACTGCGATGCCGCCGCCACCACCTATGTACATAAATCAGGTTATTTATGATCGTTTTAGAGTTGTCGTTCTAAATGAGAGACAAAAGCGAAATAAAGATTCGGGGCTTTCAACACGTTTTTCAAAAATTGCATAGAAATCAATCTGTGGCAATTTTCTGTACTAGTTTACTTCAATACAAAATACCCCACAAATGGTTGTACGTTTATAACAGAATCCCTTTTGAGAATATCTTTCAATTAGGGTGTGTCAACTACACCGATACAAAAGTACATTTAAATACATGATAATTTCGATAGTGTGGTACGTAGGCTTCAAGGGGGAGCGGCGAATGTACGAGTATCTCCTGGGCCCCCGACTAATGGTACTAGAAAGAACAGTGAGGTCTTCGTAAGTAGGACTCCGACATAATCCACCGTTATGAGGAATTCCCCACAGAAAAAAAGGCGTCTCGCCATCAAACTAAAAAGTTAGGCGAGTAAAATTACAACAATTTTTTTTTTTTTTTTTATTGAAAATTGTTAATATTTTTGCATAGCCTCGTATCCCGTTGCTTCGCTTTTCTCAATCACCTAGCACGATAGGGTGAACAACGCAATTAATATGTACAAAAAGACCAATACATAAGCTCACGCTTTGACGATGCTTGTAACAACTTTTCCAAAGTGTTATCAATCAGAGATGTGGTGCGATCGACGGTTCATTTATGTTAACCGACAATGTAGCAAAACCTTCGGAATATTGGCGACCGTTTGTTGTGGCACAGTTAAAAGAATTATAATTTTATGTAAAATAATTTAATTATTAAATGTTTGATTTCCAACTAAAAATTAATAGCGAGCCTTATTACTGAACTAATTGAAGATTCTGTTAACCAACAAAAAATATCAAATTTTAAAAAGCTTCAATTATATTTTCCTAGCTTTTCTCACTATTTGATTCGTTCTGAAATCGAATTTAGTACTTTTATTGATTCCGTAGCTCATAATTCAATATTAGAAACCAGTTCAACAACTAAATTATTTTATGTAGTGAAATGAAGCTGAAATAAACAGAAAGTGTCCAAGTTATAAAACAAAGCTTTCTAAGTTCGTATGCAATATTGTGTCATGTGCTATGAGCCGCAAAACTAGATTTCCTATAAAAAAACCTTTGAGCCTTGTCACAACAGCAGCCAATCATTCAACCACCGCGTTTACATATTTCTTTTGGAAATATTTCACAGCGAATATTGTAGCAAATAATTCGCCTCAGTTTGGAGGTGAATTTTTTTATAACGTGATTTTGTAGAAAAATGTCAATCGGTAAAAGAATGATGCAGGTATAACAAACACAAACCACCTTTCCACAAGATGTAAAAATTAAGAAGATGATAATATTTTTGTGGCCCCTGCATCTCCCTTCTTTTTGTTAAGATCATTTAACAAAACATCTTTTATAGCGTCTTATTACTACTTTTTTTTATCTACTTTTATTGCTAATCTTAATATACACAATGCAATATATTTTAGTATGATAAATATGTTAATATGTGATCTAATGACAGCGAGAGTGCATGAAAAATTATACACAAGAAGCAAATTAAATGTAATTGCAAGATTAAAATATAAGCTTGGGAGTTGAAATATTAGGATGATAAAGTATGGAGAGAATTTTGTAGTCACAATAGATGCCGACTGTATTTTAAAATACTGGCTGGCAGGTACATCAACGCGCAACTTGTTACCATGGTGTCATAGTACTTGGTACTTGATTACTTGGTACATGATTCTGAAGCCCCAGTAGCGATGAAATGTGTAGCGATTACACTTTTCTAAAAACGACGAAGAATTTTGTACCCTACGAGGTCAAGTACAGGGTCCCGGGCTGGGGGGGTTGGTCTAGAATCATGTGCTGAATTCACGGTTTCAATTTGCGCGTTGATGTCTCTGCCACACTGTATTACTCTGTCATTGTTGAATCGTAAAGAGGAGACTTACCTAGCTCCAATAATGTGTATATTATGGACAAAAGCCGCGTGGTAGAACCAGACAATATGACTCTGAACTGACTCGTCACTAACCAAGCTGATGTTAAATCTTTCGTTGTCTGTTCGCCGAGAGTTGATAAAGTCAGGGTTTCTTAACTCATTACAAATTGCGGCCCGCTAATTATTTATAGGTAATATGTTCGCCGCGTCCACTCGCCGTTTGGGCTGCAGTTCACAACACCTGCGTGCCTCATACCACGAAAACGACGAAAGCGGGAGATAAGTGATAGCCGCCATACAGTTAGCGATAATTAAGCGACAGTCGCTATACGGAGACGTATCATAATTTCTATCAACTCTCAGCGAACAGACTTTTAGAATAGTTCAAAATGTAAATTTTCTTACGTTTGTTTTTTTGCAATTTGTAAGTCAGTAACAAACGATCGTAACAAATATGGCTTTAAGTTCATTTAATCCTAATGAATGGCTATTTATTGAACAAGTAATTCAATAGTATTAAATAAACCCAGAGGGTTGTATTTATGATTCAAATTATTATAATTCTATTAAAACATACGTGTTACGGTCGTGAATCATATTTCGTTCAACATAAAACCTGACATTAAAAAAAAAACGAAATATTTGAATTTCGCGGCCTACCTTGCCGCTTCCACTTTAATGTAATACTCGTAAGATAACGCATAATATTATGTATAAACCGCGGTGTACCCCCGCAACGTTTACCCATAACATACTCAAAGATCGCGATCCAAAAAAACTCAGTTGAAAATAGTCTCCACACGTGACCGAGGCACCAACCTTGTCCGTTGGGGCTCCCTGGCGACTTTCCCGCGTCTTTCCCGTTGGCTTGCTTGTCCACAGAAGTGACGCCCGCTGAACTACACGGGATGGATATCGCCTGACTTGTTGGGATGTTAATCGCCTGATTTCCCTGAAGTCCCGGCAACGATATGTTCGTGCCGGGAATCGTGATCATCGGTTGGTTCCCGGTGAAAGCGCTTATAGGAATGGTAAGGTTAGTGCCCGGGATTGTGACGGTCGTCTGCTGCTCTGTTAGCGGTGGGGGGAGGGGGGCGGAAAAACACAGATTAGTATGACAGTAGTACGTTAGAAGCCAAGAACATGCGATGGTGGTGACCAGCTGTGATGTCTTGCACAAGGTCAGTACCCGACATTGTTTGTTAATGTTTTATGGAGTCTGATCGATAGTCTAAACACGTCATGTAAATAATAAGACAGCCAAAATCATAGAAATTTAATTTGAAATAAAATATCTATTTTTTTTTCTAATTTAAACATCAACTAATGCTAAATAGTTTTATGGACACACATGCGTTGATTACTTTTTTTTTCGAATATGAAATACTTTTTTTTTCGATTATACATAAGAGTCTACAGAAGTGACTACGTACCTCATAAAAAATGACGGATTTTTTTAGAAAAGTATGAATATTTTAGTTTAAAAGCGAAATGGAAAGTTAATCCCAAAGCAATCCCGAAGCTGACTGTGAGGTTAAGGCGCCATCTCCACGGCGTGTAAAGAAGGCACAGACGTGAGTACCGCCGCGATTCTTTTGTTCCGTGGAGATGGCGCCTAAGTGAGACCAAAGCTTTTATGAAAAACCTATTGTACAGCACACGGCCTTAAATATGGCACATTGATTTTTAGAAAAATGTCTTCTTATTGACTGTTTCTCTAGATCGATGGGTCATATTAACGCTCAGATACTGTACTCGTACCTACAATCCTACCTAAATAAGCGATTGTTGTATTCTCTTTATACTTAGTTTTTTGCAAGAGATTAATATTTTTTTCTCTATTTTTTTAAATTACATTCCTTTATTTATCATGTTGAATAATAATTGTTTCACTTGAAACGAGTTTGCTCGAAAACACAGAAAATAAAAGTTTTTTTTTATTGGTATAAATAAGCCTTAGTTGGCCCAAAAATATTAATCTCCCACAGGACTATAAAAGGATTTTTTTTATATATAATTTTATTATTTAGTACATACCGGTAGGTAAATGCATGACGTTCTGTAGGAAGCCAGCGGGCAGGACGGGTGTCCTTACCAGCTGGCCGTTGACAAGACTCACTTGACCCATGCCTGAGAAATTCTGGAAAAAAGAATTTCATTTTTAACACTCTATTAACTCTTCACATGTTGACGGGCCTTATAGGTTAGGCATGTTACACACGTGTTCGATTCGGCAGTATTTGTTGAACAACAAATCCGAGCCGAAGCGTTTACTACACATTCGGCTTTCATTCGGTTTGTGCCGATTGGCAAATTTCCTTCGGCATCTACCTTCACTTAATCATTTCGTGTCGAATCGTCACAATTCGAGCTAAGCCCAACGGCTTATTGTGAACACATCTACATTATTCCATTTTGCCGAATCATGCCGACTCGAACACCTCTAAGAAAATAGCTCAGCCAGTAACCAAAGTGGCTATCCATACCATACTTATCGCTGTATGAGATAAGTATGGCATCTTGGGTTAACTTATCGAAATCATAACACCCAAATACTTAGAAGTATTTTGAAACCTGTTTTTTGTACCAGGTATTTAGCGATACACATACCTTGAAGGCCGGGTATGAAGATTAGTAGGTATATCTCATCTCTAGATTCAAGATCACAGGAAGTCCAGTATAGGTAGACCCGTGCTGGTTAGTAGTTTGGTAGAAGCGAGCGATCATGTTATAGTGGTTAAAATGTAAAAATGCTCTGTGAAACGGGAGTTCGTGGTGTGTTATCATGTCTTCAATGTTGCATTGTGGTTGAGGGAAAAGATAAGAAGGTGTGTTATCGTGATTTACAATGTTGCAGAACTAGTTCCCACTAAAGCTGTTGAATATAACCATCAACCATTAAAATTAACAAATATTTAAAATTAACTATGATATTCGAAAAACAAAATTAACATTATCAAATAAAAATATAATTTCAACTTCTCAAAAATATTCATTCCGTTGCGTGCATTCAATTGTATGATCTATCTCTCTTACGACAAAACACATTTACTGTTGGGGATATTTTATTCTAAACAAACGCAAGTGATATTTTTAACAAATATTTCGGTTGGTTAATGGTTGATTGATTGAATAGGTTAGTTTTGTTTTGTTATTCGAATAACAAAGCCGTGTCGTCGCGTTGTATTGTTTTCGATTAATTTAAAGTTTGTGAAGCTGTTTTAAATAAGGCCGAGACGAAATATTGATACTTGAAATAATGATATTCTCACGTGTTAAAAATATTCGAATATCTAACCAAAATAAATGCTAGTCAGTCCTAAGCCTGTTCAAGTATGAAGAAAAGTTCATGGAGTTTAATTTAACAATTTCAACATGCATATAGAATATTCAACCACTAACCATATTGCAGTTAACTACTTGAATAAAAATATTAACTAATATTTTCAACCAATAAATTTAAGGATCGATATGATTTTTTAACCATTAACTAATATCCAATAAACAATTTCAACCAATATTCCCCGTGGGAACTAGAAATGAGAATATTCTCATCTCTAGTTCCCACGGGGTCAGGTTCGAACACGTTTTGGTTGACCATGCATTGGCTGGAGCCGTGTGTTGATCGGAGTGTTGCGGGGCGGGGTGCTCTGGAGCTGGGTGTAGCGGGGTCGGGGCGGAGTGTTGCGGGGGCGGGGTGTTGCGGGGGCGGGGTGTTGCGGGGGCGGGGTGTTGCGGGGACGGAGTAGGGTGTAGTCCTCGACAATATAATGACTCCCACGGCTGATAAGGATGTATCGCATTGAGCTGGTTCTGGTTTAAATCAGAGTGGCCGGTGGATGTTGCAGTTTTATTGATAAGCTAAAAAGACGCATGTAGGAAATCAGTGTTGCACATTTAAATGCGATAAATAATAGAACAGAGGATGGAGAGGAAAATAATAATAGATACTGATTAATCTAGGAGTGCTATGAAGGGGGTATAAAAGGGAATTATTTATAATAAATCCGTACAGTTTGCTAAGTGTTTTCCAGTAATAGTTATCGTACATTCATAAATATATATACAGGTTTGTTACCATGGGTCGAAATGTTCCACTTACAACGAGATAATGGTGGTGAAATGGTGATAAGAAATATAACACGATTCTTAAATAAAGATTTACAAGATGTATGTAGTGATGGTGAACTGTGGCATGTTAAGAAAGTGGAGCTCTTAGATGAGCAAGGTGATTTTGTAAGAAGATGGTTAATGAAGTTTTATTTTAACAATGATTATGATAACGATGTGAATAGAGGTGGATTTAGGGAGATATTTCACCGGAGATATATGATTGTAAGGAGAGAAAAATCGATCAATACCTTCTTCTACTAAGTGTTACCACAGGCGTGCGGCCTACTATCGATAAGTGTCGCGCCCTAAATAGAAGAAAGTAAACAGCCACGCCCATCGATTAGTCTTCAAGGTTTTATGTCGCTTGCAGCAGTCGAACTGCATTGCTACGAGAGAACCGATCCCTTAGCAGTAGATATGTGATACCATAGTTTAAAGTCAATTTTGATGTCAAAAGTTGGGTAAAACATGTCTATTCAAATTTGTATTGACGCAGTAGTGCTGAACCCAGGACCATTAGATTCAATTCCCTGATCAGGCAAAATTTTATCTGGGTTTTCCATCTGGAACATATCAGCAGCAGCCTTGAACCTTGATTTGGGCGGTGTCAATAGGCTCGGCCTAATTACATGGTACTTAAATATAACTATTGAGATGTTGGTGCCCTTTAGCAACTCTGCCTTTTATTTAAAGAAATATCTAGAAGATGTGTATGTTAAATGCATAATTTTTTTAGCATAATCATCTGAATGAGTTACCTGAGCATGTTGCGCGGGTATGAACAGCGCGTCCTGCCCATCTACGGTGACTGCCTGCATGGGTGCCACGCCGCCCACACCACCCACCAGGCAACCGCCGTACACACCTTGTTGTTGCTGTGAACAGAGTACACGTGTTTCTAAAAAAAAAGTCATATTTTACCAACAGTTTTTTTTTAATGATAAGCCAAAATCAACTGCGTCTAGGATTACCATACGTCCGGATTTGTCCGGACATGTCTGGCTTATTGGGCCCCCGTACGGACCCGGTTGGCCTTGTAACACCGGACAAATTCAGGTGTCTTTGAGATAAGAAGATTTATTAAGAAAATCAAAAAGTTCGATGAATAAGAAGAAAGTACTAAAAAAATAAAAATTTAAAGTAAAATATCCGGACTTTTTTGCATTGTCCAGGAATTGGTGTGGTGAGTTTCAGGTAAATAATGCAACTTTTCTCAAACGCGCAACGGAATTATTCAGAAGTGGAGATCGACATTTTGAGACTTCGTAAAAAAAAAAAAACTTTTTGGGGGCTGTCTATTGCAATGCTTTTTTTGGGTGGGAAATCATCAAATGACTTCTCCCGCTCTGGGTGGAGCAGGAGGGCGTGTCAGACTTTTTACTGACTAAAACCCACCCGTGTTCCCTCAGTTACCTGTGTGCCTGGGGCCACGGTATCTCTTTCGAACAACCCGCACCCCTGGCAGATCTATTGCAATGCTTCCGTTCGAAAGTGCTAATCCTCTGCAAATGACTATACTTATAAAAAACAATGTTAGCTAAAAACTTTTGCAGCGAAACTTCTTCAAACATACAAAGAATACGTACTTGCAACAACTGTGGGTGTATTTGTAACAGTTGCTGTGGCGAGTTTTGATACGTTGCGCCCTCTCCCGATACTACGCCGCCTCCCAGCAACGACTGAAGTTGTTGCATCGATATCACCTGAAAACGAACGATACTGTTATCAACA
Organism: Polymixis lichenea; assembly: GCA_949091785.1. Taxonomy (NCBI): domain Eukaryota; kingdom Metazoa; phylum Arthropoda; class Insecta; order Lepidoptera; family Noctuidae; genus Polymixis; species Polymixis lichenea. The sequence goes on from OX420937.1 coordinate 5,847,822, forward strand.
ACAATAATAATAAAGCTCAACTAAGTATCAGAGGATGAAACACAATGATACAAGATTAGAAAAATGTATACACCGTGACATTTTAATCGTCTTACAAAGGTGGCCCACTCAATGTATCCGTCATAAAATACCTCTAGGCGCGATTAAAACATTGTTATCATTAATTAAGATTATAGGTACAAAGAAAAATAAATAATGCTTTCGAAATATGAAACACCCTCCCTGTTAATAATGTTTACGTATCAAACGGTACAAGATATCTACCTACCTACCATTACATTCTATCATTAATTCCACCTCCATAAAAGGGTGTTTCAAACTACGTCATGCGTCTTAGTGAATGATATTTGAATTTTTTTTTATTATGCAAATGTTCAAAAATATTTTTTTTTGTTTATAAATGATAAGTACTTATTGGATACATGAAGTGGGCTGCCGTAATTAAAGCAAATTTGAAAATGTAAGCTTTAAATCTACATTATAAGGAAGAGCGCTGTTGTCTGAGATAAAGATATTTATTTATCTAGTTCAGACACAGATGTCTTGTCGAATTTCTGTTTACGATATGCTCATTTAAGATTTGTTATTTATATTGTACTGTCTTACTTGAATTTGAAATAAATTAAAAAAAAATACTTCGACAAAAGGAGAATAAAATTATACTCCCAAGAAAGAGAGTATGTGTTAATTGCTTGGGTTATATTTACTTTTCATACATTATGTATTGTAAAAGATCTTGTGGTTAAGTAATAACAGCCGCACGGGTCGATCGATCAAGTTAAGCTACGCTTGCCGCGGTTGGTCCATGGATGGGTGACCATCTTTACATACCAAGACCCCTTCGTGCCTCGGAAAGCACGTTAAGCCGTTGGTACCGGCTGTCATTTGTGGATCTTTGACAGTCGTTACGGGTCGTCAGAAACTCTAACAACCAGTCTTACCAAGGGGTATCGTGTTACCCAGTAACTGGGTTGTGGAGGTCAGATAGGCAGTCGCTCCATGTAAAATACTAGCTGCATCCTGCTGGTTAGACTGGAAGCCGAATCGTACATAGTTGAGAAAAGCCTAGGCAGATGATGATGAATTGCAAAAGATTTGTTAAAAAGGATTTGTGAATGATGATATGGTTAGATAAGGGGTGAACACCGAGACGCGATGCTGCGCGCACTTTTTAAGATCACGATACAAAATAGATCTTATTTCAAAAATCAAAATCAAAATCAAAATATTTTATTTCACATAAACCTGTAAGGGCACTTATGAAACGTCAGAAGCTAGGTGCACGGTTCCAATTTGTCGCTTCCTATGGAGAAGAGCCGGCAAGAAACTCCACGGTTACTCTTTTAAAAATAATTGGCTTTTATAATGTTTTCAAATTAGTGATATTAGGTATGGGAGGACAGTGCAGGCCTGTCAATAAGTACCAGGTACTTAGAGGAATGAAAATAAAGAATAGAAACTGTAGGCCTACAATTTACTACACAATAAGGTATACGAGCTGCACAACACGGTGCATCTCAGCTTTCTTGGACACGCTTTCGCGCTCGTAGTGAAATTATACCTTTTCGTGATGTAAATAAGTTAGATATTCTGTTGTTATCTTAAAAAGTGCGCACAGCGTCGCGTTGCGTCGCATTTCAGTGTGAACTGACCCAAATAGAGAACTATAGAAGAAAAAGACATGTTTTTCGGACCCAAAATAAATTTGGATAATGGAAGGACGAGGAAGGATGAGGTTGTATTATAAAAGATAAATCAAATCACCTGTGGTTGTTGTACTTGAATTCCATTTGGAACTGAGTTTGCTGCATTCACTATTGCTGCTGATAACTCATTGCCCTGAAAACAAATTAAATTACTTATATTACCTCAGTGAAGAGAAAATACTAACTTATTAACAGCAGTCTACAAAACAACAACTAAAACGGAAAAGGGAATATCCCTTGACCCACCAATTGTTTCGAATCAAATCGAAATGATTCTGCTATTATTGTATCGAAAAAAAAGTATTGCCTAACTTAATCTTAAGAGACAATAGTTGCTAACTAACTTTAAGTCTTTATAGATCCTAAATGGAAAATTCAAAATGAAAAATAATTAAAGATGATTTCCAAAGACCTTTTCAATGATAACTTGACATAGTTTTTTTGCTTTGTTTTTTTTTTTTTTTTTCATTTCCCAATATTGCGTCTTGTTGTGGCCATATTGAATTTTGTTTACTGTCATGTCTTTCGTGACACTCGCAAGATTAAAACAAATCGATTGACGTAAGAATTATCAAAATCGGCCCACGCGTTTGGTCTGTAGAGTGCCACAAAGTAACAAACATACAAACATATCCCTCCTTTGCGTCGCGCAGTCGGGTAAAAAGGAAAACATGAATACTTTTGTTTAAATAAAAGAAAATCGTATCTTACCGATAACCCTTGTGCTCTCAACTGCTGAACCACAGCAGAACTAATAACTCTAAGCTGCGGCTGTTGCTGCTGCTGCTGCAGGTACTGTTGCTGTATCGCGGCTATAGTCGCCGCGTCGCCTTGTACTTGTTGCTGTATCAGTTGCGCTTGTTGTTGCGCCTGTTGTTGCGCCTGTTGTTGCGCCTGTTGTTGCGCCTGCTGTTGAGCCTGTTGTTGCTGTTGCGCCTGTTGCTGTTGCGCCTGTTGCTGTTGAGCTTGTTGTTGTTGTGCTTGTTGTTGTTGCTGTGGACCTGTAATGACAAATTTTAGGTTTTGTTTCAAGGGTATAGTAGTTGTAGAGTGTAAAATCCTGGGTTTTTATATGAAATTCATCAACTGATTTGAATTGATTATCCTTTCTGTGAAAGCTACATTACCTTTTATAGAAGGAATAATTCATTTAATTTGATTACATAGAGCACATTGTTTGATTGATGATGCCTTCTATGGTGAAAATGCATTCAGTTCAATTTATGGTCATCCATATCAATTTACATGATTATTTGTTGTTATTTTGGTAAACCAATCACATAAGCTAACACGAGATTTCACAGTTAGTTTCCTCAACAGAAACTTGACCAGACTTCCAGAATATGGAGACAATAAAAAAAAAATACAGCAGTCATTGTGCCGACAGTCGTGAAGGCCAATGGCATTATAGCCAAGAGCCTCGACCTCCTCGACACCTCAGGAGGCAGCTACTGGACACGGCGCGTATAGTAAGGAAGTTCCTCTCCCAGCGCCGGTAGCTTGGACCCTGTTCCCGATACCGGTGGGCTACTATTTTTTATATTTTTAAATATTTTTATTTATTATATATCAACGAAATAAAAGAAATAATAATAAAATAAGTTTATTGACACAAAATACCTTTGTATACAAATACATTTCACATAGATGTATAGTGTGCAGTACTCGATGATGACTAATTGAGTACTGCATCAGTTTTGGTAAAAGAAAAATGATTATCTATTTCTGTAAGTAGGTTTGTGCAAACACTTTCACATGTCAATCATATTTTGAAACTAGATGAGGTTGGCGTTTCCTATCCAACTACTCAGGAAGAAAGGCGGAAACAAATTCAGAGAGAGTAGGTAGTAAATACTGAGACCGATAGAAGATATTTATGGAAAAGACATGCAAATAAATTGGGACGAGGGATGACAATCACTTGGTGATTAGGTGTTAAATACTAACTGAAGTGTTGCTGTTGGTCCTTGTTCTCCTGCTGTTCGGGACCCATGGTGGCGGCGCCGAGACGGCTGCACGTCGCCGCCAGAAGCGCTAACGGCGACTGCGTCCCGTTGCCTTCCTGTGAAAATAATACGCTTTTATACTTCACATATTTGTTTAGAAATTTATCATCATCAACCCTGCTACTGCACGCTATTTAAAAGCATTCTTCCCACGCGGGCTGGCAACGGCGCATTTATGGCGATTTTTCGTGATTGTTTCATTAAATACAAACAAAAGTAAAAAAAAATTTCAGCCATGCACTAGATCGTTGGTATTTTCAAGTTTATATGCTATTTTTTTACAGTTATTTTGGTATTTGGTTATAAAAATCGACATACCGTCAATTATTTTCTATTTGCATTACTAAGTAGATACGATTAAATGTTTTTATGAAAGAGTAAATATTTAAAATAATTATAAATACCAACGATCTAGTGCTTGGCTGAAAAAAAAGAATACTTTTATTTGTATTTAATTAAATAATCACGAAAAACTACTATAAATGCGTTGTTGCCAGCCCGCGTTGAATGAATGCTCTTAACTCGATTCTCACCATCCATCTATCTACAAGTTTGTTGTCATGTAAACATACAATTTGCTTTGAATATACTTGACTGCAGCATAGCAGAAAGTAGCAACCAGTGGTCTGTATCCCTGTGTTTCAAGAGGTGGAAGTCATAGGAAGAGGCCCTTTGCCCAGCGGTGGGATGATGCTGGGTAACAGTAACAGTAATTTGAATATACACTGAACCCCGCCAAGACCGCTTCTAGATGTAAAACGTCACCTAAGTGGATGTGTTTAAATAGGAGCTGTTGTTGTTAATTAGTTATATACGGGATACATTTTTAACCAGTGCGCAAACTGTAACTATGAATTCAGCATATCATTCTGGACCCCTAGCGTAGAAATTTTTCGTCGGTTATACAAAAAAATAATCAGCTGTTTCATAGAAAAGTGCAATGCCAACGCGGTAAAAATGTATGGAACAGCTGATTCATTTGTTGTATAACCAACGAAAAATTTCTACACTAGGGGGTCTAGAATTATATGCTGAAATCATGGTTACAGTTTGCGCACTGGTTAAAAATGTATCCTGCATGTGGAATAGTATATGAGAGTATATGTGGAGAATGAGCACTAAAAAAATTAAAGACAATATTGAGTGCGCTGCAGGTTGTCTTACGAATGACTGCTTTTGCCAGCGGCTTCGCCCGCGTGGAGGTCGAAAATTATCCCACGGGAACGTACTATCGGGATAAAAAGTATCCTATATGTTAATCCAGGCTACAAACTATCTGTGTGCCAAATTTCATCCAAATCCGTTCAGCCGTTTTTGCGTGATTGAGTAACAAACATCCAAACATCCTCAGAAACTTTCACATTTATTTAAGCAGGATGATTACAGGATGGCACGGACATCGGCATATAAACTTGTTACTATGAATCCAGTACCACATGATTCTGAATTGACCGGCATTGAAATTCTTAGTTGGTTAATTTTTTGAAATTGCTATTTCAAACATATTGACTGTGCATTCATTGTACTTTTCTGTGAAACAGCTGACTTTAAAACAACCAACGAAAAATTTCTACACTAAGGAGAGTTCATGGTTTCCATTCCTGCATCAGTGCCCTGACCCTAAATGGGGGTATACCATAGCTATATTGCAATTCCTTTTCATTTATAAATGTTCGACAGTGCAGAAGATTTTGTGAAGGCATTCGATTTAATATGCATTTTAAATATCTTATATGCATTTCCTGGATACATAGACTCTGTAAAGAAACTTAATTTTTGTAATTTAAATTAAAAACATTACTGCACTCAGCTAAGGATTGTTAGAATCAAAGTATGAAGTATATTTTACATATGACATTGCCTTGCCACAAGAGGATCAATTAGCATAAAAACATTTATTTACTGACATACACAACTGGCTACAATAATTAAATCCAATACCTTTTAAAAGCATTTTTATGTAGCAAAAACTACCTAATACGAAGTGAAGTTAAAAGAAGATGTATTTTCACCAAGTTGGAAATTAGACTTAGTATCTAGTTAGAATATTAACTTTAGGGAAAATTGGTACAAAAATTGCAGGTTTTTGGTTAATTGTTGTGTTTCAGGAATAATTATTTGGTTCGTATAATTTAAAATGATAAGATTCGAGTACTTTGAAACTTTTGAACCATTAAATTGTTGTTTGCCATTATTTATGGGAGTTTGCCTCAAGTCAGTAAAGCCTACTGACTTGATTTTTTTTTTTTATTTCATGACATGATGGTCTGGTTTATTACCAGTGATCGGATAATCGGGCGCTTAAATACCTAAACTTCTTCCCACGAAATAAGAATATGGACATTCCTTTCTGAATAAATAAGTAATCCCAGGATCCCAGGATTGAACAATTTTGTAAAAACAACTTTATCAAACTTATTGAAAATATAGCAGTGGTTATTTTAATTTGCTTTTGCACGAAGATAAATGCATTCTACATAAAGTTATAATTGTTTCAATTCCATAAGTAGTTAAGGCTGCTGGTCTTTTACTAAACTAGTTCTCATAAAAACTTTCATTGTCAATTAAAAGCTCCATTAGAATCGGCTTTTTAAATCTAAAAAATGACAGTGAGACTTTCACAAGGAACAGCCGTCTTGAAAGTACGAGTAAGTATGTAAGCATTATTCAATGAAAATTTTTCAGCAATCTCAGAAATTTCAAACGATTCCGGGATCCGGGATTCTGAAAGGCATGTCCGTATTATTATTTCATGGGAATATTAGTGAAGTTTAGGTATGTTAGTGCCCGATTATCTGATCACTGTTTATTACAATTTAAAGGTTTTTCTAACATAACTCCTATGCAAAGATTTGATTAGAATATCTTCTTAGGGGTGAGGCCTAAGCTGATAACATAACATAACATCAGGCCTTGTTTCCCCGAAGTGTTGCGCAGACATGTACTATTGTGAACATCCATATCTATACACCTTAAGGACTTTTTTTGCTTGCAGCGCTCTACTGCTAGTCGGTACGGGGCAGTTAATAGATGTGGTCATCGTGTTCACGGGATTTTGTTTGCAAACTGTATAGATATGGATTTCTTCCATAGTACCTATAGTACACCCACATTTCATCAGTAATAGGGGGCGAGCCTACTGCCACCAACTGGGGACAAATCAAGATTCCGGGCTGCTACTAAGGAATTCCAGAAAAAAAAAGACTGAGGTGATCTTGATATGATTATAAATTATAATTATCTATTAGCATTATATGCACATAAAAAATATGTTTTTCATTCTATATTTCAATCTAATTATATATATTATTAAAGTCTGACAACCAATCTTACCAAAGGGTATCGTATTACCCAGTAACTGGGTTGTGGAGGTCAGCTAAGCAGTTGCTCCTTGTAAAATACTGGTATTCAGCTGCATCCGGTCAGACCGGAAGCCGACCCCGACATAGTTGGTAAAGGCTAGGCAGATGATGATCTCAATCTAATTATATGTACATTCCTGATTGTATGGTAACATAGGTACAGGATTTTATGACAAGGTTTTGCCTTGTATTGGTATAATAAATTTATCCTCACAATCATTTGATGATTTGTGTAAAACAACAGAACTGAAATTTAACCAATGTGAATACAGAAAGACAACAGAATACAAGCAGTTAAAAAGACAGTGAGAAGTTTTATTTTTTGGCTGATAAAAGCTCATCTCAATGAGTGTAACTGTAGCAGTTTATATACGTATATTATTATCGAAGGTCGGCCGCGTTGCGCACAAAGCAATTGGGGACGAAATAAAAAGGGGGAAAATATCAGTGGCGTCGCCCCCGGCCCTTTTACAACGCGCAAAGGGTGCACCGACAACGACCGAACCATTTCTGATGATATTATTAAATCTCAGCAGATATCTATAGCTATAAATATAACACCTACGAACTACGTACGATTATTACAATGCTCACCTCATAAAAATGTGATGTTAGCATTCCATAAAATTAAAGAAATTTTGAAAAAACTATTAAGAAATCAGTTTGTTTTTCTTTCATTTTGTATTTCTGTCAATAATTCTGTCATTACTCATTATTCATCTGTCAAAAAAATGAAAAGGGAAAAGAAAGATAGATAACCCGCATAGACAAAAAGTTCAATAATGTTCATAAGTTGTTCATTCATTAATCATTCACTTTTCATAATTTGATTTCTGTTTTGAAAGTTTATTGCACGCACTTGTTTTTCTTCCATTTAGATAAAATGTGCTTGGAAAAGTTAGTTGCACCAGTGTAGCTTGTAAAGTTTGACATTGGAACAATTCGCAAAGTTTATTTATCGTAATAGTTGTGAGTCGACACGCCTTTTCCTAACAAGTGCCGGGAGTCGTCGCAGGCAAGGCCGCTGCCGCCCTTTGATCCACCCACCTCAAATCGCGTGACTGATTTTTATGCAGCTGCTAAGTAGGCTATCAGAGCAACATATTGAACACGTTAATTTTAGGTAAGTACGCAAGTTTCCTTTTACTTTATGACTATAATTTACTTGAAACAACTTTTTAATTCGTGCAATTTAAAATGGCTACCTGTAGAAACTTCTATGTTTCAATGTAATATTGGCTTTTTGATTATTGCTTTACAAAGGGAATTAGGTTGTAGTATGTGACATTATTGTTTTATAGTTGCATTAGAAACGCAAGGGAATTAAGTGTATGAGGAACCGGAGGAGGACGCTGATGCTATTTCGGCAAGGGAGTTGCTAGCAACACGGTCACAACCTCCTGCGTGTGGCCTGGCGGGCCCCACACGGCCGGGGCCGCACTCGCCCCGCCCTCCCCCTGCACCGACCGACACGAGACCGCTGCCCGCTGGCGTCCGATCTGTTACACAATAACACTGCATCCTTTCACTTTACACTCTTTACCTTGCTGGTTTTGTCCTCGTTTATGTATTCCACCTTCACTTTTGTGGGCTCAGACGACATTATCTACTTTACACTTGCAAACAATTATTTCCCTTTGTCCGCGCACAGAAAGCACCATTCTCACGACCGGCCGCCAAACTGCGGCGAGCAAACTGGCAAGTCGCGCCGAGCGCGCTCGGCAATTTTCGGAGATCCGCCTCCTATCGCGTTCGGATTTATGTCGTTTATTCACATTTTTATCGTATAGCATAAACTGTCAAGGATTTGGAAGTTGCTCCAGGGATCATATAATTCATCAAGTAGTCTTTTTTCGGTCTCTATCAACAGATGGGTGGATAAAACTTAAAATAAGTTTGTTTTTCAACTTATCCGAGGTTATCTCTGTCTCACTCTAACCGAGACAGGTCTTGATTATTGGTAGGCAGCAGCTGCGCCTCTCTCCTCCTCCCCGTCGCGGGTGCGGCGCCGCCGCCCGATAATAATAATTGAAAGTAGGAAGGACGTAATAATGGGTGTATAACCTCGCGCCCGCGGCCTCCTTGGGCGGGCAAAAAATGCACACATGTCGTGCCGGTCGGCGCGCCAGCCGCGTCGTCTAACAAGACGTGGCCTGTAAACAAACGATAAGCATACGCCGTTGCACTTACGATTCTTTGTTCACTTGACTCCCTACCGTATACTAGATTACAACACATTCGTGTCTGAGAAACTGTTATCGGTGTTGGATCGAGTTCACCCATTGTATGGTTATTGAAGGAATTTAATATCTTACGATATAATGTACAAAAGCCCTTGGCAACAAGTACACCATGATCCAAATCGATCTACTGTACATTTTTTAGCATTGACCAACGATATTTATGTACCTATATCGATTTCTATTTACAACAACGCAAAAAACAAATAAGTAGATAAGTATTTTTTCCAGACATATTTTTCTGTTTGGACTGATATCTTTTCTTTAACAATATATTTAATTATAAAAACCACGTAATAAGTATTCAGCCCCGTCTGATAAAGAGGGAAAACAGTTCGAAAAATCAATTCTGTTCCGAGTTGAACTTTCATCTTGTATTTTATACTTTTAACAAAATATTTGTATCTAAAACCTGTCAATAGTCTTAACATTATTAACGAATTAGCATTAGCAAAGCACTCCATTAGAAGATGACTAATTGCATTACCAAATTTCTACGCCCGCAGATATACCGACCCCATTATTTATAGGTTTAGACTGGTTTGGAGTGAGAGTGAAAGTCGGACCACGTTTTGTCAAGCGTCAGTCGCGTCGCTTTGCCCGTGCCCATTATGCACGAATGAGCAAGCCGCCCCGAGAGAGCGTGTGTCGCTGGCTTAATAATTTCGCATACTAACGGACCATTTCAGACCTAAAACTAAATTACTTAAAGCTTAAACTTCTATACAAATAGATGTCAAGCATGCATACGCAAGTACGCAGTTTTCTATTAAGATGGCGTTGCATTTTGGCTCTTTTACCGACGCAATAAAGATCAAAATACGTTTGGCGTGCTTGTGAATATGTGCCGTTCCTAAATGTACTAAAATCTATTATGGGTGTACCTCGTCGGCGTGGCGCGGCATGCGGTACCCGGTAGTGGAGTGACGTGATGCTGTTTGCGTACAACGAATTTAATTAGTCGATGAATTGTGTTGATGAAATCATCGGCGCTCATTGTTTTCGGTTCATTGTTCGGTTCGGGCAAATGTGCTAAATACAAAATAGATAATTAGTAATGCGATTATTTGGACTCTGAGTCAAACCCAAGACATTTTTTAAGTAACATGGTTATAAGATAGAAGAAGGTGATAAAACATAAATAGACTTACGTACTTCCAAGAAAAAGCCATTAAATCCCGAAAGTTACCCTAGTGTTCCTTATGGTAAATTTTCCAGCTAACTTATAAAATCAGAACCAGACACAGAAAATGCACTTATACAGGTACCTACCTACCTGTACTACATTTGTGACATGTTTAAAGCAGATTTAAAACAAGTTCAAGCTCGCGTAACTTTATCCAAAAGATAGCAATCAAGATTAATCGCTTCCTCTCCGGTTACGAGCCCGTATCATTCGTATTGAAGTTGTTTAAAACGCTTACCTTGCTTTTAAGATTTGCCAAACTTGCTTAGAAAATAGTTCTAACCAATAACCAAAGTTTAGAAATCCCTTTCATAGAGACGTCATGCTCATAGAGATCGAAACACTGAGACAGACTAAGACGATATCTATAGGATCTCTTGTGTCACCAAACTTCCAACTTTGGTTTTCAGATTTTCATGAAAGTCCCCATAATATTGGCTAAAGAATCATATACTGTAAGGCCTTCTTACAGCTTATGATTTTTTACTCCTAAATACCCCGATTCATTCATAGCATAGTTTTAATCCTATAAATCTTCCATAAAATGACGAACGTATTCCATCCAAGCCATCAAAGAGGGCTAACAAAAAAAGCAATTTATTTCTGAGTTTAAAACGTTAGATTTCGTTTCTGGTGCATCCGTTAGGGGAAGCTAGTGCCCTTCCGACCCTCCATGGCAACGCCTATGCCCCACAGTCTTTCCTTTGTCGGTCAGTACTACTATTATTATGTAATTTTAGTGATAACTAGCTTTTGCCAGCGGCTTCGCCCGCGTGGAGGTCGGTGTATATTATACATATAAACTTTCCTCTTGAATCACTCTATCTATTAAAAAAACCCGCATCAAAATCCGTTGCGTAGTTTTAAAGATTTAAGCATACATAGGGATATAGGGACAGAGAAAGCGACTTTGCTTTATACTATGTAGTGATAGTGATTCTGACCACTCTATTCAAGTTATTTGCTTTTGAATGTACCCTAGCTGCTATTAGAACGTAGATTGTTTTTGAATTCTGAGTGTATAGTCCATAACAAAGTACCTATAGATCGTCATTACAATCATTGTTTCAAAACAGTTCATTGTTAGTGTCGGGTTTATATTTAATATCAAGTAATTGTGCCATTGAGTAAAACTCAAGATACGTAGGCTAATCTGACATGTCAATAAATTGGCGCACCACTCACGAGTAGCCACGATGGACCCAAATAACACCATGGATGTTCAGTGGTCATAAGCTGGATGCTAATAATGTAACACGTTACATATAGCTTCACCTTGTTAGTTTTACAAGATTTTTATGTGTTTCGTATTCAGGTTGATTATATATTTTGCTCCTCCCCCTCCTACCAAATCCTGACAACGCCCATGTCTATGGGTAAATGCATATAATATGGAGGTGGAGTGTCAACAGCATGTATTAAGCATACACATAATGAAAATGCAGGTGAGAGAAACACAAACTTTAAGGAACCTATTGAAAGCTTTCTTAAAAATTTACTGTCACTTATTTCCGTGAACGGAATAAAACTTTTGCAATTAAACTATAGGTGACATCCGTACCTACTTCTTCAGATGATTTATTCATACATATAATGTTAAATGAACCTAGTCGGAAATGTAAGGCACGTACCAGAAAAGTCCTAAAAAAAGCAGGTTCTGGAGGGCATTAGAAAATCGCCCACCAGCTAATACCTCATCAATTAAACCACCTAACAGCTCTCTCTATAACTAATTTGCATAATCGCAGCAGTATCTTTCTACTGAAATAGCCATTAAGTATAAAAAAATACGAAAATGATGCTTTGAGATTTTTGTAGATACTAAAATAATCTAAATCTCTCCATATCATATCAGCTCAAAAACGTTACCTGCTGGGGTGATCTTCCTTATTACCGCTTTGCTTTAGTGAACGGTCTATCTGTAGAGACCGTTCACTACTTATACCGATTGTTAAGTGCGAAATTTAAAAAGCACCACGTTTAAGTACTTTAGCAAATTGTTGCTGATGTTTTGTTGTTAGGTAAATAGCAGGCTGGTACACCTGTCTGCCGTGTAACACCTCCTTTTCACTGAATTCTCTAGACAGCTTTTACGACACCCACGTCCCACAGGCAAACTATTATTTTTCAACGAAATCGGTGTCCGGAACCACAATACCAAATGCCAGTGTTTAGCCTTAGAGATGGAGTTCTTGTGTTAAACCACAGACATATAAACAGTAGTGTTTATATGTCTGTGTGTTAAACATTATTAATCATCATAAACATCATAAATTTATGATTCATTTCTCTTAACTGTTACTACAATATTCGCTAAGCAGTATTAGATCGTATTAACGAATATTCAACTCGCTTTTATACCACCAGTATTTATAAGGGCAGCTTCCGTTAAAATATTTGTGGTTGAATTAAACAAACTTATCTTGTTTTTTAGTACTTTCTTATCATTGAAAATTGTAGATACAGCGCTATTTAAATATTTTAACCTGTCATTATGTTGATGACTTACGTATTATACATATCCTCGTTCCGATCTGAAACGCAACCTCCAAAAAGATTACCCGTCGAATTTTGAAAAAAATAGTTTTTCGTGTTTAGGTACAGACGCCAGCACATCAAGCTATCCCTAACCGTAATTTTTTTCCAATTGAACATGAAACTAATGCATATTGAATAAAGTTGAAAATCTATCAAAGCAATTTGACCGTTTGGGGTAGCTTGATGTGCTGTCCTCTGTACTTACATAGAGAACTATAAATAATCCAGATTAATACGGTCTCCATAAAACTCGCTATACTGAGGTCGAACAAAGATTGAAGTACACTAGATCCGCTATTGCGCAAGACGCAACTCAGTTACCTGCTTCAGATCATCGTTTCTCTAGTAGCAAGGGCTTATTGGGTAGTCCCTTTAACTCCAGTCAAGGAACTGTAGGGTTTATGGGAATGCGGAAGCGGAAATGACGGTGGGCGGACCGGACCGCCCGCGCCACCCGCCCCGCGACCAGACACGCCCTAGTTCTCACGAGGTATGCTGCATCTCACTAATTAGCACATCAAAATCATATATATTTGAGTGATTTCCTCAAAGTATAGCCGTAAGTAATCTTAGGAGAGTAAGCGCAAAAACGCGAGTGGGCGACAGTCCCCACCCACTCGACGTTGGTTCAATGTACGGGCCCATTAATCACGGTGCGTGTGTTTTTGAACGTCGATTTCCAATTACCTATATCTACTTCTGTATGAATAACGTTAATCGCGAATTATGAAAAGATGAATTATGATAGCATGATAATAGCTAATATTAATTTATAGTAGGTACCTATCTATTATTGTTTGTTAGTATAAAAAACTTTTCTTTTAGAGGTGTAAGTAGATGTAATTACAAAAATAAATTGACTTACAGGTTTTTTTTACTAATCTACATTTTCCCACTGCTGATCAAAAGCCTCCCCCAAATCCCTCAGGCTTCCTTTTGCCAGGGCCACCTCAATCCAGCGCTTGCAATACGCATCTAGGTCGTCACGCCACCTTTTCTTGGGCCGGCCTCGGTGGCGCCGTCCATCGTCAAGCACGCACTGTGTGGCAAGTGTGGTGACTATTGCCCAGCGGTCACTGTGTATGCGGCTGGCGTGACCCGCCCAGTCCACTGTTAATCTGGTATCGTATATTTTGTCTCAACTGCTCATGTAACCAATTTTGTAATTTGAAATAACAATTCGGTGTCGCTACTCATTTGCAAATATAACTAAAACACGTCTTCTCTCCTTGAAGCATACTACTTTTCGCAATCTAAAGAAATCAACAATTTGAAACACGATCAAAAGTCTAAAATCTAAGAAAAAGGTATATTAAAATTAAAACAGGTTGAGTTGCGAGTAAAGATTGCTAATACCCAGAACACCACTAAAGCCAATGAAGCTTAAGTTTCAAGTAATCAATTGGAGTTTACAAGGAATTCACCATGCCAAAAACATTCAAAACTAAGTCCGACTCTAAACAAAAAAAACGTAATGATACAAAAGTACTTGCCCAATTAAAAATACTTCCTCGAACTCTGCTCAAGTTAATCATAGCTTATCGAAGGGCAAAATACCCCCTTTTAATGTTTCCCTTGGTTCCCCAGTAAAAAATTCATAAGAACGCGGAAGAGACGCGCCCACCCACCGCCCGCCCGTGCCATCGGCCGCGGGGGCGTAACCGCCGCCCTACGACGCGACGCCGCCGCCGCGCTCGAGGCCATGAAACTTTTTCCCGCCAGATTTCCAACAACTCCTTTCCCACAATTTTACTTCATTCCCAAGTGTATTATTTCGCAAAAATGAAAATGAGTTACTTAATCCTCGAAACACGACTAAAACTTAAAATTTTCCTACAAAATGAAAGTTTTACTCGACGTTCTATAAAAAGTACTCGCGTATTGATTTTCGGATCGTTATAGTATCGTGACGTCGCGTCGTTAGATATTCATGTCAATGAAAAACAAGTTCACCACGGTTCACGATGATTGTGTTGATTGAAAGTGAACGATTTATTGACTTACTAGGCTAGTTGTTTGTCATTCGTTCATTCAATCTTTTCTTCTAGGTTATTGTCTATGCTACGGGTTTGTTTTGAAATCACGCTTTTGAAGTTAATAGGAAAAACGATCATCAAGATACCTTTCTGTTCGTATTGAATATTGTTTTAATGCTTAGGGAAATAATATAGCGATTCCAGTAATCTCGTAAGGGTTTGTCAGCGTCAGCGACTGACGATGCCGAATTATTTCTGGTTGTTGTATTACGTAGCGAGCGACTTTTTAAAACCAACAGAATACGAAATTCAAATATGATGCCCGAGAGGTAACATACAAACCTTTGTCCAACCCGAGAATCGAACCGGGGTGCTAGCAATTATTGAAGCGTTTTGTATGCTAGTGATAATATATTAACACACGTCATGGTACATCTAGAAACAACAATTTGACATTGTCACCTACCACTTTAATTTCGTAGTTTTAAGAGTGATTTTCGCAGTGCACATGTTGACCTTCTACCGCGTTTTTGTCGTAGCAGTAAGGACGATTTTCGCAAGTGCTGCCATTGACGTATGGTAGCTTGTACGATATCGACTAGATTGCACAAGCGACAAGTTTTAATAGTATTACGAATAAATTAATGGCTATTAGTTTTTTTAATTTAAAAAAGTATTCTGGCTTTTGACCGACAGATGGCAAGCCTTGGGTAAGACTTCTAGCCAGTAGTCTGTTTTTTTACAAAACATATAATGCCTGTATTCACAGGATGGCTAGGCAGAGGTGTATGTTACCCACAATTCGCCAATTATATTTCAGCCCCATGTATAACGTGGGCAAGTGTTTTGAGTTATTTTTAACCTACTTCAAAAAAAGGAGGAGGTTCTCAATTCGACTGTATTTTCTTTTAATGTTTATTACCTCATAACTTTCGACTGGGTGAACCGATTTTGATGATTCTTTTTTATTTGAAAGCTGGTGCTTCCCGTGTGGTCCCGTATCATATAGATCTGCGTTTCGGAGACAGACAACGGAACTCTTAAAAAAAATCAGTAAATAAACCGCGATTGCTGCTATCGCATAAATATGCATTGTTTTGACCCCAAGGATGATGAAATTTCGAACTAGTAGTAGATGCTAAAACTAAAAAGTGAAAAATAAAAACTTTTTCCAACAAAAAAAACAACCGACTTCCGAGAAACCACAGAGTACTTTTTTATAATACGAGAAACACTACAAAGTGAAAGATAACTTAATTTCGGAAGACGGTGACAAAAAATTAAAAATACATATCCAAAGTCACCGACTTCCGAAATTAAAGTTATTTTTCACTTTGTAGTGTTTCTCGTATTATAAAAAAGTACTCTGTGGTTTCTCGGAAGTCGGTTGTTTTTTTTCTTGAGTTTTTAAATTTTTATAAGCACTTTATTAGGTGTTGAACTGAGGAAATATAGTATAATCAGCCTATAACCTTCCTAGTGCTGTCACACAGGCCTCCTCTCTGTGAGAGGGAGTGGGACATAATCCACCACGCGGGCCCAATTCAAGGACACGCTGGAATATACGGTGAGATAAATAAAAACAATACCCTGTGATTCAAAATCAAATTTATTTGCACAATAAACACATCAAGAACTTTAAAATACATTATAAAGTGTATCTATCGTTCGATACAGAACAGTGTTATGCATCATTAGTGAAGTGTAGTGTAATATCTAATGTCTGGCCCACACTCCGGAGATTCCATATCTGGGGCGCTACTCTCTAACTCCGTCAACGAAAATACGGGCCCGTCTGAAAATAGTTCGAAACTTCAAAGTGACTCCACTCCTACAGCTGATTAATTAACTTTTTTGGACGGGTAAAACCTTATAGGGAGTAGGGACAGCTGTCAAATTGTGTAGTAATTCATTCTTACCTTGGGCCCCAAACTAATCATAGGTGTGTAAGTGATACGGAGTAGGAAACGCCCGTAGCTTCGACCGAGATTACGGACTTTGCTTAGAGAGTACGCCCCTTAAGGGTTTAACCCGCAAACATTGTTTGCGTAAATGAAGCCCAGGCATAAATAACAAGTGTAACGTATCTTGTGAAGGCAAAGCTCCAGCGATATAAAAAAAAACCATAAATAACCACAGAATTAACCTCCGTATTTTATTTTATTTTCGTCGATTGCATCAATTTAAACCTAATTTTCAATGGATTAGGTCTGATTTTTCTTTGCATTACTACGCTAGAGCTCAAACAACACATACAAAACTGCACTAAATGAAATTGTAAGAATTTATAAAAATAGCATTCCGACGATATGATTGTAATATTTAAAAATACATGTTTCATAACAAAAAAAAAAAACCAAATAAATAAAACGTCTTAAAATTAAAACAATCACATATCAAATCCATTTATCTTAAAACTAGGGACTAAGAATCGAAATGTCGTAACATGCTTTTTGTCAAAACTAAATAAATATAAAATGATTTAAAAAAATCATCTTCCATTAAACTTTCTTACGTTGTCTACAATAATAAATAAATACGGTCAGGGAAATTAATTGTTTAGTAAATTGATACACTACGATAATTAGCCGTGTAATATCCATATCATGCAACTGTCAAAGAATGACGGTTTTGATTTGAATATATCTACGAACAGAGGACTGGAGATAAGGTGGAGATCCACAGATGACTCTGCCTTGGAGTCTATGGTGCTGTCCCACAAACAATGGAACACTTAATATCTTGTCCAGAGAGTTCTACTGTCTGCACGCTACAGAAGTTGATGAACCCTGCTGAAAATACCGAGCTCGTAGCCAAATTCTGGGCTGACTGTATTTAAATTGCTATCAACACGCTAAAGAAGAAGTTGGTAGCCAATTGGATAATCAACTAATTTCCCATCACAGGATGTCCCAACAAGAGCGTACGGTGATTTTTTTTTGACAGTTGTCACGTACATACCACGCGATTTAAGAATATGGAGAAGTATTCAAACCAACAACGTTAAATTATTGTAATAACACATTACAAAAACGGTGAAAGTTTTGAACAAAAACAGTTCGCCAATTCGTTCTTTTTCTTTGGGGCTATGTGAAGGAAAAGGCGAATAAGCCTGAAACAGTTGAACATCTTAAAGAGGAAATACGGCGCGATAGTGGTAATACAGCCAAATTTATGGGAAAACGTTATTCAAAATTTCAATAAAAGAATAACCCTGTGCCAGAGGTTTCTTGGTGGCCATTTGCCTGATGTTGTATTTCACGTTTAATCGGAACTATTTTTCTTTATGTTGAAATAAAAAAGTTTGCTTAATTCAAAAATTAATGTGTTTTTCTTTAAAATTAAATCCGGCGCTCTTGTTGAGACACTATACTATGGACATTCGTAGATTTTATATAAAATTGATTGATTGGTGTCAAAAATTGTAACAACGAGTGTAGGTATGCATAGAAATCGCAATAAATTGTACTCTAAATTTGAGAAATAATACTTGTTTCTTGCTTAGCGCCTACTTTGTTGCGATGATTTCGGTACCTGTAATTAGAAAGTCATATTAGTACCAATGCAATACAAAATTATGCAAATTGTAATTTTAGACAACTGTTTCACATATCGCACACCTAGATCTAAAGGGAGCTAAGGCAAAAATTGGGAGTTTTGACTTATGCTTACCATTGAATTCCTTAACTCACTACCTATCGACCAATAAAACAGATTTAAAAATATTTGTCTAGTAGAACTTGCAAAGCAAATATGTATACAGATTCTCCAGTGCACAGGAACACGGTAAACAGTTTTTGACCTTTTCTGAAAAAAGTACTTTTTTGAGTTAACTCTGTCTAGATCTAGGTGTTATTATTATCATTTCAACTTTTATTTGCAAAACAGCTTGTACAATAAGAAATATGGGAAATTGTGATTTTGCAAGTTGCTGTAACTTTTTGTATATGGGTATCTTAGCTCAGAGGACCTAGTGTGAGTTTCATTTAACCATCTACACCAAACGCAGTGAGCGCGTTCGGCGCTCCGATTGGTCCGTCACCAATTCAGAGCCAATCGGAACGCCGAACGCGCTCACTGCGTTTGGTGTAGATGGTGCCTCTGATAACGCGAGTTTCAAAGATACTGAAGTTTGAAATAGAACATTTTGTAGTTAGTTTGAAATAGAACATTTTGTAGTTTCACTTTATTATAAAGGTTTGCGGGGACATCGACGCCCAACCTTTTGCTATGGATTCACAACATGATTCGGGATCCCTTTGCGTTGACATTTTTCGGGGAGTCATCATCTGCCTAGCCTTTTCCCAACTATGTTGGGGTCAGCTTCCAGTCTAACCGGATGCTGCTGAATACCAGTATTTTACATGGAGCGACTGCCTTTCTGACCTCCACAACCCAGTTACTGGGTAATACGATAGCCCTTATTAAGACTGGTTGTCAGACTTTTGGGCTGCTGACGACCCGTAACGAATGTCAAAGATCCACATATGACAGACAGAACCAAAACCTGAAAATAAACACCTGGACTCTGACACACGAAAGGGCTAGCCCCCGGGTACCTGTCTCTTCTTTCGTGTGCCGGAGTCCATGGTAAAAACCATAAAGGACCAGCAGCGGCGGGTATACTACCTTATGGGCAGTATCTACATACGCTTCCTGGAGGAGGGTGGAACCAGGGAAGCTGCTGCTGCGTCGACATCAGCAACAACCTCGAGTGTGCCTGGGGGGCAGCTTGGTCCGCCGCTTCCTGGACGCTCCCCGTCGCCTCCCGCGATGGAGTCCGTTGGGGAGGCGGTGGAGTTGGCAACTTCCATGGCAGCACTGGAGGTTGTTTCATCAGTGGGATCAAAACGTGATCCACCCTCGTCCGGTCTCACCTCGGACGAGGACTGCTTTCCGCCAGGGGAGAGAAGTGAGGGCGAGGACAGCAGCCTCTGCTCCTCTCCTTTGCGGGACTAAAATCCTGCAGACCAACCTCCAGCACAGCCAATCTGCGTCGGCCACCTTGCGCAGAGTGCTGGAGGATAAACAACAACAAGGGAACACCATCGCCCTCATCCAAGAGCCGTGGATCAGGGGTGGCAAAATATGCGGTCTTGGTAACATCGGGGGTAAGTTGCTGCTAGACACCTCCGTCAGTAATCCGCGCACCTGCATCTTTGTTCCAAAACATGTACCTAACCTTTTAATTAACGAATTCTGTTCAAGGGACCTGACAGCAATCAGGCTTTTCAGAACCGAACAGGATCTCCCGGACATCGTACTAGCCTCGGCATACCTGCCAGGCGACGTGGACGTGCCTCTGCCAGAGCTCGCCTCACTGGTTGAGTACTGTGAAAAGGAGAAACTGGAACTAATCATCGCGACAGACTCCAATGCGCATCACACGCTCTGGGGTAATGTCAAAACCAACAACCGAGGTGAGGTAATGCTTGATTTTATTCTTAGTAATAACCTTGTTTTACTCAACAAGGGCTCTGAACCTACCTTCATAAACGCGAGATCGCAAACAATAATAGACTTAACTATAGCAACCATAGGTATCTCCAACTGCATACAGGACTGGCGTGTGTCCAACGAGATATCATGCTCAGACCACAGATGGATCCGCTATACCATTAACTTCAACCTAACAAAACCACAGCCACGTAGGGTTCCTCGCAACACAGACCAGACCAAGTTTATTAAACTCGTCGAGGCTGAGCTAGGCAGATTACCCGCCCTTCCGGCTGAAATACCAGTAACCAACTTGGACGAACATGTAAAAAACATCACATCCATCCTTTTATCTAGCTATGAACAGTCTTGCCCCCTCACCGTACCTAGGCAGGGAGTTCTCCATTCCTGGTGGAGTCCTGAACTGGAAAGGCAGCGACGCAGACTGAGGAGACTGTTCAACAGAGCTAGGAACACACGGTTGCCAGTAGACTGGGACCACTATACAACAGCTCGTAAAACATACAAAAAACTGATACGCCTCAGAGGAAAGAATAGTTGGAGGCGTTTCTGTACTAACATTGAAAGTAACAACCAGGCAATGAGGGTCAAAACCTGTCTTGCTCAGGAGACAGACCACTCAATAGGATGCCTGAAAAAACCAGATAATACCTACACCACAAACGACGCTGAAACAAGCGAACTACTTCTAACCACGCACTTCCCAGGGTGCCAGATTGCCGCCGAGCAAAGCTGGGAACCACGAAGGGAGAGGGCCACGAATAGCTTAGACTGGGAAGTGGCGCTAGAAGTAATCGACAAGGACAAAATAACGTGGGCAATCAACACCTTCCTACCTTTCAAGGCAGCGGGGCTGGACGGTATTTTTCCAGCCCTGCTCAGGTGGAGCCAGGATCTACTGGCTGACTACCTAGTTAAGGTGTTTCGAGCCTGCCTGGCTCACCGCTATATCCCATTGAACTGGCGGGAAGTAAAAATAATCTTCATACCGAAACCAGGTAGGGGGGACTACACCCTACCTAAATCTTTCAGACCCATAAGCCTCTCCTCGTTCTTCTTGAAGACACTGGAGAGGCTGGGGGATAGACGGATTAGAACCCAAATTTCGGTACAAAGACCTTTACATCAAAATCAACACGCCTACTGTGCAGGCAAATCAACTGAATCAGCACTCCATAGCGTAGTTTCACGCATAGGAAATGCTCTTAACGCTAAAAACCCAACCCTAGGCGCCTTCATTGATATAGAGGGTGCCTTCGACAAAACAAACTTCGTCAGCATCGAACAGGCACTTGCCACGCACGGTGTTGCACGAACACTAATAGAATGGATTAATAACATGTTGAAATACCGTGCTATTCAGTTTACCGTGAACACCACCACACGAGGTATCGTGAGTAGAGGCTGCCCACAGGGTGGGGTGCTGTCACCACTACTGTGGAACTTAGTCGTAAATGAGCTCATCGCAGAGCTCAACGCTAGCAGTCTATACTCGGTGGGTTACGCGGATGACATAGCAATTCTAATCTCGGGGAAATTTGAGGGCATCTTGTGCGATCTCATGAGAAGAGCCTTCAAAATAATCGAGAGTTGGTGCACAAAACACGAACTATCGGTTAACCCCTCGAAAACGGAACTAATAATGTTCACCAACAAAAGAACCCTGGGACCCCATAGGCTTCCAAAGCTTTTCAACACAGAATTAACACTTAAAGACGAAGTCAAGTACTTGGGGGTGATCCTCGACAGCAAACTGCTCTGGAACAAGCATCTTGACTACAAACTTAATAAAAGCACAATTGCACTCTACCAATGCAAAAGAATGTTAGGGAAAACATGGGGGCTCTCTCCAAAGATCACTCTGTGGCTATACAGATCGGTAATCAGGCCAATGTTGGCTTATGGCGCTCTGGTTTGGTGGACGAGGACTGAACTCTCGACAACCATAACCAGACTACAGCGCTTCCAACGACTGGCCTGTTCGGCTACCACTGGCTGCATGAGAACCACCCCAACAGCAGCTTTGGAGATAGCCCTACAATTAACTCCCCTTGACCTGCACATACAGCAGGAGGCGGCGCTAGCTGCCATCAGGCTAATGCATCTGGGCATATGGGGCAAAAATCTTACCAGCCCACACGCAAAAATCCTGGACCGGGCGATTGTGTACCAGCCGCTCATCGCTGCCCCGTGTGATAGAACACCAAACCAACCTATATGCAACAAAACCTATATCATACAAACAGTAGAGGAAGAAAGGGATCAATCAGGAGCCAATGAAGTGCGCATCTACACTGACGGCTCAAAAACACAAAACGGTTCAGGTGCTGGTATACACTCCCTTGACCTCAACCTTAACTTTCACTTACCGCTAGGCACACACAGTTCAGTCTTTCAATGTGAATGTGTTGCTTTAACACAAGCCGCAACAGCAGTAAAGCGCTTGGGCATCCGGAACTATGGCATTAAATTCCTATCCGACAGCCTATCTGTGCTCAAAGCTTTGGAGAACAAGCAAACCAACAACAAACTAATTTTTGAGTGCCATCTAGCCCTGGAGAGTTTATCGACGTCCAATCGTATTACCCTCCAGTGGATCAAAGGGCATAGTGGATCCTTAGGCAATGATGCCGCAGATGAACTTGCGAAGAGAGGCTCTGATATGAAAGTGCTAGGCCCGTACCCGCTTCTCCCACTGCCTTTCTCACAATTTCGTGCGTGGATTCGCCAAAGGTCGACCGAACTCCATAACAACAGATGGTCACGGGCAACAGACTGTAGACAGTCAAAATTGGCTTTACCAATTGTACACCCGCGATTAACCAAAAAACTTCTCAGCCTGAGTAGAAATAACCTTAGAATAATAATAGGAACAATTACGGGCCATAACCCCCTTAACAAACATCTTTTTAACATAGGCGCCACGGATAGCCCACTTTGCAGGGGCTGCCTTGACGCCGAGGAATCAGCCGCCCACGTCATCCTGGAATGCGAGGCCGTGGCTTCTCAACGTGAAGAAATCCTCGGAACAGTGAGGTCGCTCCGCGAAGCCTGCGAATCTCCCAGGAAGCTTCTGTGCTTCTGGGCGGAGCTAGGCTGGCTCTGTTAGCCAGAATCCCCACGCACAACGGACCGAATAGGAGTCTAAGTGCGGAAAAGGGAGTCCCATCATCATCATCATCATCCACATATGACCGGCCGGGATCAACGGTTTAACGTGCTTTCCGAGGCACGAAGGGGTCTCGGTATGTAAAGATGATCACCTATCCACGGACCAACCGCGGCAAGAGTAGCTTAACCTGATCGATGGACCCGTGCAGCTATTGTTACTTAGCCACAAGCCTATCCCCCCCCCTCTGAAATGTTTCGTCAAGTATTAAAAAAAAACTGCTGTTCCATACAGTTTAACCGCGTAGGTATTTCTCTTAAGCAGCAGATATATATATTTTTTTAATTTCTACACTTCGGAGTCAGGAATCACGTGCTGAATTCATTGTAACATTTTGCGCGTCGATGACCTTGCCATCCTGTCCCTTCCATCAGTCATGATAGAAGGTATACAGGGAATTGTCTTTTTATAAGCTTTAAATACACAAATATCCGTTGCAACGCACAGCACAAGAAATACATACAGCTTTCCTGTGTATGACGTCTACAAGCCACCGCCACTCCTCTCCACAGAGATCTGTTTCTTCAGCAGCTCCTGTTCGTGGTGTTCTTCCTCCATCTCAGCCATACGCGCGAACCGAGAGTACGCTACGTGGCCGGATTTGATGGCTGACATCATCTGTGAGTTGCAATAAGGGTGAGAATTGGTTGGACATATTAAGGCTTCATAAATAGCTTCATGCTGACTGACTGACTCCTTATAATTCAAAAGTGCCTCTAAATGGTTTAATTGAAATAAATGGTTTGTGTTAGCAAGGCTGATTTCCAACATCAAATTTCTTTATCTATAGAATAAAATTGACGGCTGACAGTTTTTGTATGGAAAAACTGACAAATAATCAATATTATTCCTTGGATAAAGATGTATGACATTAGTAAAACCAACCCGACGAGGCATTGGTTTAGAATCTGAGTATTTAAACAAGAGCTTTATTAGTATTTAGATATACTTATTGATAATGTTAGTAGGTATATTGAATTTACATAAGTAAAAAGCTATTTATTAGAATATATTGCTTCATTTATTAGTAATTAGGATTACAGAAAGTGTTAAAAATAAATCGAATTTTGCATAAAAAGTATAAAAAAACGATTAATTACTGACTTACCTTTTACTTACCTGTACCCATTCTAAGTCTAAATATGTATTAGTAAAACAAAATTAAATAAAAAAAGCAAACAAAACCCATGGAAAATGTTAATGAAATACATAAAATTAACAACCCAGGTATGGCAGTGTATAAATGCAAGCAAAATTGATTAAATATTTTCTTAAATGTCTTATCATCTTATTTATATAATTTATTAACATCTACTCTAAATAATTAATACCCTGTAATAAATAATGAGATTATTTTTATTATGACTTTCGTGAAATCATGTATTCAAAGCTTGAAATATGGGAATCAATGAATCATGGTTGTAGGTACTTATTCACTTGGTAGACGAACTGGGCGCCTGTTTGAAAGTTGGCGGCAATGTTGTTGTTATGTTGCCAACAAAACGGTACATTTCTTCTGACCTACTTGTCTCTAGAGTGGGAAGATAAAATGATCTTTACACTGTTATAAATAAGTGAAAACACTTCTGTACATTTGTGGAGTCTACTCTCACAAACATCTAACTAACATTAGTAATAATACTGCAGATTTATTTTCTCCTGTCTTCACATCTAATAAAACTACTATGGACTATTCTAAAAAAACATTTAAATATAAATACAATAAACACAAATAAAACTGACCATTCACATTCCTTCAAGCCAAGCAGAAAAACTCAAACAGAAAACAATAGAAAAACATACATAAAAGCGGCACTACATTTGGCGTATCTGTCTCGCGTTATTTTGCCAATGCAAAATACACCTTGTGTAATAGTAATACCGGCTTTTTTTGTCATACTGAGAAGCTATGAGCATTGATCACCATGCTTGCTCAAGAAGGGTTGGCTATTTCAGACGTATAATAACTTATAGGTCCAAGCTTCCTCACGATATTTTCGTAAACCAATGTCAGTAATGTCCAAAATAAACTCAGAGTACGGTCACAAAAAGAGATAAGTTACCAAGGTAGTCGGATTTAGTTGGAGTTTAGTAAGAAACCGATGAATTAATAGAAAACATACAATTCATTTATCAATCTCAATCAGTGTGGTTCTTTCCTCAAAAGACCATTTCAGACACCAATCCACATGGTCTTCACATGATCTGACCAAGACTATGTCTGGACTTTAAAAGAGCATGTGACCTCTGAGTTTGTTTCGGCCTTTCTTCTCAAAGTAGTCAGATAGGAAACGCCGACCTCATCTAATTTTAAAAATATGAGTGACGTGTAGAGTGTTTGTACAAACCTACTTACTTACAGAAATAAAATCATTTATGAAATTAAATTTCATTCGAAATCATTCACCGGTTTTTTACTAAACTTCAACTATATCCGACGACCTTGGTAACCTATATCTATTTGTGACTATACATATGAATTGAAAAGTCCCATTGGTTCTTCAGCACGAGAGGCGAGCCCTTAATCTAGGGGCTCGTCTTTCGTCTCGGCCATGATGACAAAAACACCTTATGTTAATTGAAATAAAGTTCGTTCTGCAATGTCTTCGTAAAAATATAGTGTCGCCTTAACATACATAAAACCAAAAGGCCAAAAAGAGAAGGTACAGTCACAATATCACAATATAGACCTGCAAGTACTCGTCGAGTTCGACTTGGCCGTTCATGTTAGTGTCGATCTCTTTCAGAATTTCGTGCAATTGTTCCCCGGTCACGTCCTCGCCGTAGTTCTGTGGACCATGTGGACATCAAAAAGCGTGGACATGACACGTGATAGTGTTGCACTGAATCTTTGGTATAAAGTAGCTTGTGCTCTAAGCATTAACACCTATTTTTAGATTATGGCATAAGAGACATTTGGGCACAGTTTTGCTCACGAGTTTGCTTTCAGATTGCCTGAGAAATTACGGACGCAAAGAGTGGTTGTTCCTGAGCTCACCACTCAGCAAAGTCACGGGTCCGAAACTACTTGGTTATCCTGAAAAGAATACGTGAGCGGAACCGTAAACAAAAGTCTGAATTAGGTGTTTCACTTTTATTATCAAATTGCTTTGAAGACACACAAAGCTGTGAATGAAAATAAATGGAAATATTATTAGGTATTTGGATGACCAGTTTATTAGATCAAGGTGTCTATAACAAAGATTCTGTGCAATTTATTGACATAATTGTATTGAAATTATGCAAATATCTAATACAAAAATTTCCATCCGTGCAGTAACAATGTCTCAACTCTAGTTTCTTAATCTGTTTAGAGTCATCTTTTATAGTTATACATAGTTAACCATATTGCAAGAACTATTAATATAAGTAGCCACAGGATTTGATAAGATATGGTTAATAAATCAAAGTTTTATGACTGAAACCAGTTGCTTTTCTTCGAATATCGACGGCTTTCACATAAAATATCTGCATAATTCCAAAGCGACACCCCATAGTTATTTCCCAAGACATGTGGACGCAACATAATGACTTCTACCCGGTTAGCCCGTATATACTCTCTACCTGCAGGTAATCTTGTAATTCCAACTGCCCGTTATACGTGACGTCAATCTCGGACAAAATGGCGCTTATTTCCACGTCGCTAAGTTTCAGCCCCATACTCTAGAATTGGCATTAAGTTTAGGAACATGTCATAAAATATTCATCTTCAGGTTTTTTCCTCGTTGTGTTTAATGAGGGCTATTTGTCTAAAGTTTGCAATCTCTTCTAATGTTTATCGGTCATAACTCATAATACCATTTGCGAGATCAGGGAATCGAACCTCAAGATCTCAGTCTTCGTGGTTTGAGATAATATAGACTCAAATAAGTTTCATCACTTGCATTTTAGGATTTTAGAGAAGATGTAGTGATTATACTTCAATAGCTCATAGACAAAATAAATACGACCCCTTCTTCGACTCACCTTTTATCTCTCGATCTATGCTCAAAAAATCTTTTATCCCTCAAAACCATTGACAGAAAAACTAGTCCTAGATTTAAAAATAATCCTTTTTTGTCTATGTTCAGCAATTCTTTTTTCATTAGCCTTATAGTCTAACTCACATTCCACCACCCATACCTTAAGACTCCTCCTGATATCGTTAATAGACACGAATCCCTTCCTGTCCTTGTCTATGATCTGGAATCGTTTGATGTAGGTCTGGATCTCGTCCTTGCTCAGGTTGATGGGGATCTTGTCGCGACTGGCACGGTTCACCATCTGACCCATTTCGTTGGCTAGGAACTCACCAGCTTCTTTTATTTGTTTCTGAAATTTTAAGTAGGTGTATTAGCAAGCCTTCTTTTAATATTTTGGATCGTTGTAGGGGGGAACTGCAAGATCCTTGTTAGGTGTTACTGGCTGGTCAATTGATTTGGATCATTCTTATGAAAAACATTATTACGAAGCTGTTTTTTTACGAGTTATAATTTTATTATGCTAATGACGCTCTGCCGTCAGCGGCAGGCATAATAGAAAATCTATCGCTGCCTCGTCTATCGTTAGTGTATAAAGAAAGAAAAAAATAAAATATATTTATTAGACCTAGACAGAAGTTAAAGCACACAATATTTACACAAAATATTTAAAAAAATTGTATTGTTTTGTATTCTTGTTGGTATAAAAACTAAAAACTTAATAAATAGAGTCCATAATATTTTCAAAAGCATTGACATAGGTACATATAATCCTATATGTACCTATGTCAATGCTTTTGAAAATATTATTGACTTAAACACGAACATTTTTTAAAAGATCAGGCAAAGTTTAAGTTACGCCGAGCTCTCATCTCATCTCAAGACGACTGAAATTTGATAATCCCTATTAAGGGAAATCTAGTCACGGGCTCGAACTCACTGGTGGGCCTGGCTACAAAGCACGCTGTCTCATCAGGCAGCGTGTCCGACAAAGGTAATATCAGTGGTATGAGCACTTAGACGCTAGTCTACACGCACAACGTTATTGAGTGAGATGCAGGATCATTTAAAGTAAAACAGGCGCGTAAAAAATTAAGAAAAGTCCTTCGGAAGGTCGAGTTTTATAAAAAAACCACTGCCTAAATCAATTACCAATAAAGTTTATGGAACTTTTCAATATTTGAGCTTTGTCTGTACCGGCTTGGTGTCTTTTATTACTTTATTACGCCCAAAGTTAGGTTAAATTAGCAAGAAAAACGAATCTTTGTAGGGTCATACATTTTTAATCGCTTTTTATTTTAGTATTCTATTTCCGCACAGACAATATTAATAATGAGAGAAAACCATACCGTGTTTAATTTTTGATGTTCATTGTCAAATAGTGGAGTAATACACTCCCGAAGTTTGTAAGGAAAAAATGTAGACTAGATTTACCTTAAGTATTCTAATTTGGTTGGATATTTACCTTCTTCTCCGCCTCGCTCCAGTTAAGCTCCTCAGCCATGATGTCCACGATGGTGGGCAGAGCTTCAGCCGCGGCCTGCACGTTCAGGAACGCCAGACGAAGACGACGCGCAATCATGTCGACTGCAGTGCGCGCATACTCGCGGCAACCGTACCTTTACAACAGATATTATACAAATTATTTACAGTTAACTACAGGAATTGATATATATATCTTGTACTTCGTATAGAAGCCAATATCCCACATTGACGACATTTCATATTACCATACCTAAGTAAATTATCATACACCACAAAGCGGTAGTAAACGGTGTTCATGCAGTCAGGATTGGTTCAATTAGGGTTTTCATGAATATTCAAGCCACCAGTTGGCGCCACTTTGACAAGAGGTCTTCCAGTTCGAAAATGAATTTAAAAATATTTGATGTCATTCGTTTCATTCTTTCGTTCACCATTCAGTCCGTAGGCGCTTTGACACTTTTGACAGGTGCCCGGACCTGACGTCTTACTTCGTATAGAAGCAAATATCCCACATTGACGACATTTCATATTACCATACCTAAGTAAATTATCATACACCACAAAGCGGTAGTAAACGGTGTTCATGCAGTCAGGATTGGTTCAATTAGGGTTTTCATGAATATTCAAGCCACCAGTTGGCGCCACTTTGACAAGAGGTCTTCCAGTTCGAAAATGAATTTAAAAATATTTGATGTCATTCGTTTCATTCTTTCGTTCACCATTCAGTCCGTAGGCGCTTTGACACTTTTGACAGGTGCCCGGACCTGACGTCTTAATGCTGCCACCTAGTGAACGTTATTTCAGAAAACCCTCACTGGTTGAAAGTATCATACGTTCCGTGCGCGTTTAAAATAGCCTATAGTTTTGTGACTTAGGTAGCATCATTAGAAAATCGTTTATAATTGACCACAAGGAACCAAATATTGGATTTAATAATACATATTTTTTCATTCATTGCCCTTTTCCCAATTTATTTGGGATCGGCGCCCGTTTTTTCAATACTTATCTAGTAGTATCCATCTCGATAGTGACCTCCTTTCTAATTATATCATCATTCATACAGACTATCCGTTTCTTTGGCCTTCAAATCGAATCAAATCAAAATATTTTATTAAACATAAACCTGCATAGGCACTTATGAAACGTCAGAAGCTAGGTGCATGGTTCCAATTTGTCGCTTCCTATGGAGAAGAGCCGGCAAGAAACTCCACGGTTACTCTTTTAAAAATAATTGGCTTTTACGATGTTTTCAAATTACAGCGATAATAGGTATCGGAAGACAATGCAGTCCTGTCCATAAGTACCAGATACTTAGAGGAATGAAAATAAAGAATAGAAAATCGTCTACAAATGTACAGTCTGTAACGCCTACAACGTTCTCTCGTGAACAATATGTAAAAGAATCTATATCAATAAAATGAACCTAGTTAAACCAAGTGACATGATTTCCATGATAATCACTAATAAATAGTCGATTTTAGAATTGATGTAATATGTCAAATAATGACGAGAATATGTCAAACATTGTAAAAAGTTAAAAGAATAAAAATTAATATTGTAATTTCTTCCCATATTCTTATAGCCATCGACATTCATAGTCAAAACTTTCCTCGATAAAATTACACATGTGCTATAGGTACAGGGTGTAAGGGAAACGCTTCCAAAAACGAAAACAGGTGATAGGGCTAGTGATTTTCGACACCGTACCATAAAAAAATTTGTTTTTTTTTTACAATTTTTATCTAATTTTTTTTAGCATTTTTTGTACAATATTCTGTGAGAACAGTTCAATGAACCATTATTTGAGATTAAACACATTTGAAAACATTTTTTTTTACCACGCTAGCAAGCAATGTATTCAATAATAAAAATCAGCTGATAGGCTTACGCATCCGCGCTCGACCCCAAGTCCAGGCAGCGACTTTAGGTTTAGGCATCTTTTGTAAAGCGCCGCCAAAATAAAATACCTAGAACCATTACAAAAGCGTTAAAAGTTTTAAATTGATGCAAAATAACCAATTTAAGGCGAAAAGTTATTGGTATCCGTTTGCATTTAGGTTGTATAAAACCTACGTTCTGGCTTAGGAAGCGTTCCCCTTACTCCTGTAGAATATTAAGCCATCTGTTACTTTACCTAATTTCAGCATCAATATAGGGGAACTCGGGGTGGACTTTCTTGCCGATGATGGGCCATCTCTTGCCGGTCATAGCCGCCATCTTGGCAACGGCGAACGCTCTGTCACCGTACGACTTGGCTAAGTGTTGTGCTACCTGCAAGTTATATGGGCATGATTCAGAAAACGTCTTTTGAAAGTCTTTTGAATGAAAGCTTAAGCTCTAGGAAGTGTCATAAGTAATTAGTCGATCAAAAATTCTATTTCTTAGCCTAATTTGAATATTATTTTTTGTAATTTCAATTCACTTTTCACCCATGCAATTATACAGCATTTTTTTTTTAAACCCAACCAGTCCTTAGATCCTTTTTTGAACTTAACAATCTTTGTCATAATAATAATTTTGAAATAGTATTCTTATGACAAAGATTGTTAAGTTCAAAAAAGGCTCTCAGGACTGTGTGCGAACTTTTCTAAAAAAATAAGAAATAGTGCATTAGAGCATAGTATATTTTCAAGTACTACTCACTTCCATCTCCAGGCCGAAGTCCTGCACTAATCTAATGTACATGGTAGGGGTCCAGCCGTGCGCGCCCTCTATTAGGAAACCGTCCGTCTGACATTCCTTGTACAGTGGCTTCAGATTCGCGCCTGAAATGTTTGGGATATAGAATATTAATGTGATCTGGGCTTTATACACTGGGACTCAGGGAATGTAGATCTGGCAGTTAAGACGTAGATTGATTTAAAAAAAAAAGTAATTCACTATACGTACATGCTGGATTTTTTAGTTCGGGCAGTAAAAGGTACTATAATCGTTGGTAAAACTACAGGAATAGTTTACGGCCATTTTTTTTTTCAATATCTGTGAATGCAGATCAAAATGTCTCAAAAAGTTAAGCATAGTCTCTTAGGACCGTTTTCCCGTATATACAATGGTGAAGGTACCTGCCCCAAAATTATTATTTCACATTTTTGTAACCAAGTCTGTCAGATGGAGAATCCTTCTAGGAAAGAGAATATGGTTAAAATGCTGAACAGAATACAAAATTGAATGAAACTCAATAGGGTAACCTCCAACACGAAAAAGAGTATTCTGTTTTATTCTAAATGGGACTTCAAAAATAGGGAATCGATTGAGAAAAAAGTGGTACATTTTGTTTTCTAAAGAAAGGCTCCAGGGCCCTTGTTCTGCGGGATGGTTTTACTCACTCTCAATACAAGCGTCGATGGTCTCAGCAGCCATGGAGCGGTACGTGGTCCACTTGCCGCCCGCGATGGTGACGAGGCCGGCGGCCGACACGTGCACGATGTGGTTGCGCGCCAGCGACTGCGTGTCGGGCTTGTTGGGGTCCGACACCAGTGGCCGGATGCCCGACCACGCCGACAGCACGTCGCCGCGACGTACTGGGGATTTGTAAGAGGTTAATATAGATAGGCTGTTGTGTATACTGGGTTATTGGAAAAACACCAACAACCTCTTAAGAGGTCATTGTACTCATGATTACGAACAACTTTTACTATGGGACCAAAAATAAAATCGCGAAAAAAATCAGCTGTTCCCTACATTTTGATGAGTTATACGAACATAAATGTAGGGAACCGCTGACTTTTTTCCGCGATTACAGGTTTGGTCCCATAGTAAAAGTTGTTCATAATGTACTCAACATTATGAACAACTTTTATAATGAGCTCTTATGAGGTTTTTAATGTTTTTCCTATAACCCTGTATAGCTGTCTTACTGCCAAATAGTGTTTAAAATGGTGCGCTAACATAGCCCGCGAAATTCAAAATTTCTTACGGTTTTTGCAATTTGCAGGTACCTGTCAGGTTGTTGATAAAAAAAATATTCGCGACCGTAACAAATATGACTTTACATGATTATAATCACCAATACAAGTACAACCCTCAAGCTAATTTAATCCCATTGAATGACATATTCATGAAATAGAGATATATAAATCGAAATAAGCGTTACACAAATTATTGTACTGATCCGAAATAATCTGATCTTTGAATTGTCTATTTTTTTAAAGTTTTTATTTAATATAGAACTCTACTGCCTTTAACAATCAAAAATTCACTAAAGGAAACAGTTGGGATATTATCGATATCGATATTAAAGTAACCCTACTTTTCGAACAAAGGCAGCATTAAAAATCTGAAACTTCAATTAATTTATTTAGTCTAGTTTCTTAAAAAAACAGCACAACACCCAAAGAGCACACATATGTATATCCGATAGTCATTACAATTTGTTACAAACCTTCAACATCCGGATTCAAATAGTTCTTAACCTCAGTCAGAATGAACAGGATCTCATCTTCTGTCGGTTTGGGGTTGTGCGTGACCTTGCAGGGAAGGTCAGTGGTGCCAGCGATGGTTCCCTTCAGCCACGGCAGGAAGAAGATGACGCGGCCATCTGATGTGGCGGGGTCAAGGAGACCCATGTGTTCCGGACTGGAATAATATAATTTTAGGTAAATATTTATTATGTACTTAGTATGTATCGTATTACCCAGTAACTGGGTTGTGGAGGTCAGATAGGCAGTCGCTCCATGTAAAATACTGGTATTCAGCCGTATCCAGTTAGACTGGAAGCCGACCCAACATAGATGGGAAAAAGCTAGGCAAATTATGACTTCCTTATTATGAAATAAGTTGGAAAATTTGCAGATAGAAAGTAGTTATAGATACAAAGTAATTTTGCTTGGCAACAGAAATAGGTAGGTATTCCAATCGAACCTTTTCACATAGAACCTATTTTTAACCGACTTCAAAAAAAGGAGGAGGTTATCAATTCGACTGTATGTTTTTTTTTATGTTTGTTACCTCATAACTTTCGACTGGGTGAACCGATTTTGATGATTCTTTTTTTATTTGAAAGCTGCCCATGTGGTCCCATTTCAATTTCATATAGATCTGATGATGCGTTTCGGAGACAGACAACGGACCTCTTCAAAAAAGTAGTACAGTAAATAAACCGCGATTGCTGCTATCGCATAAATATGCATTGTTTTGACCCCAAGGATGATGAAATTTCGAATTAGTGGGGTAGGTACGATAACTAAAAAGTGAAAAATAAAAACTTTTTCTAAATTTTTTTTGGAAAAAGTTTTTATTTTTCACTTTTTCAACCGACCGAAAAAACACTACTTACAAACTGAAAAATAACTTTAATTTCGGAAGGCGGTGACAAAAAATGTAAATACATATCCAAAGTCACCGCCTTCCGAAATTAAAGTTATTTTTCACTTTGTAGTGTTTTTTCGGAAGTCGGTTGTTTTTTGTGACAACGTAGGGTATAAATAACATTCCCGGATAATTGTCTAGCCCAGAATAACTTTCAGGGTAGCATCAGAATGTCTACGATTTCTTGTTTCAGAATATTTAATCAGATATCCACCTGGTTTTTGGGCGAATATTTATGTTCTTTCGAAACCCAATTTCAAATAAATCTTCGTTCTTTTTAGAAGTCAGTTCACTTGAAACAGTCGTTAAAACATGGAAAACCTGTTATTATTACTTTAAAATAGTGTCTCGTATGGACGAGACCGTGTAAAATAGCCTCGACTATTAATAGTTCACCTCATTACCGACCTCCAGTGTTGTAAGACATACGACGGTACTACACGCATTTCTGTTTTAGCAGCATTGTGTATTTAATACTATGATTATTAAGAAAAGGATAATTTTCCGTCGACGATTTCTACAGTCGCACTTCTAGACCAAAATGTTAATGGTAATCTAGTGTTTGTTAAGATTCTACAGATGAGCTCTTTAAGTTCTGAGTTGAGCTGCATCATCATTTCAGCCGAAAGACGTCCACTGCTGGACATAGGCCTCCCCCAGGCTCCTCCACTTCGACGGGTCTTGTGCTTCCCACAAGGTTATCGGTCCACCTTGTGGGAGGCCTTGGGAGAGTTGAGCTTCATGATTACTGACAAATGCGGGGACTGGCTGAACAGGTCCACTCGATCTGTGTGATCCTTTCCTCGAAAGACCAGTTCAGGTACCAATCTACATGGTCTTTAAATGATCTGACCAAGATTAAATCTGGACCTTAAAGGAAACTGTGACCTCTGAGTTTGTTTCAACCTTTCTTCTCGGAGTAGTAAGGAAACGCCGACCTCATCTATATAGTTTTAACATATTAGGTTGGGGAAAAAGTCTTTTCGCATTATAGTATGTATGAACTTGTAATAAAATCTCTTTGGCTATACTATTTGTATCTGGCTGGTTTTGGTATCATTGAAAGTTTAAATTTTAAAGAACATAATTCCAAATTCAAATTAGGAAAATGTGTGATTTTCATTTGTTTTTCGTACCGTCAAGATGAGTGAATCTAATGAAGAAATTCGATACATTTTAAAATTTTACTACAAAAAAGGTAAAAATGCAACGCAAGCCGCGAAAAAAATTTGCGATGTTTATGGACCTAGTGTAGTGTCTGTGAGAGTAGCACAAATTTGGTTTAAGCGTTTTCAATCCGGAAATTTTGATGTCAAAGAGGCACGTCGCTCTGGTCGCCCTATTACGGATAAAATGGATGCCATTTTTGAAAAAGTGGAGCAAGATCGGCATACCAGTAGTTACGACGTAGCTGAAGAACTGGAAATTGACCACAAAACAGTTTTGGCGCATTTGAAAAAAACTGGGTACACAAAAAAGCTCGACATTTGGGTACCTCACGAGCTCACTGAAAGAAACCTAATGAACCGTGTACTCATTTGTGATTCTTTATTACGACGTAATGAAACCGAACCATTTTTGAAGAAGCTGATAACTGGTGATGAAAAGTGGATCACGTATGACAAGAACGTGCGAAAAAGGTCGTGGTCAAAGGCCGGTCAGGCTTCACAGACTGTGGCGAAACCCGGGTTAACTCGCAACAAGGTGATGCTGTGTGTGTGGTGGGATTGGAAGGGCATTATTCATTATGAGCTGTTACCACCAGGCAGGACCATCGATTCTGAACTCTACTGCGAACAACTGATGAGATTAAAGCAAGAAGTTGAGAGAAAGCGGCCGGAATTAATCAACAGAAGGGGTGTGGTTTTTCATCATGATAACGCTAGACCTCACACATCTTTAGCCACCCAACAAAAATTAAGAGAGTTTGGCTGGGAGGTGTTAATGCATCCGCCGTATAGTCCTGACCTTGCACCTTCCGATTTCCACCTGTATCGGTCTCTTCAGAATTCTTTAGGCAGTGGCAGGTTAACATCACGAGAGGACTGCCAAAACCACTTGTCGCGGTATTTTGACCAGAAGTCCCAAAATTTCTATAGCAATCGGATCATGTCCCTACCTACAAGATGGCAAAAAGTTATCGAACAAAATGGTACCTACATACTTTAGTTAAATGTAAATAAACTTTATTAAAAAATGTTTTGAATTTTCTTAAAAAATGCGAAGAAACTTTTTCCCCAACCTATTATGTTTGATGTGTAAAAGTGTTTTTGCAAACCTACTTACAGAAATAAAACTATTTATCATTTATATTTTAAATTATAACTCTGAGAGTTCGATTTTAGAACTGAAATAGTACCATAAGATATAAATGCGGTAATTTTCAAAGCGCACGTATGTCATACGACGTTTTATAATATATTTGCGAGGAAATAGATAAAAGTCGGACTTTCTTAAACGAGTAAATCTTTAATGACTTGTTAAAGCAGTTAGAAAAATTTGAACAATTTGTAAAATTGATTATTACTTGTTCACAAATTAGCGATGCGCGCGCATCAGCGCTTTTTTTTAAGGCAAAGGCACAAAAACAGCCAGTATAACTAATAAAGTAAATTAATATTTTTTTGTTTTTGTAACAGATAAATGGTTGTAATTTATTGTCAAAACGAATTAAATTAAAGAATTAATTGTTTATTTTTTTAAATTATATCTCTCAAAGTTAATTTTATTCATAAAATGTTGACCACTTTTCTGACATAAAAACTCTTTGCTAAGATTTAAAAAAGTACCGTTCGTTTTAGACGGAGCGTCTTGATAAACCGTGCGTTTTACATTACAATAAACGCACAAGTGCGTAATGACATACATTACGATATTGAAGTTGGTGTAATAAGAGACACTTTACGAGCAAATGTGTTATAAAAGAATTAATTTCACCTGTAATATCCGGGTAACACGATGTGTACTCCGGACGAGGGACAGCAGATATCCTTGACGGTAGGGTCGTCCATCTTGCGGATGCTGTCTGTGAAAGGACCGGTCGCGTTGATGATGCACTTGGCTTTGATGTCCCATTCCTTGCCGGTCAGTTCATCCTGAGAACATTTTGAAATTAGAGTTCTGTCTTAATTTCTTCTGCTCTGAGCTAGGTGTCCTTTGTTGTTGTTAATAATAATAATATTAATAATTGTTAAAACTACGGGTTGTTTGAGGATAAGTAGCTGAGTGCTCAAGTGATTCTTTCATCATCCTGCATTCTGCCATTTTGTAGACTTGTACATAAAATAAAAATATTGTCTGCTTGCGACTACGCAAGCTTAAGTTTGAGTTTGAATTAAATGGCACAAAAATTGCGGTTGCTAATTAGTTTTTCAAATGTGCTCAGAAAAAAGTCGACGTTTAAAACAACACGATATTAAGGTCCCATATTCTATACTTAAATAATTCAGCCATAGTGCTGGCCATTCCTTTCGGTAGGAGTCAAGCTCGTCCCACCATCTGACAGAATTGTCGATTGGTCTTTTAACCTGCAGTGTGGCAATACACGCTGTATTGTTAGATAGATAGATAATGTAGTAGTTACCTTTAGCCTAGCCCCGCTGAGCTTGCCAGCCGTCTTGTACAGCTTGCTGACACTGACGTGGTTGGCGATGGTGGCGCCGTGGCGGGCCGCGGTCAATGCTATCGCTAGGTTCATACGCGCGTCGTCTTGTTGGCCTGGGGGTAGGAAAATATTGGATCGAAGTTCCATTTCAGTCTTGCAATAGTGCCTTAGACCAGCTTGCAGAATTACTAAATACTTTCAGTGCTAAACAGAACGTGTAAAACATCTCTGTTATTATTTTTAATCAATTCACAGAAACAGAGCGATAATGTTTAGTGTTAAACGTTATTGATTCATTTTGAAAGTTGGCTTTACTCAGAATTAAGTTTTATTAGAGCGCTTTTCCTCTATGCATTTCACGGAAAACAAATACAGATTGGCAGAGACATCGACGCGCAAACTGTTACCATGGCTTCGGTACCTACATGATTCTGAAAATGGCTGTTCCATACATTTTGACCGCGTAAATATTGCACTTTTACCTTATAGCAATAATGTATACGACTGTGCTAAAGTGCGGCACACATACCTATCGAGGGATAAAATATTTATGCAAAGCAGAATAAGCTTTAAATATCTATAATAATCTGGATATGCTCTCAATAAATAATAATTTTCCAGCAATAAAATTGCAATAGCTAAAATAGTACACTAAGATATAAGTGCGGTAATTTTCAAAGCGCACGTATGTCATACGACGTTTTATGACATATTTGCGAGGAAATAAATAAAAGCCGGACTTTCTTATACAAGTAAATCTTTAATCACTTGTTAAAGCAGTTAGAAAAATTTGAACAATTTGTAAAATTGATTATTACTTGTTCACAAATTAGCGATGCGCGCGCATCAGCGCTTTTTTTTTAAGGCAAAGGCACAAAAACAGCCAGTATAACTAATAAAGTAAATTAATATGTTTTTGTTTTTGTTACAGATAAAGGTTGTAATTTATTGTGAAAACTAATTAAATTAAAGAATGAAATGTTTTTTTTAAATATTTTATCTCTTAAAGTTAATTTTATTCATAAAATGTTGACCACTTTTCGGACATAAAAACTCTTTGCTAAGATTTAAAAAAGTATCGTTCGTTTTACACGGAGCATCTTGATAAACCGTGCGTTTTACATTACAATAACGCACAAGTGCGTAATGACATACATTACGATATTGAAATTGGTGTAATAAGAGACCCTTTACGAGCAAATGTGTTATAAAATTTATTAATCTACAATTTAATCTTTCTCATCTACTATGTGCCTATCACTTGATGCAAAATTCGAATTGATCAATTGACTTCATGATACTATTTACATTTGAAACTGAGCTATTTAAAGTCGTTTTAATCTTCAACGTGATAAAAGTCAAGCACCACAGTACCTACCTACTTATAATAAATATACTTACTTGTCTACTTAGTAACTAATTGATTTATTATAACAGTACCTACCGCTGATATTAATTTATATGGCTATGTTATATGTATAAAAAACGCAAGACATGTTAGACAGGGTGTAAGGGAAACGCTTCCAAAAACGAAGACAGGTGATAGGACTAGTGATCCTCGATGCAGTACCATAAAAAATCCAACCAAGCCAAGTCCAGGCGGCGACTTTAGGTTTAGGCATCCTGTATAAAGCTCCGTCAAATAAAATAAGTAGAAACATTACAGAAGCGTCAAACGTTTTAAATTAATGCAAAATAACCAATTTAAGGCGAAAAAGGTTATTGGTATCCGTTTGCATTTAGGTTGTATACAGGATAAGTTTGTATCCAGTGCGCAAACTGTAACCATGAATTCAGCATATCATTCTAGACCCCCAGCGCAGAAATTTTTCGTCGGTTTTACAAAAAAAAATCAGCTGTAATACCTTTAAACGAGCAATTCTTGTATGCAACGTGTAACGGAAAGGGTATATATACATACCAAGGGCACGGCTTCTTTGAATGATCTCAAACGATATTGGAAGGGTTTTTTAATTCTATCTCTACATGTTCGGAAGTTATGAGAATTTTTAATACATTGATACCAGAACAAATTGAAACAAACACATCACTCGACAGAGATTTATCGTGATATTGGCAAGTAACGTGGAAGTTATTGACCTACGTAGTGCGGTGACACGTTTGTTATGATTTGAATTTAAGAAACATGAAACCGAAAATTTGGTATCAATTATTAGAGTATATTTTCAGCTAAAACTATGTATAGTGATTCTATACCAGCTGTTATATTTAGTACTTAAGGATAGCAATAGGGTTTCTGTTACACCTTGTTTAAACAGTGTAGAGAGTTTAAAATGTATGGATCAGTTGAGTTTTTTGTATTACCGACGAAAAATTTCTGCGCTGGGAGGTCTAGAATGATATGCTGAATTCATGGTTACAGTTTGCGCACTGGATAAAAACTTACCCTGTATAACCTACGTTCTGGCTTCGGAAGCGTTCCCCTTACATCCTATATAGTATACTCGAAAACTGTCGTACAGACGGATGAAGATAGAGGATAACGCGATTTTTATTCTGAACGTTTCTGTTATTATCAATGCCGAGAAAAATACTTTCAACCATATGATGGTGGACTAAGGAACCGATAAAATAAGGTCACAGTACATTATTATTGAATAAGGTGTCCGACTTTTAACCGTCAAACGACGAATATTGTATTACTCATTTTTGAAGTGTCTTAATTAGATTCTAGAGTGCTAATAAACCACAAAAAAATCACAACATTTTTATTTAATAGATTTGTGCCATAAAAATGCATTTAAATTTTAGATTTTCAAATTTCGCGCGTAATTTGATGAAAACGCTGGACGCAGTGGACGCCATATTGCTCTGTGGGTATGTGGGACGTCAGTTTGCTAAAAATAAATGCGCTGATATTTTACATGACAATTGTTTATAATAAAAAAAATGAGTTATTTTTCTACTTATCGTTTACTGTTCCTGAATGCAAAATGTTATTTAATTAAACAAAATTTGGTTACGAAAATAATAGAAGTACTTACAAAGTTGCTCAGTTGACATGCCCTATGACGTAATAACACGCCATGTTATTACGTCACTACTATTTCATGGTATTCAAAAACAGATTAAAAAAACTGAAATCTTTAAATTGTATTTTAAAATTTATTTTGTTGTTTCATGAACTAAAACGAACATTTTCCGACTGCATTTTGCCTAAGCTATCTCAATAATATATTTTCAGATTTTTTCTCGTATAGAGTAAAATACGATTTAAAGATGTTTGTTTCTATATGATAATCTCTGAAAATACTAGTCCGATGACAGAACTTCCTTCCGTAATAGAAAGCTACACTATTGCCTATTGTTAGAATACTTTTGTTGCTAGAAAAATGCACATTTTCTGCGTGAATCTCTTGTAAACCGCGAAGCTAGTTAACCATCAAGTTTACTTACCATCGTAATACACGATGCCTCCACAAAGGTTGTCGGACTTCAACATGGGGAACAATTCGAGGGTGTTCTTCTTGGACAAGTAGTAGGAACTCTTGACGTTCCTGTCACCGGCTACCACGTCGTACATCTTGATACCGAACCAGTAGTATGGGACTTGCCACCACCTGGAAATGATGAAGATTTTAGATGAGTAACTATAGGGTTCATTAAACGGTAAAGTCTGACAACCAGTCAAGAGGGTATCATTTTACCCAATGACTGGGTTTTGTAGGTCAGATAGGCAGTCGCATTGTAATAAACGAACGTTTAGACTGGAACCCGACTTCAACATAGTTGGGAAATCGCTACGCAAATTGATTCAGTATACCGAGATGTAATGGCGTTAATTAGATTAAGAATCAAATCAACTACTCTAAAAAGTACCATTAACTCGAAAAGAAGAAGCAGAATTTAAAATCCAGTGGAGTTATTGTATTGTCATCACTTAAGTAGTGGGGGTTGGTTACCTTACTAATTGGCAAAAAGTTATTACATACTTTAGGCCACTGATTTACGATAAAAGCTAACAAATTTGGCAACCGTTCTGTGCGTTGCGGATTATCCATCATCATCGTAAATCCTCAAAAGATGCGGAGGTAGAATGCAAATGGTTCAAAACAGTTTAAAATCGATGATACGAATATGAAAATGATACGTACGGCTCTCCTGTAAACTTTGATAGTTTATGGGAGAGCCCTACGTATCATTGCACTGGAATTTTGGCTCATACGATGGTAAACGGATTATTGCCAAAGTGTTGATTGTAAACAAAGCAAATCCCAAGTACAGCGCATCAGAGACGAGTCTATAATAATGCACAATGCAGTGCCAAGTAATTCAAATGATCAATCAATTAATTACATCTCAATATCCAGTCGTGTCCATCTGGTGGCGCTAAATGAATAACATCGTCGGGTCAAAAGCATTGTCTGTATTTTTATCGATACGAAATTAGAAAGTTATCTGTAATGAAACAACAATGTTTTGTGGGAATGTGGGCGAATTTTTCCCGCGGCGGTTTTGTTTCAACCACTGCGCACTGGGCTGTCAACGCACTGTC
Source organism: Polymixis lichenea (assembly GCA_949091785.1). NCBI lineage: Eukaryota > Metazoa > Arthropoda > Insecta > Lepidoptera > Noctuidae > Polymixis > Polymixis lichenea. The sequence goes on from OX420937.1 coordinate 5,890,333, forward strand.
ACGAATTTGACCAGGCCTGCTAATCAAAATCAAAATCAAAAGTCATTTATTCAAATTAGGCTGAGAATCAGCACTTTTCGAACGTCAAAATACATAGACAGTTCCCCAAAACGCCCACCCTTTACCATTTCCTAGTGCTTTAGCTGGGAAGAAGAAGTGGCGGAACAAACTCCCCAGCAGCACAGCTGTCTGTTTAGTCGGAAAGACTTGATTCTATACATACATAGGCAAAGTAATTAACATTACGAGACACAGAACATTAATTAAATAATCAGTCAAAATGTCAGCTAGCCATACCAATTTATATACCTACAAATAAAATGAAAACTGTCGAGGCCAAATAAACCATAAAACAAGTCTCATAAAATATATTGTTATGAGTAGATCATGTCAACAACTAATGACATAATAGATAATAATAAAAAATACTTAAACAGGCAATATAAAATATTATAATAATTATATGAACCCATATAACCTTTCACTAGATACGCCAATTCTGGAGAAAGAACATAAACATTGTCTTGAGTTAATCACAGCGACCAACTATTCTTGTCATTTAAATAGTCGTTGATGGAATAGTAAGCCTTTAAACAAAGGATGGATTTTACTTGAGCTTAAAAAGGCAAATCTAGCAAAGAAGAGGGAAGCTTGTTATAAAAAGTTATACCAAGCCCAACAAATGAGTTATGAACCTTATGAAGCCGGTGAAAGGGAGCACGTAGTTTGTCCTTATTTCTTGTGTTAACGGTGTGAATATCACTGTTTTTAGTGTACAAGTGTATATTTTGCCTAATATAGTATATAAGATGTTAGCGAATATGAATTGTGATAACACCGTGAGAATACCAACATCTTTAAAAAAGTCCCTCAAGGAAAGTCTGGCACCTAGCTGGTACCTAGCTGGTATGTAATGTATCAAAAGTATCATAACTATGGGCGGCATGTATTACCCGAAAGATTAGGCAGAGCTACAGCTACAACTCTGTCTAACCCGTGGGTGTACTGTACATAGTACACCCTTATATTGGCAATAAAGCTATATTAGCCTTATAATAGGGGCGAGCTATTAACCGCCCCGTTTGTTAGGCAAACGTCGGGTTGTTGGGTACTGAGAACTTTAATGGAAAAACCGAAGAACACAACCCGTCGACTATAGGACCCCACGGTCAGCATTATGTAAAACTTGGGACCACTAAAGTTGCTGATATTTTTAATTTAATAACTAGCTTTCGTCCGCGGCTTGGCCCGCATGGTAAACTAGCCATCAAAATCGGTCCAGGCGAAAAACACACAGACAAAAAAATTAAAACGGATTTTTTTGCTATTAGTACCTATCGTAAATATATACTTTCATTGCATTTAGTACAAGGATGTTATTTTGACATTACAAACCAACAATATTTAAAAAAAAATAGTACGTATAGATTATTTTTAGCAAGAATATGTACCAACTCACTTATAAACAGGCAACAATATAGGCAGGGGTCGTGTCAAATGCGGTGCCACCTCCAACATATTCGCTCTCTCATGCAAAGCCTCCTTCACCATCTTGTACTGGTCGTAGTCCAGTTGCATGATAGCCTTCTGGAGGTATCGCACTCCTCCGTGGATCAGCTTTGTGCTGCGACTTGATGTGCCGCTGGCGAAGTCGTCAGCTTCCACCAGGGCTGTACGGAGACCTAAAGGGAGAAGGGTGGTTAGATAGACTGCAGATGAGTCTGGTGGAGGCCTATTCCAACACCTAGTTGATTGGTTGATACACAGTTTTGAATACTTAGACGCTGAATGGGTACTAATTAAGTTACATAGTTACACCTCATCATCGTCATCATTCCAGCCGAAAGACTTCCAATGCTAGTCAAAGGTCTCCCCAAAAATTGCTTGATGGTTAAGTGCATAGAGAACGCTGCTGCCCATTCTCTGGTAAGTCCCTTAGTCGCGTTTTACGACACCCACGGGAAGAAATGGAATGGTGCTATTCTTTACGTCCGGCACCATACAGAACATAGTTACATCGGAATGGTATAAATTCCTCCATTTAATCGTGAACCATAAATCAGCTCTAGTTAATGTCGTTACAAGTGCAAGTCAATTACTACTCCCATAAACAATAATAAAGATGTTTGATTGTCCATCTCCTCGGCTTAATGATCTACCTCATAAGAAGTAGTGCATGCCTCGATAATTGTGGTAATCAATTAATCCATTATGATTGCTATATACCTAAGTACATAAAGCGATCATTTGAAAAGTGCAATTCAATTCCTGCAGTAAAATTGTTTTTATGTTCCCCGGACGCATCCAAAGATGCCTTGATCCAAATCATTGGGGACCCTCTTTCGATCCGGATGTTTAAATGGGTCCGACTTGCAAGGTGAACAATCTAATGAGGCACGTGTCAGACTTGGTCGCTTCTAGCGTTCTTATCTTTTGGTAGGTAAGGGCCATAGTTGTTTACCTCTTGTACACGCATCTAGCGCGCATCCCACGCCAGTGGCGCCTCCACCAACGATGAGGATGTCGAAGGTGTGTCCTGCTTGTAGGGAGGCTACTTGATGGTCGCGCGTCGGCAGAGGCCGCTTCTTGCGCGCTGTTGTCGCTTTTACCGTTGAAGGTCTGTACCATTCCTGTGGACAGAAAGGTAAGTATACTTAATCATATTTTTGGTTATCCTTAGTCTAAATTATCTATCTCTATTCTAAATCATTTTTCATACTGCCCCTAATAAATGGGACATACACGAAACTGACGAAATATAGGTGTCTACAGGTACCTACTCTGCCTCACCCTTCGGGGTAGACAGGCGTGATGTTATGTTATATTATGTACAACTATTCTCTTTTCTATATTGCTTTTAAAGTTTTTGGAATACGACCGACGTCATGCTTAGGCGTAGACTGTTCGACAAGTCTAACAGTAGACCCTGAGACGTCTCAGTTTGTAGTCTCAGGGTCTATAGGGGGGGCCTTGTCATGTATGATTGAGTACGGGTTAATAATTGATTCTGTTATAATTAAACTACGCTACACTAAGAACCTGCTAGCTACAAGGACAAAAACCTTATCAAAGCTACCAAAAATACAAAAATAGCTCAGCCTCGCCCTCGTATCTTATCACCAAATAATCCGAATCTGTCGTTCGCTATACACGGCTGATATTAAAACCGGCGAAAGGAAAAGCTGCGTTATCGGGGGACCAGATAATGCCGGGTTTCCTCGGTACGTACCACTGGTGAGTCATCGGCTGCCACGGCCCACGCGGTCAGGGCTGCGCCCGCGACGCCCGCCGCGCCGCCGATCAGCAATCTTCTGCGAGACATTATTCTGGAGAAAAAAAATATATTATAAAAGGTTGGTTTATTCAGGAAAATGTTAACGAATACAATTTCTGAAATACCTAATTGCTTTGTTATGTGTGTTGTCAACCACACGAAACAGAAGGATAAAGTGTTCGCAGTTGATAATTGCTATTTTAGTCCTTTTTCCTTAAATAAAGGTTACGTCAGGTAACACTAGTCTACAAAAAATTACAATATTTGTAACTGTTATGGCTATAGCCTATCTATAGCCATAACAGTTACAAATATTTTTTATTTTTATTTATTAATTAATTTTTAAGATAACGATACACCTATGTGTATAAGGGTCCTATTTTGAGTCGGAAAGCAAAAAAATCCATCATGTATACTGCCCTGCTAATTGTATCTGCAGTAATCGACACTTATAGGTTTCCACTTTTTTGCAGAAATGGCATCCATAAGGGCAAACCTATAAGGGAAAAATAAAAATATTTTGGTACTGGAAGTATGTTTTTTTGATGCGGAGATTCACAGTACTTGCATGAAAATTTTACTTATAGATTTCCGCGTTTTTCTCGAAACCGTTTTTTTGCAAATACTGCATTTAGAATTAGCAGGGCAGTATAGATTTCGAGTTATACAAAAATTAAGTTAAAAGAAAAATGTATGAGAAATTTCCTATTGGCTAATAATATAACGATACAATTTTAAAATAAATAGAGGTTGTTTTAATTTAAGATGTTTATTTTTGAGACAGTGATATGTACATGTAACTATTGTAACTGTTTTTTTTGGTAAATGGCGATTTTTTCTTGTATTCAGTGTTGCTTTCCCTTATTAGGAACCAACAATAATCCCCCATCATTGCAGGATATTCAGTGTTGCTTTCCCTTATTAGGAAACAACAAAAATCCCCCATCATTGCAGGATCCCAGTGGCCTTGATATCTCTGTTCCATCGTTAAAATATCTTGGTGGAACCTCTCTCCCCGCTCATCAGTAACAGAATCTAAATTTTTGGTTAACTTTTATTTCGGATCACTATAGGAAAACCAAAATACTTGAGATCTCTTGAATCTAGTCACTTGAGATATTGTTCTAGCTTGTGATGGAGGTGTATACGAACCACAAACATAACAAAATGAGCCTGCTGATATTTTACAACCACGTTTTTATATTATTTTAGATATCATATTTTATCACAGCAATTTTACAACTACCTTCAAGTGTTGAATTAATGAAAATCAACGAACACAGACTACACATGTGAAATTTGTTATAAGTACCCCCTAATAATAGACCACATTAAATAATACATCACTTCGTTGCAAATAGAACACCAAAATTACTGACGTTTCGTAAAAAAAAGTTAGAAAATCTGAAAAACCTTACGTGGTACAGAATTTTTAACTATGAATTGGCATTAAGTACATATTCATCATCATCATATCAGCCAAAAGACGTCCACGGCTGGACATAAGCCTCCCCCAAAAGGGGGGGATTTGCCATAATCGCCACGCTTTGCAGGCGGGTAGGCGATCGCAGTATGGTGGTAAAATGCATAGAGAACGCTGCTGCCCATTCTCTAGTAAGTCCCTTAGACGCCTTTTACGACACCCACGGGAAGAAATGGGATGGTGCTATTCTTTTACGTCCGGCACCACACGGAACAAGTAAAGTACATATTAACTAACGTAAAAACACCAATAGCCATTCAGTTGCATTTTGGCTGTAGACTAGTGTAATCAACATCCTAATTGCGAAACACATTAGCTATTAGAATCGGAATCATTTTGAAAAATACTGCTAATCCATTGCTTCGTATATTCGCAACATTTGTCTGTTCAACAACGTAAATAACGTAATAAACGTTGTTGAACTGTCGTCATAACTCATAAGCAGAGATCGGATATTCCGATGCATATTCACCTAAAGTTGCGACGTTGCTATCAAAAAAATCTTGATTTAATGTAAAAAAAAAAATTGTGTTAACACACACCATCTCTTCTCTTACAGACTTACACCCTACATACACATATTCGCATCGGGTTTAATTTAAAATACATATGCATCTGAATAGATAAGCAACCCTAATAATTTAGAAGTCGTTTCCATACTATATGCACCGTATGCATTCCCGGTGTTCCTGGCATCCCCGGATTTTTACAAAAAAATATTTAAAAAGCCGCTTCCATACTTTCATAACTAAAAATTAACTTTAGGTAAATATGCATCCGATGATCCGATCTCTACTCATAAGTATCCCATTCTATAGAGCAAGTAGCTCTAAAATCCTATTGAATAAACACCTTCAAGAAAATTGCTCATTTAACGTTACTGAAATACGAGCCATGCATGGGTGCATATCTCACAATAAACATGACAAAACAATAGTGAAGTATTTATGTAACACCATCATTTGATAATAATTAACATGACCTTCTATTAAAGTTGCTAAAATAACAACACGCTATGTAAATATATTGCTTTGTACTACAGCGATTTGTTTTCCTATAGAGGCCGTTTCAAGGTTGAATAGAATGTTTTCGTACAGTGCTTATTCAGCCTTTAATGTTCCCACTGCAGGGACACAGGCCCTGTCTCTGTGAGAGGGAGTGGGCCGTAATCCACGACGCGGGGGCGACACGTACACACAAAGTAAAGTGGTTGCCTGGGTTCGAAGTCACGACCCTTCAACTCGTAAGTCCGGGCCGATGGGCCAACACTGATTCGATTTCGTGCAGTATTATTTGTAATTTATCTGGTATTACCGAGCTTGGCTCGAAAATCTTTTTATCGTTTTCTAAAAATGAAACCTAGTTAGATCCATATATCGCCCCCGAAACCACCTGCATATTAAATTTCATGAAAATCGTTGGAGCCGTTTCCGAGATTCAGATTATACAGGTAAGTTTGTATGTAGTGCGCAAACTGTAACCATGAATTCAACATATCATTCTAGACCCCAGCGCAAAAATTTTTCGTCGGTAATACAAAAAAACTCAGCTGTTCCATACATTTTAAACTCTCTACACTGTATAAGCAAGGTGTAATAGAAACCCTATTGCTATCCTTAAGTACTAAATATAACAGCTGATATAGAATCACTAACTATACATAGTTTTAGCTGAAAATACACCGTGACATTTTAGTCGTCTTACAAAGGTGGACGTCTCTAATAATTGATACCAAATTTTCGGTTTCATGTTTCTTAAATTCAAATCATAACAAACGTGTCACCGCACTACCTAGGTCAATAACTTTCCACGTTACTTGCCAATATCACGATAAATCTCTGTCGAGTGATGTGTTTATTTCAATTTGTTCTGGTATCAATGTATTAAAAATTCTCATAACTTCCGAACATGTAGAGATAGAATTAAAAAACCCTTCCAATATCGTTTGATATCATTCAAAGAAGCCGTGCCCTTGGTATGTATATATACCCTTTCCGTTACACGTTGCATACAAGAATTGCTCGTTTAAAGGTATTAGTAGAAACAAGCCCTAAAAATGGAGTGCTCTACCTACTGGAGTGAAATGAACTGTATGTAATGCCCTTCCCAATTTAGGGTTCAGTCGGGAGACCAGGGAATATGGATACCAAATATGATACCGTAGATAGCGAAGATACTCCATGCCCTATAACTGTGTGGGCATGAGTATTAGTATTGTTGAATTAAATCTTAATTAATTTATTACTCACTTCACGATATGGGCTATAAAGTTGAATGCCCAGAATTCACTTCAGATCACAATTTTGCTACACATCACAATGGTATTGAAAAACCAGAGTTGTATTTGCTCACTGAACAAAAAATTACGGGTTTTATAAAAAATATGCAAGAACTTATAGGTTTTCTTGGTCAAGGCATATAGGCTGTGGGCCAAACTCGTGACAAAATTGACACTGTGACTCAATACTGGTAGTGTCTGGAGTTTCGTCTACCTACTCATCGGTTATCATTTATCATAATCAAAGTCATACACACGGAAATTATTCGTTATCTTTTGCGTCTTACGTCAGACGACTTTGCAAACGATTTTTACTTATTTCATCATTTTTGCGTTACGTCTTCTTACTGAATGAAGGTGTTACCACACGGCACACCCACTTGACGCACATAGATAATGAGACCAGCTGCAGCTCGACCTACGTCGATGGATAATGTTGGTCGAGTCTTTCGAGTGGACATGGAATGGCATGGTAACACCCTGAGTAAGTGGTCAATCGCACATGGGATCCTTCGGAGTTTCCTCCTATTCAAATAAGGCTGAAATAATTCGCAACCTAGGTAATTGGAAAAAATACTTTTGATTCTAAAATTACAGAAATCAACAACAGATGTAACTTCTGTTGAGCCTAATATTGTCACTGATGGTTTTAAGCTATACAACAGAAAGAATCCACATCTTTATACGGATCGGAGCACGCCTGTTTACGCCTGCTTCCTCGATCTGTCCAGAGCGTTTGACCTGGTTTCATACAAAGTGCTGTGAAAAAGTTGCTCGATAGGCAAGTTGTTAAAATCTTCCAGCACTGGTACGGGAACTAGGTCCATAATGTTAAATGGTCAGGAGCTCTGTCGGACTTGTACAGGTTGGAGTGCGGGGTAAGGCAGGTAGGATTGAGCTCACCAATGCTGTTTAATCTGTACATCGGTGGACTTGTTGCCGAGCTCACCAGCCACCATGTTGTTGATGTTTGATTTAACAATATCAGCTATGCTGATGATATGGTGCTGCTGAGCGCGTCAATAAGGGTACTCAGAGAGCTAATAAGCAATGGTGAAACGTACGCTCATAGTTCATACACATGGCCTAAAATATAATGTCAAGAAGTGCGAGCTCATGGTTTTCAATGCGGGTTCCAAATGTCCGGCGGAGGTTCCACCAGTACGGCTATGTGGGGTGCCCTTGGAGCGCGTACATACTTTCAAGTATCTGAGCCATATTGCGACGTCCGACCTAAAGGACGACGCTGATATTGAGCGAGAAAGGAGGGCACTGTCGGTGAGGGCAAATATGATTGCCCGCAGGTTCGCTCGTAGCTCCAAGGATATAAAGATCACCTTGTTTCGAGCCTACTGCACATCTTTTTATACGAGTAGACTGTGGGTGTCCTATTTGTAATCCTACAACGCTCTCCGCGTTCAATACAATAATGCGCTGAGGGCGCTGCTGCGGCTGCCTCGCTTCTGCAGCGCCTCGGGAATGCTCGCGACCGTCCGCATTGACTGTTTTTATGCTAGTATGCGCAAGAGGGCGACCTCAATAGCGAGTAGACTGCGGGGCAGCGGCAACAGTCTTCTTACCGTTGTTGCCAAAAGCTTGGACGGGCCTTTCATACAGCACTGGCAGGCCATACATGCACCCGTATATCAGGCTTGGGGCAGGTCAAAAGTTAAAATAATTACCATAGATTTGTTTTGTTCGCTATTTATACATATACCCCCTAATTTATAAACGTTGCTTAAACTTAAGTAGTGATAAGCGACTGTTTAACCATTTTAGACGTTTAAACATCTCTTAACTAATAAGCAGCGTTTATGATTATTCTTATATAAGACATTTTTATAACGGTTTACAACTTGACAATTTTATGTTTTACATTTTATTTTTATTCTATTCTGACATTTTTATAAGTCTTTGACAATTTTTATTTTAATTTTATTTAGTTGTTGAATATTTTAAATTAATTTAATCACAATTTTATTTTAGGTTTTTACCTGTTTTATATTTTAAAATAGTTTATAATTTAATTGTATGAGTATGTAACTATGGACTAATGCCTGAAATAAAATTAAATTAAATTTATCGAAGTTCTTCATCTGCATAACCTTTTCACAACTATGGTGGGGTCGGCTTATAGACTAACCGGATGCATCTGAGTATCATACTTGGAGCGCCTGCCTGTCTGACCTCCACAACCCCGTAACTTGAAGATCATAAACGTGAAGAAACAATTCACTGCTATTTAGAGCTGCCAATTTTCCGCAGTTAAAACTAGCTTAAGATAGGGATTAGACCATCATTATAATTATATTGTATGTAAGTAACAATAAACCATGCGTTAGACCATATATTGATAGTTAATCTATCACGGAGCGATCACGCGTGCAAACCGCAGCGTCTGTGCATGACGCTTATCACCGCGTCGTGACAATACCGATATCATGACACTAAGCGTATCTGATAGTAATATCTTCTATTCGTAATGATCCTAATAAAAGATAACCAAAAGACAAGTTGATTGAAGGTGTTGTTGTGTACCTTTATATAGGTTAAGGTAGCGCCAACAACGTGGAGTGCAAACTCGATACTCGTTTGCACACCGTCAAACGCCTTGAAGAAAACCAAATGCGGTTAAATTAAATACACAAAATAATGTTCTAAGTATAGCTAATGTTATGAAGCGTTTCATAGAAAATATACGAGTGAGTACTTAGTAAGGGATCCTTGGGCTAGATTTCATCCTTAGAGGACAGGCATCCGGATTACCTATTTTAGGTTGAGCCTGAGGAGTGACAGAACTTCTTATCTACGATAATACCGATACCGGCTGACTATATCGGTAGATGACCATTATAATATACTAGCTTTTGCCAGCGGCTTCGCCCCCGTGGAGGTCGGTGTATTATACATATAAACCTTCCTCTTGAATCACTCTATCTATTTAAAAAACCCGCGTCAAAATCCGTTGCGTAGTTTTAAAGATTTAAGCATACATAGGGATATAGGGACAGAGAAAGCGACTTTGTTTTATACTATGTAGTGAAGTATTATAACTTACTAGTAGTCCTTGACTTGACCCCAAGAGATTAGAGGTGCGATGGGTTTATTTTTCTCTTGCATACGGTCACTGTTCCTAAAAAAAGTTCACAGTCATCTTACCATTTATATTCATATGTGTTCTCAACTGACCATGATTCATATCTTATCAAATGACTTAACAAAACGTAACCATACATAAAACAAGTAAAATATGACGCCATAGATAAATACGTAATACCAGCTAACACTTAGTAACTCTAACTAGGTACATAGGTAATATTTTACCTCGTTTTATACATACATATGTATGTAGGTAGATAAGCCTGTAGGTATATACATTATATGCTAGTGCGGATAAAGGATCCGTTTCCTGCGCTATGATTGCAGTCGTTACCCGTTTGAATGCAATATCCAAGCGAGCAATTTTGCTTGTAGACACATGCTAGACTGAACCAGACTTTTGTTAGATTATAATATCTACCATAATAATCTGTTGTAAGATAATTATTATTTTACAGCCGATCGATCCATCATTCTGGTTGATAAAACTATTAACATTTTTATTTAGACATGCTGATGTCTGAGCGGAAAATTGTTATAAGTATATCACACTTTATTCGTCGTCAAAGCTATCGAAGATTATAATAAAACTTTAATTTCGGAAGTCGGTGCCTTTGGATATGTATTTAATTTAAATTGTTGTCACCGCCTTCCGAAATTAAAGTTATTTTTCACTTTGTAGTGTTTTTTTTGAAAGTCGGTTTGTTTTTTTGTAAAACGTTTTTTTATTTTTTAGCTATTGTACCTACCCGACACAATACGAAATTTCATCATCCTTGGGGTCAAAACAATGCATATTTATGCGATAGCAGCAATCGCGATTTGTTTGCTGTAATTTTTTGAAGAGTTCCGTTGTTTGTATCCGAAACGCATCATCAGGGGGTCTAAAAAGGCCACTTTGGCAGAATCATAATATGATCATATTATGAATCATATTTAAAATCGTGAAATTGTCACAAACTGACAATTCATAATATTATCTGCGTTGACAGCACGCAATTCATCTATTTGACAGTTTTGTATGGAAATTCGTAAAATGGTCACCAAAATTTGAATTGCTTTATTAAAGTAAAATGTCAAATAGCAGAATCATAGGGGAATTAAGGAAATGAATCACTTTTAGAGGAATTGCTTAATGTGGCCTTTTTAGACCCGCAGATCTATACGAAATTGAAATGGGACCATTTCAGAATAAACCCCTTTCGAACAAAAAAATATTTTTTCAAATCCGTCTTTAAAAGTTATGCCCGAACATACATAAAAAAAAATATATATTTAAACATGTCGAATTGATAACCTCCTTCTTTTTGAAGTCGCTTAATAAAACACTTAAGTTTATTAGCTACTGGCACATCATGCTTTGTTTTCTCAATAAAAACGATAGAATGACGGTTTCACACTTAGGCATTACTGATTCCACTCGATACCTAGGTAGGTGCCTATATCGAATCGATGTCACAGCGATTCCTGAAACACTCAACTTTATTACTTGAAAAGTCAACAGTCTTGAAACGCTTGTCGCTTTATTTTTCTTTTAAAACACTTTTACTTTTATGACTTTTTCAGTTTATTTGTATTGTAAAGGCACGCTTGTTGCTAACATTATTGAATGGGGACAGGCGCGACGCTGAATTTTAATGGAGACCTTGTACTCATGAGACTATTTAGATTGACGCATGGCGTTCTAGATCGAACGTAAAAGTGCTAAAGTGGACTATGATTTTCTATTAACTTAGTGACTGGGTATGGCCTGGAAAAGATTGGCATGAGACAAGAAATAATGGTGCAAAAGGGAGAAAACTTATGTTCTGCAGTATGACAACGTGGAATGCGGAGAAGACATAGATAATGATGATAGTAACTGCAGTGACTAAGTAGATGCTAATTGCCTAGTTAGTCATTTGAATGTAATATCCGATTTTTGTATCACAAAGATGTAGGCTTTGGGACTCGCTGTTTAATTTGTCAAGTCTCCAGTTAGGTAGAATTTGTATGCTTAAGAACTATGTACCTATAAGTTAAATAATCAAATCTATACTAATAATTTTATAAAGCTGTAGAGTTTGTTTGGTTGAACGCGCTAATCTCAGGAACTACTGTTGGATAGCCCATTTATCGAGGAAGGCTATAGGTATAACATCACACTAAGACCCTTAGGAACCGAGCAAGTAATTTTACGGTCGGGGGAGCAAGTAATTTTACGCGAACGAAGTCGTGAGCAGAAGATAATTCATGTACACATATAATATTTGGTAAGAGTCATTATTATCATAGGTGAAAAAACCGAATGAGTCTAGTCTGATTAGAAACGGGAAAAGAAAAGCATTTCCCAATCATGTGATGTAGTGATTTCAGTTCGCGTGCATACGTATGCATGCCTTAGCTGAAAGCATTTCACATAGGACTCTATATATACCAAAGATAGGTACCTACTTATTTATGGTTCCTCCTATGTCCGTTAACACGATCTCTTTGTTTACCTTTGCTAGTTATTGCCAAACTAGGCCTTTAAAATAGACTTGGTCTTAAGCCAATCTTATGAAAGTACCTCATTGTGAGCGCTCTAGAGATAGGTAGAGCAGTCTCAATGTTAAGGTGACATAGTTACTTATTAACCTTAGCACAACCACAGTTGGGAGATTAGTTAAAAGAATTCACCTATTTAAAACCATGCACTTAACGACCTACCTCTTTACTGATCAAAAATTACGACCCACTTGCTTATCTCCCGAATGTTTGTAGCTACATAACCAGGAACAAACCGCATATTTCTTACATAACTCGAGTGCCAAAGACAGATAACATTACGGTCACGGTCGGCGGTTATTATATACGGTAGAAATCGATTTTAAAGAACATCAAAGCAATCTTGTATAATCAAGAATGCGTAGAACAATACAATTACGACGGCTCACGCCTTGAGGACTTGAGACAAAGACAGGATGTGGTAAATTTCCCCATAGTACTTATATACTGGAAATAGAACATTAATTTCTATGGTAAGTATATGACGATTTTCAAAGGATAATCCTTTTGGTTGGGGAAATCCTTGTCTTCACTGAAGTGGTCAGACGAGGTAGGGAAAGAACTGCATTGCTTAGAAATCAGTATTTGCTTTAAAATACTAACATTTATCTTTACATTAGTAACTGGGCAAGCGAACCAAATGTACTAGGGATTTGTCACTGTTTGTTTCAATTTTTTTCTTAATCTTTAAATCTGTCTATCTATACTAATAATAAAGCTGTAGCTGAAGAGTTTGTTTATTAATTTTTTAGTTTGTTTGTTTGCTAATATCTGGCACGGATTCGGTGTCCAGGTAGATTATACGCTATTTAAAATGATGCTGCGACCCTTAGGAGCCGAGCAAAAAAAAGTGTTAAAGAACGCTGAGCGAACGAAGTATGCGACGCGGTGAATCGCGAGGCAAAATTTCAAACGCACGAAGGTGCGGGCAGAAGCTAGCATAAAATAATCAAGCAGAATTAGAACAGGGCTTTAGATAGATCCTTGGGGAACTCCTTCTGTGAGAGGTCTGGTATACGCTTACTACCGTATAAACCTATACCCATTGTATATTTTGTAGTGTACTTTGTTTTTTGTTGTGTATTTTTTGTGGTGTACAATAAAGTATATATAAATAAATAAAATAATAAACCTAGATATTGCGGCCTTACTGTTGTTCGTGTATTTTAAAGATTCTCCCAGTCCTATGCTATTCTTTTGAAATAAATATTCAATACAAAATCATACCTTTTGGACCCAGTCAAATGCATTAGCTAGTTCAAAATGATTGATTTCTCAAACAATACGTTGATGATAACAAAAACCACAGTCGAAGAGCATGCCAACACGCATCGAAGGTTGCTGGATAGTTTCATCACATTTTTAAACCGTCTTTCGTAAAACTTACTAAAATTTAGTTCAGTCGACGTGTCTCGTTTGTGAGTGACATGACATCGAGATTTCTCGCCTAGCCCGTTAAGGGTGTCTGTTATTTTTCGTTATTTCGTCTTTAGTTTTTACTGTAGGCATGGTTTCAGAAAATTTTAACGTAAAAGTCATTGGCAGATTATTATTTATAATTTACTTGCGGGAACGTTAGCTATAGGTAACGGTAGTTGCTTAGCCTTGAACTTAATTTACAAGTAGTCACTACCCTATAACATAAAGATAATACAGTTTAAGGATACAATACAATCACTACATAGTTTAAAGCAAAGTCGCTTTCTCTGTCCCTATATCCCTATGTATGCTTAAATCTTTAAAACTACGCAACGGATTTTGATGCGAGATAGAGTGATTCAAGAGGAAGGTTTATATGTATAATACACCGACCTCCACGCGAGCGAAGCCGCTGGCAAAAGCTAGTACGGTATAAAACTGTTAACAATAATAAATTGATAACTAAATATACTATAATAATAATTTGTATGTGAGCATCGTAACGTAACGTATCGTGATTAAATTCTTCGAAAACTTTATCTACGCTTGTAAAAGGTAATTTCGTGAGTAATTTCATTAACTCAGCCCATATAATGTACAGCAATTTTACTGTATGGAATCAGTCTAGTGGATATATACGTACAAAAAGGATTTCTATAAAGGTATCTACTTAGGTCATTCTGAGTGAGATAGATAAGTAGCAAGCAAATAAAGCCTTTCTTCTCAGATTTTTTAGTATTACTTCTAGCTTTTGTTCCTTGTGATATTAATATAATAATTACTTTGAGTAATGTACATTATTACAATAAATATCTCAGTACAATCGTTACTGCAATGTCTAGCCAACTGCAATCATCATCAATAAAAACAGCTTTCCATAAATTGTCTACGCTTCATTGATCTCAGTCAGTTTATTGGCTCTTAAATCAGTTGACGAATCCATTATTGCTATACTTTATACATTTATAATATACATATGCTCCTGTTATTAGCAGCTCCTAATTAAGTTGATTATCTTCCGACGTGTCTATCTGTTGCTGCACCGAGTGATAACGCTTAGCAAGGTCAAACACGTGTTTGCTTTATCAGTATATCTCCTTTGTGTGTTTATGTAACGTATAGGAAATTAAAAACAATAGAGTAACGAGTGTAGCACGGAAACTAAAGATGAGTGGCCGGTGTCTCATTTTGTTATTTTTTGGTGGTGATTGTTTTCATATTGTTATTTTCTTCAATTCATATCGTATCGTTTCGAATTTTATCAGGACTTTTTATCTAGTTGAAATTTTTCACTATTTTTAGCAAATAATTTGATTAATAGAACCTACCAATACGTTGACAACTTTTAGTTTAGTTTCAGTACCTATTGCTTTCTTTTAGACATTGTTAATCTGTTATGCTAAGCTTGGATCTTTAAATAAGTATAAATCAGGTGATTTGGCTCGTAAGAAAATTACCTAGAGAAAATGTTATATAAGAATTCTCATCGGGTCACCGCTAGATAGTACTTAGTTGCGCAACGATATTGTTCAATGAAAAGAAAATACAGTAGTACCTATAGTAGAATCTCTGCTATATTTGCTGTCGTCAATGTAATTACAGACACGCAATAGAATTTCGAACTTTGCGAGATAGAAAATACGCAGCGTTAATCGAACGTATTAGCAACGCAGACTTCCTTATGGTTTTAGGACAAGCTTTCCTGTTGTTTTCTATACCTACCTTATGTTTTAGAACCTTCTTTGGATCTGGAACCCAACAACTTATACATACACTTATACCCAACAGCCAAGATTTTTGCTCTACTAGGTACCTATATCGGCGATATCTATGTATTTGAACTATATCCTTTATTCTTTTAAAGTTTTGAATTGGATTAATCCACTCGCAGTAATTACCAAACAAGAATTAGTTAGCACTAAGTTTACCCGACAGACATAGATTATCCTTACCAATAAATAATTCATACTAAAATTTTACAGAAAAAAGGACGTGCACTTTCTCCCGAATTTTAACATTTTCCGGGAACCTGTTTCAACTCTTCTTTTCATAAAAACCTAATTCGGACTGTTACGAAATTTTAATTGAAACAAAAAATTGCTAAATCGGTCCATCCGTTCTCTAGTGATGCGCTTACCAACGAACAGCATTTCATTTTTATTTTTAATGTAGAATTTTATATAAAATTTAAACAATCGCATTTTTTATCCCAACCATTACAGCGCTGTGGGAGACAGTGTGGTTAAAATGTTGGCAAGAGTTCGATACTCGCCGAATTCAGTTCCAATTTTATTTGAGTCAACGCGGCGACTTCATTTCATGTTGTACGCATGCTGTCACTATCACGTAACAGCGTGAAAACGGGAGAAACGGCACGCTATTATTATCTGTTAAAGGAAATACGTAACACTCCGGAGCACCTGCTCGACGCAAATAGATGGGGGAGCAAAATTCCAGCTGACTGGGGTCAATGACCGCGGCTTTTGCAACATTCGGCCGGCATTTCAAGGTCGGTTTCGAACTGTGTTACTGTATTTTGCACTGTGTGCACATAGCAGTTTAGTGCGGCGTGTATGCGACGCGTTGATACTGTAGCCAGGACTAAAATAGCAATCGTGTTGTGAAATAATCTTTGTCATATGGTTTAATACCTAGTAAACACGTGCAGTCAGGTGACTAACACTCTCTAAGAACTTGCAGTGTTTTAAATAAACAGATAGATTGCCTGCTTAAAAATATCTGCATTTAATTGTAAATTACTGGTCTATATTTAAACGAATTCGGCTACTGTTTATATTTTAAACAGCTACTATATTAAAACACTATATTTAGCTCCAATCCTCAGCTAAGTCGTTGCAACCAATTAAAGATATATGTTTTTGTTACGCCTGCGTAACTAAATATGTAAGTAATTCAACAGAGTTGATAAACTATAAAAAATTACAATAAAATAATTTAGTACTATCCACAAAAAAATATATTAGGCTGTGCGGAAATAATTACTACAGGCGAAGCAGTTTCGGTCACTATCAAAAACAACGTGTAGATACATAATATTGTAGGTCATAATCTGGGTGTCCTTGGTTCAGGTCGCTACGATGCGATGATGTCATTAGAGTGCCGGTTCCTACACAGCTTTGTGCCACAATCTTCACAAGCAAGCTATTGATTTACAACACAACGACAACGCCGGAAAATATTGATCCAGCACGTCTAGACGTAAGAACGGAAGTTAATTTGATACTAAATTCTGCATCATTGCGTGAGTCGAAATATATTTCTATTTATTTTCCTCTATTTACGTATAACATACAAAAACTTAGATACTTGCAGGGAAAAAATGATTATGTTATTATAGTCCAGCTTACCTTAAATAATTTAAGTCCAAGGAAAACTACGACGAAAACATGTAATCTATTTTAGGTGAATTTAATTTGCAAAGAGCTTAAAATTCTTCTTGTTTATTTTAGCATAAAATTTGAGCGATAATAGCACTTATTGTTTCAGTTTCACATCACTATTTAATTCAACTTTTTAGTTTTAACTATTTGCACTAATGCGTAACTTATTTCTAGTACATATTAGCTAATTGTGAGTGAGTGGCACCCACGACGCACCAGCGGTTCCGACCGACCTACTGACTGACGGTAGCGCAATCGAACTTGCTCCATGCTGTTCTGTCAGGCGTGAGTCATTGTTCTCCTGACATTGAAACCAACAACACGACTTCACGCCTAAAATGCGGAAAATGCGACTAAAACAAAGAGTGCCCGCTGTGAGGACGTTACTGCTAAAACCGCCTGATAAGCAACTCTATATCGTTCACGTAAATAGTTCATGGAAATTCCGCAGTATTAGATGCTCTACATATTTTAGCACCGTTTAGCGTGCAAGAGACATCTGGCGTTTTAAGGTAGAACTCCTTGCAGATCTATAGCAGTATGCTATATTTTTGCAAGAAAGTACTTCGATAAGGGTCGATATTTTTTCAGACAGCTAAAATTATCCATGTATTCGTTAAACTAGCACCTGGTTCATAGTACATATATTAAATTATATATTTCATTTCAATGTTAGCATACTCTAATTCACAGAACAGCGCCATCTAGTATCAACTATAAGCACTACGAACAAGTACCTACTCTACAAAAGCACTACGTATAGTACTACTGCTACTGTACACAAAAATAGTGTTCTGTGGATTCAACATACTAAGGCTTGCATTCGAATATACGAATTATTCTAATATTTTTTTTTTCGAATATCCGAGTGCAAAAATTGCAATATTCGGATATTCGACCAATTTTCCTGACGCCGGACTGCGATCCCTGCGAGACTGACGGCGCAAGCGTGATGTGTGGTTTGTGTGGTCGACAAGTATCTTCGTACCATCAACCATGTGTAGCACATAGAAATGCTAATTTGAGTGTTGGATATATATTTAGAAAAAGAAACGAAATTATCTTGAAGAACAATGGGGGAGGCCTATGTCCAGCAGTGGACTTCTTTCGGCTGAAATAATGATGATGGTGATAAAGATAGCTCCTTCCAATTATACTTTTTTTCCACTCTCTGGTAATCTGTTTGATTAGGTATACATCTCTTAACTTTTGTAATTCGGTGCTGTGACCAACAATCACATTACAATAAGTAAGAATAGTGCTATGTTACATTGAAGATTTCATAGGTTTCTTTTTTTAAATAGCCTATGCTGTCCCACTGCTGAGCAAAGGCCTCGCCCAAATTCTTCCTCTATGGTGTAACTTATTATTTAATTCTTTGATTTTATTATAAATATTATAAGAATACTTCACAGAGTACATTATTATATGGAATACTTATTAATCGAAATCTGAGATCTCGATTACTAAGACTTGTATTGTGTTTGGTTGCTGGTGTATCAATCGCTTTTGTATCTAAAGGCGTTTAAGTTCGTGTAATACTTTTATAAAGCAGTAAATATTGATTTATTCCTTGATATTACGCAGACTCCTACTGTATAAAAGACATTGCCAAATAAAGACATGAGATTATTTAAACATTTTTTTAAGTATTCGAATAATTCGAATAAGTATTACCCGAAAAATAATCGAATATATGAATACGAAAATTTCCGAATATTTGCAAGCCCTACAACATACATACCTTATTGTCAATATTATCATCCTGAAATAACAACTCTATTATCAGGCCCATTCTCAATTTCAAAACAGTCAGTGATGAGATCTATTTTCGACATTCATAACAACCTGGGGAAACCAAACAGATAAAACTTAAACAACAATGCATAGGACATTAGTTTATTATGAGTAATAGTATTACAATAATGTCAGACCTTATTATATTTGTGCGAGAGAAACAGTGATCACTTCTCTTTCTTTTCAGAGGAAAGAGAGTTGTAGATTTTGGTGATCTCATTGATGACAAGGGTTTGGACGATGGTTCCGTTGGTGTCAATGAAGTTGGCGAAAGACTTCGTCAGGGATGCTTCGCGGGACTTGCCGGCAGCATCACGCATCACTAGGACGAGGCTGTACTTGTCATCGTGCCTGTTGAGGAAGGAGATGTTTTGATTATTATTTGATTTAGCTTTAAATGGGGTGTATAAAAAAGACCCATCAAAACATTCTGTACGTCAAATTAAGTAACATTGCTACGAAGCGTCTTTTTTTTACCGTGTAAAATAGCTGATTACGATAGTGCGCAATGTATGTGTTACGCCCTCAAAACATTGCGCTTACCCTTTGGTACCGAAGTAACCCTAGTCAGCTTCCAGCCGTCTGGATACGAGCATTCTTGTAGGAAGCTATTAAATAAATGCAAGAGAGGTCTGGCCAGTACAGTCCTACAATCTTTAACTATGTAGGGTTGGGACCCCGTCTGGTCCAACCGAACGCTTGGGCTTAAGGCGCGCGAGCGCGGCTCTCACCTCACCAAGAGACAACTGACCCACGTGAATGCGCGCGCCGCGCTCAGGCGCCGCCTGCCCAGCGGCAGCTGCATCCAAGCGCGGTACCACCTCACCATAAACCGTATGGAAGAAGTCCGCGAACGCCTGGGCGCACTCATGCTCAGGTAACGAATCACCATTTTTTACTATTCTGGTCGTACTACGTTTCGAACGTTTACTACCAACAAAACCCCAAAAAGACCTCGGTTCTTTTATAAACTGTTGCTGTAAACAATTTTGATAGTTACGATATGCGAAATATATTTTATCTTTGACCACAGAACGGATAGTAAGAAAAGTTACTATAGTCGTTGCTTGAACCAGTTCTCTTAAACATTCTGTGCCAAAAAGCAGTCTCTTTAATAGTCCTTATCAAATCAGCTGTGTACCATTCTGGGTAGTGATAACGAGAGCAGTTTCCTTTCGAAGTTTTTCTTGGAGTGCTACCATCTAAAATCTCGTAAAATATGTCATAAAAAATACCGTATACTGTATGCAGCGAGCAATGCCGAGGGGCATTGCTCGCTGCATACAGCGCGCTCCAGTCTGCCGTCGCAAGCGAACCATACAAAAAATTAAAATCTGCCTTGTTAAAGTTCCAGCGGGATAGATGGACACCTGCGGCATAGGGCCGCCAGCGCTGGTAGTCGCACGCGCGCGGCTTATACTAACTCGCAGCGGTGGATGCTGCGGGTCGATGTTACTATTACCAACTTTTGCTTGTGGTTGCGGCCGTTGTGGGCAAAGAAACAATGTTTTTGAGCTTTTTATGTATATACTGCGGCGTACCTTTGCCCAGGAGAAGGACAGCACAGGCTAACAAAAATAAAAACAATACTTGTCCCAGAGATCGTTTTTTAAGAGTTCGTTTATCACTACATCGCCAATAAAAGCAAAATTTCGCAGATATTGGTTACGAAAAGGAAAAAAAAAACAACAGACAATGTGTGTAATGCATAATCTCCTCTTTTTTTGAAGTGTCAATTTTGTTCCCACCCCATTATATTGAATACCTTTCAAATGCTTTCAAATCCCTACTAATATTATAAATGCAAAAGTAACTTTGTCTGTCTGTCTGTTACGCTTTCACACCTAAACCGCCAAGCCGATCGCATGAAATTTGACAGAAATATAGCCTGGGATATGGAGAAGGACATGGGCTACTTTTTTAAGCGATAGCTGAGATCCACGCGGGTGGGGCCGCGGTCAAAAGCTAGTAGCTAATATTTGAGCGAGATTCCCATTACTAACATGCGGTAGTCATGGCAACCCCCTTAATTATTGGTGAATTTGATATGCATGAATGGTAATGCTAATGTGTTGGCGAATTAGAATGATTATTTTAGATTTTTTTTGGAACATATTGAAATTTGGATTCTGAATTTAAAACCCCATTATTTAATTAACATATAACCTGTTTTAACTTTTTATATGCTACAAAGAAAAAACACATTATCACTCTCAAATAAACTCTCAACATATGTTTGCAGAATGCACAGCAGAAGAAATTTATCAAGAATTAAGTGGAGAAGATTGATATTAGAGTCATGAAGATATATATATAATCATTTATTTCAGATGAATCAGGTATCCATATTTGTGTTAGTATGTACTTAAGAGCTAAGTTAGTAACATTACAATACAATTCAACTAAACTAAATCAATTAGACACATAAACAGGGTAAAATTTTAACTAGTGCGCTAGGGGGTATACAATGATATGCTGAATTCATGGTTAGTTTGCACACTTGTTAAAATTTTATCCTGTATTGGTACCTAACCTACAGAACTAATTAAAGCAATAGACTTCTATATTATGAAAATAAAAATAAAACTTACTTCTTAACATAGGAGCTGGCTTCCCACACCCTGTTGTTGTTTCCAGTCTTTTCCTTGGCCACCACAAACACTCCCTTCTCTTTGAATGTGGTGTACAGTGTGAGGATACCCATCAGTATGAAGTAGGAAGACACGCAGATTATGAGGACCAGTCTATAATTAACAAAACATCAGAGGATTATTTGTGTGAAAGGTATCCCAGGTCATTGGTAGACAGAGGTCTTCTGTGATAGCTTTAGTGAAACTTAATTGATATATTTGTGAAAAGGACATTGGGCATTCAATGGTAAATTGTACAGAGCTAAGTGTAGTCAGATAGGAAACACCAACCTCATCTAGTTTTTAAAATATTATTTACTAGCTTTTGCCTGCGGCTTCGCTCGCGTGGAGGTCGAAAATTATTACCGGGATAAAAAGTATCCTATCTGTTAATCCAGGTTATAATCTATCTTTGTGCCAAATTTCATCCAAATCCATTCAGTAGTTTTTGCGTGAAACAGTAACAAACATCCATACATACAAACTTTCGCGTTTAATTTACAAAATATAAATTATAAAATTAATAAAACTACAGAAATCATTATCATTTATCAATGAAGGCTTGTAATAAAGATTTTTTTAAGATTCTTTTATTTAAGGGGGAAGTGCGAGATAAAAACATTTCAAATTTTCCTGTTTCTTGCAACTTGCAGGTCAGTGGCACGCTGTGTTGAACAAAATATGATCTGCAACCATAACATGTATGCATTTACAGAATGAAAATCATCAATCAACCCTCAAGTTCATGCCTCAAAGAGATGTTAGCATCAACTGATAGGGTCCGCAAGGGCCGATGCCTGCCAGGGGTAGGGGTTGTTCGAAAGGGATACCATGGCGACTGGCACACAGGCAACTGAAGGGACACTAATATTATAAATGTGAAAGTTGCTGAAGATGTTTGGATGTTTGTTACTCAATCACGGAAATACGGCTGAACTGATTTGGATGAAATTTGGCACACAGATAGTTTATAACCTGGATCAACACATAGGATACTTATATCCCAGTAGTACGTTCTCGTGGATAATATCCGAACTGCATGCGGATGAAACCGCTAGCAACAGCAAGTACAAACATAAATATAACAGGTTGTTTGTACCTTGACTGGGGGAATGGGTACAGGTAATCCCACAGCAGAGCATAGAGAGCCACACCAACCGCCAACGCACAGAGGAAGAGCCGTCCATCAATGAGGGCAAAGCTCTCTTTACATTTCAAATCTCCTGTTAGAACCTGCAATCAGATATGATATAAAAATTATGAACGCACAGAGGAAGAGCTGTCTATCAATGAGGGCAAAACTCTCTTTACATTTCAGATCTCCTGTTAGAACCAGAGCAATCAGATGTGATATAAAAATTATGTAAGTGTGTCAGGTAAAAAAAAATATTCAACATAATATTCACCTCTCTGATAGCATCATCAATAGCATTTTTAGCGGCAGCGCCGTCCCACTTATTGATTTTCACGTTCTGAAATAAACGTTGCAGGTTGTTATTACCATTGTGGAATGTGCTGAATTATTGGTCCACTTAATGTATACTTTTTCTTACTTAAGTTCAAGTTCACTAGGAATAAAAGTATTCAAGCATATACTGCAAGCGTTACGAATTGAAAAACATAAACGTGACGTGTCTCCAAGTTTTAAAGACTTTATTGACAGAGAAAGTATAGATGACTAAAAATTACCTCAGGAGTTTCGGCCATTATAAAATGTTTAAAAACAGAATTATGGAAGTATTGTGAATAGAATACTTGAAAATAAATTATATTCTTTTCTTTCCGATAACCTTTCGGCTAGCTTGGTAAAATTTTGACACTTGCAAAATTTGACGTAAGACGTGATATTTTGATACGTCACTTAGTTGCGTTCATAGTTGATCAAAAATGGATTACCTTATTTTTTATAATTGAATCAACTAAAAATTATACCAGCTCCTTTCTCAATGTCTCCAGTTTCTTGACGGAAGCACGATAATGCATGTGCCTCGACCTCGCCGTTTGTTAGGCATTTGTTGGAATAGCAGCATCAATTTTCGTATGTTCGTTTTCCGTTCTACTGGGACTGTTAGTTCATCATCATCATTTCAGCCTAAAGACGTCCACTGCTGGACATAGGCCTCCCCCAAGGGGTGCTTTGCCATAATCAATACGCTTGGCAGGCGGGTTGGCGATCGCAGTATGGTTTTATAAACGTATAGAGAACGCTGCTGCCCACTCTCTAGTAGCTCCCTTAGTCACCTCAGTCTTACGGGAAGAAATGGGGTGGTGCTATTCTTTTAGTCCGACACCACACGCAGCACTAGGATAATAACCATCCTAGCAACTATCTAGCCAGTAGCCACCAAAGTATCAATTAACCAGGTACTTGGAGTCAGTCAGTAGGTTCGAAACACAAAAACATTAACTAGAGATGCACAATATTGTTAATATTTACCTAAAAGTAGTGTCTGCCCACGATTTCGGTCGCGTGGACGTCAGAAATTATCCCACGGGGACGTGTACCGAGACAAAAGTAGCCCTTGTCCTTCCCCAGGTTACCATCTAACTTCTTTTGCTTTTTGCCTAATTTTATCGTAATCCTTTCAGTGGTATGGGTGTGAAATTGTGAAATAGTAACATACAGACAGGGGGTATGGATTTTGGAAATAGTAAACTATTTTTTATCTGAATTGGGTTTAAAATGTCCATCTTGTCTAAATTGTCTATGGCTGAGTCCCCAACAAAAAAAGCAGAAACCAATGAACTAAAATGAGAGAAAAATGTAATTATGCTTGAAAATAATGTTTCATTTAAATTGTGAGAGAGTATAGTAGCTTTGCATAATTTTTAGTGATTCAGTAAATGCAAGAAATACTATTAGATCCAAAAAGTAATGGTATGTAGTCAGATTGTATCATAAAATGTTATTGCTGCACCGTACCTACCATCAACACCAACCGGTGGCTTCATTCCATAAAATCATTCAAGACTCATAACAGAGCGTCCCGGTGTCTAAAAAATAATAGATACTGTAGCTAACTTAATTGTTAAGAATTGTGCCATACAGGTTTTATTAAAACCATGTGGCATTGACAGCAATGAGAAACAACAACGATTGAAAGAGGTCACTATTCCCAACCATGTTCTGAGTATCTGTGATGTGAAAAAAAATATATTTTTAGGTTGTATGTTGCTGCTATAAAACAGTACAATGGCGAAAAGAAAGAAGGCAGCAACGAAAACCGCGGCAACCCGTCGTACAACTCGACGCGCCAAGCAGCAGGCCGAAGCTGCAGCGTCCGCCGACGGTGAAGCCTCTGGCTCCGTCGAGGCATCCACTTCCGAAACCAATCAGCAAGACACGGAGAGTGCGCCTACTGATGCTTCTATTGCACCTGACCCACAAGCGCCACAGGCATCAGAACCACAAGCAATTACTCTTACTAAACCCTGCCAAGTCCCAATCGTAGCACTGCATAAGAAATTTGGTAAATATCGCTGTCTGTTCAATAGTGATGAGACATTTACTAGAAAATATGATATTGGTAGTGACAGTGAAACAAATAGTAGTGTAGAAATAAGGGTTGTTGATCCATGTGCTAGCTCGGAGTCAGATTCGAATGCTGCACTAGATACACAGTCTGATACTAACAGTGGGGCTAATTTTAGTCCTATGAACAGTACAACAATAACACAGAGCAATTCTAGAGACATATCACCTGTACCTGCCTTGAATGAACTATCATCCAGTAGTGAAATCGCAATATCAAATACAAAAGAACCTAATGAGAAGTCTATAGAGTTAAATACTATTGACTTAACAGAAAGTGACTCTAAGCTCAGTGCTATTGCTGAACAAATGCCTGAAAATGAAGATGAGTGTCAAATTATTGATGATTCTTCCAAAGAATCAAAACCAGAGGAAATAAAGATTGAACGTATTCCATTGGAAGAAGATCAATTCGATTTTACTGGAGATGATGAAGATGAAGTCATTACAATTGTGCAGATAGTGGAGGATGATCACCCAGAGCTTTATTATAGCATCAAGATTGAGAGTCCAGAGGAGCAAGTATCTGAAACAATTGACAATGAACAGAGTAAGGATATTTCTCAAAACAGTGACTTCCAGGAACATTTTGAAAAGTTAAATCTTACATCTGCAGTAGAGTCTGACCCTCCAATGGATTGTTCGGAGGTTATTGAACTTAGAACCCCACCTTGTTTAACTCCTGACATACCATTTAAAGAAAATATTACTGAAACTCTAACAAGGCCAGATCCTAGCCTAACACCAAGCTCTACTCTATCTGATGACAGCAACTCATCCAGATTAACTGAACAAACACAAAATAATTCAAATGATTCAGCTGAATCATCACCCAGTGGTGTCAGGCGGTCCAGTAGGATTAAGACAATAAGTAACCTGAAACAGAAAACAAAAGGCTATGGGTTGGTCAAGACACCGCTGAAGAAGGCTTTGATCACACAGACAAAGCTGAAACTTGAAGAAATTGGATCTGATAGTCAGGAAAAGACTAGTGAGTCTTTGCCAAGTACCACACCCAACTCTCCATCATTTCCTGTGCCCTCTGAGATGCCTGTGAAGGTGAAGTCTCGTTGGCGCAGGTCTAGTGAGTTGGAGATGGGTGCTGTCTCTCCTGCCAACTCACCTCTAGCTAGTCCAAGCCTGCCCCAGCGAATGCCCCCAGTAGCAGAAAGTCCTAACCTTCCTGAAGATGACCAACATGTTACTCCTCTCAGCAAAGAGGATTATGACAGGATAATTGAAGAGAGGTTGAACCAGTACCAACATTTAGATGAAAATGAGTATTTATGTGACAGAATGATTAGTAAGGAGACCAAGAAGATGACTTGTGACTGTTTTATGACCAAAGAAGAACTGGAACGAGGGGAGCTGGCTTGTGGAGAGGACTGCCTCAACAGGCTGCTCATGATTGAATGGTAATGCTTTAGTTATTCATGTTTCATTCTATTCCAAATTCAAATTTTTTAAATTTTCGTATTCTTAAGCATAATTGCGTGAAACAAATGCAATCATGTAATGTTATGTTTCCAGTAACTCCCGCTGTCCAGTAGGGGATCGCTGTACTAATAGAAGGTTCCAGTCAAAAGAGATGGCTCCTCTCAAGGTCTTCTATGCTGATAAGAAAGGCTGTGGTGTGGAGGCTAGTGTTGATATACCAACGTAAGTAATACCAAGAATATTTTTAATGGTATTTCGCTATAATATTTCATGGCGTGCTTGGTAATTGCATTAATTAAATCATTATACAAAGTTTCATTAATTTACTCAATTTTTTAGGAATTTGTCAGCATTTTATGAAGTATATTCCAATATTATAAGAGTGTTCAAGAATAGAAGGATCTTTGTTTCATAGATTTATATAAGCAACACAAATTATCATACATACATTTTAACAATGGGAATAATTTATTGATAAAATTGTCTTTTGTCTTCAATTTTACATAACCTAGAATAAACACTGAAGACAAAACATTGTTTCCTATTTTTCAAATAATACTTTGCGAATTGAAGAAACATATGCTAATAGCCTAAATGCAATAATATTTACTTCCTAACTGAATTATCAAGTTATCATAAATTGGACACAAGGAAGTTACAAATATTTTAGGTACTTATCAAAAGCAGACAATGATTATAAATGTTGGAATGAACAAAAGTGTTTTGTTTGATTAAGCAATCATTGTTAGTAAAGCTTTAGCACTGTCTCAAAAATACGACTAAACTATGCTGTATGTATTGATCTTTATTTTACAACAAAATAAAGAAGCTTAAACCAGGCCATCGAAAAATCCATGCTAATCAACCAAACAATCACATTGCAGGGGCGAGTTCCTTCTAGAATACGTAGGAGAAGTTCTTGACTATGAACAATTCTACAAGCGTGCTCAAGCATATTCTGACGAGAACAATTTGCATCACTACTTCATGTCACTGAAAGGCGACACAGTCATTGATGCAACTCTCAAGGGAAACATATCACGGTTCATCAACCATAGCTGTGATCCTAATGCTGAAACTCAGAAGTGGACTGTGAATGGAGAGCTGAGGATAGGGTTCTTCAGTAAGAGGGATATTGTATCAGGCGAGGAGTTGACGTTTGATTATCAGTTCCAGAGGTTTGGGTAAGTTACTTTTAAGCAGCTCCTATGCATGTTATGAACCCTATGCAAGCCACTCGCTAAGTTGAGGATGCGATTAAAACGCAATCCATACGATGCATGCGCTATTTGTATCTAAATATAGTTCCAGCTATTACCCATTTAAAATAAATTAATACGCGCTACACAACCGCTCATGCGTAACGCGCAATAAAGCGCTTTGACGCGTATTTTGAAACCTAGGTGATGTTATCTACAGCTTTTTCGTAATAGAAAGACTCTGTAGATACTTAGAATTTAGCCGAATTTGTTCAACTTTACAGTAAGATCGACTAACATGCCCACAGTAACCTTCGAGTTATGTAAATAATCTGTCTTAAGGCGCTCACCGTGAATGACATTGACTTTGTTTCTGAACTCAATAAGTTGATTCATACAATATGTAACAAGAAGCTGATTCACTTGTTACGATTTTATGTTTTTTATGTCATGAAAGATGTCGTCAGCACGACATATTTAATCTGAAAAACCGTGTCTCAAGTCTTGCAAAAAATAATAACCCTTTAGGCAGGTCGGTAATTGTACCAGTACCTAGTAGTATTGTAACCAGTTCACAAACCCAAAAATATACCAAATCTAGTTAAATTTGAATTAAATTTAATGAATCTACCCCCCATCCTCGTTCTTCAATTTCAACCTACACTGTGATTGTCCAACAACTTTACAATATTAATATTCCTACCTGACAATCCGGACTTATCGGTTCCAGCGGGTGTAAGGCCGTTATGCTGTAATGGCGATTGGTGATTGGTGGGTAACAGAGATGTGTTGTTTCGTGCAGAAAGGTGGCGCAACGCTGCTACTGTGGCGCCGACAGTTGTCGCGGGTGGATAGGCGGCGAGCCCGACTCTGACGATGAAGATGACGAGGTACGCGCTGACCGGGTATATATGTTTATTTTATTCTTTTTGGGACTGCTTTCTCGCATGTGGATATGAAGAAGTGATTGTACAATGCTGTTTTGAAGGTATACTTTGTGTATGTGTATCTTGAAACATTAATTGTGATTTTATGTGTGTTGAATTGTTTTTTTTTTGTGACATTCTGTCAAAAAGGTATTTTTGTAATTCGGAATTTTCAAAAAACATGTAAATGTAGTCTACGGTACTATCCTGTAATACATGCTATTCGTGATTGATCATTATTTGAAAAACGTGTAATTTATAATTGATTGAAAAGATTTTCATTATCTTTTAACGTGTTACGGCGAGGAAACCAACAACTAACATACGAATTTCCAACTTTCTCAGGAGGAGGAAGAAATCTCGACTTCAAAGTCTGGCACTACAGAGTCTTCAGAGGAGTCCCTCGCCACGCCAACGGTACAGCCGCGGCCGCGGGTCCGTCGACCCAAGAAGGATCGCACTTACAAGCCCAAAGCACCCGACTTGGTGCAAGATGCCGATGTGAGTTGTCTTTCATTTATTATTTAATCAGAGTACTCTGATTGACTAAGCTTTACAGTACATACAAATGTGGCGGTTTTTAAATAACTAGAGAGTGCTAGAAACTAGACGCATTCCTGTTTCTTGATTAATTTTTAAATTGAGATATAACAGAATGATTGTAATTTCCAAAGTATCTGAAACATTACTGTATGTAATTGTAAGTATTGTTTAGATGATGTATACCTTCATTGTACCTTGAACGACTTATTTACAGGTGCAATAGTTTTTTATGACTGTTATAAAGGTGTCGTTTCTACATTGTTTTGGAGGAAACCTCCACACCACATATTAATGTATGTTCATAATGTCCTCAGGATTAACCCAATTTAATAATTAATTCAGATCGAAGAAGACTTGGAAGCCCTGAGCCGTACGGGCGTCAAGAACCAGAGCCATACTCTCCGCCTTTCCCGTACCGTAGTGCGCGCTAAGACCCGTCGCGCTCAGACGGCGTTACTGCGCCTACTGCGCGACGCCGACCTGCCCTGCAGGAGGCTGTTCCTGGACTACCGCGGGCTGCGCTTGCTGGCGCCCTGGTGCAGTGACGCGCCGGTGGACTTCAAGTGAGTGCACATATATCATAGGTTATAGTGCCGATGGAGATTTGAGGGGCTATTCCCGTAATTATAAAAACGTTTACAGTCTAATCTCAGTTGCAATCTGAAAATACTTTTAATTTCCCTACATTTATGACCAGTTTTTGACATTTGATTATCGCTGAGATGAGATTGAGACTACATTTCGAACATTTTTCACTACGAGAATAGGCCTTCTGAACAAAAATAGGAGCATGTCATTGACAAGGTCACAAGGCATGGCGGTTGTCTTAAAACTAGCAATACTTCAATTATAGTCGGCA
Source organism: Polymixis lichenea (assembly GCA_949091785.1). Classification (NCBI taxonomy): domain Eukaryota; kingdom Metazoa; phylum Arthropoda; class Insecta; order Lepidoptera; family Noctuidae; genus Polymixis; species Polymixis lichenea. The sequence goes on from OX420937.1 coordinate 5,920,736, forward strand.
TATCAATGACAATTATTATGTCTTTTTGGATCAAACCATGGTCACAACATGGTCATAAATTGTGACAATACTCGAATTTTCAAATATATTTGCAGATAGAGGACGACAACGAAATTCAAATTTAAAAAAACATTATCTTACTTCCACAGGCTAGAAATGCTTCAAACAGTAGACCGCCTACCGATACCCAACAAGACAATGATCCAAGAGAGTCGCTTCTTCACCATCGTGGAGCGCTGGCTCAGCGCTGCCGACGTGCCGCTGCCGGCACCGGACACTGTATTCATTGATGAGGCCACTGGTAATATTTATACTGACTATTTAGTTAATCCCTGTAAAGGTTGAAGCAGATTGGAGTGGGCTGTGTTTATAGTTCGTGCGCGTTAAGAATGCAGTGAGTCATCAGTGCAACTGCAAGATAAAGGATTATTCACAGTGGTGTTAAATTCAAACAAATTATATTTTAAAAGATTATTAAGTTTAATGAATAGATTTGCTTGTAATTTGAAAAATTTTGATTGGTTAGGGGGCGGGGCTAGGCCGACGGATAATGATGACTCACTGCATTCTTAACGCGAATGTACTTTAGTGGCGTGCCTAGGTCGAAATTAGGGCAAACTGAATGTTTTTTCCGATAAAAAACTGAGGGGTTGGCTGATTTTGACATGTTGTTCATGGTTGTTAGTAGTACCAACATCATTATCATAATTTTGGTTAGAAAAACCTAAATACGAACATACAAATAATATTGAGTTCGTAGATCTGGCCCAATCTGCTTTAACAGATTTTGAACTTTTTAATCCGTCTTTTTAGTTTTAAACGATTTAAAACCACACTTAACAGTATATGATTTCACATAACATGACTTCAATATATTCTCGGGACAGCAGGCCGATTGGAGCTGGATTCTTCACCATTGAACATTTTACTTTGCGTAGATGTGTGTTGCGGGCAAGCAGAAAAACCCTGAACAAGATTATTGATAATTAGGTTATATATTTGAACTTGGACACAATTTATAAAAACGAAACGTTAGATCAATTCTAGGCTCTTGTCCGTACGATGTCCATGGCCTGTAGAACTACCATGAGCTTACGTAGCCAAAACTCGATAATTCAATTACAGGATAAACAAAAACGTGTAATTCTTGTAGAAATGATTGTTTATATTAAATAATTAATTAATATAATAAAATGTAAGTGTATGCGCGTGAAAAAAAAAAACAATATAACTTTGCTTTAAATTTCCAAAACAAAATCGAGGGCGTTTAAGTCACTTGAGTGGAACCACGAGCGGATTGAATTCACCCTGAAATTAGCCGAATGTCACCGAATATTTCCGGGCATTACGAAGTAGTTCAAATTACACGCAATTCGATTCACGAACTTCTGACTTTCGTCATAACTGAAGCTTCGGCTGGTTTATGACCGAATTATGATTTTTTGGCATAAAATGGCCAAAAACTTAGCTTCGGTCGGTCACTGCTATTTAGTAAACATTGTTGAAAATCTAGGGAAAGTCCATAATGACGAAGCTACCTAACTATATTCTACTGGGAATTGTGTTCGTTTCTCAATTTACGCAGAGTAAAAAAAAAAAAACATTGTGTTCCACAGGTTTGCCTGTAGATCTACCTAACAGCCAGGAGAATCTCTCAAGCCCAGAGAAGGTGAAAGAGAGTGCTAGCATACTGGAGAAAACCAAGGATCTGTGTAACCAACTGCTGGAGAGATGGTCCAGTTTGAAGGTAAGGTTTTCCTCGAATACTTTGACGTGATCTTCAATATCAAAGATTTTACGAAAATTGCTCGTGTCATGGTAAAGAGTAGCCATTCAGCATGGTAAGTAGCTGACTGCCCTGAGTGACCGGATGGCCTCAAATAGCGTTATTCAAAGAATATCTTTGATGCACGTTAAGTAATGTAGAGAAGGCCGAATGTCTGACAACCAGTCATATATAGCTGCATCTGGTTAGACTATAAGGCGTCCCCAACTGAGTTGGGAAAAAGGCTAGGCAGATGATGGTGTTATGATTGCACAAGTTCTGTAATCAAATAATTTATTTTCATTGCAGGAAGTATTTAAAATACCGAAGAAAGAAAGAATACAACAGATGAAAGAGCACGAAAGACAAGCGAACGTCGAGAGGCGTGCGGCTGATTCCAGCGGATCGCGCGAACGTGACCGCGAACGACGGGAAGAGCGCGACCGCGACCGACGGGAGGAACGGGAACGGGAGCGAGAGAAAGAGAGAGACCGGGAGAGGGACCGAGACAGAGATAGAGACCGAAGTGACCGCGAAAGAGGCGATAGAGACCGAGGGGAAAGAGACCGCGATAGGTATAGAGAGCGAGATAGAGACCGTGAAAGGGATAGAGATAGAGATGATCGGGATAGGAGGAAAAGGAGAAACAGTCCGGAGGGAGCCAGAAGGAGCATTAGGTAAGAAAAAAATGATATTTATTGCTTAAAATAAGCTCCTAATTTTAAAATTGATGAAGTGTAATTAGCTAAGTTTTTTTTAGTAAAGATGGTGATTACTACTTCAGAATGATTAAAGTGCGTTTACACGAAGAGAGTTTCACCATTGAAGGGAGAATGTCCAAGTGAATCTTCTAGGCGAGGAACGCCAGGCTATTTATCTCACTTGATATGTTTAGGCGTCATTTATACGATAAGTGTCGAGAAATTCTCCTCGTGTAAATTCGTTTTTATAATAATAGCATCTGTGGGCCAGTGTGTTTAATGGGCAGTTTGTGAACTTTATTCCGTACACTATAAGATATTAGAAAGTCTTTTTCCAATGGCAACAGGCATGTTTAATCAATGTTTAGATAGCGGTACGTTTCCTGATTGAATGAAAGATAGTAAAGTAGTACCAATTTTCAAATCGGGTTGTAAGAGTGACCCTCTAATTATAGACATGTATCTGTGCTGCCAGCATTTAGCAAAATCCATGCAAAAATCATGCTAAACGACTTGTCACATGTTAACTTAAGTGGGATCTTACATCGTCGCCAGTTTGGTTTCACGAAAGATAGGTCGACGACTGCCGCCGAAGTTAAACTCATCAGTCACATTTTGAAATCCTGGGAATAGTTCCAGGTTGCAATTGGCATTTTTTGTAATCACTCAAAAGCGTTTGACTGCATTGACCACAATACACTGATCTGTAAATTATACCACTGCGGAATTCGTGGACACGCTGCTGATCTTGTTCTTTCCTATCTATCAAACAAGCAGCAAAAAGTTAACGTGAACGGGGCGACGTCCTCGGGGTCTCTAGTTAAGATCGGCGTACCTCAAGGTTCAATTCTTGACCCTTTTTTATTTTTTATTTATATTAATGATCTTCTTCACATGATGGCTAACTTATCAGATATCAGTTTAAACGCTAATGATACTTATCATATTTTAAAATAGATAGAAAAGATAAGGATGAAAGTCATCCGTATCTTCCAGTGGTGCGGGTTGCTCGAAAGAGATACCGGGCCCCTGGCACACAGGCAACTGAAGGAAAACGGGTGGGTTTTTTAGTCAGTAAAAGTCTGACACGCCCTCCCGTTCCACCCAGAGCGGGAAAAGTTATTTGATGATTTCCCAACGTTAAAAAAAGACATCCGTATCTTTTCTATCTATTCTAATGTGTCAACATGTCAACGATTGTTTGGCTGTTCTTTCGCAGAACTTTACAGCCAAAAATCTTGTATGTTTATGTGACATAAAATATTTTTATTTTTTAATGTCCTAGGCTAAGCGAGCGAATCCTAGCGGCTGTACCACCAATGAGTAAGGAAGAGCGGCGACGAGCCTTCGCGGAGGCAGCCGCCGCGGCCGACGAGTCGCGACGTCAGCGGGAGCGCTTGCAGCCCGCCTGGCCCGCCTACTGGCCGCAAGCTGACGCCTTCCCACAGGTATACACTGATGTACAGTCGACAGCGGTGACGTCACCGGGAGAGTCCATATTTTTCATTATAATTACTTTTTGAGCAGAAAATAATGTAGGAAAAACTGTATGTATATATGTATGTGTATGGATTGCGTTTTACGTGCCCGTGTATGTTGGCTATTTTTAACATATTTTAAATGATTTCTATTGTTTTTTGGCGTATAAATATTTTTTAACTATTGTATGGCAATGTTAACTATCGAAAAGAATACATGCATATTATATTAAGAATATCAGAATATAACATACAGATATACATTTACACTCCGCCTTGGATCAATTTAAAATCCATTTATTCAAATTAGGCTGAGAATCAGCACTTTTCGAATGTCATTATTATATAAGACAGTCCCCCAAAACGCCCGCCCTTCCGCGGATTGTAAATGTAGTGCTATCCCACAAACAAAGGGGTATTAAGTATCTTGTCCAGCGAGTCCTGCTGTGTGCACACTGCTTGATGAACACTGCTGGTAGTACCAAGCTCATAGCCAAATTCTGGGCTGACTGTATTTATATTGCTATCGACACACTGAGAAAAAGACTACAGAAACACCACACTTGCACACTCTAATCCCATTTCTTATCTCTGCGTTCTTCCAATCAATGTCGCAAGTATAGCTATCAGGGCAGTATGAGATTTGGCTGCATGGCTACATGTATCTTATTGTATTTGGCAGTAGTAAACGTTTATATTGAATGGTCATATCGCCTTCATTTCAGCTATCACAAATAAGCCTCAAATACAATTTTTAATCCTACAATGTTTTAAAATAACGGTTTTTCCCAACAGCAAATGTTCCCTGGCGGCATGGTTCCCGGCGGGCCCAACATGCTGGGCAACATGCCCAACATGGGCGGCATGATGATGGGCGTGCCCGGCCTGGTGCCCGACATGCCCGCCGACTGGTTGCCGCACGACTTCCCGCCCTCGCCCTTCTGCCCGCCTTTCTGTATGCCGCAACCTAAGTGAGTAGCTAAAGGATTGTTGTAATATTCTCGAAATAAAACCTTCAACTTTATTACTTACATTAACTTTGAATCTGTAACTTTTATCGTAAGTTACGCAAATGGTAACAAATTCGCTATAAGCTGGCCTTTTTATCTGTACACCGTTACATTTTAGTCGTCTTAGAAAGGTGGTCCACTGAATGTATCAGACATAAAATACCTACAGGCGCGATTAAAAAATTGTTACCTATTAATTAATATAATAGGTACTAAGAAAAATAAATAATGCTTTAGAATTATGAAACACCCTCCCTGTTAATAATGTCTACGTATCAAACGGTAGAAGATTTCTACCTACCTACGATAATAGGTACCATTACATTTCATCATTCATTCCATCTCCATAACAGGATGTTCAAAACTACATCATGCGTCTTAGTGAATGACATTTTTAATTTTTTTATTATTATTCATATGTCCAAAAATATATATTTTTTTTAAATAAATGCTTAGTAGTCTTCAGATACATGAAGTGGGCTGTCGTTGTAAGACGACTAAAATGTCACGGTGTAAATTAATACGTGAACCAAAACTTTGTACCTTTTTACGAAAATTACGCGGACGGAGGAGTATGTACTTTGGCACAGTTAACGTTTATATGAAGGACTGCAGAAAGCTAATATTTTCATAATGAAATTATGGTCGAATTTCGACCGCTGGGCGACTAGTTCTATTAAAACTCTATACTACAATATACCAGTTCAAGGTGTAAGTGTGTCGACCGACGCGACGTGCGGTCGATTGTACAACAATCTCGTCCACTAGACAACATAACTTAAGCAAAAGGTCTACCAAGCCTGTCTGACTATAACATTCTAATGAATGTTTCCACAGTATGATGGGCATGCCCGGCTTCCCTATGGGCGGCTTCATGTTCGGGCAGCAGGTGGGCCCACCCGGCCAGTCGCCCTTCCCGCAACTACCCACGCAACCTGACCAGCAATCTGTGAGTACCATACTTATTTATTAGAACTACGAAAACGATTTCGTCTGCGTGAAATTTTGTGTTTCTTCCGACCTACCCTGTCACATCGCATGAGGACCGAAGAAAGAATGGTAAATTAAAACTGAAGTTATACTGAGGACGGGCGCTTCCATAATCACGTATTACTTCGTTATCGCTAAATGTACTTTCAGATTTTCTTTGTTTTTACTCGGCTTCTAAACGCTTAGGAGCAGAGCCTAGCGTGATGTTAAATAGCTTCAACCCATTTGTTGAAGTTAAATAGGGTATTTTACTATTTTTCAGAATAAATCTAAAAATATATTATTGAGATAGCATAAGCAAAAACCAGTCGGAAAATGTTGGTTTTAGTTCATGAAATAACAAAACGGCAATAAAGGAGAATGCCCATGGACAGTACTCTTGAAAAATGTCTCGTGTCTCAATAAGTTGAACAGTATGAAATATCTAAAATAAAAATATGTTTTATGAATAGAATTTATAATGAAATAGTTTTTTGAACAATAATTAGTACTTTCACGTTTCTGATTGTAAAGTACGCCATTTTTTACAATCCCCTGTCATTCGTCAATATTAAGGAATTAGGGATGTCCATTTTTCTATTGCGTTTAATGTGCTTACCTATTTAATATCGATTATATGATATCGCCCATAAATGATATCGATTCTGTATTGATTAGCAAGATAAAATTAATAAATTCGTTTTTAATATCCCACAGAACTAAATATTAGGTAGTAGGTACATCTGTCTATTTTATTTTCACTCAATTATGTGACGAACGAAACGTTAGTATGTGGTGGGCACCGCACACTGGCATCCATTGATAAAGTCATATTTTTATTTATTGTTGGTATTGAAATCGGAATAGTTTCAAACGTCTCAGGAAATAATACTATTCGACCAATGTTGATAAAAAAAACAACGAAGATATTCATCTGCATCAATCGAACAAATCATAATTTGTTTCTTTTAATAACACGGGTACAACCCTATTTGACATTGTATTTATTTTCTGTCATACTTTTGCAATATTATGTCATGTTAACGGCCAACCAGAATGTTTCTACCGGCTCAAATTCGACGCACAACATACCAATTGTGCGTCGAGTTTGAGCTTTTAGTTCCTCGGCTACTGCTGCTAATCCATTGAAAACAATATACTTCTTTCGCCGTCGCACAGTGTATGTGTGTTGTGTGTGTTGTATATTACTAAAGACAAGACTTTGACAATAAACGATTTCAGTAGGATCTATATACTACACTAAGCCAATCGGCTATTAAGTTATATACTATTACTTTTATCATATAAAATAAAATAAAATAAGGTAATATAATATTGACTGCCTCGTTGGTCTAGTGGTCGTTGGTCAAGGGTATGAGGCACTGGCTTCGATTCCCTTCCCTGGTCGGGCAGTCTTGTTGGGTTTTCCCATTTGGAATTGCTTATTAGCAGACTGGAGTCAGGATTTGTGCCCGCTTGATGGCAATAGGCTAGTCCCCAATTACATGGGACTTAAACATAACTGGCGAAACATGGGTGTACTACACATACTACCTCTGCCATACCCTTCGGGGAATACAGGCGTGATGTAATATTATATTATATAATGTTTGCTTCCATGCTTTGCGTTTTAATGAAACGCGGGACTAAGATTTTGAGGCACAAAGATAAAGAAAGAAAGACTTGGTGAGGTCGTCACCAGTAAGAAAGACTTGGTGAGGTCGTCACCAGTAACTGGCCACCTAACATAGCTAAACTGCTACAGATTTTACACAAATGTATTTCAAAGGCACAAGGCTCACTCGTAAACCCATTTAGTCCCTAATAGCTTTTTCAGTTCATTTTGTGTTCGAACATAACCTCAAATAATCATTTTATTTTTAGTAAATATCTCGGAAACGCCGTTGTAGATTGTGTTGATTTTTTTGAAGTATTTAGACATGCCATCGAGTATTTTGAAGATGATTTGATGAAGACACACAAATGTTGAAATGAGTACATTTGTCCATAGCGTCGTGGGCCATTTCCCTTTGAAAATTCAATTCAAAGATTTCAGTTTTTTTATCTGTTTTCGTATACCATGAAATAGTAACCGCCATGTTATTACGTCATACCGCTGTTTTAACTAATCAACTGAACAACTTTGTACTTTTATTATTTTCGTAACAAAGTCATTTTTATGAAATGATATCTTACATTCAGGAAAGGCAAACCAACAATAAGTAGAATAATAACTCATTTTTTTGATTATATACAATTTTGATACAAAATATCAACGCATTTGTTTTTACAGAAAACTGACGTCATACCCACAGAGCAATATGGCGTTCACTGCGTCCAGCGTTTTCGTCAAATTACGCGCGAACACGCGCGAAATATGAAAATTTAAAATTTAAATGCATTTTTATGGCACTAATCGATTGAATAAACATTTTTTTTTTGGTGGCTTGTTAGCATTTTAGAATCTAAGACACTTCAAAAATGGGTGTAATACCCTATTCTTAGAGGAATAAGAAATTTCATGCGGACGGAGTCGCGGGCAGAAGCTAGTTTATAAAATTAGTAGGATGCTGTGTACTAGAGTTTAACAAAAATTAAATGTTATTTTTGTATTAAATTAAATATCTTGTTTGAGTACAACACACGTTTCCACACCCAGGGCGCAGCACCGCCGGGCGAGCCCCAGCAGGCGCTGCTGCCGTCGCTGTGGCGCAGCGCGGCGGACGCGCGCGGCCGCACCTACTACTACCACGTCAAGCTGCGCCAGCCGCAGTGGCTGCCGCCGCCGCTGCCCAGTGACGCCGGTACGTTGCGTACAGAAATACCTACTTACATCTTTATTACGTTGTTTCTTTTAGAATTACCATAAAAATACTCTTAAAACATCACTCCAATAATTTATTGCTTATGACCGTTATGGCCTAAAATTTTCCACATGAGTAAAATCAGTTTGGTCAATTAGGGTCTCACTGTCTCAACCCCATTTTACTCAAATACCACAAAACAATCTGTATGGCTGGGGGGTCTAAAACCCATCTCTTACCAGTTTCAAAACTCAAAGCATTTATCACTACATAGTATAAAACAAAGTCGCTTTCTCTGTCCCTATATCTCTATGTATGCTTAAATCTTTAAAACTACGCAACGGATTTTGATGCGGGTTTTTTAATAGATAGAGTGATTCAAGAGGAAGGTTTATATGTATAATACACCGACCTCCACGCGGGCGAAACCGCTGGCAAAAGCTAGTTTCAAATAAACCAATAATAGGCACTTTTGAATTGTCAAGGGTCGATCAGTCAGAAATATGAAGCTAGTTGCCCATTCCAAAGAGTAGTAAGTAACCATGGAGAAGAACGGGCAAGAAACTCTTTTAAATCTAAAGTTTGAGAAAGCAATTGCTAATGTGCTGTCTCCAATTAAAAGTTTGGTGCGATGAGAAAAACTAGTCCCGTTTTGAACTCAGACACGTGCATCAAATATTTCTGCAAAAGGTTTTGATGATCCTGCTCTGCTCATGGTCTCGTCAATATAATTTAGTTATTACTCCGATAGATAGCGTAGTTCAACCTGGGAATCATGATGTTTTACAAATATATAATTTACGCACCAATCTATTTTGTAGAAGAGAGCTCATCAGAGGAGGAAGAAGAACCACCATCGTCAGGACTGGACAGTCCTCTGGTTCGACGACAGACCAAGGGCAAAGTGGTGGAAGGAGTCAATGGCATATACGAAGGTGGGAACACTGATTGTATGTATTTGTAGAATATTGTTTGAGCTTTATGTTAAGAACGACGAAAGCAAGTGGATGTCTTTCTATTATCTTTTTTTTGTTACTTTTTCTTTTTGTTCATTTAATAACGTTTGGATTTACCCCGTATTATACATATTATTATATATTTACAGTTGTTAAGAGGATATACACAATGAGTTTTTGACATGACAAAAGATATGAGCTTGATTTTAATTTCGAAAAAACTCTTTGTAATGCCATTGTTTTCTCAGAATCGATGTCATAATATTTAATATTTAGCTGTAAAGTGTCACTTTGAAAAGTCAGCCTGTATGTGGCAAAATATTTTTGTGTCCTACTATTTTCTTAAAATAGATCTGTCATGTCTTCAGTAAATTAGATATTCGATCAAAAATTGTATCAAATAGAAAAGATTTTTATTCCATTATGCTGTCGTTTTCAAAATAAACATTTTGGCCTATCACGTTTATGTGTATGGTTACAGTGATAAAGGAAGACAGACACAACGGGTTGATTCCTGATCACGCGCTCGTCAGTATAAAGCCGAGGAAACGAAGACCTGGACTTGTCTCCGAAAGGCCAATTAGTGTAAGTTTCACTTGTCACTTCTTTTTTTGATGGCATCTCGCAGGTCAACCTAGAAGGTTGCTTAAGCAGGCTTGCTTGTTCAATAAATTGTCTCAATAAATTAACGCCTCCAGCCGCGGCTTCAAAAATAAGCTACTACACGCTAAGGGTACGCCCTGTGGGGTATGGACCTCCGCTTAGCGCGTGGCTGTGGCAGGAGGGACACATTAATACTCCTTTTATAGTTATTGGGCCCCCCTTAGACGATCTTGAATGTGTAATATTATAGCCTCTTGTTGAATCCAAACTATTTGTGTCGACCAAACGCTTGGTAATGTCATGAAAAACTAAGTGGGTACTCGTACATCATTGCTGAGTGTTTTCAGTCTTATTTAGTTAACCCCTACTTTCAAAAGAAGCCCAGCGTTTACTTACTAACTCAACTTTCTTCCACCCTGCAGCCGAGAACTGAAGAAGACAAGTTAGCCGGTAGACTGGAAGTGAAACGTTACAAACAAACAAAAGAGAAGCTACGGCGTCGCCGCGAGAAGTTACTACAGAAGGTGCGACTGCTCGCAGCCAACAAGTCGCAGCGACGACTCAAAGGCAGTATCCTGGATTTGAAGGTTAGTTTCGAAATATTTAAGGACTGTTTTCGTGTTTCATATTATGTAGTTGCGTCAAGTGTTAACCATAGCATAGGAAACGATCTTATAAACGATGGTTTCAAAATTCCAGTATGCATTACCTATGTAGGTTCTATAATTTGATTACATTTTTCATATGTAATTACGAATTTTTATCAACTAGTATCGCTGCTGATAAGCTTTTTTTGTGACGGCACTTTCATGACTTGTATTCAAAGGATTCTTTTTAGCACCTTTGGAGTGAATTAACACTACGACAAGCTGAAGATGTATGATAAATCTAACTATTCTTGGCATAATTTGATTCAGTGTTTCATTACTAAACGGTTTAGCTTTGTAGGCTCTGTAAGATGTGCCATGTAGAGTCAGCTAATAAATTCTCCATTAACAATTGCCTACTTCCGTGTTCTACTTGAAGAATCGAAAGTAGTGTTTTTTTATGTAAATGTCGAGCTTGATTTACCTACCGTCATATTTTATTGTTAATGCTAACCAAAAAGGACACAGAAAAAGAAAGCGAGAAAGAAAAAGAGTTCGAAAAAGAGAAAGAGAGAATGTTAGAAAGGGAAAAAGAATTAATAAGGAAAATAGAATTAGAGAAGAAAATAGAGCTGGAGAAGAAAATAGAGTTGGAGAAGAAAATAGAGTTGGAGAAGAAAATAGATTTGGAAAAGAAACAAGAAATGGAAAAGAAACTAGTGATGGCGAAGAAACTAGAGATGGTAAAGAAACTAGTGATAGCAAAGAAACTAGAGATGGCGAAGAAATATCTGATGGAAAAGAAAAAAGAATTAGAGAAGAAACGAGAAGCTGAAAGGAAAAAGGTATATCTATCGCAGGCGTTTAAAATAAAAAGAGTCATACACACTTCCCGACTGTCGGCTACGGCCATCATAGTCATATTTACCAATACACTTTGCTGTAAGAAGTATCAGCCTGAATGTGTGAAAATTGGCCTAGAGATAAACGATACTCGATTGGCAAAATAACATTCATCCATTAACCATAAATTGATCGACTTAATTATAAACGCCTTCGACGAATCAGAAATAAAAAAAAATGGTTTTCCAAAAAGTGTCAATTACATTTTTATGAACTCTAAAGTCAACTAATAATGATGACTTCTTTTGTTACATATTTTGATCAGAAAGTAGATATAAACGCAAATTAATTCATTAAAAATGTAGACTAGACTAGAACAGCTTCCATTTGGGACCTAGACCTATCCTTTACCGCTTTGTAGTCATGGATTTAATCCTGCCATTATTTAATGTAATATACTAATTTCTAACTCGCACAATCTTTACTACAGCAAATGGTGGAGCTAGTGGACTCAGAAACTGACTCTGAAGACTCTTCAACCGAGGAACCAGCACCTGCTCCAGCACCCGTGCCAGTTCCAGTCGAAAAACCAGTTGAAAAACCCATCGAAGTGGAAGCCGAATCCCCTGTGGTGGTGATATCATCCCCACCTCTTGAGGAGGATAATATGAACGTTATGACTACTGAGGAGACAGCGAGGAAGATTAAGGAGCAGTTCCGGTGCAGCATGGCGAGGGTTATGGTCCAGCATCTGAACCCTTACAGACATCCTGATGCACCCGCTGGTAGGATTACGTGCACGACTGATTTTAAGCATCTAGCTAGGAAGGTGAGTTAACTTATGTAATATAGCTTTTAGCTCATCATAATTCTCTTAAACTTCTCCCAATTTATCTGAGATCGGCGCGACAAATATGTCTTCCATACTTTTTTCAGAAAACTTTCAGTAGAGGTATGACAATTGTTTGTTATGCTGTATATTTATAGGATTCAAGTGTTTTTGTTATGTGGTCAGGCGCCAAGTTCTGGCCTTGAGGCATTTTATAACAATGAATTACATAAAACATTAATATTGCTTTACACTCAAGGTCTCTTATAAATTATTTGTCTGCTACCAAATGGTGAAGAAAGGTTTGATTTTGATCGTTAAAGACAAACAATTCAGCTACTGCGGTTTAAGCATAACACAAAACGACGCCGTTGATAAATACAGTAACAGGGGCTGGCCCTTTCTATAAAAACAGTTCCTTAACTACCTGTTTCTTTATACTAAAGTATTTTTGTTTTTCTCCACAGTTAACACACTTCGTGATGCTAAAAGAACTGAAACACTGTCGCTCAGTAGACGAGCTAGTAGTAACCGACTCCGTTCGCTCAAAAGCGAAGATGTTCGTCAAGAAATACATGGCCAAGTTCGGGCCAGTATACAATCGACCAGCTGAAGAAGTTGACTAGCGCTGACAGGTCGCTAGTCGGCCGAGGACCTAGCACTGGGCACGCCTGTGGCAGAAACTCGATGACTCACTCCGAATGTTTCACGTCCATAAACTGATAGTTGCTCTGTCAGGTAATTCAAGCGGATAAGGCGACGGACACAACGTGCTAGTTTAAACTAAATGACTACTTCCTTACCCGGTTATTCACTGACTGCTTTAAATTGATCAATGTGTTCTAAACTGCACCTAATTGATAGTTTGTGCACAGACAGTGGATGTATTTGTTATAGATCCACGTGCAAGGACTGATGCTACAATAGTTTAATTAAAACCGCTATTTCATTTAATAAGGATTTAAATCACAATCAATTTGTATTCGATAATGACACTTGCATGTGATTGCTATATGTTTATGTCGATCGTTAAGTTTCCCAGTGATTGTAAATGATAAATTTGCGGGACAAAGGAATTTTGGATAAAGATAATGAAAAGAAAAAAAACTGTTCAATGAAGTGGAGATCGGGTATCAAAAGTATAGAAAAATTACAACTGAAGTAAACTGTAAATATAGTGTTATAAGTCCATAGCTCTAGCATATGTTTAAGTAACTCCTCCTTAGCGTTAAACTGTATTATAATTAGATGATTCTATGTTCTTAGACATGATTTTAATATATGTTCACGGGATTAATGCAAGAGCAAGTATTTACTATGCTATATTATTATACTATGATCTCTGGAGTTTTGCTAATACACGATCGCAACTCGAATATGAACTGCAACGGTTTAAGTACACAGTATTATAAATAGATTATATAAAATTTTATGAACAGTTGTATGGTACTGCGTTTTTTGTCTGATTGTTGAGACGAACTTGAATTTATGATGTCGAAATCTGACTCGATTTCGCGAAATATGTAATGTGCTTGTTTCACTGATGTTTCAGTACACTATTAGACTGAATTCTATAGAACATTTTAATTGCGTTTGCTAGATAAATATACCTTGTAGATAATCTTTCGAATCTTCTTCTGAGCTAATGGATGACAATAAGTCCAAACATCCGACGCAGTCATAAGATCATTAAATACACAGGTGACAGAGCATGCGGCGCAAGATGGAAGATGGTTCGAATTACTTATAGATCAATTCAAAATTATTTTCCGTGTAGAAGTAGTTGATCATTTAAAATAATCTTTTTAGCCCAATTTAAGGTTATATTGTATGAATGTGGTAATAAAGCAATAATAATGTATTCAAATGAGTACAATGCACTCGGTTTCCATGTTTAAATCTGAGAAACTACAGGCTCTCAAGAATGATTTTTATTTTTTGCTACCGCCCGAAATTAATAATGTATCTTAGTCCCAAACTTGATCCCGCGGTCATTGACGTGTGCTTGTTGATTAGCCAAAAGACAGATTGACAAATTTATCCGTGCATCGTTACGGACAAAGATTGGGATTGAGGTACATTATTAAGGAAGAAGCGCCAGGGTAACCCACGAAATTAAAATTTTCTTATTAATTTACAAGTCAGTGTCAAGCACTATGTGTTGAAAAAATAAAGGATTCGCGACCCTAAAAATATGGCTTTACAGAATTATAATCATTAACATCATCTATGAAACCTTCCAATTTCATTTAATCTCATTGAATGAGTTTTTTCACTTAATAGTTATGCAATGGAATTAAATGAACTTAACCTTTTCACTGCCACGTCAAAAAAGCAAAAACGTGCCCGCGGCGCCAAGCGGCTTTATTTACGTAAAAGTCTGTCATGTAGTCAAGTCGTGACCGTGGCGTGCTGGGTACATTTTGGTTCCTCATCTATACATGACTGTGGCAGTCAAAAGGTTACAAGGGT
The DNA here is from genome assembly GCA_949091785.1 of Polymixis lichenea. Lineage (NCBI taxonomy): Eukaryota > Metazoa > Arthropoda > Insecta > Lepidoptera > Noctuidae > Polymixis > Polymixis lichenea. Next base: position 5,935,753 of record OX420937.1, read on the forward strand.
AGTACAAACGTTGAAACGTGTACTACCAATTACCACATACAACCTGACACTGAAAATTTTAGTTCCGCGGGCTACATTGTTATACCAATGGGCGTACTAGCTAATGACAATACGATGTATTTTATTTAGATTGACACACATGTGAAGATAGTACGATTATCCTACTTTTGACACTGATTAACTTTTTACTACTTATTGCGAACCGAGTATAAAAATAAAAGCTTCTGCAGAACTGCTTTCGCTTCCTGTAAGTGCTTTCGCAGTGCAGAATTATAATTTCAAGAATACTGACTATTAGATTATGTAATTAGTGATAGTTGCTGGCAACCGCAGTTGCGGAACAAAACCAAACATGAGTTTGTCGTGAAATTATATAGTAAGCATATATGAAATTATGTAAGTAAAAATCTCCGATATTGAGATAGTTTTTATGTGATTCACAATGTTGTGTGTAAATAGCTGTAAATACGAGTGACATAGAACTATTGTCTGTTCGGGTTATAGAGTGAACGATTTTATTTTTATGTAGTAGATGTGTGGGCGCGGTTGTCGCGCGTCGCTGACGAACGATTTCATACTTTAAGTCGGCGATCAGATCGAAGCCGTCGGAACAAATAAAATGTTATTTCTTTTAATATGATCTTGTTTCATTTATTTTCTTTCCTTTCCATCTGTGGCTCGCTAAATATCCGTCCGATAGATCTGTCATCATTTATCATAATTTCAGCCGAAAGACGTGTACTGCTGGACATAGGCCTCCCCCAAGCTCCTCCATTTCGACCGGTTCTGTGCTTTCTGCGGCCATCACAAGGTCATCGGTCCATTTTGTGGGAGGCCTTCCAAAGCTACGTCTTCCGGTACGCGGTCGCCTCTCCAGAACCTTTCGGCTCCATCGGCCATCTGTTCTGCGAGCAATGTGTCCTGCCTACTGCCACTTAAGTTTGGCGATTCTTCGGGCTATGTCTGTCGCCTTGGTTCTCCTGCGGATCTCTTCATTCCTGTTTCGATCACCTAGGGAAACTCCGAACATAGCAGTCTCCATTGCCCTTTGGGTGACTTTTAGCCTTCTCATAAGGCCCATTGTGAGCGACCACGTTTCAGTACCATATATCACTGGCATCACCCACTGGTCAAAAACTTTCGTCTTCCCGAAAGCATTCGGGAGGTCAATCGTCGAATCCGACACGGCTGGGCAGCAGCCCAGCCGTGTCGGATTCGACGATTGACCTCTTTCTCGCAGTTGGACCTACCTAACTGGACAGTTTGCCCTAGGTAAACATAATTGTCTACCACTTCGAGTGTAGACCCTCCGGTCTTTATGAGAGTGGGTGTTACATGGGCATTCGACATTACCTTCGTTTTGTCCATGTTCATTTTAAGACCCACTGGGAAGCTCTACTGAGGTCATCAAGCCTATGCTCATCATAATCATAAGGCTGAGACTATATCGTCGGCAAACCGAAGGTGAGTAATGTACTCGCCATTGATGTTGATGCCAACCCCTCTCCAGTCCAGAACAGTTTCTGAGAGATTACGTCTTCCTGTCTCACCCCTCGCTGCAGGAGGATAGGTTTCGAGGTACGGCCCTGCCGGACTGAAGTGGTGTTTTCATACAAACACTTCAGCACCTCGATGTACCGATAGTCAATCTGGCATCGTTGGATAGACTGCAGTACAACCCGTCTCGATCGAATCAAAGGGTTTCTTGTAGTCCACAAACGCCAAGCAAAGAGGCAGGTTATATTCTTCGGTCGTCTGTATAACCTGCCAAAGCGTATGAATGTGGTCCACGGTGCTAAAGCCTTTTCGGAATCCGGCTTGTTCGGGAGGCTGGAAGTCGTCAAACCTGCACGCGAGACGGTTCGTGATGACTCTTGAAAACAGCTTGTAGACATGGCTGAGAAGTGAAATGGGCCTATAATTCTTAAGCAGGGTGTTGTTTGCCCTCTTTGAAGAAGAGTACCACCACACCTCCGTTCCATGCCTGTGGCGTTTTGCCTTCGAGTATGACGGAATGAAACAGCTTTTGGATGGCCTTAAGAACGGGTGTTCCACCGGCCCTCAGGAGTTCGGTCGTAATTCCGTCATCACCTGGCGTCTTGTTGTTTTTTAAGCAGCTTCAGAGCCATCCTAATCTCGTACAAGCTGTCGTCCGGAATGTCTTCGGTATAGTGTCAGGTCAATCTAGCTCTTAGGTCGTTTGCCAGATTCATAACGTGGTTATTGGTTGTCGTGTATAACTGTCCATAGAACTTCTCGATCTCTCTTAACAGATCAGGTTTGGCAGATACGATTCTGCCATCATCGGTCTTCAGTTTCGCAAGTTGGCTCTGCGTATTAGATCTCTTGCAAAAACCTTCGAGCCCTTGTTCTGCCCTATCGCGTCCTTAATACGGTCCGTATTAAAGCAGCGAAGGTCGCTTTTCTAGGACTTAGATATCCGTCTATTGAGCCGCCTGTACTGGAGCCCATCGTCTGAAGACTGCAGTATCATTTCTCACCTCTCTTCCATGATCTGTTATGTAAGATCACAGAGTTTCTGTTACCTATTTGTACGGCTGGTCTTGAAAATTTCAGACCCGACCGTATGGATAGTTTCCACGATAGATCCGTAATTGCAGGAATGAATTTCTACTCATCATTTTTATTACAGTCATGAAGTACCCTCCTCAAAGTATTGTTTCATTCTTTCGAGTTCATTTGTTTCAAGTATTGTGCAAGGAGTGTGTTTGCAGGAGAGATGTTAAATATAACCATCAACCATTAAAATTAACTAATATTTAAAATTAACTATGAAATTAGATAAACAAAATTAACATTATCGAATAAAAATATCATTTCAACTTCCTAAAAAAATATTCATTCCGTCACGTGCATTCAATTTTATGCTATATCTCTCAGATAAAACACATTTAATGTTGGGGATATTTTATTCTAAACAAACGCAACTGATATTTTTAACAAATATTTGGTTGATTGATTGAATAGGTTAGTTTTGATTTGTTATACGAATAACAAAGCCGTGTCGTCGGTTGTATTGTTTTCGATTAATGTGAAGCTTGTGAAGCTGTTTTAACATATGCCGAGATGAAATAATGATACTTGAATTAAGATATTCTAACGTGTTAAAAATATTCGGATATCTAACCAAAATAAATGCTAGTCAGTCCTAAGCCTGTTCAAGTATGAAGGAAAGTTCATTGAGTTTAACTTAACAACTATCCTTCTAAATACCAAGTACTTGAATAAAAATATTAACTAATATTTTCAACCAGTAAATTTATCGATATATTTTTTTAGCCATTAACTATGTATTACCAATAAACAATTTCAACCAATATTCTCATCTCTAGTTGGCAGGCAGCCACGTTTTGTGACCGCGTCCACAGCTGCTCGGCGAAGTGTTGACATGACTACCTAAACACGAATTTGTACTTACAAATATTAGTTCTGGTAAACCCGTGACCTGTACCATCTCACCAAAGCCAGCCGTTTAATCTACGGTTTCCTACAAGACCGGCGACCGCTGCATAACGCATGAAAATGATGGAAGCGGGGTTTGACTTTACGATGTCAAAATCGCTGTCTAAGAAAACATCAATAGTTAGTTTTCAAAAACTACGTAACAGTGACGTCATTCGCCTGTAAATGCAGTCGCTATGTGGCGGCTATCGCTCTTCTAGGAAACCGTACCTTTAGCTAACTGAGCCGTCCATCATAAAGAGTGAGCATCAGCGTTCTGTTTGTCTGCTTGCCTACAATAAACTACTGAAACCACACCGGGCCTTCTACGCTTAGCAGCGTAAAGGCTCATTTCTAAAAAATCTCAGCGAGCGTTTATCCTACATACGCGTGTTAAAATGGTGGTCATGCTTGTTATTAGTAACTTACCATAAATTCGGCAGAACTCTTCTTTTCTGGCACTAGCCAATTCACAGCACAAACTGTTTTATAGCGGGAAATCGGGATATTTTAAGTGCATTGCAACTCCTGAAACGGTGTCCGTTTCAATGGCCCGGTCACGGCAATATTTAAAAAAAAATACCAAGATATTGTAAAAAATTTAAAAAGTTGTTCCCAAAACCATAAATTTATCAAAGTTATAAGAGTTTGAACGTGGCCGCGCCATTGAAACGCGGAGAACCACGCGGCCACGGAGATCTTTAAAACTAAGCTCTGCAGAGACCTGCAGTTTAGGTAAACAATAAATTGTATTTGTAATTTTTTTTTAAATATAGAAAAAAATCCTAGGTTCATATTAGGAGCTTTCTATATTTATAAATTTTTTTACGAATTCAATAAAAAAAAAAATTCAAAACTATCTAAATTACATATTATGTAGTTCAGATAGTTCTGAAAAAACCTTTTACCTACCTGATTTTTTTTGTTTCAAGTAATATAGTTCACCTCGCTATTTTAGAGGGTATAAGGCGGGCTCTATATACTTATGTAGTAGTAGTAGTAGGATACATAAATAGGGCTTAAATAAACATCATTTTTAATCTTACCTACTTTTTATTTCATCGACTACAACTGAAACCAATCCATTTCTGAAACAAATGACGGCTTTTCCGGTTTGTCCTGTGCCTACCTACTACCTCCACTAAAACTACAACTGTTTTAATATAATTACGACAACAGATTAATCCAAATCCATATACATACATAGGTAAGGACGAAACACGTTAGGTAGTAGTTTGTTGCTGCCTCCAAAACTCTTCGCGGTTTTCCAAAAATCGTATAGCCTCCTCAGCTTGTCTCAGGACAACATCGTTCTTTTTATCTGCTATGGCCAAGTCTGGATTCTTCAGCAAGTTTTCAAGGTAGATTTTGTCGGAATTCAACTGTCCTAGAACGGGTCTTGCAGATTTAGACCTCTTTTTCGATGTTTTCTTTACAACCTTCACGGACCCGATCGTGTTTTCTATGGCTTCCTGAAAATTAATTCCTTAGAGTTAGTCGGTAGATAGTTACTTCTTCTACCAATGTTCATGTTCAATTTCTATCGCCATGATTCATGTTTTTCCTTGGCTTGTTGCGTATTTCGCTTTCAGTTGCATCGAACTTACTTTAATTGCCGCTTATATCATACTTGATCCTAGAAAATTTCAGTCTAAACCTACAATAAATAATATTAAAATTATTCACCTGCGCTTTCTGCACTCCAAGTCTGAAATCATTCAGGTCTGGCCTGGCCCGAAGTCCTCGATGGTAATGTACGAGGCTCATCTCGAATTCTCCGCAGTAGTACAGGGCTTCGGCCTTCCGAAGTAGTGCCTTCGCGTCCTTAGGGTCGAGTTTTAAAGCTGCTTCCGCGTCGATCAGTGCTGAGCGAGGCTCTCCTAGGAGGAGGTAGCATTTACTGCGAGAGATGTATGCCGCTTTCTCGTCAGGGGCCAGTTCGATGGCCTGGAAAGATAGAAATTAATTTAGTAGTAAAGTAGGCACGGCTTATAAACTACTAGGCTAGGTTTCATCCACGGTTTTGTATCCGCGACGTGGTCTTTCCTACAAGGAACCGTGCATTTTTCTAAAGAAATTTTTTGAAAAGGTAGTTTTTCTCAAGTTTTTGTTTCCTAAGAACAGAATTTTCTATCTGTATTTTTTGACACTATAGTAGGTATCTCAATGAATCACCCTGTATACATAACTCACAATACTGAAATAAATACGAACACCTCATTTAGACTAATGAAACGAAAACACGCAAAGACCCGAAGTATACCTTACTGACGAACAAGACAGCAGTACGATACCGCTCCCTCATCATCTCTGCCCGAGCCAGCGCTAGCAGTGTTCCGGCATCTGCTTCAACAGGTAGCTGCAACGCACTGCTTCTTTCCGCTTTATCCTTCATGTTTAATGAGTGCTTGATATCCTTCGTGCCCATGACCACAGCTGCTGCACGGTCTTTATCAGTATACAACTCTTCTTCCCTCCTCCTTCTCTCACGTTTCGGCTTCCTCTTCCATTTTTTCTTCGGCTTAACCGACTCCTTTCTCTCTTTAACAGTGAGCTTTTCATCTTCGATCTCCTGCTCACGTCCTTTATCAGCAGACTGCGGGGCTCTCTTGCTGATGGATGCCTTTTGTACCGGCGTTTCTTCCTCCTCATCGCCTATACCAACTCGGACGAAGCTTTGCAAGAACTCTGCGTCCTTTGTCGGTCCAAAGATGGAGCGAGCTTCGGCTTTGGCGTCGAAGTCCATTGGGAATTCGGAATGTTACGTTATGTCTTCCACTAAGTGTTACGTAAGGTGTGTGGACAGGCGTCAGTATCGACGCCTCGGCTGTCGTCGCCATGGTGACTGAATGTGTTTTCGCACCCACTTCTGACACACTAGTGGTGTATGGGCCGTTCCAAGGAGCGGCTGTGCCGCAGAACGGTGGCATGGGTTTCCGTTTGTGTAAACAATTGTTGTGTACTGACAAAAGTACAATTATTTATCTTGCCTTCTTATTTATGTAGCATAAAATAATCATTGCATAGTAAAAAACAAAAAAAAACTTGCAAAAAAAAGAAATGAAAATTACAATTAATTATCAGTTAGGAAACCGATTTGAAGATAGCATATACTAAAATATAAGCATTACCTATATGCTGCGGGGTAATTGCGTAAGCGCACTAACAGAAGCAATACACAGTTCACCAAAATTCATTACGTTATTTACGTTGTTAAGCAGACATTATGAAGCAATGGATTAGCAATTTCCATAAAAATGATTCAGATTCTGAGTGTGTTACACAATTAGGATGCAGATCTAACTTATCGCTTCGTACAGCAAAGAATTTTAGCGACGATAATCAAAAGATGGTAATTATAGGAGCAGCAAAAAAGTCTTATCCTAAATTGTTAATTTATTGCCGTACCAAGTTTCTAACATGTCTTACGTATAAATTTATGTAGGTACTGAGGTACCTAACTGCTTTTCTATTCGTAAACAACAAAGCGTGAACGTGCTTTCAATTTTAATATTCAAGACTAATTTACATATAAATAAGCTAAAACTTCCGTGACAAACTTAATTGAGCTTCACTTTAAAAATCAAATAAAAGCCATTTTAATTGAACCACTAATTATAACTGTAGGCAGGTACAATTAACTATGATTTCAAAGCATATAAATATTTAACCAGAAGGCCAATACTCGTAATTAAAAACTTTAAAAATGTAGTCGCAGTCTCATCTCAGCGACAAGCAAAATATGTCCAAAATGGTGCCGATTCTGTTGTACACCGAACTAAACTAACTAAACTATCACTAAAATTCCTTACTTTTGGCTATGAGAATCTTAAAGCTATTCTGCAAAAAAAGATCTCTAAATTTAAAAATAATTTTGATACAACTAAAATCGAATTTGACAAACGCGACTCCACGTTTGCCATACCCCGTGATCTTTTTTAGAGCCGAAATCGCGCAGGGGGGGCAGCCGCAACGTGTTTTAAATGGATTTTTTACTTTTTGTATCGAAAATATGAAAAATTATTACCTACATGTTGAGTTTTAGAGGTGTATGGGGTTTTATAAAGGGGGTCGAAATTTTCATTATTTTTACGATAGGACACACCAATTTCGAGATATAAGCAAAAAGAAAAGAAAAAAATGATACAGTACTGTATTTGCGCCCGAAGTCGAGGTGTCAGTGTGAATTTTAGTTCCTGACAACTAATTTTATTCCACACCTTTTTAATCGCGATTAAAAATAGTCTGATTTAGTTAGACAATCGAAATTTTATATTGAATAGAATAATGAATTTGACAGCAACAGAATAGCAAAATTACCATTTTCACTAAATTAAAAACTCAGTACAATCTTAGTGCTGTCAAACTAAAATAATTATAGTTAAGTTGTGTCACTTTAGTCAATTTCAGAATGGGAAATCGTCGTTTGACAGGAATAAACCAAATTTTAGTGATTTTTAGTTTAGTTTAGAGAATTTTGTGACAAGAGAATCGGCACCAATGTATGAAAAATTTAGGTATTTTTGACAGATTGTCACTGAGATCAGACTGTGGACGTTCTTAAAATTACGAAAATTGCCCCTCTGAGAAATCAAAACCATTATTTTAAAGTGCACAGTAATAGTCACAAACAATAATAAATATTAGAAAAACAACAAGATTTGTAGTGTAAGCATTGACCGGAGCAAATCTGCTACGAGTGCTACGAATGCAACGATACACGTTGCAAAGCTACGTGCTACAGTATCGGCGTTGCGGTTACACCTTATCCGCTACGACGTAACCCGCGTAACAGTCGGCACAGCGTAGGGCGTAGCTATAGGAATAAGATCGGGAATACCACAAAAGTATCTAGTACACGTGTACAATGTGTATAATTACTACGTAGTAATTACGTGAAACATCCTACGATAGTGACGTGAGAGGGCTACAATATCTGGTGTAGCGGTTATATCATATCCGCTACGACGTAGCCGGTGCAGCTGCCGCCATAGCGTAGTAACATTATCAGGATCTCGGGATTAAGTTTCTAACTATTCTCTTCTTTGAAATAATTGTACCTTGGCTAATGAATTGAGTCCTCGATCGTAGTTGCCGTTCTTGATGTGGCCTGTAGCCTCATCGCGATGTTTCTTCGCTTCTACAGGGTTCGTGATCGGTAGCTCCGGCTCTTTCCCTCGACCCATTGTGTATTATACGAAATAACAGGAATTCTCGACGAACGACCTGTTAAAAAAGTAAGAATGTTTAGACTTCTGCGGAATTTTCTGTCATGTGAATTACATATTTACGTGGACATTCAGAAAGTTTTGCGAAAATAAAAAATGTTCTATAGGTAAATGTTTTTTTTATTAAATCTTTTCAAAGTACTCTCCACTAGCCTCTATACAAAGTTTTATGCGTCTGAACCAGTTTTCGAAACACTTTTTCAAGTCCGCCGCAGACACCTCGTTTACAGCCTACTCGAACGCTGACAGCACATCTTCCGGCGACGAAAATTGTATCCCTTTGAGCTCATTTTTTATTTTCGGGAATAAAATGAAGTCACACGGTGCTAGGTCATGGCTATAAGGAGGGTGACCCAGGCGCGTTCCGAGGGAGGAGTCCTAGGGGTCATGACCCCCCAAAACCGTAAACGTAAAGCTTAAAATAGTAATTTTTCGAAAATATAATAAATTTTCTTATTAATATGGTAGTCTTTGGCAGCGACCGCGACTGGGGTGAGGAGGAATTTGACTGGCGTGCTGTCCAGGAAGTCCCTCGTTTTGACTGCGGTGTGCGAAGGCGCGTTGTCGTGGTGAAGCAGTAGCCCGCGGAACCCTGTGTTTGGTTGCTTGTTGCTCAAAACAGAGAAAACTTCTGCCAAGCATTTGGTAGTATACCATTCAGCGTTGATGCTTCTTTGGTTCCGTAAATGAAATAATACCAAGTAGCCAGTCAAATTGAAAAAGCTCGCGATCAAAATCTTCCCCCCGCTTCTAGATCGCTTCACTTTGGTTAGGTTGGCGTTGATTCGTTTTGAAACACCCAAACCGTCGACTGACGCTTCGTTTCTGGTTCGTATTGATAAATCTAAGACTCATCACCTGTAATGATGTCGTAAACACGCCGAGACGAGCCTGCTTCAATTTGTTTATCATATCACGGCACTATTCCACCCAGGCCTACTTCTGAGCATCAGTGAGGTTGTGCGGCACCCAACGTGAAACTATTCTCTTCACGCGAAGATGCACGTGTAGAATTTCGTGAAGGCTTCCCGATTCCACCTGCAGTATGTGCTAAATCTCTTGATACGTAACTCGCCTGATGTCATGGATTAATTTTTTCACTGCTAGCACGTTTTCTTCCGTAACAGCCATCAAAGGGCGACCACTTCTTTCTTCATCCCCCAAGGTTAGTCGACCGCGCTTGAATTCGTTATATCTACCATCGATACACGGTTGCCTTAGAAGGGCCTTCATCCATGAATGCCATTTGAAGACGATTCGTCCGGTTTCAGGCGACACTTGACATCGTAAAAAATCATAGGACGAAAGTGTTCCCGACGCAGATCCATTTTTTAACGAGACATGATAATTTAAATGACCGCGCAAAGAATGTGGAGGGAAATTTTGAAGATTATAACTGGCCAGTCTCTCATACATAAAAAAACTTTTTTCGCAATACTTTCTGAGTGGCCTGGTATATTCCTACTTAAACCAGGAGTTGAGCCTGCCATGTGAATTACAGGGTACTCCCTTTCTTCTCCTAAAATTGTTTGTCCGAAAATCATTATCCATAACACGTTAAGAGATAATAATTGAATCTCCTAATTTTGCATGAAATAAAGTCATATGTCCTAATTATTGTATTATATAATGAGAATTATTCCGAATGTTCATTGAGGTATAGTAAAATTGTTAGTCCTAAAACATTTGCTAAAAATTAGGATTTAGTGACAGAAACGAATCGCTGTAAATCCGGCTCCACGCAGTCTGGTCTGCCCTACCCCAAGAGTGTAATTTAGAATCGCGTAGGCGCGGAGGGGCGAGGCGGCCTGCAAGTTGAGGATGGTGGCTGTAACACAAGATGAACTTGCGATGGTGAGCGTTAAACCATCTGCGACGATAAGCTCGCGTGGGACCGGAGCCTCGCAGCGCCGGAGCCGTGACAGAAACCTTGTCTGCTGCTTGTTGCATGCTTGCTGCATGCTACATGTTGCATGCTTGCTGCATGTATGGTGTATGCTGCATGCTTGCTGCATGTATGGTGAATGCCTGCTTGCATGCTACATATTGCATGCCCGCTTGCATGCTGCTTGCTTGCTTGCATGCATGGTGTATGCTTGTTTGCATGCTTCTTACAGAGAACTATATAACAAGTGAACTATCTCAAAATAAGTCGGTAGAAGAAAAAATATTGCCCGTGTGTCATATACCTAACTCGTATCTACTTATCGCCTGAGAGAAGTTCACAACAAAAGCTTTTGTAATACAAATATATTTTAAAAACATTGTTAGGATATATAAACATTCAATAATTTGAATTTAGGATTTATAACTTTTATTGAAAACGGTTTTATTTCTTTTGTATATTATTGATTGTAATATTTATGCCAAACAAAGTTAGGGCATATTGTATTTAGAGATTTCGATTTCATGGCATGTTATATGTGACACAAAGTTCGGGCAGGTTTATCATTCGGACAAATGATGATTAGAACAAAACAAATGATGGCATTTTAGATTAGGGATAAAAAAGTTAGGGAACACAATAGAGAACCGAATTACAGGCATGCTCGTTCCAACATCGATCCCATCCGTCGCTTTTCATCAGGCGTGATCGAGGTCAAGAGCAGGTCATTCAGCAGTAAAAAATAAAAACCTCCTAAATAAATCCGCCTTTAATGTTCTCACTCTGTGAGAGGGAGTTTCTTCGAATTGTTTTAGTTGTAGACCATGCCGGTTTCCTCTTGATGTTTTCCTTCACCGTTTTAAGAGCAGTGGTGACGAAATAATTTACACAAAGGAAACTGCCTGCTTGGAACCCACAACTTGTAAGCCACGACTTTTACCACTGAGCCACCACTGCTCTATAAAGCTAGCTTGTTATTTTTGAATTAACCTAACCTTAATCACTAATAATGAGAGAAAGCGATCGTAAGTTCCAACCCCATTTGTAGCACTTCACGAGCGGGGGTTTGAACTTACGATCTCTCGTTTGACAGTCTACTGCCTTAACCAAAAAATAAGCGCTTTTACGCCACTGACACAGACGAGGAAGTAACAAATATGTACAGTAGCCAAAGCAAGCTGATCCAGTTACTAAAAAATGATTAAACTGTCCCCCAAAGTACTCGGTAAATATTTAGCCTACAGCAACCTTCCTGTAATGTATTAGGCAAATGTTTGCTCAGTTACCGACCCCGGACTATGACGGATGATGCCCGCCACAACAGACCGTGTTGTCATAAATCTTACTATTTCTGCCCTTTATTCGTTCCTTTTTAATCTGATCACTTTTTGCGTTGGGCGCTGAAGGAAGCGGACGAAGCGGTTGTCTGTTCCGTAGCTAGCTGTAACGTAGGTCGAACCGTCAGAGGAGTTTCAATAGAATAAGAAGCTAGCCTATACAATTCTTTTTCTACTGTTCAGTTGCGGCCTCGTATTTGCACGCAAAAACGACGGGACGGATTTGCATGAAATTTGGCACATAGATAGTTTGTAACGTGGAATGACATATAGGACGTGGAATATCATTTTATCTCAATAGCATGTTCCCGTGCGATAATTTTCGAACTAAACGCGGGCGACGCCGCTGACAAAAGCTAGTACGTACGTAAATAAACTAACGCTTTCCTCCCACGGCAGAAACTACAGAACGTCAGCTGCTACGATCCTCATATAATCCTCTTACGGGAAAAAATCTGACAGGATAATCAAAATATTGGCATATTGGCTTCGGAAATCTTTTACCATTATTTATACAAGAACAACTGAATTGGTTTGCGAAAAGTTTCTCCTTAAACTGTCTGTACCTGGCTGTCATTGAACTGCTTGTGCAAAAGTGGTTCTCGCTATTCTCGTGGGCCCCTTCAACCTGCCGTTGAATCGTAATCGCTTCCGTGATGGTCGCCTATTACTCTCCGGGGTTATCGGGACATCTCCCGTTCAATGTCATCGTTGCCTTTACCGACCTCATTGGTAGGAAGGGTGCATTAATTTTACTTTTTGTAAGACGGAAATTAATCGGAAAATATTGGGTTTTATTTGGATTGATATTAACTTTGTTTTTTGGTTTATTGATGACGAAAAATGGCTGTCTTATTTGCTTATACATTAGATTTTAGCAGCTTAGGTTTATTAAACTAATAAGTGTTTAAAATTGAAAAGAACTTGCTTAGACGCGATTTTGGTGATTTATGCCTGCCTTCCCCAATGGCGAAAAAAGGCGTTAGTCATTTAAGAATGTATGTAAAGTGTTTATTGAAAACAAAAAGTGAACTCAATTTTTTCCTTCATTTATAAAAAGTCTGATTTTCCAAGTCGTTGTCGGTGCTTAACTATCATACAGCTTTGCAAAGCTGCAACAATGCAATAACTCTAAAGAAAAATAGCCTATAAAAGTTCAAATTCCAAAAAAAATACAAAAAATATGGTGTATTTTTTCGGCAGTCCGTAAAACCGATGAGCATTTTTAAAGCAAATTGGCGTGACATCTCCCACTTTAACCGTCAAGGGAAAATTACTTCCAAAAGGTTGCATTATGAACGTTTTTTGCAAAAAAATATTTTTAATCTATTGCTTCATTCGACTTGCATTCCGTTGGCTACACGGTAGTTTAAACTTTGCTGGTAGCTTTGTTTGCGTGGCTTAGCTGACATTTATTATACTCAGCTATCCGATTATGTTTTAAACTTTTATTTTTGTTTACAAACAAAATAATACATATTATGTCCCCTGGATTATCCGCATCATTAGGGATTCGACTGATGGTTTCAGACCGCATTACCTACTAAGCAATTGCTAAGTCTGCTGCATGTTTATTAATTTCTTGTAAGTTTTAGGTCTTGCCTTATTGGTGAATTCCAAAGACGCTGACGATGATACGAAATTTTTTGCTAAAATAATGTACCTATGCATGGTAGATTGTCAAGCGCGCGATAAGTGCTGTTATTGATAGAATCATTTATCAACGTCCAATCATTGTCTTTTATCTCTAGTTGTTCAGGCAGCATCAAGGGGTTCGTGGCTAAGCAATAACAGCAGCACGGCTCGATCCGCTACGCTTGGATGGGTTACCATCTTTACATTCCGAGACTTCTCTGTGTCTCGGAAAGCACGTCAAGCCGTTGGGCCCGGCTGTCATTCGTGGATCTTTGACAGTCGTTACGGGTCGTTAGAAGCCCGAAAGTCTGACAACCAGTCTTACCAAGAGGTATCTTATTACCTAGTACCTAGGCTGTGGAGGGCAGATAAGCAGTCGCTCCATGAAAAATACTGGTATTCAGCTGCATCTGGTTACACTGGAACCCAAATTGATTGTTCGGGCAGTTTCAGTTGACAAAAACATCTTCAATGTCCCCAATAACCTGATTGACTTGTAATTACTCCATGATTATGCAACAGACCCATAAATTATTGTGTAGGTACTAGCAGGCAGGCCATACCTCATAACTTTGGCATCGGTTGCTACTCATTATCGTGGATATTATTCATGCAAGCTTGGCAGCTAGTCGGTATACGGCATGCCATATCATAATGCAGGGAAGCCTATGCAATTGTAGGTTTTATGATTGTTGATAGCTCATTATTTAGTTAGATTTAGATGGAGTAGGGATTTGTTTTAAGCAGATTTATAATAATAATACTTGATGTAGTAACCTTTTTGGTAATTTTTGTCCTTTAAACTTGAGTGAGTCTCCTCTTTTTAAACGACTTCATAAAAAGGAGGAGGTTCTCAATTCTACTTTATGTTTTTTTTTTTGTTACCTCAGAACTTTCGACTGGGTGAACCGATTTTGATGATTCTTTTTTATTTGAAAGTTGGTGCTTCCCGTATGGTCACATTTCAATTTCATATAGATCTGATGATGCGTTTCGGAGATAGACAACGGAACTCTTAAAAAAATAACAGTAAATCAACCGCGATTGCTGCTATCGCATAACTATGCATTGTTTGGACTCCAAGGATGATGAAATTTCGAATTAGTGGGGTAGGTACTATAACTAAAAAGTGAAAAATAAAAACTTTTTCAAAAAAAAAAAAATAACAACCGACTTCCGAAAAAACACTACAAAGTGAAAAATAACTTTAATTTCGGAAGGCGGTGACAAAAAATTTAAATACATGTCCAAAGTCACCGACTTCCGAAATTACAGTTATTTTTCACTTTGTAGTGTTTTTTCGGAAGTCGGTTGTTGTTTTTTTTTCAGAGCAATCATACCTTTTGTAAAGCCATTGTCGAATCACCGTTGAAATATTCTATCACATTATTTTGAATCTACATTTTGACATCGAATATGCACTTCGTCGCTAGTTAGGTATTTCATTTGTGAAACTAATTTCAAGTTTATACTTTCCGAAAGAATCTCATCAGCTCAAATATTAACATTAGCAGCGTTTACGAGGTTTTCCACCATGCGTTATCGTGGCTATATGATATCTAGGATCGTGAAACACGCGAGCTCACGATACGGTTCTTTTACGACCACAAAAATAATGAAATTAACCATTATTTGCCCTGTAAACTGGTTCACGACGTCCGTCGGCAAACTCTACCGGATCGAACTAGATAGATATCTTTCGAAGATAGCGTGTAATTTACTACTGAAATACAGGCGGAATGCCGTTTTGATTTGAATTGATAGCGCTGTGATGAGTACTGTCATTTGTTTTTGACTTTATTGTATTGTATTGTATAAGGTTTTATCTCGACCATCAATCAGGCTGTGTTGGCTCGGCCTAGACAAATTCAAATTACGCATAGATATTTAGTTGGTGTAACCTAAAATTATATTATGAATTGTAATCGTGCGTTGGTTTATGGTTTCGCGGTTATGAACGAATCTTATTAAAACTTTTTTAACGGTTTTGAAATAAATGAGGATCTTTTGTTTTTTTTTTTTGTAATCTGAATGATTACACTAAGTTAAAATCTAACTCGCTCGTTTCATCTTATCCGAAAATCACGTGACTTTTGCTAAAGAACGCATAAGTTTATCTTAGTTCCTCTTTTGTCCTCGCTGGACCACCTTTGTAGTGGTCAATCTTCTGGCTCAGTTCAGCTTCAGCCATGAAAACAACTAAATAATAGTTCACTTTACTAATAACTATAGATCTTGTTCAGAGAACAAAATATTAAAAAAAAACCTAATAGACTAATACTTAAATTAACTCTATGAAGATATTTTTAAGGATAAAATATTCTACTACCTATACCTTGAATTCTTCCCTATGTAGTCACTCGCAAACCATTTACACACTTCAATTAATTAATATTAATTCACGTTTAATTTGAATCCACAACGAACTTTTTACCGAATTAAATAGCTCGGTGTATTAGCACCGTGCAGGATGATCCACGGTGACCCGCAGTAGGTTGCAGACTGAGCCACTAGTTGATCGGGTTCGGCTTACCCCTAATGAAAGGGTTGTTTAGACTGCACGATACTGCAGGGCTCGTGATGATACGATTTGTGATTTATTTCATTTAAACTATTAGTATTTAGTACGCTCAAGCTTTGCTTTCGATCAATTGATTCGGTGACATGTCAAACTATGAAGATTCGTTTGATATATTTCAATAAAATATTAATGCATGGAACTTATACACATAACACATAAACTTTCTGCCAGGGGTGCGGGTTGTTCGAAAGAGATACATTCATCAAATATATAATAAACTACCGGAACATCTTAAGAATATAAATAAATATAATATGTTTAGTAATAAATTAAAACTATTTCTAATAAACAAAAGCTATTATAATTTAAATGAATACATGAATGATAAACTGTGACTGGAATTGCAATAAAATGTAAATTACTTAATTGAGATTACTTGTACATTTGCCAATTACATTCACAAATATAAAATACGCATTATATATTGTATAATTATTATAATCTAAATACATTTAATTTAATTAAGAATTATTCATGTTCTAACCTATTTTATTTATTTTTAATTATTTATCCATACATATTGTTGCTGTGCCCTTACAGGGTCCATAACTGTATCTTAGCTTTAAGCCTATTTGTAACAACTTAATTCACATTATGGTATGTAAATAAATGAAATGAAATGAAATGAGATACCGCGGCCCCTGGCACACAGGCAACTGAGGGAACACGGGTGGGTTTTAGTCAGTAAAAGTCTGACACGCCCTTCCGCTCCACCCAGAGCTTGAGAAGTTATTTGATGATTTCCCACCCAAAAAAAAAACACAAACTTTCCGGAATAAATTCTGTAAAAGACGATGAAAACTCCATCAAAATATATTATGTAGTTTAGAAAAATTACGGTGACACAGACACGAAAAGCAATTTTGTTATATATCTATAGAGTTGTCTGATGAGGCTTTTGGCCTGCAGTGCAGTGGAACTGTCACATTTGTTGTTATAAAAATGAATAAGTTACGCTTTGGAGTTTTTGGCGGGATTGCGTTGGAACATGTCGCACGAATTTTAATTTTCATGGAATTTAGTGAAATAGCGAATTAAATTGTATAATTTTGATAGTGAATTATTCAATTTAGTTACGTGTGAGTGCACAAGTGTAGTGAAGGTGAAGATAAGTGACTAACGTGGACTTTTCGTGTTCCCCCCAAAAACTCCGATGATGTTGTTGTAAAGTTACTACCGCTTTACAATAACTTTGACTTGACTGACTAAAGACGACTATGACTGTTTTGTAACTTCGTGCCCGATATCGGGCCATTTACTTGATCTAAAAGAAAAATTACTTGACACTGGCTAAATGCACAAACCGTGTGAAGCCAAAATCAAAAAAAAAAAAAAAAAAAAAAGTTACGCTTTGACATTGAAGCCGTAAAGTTTTTTGACTGCGAAGTTATATACTTGACATAATCAGCCTATTTACCAACTGCTAGGACACCGACCTCCTCTCTGTGAGAGGGAGTGGCCCAAAATCCACCACGCGGGCCCAGTGCGGGTTGTTAGATGTCGCATGTCTTTGAATTTTTGGTTCTCGGACATGCCGGTTTCCTCACGATGTTTTACTTCACCGTTTTGAGAGCAGAGGTGATCATGAATCATTTACACAAAATAACCGCATGTTTGGGTTGGAACCTACGACCTTACAGCTTATAAGTCGCGTTACCACTAGGCCACCACTGCTCCAACAATAAAAAATGATTGTTTCAACTAAATCTTAATAAAGTTGGTAACTTCCTACCTTGACTTTCCTTTAACCGGGACCGTTCGTGTTATTTTCATCACTAACGATAATCTAGATTAGTTCAAATTTTATCTACGCTACTATTCAGTCATTTAGTCTACAGTGTTACGGCGTAGCAAATAATAATATGTTTTTCTCCACTAAAAGGTTGGTAGTAGTAGCAAATTCTAAAAAGCTCCAAACTATCACTACATAATATAAAACAAGGTCCGCCGCCCGCCGCGTCTGTCTGTCGGTCTGAACAGGATAAACTCAAAAACTACCGAACGGAATTTTCATACGATTTTCACCAATGGATGGAGTGCTTCATGGGCAAGTTTAGGTGAAGGTTTTGTGTAAATTGGCTGAAATATAATGATGATTTTTTGAAGATAACGGAAAAAAACATGCCGATTATGAGCTTGACTGGCAACCCGATGCGCCCCGTAAACTAATAGATTTATGTATGAAAAAGTTTATGACGGATTAAAACATTGTTAACATGGATTAACCTATAGCCTGCCAGGGGTGCGGGTTGTTCGAAAGAGATTTGTTTTTCTTTATTTATTTAAAGAGGGTTTTAATCTAAACAGATTATGCCACCCTCGTCGTTACAGATCAACTTAACATAAATACAAAATATCTTACACACTACCTCTGCGATGAATACCTATGTTTACGACTTATTGTATTAAGTAAGAGAGTAAATAACCTCGTAATCATATATCATGGGAGGTGGCGCAGGTGAGGGAGAGGCAGTAGTATATGCGCCCTCACGGCCCGAGCCTTCGCAGGAGACGCCCTGGGCGTCGGGAATCCCAGGCTGATTCCCGGCCACCGTAGGCGACGGCGAGTAATGGGTAGCTCGCTGTCCGGTAAGGACCAAGCCCGGGTCGACGGTGCGTTGTGTCCCACGCGCGCCTCAAAGAGATGTCAGCACCAACTGATGGGGCCCGCAAGGGTCGATGCCTGCCAGGGGTGCGGGTTGTTCGAAAGAGATACCGCGGCCCCTGGGACACAGGCAACTGAGGGAACACGGGTGGGTTTTACTTAGTAAAAGTATGACACGCCCTCCTGCTCTACCCAGAGCGGGAGAGGTCATTTGATGATTTCCCACCCAAAAAAAAACCTATAGCTTTTTATCCGGTAGTACGTTCTCGAGGGATATTATCCGACATCCGCGCGGGCGAAGCCGTGGGCAAAAACCCAGTAAAATATAATCCGAAACCTTTTTCCAAACCTTCTAATTCCGCCGTTTGAGCCAAACAATGAAAACGTAATTTGTGAAGTTTTCCCAAAATGGGGTCTTTGTTTATTTTTTGCTACATTACGCGGTACCTGCCTGTGTTTATTTCAATAAAGAAATGAGCGAGGGCACGCAACGTCAATAATGAAGCCCTGTAATCTGTTCGCTACGGAATTTACTTATGAAAAGTTTCGATTTGAGCAAATAAAATTATGCGATGAACAGAAAATATGTACATTACGTCTGGAAGCTTTATCGATTAAACATTGATTTGAGTGACAGAGACAAACGTACCTGACTAGTTTATAAGTCTAATCGTCTACTTAATTACTGGAAAAATTGATGTTTTAATCGAATTTTCTACCTCAATTATGGCATACCAAATTGATAGAATATATATTATTATTATTGTTTGCCTTTATTTCAGGCAACTAAGGCCCATAAAACAATACTTATATTATAAGTATAGAAAACAATAACTATAAACTAATACATATAAAAAATAAATATATAAAATTACTGCACACGAAGTGGCGGCGTCGTGTTACGCTGCGAGGTGTCGCGTAGCTGGCCGCGGAAACGCCGATACAGCACACCTTTCGGCCAAAACTCTTCCTTGAGGAAGGTCATCAAATGGTGGTGGTGGTGTGGGGGTGGTGTTGTTGAGCAGTGGTGGCCGTGATGGCTAGTATAAATTGAATAAATAATAGGCAGATGAAACTGTAGGCATTTTCATTTCCGCGTTTTTTCAGTAGATAATTAGGTAAGTAAAAAACTGAGCAGCGGGGAAAGTCAAAGGGGAAGCCATTTCTACTGTTGGTGTTTAACGCAAACACCAACAGTAGAAATGGCTTTCATTTTGACATTTCAACAACATTAATTGAGTTACTTAGGTACAGACGCCAGCACATCAAGCTATCCCAAACTGTCAAATTTTCCCAATTGAATATGAACCTTATGCTTTTGTAATAAAGTTGAAAATCTATCAAAGAAATTTGACAGATTGAGGTAGCTTGATGTACTGGCGTCTGTACTTCGTTGAGCAGACTTTCCCTAACATATTATGACGTAATTGTTTAGCAATTTCCATCAAAATGGTTCAGATACTGATTGATAGTGTGTTGGTAGGTACAGTGAACCTGAGTACGTAACTGTTTTGACAACTAAGGCCACCTTTTCATAGTCTAAGATAGGTACCTACGTACCTAGTAGACACCAAATAAGTTTTATTCGCTATATAATGACTAATCGTACATAAATGGGGTGAGCATTGATCCGACGCAAACTACAGGTACCTTTAGGTTGATTAAAATCCTTGCCAACCAAAGTAAAATAAAAAATATCGTGCGATACTGAAAAACTGCACCGACTGTCGTAACTTTCTATTAACTTTCCACAATTTTACAATACCACCTAATATGCCTTACGCTTCTGACATAAGGTTGAAACTTCTTAGCACCAGGTGACTTCATAAGATGGTGAACAGCTTTCTTGTCACCGCGTTTGATGCACGCAAGGCCAACACAATAGAGTTAATCAGTGTCGCGAAGATTGGCGTTTTAATTTAATGATTGGTTCAAAGGAAAGTGAAAAATACAGAGTAAGGCACGGTGACTTCCTGGTTTGCTGGTGAGTAATTATAGTGTTGACAATTTGTTCTGCTTTTAAACCATAAATGTAGTGGTGTGACAAACGAGAATGAAAATGCTGTTTCTCACACTGGTGTGATAATCTGGTGTGACTACGAGTCGGTAACTTATTTTTTTAAGGTTGTCATAGAAATCTTGAATCAACTTCAGGGGTTGACAAATACAAGGTTTTTTATTTTGTGATACTCAAATTAGGCATAGTCTTCAAAGCAAGAAATTGACAGTGATGGCCTGAAGCAAGTCTGTAATTCCACCTTCTTTACACCAACTGTCGTCGTAATGGCCGAGGACAAAGTCTATAATACAACCTTTGTTCCACCGACAATCGTCTCCTATGATGTCCTACGCACCGCTCTATTTTCATTCAATCTTTTTTCTTTGTCCAAGTTTTTTTTTTCTTTGGAAACCAGTCAGTTTTTCTTTTAAAGTGAAGGCACGTGAACATAAAGGCTCCTACACACTATGCCGGCGGCACAGCCGGCGTGTTTCAGCCTTGCGGGTATGCTGCAGGTGTTGTTAGGCCGCCGGCACTTGCCGCAGAAACCGAGTATGCCGCCAGGCTTGTTGGCGGCATGCCCGCCGGCATAGTGTGTAGGAGCCTTTATAAGAAGTTGGCAGAAACATCCCAGCGTTGATGTGCTGGATTCGTTTTCTCTTCTACTGATCGTTATTTCTACTGACAAAGTTTATTTTGTTTACTTACTTATATGTATGCTTGTGTACAGGGTCAAATTTTCCGGCCTATTCTAGTACGTTATCCACCATGACCTTGAATTAGCCAATCAGAGCACTGCAATAATAAGTATCGTTCATTTTGGGTAGCTAATCCTGATTTATGCATCGTACATACAGTACATTATTAGTTCTAAATTCGGACATGTCGGAACAAGATTTAGCAGGTAGTTCTAGTGGAAAATCCGTGTTAGTGCGTATAAAAAGAAAACATGGGACTGTTTTACTTCATGGCGGTCGCAGGCCGGTCGGGGGTAGTGTGCGAATCTATTGTTTATTTTATCTACTGTTACCAGCTACCGGCGCGGCATCGCTATACCTGCCTGCTGCACAGGGAAGTTTGCAATCTACTAACTTAAATTCTACAAATGGAACAACATCCAACATTTTTTATCAGTTAAACTAGACTTTCGTCGTAATTAAACATTTGAAAATCCATGACATGTTTTATTTTTATTTCCATATTTTAAAAATATAAACCAGCATTCATGGACACTGCGAACGAACGAAACTTTTTTTTCCCGATCGTCAACAGTGTTGACGACAGGAACGAAAGGTGTTACCGAACGGGAATTACCCGAAATAATAAGTAGCGTTCGTCAACACTGTGAACGAACGAAACTTTTTTTTCCCGATCGTCAACAGTGTTGACGAAAGGGTGTTACCGAGCGGGAATAACCTAATTTAATTTGTCCCTATCTATGTGTTTATTCTTTTACTAGGTAGTTATTTTTGTGTTACATATGGTAAACAATGATCCAGCCATTCATTCCGTCGTTGTACGGTACTTATCTTTACTTGTGTATACAGTTTTAATAAATCTATACATATAAATAAAATTGGAGTGTCTGTTTGTAATATAAAATAACCGCTTTTTGCTACATGCCTAAGAATATATATACAGTATATATACCAAAATAACATTTTTTTATTTTTTGTCTGTCTGTCTGTCTGTTTGTTCCCGCTAATCTCTGAAATAGCTGGACCGTTTTTGACGGGACTTTTACTGGCAGGTAGCTGATGTAATAAGGAGTAACTTAGGCTACTTTTATTTTAAAAATTTTATTTGTTTTTAATGACTTAAAAATAATAGTAAAAAAATCTATTCTGCGCGGACGAAGTCGCGGGCACAGCTAGTTTAAAAATATAATACAACTGCTCATTGTGGAGGTCTTGGAGCGTCATAGGTAAACTATAGATTTGATCTATTCATTCATACATCCTTTTGAGAAGCAAATGTCATAAACCATATCTTTGGCGCTTTAGGTGGCTGGGTATATTATGTAAATATGTAACAGATACTGTCCATAACTGATAAATAAAAATAGAAACATTTCTAATATCTATGATCTTTATTTTGACACATCAATACATCATGGTAGTTAGTTCAAGCACATCAAATAATAGGTATTAATTTCTAAGATAAACGAATTATAAAATAACACCTACGAGTAGGTACTACGAAGGTACAAATTGAGCTTATGCATTAAACATCAATATTTTCGTATAGATATATTGAAAGTTGTTAAAAGGTTTACATAACGAGTATATAGTATAGTTATTATGAGTAATACAGTTCTTAATAAATGCTTATAATACTTTAGAGTTCCATCAAGAGAATGGCGGAAAAGATACAATACGCTACACCGTCAAAGTTAATGTAATATTGAACAATGTAGTATTTGGTTATCATAATTATAAAGAGGTCTACAAAGAGTTGTAGGTGTATATGTCGCAGCCATCTGTTTAAATTAGGCAGCTAATTGGGCGCCTGGGCCGTTCATTAAACGCAAACGGCATCCAATTGGATGCCTAGGCCGATAGTTAATTGAACTAGAATCATTCAAAGTTTAACAATTTGGCGTATTGAAGTCAGCCCTTTGAAGATGACAGACCAAGACTCAGCCAAGTGATTCAAATTTAGTTCAGTTTTTTCCACTGTGGCGCTAGTAGTCACCAAAACAAATATGGCGTCAATAGCGCAAACCGTGAATGTTATTTTTCGTACTTGTGTGCAATTTTAAGTGAAGTTAAAGTGTGATATTGTCAAAATAGTATGAAAACATGGCGGTGTCAAATAATACTACGTCTTCTGCAAGTTTTCGCGAAATATTTGAGTCTAAACTGACTGACTGGCTTAATTATTATTAAGTAATATTCGTGTTATGTACTTTGTTGTAAACATATATTTCACTATTGTAGGTATTAATAAAACGTAGTCTTACATAATTTGTGAACTCATAGTCTTCCTAACCAAACATCACAAATTCATTAATTTCCAATTTTACTAAATGACTCGACATTCAGCCATCTGGTTAAACGTTGCGCTCAAAGACTTGGCTAGTTATTCTTCAGTTCTTTAATTGGATGCCGGCGTTTAATGAACCGCCGAACTATGTATATTCTTTGAGACAACGTTTAAATGTATTAATACAGATTTATTTCGTATACAATAATATAAAATAATCGAGCCTGTAGACAACTGACATCCTTCCCTTCCAAGATTGACTTACAAAAAGGTCTTCCACCCAAAAGTTTTTTTCATAATGCACATTTCTTAGTCTTTTCTCATTACCGTCTGTAATTTAGAGATCCCAAATAAATTCGTTCAGTTGTCGTAGTCCAAGAATCGTTTGTTCAATCCCCAGAAAGTACAATAGTTGGTAGAGGGGTTCGAGCTCTATCGCAGGTCGTCTCCAAAGTAGCTGCCTGTAAACAAAGATTTTTTTTTGAGAACTTATTGTTTGCCATCGCTTATGAGCCACCGAACTAGAGGTTAATTAAGGTGGTACCACCAGGGTTGCCCGCGAAATTCAAATTTTCTTAAGTATTATGCAATATGTATGTCAGTGTCAGGCAGTACGCTGAACAAATATTTGCGATCGTAACGCGTATGTATTTACAGAATTGCAGAAATTGCATATGTAAGCGGGTACGCCCTTTATGCCTGGAAGCTTTTATTTAGATTGTAAGTGATGTTTACGTTTATTATTTATTATTATTTATTTCCGCTTGAGTACCTATAGTTTTCAATGATTTGTTGGTATATTGGCGTGTGCTAGCTGACATATGGCAAATTTAATGTTTTTTTGTGTTTCGTAATGTTAATTCCCTACTATTGTATAGAACAGTAGCGAAGGGTGCATTTATGGCCTCGGTAAGCTGTTCCAAAAAAACGGTCACCGTGTGATGCAAGCTTAAAGTGTCTTCAGAAGATAAGGCCCCACTTTTACTGACAGGTACTGAGTTGGAATCAGAGAATTATGCACGGAAGGTTTGCTTTTCTTTGCGCGTAGGCATTTTTTCAGTAATAGCTATTTAGAAACACATACCAATTAATTGTAAATTGGATCGGTGGAAGCTAGAATTTCGTAAAGGTAAGCCGATGGGAATCGGCTTGTATTGACCCGTCGCCACTGGTATACAATCAAGTTCTTTTAACTTGAAAGACAGCTGTGCTGCTTTTGGAGTTGGGAGTTTGTTCCGCCACTTCTTTTTCCCAGCTAAAGCACTAAGAAGTGGTGAAGGGCGGGTGTTTTGGACGACTGTCTTATGTATTTCAAAAAGAGCTGACTCTCAGTCTAGTTAATAAATGACTTATGATTTTGATTTTGAATTATAATCATTAAAATCATCAATACAATCCTCTAAGTTTACTTGTTCCCATTGAATGATTTTTTCATGAAATTATCATTCTATGGGATTAAATGAAATGTGTTGAAAATTTTAACTATTATAATTTTGTAAAGCCATACGTTACAATCGCGAATCATTTTAATCAACGTACATCATGACGCTAACCTGCAACTTGCAATAAACCGAACAAAATTGAATTGATTTTCGCGTGTTACCTTAGCGCATCCATCTTAAAGTAAAAACGCCCAGAACTAGAGGTGTAACTAAAATATTAATGTTATCTTTTGTAATTTTAGTAAATTAACAAAAGGCAATCACACCTCTATAAGATTTGACAACAGATTAATAAGAATGTGCTTTTTTTTTCATTGCAGTTCTTATTGTAGTATTTTTTACCTTTCTAGAATTATTTAAAAAAAACCGAGTATAAAGAAAACTATACAAACCTCATCTCTTTTCTTTGTGCCTTCCTGATCGACAGTCTCAGAAACAGCAGACAGCCTCCTCCTAGACATCGCACTAGCCGACCTCTGTCGCCTCCCTTCAATCATTAAATTGGAACCGCTGGAAGTGTTGGACATCCTCCTGTTCACAATAGTCTCGTCTTCATGAATACTGACACTTTTCTTTGCGTCATTTCTTATCAAGCGCTGTGTTGCTTGACGTGCAGCGTTCTCGCGGATGATTTGGTCGGCTCTAATGCGTAGTACTTGAGCGGCTTGCTTGTGATGTTTCAGTGCAGCTTCGAGATCGTTCCGGGATAGTGCGAAAAGACTAGCGTAGCCACGGGATCTAAAGGATATGGAAAATAAACAAGATTAACTAAGTGTTACTTCTGTAAGAGTGATATTTTAGTCGAACATAACCTAAGCTTAGCTTAATTAAAACCGTAATTACTTTTGAAATTTTGGCGCCCAGCCCAGGGACTCTTTCAAAACAAGACATAAACTATTGAAATTGATGAAGATTGTAATAAGTAACAACATTTTTTAACATTAAATTAAAAACAATAACGAAATGCCTTTACTTGAAGAAATCGTAAAGTCTGTCCCATGTTGGGCGCCAGTATTTCAAGAATGGTAAAATAAGATTATTTTATTTATTTGGGAAAACAAACAATTACACATTAAGAATTACAAAAAGATAGGATAGCATACAGAAATGATGCAAATGTAAAATCAACCACGTTTTCCACAGATACACAACGAGACAATTTGGTAAATTTGAAGACTAGCGTTGTTAACAATTAAAAAGAGGAATATCAATAGTAAATTAAGTATCAACAAAATTTGATGCTGATTAAGAAATCTTACAATATCTATTGCAAATTATTTTACCTAACGGTAGCAGTTCGTCGTCGTAGTCCTTCAATGCCCAGTAGACTGATCTCACCGAAGACGGACCCCTCTTGTAGCGTCGCCAAAACTTCTCTCTCATCTACTGTCATTACCTGAAAACATAATACATACAATATTTGTCTTTTCCTTAAAAGGTACATAACTAGCTGCGTTTCGATATTAACAGCTGTTCCTAATGAAATACCATATTTCATATTTCTACATTATTTTATGAAGTCTATAAATGGTGATAATTTCAAAGTACATCAAGAGGGTAGATACATACGCAACACACTCCGGAAGAAATGATATACATCTGATGGCCGACGTCACCGCGTCGTACGACCACGTCACCGGGGAGGAAGCAGACCGGACGCAGTTGGAGAACCAAGTCTCGAAGCAGAGAGGCTGAACAGTCACGGAATAGTTGTACCTGCAACCATTCATATTTCATGTTAGTACAATTTTGTCTTATTTTGTGTGTGCAAAGGCACAGCATTTTGTTTTTGGCAAATTAATAAGCATTGACACAAAGATCCTAGCTAGTGCACTCACCTTGCTAAGTGTTGTCATATGGACTTCAAGCGCTACATCCCGCTTCATGTTTGAAGGCAATGAGTTCAAAATTCTAGATTCATCTGAAAAGAAAAGTAAAATTTTTAAATTCTGCTCCACCATTTTGGCGTCAATTCTGGGTCAGATTAATAATAATTTTGAGCCCAACGAGGGTCCGTGACCAAATTGGGACTTAATATCTATATATTAGGTTGGGGAAAAAGTCTTTTCTCATTATAGTATGTATGAACTTGTAATAAAATCTCTTTGGCTATACTATTTGTATCTGGCTGGTTTTGGTATCATTGAAAGTTTAAATTTTAAAGAACATAATTCCAAATTCAAATTAGGAATATGTGTGATTTTCATTTGTTTTTCGTACCGTCAAGATGAGTGAATCTAATGAAGAAATTCGATACATTTTAAAATTTTACTACAAAAAAGGTAAAAATGCAACGCAAGCCGCGAAAAAAAATTGCGATGTTTATGGACCTAGTGTAGTGTCTGTGAGAGTAGCACAAATTTGGTTTAAGCGTTTTCAATCCGGAAATTTTGATGTCAAAGATGCACGTCGCTCTGGTCGCCCTATTACGGATAAAATGGATGCCATTTTTGAAAAAGCGGAGCAAGATCGGCATACCAGTAGTTACGACGTAGCTGAAGAACTGGAAATTGACCACAAAACAGTTTTGGCGCATTTGAAAAAAACTGGGTACACAAAAAAGCTCGACATTTGGGTACCTCACGAGCTCACTGAAAGAAACCTAATGAACCGTGTACTCATTTGTGATTCTTTATTACGACGTAATGAAACCGAACCATTTTTGAAGAAGCTGATAACTGGTGATGAAAAGTGGATCACGTATGACAAGAACGTGCGAAAAAAGACGTGGTCAAAGGCCGGTCAGGCTTCACAGACTGTGGCGAAACCCGGGTTAACTCGCAACAAGGTGATGCTGTGTGTGTGGTGGGATTGGAAGGGCAATATTCATTATGAGCTGTTACCACCAGGCAGGACCATCGATTCTGAACTCTACTGCGAACAACTGATGAGATTAAAGCAAGAAGTTGAGAGAAAGCGGCCGGAATTAATCAACAGAAGGGGTGTGGTTTTTCATCATGATAACGCTAGACCTCACACATCTTTAGCCACCCAACAAAAATTAAGAGAGTTTGGCTGGGCGGTGTTAATGCATCCGCCGTATAGTCCTGACCTTGCACCTTCAGATTTCCACCTGTTTCGGTCTCTTCAGAATTCTTTAGGCAGTGTCAGGTTAACATCACGAGAGGACTGCCAAAACCACTTGTCGCGGTATTTTGACCAGAAGTCCCAAAATTTCTATAGCAATGGGATCATGTCCCTACCTACAAGATGGCAAAAAGTTATCGAACAAAATGGTACCTACATACTTTAGTTAAATGTAAATAAACTTTATTAAAAAATGTTTTGAATTTTCTTAAAAAATGCGAAGAAACTTTTTCCCCAACCTATTATAATGCTAATAATAAAGACTGACAGTTTGTTTGATATTAAAATCTTCTTGTATTCGATAACCTAATTCTTACTAAACATCACGCTAGGATCCATAGGAGCCGAGAAAAACGAAAAAAGTCAGAAAGAACTCAGAAAACGTAATAACGTGGACAGGAGATGCGATGCGACGGGGTCGGGAAGGAAGAAATTTCACGAGGAGGAAGATTCAGGGAGGAAGAAATTTCACGAGGACGAAGTTTCGGGCAGAAGCTAGTTTTAAATAAATCTATATCTATCATCATCTGCCTAGCCTTTTCCCAACTATGTCGGGGTCAGCTTCCAGTCTAACCGGATGCAGCTGAATACCAGTATTTTACATGCAGCGACTGCCTATATCTGACCTCCACAACCCAGTTACTGGGTAACACGATACCCCGTCGTAAGACTACATGGTTAAGGGCTACAGTGGTGAAGGGCGGGCGTTTTGGGGGCACTGTCTTGTGTAATTTTGACGTTCAAAAAGAGCTGACTTTCAGCCTAGTTTGAATAAATGACTTTTGATTTTGACATAATTAAATAATTAAGCTTTAAAAGTTTTTTGGTTGGGTTTAGGTTTTTGGTGGTCTTGCACAAAATTCAGACTCACCAAAACATCGTTGTGTACTCCAAGTGTAGTCGAACCACAACGCGACTCGTCTTTGCAGTGTGACTGGCATGTTCAGGCGACGGAGGTAGCGACTACTGCCATCCAGCGTTTTGCGATAGTCCGTCTATATCAATAATTTAAAACCAATTTTTCACAAGCTCTTTTACATAGCTTAGTTAATATTACAGTGTCGTAGATTTCACTGGGGTTTTACGAGGCAGAGAATGCGCTTGATAGTTTTTTCTTCTATTATTTTATTACAATGACTGTTTATTTTAAAAACGGATACTATACAAGAAAATAACAATAAAATTCAAACATAATTACCCTGGCCCTAGTAGCGGTCGCAATGATGTCCCTTATCTGTCCAATCAGCAAAGCAAACACGAACACTCCCATTAGCCAGGCAGCTGTCATGAACAAGTATTCCATAGTATTCTCAGGTTTCGGGTTCTTGCCGATAGATGTCGCAGTCTTGGTTGCGAAGTAGAAGCAGCGGATGTAGGCAGAGCCTTGGTTGTCGTAGACCCAGCCGTTGGTGCCGAGGCCTATGTAGTCACTCATCGCATAGTAGGCACAAGCATTAAGGTGGATTAAGTAGAAGATATAGAAAAGGGTCTTGCCAATTCGCACCTGTGGAAGAAAGTTATTTATTGTAAATAACGATGAGATTATAGATCATCAAAATCATTATAATCATAAATTATGGTAATCCCTTTCTTCTCCTAAAATTTTTTGTCCGCAAATCACTATCCATAACACGTTTGCTATAATAAACTTCAGTATCTAACCGTAATGTTCAAAAGTACGAAATTTTGTTTTTCATCATTATCTTTACTTCTAAAACTATTCCGTCTTAAAATCGATTACTTTACTAATTGAAGCTCCTTATTTTGCATGAAACAAAATCATATGCCTTAAGTATTGTATAATGTGTATTATTCCGAATATTCATTTAAAATAAAATTGTTAGTCTTAAAACATTTGCTAAAAATTAGATTTTACTGACTGAAACAAATCGCTGTAAATCCGACTCCACGCAGTCTTGTTTGCCCTACCCCTAGAGTGTAATTTAAAATCACGTAGGCGCGGAGGGGTGAGGTGGCCCGCGAGCTGAGGCGGCAGGGGCTTGTAACACTCGCCGCCGCGGTTGAGGATGGCCGGTTTACTTACAACATACGGTGAAGCAAGCACTCTGTCCATAGCCTGGTGGAACTCCCAGAAGGTCTGCAGTTTTAACAGTCTCGGGATACGGAGGATCACTTTCTGGGTGCCGAAGAAGATGTACAACAAGTCAAGAGGGAGCAAGGAGATGATGTCAAACTGAAAACACAAAAATTACGTTTGCAAAAAATAAAGGGCATATCAAATGATTTACTTATCACTCACTAACATTAGTGACAAATGTAGCTTGTAATTTTTGACTAGCTGCGCCCCGCGGTTTCACCCGCATAAGTAGGTATCGCTACCGCGGGAAAATCACGGATCAAATTTAGCACATGGGTAGACCACGTACTAAGCTTTTATCGTAAAAGCGCAACAAACCAACATAGCAAAAATCTAATAATTTCTCTTTATAATATTTATTTAGACAAAGCTAAACGGACCTTCCTTTCAGCGTACTTAGCTATATTGTGTAAATAATTAATAAATTAGAGTCATATATTTATTTATCAGTAACTTAGTCATTCAGAACCTACACTGTGATTTTTTGACGTGATAACGTCTTATAAATCGATGAACGCCGGCTGCACGCACGAAAAGGCATGACTCATTGTCACGTTCTGCCTGAGTCGAGCGCGCAAGCGAGAGCGCGGAACAAGCGATAGAGAGGCACGATTGGCCTGTTTTCTTATGACGTTATCACATAAAATTATCGTTCGTAAACCGATTCTACAGACAATCATTTTTTTTCTTACCTTATACTGTGACTTCCTTCTATAATTTTTCCTTGTCTCGCTACTATCATCGACCCAGAAGCCTTCGTCCAAGAACATAAGCCGGGGCTTCACAAACGCCGCGTCTAGGATGTATACGATATCGCAGAGGTAGTCGGCAACCATCCAATATGGCGTATTCGCAGGAGTCTGGTAAGGGAACGAAGCGCGAAGAGCGACGCACCAAGCGTTGTAACTGTAGCAGAAGGTTACTAGGAAAAGCCAGCTGATGTACCGGCGACCTGAATGCAAAATTGTAGTGAACTAAACATGAAAGATTGTTTGCAAGAGAGTTCCTACAGCTAGATGTATAACTCCTGAAGTTATAAATACTAAAGCTCGATCTTAATAAGGCTTTATTTAGTATTTGAGACTTTAACTGCAGAAACTTATTTCTGATAGTAAAACTAGTTTTCATTTTCATGCTAACTTTTGAAACAACCAATCATTGATGGGAGAAGTAACTACAGAGTATAAAAATTGAATAGAAGACCTGTAGAGGCGAGTTTAAAACAATAAGTAAGTAGCTACAGTCTATATTGGTTGTGTTGGTCAGAATTCATTTAATTCAATTACTTAGACAGCAATTTCGTTTGGTCGGTAACTTGAGAATAAACGTATCTAATAGTGTTTAACAATCGTCGTGGAACGTAATTGGCGCCCAACTGGGACTGGCTATTACAGCAATTAAAAAAGAATTTACCACAATGGTATGTAATCAATTACCTTGAGGATCTATGGGCATGAAAGGGTCGCAGAACGTCGACAAATGCGCAAAACCCTTGCATTTTAGTGCGCGCGATGGCGAAATTGGTACGGGACTTTGCGGAGTTTCGTTTACAGCGTCAAGTTTGTCTTCCGAAACTGGTGGCCTAGAGAAAGAAAAATAAAAACCATGTAAAGTATTTTAGGCCAGACTTATTGGTTTATTTCCAATTGATTGCCATATCAACTTACTCTTCTGGTGGATCATCTTCCGATTTTGATTGTTTAAACTCTTTCAATTCAGTGTCTGCTTCTGTTATCTCATTATCAGATTTATATTCAGGGGGAGGACTAGGTGAGAAGAGTTGAACTTTTTGCAGCTGACTTACGATGCTGAAAGATTTCAAATGTTATGAAGTAACCTTGAACTTGTCATTAACCATATTTCTAAGTGATTGCCCAGCGGTAATTTGTTGGTTTACGGGTAGTATGAAATTATCGAATTATGATCAGTGAGGATAGGCAAATAATTATTTTGTAAACTGTATTGACCTACATAAGTGCCCATCGAACCGCACATTTTACTAAAAAGTGCTGATGAGTTGCCATATCTCGGCAGGTTTTATAGAGAGAGCTAAATCTTATTTTCATTATAAGGCATATCTAACCTTTCTTGCTTTTGCACATCTTCATGAAGCTCGGTTTTGGTTTCGATATTCGAATTTGTTTGAGTCAATCTGAAAATAATGTTTTGCATATTTATTATCATAACATCACTTTATTTCTACATTTAAGGTGTGTCAGCGTACTTAGATACTTTTGCATTGTACTCACGTATTGTGGGCCGGTGTCGTGTCGGGCGTGCACCAGGACCCACATGTTCCTTGGGGTATTGGGGTTTTTTCCACCTGTTTGACTGACGTCGGGTGAACTGTGTGCTGTAACGAAAGAATTTCATTCCATTACTAATATTTTCCTGCACGAATTCGTGTATTCTGTTTTATGAAAGGTGACTCATATGAGTTAACAACGGCTACGTAGGTATATAAAAATGTTGCAACTGCACCGTCGTCGTAGAAAACACATAAGTTTTCCCCTTTATGTCAACAATCGACGTGTGTAGTAATATTACCATCCGGTTGACACCATTTATACTTCTCTTCAATAGTAATGCTTTGTGTTATACTTGACTTTGTGACGTCATAGAAAATTTGCCGCCACTGGATAAGATCCAGGTCAACACTGTTATGTTTGATCGGTTCAGTAGAACAATTAATATCTCCTAATTTTCTGATTGATATACAACGGACTATGGCAGCGTTTATCGTCCATTTTACTGCAGTAGTAAAAGTCATAACCCCATAAACGTCGTCCACTCCAGCCATATTTCTTGGCAATGAGTGCTATCTATAAGTTTGGTGAGGGGTCATTCTAATGTCGTTACTCATTGTGTGATGAGACGACCATCTTGATATTGGATTAATACAATATACAGCTGTATTTTCTCGTGCTTTTGTTCTGAGTTGGCGGAAATCCGCGGCAAAAATATGGAATTAGGTAGCTAGACACGGAATTTCATAATTTCTCTTCTAATTGTATAACACTCTATGACAGCACGTTTGGCGCAGTGGTTAAGCGATTGACTGCTGTGCTGCGTGTAGCGGGTTCGATTCCCGCACGGAACAAATATTTGTATGACCTACAAGTAGTTGTTCCGGGTCTGGCTGTTTGTGTATGTGAATTTAAATGTTTGTAAACGCACCCACAATACAGGAGTAATACCTACCTAGTGTGGGACAAAGTTAAAAAAAAAAAATGTAAAAAAATGTTAAATGTCAAATCACAATCTGGATGATTTTGAAGGAATTTGTTTCATATTTTTTGAAGAATTTGTCCGTTCAACAACGTACCTAAATAACGCAATGTATGTTGTTTGAACTGTCAAAATGTAAACCATTCCTACAGTTAGTTAGTGATACTTAACTACCCGGCAGTCCCTTCTTTCACTAGTATAAACTATTATTGTCATAGTCTGTCAGTTCATCATTATTTACGACTGCTACTACTTATACATTATGATTAGGTACGTAGCTACAAAGGCCGGGCTATAATAGATAAATTTGCACCGTTAAGACGTCTGGATCCAGTTCCTACACAATAAAGCTATCAATATATTCATCAATTCATTACGGAGTGTCGGTTGGATGGCCATAATATTTCATTGTTTACTGGCGCAGTAAGAAAGCACTTAACGGCTTTTTTGTATTCAAATCACAGTGAGGTGTTCGGAGGATAATGGCTGCGGCTCGATGGCCTCGCCTCATTGACATCCGTAACGGGCCCAGATCGCCATAATGCGGGTCTTTGATTTAGTTATTTTCTAGATTGTAAGAGGTGGAGATTTTGGGAGGATTGGATAAAAAATTGGTATAGACCACATAATAATGTGACAAATGACCGTAGCCATCTTATTTATTAGGGATCATGTACCTCAACATAACCAACCTAAAATCTTTCCACTGCTGGCTAGAGGCCTTCTCTCAGTGAGAGGGAGTGGGCCTGAAACCACCACGCGAGTTCTGTGCGGTTTGGCAAATTTCATAAATGTCCTTGAATTTTTTGGTTCTCGGACATAGTGTTCCTCATGATGTTTGTTTACAATGTACCTACCGGTAATAAACGCCTAACACTTCATATCTTAACTTCATTACCAAGTCCTTAGTGGTCATAACGTATCTACCTAAGTACCTGTTATAAGTGTTGCTACCAAGTGGAAAGTGCCAGAAACTTCTAGGATATACTTATAAATAGGCTTTAAATCCGGAATAACTCCGTTTCGGTCTACATCTTAACCCATACATAGAACGCTAAATCTTTTTCAAAATGAATTGGTTAACATTGTTTTGGCAAACTAACACTCATCACGAGATCTCGTGATGAGTGTTAGTTTCTGTAGAATACAAGCTCTGAGATCCTAGTACTTAGGTATCAATTGATATGATAAATAAAATGGCCTAAGAAACAATCACAATAGAATCTAGGAAGCCCTGGGTATACCTTGGGCTGTGAACTTCACTGTTGATTAAAGCTAGAGATCTTTTGACAGCATTTTTCAAACGAAGTAGGTATAGTCAACTTTGCTATCTCATGTGGAAGAGCAATGGTAGCCCAGTAAAGAGCAGCGATGGGCCAGTGCAGACGAGCAGTAATTCAGTTCTAGGTCGTATGTTCCATCACAGACAAGCCGGTGCCTGCCAGGGGTGCGGGTTATTCGAAAAAGATACTGTGGCCCCTGGCACACAGGTAACTGAAGGAACATGGGTCGGTTTTAGTCAGTAAAAGTCTGACACGCCTGCTTTACCCAGACCGGGAGAAGTTATTTGATGATTTCCCAGCCCAAAAAAAAAACTCAAACTGGCACTTTAGTTTGTGTATTTAGGTAATTTCATCACCACAGCTATCAAAATGGCGCCGAAGAACATCGTGAGGAAACCGACGTTTCCTAGAACCAAAAATTCAAAGACATGTGGCATCTACCAACCCGCACTGGGCCCGCGTGGTGGATTACGGCCCACTCGCTCGCACCGAGAGGAGGCCTGTGTCCCAGCTGTTGGAATATTATAGGTATGCTGTCGTACGAAATTCCTTCCAGATTAAAAATTACCTATTACACCAGTCTAATATTAAAATTAATGATAGATAGGCATACGTATTACATACTTGGAATAACAGGGAGTGGTTTTAGGCACTTTGGGAAATACTGATCTAAAATAGGTACAGCAAGTAGCTATTTAAAGTAATTGAAGACTGGGTGCGGTGTATTAGCAAAGTCATCTGTAATACCGGAATTAGTAGATTCACATGTAGATAGGTCATGTTACACGGAATACGTTCGTATGTTGCCAGTTGGTTGTAAAACAAATGATATATGTTAATTCGAATTGCAAGTGCACAATGCTGTTAGAAAGACTACGGTTAAGTTGAAGTTGTTTTAAACAGTTCTGTACCTAAATGGTGCCAACTGAACCCTATAACTAAACCTCCGCCGTCCGTTTGTCCGTCTGTCTATCAGCGGGCTGTATCTCAGGAAAGGTAATAGGTAGACAGTTGAAATTTTACAACTCTACAAACGATGTCTATAAGTATGCATCTAAATAGTTGTAGAATTAGGTATAAATTAAAACAAACAATACGCTAATATGTTAATACGCTCATATCTTTTTCCCTCCTAATTGACAAAAAAGGGGTGAAGCGCTTACCTACTGGGAAAAGTGGCTAAGTACATTCGACTTAACGTAATGCAAACTATTCGTCCTTTAATTGGTACGATTTAAATTATGTAGGTAATGATCAATTCAGGTGTTAATACCAATATTAAGAGTAAAATCTAAATTAATTATATATATTTCAGTTTTTAATTATTTAGCTGTTGATAGTAAGTTACTTCCTTATACTTAAAGCATGGGTTTCAAGAAGTTACGATAAGTAGCTAGGTACTTACTCACTAACTTATTCACTAATCAGTAATCACTATGTAGGTACTGAAAAAGTACTTATTAATTACTATAGCGTGTTAATAGGCAAGTAGGTACGACTACCTAGTATTCGGAAGCTTAATAAAATTTTATTGACACTTTAGAGAAACAGTAGTTACCCACGGAAACGAAATGGCCAAAAATGTAGGATATTTTATCTAAATATTACACACCATTGTAAAAAAAATAGTTTTAAATAACAACAGACCGATATTAATTATTTCAATGTTACTGTTTTTTAAGGATATGGATGCAACAACAAGCTTCCTTCAGAATTGTAGATAAGTATCTAGGTACTAAAACTGAAATAACAAGAACATTCAATAAATATAAACTCACCACGTCAACTTTAATTTCCATATTTGTAAATTCACAAATCAAACGATCACATTTTAAAAACAGTTCATTCTAAAATTGAATTTATGGCGGCAACGCAAAGAAGAAAAAATATCGGAAGGAATTTTCCGGTCAAACGACACACGCGATCACAGTGGAGGCGTTCAAGCGACTGTTCAAATAAACTTGGCCCGGAACAATAACGATGGCTGTATTGGCGCCAATGTTTGGGCCAAGGGGGATCGGAATGGACTGGACTCGCAATCTGCGCCGTCTATTATGCCAACTATTGGATTGAACCTGGTGTAGGTAGGTATGTACCTATATGTACGCCCTGCGCAACCTGGGCGGTTTTTTTTTTTTGTTGGGTGGGAAATCATCAAAAAACTTCTCCCGCTCTGGGTGGAGCTCTGGGTGGAGGGCGTGTCAGACTTTTACTGACTAAAACCCACCCGTGTTCCCTCAGTTGCCTGTGTGCCAGGGGCCGCGGTAGCTCTTTCGAACAACCCGCACGGGCGGTTAACTTTTAAGGCTTCCTCAAACAGCCGCGACGCGACAGCGCGACGCGACACTTGTAGAACAATTTCCATTAAGTTTTCATAGAAATTATTCTACGATTGTCGCGACGCGACCGTCGCGTCGCGCTAGTCTGCACGAGCCTTTAATTCACATAGCGTCTGCAATCTGCATAAAGTCACTGAAAACTAGGTGTGTTTGCTTAGATAGCGTTTTTTGACACGGTAATGTCAATCCCCACTACCAACATTTTCATGTTATCCGTCACTGCGGCCGTTTTAAGCACCTCTGGTAAAATTTGAATTTTGCGCCCCTCAACCTCCAACACTATTTTTTTAGGAAGAGTACCTAACGACACAGCGAGCAAATCAAGCTCGAAAATGTTTGCACCCTCTCGAATGACTTAGTGTACCTTTTGATCATTCAAACAGAAATAGTTCAGTTCCTCGAATGACGCAGAAAAACTTGAAAATTGTGATAATGAAAAATGCAAGAGCAAGGTGAGCGAGCTCGGCAATTATATTATTACACCGGCTGTGGGTCTGCAAAGTGTGACCTCCTACATGTTGCACCAGCCCCTAGCTACGACGCTGGCGGCCACCGGTCTTCTAGGAAACCGCAGCTTTCGTGAGTGACTGATATTTTTACCACGGCATAATCGATACTCTATTTCTCATACAGTTTCAAGTAATCTGAGAGAAGAAGAGTAAAAAGAAGCAATTTGGGTAAGGGTGTTATTTTTGACAGAAAAAAATAGGCAGTTCCGATGCGTCCGACACTCGACGTGAGGGTGGAGTTCTTGACTAGATTATGACCCTGCTTTTTAGAGAACTTATAAACGCTACTGATCCAGGATGCTGTTACTATCGACTAACGAGGCCACCAACTGGGCCTATGCGTTTAAAGAAAGCCTATCGTAGTTT
This sequence comes from Polymixis lichenea, assembly GCA_949091785.1. Lineage (NCBI taxonomy): Eukaryota > Metazoa > Arthropoda > Insecta > Lepidoptera > Noctuidae > Polymixis > Polymixis lichenea. The sequence goes on from OX420937.1 coordinate 5,973,822, forward strand.
CAAACCTATTTCCAAAGTGCCCTAGATGGCCCTATTTGAAATAAATGCATTGACTTTGACTTTTTTCAAAAAAATAGGTAGCTATTTTATTATAAGGCAGTGGCAATAAATGGTTTGTTTTCTACAGACATTAACATCTTTGATGTGATTTTAATGTCTGCAGAAAACAAACCATTCATTGAATAGCACAATACTCCTGTGCAAATCTCAATCTCGGCCATTAAGACTATTGGATAATTAAGTAAATTCCTCTGAATGGCGGGAAATGCGGTTCCCGATAGGAATAAATACATTTACTTACTTAATTTTACCTATAAAGAAATGGAACTCCAAGGAACTTGATGAGTAAAATTGTTGTTTTAAAGGTTTAGGTATTAGACAACTAGAAACGTATTATTTAAGGTACTGACGTGTTCTAGCAACTCCTACTTTACTAGAATGGGGAAACCAGTTAAAACCTACCACATGGGACAATACTAATGTCATAAATGCGAAAGTAACTCTTTGTCTGTTACGCTTTAACGCCTGAACCACCGAACCGATCGTCATGAAATTTGGCAAAGATATAGCCTGTGGGATATGGGGAGGACATAGGCTACTTTTTTACGCGGTTACCGACGTCCACGCGGGCGGAGCCGCGCAGTGCAAAGCTAGTCAGCCATAAATGAGTTATTATCGAGGACCTACTAATCTATGGATGTGTCAGGAACAGGAAGTCAGGCACTCATGAATTATTCATTAATTTTCTTAGTTAGATAATATTGTAATAACAATTTAATCGTAATTTATTAGTTTGTCATAGTATTTTAGTTGATTAATTTATTCTTGTTGATCACTAATTTGATTAAAGCTTCTCCCAGAGTGTGGGCACAATGACATCTTTTCGTCCGCCATTATAGGCAACCGTTGCGAACACCTAGATTTAAATACATTATTTTGGTATAACACTGCGCGAAGTTGCCAGTGAAAATTGTACTGCGGTGAGTAATAAAATAAAATGTATTTAGTAGTTACGTTACGCGTTTTATTCCAGGACCAAAAGGAGTTACCTTATGGCCTAAGCAGGTAAAATATGGACTGTACTTATATTAAACTACTAACTTTTACCACTGGTAACACCTATATTTTCTGCAAATAAACGATTCATATTCTTATGGGAATCTTAGAGAAAAGTAGGAGTAAAACAGAATACATCTGCTTTTATTACTGTAAAGAGCTTGTTGAAACTGTGCCTTGTATATGTTGGGTTTTGAGATAATCGCTAATTTCTTAATTCTACTGAGGACGTCAAAGCTTAGATATCAAACACTCTACTAATTAGCACCAAAGCCCATGAGCTTGCAGTGCCGAGCCCAGTAAGGTCTTTACCTGAACGGCCTATAATGTCCCCACTGCTGGGACACAGGCCTCCTTACTTCAAGAGAGAATAAGCTGTAATCTCACGCAGGCCCAGTGTATGTCTTCGAATTTTTAGTTCAAGGACATGCCGCTTTCCTCACGATGTTTTCCTCACCTTTTTTAGAGCAGCTATGATGAAATTATTTACAGAAAGTAAAGCGTTTTCCTGGGTTCGAACCCACGACTCGCAAGTCGGAGCCGTTACTAATGCTTGCATGCTTAACCAGTGCTCAAGGTAAAGTCCCTAACGTTTAATTAGTTTTATACAATTGCGTGAGAAACAAGCAAGCGGTCACTTAAGGGCCAGCGCCCACTAACGGCACGGCACGGCAAGGGATTTTTAAGCCACGAATAAAAATAAAACTTAATAGTATGACAGTAAAATTAAAATTTCAACGGCAACGATGTCTCAGTATCCTTAGGCATGCCGCGACGTCCTTAGGCATCATCATTTAAATTTGAATTTTACTGTCTTACATTTAAGTTATATTCCTATTCGTCGCATGAAAAGCTCTTGCCGTGCCGTGCCGTTAGTGGGCGCATGCCCTTAAGGTGGGTAGTCTAGTCAGTGCCACCTATCGGCAACTCTGCAATACTAAGGCTAGCAGTACTCGTCACTGTGCGTTGCTTCCTCAGCTGAAATGTCTCCTAACTTGTTATGTCCCATAAGTAGTCATATAGGTGTCTTGTTGTCTGCCATTACGACTGCAATACGTCCACAAACGTCGACGCACATTTTAGTTTTCTCTATTTTACTCATCCGTATAGTATTCTTATACCTACCTATGTACGATGTATAGAGTCCAAACAAAAACCGGAACAAAATTAAAATCAAAAGTCATTTAATCAAATTAGGCTGAAAATCAGCATTTTTCGAACGGCAAAATACATAAGACAGTCCCTCATAACGCCCACCCTTTACCACTTCGTAGTGCTTTGAAGTGAGTAGCTGGGAAGAAAAAGTGGCGCAGCAAATTCCCCAGCAGCACAGCTGTCTGTTTAGTTAGATAGACTTGATTCTATACATACATAGGCAAAGTAATAAACATTACGAGACACAGAACAATAATTAAACCATTTGTCATATCTGACATATGGCCATGCCAATTATACCAACAAATAAAATGACGACAACTTAACTCAAGCTCAAAGAATAAAAAATAAAAAATGAAAATAAAGCATAATACTAAAATAAAAGCCTCCTGGTATAAAGGGCGTGATAGCTTACATATGCAATGCTGGATTATGTTCACATAGCTGTTACGACCCGAGTTACTACTCGAGGTCCCAAATGATAACCTCCCAAGTAGCATTGCAAGCTGTATACAAGCTGTATTTTAGTTCGTTTTTATACCAGAAGCTGTATGTCCAGGCTGTATAAAAGCTGTATCAGCGCTTATACAGCACTTATAAGTAAAAAATGGGCACATTTTATACAGCTTTTTGCGTTAGTAGAGGTGTATAGTAGCTGTAGAAGAAATGAATAAGCTGTATAATAGCTGTATTTGCGTTAGTACAGGTGTATAGTAGCTGTAGAAGAAATGAATAAGCTGTATAATAGCTGTATTAGAGCTGTTATTTGGTGTACAAAGAAACCATAACACTGGAGATATTATCTTATAAATATCTTGTAAAGAAAAGAGTTCCAAATAGGTTTTTGAAAAGAAATACAAAATAATATAAATTAGACAAACTAGATTTTTAATGAAATAGAACCATGAATGGCGACATTATTATTTATAATATTTACTAGTAAGTAAACGTAATCTTGGACTTAGATATCTAAAGGTGTTAATTGGTGAATCGAAATTGCGGATTCAAATTTATTGTGAACCTGTCTATGTTTTGCGTCAAAATATTCAAGCGCCAGCAAAATAATCGATCTGATATAAAAGAAAAATACTATTTATATGGTAAGTCAATGTTGGTTTTTAGAATAAAAAACAATTTTATAATAACAGAAGTGAGGGTAGTGTGATCATTGTGCCCTCATATCAAGCTGAAAATCATGATATATTCCTTAAATTATGTTTCTAATTTTGTTTTATACCTACATTCGAAGTTTAAATACCCTAAGCTTTCGCGGATCCCTTATAAAGGTTTAATACAGTTTGAGCTGTATAATGACAAATAAATCACTATTAGAAAGACAAAATAATTTTTTGACACTCTTGTAAGTCTCTAAAAGAACTCTAAGTTCTAAATAGGCTGTTATATTGATGTTGAAAACGCTTGCGTGCTGCTTGGGCTAGGACCATCGACGTAAAATGAATAAACAGCTAGATAATTATTAGTAACAGTAACAAAATCAAGGTCAGTAAGGCGACCAGTCACCACAAGCAGCACTCGTTCACGAGCATAACGCAAAGATCAGCCATTACCCCCTCGCCATATTTGAGGGTAGGAAGGAGGTAAGCCGACCCCCGACGCTACCGCAAGCAGTGACATCTACGAGAGCATGATGAACTTGCTGCCGGTTGCTCAGGCAAGAATAGTATTGTCGAGGGCGATAGTTAACCACATGAAGCAATACAACTCATCATAAATAATATTGTTAAGAGTAGATCATGTCAATAACTAATGACTTAATAGATAATAATAATAAAAAATACTTACACAGTCAATAAAAAATAAAAAATAATTTATATAAATAATTATATGAACCCATAAAACCTGTCACTAGGTACGCCAATTCTGGAGAAAGAACATAAACATTGTCTTGAGTTAATCACAGCGGCCACTATTCTTGTCATTTAAATTGTCGTTGATGGAATAGTAAGCCTTTAAACAAAGGATGGATTTTACTTGCACTCAAAAGGCAAATCTAGCAAGAGGGAAGCTTGTTATAAAAGGTGAGTTATGAACCATATGAAGCCGGTGAAAGGGGAGCACGTAGTTTGTCCTTATTTCTAGTGTTAACGGTGTGAATATCACTGTTTTTAGTGTACAAGTGTACATTTTGCCTAATATATATGATGCGAATGTGAATTGTGATACCACCGTGAGAATACTAAAATCTGTAAAAAGTCGCTCGAGGAAACTCTGGCACCTAGCTGGTAAATTCCACGAACAGCACGTTTTTGCAGGACAAAAATATTTTGAATATCACCGGCTTTGCCCCACAGCAAAATACAGTAGGTCATAACGCTGTGAAAATAACTAAAGTAGACTAACCGAGCTGAATCGACGTCAGTGTATTGTCTTATTTTTGTCACGGCGTAGGTGGCTGAACTCAGTCTTCCCGCTAGGCTTGATATGTGTGATTCCCACTGAAGTTTGGCATCTACTGTTATTCCCAGTAAAATTGCCGAGTCTACGGTTTCAAGCACTTCTTTATCTAAGATGATGTTGGGACCTAGATTTCTAACATTCGATAAGGCGAACTTTATACATTTCGTTTACTTGGCACTGAGGACTAGGTTATTTGCCGTAAACCAATCCGTAACCATTGAGAGTGCAGTGTTTCGTCGTCAAAATCTTGTCTATTCCTTTTTACTTTAAAATATAATCTGCAAACAGTACAACATCAGAAATATCCTATGGTAAGTCATTGATATTCACTAAAAACAATAATGGCCCGAGTATTGAGCCTTGAGGCACACCTAACTGAACTGGTAGCCCGGAAGATTTTACACCATTAATTTCTACACATTGGAACCTATTTTGTAATTACGAATTTATTACGTTTAAATCTTCGTTATGGACACCGTAATAACATAGTTTCCGCAGAAGCGTTTCATGGTGCACGCAATCAAAGTCTTTGGAGAGATCACAGAAAACTCCAATAGCATTTTGCGAGTTCTCCCTTGCGTTAAATATGTGTTTCAACAGATGAAAGCAACACCTGCATCTGTAGTCAAATGACCTTTTGTAAAGCCATATTGCTCATTATGAAGGAGGCTATTTAAATAAAAATGTCTTAGCAACTGCTTGAGTTATAACTTTTCAAATATTTTGTGGTGCAAATATAATGCAGGTAAGATAGAAATAGGCCTGAAATTACGAACTTCAATTTTATCAAAATATAATATATTTGAGCAAACTTTTACAAGTCTTATGTAGCACCAACCTACTGATGAATTTGAATCCAGAGGGATACCTATTTGCGTAACACACTAACAGTAGGAATGGTTTTCATTTTGACTGTTCAATCAACCACATTCATTGCGATTATGAACAGACAATTTATCCAACATATGAACCGATGGATTAGCAATAATATCCTTTGAAGGATTTAAATTCTGATTGAGAGTGTGATATTTTGTTTGAACCTCATCTGTGCGGAGGCATTTACATCATACGGCTTTATCTGGAGTGCATTTACTCTCCTCTGAGTTGAAATAATCAAATCTATTACGTAATGGCAAAGTGATAAAGAATTTTAATATTTTAACTACAGACCCACGTATTTCTCCCTACATATATGATCATAATCAAAAATTTTAGTATCTAATAACTGAAAAGATTGACCCTACTTATAATGCCTTAAAAGTAATCACTAATTAGATATGAGGTGAATAGCAGGTGTAACAAAAATATATCAACTCACTTTGCTTAATTGAACTGCTTATGTACCCATAAGTATCTAACTCCGGGCCGGGCCGGTGTGTACCTTTGATAACATTAAATCAATAAAATGTCTCTAACGAGCGATAGGTACATTTTAGGTCATCACGGATTTCTGTTTCACCAAAATACGTTATCTATACCTTATATAAAACGTTATCTATATCCCTATTTCCCATGGTCACGGCATCACACGTGAACGGCTAGACCAATTTTGCTCATTATTGTTTTGTTGTGTTTGTTATTGTCAGGAGAAGGTTCTTATGAGAGAAAAAAATAAGAAAGTTGCGTGTTACATTTAAATATAATGTGAATTCAATATTTATAGTTAAGACAGGACAACGTCTGTCGGATCAGCTAGTTCACAATAAATGTTCAATTAAAATACGGTTTACAGGGTTTTTTTACGAAAATAAACAACCACCTAAATTCCACACGTGGGATGCACTGAAAAATTACGGAAATTACAGCGAAAACTTACCCTCCGCAGGAATCTAAAACTCGCAAACACCATTTTGAATAGTATTATATTAAACAATCAAAATTTTACCACCATTTTATTACTTGAACTTTCTAGAGATTGACGAAACCGGAAACCTGTGTCGATATGTATCACTTGTCAATTTTACGAGCTGAAAGGTTTATATGTGGCCTTGTCAAAAGTGCCTGGTGTGGTGCGAATATTCCTTTCACAAGAGACATTTTCAATTTGTTTGGATAACCATTTATTTGGGCGGGAAGTAAATATTTGCTTTGATGGCATTGCAGCAAAGCGCCTGAAAGCTCATCAATACAGCGCATTTTTCAGTACGTCGTGTTTTGTTTCAGTTTGAAGTAAATTACAGTTTTACTCGTAGACTTATGATCTCTTAAAATATTTACAAGATTTTCTGAGCATTATTGCGTTGAAAAATTGTTGATTTTCTGATTTCTGACTTTTCTGTCACTATTTTTTGTTGTGGCAATACACCAAACATACGGCTCATACGGCTGTCATTTTTTGCATTGTTTTGTATACAAATAGAAATAAAAATTCCAGCAATTTCTCAAAAAATATTTACTCAATTTGCTTAGAATTTCTTGATTGAAGCGCTGAAGGATACAAAATATGTCGAGAACTGCGCGCGCACTTCTGCGATCAATAATTTGTCGGTACAACAGTGAGGACGGGAAGAGAAAAGGCCAAAAAGGTCGAATATCTTGCAGCCCGATAAGTTGAACGAGATGGTTCTAAACCGATACATTAATTGGTAAAAATACGACAAAACTCTGCTCAAGAATTTATTACTTGTAGTAGGTGTGTGAAAGTTTGGGTCATTGGGTCGTCATAGGGCATTAGTTGTGAGGAAAACTTCAATATTTAATAGCATTAGCAAAGACGACGTAAGTGCTAAGTGCTGTTCAAAATGGAGGGAGGCAAGTGGTTTTCTTTTTATCGTTTGCTTGGATAGATACCTATTATAATTTCGAAAATAACTTTCGAATAGAGAAAAACCTCTTCATAAAATAGATCTAGAAGTAAAGATACTAATATTAAATTAATCAAAAACTTGCCAAGTATTTAAAAATTAAAATCAAGCTAAATTTTCACTTTACCATCGCTAACCGGTATTTTTATTTTATAGAAACGATTAATACTTGCGCAAGTGTTTTAATAATTAATCTGGCCATGGCCAGCCTTAGGGTAACTCAGCTATTAGGGTAATACTGGTTGTCAGACTTTCGGGCTTCTAACGACCCGGAATGACTAACAAAGATCAATCACAAGAATGACAGCCAGGACCAACAGCCTAATGTGCTGTCTGAGAGACATAAAAGATGATCACCCATCCACGGACCAACCGCGGCAAGCGTAGCTTAATGTGATCGATCAGCCCATTCGGTTTTAACTTGGCTACTAAATAATTAGTCACCAACTCACCATAGTGTAAAATAAAAAGTGTGCATTTTTAAATAAAGAACTTTTTTTTAGGAGGCAGGAAAAAACAAGTGATCTTTGAACAATTGGTAGCTCTGCTAGAGTTTCTCAGAAAACATGAAGACTTGGCAAAGGGTCTTACCAGGGGCAGGCACCGACGTGGCAAGTTTGACGCTTTAAAAGCCTGGAACTTGTGTGCTAAGAAGCTGAATAGCATTAAAGACGGTGCTGTAAAAGATGGAAAGGGTTGGTCTAAGGTGAGTTAATATTCCTATGCAAGACTATAAAAGTTGTTGACTATAGAAGTTGTTTAGAAGTAGCAGAGTTCTTTGTGAAGGTTTGTGAAGGGAATTGCTGGTTAGGGGAAGTACTACCAAAATATCTATTTCTGCCACCAAACCACATTGCTATGTTCTGGTTAGAAAGAAGATATTGTTGATGCTCATTAGCAGCGGTAACCACTTATCATCAGTTGGGCCACCTGCTTGCTTGCCACCAACAGTCATTATAAAGATTAGAAGGGTTTCTGTGAGTGTAATTGTGTAATAAAATGAGATGAATTAAACCTCTTTGAATTTTCAGTATTGGTGTGACTGGAAGTACCGAGCCAAGAGACGTGCACTAGAACTGAGAGCCTCTCAAGACAGTGATAGTATCCAACCTGAAGAGATGTTTCCGTTGACAGATTTGGAAGAAAATATTCTGACTCTTATAGGAAAGCATGCTATGGACGATGTGGTCATCATTAATGATCCGCTGTCTGAAGAAGTTGAAGTAAGTTATAGTAGTGATGATAAAATTATTATTGCATATTCTATTTGCCAGTTGTCCAGGATAAGCCAGGTATAAGTGTTAGGCATAAGTTGTAAGTGGGTATACGGTAGTTTCCAATTTATTAAAAACTATTGTAATTTAAAGATTAGGACGAAATATTTAACAGAAAAATTAAAGTAAATTGATTTATAGCCATTTTCTCAATTAAAAACGATTACCAAATTTATTTTTCGTTGTTTTGAATTTACCGCCAAAACGTTGCTTACGGTGACTTTTTATCACGTGACCACACGTGACGTCAACTTTGTGTAAACGAAAGTAGTAAGTAAACAAGTGAATGTCGAGTTTATAATTAACAAGGTTCTTACTGGATAGAAACTGATATTACTGGTGTGCGGTGCCTCTTTGTGCGCAAATATTTCTAAAAGTGCGCCAAACTAAGTATTTGTATCGGTGCCGTTTACACAAAGCTGACGTCACGATGTCACGTGATAAAAAGTAATTGTAGGAAGCGTTTAGGCGGTAAATTCAAAACAACGAAAAATAAATTCGATTTTAATCGTTTTTAATTGAGAAAATGGATATATGTAGATAAATTTATTTTGATTTTTCTGTTAAATGTATCGTCCCAATCTTCAAATTAAAATAGTTTTTATTAAATTGGAAAATACCCTATTGTACACACGGATACACATCAAGCTATACATTTCCACTATAAGCTGATCTTGTATTGTATAGGATTTCCGTACAGTGCGAGATAAGCGTAACCTGCAGGCCTAGACAAAACACATTTCTGTTAGCGTTCACGCCAAATGCTACGCCAAAATGTACGGCAGTGACATTGCCTGCGGAAAGATTACGCTGTGTCCTTTCCGCAGGTAATGTCACTTCCATACATTTTGGCGTAGCGTTTGGCGTGAACGCTAACAGAAATATATTTTGTCGCAGGGCCCTAGAAATGTAGAGCTTGATGTGTAGCCGTGTGTACAACACAATTGACAAAATATGCCACTAATCTGCTAATGTAAGCAAAGCTTTCCAAAAAATATGTTTTTAATTCTAGTAGCCGACCATTAAGAAACCCACAGTCTTGAAAAACTATAGTTTGATCAGATCTCCCTGTTTGGAAATCCTTCCTATAAAGGAAGGAGTATATACTTAACTGCAAAGATGGGTAATTTTAGGAATAACACACCTATAATATAACGTATATATATAGTAATTAGTAACGTTACGCTACTACTACAACGTTATTATTATTTCAACTACTATTACAATTGTTCATAATTTTAGAGGCTGAATGAAGCTATAGAACATTATGCAGACAATGAAGACAGCACAATAAATCAGTATTTTGGTGAGTTTTCAATCTAGCTAAGAATTCATCTCAATAGTTCGAAATTAGTTTAAATATTTGTAATGGGTTTTTTAGAAACAGAAGATGCAGAGCCAGTTTCACAAAGATGTACAATACGGGAGCTATGTGATGATGACGGTGCAGGACCAAGCTGCCCTCCTGAAAGAAACCCGACAGTACAAGCCACCACAAGTGGAAATATGAAAAGTAAGCGTCCAGAAACTGAATCTCGTACCTACGTCCGGTCGTCTGCCGGCAATACCGACGAGTTCAGTGTGGCAACAAGGGTCTGCTTTAAATTCTTACCTCTTCCTGTTAGTTATGGACGCCCTGACATCAGATGTACAGGAAAAGGCAACCCCTGGTTGCCAACTGTTTGCCGATGACATTGATCTTGTTGGTGTAAATGAACCTGAGATTCACAAGCAACAGAAGCTGGAGAATATTGGCTTGAAAAATTGCGTGCTTGGCAGTTCTGCGAGTTGCGGTCTAAACCTAAGTTATGTTATGTTACCTAGACCCTGTAAAACAGGCTCCTTATTTTCGTATAATTTTCGCAGAAGTTGAGACACGGTCGTCCAAAAGGCGTAGGATGCATAGGTCACCAACCAACTCTGCCACGGAATTAGACGGATCAAACAGTCCGTTAGAAAAAAAACCCAAAGTATCTGTCACAGAGAATGGAAATGGTGCTAATTCAGGTAATATTGAATTTTACTCCTTTTAGGATGCCTACAAAAGGACTGCCGTGGAAACGGAATAATAAAAAATCCTAAAGTCTGAGGTATGAGAGCGTTTTCATTGCCATGAATCACGCAGCATTCGTTTGCCTAACGACATACGTATATATTATGCGGCTGGTCGTAAGTCACCGTGTTGTTGAAAGCTAACACCACCAGCTTGATGCCGTGAGCCGATTTGGTACCGGATCGGCCTATTGAGAATATACTTTGGCAATTTCATTCCATTTTAATTCCGCTCGCTGTTCCGTAGCGCTAGGGTTTACTTGGGGTATTCTAGCTTTGTTACTGCAATCAACTGTGAGAGAAGACCAGAAATTAAAAAAAATAAACTCGTTTATTTAAAATAAAATATGCATCATTACAAGCCCAAAAGTTTTTAGAGGTTCATTAATTTAAAAAAGTGTACCTACCTACATCCTATGAACGTCAATACAAAATCAAAATAGTTTATTCTTTATAAACCTATTTGGGCGCTTATGAATCTTGAGAAGCTAAGTGCACGGGTCCAATTGGCTGCTTCTATGGAGAAGAGCTGGCAAAAAAGTCCACAGTTACCTACTCTTTTAAAAATAATTAGCCTTTACCATGTTTTCAAATTACAGTGTTAATAGGTATGGGAGGATGTGGGTTTGTCAAGAAGTATCAGGTATTAAAAAACGAAATAGTCAACAATCATTTTGTTTTGTTGTCTACAAAGCCTATAACATTCTCACATTTACAAAATATAAAAGAATCAGTACTTTTATAAGATAAATAAAATAGCCATCATCATCATTACAACTGTAACAGAACTTAATTTCTTATCCCTTCCACAAAGAGTTGAAATTAGAATTTTAGGTCAAAAAATCAGAAGGTTATGTCAATGAAGCATATATTAAAAAAAATATCGTAATTTGGGAGCAATCATTAGACATTTACAGAGGTGGGTAGTTAAAATACTTTTTTAGAGGATCGGTAAAAAAAATCCCATTTCCATTCCCAATCTTTAAAGTACATGATGTCGGCTCAAACCTTTTCTGCGTGCCAGTACCAGATACCATACCATTATGGTAGTCAATGTCTCCAAAGAGTATTTATAATTACATTTTTAGGCTAAAATAAATAGTTTGCTTATATATTTCACAGGTGACGAGGAGCACGCATCGGCTTTTCTATCCCTAGAGCGTGAGAAAGTACTAAATTCTGGTAAAATTGTAAACACATTAGAGATGATACATTCAGAGATAGCTCGACTCACAAATGTCATGACCGACATAAAAGATTATGTTATGACTAATATTCGACAGATAAACTTAGCTTAAATAAGTTTTTAAAGTCATTTTTATTTTCTATTATTTTAAAGTTTTTTTTTTTCGCAATGAAGCACGTGTGATGTTTTCATTATTCAAATAAAAATAGTATAAAGATATTAGTTGTTATAGCTACTGTAACTAGTTACTCGTTTTAAACGTAGTTATACTGTTATACCTACTTAATAATGTGATTAAAGTACAGTCAACCGCAATTATTGTGGTAATTGAACAATTTGACACTAACAGCGACTTTTATGTCGTAGCAGTAAAAGTGGGTTTCGTAGCTCAACTCCTACTAAGATGCGCGTTTGAACGTACAATATTATCTATTCAAATTAGCTGTAAAATGAGTAAAGTTCACTCCATTGTTCGTTTGTGAAATCGAATTATTCATATTGTTAACTTGACTCATGTACAATGAAACCCCAGGATTTAGCAAGCCACTAGAAAACAAAATCACAAACCAAAACTAACAGCATTAAGAATAGAAAGATAAGCTCTGTTATATTTAAGTACAAAAAAAGAACAAAAACGAAAACAAAAAAAAACCTTGTTACATACTAACAGTAGGAATGGCTTTCATTTTGGCAGTTCTATAACATTAATTGTTGTTGAGCAGTCTTATTTTTCGCTCTTTGTGAAGCAGGAGGGCGTGTCAGACTTTTACTGACTAAAACCCACCCGTTTTCCCTCAGTTGCCTGTGTGCCAGGGATCACGGTATCTCTTTCGAACCACCCGCACCCCTGGCAGTATTAACAATATCCTTGAAATGGGATTTTACCCAGAGTAAATGAAAGTGATAAATAATCCTAGGTCTCTTCAGATCCCACTTAACCAGATAACATTGTAGGTATAGGATATTTATAATTAATCTTAATTAATTATTCTTAATTAATGTCTGTAACTTATACATAATGATTAGTAGATGTAAAGACCTATATATACAACATTATTTTTAGTATATGCGAAACCTGAATATTGTTTGTTCAGAATAAGTACCCGAATCGATTCCAATCATTTTTACACCAAGTTATATTTTTCCCAAAAAGTTTTCGCAAGTGTGATGGAATATGTTATCACCAGTTAATTACAATACAATCGCCGTACGATTATGTACCTACTGCCTAATTATATCAATGAGTACAGTCAGCGTCAAAAATATCGGGACGAACAGACTGTTCAAATTAATGATCTCAACAACTAAGAAATTTTTACTTTATCTCAAAAGGACAAAGTTCTTGTCAGAATGACAGTTGTCGTGTACTGTCTTCATTCTGAAACATTCCTTGTGTCATTGAGTTAATATTTAATTTTCATCGTTGTTTAGATCATTTTGAACAGTCTGTTTGTCCTGATATTATTGACGCTGACTGTACAATAATACTGGACGCGCAAGCAGCGCCCCCGCTTCGCTTGGTGACCAATGTTTGAGTAGACAACTAGATAACATAACAAGCTTATATCTTTGTGATTTTTAATAATACAGTTTTGAAATTTTGTACATAGATTCTTTACATAAAAATACGTGTTTCGGGTTTCGCATATACAAGTATGGTTGTATATCATCACATACTTAAGCCTACTGGCACCACATAAACTTAATGCCCTAGTTCTATTGTCAACCGTGTTGTTGATGATCTTTGTGGGTGTGTTATTAGTGCATTATTGTTGTTCTGAAGATTTTTCCGGACAATTCTGGAAGTGTTCAGGATAGCAGCTTTCTGTAGTTTGGCATGTGGAAGGCGACAAGTGTAGCGTTTATATACAGGGTCAAATTAAATTATCGATACGGAAAACTAATCAAACAACAATTTATATCATTCGATGGCAGTAACGGTTTTTTTTACGAATTTCCAAAACCCATAACATAACAGTCGTTTGGTTGCCTTAATGTAGGTACATGTCAGTGCCATTTTAAAGGTGGAATGACGATTTTTTTTAAACATTACTTTTCGATAAAGATACCTAATACGGGTAAAGTATTGCCAGCTGATTTAATTTTAACCTGTAGAATTGTGCAGTTGTTGTGGTTAATAGTACAGACGCCAGCACATCAAGCTATCCCAAACTGTAAAATTTTCACAATTGAACATTATCCTTACGATTCTGTAATAAAGTTGAAAACTTGAAAGTCTATGAAAGAAATTTGACAGTTTGGGGTAGTTTGATGTGCTGCCTTTGTACTGCTAGGATTATGGCAGCGCTGCTTAATCCGCCATATTCGGCTTATTTCTATATTTGAGTCCGTATATTAAGACAACTTTTCTGCTATAGTGTTTTGTAGGTGATGTGTGATTGCACAGTATTATTATTATGTTCATAAAAGAACTAACATAATCTAATATGAATACTCAAGTTGTTAGTACTAATGTGTCATCTTATAATCATAATATTATGGAATGTAGCTGCGGCGAGGTGTGATTTTTTGTAAGTGAGAAGCCGAAGCGAAGCTGGTTTAACTTACTTATTCTTATCAATAAATGTATGAACATAAAAAAAATGTCTTTCATTTACTAACCAATGCAACTATATGTCAAATTTTAAATAAAAAAATGAGCTTAATCATCAAAAAGTCATAAATAACTATTAGAATTGAGTATTTGACACCATTACTAATCAGTTGATATTATGAGCAGTCACATTTTTGCCAACGCAATCGATTAACTAATTATTGATTTCGAAGCAATTCTAAAACCAATTTTAGTGTTAATTGAAAATGAATCGGGTGAGTTTTTTTTTAAATGTAGTTTTGTCTTGGAATTATTGGTTAATAGTGTCAAATACCTAATTAGTGCGACCGAAAACCAAGGAAAACGAGACAAGGTGTGCGTTTCGGTAATCGTGTTTATTTTTGGGGTATGGCAGATCGCAATTGACCTTGAGAGGCCGTGACTGCTTCACTGGACTATCCTGTGGTTGCCTTAAGAAAACTCAAAGCCTCCAGCCAGGGGCGTTAAACTACTTAAATTACTAAGCGACTGCACGCTGAGGGCACCCCCTGTGGGGTACGGGCCTCGGCTCAGGGCTTCACTGATAGGGGACAGCAAGTTGGGACAGGCTGGATCATATCATTATTAAACGGGGAGTTTAAATCTACAGGCTCAACTGCGGTGCGGCCGTGCGGGCTGGCACTTCATCGAGCAAGGGTCGGGGGGGTCTTCGCGGGGCGCGAGGTCCTCGGTGGCGAGGTCGGAATGACGGTTGGGTATGTTTGTGAACTGTACTGGTGGCCCTACTAAGCAGTAGGGCCACCAGTCTTGGAGGAGAGTAATGGGTTTATCGGGATCGGAGAGAATATGTCTCGGCCGGCGAATTCACCTGATCCTACTAGGGACACAACTAGCGGCCTTCACAATGAGAGGATTGAGGTGTTTTTCGGCTTTATTAAAGAAACGTTTTAAATTGCGTTTCATGAACTGAATGACAGTGGGGATTTTCAGATTGAGATGGAGGATCTCGTTCCGAACGAACCAGGTGGAACTTGTGGCCTGACGGAGAAATCGGTTTTGGAGGGTCTGCATCTTATGGATGAATTGGGGTTTCGTTTGTGCAAAGACTGCACATGCATACGTCATGATGGGCGTAATGCACGCCGTGTAAATCCTCAACTTGCACTTCAGTGACAACATACGAGGGTCATTCAATAAATACTTAGCCTACAAAAAGTAAACGAAAATTTTGGAAAAGTGGGAATTTATTTTTCAACATAGTCTCCTTTTAGTTTGATACACTTAGCCCAGCGATGCTCTAACTTTTTTAATCCGTCCGAAAAATAGTTTTTGTCAAACTCTGCAAAATAGGCCTCCGTGGCGGCGATGACCTCCTCATTCGATCCATATCTATTCCCGGCGAGTGATTTTTTCAGATTAGGAAACAGAAAGAAGTCACAAGCGGCCAAATCTGGAGAATACGGTGGATGGGGCAGCAATTCGTAGCGTAATTCGACCAATTTGGCCATGGCAACGGCAGACGTGTGAACCGGTGCGTTGTCGTGGTGAAACAGCACTTTTTTCTTCGCCAGATGGGGTCGTTTTTTCTTTAATTCGGCGTCGAATCGGCCCAATAAATCGGCATAGTAAAGCCCTGTAATTGTTTTACCCTTCTCGAGGTAATCGATGTAGATCACACCTTGTGAATCCCAGAAAACGGTGGCCATAACTTTTCCGGCCGATTTTACAGTTTTCGCCTTCTTTGGAGCACGTTCCCCGGTCTGGATCCATTGTTTTGATTGCTCCTTGGTCTCTGGTGTGTACCAGTGGATCCAGGTTTCATCGACGGTCACAAAACGACGCAAAAACTCCGCTGGATTCCGCTTAAACAGCGCCAAACACGTCTCCGATGTGGTCTCACGGTTGCGCTTGTTTTCTGGTGTGAGTAAACGCGGCACCCATCGCGCCGACAGTTTTCTCATGCCGAGTTCCTCGTGAAGAATATGATGCACTGTTCCTTCTGAAATGCCTACAGTCTCAGCTAGCTCCCGAACCTTCAATCGGCGATCTGCCAATACGAGATCATGGATTTTTTTAATGTTTTCCTCCGTAGCAGCTGTTTTCGGTGCACCTGGACGTGGTTCATCAAAAACCGACGTACGGCCACGTGCAAACTCGTTGAACCAATTCTTGACGGTGGCCATCGATGGAGAAGAGTCACCGTACACAGCATCCAAGCGCTCTTTGATTTCGATGCGCGTTTTCCCTTCCAAAAATAGGAATCGAATCACCGAACGATATTGCTCTTTTTCCATTTTTGTAAAACCGATCGACACGTTCGCTTCCATAAGTTGTCAAATTAAAACAAATGAAGGGATTGGAATGAAAATTTGAAAAAAGGATTAAAAAAGAATGTGCTACACTGTGGTAAAACTCTTTTGAAATTACAGCGCCCTCTGGCGATGAGGCTAGGTACTTATTGAATGCACCTCGTACTAGGTGCATTTAGGACAGTGTGTAACCTTCAGAGAGCCTTTGTGTTATACGAACATTTCCGAATTAGTACAAACGTCGCGCCAGAGAGTAGCTCCTCAAAGAGCCAAAGTTTTCACTGCCGCGCTTTGTTGTAATGCGTCGATGCATGAACGCATGATGCATGATGATGATATTGTATGTCTGTATGAAGTTTTCTCTCTTTCGGGTTACCTACGTTGGATTGTTGTAATCATGGTTACATAAAATAGGCTGGTAGATACTTCCATGGCGTTGCAACAACGCAATTTTAGATCTCATCCTTGCGAGTTCGTATTCCCGAAGATAGAGGATGATTCCCGAAGCGCATACCTACTTTTCTTGGGAAATCGCATTGTAGATAGGTAGGTACCTACTCACACGAGAGACGGTGACCTAAGTTCACACCTAATTCTACGAATAAATTGTCAATGGGCGTATTCATTGATAAGTTTAAGGTGCGAACTGACCAGGGCCCCAATTCTGTATCGTTATAATGATTCCCCGCGGAATCTTACTACGTTCAAACTACGTCAATATAGTTTTTTTAGAAACCAATGTAACGGTAAGGAATCGAAATTGTCATATTCTGTATGTTCCAAGACAATGTGTCGATATTATTAATACAATATTAGCAGAATTCGTGTGTGATTGACATGGTTTCGACTACGAGTAAGGAATCATTAAGTGGTCAGTGAATTCGAGCCCTGAGCGCCTGGGTTTTTTTTCTTTTTGAGGGTGGGAAATCATCGCATATTGTTTTCGGGTTCGGACAGAATCTCACTACCCTGATGAATAGTTTTAAAGTTATGCAGTTTAGCCCTTTCCATCATCATCATCCACAACCCGACTTCACCCACTGCTTTGCACGGTCCTCTCTTTTCTAGTTCCAAGCCCCACGCTCCTGTGCCAGCGTCATCCAGGTTTTTCTCGAGATGGTAACAATGTCGTCCGCCCACCTCGCCGCCGGACGACCGACATGTCATCTTCCAGTCCATGGACGCCACTCTGACAGGTGTCTTGCCCAACTCGATTTGAGTTCCATAATACGCTTTCCGAAATCGAAGACCGTCACACGTCTTCCTATCTCGACGTTTGAAACTCGGCCTATTAGCCTGATGCCAAGCTTGGAACGCTCTATGGCTCTCTGTGCAACTCTCAGCCTGGACACAGCCTCCTGCAGGAGCGTCCACGTTGTCGACAGACTAATAAATATGCAGGACTTCAGACATTGTGGAATTTTGACTGAACTCAAAATGTCGTCCAGGTTTCTGTCCCAACCCAACCCAAGCTGTATTCTTCTCGATGTCTGTTTGTTGATTCTTTTTGCCGAAAGAAAGAATATGACCGTAATCCATTTTACCTCCATTTGATCATTTTACTTCCTCTGTACCAAAATGCTTTGTATTGCGAATGCAATTTTTCAAGTCAACTTTTACCACCCTGGTATCTAAGAACCGTGCTAGCGACAAATACATTAAACACGGTTAGATTAGATACGGTTACAGTTGGAACAGTTGGCATGTATACATCCTGAGTTGTATACAACGCGTATTACACCTACCTTGTAGAAACTAGGACTAAACAAGCGTTCAAACGTTTTAGTTCATACCATCTAGGTAGGTACTTTATATTATTGGAATCTATGTAACAGGTCACATTTATTATCCAAGCTGCTGTCACGTCTATTTCAGCCTTTGGCCTCGTTCTTTCCTGTCTCAAACTTTACTAGCTGTTGACCGCGATTTCGTCTGCAAAAGTGGCCGTTGACTTTGCCAAATTTCATCATAATCCGTTCAGCTGTTTTAGCGTAGAACCGCAACAAACAAACTGAGAGAAGTGACACCTATATCGTCATTTTCTAGTCGTCCAATGTTCGGTTCTAATTCATGTTGTTGTGGTTTCCAAGACAGTTGTATTATATCCCTACACGACATGCTTTATAGAAAAATGTTGCGACAATTTTTGGTGATCGCTATCTGGCTGGTTGAAGTGGTTAAGATAGAGTGGCGAAATTAAATTAAAAATCAAACCTTGTGCATACCTAGGTGTGGTGGCAAGTCAATGGTTGAAGTTCAATCATAACAGTCAGTGTCCACCTTAAGACGTATATCGTACAAAAATACAAGCGAATTTCAGCCGTATCAGCGTATCAACGCGCGGGATCAAATAGTTCAAGTAATGATAATGTATGCCCAGGGATGTCGTAATGGTACCTACGCTTAGTAGTTCGCAAGCCATGTATCAATAAAACGCTCCACGTTTCTAGTTATTAGGGCTAATAATTACTAAATAATTTATAATGAAGCATGTGATTTGTATTCTAGTTTTGTGCTCGATAAGGTAAGTTTTTGTTAAAAGTTTTATTTTTATTCTGGGTATTTGTTATAAAATATGTGTGATATATATTTTCAAGGGAAATAGAATTTAAAATACCTAAATGAAATAGGTAACTATCCAGAAGACCATAAATAAATAAAAAATGTTTTTGTACAGAAGAAACCCTGCTCTGCAACTACTACGTATTAACCGACTTACTGACGCTACAAGGGCGCGTATTTTATAATGCGCCATTAATTATCTCTGTTTGAGAACAAATTCATTCAATACTGAACATGATAAATGGTCCTATTGTTTATTTATCACAAGTTCTCTGGGCTGATTTAGTCCTGGCAGTCACATACCTATTCGCACCACAATCTTCACTATGTATTCAGACCAACTGCTTATTGGTCAACCTTGTCGTTTCTTTCGTAAAGAGACCATCACCATTTCATGGAAGAAACATTGGCTCATCATCCATTAATACTTCTTGGTAAAAGTGCTGCCTAAGATTTTTTGAAACAGTAGTTCCTAATATATTTTGGTCCTTGGAATTGGATCTTAAGCAAGACCTGATGTATGTAGCCTTTGTTAAAAGTCATGAGAAATATCTCACTCATTCTCACACTCAGACACCCATACGTTATTAATGCAGTATCTTTGCGTAATTTAATTTTTCCAACAAAACATACTCAGGTTCTTGTTGTCTATATCTAGCTACCGTTTTAATTTTATTATCAGCGTCACGTTAATCAGCTCATTAGTAATACAAAGACACCATTGTTTTGCAGCGTATTTGGCAGAGTCGCTAAAATTGAGCAGCACAAAGATGATATTAGTAATTTAATAGCAGACGTTATACCAATTAAAGCCCAACAAAGTAATAGAAACAATACGTATGTAATACAAAGAGTTAGCGATAACACAGTTCACGAGAACCTGATTCCTGAAAACAATAATAATATTTCTAAGAAAACTTGCGGCACACACAAAGATGTATCAGATAACTTGTTAGATGCAAATCACACTGAAACAAACAGTAACGAAACTTGTGAACCAGAAGGTAAAGTTGACAATGGAACAGCGTTGATATTGACTCCGTATCTGAAAGAAGGACGTATAAGAGACGCAAAAAAGGCTGCTAGAGTAGATTCAAAGTATTTCTTGGGTTTCAAGAGCTACTCCGGTTTCTTGACTGTGAACGAGACGTACAATTCGAACCTTTTCTTCTGGTACTTCCCGGTGTTGAACAAGCCTGTGAACGCAAGTCCATGGATCATTTGGCTTCAAGGAGGCCCTGGGGCCTCTAGTATGACTGGACTTTTTGACGAACTTGGACCCTTCACTATTATGAACGAAACTTTGAAACGTAAGTATTGTAGTGTTTTTATCATCTTAACGTTATCTGCCTAATGGACAAAGGCACTGGGCCATGTCATGAATATCAGCAACATAATTCATGAGTTTTATGACATGGCTCACATGGCAATATCTTTAGATATGCGTCATAGTCCTTCGAGGCGAAATTCCTAATCAGTAACCGAAGTGACGTCTTCGGTATCATGTTTTTCAGTGATATTATCCTCGTTACTAATCATTACAGCATTTATAGTTACAATGTTTACTTCATTGTCTCAGTCTTCCTGTTATTCTCGTACTTTATCTACTGTATCACTGCCCCAACAATTAAGATTTACTCAGTGTTACGTTCCTTAACTAGAGTAATTTGGCTTGTAATCGCAGTTCGTGGGGGTCAAGTTAGAACGATTGTGTATTGGACTATCAGTTAAATTATACTCTTCTTTAGACCTTTCTGTGATACGTTAATTATTAGAACTTTAAGACAGTCTTGGTTGTTATCTCTAGTCATCATTGTTCCATTTTCAGGCGTCCTTTTTGCCAACAATTGAGTCGCTTGCAATAAAGTAATTGCACCTAATAGTGGTCTACCAGTGTTCGAACATCGACCATGTTTTTTTAAAATTAATTTCATGTATTTTTAATGCATTATTATATAAAAATAATAGCTTTCTGCACTTCTCCAAGCCCTCAAATTTCTGGCAATCTCATTTCCATCGCCAGCACATCTACATATTTGGAACGAATAGGAGTCTGACAAAGTATTTGTACCTATGGATTTATTTTACTGAAACGTGCAATTCGCACACTAGATACAAAAAATTGCAAAAAATAAACCGTAAATTTTCTTACCCAGTGACCACAAGACCATAATCACAAGGAATATATTGGGCTTATCTTAGTATTTACGAGGCAATTACAAAACAGGAAAATATAAGCAATTTATTGTATGAATTTCTTGGTTATAGATAAGTTTATAACGTCTGCGTTTGATCAAGTAAAAAAACCGTATTATTAGTATTCTGCGTTAGCAATGATAGAACACTTAATTGTTTGTATTGTTGCTAAAGGTCATTGGCTGTGACGTGTTGGTACAAATAAAAGAAAATCTCAAGATTGGTGTGTTTTTTTTTTTTTCATTGTATGCAGATGGTATGACCATACGGGAACTTCCCGCACATAAAAAGCTTTTGCCTCTTCTTTTATGAGAAACATGAGGCATTGATATGTAGCTGCTATAATTATGATTGTTGCCAGATGATTTCTATCTGATAGTTCCGGATTTTTGCGTTCACTGACCATTCCGTCGTCAGTCAAGCCAAAAACCGCCGATATTGTTAAAAACAACCGATGGAGATTACAGCTTAGAATTAGTCGACGAACATAACTGCGTTAGTGAATAGATACCGTTTGAAACACCGCTGCACGCTCGGTCGATGTCAAGGCTCTCTTGGCGACGAGCTCATCGTGGAGTACAGCCAAGACATTGTCTCTTAGGGAATAACATAGCAGACAAGATCGCCGCTTGGGTATTTATTTCACTCCTACTAACACACTTAGATTTCACCGTTGCCTCGTGCCCTCAGTCGTGCGCCTGCGATTACCTACCTATCTGTGGTGTCGTTCAGCCAATATAATACCGATAATGCCATGGTACATTCCAGGAAACCCGTACACCTGGCTGCACAACCACTCCCTGCTATTCATCGATAACCCTGTAGGAACAGGATTCAGTTTCACTGAACATGTCAACGGATACACCACTAATATGGCTGAGGTAAGAGGACACATAATGCACTTAGGTATGTTTTCCTGTTTGCCCCTTCAGCTCAGCTAAAAATTGAGCAGGGTGGCGATTTAGTCCCCTGCAACCGTCAAGGGATGATTCTGCCCGTCAAATACCTATTCTCACAACAGTAGACAGACTATTTTGAGGCATGTGTGAAATATTGTTTTCTTTTTTACAATTCGGAGAAGTTTCATAGCGAAAGTTGTTTGGAATGACGTGTAGAATCACCCCCTTGACGGTTTTGACTGTTTGTGAATATGAGGTTTGTGTTTGTCAGCCAAGCTAAAGGAGTAATCCCAAAAGGCACCCATACATAATACACGATAACGCTAAAATGTTCATCAATAGTACTTAGGTACAGATCGAACTTCTGATTGCTCGCCTGTTGAGGCCTCAACAGTCCCTCTGTCAAAACTTAAAGTTTGTTAAAACACAAAAAAATAAGCATAAGATTAAGAAGCATCAAAAGCCCACTTTATGTTTTAATTTTTTCGCCCTAAAAGACCTTTCGACAAATACGTGTTTAATCATTTTACGAATATTTTGTTTCCACTCTCCAGTATGCCAACCACCTCTACATAGCTCTGAAGCAGTTCTTGCAAATATTTCCTGAGCTGAGAACAGTCCCGCTGTACTTGGCTGGCGAGTCGTACGCCGGCAAGTATGTGCCAGCCATGGCGATGGAGATACACAAGAGGAGGGAGACACCTGGTTTTGATATTAACCTTGAGGTAAATAAGAATTTTGATTTAATTATTTTGGAGATGTTCCTAAAAGTCCCGTGTCATCATTTTTTCAGCCGAAAGACGTCCACTGCTGGACTAATCCCTCCCCTAATAATCGCCAAGCTTGGCAAGCGGGTTGGCGACCGCAGTATGGTGGTAAAATGTATAGTAAACGTTGCTGCCCATTCTCTAGTAAGTCGCCTTTTATGACACCCACGGGAAGAAATGTGATAGTGCTATTATTTACGTCCGACAGTACACGGACCCCGTATAAGTTATGGATAGTCTACAATCTTTCCGGCCTTGTCCTACAATGGGCAGATATTCAGATAAGAACCTCTCCATCTATATCAAGGCCCACTATATTTTTGCTCGACTGCGCTACGCAAAGGAGGTTAATTTGTTTCTTTGTGACGCTCTAGAGACCAAACGTGTGGGCCCATTTTGATCATTCTTACGACCAATTGATTTGCCATAATGTTGGAGTCAAGTCGCTAAAGACATGAAAGTAATCAAAATTCAATATGGCGACAACCAAACAATATATATATTGAGAAAAACGTAAAAATTAAAGTCGACGAACTAGAGTAAACCACTTGACATAGTTCGGCGACTTAGTTTTTTTATTTTTAGGTAGTTCAGATACTCAAAATTATATCTAGTAAATAGTATATAGGTACGTATATAATATCCCACTGGCGGGCAAAGTTATCTTCCCTTGATTTCCAAACTGCACTTTTGAGCTATAAATTATTGCAAAGGTGCTGTTTAGAAATCAGCCCAATCCATTCCAGGTCACCTGAAATTCATCAATTTTACTATAATTAATCCAGGGTATGATAATCGGCAACGCATACGTGGACCCCGAAATGATATCGCACATCACCTGGCCGTTCTATTACTTCGGTCTATTGGAGAAGGAGCAGATTTTGACCGTGAAGCCGCTGATCGACTCATTCCAGCAGGAAATCAAGGCTAACAGAAGCATTGAAGCTAAGAACGTAAGTCCTTCCTCAATTTTAACACACTTTTATTAGCTTCACCTGTATGTTTGTTTGTAACCGACTCCTTTGGCGTTGATTTTGACCCACTTCAATGGGTCAGATTTCATTTAAACTTTGTAGACTTATCTAGGACCGATGACAATAAAATAATTTCAACAAAAAAAGAAATAGAAGAAAAAAACTGAAAAATCACGCTTTTGTAGTTAGCAGAACTAAAAAATAGAAACTTAATAATAGTTTCGTATTAGCTTCATATTAATTGATTATAAAAAATACCTCAATAACCACCCCACGCTTTTTAATAGAATTAAATTATTTTCTACTTTTTTAGTTTGGTTTTTATAGCGTGTTTTTTAGTTTTTTAAACTATTATTTTTTACGATGGATTTGTTTGTAACTGGATGGTATCTTTGGAAGTAGCTATAGTGAAAGTAACGATACTTGGCTTTCATCGTCCTGTCCTTTCCTTGGAAGGCAAAGACCATGTTTTTCGCACAGAGACGGAGCGAGCATCGGAGCTTTGAGCCTCTTGTAGACATGCGCGACGCGACGGTCCAACTTGATCCTTGTAGAACTAGTTTCATGAAGTTTTCATATAAATTGTTCTACTACAGTCGCGTCGCGCCTGTTTGTGGGAGCCTTTAACGATTGTTCATACATAACGCTAGCTTACTTCGTGGCGGTGGTTTCAGATTATAATGTCCAGGTTATTTTGCAAAAAGTTTTTCGTTTTTCTAACAGGCATGATAATTTAAATCTACAGCAAATGGGTGGTTAGTCTTTACTCTACCTGATTCCTCAATCTGTGAATGTTGGTCAATGCCTCTGACCACGACTACCTTCGTATGACGTCCTGGCTATTGCACTATATACCAGAATCAAAGTTAACATCTTGACATCTAAATTCACAGAAATGGAACAGCCTCATCACAGTCCTTCTCTTCATCACCCACCAAAAGCATGCCTACAACTTCCTCAAAGACGAGCTTCCGGTGGGCAAGTACGTCAACTTCCTGAAGAGTTCGGAAATCAAGAGGGCCATTCACGTCGGAGACATCCACTTCGGATGGGTCAATATGACAGTTAATATTCAGCTGGCTCCTGACTTCTTGAGCACTACGAAGCCAATGTTTGAAACGCTGTTGGAGCATTATAAAGTGTTGGCGTATTGGTAAGTGTTTTTTTTTTTGTTTATTTTGCTTCTAGATCTCAGCAATATTTCACTAATTTAAATGTGAAAGTTTGTTCGAATGTTCGTTACACGTAAACGACTGGACGGATTCGACGGACGAAATTTTGCTCTAGATCTTATTTGTTTTGAGTTGAAAACACCCACTGTGGAAGACGTTCTATGGCTGTGGATAGTAGGATATTGTATACTGATAGGTATAATAATAAACTGTAATGATCACAAAACAGTAAAATTATCTCATATTTTACACGCTTCGCCTCTGTTTGTTTGTAACCGACTCCTTTGGACTTGATTTTGACCCACTTCAAACAGTGAGATTTCATTTAAACTTTGTAGACTTCGAGAACCGATAACAATTCAATAGTTTAAAAAAAAACTGAAAAATCACGGTTTTGTAATTAGCAGAACAAAAAAATAAATGAAAATAAATAATGGATTCAAAATCTAAAAAACACGCTTTTAAAACGCAACTAAACTTTTTTGAAAGAATTTTCTGCTTTTTTAGTTGCGTTTTTAAAGCGTGTTTTTTAGATTTTTTAATCTATTATTTATTTAGATATCAGTTCCACAAATTTCGCAGTTGGTATTCGATCCATATAATGAAATGTAATAATACTTACTTAACATCATTCTTTATTCTCAAATGACACACAGGGAAGATATATTATCTGACAACATGCGACTGTATCAACATTTCTACATATAGCCTATAGATTTAGATATATTTAGATTATTGATTTTAGATTTATTTATTGATAAGTAATAATATTGTACAAAAAGAGTCGGCGGTGACCCCCAATCTAGGCATTTGCCAGTATCTTGGAAGTCGAATAGGTGTCCCTATTCGAGTTCCAAGATACTGGCAAATGCCATCTTCATGCATACACAGTCTTGGTTTATAATAGACAATAGAATCTTGAGATCTTCTAAAAAAGTCGCCAGTCTCTAGACTTGCAGAAAGAAAATGGAAATTCTAAAATATAAATGACCACGTATTGTCGTTTAGTAAAAAAATACCTAGATAAACTCGGTGA
Source organism: Polymixis lichenea (assembly GCA_949091785.1). Lineage (NCBI taxonomy): Eukaryota > Metazoa > Arthropoda > Insecta > Lepidoptera > Noctuidae > Polymixis > Polymixis lichenea. The sequence goes on from OX420937.1 coordinate 6,000,236, forward strand.
TTTATTCCAGACTGATAGTAGGGCGTTTAAATGGTTCACAAACAAAGTTTTTTGTTAACTATCATATGACCTAGAGTCCGGGAAGTGATATTTAAGATATGTATCACATACCAGACGTATTGTTCCTATGTTTTTGTTTGGCGCACAGCACTGCAAGGCTAACAATAGCCTTTCTGATTTATTTTTCCTACAGTTGAAATTGTATTACCTACTCTTTGGAGTAATGTGGTCATCCAGTGATATAGTTTAGGGGTTTATTTATAATAATACATTACGATACGTGTGGCATACGTAGTCCATTATACATAGCATCCATAGGGTGCAAAACGTTGTGCATTAATAGACTTGAGCCACGAGTACCGTATACTATTTTATAGCTCATGTGACATAAACCCACACTTAAGTCGCGCTTTTCTGTGACTTAAAAAGTAGCACTTAAGTCACACGAAACTGTGACTTAAGTGCGGGTCACACAGTTGCGAAAAGAGAAACGTTGCTTAAAGTTAAGAGACGTTGAAACATCATAAATGTATGGGTGTCGCTAATGAGTTAGCAAATGAGTCCTTTTCAAATGAAAATTACCAATTTACCAACGCTTCTTCTCATACTCATAGTCATACTCATACATAAAGGAGGTAAATATTCGTCATCGGCCAAATTATGCTCGTACACATGGCTACACATCAAGTTATACATTTCCAGAGGCCCTAGTGTGAGTTTCATTTAACCATAACCAAACGCAGTGAGCGCGTTTGGCGCTCCGATTGGTCCGTCACCAATCCAGGGCCAATCGGAACTCCGAACGCGCTCATTGCGTTGGTGTAGATGGTTAAATGAAACTCACACTAGGGCCTCAATTTACGATAATCTCGCACTGTACGGGAATCGTATACAATGCGAAATCAGCTTATACTGGAAATCTATAGCTTTAAGCCGAAGTCGGGTGGTCGAACTAAACTTAATTATAAAGTGAGTGCGTACACTTAGATATCGGTCGTCATCGGACGATATCGGTTGAAGAGCTGTCATTTTTATGTACCCATAAAATGTTTTGTTTGTTCTTCTAGCGGTCAACTGGATCAGATGCTGCCGTGCGTGTTCACATCAGAGAACTATCGTACGTGGAACTGGAATGGCTCACAGGCGTTCCTCAACTCTACTCGGTTCCCTTACATCTTCAACAACAAGCTCGCTGGGTAAGTAATCTTTGTCTTTAGAATAAAAACGCGTTTATGTCTCTCTTATCTATTCGTTGTCTTGATTCTGCAAGTAATTTATTTCTGCGTCAACAGGTAACCATGACATAACATAAGATAGCAAACAGTCATATTATATCTACGTTCTTATAATATGACTGTTTGTTGTACCTTAAAAAAAAACTAGAGAGCCACATTGGTGTCGTAGGTTTAATTGATGTTTAGAAAACGATATGAGTGGTTTAGCCATGCGTAGATATCATAATACCTAAAACTAATAATACAAAAAATAAATATTGTTACAAATTATTCAAAATTTTAAATGACACTCACATGTATGTTAAGTCAGCCAAACGACTGTTATTTTCGTAGACAGAGAATAGCATTCTCTGTCTACGATTATTTTATGGTTTTAGGAAATTCGAGAAGAATATTTAAAAAAATATATCTAAATTCCACGAAAAATTACAAAAAACAGCTGATCGGTTACCTACTGCCATTGACCTTCGCCATGTATCGTCGACGTGATCGAACGTGACGGGGGCAGTTTACTCAGCTCCTTCGTCACGAAATCAGGCACGTCGTCTGGGTCAGTCTTGTTCAACATATCGACGATATCTTGAACACTCTTCTCGGTTCCATCTCTGCGGCGAGCGCATCTGGTCTAGTTTTCCAAGTGTCTGGAACAGTAACAGTTTTCCGCTGCTGCCCTTCTTGAAATTGGACCGTATATCTGCCGACATATCTGCAGGATGCTCACCTCGTCCATGTAGTCGATAGCATGGACTAGGAATGCCAGCAATTCATTGACTATAAGTGGTTTAAGCAGCTATGGCCGTGCAACACGAGGATAAAATTCGTGCCGTGCACAGTGGAAACACGTCCGTGTTCGAGCGCGCATCGCACTGCACTGCGCTGCGATTTATATAATTTGGAGAAGCAATTATTAATCGGTCAATTTAAAGTTAAAAGTACATAATGACATAACATACCAACCTCTTGACGACCTATTTGCACTAGAGTCGACCTGATTCAGAACCTAATTGTTATCGGAACGTACATAGTTCATATATATTTTTAATTAGCCCACTGACATTTTAATAATTAGGTATAAATGCAAAAAGGAAAAAACACCAGCAACCAGTATATGATTGATATATCAATGTCTCTTTTATAGTAAACTAGCTGACCCAGCAAACGTTGTTTTGCCTTATAAATTATTTAGGGGTGGACTACCCCTAACATTTAGGGGGATGAAAAATAGATGTTGGCCGATTGTCATAGATACCGGATAAGCACAAAAAATTTCATCAAAATCGGTCAAGCCGTTTCGGAGGAGTATGGCAACGAAAACTGTGACACGAGAATTTTATATATTAGATTGTATATATATTTTGCACCAATGGCAACCCCAATTTTATGTCCACGCAATCACTGTCTATTCCAAGGTTGCGTGGAAGAGGCCGCCCAATTATGTATTTTCTTTGTTATGTATTTTCTGGTGTACAATAAAGCATACGTATAAATAAATAAACACCAAAATTTTCCACAAAAACTTCTAACACCTATTCAACTTTGAATAAAAAATCAAAGCACGTGTAAGCACGTGTCTCCTTGTGAGTCAGTGATTAAATCATTTAGATTTATATGCCCGGTTTTAATGACGTAACAACGTATTAATAATAATATTATCAGAAGTCTCACGAACATTTGTTTTGGACTTATTATAAGCTTCAACCTAGACTTATAGTTACTGAAAGTCTGAAATTGACAACCCACCCGTACATGCGCCCTCACAGGAGGCCTTCGTAGGAGACGCCCTGGGCGTCGGGAATCCCAGGCTGATTCCCGGCCACCGTAGGCACGGGCTTGCGGACGGCGAGTAATGGGTAGCTCGCTGTCCGGTAAGGACCAAGCCCGGGTCGACGGCGCGTTGTGTTCCACGCGCGCCTCAAAGAGATGTCAGCAGCAACTGATGGGGCCCGCAAGGGCCGATGCCTGCCAGGGGTGCGGGTTGTTCGAAATAAATACCGTGGCCCCGCGCACACAGGAAACTGAGGGAGACGGGTGTGTTTTAGTTAGTAAAAGTCTGACACGCCCTCCTGCTCCACCCAGAGCGGGAGAAGTTATTTGATGACACTCAAAAAAAAACCCGTGTTGAACAACCTTGGTGATCAAATGCTCATGCCTTTTCTGTATGAGAATAGGCCTTGGTCCTGCATTGAGGCAGCAATAGGCTGGTAATCACTACGTGTTACTGAATTCAACATCTACTCACAGTCACGGACATTCAGTTTGTTCCACTCCCACGAAATGCTTTTGTGCATCTTCAATTTCTTCTTGTACTGAGTTTAACAAAAACTCCGGTTGTCTATACGAAGAGAAAACTGACGTTGATGAGGTTTGCAAAGCAAGACAAGGGCCTCGTTAGCAACGGGACATGGTACGATAATAAATGTTGATATTTATGTCGAGTACGCGAAAAGGCCTTCAATTTCTCGAAGACTGTGCACTTGTATCTATTAAGATTTATAGGCACATGTCAAAACATCGAGATTTCATAAATACACATACTAACTGACCCGGCAGACGTTGTCCTGCCTTAAGTAAGAATATTGAATTCGCTTTGGTATAATATTAAAAAAGTTTATATGGTCGTTGAGTTTCCGTAAATTTTCAAATGTTACGCGCAACTTTCTCAATTTTTTCGTTCTTTAGAATCTTCGTCTGACAATAACAAATACAACAAAAAATTAATTAGCAAAATTGGTCCAGCCGTTCATGTGTGATGCCGTGACCAAGGGAAATAGGGATTCATTTTTATGAAAGTATAACGGGAAAACGGGATCTGATTGCTGATTCGTGATCTCGTCAGCACGGGAATCCATAGTGGGCGTTAAACTTCAGGAAACGTTGAAAGAAATACGCTGTAGCGTTGACTGTCCACTATTTTAATTATACAGACACTTAAATTACTTAAAGAATTAAGGATTGCAGTAATAATTAACGATTAAGAGCTTAAGGGTTTGCGAGTCTGATGGGGCCCGCAAGGGCCGATGCCTGCCAGGGGTGCGGGTTATTCGAAAAAGATACCGCAGCCCCCCACACACACGCAACTGCAACCACAACGCGGTACACATGCAACTGAGGGAACACGAGTGGGTTTTAGTCAGTAAAAGTCTGACACGCCCTCCTGCTCCACCCAGAGCGGGAGAAGTCATTTGATGATTTCCCACACAAAAAAAAGGGTTTGCGGGTGACCACCACGCGCAACGGCTGCCACTCTCATTAATATTATTATACTCTTTGGGCTGCCATCAATTGAATGAATTGACTAAAGAGTATACTAAAATCATTGGGAGGAATTGACACGACGTTGCCCGCCATGACAGACGCAACTCCATTCGGTGTTACCCGCTCTTTATTAAAATTACCATTTAGTTGATTTCAAATCGATTAATCGTTAAAAATAACAGAATAATGACCAATGATTTAAAAAATAACAAAATAATTAAATTACAACTCTCGAAATTAACTGATTTTCATTATTTATTTATTAATGTTACGCGTCGTTATATAGATGTATGTAATACACAGAACACGCACAATTAGCCTATAATGTTTCTACTGCAAGGACACAGCCCTGGCATCCTCTCTATGAGGGTGAGTCGGCCATAATCCACCACGGGGCCCAGTGCACTGGTAGAAGTCAGATGTCTTCAAAATGTTTGGTTCTAGGGCATGACGGTTTTTACACCATGTTTTTCCATCACCGTTTTAAGAGCAGTGCATAGCGTATTATTATACATATAAACCTTCTGGATAAAAATGATCTAAATTACGATGAAAACCGCATCCAAATCCATTGCGTAGTTAAAAAAAACAACGCGGTTATACAGGACAGACTCGAAAAATGACTTTAATTTATAATATTACACGTTACAGAAGCCTAATCAAACTTGTAACTTTTCACCAAGGTACCACAAGACAGGTGGTCGTCTAACAGAAGTGGTAATCCGTGGAGCAGGTCACATGGTGCCCCTGGACAAGCCGGCCCCCACACAGAACCTGGTCGCTCGCTGGACCCACGACCAGCCACTCAGCAGAAGATTCGGCCTGCTGGAAGGATCCTTCATACAGGACTTTATTCGAAATAACTCTATGATCTACCTCTGATTATGTTTAATAAATATTTTATTATCTATTATTTATGTTGGATGTTTTTGTGAAAACGACGTGAAAGCGTAACAGACATATAGAGTTACTTTCGTATTTGTAGGGATTTTGCTAGATTTTGAAGATGAAAAAGAAAGACAGATCTGTCTACACTCAATCTGCGTGATTAATTCCTAAAAATACCATTTCAGACACCAATCTGCATGGTCTTCACATGATCTGACCAAGATATTAATGTCTGGACTTTAAAAGAGTCAGTGACCTCTTGAATTTGTTTCGGCCCTTCTTCTCAGAATAGTCAGAGCCCTGAGACAAAACACATTTCTGTTAGCGTTCACCCCAAACGCTACGCCAAAATGTACGGGAATGACACTACCTGCGGAAAGATTATGTCGTGTCCTTTCCGCGGGTAATGTCATCCCCATACATTTTGGCGTAGCGTTTGGCGTGAACGCTAACAGAAATGTGTTTTGTCTTTGCCTGCTGATAGGAAACGCCGACCTTGTTTAGTTTTTAAAATATGATTGACGTGTAAAAGTGTTTGTACAAACCTACTTATAGAAATAAAATCATTGAACATTTACCTATCTACGCACAAAATTGAGACACTTTAAGCCCATAATCAGCGTATAACGTTCCCACTGCTGGGACACAGGCTTCCTCTCTGTGAGAGGGAGTGGGCCGTAATCCACCACGCCGGCCCAGTGCAGGTTGGTAGATGTCGCATGTCTTCGAATTTTTGGTTCTAGGACAAGCCGGTTTCCTCACGATGTTTTCCTTCACCGTTTTGAGAACAGTGGTGATGAAATCATTTACACAAAGTAAAACGCCTGTCTAGGATCGAACCTACGACCTACAAGCCTACAATTTGTAAGTCGCGCCTGTTACCACTGGGCCACCATTGCGACCCAGTTGAGGAGCAATTGCCTGGGCTTACTAATGGTAATTGGAAATTATTTACAACGTCTTATGAAATATGGCTACGTCACTTTTTACAAAGTCTTAGGTATCACTTTGAATAAAAGTGTGACAATTAAGTTCTCACGGTTAGCTACTACCTACATGCGTCTTTTGTCTACCACAAGATCGAGCCAGCATAGTCAGTAAACGATTCAATGAGTAATCTGAAACGTCACTTGTAAGTAACTCGTCAGATATTCTAGACAGGTACCTATTTATAATGGCTGTAGCAGACATTATGCCATCTAGGTAGGTACCACTTTTTGCCGACATGGCTTGCAGAGTTAGCAAGCTGAAGTGGCAGAGGGCTGGCTATGTTTGTCGAAAGACCAATGGTCGGCGGAGCAGACGAGTCCTGGAGTGGCGACCTCGTATCTGCAAGCGTAGTGTGGGACGCCCCCCAGCTAGATGGACCGACGACCTTAAAGAGGTGGGTGGGGCAGACTGGATGTGGAAGGCGGAGGATAGAGTGTTGTGGCGCAGCCTGGGAGAGGTCTATGTCCAGCAGTAGACTGCGATAGACGGAGTTGATTGACTACTTTTTGCAGCGACTATCAGCAATTAAGCGCCAGGGTAACACGCGAAATACAAATTTTCTCATGTTTTGTCAATGTCAGGCTGTACCTATGTTGCATAAAATATGATTAGCGACTCAGCATCTCATTCTCAGCAGCTCATTCTAGAACGCGTAGAAATTTGTCGTCGGTTACACAAAAAAAAATCAGATGTTTCATAGAAAAGTGCAAAGAAACAAGACCTACGCGGTCAAAATGTATGGAACAGCTGATTTTTTTCGTATGACCGACGAAAAATTTATGAATGCTGGATTTATATGCTGGATTCATGGTTACAGTTTGCGCACTGGTTAAAAATGTATCCTGTGTTTCCAGAATTATAATAATACCATTGAATGATTATTACATGAAAAAGTCATTCAATTATTATTTATTTAATTATGTATCTAAGCTTTATTGTACACCATAAATTACGTAAGTATATAACACACATACACACCAAGGGCACGGCTTCTTTGGATGATATCAAACGATATTGGAAGGGTTATTTAATCCTATCTCTATTTGTTCTGAACTTATGAGAATTTTTAACACGTTGATACCAGGACAAATTGAAACAAACACATCACTCAGAAGCGATTTATGGTGATATTGGCAAGTAACGTGGAAACTTATTGACCTACGTAGTGCGGTGACACGTTTGTTATGATTTGAATTTATGAAACATATGAAACCGAAATTTTGGTATCAATTCTAAGAGTATTTTATTTTGAGCTGAAACTATGTATGGTGATTTTATACCAGCTGTTATTTTTAGTGCTTAAGGATAGCAATAGGGTTTCTGTTACACCCTGTATAAGTTGTTACTATTTTTTTTAATATGATTTAGTAGTCTACCCACAATTCTCTCCAGATTACCATAATGTAAACAGAGGGGTAGTTGTGTAATACACTATTAGAAGAAATCGCTTTCATTTTGATAGTTGCACAACACTTTAGTGCTTAAGGATAGCAATAGGGTGTCCGTGACACGTTTTAATTATAATTTAATTCTGTAAAGCTACATTGTTTTGTTACGGTCGCGAATCATATTTTAATTAACACACCGTACCTACACTTGCAAATGGCACAAATCGGAAGAAAAATGTAATTTCGCGAGCTACCTTATCACAAGCAAGTAGGAAGCCGATTATCACAGGCAAGTAGCAAGTCGCTTATCACAGGCAAGTAGCGAGTCGCTTATAGATATATTCAGTTACAGCAGCACCCTACACTCCGCAACGCACACACGCGATCTCCTGTGACTTTGGCGTCTGCGAAACATACGGAAAACCCGCAATATTCAACACACTGAAAAGCAACAAGTCGCCGTCAGTCGCCAAAATAAAGTGCAGCATTGATGAAATCGCCATCGCTGATGTTAAAATACGACCAATAAATCATGACCGGTCCGAAATTTGCGCAGAAATCTGCGAAACCAAACGAAAAAAATGGGTGTGCGTTTCGATGGCGCGACCACGGTGATATTTAATCAAAATATGCCAAGATTTTGTAAAAATTTGAAAATTTTGATTTTGGGAATCAACATTTTCAAATTTGTCAAAGTTATGGTTAAAAAGTTATAAGGGTTTGAACGTGGCCGCGCCATTGAAACGCGGAGAGCCGCGCGGCTACGGAGATCTTTAAAACTAAGCGGTGCAGAGACCTGAAATGTAGGTAAATAACAGATTGAATTTGTAAAAATATTGAATAAAGCTCCTAGGTTTATATTTTAGGAGATGGAAGACTATAACCCCATGGCCGCGCTATTGAAACGGTAAAAACACGATATCGCCGATATCTCACTGAAAAAGCATTGCAGACGTCTGAAGTTTTTTGTAAAACCCAGATTTAAATTTGTCAAAATTAGTAAAAATACAACAAAAAATCCTAGGTTAATATTTCAGAAGCTGTAAGACTATAACCCCCCGTGGCCGCGCCACTGAAACGGTAAAAAACACGTTATCGCCGATATCTCGCTGAAAGAGCATCGCAGAGGTCTGAAGATTTTGTAAAACCTACATTTGATTTTTTATACACAAAAATATCCTAGACATATTTCAGGAGCTGAGGACTATAACCCCATGGACGCGCCATTGAAACGGTGAAAAAAGGTCATCGCCGATATCTCCCTGAAAGAGCATCGCAGAGGTCTGAAGTTTTTTGTAAAACCTAGATTCTCAGCCTAGTTTAAATAAATGACTTTTGATTTTGATTTATACATGCGCAAAAGTTCTACGAGCCCATGCCCAGCCATGATTCATCGACCGTAGCCCGTATTGTACGGATGCGTCCATTTAACCATTATTTCCTTCGCGACATCACAACGTACTTGTTAAGCGGATGCGATTGTCGCGTCTTCAAAACGCGGCGTAAAAGTAGCATGCCTATGCGGTATTGGTATTATTTTAATCTGTACCCAAGGCATGCTAGCACGGCAAGCACGATGACAACACGTGCCGATATATTTAGTTCCCACGTGCACCTATAATCTCGACCACAGACCACAGCGTCATAAATATTGCAGTCAACGAACGATGTTTACAAAACACGTAGGTACCTATAACTGATCTTGACCATGATACTAATAGAAGTTTGTCAGAAAAGTTTTTGGACAAAATTTTCTTTTCCAATTTAAGGTGACTGGGAAAGATAATACGGCTAGCCTTTTAACCTCTTTCCAAAGGTTCACAGGGTGGTCTAACCATGAGTATGGACAACTTCCACTATGGAACCTACTCAGAAATCAAGTAAAATATGTCATACCTAGGTACTTGACCAAAATGTATGAAACAGCAGTTTTTTTCGTGACAGACTTTTTTTGCATTTTAGTAGTCTAATTCTTGATGAAAGTTATTTAAAATCAAGCTTTCTTTTTTCATCCACCCTTAGGAGTCAAGCAAAAAGAAATAAGTCTAAAATAACGCCCAACAACACTTGCCCAACCTGGGAGTCGAACCCAAGACCGCTTGCTCAGCAGTGTACCAACGAGGAAGTCTATAATTAATAGTATAAAAGTAGCCTGAACATGTAAACACGTGTAACAGAAGGTTAGGTCTGGTCATACCAACCAATTACCTATCATAAAAATTAAAAAAAAAACGTAGTGCGTATATTTCCTACGTTACGAATTGGTTAATTACAGATGAGGAATTTTTACTTATTACTCGGTAATTACTGAGTTAGGTTTCTGTAGCAATACAGGGTCAGGACGGCAACAACGCATTTATAGTAGTTTTTGTGATTATTTAATTAAATACAAACAAAAGTACATTTTTTTTTTCAGCCAAGCACTTGATCGTTGGTATTTATAATTATTTTAACATTTACTCTTTAATAAAAACATTTAATCGTACTAAGTAATGCAAATAGAAAATAATTGACGGTATGTCGATTTTACAAGTAAATACCAAAATAACTGTAAAAAAAATAGACATACAATACAAACTTGAAAATACCAACGATCTAGTGCATGGCTGAAAAAAAATGTTTACTTTTGTTTGTATTTCATGAAATAATCACGAAAAACTACTATAAATGCGTTGTTGCCAGTCCGCGTGGAATGAATGCTCTTAAATCAGCTAGCCAAACTTCCCAAACGTGATGGGTATCGATGTCTATACACGACGGGGCCGGATTTAAAGGAGTAGAGGCCCTGAGGTAAACAAGAAGTGCAGACAATTTGTTTTTGGAACATATTTTTTTTTTCAGTTTTCATGTCTGGTGTTTTCCCAACTACTCTGGGGTCGGCTTCCAGTCTTGCCGGATGCAGGTGCATACCAGTATTTTACAGCGAGCGACGACCTTTATGATATCCACAACCCAGTTACTGGGAAACAAGTACCGTACCGACCGAGTACCGTATTACCGTATTTCCTTGGTAAAAGTGGGGCCAACAGCTTAACAGGCTTTTATTTGTCCGATTGTTTATTTAAAACAAACACCTCATTCAAAATTAAGATGCACTATCAAATCTCAAAATTACATTGTATGGTTACTTATAGGCACCTACATTGTGTTAAAGTATAACTGCAATAATTTAACTTTCTATCGCTTGTCAGAATCCTACACAATCTTCGTGGGAATAGCATTGTCCGTTTCTCTGCAGTTAATACATGACATTAATTAATGCAATTTAATGAGAATTTGCCAAGCTCAACACAACCTCCTTACATAACATACATACATAATTAGCAAATAATGTTCCCACTACTGGGACACAGGCCTCCTCTCTGTGAGAGGGAGTGGGCCATAATCCACCACGCGAGCCCTGTGTGGGTTGGTAGATGTCACATGTCTTCGAATTTTTCGGTTCTAGGACATGCCGGTTTCCTCACGATGTTTTCCTTCACCGTTTTGAGAGCAGTGGTGATGAAATTATTAACGCAAAGTAAAGCGCCTGGCTGGGTTCGAACCTACGACCTAGAACTCGTAAGTCGCGGCCGTTACCACTGGGCCATCACTGCTATGAACACAACGAACCACAAGCTCGCCAAAATAACCTTCTTGACTTTTGCAAACTGAAACATCGACCTTAACTTTTGAACAGCTTAGTTTGAGGACTATACATTCCATTTAAAAAATTCTGAGTTTAAAATACATGTCGGCTCCGACCCCAGAGGGTTTTTGAGCAAGCACATGCGGGGCTCTAATTCACTATGAGCACTTAACGAGTCCTTACTTCGAAACCACGTCAATTCCTTAGATCACACACGACATCTGCTAATAAATATCTACAAATTGTCTTGGAACATACAGAATGTGACAATTCGATTCCTTACCGTTACATTGGTTTTTAGAAAACACAATATTGACGTAGTTTGAACGTAGTAAGATTCCGCGGGGAATCATTATAACCATACAGAATTGGGGCCCAGGTGCGGCATGTTGAGAGAACATCGATAATATATTAGAAAAGTTTGAGATGGGAGCCCCGTAGTCAGGAGTCCGATTGCTGTACCGATTTTGACGGGACTTTCACTGTAAGCTACCTGATTTTATAAGGAGTAAGATAGGCTTTTTGTCCTGGTAGCACGTTCCCGAGGGAAATTTCCAACATCCACGCGTACAAAGCCGCGGGCACAGCTAGTCTGACAAAAATGGCATCCGAAGAAAATACAAGAGCTTTTTAAAAGTGCCAATTGAGATTGCGTTAGCCGGAAGTATTACCTACTTCTTCAGCTTCATGTAGGTATAAGAATAACTAGCTTAGGCAACTTAGCTTGGGCACGGGGCCCACTTCGTTGGGCGGTAAACATTTTTACTTGTGATGAAATTATGGGTGTGGTTCGCTTAGTACTATAAATACTTTTTATGACTTAAATATAAAAGTTAGACATATGCTGTCGCTGACATTTTTTTAAAATTTTATTGTCAAGCTCTACAAAAAAAAAACGTTATCGTTCAACCGTTTTTTCTCCGGCTTAATTTGCAAATCAGACTACAACGAAAAAGTCTTTTAATTTTTCGGGATCGGCGGCGGCGATCTCTCGCGTCCGGCCCTGGTCCAGGCCATGGTACGGAGCGAGAGTGCATGGCTAGCAGTCGCCTCCTTCAGCGAAGTAGTGATGCTAGCAAAGAGTGAAGCGGCGCACGTGAGGGAGATGCAGTACATGCGCCCTCACGGCCGTGGCCTTCGCAGGAGACGCCCAGGGCGTCGGGAATCCCAGGCTGATTCCCGGCCACCGTAGGTACGGGCTTGCGGACGGGGAGTAATGGGTAGCTCGTTGTCCGGTAAGGCAAGCCCGGGTCGACGCGACGGCGCGTTGTGTTCCACGCGCGCCTCAAAGAGATGTCAGCAGCAATCGATGCGGCCCGCTAGGGCCGTTGCCTGCCAGGGCCGCGGGCTGTTCGAAAGAGATACCACGCCCCTGGCACACAGGCAAATGAGAGAACACGGGTGGGTTTTAGTCAGTAAAAGTCTGACACGCCCTGCTCCACCCAGAGCGGGAGAAGTTATTTGATGATTTCCCACCCAAAAAAAAAACCTCTTTATAATATTATTATAATATAGCTTCTCCTCGCGACTTCGATCGCGTCAAATTTCTTGCTCCTCCGACCCCCCCCCCCCCGTTGCCGTCGCTTCGAATCGACCGCCCGTGCGAGTACTTCGTATTCGTAACTTTTTTCTCTTTGCTCGGCTCTTAAGGGTCTTAGCGTGATGTTATATAGCCTTACTCGATAAATGGGCTGTCCAACACTAAAATAATATTTCTAATCGAACCAGTAATTCCTGAGATTAGCGCGTTCAACCAAACAAACAAACTCTTCAGCTTTATAATCCCATTCTCAATTCTATTAAACTTTTGAGTAATATAATCGATATCGTAGCCCCCTATCTAGCTGTCACTTTTAATAAATGTGTTGATTCAGGAACTTTTCCTGACCTCATGAAGAGTAGTAAAGTCATACCATTATTTAAATCAGGTAATAAAAATGTCGTTCGTAATTTCAGGCCTATTTCTATCTTACCTGCATTTAGCAAAATATTTGAAAAGTTAATACTCAAGCAGTTGCTAAGACATTTTAATTCAAATAGCCTCCTTCATAATGAGCAATATAGCTTTACAAAAGGTCGTTCGACTACAGATGCGGGTGTTGCTCTGTTGAAACACATATTTAAAGCATGGGAGAACTCGCAAAATGCTACTGGAGTTTTCTGTGATCTCTCCAAAGCCTTTGATTGCGTGCACCATGAAACGCTTTTGCGAAAACTGCGTTATTACGGTGTCCATAACGAAGCTTTAAAAGTAATAAATTCTTATTTACAAAATAGGTTCCAATGTGTAGAAATTAATGGTGAAAAATCTTCCAGGCTACCAGTTCAGTTAGGTGTGCCTCAAGGCTCATTACGCCGAGTATTCTTGTTTTTAGTGTATATCAATGACTTACCATTCTATTTAAAGGGTATTTGTGATGTTGTACTGTTTGCAGATGATACTTCTCCTATTTTTAAAGTAGACCGGAATAGACAAGATTTTGACGACGTAAACAGTGCTCTCTCAATGGTTACGGATTGGTTTACGGCAAATAACCTAGTTCTCAATGCCAAGAAAACAAAATGTGTAAAATTTGCCTTACCGAATGTTAGAAATCTAGGTCCCAACATCGTCTTAGATAAAGAGGTGCTTGAAACCGTAGACTCGGCAGTTTTTCTGGGCATAACAGTAGATGCCAAACTTCAGTGGGGATCACACATATCAAGCCTAGCGGGGAGGCTCAGTTCAGCCGCCTACGCCGTCAGAAAAGTAAGACAATACACTGACGTCGATACAGCTCGGTTAGTCTACTTTAGTTATTTTCACAGCGTTATGTCCTACGGTATTCTGCTGTGGGGCAAAGCTACTGATATTCAAAATATTTTTGTCCTTCAAAAACGTGCTGTTCGTGCAATTTACCAGCTAGGTGCCAGAGTTTCCTTGAGGGACTTTTTTAAAGATGTTGGTATTCTCACGGTGGCATCACAATTCATATTCGCTAACATCTTAAATATATAAGATGTTAGCGAATATGAATTGTGATGCCACCGCACTGAAAGGTGCACTGAAAGGGGGCACGTAGTTTGTCCTTATTTCTTGTGTTAACGGTGTGAATATCACTGTTCTTAGTGTACAAGTGTATATTTTGCCTAATATAAGGCAAAATATACACTCCTTGCCTAATATAAGGCAAAATATACACTTGTACACTAAAAACAGTGATATTCACACCGTTAACACAAGAAATAAGGACAAACTACGTGCCCCCTTTCACCGGCTTCATAAGGTTCATAACTCATTTGTTGGGCTTGGTATAACTTTTTATAACAAGCTTCCCTCTTCTTTGCTAGATTTGCTTTTTAATGTGTTTAAAGCTCAAGTAAAATCCGTCCTTTGTTTAAAGGCTTACTATTCCATCAACGACTATTTAAATGACAAGAATAGTTGGTCGCTGTGATTAACTCAAGACAATGTTTATGTTCTTTCTCCAGAATTGACGTATCTAGTGACAGGTTATATGCGTTCATATAATTATTATTTTATTTTTTATTGCCTGTCTAACATTTTTTTTATAATTATCTATTAAGTCATTAGTTATTGACATGATCTACTCATAACAATATTTTCTATGATGAGTTGTTTTAGGCTTTATTTGGCCTCGACAGTTTTCATTTCATTTGTCGGTATATTGGTATGGCTAGCTGACATTTTGACTAATTATTTAATTAATATTTTGTGTCTCGTAATGTTTATTACTTTGCCTATGTATGTATAGAATCAAGTCTATCCGACTAAACAGACAGCTGTGCTGCTGGGGAGTTTGTTCCACCACTTCTTCTTCCCAGCTAAAGCACTAGGAAGTGGTGAAGAGTGGGCGTTTTAGGGGACTGTCTCAAGTACTTTGCCGTTCGAAAAGTGCTGATTCTCAGCCTAATTTGAATAAATGACTTTGATTTTGATATAATATTATAAGTATAGATATATTATATAGTATAGAAATATAGATTACATAGTCTTAGTCGTGTCGTTAACCCTTTATTTTTTTATTAGTGTCGTAAGCGCTGCCTTTATATACAAAGTTTATTAAGTAGGTAGGTTTGTTATTTTTGTTCTCATAATAAGTTGACTTTAAAGTAGATAATTGCTCATTTAGTTTATAATTAATTTTAATATTTCTGTATAATTAATTTTACTAAGAGGTGCTCAGACTCATCATTGTCCTGCCCTTGCTCTCAATTTATTATAATATTTGGGGTCGGCGCAACATGTCTTTCTGTTTTTGTTCTCAGTTAGTCTTCATCTCTCTCATTCACACAGTCCATCAATCGTTTCTTTGGTCTCCCCCTACTCTTATAGCTATCGACATACACACTCAAAACTTGCCTTGACCTTGACCATGACAACCGATTTCCACACAACTTTTCGGTTATCGGTGCCACTTTCAAACTTCCTCTAATGTAGGTACCTACTCATTTCTTATTCTATCCATCACTCAAACTGTTGATCGTATTCAGTCAGAGTCGCAAGGCTCCCATACCACAAAACTACCACAATTTATATCTTACCTCCATATTATTCATTTGCACTAAAACTTAAATTTAAAAAAACATGAAAGACAGTTCATTGTTTTTTCGCTCAGTGGGTCGTCTTAGGGGCGTTTCAGATTTATGCACTCACAGAGATAAACGTCACTGCACTTGAGGTCGTAACTTTAGACCAGCACCCTAATTGCGTAACGCACGATTAATCATAATCTGAATCATTTTGAAACAGATTGCTCATCCATTGCTTCATATGTTCGACAAATTTGTCTGCTCAGCAACGAAAATAACGCAATGAATATTATTGAACTGTCAAAATGAAACCGATTATGATCGATCATGTGTTACGCAATTAGAGTGCTGCTTACATCAACGTTCCTATCATGTAGATTACCCGTATTTAATGACTTCACTGACACCGGGCAGTGTTGTGCAATTTCTCTGCTGGCCGCTTGTCGGTCGAGTTGGAGTCAGTCCGGTTAAGGAACTCAAGGTAGACGCACGCGGTCGCTGTTCCTTTCAATTAAGTAACAATTAACTAACCTATGACATTCGTGTATAAATAAAAGTTTTAGACATAAACTTGAATTTTTTTGTGGTGCAAAATGAAAGTGTTTTTTGGATTATTTTTATTAGCGAGGTAAGAGGACTTCTCTTTTTATTTTATTTTTCAATTATGTTTTTATGAGTCAGATTATTATAAATGCATGTGGTGTGATGGATTGCAATATTATCAGTAAACTTGTAGACTTTGATTTGGATTACAATAGGGGCACACATCTCGCAAGAGGAATCATTCGGTGTCGTTGCACTTGCAAATAATTTAAATTGATTGATTCATTGTTGTTGCCAATGGGGGAATAAAAGATAGTCTATGTTCTCACTCTGAGCAAGTCTAGATCTTTTATTGATATATTCTAGATATTTATGATAGTGTCCCGCGCAATTTGTAACAATATTTATTGTTTAGAGGTAGCCTACCTAATGAGCTTGACTATTCTGTAAACAGCTCACCGTGAAAGCATAGATGAAGTGAGCTTAAAGTGAGCTGTCACTAAAGCAGAGATGCTAGAAATTGACACTATTGACAGCTCACTTCACCTTAGTTTTTTCGGTGAGATTTTTACTGAATAACACCATAACACTGCAGTTAGACTTAGTTATTAGCTATACATTGTGATTTTTCTAATCTTTTACAACCATTTCATCAATTAGCAGTCCGTGAAATTATATTGTTAATTAGCGTATAATTATTATTACCTACCTACCTACTTGAATGATTAAGAAATGTAAATTAAAGATAGGTAAGAAGATAGATAGATAAACTATTTACCTATTCAGTGAACACAAAAGACAGCAGAATAAACAAAGTACTATTTATGAAAACAAATAACATAAATTTAAATAAAAACAAGGAGCCAATATACAAAAAAGAAAAACATACATAAAGAAATATAGTGACACTATGACATATTTCAAATAAAAAACGAATATACAAGGTACGGTGTGCATCTCAAGGTTGCACCAAATGGGAGCCCAGCTCAGCAATTGTCAGGTCTTAACGCTGATATTATGCTGGATCCTGCAGTAAATAAATAGTAGTTTTCCAAAATCTGTGTCTGTCACTACCCATCTAATACACCGTCGTAGACAGATGTTTCAAATATTTGAAATGATTTACGTTGTCTTACTAGTCAATGGGCCTGCAGTTAATCTAATGATTAACTGTTAATTATATAGTCTTTGATTTTTTGGATGTCTTTTGTTCCTCAGCACTTTCCTACTTTTGATGTCCACTGCACTCAAGTACTGAAAGTGCATTTTACCCATTCATTAGTAATCAGGTCACGCTTTATTTATGTTTTCACCAGGCGTGTTAAGGAAGTAGGTGCATTTGTAAGTACTTATTCTACTTATACGATAACCATCAAACAATGGTGCTGACTCTACTCCCAGGGCTGTCAAAAACCAGTTTAATGTCACGACCGTACTGAATTAATTATGCAGATTATCATAATTTTAAATAAATAATTGTGCCAATAAAAATATGATTGGATAATTTGAATATAGGAAGACATCGTGTTATATAATGTTGATTCCAATGTCATTCGTTTTTCTTTACATTTAATTAAATTTGGTGGTTCTAAAAGCTTGCGTGAAATCGGTAATTTACGTTTTTTTTTCCAGCTTATCATCAACTTTGGCAAGGACGCCAGCTTTAATCCTCACTCGCTTAATAAAGAAGAATTTGGTAGAACAAGCAAGGAATCTTTCGCTAGTCGATCCAAAACTATTCTTCAACAAAACAAGTTACTCCGGCTTCTTCACAGTCGATGAGAAGCTCAACTCGAACCTTTTCTTCTGGTATTTTCCCGCGGAAAACTATAGACCTGATACTCCATGGATACTGTGGCTGCAAGGAGGTCCGGGTGCTACAAGCCTCGCTGGTCTTTTCGACGAAATAGGACCTTTTGAATACACAAATAACGAGCTAAAATGTAAGTAACTTGTGCCTTTATTTAATTCAATAAGCGATGATACTTATTCGTATTTATTTATGTTATTCACGGAAAAAGACGTTACAGGGATTCCTGACCAGATTTTAAATAAATAGAATTTATACATAGGTAGATACATTAATAAAATCGAAGACCTTCGTAGGTTAATCCGAATAATAACTAATCTTTTTGACACCTTGATAAATCACATAAGGAACTGGTTTTTTAACCGACTTACAAAAGAAGGAGGTCATCAATTCGACATGTTTTTTTTTGTGTATGTTCGGGCCTCGGGCATAACTCCGTCATATACATATAGACGGATTTGCAAAATTTGTCCGTTTTTTATTCGAAAGGGGATTATTCCGAAATGGTCCCATTTAAATTTCGTATAGATCTGATGATGCGTTTCGGAGACAGACAATGGAACTCCTCAAAAAATTACAGCAAATCAACCGCGATTGCTGCTATCGCATAAATACGCTTTGTTTTGACCTCAATGATGATGAAATTTCAAATTGGTGTGGGGTAAGTATTGTAACTAAAAAGTGAAAAATAAAATCTTTTTCCAAAAAAAAACAACCGACTTCCGAAAAAACACTAAGTATAAAGTAAAAAATAAATTTAATTTCGGAAGGCGGTTACAAAAAATTTAAATACATATCCAAAGTCACCGACTTTCGAAATTAAAGTTATTTTTCACTTTATACTGTTTTTTCAGAAGTCGGTTGTTTTTTTTTTTTGACAATAATTTTCATGGTTTATTATGTGTGTGTTTTATAGTTATTACCAAAATCAAAATCAATCAAAATCAAAATATTTTTATTTCACATAAACCTGCAAGGGCACTTATGAAACGTCAGAAGCTAGGTGCACGGTTCCAATTTGTCGCTTCCTATGGAGAAGAGCCGGCAAGAAACTCCACGGTTACTCTTTTAAAAATAATTGGATTTTATAATGTTTTCAAATTACAGTGATATTAGGTATGGGAGGACAGTGCAGGCCTGTCAATAAGTACCAGGTACTTAGAGGAATGAAAATAAAGAACAGAAACTGTAGGCCTACAACGTTCTCTCATTCACAATATGTAAAAGAATCTACATAAGTAAAATCAACCTATTTAAACCAAGTGATATGATTTCCATGAGAATCACTAATAAATACTCGATATTACAAGGGTTGTATAATGTCAAATAATGACGAGAATATGTCAGAAAGTGTAAAAAATAAAATAATTAAAATTAACATTGTAATTTGGAAGCAGTTAATAGACGCTCACAAAGTTATGGTGCTAATGAGTTACCAGGGAAGCCACATGTGCAGAAGGAATTAATGCCAAACTTCCTTGTCTTCAACGTAGTCTTTTATCTTATAATATGCTTTTTTGATAAGGACACGTTTGATGTGAGTTTTAAACTTTCCATCGCTAAGTTCTGTAACCGATTTTGGCAACTTGTTATAGAAGCGGATACTGTTTATTAGAAATGACTTGCTAGTTTTAGTTAATCTAAATTTTGGAATCACAATTTCATCTTTACTACGTGTATTTAGATTATGGAAGTCGCATCTTTTTTTGAAAAGACCTAAATTTTTGCGAACATACAAGATATTTTCTAGGATATAAAGAGAAGGCAGAGTTAGTATGTCAACTTCGTTGAATTTGTTTCTAAGAGACTCGCGAGGCCCCATTTTATAGATTGCGCGGATTGCCCTCTTTTGTAGAATGAAAACTGAATCTACGTCAGCTGCCGACCCCCACAGCAGAACGCCATAAGACATAATACTGTGAAAATAAGCAAAGTATACTAACCTAGCTGTGGCTACATCAGTCAACTGCCTTATTTTTCTTACTGCGTAAGCAGCTGAGCTTAATCTACTTGAAAGAGCTCTAATGTGGGCACCCCATTGCAATTTTGAATCTAAAGTAATTCCTAGAAATACAGTTTCCGAAATAGCATCTAGTTTCTTGCCATCAAGTTTTAAATTTAGCCCTACTTGGGGTACATTTGGTAATGAGAACTTAAGACATTTAGTTTTGTTCGCATTGAGTAAAAGATTATTAGCCGCAAACCATTTCGAGAGAACAGCTAGACTATCGTTGACATGTAAGACATCCGTATCTTTTCTATCTATTCTAAAAATAAGAGAAGTGTCATCAGCGAATAAAATTATATCCGAGAAGTTAGCCATCAGGTAAGGAAGGTCATTAATATAAACTAGAAATAAAAAAGGGCCAAGAATTGAACCTTGAGGCACGCCCATCTTAACTAGAGACCCCGAGGACGTTGCCCCGTTAACATTTACTTTTTGCTGCCTGTTTGATAAATAGGAAAGCACAAGATCAGCAGCTCGTCCACGAAGTCCGTAGTGGTGTAATTTACAGATGAGTGTATTGTGGTCAACGCAGTCAAACGCTTTTGAGAGGTCACAGAAAATGCCAATTGCATCCTGGGACTTCTCCCATGATTCCAAAATGTGACTGATGAGTTGTACTCCCGCGTCAGTCGTTGACCTACCTTTCGTGAAACCAAACTGTCGACTATGTAAAATCCCATTTGAGTTAAAATGTGACAACATCTGGTCCAACATGATTTTTTCACAAATTTTGCTCAATGCTGGAAGCACAGATATAGGTCTATAATTAGAGGGATCACTCCTACTACCCGATTTGAAAATTGGTACTACTTTACTATGTTTCATTAAGTCAGGAAACGTACCAGTGTCTAAACATTGATTAAATATGCCTGTTAGGACAGGGGCAATTGTGTCAATGATATCTTCAAGAACCTTAACGGAAATCCCCCATAAGTCTTCAGTGTTTTTTATGTTAAGACTTTTAAATGCTGTTGTAATTGTGGCAATAGAAATGGGTTTGAATTCAAAATTTGGAATGTCCTTACTGAAGTTTTCTTTAAGAAGAGATTCAGCTAATACAGATGATGACGGGAGAGATTTCGTAACCTCTATTGGGATGTTGGTAAAGAAATGTTCTAAAGTCTCAGCAACTTTTAACTTATCTGAAATAGTTTCATTATCAATTTTTAGAGCTAATTCAATCTGATCTCGCTGTTGTGTACCGTGGGTAACCCTATAAATAATGCGTGACACAGCCTAGAAGCAGTAAATCAATAATTCAGTGGTTCCTTCCGTTGCACGTTAGAAATGTTTAAATATTTATAAATAAACATCATAACTATACAGGGTAAGTTTTTATCCAGTGCGCAAACTGTAACCATGAATTTAGCATATCATTATAGACCCCCCAACATAGAAATATTTCGTCGGTAATACAAAAAAAAATCAGCTGTTCCATACATTTTGACCGCGTAGGTATTGCAGTTTTCTATGAAACAGATGATTTTTTTTTGTATAACCGACGAAAAATTTCTGTGCTGGTCTAGAAGGATATGCTGAATTCATGTGAAACGAATCCTGTAGATATAATTTCAGTAATATAAGTTCAGAGAGCAGTGGTGGCCTAGTGATAACGTAAAAAGTGGGTAGGTAAAAGTGGTGGTGCGTTTGAACCCAGGCAGGCGCAATACTTTGTGTAAATAATTTCATTACTATTTATTACTGTTCTCAAAACGGTGAAGGAAAACATCGTGAGGAAACCGGCATGTACTAGAACCAAAAAATTCGAAGACATGTGACATCTACCAACCGGAACTGGGCACGCGTGGTGGATTATGGCCCACTCCCTCTCACAGAGAGGAGGCCTGTGTCCCAGCAGTGGGAACGTTATAGGCTATAAAGGCTGAGTATGTCATCATCATTTCAGACGTAAGAAGTCCACTGCTGGACATAGGCCGCCCTCAAAAGGGGGGTTTTTCCATAATCGCAACGCTTGGCAAGGGGGTTGGCGATCGCAGTATGGTGGTAAAATGTATAGAGAACGCTGCTGCCCATTCTCTAGTAAGTCCCTTAGTCGCCTTCTACGACACCCACGGCAAGAAATGGGATGGTGCTATTCTTTTACGTCCGACACCACACGAATAACGACGAGCACACGATTATGTATGTACGTAATATAAGTTCATGGTCTCCTTACCACTATTGTATAGAATCAAGTTCTTCCAACATAACAGACAGCTGTGCTGCTGGGGAGTTTGTTGCGCCACTTCTTCTTCCCAGCTAAAGCACTAGGAAGTGGTGAAGGGCGGGCGTTTTGGGGGGACTGTCTTATGTAATTTTGACGTTCAAAAAGAGCTGACTCTCAGCCTAGTTTGAATAAATTACTTTTTGATTTTGATTTTGATTTTAATAGTAAGCCGAATATAACTGGACACAAAATAAGAAACAATAACCTTACCAGAAACCTCAAGCCTGCCGGGGGTGCGGCCTGCCGGGGGTGCGGGTTGTTCGAAAGAGATACCGCTGCCCCTGGCACACAGGCAACTGAGGGAACACGGGTGGGTTTTAGTCAGTAAAAGTCTGACACGCCCTCCCGCTCCACCCAGAGCGGGAGAAGTTATTTGATGACTTCCCACCCAGAAAAAAAAAAAAAAAAACCAGAAACCTCAAAATCGTGTGGTCTCGCAAATCCTACTATCCTACTTCCTACTTCCTATCCTACTAATATTATAAACGTGGAAGTTTGTGATGATGTTTGGATGTTTGTTACTCAATCACGTAAAGACGGCTGAACGGATGTGGATGAAATTTGGCAAACAGATAGTTTGTAACCTGGATTAACATACTTTTGATCCCGGTTATACGTTCCCGTGGGATAATTTCCGACCTCCACGCGGGCGAAGCCGCGGGCAGCAGCTAGTTAGAAATAATCAGCACTAATTGCGTAATACACTGTCAATCAGAATCCTTTTGAAGAATATTCTTAATTCATTGCTTTGTAATGGTAATAAAAAAATGGTCCACTCAACAACGTAATTAGGCTATAACTACTATAAAAAAACCGCAGTGATTGTTGCCAAACTGTCAAAATGCAAGCCATTCCTACTGTTGCTCCAGAGTTTGCAAAAAAACTTTACAGTGCTCTCAATTTGCCAATGACGACAGCACCAGTGCCGGATTAACCATGAAGCAAGAGTAGCAATTGCTACGGGCCCCGCGCAAAAGGCGGCCCCGCGTATTTAATCTCCGCTTGACTGTAATTTCTTGAGTGAAATGAATTAAATGGAAAATGGAAAATTTGGAATCGTGACATCTAAATATCTAATCTCTATCAAGTGTTCAATTTTTTTTTGCCACTTTACACTTGAGATACGATATGATTAGATTAAGGGCCCTCCTCAACAGAATATGTTACGGGCCCCGCGGTTGCTTAATTCGGCACTGGACAGCAGGCCATACTGGGGTGCGAATTTTATCCCAAGATGGCAACTGTGACTTCCTAAAACAATAAATCAATCACCGCTCGTTATAACTCGCCTGAGAAGTTGACCCCTCGGCCGGCAGATGCGCTTGCGATCGATCCTTCGAACAAACGAGGCTAGAATATTCATGTGAAAACTTTTGTTGTGATTCTTGTGATAATTGTGTTCATTTGTTTGGCAACCTTGCAATGCAAGCTTTTGGTATCCGTATGGATTGAGGAGCCATGTCTCGTTACTACCGATATTATGGTGGCTTTCTGCCTGGAATTTTGTAAGGGTTTAACTACAAATTCCAGGATCTTACCTATAAATCAGCTAAGTTACAAAACATTGGTAGTATTCACGTTTAAATATGAGACATGGCTCCTGAATCCATAAGGACTTCGCTCATGACGACGCTCTCTATTCGAGTTAGAATCTACTTAATTAGAATTAGGGAAACCTCATTGGTCGATAAATTGCAAGAGCATTTTATCGGCGTTTCAAATGAGGTTTCACCGAGGTGAATGGGACACTAGTCTTTACGGATTTACAAATAGCAAGGGCCTTTTTGTAAATCCATAAAGACTAGTGTTTTAGGTATATTATATGTGAAGCAAAAACTTTGTGTCCCTTATTACGAAAATTAAGAGGACGGAGGAGTATGAAATTTGGCACAGTTAAAGTTTATATTATGGAGGACTGCAGAAAGCTAATATTTTCATATATTAATGCATTAGCACTAGTTTTACTAATTTGAACCAGTAAAGTCTTCCGTCCACATTTGACTGAGTTCTGCTTTGCACGGGTTTTCCCAACGTGACAAATTAAGGTTGACCCCATTCTGCCAGACGTTATTATCAAACGCAAGACGTCTGTTCCGGTTTGGACGTGTGTGTTATAATTTTAGGCCCCTCGTAGTCTCGTATCACAAAAATGGCTCTGCATGCTTGTGTAAAATGATTTCATCTGTTATTAGCTTATTATACCCAGGTTTAGGTAGTCAAATAAAGGTAAACAAATCGTTAAAAGGGTTTTTTATAGTTGACACTTTCTTGTTTAAAAATACTGTGAAACACAATCAAATTTATTTTCGATTTATACGATGGTTTCCTCTTTTATTCATGCATATTAAACTTTATAATTTATTCTTAAACTACTCTGCCTAGATGTAACTACTTGAGCATAATTTTTTTGTTAGATTTATTATAATAATATAATATTTTGTAATCTGCCTATTGCAAAGAGCCCAAAATGACAGGTTCCCTAAACCTTTTAGAAAATACAACGATTTGCTAAATTGAAAAGTACAACTGTGATGTTTACCGCAAGTGAAGTGGCAGGCATTACGTTTAGTCGATTAAACAGACGCCTTTGACAGCGCTCTCAACATTTACGACTTTGCGAGTGCGTTTCGATTTTGTTAATTGTGTTATTATAGCTAGCAAAATAATTGACGATACAACGGAAGGATTTGTTATTAATGTGTGTGATTCATCATAGCCTATTATTATATGACTATAAATAATATAAATTTAAAGGTTTCGCATCTATGAGTCACGTTATTTAACTACCTAAACCTATGGAGAACCTTTTATTATGATAGGTGCTACATTTTGCCAGCGGCTTCGCCTGCATGGAGGTTGGAAATTATCCCACGAGAACCTACTACCAGGATAAAAAGTATCCTATGTGTTTATCCGATAATATAATTATGTAATTAATTATATCTGTGACATTGATTACACTCAGTGATTACTTTAACTCACACACTGACTGATTACATACTTGTTAATATTCTAGGAAAATTGTATATTTACTTTTACAATGTTTGTAAATGTGTGGGCACTATGTATCTATCATAAAGTTAATTTATCTATAATTGCTTCAATTTCATTCTTTTTACCAATTTTGGTACAGTAATTTTGTTCTGGATGCATCGTTTTCACACATAATTATACAATGAATGTATGTTAAATATTGTAGTTAAATCATTTTTAAAAGAGTAACGGTGGAGTTTCTTGCCCATTCTTCTCCATACGAAACTACATTTTGGAAGGGGCGACTAGAATCAATTCTATTTTAATGTAAATGTTGACGTTCAAAAGTGCCTTTTAAGTGCCTATTTGAAATAAATGCTTTGACTTTGACTTTGACTTTGAATAAATTATCTGTGTGCCGCGTTATCTATGACGCAAAGGTCTAGGTGTAGTCATATCATCTTCTGCCTACCCATTTCCCAATTATTTCTGGGTCGGGTCCAGTCTAACTGGATGCAACTGAACATAGGTATTTTACATGGAGCGACTGCTGACCTCCACAACTCAGTTATTGGGTAATACGATACCATCATGGACCAACCGCGGTATAGTCTCATTCTTTATGTTGGTAATTTCCCTAACGAATGAATCATGCTGCTGATCAGCCGAAAGACGTCTTTTCCCCAACTAAAATAATTAATAAGAAGTCGAGCCACCACCTATAGATAATGAGGCTAATTATCGAGTTCTATTTTATGCAATACTAATCACTATTGCGGCTTGTATGACGACATAGGTACGATGAGTTTTCTGACTTACTGAAAATCCTGTAAATTTTCTTTGTATTTCATTCATTCGCAAATCTAGCATTTGACCGTATTTTGACCCGTGGGACCCGCGGCGTCTTTTAAGGGATTTTATGTATATAATCTATTGAAATAAGACAAAGTGTTGCAGTAACAATAAGTCAACGTTGTTGCCACTCTCGTTTGAGAGTGGCAACAAAATATCAAAACCTGATAGAGCTAAGAAAAACCTTCCTAATTAGTTTTAATTAGGAAGGTTTTTCTTAGCTCTATCAGGTTTTGATATTTTTGAATTGTTTGGTAATGTATAATATGATGTCATAGTCAAAGGTCGATATGCAGTGTCTTCCCGGAATGACTGGTTTATCTTAGGGTTGACCAAAGCCTTCGAGCAAGCCCTAAAATAAATTCCAATTTCGGCCTTTGACTAAAGTATTTTTAGTAAAACCTAGAAGTTCCTAACTTTTCAGTCAAACGTCGAAAGTAAAATAATCTCTTTCGGGCTTAGCCTAGTCGATCCTAGAAGCGACTGGCAGACTCGGTCAAACGTCGACTGTACTTGTAACATTTTTAAACAACTTAACACTTGCGGTGTTCCGCAAACAAGTTTGTGCTTTCTCTGTTAAATTATTTTATCATTTCATGTTTGGACATTGAGCGCGCGGGTGTGTAAGATTAAAGATGAGTGAATCAAATAGTGTTGTTCCTGAAAACGTGAATGAAGAAGGTTTAAAAGTGAAGTTTAAGGTGAAAATTACCAATTTGAATAAAGATAAGTGTTTATTTCATTAAAAAAAATAAACAGATGTATGAGCAAATTATCAAGCAAAGTAGCTATAAAGAAAACGTCTTTGCAGTATCGCCGTCTCAAACGCTACGAAATTGTGTGTTTTAAGGACGAAAAAAATGTATTAAGCCATTATCAGATACATAAAATATACAATACCACGTTACAGTCGACGAGTTATTCGACGTTTTCGAACGTCCTAATCTGGAATCCACATTCCTGGTGGTTCATGGTGGTACAGATCTCACAATGAAAGCCTTGAATAAAAATTATACAAATGTTACAAAAGAATGCGTAAACTGTCACTTGGATTTATGCCAAACGTTCTACAAGAAAAAGAATCACCCTAAAAAGGGGCTAGTCGTTAACCATTATTATTTAAAGAGATTCACGCACGTGGACAAGTAGATCTTATAGATATGCTAACGTGTCCCGATCGTGATTACAAGACAGTGTATTTAAACTATCAGGATAATTTGACAACATTTTTGATTTTACGTCTCCAACGCACAAAGATGCCGCCGACAGGGAGTAGCTCACGTTTTCCTTGATATTTATTTGTATTTTTGGGTGTGCCTTCTGTGCTTCAATCAGTCAACGGGCGAGAATTTGCCAACCATGTCGTAGAAGATCAATCGCGATTGGTAAAACTGTAACTATACCTATTCCTAGCTTCGACAGAGCTAAAGGAGACACTCGAAATGTGCTAGGTATCAAACAAGATAAAACAGTTGATGGTTTGTACGGGGTAGGGATGAAACACGGAACGATAAACACACTTTTTCAAGAAATCGAATAAAATATTTCAAAGAGAGTTTTCTTAATTTCAAATATGTGCCCGACGCACGTTAAGCTGTGTCTAAGAGAAATAAGTGCAAAAGATTCTAAATTTGCGGGCCAAGGCTTTATAAAATGTCATTGCAACAAAAAATGCTCTTCAAAATTATGTAAATTTAAGAGTTCTAACGTATTGTGCAATTCTAAATGTCATAAATTCATAATGCATCACCATGAATGATTAAAGATTATTTATTTTATTTTAATTATGACAACATTGAAATTTTAAAAAGTCGTTTTATTACAACAACAAACAAGGACATTCTAATACCTAATTGACGTTTGACTGGTTAAACCCCGATTTCATTAAATTGAGTTTCGACGTTTGCCTGACCAAATTAGTTTCTCCTAGATTTGACGAAAATTCTTTAGTCAAAGACCGAAAAACTTCATTTGTTTGGGCTTTGAGTAGAGCTTCGAGGTTCGACTATAACATATAGGTACATTAATAGGAAGGTACTTAATATTACCTTACTGAAGTAGGTACCTACTTAGATAAGTAGGCTATATACTCATATCTAGAAATCCACAATACGAATAGACAGACGTTTTCGTTATGTCGTATCTACCGTCGGGAGATGAGTTATCCTATCTAGCAGATAAATTCATCGAAATCTGTCCATTTTTCAATAACTCTAGTACACTAGTGACTCGCACTCGCCGGACACAGCGGCTCTTAAAAAAGTTGAAGCATAACGAGTAAAGCACAATGCAACGCCTTATAATTAAATAACTAACAATACCTAACCTGCATAATACACAAAATAAGTTTAAAAAGGAACGTAGGAAGTCCCACATGGAAAAAGGGGTTTCCGTGAATTTTTAAAGTGGGGCCCACCAATCGGTGCGTAAGAACTGGTACGGGGGAATCCCCGAATGCAAGTTAAAATAACAATAACCATGATGTATTGTATTGCATACATCCATTAAGCGCAGGCCACACCGCCAGCTAGCGAGCGGGTGAGCGAGCTGGCGGGCGAAGCGAGACGAGAGAAATTATAATATTAAACTAAGCGAAGCTTTGGCGACCTAAACTATGTTGGGTTCGCACCGAAAACTACGGACGGACGGACGGGCGAGGGAACGGGCGGGCGGCAGAGCGAGGAGAGCATTCCGTCTCACTCGCGCGCAGTTGTCTAATGCATGTCATAGATCCGAGCGAGCATCGCTTCAACTCTTTTCATACTTCCGTTCACATCGCGAACTACAGAAGCCCTAGTGTGAGTTTCATTTAACCATCTACACCAAACGCAGTGAGCGCGTTCGGCGTTCCGATTGGCCCTGGATTGGTGACGGACCAATCTTAGCGCCAAACGCGCTCACTGCGTTTGGCGCTAAGCCTCGCCTCTGAGCTAAGCTACGCTAACGAGGTGAACGAATAGCATCGCTGGCATCGCCGGTTATTTCATTCGCATCGTTTGTATCGCTGACGTAGCTTTTCTCTGTAGTTCGGGATGTGAACCGAAGTAAGTAGGGCTCGCTCGCTAGCTAGCTGGCGGTGTGGCCTGCGCTTTATAAGTAGGTACCTACTGAAGTATTATTTCCATTGTTGTTATACATATAGGTATTATAGTGCACTTAGGTACTGCTCTATTAAATAACGTTCAGTGACTGGAAAGTACCGATGTATTAAAAAGGTTTAGTGATAATGGTTACCTCATCCGACATAAAAAACATTTTTTTTTCCGACTGCATTTTGCCTAAGCTATCTCAATAATATATTTTTCGATTTTTCTCGAGTAATTATTAAAAGTCTGGAATATCACACATCCAGTGTGTATGACAAGAACCGTAACCGGCAAAATTTAAAAAAGAAAGTGTATTTTGATCTGATGGGGCCCGCAAGGCCCGGCGCCTGCCAGGGGTGCGGGTTGTTCGAAAGAGATACCGCGGCCCCTGGCACACAGGCAACTGAGGGAACACGGGTGGGTTTTAGTCAGTAAAAGTCTGACACGCCCTCCTGCTCCACCCAGAGCGGGAGAAGTTATTTGATGATTTCCCACCCAAAAAAAAAACGTGTATTTTGATAGTTTTAAATGTTAGGTACTTTTTTGCTGTGTGTTTTTCTTGTTATAAATAAAATACACGTGATAAGTACCCGCCGAACGACAACGTACGTCATTTAAATGCGGTGTCGCCAAAAAGTACCTACCCAGTGGAAAAGCGTCTTAAAGATGGCAGGCGATTACAGACAACGGAGAAGTCTAGACACCGTATGCTACTGTAATAATACACAGTGACATTTTAGTTGTCTTACAACGGCAGCCCACTTCATGTATCCAATGACTACTAATAATTTATTTAAAAAATATTATATTTCTGGACAT
Organism: Polymixis lichenea; assembly: GCA_949091785.1. Taxonomy (NCBI): domain Eukaryota; kingdom Metazoa; phylum Arthropoda; class Insecta; order Lepidoptera; family Noctuidae; genus Polymixis; species Polymixis lichenea. The sequence continues at coordinate 6,030,471 of OX420937.1, forward strand.
ATGAATAATAAAATAAAATAAAATATCATTCACCTTAGTGAATGATATTTTATTTTATTTAACAACAGGGTTGTTCAAAACTATGATGTAGTTTTGAACAACCCTGTAATGGAGTTGGAATGAATGATGAAATGTAATGGTATTATGGTAGGTAGGTAGAAATCTTTTACCGTTTGATACGTAAACATTATTAACAAAAAGGGTGTTTCATAATTCTAAACCATTATTTATTTTTCTTAGTACCTAATATCTTAATTAATGGTAATAATTTTTTAATCGCGCCTATAGGTATTTTATGTCGCATACATAGAGTGGACCACCTTTGTAAGACGACTAAAATATCACGGTGTCAGGTGTCAGGGGCTTGAGAATCATAAACTAAATCCATGCTATCAAGATGTGCGTCGATGTCCTTGCCAGCCTGTATAATAATGGAGGTACAAAACTGTAAATAGTGCACATTTTACTATTGTCGAAAATATAGTTTTCGGGCGAAGCCGCAGGCAAATCATCATCATCTGCGTAGCCTTTTCCCAACTATGTCGGGGTCGGCTTCCAGTCTAACCGGATGCAGATGAATACCAGTATTTTACATGGAGCGACTAACTTTTTTGACCTCCACAAACCAGTTATTGGGTAATACGATAGGTACCCCTTGGTAAGACTGGTTGTCAGACTTTCAGGCTTCTGACGTCCCGAAGCCGAGCAGGCAAAATCTAATAATATTATATACTAACTTTTACCAGTGGCTTCGCCCGCGTTGATGTTGGAAATTATATCACGGGAACTTACTTAAGGCCCTGGTAACTTTAAATAATGTCGTTATGAGCGATAATAGTTCTTATTGCAATCCGTTACAGGTTAAAATCTGTTGTAATGAATTCGAATAATAAATGAGCAAACGTACGTCGTAAAAGTGCAAATAAAATCGTATAAAATTAGATATTAACTATTTAATCATAAATAATCCATCACTGGATGCAGTTTGGCATTTGGAATTTTATGGTATATTTTTAATTATAATCATAATTGTTATTGAAGGGATAAACCGATTTTAAAGATAATTAAGAGGTGACTTTGATGATTTTTTTGATGCATTAAAGTGTGTTTTATTATGTTTTGAGATCCATCACTGTATGCAAAATAAACTTGAAAATACCATTTATATATTTTTATCAAAATTATTTACGGTTAAAGAGATACATTGGTTTTAAAAACCACCTTTTTTTATCGTTTTCAAGAAATCTCTGCCTAATCGGGATTAAAAGTCCTTGCAAGCATTTTCCTTGTGAAAGTTAGCAATTTTCCTGCGAGATGAGTCATTAGACTGTTCGCTGTCCATATGTTTTTAAACGTGATCGATTTCTCCGAATAAAAAATGATAAACCAAGTCTCCTCTCGTCCCTGTTTGTGAAAACTGCACAACACATACCTTATGTACCTACCTAATCAGTAATCGGCATCCACAAATTAAAATAGCTCAGTATTCCACGGCCACTACGAATTTCAACTCATTCCAAGACAATATCCTGTCGCCAATTTGTACTTATTACACATGGCAACAACATAGTGACGTAGTCAAGGTGAATTTCGGATTTATTACCGGTTTCCGAGGGCCAGATTATAAACTAAAGAATAAAATTAATGTTTCGGTAGTGAACCGGTTTTGATTAAATATCACGGAGTGAGTAGGTATTGTTATGAAGTAACTATATTATGTGAAATGCTGCAGACAGCGGCCTGCCACTTTGAGTTGGGCTCAGCTGATTGATCGATGCAAGATCGGGACGAGGTAATTAACTGGCATAACGTTATTGGCCAAGAATCAAAAGTCTTTTATGCCAGCTAGGCTGAGAGTCAGCACTTTTTGAACGTAAAAATTCCAGTCCCCCAAAACGCTCGCCCTTCACCACTTCCAGTGCTTTAGCTGGGAAGAAGTGGAGCAACAAACTGCCCAGCAGCACAGCTGTCTGTTCAGTTCATCATCATCATCATTTCAGCCGAAAGACGACAACTGCTGGACACAAGTCTCCCCCAAAAGGGGTTCTGCCATAATCGCCACGCTTGGCAGGCGGATTGGCGATCGCAGAATGGTTGTAAAATGCATAGAGAACGCCGCTGCTGCCCAGTCGCTGGCAAGTCCCTTAGTCGCCTTCTACGACACCCACGGGAAGAAATGGGATGGTGCTATTCTATTACGTCCGACACGACACGGAACGTCGCCGTCGGTCTGTTCAGTTAGAAGAACTTGATTGTATACAGTAGCAAGTAATTAATATTACGAAACACAAAAACATTAAATCATTTTCCATATGTCAGCTAGCACACGCCAATATACCAACAAAAATAATGAAAACTGTACTCAAGCAGAAATAAATAAAGAAAACGTAAACAGAATTTAATATTTAAATAAAAGCCTCCAGGCATATAATGCAGCTTATGTTCATAAGTAGAGATCGGATATGTCGACTAATATGGAATGCACTTTTGCATCGAAAAAATCCGTACGTACACATATTTTTAAATAAATATGCATCTAAGTGGTAGTTATGCTATCCAAGAAACCCGGGGTTTTTTATACATTTTTTTTTTAATATTTATACCCGACTAGCTATACATTCACGGTGTTCCTGACATCCTAGGATTTAAAAAAAAATATTTTTAGAACCCGCTTCCATACTTTCATAGCTAAAAATTAACTTTAGGTAAATATGCACCCGAATATCCGATCTCTGTTCATAAGCCAGCAAAAAGTTGCAGTGGCCTAACGGAGCGGTGGTGGCCTCGCGGTAACGATCGCGAGTTGTGAGTTGTAGCTCGTAGGTTCGAACCCAGACAGCGCTTTAGTTTGTGTAAATTATTTTCATCACCACTACTCTCAAACCGGTAAAAGGAAACATCGTGAGGAAACCGGAATCTCTTGAAACCTAAAATTCCACTTTTCTTAATCCGCTCAATTCCGCTCCCTCTTACAGAGAGGAGGTCTGTTCCCCAGCAGCGAGCATGTTATAGGTTGATTGTGCTTATGCCATAGCCGGATACCAGTATTTTATATGGAGCGACTGCCCATCTGTCCTCCACAACCCAGTTACTGGGTAACACGATACTCCTTGGTAAGACTGGTTCTCAGAATTTTTGGGCTCTGACTACCACGTTTACTAAATGCACATCAAATTATATACGAAACATCAATTTAAAAAAAAATGTCTGTCTGTCTGTCTGTTCGTTCCGGCTAATTTCGAAAACGAGTGGACCAATTCTGACGGGAGTTTCACTGGTAGATTGCTGATGTTATAAGAAGTAATTAACTATTGTTTTAGAAAAAAACTTGGGTTCCGCGCAAAAAGAATAAAACCTATGAATTCTGACATATGATCTACCAAATTTTTTTTTTTTAAGAGCTGCAGCTAATAACTTGGCAACCACCACAAACCACAAATGTCACACTTTAACACTTAGAACAAGGTTAAGATATACACTTGTTCTTGTAATAAGAGCTTGCACTCAAAAGTCAAGAGTCTCCATATCCTACTATTACGTACATGCCAAATAAAAAATAAAAATGTAGGCGTATGTTGTTTTAATTCAGAAGTGCTCACAATTGATGTGCAAACAAATCACCTTGTCTTACTAGATGTAGATAAATATATTTTCGGCAGGCAAATATTTGGTGTTCGAATCACCATACTGCGCTCCAAGACAAAGATAGCTGACGTGGCTCAAAAGGCTGCAAATCTTAAATGGGCCTGGGTAGGACGTGTCTATCGTTCAAGCACAAATTATGGGGCCAAATAGCGCAGAACTGGTGCCCTGAGACAGTGAGGTGGGGCGCGGCAGACAAACTGCATAGATTGCGTCAAAACTAGAAGGATGAGCGGGCTCGCGAAAGATGGAAGGAGTGACGGGAGGCTTGCCCATGAGTGGGACAGAATGGGCTAGTAAAAAAAAATGCCCCAGTTGTCCTATGATAGAATACTCCGAGAATTGATCAATCTGACATCGCCGAATTATTCACAACAACCAGTGTGATTTAGTTTTTACCAACCCCCGACGCAAAAAGAGGGAAGTTATAAGTTTGACCGCTATGTGTGTCTGTCTGTGGCACCGTAGCTCTTATACACCGTGACATTTTAGTCGTCTCACAAAAGTGGTCCACTCAATGTATCCGACATAAAATACATACAGGCGCGATTAAAACATTGTTACCATTAATTAAGATAACAGGTACAAAGAAAAATAAATAATGCTTTAGAATTAAGAAACTCCCTCCCTGTTAATAATGTTAACGTATCAAGCGGTAGAAGATATCTACCTACCTACCATTACATTCTATCATTAATTTCATCTCCATAACAGTGTGTTTTAAACTACGTCATGCGGCTTAGTGATTGATATTTCCATTTTTTTAATTATGCAAATGTTCAAAAATATCTTTTTTTTAATTAATAAATGATTAGTAGTCATTGGATACACGAAGTGGGCTGCCGTTGTAAGACGACTAAAATGTCACGGTGTATAAACGAGTCAACCGATTTGGATGCAGTATTTTTTTAAATTTAAAGTAGATTTTTTAGCGGTGGTTCTTAGGCATTAAAAAAATAATATGTACTGGCCTTGTAAGTTGTAGGTAATATTTTAATTAAAGCATTGTCTCGTCGGTTTTGGAGACGGTCAATGAAAACGCCAAACAGACGGTGCCCAGCAATAATGAATGTAACTACGAGTATGCTATTGTAGAAAGGAAAACATTTCTATTAGCCGTCCCCCGATGTGACAATGCTTTGATCAAAATTTTACCTACTACTTAAAAGGCCGATAAATATTTTTTTTACTTTTTAGAGGTTTTGTTTAGGTCGGGGGTTTTTTAAATTTTTTATTAAACTTTTATCAGAGAAACAAATTGGTTTATTTGCTCTGGATTGATGGGTCTGCGTGGTACTTAATGCACTAACAGTACCCATGCCATGGCTTTCATTTTGACAGTTCTATAATATTCATTGCGTTATTTACGTTGTTGAGCAGACAAATTTTTCGAACATATGAAGCAATGGATCAGCAATATGCTTCAAAATGATTCAGATTCTGATTGATATAGTGTGCTACGCAATTAGGGTGCTGATTAATTGGCCCCTCTTGTGACAAAGTCATTATCTTTATTATGTCAGCTGGAAGAACTGCACTGCTTGACATCGACCTTCCCCAAGAATCGCCAAGCGCATCTTGCATCCAGCGGATTCATATAACCTTCCTAGTGTCGTCATTCAACCAAAAAATTGCATATAATCAAATCTAATTGGTGGTGGAGGCCCAGTGGTACCGGCTCCGACTTACGAATACTTACTTACTTACTTACAGTAATGCTCGCAAGGGCGGATGCCTGCCAGAGGTGCGGGTTGTTCGAAAGAGGTACCATGGCCCCTGGCACACAGGCAACTGAGGGAACACGGGTGGGTTATAGTCAGTAAAAGTCTGACACGCCTCCTGTTCCACCCAGAGCGGGAGAAGTTATTTGATGATTTCCCAGCCCCAAAAAAAAAACCAAAAGAGGCACTTTAGTTTGTGTATTTAGGTAATTTCATCACCAGTGCTCTCTAAACGGTGAAGGATATCATCGTGAAGAAAACGAAACGGCACGTCCAAAGACCAAAAGTTTGAAGACATGTGACATCTATCAACCCGCACTGGGCCCGCGCGGTGTATTATGGCACACTCTATCTCACGTAGAGGAGGCCTGAGTCCCAGCAGTGGGAACGTTATAGGCTGATTCTGAAATCTAATTATGTGACCATCAGTTGCAATCAATTCATCATCTTTTCGGCAGGAAGACGTCCACTGCTGGACATAGGCCTCCCCCAGGCTCCTCCACTTCGACCGGCCTTGTGCTTCTCACACCTAGCGGATTTCCGCGGCCTTCACAAGGTCATCGGTCCACCTTGTGGGTGACCTTCCCACTCTACGTCTTCCGGTACGCGGTCAATAAATTAAAACAATCAATTCTAATTACAGTGCGCGAATCTTCTTGGGCGAAGGACCATTCGCTGCTTTTCATCGACAACCCTGTGGGCGCCGGGTTCAGCTTCACAGACAGCCCTAAAGGCTTCATACAAGACATGGACACGGTAAGAAACTTACACTACCTTATAAGGGCACCAGAGGCCAATTCTATAATAATGACAATCGCTCGTAAAACTATGTGGCTTACGATATCATTTTATGCATAATTTTTATGGGAAAATTTTACTCATAAAACCTAACATAAGAGACAATTTAGGTGGCTACCCACATTATGAAGGAATAAGTAGACAATCAGACGGATGTAATAAAATCGCAGCGGGATTTATTCACGCAACGGATTTTCCACTCTTGGTAACAAACCGAGCATTTAATTCCGAGAATTCAACAGAGTGCATCTCAGCGCGTCTAAAATCGAACAGCGTGTTTTACTGTACGATTTTCAACTGTCTTTGCGCTGATGGTTGAAAAATCAGTCAAAGTCAAACTCAAAGCATTTATTTCAAATAAACCTATTACAGGCACTTTTGAATTGTCAAGGTCGGTGAGTTAGAAAGATGAAGCTATTTGCCCATTCCAAAGCGTAGGTACCTATGGAGAAGAACGGGCAAGAAACTCCATGGACACTCTTTTAAAATCATGGTATTGTTACAAAAAGTTGGTTACATCATTGCGAAAAAATGCCAAAAAAACATTATTTCGTCCGTGTGAATGTAGACTTATTCCTTCTGAGAACGTTGGCTTAAACAATAAGTATCTTTATTTTGGTAGGACCTAATAATAAGAGAACTCGTTTTACGTAGCGTTTTTTTAGCTTTATGCAATTCATTTTGTAATTTACAAATCCAGGTTTCAAGTAAGTAAGGTACGTAATTGGTAGTTGCAATCAATACGTTTTGGCCGACCTAAGCCAGTTTTATCGCGTGACCATCAATATACCAATAACTATTCCTAAATCATTTATTAGTATCTAGGTATACTTAAGTATTAGATCTCACAACACAGGATCCTAGTGTTAGGACAATTCAATCCACCTCAATGTAAACTTATCAAAATAATTTATTCTTAAACTACGGCCATTAAAATGGTAATAATATAATGAATTAATTTATATATTTATTATCAGGTTTATTATTTTTAAATGTGTCGTGAGCTACTTACGATCGCATAAAACAATTAATTATTATTTATAACACGTACAGTCTTTCTAGTGCAGTCAGCAAAAAAGCTCAGTTATTTCTATTTTATAAATCAGTAAAATTGGAGTCTAAACTCTATTATTTTCAACAATGAGTTAAAATATCAGGACTTCACATGGAAAATAATACATAATAGTGTAGCGCGCATATTCAATATCTTTAGTCTTAGGCAATGTATGACGTAGCTCGTAAGTTAATTCTAAGTCCTCTCAACCTTTGTTTATAACGCCAGTCGTTCAGTAAACCTTCAACAGAGAACACGCTCTTTCATTTCCCAAGCCTTCTGATTACTCTCACACAACCAAACACATTATCGGCAAAATAGAAAGTCTTGAATATTACATGAAATGCTGAAAAACTGAAGATCTTCTTCCTACTAACGTTCCTTAGATTAAAAGCTTAGGTATGTTTTTCTCATCCATTCAACCAATCACTGCCCGTCAGTCGCTACCAATAATGTTGGTTTTGTGCCTAATTCAGTAATTGTAAAAGTTGCTTTACTGGTCAAATGAGGTCCTGGGTTCGATTCTGAGGTCGGGCCATGTGTTATTAGGTTTCTCCATCTGGAATTTCTTAGCAGCCAGTATCCTGAAGTCAGGCTATGTGCTTGATTCATGGAAATAGCCTCACCTCCTTATTTAAAAATAAAAATAAAGTCTCTTTATCCCTTAATTTAAAAAAATATAAACCAAAACAAAATAAACAAAGAAAAGTAAATAATAAATAAAAAGGTAGAGATTAATTAAGGACCCCTCTATGGATAAAGGCCACGTCCCTTTCTTGCCACTTTTTTCTATCCAGTGTCAAAAAATTTTCGATCTCGATATCGATTTCGATCTCATCGACATTTATAACATGGGACTTAAACATAACTAGAGGAATGTGTGTATAGGTAATAAAGATACACTTCTGTTCTTACCCTTGGGTAACAGGCGTAATGTTATATGTTAATAATGCCAATCAACTATCGTTTCTGCCAGCAGTTCAATGAAGCGTGTCGCAAAACTTCCGCGTATGTAGCAAAGTTTGTACTGTTGTTTAATTGAGCTTCTGTTGTGAAACTACTTGAATGTTGATGGTTTTTGACTCTCAAGAAATTTAGGTATTTATTTATTTTGTATAAATTATTATTATACATGACGTCGTTATCAGCGGTTAGGCTTGAAGGACGTTTGACTATTAAAAAATGTAGGTGTGTCAATGTTTCTATAGGAATTACGTTTGTTGTATGTAACGACAGAAGAAAAAATCTTTAAAAAATAACAACCGACTTCCAAAAAAAACACTACAAAGTGAAAAATAACTTTAATTTCGGAAGTCGATGACTTTGGATATGTATTTTATTTAGTTTTTTGTCACCGCCTTTGTAGTGTTTTTTTGGAAGTCGGTTGTTTTTTGTTTTAGTTTTTTTTTTCACTTTTTAGTTACAGTACCCACACAATCCGAAATTTCGTCATCCTTGGGGTCAAAACAATGCATATTTATGCGATAGCAGCAATCGCGGTATGTTTGCTGTAATTTTTTGAGGAGTTCCGTTGTCTGTCTTCGAAACGCATCATCAGAACTCTATGAAAATTTTATGGGACCATTTCGGAATAAACCCCTTTCGGAAAAAAAAAATTGCAAATCCGTCTATATATGACGGAGTTATGCCCAACATACATAAATAAAAAAAATATGTAAAGATATCGAATTGATAACCTCCTTCTTTTTGAGGTCGGTTAAAAAACTGGAATAAGTTATCAGAATTTACTATTATGATTGCAAATCAACACTTACGTAGTTTATTTTTTGATATTGTAGATTCTAACGGCACCCTAATTGCGTAATTCTTTGTGACATAAGTTTAGTAGCACCAAACACCATCATTCAGAACCTGAATCAAAAATGGATTAGCAAAATCAGTTATCCTTCATATCTGAGTTTGCTAATCCATTGCTTCATTTGTTTGAAAAATTTGTCTGGTCGACAACGTAAATAACGCAATGAATGTTTTTGAACTGTCAAAATAAAAGCCATTCCCACTGTTAGTGTGTTACGTAATTAGTAATTACCCCTCAAAACATAACTCCGTGAAGTATATTCGTCACATATCTTCCTACCCGTTATGTTATGACATACGGTGCCAAAACGTGAACACTGTCAGTCAGGCTGGTCCACAAATTCAAGGTTACTCAGCGCGCAATGGAATAACCTATGCTCAGAGTTTCTTTGAAGGTTATGATCAGAAATGAAATTATCCGGCAAAGAACCGGATTTACCGACATAGCTTGCCGAGTAAGCAAGCTGAATTGGCAGTGGGTACGCCATGGTTGTCGAAGGGCAGACGAGTCCTCATCTGCGGTCTCCACTGCACCTGGGCCCCAATTCTGTATCGTTATAATAATTCTCCGTGGAATCTTACTACGTTCAAACTACGTCAATATCGATTTGTTTTTGAAACTATAATAAGAAATCGAAATGTCATATTCTGTATCTTCCAGACCCCAGAAATTTTGCGATTTTTTGCAGATATTTTTCGTCGGTTATACAAAAAAATATCAGCCGGTCCATACATTTTGACCGCGTCGGTATTGCACTTTTTTTTTTGTATAACCGCCGAAAAGTTTCTGGCTGGGGGTCTATAATAACATGCTGAATTCATGGTTACAGTTTGCGCACTGGATAAAACTTATCTTGTATATTCTGTAACTAAATCAAATCGCAAAGTATGTATACCTAGAGCATTTATCAAAACAGCTGGCCTAAAATGCAATAGGTACATTTGCCTTATAGCTTCGTGCTAAGATTTTAATTTTTTTTTCACAGGTTCTTACCCTACATTTCCATTTCCTTAACCTTATTTTCCTAGTTTTATTGGACACTGGGAACATAATTTAAAAAAATGTAATCTATTTAATTGTTGTTCACGTTATAATAAATACCTAAGTAGGAATAGTTTCAAAACTGCACAGTAGCAACAATAGGTAATTAATAAGTATCACGAACTCGAGATTTATGCAAAAGCAGCTAGATTTTCCTACACCAGGATCACGAATTCTCTGCAGAAATATACATATGTCTATCTGTACCTAATCTGTCTACCTTGAATTATTTTGTACAAACGTGTGCTTTGCTTTGACTGATAAAAATAAGCAAATGCAATTTGTGGTTTTTAAAATAAAATCATGACGGTGTGAGTCTCTTTTCTGTAAACTTTTATATTATTTTATTTGGGTTTTTAATCTGATGATCAGATATTATAGTATCTGTTTATTACTGATACTGTACTTACGCTTCTTTTTCATTCATCCACATCATCTTTGTTTTATTATCTTTTTACGACTTTCTTACATTATTATATTTCTCTCTTTGTTTTCTGTGCTAACACTCTGCGGATCGGTCTTAAACGATTCGTCTATATAGAATTACTTGATTTTACATTAGAATTTCCATATTTTTACATAATAATATTATTGTTATGACATTTAAGTCAAACGTGTCAAACTGATGTCTACTTATTCTTTTAATTATCTATGCAGTCTATTTAAGGAAGGTTGCATTACGATTGTAATTACCAAAAATCATTTTATATCGTTTTGGATAGCCTAAATTTGGTTTATCTATCTACCTACGTTGTCAACTAAATAACAAAATTCTAAATTATAATTATAAGATTCTTAAACGCACTCTGGGTTTATATGAAGGAGGTTTTATACGTCTTGGCCGACTAGACTGGCAGATCAGAAATCGATGGCGGATGACAGGAGAATCAAAAAAAGCAAAAAGAAAAGCAGCGAGAGCGGGTCAGAGAAAAAAAAGGAGAGAAATTAAGAAAAGAGGGTGAGACCGAGCTGAAGGCTGCGTTGATACTGCTGGCTCGTGCGCGGTATTTCGTCCCGGGCATGAATGGAACAGTTACTGAAACTATTCCTAAGCAAGCTTGTGTGACTGCTACTATAACTCCAAGAAGTGTTTCAGGAGTGAAAGCCAAAGATATGCATGTCAAGGAATTGGACTGTGATTATTACCAATAAATAGAGTGCAAAGGTACCTTTTTATAATTTATCTTGTATTTCTCTTATTAAATTTTAATTGTCTAGTCTATTTTCTACCCCTTTTATTTGTCAGGGATAGGTAGACACGACAGTTTGGCGCCCAATGTAAAATCAAAACTAGATACTACTACACACTAAACTATTTTTCAAAATTCTAAAATGTACTATTATTAGTACTGCTTCTTTTTGACTGACTTATTTGGCTTAACTAATGCTCCTGCTACTCAACAAAGACTTATGGACATGCTTTTTACTCCTGAATTTGACAATAAGGTCTTTTGTTACTTAGATGATATAATAATCATCTCTGAATCATTCGAGGAGCATATCTCTTATCTAGTTAAAGTCCTTGAGAAATTGACGTTAGCTAATTTGACTATTAACTTCGATAAAAGTCAATTCTTTAAAAATGAACTTAAGTACTTAGGATACATTGTAGATGGAAACGGTTTACGCTCAGACCCAGCTAAAATTAAAGCAATTCTCGAATTCCCTACTCCCATTACTCGTAAAGACGTACGAAAATTTATTGGAACTTGTAGCTGGTTTCGTCGATTTATTCCCAACTTCAGCACAATTGCAACACCACTTAATAAATTAACTTCTTCCGGTAAAAACGCCCCTAAATTCATTTGGGATAAAGACGCTGCTCTGGCTTTTAATAAATTAAAAGAAGCTCTAGTCACTACTCCCATACTAGCTTGTCCTGACTACGATCTCCCTTTCTCTGTACACTGCGATGCTTCTAACTCCGGCATCGGAGCTATGTTAACACAAGTAAAAGACGACAAAGAAGTAGTTATAGCCTATATGAGCAAATCCCTTAATAAAAATGAGCGCAATTACTCAACTACAGAAAGAGAAACTCTCGCGGTAATTTCAGCTTTAGAACATTTTCGTTGTTATATCGATAATGGTAAACAGTTCACTGTTTTTACAGATCATGCAGCACTTAAATGGTTTCTAAAATTATCCAATCCATCCGGTAGACTCGCACGGTGGGCTCTTAGGTTGTCATCTTTTAATTTTATTTTAAAACACAAAAGAGGTAAAGACAATTTAGTCCCCGATTTACTCTCCCGTAATTCGACAACATTTCCACTTGGCGTTAATCCTGTCTCACTTGATTCCCAATCTGTATCTCCAGCATTGGAACACTACAACAAACTACTTTTGGAATGTCGTAACAATCCTGATCAATATCCCAATTATACTGTTCGCGAAAATAAATTATTCCGCTATACTCACTCTCCCTACGCGTTAACTGAAGATTTCGCGTGGAAAGAAGTTCCTCATCCTAATCTCCGTGAAACCCTTATCAAAGATAATCATGGGTCCCCAGATCAGCCTCATCTAGGAATTTTTAAAACTTATAAAAAATTATCACTTCTATATTACTGGCCAGCTATGTTTAAAGACATCGCTAAAATAATTTCTATCTGTGATAACTGTTTAACTTACAAACATGCAAACCACTCTCCCTTTGGCCTTATGGGTAAACCAAAAATTTGTTCAAGGCCGTTTCAAACAATTTCTTTAGATTTAATGGGTCCTCTACCTATGACTAGACGTAGAAATCAATTTATCTTAGTAGTTAACTGTTGTTTTACTAAATATTCCCTGATCTTCCCACTAAAACGGGCTACTAGTACTAACATCATCTCTAACTTAGAAAATTTTGTTTTTCTGGTTCATGGAGTACCTCAGACTATTATTATGGACAATGGATCGCAATTCCAATCCCATGAATTTCACAACTTTCTTGGAAGATATAACATACCATACATATTTTTCTCTCCCCACTATTGCCCTCAAGTTAATCCCACCGAAAGGTACAATCGTACTATAATCACAGCTTTGTCATCTTTGGTCGGTGAAGACCATAGATCTTGGGACATCCACCTTCCTAAGATCCAATACGCTATGAACAGCACAATTAATGCTACCACTGGTTTCTCCCCTAACTTTTTGCTCTTTGGACGCGAAACAGTTACTTCAGGTTCACTTTATACGCCAACTAGTAATCTAGACGAAATCATTTTTCTACCAAGGGACATCTATGCTACCAACATAGGTTTACTGTCCGATACTTTCGACAAAGTTCAGATAGCCCTCCATGTTGCTCATGCCCGTAATTCTTCTCGCTACAACGAGCATCATTCCTTTAAAGAATATAACGTAGGAGATACAGTCTGGCGAAGAAATTATGTAAATAGTCAAGCTGGAACTTATTTCAGTGCAAAATTAGCTCCAAAATACGTAAAGTGCACTGTGTTGCAAAAACTATCCCCATTAGTTTATATATTAGAGGATCCTAATGGTAACCAATCGAAATGGCACATTAAAGATTTTAAAATATAATGTACATATTTTTGTAAATAAATTCACTTAGTATTATCCTCATGATTCATTTTTTTTTTCTTTCTTCTAAACGGTAGAGTTCTTTTCGGCCCATTATAACTCTATTTAGTTTTTATGTTCTAACTGGATTTATTCAATCCAGTTCCAAGGTCCGGTTCTTAAACCATTATAGAAGATTTTTAAATCTCTCTTTTATATCTGTTTTTATCAGATAACTGAAGAAGTGCTTTTAGGTACAAATCACCTAACCTTCTTACTAACTAAGTTAGTACGACTAATTTATTAACTATCAACACTGATGTTGATTGGAGCGGCTAACAACTCCATAAAAATAAGCCCTTGTTATTAACTATCAACACTGAGGTTGATTGGAGTGGTTGACAACTCTATTATAAACAAGCCTTTGTTAAAAATGTTTATATTTTTCATCTGATTAATGGTTTTCAACGAGAGCGGCTAACAACTCCGAAAATAAGCCTACTGTTATTTATTTATCAGGTCGAGTTGTGATCATTGAATGTGAATCCAACCTGACCTAACTTCGTAAGATGTCGGTGTGATTGAAAGAAGTATGCTAGTTATGTGAAAGTTGCTATATTTAACCTTACAAAATTTTTGTTCTAGCCCAAAAATTTTCTCGGGGTCGATGGGGAAATATAGTATCTGTTTATTACTGATACTGTACTTACGCTTCTTTTTCATTCATCCACATCATCTTTGTTTTATTATCTTTTTACGACTTTCTTACATTATTATATTTCTCTCTTTGTTTTCTGTGCTAACACTCTGCGGATCGGTCTTAAACGATTCGTCTATATAGAATTACTTGATTTTACATTAGAATTTCCATATTTTTACATAATAATATTATTGTTATGACATTTAAGTCAAACGTGTCAAACTGATGTCTACTTATTCTTTTAATTATCTATGCAGTCTATTTAAGGAAGGTTGCATTACGATTGTAATTACCAAAAATCATTTTATATCGTTTTGGATAGCCTAAATTTGGTTTATCTATCTACCTACGTTGTCAACTAAATAACAAAATTCTAAATTATAATTATAAGATTCTTAAACGCACTCTGGGTTTATATGAAGGAGGTTTTATACGTCTTGGCCGACTAGACTGGCAGATCAGAAATCGATGGCGGATGACAGGAGAATCAAAAAAAGCAAAAAGAAAAGCAGCGAGAGCGGGTCAGAGAAAAAAAAGGAGAGAAATTAAGAAAAGAGGGTGAGACCGAGCTGAAGGCTGCGTTGATACTGCTGGCTCGTGCGCGGTATTTCGTCCCGGGCATGAATGGAACAGTTACTGAAACTATTCCTAAGCAAGCTTGTGTGACTGCTACTATAACTCCAAGAAGTGTTTCAGGAGTGAAAGCCAAAGATATGCATGTCAAGGAATTGGACTGTGATTATTACCAATAAATAGAGTGCAAAGGTACCTTTTTATAATTTATCTTGTATTTCTCTTATTAAATTTTAATTGTCTAGTCTATTTTCTACCCCTTTTATTTGTCAGGGATAGGTAGACACGACAATATATACCTAGGTAGCAGCTTCAATGATGGTCACAACAGTTACATCTTAGAGATGCGCAAAATGTGTCAGTAAAAATAAATGAATGAAGTATATCTTTTCGCTTAACGAAGTAGTCCACTCATTTACTTCAGTACTTCATTTAGTTCAGCAAATCAGAACGAGTCATCAACATAATTATGATACCAACAGTGATTGACAAGTTACGACAAATGATGCACTCCACTAGTTCAGTTTCATACGTATGTCGATTTTCCTTCATACTTCATACAGGCTTAGGACTGTCAACCTAGAAATATGAATTCAAGCAAAACTTTTTTTTATTAAGTAAGTAGTGTGTTTTGTTTTTTTTTACTGATAGTTCGAAATTTTTGTCTAGGTTGGCGAATTTAAAAATCGAAATAGCGAAAAGAAAGACTGAACTAAGTGAAGTAGAGACACATTTGAATGACTACTGATTGAATGATAAGTTTATTTTGTGATATGAAGTAGTTAATTTCCTTCAATCGTTCGCGAGCTACCCAAGTCTACTAGGACTAAAATGTAACTGTTTAAATGTGGGTATCCTAAATATACACTGCCGCCTAACCTATTGGATAATACATGCGAGATTTAGCTATTTCTTCTTTGACCCTGGGTGAAAGGAAGCCTTTATCCTTCTCCAAGTAATTTTTCACCCATGTGCCAAGAAACATAACCCTGTCTTTGCAGTCGCACTGTCGGGTAAAAAGCATAACGTTTAATGTTTCAGTGTTCAAGCCACCTATACAATGCTCTGAGGCAGTTCCGGCTGGTCTTCCCGGAGCTCAGCAAGGCTCCCCTGTACATAGCTGGAGAATCCTACGCAGGCCGCTACCTACCCGCTCTGGGCGTGAAGATACTGGAGCGAGATCGTAGGATTGGTGTCCTGGATGTTAATTTACAGGTACAAAGTTATGAACTTAAATTTGCAGGTACAGTGACCTGCAGATCAGCGGTAAGCTTGGCAGCACCTCTATGTCTTAGCAGTAAGGGTGGTTTTAAGAAAGAAAAATAGATTTAGATGTCACAGAAACACGTGCATACAAAAATATTAAACCACATAAAAAACATGAAAATAAAAGAGATTTATTCCTTTTTTATTAATACGACTATTTACAAAAAAGGTATAAATATCTGTGTTGTTTTCATGTTTCAGTCACAGTCACTGAGACAAGATGGCTTCCACTCAGCATGATGCTGTGCTATGGGCCCCACAGCACAGCGCTGATTTCAGCGAAGATAATAAATACCATAAAATAACCATAAACAACTACAGGTTTATATTTGGAGGTTTAACGGAAGATATTTTTTAAAGTCAAAGTCTTAGCTTTCTGCTTTCTGCACTCCTGCTTAAAAACTTTAACTGTGCAAAACTTCATACTCCTTCGTCCGCCTAGAACACAGTATGTTTTTAAGACTCTCGCACGGCCCACACTGCTAAGATTGAAAATTGAACTTTGGACCTATACAGATTATGCAAAAATCAACCTTTAAGGGGGTAAAAACGGGGAGAAATCGTTTTAATGAAAATTTTATTCCTTGGGTTTATAAAGTTATAAACTGGTTCCTACCGGTCTATTCAAATAAATACAAACCTGTATAACTTTCGTTCCTATATATAAATCAGCTCGATATATTTGATTTTAGATGTTCTTGGGGTCTTGGTTGAGATTCCAAGTCTTTCTATCAAAAATCTGTCCGAGGTCTCCAGGAGTCTAGATTTGTGCAAAGTTATTGCAATAAGCTCCCTTACATGGGACTTAAGTTTTAGTAACTGGCGAAATGATATATACATCTTTGCCTACCCCTTTTTGAAACAGAAGCGTGATTTTATGTGTCAGTCAATACTAATATACAGCAACGCTATTATTAAACGTACGTCCAGTAGTTATAAACTTTAATAGTACTAAATTAATCTGCTTATACATTTTAAAATGCCATTAAATGGAGGTTAAATACAATGACACCTCACTTTAAATAACGGAAATTAAATAGCAAGGCAATCTCATCATAAGTCAATTGACGCAAATGATACGGAATGAATAATATGTTAACAATAATTTCAAGGTTGGGTGGTCATGAAATCGTCCTTGATTCAGAGCACAAATTATTTGCGATTCGGTCAGCGGTCATGGCATCATTAAAATTTGGTGAAATCAATAATATTGTGGAGTTTTGGAAAGATACATTTTTTTTTTTTGATATTGTTTTAATTTATCACTTTTTAGTTATAGTGCCTATCCAACACCAATTCGAAATTTCATCATCCTTGGGGTCAAAAAAATATTTACGCATATTTATGCGATAGCAGCAATCGCGGTTGATTTTCTGTCATTTTTTGAAGAATTCCGATGTCTGTCTCCATCCTGTGTCTGTGTCTGTGTCTGTCATACTGTCATATGACATTTAAATGGGACCATTTGGGAATAAAATCCTTTCGAACAAAAAAAGGATTTTGCAAATCCGTCTATATGTATTTGACGGAGTTTTTTTTTTGTTTTTTTTTGTTTTGGCTTCGCACGGTTTGTGCATTTAGCCAAATGCCCGAACATACATACAAAAAAAGCGGCCAAGGGCAAGTCGGACTCGCCCATGAAGGGTTCCGTAGCAGCAAATAACGCTCGAATTATAATTATTATTTACTTAGGCACCTATTACAGATTTATTATTAGAAAATAATGGTTCACGGTTTGTGCATTTAAGGTTTATGTTTTTGAAATTAAATGTTTTTTTTTATTTGTATATTTGACTTAATTGAATGAAAGGTAAATTGCGGTTTACGATTTATGACGTATTAAAAAAAAACTACTTACTAGATCTCGTTCAAACCAATTTTCGGTGGAAGTTTACATGGTAATGTACATCATCTAGTTTTTTTAGTTATATCATTCTCTTATTTTAAAAGTTACAGGGGGGGACACACATTTTACCACGATGGAAGTGTCTCTCGCGCAAACTATTCAGTTTAGAAAAAAATGATGTCAGAAACCTCAATATCATTTTTGAAAACCTATCCATAGATACCCCACACGTATGGGTTTGATGAAAAAAAATTGAGTTTCAGTTCTAAGTATGGCGAACTCCCAAAATTTATTTTTCTTTTTTTCTATTTTTGTGTGAAAATCTTAATGCGGTTAACAGAATACATCTACTTACCAAGTTTCAACAGCATAGTTCTTATAGTTTCGGAAAAAAGTGGCTGTGACATACGGACGGACAGACGTGTCAGTCATGACGAATCCATAAGAGTTTCGTTTTTTGCCATTTGGCTACGGAACCCTAAAAATATAAACCCTAAAATAGCTTAAGCTACACGGTTAATAGGGTTAAGCTACACGGTGACTGATATATAATACATGCCGTCTGTTAGGACAGGTCAGCTCAAAGCTGCAATGGCTCTTTCTTCAAAAGGCCCTTCCAGAAATTGCCCTGCATTGTTAGACTCACATAAAATTCAAATTATATAACGTATGGACTTTAAAAGAGACCATGACCTCTGAGTTTGTTTCGGCTTTTCTTCTCAGGGAACAGTCAGCTAGGAAATGCCAGCGCCATCTAGTTTTTTTAATATTGACCGACAAAATATTGACGTGTAAAAGTGACTTATAAGATCTACTTACATAATTAAAGATTTCATTTCATTTACCATTGGTAGCATTTTTTCTTTCCAAAATGGGAAAATAAATCGTTTCGTAATTTTACCTGTGATAGGTACTTCTATATGGGAGGATGTACTATATAGGGTGTCACAGAAACCCTATTGCTATCCTTAAGCACTAAAGCTGGTATAGAATCACTTTACATAGTTTCAGCTCAAAATAAAATATTCTAAGAATTGATATAACATTTTCGGTTTCATATATTTCTTAAATTCAAATCATGACAAATGTGTCACCGCACTACGTAGGTCAATAACTTTCCACGTTACTTGCCAATATCACGATAAATCTCTTCCGAGTGATGTGTTTGTTTCAATTTGTTCCGGTATCAATGTATAAAACTTCTTATAACTTCCGAACACGTAGAGATAGGATGAAAAGCCCTTGCAACATCGTTTGATATCATCCAAAGAAGCCGTGCCCTTGGTATCTATATTACCCTTTCCGTTACACGTTGTATAAAGCTTCATTATTGGTGAAGATACTAGAGTCTTAATTTAACCTACAACTGTCCGTAAATTATAGGAAGCGGCCATTAATCCACAAAATGTTCTTCAACCACCTTAGCTCGTCTGTTTTTTATACACTTGACACAAATCATTCTTTGCCAGTAACTTAATTTGAGAAATATGAATTCGTTCAGCAATTAAAATATACACAAATATTAATGGAAACTCGCTAGTCGTGTGCGTCTCGTGTTGGATTTTTTTTATGCTGACCGTACTTCTGTGAATGACTTTAATAGATTGTGAAGCTTATACAATAAAAAATATGTATTGTGACTTTTGCGGTATTTTGCTGTAGCGATGCTTAGAAAGTTCATCCAACATATCACAGACCTATCATTTTAAATAGTAGTGTTATGTCATTGAATCAAGCTCTCTAATCTTAGAGGTAAGTAATACTCTAATATCAAATAACATCTGAGGCTACAATAATAAATGGGTAATACAAAATAATATATCTTACATAACTGACATTTACTTATGATGACGTCTTTATTTGTCTTTAGTATCGACTTGCCGACCGCAAATAGGTACTTTTAAAGTATTTGAAAACGAAAAATTATATAAAACCTGTATAGAGGTGCGAGGAACAGGGTGTAAAGTTCACTCATACTCTATTTGTAAAGGAAGGATTCTCCGACCAGACGGGTGTTGTGTCTGGTGGGCTACTGCCCCGACGATTAATGTCGGGACGTACATATGCAGATCGCGTGGTAAATTCTGCTTGCGCGATGTAGTTGATGTTGTTGCGGTGAGACGTCAAGTCTTGAGTAGTTCGCATTTGGCATTGTAGATGGGGCCCCTTCACTTTTTGTGTTTTTCCACATTTGTTGATTTGAAGTCTCGTGTGTGGGGCATTGTAGATGTCCGCCGATGTGTTATTGGGCTTTTATCTGGAATTTTTCAGTAGCAGCCTGGTGTGATTTGTGACCGGTTGTTGGCAATAGGGTCGCCCCAACCCGGGATCTGGGGGGAGGTAAATCGGAGCACCCCCCCCCCCCCACCGGGCGGCAGTTTCAAGGGGCGCCGAAATCATAATATTGTGTGATTAAAAATAAAAATCTTGCTCCACAAAGCGCCTAGCATACGGAAGCCTGGTTGGCACACCGTCGACTTGTAAGAAAAAGGCGCCACACAGGCCCAGACCTAATTAATTTATCTCAAACGCTGGAGAGAGGGGCGCCACTATCAAGTTTCTGCCCCGGTTCGAAAACATCGTAGATCCGGGTTTGCCGTCGCCCCCATTTACATGAGAATTAAACTTAAATGGCGAAATGTAGGTGTAGTATAAGAATAAGTACACCCCCAACCGACCCTTGGAGGAAACCAGGCGTGATGTTATGTGTGAATACAAAATAGTCAACTTTATTGAAGGTAATCAGCACAACTACAATTACAACATTTTATACAGGGTGTAACAGAAACCCTATTGCTATCCTTAAGCACTTTCAGAATCGGTATACATACGTAATAAAGCATGTCA
The DNA here is from genome assembly GCA_949091785.1 of Polymixis lichenea. Lineage (NCBI taxonomy): Eukaryota > Metazoa > Arthropoda > Insecta > Lepidoptera > Noctuidae > Polymixis > Polymixis lichenea. Next base: position 6,051,291 of record OX420937.1, read on the forward strand.
TTTATAAAAACTGTTTAGCAAAAATAATTAAAATAAATATTTAATTATGAATATTTGTAATGTTTAACTGATTTTGATTAGATCAAAGAAAGCCGCCAAGCTTGTATAGTCTATTGTGCGAAATAAGGATACTTGTAAAATCAGATACTGTTAACATTTTTTTTGAATATGTCGATTTTAATAGTTATTTGATGTTGAACTCTCGACTAGCCAATGCTTATTTTTAAATTATAACTTCGTAAATGCTGTGCTTGTGGGTAAGTGTATACGTCCCTAAAAGGAACAACAGGGTTTTTGTTACATATTGTAGAATCACTATACATAGATTCAGCTCAAAATAAAATACTCTAAGAATTCATATCAAATTTTAGGTTTCATATGTTTCTTAAATTCAAATCATAACAAACGTGTCACCGCTCTATATAAGTCAAAAACGTTCCACGTTACTTGCCAATATCATGATAATTCTCTTCCGAGTGATGCGTTTATTTCAATTTGAAAAGTTCGGTTTTTGGTATCAATGTATTAAAAATTCTCATAACTTCCGAAAATGTAGAGATAGGATTAAAAAACCCTTCCAATATCGTTTGATATCATCCAAAGAAGCCGTGCCCTTGGAATGTATATACCCTTTCCGTGACACGTTGTATATGAGTGAACAAATATGGAACAACTTAGTACTTACATATAAATTTTAACTATAACACACGGTACATAAATACACACGTCATGTGTTTATCCGGTGTTCCGAAGTATGAAGGCTATGTCGGTTAACAAATATGGGGAAGTGCGTTTCCTGTTTACCGAATACCCTTATTTGTACCTACTTCCGAATAAATTACTATTGTAACATTATTTTTCATTGATTTATTGGAAACTGGTAAAAGTCATACGTAATGAGAGACCATCATTTAGAGTACGAGGTCTTACCAACCAGTCACGTATTGATACAATAGCCACGGGTTATTGACCTATCTTACAAAATATAATAAAAAGGTTCATGCACCTATCATATCGCCAATACACTTGGCGATATCGCTGAAAGGCATGCTGTGGAAGCAAAAAGTTATGAGATCGTACTTCTCTGGAAGAAGTCGTTACGGGTCGTCAAAAGCACGAAAGTCTGGTAAACAGTCTTACCAAGGGCGTAGTGTTACGCAGTTACTGAGTTGTGAAGGTCAGATAAGCAGTGAACAGCATCCGGTTAGACTGGAAGCCGAACCCAAAAATAGTCTGGAAAAAGCTAGGCAGAAGATGACTTCTCTGGAAGAAGTCTTTAAGTAGGAGCTTTATTACTCAAGAAACGCTTTCGACCACTATACCAACAAGGCAGTCAAGCCATTTTTTATTCGTTTATTACCTTTGCCCATGACATGTTAACTTGCACCCTAAATTACCTACTCAAAACAGCCAGTCTATTCTGTACAAATATCACCGTGAAAACATAGGTGAAGTGATCTTGACGCGTGCTGTCAGTAGTGTCATTCCCTAGCATCAGTGGCCCTAGTGTGAGTTTCATTTAACCAGCTCAATCTGACGCTTCCAGCGCGTTTGGCGCTCCGATTGGCCTGAATTGGTGACGGACCAATCGGAGCGCCGAACGCGCTCGAAGCGTTTGATCGAGATGGTTAAAAGAAACTCACACTTATGCCTTGGAATGACAGGTCACTTAAGCTCACTTCACCTACGATTTCACGATAAGATTTGGGCAGAATAGCTCCAAGTGAACTGTTCACCCAAACCGTAAAAACTGACTATTTGTGTATGTGCATAAGATATCACATTCTCATAAACTAGCCTATGCACCACTGCAGGACAGAAGACTCTTCTGATACAGAGAAAGCATGAGCATTGATCACCACGCTTGCTCTCGACGGGTGGGTGATTTCAGACAGATCATAAATCCAGGTTTTGTAACGATGCTTCTTCTTCACCGAAGTTAGTAATGTCCAAGATAAACTCGAAAGTAATATGAATTGTTAAGTCACATTGGTACTTGCAAAGATTTGAAACCACACCGCAGAGAATAAGAGGCCACGACCCTTTGTCCCGAAATTTCTGAACGGCCTATGTAACTATCACTGATACTATTATTTCTATTTTCCAGGGAATAATAATGGGCAACCCAGTTCTGAGTCGCGACAGCATAGCGGACTACAGCTCGATCTACTACCAGTGGGGCCTGATTGACAGCCAAGGCCTGCAGGCTGTCAAACCGCTGCAGGATGCCTACAACAAGGCCATTCTTGACGAAGACTCGGAATCTGCGACCCTAGTAAGTATTTGTAGTCATTAATATCGTCTAGAGAGCAGTGGTGGCCTATTGGCAACGAAGTTGGGATCGAAGCCTGGCAATTAAGTTGCGTACCTAAATAATTTCATCACACACCGTGAAGTAGGTCCTAGAACCAAAAATTCGAAGTCATGTGACATCTACCAAACCGAACTGGACCCGCGTGGTACATAACGGCCTACTCCCTCTCACCGAAACGGGGCTTATGTCCCAGCAATCGGAGCGTTATAGACTAATTATGCTATTTTATGCTGACCATCTATTCTCAGCTCCTGTTTTATTGATAATCGAAGCTCCAGCAAACTCCAAAAAACCGTTTTTAATTTTTATTTCCCAGCTGCGCGAAGAACTACTAAACAGGCTAGATGATATCTCGATGCAGCAGCAAACGTTCAATATCCTAGTTGACACCATAACCCACCTGGATGACTTCGCCAGCTACATTCGAAAACCTGAAGTGTCCGAGGCATTGCATGTTGGCAGTATACAGTTCGCCTTTCACAACGGAACTGCTCATAAAAGGCTGACTCCTGACTTCTTGAGTGAAGTCCGGTCGAAAGTGGAGATGCTGCTAAATCATTACCGGATACTTATTTATTGGTGAGAAATTGAATATTTTTACATAAGAAATTGTAGTTTTATGCGGTAAAAGCAAAACGATTATTTTTAATGAAATTATACTTAGGTATACCTATCGTAAGTGTGTACCATTGTTATCTATACACTTTCACTATTATATAGGTAGTTGGTTGATTAATTTGCTGAAAGTGCGCAATCAGCGCTGGTGCCAAATCAAGCGCTTTTTAATTGAGATCAAAGTGACAAGGTCGACAAAACGCTAATTTCACATGAAAGAACCTAATATTACATCCCCTCTTATTTTCGCGTAGTGTGGCGTAACCCTATGTGCCTATTTCTTCATTTTTGTGAGTAAAGCTATCGACAAAATACGAAAAAGCCATTATACAGTTGGCCATGAAGTGGTAATCCGATTCGGTCTGGCAAACAGTTGCTGGGAGATACGTTAATTGTGTAATTGATAAGAAATACAGTAGAACAACAATGTTAGAAATTAACGATATCGTTTCTCTGTAGCGGGCAGATGGATCTTACAGCTCCATGCGTGCCCAACGCTAAGGCTCGCAGGAAGCACTGGCATTGGAACAAACGTGACCAGTTCTTGGACGCAGCGCGCACTCCGTGGTGGTTCGACAACAGGGTCGCTGGGTAAGTTGTCACAATCAAACATCATCACGACAGTCCCTACGTACAATCCCCTAACTACAAATGACAAATTTTACATGAGAGCGCTTCAAAATTTCAAACACGCGTATATCATGTTATAGTTAATGTATGTCATGATGGATTTAAAGTGTATTTTGCCATCTTAGACTTATTTCTGTTTAATTGAACGATAATAAAGGCTGGCCCGAAGGTCACGAAAATAAAAACATGCAAATAACGTATCTACCACTTAGAGGATTGTACGTAGGGACCGTCGATCCGCATAGCCTTATCCCAGTGTTAGGGTTGGCTTCCAGTCTAACCGGATGCAGCTGAGTACCAGTATTATAAATGGACTGCCTCTCTGACGTCCACAACCCCGTTACTGTGTACTACCCTTGGTAGGACGGGTTGTGAGACTTTCGTACTTATGGCAGCCGGGACCAACGCCATATCGTGGCGAGGCACGGAGAGGTCTTGGTATTTAAAAATGGTTGCCCATTCACGGACCAAGCGCGGCAAGCGCTAAGCGCGAGCGGCTGTTATTACTAAACGTGCGCTTACACGAGCAACTAAAATTGCTCCATCCTGGTCAATTCTCGTCAACTATGACGTCACTACTACTTCCAGCAATTTAGGGCAATGGCAACATGTAGCAACCTGTTGCTAGAGATACGGCAACACAAAATCATGCAACATGGAGCAACTTAAAAAACCTGGGCAATACGGCCCCCTGTCGCCTCCACCGCCGGCCGGTTCCTCTCGCAAACACGAGACGTAGTTATACGTACAAACGAGACAGAAAGAAAATTGACAAAAATTTCCAAACCGAATGGATATTCGGCAACTCATGAAATTTATGGAGCAATAAGAATCAATATTCCCGAAACATATCCGCAATTTATTGTTGTTGCTCCAGATTCCTCCACTTAATTGATCCAGATTGATCCATTGGTGTTGCCGAGCAATAATTGCTCAAAAAATTGCCCGTGTAAGAGCACCTTTAGCCACAAGCCCCTAAGTCGACACAATCAAATATTATCATTTTATAAAAATAGTGCCTAAGCGCGATTACATATGACAAGATAGATTATTAGATAGATTATGTCACGCCCGATCAGATAAATAGATACATTTGTTTGCCTAATAGAGCATTCATTCCTAAGAGCTTTTACGAATGCCACTTGTTGTAATAATATAATAATATATAATACTACTAATATATTACTTAATTTTATTTTTAAGTACTTTTTGTATTCCGATCGTGGCTGTGATTGCTCATTTCTTTTTAACCTCTATTTTATTTTATAACTGTTATGTAATCCAACTAACGATATCTTGTAGATTCTTTTAATTACCCTGCTAGTGCTGTGCACTTCTGTAAGTGACTAATTCACAATTCCTAAAACTGTTTGTGATTTTTGTTTGTGTTTGTCTTAGTGAATATAAGTCGTTGAAGTGCCTTATCAATAAATAAATAAATAAATACTGCCTTAGACACCATTTTTACAGCATTGCTGGCCCAGTATGAGCAGTAGTGGCCCTGTCGTAACGGGCTCCACTTACGAGTTGGAAGGTCGTGGGTTCGAACACAGCAGGCGCTTTGCTTTGTGTAAATAATTTCATCACCGCTGGTCTCAAAACGGTGAAGGAAAACATCGTGAGGAAACCGGCGTGTCCTAGAACCAAAAATTCAATGATATGTGACATCGACCAACCCGCTCTGGGCCCGTGTGTTAGATTACAGCCCGCTCTCTAGAAGAGAAGAGGCCAGCATCACAGCAGTGGGAATATTATTATGGAGACTCGGAAATTTCATACTGATAAATGTAATATTTAAATTCCTAACAAAACGTGAGCCCAAGGTCTACAAACTTGGATAAAATTACAAGACTTTCGAACACATTCCTATCATACTTTCTTTATATTTTCAGATACGTCAAAAGTGGCGGCAGCCTCACCGAAGTCTTAGTCCGAGGAGCAGGCCATCTAGTCCCAATGGACAAGCCAGCTGAAACCTTGCAACTGATCTCCTACTTCATCAAGGGTTTGGACATGCCCTTACCACCTAACTACCACATCACGGCCCAAGATACAGCTGCGTACATTGATGATGACACCGAGGGCATTACCAAGACTATACTGCAAGTTCCTGGGGAACCATCGTCTGGGACTCAAACCGTGATGGTTTTAAGCATTGTCTTGAACGTACTGCTGCTCTTCGCTATAGTCTGTGGCGTGGTCTATGGTCTGAGGTGGAAGAGACGGACGGATGCCTATTTATACAATAACGTTGACGAGACCAGTATTACTTCTACTATGTTCTAAGACTGTTAGAGGATGAAATGTGTTCAGAACAGTTGTTACTAGAGGTGGGTCATTGACGGTTTTTTGGTTAATTTAATTTAACTGATAATCATCAATGGTCAACAGGTTAAAAAAGCTGTTAAATTATTAACAGGTTTTGAATGTTCAATCGGTAGCGTTTAGCGTTAATTTATTTCAACGTTTTCAATCATTGACAATTTTTTTGCAAATTATGAATTTGATAAGAATTAAAAAATATATAATGACATTCCCTTCGTACTCTTTCCAGGCTTAAGACTGGCTGGGTACAAATGGTATCGAGGCGTACTTAAAAGATCATTTCATTTTATACATATTCAAATCAAATAATATTTACATTTACAATACAAACAGTTGATTTTCAGAAATTAATAAAATTATAGCGAAATAATCGATTGAGCCGTTGACGTAAATTAACAGCATTAGCAGCATTTTATTTTCAACTGGGAATTATTTTATTCAGTTTCAAATAATTGGAACCGAATAAAATAATGACTATTGAGCTAAGGCGTCTTGTGCGTTGACGTAAATTAACAGCTAATAATTTCAACCTGTTTTTTCATTGATGTTTAACAGTTATCTCGTTGACGAATGCAAAGTCGATAAAAAACAGTTTATTGATTCAACGACCACCTCTAGTTGTTACTCAGGTTGTGCTAGAAATTGTTGAACGGTTGTGCGTAGCATCTTTGGCTCGGTTCGTATAATTTATTGGCAAGTATTGTTTATGTTACGGCTCTTGCTAGTTTTGCCATAATGATACGTAGTCTCCACAGAGTGTAGGATAACAGACAGCCAGACCCGTTTGTCGAGTTAAAATATAGGGCAATTTGTGCTAAGGAATCCATTATTGTTGAATTGAAAGTTACTTAAATAAAGTACAAATGATAGGCAAGTTTTTTATATCGGAACCGGGCTATGTATTTGTATCCAGATCTCAGCATGTATTGAATTGTATGTGTGAAGAACTTCTTTTTTTTGTATACGAAATCGTACAGAATACACACCATGGCTACAATTTAGAACCTAATAAATTATTAAATCACTAGTGATGCTAGGTTTACTCCTCATGTATGTACTAGTCTATAATACAGTTAAGGCCAACATATCCCCTTCAGTGCCTTTTTGTTTTAATACGTACTGTTGTAAATATCGTGTAATTAATGTAAGTAATAAAACATTTAAGTATTTTATACATAAATTAACATTTATTTGAATTCCTGTATGAAGCTGTCTATCATAAATTTTGCTACCTCTGGCTGGTCCAGTGGCACCATATGTCCGGCTCCCCGAATTAGTATTTCGACGAAATTTCCACCTGCCTTCTTGTACCTGAAATCGTAAACCATAAAGTTAAAGAAATACTAGGAGTTATTAAGCTAAACTGTTATAATCTGAAAATAACTGTTGTAAAGCTGATTTTTGAAGAGAAATTGGACCATTTGGAAAGATATGGTATCGAGAGTAAGTAATTAATGTGTGTCATGATAATGCCAGACATGTTACAAAAATAATGCAGGTAGGGTAGATGTTGTGTATAATAAGTATAAAGGTTTCTTACCCAACAACGGATCCATTCACGAATCTGCGCAGGCGCCTCCTAGGGGCTTGTATGTAGGACTCTCGTCGCGACCACTTCATTGTTCCGTACATGTGCTTCGACAAACTGTAAGCCAGGATCACGTCCAGCTGACCACTGCAAATGAGGAACATTGTAAATGAGTACCTACGTATGGAGTAGTTAAGTCAAAAAATACTGAGGAGGCGGGGACAACGGAATCTGTCCAAATAATCAAGGCACTTATGATGGCAGAAAATATTCCCATACGGTAGAAACTTAGTATGAAGTGTAATGTTTGTGTGTGTGCGTGTGTGTGTGTGTATGTGTGTGTGTGTGTGTGTGTGTGTGTGTTTGTGTGTGTGTGTGTGTGACTGTGTTAGTGTGTAACTTCAAGGGCCAATAAGTATGGTTCCCTGGATCATCCTCATCATATCAGCCGAAAGACGTCCACTACTGAACATAAGCCTCCCCCAAAAGGGGGGATTTGCCATAATCGCCACGCTTGGCAGGCGGGTTGGCGATATGGCTGCTGCCCATTCTGTAGTAAGTCCCTTAGTCGCCTTCTGACGACACCCATGGGAAGAAATGGGATCGTGCTATTTCTTTTACGTCCGGCACCACACGGAATCCCTGGATGGATTAACTTGAAGGAGGTAATTATTGATTCTTAAAATTAATGTCTATAAGTACTTAGTAAGGAGGATACGCTAAGTTAGTATGCGAAATTCAAATTTTCATCCGTTTTTTTTTCAATTTGAAGATCAGTGTCAGGTTGTGATTATGTTGATTAGAAAACTTTTTCGGAAGGCGGTGACAAAAAATTAAAATACATATCCAAAGTCACCGATTTCCAAAATTAAAGTTATTTTTTCACTTTGTAGTGTTTTTCCGGACACCAGTTGTTTTTTTTTGGAAAAAGTTTGTATTCTTCTCTTTTTAGTTATAGTACCTACCCCACACAGTTCGAAATTTCATCATCCTTGGGTTCAAAACAATGCATAATATGTTATGCCCGAACATACATAGAAAACTTTTACGTATGTTTGGGCATAACTCCGTCATATATAGACAGATTTGCAAAATTCTTTTATGTTCGAAAGGGGTTTATTTCGAAATGGTCCCATAAAAATTAACAGCAAATAAACCGCGATTGCTGCTATCGCATAAATATGCATTGTTTTGAACCCAAGGATGATGAAATTTCGAAATGTGGGGTAGGTACTGTAACTAAAAAATGAAAAATAAAAAACGTTTTTAAAAAAAAAAACAACCGACTTCCAGAAAAACACTACAAAGTGAAAAATAACTTTGATTTCGGAAGGCGGTGACAAAAAAATTAAATAAAATACATGTCCAGTCACCGATTTCCGAAATTAAAGTTATTTTTCACTTAGTAGTGATTTTTTTTTAAGAGTTCCGTTGTCTCCGAAACGCATCATCAGATCTATATGAAATTTGCATGGAACCATTCCGGAATAAACTTCTTTCGAACAAAAAAGAATTTTACAAATCCGTCTATATATGACGGAGTTATGCCCGAACATACATAAAAAAAATTATGTATATAAACATGTTGAATTGATAACCGCCTTCTTTTTGAAGTCGGTTAAAAATATGATTCGCTACCGTAACAAATATTACTTTACAGAATTATAATAATCATTAATACATCAATACAACTCTAAAGTTATTTTTTTTCTGACTGTACTTGCGGCACTCGACGTAAAGGGAATAAAAGCAAGGATGAAATCATATGCCCGACGAAGAAGGAAAGAAAGATCGCCCTCACCGCTGGTCATAGAAGATACATATCATTTCATCATCATAAATAATATCAGCCGAAAGACGCCCACTGCTGGACATAAGACCCCCGCAAAAGGGGGGGATTTGTTATAATCGCCACGCTTGGCAGGTGGGTTGGCGATCGCAGTATGGTGGTTAAATGCATAGAGAACGCTGCTGCCCATTCTCTGGTAAGTCCCTTAGTCGCCTTCTACGACACCCATGGGAAGAAATGGAATAGTGCTATTCTTTTACGTCCGGCACCACACGGAACCCATTAAATCGCATTGAATGACTTTTCATGAAAAAGTCATTTAATGGGATTTAAAAGCCTGACAGACCTGCAAATTTCGCTTCCGTCTTACAACACCATCCTCACGCTCATATGGTAAGTCAGGATTCGTTAGTTCTCACGCCATCTTACCTGTAACTCAAAACTCCATAATGCTCCAATAATTCCTCAATGAAAGGCTTCGTAGTGTTAGCGAAGTCTGGCAACATCTTCTCATAGACCAGCTGGTTGTTATAGTGAAAGGTGATGTTCCCCACGTGGATCTGGTCTCTGACGTCACTCCTGTTGATGTACTCTTCAAACTCCGGCGCACCTGTTGACGAGTCCTCCACGAAGTTGTATATGCTGACGCCGCTTTGTTTCTTAATGTATTCTATTGTTTCGTTGAATTTCTGGAAAGATGGAATTTAATAATGAAGGCCCATTGTATAGACCCAAGATAGGTCTTCTCGATATTCACCACTATAGGTACTGTAGGTCCACCACCAGATACAACAGCTGAATCATCATTATATTGCCCGTAATCCAAATTATTTGGGGTTGGCGCAACATTTTCTTCCACATTACTCCATTAGTCGTCATCTCGGAAGTCACAGTCTATCCACCGTTTCTTTGGGTAGGTGAATAAATATATAAAATAGATGTTTAATTAAATAATGAGATAAATCAACCGAAATTCATCCGAAGATAGTAAAACAGACAAAAAATGTTAAGATAAGTGGTTTCATAGTCGTGCCATTTATTTGTTTTGAATATATTTCACAGAATATTAAGTTTTATTGGTATACCTACCCTTTCGGGCGAAACTATTTTGCTATCTGGGGTCGAAACTGTCAATAGGTACCTAATTAGGTGTTATAAAAAAAACTGGTCCTTAAACTTACATTAGCAGCATCGACCATCCTCTTTCTATCAATGAGCTTGACGACCTGTTCCTCAAGCATCGCCACGTGTTCCACCTGGTTACCTTCGAGAATGCCCAGCACTTCACACAGGGTGCTGTAGTGCATCATGTCTCGGAGCTCCACGAGACCATTGCCAATTGCGATACCCTGAAAGATTATTATGGGCTATCGGTATCTGGAAACATCATTGTCTTAATGCCTGCTGGCACTCAGCACCTAGCTTCTGACGTTTCATAAGTGCCCTTGTAGGTTTATGTGAAATAAAATATTTTGATTTGATTTGATTTGACTCAATGAAAGTGTGTAAGCGGTTCACCGTCCGAAACGCAAAACTTTGTACATTTTGTCAAGAATTTCTTCGGGTGACGTCGCCGATTTTGCGATGCCACATCGCGTGTCTCAGCCCATATAAAAGAGCAAAGGATTTGCCATACATAGAGGCATGAGCATTCATCAACACACTTGCTCATTGCGTATCGGAGATTTCAGGTTCCTTTGTAATGTCAAGATTTACACACATTCTCAAAAAAAGGTTCACATTACCACGAGCACGACGCGCGACGGCGACGTTCTTGTACTGTTTCTGATAATTTGATGCTTAATTGTGCACCCTAATCGCGGAAAACACTAGTAAGAGCGTTCATTCCACGCGGGCTGGCAACAACGCATTTATAGTAGATTTTCGTGATTTTTGCATTAAATACAAACAAAAGTCCTATTTCTTTTTTCAGCCAAACACTAGATCTTTCGTATTTATAATTATTTTTAACATTTACTCTTTAATAAAAACATTTAATCGTACTAAGTCATGCAAATAGAAAATAGTTGACGGTATGTGGATTTTTATAACTAAATGCAAAAAATACTGTAAAAACAATGCATACAAACTTGAAAATGCCAATGATCTAATGCATGGCTGAAAAAAATGTTTACTTTTGTTTGTATTTAATTAAATAATCACGAAAAACAGCCATAAATGCGCTATTGCCAGCCCGCGTGGGGAGAACGCTCTTAATCAAAATCTAAATAATTTTGAAGGATATTGCTAATCCATTGCTGGTTAAGTTCGAAAAATCTGTCTGCTCAATGACGTAAATAACGCAATGAATGTTGTTGAACGGTCAAAATTAATGCTGTTCCTAGTCCTAGTGTTAGCGTGTTATGTAATTACCCTACTGAACGCAAATGGCTTACACACACAAAAGAACAATGTACCTTCATGTTGATTGGTTCCTGTGTTTTATCCTGGTTGTGCCTGTGGATCTGGATGGCCAGCGCAGGCACGTATTTCCCCGCGTAAGACTCTCCAGCTACGAACAGAGGTGCTGATCGCAGTTCTGGGAACATCTCCAAGAACTGTTCGAGGAACTCGAGCATTTGCTCGCCGACCTGCAATCGTTAATATTAAAGCCATAAAATAATATAGTATTTAATCAAAAAACACAATGTGGACACACGATACGACAATAAATGAAAATACTGATAATATCTACTGATGCATACGAGTATTTTGGAACTATCAAATGAACCCTATCTTCGACACAGTCATTTTTCAAACAAACTATACAAGGTGAATTTTTAATTACCATTTAAATTTTTCAGGGTGATAGTACCCGTACCTCCCATGCAAAATCAATAGTCAGCTGATCGATTTTGTATGGGAGTTACGATTTTTTTTTTCATATTTCGACCCATTTCTTGGAGAAAGTTGTTCAGTTTCACGGGTACTATCACCCAGAAAATTTAAACGGTGACTAAAATTCACCTTGTATAGTATAGTGATGGATGTGATATGATAATATATTTATTTATGTATTCAGACTACATATGAGGTCCTTTGTATTAGTAACAATTTTAGCTCTCTCTCTCAGCCTATGTTAGTGCTTATTAGCTAAAACAGATCTTGTTCGATCGCTTAACGCCCACACAAGCGGACTATCAGCATAGCATCATGCTGAGTGGAAGCCTTCTTGTCACAGTCACGGCGTGCAGCTGCCGATTATTTATCTTCTTTATGCCTATATATAAATATCTGTGTTTGTATCATGTTTTTTTTAAATGTTAAGTATGTCACCTTTTATATGCACGTGTTTCTGTAACAAATAAATGTATTTTTCTTTTTTTCTTTCTTTCTTTCATCTGCCCCGGTGGCTATCGAGTGCAGAATGATGTTGGGACTGTCACGCAACCTGCGAAGTAACGAGGCAGATTTCTTGCGCCACACTGCGTCATAACTGACAGTGCGCGCGTCGGCAAACATCGGCAACATAATGATGGTCATTGGGTTTTACCCATCGTTGACTCGCTATAGTGACTGACTGGTGCAGTGCTGGTGACTACTATGTAATCAGTGGCAGTGGGGGCACCCCACTGCCAATGCAAGTTGAGCGTAACATCTGACTCTTTTGGGGCACCAAAAGAGTCAGAAGTTACGCTCAAGAGTTTCCGCGGGCATCCTGACCGCACATCAGTACCAGTCCTGTACCTGACTAATCTTTTCATCGGTCTTGTGTAATTTGTTCTCTCACAAGAGAAGAATATCAGAAGAAGTTTCAATGTCAAGTTTATCAGACCTAAATAATTATCTACCTAGCCTTATCCCAACTGGAATCCAACCCCAACATATGTAGGTAAAGTTGGGGTCAGCTTCCACTCTTAACGGGTGCAGCTACGAGTGTTTTAAATGAAGAGACGTCCTGGCTGCCGTCTACAGCCTAGTTACTTGGTAAGACTAGTTATCAGATCTGGTTTTCCGTAAGTAAGTGGGGGCATTCCGCTAGTATTACCTTAGTGTTTTAGGGTTGATCTAACTGGATTTTAACTAATGTTTTTAAACATTTTCATTTGTTAAAATCCAGTCCACTAGACTTCTCTCTCTCTCCCTCACTTCAACCCTTGGCCACCCAATGCTGAGTGTAGGTCTCTTCCAAATCTCTCCACTTTTGGCGGCTTTTGTGTAATGGCTATCCAATTTCTTCCGGCCCCTTTAATTAGATCGTCTGTCCACCTAGTCGGTTGTCTTCCCACGTTCCTCCTTCCTGTCCATGGTCTCCACTCCAGCATTTTCTTCCCCCATCTTCCATCCAGTCTACGGCATATATGGCCCGCCCACTTCCACTTTATTTTTGCTATCACTTCCGCTATTTCTGTGAGTCTCGTTCGTCTCCGTATTTTGGTATTTTTCCACTAGACTTATCGTTATATAATTATACAATTTAGTAAGAAACTTGCAAACAGCGAAAGAAAGCTGATTCTTTCTCTAGTAAACAGGACGTTGCACCCTGACCTTCCCGCCAAACGCAACCATTCAACCAGTAAAATGGTATTTTTACTTAAACACGATGCTCCTTCAACTGGTTTATTTGCATTTCCATTGGTCCATAAAGATTTTGATGACCTCAGAGTAATAAAAAGTATTAGCATATATCCTAGAACGTAAACGCCACATTTTACACTTAGGTACAGCTATTCTTAAATGGCTACTATGTTTCTACTAATTAAAACAAATTACTAGAAGTTACGGCTGAATATATGATCATTATCTTTAGTCATGTAGGGCTACAACATTGAAGGAATCTTACCGAAGACATAATCATCTGTCACGACATAGGGAAAGATTTAAGAACGAGCCATTTATGAAGGCTAAAATCATACAAACAAGTATAAGAATACAGGAACACAAATACTAAATCACAATCGTCAAGCATAGGACACTAAAAAGTATCAAGTACAATTTTTTTGTCAATCTGTTCTTCCGATGGATTAGATTGTAAACTGCGACTAACAAACAGGCGTTACATAATGGCCACGTCACAAAAATAGCCAGATGACCACGTCGTAAAATTAGCCATAGTTATTATACTTACATCATCCTCGTTGTCTGGATATCCTCGCTCGTCATCGGTGAAGCTGAAGCCAGCTCCGACAGGGTTGTCCAGGAACAGCATGGAGTGATCAGCCCAAGACACGTTTCTTGGCATCACTGAAAGTTTTTGTCCCTAGGTGTTATTTGTTAAAAGGTGCAATGTCAAAAATACGTTCACGGTATGGGTTCACATGGGATGGATTTGGCAGTATGGATCTTCATCACATTCTGCCGTCCATAATATGGAATGCTAGTGTTAACGTGAGAATTCCCGACCAAGGCCTCACGATTTTCCGTCTGAGCGAGATTTCCACTGCTCCCAGGGTATTAGAATAATGTTGCATTCACGATAGTAATATAAAACTATCTATTGTTCAGAACAACACAACAATTTATGCATTTAGTTTTACGGACATACCCGTAAAAACGTAAAAACTAGATGCATAAATTGTCATAGAAAAAAACAGGAAAATAAAATATTGCACTTGCTAAGGTCGCGAGTTCGCGCAATGCTTGGCAGCAAAAGGATATATATCCCCAAGTGCCAGATCCGACAGCACTTTAAGTTTTAGGGTTCGTTTCCAATTCATCCTACTTAATATTATAAATGTGAATGTTTGTGAGTATGGGTGTATGGATGTTTGGCACTCTTTCACGCAAAAACTACTGAATGGATTTTAATGAAACTTTACAATAATATAGCTTATACATCAGAATCATACATAGGCTATAATTTAAAGATATTGTGTGTATTGTCCAAAATATAACGAAAAGTGTCAAGTAAGTAGGAAAAAATTCTGCCATCTGCGAGCTATTCTGGCGTGCGCTGCAAAAACCGTTAGAGTTACACGTATATAATGTATAATGGAAATGTTTATCTTAAATAGTCCTACAAAAAAGGCCGCAACAGCATCTTATATGTGTATGTAAGTCATTATTGCCTAAATAGTGAACCATAAATACAATAAAAATTTATAATTTATTTGTAATGATAGATATACGATAGATAGGACCTTGGAGAAGAAAATAAGCTACTCGAAGTACTAATCCTGCGCAGACGAAGTCGCGAGCAACAGCTATTACTTTCCTACAAATGCGAAAGAAATTTGGTCTATCAGTCAGTCTTTTTTCGTTTCGTTTCTTTTCGGTGAAATTTGGCACAGGGTAGACCATGACCTAGGCTAGGACGCGTGGGATAATTTCCGACCTCCGCAAGGGCGAAGCCGCGGGTACAAGCTACTGGTGAATATTTTCTTCTTCTCCTCTCAATCTCATAAGACCACATTTGCACGGACTTAAAAAAAAATCGGGCAGGATTTTATAGGGCACTGGAATTTCAACTTTCGGCGTTGTACCCAGCATTGAGAATCCAACAGAGTGTATCCTAGCTCGTCGATAAGACACACTGTTCGATTCTCAACTCTCGGCGCTAAGAAGTGTTTAAAAGATCTAATGCGCTAAACAATCCCGCCGCAATATTCTTACGTCCTAGCGAAATGCACTATAGCGGCTTCGTGAGACAGGCGGGACGCGACTCCTATAGAACAATTTATATGGAAATTGTTCTAGGTCGTGACACGCTGTCGCTTCGCGTCTATTTGCGGGAACCTTCATTATTACTAAACAGTTGGTTCATGATGATGGTTCAAGCAATAAAATAGTTGGTGGTGTCACAGTGCGAATTTTAGTACGCATTACAACGATAATAAAAGTTGCGGTTAATCAATTAGCGACGAACATTATCCACGCCCGACATACATACCTGCACTAGATATAGTACTAAAAATATGATCTTGTAATCCTATTAATATTATAAACGCGAAAGTTGGTAAGTATGGATGGAAGGATGGATGGATGTTTGTTACTCTTTCACGCAAAAATGGCTGAACGGATTTGAATGAAATTTAGCACACAGGTAGTCTGTAACCTGGAATAACACATAGGATACTTTTTATCCCGGTACTACGTTCCCGTGGGATAGTTTGCGACCTCCACGCGGGCGAAGACGCTGGTAAAAGATAGTTAATAATAAATGTTGGTAATGGGTGACAATTAAGATGAACATAAAGGGAGATACTGGAGATGCTGGTCCGCGTATATGTCGGATATCGCGTAAAAAAGTGGACTCTGTCCTTCTCCATATCCCAGGCTATATCTCTGCCAAAGTTCATGATGATCGGTTCAGCGGTTTAGGTGTGAAAGCGTAACAGATAGAGAGAGTTACTTTCGCATTTATAATATTAGTAGGGATTTTTTGGGATTGACATCTCGCAGTTCAACCTAAGAGGTTCTCGGCTGCTTAACCTGGTTCCTTAATAAATTAAGGCTTTCAGCCACGGCTTATAAACTTAAGACTATAACGACTGCTCGCGAAGGGCGCCCCCTGTGGGGTACGGACCTCACACGCAGGCTGTATCGGACTGATTATTATTTAGTGCTACAGGCTCAGTGGCCCGGGCTGGCTCGAGCAAGGGACGGGACGGACATTGACCGGGACGGCTTAACGGATTTGTATGAAATTTGGAACACAGATAGTCTATAACCTGGATTAATACATAGGATACTTTTTATCCCGGTAGTACGTCCCGGTAGGATAATTTCCGACCTCCACCCGGGCGAAGCCGCTGGCAAAAGCTAGTTTTAAAATATAAATTCCAATATCGTTTTTGACAGGGTCAAATTAAATTAGTTAGCGGAACTAAGACTTGGTGGGTATGCTCTTTTTAAAGGCAGAAAATTAAAAACTAAGCAGAGAATTTCAGCACTGCGCTCGGTTACTGAAAACTCCATCATCAAGTTTGTACGCGAATAAAATCGCCGGACACATCTAGTTCGAATGATTTATTATTATGACTCAATCTTGCTGTGCTATGCTCGCTTAAGCGGAAAACAGTTAAATTATATTGCGCTACCTACCTAGGTACCTGATGAATATCATCAATATTGGTTTAAGGCTTCTCAGATAGTAGCGACGCGACACTTGTAGGACAATTTCCATAAAGTGTTCATCGGAATTATTCTACGAGAGTCGCGTCGCGCTGTCGCGTCGGGCCTGTTTGTAGAATTCCTATAAGCTAATTATAACTAGGTCTAAAAAAAAATCATGAAACACTTAGATACCTTTTCCATCCTCAACTTTGATTGGTCCAACGATGTCAAAAAGCCCTTTCAAAGAGGAGAATCCAGGACCTCCTTGCAGCCATATTATCAGCGGTGTTTCCGACAAGTTAGTAGCAGCGGGGAAGAACCAGAAGAACAAATTCGAATTATATTCTTCATTCACTGTTATGAATCCGGAATAGCTCTTAAGTCCTAGGAAGTTTGATGAATTTACTTCCGATAGCTCTCTTGCTAGTGTCGCGTTTCCGTTTTGAATGTGTGGTGTTAAAAGAAGGCAGTCACCGCAGACATTTTCTTCTGACGATGTTGTATTGCCAAACACACAGCTGAAAATAAATTTAAAAAAGTTATGCTAGTAGCAGGGCTACACAGTGTGTCCCATTAAAGTTATACGCAAGACGATGACGCGGTAGGCCAAGATAAAGATGGCGGGACGAGCTTGGCTCCTACCGAAAGGACTGCGAAAAGGCAGAATTTTTTGGAAAATGGAGAGGGAAGAAAAGGAGGCTTTGCCCTGCAACAGGATAGTTAGATGGATTTGGTGTGGTTTTTTTTTTGGATGCTTTTGGTTTTGGTTGGTTTGGTTTGGTGTTGGTGTTTTTTATTTATTTTTTATTACACATCGATATCAAATCAGCAATTTTTCTCGAAACACATCGACTTCCAAAATCAAACTTAGTTTTCACGTTAAAAAAGTTATTTTTAATGAATTTTTGCTGTCGCATCTTAATACTATTTACTGAGGAGCCAGGGAAGATTATTTTACTAGACGAAAATTATTTTAAATTTAATTTAAAAAATTATTAATCAATGCCCAGTAAGTTCCCAGAAGAACAACGCCTTTTAAATGCGCATTTTAAATTAAATAATACACAGATACGTAAACGTTTGTGTAAACACGACCGCGAGGTAGCTAATTACTTAGAACTAACTTTCCACTTAAGTTGAAGTACCTACCTAATAATAACTCTACAAGCACTTACCTCAGCCCTGCAAGTAACACCACAAGAATTGCTCGCTCCATGACCGGCTCCGATGCAAACCAGTCTCGTTATGAGCTTGTACTTGAACTACATCATTATGTCTGTACCATACTTACTTATAGCGAAAATGCGTAGAAAATTGATGACGAATTTGAGGAAATTTCGTGATTTTAATAATTTCTCAGGCAAGCGATTTTCCGTTCCAACTATTTCCTGCTAGGATAAACTATAGATTCGGTAATTCTATATCTTTCCTGCAAGGGTTTTTTTTTTTTTTTCTGGGTGGGAAATCATCAAATAATTTCTCCCGCTCTGGGTGGAGCCTGGGATTCCCGACGCCCAGGGCGTCTCCTGCGAAGGCCACGGCTGTGAGGGCGCATGTACTGCATCTCCCTCACGTGCACCGCCTCCCTCTTTGCGAGCATAACTGCTTCGCTGAAGGAGGCGACTGCTAGCCATGCACTCTCGCTCCGTACCATGGCCTGGACCAGGGTCGGACGCGAGAGATCGCCGCCGCCGATCACCTCCACGAGGACACGGCGGTGCTCCACCCAAGCCGGGCAGACCTCCACCGTATGCTCCACCGTGTCCTCTGGGCGATCTTCGCAATGGAAACACCCGGGCGTTTCCTCCCGCCCTATCCGAAACAGGAACCTCCCGAAACAACCGTGTCCGGTGAGGACCTGTGTCAGGCGGAAGGTGAGGACGCCATGCCGACTCTCAAACCACTCCTCAAAGAGGGGACTTACCGCCGCTATCGTGGCGTGCCCAGCACTGGGTTGCGACAATCGCACCTTCCACGTCGCCATGAGATCCTGCCGGAGCTCTATCCGCCGTGCCGCGATTTCACGCGGCAGCGGAGTTACGCCCCGGCGTTTGGCCTCCTCGCGCCACTCCCAAGTGTGCGCGAGGACCTTTGCCTCCAGATCCCATGGCGGCAATCCGGAGATCGTGCGGTATCCCCGGAACATCTGGATGGCCATTTCCTGCAAGGGTAAAGTATACATTAGGTACCTCTCTAGGCACCTTATCTATAGTCTGCACTTAGAGATCACTTGGGGAAACTTGTTTACTGTTGCCTGCTATAGCTTAAGGTGGAAGCGCTAGGGTAGAAGTTCGGCGAATTTTCTTACCTTTTTTGAAATTTGTAGACTTCAGACATCGGTCCACATGTAGTTACAGAATTATAATCATTAAAATTAACATCATTACAACCAGTGAGTTCATTTAATCCCATTGAAATACTATTTCATGAAAAAAATCACTTAATAGGATAAAATGAACTAGGTAAGTGGGTTGTAAGTTTGTATTGATTGTGTAAACGCCTATTTGTTACGTTCACGAATCATCAGGATAAGTTTTTATCCAATACCATGAATTCAGCATATACAGCAGCAGCAGTTTAGAACATTTTCGTCGGCTATAAAAAAAAGAACTGTTTCATAGAAAAGTGCCATACCTACGCGGTCAAAATTGATGGAATAGCTGGTTTATTTTTTGGATAACCGACAAAAAATTTCTACACTGGGGGAGTCTAGAATGATATGCTGAATCCATGGTTACAGTTTGCGCAATGGTTAAAAACTTATCCTGTATATTTTCAACATACAACCTGCCTTAACCTTGATTACATTTGAATTCCGTGGATTACCTTAGCGGCGCAGTCACCTTAAATTAACTTTGCTCTAAGTACCTTTTAAGAAATCTTCTAATCATTTATGTAAACAAATGAGCGTATGTCTAATTATACCTGTGTAAAGGTCAAATGTATTTGAGTGAGTTGTTTTAAATGGGAACTTTGTGGCTTCAACAACCTTTTTTGACTCCCAAACGCTTACCTAGGTACTTAGGTTCTGGCTATAACTCCCAGACAAAACTACAACCTTATTGCGATGAAGGCTAGATTATAGTTCAATAAAATAATTTGGGTGTGCGGAATTATTGTAAGTCAAGCCGTGCGCAGGAGAGCAGTATTAGCTTAGTGTTAACCAGCCTGACTTACGAGTTGTAAGTAGTGAGCCAGGCAGGCCCTTTACTCAGCGTAAATTATTTCATCACCACGGGTCTCAAAACGATGAAGGAAAAAATCCTGATGATCCTAATCCTGGGAGGCGATCGGCATGTTCTAGAACCAGAAATTCCAAGACATGTGACATCTAACAACTCGTACTTGGCCCACTCTCTCATGAAGAGGAGTGGCTTGTGTCCCAAGAGTGGGAACATTATTAGGCTAATTATGAAACCAGGTGCCCGATTAAATTTCTCATAGTTAACGTCTCAGGAGCCTTATACAGAACTCATCCCATTTCCGAAACCCGATGATAGAACTAACTTTTACATACTGGGTGATTTTTTAGTCACCGTCCAAATTTTTCAGGGTGATAGTACCCGTGAAATTGAACGACTTTCTCGAGGAACATGGGTCGAAACACGAAAACAGAATTTGGACCTCCCATACAAAATCGATCAGCTGACTGTTGATTTTGTATTGCACCCAGTATAAACAGAAGTCTAAGTACTAACTTCGTGCCGTGCCGGACGTAAAAGAATAGCACCATCCCATTTCTTCCCGTGGGTATCGTAGAAGGCGACTAAACGACTTACCAGACAATGGGCAGCAGCGTTCTCTATGCATTTTACCACCATACTGCGATTGCCAACCCGCCTGCCAAGCGTGGCGATTATGGCAAAACCCTCCTCTTGGAGGAGGCCTATGTCCAGCAGTGGACGTCTTTCGGCTAAAATGATGAAGTACCAACTTCCACGTTTCTAACTTCAAAAATGACGAACTCTAATACAAACCTTTATCTCTTAACTAGCTGCTGCCAGTGGCTTGCCTCGCGTGGAGGTCGAAAACTATCCCACGGGACCGTATTACCGGGATAAAAAGTATCCTATGTGTTATTCCAGGTTACAAACTACCTGTGTGCCAAATTTCATTCAAATCCGTTCAGCCGTATTTGTGTGATTGAGTAACAAACATCTAAACATCTTCACAAACTTTCACATTTATAATATAATTAGCTGTGCCCGCGACTTCGTTCTCGCAGAAGTTATTGTTTTATTATTTATCTATATAAAATATAAATGTATCAAAATAAATAAAATTTGTAAAATAAAAGTAGCCTAAGTTACTCCTTATTATTTCAGCTATCTGCCAGTGTAAGTTCCGTCAAAATTGGTCCCGCCTTTTCAGAGATTATCCGGAACAGACAGACAGACAAAAATTGTAAAAGTGTATTTAGTAAAAAGCGGTTATTTTATTATTATCAACAGAAAATCCAATGTTATTTATCTATACAGATATATAATAGGATAGTAGGATTAACCCCTTTACATTTTCGAAAAACCTTCGTGGTATGATATGGCTGGAAAGGTGGTGACTATCGAGATGACGACTAATAGAGAATATGGAAGAAAAATACATATTGCGCCGACCACCAAATACATTGGGGTAGAGGCACTGGTGGCCCAGTGGTAACGGCCTCGACTTACAAGTTGCAGGTCGTAGGTTCAAACCCAGATAGGTACTTTACTTTCTGTAAATTATTTCATCACCAATGCTCTCAAAACGGAGAAGGAAAACATCGTGAGGAAACTGTCATGTCCTAGAATATAAAATTTGAAGACATGTGACATCTACCAACTCGCACTGGGCCCCCGTGGTGGATTACGGTCCACTCCCTCTCACTGAGACGAGGCCTGTGTCCCAGCAGTGGGAACGTTCTAGACTAATTATGTATGAGTGGCAGAAGGATGATGAAGGAACTCTTGAAAAACAAACATTCATTCAAGCTTCTTTCTTGCCTAGAACCAGCGGTTTAGCCTGAGCGTCGTCTGTCAGTGAATGACTAAGCTTTGAGAAATTCAAATTTTCTTAAAATAGTCTATTTCATGAAATAGTCATATATTAGGGTTATAATGAAGTAAGAGTGTTGTATTGATGATTTCGATTTACAGAGTTTAAGCCATATTTGTTACGATAGCAAGCCATACGGGCACACACTGACCTACAAATTTGAATTTCGCCAGCTACCTGGCTCTTCCATAGACTCTTGCAACTGTGAACGGCAGCTCTTGTTGATTTTCAACAAAGCTGCAACCACAAACAACATTCACTACCTACACAAGACAGATGAAAACACGATACCTGCACCAAATAAGGTAGATGACAAGTGGAATGTCAAACTCAATGCTCACTGCGTAGGTTTCTAACAACGATTTCCCTTCGTTGATTTTTTTCCTTGTGCCTAAAGATAAGTCTCTGTTTCTCATAATACATACATTCAACAATTATCTTTCTTTGCTTGTAATTGGTTTTACCGACCACCCGCCGATGATTTATGGTTGAAAGGGGAATCTCACGAATTTCATATTTTATTGGTCTGCGTTTCAGAAAAACAGACGCTGGGTATTGTCGACTTTAGATCGTGATCGATTGTAGACTGTAGACGTCAAATAAGGCTCTGCTTCTTAAATCTCTACTGTCTTGTTAATCTAGTGGTCGCAAGCGCTACTGCTGAGCATGACGTCCTGGGTTCGATTCCCAGGTCAGGCAAAGTATTTTTGGGTTTTTCTATCAGAATTTTCTCAGTAGCAACTCGGAGGCTGGATATGCGCCCGGTTAACGGCAAAAGGCTACTGTCGAAATGTGGGTGTACTATGGGTACCTACTCCTGGTACCTTTGGCGAAACAAGGCGTGATATCATGTTATGAGTTTGAAATTTCGACCTCCGTAGAAACTTCTTCAATCTCGATGGAAAAGGAAGACTCGTACTGCAACAGCGCGATCACTGCAATTTTCCGCAAATGAATGATCTAATATGAAATTCCTACTTTATTGCATCACATAACGTAAAGTCTGGGCGTACCTCGCTTGAAAATTATGACTAATTTTATCTACTCACGATTAGATATAATCTACTTTGGATGGTGCGATAGATTGTCTGTTCTATTGTGTGGTAGCGAAGTAGTTTTTGTAGTGCATCGCACTTATTTCTGCAGTCATAAAGTCAGACCAAGATGGCAGGTGGCTAGAAATACGCGATATTTTTATAATTAGGTAGCGCCAAACCGTCTTGAGCAAGCGTGGTAATCAACGATCGTGCCTTTTCTCTATGAGAAAATGCCTTTATCTTGCAGTGGGGCAGTTATATGCTGGTATGATTATACTGGCCGCGACTTACGACTTGTAGGTCGTAGGTTCGATCCCAGACGGTCGCTTTACTTTGTGTAGGTAACAGTGGCGAAAGTACCATATAACACGATTCCTACTGGCTTCCCTTCGGGGATTCGCATCGGCAACTCTATCGCTATTAAAAACGGCACATCATTAGTGGCTACTATTGTAAAAAATATAGTTACACTACGGGTATTTAATTCACCATAACATTCAAACAACAAAAACGGTTGTATTTAGCTTTGTATTAGAACAAAAAAAAATGTTCTAAATTAACCCGGCGCCAAAACGGCATCATCTGGAACTAAAAATTCATAAAACAGCGATCCCGTAATGATGTCACTTTAGGCAACGTGGCACCGCTTGATATGAACGAGAGCAAGCCGCTGTACATCGGGTTATGACAGAGACAGATATAGAAAAATGCGTCAGCAAGAACGAGATGGAAGAATATTGCACATTTTATTTGATTTTCAGCTGTTCTATTTTATTGTATTTAATTCTTTACATTAGAATTATTGATAAGTCAGTAAGTTAAAGTTGACTTCACTTCGGCTTCTCCCTTAGAAAATTTGACACCTCGCCGCTGGTAGGTAAATTATTTCATCACTACTGCTTTCAAAAACGGTGAAGGAAAACATCGTGAGGAAACCGGCATGTCCTAGAACCAATAATTCGACGATATGTGACTTCTACGAACCCGCATTAGGCCAGCATGATGGATTATGGCCCACTCCCTCTCAACGACAGGCGGCCTGTGTCCCAACAGTGGGTACATTATAGGTTGATTATGATGATTATGGTGCACACAGTCAGGCATTCATCATCAGTGCAAGTTTAATGAGAAGGCCACGATTTACTCTTGACCGTGGCCGCAGATCGCCTCTTTACAAACCCGAACAGAAACGTCGATGACTCAAACAGAATCTCACGGAGAAGCCTGCCCCATAAAGTTTCAACCACATTAACATTAGGCTTAATAAACTTAATGTGTTTTTTACAAAGAAATCGCGTTCAAAATTAATAGTTGGGTAAAAAACCCCGCAAAACCAAACCCACTGTCCGGTTTTACGAGCGTGGGAAAATCAGTTATCTGTTAAGTCGAATCACGCACACCGTAATACGCAATTACGTATTACATTCACGTATTTAAATGTATCGCATCGATGTTTGTTTTACTACGAACATCCTAAATATAGAGCAAATCACTTTTAAGAGCGTGCAAGAATCTATCGCGAATATCTGAGCGTGGGAGCGCGTTTATGCTAAGCAGGTCATTGGTACCCCGCGCCTTACCTCGCGGAATACAGGGGGTTCTGAAAAACACGCGAAACAATAACATCGATTTTTGTTTTTTATTAAACTTATATTTTTCTTTTAAGCCTATTAAATGTCTTAAGTTTTAGTTAAAGCAACAGAACCAACAAATAATTATTTGAAGTGTAAAAATACAAGATGCGTATTGCAAAGTATGGATCGAGCTGGCCCTCGAAAAGGATGCCTGGACGGTATTGCGGGAGGTCTTTGCTCAGCAATGGGATAGTGTAGACCATAAAAAGAAATTGTAAACATTCTATGGATAGTAGGTATAAGCTGGTGAATAATTAAAGGCTAATCCTATTGAACCTATAAAAAGTAGTGGAGTAGATGATTTTCCTTGATTTCTCCTTTAATAGCCATCTTTATTTTGTATCCGTTTATACATAAAAAACTTTTTTCAAAAAAATAAACAACCGACTTCCAAAAAAACACTAAAAAGTGAAAAATAACTTTGATTTCGGAAGTTGGTGACTTTGGATATGTATTTTAATTTTTTGTCACCGCCTCTCTCGGTTGTTTATTTTTTTGAAAAAAGTTTTTTATTTTTCACTTTTTAGTGGTTCACATGTGCTTACCCCTTCACAGCGTACCGGCATGATGTTATGTTATTAACTGGTGAAACAAACAATTCAGTTCAATTGACAGACATGAAATTTCAGCAATCCCTGTCCATTTGCTATCATTTATTGAGGAGTTCCGTTGCTTATCTCCGAAGTTCTTCATCAGATCTTCACCAAATTGAAATGGAACCACTCCGAGAAAGTACTCTTCCAAAAACTACACAAATTGCTTCAAGTGTGCCTATAAAATTTGAAGAGTTCTCTCTATTTCTCCAGGATCCCATCATCAGATCCTGACTTGATGATCATGGGACCACCTGGGAAGTATACCCTTTCGAACAAAAAAAAATTATCCAAATCGGTCCAGCCATCTTCGAGTAACCGGGGAACATACATAAAAAAAAATTAAAAAACAAAAGATTCCGACGAATTGAGAACCTCCTCCTTTTGGAAGTCGGTTAAAAATGAACTCTACCTTGTTTATTTTGTACGTAACAAGATTGCATACCGAATCGTGACGTTGGTAGGGGAGTGATGAATAGGTTGTTATTTAAAAAAAATCCAAACTTGTCTCATTACGTAGGTACTTACATATTATTCTATTTATGTGTATTTGAATGTTTCTATGTAAAGCAAAGACGATAAAATATGCCAATTAACTAGGTACAATCGAATTTTATCAGGAATCACTAACTAATGGGAATAAGTACCTATGAATGTTCGTGATAAAATTAATTGATAATTGGAGTCGGTTGGTTGCTGGTTTCAGTTATATATTCGGCAGATATTAGTTCCAATAAAAAATTAAAATCCGTAAACAAATAAAACGGAGCACCCTGTATACAAGATCGAGATAAATCCAAGTTCAAGACGCAAGTGCACGTTGAAAACTGGCTGACTATACAAAGTTCCCGAGGCTAGGACGCGGGCCCATTCCGTTGTGGAAGACGACACGCGAAGCACCCTCGCCTGATAGTGACCGAACAAAATGGACGTGCTTTTGACATTTGTCTTGTTGACGTAAGTGTTTTTCTTAATTCGGGGTTTTTGCGGAAAAGGTCGTCTATGGTGTAGGGATTTTTCTTTACTTTTAATTGAATTCGGAATCCATTCGTTGGTTAAAGGAGTTCCTAACTAAACCAAGTTAATTAATTTGCACTAATTCTTTCATAACTTCCTCTATTGATGACAAACCTATAGGACTATTAATGTCGTCAATCAAGAAACTATAGCATCCAACCTCAACTGTAAGAGCAAATTAGGAAAACAAGTCTTAATCATAATTTATTGACTTGCCCACTTTTCCTTGTGGTTTCTACAGCTTGCTATGACTATGCTTTCACGACATAATATTGTGATGCGCATACGCACTTGACGCATATCTAATGAGGGATTTCGGTAAACGAATCGTTGCATCTACGTACGTCATAATAGTGACAAGCTGCACTATAAAACCTATGAGTTAACTTAGGTCTTATAGTCATACTTAAATACCTAGGAGACCATTTAGAGCTGTTCTCTTATTAAATAATTCATGAATTAGGCAGGTACTTCCGAAATTTGAGATGATTAAGTTGAAGTCATAATTTATCTCTTTGGTAAAAACTGTCATCCTACTAAAATACAGATTTGTAGGCATGCACGCGGTTTCTTTAAAATATTGAAGCTGCATCTATGTATATTTTAGATAGCCACATCCATTTGTTCTACACACAGACGTTCATATTAATGTTCTCCATTCTAAAATTCCCACGCTCAAGGCATCTTTAGAAAGGATACCTCTCCATTCTTAACAACCAACTAATCATTACGTAAAACAGCGCAAACTAACAACCCTCTCCATACAGATGCGCACATCAAGTATTATCAGCAGCCAGCAGCGCTGACCGGTCACCCTTACCGGATCTACCACCAGGAGAAGCTCCAGAACCTATCCTGACCTTCATGGAAAGAACCTATAAGACGGGCCGGGCGAGAGCTACCTTTGATGCTGGGTCACCACTACTGCTGACGCCGTACATTGAGCAGAAGAAATTCGAAGAAGCTCGTAAAGCAGCCTATGTTGAGCCGGAATACCTTCTGCCTGATATGGACAGTTATGCTGGATATTTGACTGTAAGTAAAATTTAGTAAGAAGTCCTAAAGTCAGACAAACTAATCTTACCAAAGGGTATCGTATTTCCCAGTATTTGGGTTGTGGAGGTCAGATAGGCAGTCGCTCCATGTGAAATACTGGTATTCAGCTGCATCCGGTTAGACTGGTAGCCGACCCCAACATTGTAGGAAAAAGGCTAGGCAGATTGATAAGTCAATATGCGAGATTTTGATATTAATGCTAGTAGGTAGGTAGGAAGATCAGATGTAACTTTTCTTATTAGATTCAATAATTTTGAAGGGGTGTTCACCAGAGGTTGTGTTTACAGTCCTTTTGTCTCTGATTTTGTATCGCAGTTCAAAGTGGTCTTTATTGTCGTTGCTATACGGTTGTTTTCAGAGGTCAATTAAGTAACTATTAAGTAGCTCTGCAGTCTAGAGCTACTTAACATGAACTGAAGTTAAATGTGTGTGAGTGAGTGAATAACACACGAGAATCACCAGCTAAACGTTTAGAGTAAAACCACCGAGGACCACTGGTAAATACACAACAACTCAAAGGGAACGTCTACTCGCCACAGGGGATAGAACGGGACTCTCTTGAAGTGCTACCATTAAGTTGTGTGCTACATTTAATAGTAAATCATCCAATATGGTACCTAACTATCCGAGGTCATTTGGAAGAGACAACAATTTTAATTATATTTTTTTATAATGTAGTAGACTACATTTATTTTAACTGCCATCTTCGTAATCACAATTTCTTCTATTTAAGTACCGTGTTTACCGTCCCATTCGTAAATTACGACTAAGTATTAGGAATGCTGTTGTCAAAACATGTTTATAAACTAGATTGGCGTCTGTAAACTGGAATTCTCGTTAATTGTATCGAACATAGGCACAATGCATGAGTATTAATTAATTAGCTCTTCAATCTCGGTTCCCAGAATACATGATATATTATATCTAGTATTTAGCAAGTTATTGATATAAAAACATGAAAAGAACCTTATCACTTAATAATTTTTTTTAGTATAGTGGCGGTAATATATCTGTCATAATTAATTCACACTCATAACATGACGGTTACAATCCACGAAAAGAGGTTTGACCAGTTATATTTAAGTCCCATCTATAAAAGGGGCCAGTTTTTTGCCATCAAGCGGACACAAACCAATACTCCGGGCTACGACTGAGAAACTGATAGAAAACCCATTATCACTTTGCTCGATCCGAGAATCGAACCCAGGACGTCATGCTCAACAATAGCACTCGCTACCACTAGACCAACAAGGCTAAGGCTAAGGCTAAGGCTGGGCACGCCACGATTGCGGCGGTAAGTCCCCTCTTTGAGGAGTGGTTTGAGAGGCGGCATGGCGTCCTCACTTTCCGCCTGACACAGGTCCTCACCGGACACGGTTGTTTCGGGAGGTTCCTGTTTCGGATAGGGCGGGAGTAAACGCCCGGGTGTTTCCATTGCGAAGATCGCCCTAAAGACACGGTGGAGCATACGGTGGAGGTCTGCCCGGCTTGGGCGGAGCACCGCCGTGTCCTCGTGGAGGTGATCGGCGGCGGTGATCTCTCGCGTCCGACCCTGGTCCAGGCCATGGTACGGAGCGAGAGTGCATGGCTAGCAGTCGCCTCCTTCAGCGAAGCAGTTATGCTCGCAAAGAGGGAGGCGGCGCACGTGAGGGAGATGCAGTACATGCGCCCTCACAGCCGTGGCCTTCGCAGGAGACGCCCTGGGCGTCGGGAATCCCAGGCTGATTCCCGGCCACCGAAGGCGCGGGCTTGCGGACGGCGTGTAATGGGTAGCTCGCTGTCCGGTAAGGACCAGGCCCGGGTCGACGGCGCGTTGTGTTCCACGCGCGCCCCAAAGAGATGTCAGCAGCAACAGATGGGCCCGCAAGGGCCGACGCCTGCCAGGGGTGCGGGTTGTTCGAAAGAGATACCGCCGCCCCTGGCACACAGGCAACTGAGGGAACGCGGGTGGGTTTTAGTCAGTAAAAGTCTGACACGCCCCCCGGCTCCACCCAGAGCGGGAGAAGTTATTTGATGATTTCCCACCCAGAAAAAAAAAACCAACAAGGCTATCGTCGTAAATAATTTCATTATTTTGTATTATTTTCTGGGTTGGGAAATCATCAAATAACTTCTCCCGCTCTGGGTGGAGCGGGGGGGCGTGTCAGACTTTTACTGACTAAAACCCACCCGTGTTCCCTCAGTTGCCTGTGTGCCAGGGGCGGCGGTATCTCTTTCGAACAACCCGCACCCCTGGCAGGCATCGGCCCTTGCGGACCCCACCAGTTGGTGCTGACATCTCTTTGAGGCGCGCGTGGAACACAACGCGCGGCCGACCCGGGCTTGGTCCTTACTGGACAGCGAGATACCTATTACTCGCCGTCCGTAACCCCTTCCATTAATAGTTAATTAGATTTGTTAAAATACCTATACTAGCTGTATTCTTTATAATCGTAAACGAGGCAAAAGGATTGCGTAAGGATCGTAGCAGGTGACGTTCTGTAGTTTCTGCCTACCCCATGGGAAAAAAGCGTGTATTTATGTAAGTAAATATGTATGTCGCATTCCTAACGCTCAATTTAGTTTAGATCTAGCGGTTTAGTAATGTATCTACCGTCGCAAGCGCAGCTGTTCTCTGCAATCTTTATTCTAGAAAATAATTAGGTTAGTTACAAGTTTTTTGAACCACCAATTTGGTACCTACATGGTATTAAACATATATGTTTAACCCATCAGGAAATATTACTGCGTGAGATTATTCTATGTTACATTCACATAAATGAGATTGACAACAGGCCGGCCGCCTATTACATGGGACTTACACATAACTGGCGAAATATGGGTGTAGGTACTAAAGTTACACGTTTGCCTAACTCTTCGGAGAATATACACGTTTGACATTTCATATGTGAAAATTGCCTAGAACCTATTATTACCTAGGACAACTAGTTGTGAAGTGAAAGCCACGAAGACCTAAGAAAACTTACAAAAATCTTTTTTTACCCTATACAATTTCTTCCCCAGGTCAACAAAGAATACAATGCCAATCTATGGTTTTGGTACTTCCCGGTATCAGGTAAATCGGTGGAGGACACTCCCTGGATCATCTGGCTTCAAGGAGGACCTGGTGCCTCTTCGTTGTATGGACTCTTTACTGAGATTGGACCTTTCTTCGTCAGTACGGATAATAATTTAGAAGGTGAGGTCCACATGTAATTATGTTGTTACGTAGTTTTAGGGCCAAGGGGTTTATTTTGGAGTCGTAAGTGGAATTACTGAAGTTTGTGGGAATACGATAGTGTGAGGAGCACAAGATGGTCTTTGTGCTAGCTTGGGGTAGGCCTATATCCAGTAATCAGCAAGCAGTCGGTATTGACCGTCCTTTATCTAATCATAATTAGCCTACAATGTACCTTCTGGTGGGACACATACCTCCTTTCTTCGAGAGGGCGTGGGCTGTTATCTGGAATTATTTTTAACCTGACCCGAAATCCTAACCCGGTCGCGGGTTAGGTTAGGTTAGACCTTGTATTTTAAGAAAGAGGAGAGGTGAATACCTATCTATATCGCAATTTCGGGTTATGATAGGAATGGTACGTCGTGTCAAGTTAGAAAGAAGGTTACGCTCGGAACAAATGTTGTGATTTTTTTCTAGTTCCCAACCAAACCTGCGACCGGGTTAGTATTTCGGATCAGGTTAGGAATAATCCGACACCTCGCCCGTGCGCCTAGCGTATATAGATACTCTTGGGACAGAAGTAAAATCACAATTAAAAAAATAAAGATTTATTAACCTAAAAACGAATCACATGAGTTTACTAAAATTAATTAACACATTTGGCAATATTACAATCAGAGGAACAATGTCATCACTACATCAACAATAAAATCAACGAGATTACCAAGATAGCAGATTACACCGAACAGCAGACGGGTAGCGCTTCCGCACGCAACCGGGTCCAAATGAGAAAGAGAGCGCGTCCTATCGCCTGCGGTAGTTTTATAACGTTTACCCCCTCCATGTTTCTGGGCCGGGTAGTAGTATCCGACAATACCTTAATACACAGAATTTTCTTTGTTCTATGCAAGTTGTAAATACCAAAAATCTACCTGACCGAACCAAGTTTTCATACATTCGTCAATATCTTCGCATTTTGACGCTGTTTTCAGCTAAATAATTCCTAGTTAGGCTACCTGAGAATATCTGACTGATGAAAATTGACGAAAACGCGGGTTGGTAGATGTCACAAGTTTTCGAATGTTTAGTTCTAGGACATGCCGGTTTCCTCACGAAGTTCTCATTCACTGTTTTTGGGAGCAGAGCTGATGATATTATTTACAGGGCCGATACCACAGGGCCACTGCTCTCATTATTTAAGATGATGACGAAATACTTATTTTTCCTTCAGAAATCCAGCATTCTTGGGGTAAGAACCACTCGTTGCTGTTCATCGACAACCCTGTAGGAACTGGGTTTAGTTTTACTGATGACGACAGAGGATACGCCACCAATCAGACCACGGTAACTATGCTTACGTCATTTGTTTTCAATATTCTTCGTTCAGAAATCCAGCATTCTTGGGGTAAGAACCACTCGTTGCTGTTCATCGACAACCCTGTAGGAACTGGGTTCAGTTTCACTGATGACGACAGAGGATACGCCACCAATCAGACCACGGTAACTATGCTTACGTCATTTGTTTTCAATATTCTTCGTCGTCGTATTCGTAAGAATTTTCCTGTCTTTACGCAGACTACCTCTCTCTAGTAGGTATTTATATATGAGACATTTCAGTTCTGACGCTGGGATTATAACGTTAACGTTAAGAGCGGTGCGGCAGGGTTGACCGCGAAATATTTTTTTTTTCATAAGTTGTTTGCATTATGCAGGTCATGCAGTTACAAAGTGTATGTTGAACAAAATTATATGTGTATTTACAGAATTTTAAATCAAAACCAAAAGGCTTATATTCTAACTAGGCTCAGAGTCAGCACTTTTTGAACCTCTAAATTACATAAGACAGTCTTGCAAACGCCCGTCCGACACCATTTGCTACTTATTTCGCTAGGAAAAAAACCCACGACGGTTAAAAAGTCATTGAAAAGGGATAAAATAATTTAAAAATCTCTGACTTAAAAAATAAATGTAACACGAGATAATAAACGTAAAAAGATTTATTAAGTAGAGTTGATCTCTCGCGGAGTCGGTCATACATATATATAAAGAATAAAGTATCAGTTTTCATAGCATTTCCCTACGTACAGTACCTCTTTAGTACTCAATTATTGTAGATGTGGCAATATCATATTCAACTACCCATAAACTTAATGAAAAACCCAAGAATATCCGTCGGGGGCTGCCATTAAATGAACTAGTTTTGCAGTTTTATAGTAACTTATAGGTAGGCCGTGCCCCTACAGTGGGGACCTTTACAAGTTGATGATGATACATATTTTTATTTACGATGAAATTTAAAATAGCGATGGCAGCCCTTCTTGGGTTTTTTATTAGGTTTATAGGTAGTTGAATACGTTATTGCCACATCTACAATCACCGTCTCCGTTCCGTCGTGGGTAAAAAGTGGCTCAACCAACTTCCAAGCAGCACAGCTGTCTGTAATAATTATAATCCCAGTGTATGACTAAGTTATTAAATGGGATAATATGAACTTAGAGGGATGACGATTTTCGATATACGGGTGCGAATTATATTATGACATGACAATGACCTGCACATTACAAAAAACGTTGGAAAAATTGAATTTCGCGGTCTATTTTACCGCAGCGTCCTTAACTGCACCTCTGCGATTGCTCAGTATTGCAGAGGCCCTTAATCGAATAGATAATCAATTCATTTACATTTACAGATCGGAGAGAACCTGTACGAGGCCTTACAGCAGTTCCTTACACTCTTCCCTGAACTCCGTAAAGCGCCTCTGACTATTGCAGGAGAGTCTTACGCTGGAAAACACATACCCTCCCTTGGAGTACAAATCCTTTGGCACAAGCATGAAAAAGAACCCATCAACCTGCAGGTAAGATCACTGAATAGATGAAAGTATCTGTTTTAGAGCTGATTTTTCAATGGTCAAATAGCTTTTATCTGAGGAATAAATTTATCAGTTTAACAGCTTTTGTATAGAAAATAAGCTAAACTGACAGATTTATTCTTCAGATAAAACTTATCTAATTATTGAAAAATCAGCCCTAAGGATATCTGTTCTGCAGGTAAGACTACACTTTAGTGTCGTCAACGCTCTCAAATTGGAAGTACCTAATACAATTAATACGATTTTATCAATAACTATATTGATAAATTCGGTTCAAACGTCATCGGTACAGTTAGCGATAAAGTTCGGAATTTTCAGCATTAAGTATATTATAATTTATTTATATATTTAAATATCTATGTAGGTATACTGTTGTTTTCATTATTTGTTATAAAAAACCTACACGTAACTAGCTAGTTTTCCCGTGCTACCTTTAGGAACTACCTACTTACAATCTTTTTCAGCTATGGGGATGTTGCTCTTTAAGTTCTAAGTTGAGCCGCACAGCTGACTGGACAGATCCACTCAATCTGTGTATAGTTTCAGACACCAACCTAAATTGTCTTTACATGATCTGACCAAGATTATGTCTGTACTTTAAAAGAAACTGTGACGTCTTAGTTTGTTTCGGCCTTTCTTCTCAGAGTAGTCAGATAGGAAACGCCGACTTCATCTAGTTTTTAAAATATGATTGCGTGTTAGTACAAACCTAATTTCAGAAATAATATTATTTAACTATCATTCACTGGCCGAATTGCCTGCTAGTAAACAACTGGTGGTGCTAATAGATTAAAAGGTTGTCGCCATATAAAATAGCGATAAAAGCCAAACAAGACGGACTTGCGGCTAAGATCGATCGGGTAAAGCTACGCTTGCCACAGTTTCTCCGTGGATGGGTGACCATCTTTACATACCAAGACCTTTCCGTGCCTCAGAAAGTACGTTAAGCGGTTGAACTCGGTAACCATTCGTGGATCTTTGACAGTCGTTACGGGTCATATTCATTCATATCTTTATTTGCATTCCTTATTATTGTAAGGTCTTACAATTGGCTTAAAGCTAAGATACAATTACGGACCCTGTTGGGCACAGCAAAAAGTATAAAAATTAATTCTAAAAATAAAAAATAAGAAATAAATTACAATCAACAATTTTTAAATAATCATATCATTAACATTAACTAAGTAAATTTATTTTATTGAGATCAATTTTATGTTATGGTACATCATAAATAGTTCCTTGGGTTAACTTAGAATTAAATCATCGGGTCGTCAGAAGCCCGAAAGTCTGGCAACCATTCCTAGGGGTATCGTAATACCCAGTAACTGGGTTGTAAAGGTCAGATGAGATGACGATGATGATGATATGGAGATTCACTCCATGTAAAATATTGGCATTCAGCTGCATCCGGATAGACTGGAAGCCGACCTCAACATAGTTGGGAAAAGGCTAGGCAGAGAAGTAGGTAAGTTAGCTATAGAGATGAGATATACCTGCTAATCTCCATACCCGGCCTTCAAGGTATGGGTATCGCTAATACCTGGTACAAAAACCGGGTTTCAAAATATTTCTAAGTATTTGGGTGTGTTATGATTTTGATAAGTAAACGTATGCGAAAAGTATGATATGCCTACAATAATGTAGGTACGACGTTTCAAGTATACATATGCGTTAAGGGATATGAAATCTTTCCTTCCTAGTTTACCAGGCTTAGGACTGTCGGCTAAGAGTATGATGATGGTTACTAATGAGTGCAATTTATTTAAGTAGATATAAATTATGAGCAAAATAACATTAATTATATTTAAACTGAGTAACTAGCCGGCGTAGTTAAAACATTTCAAATCACTTTATTTACAATCATAATTTTTATTTGTAACCGATGCCGCAGGAACTGGCCGCTACCTTGTGGTTGCGGTTCGTATCGTACTGGCCTATACGTATAACGTCATACCTTCAAAGTATTTACACAGTATTTCGGCTGTACCCGGGCTGCGTACTGGGAAGCACATACTTGGTATATATACCTGTACCAGTATTTCGATTCACCTCTAATGATGGACATAACAAGAGGATCTCTAAAACACGTTTAAATTTTCAGGGTCTAGCCATCGGCAACGGTTTCATCGACCCTCTATCGCTGCAGAAGTACAGTTACTTCGTCCGGGAGGTGGGCTTGGTGGACGACAATGTGGCCAATTCTATGAACCACCTGGAGACTGCAGTCAAACAGTTCATCAATGACGGAGAGATGGTGAAGGCTTACGCTGTAAGTACAGTTAACAAAAAGTGATACTAGTAGTAGCAGCATGGGTCAGTTGATCAAGTTAAGCTATGCCTGCCGCGGTTGGTCCGTGGATGGGTGACTATCTTTACATACCAAGACGCCACCATGCCTCCGAAAGCTCGTCCCGGCTGTCATATCGTGGATACCTGCCAGTCGTAATGGGTCGTCTTACAACCCGTTTTACTATGCGGCCCTGGTCCAGGCCATGGTACGGAGCGAGAATGCATGGGTAGCCGTCACCTCCTTCTGCGAAGCAGTGATGCTCGCGAAGAGGGAGGTGGCGCACGTGAGGGAGAGGCAGTACATGCGCCCTCACGGCCTTAGTCGTCGCAGGAGACGCCCTGGGCGTCGGGAATCCCAGGTTGATACCCGGGCACCGTAGGCGCGGGCTTGCGGACGGCGCGAATAATGGGTAGCTCGCTGTCCGGTAAGGACCAAGCTCGGGTCGACGGCGCGTTGTGTTCCACGCGCGCCTGAAAGATACGTCAACACCAACTGACGGGGCCCGGAAGGGCCGATGCCTGCCAGGGGTGCGGGTTGTTCGAAAGAGATACCGCGGCCCCTGGCACACAAGCAACTGAGGGAACTCGGGTGGGTTTTTAGTAAAAGTCTCTGCTCCACCCAGAGCGGGAGAAGTTATTTGATGATTTCCCACCCAAAAAAGACCCGTCTTACCAAAGGCTATCGTATTACCCAGTTGTAGAAGTCAGATAGGCAATTAATCGCTCCATGTAAAATACTAGTATTATTGGTTACTTTTGTCAGACATGGTAATGTAATGTCGTAAGTAAGATAAGTATTTTCATAGCTGATGTAATGTGTACCTACTTACTATGTGTGGAAGACTTACCTATCGTTACCGCATAAGCAAAGTAATCAAATATATCGTGTTAAGTAATGCCGTCCGTCATTTTGCTGCCACGTATGGAATCCTGGAGGACCGCAATGTTGTGTGTAGACAGACTATTGGCGCTTGGTGCGGATACTCTTTGTCCTGTTTTTATAGAATGTTCAGAATAATCTCAGCTTTCTCTAAAATTCAATAAAAATATATACAGGGTAAGTTTTTATCCAGAGCGCAAACTGTAACCATGAATTCAGCATATAATTCTAGACTCCACAGAGCAGAAATTTTATGTCGATTTTACAAA
Source organism: Polymixis lichenea (assembly GCA_949091785.1). NCBI lineage: Eukaryota > Metazoa > Arthropoda > Insecta > Lepidoptera > Noctuidae > Polymixis > Polymixis lichenea. The sequence continues at coordinate 6,088,325 of OX420937.1, forward strand.
AAAAAACAACTTTTTCATAAGAAAAGTGCAATACCTACGCGGTCAAAATGTACGGTACAGCTGATTTTTTTTGTATTACCGATGAAAAATTTCTGCGCTGCGGAGTTTAGAATGATATATTATGCTGAATTCATGGTTACAGTTTGCGCACTGGATACAAACTTATCCTGTATGTGTTTAGTAATCTAAACACATACAGGATAAGTTCAAGAAAACATTCGCCTTTATATACATCTGAAAAAAAAACAACTGTTGGTTAATTTTCACTTGGATCTAACTGTTACAATCTTTTTTCAGTACTACAACTACCTCCTCCAACTATTCATAACCCGATCTCACCTGTCGAATCTCTACAACTACCTGCAAGACGACATTGATCTCGATGGAGCCTATATGGATTACATCCAGAGGACCGAGGTCCGTAAGGCGCTGCATGTTGGCAACACCAACTTTACGTCCATAGGAGTTGTGTACAGGAAACTGGTGCCTGACTTCATGGGAAGCGCTAAAATGTGGCTCGAAGAACTGCTGGAGAACTACAAGGTCATGCTCTACAAGTAAGCGTAAACTGTCACTATACGAAGTAGGTATTAAACGGCAATCAAACATTGCCGATTGTTAAAATGTTTTAAATTTATTTTAAAGTTAGTAGTAATACATTTAGGTTTTACACAAATTCAGATAAGCTGAATTGTGATAAAAAAACCAATTCATTTGGAGAACCGACCATAACCAGCCTAAAATAATGAATTGCGCTAAGAACACAGAATACATAATTGATAACAGTAAGAATGGCTTTCATTTTGCCTGTTTAACAACAATCATTGTGTTATAAGTATTATCTGCTGTTATGCAGACGAATTAAAATATCCTTCAAAATGTTTTAGATTCCGATTGATCGATAGTGTGTTACGTAATTAGGGTACTGCTAATACAGTACCCTAATTTAAGACCACGCAGCCCAAAATACCTCAGCTCAATAGCTGAAGTATTTTGGGCTGCGTGGTCCTAACACTGAAGATTAGGTACCTACTTAATAATAGTATGTCTAAAGTAGAGCTTCGTACCTTCGTACCTAATTCATTGATATTGTAATGTTTCCAGCGGTCATTTGGACATCATAGTGGCCTACCACCCGTCGGTCAACACCTACGACTCCTTATCATTCTCCGGATCATCAGAATTTGCGAAGGCGAGGCGATCTCCCTGGTACCATGACGGGAAGTTAGCTGGGTAAGTGAAATACAAAAAGTCTTCTAACCTTTTTTAGAAAATGTCGACGTTCCAATAATTAAAAAAGAAACCTGATATCAGGACTGTAGTCCTCTTTAAAGTAAGTAGGTAAAACCTGTACGATGATCTAATCGACAATTCATGATAGTAATTTTATTATTGCGTTTTCAGATATTATCGAGTAGCCGCTAATCTGACGGAGGTGATGATTCGTGGTGCCGGTCACATGGTGCCCGCTGACAAGCCGGCTGCCTCCCTCGGCCTAATCTCGGCCTTTGCCCGAGGTATATCAATAAAAGATGACACAGGCAGCTTAGTGGATTCCGAAAAAAACTTGCTGCGACGACGTCAATTGCCCCTGAAGTAGTCAACTCGAAGCCCTTACTATACGTTTATTTTTTAGTTATAATTAATATTGTTTTGTACGATGGAATGGAACTTTAATAAATAATGTCCATAGTTGTTCATGTTTTTGATTAAAACATACCGTCCTGTCCTATGTGTGTACGATGAGTAAAATAGTCATATTACGAAGTGCGGCATAGACAAATGCTTCTTTCTAAATACAAACTGATAAGTCAGTGAAATATTTTGAAATGAAATGAAATATTTTTTTATTTAAACAAAATGCTTCATAAACAATGATTTGTGTTTGGAGCCTCCTTTTAGGCAAACAATGCCTGTGTTAGGAGACTCCGCTCCTCCATATCTTAGTTATACAAATGTTACATATGTATTCATATTACATTATGGCAATTAGTTATTTCTTATTCTTATTCTAACATCTTGAGTATGTATCACGTGAATCGTGGTTTGCTTTAGTTAGGCGTGGCGTGTATGTTCGATGTAGTGCGGTTAGTTGTGATGTGTGGTGTGGTGTGTAGAGCGGTGTGGTGTGGTGTGGTGTGGTGTGGTGTGGTGTGGTGTGGTGTGGTGTGGTGTAGTGTGGTATGGTGTAGTATGGTGTGGTGTGGTGTGGTGTAGTGTGATGTAGTGTAGTGTAGTGTGGTGTAGTGTGGTATGGTGTAGTGTGATGTGGTGTCGTGTGGTGTGCTGTAGTGTGGTGTGTTGTAGTGTGGTGTAGTGTGGTGTGGTGTGGCGTGGTGTGGTGTAGCGTGGTGTGGTGTAGTGTTGGTGTGGCGAGGTGTAGAGTAGTCTAGTACTCGTATATGGAGAACAGTAAGATTTGTATATTTTATAGTGTGTGATTGAGTGTGATAAACCAGCAGAGCTTCCGTATCCTCATAACTCATAACAAGTCAGTGGTTAGTTAGGTTAGGTAATTTGTCGACATTTATGCGGAACATTTTGGGAATACTCTTTAATTAAGTAGGTACCTGAGCCAAAAAATACAGATATAAATGTAGGTATACTTACATGAGAATGCCGGATGCAACAGCGAAGCGAGTTCGAAAATAGCACATTACGTTATTTTGTATGACATGTAAGGGGGCCTCCAACTATAAACTGTATAAATCATTACAAAGGTCGATGGTATCGAGAGGACTTGAATAAAAATATAAAAACTATAAACTAATTTTTACTTACTGAACATAATTTGGCTTTTATTGGGATGTGATAAAACAAAACTTCTCAAGAATTGTGAGCCCTTGGACCACCCTTGCCGCCCCCTTTTGTCGGCCAGTGCGACTATAATATTTGTAGGTATACCGGTATACCTGCTTATATTAATCGTAAAAGTATTCGCTTTTTTATGGAAATAACCAGTTACACTTCATATTAAGTAACAAGCATTAGATATTTTAAGAGATATGAGATAATAAACTGTAAATCAGAGAGTTGATACCGATTGGCTTGGTAGTCTGCTGACCCCTCAGAGCTAGTGACAAAATATCAGGAAACTTAACGAGAATGTCACGCCAACATAATGTTGTTATAGTTTTAGTCTATGGATTATATCTTATCACCATCCATCAATAATATACGAGCGTTTTGTAATAGCAATGTTTAATTTAGCAGCTATTAAGATAGGATCGAGAATACACACGTTATTTTTAATTATAATAATTAATCCTGTAAGGTAACGAGAATCTCATCTGTTTTCATCCTACCTTGACAACCCAGCATTATTACACAATTTTTATAACATAGTAACACTGGTAGTGGTGACGTTTCCGAGAGTGCGCAGGCAAGGGAATTATTCAACGAAATAAAATAGGAATATTTAGAAATACGTATCCTAATTATGAAAGTGTTCATATTAAATATGATTATGTAGTTTATCACTTGATGAATATAGTAAATAACTGTATTTGCGTAGTTCTTTAGCAACGGAAGTCGTGTAATAACATCACGTCATGTCGTTGTATGTGGTTTGCGCATTGCTGCTTTTGACGCCTATTTGTGCGTTTTATTTGCCGGGTTTAGCTCCTGTGAACTATTGTATAGCCAGTGATGACACTAGCAAGTCCTGTAAGGTGAGCTAGCATTATTTCTTGAAGGACTTCTGTTTATTTTCAATAATATCATGTGCCGACATCTCATGCAATTCGTCGAAACTAAGTGCTTACATTCTTACGACCCATTCCAACTATTAGATTGTAAATGGGGTATTAATGATTGTATACTTTTCATGGTAACAGCTAAGTGAAGTACTTTCGTTAATTATATAGCAATTTCACAGCGAAAGCCTTTTAAAATGCGATAACGTTTTCAAATAAGCGCATCCAAGCAACAATTAAACTATAGTTATTTAATCTATTGTTTTTCAGACGGAAATTCCGCTGTATGTAAATAGATTGAACACAGAAGAATCAGTGATCCCATTTGAGTATCACCACTTTGACTTTTGTACTACTGACGAGAGTCAGTCACCCGTTGAGAATCTCGGTCAAGTTGTCTTCGGCGAACGAATACGACCGAGTCCCTACAAGCTCGAATTCTTCAAAAATGTGGAATGTAAAGCTGTGTGTACGAAGACGTATAGGGGCTCGGATACAGATTCTATCAAACGGTTGAATCTGCTGAAGATGGGCATGGCGCTCTCTTACCAGCACCATTGGATCCTGGACAACATGCCCGTGACTTGGTGCTACTTGGTTAACGAGGGAGGGAAGACCTACTGCAGCACTGGATTCCCCATGGGCTGTCAAGTGCGCAAAGATATGGTAAGTTTAATTTACTTATTCTTTATAACAAAATCAACTTTCCAGACTCCACAGTTGGACATCAATTTTATTTATGTCATGCATTTGTTGAGTTTCACAAGCTTTCTCTATTTATTTAATCTTATAAGATAACTCAATTAGTCATGTATGAGTAAAGAATTTAAGTGGTCAATTAGTTAGATCAATATAACAATACAAAAGTGAAAGTTATTTACTGATTACCTCCAAACTATTCTTAACTTGACAAATGTTGTATGAACCAGCGATTTTTCAGAAGAAAAATCACTCTAAACAACATCTTTACATAGTATAAATATAAAACAAAGTCGCGTTTGGTGTTTGTATGCTTAGATCTTTTACACTATGCAACGGATTTTAATGTGGTTTTTATCAATAGACAGAGAGATTCAAGACGAAGGTTTATATTTATAACTCTGCGACTTAACTAGTTGTGCCCGCGACTTCGTCCGCGCAGAATAGTTATTTTTTATTATTTATTTATATTATATTACACATATTAATAAAAATGAAATTTCTAAAATAAAAGTAGCCTAAGTTACTCCTTATTACATCAGCTACCTGCCAGTGAAAGTCCCGGCAAAAACGGTCCAGCCATTTCAGAGATTAGCGGGAACAAACGGACAGACAGACAAAAATTGTAAAAAATGTTATTTTGGTATATATGTACCGTATATATATACACATGCATGTAGCAAAAAGCGGTTATTTTAATATTACAAACAGACACCCCAAATTTATTTATATGTATAGATACACCGACCTCCACTCAAGCGAAGCCCCTGGCAAAAGCTATTTAAATACAATAGTGGACTGCTTGCATGCTGTGCTCCTAAAACCATAATAATATATTCTTATTGTAGGGCTCTGCGTTGAAATGGTGAAGTAAGAATTAAATGCTCTTATCACTACTTTCAAATAAAGTGTATAAAGTATGGTTTTTACAGGAAAACTAGTTAATTAACTCAGTATCGTTTTTGATAAGGCAATTTCGGTTATTTTAGTTGGGTTTTGATACTTATTAGCATTTTAACAGCCGTATAATCTAATGAATCCTTATACAACACACTTTTTCGCGAAAAGTATTGAATAGTTAGGCTAGTCAATACTATTCGTCAAAAAATGTGTTTTTGCTTAACTCTGCAACAAAGATTATCTGTTGTGTTGTGATTGGTTGATTGAAATAACGAAAGCCAATCAAAAAGCAGACTTGTAAAAAGGTTTTAAAGTGTTAATTACAATGAGCGCAGTGGTGGCACAGTGGTAACGGCCACGTCTTACGAGATGTTACTCGTAGGTTCGAACCCAGACAGGTACTTTACTTTCTATAAATTATTACATCACCACTGCTCTCGAAACGGTGAAGGAAAACATCGTGAGGGAACCGGCATGTCCTAGAACCAAAAAATTCTAAGACATGTGACATCTACCAACCCGCTCTGGGCCCGCGTGGTGGATTACGGCCCGCTCCCTCTCACAGAGAAGGAGGCTAATTATGATGAATGAATAACAATGATCACGTTTTAAGGATTTTTTTAAGTTCAATACTTTTAATTCGTTCAAATTATTATTATTAGTGTATGATTATGTTAGAGAGGGGCTTGTGGCTAAGTAACAATAGCTGCACGGGTCGATCGATCAGGTTAAGCTACGCTTGCCACGGTTGGTCCGTAGATGGGTGACCATCTTTACATACCAAGACCCCTCCGTGCCTCGGAAAGCACGTTAAGCCGTTGGTCCCGGCTGTCATTTGTGGATCTTTGACAGTCGTTACGGGTCGTCAGAAGCCCGAAAGTCTGACAACCAGTCTCACCAAGGGGTATCGTATTACCCAGTTACTGGGTTGTGGAGGTCAGATAGGCAGTCGCTCCATGTAAAATACTGGTATTCAGCTGCATCCGGTTAGACTGGAAGCCGACCCCAACATAGGTGGGAAAAGGCTAGGCAGATGATGAGTGTATGATTATGTTGTCATTCCTTTGTGTACTAAAAGCTTATAAGACCCACAGGCCTAGACAAAACACATTTCTGTTAGCGTTCACTCCAAACGCTACGCCAAAATGTATGGGAATGACATTACCTGCGGAAAGGACACGACGTAACCTTTCCGCAGGTTTCCCATACATTTAGGCGTAGCGTTTGGCGTGAACGCTAACAGAAATGTGTCTCAGGTCACTGGTGACTGAAAATAAAACCGTCAAAATCAATATAAAAACTGACAAGTGCCCTAGCGTAGAAATTTTTCGTCGATTAAGTATACAAAAAAAATTTTCTGTTTCATAGAAAAATGCAATACTTACGCGGTTAAAATGAATGGAACAGCTGATTTTTTTTGTATAACCGAAGATACATTTCTACGCTAGGGTCTAGAATGATATGTTCAATTCATGGTTACAGTTTGCGCACTGGTTAAAAATGTATCCTGTATAGTAGTAGTAATATAGGATACAGAAAAAGAACAGCTTGTTAATTCTGTTGAAAGTTCTAGAAATACAAAACGTTATGAATAGTGATGTGCCGAGTCGCTGTTTTTGTGGATCTAGTCAACTCGAGTCGGTTTATACGGTATTCGAATCTTGACTCGATTCCGCGTTTCGAGCCCAGTACTCGAGTTCTGTTTGGTATTCGAATGTTGACTCGATTCCAGAACTGGAGTCTAGAAATACGAGTCCAGAACTCTAATGTGGAAATTCAAGTCCAGTCCATACACCTGAGGCTTTTTTCGGCGCCATGTTGTAATAAAGTTAATTACAATAAAATCACTTCACTACTAGTAATAAAAAGTTGCAGGTTCAAACTTGTATTATTAGGCATCGTTCATTGCTTCAGTAAACAGAGATCGAGTACGAGCGAGTCAACCTAGCTCTAATACTAGTCAGATGCACCCGCATAATAGCATCGAGTCAGGGAGTACAAAATCGGTTCTTCCAGACTCGAGTACCGGAATCGAGTCCGGCGTAGTCGAATCAAAATAAATTGGTATTCGAGTAGGCGAGTCCAAAGCAGGAATCGAGTCTGACTCGAGTTAAGCCGTACTCGGCACATCGCTAGTTAGGTTCAAAGGTCTGACATTTTTTGTTCTGTGATAGCGCTATTGTAATTGGGCACTATACCATTGTGAGGTTATAAGTAAAAGTTGCACGTGGATTAGAGCTAAAAATTAACATATTATAAGTTAGGTATAAAGTTTATTCTTATTAACCTTTTTTGACATTAATTACCAATGTAACCAGCTATGTAATTGTAGATAACAAATAAAATTTTTATTGATCATGAAAAATTAGTTATAAATTAAATTAAATATTTTTTAATGCTGCATGTATCAATTCCGTTTATCAAAGTAAATGTTTGAGAAACAAAAGAGAACATCATTTTATTCACTTAATAAGTTGATTTTAATTTTGAATAATCTCCGTTGCAATGATTAAGGCTGCCAAAAATAATGTTTGACCTAATTCAAAGAGTTTATCTATATCCATACTAATATTATAAATAGGTATTTGTTTGTATGGTAACTACCAATCGGATTTGTAAAATTATTTTTGCATCTGATAGCCCAATTTTTGAGGAGGCTATAGGCTACTTAACATCACGCTAGGCCTGAAGGAACGTTAAGTAAAAACGAAATGATAGCTTGGGCAGGCGAAGCGATGCGACGGGGGTGGAACATGGGAACAAAAAAAACACGCGTTAGAACCTACACTGGTCAGCAAATAAACCGAGCCACCCACTACCTAGGAACTCTGATTCGATTTTCTCAAAAAGTATAAAACTTACAACTATCAAAGTTATACCTACAAAAAGTGCGTTTCATGGTGATTAAAATGACTGCAAATTAATTCGAAAGTACCGTCAACTCACATTAATCAAGCAACAAACACAATTCTAACGATTTGCTCTGTTTTCACCAGAGTTTGAAATTAGCGTTCTTTTTCTCTACAATGAGGGTAGTCGGATATTTCTTATCATTTCTTTAGTTTTTGTCCATCGTTTGCTCAGACGCGTGTGTTTTTGCTACTTTTTTCGATTAATAATGGATACAACACCTCAGGAAGCAGCTCAAGCTGTAGCATTACTTCAAGCAGGCATTGCGCAACGTGAAGTCGCTCGAAGGCTTCGAATCAGCAGATCTTCGGTGCAACGAGTTTACAGACGATACCTAGAGACTGGAGCATTCGATCGCCGTCCAGGTACGGGCAGACCTAGGGCTACATCAGCAGCAGATGATCGATATATCCACCTTACTGTTCTGCGAAATCGCCACCTCAACGCAGTTCAAGTCCAACAAAGTCTGCGTGACGAACGCCAAGTGGTCATAAGTTCAGATACCGTCAGAAGGAGACTTGCTGAACGGAACCTGACCCCAAAAAGAGCTGCAACAGGCCCAGCATTAACGGTAGCACACCGTCGAGCACGACTTGAATTTGCTCGAGAGCATAGGGATTGGACATTAGAGCAGTGGAGTAATGTACTCTTCACTGATGAGACCAGGGTGAGTCTACATGGAAGTGATCGACGTCAGAGAGTATATCGTCGCCCTGGAGAACGTTATTCTCAGTGTTGCATCAAGGAAACTGTTGCTTATGGAGGAGGATCTGTAATGGTCTGGGGCGGCATCTCGTTAACAGCACATACAGCGTTTGTTTTCATCGAACCGACGGGCCGTACACGTGGACTGACTTCTCATCGCTACATTACTGAGATCCTCGCAGACCATGTGGTACCTTACGCAGGATATATCGGACAGGATATGCAATTGATGCATGATAATGCACGGCCTCATGTTGCTCATGTGGTGACCCAGTATCTACGCGACGTCAGCATTCGTACGATGGACTGGCCAGCTCGAAGCCCGGACTTGAATCCGATAGAACACTTATGGGATGAGCTGAAACGTCGGGTTCGAGCCCGGGTACCTGCTCCAACAAGGCTTCCAGAGCTGCGAATCGCAATTGAAGAGGAGTGGAATACAATTCCTCAAGATTTTATCGTCAGGCTCGTAAGGTCGATGAATACAAGGATGCTGGCAGTTATCCGAGCAAGGGGAGGGAATACGGAATATTGATTAAAAACTTTTTTTTAACTTTATCTTTGTTTTTGGCTTTAATTTTTTTTTCACTTTATCAGTACTAACGATTGTCACGACTGGAAAACGACTCTTCTTTGTAAAATCCTTAATAAACACTGAAATATTGATTAAACCCAATGAGTTTCCTTTCATTTTAATCACCATGAAACGCACTTTCTGTAGGTACAACTTTGATAATTGTAGGTTTTTTAGTTTTTGAGAAAATCGAATTAGAGTGCCTAGGTAGCGGGTGGCTCGGTTTATTTGCTGTCCAGTGTAGTTATTGGATAAATATTGACTACAAATGATATAAAAAAACAACTTTCCTAAGTACATATTACTGATAGTAAATAGCAATTCAATTGGCTCTTTTGACTTGTACACCTGTTTATTGATTTAACTTTCCTAAGGTTAATAATGAAGTAGTAAGTACCTATGTCTATAAAATGTGTTTACATCATGGTTGCTAAGGATATAAGGTTATGGAACTTGTAAATGTTCAATTGTTTCGTTTAAAAATATAGCTTCTTTAATTGAAAAAAATGGCTTGTTTACATTTAAACATTTTGAATACAACACGCTACTCATAATCAAAGAAAAAAGTCTCATAGTCGTTAGTCAACCCAATTATAGATTATTATTCATAATAAAAATTTAAAATAATAATGAAAGCTATGACTGTGGCGGTGGTTGACAAAACAAACTGACCAGACCATCCGCCCCCTGGTAATGATCTGCGCCTAATTTGAAAACGCGCCTTTATTAAATGTATCATTAGTATTTTCTATGTAAACAATCTACCCCACATTAGAAGAATAGATACCGGGTGGGACGGACATCGATGCGCAACCTCATGGAATCAGTACATAATTTTGACGCCCACCTTGTTGTTGAATTTAGAGATTATTAAAAAAATCAGCTTTTTCATAGAAATAGATACGCGGTCAAAATCGATGGAACAGCATTTTTTTTTTAATTACGTACGAAAATATTAAACCCTGCGATGGAATTTTTCGTCGGTTCAGAATAATGTAGCTCAATCCATTCCACGTAGTATTTTTAATCATTATACCACGTGGTTCCGATCGCGCCCACTGCATGCAAATGTAGCGTGCCTCTACTTACTGTGTAATTATTCCACCAGTATTTATTTTATGTTAATGAATTATTCTTTCATCAGCGGAATATGGTTATAGAAAAATGTGTCATCCCATTTTGCGAATAGAGGCGTAGTATATTGAATATACGTTATACAGGATAAGTTTTTATCTAGTGCGTAAACTGTAACCATGGATTCAGCATATCATTCTAGACCCCCAGCGCAGAAATTTTTCGTCGGTAATACAAAAATAAATCAGCTGTTCCATACATTTTGACCGCGTAGGTATTGCACTTTTCTATGAAACAGCAGATTTTTTTTTGTATAACTGACGAAAAATTTCTACGCTAGGGGGTCTAGAATTATCTGCTGAATTCATGGTAACAGTTTGCGCACTGGATAAAAACTTATCCTGTATTTACGTATAACCGCGATTTGGTAAATGCACAACGTTGTTTTTATCAGCGACATTATTTGTCAATTAGTATCTATCATTTTGGTTTTTATCTTTGTTCAGCAGTATCGGAGTAGACTTAGTTTTTTTTTTTTCATTAATTTTTTTCAACGAATTCTAAAGATGATGTTCTTGATAATTTAATTTCCTTATTGTTATTTTGTAATACGTTGATATTAATAGTACTTAATCAATACAGATAATTGCTAAATTGAAACCATTAGATAGTAATCTCAATGAGTAATGTATAAAGGGGTATGCAGACATTAGTTTCATTGTCGAATGCTTTGCCACACATGGCTAGGAAACTAGCCTCAAGGCAAACTAAGTTAAAACGAATGCGTCTTGTTCGTATACACTCTGAATGAGTTTGCCATCATGGCAAAAATACATATCGTATGGCATCCTTCATATGGGTCGTTTCACCCATCCCATCAGCCTTCTGTCAGGTCTCCGCTTATATATGTACAGGAAGGCTTAAGCAGAATTTACACTATCATTTCTGACATACACCGAGAATTAAATCATCCGGGAAAATTCGCCATTTTCATCCAGTTCGAATCTATGGCTGGAAAATGGAAATGAAATGAGTATTTGTTCACATTATTCACTGCGCCTTCACTCTGTATGAATCATCAGTCGAAGAAAAACTTGTGGTGGTCACTATGTTTCATCGTATATCTTTAGTGTGGGTAGCTTGTGAATGAAACAAAAAATGGAGGGCAAGGTACACACACCACTTTGGATGATTCCTCCAAGAAGAATATCTGAATTCCAAAGTGATAAATGTCAATGTCCTTTAACAGTGAGCACCCGCGTCTACACAATGTAAAGTTGCGTACAGACAGCATGGCGAGCAACCATTCGAAGCATATATCTCGCTGTTTTTGTATGTGCGTTCAGTTAAGCTGGAAGCAAATTTTCTTACTATTTCATGAAAAAGTCAATCAATCGAATTAAATGAAATTAGTGGGTTGTATGGATGACTTCAATGATTATAATTATGTAAAGCCATATTTGGTACGGTAGCGAAGTATATTTAAATTAAAATACAACCTTGCACTGACCTGCAGTTTGCAAAAAACGTAAGAAAATTTTAATTTTATAATTTGTAGGCAAAGTGAGGTATACGCGACACATGACTCGCCTATACAGCCATCATCAGCGTGTCTCATCTGAACATATCTTTATTCAATTGCAGTAGAATTAAGGCCCTGTCCGCACCGCGATTTATCACCGCGCGATTTTTTTTATCGTAACTCTGTAACACATTGAATCTTATGGGAGTAGCCGCACACTGAGCCGCCGCTGTGATTTGATACAAATTGAACGCGACGCGGTGCGGATTTTATCCGCGTGAATATTTTGTACAGTATGAAGTAGTTATGGCTATGTCCGCAACGTGAATTAAAATTCGCGCGTTTAGCTCAGTCGTGCTATTGACAGGCGTGACAGGATGTCGCATGCTTCGTCTCCCGCCCGATCGACGACGGCACAGGAGTTCCCAGCAAATGATGAGATCACGCTGATGCACAGGAGACCTCCCGTGTGGGAGACAAAGCACACGGCCCGTGGGACCCTACCTAAGTGTCAAAATCAATGTGCATCAAATATTGTTTAATTCTCGCAAGTGTTGAATTCTATAATTTATAGACAAAAAAGTTTTACGAGTCTAAAGTATAAAGATAAGTTTTCACTAAATAACTCTTGCTTTTTGATATGAGATGGCGCTTGGAATTGCGGTTTTCGAGTTTTAGATTGATTTTCTACTCTTCGTTACGCCAACGAGGCGCTAAGTTTTTTTTACCATCAAGAGAGCAAACGAAGATGCGGTTTACCTGATGTTAAGCAATCACCGCCTCCCATAGACATCGATAACTCCAGGTTTATTGCTGATGCGTTGCCAACCTATTCCCGCCCCAAACTTGGGCTTTTGGTTCCCTCACTCATCGTTCCAAGCGCAGCAACATAATGTTTGTACATCACTTTGATAGTCTGTAAGAGTGGGGTACCTCTCCGGCCAAGCCAACTCAATTACGAGCTACAGTCAGTTATTGACTAGAACTCTACACGCGCGGCTCGGGAAACAAAAATAAGGCTTATATTATTTGTGATGGGATGAGTGATTACTGAATAATAAAACGATTACTTGAACGACTGAATTATTTTAGTATGCTTATGTTATAGTAAAAAAGCATGTTGGAAAGACGGATAATATAAACAAATTACATTTAGACGGTCTAATGACTAATAAGCTATCTAGGTTTTGAATCCTGGGGAACTTATCAACTTATTACAATAAGTTCTTCTGTTGTTCATTTGGATTAGGCGCACAATGCCACATTCGCAAAATGACATTTTGAAATTTCGTAAAATGTCACATTCTCAAATTGTCATATTCCGAAAACGCCACATCGCTTAACGTCACATTAGCAAAATGCCATTTTCGCAAAATGTCATTTTCGCAAAATGCTTTAAAGCAAAATACCATTTTCGCACAATGTCAAATAATCAAAATATCTAAATGTCACATGGACATAGTATTTTTTTTTTAATTTAGACGTTAAATGTTTTTATGAATAACGCCACCTAGCTTTAACTTTAAGAAAGACTTGATTAAGCAAGTCCTATAATCAATGCTGCAAATCAATTAACCGGAAAATTATGCGGAAAAATACTTTGAATCATAATTCTAATTATTCTTCTGACATTAATTATATGTATGATATATCATTGTATTACATTTGCATCTAATAATTATTAATATTTAAATTGTTCATTTTTTTTATTAAAAATGAGTGAAGGTGGGTACTTCCATTAAAAAAATATTAGTTTACCTACAAGGAAAATAAAATCAGTGTAATGACAATTACACTATTTGTTATCCTATTTGTGTTGACTTATGCTGTTTAACAATTAATTACGATTTAAAATGGATCCAGAGTTTAAAATTGTTCCTAATCAAAAGGAATACAAATCCCTGATTTGTGGCGATCTTAGGTACAACAAACAAAGATATATCAAAGGAAAAAAGATTACTGTGTGGCGGTGTGTAAATAGAAAATACTGTAGTGCTTTAATACACCTTGACGACTCAAATCAATTTCAAAGCTATTATACCCTTACTGCCAGCTAACCATATACCTACTGCATGGAACTACATTTTAAATAACTCACCAGATACACCAGAAATGAAAAGGTTTCAAACCTATTACGAAAATCAGTGGTATCCAAAATTACTTCCATCTGTTTTGAGCTGTGCAAACCAAAGACACAGAACAACAAATGCCCTCGAAGGCTGGCATCACCAACATTAACAGACGTATCCCTAAAAAACCTTCACTATATCTATTCATACATAAATAACAACAAGAAAGTAAATACTGGGACACTGGTGCCGATTCTCTTGTCACAAAATTCTCTAAACTAAACTAAAAATCACTAAAATTTAGTTTATTCCTGTCAAACGACGATTTCCCATTCTGAAATTGACTAAAGTGACACAACTTAACTATATTTTAGTTTGACAGCACTAAGATTGTACTGAGTTTTTAATTTAGTGAAAATGGTAATTTTGCTATTCTGTTGTTGTCAAATTCATTATTCTATTCAATATAAAATTTCGATTGTCCAACTAAATCTGACTATTTTTAATCGCGATTAAAAAGGTGTGGAATAAAATTAGTTGTCAAGAACTAAAATTCACACTGACACCTCGACTTCGGGCGCAAATACAGTACTGTATCTTTTTTTTTCTTTTCTTTTGCTTATATCTCGAAATTGGTGTGTCCTATCGTAAAAATAATGAAAATTTCGACCCCCTTTATAAGACCCCATACACCTCTAGAACTCAACATGTTGGTAATAATTTTTCATATTTTCGATACAAAAAGTAAAAAAATCCATTTAAAACACGTTGAGGTTGCCCCCCCTGCCCGGTTCCCGCTCTAAAAAAGATCACGGGGTAGGGCAAACGCGGAGTCGCATTTGTCAAATTCGATTTTAGTTGTGTCAAAATTATTTTTAAATTTAGAGATCTTTTTTTGCAGAATAGCTTTAAGATTCTCATAGCCAAAAGTAAGGAATTTTAGTGATAGTTTAGTTAGTTTAGTTCAGTGTACAACAGAATCGGCACCACTATATATAAACAATCTTTATTTCACAATTTCCGACAGAATCGGAAAAGCAAAGACATCCATTTTGATGAACAATATAAAAAAATGTTAAAAAGTTAAGCGATAACCGTTTGTCATCATTAGCAGAATTACTGCGGAAAGTTATTTTTCTACAATTATATAAATAGCCATTTTATAGGTTAAAACATAATTATATTACAATTATAATTATCATCAAACAGCGGACCCTGTGCAACTAAATAGTTGATGAATCCTTACAATTTTACAAAAAAATAAGCTTTTTTGAAAAAAGTTATTTTTTTTGTTAATTATGTTTATGATTCTCAGCGACATATATTATTTCAGTTTACATTTTTAATTTATTTTGTGTTAAAATAAACGAAAATGAATAAATAATGTGATTAATACGTAATTAAATTAGTTTTATTTTTTATTCATAAATCATCGGCTCAGAAGTCACTAAGTTGGCTTTAACTTTTATCAATGTGTCATTTTGAGAATGTGCCATTTTGAGAAATGACATTTTGCGAATGTGTCATTTTGTTAATGTGGCATTTTGCTAATGTGGCATACTGAGAAATGACATTTTGCGAATGTGTCATTTTGCGTCAATATGTCATTTTGCGAATGTGGCATTGTGCGCCTAATCCGTTCATTTTAGACGTTCGTCTTAGCCGAGAACTGTAGCGAACTGAGGCAAAATAGGAAAATCGCGCGAAATTTTATTCGCAATGCGCATTACGTGTAATTTCGGTCACAAAATATAATTCGCGAGAAGAAAAATCGAGGTGCGGACAGGGCTTTTTTTTTTCTAAAACCCACCCGTATTCCTCAGTTGCCTGTGTGCCATGGGCGACGGTATCTCTTTCGAACAACCTGCACCCCTGGCACGCATCGGCCCTTGCAGTAGGGTCTGCCAGATGGTGCTGGCATTTCTTTGAGGCGCGCGTGGAACACAACGCGCCGTCGACCCGGGCTTGGTTGATCCTTACCGGACAGCGAGCTACCCATTACTCGCCGTCCGCAAGCCCGCGCCTACGGTGGCCGGGAATCAGCCTGGGATTCCCGACGACCAGGCCGTCTCCTACGGCGACTAGGGCCGTGAGGGCCCATATACTGCCTCTCCCTCACGTGAACAGCCTCCCTCTTCGCGAGCATAACTGCTTCGCGGAAGGAGGTAACGGCTACCTATGCACTCTCGCTCTGTACCATGGGCTGGACCAGGGCCGGACGCGAGAGATTGCCGCCGCCGATCGTCTCCACGAGGATATGGCGGTGCTCCTCCCAAGCCGGGCAGACCTCCACCGTATGCTCCACCGTGTCCTCAGGGCAATCTACGCAGTGGAAACACCCGGGCGTTTCCTCCCTCCTCATCCGAAACAGGAACCTCCCGAAACAACCGTTTCCGGTGATGACCTGCGTCAGACGGAAGGTGAGGACGCCATGGCGCCACTCAATCCACTCCTCAAAGAGGGGACTTACCGCCGCAATCGTGGCGCGCCCAGCACTGGGTTGTGACAATGTCATTCTCCATGTCGCCATGAGATCCCGCGGGAGCTCTGTTCGCTGTGGCGCGATTTCTCGCGGCAGCGGAGTAACGCCCCGGTGTTTGGCCTCCTCGCGCCACTCCCAAATGTGAGCGAGGAAAGGCCTAAAACAACCAGTCGTATTCATACAAATTAAGATAATTAAATCATACAAAATCGTAAAATAATCTACAACATGTATCCGCATCCGCGAATAGGAGTATTAATGTTGATATGAATATCCGGCGCGTCACCAAATATTTATTTTTATATAGGCCTTTAATAATGAACAACTGATAATGGTCCGTTATGTATTATTATTATCAGAACTGAACGATTTCTATGTGCTTATGTAAAACCCTGAGAATAATAGATAATACTGATGATACTTCACTTGATACATTAGGCCTTTTATACTTTGATACTTACATTAGTTTAACTAGCTTTTGTCTGCCCGTTATTTGACCCGCGTAGATGTGGGTATTATTCCAGGGGAACGAAGCGATTGCCTATAAAATAAAGAAAATTAGGAAAACAATTTGTTACTTTGAAACTTTATTAGCAAGTTTTTTTAATGACTCAATAAGTTCATAACCATTCTTACACTCTAAGGGTACAAAATACCATTAATTCAGGTTTTATGACATTAATACTGATTAAGAATTAGAGATTAATATTGACTTAGAAATGATAATATTCTGGTTTCGCCTACAACCTACAATATTCTTTTAAATATATTATTTAGGCCACTGGGTCTCGTGGCTCTCCTGGCTAAGTACCTAATAACAGCCGCACAGGTCAATCGATCAGGTTAAACTACGCTTGCTGCGGTCGATCCGTGGATGGATGATTTTCTCTTAAGTATACTTATAAGGCGTATAAACGTGAAAAAAATTAGGTATGGTTAATTACACGTTAATAATATCATTCATAACATTTTCAGCAACATTTATTCATTCAGGGAAAGGGGAAAATGTTTATCAAACGGGAAAAATATATACCTACCTATCTATAGGTATTGCAATATTTGGGTTTGCCAACCTAAACACTTTTTTTATCAAATGGACAGCTTAATATAATTTTCTCACTTTTTCGTGTCGGATACGAAAACATGAATCATGGTTTTTATTTTTTTTATTTTGACAACTAAAACTAAAAAGGTAAACTAGTATTGAATTAAGTCTCCCACATTAGTATACGAAATAGTCAGTGAATGGGATTACATTTACTTAGATGGTTGTATTGATGATTCTAATAATTATAATTCTTTAAAGCCATATTTGTTACGTTGGCGAATCATATTTGAATCAACATACAACCTGGCACTGCAACCTGCAAATTGCAAAAAACGGAGGAAAATTTGATCACGGGCTACTGGCGTTTCCACCTAAATTAAATTAAAGTGGGTATTGACTGGTGGGGGTTAAGTTAGTGGCAATGCGTAGCAGCCGCAACGAAATCCTGAATACTGTGGCTAATAGGATCTCATCCCCGATTTGGAGGTACCTTGTTAAATCTGTCATATTAGTATTCGTAATTTTGATTTTGATTTTATTTTATTCAGATTTGCTCATTTGAACTTAAATTTTATTTTATTTTAGTTTTTCGTTTTATTTTACTTAAATTTTTAGTTTTAATTTTATTTTATTTAAATTTGTAAATTTTAACATTAACTTTAATTTCTGATTTTCATATTCATTTTCTTTTTAATGTCTGTAATTTCAAAATAATTGATGTAGGTATGTGTACCTATGGATCCTGGCATCCAAAATAAAACTATTTTATTGTATTACGATTCAATTTGTAGACTCTAATATTAAATTGGAAGCTAGTGGTCACACAGGACTAAATCGAATTCTAAATCGGAGAGATGACTCTTAAGGGCTTATGAAGTAGAATTACATTGAGATGCAATAATTTAGTAAAAGTAGTCCGGTCGGGACCTTCCAATCGCACTTAATCGGATCCAACTGTTCTAACTTCGATTACATCTTCCGATTTGCTACAAATTGGATAGTGTAATACGCACTTTACTCCTAAAGCCTTCCGCGCACCCTGGACGACCACGGTCGCGGTAGCAGTCGCCCAGTGTGTGAGAGGCTTAAGCCTAACATAATATCGATTGTATAATATAGATTGTAGAAACTTTGAAGATACTATCTTCAAACACGTTTTCTGTAATGTTTGTTGATATGTTTCAATATTTGAACAATTGCTTTTAATTTCGCTCTCGTGGCTAAATAATTACAGCCAATAGGGTCGGGTCGATCTTCAAGGTAAAGCAACGCTTGCCAAGGGCAGTCCGTGGATGGGGGTCACCCATGACATAATTACATACCGAGACACCTCCGGGCCTCGTAAAGCACGTTAAACCGTTGGTCCCGGCTGTCATTTGTTTTAAAGTTGTTACGGGTGTTTAGAAGCCCGAAAGTCTGACAACCAGTCTTACCAAGAGGTATTGTGTTGTCATGTAACTGGTTTATGGAGGTCAGATAAGCAGTCCTTCCATGTAAAATACTGGTATCCAGCTGCATCCAGTTAGACTGGAAGTCGACCCCAACATGGTTCGGGAAGTCTAGCCTGATTGAAACTTAATTCGTTTACGCCCACGATTTATGAGCTGCGTCATGAAATCTTTATCGACTTAAAAACTTTCTAGACTAACTGTTTAAGTATATCCAATGCACTCAGAAATGTAAACATAAAATAAATTGTTTATTTTATTACTGTAGAACCTGTAATAAATAAAATGCATTTAATTTCAGGACACGTGCACACCGATAGTGAATGGTCATTCGAGTCGTATTGGCGCTTACTACCTCTTCAACCACGTCGACTTGGAGATCACATATCATAGCGGTGGTACCGAGGAGTGGGGATCGGCCTTCGGTGAAAATGGCGGCCGGATCATATCTGCTAAGGTATTGTTTTAACACCTTATTAGTGTAACTACTTTAACTGCATAGCTTGACCATGATAATTTACTTTCTTAACGATTGCATGTCATTCTAGGCTTACTATTAAACTCTGTTTTCAGAAGAATTTATTTATTTATCGGTTTGTGGACAATGTGTTACCTTAAGATACTGCTGACATAACAATATATACTAAATGCCGCCAGTAAGTCACAGCACCCTCCGTACTGGTTGATACTGTATTACAATGGAGTATTATAGCTGTAATATATATTATAGCTGTTATGTAATTGTGGCTATTATATATATTATATTAAAAAGATAAATGCTCAGTTCAACACCGAGGGTTGAAATTCAAGTGCGTGAAAATATCCCGCCGCGATTTTAGTACGTCCGTGTCAATGTCGAAATATCATGAAAATTGTTTAAGTAACACCAAGACTTGAATCAAGCCTTACGAAATTAGTAATAAAATGCTTTAAAAAATATCAAGGAGGATAAACAATGAATATCTTGTTGCCAGGTCAAACCAGCCAGCATTCGACATACCGACCCGAAAAATCCTAAGTGCAGTGCCCGCGGGGACGAACTTCAAATACCTACTGAACTCGAATCGGGAAAAACCTTCAACGTCACATACTCATACAGCGTCACGTTTAAAAAGAATAACACTATCAAGTGGTCTTCTCGATGGGACTACATTCTAGAGTCTATGCCACAGACCAACATACAATGGTTCTCTATTCTAAACTCTTTGGTGATTGTCCTGTTCCTAAGTGGAATGGTTGCCATGATTCTTCTGAGGACTTTGTACAAAGATATTGCCAGATACAACCAGATGGAGTGTGGGGAAGATGCACAGGTAAGGAAAATCCTACAATTACAAGCATCAATTAAGCTTTTATGACTGTAAAGAATGATCTTATTGATGGATGATGTCTATCAAAGGATGTTCGCCGACATTTTCAATCATAGGACTATTTCGTGACCATTGCAATGTATTCCACGTTTGATTTTCATCCTTCCTGTATACACAATAAGGAATACATTGGCAAACCTCGCTTTGGTAGCGATTATTACGATGCGTAAAATTAATAATAATACTAAATAACAAGTAACTTTGCAGGAAGAGTTTGGTTGGAAGTTGGTACACGGTGACGTGTTCCGTCCTCCGCGCCGTGGAATGTTACTGGCTGTATTCCTTGGATCCGGATCTCAGGTAAAACCACCAATGCCCACTGCTATAAATTTCCTGTTTTGCATTTTAGTAGCGAAGAGCGGTACATAAACCATAATTTTAATGGCCTGGGAACTCTCAAGCGGTTAGAAATATGGTAGTAGGAAAATATCCACGGCAACGTACTTCCTGGATTAAAAGTACCTTATGTGTTAATCCAGGTAAATAATATATTAATTCGATAATACATTGTTTTCATCTAACACTATTGGTTCACGCGGCGTACGCCAGTAAAGCTCGTAGACAGACGAATTTTTCGACAGAGTCGACTTTTTCCGACATCTCAACAATCATCGTCATATTGGAGCCAATTTACACAAAACCTTGATGAATTATATACCTAAACCTTCTTTAAATGCATTGACCGTTCCAGGTGTTCGGCATGACCTTGGTAACCCTGGCGTTCGCTTGCCTGGGCTTCCTTTCCCCGGCGAACCGCGGTGCGCTGATGACGTGTGCGCTAGTTGCGTGGGTACTGCTCGGAGCGGCCGCTGGGTATGTCAGCGCGAGGATCTACAAGAGCTTCGGTGGCAGGAGGTGGAAGAGCAATATAATGTTGACCTCTATGGTGTGCCCTGGGTGAGTTCGAAAATATTGGAAGTTGTGTGAATTATGGAGATTATCGAGTCAAATAATCGTCGTAATTTTCGCACTTTGCAGCTATTTATTTGAAAATGACCGATTTTATGAAATTTTCGTAATTCTTAAACATGTGGAAACTGGGCCGGATACAAGTTTTCGGATATCCGTTTTATCTAGATGGCTCCTGTTGGGACATTTCCTAGTCAGATAAGAAATGTCCACTCCATCTAGCTTTTTGAAATAATACGACGTGTAAAAGTGATTCCAATATCCTATAACAAATAATAAAAAGAATAAACCAATTAGATTTCATTTCATCTCTACTTACAAAAATGCATTTACATTTAATTGCCCAATGGGGTACCATTGAAGAATGGTGACATATCATCGAAGACAATGCTACATTTCTTATATGTAGGTGCTGGGAACTATATTCAAAGCATCCCCTTCTATTCCAGCGTGGTATTCGGTCTGTTCTTCATAATGAACCTGGTGCTGTGGGGCAAGGGCTCGTCCGCTTCGGTGCCGTTCTCGACCCTGGTCGCTCTGCTGGCTCTCTGGTTCGGAGTCTCCGTTCCTCTTACGTTTATCGGCGCTTACTTCGGATTTAGGAAGAGGGTAAGTTGATAGAAATGTATATTAATGTTCGGTGCAGTCCATTTATTTACAGCTATAATAATATGTTGGACAAATCATCCTCTTCTAGTAACTCCTATAAATATAATATCAACAAAGCCAGACTAACCAAGTCTGGCTTTGTTGATAGATAAAAATCATGGTTTGCAAAGATACAAGAAACGGGCGAAAACCAGATAGTTATCGAGCGTCAAAATGAGACAAACATGTATGTATGAGTGAGAGCGACAATGCTCTACAAAGCCTAGTTTTTTCTACATTTTCTCGAATTAATTTTCAACATTACATTTCAGTTTCATTTTTCTAGAATGTAGTAATTGTAGGTTGTGGGTTCGAACTCAGGCGTGCGCTTTACTTTTTGTAAATAAGTTCTAAAAACGGTGAAGAAAATCATCACGAGGAAACGGGATTGTCCTAGAACAAAAAAATCGAAGACGTGACATCTACCCGCACTGCGCTCGCTTGGAAGATTGTAGCCCACTCCGTCACGAAGATGGGGCCCTGTGCTCTAGCAGTGTGAAAATTATAGGCTATTTATGCTATGCTTATGCAATTAACTCCGAAAAACAACGCCATAGTTATCATATTCCATTAATACTTTCCAGATCTTGGACCACCCAGTGCGCACGAACCAGATCCCGCGACAGATTCCCGAGCAGTCGTTGTACACGCAGCCTGTCCCCGGTATCGTGATGGGTGGGGTGCTGCCATTCGGATGTATCTTCATTCAACTCTTCTTTATTCTCAACTCACTTTGGTCCAGTCAGGTATATTTTGATTTTATTTTATTAATTAGGAATAACAAACAGCTACACGTACCTAGTGGCTTAATAATGACAGCCACACGGGTTGATTTAAGGTTAAGCTACGCTAGCCGCGGTCGGTTCGTAGATGGATGATCATCCATTAAATATCGATAGTCTTACCAAGAGGTATCGTGTTACCCAGTTGGGTTGTGGAAGTCAGATCGGCAGTCGCTCCATGTAAAATACTGGTATTCAACTGCATCCGGGTAGACTGGAAATTGACCCAACATAGTTGGGAAAAGGTTAGGAAGAAAGAAGCAACCACAAACAGCTACATTATGCAATTTTCAAACAATGTTCACAGATTACCCATTCTATGAACAGCGCGATGTTTTAATAAGTTGTGACTTTAATGTATCTAGTTGTTTTGCGAGGTTATAAAGCCCACGCTCTCAAAACAACTAGAAAGAAATCTACTTTTTTAAATTAATTTTATAAGAAAACTAAAATATATTGATTGAGATACGTCACGGTACGGAACGTTTAAGGCATCTTAATATTCTCGGCAAGTTGTTTTACGACCAGCTTTATTGTTGGGTCGTTTTAATTGTGCTTAGTGCGAATCAGCCATTACAGTTTTTCAATTAATGATATAAGTACCAGGTAGACCGCGGCGAAGCTATGACAATCAGGGCCCTGAGACAAAACACATTTCTGTTAGCGTTCACGCCAAACGCTACACCAAAATGTATGGGAATGACGTTACCTGCTCAGAGTACACAACGTAATCTTTCCGCAGGTAATGTCATTCCCGTATATTTTGGCGTAGCGTTCGGCGTGAACGCTGACCGAAATGTGTTTTGTCTAGGCCTACTGATTATGTTTGCGGAGTCAACATGTACAGATACAACGAAAAAGGAGGGGTCTTTGCCCAGCTTTGGGACACAATGTAGGCTAACTAAATAATAAAATACGTACCAGTGTGCTCGACATCCCATCAATTTCTTCATAGATGCTACCATGCTACCCATTGAAGAGAAAAATGATAATTTCTTCCAGATGTACTACATGTTCGGATTCTTGTTCCTGGTATTCGTGATCCTGGTGATCACATGCTCGGAGACCACGATCCTGCTGTGCTACTTCCACCTGTGTGCTGAGGACTACCACTGGTGGTGGCGCGCCTTCCTCAGCTCTGGCTCCACGGCTGGCTACCTGTTCATCTACTGCTGCCACTACTTCGTCACCAAACTCAATATCGAAGACGCCGCCTCGACCTTCCTCTACTTCGGATACACATTCATCATGGTCTTCTTATTCTTCCTTCTCACAGGCACCATAGGATTCATGGCCTGCTTCTGGTTCGTTAGAAAGATCTACAGTGTAGTCAAAGTAGACTAAACGCGGTGTTAGGTTAAGTATCGAGTGTTGGTACAGCGGTATTGACGAGTCCGTCGGGGGCGCTATTGTTATGTAAAAATAATTGAAAAACTGAAACTCGACTATGGGCTGGAACTGAAAATGGATGAATATAAAAATGAGACAAATAAATATATCAGTTTTAAATCATATGCGTGGTAGCTAGTAGTACGAAATTTGCTGGTACTCTATTTATTAGTCCAATGATATCAGACTTCCTCTGACGTCATGTACCCTAGGAAAACCTTTAAATCAAAACCAATCCAGAGGACGCCTAAGTTATTAAAATCGTTTATTTCGTTTATGTTATACGAAGTAACAAACATACTGACATAACTAGCCAGTGAACTTACTTCTGCCGTAAGCGGGTAAAAATTAAGCAGAGCTGTTACACCAAAGCGTTATTTTTCTGAAAAATGCGCGAATTTTTTGCGTGAGAATCTTCCGCCTAGTCTATTTGTTTATATTGAATTGTCTCGTGGATTGAACGCCGTGGTGGTCTATAGTCACGACGAAGTAGGAGTTCAATTTGAAAATAAATAAATAAACGTGACTTGTAAAGCGATGGATGTAAAGAAGAGCCACGTGCCAACACATCTGCGCTTGCGCCGCGCGTCGCCAGTTCTATGTTGAGTAGTGTGGCAGTGACAAGTGAGACTGCTGTACACAATGTGATTAATTGTATAAAAGTTTATAACGCTAATAAATTGATAGTCTTATGTGCGTCTTTTAATCGTTTGTTTATTATTTAGATATTAATTTAAATGTTAGGTCGTATACATATTGACTGAAATCTCTAATGTCACTACAATGCAAGTTAATTTTTCATATCTACTAAAAAGATTAAAAGTTTTTTCAATGTGTATGCGCCTTTAGTCGCTAGCTCTGTAAGTTTTTTTTTTTTTCGTATCTGGAAATTGAAGCTTAAATATTTTATATATTTTTTTAAACCAGCTTATATATATCACCCTGCACAAGAAAATTAGTGTTAGAAAAGCCGTGAATTGTATCAGATTAAATGGATCGACTACTATGATAGTACTTAAATGTGCCCTAAACAATATCAAGTAAAAACTAAAATAATGTGATGTGCGAATAAGTGATTCGATGATATTTTAACCATGTATCATACATTTGCAATTAAAATAAGTGAGATTTAGCATTTTTTAAATAAAAATTATTAGGGATAGTTAATACTTCTGATCTATTTTTTTTTTCTTCTGTGTTATCGTATGGAACTGGATTGGATAATAATTAATAGTATTCAATACAAAAAGATAACTTGATATTATGTTCTTATAAAACTGTTGTTACAAATTTTGCATTTTCGTCTCAGGGCCATCAGTAATTCTGTACTGAATTAGATTGTATAAATTAGCGCCAAGGCTCCATACCGCAGCCACAATTATTTGACGAAATTTTGACCATCAGGCCGACCATTCTTTAAGTTCCATATGATAACAGTCGTTATAAAACCCATTGTTTAAAAATACATACATGTATCGTGTGCATATTATGCAATTTAATTTAATGTAACTTTATTTTATCATTATTTTTAAAACTGTGCTTAGTTAATTTGAAACAGTTGAATGTAAATAATAAAAAAAACTATTTTAAAAATGCCTTTCGTATTTTATTGTACTCACGTAAATTAAAAATAAATTAATCGCTATCACTTTCCGAAAGATCCGCCTTGTCTTTAGGCTGTAATGCTTTCCGTTTAACGTGTTTCCGTTTTTGATCGAGTTTGGTTTTTCTGAATAATTCTATTGCTTTCATTTTGTTCTCCAATAAACTCTTCTTGTCCTTCTCTCTTTGTGGAATGATTTCTTGAAAACGATCAGATTTTGGTATTTTAATTTCAAGTTCTGATTTACCATCTTTCATTTGTGATACTACTTTTACACCTTGATTTATAAGTACGCTTTCTTCATCATTCTTTCGCTTTTTGGCAGCGGATGGGCCTGCTCTGTTTGTACTTTTAGAAGTATTGCTTTTTGATACCTTTCTTTTTGTAGCTGCCAGTTCATTAATTTCTCCAGTTTTCTCAGATTCTCCAGCGAGAGTTCCTTCTGGACCCATTTTCTGCACTGCTGCTTTGACTCTTTTACTCATTTGATCTTCCAGCGATTGGAATCCCACCTTTCTTTTGAAAAAGTCTTGCACAGATCTCTGAGTTTTGCGATCTTGCATTCGTTTTAAAACCGGCTTTAAAATTTCATCTAATTTGTTTTGAGACCAACCAAACTTAGCTTTAGTATAATCTCTTAATATTGTGACATCTAATTCACCCCAAGTGAATTTGTCTTCACTTTTTTCTATGTTCGGTTCCAAGTATGCTTGAACCACCTAATAATTGAAAAGTTTATTTATTACCACTACAAAAGTAGTTACTATTTAAGAAATGAATAGCAAAACCGCTTGACTTACCCTCACACTAGGAAAGTCTTCTGTGAGTGCAACATTCTTCAGCTTTTTCTTGAGACTAGTGTTATCTGTCCTCTTTCCTGCTCTGACCCACTGCTTGAACTCTTGCAAGCCCTTCACTATTTGCGTATAACGAGCTTGCTTGGTTTTCTCGCTAAGTAGTTGCCTTCTACTGAATGGGAATGAGGCTAGAATCTCCAAAGCCGTAACAGGCCCTACACCACTCACTCCAGTAGTGTAATCGCTTCCAACTAACAGAGCCAGCAGTACAAGCTGCTCCCTATTTAAATCTGAAAATTGTATTTTTTGTTAGAGATTTCGTGCAAAAATAACTGCAGCAATTTGAGAGTAATATCTGTTTTACTTGCATATATGCGAAATTAAATGATTGACAATATACTTACTAAAAGACGTCTCAATTCTATCAGCTAAAAACTGCAACACATGCTTCTTTTGGTTGAAGAAATTCTTGTACACAGTCCTTCCGCCAAATAGCCAGATATCACTATCATCTGTTATTGTACCATCGGTTAAATTCACACTTTCAAGGAACGCGCATTGGGCTTCAGCCTCCATAGGGGCGACTATGTACGGAATCCCGAATATTTGTAACAGCTCTTGTGCTTCTTTTGTCATTTGCTCAGTAATGTTACGCCCTATTCGATCCAATCGCCCTTTTTCTTGTATTAAATCTTGCTCTTCATTTTGCATTTCTTCAACCATTGTGTTTAGTTGTTCTGTTGTTAATACTTCTTTGGGCGGATAAGGAGCTTTCACTAGATCGCGAGACTGTTCATCTTGGTTACCTTGTCGATCTTGTGTATTATCCTTTACTGTTTCTGCTTCTTCTGACAAATTATTGTCAATTTCCATTCTTTCAGAACTTTCACTTGTGTTTGTAACTTCTGAGCTTGGTTGCTCCATGGTTTCCACTATATCGTCCACATGAACTTTATCAACTGACTCCTGTGGTGGTACAGGATCCTGTTCACTTTCTGGTTTCTTAATATTATATACTCTACTATTAGTTTTAAGTACAGGTATCTCTGGAATTTTAAACGCTTTATCTGGTCTGATATCATCAGAAGCAGCCTTTATGAACGACACTTCTTCTTTGAAATCTTTTATTGCTTCTTTCTTTTCTGTGACAACGACTTCTTTTTCATCAAAGATGTCTGCGAATATATCATCGTCAGGTGCATCACCCATATTTAACGTAAGTTCTACAACTGGCTTGTTAAGTTTAGTTTCTTCGTCAGGTACTTCTTCAAACTCATTTTCACTAGAATCAGTTTCATCTTTCGTAGCAGTGTTTGAAATTTCTTCAAATTCATCATTGGAGTCATTTTCCTGCTTTATTTCAACTGTTGGTGATATATTTCCAGTTACATTTTCTACTTCTTCCATGCTAGAATCAAGGTCTATCACATCTAGCACTGGATTTTCTACACAAATGACTGAGGCTTGAGTTGAATCTATATCTGTTTCATGGTCTTCTGATAGGTTAGATTCAGCTACAACAGTAACTTGATTATTTTCTTCACTACTATCAGATAATACGTCACCTTGAATAAAATCATCGTTATCACTAGATGAAAGTTCTACATTATCAACTATTACTGACTTCTCTTTATTAATTTCTTCTATTATCTTATCCACTTTTGGTATTTTATGTTTCTTTTTCATTTTTTTTCTGTCTTTTACAATTTTATCAATTGCCTTATGAGTGAAATCACTGTACTGCATGATATAAGACTTCGCACAGGTCATATCTGGTGGTTCAAAGCCATCATCTTCTTCTGAATCTGTACTGGAATAATCTGTGTCTGTCATGCATGATGTCCAAGAGTCATCAGTTTTGGATGCTACGCTTGTGTTTTGTTTTGTTTCATTAGATTCATCAACACACTCTAGTGACATTTGGATTGCTTTTTGTAAATCATCTTCTAATTCATCTACTTTTTTAGGAGTTTCTTCCTTAACTTCTGTTAGTTCTACAATTTTACTAGTTCTAAGTTTCTCTTCCTCTTCAGTAATTTCTTCAACTTTGCTAGTCGTCGGGTTGTTTTGCACCTCACTCCTCTTTTTGGCATCTGCCAAAGCTTTCTTGACATCTTTAATAAGTAAAAATCTTGTGGAAATATTAGAAGCAATGCGCCGGGTAGATAATGTCTCTATTTTGGTGTCAATGCCTTCTTCATTTAGTAAGGATTCTAAGTCATTTAAAGACATTCCTGTGTCACCCATTTCCTTTTCCGTCTCCTCAAGGCATTCTTGTACTTTTCTTCTTTTTAGCAGCCTTTGCATCTGTAATAAAGCAATTAAGGTTATTAAAGTGTTGGGGAGAACTATTTTTGAGTGATTAATGGATAATTCCTTCAAGACAAAGAATCTCTAATAAGCTTTGAGTGGAAGTGAGACTCAGCAATGCTACAACAGTTGAAGATAGAATTACTTGGAAGTCAGAAAAGGTGTCACTGTTTTTAGGCAGCTCATTAAGTCTTCCCCATGAATTCTGTTTTCTTGTTTCCTTTAATTCTATAAGAACATCATACTTTTCCTTGACTCCTAAATTCTTAAAGCTTTCAGATTGTATATCAAGCGAATGCACATCAATGCTGGAGCCACTTGAGTTCTGTTCATCTTCGGATCTGGAACCAATTGAAATAATTTAACTGTTTTCAATAAAATTACAGTTTAAAGTAGGTATAGTTGTTACAGTTTATCCCTGCGCAAGGGAGATTGGTCATATCCACTAGCAAAGTTAAGACTAAAATGATTATTTCAAGTTATTGTTCTTTACTTTATGAACTTACTCTGATTCACTTTCATCTTCCTTTTGAGGCAAAGCTGGCAGTTTGAACAAGTCATCAGTGTCTGTAGATGTATTGCCACTTTTCTTTGGTGATATTTCTTTACCCAATAAACTATTGACAGCTGTTTTCTTACTCAGCAGGAGAACAAGTTCTCGTTTTATTCTTTCAGATTCTGAATTGTACTTGGCTTTACTGTCCTGCCTCTTAGCCTAAAATGTTGTGAAATAGATGAGTCATTTATCATAACATTGAAGTGAGGTTATTTTTGGTTGAAAATGTAAACAGAAACATAACTTACAATAGTTTCTTTTTTCAACTCTGGAAAAGCTCCATCAAACACAAAGACTGGTTTAATTCTAAAGTACAACAGTTTGCAGAGACGTTGGAACAGTCCCATGAGATGTGCATTTGCTAGAGGAGCCCCTTTTGCATCTTGGTAACCTTTTACCATCTGATGCAACCATATTGATACGTCTGATGAAGATGAAAACAAGGTGTTAATTTGGTAGTAAAAAGTATTGCACAATTTAGCAGTGTTTATTCAACCCTGGACTGGATCTTGATCTTACCGACAGCGAGCACTTTGTTTTCCAGCGTCTCGACAGGTACGGGCTTGCCGGCTGGCTCTATTAGCCTCCACAGTCCAGTGACTCCCATCGCGTGCGATTAAATTCCAGAATAGATTTTTTGTTTATACTGATGTATATATTAGTGTACATAACAAAGGTCGTTTCCCACGAGATCTCCGGTCAATCGTCGGTCTCTTCCTCACACATCGCAACTATTTCGCTCCGTGAGCTCAACGTACCCCGCTGCGGCTACGCACACATCTACAAAACGAAACGATTGCTACTGGCGCACTGCGTTCGTAAATATGTGTTAGGTTCACTACAACATATCAAATGTTTTACTACGCCGCGAACGCCCACTCTTTCCCACACTTTATTTTCTCACGCCCCATGCGTAACCCCACATCCTATGACCGACCGTCTGTCAGTCGGCGCGTCGCGGGTCGACCGATCCCTCAGGCCTCATCGACTCGACTCGATTCTGTCGATTCGCGCGCGTGTAGACGACAACACGCCTGCAAACAGCTCCGTGTCTATGGTTAATTTTTGACAGCTCGCGCATCTGGCGTTGTCGTATTTATACTCGAATAAACAGAAGTTTCGTCAACTTTTCATAAAATAAAATCGTACAATAGGAAACTGCCGGGCCGAGGATGAGGACGAGGGTCCCCCGATCGCGTGTGGCATTCAACGTAACATCGCCCCGTCCCGTCTGAAAATACCATCGTCGAACAGGTGTCTCGATCGAAATGTGTGCCAGTTCCCAGCGTAATTAACTGACGAGGGGCGTGAATAATACAAAAGTGTATCGATCGGCGAGATAATCGGACCCGGGGGCGACGGCGTCTAGGCTGAACCTACCCGGTGGGCGCGCGTCCTCCGATCAAGGACCTGGGAGGACGCTTAGACCGCTCAGTGCACTGCCGGCGATGATCCACCGGAGAAGTGACGCCAGCTAGGGACACGTGAGCATCATCCTGCGCGGCCCGAGGTTGGGTGCGCGCTATGCGGGCGGCAGCAAGGTGAAGGCAGCCGTGGCGAGCATGCCGCACCAGTTTGGCGGGGCGGGCGCGGGCGCGCTGGCGGGCGGCGCGTCGCCGCCGGCGCAGCACGCGGCGCTGTTCCCGCGCTACGCAGGCGCTGCTGGGCCCGGCGCTGGCGCCTACCGCCCGGACGAACGCCGCCTCACGCGCGAGGCAATGGAGCGCTACCTCCGCGACCGCTCCGACATGGTCGTGGTCATCCTACACGCGAAGGTCGCACAGAAGTCCTATGGAAACGAGAAAAGGTTCTTCTGCCCGCCACCCTGCATCTATCTGTTCGGAGACGGCTGGCGACTGCGGCGCGAGCGCATGCTGCGCGAGGGAGAGACAGAGCAGGCAGCTCAGCTGTGTGCCTTCATAGGCATCGGCAACTCTGACCAGGACATGCAGCAGCTGGACCTCAACAATGGCAAGCAGTACTGTGCGGCCAAGACCCTGTACATATCTGACTCTGATAAGAGGAAGCACTTCATGCTCTCAGTTAAGATGTTCTATGGCAATGGCCATGACATTGGTATTTTCAATAGTAAGAGAATTAAAGTGATATCAAAGCCCTCCAAAAAGAAGCAATCGTTGAAGAATGCAGACTTGTGTATTGCAAGTGGAACGAAGGTAGCTCTGTTTAACAGATTGAGGTCACAAACTGTATCTACAAGATACCTCCATGTAGAGAATGGTAACTTCCATGCCTCCTCAACACAGTGGGGAGCGTTTACTATTCACCTCTTAGATGACAATGAGAGTGAATCGGAAGAGTTTGCTGTGAGAGATGGATATGTTCACTATGGGTCCACAGTGAAGCTTGTGTGCTCAGTCACTGGCATGGCGCTGCCCAGACTAATAATAAGAAAGGTAAGATTACTCTAATCTATTCTCAGTCATGTTTAGAACCTAACATACTAATAATAATTGTGAACATCATTCCTAGGTTATAACCAAATAAATTCTCCACTGTTTTCTAAATAGTTAATGTAGTCATGTTAATTTGATTAGAACCAATTTCATACAATTTTTTAAACTCACAAAAGTGTAGGTATTTCTCACTACAAAAATCCTTCTTATCACTAGATATTTATGTATGTTTACGTTATCATATCACTGACAATATAGTTTTATTTACTACAATATTGTATTTGTGACCCTTTTGGAGACTAAAATAATTTTATGATTCAAATTATTCTTTTGAAACAGAAACTACAATTGGTAAGAAACTTGTACTTGTTTAATCAAAGTTTGGCCACATTCATATTTAAGATAAAAATTAGCCCTATAACTCTTGCTAAGCATAAGAGAAAGGCATGCAGAATCTTATCTTTAAAAATCATTTTCTTTTGGTATTTATATTCCCTGTATTAATGAACCTCCATAGCTCAACAATATATCCTTGTAGGAAACTAAACCCCTTATTCATAAATTAAAGTTAAATGATGTTTAAACATGTAACACAAAAATGTATGGTGAAACAGACGCTAATAATTACTAACTTTAAGCATCTTTTATAAATAAGGGGTAACTCTCCTGAGTTCTGTCGACATCACAATAACCAAGCTTGGTGTGTGCCTGAACAATGAATATTGCCTGAAATGTAAATGGGTGATAACAGTATGTTATTATAAAAATACAAAAAAGAAATATTCCTTCCGAGATCATTCTTAATTGCCTTTATACCACCCAAATCAGAGATCCATTCCATCCAAGACTGTCATTAATATCTATTGCCTAGTAAAGTATTCTAATAAACTCTATTCGCAGGTGGACAAACAAATGGCCCTACTAGAAGCTGATGACCCAGTCTCCCAACTCCACAAGTGTGCGTTCTACATGAAGGACACGGAACGCATGTATTTATGCCTGTCACAAGAACGAATAATTCAGTTCCAAGCCACACCGTGCCCTAAGGAGCCCAATAAAGAGATGATCAATGATGGAGCTTGCTGGACCATCATCTCCACTGATAAGGCTGAATATCAGTTTTATGAAGGAATGGGGCCTGTCAGGTATGGTTTTTACTTAGTAAATAAGTAATAAAAAGATAAAATAGATTTCATTTTGGCCCCTTATTGATATTGTAGAGTAGAAGCAGAGAGGTTTGTATTCTAAAGTTGTACTCTCTGTAGTGCTCTACATAGAGGAAGCTTCTACTCTACAATAGCTGACAATTATCAAATTGTCAGCTCTCTCAGGGCATGGGAAGGAAAAATAAAAAATCTAAAACTTGTCCAAAAGGGCTAAAAACTTCAAAAAAAAAGTAGCGATCAAAAACATTCTCATTGCCTACGTAGCCTGTACAGCTAGCTAGCTTGTTGTTCTGAGGTCAAATTCATGATTTTTTGTTGTATTATAGGATTTACTTTTTCAGCCATGGCAAGATATAAATATAGAAATAAATTCATCCTTAATTTCAAATACGAAGTGTGTATTTCTACTAATCTTTTGAACCTGTAGGACGATGATAATGATGGGACTCCCTTTTCCGCACTTAGACTCCCATTCGGTCCGTTGTGCGTGGAGTTTTGAACCTATAAACAAATGATTTATTTCCTGTACAAACAGTGATAACTAATAGCTTAATCAAACCAGATGCTACTGGTAAAAAAATGTGATAATCGTTTTGGTTAATTTGAAGTACCGATCTCTTATTTCCAAAATATGTTCATGTTTCACCTTTAACTTGATATAAAAGCAACAGCGAAAATCTCACGATCATAACAACATTTGATGGGTAGGTACCCTAAAAAGTGACGTCCCTACTCCCTTATTAAACTTGAGCCAGAGTCCCCTAGAGATATATTTTAAGACGGTTTAGTGTCAATTTAGCACTAAAATAAGGAAAACATAGAAAAGTCGCACGTTCATCATAAATCGACGTTTGCAGGGACGTAAAAATATCACGGCAAGATTTTATCACACACTTCATTTTTAACTCTCGGTTTTGAACTGAGCATTGAATATCTAACAAGAGTGCATCAAGCGGGTCGAAAAAAAAAACTGTTCGATTTTCAACTCACTAAGCAGTGCGTTCAGAGGCCCTAGTGTGAGTTTCATTTAACCTACTACACCAAACGCAGTGAGCGCGTTTGGCGCTCCGAATGGTCCGTCACCAATCCAGGGCCTATCGGAACGCCGGAAACGCTCACAGCGTTTGGTGTAGATGGTTAAATGAAACTCACACTAGGGCCTCTGATCCAGTGTGCGAAAAAACCCCGCTGCCATATTATTATGTTCGTTTGAATGTCGACTAATTCAGGTATTATGATGATCGTGCGAATTTCTTATGACACCCTGAGAACCAACGCAATACCTACCTCGATAAACATAAACCGATCCGATATATTAAACCAGAGTGTTGTCAAAACACTCCTAAATTACCAACACTTAAAACAGTAGTAGCAATATTTCTATCATCATAAAAAGGAAAACATAAAGAAAATTCGCACGCTCATCATAACACGTAACGTTTGATACTTTGATACCCTGGGAACCGAAGTACTAGCAGCTGTCTGCGAACATAAGCGATTGATGGATTGATGTGACGTAGCTGCCGCTGTCTTGCTGACCATAAGTGACAAACAGTCCGGAACTAGTCACATATCGTTTCTAGCGCGTCCTTCTAAAAGTTCCAAACAAATCACTCGATCGTATAGGTCACCCCTAAGCATTTTTGCCACCCCTGCAATTTTGTCGCACCCTCATTTTATTTTTGATGCTCTCCAAACATATTAATGCGTTATCGTCATGTTAGGTCTATTGTTCCCTCGGGCCGATTTTTGATGTAATTCGGTGCCCTCTGAAACCTATGTAGATTTTTGCTGATTTCTAGAATAATTTGGGGCCTTCAATACCATTTGCTCACGTCGCGGGCTTACGTTCATTATGTGTTTGGCGGATTTATTTATTCTTCGGATGATATAAATTCCTTTTTCGTGCATCGTGATTGGATCAATTTCGGCTTCCAGGAACATATTTAGAGACTGCCAATATTATTGCTTTCTAAGCTCTATTACATCTACTTAAATATCAGACCATTCCTTATTACCCAAATAGTGTAGAAACAGACGATTACGTCGAACTCATACAAACTAAAACCATTTTATTTCTTCAACCATTTGCTACTGGGTCCCGGCAGCACCCTAATTATTCATCATCATCATTTCAGCCGAACGACGTCCACTGCTGGACATAGGCCTCCCCCAAGCTCCGCCACTTCGACCGGTTCTGTGCTTCCCGCATCCAGCGGATTCCTGCAGCCCTCACAAGGTCATCGGTCCACCTTGTGGGAGGCCTGCCAACTTTACGTCTTCCGGTACGCGGTCGCCACTCCAGAACTTCTCGGCCCCATCGGCCATCTGTTCTGCGAGCAAGGGCACATTGCCCACTGTCACTGAAGTTTAGCAATTCTTCAGGCTATGTCAGTTACCTTGGTTCTCCTGCGGATCTCTTCATTCCTGATTCGATCACGCAGGGAAACTCCAAGCATACTCTCCATTGCCCTTTGGGTGACTTTAAGCCTTTTTATGAGGCCCATTGTAAGCGACCACATTTCGGTTCCATATGTCATCACTGGCAACACGCACTGGTCAAAGACTTTCGTCTTGAGACACTGCGGTATGTGGGACGAGAAGATATTGCGAAGCTTCCCGAACGCTGCCCAGCCGAGTCGGATTCGACGATTGACCTCTTTCTCGAAGTTGGACCTACCTAACTGGACAGTTTGTAAACGTACTCGTCTACAACTTCGAGTGCAGCGTCTCCGACCTTTATGAGAGTGGGTGTTACATGGGCTTTGGACATGACCTTTGTCTTGTCCGTGTTCATTTTAAGACCCACTCGGAAGCTCTAATTATTGCGTGAAACAAATAAATTCCTAATCCATTGCTTCATGGTTTTGAAGAATTCGTCTGCTCAGCAACGTAAATAACGCAATGAATTGGCTGATCTGTCAAAATGAAAAGCATTGCGGTAAATTGCCATCATATTTATTCTGTGTTTCGCAATTACCCCGCGGGATTTTGTTTCGGAGATGCGAAATTTAATCGGCGCCTTTTTCTTTGCTTTGAGCTTTTGGCCTGCGCCACTTGCTTTTCACGTTTACTAACCTTGGGAACTTGGACAAATATCTCGACCATATCGAAGATCACCAGCTCGAAAAACTTCATGATGATAAAAATACCTTCCTTCACCCAGGTCTCCCGTAACACCAGTGCCGCTAGTCCACTCTCTAAACCTGAACGGTGGCGGTGATGTTGCCATGCTGGAGCTAGCTGGCGACAACTTCACGCCATCCCTGCAGGTGTGGTTCGGGGATGTGGAAGCAGAGACAATGTATCGGTGCGCTGAATCTATGCTGTGCGTCGTGCCTGACATCTCGCAGTTTAGAGGACAGTGGCTTTGGGTGCGGCAGCCGACACAGGTAATTTGAATTTGGAACAGCTTTTTTTTTTCATAAATTAGTCGGAACCTTTAATGGCCGTTTGAATTTTGATTCCAGTGTATTTTCGAGTAGAAACCTAAGTTCAACATTAGTCGTCGCAAAATTTAGTTAGTTAGTTCGTCGAAAAATACAAAGACAAGTTATTATATCTATAAATAGGTAGACTAACCTCAGAAGCTATAAATCAATAGCATGGACTTGAAATTACGTATTGAATTGGAAAACATTACTGTGGAAGTTTTCTTTTGAATAACAGAAATATTTAAATTACAGTTTGGGATATAACATTTCTGCACTAGTAGTATTTGGTGGAGCAACCATCGTCCTTTCAAACAATTGTGTATCTTTTTATTACATACAATTTGACAGCACCCTATTCAAATAATCTCCTTTGTCAGGAAGTGCCCATCGCGTTCGCAGCGTTTAATAGTCAAACACTTTAAATAAATTCTGTCGTGTGAATTTGGTCGCAGACATTTACTAAATAAAAATGTTATGATACGTCGCCGAAAGGACACACCTGTGTCTAACTACTGGCGATTAGAAAACAATTGACATGATATACAAACAATAACAAAGTTATTACGCTACTTATAATTGTCCTCGAAGACGATTGTTCTAAGTATACGAGTCTAGAACATCTGCTATTCAGAGGGGTAATTGCGTAATACACTATCCGTAGGAATCGCTTTCATTTTGACAGCTCCACGACAATCATTGCGTGGTTTACGTCGTTGAGCAGACGAATTATACAAACATATGAAGCAGTGGATTAACAATAGGCTTCAAAATGATTCAGATTCTGATTAATACTGTGTTACGCAATTAGGGTGCAGGTTATGAAAGGAATCATATTTATTATGTGTTTATCAACATTTAACCTCAACCAGGAAATTTTAAAATACCCTTATCATTACAACTGGATTCGTGAAAAACATCCAAAAAATATTAAAGCGAATATGCATGCAACATTCATATAATATTCACAGGGGCTTGTGGCTCAGTAATTTTAGCTGCACGGGTCGATCGATCAGGTAAAGCTACGCTTGCCGCGGCTGGTCCGTAGATGGGTGACCATCTTTACATACCAAGACCCCTCCGTGCCTCGGAAAGCACGTTAAGCCGTTGGTCCTGGCTGTCACCTTTCATCTTTGACAGTCGTTACGGGACGTCAGAAACCCGAAAGTCTGACAACCAGCCTTACAAAGGGGTATCGTATTACCCAGTCAGGGTTGTGGAGGTCAGATAGGCAGTTGATCCATGTAAAATACTGGTATTCAGCTGAATCAGGTTGGACTAGAATCCGACCCCAACATAGTTGGAAAAAGGCTAGGCAGATAATGATCTCCTCAATAAACTTGACCGGCTTCTAAATAACTGCATTCGATTCGTTTTCAATCTTCGTAAGTATGATCATGTGTCGGCGCACCGGTTGCTTTTAAAATGGCTACCCATCCGTCAGCGCAGAGAGTTGCGAGCTCTGTCAATGTTGTTTTCTATACTCGACAAACCCACTTCTCCTTCTTATCTGACTTCCCAGGTTCAATACTTGTGCTCTGCGCATAGTAAAAATCTTCGTTCCACCAACAATCGTCTTCTACGATGTCCCTCTCACCGCTCTGGTTTCATCAAATCTTCTTTCTTTGTCCAGGCGGTGTTTCTTTGGAATGCACTCCCTCTGAATATCAGGATGGCAACCAGTCGGCTTTCGTTTAAAGTAAAGGCACGCGAGCATATTCGTAAGAAATTGGCAGAATCATCCCAGCGCTGACTTACTGGATTCATTTTCTCCTCTACCTATCGTTATTTATCAAGACAAAGTTTTATTTTCGTTATATATATGTATGTATATATGTATCTATGTATTAGTATGTATTATTTTTCGAGTAACCTATCCCTTACGTTGCACCTGCCATGTTTTCTTTCTGCATCACCCTAAGGTTGACTGGTAGAAAATGCCTCAGGCATTAAGTCCGCCTTTGTACAGTATTTTTTTACTTGTGCATTAAGTTTTAATAAATAAATAAATAAATAAATAATGATTCGTATAATATTCACAGAAATTCTAGTTTCATTTCGATGCCTTCGTAGAACTGCACCCGTCGATCGGACCGATTTAATAACAGATATGTTTGAAGGAGACTTGTATAATTTATATCAGCCTGGAAATAGATACTTTAGTAATAAAACAGCAACGTGATCCTCCCTACTTTAATGTTCTACTACTACGTAACGTCTCTTCATTTACGAGTTTGTGATTATCATCCACTATAAGACTTGGATAGATTGCTCTATGTTGCTGTAATTATGAGGATTAGTATAGGATATATATTTAAAACTAGCTATTGCCAGCTTCGCCCGGTGCAGTTCGGAAATTATCCCACGGGAACAACCGGGATAAAAAGTATTCTGTGCCAAATTTCATCCAAATCCGTTCTGCCGTT
Organism: Polymixis lichenea; assembly: GCA_949091785.1. Taxonomy (NCBI): domain Eukaryota; kingdom Metazoa; phylum Arthropoda; class Insecta; order Lepidoptera; family Noctuidae; genus Polymixis; species Polymixis lichenea. The sequence continues at coordinate 6,127,252 of OX420937.1, forward strand.
TTAGTGTGATGAAGTAACAAACATCCAAACTTTATAATTTTTCTTTATAATATTAGTAGGACTACATTTTACCAGCGGCTTCGCCCGCGTGGAGTTCGGAAATTATCCCACGGGAACATACTACTGGGATACAAAGTATCCGATGTGATAATCCAGCTTATAATCTATCTGTGTGCCAAAGTTCATCTACATCTGTTCAGCCGTTGTTACCTGAAAGAGTAACAAACATCCATACATACATCCACACATCCATACATCAATACTCACAAACTTTCACATTTATAATAATAGTAGGATTAATATAATTAATATAATAAAAATTAATATATTAATATAAATATACACCGTGACATTTTAGTCGTCTTACAAAGGTGGTCCACTCAATGTATCCGTTATTGTTACCATTAAGACAATAGGTACTAAGAAAAATTAATAATGCTTTAGAATTATGAAACTCCCTCCCTATTAATAATTTTTACGTATCAAACGGTAGAAGATTTCTACCTACCTACCATAATAGGTACCATTACATTTCATCATTCATTCCATCTCCATTACAAGGGTGTTGAAAACTATATCATGCGTCTTTGTGAATGATATTTTTTTATTATTATTCATATGTCCAATTTTTTATATTTTTATTAATGATTAGCAGTCATTGGATACATAAAATGGGCTGCCGTTGTAAGACGACTAAAATGTCACGGTGTATAATATTAATATACAGGATAAGTTTTTATCCAGTGCGCAAATTGTAACCATAAATCCAGCATATCATTCTAGACTCCCCAGCGTATAAATTTTTCGTTGGTTATACAAAAAAAAAACAGCTGTTTCATAGAAAAGTGCAATACCTACGCGGTCAAAATGTATGGAACAGCTGATTTTTTTTGTCTGTTGTCAGTGTGATTTTGACAGTTTGGGAAGAAATATTCTTCTGAAACAGTCTGCATTTATAAAGACCTAGACAAAGATCCTTAGAAGCGAAAGACAAAATGACAGATTGTGGAAGGATATCTACGGTACGATATCAAAAATGGAGAAACGAAATGGCACATTGTATTGAAAAAGCACTGTCTGTTCTTAAACGTCATGCTAAGCCTGCATTAGCGCTTGCGACCACTAGACCAACGAGGCAGTTTTATTTTTGTTATTCAATAAACAACTTCTTCCCTTTCATTCGGCGACGAAGGGAATGTTTATGTCGAGAAAAAGGTACAAGGTACATTTAAACAACGTACTATCAGCAATGTTCTGCCTATGACTGGCTGACATATAATCGATAGTAGGTAATTTCTGTACCCTCTAAGTTAACTCTTTCGGCTCCTGTCTTATTTGCCCTAGCCTTTGACTTATAAAACCCGTGCCTATTATTAAACTCACGGACGTCAAAATATCATGGCGGGATTTTATCGCGCAATGGATTTTAAACTCTCGGTGTTGATCTGAGCATTGAGAATCCAACAGAGCGCATATGTCGCAAAAACGCTTTTCGATTTTCAATTCTCGGCGCTATGCAGTGCGAACTTGGACTTAGTCCATAAAATACCATCAAAATGCTCATGTCACAGCTCCCGCTAACGTATCAGTTAAAAATTAATACTTTCTTCAATTCAATAGTGTTCTCCTCCACTTCAGGTACCGGTGTCGCTGGTCAGAAACGACGGCATAATATACGCGACGGGCCTCACGTTCACGTACACGCCGGAGCCGGGGCCGCGGCCCGGCTGCGCGCCCGTGGATGACGTCATGCGGCCCGACACCGCCACGGGCTGGCACCACGACGGGCACCCGCACAGGCTACCAGATAACACGCTCCAATAGCCAATGGACTGCAGGCTGGAAGACGATAGCCTGCAGTTATAACTTACTCAGTGGCAACTCAAAAACTGTGTTAATGTGACTCCAAAGAACGAAACCGTCTCCTAAGACTACTCGTGACTTTTGACGAGAAAGACATTTTGGTGAGTGATTCAAAGACAATTTGTAATTGTATTTCTATAGTGCCTAATGTCTATTCATCATAGCATGATCTCTGGCGGAGTTGTGCTACAGACTCAATGGACGAGTAGGTAATATTTTTGAAAATGTATTTTAAGTCGTTGAAATAAAAGGTATGCTATTACAAATGGCGTAAATATTTGATTCGCGCATGCGTGTTGCCCAAGTGCCACGACCTGCTGTATTAAGGCGGTATCTTCAGGAGGGGGAAATGTAGAATAGAAAATGTGTAGCTTATTAGCTTGTGCAATATTAAACAATTTACTTTTGTGACTGATTTCTAATTGACGACATCAGACAAATGTATCTAAAATCTCTCTTGTGGAGATGTGGCCCTAATGTGGGGAGTGAGAGAATCATATTTTATAATTTGAGAGATACGTTTTAAAGATCATGTTAGGTTCTATAGATTATAGAAAGCTTTATTATTAAAGAAAGTGCCACTTCGCGAGTCGATCGCGGAGCTTAGACCACAGGGCGCAAGATACTATACGAGCAAGATCGACGTGTGCCTAAATAATAATATATCTTAAAGTATATGTTTGTATATCTACGAGATTATGACACCAAAACTATGTTTAAGGTTTTAAATTCAGCAATAAAAGCAAGTTGTGACAACAGTAACGTAGTGGAAGTGGAATTTGTGATAAATATTAAGATATGGCTCTACTAGTAAGTTTGGTGAAGATTTGGTCGATTGCAGCTAAAAAATGATGATTTTTTTAAAACTTTTAGGTATATAATCGAAACGTTAATTGTTAGAACACAACAACAAGTAGAGCTGTACCTTTGAAACTACTTCACCCTATAAATTAATTCTCGTTTTCACAAGGTTGGCGGGTTGAAAGTGGGTTAATAAGTCGGTTGTTATAAAATCAATAAATGCGCGACCACTTGCAATAGTTTTATGTACTATGTGTGGAAGAAAACGCAAGAAAACCTTCTTGGAGAACTGAAATACGTATAGGTTAACAAAACTACCTACTTGAACGCTCAATTATTTTAAAATGTTCTCGGAGAGCCTTATTTTCGAGTTCATTCTGTACTCGAAAGGGAATCTGAAGTAATGCATACTCCAGATTTGTACCCTCTCTTTAACCCGCCGATTTACTGTCTACTCGTAGTGTCTTCACTACGATAGTTCTATATTCTACCAATAGGTAACTCCTAGTCCGTAATTATGATTTCACACATATTCTTGAGCAGTTATTCGCCTTTAAAAGCGCTTATAAGTGCACATAATACATATTAAAGTTTATGCAATAATTGCCAACACAGAGCTCTTAAAAATATAGTTTTTCAAAGGTTCGTTTGAACACTGATATAGATATACAGGGGGTAGTTCCTAACTCCAGCATTTAATATACACCAATCTTAAAATAGTTCGTTCATTGTCATCGTCATTAAAAGAGATCTCTCTGCTCTTAGATTTGTTTCTTTGGGGCCAAATAGTTGTAATATCCATGACAAGTCATTGCGTTTATACTATAATACTATTCTAAATAAAGTTAAGTTTAATACGTTTGGGTAAAGGAAAATGAACTCTACGAGATTGATTTTAAGAGTGATTTTAATGTAATTGGTTTGTATAAATTAAGTAGATATCCTAGAAGATTAGTTTATTACAATCGAGTTAGAGAAGAGCCAAATAAGTCCTTTTATCTCAGAATTCTTGATAAAGTATTTTTCGTCTTATACATTATTTTAGTGTTTATTTACCTATTACTTTATTTGCTTCTATATAAGTCAATCGGTCTCAATGTGTATGCACAATTTATCTAATCACACACTTTGTTGATGATAATAATAAAACCCAATTAACGACACGTAGAACTGTCACTGTACGTATGTATATTTACGGAGATTTTAAACGAACAATACATGTAGTTTAGTAGCTAGAGTTAGTCCATAGAACCGTATGAGCTCTGCACACCGAACGCGATGCAATGCGATGCGATCGTACGACTTTGTACACAGACATCAGATTTTATTTTATGTCTCAAGAAACGCGTCCCACGCAATATTTTGCGTACATCGCGCTCGATGTGCAGACCTCCTAATAATTAAATGATGAAAACTGAAATTATAAATCTTAAAATTCTATTTATTTTATGCCAATATAATTTCTTTTGAAACTGTATTGTTTTGAAAACGGATTTGATGTGTATTTTTAATAAAAACGTGTGATTTCGAACATTCCATGTGGAAAGTGTAATAAGAAGTACAAAAAATATCAATATTTTTGTAGCAAAACGTTGAATTACGATGTAATCTTATGGAATTGGTGAAATTACAGTATTACAAGGAAATTAGTATTAAACGCGATAAATAGACAGTAAAAATATGTCGTCAATTTTGTAAAACTAGGTAAAAGATGTTTTGTCATTTAAAAAACTGTTTACTCCTTTTTATCAGTTTACATTTGGTATTTCTATATTTGGAAATGGTCATATTAAAGTGGTGACTACTCGGGAATGATATTGTGATCCGAGTGTAAACGCGTTAATGATATTCGGACCAGTGATTCCGAAATATCAGTAAATATTTTTTAATAAAATCGAATTTAAATAACTACGTTTTTTTATTAAAACTCCTCCCTACATGATTAAGATTCACACCCAACAATCTTGGATCATTAAAATTACATTTCTCACAGTCGAATTGTTTTGCGCAAAGCGGATCTCATTGGCTTAATTCTCATTGTTTTAATTAAAAAGCGAGGGGTCAAGTGTAATTATCTACTTATGAATCAGTGTTAATCGAGGAATCAGTGCCTCGACCGATGTCTGTGGGAACGTCTTCAAAAACTCTTCACATGATAATAACAAGTGTCTTCCCCTACATACCGTTCCGCAACGCTGGGTTTGACCTCAGATAATTATCACAAGTTTATACCCATTCCGCCATTGTTCGCTGCCGAGATTCAGCGTAATAAACTGGCTAATATTTATGACATGTGCTCACGTCGGGAAGTTCGACTGTCACGGCATAAATTGGAAGGTAATTGAGTCAATTGATCTTCGATCTATGGGGTCTGTCTGACTGAGCATCGGCCGTGTCGTCGTCGTCTTCTATTCTCGTCATAGAAACTAAGCGTCACTGATTGACATGCTGGTGGTGACAATACACTTCCAAGTTTTCGCAATTACATTCATGCAATGAGTGACGCCGGCGACACGTAACAGAAGATCGTTTACTTGGTTGTCATCTAGCAGATCGCTCGTAAACGTGGAAAATCATTAAAAAACTGATCATTATAAGCCTAATGATGGATACCGTTTCAATAATGACCGGGTTTTACCCATGTCCTGTTTGTTTCCGCGTGGTAATTGCCACTGTTGTTAGTGCAGATGGTAACTTTTATCACCAGCAAATTATCTTAATCATAACTTGAATTATTGCAGGATCTTAGTAATTCAATTAATTATTCTTTTGTTCTATATCAATTTGATGGTTGGTATTTACTTAGTAGGTGTACTTAGCTAACAACTACCAATTAAATTAAAGCTTTTACTATGTACCTATACCTATATTGAAGATCTACATAAGCTTAGAAATGAGTGATTATTTGAGTTTCAAAAATTCAGCAGCATTTAACACTCACGAAAATCTTGAAGCTAAATGTAACCACACGAAAACTAGACATGGGTAGTTCGCGAACGATTGAAGGAAATGAACTACTTCATATCACAAAATAAACTTATCATTCAATCAGTAGTCATTCAAATGTGTCTCTACTTCACTTAGTTCAGTATTTATTTTCGCTATTTCGATTTTTAAATACGCCAGCCTAGACAAAAATGTCTAATTATCAGTAAAAAAAAACAAAACATACTATTTACTGAATAGAACTAGTTTTGCTTAAATTCATATTTCTACGTTGACAGTCCTTAATCTGTATAAAGTATGAAGAAAAATCGACTTAGGTATAAAACTGAACTAGAAAAGTGCATCATCTGACGTAACGGTCGTAACTTGTCAATCACAATAGTTAGAGACTCGTTCTGATTTGCTGAACTAAATGAAGTACTGAAGGAAATGAGTGGACTACTTCGCTAAGCGAAAAGATATACTTCATTCATTTTTTTTACTGACTCATTTTGCGCATCTCTAACGAAAACCAGATTCAATTAGACTGTGTTTACTGTAAATCGCTAAATACATTTTTCGTCACGCATGGGAAAGCAAAAATCTACAGTTTACCTTTCATACAAACTATGAAATTTCCTGGCGCCGCTAGCACAGCCAGTGTGTCCCTCGCGTGACTGCAGCCATTATTTCCCAATCGGTGACGTGCACAAGAAATTATGACGTTATACATCTCATGCACGTAACTATTTATTCATGCCTGCAAAAAATATCATTGTGTTGAAAGCTGATTTCTTTAGACTTAGAACATCCTGCTAGCTAATCAGGGGAAACTACACAACAGATTTTCCCTTATCAACATCCTTTTTGGGTAAATGGTGAACCGGAACATCATCGGTTGGTCATTTACCTGCACCAATTAACCCTATGACGATTATATCTATGCGGGACTGTGAGAAATCTGTGTGCACACAATTGAATCATTGTCTGCGTTTTTACATTCTGCCAGGTTGATCTATGGTGCCGAGATATGCAGAGTGTGGGAAATGTTGAGCGGCACCGGTGCTCCAGTGTTTTCCAACATGTCATCTCCGTGGGAACTGTAGCCAGGAAACACACGAATTTTTACAGAGTAGCAATTATAATTTTAGTTTTATTTTCAATTGTTTAGAATATTTTAAACATGCTTGTTGTTCTAAAAAGTACTTAAAATGACGTCTTCTAGCAATTAACTTTTAATAAGTCTAACAAGAACAAGATTGTTATCATTAAAACTCGTATTTTCATTAGCTTTGGTGTAAATTCAACGCGCACTTTAATATTTCAGTTAACCATTACGTGGTACCGGTTTTCTTGCTGTAATTTTCTATAATTTGGGTGTTTTTTTTTTCGAAGTTGGCCATTCAGCGATGTGGGTGGGGCATTTAGTTGGACGAAAACGCCCATTGTTTCGCGCACAAAAAGTTTTATGCCGTGACGTCTATGTTTAATAGCTGTAGATACTGAAGCTGTGCCAAATAAGGCGGCTAACAAGCAGGTTTTTGGCTGAATATCAGTATTTTTTATCTTATTTACTGTTCTCTAACCTACTACGTTTGCCTTTCCCATTCCTGGTAGGAGAAAAATCTTTTAACTACCATGTCATAACTTTTCTATGGCTCAGCGTTCAGCTATTTTCTACCTCTGAAAGAAGAACAGACCCAGTAGGTACAACATCTTATTTATATGTCCCCTACAAAGGTCACCAGCTCCTACCGTTTACCGAAGTGGCTATTCATATCTGAAATGTTTTTAGGGTTCTCATTAGCCTTTTGCGTTTACGATTTTGGATCTTGGGATTTCCACAAGACCAACTTTCGTGTTTCGGATGCTACTTATCACTTTAGAGATACATACCGATTTTTGACTGAGGTTAACTGAAAATCCATAACTCCTGGTTTAAAATCAGTTTGTTTTTTATTTAAAAGTTTAGCCTTTGAATTGTTGCGGCCATTTCGACGTATCCGTGCAAACACTCACCATCTTTTGCTGAAATCCGCCTGACATCACGCGAAATCGCCGCGTGGGATTAAAATTAATAAAGTTCGATATTCAAAAATGGCTCGATGGTTTAAACCTAGGTCTAAAGATAAATCTTGTTAGCAATAAGGCCGACACACTTTCGCATTTATAATAGGATAGGAGGTAGAAAGTAGGGTTAGGACTGGAAGCCGACCCCAACGTAGTTGGGACAAGGCTAGGCAGATGATGAGAAGTAGAGGGTAGGTTTGCCATTTCTTCGGTATCCACGTATTCCTACAGCGATGAAGTAATTCTAATGTCAAGAGATTAGAATCCTGAGCCATGATTAAGGCAGTTTCCTCCGCATTGAATGAGAGATCATCTCGTCAGAGGCTGCAATTATGTTCTATGTGACGCAAACGTGATGCATGGCTTACGGAAGTGACTGCTTTATATTTACAACAATGTAAAACCTTTGAGTTATTTGCTTTAAGTGTTTTCGATTTTTTTTTAGTAAGTATTTTGGTAGTAGTTGATATTTTAACTAAATCGGTGTTTAAGTGTTTAAATAAACTTTAACAAAAAGTTAGTTAAACTTTTCGAAACAGGAAAAGGTATCTTTGAAGCTAACTCCGAAAGAACAATTTTCTGTAAACTAACATTTTCACTTCTAGGATTCCGTAACCAAATGAGAAAAGCGGTATTCTTATAGCTAGGCTAAAACGTAAACTTTGTAATTTCGTCATCTCCGTCTATCCGTCCGTCGGGATGTTGCGCAGCAGTTTACTGGAAGACTATTTGCACTTTTTCCATGAAAATTGGAAAGGTTTAGGTATTCAGTACACTGCTAAGAAAAGGTGTACTGAAGTTATGAATTTTAGGGTTGGCAGTCCCCATGCGTGTACCCGAGGTATGAAAAACAAATCAATGCAAAAAACCGTGCGGGGTATTAAATGGGTAGTATTTAAACGCAAATCAAAAAATATCCTTTTTCTATGCAATAAGATTCCGAATTCCCATCAAAATTACTGATTGCACAGCAAAATATTCAACTCAAAATATCACTAAACACACTACAATTTATTTTCGCAGCGTACAGCGATTTTTCCTAAAGCAAAAGCTTTTTCATCAATGCACAGCTAATAATCTTAATGCACATTATACATGTTGACTCTTTTTCTTTTAAATATAGCTTCTATTTTTATATTATTTACAGCAGTTTTTCTAAATAAAACAGCATTTTATTAGTCACAGTCGTCTTATTATTTATTAATTACCACATAATGAGATCAGCAAAAAATATATAAAATTAGATACAAAATTGTAATTTATTGAATTATTAAAGCGGGTCTTGCTTTCGCGGGGCGTCCACGCTTCCTTTTTTGCCCAATAGGCACATTTTTAGCTTCTGCAGGTGGCGCCACGTACTTGAGTCGGATCGCAAGTCCGATGATATGCTTGCACATATAGTTCTTAAAAAAAATGGGGCAGGTGCATTTTCCGTTGACCCAGGCGGTTTGTTGGGTGGGGAAAGCAACTCTCCAATATGCGAAAGCGTTTTTTTTGTAACCATCAAAAGTGTCCCAATCTTGAGTAAATGTCATGTCACTTGCTGTTGAGCTTCCAACTATATAAGTATTTTGCGGCGGTAAGTCCCCTCTTTGAGGAGTGGCTTGAGAGGCGGCATGGCGTCCTCACCTTCCGCCTGACACAGGTCCTCACCGGACATGGCTGTTTCGGGAGGTTCCTGTTTCGGATAGGGCGGGAGGAAACGCCCGGGTGTTTCCATTGCGAAGATCGCCCAGAGGACACGGTGGAGCATACGGTGGAGGTCTGCCCAGCTTGGGCGGAGCAACGCCGTGTCCTCGTGGAGGTGATCGGCGGCGGCGATCTCTCGCGTCCGACCCTGGTCCAGGCCATGGTACGGAGCGAGAGGGCATGGCTGGCAGTCGCCTCCTTCAGCGAAGCAGTTATGCTCGCAAAGAGGGAGGCGGCGCACGTGAGGGAGATGCAGTACATGCGCCCTCACAGCCGTGGCCTTCGCAGGAGACGCCCTGGGCGTCGGGAATCCCAGGCTGATTCCCGGCCACCGTAGGCACGGGCTTGCGGACGGCGAGTAATGGGTAGCTCGCTGTCCGGTAAGGACCAAGCCCGGGTCGACGGCGCGTTGTGTTCCACGCGCGCCTCAAAGAGATGTCAGCAGCAACAGATGGGGCCCGCAAGGGCCGATGCCTGCCGGGGGTGCGGGTTGTTCGAAAGAGATACCGCCGCCCCTGGCACACAGGCAACTGAGGGAACACGGGTGGGTTTTAGTCAGTAAAAGTCTGACACGCCCTCCCGCTCCACCCAGAGCGGGAGAAGTTATTTGATGATTTCCCACCCAGAAAAAAAAAAAAACTATATAAGTATTTAGTCCGGAATCACATTCTAAAAATTTTACATTCTTGTCAAGTTTCGCCCATTGATACGCAAGAGTCCAGTCTTTCAGTTCTATCGGAGGTAAAGTTTTAAATGTCTCTGGTTTGTGATCTTTCAACCATTCCTTGACCAAATTTGTTGCGACTGAGATGAATCTAGACAAAGGAAGTCGTTCTCGTAATGTGTGGCTGTCTTTTATACTTCTATTGAATGACTCTAGTGTATTGTTTGTCACTGGAGAACCTTCGGCTGATCCAAGATACCAATTTGGATTGAGCGTGTCGTATCTACCTATCCCTAACAAATAAAAGGGTAGAAATAGACTAGACAATTACATTTAATATAAGGGATACAAACGATAAATTATAAAAAAGGTACCTGCTTAAATAGAAACGCACTCTATCAAGATGGGGAGGTCAATGGAGATTTCAAGGTATGCTTCAAGGCTAACTCCCGACGACACGACCTAGCGCTATCTCTATCTTACTCGCTCGCGCCACTCTGCACTCCAGTGACGAAAAAGCGCGCGAACCCGCTAACCTTTTTCAGTTAATTTGTTCTGCTTTTAGAAATAATGCAATGTGACAGGATTTTTTTGTTAAAATAATCATTAAATTTGCCGAGCCGAAATATGATGAACAGGTTTTGTTGTACTTACTGGTTAATATGCGACTGGGATAGTTATTTTGCTATGAAATATGGAAAATTTGCTGTGCAGTCAGTATTTATGTTATGTATGTAGTATTTTTGTACAAAAATAAATTTAACTGTATTGCATTATGAGGAAAAAAGTAATGTCATATTGATGCATAATTTCGAATTATCTGCAGTTTGAGTTTTGTTAAACATTTAGTTTATTTGTAGTGAAGTAAGTTATTTGATGTAAAAAAGAATAGAAATGATGAGTATGTATTGATAGGCGATTATTTATTTGATATGCAATTTATAATATCCCGTATTAAATAAATAAATAATCATTTATTTCCTATAATTATAAAGATTATCAGGCTTTTAAGTTCTCTTTGCTCTGTAAGTCTGTAAACGTTTTTGAGATATGTGATGTTTTCGTTTACAACGGCAGAAATAGTTTTGCTATGCATAGTTTTTCGGGAAATATTATGAAATTAAATGAAATGTTTATTTATGTAAGTAGATCTTAAAAGACACTTTTACACGTCAATACTTTGTTGGTCAATATTTTAAAAACTAGATAGCGCCGGCATTTTCTAGCTGACTGTTCCCTGAGAAGAAAAGCCGGAACAAACTCAGAGGTCATGGTCTCTTTTAAAGTCCAAACATTACTTTTATAATTTGAATTTTATGTGAGTCTAACAATGCAGGGCAACGTCTGGAAGGGCCTTTTGAAGAAAGAGCCATTGCAGCTTTGAGCTGACCTGTCCTAACAGACGGCATGTATGTATCAGTCACCGTGTAGCTCAACCCTATTTTAGGGAGCTCAACGACCCGTCACAAGACGCTACCAGATTTGCATGAAATACAATCTTATTTTTGCGGTCGAAATAATCGATATCTACTGCGCAACATCTGCCTAGTCTTCCTGTCTAACCGGATGCAGCTGAGTACCAGTATTGTACATGGAGTGGCTGAATATCTGATCTCCACAAACCAGTTTCTGGGTAATACGATACGTCTTGTTAATAATACTGGTGGTCAGACTTTCGGTCTTCTGACTACCCATAACGACTTTCAAAGATACACGAATGACAGCCATACATCAATATCTACTGTGCGTAAATATTCATCCGAAATACGGAAGCCTTCACTGTGCTCGGTCCGAAACGCACTTCGCCGGTTTATTTGGTTTATCCATCCATCAAACTGCGTTGATAAGACCAGTCTTACGAGAAGACCGATAGGTACGTGCCTACGTACGTACTTGTCTTCGCCGTGTTGATACATGATTCCGAATAATATGAGTTTTGATCACAATTCAACTATGTCGACAGACCAACAGTACCTATAGCCAGGGGCGTACCAATAGAAAATGGCGCCTAGGGCACGTATCACATTTGCGTAAATTATCTTCTCGGTCTACACTGAGTAAAGCTAGGTCACATAACCTTTCTTGACCAATTATAGCCTTCAATAATGAAAGTATTAATTTCAACTTGCTAAAAAATCGCTTGCAATTTTAAGAGAATTTGAATAAAAATAAGCAGATTTGGATATACGCTTTCATGCCCATACTGCACAATATTTTCAAGGAGTTCTTCAGATTTCTTAGATATAGGTACGGTAGGTACAGTATGAAATAGTTTATTATTGTTTTTTTGTTATTATTTAATAATTGGCGAACTTTTGCGCCTCCATTCGATAGACGCCAGGGCTCTTGCCCTGTCTACCCTACCGTAGTTACGCCACTGCCTATAGCATCGGCCTCGCATTGGTCTTTCATTCATACTGCATGTATTATTGCTCAGAGAGTACGACAAGAGGTGAGAAATTGTTTGAGGGCTAGCTCCACAATCGCATTGTGGCTCATTGGACTACGAGCCCATCTGAGTAAGAACTGCCTGCAATAGCTCACCTGGCTTCGTAGTCGGTTTAGGTGATTCATAGCAGTTGATGGCCCACAGTCACAGTTTCTGCAGGCTCAACTCAACATAGTCAGCTGGAGGGTGATATCTGAGTAGCTACATTTTGTTATCTTGCTTCGCTAAGTGTGCAGCAGCATCTTTGCTTATTTGTTTCCGTAATCGCAAATTTGTGCCCCAGCGTAGTAATAACGGCAATCACGTCAATATATTATGATTAATTGTATTTTTATGTAGTCATTCGTTGCCTTTCATTCACCCTTTTGCATGCAGCTCAGAGCTGAAGAGGAAGTCTGAAGGTGGCACCGGTAACTGAAAAGTTGTGTGGAAATGGGTTGTCATGTTATGGGTATGTAATACGGAGGAATGAGGAAAATGTCGTGGGGATAGCTTTGAGTGGTATGAATGTCGATATAAGAGTAGAGGGTGACCAAAGAAACGATGGATGGACTGTGTGAATGATGATATGGTATAAAGGGTATGACTACCGAGGTGACGACTAATAGAGAAGCATGGAAGAAAAAGACATGTTGCCGACCACAAATAAATTGGGATACGGGCAGGAGAATGAAGCTGGTGGTTGTCCCCATCAATAACTGAAGTCCGATATCAGAATACGCGAATCCACGGTTGCTACCTCTCTTTTCCAGAAAATTCTTTTATATAGACCCAGCAAGTGGAGCATTTGCTTTGTATTATTATCATAACATTTCCGCACAAATTATACACCTAACTCAGGTTATTTGAACTATTTTATTAACCACCTTATTAAATAGTATGAAGGAAAGATAATTTATTTGATAGCGCATTGATTGCCGGTAGGTTTGCGTCTATTGTTCTGATCATTAAATAAAGGGAATAGAGTTGTAACGTCAATGTAGGTAGTTATAACTATTTTTAAGGCAAATACTGTGGTGCTATCGTGTTGCCAAGAGTACCTATAGCGTAACTATGGGACAGGCAGGGCACGAGCCCTGACCGCCAATCGAAGGGGCCGCGAATCGTCGCCAAATATAAAATTTCATTTCAACCATTTCATACTGTTATATCTCAGATATCTGAAGAGCTACTTAAATATATTGTTTAGTATAGGGATGAAAGCGTATTTCCAAATCTGCCCGTTTCTATTCAAATTCTGCTTAAAATTGCAGCATTGCAAGTTGTAAGTGCTTTTTTAGGAAGTTGAAATTAATACCTTCATTATTGAAGATATTAATTGGTCAAGAAAGGTGATGCGACCTAGCTTTGCTCAATGTAGACCGAGAAGATAATTTACGAGGAGGGACGCAAATGTGATGCGTGCCCTAAGCGCCATTTTCTATTTGTATGCCCAAGGGTACAATGGCAACTTGCCCCGGGAAATGATTAAAAATGTCTCATACAAAAAGTTAACAACGTCGCAAGCAGCTTAACAAAATCAGCTTATAATTTCCCCACTGCTGGGACACAGGCCTCATCTCTCCGAAGAGAATGGGCTGTAATCTATCACACGTGCCCAGTCCGAGTTGCCAGACGTCAAATGTCTTTGAAAATTTGGTTCTAGGACATTCCGATTTCCTCACGATGTGTTCCTTCACCGTTTTGAGAGCAGTGGCTAAGTAATTATTTACACAAAGTAAACCCACGACCTGCAAGATGTAACTCGGGGTCGTCTAGAGGGACCTACTGTACCAATAGTAGAATTACGGCCAGCTATCCAGTAATTATGGTGATAGTCACTTCACGTTGAGTTCATAATTCTTTTTATTTTTAAAATCTAGAAGCGATGACTCGATCTTGCGATTTTTTTATTCCTATTGTGAAATTAAACACATCAAATTGTGTGTTACAAAACATAGCATTTATAAAGCTCTAGAAACGTACAAACAAGTAATCAAAGAATACTTAGTCACTGGTTGTGTTGTTTGGCATTTCACGTCGTAGGTAGGTACGTACCTACCTATTGGCGAGTCACCAAAATTGCACACTTTAGGATGAGAAATCAGACACAAAATTGCTCTAAACACTCATATTCTTGATGTTAGATAAATGACTTCCTGCTGGTGCCACAATAGAGGCATCATTATTCCTCGGGCTCCGTGAATAGGCCGCGCTGCCGTGGGAGACTCTCACGATTTTATTGCGGATATATATTTTTTGTTTGTTCTAATTAAGAGTTTTTCTAATAGTCTGCTTTTACTTTAATTGTTCTTGTTCATTCAGAACCGTGGTTTTAACTGTTTTTGGTAAAATTACGCTGAATATTAGAATGGACCAACTTTTCTGAACTACAGTATAATTGTGTGATTATGGTAATTGCTTGCGACACGATTGGATATTTTACTGAATTTTCCTATACTACATTTTAAATACATGATGAAGATAAAGATTAAAGCCTGGCAGTAACTTTGTATAAACACACTAAGTTAATGGCTCATCGTTCGCTCGTGGAAAATGGCATTCCGTTCCCCATCTTTATGTAAATTGGAATTATAATTTTCCCATATGCATGGGGAAGCTTTATGTCCATTACCTTTATCATATCCTATAGTTTGAATGATTAAATATGCAAGTTTGTATCTAATGGTGAACTAATAAGCAGCTTATCAAAGTTATCATTTGATGGGAAATAATTTTCAGATATTTTTTTGTTTAGCAAAGTTTTGTTGTTAAATCAGTTGAATTTTCTTTGTGTGTCATACATAATCTTCAGCTTCCTGACTTAGGTTGGCAACTTACGAGATCAATAAACAAATTTTCTCATACGATTTGAGAACGTTTGAAATTAAATTAGGGTGTTTGTTTTAAGATACATATTATGTACCTAGCACTAGCCATGCATGGGTACTTATGTAGATTCACGCATAGGTATTCCCAAAATAGAAGGACTTAGTGCAGCGTTGTACCTAATACCTTTGAATCATTGTTTATTGTTAATTAAAACGGTAACACCAATTACATTTATTAAGGTGAATCTTGTCGACATTTTTTCCATACAAACTTCGGGAGTATATTACTCCACTGTTCCACAATGTAAGTACACCAAAAATTTTACATGCTATGGTTTTGTTTCATTATTATTTTTTAATATTGTCTGTTAGGTGCCAACAAAGATTCGTTTTTCTTGCTAATTTAACCTAACTTTGGGCGTGTTTAAGTAATAAAAGAAGTATAAAATCCCCAAAACCAAGATAAAGCTGAAATATCGAAAAGTTCAATAAACTTTATTGGCCATTGATTAATGCAGTGGATTTTTCATCCCCGTCAACCCCGATCTTTCGAATGACTTTTCTTTGCAATCCAAGCACGTGCATCTACATTGCGTCGATCTCGGCCAAAATCGGGAAGGCGAAGTTCACTCGATGGTCTAGATTCCTTCACGGCCTCCAACATGGCCAAAAAGTTCTTATTTTGTTGTTCCAACAAAATAAATAATTTTTCATCACTGCCAAAGTTATTTGATTCACTTGGGGCGTTTCGATTACGTCCCACTTCTGATAACGATTTTTTACGCGCCTGCTCATCACTAAAGCTACCTCTGTCGGACACGATGCCTAGTGAGACAGCGTGCTTTTTATCCAGGCCCACCAGTGAGTTCGAGCGCGCGACTAGATTCCTCTTAACATAGAGATTGAAACAGATATGTATAAAAAACAAAATTGTTTTTATATTAGAGGACAACCAGGCTTCCTTTTAATATTTTGCTGCATTCCTTACTTTCAATATCGAGCGTAGATCCGAGGATGCATGTTCGGTTGCTGAAACTTTTAACCACTAGACTTGAGTAGATAATTGAGCACATTGCCATCAGTTTCGCCGCAGACTTTTTTTTACTGTAGTATTTAAGCACAACAGTGTTGTCTCCTTACAAGGTTTTGTCTTTACAGATATAATTAGTGGTAGAAGAGTGGCACTAATAAATATTTTAAAGTATTAAAAAGATATACAGATTTTGCTAGGATGACATTTCAAACGCCACCCAAGCAAGAAGAGAATAGTATTGAGAAAAGGGATTTATTGAGTACATTTAAGAAGTTTGAGAGATGATGTAGTTATTCGTTCTTATCATCATTCAGAAAGAAGTCCATGGCTGACATACGTCTGGGCATAGGCGTCCCCCACGCCTCGCCACATCGAACGGTCATGTGCTTCTCTCATCCGGATTTTCCCATCGAAGTAGTTACTTTTTCCATTCTTATAATATCGTAATTGGTGATACTTTATTTACATTACCTCACATATTTTATCTAGCCTATAAACTAATATGTAATTTAAATATAACTTAAATTGGTAGGTAATTATAAAATCATGAAATCAACCAATCACGTCCTTCTTGTTTACTTTATTCACGCGTTCTTTATACTAGTCAGCACTTGCACTGCCTCCCACAAAGTGGACCGATAACCCGGTGAAAGCCGTAGGAATCCGCTGGATGCGAGAAGCACAGATCCAGTCGCCGTGGCGGAGCTTGGGGACCCCTACGTCCAGCAGTGGACGTATTTCGACTGAAATGATGACGACTTTCTCACACTGCACTAAACTAACTCTAAAAGTTACCCTTTTTAGTTTTCGCATTAATTCAGTGTTGTCAAAGAGTTGCATCGCCAATACATTCGTGATATAATTATCATACTTATCATGTTCATATTTTTGTTTAATTTTTTTTTACCACATTAATCTTGAGGTCCCGGTGGAGGTTTCAGTTTTTAAAGTACTAGGGCGCGTTGGCTATATCCCTGAGTACCTACTTTGTTTTGAAAATGTTGTATCATTTGACGATTGCTTTGGCTAACGCAGCCTCAACCTGAATACCGTAGTTCCACATCCCGGACTGCTACTGAAGAATTAAGGTGACTGTGGGGAATGTCTACCGAGTAGCCAATACATCGTTTTGTATCGAATATCTAATTGTTTTTTTTTAGCAAAGGTTGCAATGAAATTATTTTTAAGTCAGGAATATCGCAAGTGAATAGTAGATACAAGACCAGACCGAGTACACTCCCTCGTCTTACTCCAGCTTTTAACCCAAGTAAAGTTGTATGCTTTTATAGGCGTTTTTTTGTCATCCTAAACAAACTGCGTGGTATATACGACTCCATGATGTCGGAAAATTGTTGAGGCAGCATTGTTCTTAATTTATATGAGGCTATTGTGCCATACTTTATCAAAAGCCCGTGCTACATCGAAGAAACCCGTGGAGAACATCTACTCCTCTAGTAATATTTCACTAATATTACACACTATAATTCTGGGTACTTGGTCGAGCGCGGAGTGTTGGTCTCTAAATCCGTACGGGTAATAAGATTAGATTTTCACTCCCGATAAACGAAGCCACCACAAGAAACAACATCTTACAGACCAATCACACTATTGCTTTTGTTGTCAAAACTATTTAGAAAATTTCCAAAGAGATTGAAGCCAAATCATTAAGATAACTTTATAGTTGGCAAATATTATCATCGTTATTCAGTCTACACACAACCTTATCGAAGACACTCCCAGTAAGAATATGCCGTTAAAGACTAGCGATAAAATGTGACTACCTAAGTGCATAAACAGCAAATATTTAAAGATAGCTTAGATCGATCTATAGACAGATAGGGGCACAGGCGCGGTCCGAGAGTGGGTCCTGGGGATCATGACACCCCCAAAGCCGTAACCGTAAAGCTTAAAAAAGTAATTTTTCGAACATATTATAAATTTTCTTATTAATATGTAGGTAGTCTTTGTCTGTGCCCCCCCAGTCTTGGGCTGCGACCGCGCCTGTAGGGGCACTGTTTAGGTTAGGATTTTAATAAAATAAAACACTCAAAATATCATTGTGACTCATGTTTACAACCACTCACAAATGCAACTTTTACTTTAAAGCGATATTAATAAAACAAACATAATTTAATTGTCACCGGACTCATGGCATGAAACTGACAATCAATTTTACACAATACTTAGAATAAATTCCTTTACCTATTAAATAAATACATTGATGTTACCTATGTATTTTATATGTATAGATGTTATGCTAAACGCTTTTATAAATATATAAACATCTAAATTCAATACGACATCTGTGTATTGCTCGATTTTTAACGATATTTAATTTTATCGACTATTCAATCTCTTTTTGACCGATGTTAGAAGATTATCTACATCTCTATTTAAATCGTTTTTATCGTTATAATTCGAACAATACCGCAGGTGCCCAGAGCTTGATTTACATCAAAGCACGTTAATTATTATTTTAATAAAATCCGGTAATATAAACAGTGCTAAAACTAATTCACGAGTAAATATATCTAGTTCTGAACTTTGAATATAAATTCCTTTTTTCTGCGAATAGCGCTGAAAGCTAGGCACTTAATAAGGCAATAATTAGCAATGTTAGATAATTTCATACCATGTTACGTTACCGAACACCTAATTATAAATTGTAACAGATCTTTACGACAACCGTTATTTAATATTAAAACTAATAAATATGAGATAAAATAAAACGAAAATATTTTTCAATGTACAGACGCCAGCACATCAAGCTACCCCAAACTGTCAAATTTTCCCAATTGAACATGAACCTTATGCACAAATAAAAACGATGAAAATCTATCAAAGAAATTTGACAGATTGGAGTAGCTTGATGTGCTGGCGTCTGTACCTAGACTGAAACGAAAATTTTAATAAATATAAATGTGTCCTATTCCTAGATTTTAGAAGATACGTATTTAAGATAGCCATTTCCACTGGAGAGAACATAGAAGAACAAATACCTATACTTAGGTCGTTGTACTTATTAACTAAAACAGAATGGATTTGGAATACCAGTAACATCGTATAGTATCTAGATATTATATTTCGACCTTAATGTATGGACGGATACATTTAATCTACAGTCGAAAGTAATGCGACCACAAAAATTGTGCATCAAGTTTATCTACAATGTTATATCGCACAAGTTATGGAGGCACAGTGTACCTAGTATATCTTGGCAGGTGGCGAAATAAGGAACTAAATTGAAATCCAACACAGTTTTATTATACTACTTTTTGTCTTGCAAGCAGCTCCATTAAAAACCAATGATATACCAGGCACACTGTACGTAAAACATTATTAATAAGCATTCGTTCTGACTGCATGTAAATGCTAAATTCTATGATACGTTAGTTATACCGCTGGGAAGCATGCGAACTTAACGATAAGCGGATAAAAATAATTGTGTCTATATTCGGAATGTTTGACTACGATGACGACACGTCGTGTTACCGCGGGGCTACTTGACGCGAACGGAGCGCTGCTTGTTCATGTTTGTGAGCATGAGGGAGATGTATGACGTCAGAAGGTCGTCCATCTTGTACCCCAAGGAGGTCTCGCACAGCAACTTGGACCCCCTCACGAGGTTGCCGATCGTCATGTGGAAGTAAGTGTTGCCAGACGACCAGTTTGATATTCTCGTGAATGGATGCGTTACCAGGATATCCTGGAAAATTAAACAGTATACGGTAAGTCGATAATGTTTTCATATTTGAACAAAAGCCTACTCAGAGCCAGAAACGGTGAACCTTAAAATCGGAAAGCGATAAGGGGGTAGCGAAACAATTATATATTTAAAATCTGGCTGTTTTTGTTATTACAAATGCGGCTATAATTACCGGGACAGATCTGAGTTAAGCAATATCGTTTTAAAAGGAAATTCTCACCTTCGACTGAGGATGTATCAAGCTAACTCCATGTTTATTGATAGCAATCAACAGCAGCTCAGGATAATTTGGTTCCGTAGTCTGTTTGACCTCAAAGAAGGCGGACCCAAACGTCGGCCAGCGGTAGATGACCTTCAGGAAAGTAATCTTGGCGTCTTCGGGCGTCATTCCAGCATCGGTGTTGTATGAAGCCACGATCGCACGCTTCCAGTCAGCAGAACTCTGCAGCTTTATTAGGTCTGCTGGAATCAGCTCACGAAGCATTTGCCTGGAAAATGCAGGTAACCATGACTTGGCACATATGACTTGGAAAATTATTTATGTAAAATCTTGATTTACATCAAGATTTTAACTTGGTACATTTACATTTTCAAAGGAAAAGGCAGGGCATCGATCTAATCGCTGTCACTTTGTTTGTAATCGTTTTGTATAAATATGATCGCAATCGCAGATCGATTTGATTTTATAAAAGAGATACTATTGAACGTAATACGAGGTGCATTCAATAAGTACCTAGCCTCATCGCCAGAGGGCGCTGTAGTTTCAAAAGAGTTTTACCACAGTGTAGCACATTCTTTTTTAATTCTTTTTTCAAATTTTCATTCCAATCCCTTCATTTGTTTTAATTTGACAACTTATGGAAGCGAACGTGTCGATCGGTTTTACAAAAATGTAAAAAGAGCAATATCGTTCGGTGATTCGATTCCTATTTTTGGAAGGGAAAACGCGCATCGAAATCAAAGTGCGCTTGGATGCTGTGTACGGTGACTCTTCTCCATCGATGGCCACCGTCAAGAATTGGTTCAACGAGTTTGCACGTGGCCGTACGTCGGTTTTTGATGAACCACGTCCAGGTGCACCGAAAACAGCTGCTACGGAGGAAAACATTAAAAGAATCCATGATCTCGTATTGGCAGATCGCCGATTGAAG
The DNA here is from genome assembly GCA_949091785.1 of Polymixis lichenea. Classification (NCBI taxonomy): domain Eukaryota; kingdom Metazoa; phylum Arthropoda; class Insecta; order Lepidoptera; family Noctuidae; genus Polymixis; species Polymixis lichenea. The sequence goes on from OX420937.1 coordinate 6,148,413, forward strand.
GTTCGGGAGCTAGCTGAGACTATAGGCATTTCAGAAGAAACAGTGCATCATATTCTTCACGAGGAACTTGGCATGAGAAAGCTGTCGGCGCGATGGGTGCCGCGTTTACTCACACCAGAAAACAAGCGCAACCGTGAGACCACATCGGAGACGTGTTTGGCGCTGTTTAAGCGGAATCCAGCGGAGTTTTTGCGTCGTTTTGTGACCGTCGATGAAACCTGGATCCACTGGTACACACCAGAGACCAAGGAGCAATCAAAACAATGGATCCAGACCGGGGAACGTGCTCCAAAGAAGGCGAAAACTGTAAAATCGGCCGGAAAAGTTATGGCCACCGTTTTCTGGGATTCACAAGGTGTGATCTACATCGATCACCTCGAGAAGGGTAAAACAATTACAGGGCTTTACTATGCCGATTTATTGGGCCGATTCGACGCCGAATTAAAGAAAAAACGACCCCATCTGGCGAAGAAAAAAGTGCTGTTTCACCACGACAACGCACCGGTTCACACGTCTGCCGTTGTCATGGCCAAATTGGTCGAATTACGCTACGAATTGCTGCCCCATCCACCGTATTCTCCAGATTTGGCCCCTTGTGACTTCTTTCTGTTTCCGAATCTGAAAAAATCACTCGCCGGGAATAGATATGGATCGAATGAGGAGGTCATCGCCGCCACGGAGGCCTATTTTGCAGAGTTTGACAAAAACTATTTTTCGGACGGATTAAAAAAGTTGGAGCATCGCTGGGCTAAGTGTATCGAACCAAAAGGAATAGTCGAAAAATAAATTCCCACTTTTCCAAAATTTTCGTTTACTTTTTGTAGGCTAAGTATTTATTGAATGACCCTCGTATACATACATGCACATTCAAATAAATAAAATAAATAAAAAAGTGACTATTCTATTCGCCGTTTTTACCAACTAAGGGAACCATCCTGCTTCATCATCATCATCATTTCAGCCGAAAGACGTCCACTGCTGGACATAAGCCTCCCCCAAATAGGGGGTTTTGCCATAATCGGGTTGGTGATCGCAGTACGGTGGTCAAATGCATAGACAACGCTGCTGCCCATTCTCTAGTAAGTCCCTTAGTCGCCTTCTACAACTCCCACGGGAAGAAATGGGATGGTGCTATTCTTTTGTGTCCGGCACCACACGGAACCCATCATCCTGCTTATTAGAAAACAATTGCTAGAGAAATACGTACGGTATCGCCTGTAGCTCCTGCTTGTTGTCGCCGAACCGCGCGCGGTAGGCCAGCGCGGCCAGGCGCGCGGCCTCGTCGCGCCCGCAGCGGTGGTAGCCGCGCAGCAGCTTGGGCAGCTCCTGGTGGAAGTGGAAGATCACGTCCGCCGCCCGGTCCTTGCCAGGGACTGTGTTCGTCCACAGCTTCTTCATGAAGAACACCTGACGGGTGAAGGTAAGGGATCATTCGTTTAATTCATTTGTATCATGGTTTAATGCACAAATTTAAGTCTGTCATTATGGTCATACAAATCATTGTCAACTCGAACCAAAATATTCCTCTAATTGGTGCAATTTTTCGAAGACTTGACTACGTATCGATATTGTAGTATAAAGAATATACAATTTGTGTGCTTACCTGGTAGGTGAACTGCGGGGTGATGCCGTCACGCGTAGGCCGCGCCTTCTTGATCCAGTCCGTGAGGTGACGCACAAAGTCAAAGAAGAAGTCACCCTCAGGAACCGAAATCACCTTATCAGCTATCTTAACGAATAAACTAAAGCCTTCACTAGATCTGAGATTCAGTCTCTGAGCTATATTTTGACAAAAGTCCTTTGCTCTGGTAGACGAGTCTACTTCAAATGCTTCGTCGGTGTCATCAGGGAAATATACCTTATGGAATATCTGAGTAGTCTTATGTTGAATAGCTTCAACTTCCACCTGGTGTGGCGGATACTTCCTCTGCCCATTTCTTAAAGTCTTTTGAAGTCTTTGGAGGGAATCTTGGGCTATTGGATATCTCCTAGTCCTCAAGAACAGTGTTAATTCTCTAAGCAACCCTTGACTACATGCAAACAATCCCGTGGCCAGCCACATTAACTCCCAGCCTCTTTCTTCCGACATTCTGTTTCGGTTGTCAGTCAGCTGTCTCATTACTTGGCAATATATCTCGTCTCGCAGGATCTCGTGTTTTAGTGGACCGTCGAAGATGTGATCTGTGTACTCATTGCCAATGCGAGGACGCTTTGAAGGCAGGTCGCCCATGTACTTGAGAATAGCTGTAAACGCGAAACATGCCTCTTCAGCTAATTCCTCTTTCGCTTGAAGTTTCTTCAACAGCGGTTGTTTTACTGGCTCTCTAGAGTGCCGCCACAGCTCCTCAGTTCCTCCCCTTTTTGCAGTAGAAAGAGTAAGTGCCTTGGATACAGTGCGTTTCGGTGGCAACCGGAAATGGTCCATAGCATATTCTAACAAAGTATGAGGCTTGTCTTTAATTTCCGTTCCATTGTATGTGGCAGTTGGCGCTTTACGACCATGGGATGCACCTTCTTGACAAAACAGAGTTAATATGTCTGGAGGTGGTTTAGTCAGTGCTGGTAACACATAGACGGTTTCCGAGGGGAAGTCACCCCTTTCCATTGTCCTTTCACAGCGACCGATGCACCAACCATTATTCAACACAGATTCCCCAGTACTGTCTTCTTCTAAAATTATCAGATCTCCTTTGTTGAATGTTAAGAAACTAGAACCCTCGCCGGGTGCTTTGTAATCTTGTAGTGCTATTACAAACTTGGATCTCTTCTTCAGACCTTCCAAGAAGTATACCACTAGATCTCGGATGTCTTCAGCATTCGGACTTTGGAATGTAAACTCCTCACCACGAACAGTTGAGAGACTGAAAGTTTGTGTGAATACTTTGTTGGTTTTCTGACTGGAAACTGTAGTAATTTCAGGGAATGACAATTCTAATAACACTTGTTCTTGATCGTCCACGACATATACACCGGTCCAATTCACTGCTATTATAACATCGTTTTTGGGTAAGTTTGGCCCAGAGTTTCTGTATGCTTCATAGAACCTAGAGAACAAAAGGGGCCACTTGAACTTTGCATAACTCACTACGTCTTCTTTCACTCTGTAAGCAGGAACTTTTTCTTTTACATAATAACTCTTTTTATACGCTTGCACCACTAGAGCACCCCACCGATCAACTGCCTTTTCAACACCAGTTAGACAATAATCTGGTATGTAATTTGGCAGTAACGTATACAGTCGTTCGGTGTTCATGTCTTGACCGTACTCAATGTAATACTGTTGGGCGGCTATCATAGCTAAGTCTTCTTCTTTATCACATCTATATTCACCAAACTTTACACCTCTGACCACTTGTTGGTAAATAAGATTAGTAGCCACTTGATCCTCTGTAGGATCGTGCCAAGGAGCGAATATTTCTTTTCTGAAGAACAACCTCCATGGCGCGTTTCTTTCTTGAGCACCTTGTTCTTTAGCATATTGTTCGCACTGTGATATTGCATCCATAACGTGATCTCCTCCGCTGCCGAGTGAACTGACCTTGTCGAACAAAGCAATGTATAGCGAGAAACCGAATTGGTCTCTCAGACCAATTTTATCAGATAACTGATTACACAGTTCTCTCGCAGTTGTTGCGGAGTCCGCTAGCAAGGTCTTCGTGTTGCCATCCATGAACGTGATGGGTAACATTATAGGCTTTTTCGACTTCGTTGCTTGAAGTTCTAACCAGGAAGGTGGCTGGTTTCTGGTTCCATTGTTAAATGTGCGTTTCAAACGGTCCTCACAATACGGGGCGTAGCCAGGAGGTCCCTCTCTGATGAAAGCACGCAGATAATTGACGAACTTTTCACTAGGAGCAAAGCATCCAACACACAACGAAAGTAAAATCCATCCTCTGGCATGAGAGGATTTCGAAGGATTGTTTGTCAGTTGTTTACAGATCTGACAATATATTTCGTCTCTCAATTCAGCCCGTAGAATACCGTGCCCAATAATGAAATGTAATTTTTCTAGATTTGACGTTGGACGAGATTCTAGCCACGACTGATAGCTGTCTGCTGTGTACTCCTCATCCTGGAAAGCAAACATAACATTTTTTATTATTTGACTCGGTAAAAATATTAATATAGTAATGGGCATATTCCAGAAACTAAACCAACCTGCAACTTTCTCCTCACGTCCTCTCCTAACTTGTTCTTTCTCTTCAACGTCAGAGACACAAGCTTATGTCTGATGGACCTCGGCTTCTGTTTGTTCAGATACGCGTCAGGGTCCACGCCCATCATCTGAGCTTCTTGAAACTCCTTGGACCTGATGAAGTTCCTGCCGAGGGTAGCTGTGACCTTGGACATGACGGACGTGTTGTCCCGGTCCATTGTGTGGTACCTCGGCTCCGGTAAATCCCCAGTGAACCGGAGTATTGTGATCCATAGCGCTTGCGCCGCCTGTAATGCGTTTTTAATTGTCAATTGCGTAACAACATTCTTGCTTGTGTCGATCAGATTTTTAATCGATTAAATTGATTGCGAAAGCATTTAAGTGCTTACATTAAGTCACAATAATTTTCAAGCATTTAAAAAATTCTTATTCTTATTCTTGTTTCTTTAATTAGCTTACTCATTCGCCTATCTATGTACATTTAAGTATTTCGCAACATATTTAAATTACTATAGAAATATCAATAAGTAACAAGTCATTATGTAACTATTTCTTACCAGTTGGTCTCCTTGCGTATGTAGAGGCAATAATGGATGCTTCAGTGGCTTCCTCGAGTACTGATGAGTGACGTTTCCTTGGAAATAAGTAGCTGCGAATTTCTGGAACTTGAACTCTGACAAATCTTCCTCGTCTTCCGATGTTGTTTGCATTGGTGTTACCATCTGAATGAATGAAAAATGGTTATTCAATTAAAGAAAATTATACCTACTGATTGTTCTATCTTCTTCTTCTACATAAATAAAACTGAAATGTTGTTCGATGGTAGGCGCATCACTTGAGAACGGTTGGACCGATTTGACTATTTTCTTGTTTAGAATTTCCCAGACTTTTTTCAAATTCGAGAAAAACTGATCGTCTTTTTTTCTATGAGTTGTTTGTATATAGGGTGGTGACCGATATTTAAACACATAATTTTACTCAATATAACAAACAACTTTCCCAAGGAAACGATATTTTTTTTATTTATTACCTTATTGACCCCAATTTTATTACCCCAATAGAATATTGAGTACCTAACAAGAATAATACACCATCAGCTGTAATTTAATTTAGTTACCTATAAACAAAAACAAAATCCACTTTTAACATGCATTATTCTTTTGTCATTAATTTAACCACCGTACGGAACACGCGCGCGCGCGCGGGTTGTCAAGCGACTCACAGCTGATAGCTATTGGGATGATTGGGGACATGCGCTAGTTAAATTTTAAAAAATCGTTAATCGTATAAAGTCACCCTATATATAATTGTTTGGACAGGACAACATGCTTTGGGTAAGCTGTTGCAATCATCAGTAATCCATGCATGTAGTGGTTGGTAAAGTAAACATGACTTGTTTAAGAATAGGTTCAATGTTAAATAATCGGGTGTTTGAGAAGACGAACATAAAGTGAAAGTCTTGAATAGATGCTGTGAATACAAATGGGGATAATAATCAGGAAGTGCGTAATCAACAGCTCACAAATAAATCCATTGAAATGTAAGTCAATACTGTAGATAGCATCTTTATTGATAAGGACGCATTATGAATGTAGGTAAAGTACTTAGACAGAAGTGAACTTTGAGAAGATGTATCTCAATACGTGAATGATCTGTTTGGAATCAGAGATAAAACAAGAGATATTGACGTGGACCTAAATGTACTAGGTGATTAGCATATTTTGGATGATGTCGTTTTCTGCTAATTAGTTTTCTTTGTGTTTATTTTCTGTAAACGTGTTTCTATTCATGTTTTCCTAGGTAGGTAAGGCCCAAAGTATTCAGCATTATTTAACAATCAAAGTTCAATATTTTATATTAAAATAGAGAAGTAAAAGGGGCTTCTAGAAATAACAATAAATACTCCCAACGTTAATAAGAAATGCTACTATTGCGGATACTGATTAATATAATTCTGTCATACACTATCATGTTGGCCCTGCACTTACTTTCACGATTTTTTAGAAGTGCACAAATTGACCAAATATAGAACTGAACAACAGATTTAATAAAAACTTGATAAATAAAATAAATTACCTCTTGCTGATCAGCCCTCTGCTGTGGCAGATCGCTGAAGACCGAGGTATCTTTAGGCGCAGGCGCCTCACTGCTGGAGTCAGGCAGGAAGTCAAACATAGCTTCCACCAGCTTGCTGTCATCCACAGGCTCGTCCTGCTTCCTCGCCGCCTCCTGGAGTAAAGTCCTCTTTGCCTCTAGTTGCTTCTTCTCTTCCAGGGCCAGTTCTTGTTCACGCCTTTCCAATTCGTACATGCGCTCCTGTGGAAAGAGAGATAGTTTTATTATTTTATGTTTTTGCTTTTATTACTTGCATAGCTTTTTGTTTCATTTATCGAGATGGTAACTTTTTTACAAGTCTTCGTAATTATGTTTGGTATATGCTTTGTATTTGCTCCGTTATACTATCGTTATTTTGATAAAACTGAACATAATTTCGAAAGATACAAAGAGGCGGACTGCCGAGATCACGACTAATAAACAAGGACATGTTGCGCCGACTCCAAATAAATTAAGATAAGGTCAGGAGAATTATATTTTTGGTAAAATTGACTTGAACAACATAAACTATCGATATCATGTATAGATTTCTGTACCCCTAAAACACGTACCAGACACACTAAATTATTCAGTATCCCTGGCTGCCGTACAAAATAAGGGAGAAATGCTATTCTGACTCGACTGCCTCGCAACTATTCTGAGGGTTTTGAAAATGTCGATATATTTCATTCATCCAAACTATCATACCGGGAACAAGTCAAGCAGATATTGTTTAGTAAACAATTTATGCCATAACTCACTTTTAAAAAGATATATATTTATATAATTATTTTATCAATGCACGTTGCGCGTTGCTAAGTGGAATTTTATTTACAATGTTAAACAAATATTTTATTTTTATTTTTCCGTTGTTTTTCCTTTTGTTAATTAGTGTATTCATAGTATTTAGGTAAGTGCATACTTGTAACGCACATTACGTATTACTGATATCTGTATTTGTATAAGATTTTTCTTTTTTTCTTTCACTACTTCTAGTTAACCTAGCCGATGCCGTGAAACTCGGTTATCGCCTTAAGAGACAATTGTTTTTCATAACTCATGTAAATTAATTATAAGCTGTTGAGTTTCCAAATATAAATAAATAAAATAAAAATGGTTTAAATTGTAATTAAGTTTGAACTACTTTGTTGGTTATCTACATAATTATCTGCCGACGTTTAAAAATGATGCCAAACTATCGTAACATACATTTCTCCAGGTATTTCCGTGTTGTTCCGTGACTAGATCTCGATTCTGATGTTGTATTCTAGGAAGGCGATAATCTAGTCTCTTATCGTTTTTACAGTGTTTCTAAGGCGCAACCTTATCTACCCTTTCGTGACAGTATAAACATAGATGTACAGGGTCAAATTAAATTGGCTAGCGGAACTCCGCAGACGAGATGGGGAGTTTACAGAAAGAAAACTGTTTTTCTTCTCATATTTCAAGTGAATAAACGTACTGCGGTTGATGATCCCAAAACCAAAAAAAAATAAACGAATTCATTTACCTACTTTTTGTTTGACCATGTTTGGATATCGATATCCATCACGGAGTCTGCGAAGTTTCGCTACCTTATTCAATTTGACCCGGTAGATACACAAACTTACAATAAAACCACCCACATGTGACTTTTCAACATAATTGGAATCAAATACGACATTGTCGCAAAACTTCTCGAACCACAAGTTCATCATTATGCACTGACCACTAGCCGCGACCACACGTCTGGCTAACTTAAAGGATTACTTCACATTACTTCATATTACGGCAAACATCGGCAGGTTGCGGGTTACGTTAACCGGCAGGGTTATTGTGTAATATAGTCGCGTTCGAAATATAATGCAGTTTCTATCCGTAGACGAGCGTTATAATTATAAATACTTATTTATTTCAGATCAAATTCGTATATTGAAAACCATCAGCCCCCAGGCTTGGTGAGCATCCCGAAAGCACTACAAAAGCGTTATGCGATTCACGAACAATTTAGCAACAAAAAACCTTAAAGAAAACAAACGTATCATTGCACTATCTATTCCAATCACGATCCGAGATATAAATCAATGCCAAAGGAAACGTACGAAAGAACTCAGAACCGAAAATAAGTATAATTGACCACCCGAAATGACCCTGACATTCGGAATGCAACTGTGTTACAGAATACGCCTGCAGACTAGCCGAGCACGGCAGACGTACAGGTTGCAGCGCTTGCGCAACGAACACGGTTGATTGATTGGACAATATTGATCAATTACGCAAAACTACTGCCGTCATTAATATAACACTTGTGTTAGCACCTCATTACCCTCGGTAATTAGTTGCAGAATTTCATGTTTTAATGCTATGGCCGATACAAACGATATTTCTCTTTCTCGTAGGTTTGTGGGTTCGTAAAAGCAAATTGAAAATGCGATTAGAGAACACGCAGTACGCTGCGTACGCGCTTATGTGTTTTAATAATAAGATGCTGTCCCAAAAGGGTGATTAATTCTCTTTAATGGATAGTTTTATATTCAAGTGCCATGTGTATTAAAAATGGTCGCATTTGCTTTCAATCGTTCCTTGTCTCTTTAACCAACTAATATTAACGCCTATTTGCCACCACAAATCTAAATATTAGAGATAAACTAAAAACAATTATCTGTTTCTGCAAATCGTTTGAAGATAACAGACAGAATGGCGATTTACATGTGTATAGCACTAAACGTATTTAGTGATCTGCGAGGCAAAATGAGAAGTACGTTAACAATACTCAAAACAATAAATACACTATGCAAAAATACGCAGTAGGAATGCATTCTGAACGGTATTCTAAAAGGCGTAGCGTTCGTAGCAGGTTGCGACATTCCTGCTACGCCGCCGTAGCAGGATACGTGCTACGCCGTAGCTGGGCGTGTAGGGCGTTCGCGCGTTATGTCACCGTAAAATTATGAATACCGTGAATCTCTAGATTGTGAACTGTCGAAATATTCTGAACCGTAACATACTGCTTACAATTTAACGCATTATTTTTCGGTAAATTATAATCTACCGAAGTGAAACCGTCAAATTGGGAATTGGTATCAAGACGGATAGTACCTTGCGCTATTACTAAATAGTCAAGTAACTGCCACTAACTTGGAAGTAGCGCTCGCTGGCCGCTGTCGCGGCACCGCTCGCTTTGCTCGCTCGGCTCGCGCGCGGTTGTTAGCAATCCTAACTTAACCTAACCTATTCGGTCGGTAAGCAGTATGGTGCAGTTCACAATTTATCGATTTTAATAATCTAGCGAGATAGATTATAAACTGACGGTGTTCACAATCATATGGTGACATATACATTAAAAAACATAATAAATTGGCTTAATAATAAGTAAAAATAATCAACCATTTTTAAAATAAAGAATTAAGATTGTTGTTTTTGATGTTTAGTTTACGTAGGAAAGCTGTAAATCTACATCACTGTACTTTTGTTTTGTTTGCGTATATTTGGTTCTGTAATTGATCGCTTTTTTTTTACTTTTGCATGCCGTCAGGTAGTGTGTTAGAACTGCTTTTACAATGTTTACTTTTTTATTTTGTATCCACATTCATTGCAAAAAGAAATGATTTCTGATTCGTCAATAATGCGATTAGGGTATGATTTCCTTGAATTTGCTATAAAACTGTGTTAACATACTAAATATATTATTAACTGTAATATTATTAATATACATGTACTTATGTAGGTATCTTACTTACCCGAAAACATAGAAGATACCAGAGGGCTCTATATGATAGACTTTCGTCAACTATCGGTAGGTACAACAGTGGATTCAAACATAATTCTTTAACTTTTTTACTATGTTCACTATTTTTCATTGTCACTGAACTACATTATTGAAAAAAATAAAATCTTAAACACAAAAAAAATTAAGATTTATTTTATTTTTTCAAGAGTGCAACGTGCGCTTTCTTTGTCGCAACTGTATCTAAATGAACTTAGAAATCAAATGTAAAGTCAGTCATCGATAATTATCTGTGAAGATAAAACAATAGCGGCATTTAGTTTGATTTAATATTTAGTTAATTTGACTACCTATCTATCGATTTGAGCAGATAAGGATTGATGTAACTCTTATCGTACGGAATAGAAACATACCAACAGGAGGTTTTTCTTTTCAACTATTATTTATATATAAAAAGAAAGTATGCGGAAAAGCTTTATTTTCTCATGTCTTTAAAAAAACTATTATTATAAATGAAATGACCAATTTTTTTTATAAATAGACATGTCATAAAAAATCTAAACGCTAGTGTACCATATCGTACATCTGTGTACTTTCTTATTTTATTTTATTTTTTAAATCTGATAAGTAAATTATTTCATTTGCATTTTTGACGTTTGTATTTTGTACATCCCAGTATTCCACATGTATTTAATTTGTATTTTTGACAGCATACTGTAAGTAATTTTATACGAACTTGTCAACGTTAATTTAGTGTATAACAAAGCGATTATTATAGGATTAGACAATCTGTGATAGTTTCCTACATACATAATTAATTATACAGACAGGTTTTTTTTCATGCTGTTACAATTTTCGGAGATTAAACGTACGATAACCTTAACATAGATAGTTAATTAAGGGTTATTATTTTAAACCCATTATTTGGCATGAATCAGTTTGCTTGATAATACCGCAAAGCAATTTTCATAAGTGACTAGATTGTTTGTTTTTTTGTTCTAATCAGATAATTTTTAATTTAACTAAGTTTTTTTAAATACATTTTCACTAACAAAGATCTGTTAGTAGATAGTGTTCAAATAATTATTATCTATTTAGCTAACATTTAGCTAATTATTAATCGTGAGTTTGCATAATTTTAATAGAAAAATAATAAATTAGCTATGTCATCGAAAACCAAACATTGCATCTGTTTTTATTAAATTTTGCATTATATTGCACCTTTAAGTTCGCCGACTCGGTCATCGACATTTTTAATTAAAATATACGATCATCAAAATCTGATAAAATGTGTAAAATATCTGACATTGTACTTGAACTGCGCAATAAATATTTGTGAATTTGATACATTGTTAACTGATATTGAAACGGTTCTATACTTACAAACGGATAATGATTTCAAATTATTTCATCACCTATGGAGTATGTTGGCCCAAACATCGTTTCAGTTCACCATAATTTGTATGTAATGCTGATATCCTGTGATAACTATTTGTTTTTTTTTACGAATATTGCGACTATATCTACTACTGGGTAATTTATAATTGTACATTCCTAACTTAGTTTAGTGAATATGTTACAAAAGTTTTATGCAAACGAAGGATTGGAACAGTTATAGATTATATGTTACGGGTGACCACTGAAAATCAGCGCTGTGCTGTGGGTCCCATAGCACAGCATCATGCTGAGTAGAATCCTTCTTATCACAGTCACGGCGTGCAGCTGCCGACTATTTATGATCTAATATGCCTATGTATAAATATCTGTGTTGATATCATGTTATTTTCAAATGTTATGTCATCTTTTTATATGCACGTGTTTCTGTGATAAATAAATCAATTTTTCTTGCTTTCTTCTTTCATATGGAGAAAAGTTCAGAAAGCTTAATTTTTTATATAATAATGCATTAGAAATACATTAAGTTTTAAATGGATTATTTTCGAATTTCGAAATGGTTAAATACGTATAATATTGATGTCATTCTTTTGAAATTACAACGAGGAGTTTAGTTTTTTGTTCATTTGCCATATTATTCTTCATTAAATCACAAAATCAGACTTGTTCCCACTGTTGGGACACAGGCGTCCGCGCTTTTGGAGAGGAAAAAAATGAGCAACTAGACTGTTTTTTTTTAGGTGGGAAATCATCAAATAGCTTATCCCGCTCAGGGTGGAGCAGGAGGGCGTGTCAGACTTTTACTGTCTAAGACCCACCCGTGTTCCTTCGGTTGCCTGTGTGCAGGGGGTGCAGGAGCGACGGTATCTCTTTCGAACCACCCGCACCCCTGGCAGGCATCGGCCCTTGCGGACCCCATCGGTTGATGCTGACATCTCATTGAGGCGCGCGTGGAACACAACGCGCGGCCGATCCGGGCTTGGTCCTTACCGGACAGCGAGCTACCCATTACTCGCCGTCCGCTAGCCCGCGCACCAATTAGACTTCAGAATCAATATAGTTTACGTTTAATACCGATCTCACTTACCCGATAGTTATGCTCAGCGATCTCCTTAGCCCTCGTATTCCCCTGCGTGTGCAGCCGCAGCTCCTCCTGCCTGCGCAGGCGCAGCGCCTCCAAGTGCGCGAGCGCCTCACCGCGCATGCGCCGGTAGCGCCGCATGCACAGCAGGCGCCGCGCGTGCGACTGGATCTTCACGATGGCCCACATCTTGTGTCCGTACGAGCGACGGACTAGGTAGCCACGGGCTGCCGCCTGCACGAATGGGTATATATATTAGGGTTCATTATACATATAGATTCATTTTCGTGCTGGCAAGGACCTCAAATCAGCCACTATTTTTTTTCTTTTCTTGTAATTCTTAGTTGTACTTAAAGTTAATAAAAAGAACTTTTAAAGTGATTTCTCTCCTTTCAATATATTATCATCGTAGTTTGGGCCTGTTACAGTTTTTTTGATAACATAATCTGTGAAGTTGAATGAACTTGATGAACTTACCTGTAAAGCCACAATATGTCCTCGAAGGTGCCTGAACCGGTGAGCCAACACTCGCGCACGTATCAAAGCTTGCAGTCTCGCATACCCAACCTTCATCTTGTTATACCGAATCCTCTGCAACTTGCCTCGCCAGTGACGTTGGATCAAAATGGCGGCCGCTCGCATTTTCAAGAACCGTCTGCGGTACACCCACCCGCGAATAGACCTCTGCAGGATTAATATCTTCCTAGTAAGCACCCTGTCTCTTTCCTGCTCTAGGAATAAGTCATGAGCGTCTTTCAGAAAAACTTTGGTGTGACCCAACTGGTAGTCAGACTTTCCAAGGACTGTTGCACAGATCTTCGCAGTAGCTGAGCGACAGTCAGTCTTGTGCGCAGGTGGAACGCCGGATATTAAGAACCGGTATCTTTCAACGAACTCTTTAAAACTGTGCCTGATAGGATACCCGGCCCTCCTGATTCGGATTGTCTCCATCATACCAGAGTACCTGAGTTGTCGGCAGCAGAGACCGCGGTCGAACAACATTGGTTTCTTGAATTCATTTGGTTTTATACACCGTATGAAGAACGGCTGGCATGTTCCTAATGTTCGCATCAATAGGTCGAGAGACTTCTTGAACTGCGTTGAAAGTGTTGGAGTTCGTTTCCGCGTCTCAGATCCCATCGCAATGTCATCCTGGAATATATGCTGCAGGAACTTGTTCGTAGAAATGTGAATTAATTGCAATAAATCAGCGCTAAAGGTATCTCGGTTCTTCTCGAGGAAACCTCGAGTATCGTAAAATACTATCCCAGCGAAGTGGTTGAGTCCAAAACTGGTGTTTATATCTGACTTTGGCTTGAGGTAGTTTCTGTGCAGACCGTGAGTCTTGTGTAGCTTTGCCAACATCGTTTGGTCAGTACCCTTTGGGAACTTCGATTCTTCGTCAATTAAAGCCATAATATTCAGTTGTTTTAGCGCAATCAAATCTAAGGCATCTTGGTTGTCAACGAATTCGATATGCTGCCAGTTGATTCCTTCGTGGTTATATTCCTCCTGTTCCAATTTGAATATATGCCTAACGAAGAATTGCTGCAAGTTCTCGTTAGCAAAGTTTATACAGAATTGTTCGAAGCTGTTTTGATCGAAATTTTCGAAACCAAATATATCTAGGACGCCAATGGCCGTTCGCATTGTCGACTTTGGTCTGTAGATTGCAGAGTTGATCTTTTTAACGATGGTGACGAATAGACGTCCATAGATGCCTTTGACGAAGGCGTCTCTGATGTCTACTGACTGGGTTTTACTGAGTGTTGATATGACAGTTTCTCCATGGGCAAACAGTGTCTTTCTAGTAAGAGCGTTAATAAGCGACTGCATGGGAACACCAAGCAAGGTCGCTACCCTCCTCACATTGGCTTGTTCTATAATTTCTGTTGCATCTAAGTTGTCGACGACTGTAGCTTCGTATTTAATGTTGCCAGTGTGTAAGACAGCAGCTAACAGTTTCAATATTTCCCATATTTCTGGTTCAGTGAATAATAAAACCTTCATAGCAGATCGTATGTCTGCGAATTCGGCAGCATCATCTCTGCCTTCACAAGTGAGACTTCCGCCCTGGAAAAGAAATCTACGTTAGCTAGGTACGTTGGTATCTCAGATTTTTATTCAGATTTTTACCCATGAGAAAGATGATACAAGATGATACTCATCTTGATAATAATAAATTTATACATGATTATTATCTAATAAGACATGATATTACACTAAATGATAGTTATAATTATTGATATTATCAATAAATCCTCATATATCATTTCAACTCGCATTGCAAAAAAAGTAAAACAAAAAAAAAATGTATTTATACACTTTCGATTATCTAGATAAGAAGAAAGTTGATCATCTACTTTTAAATAAATCTTCTTTCTTTAGCGCTTACCCCAGACAAATATCTATATTCAGACGGATCAGTCAGTTCTAGCTTCTTCTTCTCTTCTTTGGACAGTCCTGCCAGCAGGCAGTAGAACACATGGTAGTTTCTCTCCTCCGCGCCCTGGGAGACTATTCTAGACTTTTCTAGAAGGTACTGTTCGATCTTGGCTCCTTCGATGACGCCACTGTTGTTGAAGTGAATGTCGATGTACTTGCCGAACCGCGAGGAGTTGTCGTTTCTGACCGTCTTCGCGTTGCCAAAGGCTTCCAGGATGGGATTTGCTTCTAGAATCTGAAGAAGAAATTATATCATTTTTAACAAAGGTATTATTTTTTGTACTGTTAGTAAATAATTGAAAGTGGAAGAAGATCAAAGAGAAATGGCCTGCGCCCGCTAGCGGCACGAGACTGCAAGGGATTATTATGCGTCGAATAGGAATATAACTAATTGCGAACCACACAAAAAGTAGGAATGGCTTTCATTTTGACAAAATGAGAGCCATTTCTACCGGCTCAATTTTTTTAACATAGTAATGAAGCAATAGATTAGCAATAACTATGAGAAATAAATATCCTTCAAAAAAAATTCTAATTGATTTAATGTGTTACGCAAATACAGTACAGGTTAGTTGGGAAGTGTATTAAGATCAATTTTACGCAGCCCAATCCTAAAAAATATCTTAATTTTTCAGTAACGTCTACTTCAGAATCATCATAAAAACTAACCTGTTGTTCAATCCAAGAGTGCTTCCCACTAATCGCGGCAAGGTACTGAAGAATAAGCTTCGTAGACTCTGTCTTCCCTGCGCCGGATTCTCCACTGATCACGATGCACTGATCTTGCTTGTACCGCCGCATGTGCGCGTACCCATTGTCGCCGATCGCGAAGATGTGTGGAGGCAGCTCTCCGATCTTCCTCTCCTTATACAACTTGATCTGGTCTGCCGTGTAAATTGGCAGTATTTGGTACGGGTTTACGGCTACTAATATTGAACCGGTGTAGGTCTGAAAATTTTAACATTCTAGTTAGTTTAACTTAGTTAACCCAGCATTTTCTGGTGCTGTGGAAAAAGCAACAGCAATTGTCCAACTATTTCCACAGCCTGGTTTTTAATTGCTTAAAGGACCTAGGAGTCTCAACTGGATATGAACCTCGTAATTGATTAACCATATGTGACAACAATTCTCAGTAAATTTAATCGACTCGACGAATAATATCGTTAATACTGGCGTGACGTACTATGCGATCTGCGCTCCTGCAGCAGGACAGGCCATGGTGCCCGAAACTGTCGACAACTTCACCGCAGTGACACCGATGCGGAGCAACACAAGGTACGCCCAAGCGGAGACACGTAGCGAGCCGAAACGATGAGTCATCCATCATAGTGCCTATGGTGGATGACGGGAGCGCCTGAGGCCACAAGTCTGACTCCCATTCTCCCACAGCCAACAGACGGGCACGCTCAAAAGTTAACTAACCGTTACAATGATCTTGAAAGCTAATATAGACCTTGACGGTTTTTGACGTGCAAGTGATATTCAACTTAAGGGGTGGTGAAGCAATTACGTGCAAGCAAAAGTATATCTGAACATTGAAGCAATATTTAAAGAAAATGAAAGTTGATCAGTGACGTCTGTAGACCCAAATGAATATGTTAATTGGTAAAGAAATACAGACATCCAATTTAGAAAGATAGATTAATGCAGTCACAAACAATCACAGGATAATCCGATTTCTCTTAATGACAGTGTTTTGGTCTTGGCCCAGAGGTCAAGTGAAGGCAATTTTTTTCAATAAATTGAGATATCTGCCTCACTATTTGGATATATTCTTGACCTGTGGCGCTTGTCCTTGCTTAAAACCGGATTTAAATGTTTTCCCCGTCAGACCAATATGATACATGGACATTCTCTAAAAAACGTGCAAACTGAAATATAATTTATTAAGTCATCGCAACTTTTAGCTCGATCAAAAAGGATTTAAAAACAACAAGAATTAGATCGACCGATCAAGATTAAATGTTAGTCTATTCAGATGCTACCTATCTAAATGAAGTAGGTAACAATGACCGTTAAGAAATCTAGGTAAGAAGGCATATACACGTTGCAAAGGTAAACAACTCGCAGGTGTTACAATATGCTTCATGTTCTTGCTCTTATACACAATAGCCAAGTTTGTAAACATTGAAAAGGTTTATACTGAATGAGTGAATGAATACCATTGCGTCTACCATTTATTTCCTTTTGTTAGTACAAAAGAAAATGGAACAGCGTGGAACCCTAACATAGGACAAGACCAAGAAGAAGAAAGGGCGCAGTACGTAAGGCGTCCCTTATCATCATTCTCCCACTTTATTTGGGGTCGGTGCAACATATCTTTTTCTTCCATACCTACTTTTCTATGAATCGTCATCTCGTAAAGACGTACGTAAAGCGTCCCTCACATTGGCAAAAACGTTGCTCAAAATGTTGTGCAAAAATCTTGTGCTTTTAATTTGTATACAAAAAAAGAATGAAAAAATTTCATCGTGTGAACATTACACAAAAATATTGGACATTTCAGTGTCGAGTGAACTTTTCGCGATGGAAGGACGGTGCCTTGCGTTGCACTTAGCTATAGCTGCCTACGTCGTTTTACCCAGGGATGCAAGTTTCATAGTTGCATTGTGTGCTGCGTTTATTCAGAAGAAAAGAGTATGGTTGTAGAATCGACCGACTCAGTTGACGAAAGGTTTTGATGACCACATCAAAACCTACCTCGTCAACTGAGTTTCGTCAACAAATTTCTTGAGGCTGTATGTATAGGTACCTCATTCATCCTCAGGAAATTTATTTCAGAAAACATTGACGGCCTGCAATTATTTTTCAACATTTATTAAACTTTTTAACGCCCCACAAAATATCGAATATCCCTTTTTTGCGCTATATTTCTCCTCTCAATTTCCAAATATTTGCACTAAAAGGACATTTTAATCATTTTGTGCAATATTTTTGCCAGTATGAGGGAAGCTTTATATTTCCATGCAGCTCTATTATCTGTGATGTCAGATCTCACATCCTTCTTAGCCATTTTTTTTTTTTACACCATAGGGTATTTTACTCTATATGAGAAATAATCTAAAAATATATTATTGAGTTTGGCTTAGGCAAAATGCAGTCGGAAAAAGTTCGTTTTAGTTCATGGAACAACAAAATAACTGTTCAAATACAATTTAAAGATTTCAGTTTTTTTAATCTCTTTTTGAACACCATGTTGTAGTAGCCGCCATGTTATTACGGCATGTCAACTGAGCAATTTTGTACTTTTATTATTTTCGTAACCAAAGTATCTTTTATTTAAATAATATTTTGCATTCAGGAACAGCAAACCAACGATAAGTAGAAAAATAACTCATTTTTTAAATTATATACAATTGTCTTATGAAATATCAGCGCATTTGTTTTTATAGCAAATTGACATCATACCCACAGAGCAATATGGCGTCCACTGCGTCCAGCGTTTTTGTCAAACTACGCGCGGAATATTTAAAATTTAAACGCATTTTTATGGCACTAATCGATTAAATAAAAATGTTGTGTTTTTGTGGTTTATTAGCACTCTAGAATCTAATTAAGATACTTTTCAAAAATGATTGTAATACCCTATTCATCCTTATTTTGGCCTGCCTATCCTCATTCATAGATGCTTGAAGAAGTGGTCCATACTTACATAAATGAGATTCTCATTGTATCTTATAAGTAGGTTCCTGAGGATGCCGGCTTCGTGCAGGTCGCCGAGTGATATCATATCCTCGACGCCATGCACGGAGGTGGCGTGCATGGCCTTGATGCGTCGCTCCGGCGGCAGCCATTGTTCGTTGCCGTCGTCGTCGCGGACTCGAATCCGTCGCCCTTCGGCCGCGAGGACGCGTGCGCCGATCGCTACGTCGAACTCCCGACCAGACACCGGCTCGATCCATATGTAATCGCCCTGGAAATTAGAGGAAATTTGTTGAGTACCACGGTAAGAACGTAACATGAATACAATAAATAAGTAGGTACTTCATGCCCTGAAGTCCGGAAGATAGTTCTATGGTATTGGGCTTCTGGGCATTTGTCAAATGTAGTGACTAGGTCTGTACCTAGTAATGCATGCATGTAGATGTTACCATATTCCTTAAGCATGAACTTCGAGTATTTTTTAGAGTCAATAATTCTGAAAAGTTAGATTATGTAGGAGCCTCCTATAATTTTGGTCTCGGTTGATACCCGTGTATCAACCGGAGTTCTTGCTTAAGGAATATGGTAGAGTATGGTAGCTTGCACAAGTTTGAAGTAAGTAGTCAAAAAAAATTCTGGATAAATTATATTAATTCCATCAAGCGCTATCACCACGTCGTGTTGATATTTTCCGTCTCTTGATTCAAACGAAACCAAATGACATTTTTTATAGACGTCTGATAATCTTGCTATCGAAAATCAGGTTTATAATAGCTGTCCTTTTTGGGCGAACTAATGATGGATGACAAATGATCCCAATTTGGCCATAGATAGCTGAACCAGAAACCAATACAACCACTTTTTTATAATATCAAATCGTTTTTGCTACAGAAGCTATTAGGTAAGTTTTTTGATACTGAAAAAAAGTAGATTAGAGAGCAGGTTTAGCCATTAGCTCTCATTAATGTCACCGGACAGCTTTCGTGAGATTGATTCCTATGTTACATCTAGTTCCTGTTTTTAAGTACCTACATGTATTCTAGAAGAAACTGCCTTCTGCGTTTTAAACGAGTTCGGAGCTTAAGTTTAAAAGTACTTTGATTTTTTATTTAATTTTTGCGGCTCGATTTAACAAAAATGTTACTTTGGGAAATTAGGAGAGATAAACAGAGAGATCTCTCTCTCTGTTTATCTCTCTTATTACAAAAACTTTTTCTGTTTTTATGAAAAAGCTAAACATAAAACTATTTACACAAAACATTTACATCTGATGAATTAAATACCTACAACATATCAGGGGCATCTCAAGTACATACTAGAAAAAATGTAAACATGACATCTACAATGATAATAATCAGACCATAATTTAATTAAATTATCGGTGACATTGTCTTGCATGTATATTGCATGTAAACAGAGATATCCAAGATATGAAAATCGACTCGGACATCAGACATTTACTTACTATTGCATTCATAAAAAATAAAAAAAGGCCATCAAAATTAAGGTATACATATTAAATTGATACTGATACATTCTTCGGTTTTCAAGCAACTGCACAAATCGCATCAAAAGAAAGTCGGCGCCATCCGTATAATCTGACATTGATTTATTTAACACTAAATTATCAGTATTTATATAATTTATGCACTGTCACGGAACAAGCTACTGTGTTAGTCCACAAAAAATGGCGGTTAATGAATTCGATTTATTAGATATGAACGTTTATTTTTGAGGGTGGGAAATCATCAGATAACTTCTCCCGCACTGGGTGGAGCAGGACGGCATGTCAGACTTTTAATGACTAAAACCCACCCGTGTTCCATCAGTTGCCTGTGTACCAGGGGCCACGGTATCTCTTTCAAAGAACCCGCACCCCTGGCAGTGCTGACATCTCTTTGAGGCGCGCATGGAACACAACGCGCTGTCGACCCAGGCTTGGTCTTTACCGGACAGTGAGCTACCCATTACTCGCCGTCCGCATCCCGCGCCTATGGTGACCGAGAATCAGCCTGGGATTCTCGACGCCCAGGGCGTCTCCTACGGCGACAGGGCCGTGAGGGCGCATATACTGCCTACTATATACAAGGTGGCAGGGACATCGATGCGCAAACTGTAACCATGAATGCACATGATTCTAGACACCGAGCGGAGCGTAAAAATTTTTGGTCAGCTATTTTAATTACGTTAGCAATTACCCAGAGATTGCATAACACAATAACAGTAAGAATGGCTTTCATTTTAACTGTTCAACAACATTCATTGCGTTATTTACTTTGTTGAGCAGACAAATTTTTCGTACATATAAAGCAATGGATTTGCAATATCCTTCCAAAAGATTCAGATTTTGATTGATAGTGTTACACAATAAGGATCAGCAGGGCTTCTTTCTCACGACTAATTACAATAGATTTATCGAGAATAATCTAGATAAAATTATTTCGTAAGTTAGTTAAGTTGTCACAATAAAATAGTTGTTTTTACTACTTTCCTTGCAATTTATTTATATTTCTTCACCTTTTAAACGTTCCTTAGACTTCTACAAATATTTCAAAAACAAAATAAGCCAAATCGGTCCAGCCGTTCTCGGGTTTTTGTGAGACTAACAAAGGTCAATTCATTTTTATATGTAAGATTAGGTATATGCCCAACAACTGTGGCTGTACTATAGGTACAGCTCTGCACAAGTCTTCGAGGAACGAAGACGTGATGACGTGACGTATGTCCAATAACATCCTGTCAGAGATGGTGGAAGATACATTACATAAATATTATATTGAGTGATTACATGTTTATTATTTATACTGGTGATGGCTAGTATGAGCCTCTGATTCGCATGTGTTTAACGACTTGACAAAACATGGAGATTGTTTAATCGCTAACATATTATAAAACAAAGTCCCCGACCGCGTCTGTCTATCTATTCGCGATTTATTCAAAAAGTACTGAATGGATTTTCATGCAGTTTTCACCAATAGACAGAGTGACTCATGAGGAAGGTTTAGGTGTAGGTATAATTTGTTAAGGTTTTGTTTAAATTGGTTACTAACGCGGGCTAATAAATACTCTAAATGATAGTCAAAATATCATCAACATCCGTTACGTAGTTTAGACTAAAACAAGGTGGTCATACACATAGATACGAAAACCGACAGTATTTATAATATGTATAGATATAGGTACCTACTAAGCGAACATTTTGTCTAATATGGGTAAGCCCTAAGCTAGAGTTTGTAGATTCATAAATAAAACAACGTGTACAGGCACATCTGTAATGCTGAGGCCACACTACGGTCAACGTCAATGCCCAACATCGCGATAAATAACGCGGCAAAGATTCCGATAGTTAAAGCGATAAATTCTGTGGCCACACTTGACCGCCACCCGAGTTATCGCCTAACGTCAAATGCCAATGTGAATGCCGTTGTAAAATTATCGCGATAAATTAAAACTTAAAAACGATTTAAAAAAACGAAGAATTAAAACAGCCGGAACAAACAGCATAACGTGCTTTCTGAGGCACGGAAGGCACGAGGCAAAGGTCTTGGCATCCATCCACGGACCAACCGCTGTCGACCTGTGCCGCTGTTATTACTAAGCCACAAGCCCCTACAGAGTGATTCGACTTACTTTTATCATCATATCAGCCGAAAGACGTCCACTGCTAGCCATAAGCCTCCCCCAAAACGGGGGAATTTGCCATAATCGCCACACTCGGCAGGCGGGTTGGCGATCGCAGTATAGTGGTTAAATGTATAGAGAACGCTGCTGTCCATTCTCTAGTGAGTCCTTAGTCGCCTTCTACGACACCCACGGGAAGAAATGGGATGGTGCTATTCTTTTACGTCCGGCACCATACGGATTACTTACTTACTTTAACATTCTATCGAAAAGACCAAATTCTGCATAAAATACCTCGTCACCCGAAAATAAAACACAACACTATGTTTCTTGTTGCTAACGGCTCTGACAGTTTCTAACCATGTAAATTTTCTTATCGTCCCAACTTCTAGCTATAAACCATACAAAAACTACAACGCAAGCCGCGAGTAAAAGTCAGTAACATATAAAACTTGTAATCCACTAGAGCCGGAACTAATATAAAAACAATGGTGTGTCTGGTGTGTGTCAGTATAAAGTTATAGAAAGTCGGCCACGTCCCTATTGCGCGCGCGTCAATACTTCGCGATGACTATCTTAATTAATTATAATGCTTATTCTTAAATGTACATCTTTTTATTACTTATTTGGCGATGAGATTGTTACGTGGATCTTTTGATATCTTGATTTTGATGTGGCGTTCTTTTTTTGGGAACGAATCATAGTTGGTTGATGATTACGATGCTACCTATATCTTTTGATATCTTCATTTTGATGTGGCGTTCTCTTTTTGGAAAAGAATAGTTAGTTGGTTATGTCGCTACCTGTTTTTTATATCTTTATTTGTCATGTGTCATTCTTTTTTAGTTAAGAATCATCGTTGGTTATGACGCTACCTCTTGTAAACTTTTAAATGGGAACAGCATACCATTGCACAATACTTTAATGTCACTAATAATAGTTTTTGTAACCTAGTAAGTGATTAAAAAGAAGATTTACCTACCTTTTACTTAATCGTAACTTTGTTTTTGTATGTGCATTTTACTACATATATTTTATCCGCTGTAAATGAATAACTTAACTCAATGCATGTCAATACATGCAGGTAACATCAAGAACTTAAATGATACGGAATCACCAAGTATGGGGATCGATGCTCACTTTTTCACTAATCAACTCTATTAAGTATAAAGGGGCAGTTTACAACTCTGTACCTTCCTACCTACCTACCTACCTATAACTAATCGTGTGATTCAAGTGAATCGATCATGATCGCTGAATTATAATGTAACAATGTTAATCATTGATTCCTGCTTTATTGGTTTACTTCCTTACTAGCACTTAACACAACACACTCTCTTACACTTTAAATAACAATAGCACAAATTAACTTTAGTAATAGTCATGGTAGTTACCTCAAAATAAATGGTTTCCATGACAACACATCACAGCATGAGCAAATATGGCAAAAATAAAATGTCAATCCGACATAACCTCTGTTTGTAAGAAATGACGATCGATAATTTTATCTGGTACTGACCGCGATTCTCTCGGGGCATTCAGTAGTTATGATTATTACTGTTATCAATCAGCAGTAACCATTCGTTCATTGGTTCAACTTGATTCATCTGACGTTTCGTAAAAGCAATACAGAGACGAACTTTGAGATGAAGCTGAAGATAATCTCTGTGGTAATGTGTTCTAGCAAGTCTCAAATTGTAACGTATTTATTGATTTACTACCTTTTGACCGCGGCTTCGTCCGCGTGGATGTCAGTTATCGCGTAAAAACGTAGCCTATGACCTCCATATCCTAGGCTATATCTCTACCAAATTTCGTGACACTCGGTTCAGTGGTTTAGGCGTGAAAGCGTAACAAACAGTCAGACTTACTTTAGCATTTATAATAACAGTAAGGATTGAATCTCTAACAGGAGCCATTAGGTACGTGTATGTTCACAAGAACAGTGACAAATACTAGTGTGTGCTTCCAATAATGAAGGACCACATCTTTCGCTTAAAATTAATAATTAATAAATTATTGTGAGAACTGTGTCATCTCAGTCTAAATAAATGTATTATTAATGGTGTTATCTTTATTTCCAATTTCATATCTACATACACACCGTGTAAACAAGCCACTAAGAACGATATTTAAGAAATATTCGATACGCCGAACAAAATAAAAACGGATGCAACAGTTGATTATAGCATTAGGTATTTGCTGGTCCTATTGTTATACCTTCCTACTTATATAACAGTCTTACTAAAGTATATCTTATTAACCAGACACAGGGTAGTGGAGGTCAGATAGACAGTCGCTCCATGTAAAATACTGGTCAGATGCTAACTGGAAGCTGACTCCAATATAATTGGGAAAAGGCTAAGCAGATGCTTACTTAAGACTTTAAGACACGTCCTCACGGCCCTAACAGCCGCAGCAGACGCCCTGTGCGTCGGGAATCCCAGGCTGATTCCTGTCCACCGTAGGCGCGGGCTTGCGGACGGCGAGTAATGGGTAGCTCGCTGTCCGGTAAGGACCAAGCCCGGGTCGACGGCGCGTTGTGTTCCACGCGCGCCTCAAAGAGATGTCAGCACTGCCAGGGGTGCAGGTTGTTCGAAAGAGATACCGCGGCCCCTGGCACACAGGTAACTGAAGGAACACGGGTGGGTTTTAGTCAGTGAAAATCTGAGACGCCGTCCCGCTCCATCCAGAGCGGGAGAAGTTATTTGATGATTTCCCAACCTTAAAAACAAAATAAGGGGCCAGGCTATTGCCATCAACCGAGCACAAATATAGACTTCGGGCTACTACTGAAATATTCCTTCTGGAAAATCCCAATAACACATTGCCCAACCTGGGAATCAAACCCAAGCGGCGCTTGCAACCTTTTTTTTTTTATTACGGGGGGAAATCCTCATGGATGTCCTCCGCCCTGGGGAGGGCGGAGGGGCCTGTCAGACTCTTACTGACTAAAACCACCCTGGTGTTCCGTTTCACACTTGCACCGGGGATCACGGGAACTAGTGTGACTTCCACGATCCCCGGCTAATGCCGGCCCGCATCTGCGGGTCACCTCGCGTTCGGGGGGAGTGAGGTAAGCGCTGGCGACCTAGACCAACCAGGCGCGTGATCAATGCTTGTTTTTTTTTCTCTTTGTGAGAGACGAGTGACATTTGCTCTGCAATGGGTTAATTACAACCTATTATTATATCCAAATAGTTTTAAATATATAACATCACGCCTTGTTTCCTCGAAGGGGAGGGCTCGAAGAGAGGTGTAACTATAGTACCCACATTTCGCTACTTATGTTTAAGTCCTATGTAATAGACAGAGTTGTACCTGCCCTGTCTATTATCTACCTCTGTTCTGTCTATTGTAATTATACCTATAGTACAACCACATTTTGACAGTTACGTTTACGTCCCATATGAGACAGGGGGCGACTCTATTCCCATCAACCGGGCACAAATCCAGACTCGGGGCTGTTGAAATGAAATGAATTAAATGAAATGCACCGATCCCAGCGTGGCTTGACCAGACTCGATTAATCGAATGAACCCCAAGATTTGCACTAGCCCCTGGAGCCTCATGCTTCATGGTGTTACAGAGGCCATTGCATATCAAGAAGTTGACCGGGGGGCGCGGTAATGATCAGGTAGACGTGCCCATAGGATAGGAAAGGATTGCGAGCCTACCGTATATGCATCCTTGAGTAAGCATTGGACTAGTGGAGAGACGGGTGGTATTTATTTATAGGAGGTGGTATTTATTTATCTTTTCACGACGTCGCCTGCATGTTGATTCTGGTCGGGCTTCTTGGGTTCGTTCAACTGTTTTCTTAGCTCTTTTCTATACCGTTGCTTCGCTATGTTCTGTGTTATTGTTTTCATAGTCATCTTCTGAGTTCTCGCTGCTATCAGTTTCTGGTTTTGGTTTGAGATATCGCTAGCCGCTTTCTTGATTTACGTATAAATTCCAGATAGAAAAACCCAATAACAATTTGCCCAACCTGGGAATCGAACCCAGGTCCCCTTGCTTTGCAGTAGCAGTTGCGACCACTCGACCAACGAAGCAGTCAGACTGCAATAAAAACATCACTAAAACTCGGGAATAGAACTCAGGGGGCCTACTCCCTAAGCACGAAGTCCGCTGTTTCGGTCGAAGTAACGGGCGTTTCCAACTCCGTATCACTTACAGACAGAGGACAAGTTTGGAGCACGAACTGAGAATGAATGACAACACTTTTTGATAGCGGTCCCTACTCCCGATATGTTTTTTCCCGTCCAAAAAAGTTGGTTATTGGTTGTAAGATTCACTAAGAAGCTTCGAACTACTTTCGGACGGGCCCGTATCTTCGTTGACGGAGTTAGAGAGTAGGCCCCGTGGACCGCTCAGCAGATGTGCTTGCGACTACTAAACCAACGCAACAGTCCATATTTACCTTAACAAATTATTATTTACACATCATTAGCAATTCAACTAAAATCACTAGTGTCGAATGTTAATGTTAATACAACGTGTTCTTGTTTAGGATATACTTTCTGTACCGGTTTATCAAATTATATTGCTTTCTAAATAATGTATGGTCTTCGCATGTTAGAAGAAAGTGAGATTTGAATGTTAAGCAGAAACTTAAGGAAACTTGACATTTACAAGTATATAAATATTATTAAAATAACGATACCAACTGTAAAATGTCTGGCTTTTTAGACTGGATTGAGTTTTGATAAAACTGAATTAAATACAGACGTCAATTCTATGTTGTGACATAAAAATGTAGGTAGAGGTGAATATTCTGTAACAATTATTGGGTCGATGTCGAGTTTCACTTGTTTCAATCCAATTTTCAGGAACTCGCTGCCTCGAGTGACGTTTCAGAGAATCAATCTGTCATCAACACGACGAAGAAGAAGAAGAACCACAACTACGTTGGGGTCGGCTTCCAGTCTAACCGGATGCAGCTGAGTACCAGTATTTTACATGGAGCGACTGCCTATCTGACACTCACTACCCAGTTACTAGGTAATACGATACGATAGCCCTTGGTAAGACTGGTTGTCAGACTTTCAGGCTTCTGACGACCCGTAACGACTGCCACGAATGACAGCCGGGACTTTCCGAGGCGCGGAGGAGTCTCGGTATGTAAAGATGGCCACCGAGCCACGGACCAGCCCTGGCAAGCGTTGCCTAACCTGATGGATCGAACCCTGCGTTTGACGTTCCAGAGATATTAGTCGTAATTGTTCAAAATACACCAAAATCTAATTACCGTGACCAGAGGCTGGGTCGTTCTTTGGCCAAAGAATTAGCTAGGGATGCATCCGATACCGATATTTTTATGGCCGATTCAACTATACTTTTCAAATTTCGCGCTTTAAAATGTAATGTAAACGCGGGTGTTGTCTCGTCTATTTCGTTGCAAACGAGGCACGAACTAACTATGCTAAATATACTATTAACTAATCTCAACCTGTCTATAGTTATAAACGGTTTTATTTAGTTTGTCCTGCTAAGTGTTCTTTTTATATTAATTAAAAAAATTACCTGACTTGTGTTTTATTTATTTTACCTTCATTATTGAAATCAATAAGCGTATCGGTATCGGTATCGCCGATATTTTTATAAGAGCATCGATATCGTATCGTAAAAAAGGCATATCGAGGCATCCCTAGAATTAGCACTGCCATTCAACGTGGCAATGTTGCCAGTCTTCTGGGAATTTCCGGATGACAGCAATGCGGACGAGTAATTCGACGCCAAGTGTCCTTTTGTTTTTATTATTATTTGTTTGTGTAGTCAGTAAGTTAGTAGGTAATTTAATTTACTACCTAGTGTAAATAGTTAAGTTGTGATAAATATTGTAAAAGTTATGTAAGTAAACCAATAAAAATCATTACCTAGGTGGTTAGTATTTAGCCGTAAAACTACATGTATTTTCAAAAGATATTTCATGAAATCATATAAGTTTGTGTCTACTATGTTTATAGCACATTAAACGTCGCGTTCGAAGAATCTGCACCGTCATTGTGATGTTATCAATAGAAGAACAGTTAAACATAAGTAAGTAACTGCAACATTTATCGTTAAACAAAGACTTCAAGACGTGTACTTACAATTACAACTTACTCTACTTAGTAGAACTCTCCAATTATTACAGTTACAACATGGAGGGCTGAATAGGAAAACGCCGAATTATAAAAAAGACGTGTTTCATTAAATTATGTAAATAAAAATTTGGCTTTGCCTACACTTTGGCCTTAGCGACATGACAAATTACCTAATAGGTACCTACTACTCTTCAACAACAACATCAGATTCAGATTTTGAGAATTCAACAATAGTCATTACTCATTACGTTAATTACTTTGTTGAGCATACAACATTTTTCGGACAAATGGAACAATGGATCAGCCTCCAAAATTATTCAGATTGTGACTGGTAGTGTGTTCCACAATTAGGGTGCGATCGAAAGTTTCGCAGACTTAAATGACGGAAGGACCAAAGCACGGTTAGGTAATAGTTTCATATAAGCAAGTTCTCGACAATTTATTAGGACAATAAACAGATTACTCGAATCGATATCAAGCGAGTTGGTTTTGAAACCCGTCGGTCCTAGTTTCGCTCCCACACGCGTTAGTTTACGAGGTATTGTGTCCACTCTCCCTCTCGATTTGGAAGTTGACCAGCTCGCCTCGCCCATTTCTGCACACTGCCTCATACATAGGCTGGTTACATACGCAGGTGATTTAGTATTGCTATAGGCACTGAATTGGTTTCAAAAGCCCTTAATCATATATATAAATATGACGCGTAGATCCGACCTACACAAAGTCAAGGCTGTGATAGTCGCATCACAGACTTGGACGTTAGTGCATCTATTGAAGCCGCATACTTTTGATGACAGGATCTTTAGCACAATAACTTAACATCACCCCTGTAATCCCCGAATGGTAAGGCAGAGGTGTACCTAAGTACTCAGTTATGTTTAAGCGCCATGTCATTTAGGTCGACCTTTTGCATAATACCTATGTAAACAATAATAATTTTCTTTCTTTCTTTCACGTTCACTTAGTAATTTGTACGGGACCAAAGCTGGTGCGCGCGACATTATAAAACCACGGCCAATGTGAAACCAGACTAATATTTTAGCAATCGGAAATTCCTTTTACAACATAGAATAATTTGATGGCTTCTCCATATTTTATTATCTGGGTTAGCTCCAGCTTTAATAATATTGATTTGGACGATCATAAACTGTTTTATTGAAGCAAATATTTTTGTTTGAATCAAATTAATTATGGATTCAATTTACATTGCCGGATGTGGCAATTTTTATTACATATTGTAACCCTACAGTGTCAAACAGCTATCATAAATCAAGCAATTTGTGATTAGTTGTCACACCCATGAATACGTTACTTCGATGACCATATCGAATCATTAGAAATTCTGACTTTAACGTTTTCGAAAATGAGATGTTTTGCTTTGACTTCGCTATGTGAGAGTGTATATATAAAGTGTGTATGCATGTATGTATTGGTCAGCGAGGTGAACGCCCTCAGTGCTGGATTCTGTGGCGGGCTGACGGAATGTGTTGCCAAACGCACTGATCGGAACTCGGCGAGAATGTACCGCTTTGGGCACAAGTAGGTAGCTCACACTGCGTCACCGTCCACGGTGCCGACAATCCATTTTTTTTTTAATTTCATACGCGGAAGTTGCAGCTTTTGACAGCTAACCTCTTTTTACAAGCAATCACATCAAAATTGCTAATTATTGAATTGTATGTTTAATTTCGTCGGTTACTAAGATATTGAGCGTTTCATTCAATGTCTGCTGCATCGAATACTTGTTTTATTTTAGTTTAATCCGATTTTCTTTACAAATGTGATACGTTATGAAACATTTTGAAACTTAAAACTCACATTGTATGCACTCATTTAATAAGCAAACTACTTAGCTTATCATGTTTATTTACAAAATATAAAATTGCCAATTAAATCTTTCAATGCTTTTTACGACGATCAGAAGGACTAATCTTAGGATTAACAGAACTATTGACGGTAGAAAAGATATCTGCCTAAGTGTATTATGTGTATTGTCAATAGACTATACACATAATTATCACTCACTATGCATGTCAAGATCTACTAAGCCTTGAACTCGAACTCGCAGTAAAATTGATGCTGTCTCGACATCTAAGCAGCATCCGGTTTTCTCGTATATACCCATAATTTTATGTGTGAGCCACAAAACTGGAAGCTATCTTCGACAGGCTTTCTAAAGATTTCGACTTAAACACCATACTTAGCGAACAAGGTGGGTACTTAAGTCTCGTTTGTTTACATTACAAACTTAACTAAGTATGTTCTCGCATGTAGGTCCTACGTGAATTTTCTGTGATTACATTTACCCTTAGAAAGTTCTGACTTTAGCTGCACGATTAGTGACAATGAGTGCACTGATTGGACGGGTCCACTCAATCTGTGTGGTCCTTTCCTCAAAAGACCATTTCAGACATCAATCTACATGGTTTCCACATGTTCTGACCCCAAGATTATGTCTGGACTTTAAAAGAGACTGACCTCTGAGTTTGTTTTGGCCTTTCTTCTCAGAGTAGTCAGATAGGAAACGCCGACCTCATCTACATAGTTTAAAAAATATGATTGACGTGTAAAAGTGTTTGTACAAACTTACTTACAGAATTGAAATGATTTATCATTTATAATAAATAATCTACGTTATTTTGAAAATTTTATAGGTAATGAATCCATTATGGAATCCATTGGTTAACCCACCCAGTGAGGTATTAAAAACAGCAGAAGTTTTGTCCTTCGAGCCGGATTGACAAAACTACTAGCAGTAAGTTTAAACATGCACTTTATTTCTCTTAAAACTCATTAAGTCGCTAAAAGTCGATTAATTGAGTCTATTCTAAAGATACCTACCCTGGTAACGATCACCATGATGACGGCGGCATGTGGTCACCGGCACGATCTGAAACAATCAATAAAACTTTATTATTCATCTTATAAAAGAAGATTATGTTAAGGTCACCATATAAAAGAATCTTCTAAAAAGTTGCTCTGTCACTATTAGCCTTCTTTTACGTTGAGATTATTATTTTATAAGTCACTTTTATACTCGTCGAGGTATTGCCCAGTTACTAGCTTGTGGAAGTCAGATATGCAGTCGCTCCGTGTAAAATACTCGCATTCAGCTGCATCCGGTAAGACTAGAAGCCTAGCCAAACAGAGTTAAGATAAATAATAGTTTAAAAAACTAAAAAACACGCTATAAAAACCAAACTAAAAAATTAGAAAATAATTTAATTCTATTAAAAAGCGTGGGGTGCTTTTTGAGGTATTTTTATAATCAATTAATATCAAGCACCCCACGCTTTTTAATAGAATTAAATTATTTTAAATATTTTTAGTTTGGTTTTTAAAGCGTGTTTTTTAGTCTTTTAAACTATTATTTATTTACAATTTTTTAGTTCCGCTTGCTTGAAAAGCGTGATTTTTAAGTTTTTTTTGTTATTTTTTTTTAATTTTTGAATTGTCATTGGTCCTCGATAAGTCTACAAAGTTTCAATGAAATCTGACCGTTTGAAGTGGGTCAAAATAGCGTCCAAAGGAGTCGGTTACATACAAACAAACATACAAGTGAAGCTAATATAAAGCGTGTAAAAAGGCTCGACAGATGTGGTGTGGTTAGTAAGAACTTATAAATGTGCATGTAGTACTTAGGTATATTATAATTTTATACAATACTTTTATAAAAATTGCATGAACACAAGAAGACTACAACGTATAACAAAAGGATAGTATTCATAACACTATTGTTTGATGTCGAGTAGTAGGTACCTATCTAGTTACTCGAGACGCTCTCATTATTGTCATCAGATCGTAAACAACATACATTATCAATTATTGCAAGTGACGCCACATGTCTTTTAAATAGTAAATTCAAATGAATGAGTGAATCCTCAATGAGCTAAAGTTACCGACCGTGTGCAGTTGATCACGTGGAGTTACGTCATGATCTCACTATTGATGGGTGTTTCTTTAATATCAAGGAAGTTAGTTAGTCACCACTATTAATAGATTCGGTTGTACCTATCTTACTTATTAAATAATCCTTGAATGAAAATAATGTCATACATAACATTAACAACATACTGTACAGTAGGCATTTCTCTACGTTCAACAAAAAAAAAAAAAATATGCCCGGGTCGACAGCGCGTTGTGTTCCACGCGCGCCGTCAGAGATGTCAGCAACAACTGGTGGGGTCCGAAAGGGCCAATGCCAGCCAAGGGTGCGAGTTGTTCGAAAGAGATACTGTGGCCCCTGGCACACAGGCAGCTGAGGGAACATGGGTAGATTTTAGTCAGTAAAAGTCTGTCACGCCCTTCTGCTCCACCCAGAGCGGGAGAAGTCATTTGATGATTTCCCAACCCTGTACCTCTGAAAATGAAAAGGATCCTACAAACAACTTCTAGATTCAAAATTTAGTCGCATAAAAAACATTAAAAGGCCCACAATTTACCTACAAAAGAAGTACTTTTCGTTCAGAATGAATTAATGTTAAATATAGTTTTTCTCGTAATGTCTTTGAAATAAAAATAACCCGGCGACTTTTGGTCTTTCAGTACAAATGCAAAACCAACGTTGTTCTGCCACTGACTAAGAAGGCAAAACTTCAATCTGAGTGTACATAAATGAATCCTTTAAACACAGCTTCCAATTGATATATTATTACCAGTAATGATAAGATATCAGAATGCAGGTGACAGCTAGAAATAGCATAATGATAATATACATTAAGTTCTGCAGATGAACTGAAGAATTCGTTCGCATAAAAAGAAATACAGTGCTCAAA
The DNA here is from genome assembly GCA_949091785.1 of Polymixis lichenea. Taxonomy (NCBI): domain Eukaryota; kingdom Metazoa; phylum Arthropoda; class Insecta; order Lepidoptera; family Noctuidae; genus Polymixis; species Polymixis lichenea. The sequence continues at coordinate 6,181,417 of OX420937.1, forward strand.
TGTCAAGGGAAAGAGTAATTGCAGTAATATCGCAGCCATTTTTGCAGTGAGTTGTTTAATAACAGGAGCTGTATTACTGGGACAAAAAAATAATGCAGTCGGACATAGCAAAAGGGACCAAACCCATAATCAAAATCACCTTGTTCTTATTTATGAGTTTTTTAATAATCCTTCTTCAAAGAACCAACTTTTTCGAACCTTGCAATTAAATGCATGACATTTCTAGAATGACCATTTCTTATATTTAGAACACCGCTCCAACCATAAACAATAAGGAATAGGGAAATGATTTAATTTATTATAGAGGTACATACATCGTTCTAAATTCTAATTTTAGAAGATAGCGAATTATTCTTACAGTGGCGATTCTACTACCTTTAAGTGCGTTCTTATCAGTAACACATTCATTCAATCCATTCAGTCACGAGGTTGGGATTGTTTTTCGACATGATCCTCCATTGTGTGAGGTTGATTGTTGTTATGGACTTATTGAGTGCATTGTTCTATGTACTTGTGTTGCAGGCTCATTGAGGTGGAGGCTGTACTCGACCGGTTTAAAGTAGGGTAACGTAGGCAACTTGTAGTGCTTATTTGTAAAGAGGTCTGAGTGATTTACTGATAATTAAGCTCTTCATCTCTAATTAGTCATAAACTAGACCCAATAGCAGGCCGGAGTCTAGTTTTGTGGCGGTTTGATGGCCCGATATTTCATAACTGGTGAAATGTGGGTGCACCATAAATACTGTAGAGATTATACCTTACTTAGTGCATCCATGCAAACACCGCGAGTTTGTTGATGGCATAATTTTTTTTTTTTTGGGTTTTGGCTTCGCACGGTTTGTGCATTTAGCCAGTGTCAAGTAATTTTTCTTTTCCATCAAGTAAATGGCCCGATATCGGGCACAAAGTTACAAAACAGTCATAGTCGTCTTTAGTCAGTCATGTCAAAGTTATTGTAAAGCGGTAGTAACTTTACAACAACCTATTAGGAGTTTTTGGGGGGCACACGAAAAGTCCACGTTAGTCACTTATTTTCACCTTCACTACACTATGTGCACTAACACGTAATTAAATTGAATAATTCACTACCAAAATTTTACAATTTTATTCGCTATTTCACTAAATTTCATGAAAATAAAAAGTCGTACTACATGTTCCAACGCGATCCTGCCAAAAACTCCGATGGCATATTTATGAGACAAGCACTATTTTAAATTAAGAATAGAAAAAATATTATGGGCAAGCTGACAATGGATGTCATGTTTTAAAATGTAAAATTATTTGATTTTTAAATAATTACAAGTTTAATTCCAAATAGTGATTCATGCATTGAAGTGACTCTCCCGCAGTACACCTCTGCCTAACCCTTAAAGAATTACATATGCGACGTTATATTATGTTTTGTGTTAGACTTATTTTTACTTAGTTAAATTAGCTACGTACCATTAATTTATGACAGGTATGCATCAACTTGACGTAAAAGCCGCTTGCCGTGCATGCCTCTTATAGGCATAGACAAGAAAAGGAACCATTCACAAAGGGATATTTAACCGGCAATATGTTGATTTTAAAGTGTTTTCTTATTGGTTATTTTGTACATAACCACAACAAAATCTTTCCACAGTTTAAAATAAGGTTCCAAATTTAACAATTAACAAGGGTCCCCTAATTAAAGCTTTTAAAACAGGATAAAGCCCTCACTTCAAAAACTTATTCAACTTTGTTCAAATAAAAAGGCTTTTGTTCAACTCTGGAGCATTGTATGTGAAGCCCTGTAAATTAAGTGGTGTAGAACAACGGAGCAAATAGGGCTCGCAACGACAAACATCTCCTGGGTGATTGGAAACAATAAGTTAGGGTTGCCTCACTCGTCGGGATGCTTGAAAGGGTTAAAGTTAGACTTAGGTGCAGGTATCTGTCTTTATTTCAGGACTGAGACGCAATGCGATTCCAGCAAGCTTAGCATGACGCTTGTCTACATTTTTCGGTGAAAAACTGTCAACAGTCTATACGGAAACGTCATGTTTGTCCACTCTTCTGACGACAAAACGCTTGTCTACGGTTTTCGTGCTAAGCCTGCAGGGTGGAATGGGCTCGGTGAAAGTGTTATCTCCTTTTCCCGTAAGGAATTTTTCAATAGCAACCTGGAGTTGGGATTTGTGCCCGGTGGATGGCAATAAGGCTCGCCCCCTGTTACATGGCACTTATTTATTTATTTATTTAAATTACATTTATAACACCTTTACAGATTTCTCCAACGAGTGATGTTCATTGGTAAGGACTGAGTTGAAAAAAGGGGATAAAGGACCAGGTTTAGTTTGATTATTCTCTACCAAGGTATTGGAAAAAGGTTTCCTTCAAGTTCAACTTTTCTAAATATTATTTATTGACAAACTTGAGAAAATTGCTACGAAATTTTACGCTTTTTGTTTTGTCCGTCAGTCAATAAAAACAGGTTGTATTTTAAGTTCCGTTTTTAAACATTGCTCCATGAAGAACCTACATCATCTACATGCTGAATGAATACACGATGATGTGTTTTATGGAGCAACTAGCTTTTGCCAGCGGCTTCGCCCGCCTGAAGGTCAGTGTTATTATACAGGATAAGTTTTTATCCAGTGCGCAAACTGTAACCATGGATCCAGCATATCATTCTAGAATTTTTCGTCAGTTATCCAAAAAAAATCAGCTGTTTAATAGAAAAGTGCAATACCTACGCGGTCAAAATGTATGGGACAGCTGATTTTGTTTTGTAAAACCGACGAAATTTTTTTACGCTGGGGGGGCCAGAATGATATGCTGAATTCATGGTTACAGTTTGCGCACTGGATGAAAACTTATCCTGTATATGCACCGCTATTTTTTTATGGTTTCAATCCTTTAAAAGGGTAATAATTGTACTCATCATTATGAACAACTTTTACTATGGGATCAACCCTAAAATCGTGAAATAAAAATCAGCTGATCCATACATTGCGTCGAGTTATGCGAACATAAATGTATGGATCAGCTGATGATCAGTAGATTAAAACAATTAAAAAAAAACTTGAGAAGTGTCAAGGGACATCCGGATGGAACGAAGTTGCTTTCGATTAATTAGTGAAGGAATTGTATTTTTTTATACTAAAATAATATTTAATAATAATGTTTAGAAAATACTACGTGGAACGCTTTTTTCGCCTGGTGCCATGTGCAACATTTTATTCTCGTCCCAGAAAAAAATAAGGAACTTCGTTCCAAAAAAATCAATGCTTACAACTATAGCAAAAAGTGTCGTTACAACTTTTGGTCTTAATTTTTTCCGTCTAGCCCCCTTACGCAACGCGCGATAAGGAACTTCGTTCCAATAGTGTATAAACCTTCCTCTTAAATCACTTTAGTCTATTGATCCGCATCAAAATCCGTTGCTTAGTTTAAAAAATCGAAGCGTACAAACACAAAAAGCGACTTTGTTTTAGACTATAAAAAGATATTTTAGTCGCAGACAAGAGCGACGAGAAGCCGTTGGGCCGCAGTTCTAGTAAAAAAATCCATGAAGTTTTCATATAAATTGTTCTAGAGTCGCGTCGTGCCTTTATAACTGAGGTAACCCTAATCGCGTCAGGTGTGAAGTGGTCCATTGTTCAGTTATTAGCATGCTGCATTGTTAAGAACGCCTTATGGAAATGCATTCAGTTTTATGCCTCTAAATTGTAGAGGCGTTCCTTAGACGTAGACTAGGTAGGCTAAACATAAGAATAAGTATAAAACGGAGTGGTAGAAGGATTTAAGTATTTTACAATAATCTCTAATCGAATCATATTTTAAGCAACATACAACCTGCCAATTGCAAAAAACGTAAAAAAAAATATTTTGCGAAGTACCCTGGCGTATCCTACATAAGTACATTTTCAAACTATTGTACCATCATATAAAAGTACTCTGTGCAATAGCACAGAGTACTTTTTTACAGTGTTTTTTTTCGCCCATCAATCATCATAACAAAGACAGAGGTTTCACATCAGTTTTGCTACACTTTAAAAATCTTTTTCTATCTTTAAAATATAAATTAAAGCAACAATAGTTAGCTAACTCGTTGATTTGTGATTTATGCCCAATTTCCTGATGCAATTCGATTTCTCCATGTTGTAATTGCGAGTTGCAAAGTCCGTCTAACGAATTTATTTGTAACATATTCACATAAATATACATGTGCAACGTTACTAAGTTTTAAATGGATCTATTTCAATGCTTATTGAGAAAATGTTACATTTACATAACTACAAACTTAGACTAGAAAAAAAATAGTAAACCGTCAACTGTGTCTATGCCACATGTCTTAAATTGCCCGTAAGTACCTAAATAAAAAAATCACAACTGTCATTCTTTAAAAATTCTATGAAATTACTACAACGCGGAAAATTGACGCAGTCTATCAATAAGTTAACCGCTATACCGTAACAATTCATTTTCCTGACTGTACAAGTGTACATGGGCTAAATAAAAATGCAGCCGCAGCCACCCTGGCTGACTGGCTGAGGTTACATTTTAGAAACAACTAGTCAAATTTCTGCAGATCCTTTAAACATTTTTGAAATAGATTTACTATGGCTAAAGTGCGTATTACACTATCCAATTTGTAGAAACTCTAACTAGGAACACTCTAATTAGGAAATTGGAAGCTACGCAGCTAAGCTAAGCAGACGGGCTTATGAAGTAGAATGGTTAAAGCGATTTATTTCTCAATAAGAAATTACAAATATTTCACTTACTTGAAAAGTGTAGTAGGTAATAAGAATAACTTTGACACACAAACTAAACAGCTATTTTTTTCCTATAAAGTAAATCATGTATCCGTATATTTCACTTCTTACTATAATATTAGCAAAAACAAAACTTAAAATTTCTCGATACACCCACAAAAGAAATAATCACCGCGGTCGCAAATATTCTTTAGAGATAAGGAATGCGAACCCAGTGCCACAATAAAACAAAGCAGCAAAAGGGCAAGTCTGTTTATGGTAGTAGCGCTTGATCATTTAGAATTAGATTTTTTAAATTTATTTTTGTAATGAAGTAGAATTACATTGGGATGCAACAATTTAGTAAAAGTAGTGCGGTTCTAACTTCGATTACATCTTCCGATTTCCTAATTATATTTCCTAAAAATTGAATAGTGTAATACGCACTTAAGGTGATCAGAGGGGATTATAAAAGAAGAAACTATACAGTTAAAGTAGGACTAGTCTTGACTTGCATCTTACCCGAAGGTACACCTACCTCCGCATACAAAGTCTAAAAAACTTTGATGAGTCAGCAATTCAGCCTCAAAGGTAGGCGATACAAAAGGCGAAGGGTTAAACCTATTCTTATTTGATCGGAAAGTACAGTTACGTTTATAGCGAGACACTGCCGAATACATTACCATATTGTCATAATAATCAAACGGAAAAACCACAACGGAAATAGGAAAGTACCTAAATTCAAACCAAGCACCGCGAGAAAACATCTATTTACACAGCGAACACGTCTCATATATGTCTTAATAACAACACCTTAAGAGCTTTAAGATGACTTTATAATACGCGGATCGTGCTCCACTCCGGCGCAGCTTATTAAGGTGCGTGTGCTCATGTCCCCGGCATAATAGTACGACCACTGGATAGGTATACATGGATAAAAGGACCAGTCTGTTCAACTACTGTATTCATTCCTATGAGTCGGAGCAACTGTGTGTTTTTCTTCATTCATTGGAATTCAGTGTTTTCGCTCAAAAGCTAGGCGACAGATAGTTACGTTAGACTGGTTATTTAGAAAAGGTTGGGTATGGTAGATACGCACGGCTACACATCGAGCTATACATTTCCAGTTTACGCTAATCTCGCACTATACGGAAATCCTATACAATGTGAGATCAGCTTATACTGGAAGTTTATAGCTTGATGTGTAGCCGTGTGTACTAGGTTGTTAAAACTTGTTTTCAACCAGCTTTTACCGACGGCTTCGCCCGCGTGGAGGTCGATTAGCCCACGGGAACGTGGGTCCGCGGCAAAAAGTATCCTATGTGGTAAACTAGATTTTTACCAAATTCCATCCTAATTTCGTCCGTTCAGCCGTTTTTGCGCGGTTGAATGACAAACATTAAAACTTTCACAATTTTACTATTAGTAGGAAGTGAATCCTACTTCCTACAGTTCCTACCTCCTAATATTATGTTGCCAAAATCCATTCTACGTTCAGTGCGATCCTAAGCCATAGGATGCTGCCTCGATGGGCATGTCTGTCTGATTCGTACTTAGCTTTATTGTTGGCTCGGCAGACTATCACGTGCCATGTATAATTTAAAAAAGCTCAATGTAAGATACTTTTATCAAAACTAACGAGATGAAAAAATCGATTTTGGTTAAATAAAGCACGTCGTGGTTGTGACTATTGATTCTGTCAATGGTTGTTTGTAGTTCACCTACTGCTTCTTGTTTAGAAGCGCAAGCGCACGTGTAAGTGACCGGCGGAACTAAACGGCGGAAGTCCTTTATCTACGGGGCGTTCATCTCGCGCACAATACGCAGCGACACTAAACTTCACTATTGATGCCGTGGAATTTTCGATAAACTAGAGCATGGGTTCAAGGAAGTACTTGTTCAGTAACTAGATTTTTATGTGTTTATTAATTCGAAAGATTGATATTTTACTTTTGTTTTGATGTCCGCAAAGACACTGTCCAGATTCGTTAAAAAAGTTAAATTTAAAATTTAAAAACCCCCGACCCCAACAAAAACTCTAAAAAGTAAAAAAATTAAATACATATTGGCCTTTTAAATTGTAAGCCAAACAGAGGAGGCCTTGCCTTTTCATTAGCCGCCCCCCGACTTGACATTGCCTTGATCAAAATATTACCTACAACTTAAAAGGCCAATGTATATTTTATTTTTTTACTTTTAGAGTATTCGTTTGGGTCGGGGGTTTTTTAAATTTTAAATTTAACTTTTATTTCCTGCTTCTTAAACTTTATGGCTCGCAGCGTTGCGTATGTTTGAAGTACACAGTGAAGTTTGTTACTAATTTATCTTCATTCCTCGTCCTGATCACCATTTATCCATAACCTATTCATTGAGACCTATTCAATTAGCCCAAACACGATACTTCTGCTGTTTGTTGGTGAGTTATAACCGAAACTGGGGTCTACTCTCTAACTCCGTCAACGAAAATACGGCCCCGTCCGAAAATAGTTCGAAACTCCAAAGTGACAGCTGATTAATTAACTTTTTTGGACAGGTAAAACCAAAAAGGTAGTAGGGACCTCTGTCAAATCGTGTAGTAATTCATTCTTAGTTTGGGCCCCAAACTAATCATAGGTCCGTAAGTGATACGGAGTAGGAAACGCCCGTAACTTCGACCGAGATTACGGATTGCGTGTAAAACAATTTTAAACGACCTAGATGTGTTGTAATCGGCCAACCTTCTTAATTGCTTAGATCTCTATTCTATGAACTCATATTACGCCACCGATTACTCGGTTGTTACATGATAAAATACCACCTACCTACACACAGCACACTGCAATCCAACAGGAACCTCACAAATCACATAACATCACATCCTACAACACCATACATTTACTTCACACATACTGCAGCAAACTAGAATCCAGTTATCGTAGAGTTTTCTCAGAAACTATAGTAAAATAGTCGTGTGACATGCGGGTACCATATATGTCACCTGAGCGAGACAGCCCGCTATGTAACGGAAAGGGGACGCAAGTGGCGGATCTGAGATAGCGACTGCAAGTGCGTTTTACGTATGTGTACTGACGGCAGAAGAGTTTAATGAGTAAACAATGAATGTCTATGCAGTTATGCAAAGGTTTACAAGATTTTTTTGGGGTCGGCTTACAGTCTAACCGAATGCAGCTTAATATTTTATCGTATAATATCGTATTTTACGTGGAGCGACTGTCTAATCGACCCCTACAACCCAGTTACTGGGAAATAATTTACTTTATGGTAAGACTAGTTGTTAGACTTTGGGGGCGTCCATTAATTACGTGAGGCATTTAGGGGGGACTCAATCTCACGTGGGGGAGAGGGGGGTCTCGGCAAATATCACGTAATTTATTTATTTTTCTGCAAAAAAACAATGCAACATGACGAGAAAACCGGGTTAAATTATGTAAAACATGTTTTTCCGCCAATACGGCAAAATCCTACAAAATAATATTTATCGCGGTTATGCGAACGCCACAAAGTAGCACAGTAGCTCCTCAATGGTTAAACCGCCACCGGCCAGCCAAGCCAACCAAATGCAACGCATAAATCCAACGCAAATAAGCACAGATTAACGTTTTTACACTAAACCCACGTTGAAATATCTCATGTGAGATTACGGGGAGGGGGGAGGCTCATGACAAAACTCACGACATCTCACCAGAGCGGGGTCGCCAAATTTCCCTCACGTAATTAATGGACGCCCCCTTTCGGGCTTCTGACGAACCGTAAAGACTACCAAAGATCTACGAATGACAGCTGGGACTAGCAGCTTAACGTGCTTTCCGAGGCACGGATGGGTCGCGGTATGTTAAGATGGCCACTCATCCACGGACCGACCGCGGCAATCGTAGTTTAACTTGATTGATTGACCCGTGCGGCTGTTTATTACGTAGCTGCGAGAACCTCCTTCTTTACACTTTATTTAGCGTAAGGTATATTAACCAAATTCGGTCAACATTGGATAAGTGAAAAACTATACATATATACAGTGTAAACTTTTAACCAGTGCGCAAACTGTAACCATGAATTCAGCATATCATTCTAGACCCCCTAGCGTAGAAATTTTTCGTCAGTTATACAAAAAAAAATCAGCTGTTTCATACCTACGCGGTCAAAATGTATGGAACAGCTATTTTCTTTTGTATAATCGGCGTAAAAATTCTACGATTGGGGGTCTAGAATGATAAGCTGAATTCATGGTTACAGTTTGCGCAATGTTTAAAATTGTATCCTGTAAAAATAGCCAAACTATCCGGTAAAATGCTAAACCAATTCCGGGTTTCTTTGAATGACCTATGATTAATATTTTTGTAGTCATTTCTTTTAAGCAAGATTAATCATTCGTTAATAATTGAATATTATAAAAAAACTGCACAGATTCATGAATTACGATTTATAGAGCACTAATTTAAAAATTAATGTTAAAAAAATCTTAGCAGTGAGACATTACGAACTAAATACATAGATAGATAGACATGCTTAGCTACCTGCATATTATTTTGTTTTGCTAACTGTACTGGTTGGTATCAATAGATAACGTTTGATTGCCAATAAATTATATAAAAACTCAAGTGGTCTGACGATAGATAGATGAATAAACTTGTATTGAATGTTACCAGGTCGACTGTTTACGTAGAAATATCAAGTATACATATTTATTATGACTACTAATAAAGTTTGTAATACACCCTTTAAAATGAACATAAATAAGTTAAAATGAAGTTACTATGCGTGTGCGCAACATAATTTACATGCGTTCATTGCAATCAAGTAGTTGTATTAATTAATAAATGATCCAAAGTAACCGGCATTCCCTGTTACTCAGATTATTTTGTATGTTAAATGAACAAGTTAGAAAAATGTGCAAAATACGGGGTCGAGGCGGCAGGGACTTTGACGCACAACCTGTAATTATGGATTCAATAGGTACATGAATCTGAAATCCCTTTTATTTTTTATTTTTTTTCCTGGGTGGGAAATTATCAAATAACTTCTCCCGCTCTGGGTGGAGCGGGAGGGCGTGTCAGACTTTTACTGACTAAAACCCACCCGTGTTCCCTCAGTTGCCTGTGTGCCAGGGGCGGCGGTATCTCTTTCGAACAACCCGCACCCCCGGCAGGCATCGGCCCTTGCTGGCCCCTCTGTTGCTGCTGACATCTCTTTGAGGCGCGCGTGGAACACAACGCGCCGTCGACCCGGGCTTGGTCCTTACCGGACAGCGAGCTACCCATTACTCGCCGTCCGCAAGCCCGTGAATCAGCCTGGGATTCCCGACGCCCAGGGCGTCTCCTGCGAAGGCCACGGCTGTGAGGGCGCATGTACTGCATCTCCCTCACGTGCGCCGCCTCCCTCTTTGCGAGCATAATTGCTTCGCTGAAGGAGGCGACTGCCAGCCATGCCCTCTCGCTCCGTACCATGGCCTGGACCAGGGTCGGACGCGAGAGATCGCCGCCGCCGATCACCTCCACGAGGACACGGCGTTGCTCCACCCAAGCTGGGCAGACCTCCACCGTATGCTCCACCGTGTCCTCTGGGCGATCTTCGCAATGGAAACACCCGGGCGTTTCCTCCCGCCCTATCCGAAACAGGCACCTCCCGAAACAGCCATGTCCGGTGAGGACCTGTGTCAGGCGGAAGGTGAGGACGCCATGCCGCCTCTCAAGCCACTCCTCAAAGAGGGGACTTACCGCCGCAATCGCAGCGTGCCCAATCTGAAATCCCTTGCGGTGAAATTTTTGTCGGTTGTTAAAAAACAATGGTCTGCCTTACATTTTGACCGCGTAGGCCCCTACACTTTTCTATGAAGCAGCGGATTGTATTTCTTTTTTAATAACTGACGAAAAATTTCTACGCTACCCCGTCCAGATGACCCTGCCACTCTGAATAACAGAGGGGTCGTATGAAATCCCATTGTGTTATTTCATAGTCACCACAAGTCAAATAAAAATATTCGAATGGTGGTTTTGCATTTTTATTATTAGTCGATATGTAAAGACAATTTTCATCTAACTATGCCAAAACTTCGTAAACGCGAAGGCCGCGTAGCAACTGCCAATGTCTAGCACATTGTATACTGGGTCAAATTAAAATAGCTAGCGTAACTCCGCTGACCTGGCGGGTATCGATTCCTAAACATGATGAAACAAAACAAAAATTAATTCGTATTATTTTATTTGGGTCAACGTCTACTGGAAGTGTAATTACTTGAAGTTTGCGCTGAGGAAATCTGTATTTATTTTTGGGTTTTATCATGTTTTGACATTGAAAGACATCACTTATGTATATTTTACAAAAAGCATTGATTTTTTACCGCAATTTGACTATCTAAGATCACCAACTCTAAAAAAATCATCAAATCATATTATTTTGTTATAACATGCTTAGAAATTGAAACCCATCACATTACGTAGTTTTGCTAGCTGATTTAATTTGACCCAATAGATACAACAAATACCTACAGGCACGTTGTACTTATACATTGTATATTTGTACGTTATTATGAGCTAACTGCACTATCTAAGTTTAAAACACGATAAAATTTCAAATGCATTGTCATGTCTCTCCAACACTATTCTACAGATGTAGGTGAAGTATTCAATGAATCGTAAAGTTGTAACTGTACTGAATATTTTATGGGCACCAGCTATTATAGTAAATAAATTTGCATTTTATTTATTACTTGATAATCGCCACTATACACCGTGACATTTTAGTCATCTTATAAAGGTGGTCCACACAATGTATCCGACATAAAATACCTGAAGACGCGATTAAAAAAATGTTACCATTAATTAAGATAATAGGTACCTACTAAGAAAAATAAATAAAGCTTTAGAATTATGAAACACCCTCCCTGTTAATAATGTTTACGTATCAAACGGTAGAAGATTTCTACCTACCTACCATGATAACTGGCGAAGTGTGGGCCCTGCCTAGCCCTTTCGGGAAAACAGTCGCGATGAAGTGTTTCCTTTGTATTTCTTCATATATTTTCGGAATATAATATGTGCACAGTTCTGTATGTATTGAAATATAACGAGCTTTAGAAACAGAACACCATACACAAACATATCCTTGTAGCTGCAATGCCCGTAGTAAAGACCACAGCTGTGTGTGGCATGCGGCACGTTACGGTTCAGTGCGGGTCGAAATGCGTCCGCGACTATGTATGTATGTACGGCTATCTGCGGGTGCGCATTGAAAATTGCTCTGGATTAAATTAGATGCTGGGATTGCTTGTCAAGTTGCAGTTTCTATTTCACAGTTTCTCTAACTGGGTTTTAATTCACAAAGCAACATCAGACTCCTGGGAGTCTGCGTCGCTGCTTAGAGCAATAAATTTAATTATTTTTTAAACAGAAGATGGGCTATTTTTTATTGAACCTACAAATTTTAAGAATGTCACTTTACTAAAACGTTAATCTTTAAGGAAATGTAGATTAAACTTTTAGTAAAGTAAGAATTTGCATTTTCAGTAAGAAGATCAGATCAATGGTAGGTGGATACTAGTATCCATCTACCACTATACTACTGTAACTACACACTAGACTAGTATAATGATTTAAGTTCTTATTTGTACAGTGGTTCCTTTGCAGTTAATTCTCCCGTCTTATTCAAAAACGCGACCTAACTGTAGTTCTACCCTAAACCACTGAGCCATTTTTTTTTCGGTTTTTTCGGTTCTTAACACAAAAATGACAACTTACGTAAGTTGCCAGTTTTGTAAAAAGAACTGTATTTCGATATCTGTTAGGTTCTTATTTCAAAAACAAGCCTAAAGAAAAACGTGAGTCAATCATACGTATTCTTTTCTTACGTCTTCAATTTTTTATCGTGTTTACAAGAATCAAGTATTTACCTTGCAGGGGTCTCACCTATAACTTAAGTATGTATGGTGTACAAAAGAGCTGTCACTTATTCGAAATGATTTATGCAAAATACGCACAAACCGTGGTTCACGACCGCTCAAGTAAATAATACATGACTTTACAAACGTAGGGCGTACCGTGCATTGTATAGCTAGTTACTATAGTTAGCTGCATGAATGTATGTGCGTGATATTTACCTCTGTGCCTCTGTGGGCACTCCTTGCCTCGCGGGAGGGCCGTGACCCACCACCTGCCCGTCGCGGGTGAGCGCTCCGGCCGTTGTAAAACTACCTTATAGCATACTACGAACTAAGTATACGTCAAAATCATAATATGTACAACTAGCTTTGTAGCGGGCGATGACCTAGAAACACTAGAGTTGGAACTTTGAATCGAGGAATCGAACATCCCAAATGTGCTTTACGGGGAAATTGGCGAAGGTTGCAGCATTTGTAGCTGGTGGCGTTCTGTAGTTACTGCCTAACTACATAGGAAAAAGACGTGTGTTTATATATGTATGTATGTTTCAGCATTACCTAACTATTTGGGACGATCTAAATTGTGAACTAGGGACCTACTTACTAAGAAATTGGGTTCATAATACTTCGGATTATCAAGTAATGCAGGGAAGGGGTCGGTGAAAAGTATGCATGTGTTCAATAAACACATTAATTAATACAGATTAATAGTAATACCTACATGATAGCGTATAACAATGCCTATCAGCTCAACTCAAGTCTATTAGTTGCATTAGAATTAAAGATAACCGCAATGCAGATGATGATAGATACGAGACAAAGTACAAAAAATACTTACGTTATTCGTCACGAATGAAATCATTACTCTTGTATTGAATAAAATTGAAACCAACATTCATTGTTTTACCCAACCAGCTAATGAAATATGTCCCACAAATCTAAATCTGTAACAAACAATACTAAATAGAAACCGAAAGTAAAACCCAGTTACGTATCGAAAACAACAGAACCAATGTACCAATTACGATTACAAGTGCGTTTAAAGTTGCGTAGCTGTCGCAAAAGTGTCGTTATTATGTAAACAGCGATGTTTGTGCATTCAGTCGTCGGGAGGCGGGCGGTCGCATTCACACGCGACTGGCCACCGCTTCCTGTCGCCGCCTCTAGGAAACGCGCTCATTCATGCGTGCGCTTGCGACCATCGGCGGCAACAGCCGATCGGAGCCGAACCCCCTAGTGCGTTATGATGACGTAACGTTCTGTCTGATGTCGATTAGGGTAAAGTTGGCTAGTGTTTTGATCACAGCTGGTAGGGATTTAAACTGACGTTACACAATAAACTTACAGAGTTAGTAAGCTTAAGAATTTGGATTTGAGACTGACCAAAACCAAAACTGACTATTGCAAAACCCCCCTACAATTACACAGAAAGAAAAATCGTCAATAATAAGAAGCTGTGTGGAATCAGACTGACAGCCAAAGTCGCACCAAAAGCGTTCCTTTTTTACAATTTTGATAAAAGGTACCCTAAAAATTTCGAGTTATGATACGATTACAGCTAAATCCATTATAGTAAATTCCAACATAAAACTGAAAAGTCTTGGTTGGGTTTTTTGAACAAACATCTGGAAAATAATAGAAACTCCTTTCATTAATTTAAAAAGAGACTAATATTTTTATTTGCATAAAATCTTCATAAATTTATATGAGTAGGAGCTAATTTGGAGTCTCAGCTTCCTTTAAAAATCGAATATCCGTTAACCGATCGTTTGTTAAGCTAACGGTAGAAATAATAATTAAATACGAAATTCTACACTTTGAAACTGTGCTTACCATTGGCAATATTTTAACTTCCTGAACATGATACGTTACCAAACTCACCAAATCTATCTAGTTGTTAAAGCTCGATTAGGCCATAGGCTATAAAACTACAAATATTTCGATATAACAATTTATGGTAGTATCAAAACTTATGCTAAATACAGAATGTTATTAAACAAATTAACGTAGCAAAGAAGAATGTAACATTTATGGTAATTTCTTAGAACTATGTTCACGATCTCATCAAAGTGTTTTTGTTTATCGATATCGTAAACTATTTAGCGAAACGTGAAAGTTTTTATTCGAATACATTCGTAATTTTATGAAATCTATACCTACTCATCTTTCTGCAATCTATTTATACCTTCATACTCTGACAATTCCAATGTAAATGAGCACGATGATAACCCAATTTTTTCGAAATCTTATCTCGCATGGCAAGAAAATCTCACAACTACTTCAGGGATTTCATTAAGAACAGGTAATTATCATAATTAGCATAGTCTCACGTCTATCAAGATAACACCATGATAACAGACCCGAAAAAAATGATTACGAAGTTAATTCTACTAAAACACTGCAGACAAAATGGTAAGTGTAGTTATTGCCATATTTCCTAACTTCCTTTCTCCAGAAAAATAAATGGCTATAAAGTATGACTAGCGTGCGTAAGTACTATATAAAGACTACACATACCTTTATCTTTATTATCTAACCCTGAATGATATACCTTCGATAAATAGAAACGCACCTCTCTCTGTTTCCAGGAGCTTTATGCCGCGGCCACACTACGGTCAACGTCAATGCCCAACATCGAGATAAACAACGCGATAAACAACGCGGTAAAGATTCCGATAATTAAAGCGATAACATCAGTGGCCACACTTGACCGCCACCCGAGTTATCGCCTAACGTCAAATGGCAATGTGAATGCCGTTGTAAAAATATTGCGATAAATTGTGACTACACCTACGGTTAACTTCCAATATCGCGATAATCAATGGCGTTTCTCGTTAGTGTGGCCGCGCCATTAGAGCTAGTATATTGAATTTCCAAATTTTAAGTCACACATCTTAGATTCATCAAGAAATCGTTTTCTTATGTCCTAAATTATTGCAGCTTTTCCCGTCTGTTTCTTACTACATCCTTTATCAATTTATCGTATAACAGAAATCTTTATACTATCTACACGTTATCCAATAGTATCTTCCAGTGAGCTTTAGTAAGCATTGCTAATAAGCCCATTGTTGGCTTGGGATTTAAAAGTTACCACATTTTAATTACTCCATAAAATCTCAACTGTTTTTTTTATAATAAAGAGTTTTCCTACACACAGAACTAGATCAAGCTACTCACGTGCGTAAAACTAATGTTATTCATTATTGTCAGCTAATAATCGCGTGCTGCATATGTGCATGATTTCCATGTATTCGCGATTTAGTATCATCATCGATCATGCTTTCAGTCATCGAGATACAAGTCTCGATTCATTCTTAGTATCTAGTCTGTCTCGGAATGTACCGGTTCATTCCATCGGATTCAAACTAGCGCGACGATAATAGAGGGTCTATTTGTCAAACCTACAGGGATTTTTGGCTTAGAAATATGCTTAAAAAATACTCGTAATTACTGAAATCATTAAGAACCGTGTGTTAGTCTTCGTTAGCAACAAAGGGCGATCGCAAAACACAAATTAAAAATGCGACCCGCATCTCCAAAAAGACAACGCCGCATGTCGTTCAGATAAGTGACCGAACTTCGCTTTTTTATCGACGCAGGCACATAGGAAAGTGCTTGATATGCGACACAATGGCCGCGCAGCACCGCGCCACCGTTTGTATGTGACGCACATCATTTGACCCACATTCTTACGTGGTCGCGTTCAAAATATCTCTTGAACATAATTGGATGTTTTTCTCAACAAGTTCACCGACTTTACGACCGGAACCGCGGGAGACACACTTTGTTTTGTAAGCAAGACTTGTTTACAAATCAGTCATTACTTAATCCTTTTTTTTTTTCACTTATTCTTACTTTCATTTGAACTTTGTTTGGTTTTTAATAATAAACTGTGGAATTATTTGTGCTGATTGGGAGGCATTACCTGCACCCATGCATTACTCATTATTCGCAACTACCAGAATACATACAGACCCGAATGCACAGAACATCGAAGCGTGAAAACATTTCTAAAGCCTAACTATGCTCAGCACGTCAGTCACTCAGACGTACTGCGATAGCAATTTACTAACGACAAAGATACATAGTTAGAAGTCAGTACACTGTATTCTCACGTCAGCGTCACTGCGAACATTTCTTATCACCTCGTAAAATAAAGAGAATGGTTTGTGTCAACAACGGCGCAACGTGACTGTGGAGCACCAGAAACGCGTCACTGGCGTGTCACAGCTGACCAGCCAGATGTGTCCCCCCTGTCCCCCGCGCCAGTCCCCATGACAGGTGACATGACAGAAGTACAAACTGAACGTGAAGGTCTTGTTAAATTGGCGGATCATATCCACACGAGGCGAGCTAATTATCGCTTGAGAATGTCACCGTGCAAGCTCGCTGCAGAATGTTCGTGATGCCCTCATAAAGGAAGCATTTGTCACAAATATTGAGCACGACTCATTATAATTTCACATAAACGTGGAGAAAAACGACGACTCTAGAAACTCGTTTTGAAAGCCGTGAAGGTAAATTATTAACTCATCCCTCTTATGGCTCAGCACAATGTGTACTGTTTATTTATGTGTTGTGATCGTTGTGGACCATCCTGTTGACTGAGTTATTATGATCCTGTAAAACATTCTTCATTCTGTACCTTTAGTAACAGATGTGATCCTACCGAGCGAGCGCTATAAATGCAATAAATAGATTAATAGCCATTTATTTTGCCATTTATCTTGGGGAAGGTTTTTATTGCCTCCCGTATAAAGCCATAAATGGACGTAGATGCTGGCGATTCATTTATGTCTGACGATATCTTCAAAGTTTAAAAGAAAATAAACGAGTTACCGATATGTGTCCAATTTGTACCAAGTTAGATTATCTTTATTTCGAAGAGATATGGACACTCTTTATAATGTACATTATACACCTTATAAATCGAGAGGGATCAGAGAAAGTTTTATAGATATTATGTGTTTCAATGACATTATACATGCTTCTGGTTCAGAGCCGGTGTGTGAATGCGCGTCTTTGGAATCAGCTTATCGATTACTGCATTATGTGGTTATTGAGCAGCACAGTCTTACGGCTTCTTGTGACTTCGTATTACACCAATAATAAAAGTTGCATAATGTACTTACTTGGTATAACATAATACCATTGTAAAGATTTTAAACGTAGTAATTATATGTAGTAGTAAGTCAACATCAGCAGAATCATTTTATTGAAAATGTTTTTATGTTTGCATAAAATAACCAAGAAGAAACTAGATTACCAAATAAAAATATGTGACTTACTGAAACATAGTGAATTTAATCATTTTGATTAAATACCTAATACTTATTTATTTATTTATTTAACCATTTATGTACACACATATATAAACAGACAAGAAGATTAGAACAGAAAAATAGGTACAGAGGTGATGCTTATTTCTAAAGAAATCTCTTCCAGCATACCTGCGATAGGAGAGAAGATAAAGAAATGTAGACAGCGTGTGAAAGGGTAAATAAGAAAATAAACTACATTGTTTTACGATCAAAAACAATAATACACTAAACAAATTAAACAACTAATATGGGAGTATACTTACATACATAATTACAAACATACATACATACATATTTCTAAAATAAATATCACTAAATACTACTACTTGTCCAAATACTACCTATATGGGCGCTACAGAATTTGACGGACGCTGCTGAAAGTGCTGCTGCTGCTGCTGCTCGTAGCCAAATTCTGGGCTGACTGTATTAGATTGCTATCGATACGCTGAGAAGATATAGGCAGACCAAGAGAAACACAAAAAAAAACTATGTCTAAATATTAGAGTGATTTTTGCAGGATAATAAAAGCCGAATTAAACGCAAACTCCAGATACAAGTCACGTCGAGACGAAGCGGTTAACAAAACAAATGATCGTCCTGCCGACTGGCGACGGTGTTCCAGTGAAAGTCGACACAATACAAAAACCTTCTTATGATGCCACTCGCGTTCTGTCCTCTGTTTGTAAATTAGGACATTTCCAAATGGCATTCCTGCAGGTACGAGTGGCAGCTACTGTTTCCTGTGGAGAGTGCCGAGCTATCCAATGCTTTATGGCTTTCTAAGGATGATGAAATTTTAAATTAGGTCAACGTTTGCTATCTATGTGAAGATATGGCTATTTGTTTTTTTTTTGGGTGGGAAATCATCAAATAACTTCTCCCACTCTGGGTGGAGCGTGAGGGCGTGTTAGACTTTTACTGACTAAAACCCACCCGTGTTCCCTCAGTTGCCTATGTGCCAGGGGCCGCGGTATCTCTTTCGAACAACCCGCACCCCTGGCAGGGATCGGCCCTTGCGGACTCTATAAGTTGGTGCCGACATCTCTTTGAGGCGCGCGTGGAACACAACGCGCAGTCGACCCGGGCTTGGTCCTTACCGGACAGCGAGCTACCCATTACTCGCCGTCCGCAAGACCGTAAGATATGGCTATTGGCTGCTAAGTTTAGTTCGGTTGCTGTGGAAGGAGACTCAGACGAATTTTAAACATCGACATCATTGTTTATCTATAGGGACCTACTCAATCAGACACACGCTGTCTGACTGAGTAGGACGTATAGATCTCTTCAAAAATCTTTGGTTATCCCTACGAACAACCCATAGCTACTTCCTGCTATAAATATAAATAAAAGACCTCCTAGAATCTATTGTCTCTTGCCTCCCAGAATTTCGACATCATTAGTTGATCTGTACCTACCTACTTTATCAGACCCAGTCTGACTGAGTAGGTCCTATAGATCTCTTCGAAAATCTTCGGTAATACTTTACATAAAACCCTTTGCTACGTATACCAAGATAATGTCACCTTAAGCCGGACTAACATTAAGAAACGACTTGCGCAAACTTATGTAGTTATTCAGTGATAGTTACACATGTCAATAAATTGTCTCTCCTAAATACAGATTACTCAGTGACCTAGCTAGGGGAGCAGCGATTCACCCAACAATTCGTTGTACTTACACCATGTAAATAATTATGCATACCTTGTAAGTTCCGTACTTACTACAAAACCTTTATGATAAATATATTAAATATATTATAACACATAGATAAATATATTAAATATATTATAATTACTTACTAAATTTACGCAACTAGTTTCGTTACGTAAATCCACCTTTAAGATATCATTTATTCTTCACAGCTGAATAAGATTATCTAAATTGACATAGGGTCAGCAGCTCACATAAATAGCGAATAAGCAGACTTCATCTTAATCATACGCACAATGTGAGAATCAATCAACCGCCGAGGTTGCATTCTGTCCGCTCTCCTTCCATTCATCTGTCAAACCCTCATAAGCTTTGATACTTATCTAAAAGCTGCTCCTATTAATACATTCTGAGAATTACTGGACAGTTGGCAAATAAATAAGCAGCCAATAAGTCAGTCGAAGGAGGGAAAGCTTGTATTAGCGGCAATTTTAAAGGAGTAAGGATGGATGCCATTTACGGAGTGTTTAGGAGAATAAATTTGCCATAAGGAGCCAAGTAAGAAAATAAAAAATTATGTGTAGGTATAAAAATATGTCATTGTACACTTACGGGATAAATAATGTGAAAATTTAAAGTAAAGATACCTTGAATAGAACAGAATAATTTATTTGTTAATCAGTAAATAATGACATACAAAGATCTTAAAAATAAGGTAGTGCGCTATGTTTTGCCAATATTGGCATACAAATTATTACGAACAATTCAGTAAGAACTATATTAATTATTAAATTATAATGATAAAATTACTTGAGTAACCTACTGAAATAGGGTTGTATCTTTTATACACAGTCAGCAAAAAAACAGAGGTACTGTACCAGAAAATAAAAAAACGAACTTCAATTAACTTCGTACATTAAAAAAAAACTGCACATAAATTATATGAAAAATAATAAAAACCATTTCAATATTAAATACGAGCAAGTTCAGTGTCGGTCACGGGCTCGGCGCGGGCTTTCTCAACCGAAATGCGAAGTTCAACCGAGTCGATGTAATGCTACGCGCCAGTTATAATTAAATACACCACCCAACAGGTGCAATCTTCAACTTTATTACCTACAATAAAAGGTTCATTATCCTGTTACACAATAAGAATAACTTTACAAAAGAAAATAATCGCTGTCCGTTGTTGAATGCGATCGTGATAGGTTCCAACATAAATTTTATTTCTGCAACTTTTAATTTTACTTGTCATGGCTTAAGTGTACCCAGGATCTATTTTATAGCTGTTATGGAGCTTTCAGCTTTATCGTTAAACAACAAAGCTTCTTTTTGTTTGAGTTTATTTAAAGGGTAACTCTGCCAAAGTGTAAATAAAAATAATAGACGTTTTTCAATGGAATAGTAATTTGAAAACTCTTTTGCTTGCTCATGCAAACTATTAAAAAAAACACTCAACACGTAACAGTCAATAATTATTTTATATTTATGGCCTATCATTATTTCATTGAAAAGCTTTAGATAATATAAATATAAGGATATTAAAATGTTTAATATTTTATAGTCACCTAAATAATCGTTAAGTTTATTTGATATATTGGATATATTGCATGAATTATAAATGTAAAAGAGAAACTTACGAAAATATAACAACACGTTTTGTTATATAACAGATTTGAAGCTATAAGACGGCGAAATAACATTTCAACTCAGCGTAAAACCAATTTTCATGAGAATGGGAGATTATTAAGATGTATCAAAATACATATACTTCTATTAATAATAATAATAATAATAATCATTCATAATCAAAACATAACACAAGTAGTACTATGCATAAATAATACATTAGAAACTAAAAGAACCAGAAAACAACAAAAAATTACGTCACGTACTCGTTGATGTCTTTTATAAGGACGTTACGTAACAAAGAAATTACATCACACCAAAATTAACTTTGAACCCATAAAAACAAAACACATTTCTACTCTGAACGAATTAAAACGCTACTTGAATGGCTATTCAATTAAAAATGGTAGCACTTAATTTGTCATGTCTAAATCATTTTTTGGCGCCAATTTGCAGGATTGTAGCGACAATTAATGCAATAAACGGTTTGTACGCAATCATTTTAGAACAATCAGTCGTAAATTAATACCTTGCCTTGCTTTCCTTCCTCAAGGAGTAAATTACTACAAATAGTACTTGTTTTGAGTTGTTTATAATCACGCAAATGGCACTTATTTTGTAACAAGCAAGTTTTACTGCACTGCTGCAGTAAAACTTGCTTTTTACAAAATAAGTATCATTTGTGTGATTATAAGCCTCCCCTCTCTGTTCTCTCTCTCTCTTTGCCTAGCCTTATCCCATTTGAATTGGGGTCAGCTCTCCCCGTCATTCTTCGCCAGACGTTTCGGTTCTGGGTCGTCGAGTCATTCATTCACTTGGGCTTGGTTCTTGCTTGTTCTGAGATAGATTATAATCTATACAGCTGGGTGTTGTATCACATTATGGGAAACGAAAGAAAATTTTTCTCCCTCAATTTTGTGATTAAGAAACTGCTGTATCCGAAGCAATGATCAGGCTTTGACACTCAAATTGATACTTATGTGAAGTATAAGAGGGGTTCTTAAAGTCTATTAAATCGTTTGCTTATCAATCGTAATGAACATATTTGATTTGATAAACTTTTTTAAATACATTTCCTGTCCCCCAGAATGCTTCTGCTTTAAAAAACGTTTATTTATGAAATAGTGTTCATTTATTCTTCAATTCCAACGAATCGACGAAGAAATCGGGTATTAAACAAACATGAGATGAAGACGAACATAAGAGAAACAGAAATCATGACAAATATTTTAATACCAGTAAAAAATCGAGATCAAACTATTATTAATTAAACTGTTATCGGAAGATCGTGACAGAAATTATACAACATGACGTGCGAAATATGTATTGACAATAATATCAACAACTGTATGTAACAGCTATCAAGTTTAGCCAAATTACATCAACAAAAGCAAAAGCAAACTCCGAATACGTGAGAATGTTGATTATTGAAGATATAATGTTGTTAAACAAAACTCATGACCATTTCTGGGTAGTTAGTGGTCGTTCTTGATACGAAGTGACTGTTTTTTGAACAGCGAATAACAATATTCTCTTTTATGAAGGCACCAAGTTCTATGGGAGCTAGAAAAGACCCTCTTAAGAGTAATGGTAAGGTAATCGAGTTTTTCCGGCACACTACGGGCAATTTCTCACACTATCGGTCAATGCTGCTGTATCTGTCACAGTATCGGGCAAAACCTTTCGTGGGCGAAGCTGCTGTATCTGTCACACTATTGGGCAAAGCTGCTGTATCAGCCAACTGCCCGCCAATATTTTACAAGGACAAGAGTTCTTACAGAATCTAATGAAGATCCATAAACGCCTTGTCTCTGAGAGCAATATTGCGGAGAGGTAACAAGATAAATAGTTGTATCACGTATTACACATACATGCTAAAAATTAACTATTTATTTGTAATTCACAGCTCAGAGTTGCAAATGTTAGTCTGCAGTCACTTACGTAAGATCTTACGTGAAAAGCTGTTATTGGAGAAATCGATGAGAGTAGCTTTTTAGTGTGTGTAAATTATTTGAAAAGGACTATCACCTTGTTAATACAATGTTTATTATACTTGTCTTAACGTCATTCGTACCAGCTATCTACTTATTAAATTACTTGTTCAAAACGTTTCTACACTGTCTTTTCCTTATCTCCATCCTTTTCATTTACGATAATTTCGTCATCAACGAATAGCTAGACATTGGCGGTTTTTATGAAACCCAAGAAGAAATATTCATTATTCATTATGACCTTGATGGATTCTGTATCTTTTGTGCACAAGCACATAAAGTTTCTTGAATAGGTGGTTCATTAATGCTCGGTTACTATGATAAAAATTTATTCGTTTGGCTTAACAATCGTTACTGTAGGTACCCTATGGTCACAAATAGTAATTTATGACTATCTATACTGTGATCTAGGAAAACTATGCTTCAATGTTGACCAAGCTAAAAACGCGGGCGGTAACCGATGACGAATCCGGCTTTACTATTACAATGTTTCCATCAGAACTTGGTAGAAACCCCGATTTGTTTACATAGTTTACCTTCGCTTATATTGTTGCTATGCCCTCAATTTGTGACAATCAATGCACATTAGAGATCAATATTGTTTACAACTTTCTATGGGAACCTAATGCTCCATTGTTTGCATTAGGAGAGCGTTTATCGACAGCACGACATACAAAAAGTATACGACTACCATATGCGACAAGTTTCATTTTCATTTCATTGCGGGTAGAACGAAAAACTGTATAAGGTTTGTCGAAACTGGATTTTATTTTCGTCATAACTGACCAATGTATGTCTCTGAAACAGGTATTTATGGGTCTTGCAATATTCAGCTATGAATTTCATCATATTATGTGTGAAATAACCGATTCTTGTTCCACCTATTTATTTTGGGATGCAGGTAACTGGGCTACGGTTGCATTGGAGTTGTGGAATTTGAAGTGTTCTACAAAAGCGCACGGTTCATTCATTAATCTCTTGAACGTATAAAATGACAATTACCCACTTTTAATTAACGCGACTCATAACTTGACTGTCAATTATAATCCAATAAGATTCTCGTCTAATCGATTGAACAGCGAAAATAATTGTACCTACATTTTTGCTGATCCTACTTTCTATTGCAACGGTAAAACCGACTCCATGGTGTACCAGCTAACTATCCTAAACAAACAAAACTTTCTTTAAAGAAAACTTATTAAATGTTGTAAAATGGTTAGTGTCGGCAACACGAACTCAACCGATATAGGTGTCATAATTCACGTGTAAACACCGCTACGGGCTACGTGGAAGAAATCCAGCGAGTTCTCGCATCCGAAGTGGAGCACTGCGCGTGCGACTGTACTCGATTCAATCAATAAACGCTCATGAAATTATTCACATGTTGAATACATATTTATGTCCCATCACCTGACTAGTAAACACTCAGGTCATATTGTCACGTTTGACGAAATTTACCGTTAAGATCCGCTGAGTGGTGCTCGTTCAAACTCCGGAGCTGGTCCTCGTCATATCACAGACACAAGCACTTGTTGTTAACTATCACTAGAATACGATCACTTCACTGATCACCGATGATCCCCGTACATTTCGTCGGTCGCGGTTGGTGTGCTGTATGCGAGGGCCGCGTCGTGCGCATAGGACCAGCAAATGCGACGGACCGTGAATCTTAACCTACCTGTTGCGCTTGCGTGTCGCCCGTCGCCCGCCGACCGGCGCCCTGCTGTACCGACGCGCAGCTCCGCCATGTTTCATACATCCTCTGTACACTACACCTAAACCTTTAAATCACTACTTCAACGTATCTTTATAAAAATACCTCTCAATTACTTCTTTAGCTCTGAAGCTGCCATAAAAAAATATTTTCCTTTAGTAATTGCTCGCGGATGGCTATAAAGATAGGCGTAAAAGCCTTAATCTGCTTTACCGACGTAGTAGTGACATCTGGAGAAAGCAGTTGACATCACTGACGGTCTTAAGTTGAAATTAGTTGATCGTTCAAGTCACAAGACATTGGTTATGCTTAGGTCAAGGGAAACTTTACAGTTTTCAGGAAAACTAAGCTATGTATTTGAAATAGTGAGTTCCATGTTGCATTTTCAACCATAAAACGCAAAGTTATTGGCTATAATCTCCTAGCTATACTTGATCAGACTTTGATCTCAAGTCAACTTAGTTCCTTGGTTTAACTACAGATGGAGCCACTTTATACCATAAAGCCTTAATTCAACATGACGAAGGTTTTTATTTGTATGACGGATAAACGTGTTTATAAACCAAGAAATAGTGAAGATTATCTTGAATCAGCTGTAGCTATGACAGATAATTTAATGTTTTACCTAAGTTTTAATATAAAATGCGTAGTCCTTTTTTATTTCAGGTCTTGTTGTATGGGATGATTAATTACCTGAATCCATTACCTTTATCAAAACATTCCCATAAACAAATATATTTTTTTAGGTTTGTGGTGATCATTCGTTTTTGCATCAAGCGTCGTATATTATTCTCTTGCAAACCTAATGCTGACCGGCTACGCCTAAAATGGACTCAAAATAACAAAGAAAAAAGTGTAAACAGATATTTCATATTACTATTGTATCAATTAATTAACACAGCCTATCGCAGTGCACTGCTAGACAATGGTCTCGCCTATGTTGCGCTTTATTGTCTTAAGTTGAAGTAGCCAGTCCGCCATGTTTATTGAAGGACCGATGGCTGGTGGAGCAGACGAGTTCTGGAGTGGAGACCGCGTATCGGCAAGCGTAGTGTAGAACGCCCCCTAGCTAGATGGACTTACCTTAAAAAGGTGAGTGGGATAGACTGGATGCGGAAGGTGGAGGACGGGATGTTGTGGTGCAGCCTGAAAAGGCCTATATCCAGCAGTGAACTGCGGCAGACAGAGTTTGGTGAAGTTGCGCCACAACATCCGGCTCTTTGCTGGATAACACGACATACGTATGCCAATAGGTGCTGGCCGCCACTCGAAGACTCATCTGCTTCAAAGACTTCATCTAGTCTGTCTTTCTCCGATAAACATGGCCAGCCAAATGCTACTTCAACTTGCTTGCTAACTCTTCAAGTAGTACCTCCAGTTAATTTCCGGATAGTTTGAAGCCGGATCTTATGATTCAGAGAATACATAAATGCTGCTATATATTATTATAACTACCTAAAATGAATGTCTTATATTTAAAAAAACTTTCATCCATAGCAACTTTATGTTTATTACAAAATGACGTCAAAACGAACAAACTGTAATAAAATAAAATAATATTATATAGCTTGTGTTTCAAATAAATTATTCAACACATTTCAAACTTTCAGTAATCCGGAAAATCATTGCAGTGTAGAGTTGAGAGCTATCTAAATATCCTAAAGGCTTCTGCCAACAGCCGCGACGCGACACAGTTAAAACAATTTCCATGAAGTTTTAATAGAAATTGTTCTACGTGAGTCGCGTCGCGCCTGTTTGCAGGAGCTGTATAGCACGATTTTATTTATTTACTACTACCACTTGCACTTTTGCCATTTGTTGCCACTGCCATTTGTATCTAAGTTATAACAGGCGCACGGGTCGATCGATCAGGTTAAGTTACGCTTGCCATGGTTGATCCGTGGATGGGGTGACCATCTTAACATCCCAACACCCCTCCATGCCTCAGAAAGTACGTTAAGCCATTTTCCCGGCTGTGATTCGTGGATCTTTGATCGTCGCGTCGTTACAGGTCGTTACAAGCCCGACAATCAGTCTTACCAAGGGGTATCGTATTACCCAATGACTGGGTTGTGGAGGTCAGATAGGCAGACGCTCCATGGAAAGTTCTGGAAATACCAGAACTTTCCATGGACGTCCAGTCAAACCGGATGTTGCTAAATAAGCAACATCCGGTTTGACTGGACGCCGACCCCAATTTAGTTACGAAAAGGCTAGGCATATGATGACCACTTGACATGTTTTTCAGGAGGGAGGGAACCCAATACAACAATGTAGTCACAACTTCCACACTCAGAGAGGTTTTTTTTCTGAGGCTGGGAAATCATCAAATTCCTTCTGCCGCTCTGTGTGGAGCAGGAGGGCGTGTCAGACTTTTACTGACTAAAACCCACCCGTGTTCCCTCAGTTGCCTGTGTGCCAGGGGCCACGGTATCTCTTTCTGACAACCCGCACCCCTGGCAGGCATCGGTCCTTGCGGGCCCCTTCAGTTGGTGCTGACATCTCCTTGAGGCGCGCGTGGAACACAACGCGTCGTCGACCCGGGCTTGGTCCTTACCGGACAGCGAGCTACCCATTACTAGCCGTCAGCAAGCCCGCGCCTACGGTGGCCGGGAATCAGCCTGGGAATCCCGACGCTCAATGCGTCTCCTGCGGAGGCTAGGGCCTTGAGGGCGCATACTGCCTCTCCCTCACGTGCGCTGCCTCCCTCTTTGCGAGCATCACTGCTTTGCAGAAGGAGGCGATGGCTACCGATGCACTCTCGCGCCGTACCATGGCCTGGACCAGGGCCGGACGCGAGAGATCGCCGCCGCCGATTGCCTCCACAAAGACACGGCGGTGCTCCGTGCTACCATGGCCCCTGGCACACAGGCAACTGAGGAAACACGGGTGGGTTTTAGTCAGTAAAAGTCTGACACGCCCTCCTGCTCCACCCAGAGCGGGAGAAGTTATTGATGATTTCCCACCCAAAAAAAAAAAAGAGTGTACCTACCTAAACACAGGTGGTTTTCAATATAGATTCTGGTTGACAGCACTTATGGGGTTGGAATTAGAGTGGCATAGGTCCTGTAAAAAAGCCAGTTGGCATCCAAAACGTCGTACCTATATAGACATATGCCATTTATTTACTAAATCGTTGCTGTGTAAACTATATGGAGTGATAATTACCACGTCACACTACGTAACTCCATGTCCATATGTATAATCACATAGGTATTACCCAAAAGTACTGTATCATGCTAAAAATACCAACCAAATACGATAAAGTTCAACAAATGTTGTTATAGAATTATTTGCTGAACAAATATTTTCAAAAAAAATATTGTCACAACGTTTTAATGGTTTTGATCAGTTTGAATGGGGATAAAGTTATCTTCCTTAAACACAATCCTAAAGGTACTACTGCCTGATTGATAAGCGTTTACATCTCAATACAATTAAATCGGAAAAAGGACTAAAACTTACAAGGTTTCGGCGACGACAGTATTAGCACAGGACCCCGAAAATATTTCGCGTATCAGGTTGCGTCATAAATATAGGTGAGAAGCAGACCGCCCGGCGGCCGTTATGACTCCAAAACAGGTACAACACATAAATAAACAGGTATTTAACATTATGTAAAATATAATATTTATACAAAACGACACTAAAACTCAAATAAACGACGCAAATATATAAAAGAAGGACATTACCATCAACGTTTTGAATCATAATGGAATACTTAATACTCTTCATGATTAAAACATTAATGAAAGTTGGCAGTTGACCTCTGAGAACGCGGATAAAATCTCTCTGTGCCTGATATTGACCATCGAGATGTTTCTTTTTATTAAAACCAATGTCTTTCTTCGAGATACTATAGAATCTGTAGATAACTGATGTAACAATCTTTTCCATATTGATTATAAAGCTGTCCTCTCTAATCTATCCGCTACGCCATCTTGAGGTATCTACGTAGACAATAATTGACCTCTTGAACTTGAATGTAACAATGCCAGAGCTTGAATGCTCATCATCTTTGAATATAAGTACTATAGTACAGTTAGCGCGTTCGCACACAGCATACTTTTTGAAGTTCCTCCAATCGGTCAGATTATTTCAAGTTTTAGGACCGATTTTGTGACCGACTCAACGCACACTCTGCCAAAAACGTCATTATTTTTGTATGCAGACTGTTTATGCGGCCAATGTGCGGTGATTAGCGAACGCGAACGCCCTTACTATCACGAAATACAATGAACTAAGCATACTATCGTCGTAAGTAATTGTTCGTTTGCTGGGTATACCTACCTACTAACAGTTTACAAAACAGCTGAGTGAAACTTTTATTACTTCTTCTTTACGTAATTGTTTCCAACGATTTCCGTTTACGATCTAAAATGTGAAATTCATCGGTAATGGATTAGTGCAATTCTGCTATAATTCCCAAAGAAAGTTCGACGTTAAGAAGAGTTCTGTTGGAATATGTTTCAACTTAAATTTTCGTCTCCGCCTTGCCTTTCATCTCTTGGAGACGGCTTCCAGTCTAACCTAGCCTACCTACTACCTAACTGTCCCCCACAATCCAATTAATCGTTTTTATTTGTGTTGGATTGAGAACTCTTGAATTCAGAGAAGCAAGCCAAGCGTCTTTTCTTAGCATTCAGTTGACAGTCTTTGATCAGATAAAAATAATGCTTAGCTCAACAAACAACTGTTGGAGGCTGTGTTTGTTGTTGTTGTTTAATCTGTGAAACTCTCCAAACCTGACTTGGTTTTCGTTCGTCGTTTTAGGGTGACCGTTGAAAACCAGCGCTGTGCTGTGGGTCCCATAGCACAGCATCATGCTGAATGGAAGCCTTCTTGTCACAGTCACGGCGTGCAGCTTTTATATTTTTATAGTGTTTTTGTGACAAATAAATGTATTTAGTTTAACAAATTAGAACTCCACTTCAAAGTAGCCTCAGCTTTGTATGGTGCGTTTAAAACGAACACTATTAACTTAGATACCGTTTATCATGTATAGGCATTAAGTTCTTACTTTGTAACAACAAAGCTATTTATGAAGTTCAAGATCACGTGCAACTAATAGATACAGATTCATTCATAATTGCAACTGCGACTGTAACGAGTTGTTATTGAGTTGCTTTAAATTAATTGTTACGATAAATATTTATGTGTGGCCATTACTCATTCTGCTTGGCCAATGTCACAATAATTATGTGTCACTGATTATTGAATACACTGTTTTGATTATCGAGTTCCAGTGTTCTTGGAAAAATAAAACCTATACCTCATCATCAGTGATCGAATAATCGGACGCTAAGATACCTAAACTTCACTTATATTCCCACGCAAGAATAATACGGACATGGAAACCCGGATCCTGGAATCATTCGTATAAAATACAATAATTTAGTCGATTCGATCACTAATCTGAAGGCCAATTCTCGTAATTGAAAACGTTCAAAATCTAGTCGCAGTTTCATCTCAGCGACAAACAAATGTCAAATACTTGTCAAAAATGTATGGAAACTTGAGGTATTTTTGACAGATTGACACTAAGATCAGACTGTGAACGTTCTTAAAATTACGAGAATCGCCTCTCTGTTAGATAGATAAATCAATTTCCACTACTTGACCACATTGTGGACATTATAATTTTTTATTAATATTCCATTTGTTTTGAATGAATTAAAGATACTAAATCAAAACAACCACTGCTATAATTTTATCAAGTTTTTACATAGTTGTTTTTACATAATTGTTAAATCCTGGGAATCCGGGATTACTTATTTATTAAGAAAGGAATGTCCACATTATTCTTTCGTGGGAAGAACTTTAGGTATATAAGCGCCCGATTATCCGATCACTGCTCATCATCATCGTCCACAGCCCGTCATCACCCATTGCTGGCTGGGTTTAGGCCTCTCTTTTCTTTTGCCAATCCCTACGCTCGTGTGTCAACCTTATCCAGGTTTTGCTCAACATGGCAACAATGACGTCCGTCCATCTCGCCGGACAACTGAAATGTCGTTTTCCAGATCTATGAACCTTCGTTCAAACCGCCTATCGTTTTCCCAACTATATTTGGGGTCGGCTTCCAGTCTAACCGATGTAGCTGAATACCTGCATTTACATGGAGCGACAGCCTATCTGACCTCTACTACCCAGTTCCAGGGTAACACGATACCCCTTGGTGAGACTGGTTGTCAGGTTACGTTATACCTTCATGCATATACCTATCTAGTCTTGACGCGCCTATGTTCCTACGTGATACACACAAAGTTATCTTAACAAACATGAAGTTTTAGCAACGTAAAGTACATATATATCGATGTGTCCTATGTTGCTGTGACATAGAACTAGAAGTTGCCAATTAGGGATGGGAGAAACTGACCATTGCTTTTAAGGGGAACCTAGTCGCGGGCTCGAACTCACTGATGGGCTTGGCTAAAAAGCACGCTGTCTCACCAGGCATCGTGTCCGACAGAGATAGTATCAATGATAAGCAGTTAGAAGCTAGTCTACATGCACAAGATTATTGAGTGAGATGCAGGATCATTTATAGTACAACAGGCGTGTAACAAATTACGAACAGTCCTTCGGAAGATCGGGTTTTATGAAAAAATCACTGCATAAATCAATGACCAATAAATTTTATTGAACTTTTTGATATTTGGGCTTTGTCGGTACTGACTTCTTTTTTCACACACACGCCCAAAGTTAATTTAAATTAGCAAGAAAAACGAATCGTTGTTGGCTCCTAACTTTTTAATGGCTTTTTATTTTAGTATTCTGTTTCCGTACAGACAATATTAATAATGAGACAAAACTATACCATGTTTAATTTTTGATGCGCATTGTCGAACAGTGGAGTAATACACTCCCGAAGTTTGTATGGCAAAAATGTGGACTAGATTCACCTTAAGCACTGTTAATAGGATTGTTTTTTATAGTGCACATATAATACGGTGAATCCTGTTATCAATGCCGGTTAGCTTTCTATTTATTATAAAATAACTGGAAACCTTCGGAAACCTATCGTTCTTAGTATAGGAAGAGAAGGACACATTTCGTAATAGGATTTTTTGGCATATTCAGTTGAAAAACGAAATTTTAGTAATTTCAACATATTGTAACTTATTAGACAAAATATGGTAAAAACAACCGACTTCCAAAAAAACACTACAAAGTGAAAAATAACTTTAATTTCGGAAGTCTTTGGATATGTATTTTAATTTTTTGTCACCGTCTTCCGAAATTAAAGTTATTTTTCACTTTGTAGTGTTTTTTTGGAAGTCGATTGTTTTTTTTTTTTTGAAAATAGTTTTTATTTTTCACTTTTTAGTGGTTCACATGTGCTTACCCCTTCACAGCGTACCGACGTGATGTTATGTTATGAACTTGTGTAAATAATAGACAGACATGAGATTTCAGCAATCCCAGTCCATTTGCTATAATTTGTTGAGGAGTTCCGTTGCCTATCTCCGAAGTTCTTCATCAGATTTTCACCAAATTGAAATGGAACCACTCCGAGAAAGTACTCTTCCAAAAACTATCCAAATCGCTTCATGTGTGCCAATAAAATCTGAAGAGTTCTTTCTATTTTTCCAGGATCCCATCATCAGATCCTGACTTGATGATCATGGGACCACTTGGAAAAGTATACCCTTTCAAACAAAAAAAAAATACCCAAATAGGTCCTGCCATCTCCGAGTAATCGGGGAACATACATAAAAAGAAGGAAAAAAAAGGTTCCGACGAATTGAGAACCTCCTTCTTTTGGAAGTCGGTTAAAAAGGCAATGATGTTATAGTACAAAAATAAAACTAGTACCTACGGGTTTTTTTTTTTGTACTATAATGTCATTGGCATTGCCTTTTTATCATATTTTGTTTTTGTTAAAACCTATCATTAAATTGGAAATAACATTGGGTATTTTTGTAAATAACAACTTACAAAAAGTATAATAACATTGAAAAAAGATGGCTTAAAAAAATAAATTTGAAAGCTACGGAACAGGACGTAGGTATCATTTTAATTAATTAATTTGTAGAATAACATAAACGTCTTCACATGTAAACACAGGTTTCAACCATAAATTATAATTATTAATTGTTTGTGTAGATCCATATTAAGAAACCAGAACCCATAATTTTTTATGAATACCGAAGTATAACATATTTCTATCTTGATCCGCTATTAGAGGTCATGAGAATTAACTTTGAAATTATTTATTCAAAACGGAACCTTTTAGCGTTTCATTTGAATAATATGTATACAGGGTAAGTTTTTATCCAGTGCGCAAACTGTCACCTTGACTTCAGCATATTATTCTAGACCACACAGCGCAGAAATGTTTCGTCGGTAATACAAAAAACTATCACCTGTTCCATACATTTTGACCGCGCAGGTATTACACTTTTCTATGAAACAGCTGATATTTTTTTTTTGTAAAACGGACGTAAAATTTCTGCGTTTCGGGTCTAGAATGATATGCTGAATTCATGGTTACGATTTGCGCACTGGATAAAAACTTATCCTGTATATACTTGTGCACATCGATTTATCATCATTTTACCATTAATGTTATACAGCCGGTTTGTCCGCGGATAAGTGGCCGTCTTTACATATCAAGACACCTCCCTACCACTTTTCGCCGTTGGCCCGGACTCCCGGCTGTCATTCCTGGATCTTTGACAGTCGTTACGGATCGTCAGAAGTCCGAAAGTCTGACAACCAGTCTTACCAAGGGGTATCGTATTACCCAGTAACTGGGCTATGGAGGTCAGATAGGCTTTAATTTAGGTTTTAAGTTCTGTTTATGTTTTTGTTTTATTATTTATTTTTGCTGAGTTAATTTTTTTAATTTTTTTTTTTTTGGTATATTGGCGTGTGCTAGCTGACACATGGCAAATATTTTAATTTTATGCTTCGTAACGTTAATTACGTACCTATTATACAGAATCAAGTTCTTCTAACATAACAGATAGCTGTGCTGCTGGGGAGTTTGTTGCGCCACTTCTTCCCAGCTAAAGCACTAGGAAGTGGTGAAAGGCAGGCGTTTTGGGGGACTGTCTTATGTAATTTTGACGTTCAAAAAGAGCTGACACCAGCCTAGTTTGAATAAATGACTTTGATTTTTTTGATTTTGATTGATTTTGCAGTCGCTCTATGTAAAATCGGTAGGCAGATGATAATGATGTATCAGAAAGGTGTAGTCATATTTAAGGGTGTGGTACAGTACAGATCATCATACTGAACAACTTTCTCCTTGGGGCCAACAGTGCAATCGTAAAAAAAATATAAATTGTCTCATACAAAACTTCAACACTTACTTGACCCAAATGACAGCTGATTTTATTTTTCGCGATTGCAGTTTTGGTCCCATTGAGAAAATTGTTCAGCAAGTTTTTCAGCACCAACACACTATCAATCAGAATCTGAATATTTTTGAAGAACTGTGTTGTGATTTACATACCATCTATAACCTAAGTATGAGTAAGCTAAAAGCACACTTAGATCCAAGGTACTAATTAGGTACTAGGTACCTTCAGCGACAATAGAGGTTAGTGGAGTCAGGTACCTTTTACACGAATTAAATGAAATAAGATCTGTGAGTTTTAAGTATAGCGTCTGCCTGCGACTTCGTACGCGTGAAATTTGTTACCCCGACTCGTCACTTCGCATCGCCTGTACCTCGTTTTCTTTCTGACTTTTTCTTTTTGCTCACCTGCTAAGGTTCTAGCGTGATGTTCAAAATCAAAAGCAAAAGTCATTTATTCAAACTTGGCCGAGAGTCAGCTCTTTTTAAACGTCAAAATTACATAAGACAGTCCCCCTAGAACGCCCGCCCTTCACCTCTTCCTAGTTCTTTAGCTGGGAAGATAGCCTATAGTGTTCCTCAAGAATTCGGCCATCAAATGGAAACATATTTTTGAAGTGAAAAGTTCTTTAGGCGCGTTGAGCACTTTTTGGGTGAGCAAAAATCATGGAACTCGCGTCATCGACACCGAACGCTTTCCAGCAAGCACACGGATGAGTAGCGCGTTGATGTCTTTTACACGTAATTGTTCAAGTTTTCACTTCTGTCGGCACTCCCGGAGTGGTTTTTTTCATCTGACTGTCAGTTCGAGCTTAGTGCGTTCAAACAAACAAACTCATCCGCTTTATTATTATTACATACATAATTATAGATATAAGTTTAGCTTTATATTATAGATATAAGTTTATATACATATAAGTTTAGCTACGGATGTTTTTGGTAGTCCTCTACCATCAATAAATTAGCTGTAAAATCTGTGTCAATCAGTCTTTCTGAAGCGAAATAAGTTTTATTCAGCGGTTTTCTTTCGTAGATTCTAAACTAAAGAAAAACACTCTGGTGGACTAATCCAAGTCTAAAGATTGAAAAGTGAAAACTGATTTAGGTACAAATAAGAACGACCGCCTTCAAAAAAGCACTATAAAGTGAAAAGTTAATTTAATTTCGGAAGTCGGTGGCAGTATAGTTATAGGCTTTGTGGTAACTACAAGTATAAATAAGTCGGTTGTTTTTTCAACAGTTCACCTTTGCGACGAACTCAACACTTGTTATGTCGTCAATCGTATACGGATATTACGAAATAAACTGAGCACAGAAATAAAATAATATAATATCTACTTAATATGCTTGTTCAGCTTTTATAATAACTCACATTATTTATTCATTTATTTCAACTTTTCGCACACAAAAAGGTACAAAAGAGGTGTTACTGCCTTAGGCATTCTCAATCAATGTGGTGAAGAGATTAAGTGCTTTGGTTGAGAGGAACAATGATTTAAAAAAAAATATCATAATGAATTATAAATAACATAGGTAGGTACACTAGTACATGGATAGTTTATAAACTTATAATTGTACACATACACCGTGAAATCTTAATGGTTGTTTTCCCGCGGCAGAACAACTTGCCATAAGGAGTACTTTCGAAGCATAGAGTAAAAGTATAAAAATAAAGATTATTTTGTTTTAAAATAATTTAAAAAATATTCATCAACTCGATAAAACAGTACTCAATAGTAACACTAGAGGTAACTTGTAGGTACTACTCGAATCGCACGCACCTCCGACAAAGGGAACAGCGGTGCATTAATGTTTAAAGCAAAATAAACTCTCGCACGTGGTGATTTTTCACAATAGTTAATCAGGCATTTTTTGTTTCTAATATTTTATTTGTTTATAAAACGATTGTATTACCAAGACAAAACCATTTCGCTGCGGGAAAACAACCATTAAAATTTCACGGTGTATATGCATACATATTATCATAACATATCTCGAGACCCTGGGTTCCCAGACCTTTGGGAGACCTACGAGCCCTCGGACAATTTTAAATGTTGAGGAGTCGACAACCGACGATTATCCGTGTATGCATTATGCAAGCGAACCCAAGGACAAGCCCTGGTTGTCGCAGGACCGTTGCAGAACATGGAAACAAAATATATTGGGGTTTGGGTTGCTATAGTGGTTTGGTAACCTACAACTATGGACGGACAATGTCCCCTACCTGATCAATGTTATGTAATACCTACACACATAAAAATGGCAGAGCGTGGACGTGCACACTCAATAATAGACCCCCGAAAACGGTCACCCACACATAGTGACGTAGCAACGAGAGGGAAACACTTAGGTGCTTGAAGAGTGGAGAAGCAGTCCAGGCTATCAAGACAATCCCGGAAGTACAATCTAGATCACCACCAGCATCTTACTGGAATACTTCCTTAAAGCCGACCAGTAAAGGCAAGATGAGGAGGGACCTCTCTTCCTCGTCATTTTTTACTCCAGAATTTTTCAACCCAGATGTGAGTAGCAAGACTTCTCTCGGGAGATAGGTCCAGGTACGTGGGGTCGCTACTGCCCAACAGCTCGCCACATGCTGCCCTGCGGGTTTCTGTTTCTCTCTTGGTCTGGCTCCTGAACATAGACCTGTTAAGGTAAAGTAAACTCTACCGGCCCAGACCCAGAGCTCGGAGCGCGCAAGCCCCACCACGACGCCAACTTATAGATACGGCGGCGGTGGGGTTATTATTATCATTATTATAAGTTAATCTACGCTTGCCGCAGTTGGTCCGTGGATGGGTGACCATTTTAACATACTAAGACCCCTCCGTCCCTCAGAAAGCACGTTAAGCCGTAGGTTCCGGCTGTCATTCGTGGATCTTTGACAGTCGTTACGGGTAGTCAGAAGCCCGAAAGTGACAACTAGTCTTACCAAGGAGTATCGTGTTACCCAGTAACTGGGTTGTGGGGGTCAGATTGGCAGTCGCTCCATGTAAAATACTGGTCTTCAGCTGCATCCGGTTAGACTGGAAGCCGACCCCAACGTAGTAGTAGTTGGGAAAAGGCTAGGCAGATGATGTTATTGTAATAAAGATATAAATAGTAATATTAAAAATTTATAAAAAGTTAAGGCTACCTTTTGAAAAACCTGTTATTGTTGTGTCCCAGGTTGGTCTCACGGCGGCGGCGTCATGTCGTGGATTAGTCACGAAAAGCTTAAAAAAAAAAACTTTAGATGAGCATAATTATCTATGCATATTTAAACGCAATATTATTAACAGGAGAGTTTGATTGTATTGTTAGGCTGAGGTCACACAATAGTGTCAAGATCGCATTGTGCACTTATGACATTACTTTGTGTTACTTATTATAATATGTAATGACGTGACTTTACTAACATGTGGCTGATATTGAACTCTTACTTACATTATATCCTCACAAGGTAATAGCACAATTATACATAGGCCTGCCTATGCGACAGGTAGGTAGGTCTAGGTACTAACAATTTCTCGAAGTAAGTAGGTTTTCTTCTCACAAAAATCTTACCGTATAGCTAATGGTAGCACCTCAGCTATCTGAAAACTGTACTTAAGATACCTGAAGAAAATTCCTGACCAGGTTTCTCTAAATTAGGTTTAGGTTGGTAGGTAGTCGGTAAGACCCTAAGTCTGCTTGTGGTTTTTATTGCACATTGTAAGCGTAGCCGAACGATTCTATGGAAATTCTTCCGTTCTGATAATAATTATAAACAGCGGGCTCACGGGCTTCCAAGAATTGTTTTTTTGTAAGTACACAAATCCAAGCCGTTGGATTTTGTGGATTATTCCGAAACTGACCCGAAATCCTAACCCGGTAGCGGGTTAGGTTAGGAATTTAAAAAAATTGTTCCGAACGTAACCCTCTACTAACATGACCCGACCTATTGTTCCTATCATAACCCGAATTGCGATATAGATAGATTTCCCCTCTCCTCTTTCTTAGAATAGAAAGTACCTATGTATCAAATCAGTTCAATATTTACGAAAGTAGTTAATCAAAACATCACTAACAATTAACGAAAAAAAAAAAAAATTAGTTCGTACGTATAGTAAATATTAAACTCTGATTTGACACATAGGTACTTTTTATTCTCAGAAAGAGGAAAAGGGAAAATCTAAATCGCAATTCGGGTTATGATAGGAACGATGCGTCGGGTCGGGCTAGGAAGAGGGTTACGTTCGGAACAAATTTTATGTTTTTTTCAAGTTCCTAACTTAACCCGCGACCGGGTTAGGATTTCAGGTCAGGTTCGGAATAATCCGTTTTTTTAACCTACTGATTGTTTAATTTTTTTACCAGAGCTTTGTTCAGGTACATATTTAAATAAAAATATAGTGAGGTGATTAGGTTATCTATCACATTAATTAAAACCACGTATTATAAGCACTTTAGGTACGTATTTTAAAAATACACCATTAAAATAATTAGTAACAATTGACATTCTAGGCGTTGGACTATTTTTTTTTTAGTTTTATTATTTAACAACATTAAACTTAATTTGTGATTATTTGGTAACAACATCATAAAGTTTGTGTTGAATTGTTGATACCATCGCCCCGCGTGTGCCTAGTGCCTTATAATAGCCAAGGGTAGTTTATTACATATTATGTTGTTTGAAAAACTTAGTTTTCAATTTTATTTAAAAAAAAAAAACACTTTTTTTAACTTAACAGACTGATTGTGACCACTCTGTATAAGTCGTAGCCACGATTTAATTAAAAACACGAAGGAAATCAGAATAACCAACGTCATCGGATTTGTTTTTTCGGTAAAAAAGTCAATATATGTTTTGTTTCATACGTCAATCGAACGCGTCTAACTTCCTTGAATGGTTAGCTCCAAATTCATACGTGCTCCAATTTACTACCAATCATTTTGGGAGATCGTGCGTCAAACAATAAATTGAGTGATTTTTTTCCAACCTCCTGTCAAAAAATGCAAGGACTTGATACCTACATCGTAGGCTGCTCGAAACTACCACATAGGAATATGGTGCACTATGTACTTAATCTTGGACTACATAGGAATACGGTTCAGTCATTTTATATACAGGGTTAGTTTTAAAGTAGCTAAAATATTTACCGCGGGCGCCACATATTTTACTTAGATAACCATGAATGCAGGAGCGAGCGAAGCGAGCTTAGGAATAATTTTAACCATTCAAACACTAATAGGAGCACCGCCAAGAGAGCCTTCGTCGACATAGTCAATATAGCTAATATAGAATGTATTCTGAATTATTTTATGTTCATCTGATGAAGAAAACTGATCAATGTGATAGTCTGTACCACACCCTTAAATTGGCTAATTCCACTATACCCCGATGAGAGAATCCCGGAAAACTGGACACTAATGTAAAAAAATCTATATCAGCCGAAAGACGTCCACTGCTGGCCATAAGCCTCCCCCAAAAGGGGGGACTTACCATAATCGCCACGCTTGGCAGGCGGGTTAGCGATCACAGTGCGGTGGTCAAATGCATAGGGAACGCTGCTGCCCATTCTCTAGTAAGTCCCTTAGTCGCCTTCTACGACACCCATGGGAGGAAATGGGATGGTGCTATTCTTTTACGTCCGGCACCAGATGGAACATATTTTATGTTATTCGAGTTTAAATACTTTAAATAGGCAGACATGTTGTTGTTCTTTATTTCTTCATAACTAGCTACGCCCCGCGGTTACACCCAAGTCTCGCTCCATTCCATAGGAATATCGGGATAAATAATCCTGTCCTAATTCAGGTCATGGTCTACCCATGTGCCAAATTTCATCCAAGTCCGTTCGGCCGTTTTAGCGTGAAAGCGTAACAGAAAACTCACTTTCGCATTTATAGTAATATTAGCAAGGATTGTAACTATAATATTATAAAGGTGAAAGTGCGTTTGTTTGTTTATTTGATTTGATATCTTTACACACTGCCACAACAACGGCTCAATCGATTGTTATGAAACTTGGTTTGGAGATTGAGAAAACACATAGGATACTTTTTGTTTCGAAATTTTAAAGTACAGACGCCAGCACATCAAGCTATCCCAAACTGTCAAATTTTCCCAATTGAACATGAACCTTATACTTTTACAATAGAGTTGAAAATCTATCAAATAAATTTGACAGATTGGGGTAGCTTGATGGACTGGCGTCTGTACATAGATACTTTTAAATTCACAAGGGAACGCAATATAACCGAAGTCACAAGCAACGACATTAATTACTAAGATAATCACTAATTGAACATACCATATTATTTTAAATTACAAACAGTACGTACCTAATGTACTATGGGTATTATTTCTCACGGATCTTTTCTGGGAATCTCTATAACTTTGTACTTCATTTTTACTTTCTGCAAATTGCCGAAGAACTTGATAATTATTTTATATTTAAGTAAGTGATGTTATTAAGGGATACTTCCAGGGAGATATACTAAATAATTTAGTTTTTCTAGGTAGGTTGTCTATACTTTGTTTAAACTGTTTTATTTATTATTTTTACAAAAATGAACCGATTTCCCTCATCGCTGTTTGTTCGTGATTGTTTTCTTTTCTTCATCACATTTTATTATAACAAAATTCTGTGAAACAAAAACACTGATTAATGTCTTTTATTTTGTTAATTACATTGTATCTGATCACTTTTTATCTATTTATTTTAAGAGCGTAGCAATCAAAACTAAAAATGAGGGGGAAAAGTGGAATAACTCAAAATTAAAAGGGGAGTTTCTAGATTTTTTTACATTAGGCGGTAAAACCCGGCGAGGCGGTAAAACTGGACCCTAATGTAAAAAAATGGGGGTTTATCTCATGGGGGATATTGGAATAAGCCAATTTAAGGGTGTGGTGCAGACTATCACACTGATCAGTTAACTCGATGGAACCAAAATCGTAATCGTGAAAAACATTCGCCCATACATTTAGGTCGAGTAGGTATTGATGTTTTGCATGGGACAGTTGATACATTTTTCGCGATTACGCTACTGGTCCCATGAAGAAAGTTGTTCGGTTTGATGGTCTGTACCACATCCTTAAATTTGGCCGGACTTTGAAAATGAATCCTGTATATAAAATAACGGCCGCCATTAAAATCTGACTTTGTCACCAGTAGTACAAAGGACGATGTGTATTTGCACAGCTATTGTCTAATCGTTCGTCGTTTTCTTCGGAAACCAAAGCATATGGGTAGCGCCTGATGGTCTATCAGAACTGATATACTGCTATGTTATAACTACAAAATAACGACTTTGGTTTGGTGCTGTTAATGTAGGAAACTGAATCGAATTATTTGGGTAAATTAAATATCGGTCTGAAGATGAATGATTTGTATGCGAAATTAATTCCAATAGCTATATATTATTTATAATTTTGACCGCATCATCAATTATTAAAAACTGAGCTGTCATTTTATACCTTCTAACTTAATTTATCGAGCTTATAACAACATAATGGGGATTATCCAATTTGGATCAGATTTAATAGAAACAATTAATCACCACATGATTGGACATTCCTATAGTCCTACTGCTAACATGCATGATTCACTTTGTAGATATAGCATAGTGTGGTAGGTATTAAAATTATTATCTTTATAAATATGTACCTAACTGGTTAATTAATTAATGCACATGTGTGCACGCCTTAAAACAGCTGGCAGTCGCGCGTCCTTTCTAAAGTTCCGGCTAGCAGTGAGCTACTCATTATAATAAAACGAATAAAATATATTATAAACCTACTAACAACAACATAATATATGAACTTAATAATAAACAATTTACACACTATTGCTTTATAAAAGGGTTCCCGCCAGAAACCGCCATTTTTATTTTTATTTTCATTGGCAGTCACGTCAACATCCGGCTCCGTTGCACCACGGAAGCACGATTTGAGTCATTTTAATTAATACTACGTAGGTATAAACTTATTAAACAGAGTAAATAATTTAACACGTAAGACCAATTAATTAAGAATTATGTAAATAGTTTAAAGGCCAGTTTAAGTGAATATCTGCGATAGCAATGCGGATCATCTCTGATTGAAGACTTTGTCAATAAATATTATGATTAATTGCATTGGCATGCTTAAGGAAATCTTATTGTAAGTAATTTACCTGAACCCTTGAAGTTAATAACAGAAACAGCACGTGAGATAAATGACGATAATCATTTATTCAATATAACATCAATGTTGCAACACAGCTCTGTTCGATTATCATCAATTGCCTTATTTATAGAATAGCAAAGAGCAAACAAGAGGATCTAGTAGGGATGGCGAAACAATGGCACGCGTGCCTTTGGTGGCACGCAACAAAATAATTTGGGCACGGCACCCTAAGTCACAGCAACAAACGTAGAAATCTGAGCGTGATAAATTCATCTTCTTTCTAAGTTCAGTCGTTAGTTTCAGAAACCGTACGTACCTATGTCACATGATTCCAGTTCAGCTTGCATTCTGCTAAAAGTTAATATACCTATGAAACTAATACCAGATACCAGAAGTTGCACTAATTTGTTCTTTCATATAAATAAGCTGGTGTGATGTTGATTACAGTGGCCCTAGTGTGAGTTTCATTTAACCATTTACTTGATGTAACGCGCTCACTGCGTTTGATGTAAATGGTTAAATGAAACTCACACTAGGGCCTCTGTATAATAGTAGGTA
The DNA here is from genome assembly GCA_949091785.1 of Polymixis lichenea. Classification (NCBI taxonomy): domain Eukaryota; kingdom Metazoa; phylum Arthropoda; class Insecta; order Lepidoptera; family Noctuidae; genus Polymixis; species Polymixis lichenea. Next base: position 6,224,309 of record OX420937.1, read on the forward strand.
CGAGTCTATTACTGTTTGCAAATAAAGACTACCAATTATTGTGAAAGTATTTAAAGTATCGAAAAAATGGTTCGCAGAGGTTTAGAGGTTCGCCATCCCTGATCTAGTACCTTATTAGAACATTTCCTTTTTCATTATTTGCTAATTACCTAATTGACCTTGATATTTCGTCCAATTGGAACAGATGGTTTCCTCAATTTTCAATTTAAAAATACTTTATTTAAATCATTAGCATTTGTTTCTAGTGACGATTGGTTATCTCTGCTGCCTAACCTTTTGGAAATGAGAGAGCGACAAACGTCTTCTGTTCGCAAGTCTTGTCTTGATTAGACACGATTTCATGCCATAACATGGCCCCCTACTCGTCTATCTACTTCTTCTTCGAGTCGACTGCAGTTCAAATAATAATCAATCGGCATAGTCTTTTACCAACTGTGTTGGGGTCGGCTACCAGTCTAACCGGATGAATAGGTACCAGAATTTTACATGGAGCGACTGCCTATCTGACCTCCAGAACCCAGTAACTGGGTGACACGATACCCCTTGGTAAGACTAGTTGTCAGACTTTCGCGCTTCTGACTACCCATAAAGACTGTCAAAGACGTACTAATAACTACCGGGACCAACGGCTTAACGTGCTTTCCGAGGCATGGAGGGGCCTCCATCTCCATTATTTAGCCACGAGGTCCTCATCTGATGGCAACTATCACCATAATAATGGTATTAGTGTAAAACTCCGCATCTTTTTATCAGTGTTGCAGCACAGATATTTCTTAGATTGTTCGTTTTGAGGCACAGAAAACTGAAGAGGAAGCCAAACATAGTTTGCGAAAATGTCCCACTCTTCCTGTACCTGGCCGTTATTGAGGTAGCCCCACTTAATGATAACCAGTTCCCGGGCTCGAACTCACTGATGGGCCTGGCTAAAAAGCACGCTGTCTCACCAGGCATCGTGTCCGACAGAGGTAATATCAGTGATGAGCAGTTACAAGCTAGTCTACACGCACAACATTATTGAGTGAGATGCAGTATCATTTATAGTACAACAGGCGCGTAGAAAATTAAGAACAGTCCTTCGGAAGATCGGGTTTTATGAAAAAACCACTGCATAAATCAATGACTAATAAAGTTTGTTGAACTTTTAGATATTTGAGCTTTGTCGGTACTGATTTGGTTTTGCAGATTTTATACTTCTTTTATTACTTATACACGTCCAAAGTTAGGTTAAATTAGCAAGAAAAACGAATCTTTGTTGGCTCCTAACTTTTTAATGGCTTTTTATTTTAGTATTCTGTTTCCGTACAGACAATATTAATAATGAGACAAAACCATACCATGTTTAATTTTTGATGTACATTGTCGAACAGTGGCATAATACACTCCCGAAGTTTGTATGGGAAAAATGTGGACTAGATTCACCTTAAGTCCGGAGCGGGTCCAGTGACCTATAAGTACCTATAAGGTATTCCATCAACTTGGACTAACTCAATCCACTGCTTGACTTGGGTCTCTCCAAGTTGCTTCGCAAAACCCGTTCCTCCATCACGTCGTTAATCCGACTGGAGGGCTTCCAGACTGGACTTGTTTATAGCCTGACGGTATTTACCTTCTACCAACACAACAAGGTTATCATCTCCTGCAAAACCTTCAGTAGGTCTTGATCTTGCGTCTGCCCACATAGTTTCGGTTCAAAAGGCCGCAGCTTTCTGGGCGTATAGCCCGATTTAAAGTAACATAATACTCCGGTGTTGTAACATATTTAACATCATCATAATTTACCTACTAAAATACAAATAGGATTGGCAGTTCCTATTATCATATCGGTCGCATTATCGTAACTAAACATACGACAGACAGATATATTTTATTTATATTAGGTAGGTACTCGACGGATGTAACATTGGTGAGAATAAAAATAAGTTAAATTTAGATCTCACAAATCGTGTCGGTGCGAACTGTCTCATTTGACCTCCATCATGCACCCCCCGCTAGCAAATCTAATTCAAATATAATTATAATGTCCAAAATGTTATCTTTAGGAATTAATTTTACGTCTAAATGTGCAAATTATCTCGGTTTGTGCCACTGGAAGCCGGAGTTCCTAATTGGTTTATAAAGTTTACTTATCAAAGTTTTAAAGACCATCAAAATTAGATGTTCTCATAATGATAGTTAATGTATGTTTTCTTATATCGGTGGATTTAAGGCTTCCTCAAACAGGCGCAACGCGACACTTCACTACATAGTATAAAATAAAAAACTTTTTTCAAAAAAATAAACAACCGACTTCCAAAAAAACACTAAAAAGTGAAAAATAACTTTAATTTCGGAAGTCGGTGACTTTGGATATGTATTTTAATTTTTTGTCACCGCCTTCCGAAATTAAAGTAATTTTTCACTTTTTAGTGTTTTTTTGGAAGTCGGTTGTTTATTTTTTTGAAAAAAGTTTTTTATTTTTCACTTTTTAGTGGTTCACATATGCTTACCCCTTCACAGTGTACCGGCGTGATGTTATGTTATTAACCGGTGTAAACAATTGACAGACATGAGATTTCAGCAATAGGGATTGCTGAAATCTCATGTCTGTCCATTTTCTATCATTTATTGAGGAGTTCCGTTGCCTATCTCCGAAGTTCTTCATCAGATCTTCACCAAATTGAAATGGAACCACTCCGAGAAAGTACTCTTCCAAAAACTACACAAATTGCTTCAAGTGTGCCTATGAAATTTGAAGAGTTCTCTCTATTTCTCCAGGATCCCATCATCAGATCCTGACTTGATGATCATGGGACCACCTGGGAAGTATACCCTTTCAAACAAAAAAAAAATTATCCAAATCGGTCCAGCCATCTTCGAGTAATCGGGGAACATACATAAAAAAAAAATAAAAAAAAAAAGGTTCCGACGAATTGAGAACCTCCTCTTTTTGGAAGTCGGTTAAAAACAAAGTCGCTTTCTCTGTCCCTATATCCCTATGTATGCTTAAATCTTTATAACTACGCAACGGATTTTGATGCGGGTTTTTTAATAGATAGAGTGATTCAAGAGGAAGGTTTATATGTATAATACACCGACCTCCACGCGGGCGAAGCCGCAGGCAAAAGCTAGTGTAGAATAATTTCCATGAAGTGTTCATAGAAATTGTTCTATGAGAGTTGCGGCGCGCCTGTTTGTAGAAGCCTTTATTCGACCATTAGATATCATTTCCAATAAGCTTCAATATTTTCTCGTGACTGGACGGTCGTTAAGTGACGCAGTTAAAAGCATATATATAGCATAGTTATATAGCAGTCGTTGAAGCTTCTTTGTGTTTATGGTATCCTTATAAACAGGATCAATAGATAAATGCCATGATATTTGAATGACCTTAAAGCTTTTACTGGCAAATTAAATTTAACCCGGATAAGTGTTGTTAGTTTCAGCAGTGAGGCTGCGACTAAGAGCGAGCTACTCGGTCCATCAAGGGAATATTAATTGTGCGTTAGGAATGCGCACAAAAACGCGAGATCCGCCATAATTCGACCATCTCGACGTGCTAATTATAACTTGTACAACATACGCACTCACGAGCGTGCGATTTGATACAGGGTGTTGTCGTACGTAATTTTGCCTGTTATTGCATTTGATTTATCTTTCTCTAGCGTCGTAGACCTATTTCAGAACGGAACTCCTTGGCTGAGTCATTGGCTTTATAGATACCGGTCATTTATCACTTAAATTACAGACTTGTTCGTCGTATTTACTTAACGATAGTTTTCTAGATCCGGAAACCAGAACCTAATACCTATTTATGATTTGACCAGATGTCAAATATCGGCCATAAATTATGATATTTAATTAAGTATATGGGGTCTACATTCAAGAGTGTGAAGTAGTTCGTACAGTAAACTTTGAAAATCAATAAAAAATACATTTGTCATATTTTCATATTAAGTGGCAGTAGGCAGGGCTATTGGTATATATTGCTCGCAGAACAGAGGGCCGATGGGGCCGAAAGGTTCTGGAGTGGCGACCGCGTACAGTAAAGGCTCGTGCAGACTAGCGCGACGCGACGGTCGCGTCGCGACACTCGTAGAACAATTTCTATGAAAACTTAATGGAAATTGTTCTACAAGTGTCGCGTCGCGGCTGTTTGAAGAAGCCTTAAGACGTAGAGTTTGAAGGCCTCCCACAATGTGGACCGAATATCTTGTGAAGATGGAGTGCCCAGCAGTGGACGTCTTTCGACTGAAATGATGACTATGATGATCTTCAAATGACTTCAAATAGGTAACGCCTGAACCAGTAAGCGAATAGTGTGGACGGCTTACAAACTCGATGCGAATCCTGTATGCGTCCGACTGTTGTGTTCGCGCTAAAAACCGAAAGCCGATGGATCAGAGCGAGCGTTACATGGAGTTAATGCTCATAGTCACGCCACGCGTCTTTACACGGCTTTAGTGCGGACGTGCGGAGGTCGCATGATATCTGATACAAGCACTTTTTCTATCCGTTTCGCATACCTTACACAAATATTTTAGGCTCATAAAATTATTAATTATAATCATCGATTAATGAATTCCTTTGGTTATTTAAATAAATATGAAATAATACATACTTGCCCTTGTAGGTAACCATGTATTATTTTGTATCTAAACAGTATTATTTAGGTATTTTTAGAAAAATTATGCCTACGATGTCGTCATCGTAGGCATAATTTTTATATACTCTTCAAGTGACGGACTTTTTTCATCTTAGGTACTTGCTTACCTACCTGCTGGAAATTGATAACTAGTGTATGATATACCTACCTATAACATTGATGATCGACCCAAAGTTCGAGCCGTAGTGTTTTACCACAAATATAGGTTTTCCCACACTCGGTATTCCCATCCAAATCTCGAACAAATAATAATTATTTAAGTATTTAACACTCTGTGGTTTACAGTAATTAAAGAGCTTTTGAGAGTTACCAGTCGGTATAAATGAAAATGATAATCACATTTTACGGATTAAGTAATATCCGTTTACTACGACATCTATTTTTGTATCCTTTATGAAGGTTATGAGGTACCTACTAATGGTGCGGCCCGTTAACTAACAGACGGGCCGGGCCGCGCTACGCCGGGCCAGGGTGCTTACTCTCGAATATAATTCCGATAGATCGACATTGGAATTGTCAGTCAAACGTCAGCAATTGGCTGGACTCAATTGAGTCTAGCCAATCCCTGACGTTTAACTCAACCAACTGACGTTTGACCAATGTCGATCTATCGGAATTATATTCCAGAGTAAGCACCCAGGTCTTTAGACCTTGCGTGGGTACCATCGCATTCGATGTAGACTGCGGCGGCACGACGCTGCGCCGCCGCCGCAGTCCTCATCGAATTCAGCGACAGGCGCGTTTCTTTTGCTTTTTTTATATGGGAATGCTCGGCACGGCCGCGACAGGCCATTGCAGGTCTCGACAGGTGTACTTACCGCGCCTGGCGCAGCGAGTCTGTTAGCGGGCCGTGGAAGGCTCGGCACGGGATGCGACAGCGAATTTTGAAAAATCTTATTTTTAACACCCGCAGAACGACTTTCTTTAGAAGAAAAATACGGACCTGAAAACAACAAAAACGAATGACTCACCTGAAAGACCAATGTCGTACGTAGTGGATTGTCCAATAAATTACGTCATTTCAGCGTCAATTACTTACAATCCTGCCACGGGTGAGGATTGTTCGAAAAAGATACCGTGGCGCCTAGCACACAGGCAACTGAAGGAACACGGGTGTGTTTAGCCAGTAAAAGTCTGACATGCCCTCCCGCTCCACCCAGAGCGAGGAAAGTTATTTGATGATTTCCCACCTTCAAAAAAAAACCTCAATTACAATGTCCCATTTAAAGACAATTACATTTTCCGGGTCTCCCGTTTGCCTATGCCTCGTGAGTTAATGAATGAATAGCAAGATAGTATATTTCTAATGATAAAGAACTTTTAGTCATGTAGAGAATACACCTACTTACTTAGTCACCCAAGTATTTTTTAGATACAATTAAAATGCGTAATGAAAACTATAGGTAGTAAGTAACTCTACCAATTTGATGATAATTTGCATGACAAGCCATAAAGAACACAAGCTTTTTTTCTCTGCTTTCAATAAGCCCTAGGCATGTGTCATGCAAGTCATCTTAAAAAATATAATAAGCGCAAGTCATCTGCATTACAGATTATGGAAAACCATTTCTCATCTTGACACATAAAAGTACGAGCATAGCGGGCTATTGGATGTTCAGGGCAGCAGTATTCCGGAACTCGCTAACTACGTGTCTTTCCGTCTGATATTCCCTTTCTCCCATTATCATCTGCCTAGCCTTTTCCCAACTACGTTGGGGTCGGCTTCCAGACTAAACGGATGCAGTTAAATACCAATATTTTACATGGTACAACTGCCTAATTAACCTCCATAACCAAGTTAACATGAAATTCCATTCCTCCCATTACTAATTTATTTAAATAGAAGAAAGACAAGCGACAGGTAATATGAGGAAGGATATTGTCAAGTAATGTTGCACAATCACGATTGCAAATAACATTGTCGATCAAACGCTAAGCAACGCGATACGGAACTAAGCCCGAGGCTGTTTATTGTAATTGAGGCTGTATCCGAGATAATGATCGAAAGATCGAAAGGTAATCGATTAGGGTATGGACTGCACACGCCGCGGTTGATAAGCTGCGATTTTATGTACATAGAAACTTAACCAATCGACAACCGTACCTACCTATAGAGGTGTCTGAAAGACAATATTTCTGCCCCAAATATTATACTTTTAGCCTTGAAAAACAAGTAGAACTTTGTGGTCTTTCAGAGGCGTTTATCAAATCGCATTTGTGCCTAATTTCAACAAATGTCACAGCACGAACTTCCCTTCGTGGAAGATTATTTTGCAATTTTGCTCATTGAGCTTTAAGTCCATATATTATAGGTGCTTACTTAATTCGTTAACGGAACCGCGCAGTTCCAAGTCACGACTTGCTCGTCTCTGCCACGTGCTACATCCACGAGCAGTATGAGTTATGAGTTATGAGTCTTATAACCAGTGTTGCCGTTAGGACTATCTAGTTTGTGGCTACATCAACGAAAAAAGTGGCCAGTTTTGTAAATAAATTACTTTCGATTTTCCGCTAAAAGTGGCTAAAGTATTTTTGGCTTAATTTAACCTATTACTACTGATAATAATTTTAATATTGTATAGGGGTGCGGTTAAGCGGATTTAATAACACAATATTTAATAGTGTTGATAGAAATGTATTAAAAACTGGTTACAAGTTTATAGCTAAAAACATTAAAATTTCTGTTTTTTTAGTAAAAAATTCAAAACCAATTTGAAAGTTCACAATGTCATCGTCCATAAGTCACCCAAGTATTCACTCAAAAAGTTTATGAAAAATAAAGGAGAACTACTCGCGAGAGTGATCGGCTAAACAATAATATCGTTTCGGTACATGTTGACACGAGTAGTATTGACTTTGTACAAAACAAACTAGGTCCAATAGCTACAGTTATAACGTACATTTTCATTCGTTCGAATTTAAATTACGTTAAAAATCTAAACATTCACATTATTGGGAATCCCTTGATTCGGCGCGGACCTCTGTGGTGTTGCCTACAGTTATTGACGATCGTCCCATAATTATTTCTCTAAAATACATTAAGTATTAGTCGGTAGACTTCTAACAATAATATAAGTAGGTAGTAATAATCTAAAAAGTAGCCAGAAGTAGCTAGATTAATTTTGGTGGCTAAAACAGATTATTTTTTGGCTAAAACCGTCGAAAATCCGCTAGATCTAGCCACGAAGTGGCTAAAACGGCAACACTGCTTATAACTCGTGTGTAAGCACCTTAGAGGAATGCCGACCGCCCCCCACTACGGACCACTGGCGAAGTCACACGCGTGGTTTACATTCCACACATTCTTAGGAGTTACGTTACCTTTAATGTCTCATGTTACTGTGAACTGGCTTTAATCTGATGACAGAACTTAGCATAGATACAAGTTTAAAACGGATGTAGCTAGTGTGGGACAGTTGAACAAGAAGCTGCTTAGACAGAAACTTTCCACAGGGGTGCTTACCTACAGTGATTTGACTTGTGGACCTAGTCGAGAGATGCACTTGAACAGTTGTTCAATATGGTTTCCCCCTTATGATGAACAATCTGCATGGTCATAGACTTTTTTGCAAAAAAATTACCCAATTGTAACCATTCTTTTATAATAGCTGTAAGTTTTCTTAAATTAAAAGAAAATCTTATTTTTTTCTTCTTGCGTGATGATTCCCTTTGAGTGGCAAAAGGTGTCTTGGCACATTATAGCCGCCGGGTGCCGGCGGGTTGGCTTTAGAACGTTTTTAGTCAAGGCAGCTTTTGTTTCAAATGAGCCCGGACGGCGGCTAATATATCCCCAGCAGATTGGGCTTTGGTGTGTAGACACCCAGAATTTGAACTTTTGTTTGCGTACCTATTCGACAAGTATTTAGAGAGTCGGCCCATCCCTAAAGCTACCTACTGTACCGCATACAAATATTTGAACACCATTATCATCCAATCTATGTCAATAGAATCTCATTCGTATGCCTATGCGATTCTCGGAGATTCCGGCTCACTACCAAGTATTTATTACGTATTGACACGATCTGTGCAAGTTTTTGTGCTTACTGTGTTTTTATAATAATTTCCCACGGGTACAACGGCGGAATGGCAATTCATTCGTTCATTATATAAATGCTAGACACGATTTATGGCCTTGTAAGCAAAACATTGTGGGAGGTCAAGTAGCTAAGGTGTCCTTCGAGTAATTTATGTTTATATTTTATTCGAATCGTATCTTAAAGGTAGAATAAAATTGTATGAAATCCAATTATATAATTGTGCCTGAACGGCTTCCCAAACCAACAAAACTAGAACATCTAAATGCGCTAATAACTCCATTGCGGTAATTCTGTTCATTCATCGAATATTTCTCATTGTCGTTACATAAGAAGACAAAGTTCACGGCCACCGAGCTTCATCTGCGGTCATTTTCACTCGAGCATCAAGCGCTCGATAAACAAGGCGTGTCTAGATTGTTAACTCGGAGGCTGCATCCGGGCCACCGCAGGGATCACGTTACGGCGGGGGCGTGCGAATGTCAAGGAACCCTCGCGACCAGCGCGCCGTCAGTCGCAGCCGACATGTCTGCGCGCGCGCCCGCCTGTCGCGCCCTCGCCGCGCTCTGCGCGCTCGCTGTTCTCGCGCGGGTCGGCAGTGAGTACTTTATTCTTGATACATTTACTGATACGCAACATCTTACGGGTCGTCGACTAGTGTTTGTTAACTTTACAATTGGACGATATTCATAGGCTAGAAGCAATTTAATAATTTCAGAACCTGATATTTTTCACAGGCACATCCAGGTGACGGGATGGAAGTCCATGTTAAATTGACATTTCCTCCCTATTCTTTCAGGTGTCCAAGGTTTTGAGTGTCACAGAGACGGTCTTTACACAGACTATGATCAAGATTGCCAGAAATATGTGAAGTGCAGCAATGGTGCAGTGACCGGTCAGTATTCATGCCCCGAGGAGCGCGTGTTCAGCGAAGCGGAGGGCGCATGCGTGCCGCGCGCGCGCCGGCCCTGCGTGCGCCGCCACTGCGCGCCCGCTGACCTGCTCGCGTACGCCAGCCCCGGCACCGCCTGCCGCCAGTACTACCGCTGCGAGAACGGCACGGCCGTGGAGCGCGTCTGCCCCTCGGGAGCGTGGTTCGACCTCGAGCGACAAGCGTGCACCCGCGGGGCCGGCACCTGCTTCGAGCCAGTGTGTGCCGGCCTGCCAGACGGCGACTACCCCGACGCGTCGCATTCGTGCCGGCGCGTGCTGCGCTGCGGCGGCGGTGAACTGCGCGCGGTGTCGTCGTGCGCCGTGACGACGTGCGCGACGCCGTGCCCGCCGCCCCGCGCCGCCGCCGCGCCGCTGCCGGCCGGCGATGCTGACTTCTGTTCCGATGAGGCGTGCTCATCGTTGTGTCGCGACGTCCCCGACGGTGCCTACGCGGACCGCACCACCAGCTGCCGCGAGTACTTTGTGTGCGAGGCGCACCGCGTGATACGGCGCGGCGTGTGCGAGCCGGGCCTACAGTTCGCGCGCGGCGCGTGCGAGCAGGCGGCGCGCGCGTCGTGCCCGCCGCCGGCGCTGAGCCCGTGCTTCAACCGGCACGACGGGCTGCACCGCGACTGGCACGACTGCACCTCCTGGTACGAGTGCCGGCGCGAGCGCGTCGTCAAACGCGGCTCGTGCGCGCCAGGACTTGTGTTCGATGGCAGCGGATGTACGCCTTCCGACCATTTCCTATGCGATGGCCCAGCGGTCTCGGTGGAGTGCGAGGGGCTCCCAAGTGGCACCTATCAAGACCTCGACACGAACTGCACCCGATACTTCCACTGCGAAGGACTATTGCGCACGACGCTTGCGTGTCCTCCGGGGCACGTGTTCGACGGGGTGCGGTGCGCGCTGACGTCACAGTACCTATGCCCGAGCCTGGAGCGCGAGTCTTGCTACGGGCGGCCGGACGGCCGGTACCGCGCCGCCGACACCGGCTGCCGCGGGTACTACGAGTGCGTGCGCGGAGGGAAGTCTATCTACGCCTGCCCCCCGGGCCGCGTGTTCGACGGCGAGGCGTGTGTGCCGGCGCAGCCGGGACTATGTCTGCGAGAGGACTACTCATGCGAAGGTCTCTCGAACGGTTACCACGCCGAGATTGAATCAGGATGCCGAAGGTACCCACTGGTTTTCATCTGACACCTATGTTCTTACGTAAGTTAGTGTCCTAAATAAACGAAAACTTAACCACCACTTTTTAATTGCAGATACTTCTACTGCGAGCGTGGAGACCGGCTGGTGACGCTGTCTTGTCTCGGCGGCAAGATGTTCGACGGGCGCGCGTGCGTGAAGGCGTCCCAGCGGCAGTGCGGCGGGCCGCCGGGCGGCGCGGCGGAGCAGGCGGGCGCGCGCTGCGTGCGGGACGGCTTCTACGTGCAGCAGGGGAGCCAGTGCAAGCGGTACTACTTCTGCGTCAGCGGCACCAGGACCTACCTGGCGTGCCCTCAGCAGCAGATGTTCAATGGCCAGGTGTGCGTGCCCGCGGCGCAGTACTCGTGCCCGGGCTGAGTGCCCGCGGCGCAGTACTCGTGCCCGGGCTGAGTGCCCACAGCGCAGTACTCGTGCCCGGGCTGAGTGCCCGCGGTGCAATACTCGCGCCCGGGCTGAGCGCCCGCGGCGCAGTTCTCGTGCCCGGGCTGAGTCCCCACGGCGCAGTACTCGTGCCCGGGCTGAGTACCCGAGGTGCAGTACTCGTGCCCGCGGCGCAGTACTCCTACCCGGACTGAGTGCCCGCGGCGCAGTACTCGTGCCCGGACTAAGTGCCGGCGCGCCACATGAGGACATAGCTGCCGCCCGCGGGCGCACACTGCCGCACACAAGGCTGGGAGACACTCACGACGTACCTGATTACTGTATTTATTCCGAGGCTGTGAACTCTCCACAACTAGAACTCCGCTCTTATCGATGCGCGCACTACTATTAAGCTTCACATCTACCTCCTATTTTACAATAAGACACGATTACTTCTTACTTTTTATTGGCATAGAAACTTTCAAGCGACCTAAATACTTCTAATAGTAATTACACATTGACTATATCTTACAGTATTACTTTACAAATGAATAATAAGCTCCGTGAATAGAAAAATAAAATCTCTTTTAACGACATAAAAGAATAGTTAATTTATTTATTTATAATATTAATATAGATAATGTTTCCTCGATCTTAAATTAAAACAAATGATTAGCGAAACTTCACAAAACAGTTAATGGATAGTACTTGTCATATTGAAGAAAATACATCTACTTAATATTTTTTACATTGGTTTGGTAATGTTTCGAGTCCTTATATATGACAAATAATATCGCCACAATAAACTAAGCTGTGAAAAATAATATTTTAAATTTAGTAAAGAAACCTAGCCGAATATATTGTAAATAACGTGCAATATTCGTTAAGACTGTTAAATACAATTATCTCAACAATTTTGGCATTATTCATAACTAGAAAAAGCATGTCTAAATCATTTACATAGCATATAATGTTACGTATTTAATAAACGTTTTATGTTTAAATTTTCGTGTATATAATTTATAAGCTGGCGCCTTAATTGTGAGACTGTCTTAGTATCGACGAAGATGGGGAGAGGTGCGAAGAACTCATTAAGGTGGAAGCTCCAAGGTAGTCCACGAAAATCAAATTTTCGTACCTTTTTTTGCAGTTTTCAGGTCAACGTCTGGTTCATCATTTTCATCATCATCATTTCAGCCGATAGACGTCCACTGCTGGACATAGGCTTCCCCCAAAAAAAGGGGGGGGGGTTGACGGGGGGCTGACGTTGAACACCACGTCAGGTTATGTCGATTAAAATATGATTCGCAACCGTAACATTTTTGTAATTACATAGAGATTAGCATTAAAATCAATACAACCGTCTCAAGTGACTTGGAGGGTTTTATTGATAGTTTTAATGATTATGATTCTGTAAAGCCAAATGAAATCCGCAGTGGGCGATCCCTTGTATAACTGCACCTTCAATTCCAAAAATCGGAGTAGATGGCGAGAAATCATGAGGCAAATCACATCAGACCCTAGAAAAAAAATATCATGAGGAGCACGACCGCTCTGACAAGAGTGCTACGGAGAAGTGAGCCATATTTGTTACGGTCGCGAAAACGAATAATATTTTAATCAACATGCAACCTGAAACTGACTTGCAAAATGCACAAAACGTAAGAAAAAAAGTAATAATAATATAAACATGTCGAATTGATAACCTCCTACTTTTTGAAGTCCGTTAAAAATTGAATTTCGCGAGCTACCTCCTCCGGGCGCAAGCATCCACCTTAAACTTAAAAGCGCAGTTATCACGAGTCTTACCCCGCACTCAAACACTGCGCCTACGACGGTCTCTATCTCAAGACACCAGCTAATACGACTACATTTGTATTATACATTTTTATACAACACTCAATTACAGAATTTTTTAACGATTTCCCGACTTACTCAGACACACTTTACGATCGATTAACTACGTTTATACAAGGATTTTTTTTAATATACATTTTCAATTGGTCCACGCCAAAAATGTCCACATTCATTTGCTCGGTTTTTAAATGAAAAGTTAATCTGATAGCAATTAGTAACTTGGTCAAATTGTGGGCGCGGACAATCGATGCCTTCGAAAGCGTAGCACTAAGCTGACAGAAAGATAATTCATTTGTTCGTTGAAAAGATTGCAAATCAATGAAAACAGTACCTACACAGGGTGACTCGAAGTAAGTAAAAGCACCTTTTCTATAAAATTCCCGATTAGATCGTTAGTTTTTTTTATACAATAATAGTGTCGATAAATGATGACAGTGCACATCACTATTTTATATATGGGGTAGATCATATATAACATATTTATTGTCAGATTCAAGTGTTCATTAAACAAGTATAGTACGAATGATCAAAACGATCTCCGCACCTCGTAGAAATACTTAATAAAAGCAATAGGCAATTAGCTCACTTTATGAAAATATATTTAGGAAATATTAAACCAAACTATTCTTAATAAATGTAATTTAAAATTTGCTTCATTACAATGTCACAATATAATTTAAAATAATGTTTATAATTAAGAACTTTTTTATTTAAAATACAAGCAATTGCCTTGAAAGCAAATGTCTTTAGCAATGCCAAGTTTGGAATAGAAAAATATAATAAATTAGAATTATATTTTCTTGAAATAAAAAGTAAGTAATACATAACTAATATAGTATAATATCTAAACGATTAACACAAAATACTCTTTTGAATTCTAACAACACATGAAATTTTCTCCAAGGGTATATCGTGACGACATTTTCCACATTCCACAACGATTTTGGTATTTTAGGTGGTACAAAAACATATTATGTGGTTCTAGTTTGTGGAGACATTGACACCACTACGTACTACGTTGAATCTTTCTCTTTTTAGGGTTCTGTATTCAAAAGGTGCCAACGGGACCATAATTGCTAAGAGTCCACTGTCAGTTCTTTCGTACGACTGTCTTTTACAGAGCTGAATCTTTTGAACCGTAATAGGTAAAATAATTAATAAATAATTTCACAGAGTAGTTACTACTATGGCCGTTCTAATATCAAAAAATTAAATTAAGTCAAAAATTAAAGGGTGACCTACAAAGTGTTTTATTTTTCGCTGTTTTGGCTCGATCTTAATAATATCAATACAATAATAAAATCGTTTAATAATGTTAAATATTGTACGGAGGTACGGAACCCTTCGTGTGCCAGTCCGATTCGCACTTGGCCGATTTTTTGTAAATACGTAAACAATATACCCTTGATGAAAACTCAGATCTATTGTTACACGTTAATACATCCACATAAGCTTAAATAGCTATATTTTAAACCAACAGACGAAAAATGATCCATAAATATTCGTCTGTTTGAGCTGCGTGACAAAAATGGAGAATTATGATATTGATGACATATTTTCTTTATGAATTCATTAATTTGTCGTTTTACTTGAAACTGCGGTGTACTGCGACGTAGCTTAAACATATAGACTGGACTAGAGCAGCTCTGAACATACTTTTGAAATACTTATTTATGTGTTTTAAATATCTGTATAATAAAGACTGACCATGTGGCCAGCAGCCTGTTCCGCGTGTGCATCCGTTATTTTAACTAACCAATAAACTGCGATCCGTTTCACAGTATGGAAACCACATTTAGGTATGCAATAAATGAAACCACCGGTAATACTAGTCCACAGAAGTACAAAAAAAAAATAGTTCAAACTAAATTCATTAAGTAATAGTAAACACTCTATTAACCAACCTACCTTCGTACCTCGTCGTTTAGGTGTACCAGTGTTACATAATAGGCAAATCAGTAGATTACCGCCATAATTTGCTTTCTGCATGGCAATGTCGCTTTCAATGTTCAAGGATTGAAGTTCATTAAATAATTGACCTAGTGATCAAATTCTCCAGAGTGTTCACATTTGTTCAAAATTAAAACTCCACTTTTTGACCTGATTTCTGGACCAATTTCGTTCATTTCTGGTATATCGTTAGCAAATATCGTTTGACGGCACGGTTGGCGCAGTGGTTAACCGATTGGCTGCTGCGCTGCGTGTCGAGGGTTCGATTCCCGCACGGAACAAATATTTGTATGACCTACAAGTAGTTGTTCTGGGTCTGGGTGTTTGTGTATGTGAGTTTAAATGTTTGTAAACGCACCCACAATACAGGAGAAATTCCTAGTGTGGTGTAGTGTGTGGGCAACGTTTTAAAAAAAAATGAGATTAAAAAATGTGGTTTCATCTATTGCATATTATGTGATTTCCATACTGTATGTACCGATCAATTATAAAACTCTACGATCCCTTTTATAGTCACGACAGTTTAAAGTAACGGATGGTTGTTATGTGAACCAGTATTACGTAACATGAACAAAATAATCAACTCATTTATCAGTCACACAACCCTTGCCCAAGACCTAGAGGTGTGTAACTCTTTACGGAACCGGCTCACTGATCATTGAAGTGATTCAAAAGATTGGTTCAGTAAAAACGTTTCAAACGCATCATTTGGATCTGAAACATTACTTTGCTATGTGCTCATTCCGTCCGCGCGACGCGTCGCTCGCGAGGCGACGGAGCAGTGAGCGAGCGAGAGAGGGAGACTGAGACACACTGAGTTACTTAACTATTGACTCGCGAGTCACGATTAAGCGGGCGAATCACAATCTATACAAGTCAGAAAGACATACCAAATGAGATGTGTATCACTCATACTCTCACAGATTTTCGTTGTCGTTATCCATGCACGTAAAAATGACCACTAAGGCGCTTACGTATCAAATACTATACGGTCATTTTTTGCATATAATGTTAAATTATATTCTTTGAGCCGATGATCCAAATGAGCCAAATGAAACATATCTGTGTTTCGGATCATTTCAGTGATCGAGATGCAAATGTTCCAATCGCAAAAATTATACACTTTGACCACCTCTACCAAGAACGTTGGTTCCACATTTCATACTAGACAAGATACCTGAAATGATTGACTGTGAACCGTCATAGAAGATGATTGGGAAAAACGAATCGATGTAAACGTTCAAAGCAATAGACAGACTTATGTACACATACAAATGTGTAAAGTTCCAGATTATATAGACGATTATTTTTGATCGCACATATAAAATAGTTTTGAGATCTTCGTCTCAGTTTTTATATTATATAATAATATGATGACACAAATATATTTTACTATCCATAATAAACGACACATCATATTTTCAGAAAGGAAAGTCTCAGTCTTACCTCACGACAAGTGATAGAAAGCAAAACTTTCGTTGGACTATCAACAACAAATATATTAGATACACATTAAATAATAATATTATAACGACTATAACATTAATGCAAACAGCCAGATGACGTACATCCATTAATTTCAATTTGATTCTCTTTTACAATACGCGACTTACGAAGCTGAATCAATAACGCACATGTCTAATTTCTATAAGAAAAAGACTTGAGATTAATATTTTAAGTTGCAGTTGTCTTTTGTTTCATCAAAAGAATAAAAGTTAAACGCCAATATTAATTCCTTTTCATTATATAACCTTTTTTAATGATACATACTGGCTGAAGATAGAAAAGGTAAGAAACATATGTGACCTCAAAAACGTTCCATTTTCAAAGTGGCCCACGTGTGGTTAGTAAAGTAAGCGACATACATGTTATTGATCAGCTATGCTCAGTGTACTGCTACGGCTGCGGCTACTGCGCGGCGCCGGACGGCGCGGGCGCGGGCGCCAAAAGCACGCCCACGTCCCACACCTTGATGACGCGGTCCTTGCCGGCCGTGCACATGCGCCCGGTCGCCTCGTCCATGTACAGCGACGACACCGCGTGCTTCATGTCGTGGAACGAGGCCAGGGATTCACGACTGAAAATATGGATGGTTTAAAGTTAATTTTGAAACTATGATGTTTCTCAAAACTAGAATATGCAAGGTCAAAATAATAGGAATGGGCAAGAATTATATCCGAATGAATGTCTTTTAGGTGGAAGAAAATCTGAGCCCTCATCCTAAATATCGATGATTCTATAATTAGGAAATAATAATTAACATTGGGGTACTGCAAGAACAGAAAAATAGAAAAGCTTTAACCCAGGAGTGTCTTCTAGAATAGAATTGTAAACTATCATTAGATTAGGGGAACGCTACAACATGGTAACTTATATTGTAGAAAATGTTTCAAGTGTTTATTAAATTATAATTAATAGGTATTTCGCAACAAATCTACAGTGCTACTAAATTGAATAATAAATTTAGAAAAATTCAAATTACAATCGAATCGGATAGCGAATCGATTATAAATAAGAAGAAATACAGAAAAAAATGCAAAAAGAAAATAAAAAGAAGACACACATAACTCTGCAGTTAAGTTCAACAACAGATACTCACGGCTCATGCCTCAGGGTGTCGTAGCAGCCAGTGCACACGCGCTGCGGGAACTCGAAACCCATGACTGGCAGCGGCAGGCGGTGCGGAGAGCACGCCGCGCACACCGCCGCGCCACACCACCGGCAGTGGTGCTGGCGCAGACCTGCAATGTGACGCACCAAGCTTATAACCTCCTGTGCCAGTTCATCACCATCGGACTACTCTTTCCTCAACTTTGGCCCCAGCATGGTTTATAAGATTATTATTTTTTATCTTTATTCCGTATAAATGTTATTAGTTCCACATTTGGTCATATCTTTCTGTGTTTCTTCCTACAAAATGTAAGTAATGTGTCACTGTTTGTTTTCTCTAATAAATAAAAAATATAATATGTTGGGGACGGCTCCCCATCTAACCGGATGCAGCTGGATACCAGTGTTTTACTGCACCTATCTGATCTCTACTACCCAGTAACTGGGTAACACGGTACCTCTTTGCAGTGGCGAAAGCTCCATATAACACGATTCCTACCGGCTTCCCTTCGGGGATTCGCATCGGCAACTCTATCGCTATTTAAAAATGGCACGTCAATAGTGGCTACTTTTGTCAAAAAATATAGTGACACTACGGGAATTTAATTCACCATAACATTCAAACAACAAAAACGGTTATTTTTAGTTTTGTATTACAACAGAAAAAAACATTTTCTAAATTAACCCAGCGCCAAACCGTCATATCTAATCGGGAACTAAAAATCATACAACAGCGATCCCATAATGATGTCACTTTAGGTCACGTGATACCGCTTGATATGTACGAGAGCAAGCCGCTGTACAACGGGTTATGACAAAGACAGATATAGAAAAATGCGTCAGCGAGAACGAGATGGAGGAGTATTGCACATTTTATTTGGTTTTCAGTTGTTAAATTTTATTGTATTTAATTGCTTAAATTCCTTTATTAATTTCAGAATGATAGTAAGTATTCTTTATTGATAAGTCAGTAAGAAAAAGTCGACTTCGCTTCGGCTTCTCTCTTGGAGAAATTGACACTTCGCCGCTGCCTCTTTGTACCCCTTGGCACTGGTTGTCAGGCATTCAGGTTTCAGGCTTCTTGCTACCCGTAATGACTGTCAAAGCTCCACAAATGACAGCCGGGACCATTGGCAATGGAAGATGATATTGTTAGGGATGTTTGCGGATTGGTAGGATTAACTCAATTTGGTATTAATGCCTAATTTGCTGTACAGGGACATCGCGGAAAAACGCGCAAACTGAAACCATTAATTCAGCACATGATTCTAGCGTAGAAGTTTTAATGTTTGTGGTGGCTTGTGATGTGTGTGCCCAAATACAGATCTCCCAGAAAAAGTATTACGCTTCAGTAATCATTGCCTATCCTCAGAAATATTAACGAGCTATGATGAAATCTAATATAGAGCTGTTACGACAGACGAAGTACTTACCTATTTTGTATTACCATAGTAAAAAAAGAGATAGTGAAGTCTATGCGATTCCAAAAACTTTTCAAAACTTGACAGATCATGAGGTGCGACCTGGAGTAAGTAGCCCAACATAGGAAAAACTTCATAAAACGCGTTGTGATAAGGCCTACAAAGCGCGGCAGTACGATTCTTAGAGATTAGTCGTAATGGGGTTAGTCTGTGGCGCGAAGATCGTACTAATTCGGAATCACGAAGCATAACCGTAGCACATACTTTTCTGTTTTAACTGATTTTTTTAGGGTCAGTTTAGACAGAATAGAATAATGCCCGAGCAATTTACTAGGTCCAATGAAAATAGGACCGGAAAAAGCAAAGGCAAAAACAAGTATGAATATTGAGACAGTCGGCTCGCGCGTGCTCGCGACTCGATTGCTCTCAGTTTGAATTCCGGCCAGAGAAGGCTCGAGCATGCGCGAGTATTTTTCTGAACTGACCCTTTTACCTACCTTTTCTTGTTACGTGTGTCAACACGAGCGATGTGAGAGGAGCTTTGAAGGGTTAGCGCAGAGCAACGCAGTGGCGGCGAAGTGAGAAATTGTATGTCAACTGAAAGTTGAATTTATGTACTATAGCATAAGGCTGAA
Organism: Polymixis lichenea; assembly: GCA_949091785.1. Taxonomy (NCBI): domain Eukaryota; kingdom Metazoa; phylum Arthropoda; class Insecta; order Lepidoptera; family Noctuidae; genus Polymixis; species Polymixis lichenea. Next base: position 6,243,960 of record OX420937.1, read on the forward strand.
ATATGTATAACGGAATAGAAGTCAAAGCGGTGCGAAGCGTCGTCGAGCAGCGAAGAGGCCCTCAGAGTCGCGCGGAGGCATGGCGGCTATTAGTGAGGTACGAGCGTCGCTCAGTGTACTTTGCAACCGATAAACTACTCTTTACCACCACTCCAGCTGTCTGCGCTAACCCTAACTAACTATTCTGTCTTCAACTCACCAAGCTGTTTCTTCTCCATCATCGCCCTAACGTTCCATATGAAGGGGGCGCGGCATATCTGGCACAGGTCTGACTCCTTCCACGCGGGAGTCTCGCGGCGCCGCACGCCCATCTCCCATACTCCCAGCGCCCCATCCTCCCCTGCAGATATCAGCCGCTCGCAGCTACCCACGTACCATAACCCTGTGACTTTATTGCTGGAAAATCAACAGAAGATTTTTAACATTTGTTTCCAAAATAGATTAACGCTAGAAGTTGAGCAACATTTTGTGGGATGAACGCAAGGCCGGCCAAACATCGTGAAAAATAGCTCCGAATGCGTAGGGTCCCCCCAACACCCCCTCCCCTCTGACTTTTGTCAAAACGCGCCACCAGGCACCATATGTTCTTCAAATAACGCACTATCGTTTTTCGCGCATGTTTAAGTAATTGGCCGGCAACTATTATAAGTACTGTCTAAAAATCTTTTAAAAATAATAATATTAGCTTTCACGAATTATTGGTAAAACGAAAAGAATAAGTATTCCGATTATACGTAGTATGTATAAGTGTATACACGATCCGTAGTAAAACCAAAATAATGTTCATGTATATGTTATACATATTATGGTTTTTTTTTCTTACACATTACGGCATTTCAATTTATTCGTTACTCTGTAAGAAACATGATATCTCGAACAATGGATAGAGGTAGCATAGCAAGTAAACAAAATATCATAATTACCTATGGCCTTGTAGTTCGTATGCCGTGCCCTTTTGACCGCCTATGTCCCACACTATTATCGTCTGGTCGAATGAGCCGCTGAATAATAGCTGGGGCAGAGGAGCCCAGTTCAGTACTCTCACAGAACTGGAAAAATAAAATAATTCAATTAATAATAATACTTTTATAAAACTAATGATATGTTATATTATTTATTATCGCATCAAATTCACAGTAAACGGTAATAAATACGGTTACTAGTAACGCTAGTAATAATAGTAACGGTAAATAATTTGTACAGATTCAAGTATTTTACTTGCTGACCATACATTTTTGTTGTGATGGTAGCATGGTTACGGACAGCAACAAAAGTCTGTTAGGAATTTACTTTTTTTAAGTCTTAATTGCTGAGCAAAATACTTTAAGTAATAATCGGAACACATGCAAAATTTTAAGAAAATGAAAAGCTTTTTTGGACTTTCGGCTCACAGTATCTGCGTGAACACAACGTGGTCGAATGTGATTAATTTGAATTACCCGATTATTTCAGTTTACCTGAAGATATGTTTGTAAAGGTATCAAGCAATAGGCTAGGAAGTTTGCAGGCGCCATACCAGAGAAAGTTTAGTTTTTCCAAAAAAAGCAATCGGTACTCTACTCACCCAGTGTGACCTTTAAGCGTAGTAACGAGCGTAGCGCAGTTATTATCTAACTTCAGCATCGTTATCTGGCCGCTGTAGTCTCCCACAAAAGCATATTTCGACTGGGAGTCGAATCTGACGGGATACATTCAGGAAACTTATTATGTTATCTCTAAATGGATTTCGATAGTAGTTGTTTTATTAATTTTATCATTATTTCAACTTATTAGTCTATAGGGAAGGACATCCGTTATCCGCTTTCTGATAGACATAACGACTTAGTGCGCCTGCAGACAGCCAACTCAACAGTTTAATCAAATAACGTGAGTACATGAGACTGCGAACACCGCACAAACTCATTATTATCAGGAATTATAGCTAGAACTACAATGATGACAAAAAATTTGAGACCACTAACTGTGGACGCCTTTGTTCTATTATCTTTTAATTCCTAATACATCATTCAAAATATTTATACAATTATTTATCTTAATAATAATTATAAAAGGATACTGCAAAGACGTGCACCATGCTTCGAAGGAATATCCGCCGATTCTGCGTCCAGTCTCACTGCAGTGGTACGAAAAGAGTTTGTCTCGACTGACGGAGAGCACCCATTCGCAACTTAATGAGAAGTTGACGGCAGTCACGCGTGCTGTGTGCGCTAAGTACTCACGAGCCTAGGAATAAAATTAGTAAATTGATCACCGAGAAGCCTCGTTAACAATACAAAAATCTACTAAGGAATATTAAAGGCTATTTACTAAGGAAAATCGTTAAAAAAATAATGAACCTGATTTGCTTCAGACTAGGGAAAACACTTGTTTATGTAAATATAAAGAAATTGTCCTTGTTTCTTTATCATAAAACCAACAAATAATCATAATAGAATATAATTAACTGGCAGACATTTTACCTTTTTGTATTTAGATAACAAGCGAGTTAATAAATAAATATTTGTACTTAATACAAGCTTTTACACTGATAACTAATTGTTCCCGAGTTAAAAAGTTAATCACATAAACAAATTATAACAAAAGTAGTTCGTGAAACTGCTACAAAATAAGACATATTTACAAAGTTTTTTTACTATAAACTGGACCAAAGGCGAGATCAATAACTAGATAGTAAAACATATTCCGTTCCATACACTAATTTGTTTTAACTTATACAATTTAGTTAAAGTGTATTTCTTAACTTTTTTGGTTTTTTGGCCAATTATTCATGGATAAAATAATTACGTCATTATAGTACCATTTTTTCAAAATAAGAACTTTACTATATTACACACATGATAGAGATACTAATATATTGAAGTTTCTGTAGTGGGAGTGCATATATAAAAGCAATCGTCTAATTATTTGAAAACGCCATTTTTCTCATAACTTAAAAACAATTAGTTTGACCGCAGGCCGGTTACCACGGCACGCCAGCATCAACGACATCATCCGTCGTGCTCTTGTCACTGCCGGGGTGCCAGCTGTTCTAGAATCCCATTGCTTGGCAAGCGACGATGGGAAGACACCAGACGGAATTACCTTAATGCCTTGGAAGTTTTATCGGCCTTTGGTATGGGACGCAACATATGTCGACACCCTTGCGCCATCCCACCTTTCTAGTACGGCGGGTTGTGCTGCTGCAGGTGCGAAAAACCTCAAAAGGCGCAAATATTCCAATCTTATTGGAACCTATTTGTTCGAGCCGTTTGGGGTTGAAACTCTAGCACCATGGGGTCCGAGTGCGCACTTAGTTTTCCGAGACATTTCCAAGCGGTTGGTCGACTCTTCACGTGACCAAAGGGCCTATTTTTCGGCCAAAGAATCAGCACTGTCATACAACGTGGCAATGCTGATTCTTCTACCCTTTTGGGCACTTTTCCTATTGACAACGATGCGGACGTATTTTTTGATGATTATTTTCTTTTTTATATACCTGTACATATTATTATTTTAAGACCAGTAGTTTTCAAATTATGAAAAAATCGCGTTTTCAAATAATTAGACAATTGCTTTTATATATGAAGATATTTAATTAAAATGATTATCAAAAGATAACCACATTTTTAGATGGCATTGTGTAATGAAGTCATGGTCAACAACACAATTAATCACAACCAGGATTTTTTAAAGCAAAGTGCCTGTACACTATCTGATCAAACACGTATGTATCCGTTTCTGTGTTAGGTTTGTCAGGATTGACTGATTTGAGCATTGAGGCAATGTTAATAGTATAGGGGTTTAAATATAAACGTTAATTAAAGTTAAGAGATGTTTAAACATGAAAAATGTATGGTTATGCTTATCATTACTTAACTTTATGCAACATTTATAAATAAAGGGGATTATAAGTACAACCAATGCTTGGGTGAATTCAACCAAACTTCTACCAACACACAACCATCTGTTATTAATAATATTTCAAAACTGATGGTATATTCTGACAAATAAATAAACATTTTATTCATTCGTTCTAAACCAAGTATCCTAGGAATATAATTTTTAATTTTTGACTGATTTTCCATATTAAAATTATCACCACGTCAAATATAAATCTATGCGCTTGGTAATATCAGCATTTAGAGGTATCGTTCATTAACAGTGCGGATAAGATTTTTGTAAGGGAACATTATTATAGTAAGCAAAGCATTGCTACTACTATAAGCAAAGAACTCATATGAGTCACATAAGATGACAAAGACTTCAAATCTTATCTTTAACTTAAGATGATAAGAATAATCTTGTGTAATTAGAAAGTCTAAAAACTTATTTTATTTCCTTTTACTAAACCGACATTTCTTTGAGCACTAAGTTTATAAATTGACATACTATCATTAGGACATAAAATAGGATATTTTCCATATTTAGAAAAGAAATCATTGATAAAATTTTCCTACTGATGAGGTTATAAATTACTCACAGGGTTTATTCTGTTACAGTCTGGTGCCAGTATGAACTCTGAGACTGTGCCGTTCTCTTGACCAATGAATAGCTGCCTTGTCTCTGGTGTGTAGAACATTGATGTGCACCCAGACGGCATGTATTGACAGATAGATGGCCAGTATTGTCCTGAGTCTCGCTTCAGCCATACTCTCACCGTCCTGAAAAATAGGTTGTTCTAAGAGCTGTGTTCTCGTATAGAGCTTAGAAAACTTTATACACTTAACATACTGTAATTGTAACTTTCACACAAAAATATTTTCTTATATGTTCCTATGACTAGAAAAGGTTTTAAGCTTTCGAAAGGTACTGCAGTTCATCAACCACGGTTGTACATCACTTAATAAATTCTTAATATAATGAATAAATGAAGCTGCAATAACACATTTGGAAGTTCATATTTAAAACAGTAATAAAAACAAGAAAAACTGTTACATTAACAATAGATTATACCATAAGTATGTCAATTTACCACACATCGAAGTCACGTAGCTGGTACCCATCTATTTGACTACCAGCTAGTAGTTAACTAGCTAAAAACTTTTTAGTATTTACACCCCACGTAGGGGGTGATTTCAAATACTTTGACAGTTCAATGAGGGTACAAAAGAAACATGTTTTTCGGAAAATAATGCAGATATTAAAGCTCTGTTATCAAACAATGGACGAAATATGACTCAAGTAAGCTTACTTATCATCACAAACGCTAATTACACCGTCCTCGCCAGGTATAACGACCGCTGCATTTACATCGTCGGTGCAACCTTCCAATTTACTCAATAGAGCTGGTTTTTTTGTCGTAGAAAACCTATCGTTGGGCGTCCTTGGAGCAGGTTTAATTTCAGCAGCCATATTTCAACGTTTTAAAGCAGAATTACTAAATAAACACGATTATTCGACACAAATTCTTTCAGCGAAAAGAAAACGTCATAATAATTTTGACATTTACGTTTGGGGGTGCTATTCTTAAAAATGTGTGTTGGTAAGTTTATTATGCTGGAGCCACACTAAGGGTCAACGTCAATTGCGATAAACAACGCGGTAAAGATTCCGTTAATTAAATTGATAAATTCAGTGGCAACACTTGAACGGTCAAAGTCAATGCCCATCATCGCAATAAACAACGCGGTAAATATCGCGGTAAGTGGTGGCTACACCTACGATTAACGTCGATCATCGCTATAATCAACGGCGTTTCCCATTGGTGTGGCCTGGGCACTAGAGTGAGCTTGCGAAGTATCTCTATGTAGTCTGTGGCTTGCGAGGAGACTAACGAATTATAATTTGCGTTCCGAGCTAGGTTAGGTTTGGTTAGGTTCAGGCAGTGACCTGTCGCTGCCGGCCGTTGTCGACTCGATGGTCGGCAGCGAGGAGTTCTGGGACGCGGTGGTATCTCTTTCTGCGAAATGACTGTTTCGCAGAAGGAGGCTGCGGAGATGGAGCGGGAGATTGCTTCCGCTAACCCGATCCGCAGCAGACGCACCGGGCGTTGGCGGAGGGCCGACAACGCCCTCTTCCAGCCCCCCTAAATGGGTCCAGGGGTGACAGATCTGGGGAAATCTGTAGCCCCCTACTTCTTAGGACCCGAAATGGCGGCGCGTAGTGTTCCACGCGCGCCTCTCTATGACGTAAGGGCGGAGTTTAACACCTCACTCCCCCCTATCGCGAGGTGGCCCGCTGTGGCGGGCCGGCACTAGCCAGGGATCGTGGAAGCCACACTAGTTCCCGTGACCCCCGGTGCAAGTGAGAGACGGAACACCGCGGTGGTTTTAGTCAGTAAGAGTCTGACAGACCTCTCCACCCTCCCCGGGGTGGAGGACATCCATGAGGATTTCCCCCGTAATAAAAAAAAAGATTAGGTTAGGTTACGACGTTAGGTCACGTCACGACTATGACAGCAAAAATCGTAATTTTTGTCAACAAAGCTCGCTAACGCGATAACAGTGTTCACTCATCCACTATCGTCCGGGTGGATCGATATCGATCCACCAAGGCGATATATGACCTTATTCCTAAATAAGGTCATTTAGAAATAAGGCCTTATATCGTCTGCGTTAATTTGACTCTATGGCCAGATAGAATCATACATAATTCAAAACCATTAAATATTGTTTAAAAAAAACTTTGAAGTGGCGTTTCGAACTCGTTGGTCATCAGTAGTTGCTCATGTAATGCTCTCTAGTTATTGCGAAGATCGCCCTGAGGACACGGTGGAGCATACGGTGGAGGTCTGCCCGGCTTGGGCGGAGCACCGCCGTGTCCTCGTGGAGGCGATCAGCGGTGACGATCTCTCGCGTCCAGGCCATGGTACGAAGCGAGAGTTCATGGGTAGCCGTCGCTTCCTTCAGCGAAGCAGTGATGCTCGCGAAGAGGGAGGCGGCGCACGTGAGGGAGAGGCAGTATATGCGCCCTCACGGCCGTAGCCTTCGACCTGCACGTCGGGAATCCCAGGCTGATTCCCGGCCGGGTTGTGTTCCACGCGCGCCTCTAAGAGATGTCAGCAACAACTGATGGGGCCCGCAAGTGCCGATGCCTGCCAGGGATGTGGATTGTTCGAAAGAGATACCGCGGCTCCTGGCAAACAGGCAACTGGGGGAACACTGGTGGGTTTTAGTCAGTAAAATTCTGACACGCCCTCCCGCTCCACCCAGAGCGGGAGAGAAGTCATTTGATGATTTCCCACCCAAAAAAAGAAAATGCTCTCTAGTTCTTTAATGTTTTTTCTCATTTGTGCATTTTCGACGTTAAGTGAATAAATATTAATTTAAAAGTAGATAAACATCGTTTTAGATAATATTTGCAACAAATAGCATCATAAAAACTTATTTTTTTGACAAAACATGTTACGTAAACAAACCGTTGCTCAAAATCGTCATTGTTACGTGAATTTTGATTGTTTTGAGTGTTTCACAGTGAATTGAGGATATCTTTAGGGTTTTTAAAGCTCTGAAACTATTCATAAACGTATGTATTTGTCAATCGAGGTCATACGATAACTATGGCTACGTTCCGAGTTATGATAATATCGATTTATACATATCGCTCACCTAGTAATATATTGGCACATCTGCAAAAAATGCGAAATTGAGTTTATACGGCAAAAGTGTTTAAAAGTGCGTAATTTATAAAGTGGTAAAACGGCGTAACGCTAGTTTCCGTATTCATCGAGAGAGGGCGTTAGTGTCATTGTACCACTATTGTTGTTTCCCCCCGCATACGCGTAAAACAACGGCTCATTGGTCAGTTGTGCGGGGCTTTCCGCGAGGTGCAGAACTGCATTGATTTAAGTGACAGTTGTGACATTTCGTAATTTATATCAATAAGTAAAAAAATGGGATAGAGTTACTGTTAAACTGCCGTAATGCAATAATTAGTATTCTTGTAATACCGCTATTTAGTTTTAGATGTAAAAAAAGGATTTTGAAACTTTTCCAAATGCTTTTTTTATTCCTGCAACGCACAGTGGAACGAATGTATGGGAGCGGTTGGACGTAGACATGTCCGAAAAATAAGAGTAAAATTATGACAAACTAATGATGCCATCTTATTCGATTACTTAATGCCTTCATAAATTGTGGTGATGAATTTCTTCATAACTCCCATATTTCGGGAGTAATTTGAGAAAATGTGAAATTTTACTATGAAAATGAGTGTATCGAGCTCTCTCCCTCCTGATTCCGGGCTTGTTTCAAGTAGCGGTCTCTAATATCGTAATGCTATTACTAAGAGCTATATTTAATACTAAGACACATAGTGCGCCAAATGTGCACTTTCTGGGATAAAAGGAAATGAAAATTTAAAAAAAAAAACGTTTTTTCCCCATTTGTATTTACTTTAAACCGCAGACAGACTTATTAAGAGGTCTATAAATATATTATATATATATACAGAAATATATATTAACAAAAATATTCACAAGAACTGATGAGAGTATGACTTTTAAGTAAGTTGATAATAAATTACCTAGTTTCATTAAAAGTACAATAAATAATTAAGATGTAAGCTCTAATTTACTAAGTTACACATTTTAAAACAATAACATCATTTAATTATCTTCGTCATCATCATCATCATCAATTAATTCAAATTCAGAATCGATGTCCGCTAAATCATTTATGTTAACAAATTCGATATCACTTTTCTCAGAATCCGTAAGCTCATAAAATTCCTTAAAAGAAGATTTTTTTACAAACTTATTTCCTTTTGGACGGATACTTGTAACAAGTGGATCAGAAGACAGTAAAAGATTGTGCATAATATCTTCATTGCATGAGATACTGCTATGCTTTCGAGAATGCCCCTCTCTATATTTTCTAAAATCTTTATTTCTAGCCTCAGATGCCTCTTCGGATAGAAAACCAATGGGCACAATTGACATGTTCTGAACTATGTCTGGCCCATGCATTAAAATTTTATGAAGTGAAGAAGGCATATAATACCATGGGTATAACTCCACGTAAAGCTTAGCAGTATCAAAGCAGAACTCTCGGAATTTAGTTACGTTGATCTTCTCTCCTGATGAAATACACTGCAAGATCACACAGATTTTTCTTAAAAGCATAGCATCTATTCCGGTCAGTTCAGCAGATTTAGTGTAGTTTTCAAAAAATCTCCTTGCCGAGTTGCCATTGTTGGTGGATCCACTGCCTTGTTTCACAACATCGAGAAGTAAGCCCGTTTCTCTTCTTACAGCCTCTTGAACTCTTTTCTTCCTGTCATCAACTTGCCTTTTTGCTATATCACCCCTTACTTGCCATGATTTTATGTCTAATTTGTAGGAAATGTGTAATAAGCATTCCATTGAGCGAATCCAAGCGTGAAGGGTGCTTAAGCTATATTTATACATGTCCTCGTTTGCGTGTTTATCTTTGATTAACTCTAAATTATTCATTTCTTTAGGACAAGCCTTGCATATGTCACACACTGAAGCTGCTGTATTGGATATAATGGAATGAATTTTACCATCAATCATTGTCAACAGCAGTTGGTGTTTGACACTAATTCCATCAGTGATGGTGGATGGAGTTAAGGCTTCAATCTCTGCTTCGATTTCAGCCATCTCTCTCTGCACATTTTCTTTGGTTTCCTTTATAAACTTAAACAATATTGGCCGGCAAAATGAAGTGGAAGATGGTCGCTCGTTTTCCCAAATTGTTACACCTTTTGAGACGAGCCGCAGTGGTACAAGACTAATCATAAAATTACTAGCAAGATCGATTTGCTCATCTTCACTCGTCCTTTGATGATAAATGCTTTGGCTAGATGATCCGTCAAAACCCCATTTGCTGGTCAATACGAGCTGTTGATTGGGATCAACAGGGGTTTCTAACGACCTAATAAGTCTTCTTGAGGTTAAATCCATCAAGGCTTGTAATTTGATTTTTGCAGAGCTCTCTGTAACTGTGAGATCTTCTTTGGCCGGATAGCACTTAATTTTTTCTTTAACCAACATGTAGTAACTCGGGTATTGAAGAGCTCCTTCTTGAGTGTTGAAATCCCGAAGAGTGTTATAGCGCCATTTCGATAAGTTCATCGATACATAAAGAGCCAATGCCTTCAAAGGGGATATTTCCCGTACCTGAATTGATTTACCTTCAATGAAGGCTTTGATTTTTGAGGCCTCTTCTGGATTCTCCGTCAAGTATTTCATAACATAAGCTGTATCGCTTTGTCCTGCCTTTTGAAGCGCCCTTTCGGCCGAAAACATAATTTCAGCGCTGCTACTGCTGCATGAAAGACTATCTTCAGTGCGTCTTCTTTTTTGCCGGTTACTAAGGTCCTCAAAAGATTTACGAGGACTAGGATGTGTACAAGTTGAAGCATCAGATTTAGCAGGAGAAATTATGGGCTCGATGACGTCACTTATATTTTCTGTAGAAGGTTCCATATTTTCATTCTGTAATTCCGGCCATTGAATTGCAGCCTGTAGCCAAATCTCATGTTTCTTCCGAAACTTATCTGTGCTTCTTCCAGACTGTGTCCATTTTGCATAAATGCGGTAGCAAAATCGACGACACCAGTCTTTTAAACTTGTTTCAGCACTTTCACATAACTGAACACAACTGTTATCTTTTAAAACACTGAACAAATAGTTAAAGTCGCGTAAATCTTTATGTGCGCGTGCGCATAAAGCAACGTGAATATCAAGATTTGTATTAAAATTTGGAAAATACATTGCGAGATTAGCTTGGATACAACGAGGTGTAAATCAACACTGATTTTAAAGTTACTAATAGTGACCTATTTATATAAAATCCAGGTATCCCAGGTATCCTTTGTTAAATATTGCAAGGTAATTAGTTATTGTGATAATTAGTAAATGATGCATGCTAAATTAGTGTATTAAGAGCCATTTAGTAATTAAATAATAGCAATGTTCTTATCAGTAATCATTAGTGCATCAGTTTTATATGTAAACCTTAAGTCCCTAATTATATATCCTAATTAGCTTATATCTTCTCTAATTGGCTGCTCAGAAATGTTATTGTAATAAGGTAAACCTTTAGAAAAACGGTTTTAATCAACAAAATAAACAAAAAATAAAAAAATTGTGTTATAAAATAAACATCACTCTTTATCCCAGAAAGTGCACATTTGGCGCACTATGTGTCTTAGTATTAAATATAGCTCTTAGTATTAGCATTATGATATTAGAGACCGCTACTTGAAACAAGCCCGGAATCAGGAGGGAGAGAGCTCGATACACTCATTTTCATAGTAAAATTTCACATTTTCTCAAATTACTCCCGAAATATGGGAGTTATGAAGAAATTCATCACCACAAGTTATGAAGGCATTAAGTAATCGAATAAGATGGCATCATTAGTTTGGCATAATTTTACTCTTTTTTTTCGGACATGTCTACGTCCAACCGCTCCCATACATTCGTTCCACTGTGCAACGGTTACAACATCAAATTCAGTATTAGAATTGCAATTCATGATTAATATTCACTAGTTAGATATTTCCAGTAATATTGGCAAATTAATCAAAACAGATAAATATTTGACAGCTATTTGCGACGTTGCCAACTTTTAGGATTAACGCTCTTAAACTATTGGATCAATTGAGTAAAACTTGATTTGAATCTGGATTTTGGTTATTATCTTAACCTAAAACAGTACATGAAATATTTCGACATGGGAATCATGTTTTGCAAGGACATGGCTAGAGACAGAAACAAGATCAAGAAAGCGGCTAGCGATATCTACAAAAAACCGGACACTGATAGCGGCGAGAACTCAAAAGAGGACTACAAAAACAACAACACAGTACACATCGCAGCAACAGTATACAAATGAGCTAAGAAAACAGTTGAACCTACCCAAGAAGCTCGACCTGAATTATCATGCCGGCGACGTCGTGAAAAGATGCCCTATAAATAAATACCACCCGTCTCTCCACTAGTCCAATGCTTCCTCAAAAATGCATATCCGGTATGTTTGGGGTTAGGTCGGGATGGCTCGTAATTCAAAGAAACTGCGTTGGACTATATTATTTAATTTATTTTATAAGACTTCCAGATTACATGACACAGGTTGACAAGGGAGAGAGCGGATGCCTTCGTCCCATAGATAATTAATATATTTTATTAATCATAGACTACAACATGCCCCTTTTTAAAAGAAGGCTGTCAGACTGACATTGACTTGGACATTGACAACTATTTGACAAGTGACATAATATAAACATAACCCTACTTTGCTAAACAAAGTTACGTTACACAAACAATAACAATTTACATTGAAAAATTATAGTCAATCGTATTAAAATCATTATAAATATAGTTATACAATAATATCTTATTATGAATTAGTGAGTGCATGTCAACACTACAATAAAAGTTACAATTTACAATTGAATTACAGTATGTCAATATTCTTGTGAAATTATCTTATGTTCTAAACATTAAACATTATAAATTAAGTCTTTGTGTTTTCTTTAACAATCTTCCCCTAGAACTATGTTGTCTTTCAGCATTTACAGTTTCATCATTACATGGTAAAGGGGACTGTTCTCCACTACTTGGTATACTTAATTCGCTTGGACTTTGAAGTAAGTTCTCAAAGTTTCTATATTGAGAAGACATTGGACTTTCGATTTCAAATTCGTTATAATCATGTAGACTTTCAGGTGAAACTATTGTTTCATCGACATTAACAAATATAGGTGACTTTATTATGTTTTCTGACTGACTAGGTGACTTTATTATGTTATCTGACTGAATTTCAGACTGAGAATAATCATCAACATTTATAGGTTTAAGTGACTTTGATTTTATTATATTTTGAGATTGTTTTTCAGACTGACCAGAGTGATTTGACTCTATTGATAAAAATGAATCTGAATCATAGCTCAGTTCATGACTTTGACTTGACTCTGGACTTGGTTCATGATAAGTGGAGATGAATATATAACTATCATCCTCCTCTTCTAAAACTTTTGACTTATTTAGTTTATTATTTAGTTGACTAGTCTTAGGACTGACCTTAAAATTGACTTTTTTGTTATTATTTTGAGAAATATTTTTCTGACTTGACATTTGACTTTTTGACTTGTAATTAAAACGAATATGTTGACTATTCCTACGGTAAGTAGTATTATTACAATCTTTGACAATAAATGATCTTGGATATTTGGTTTTTGACACAATAGTACCTTCTGTCCATATAATATCTTTAGGATTTTTCTTAAAGTATATTTGGTCATTTATGTGAAAATCTGGATATTTTTTACTGTTTTTATCATAATAAGACTTAGTTTTTTGAATTTTTTCTTGTTTCTTTTTGTTATGTTCTGTATGCTTTACAATCTTGGGTCGTAAGTGACTAATTTTGTTAGGTAGTTGAGATCTTAATGTTCTAGACATTAAAAGCTGTGCTGGAGAGCTAAAATTTCCTCTTGGTGTATTTCTATATTGCAAAAGACCTAAATAAGGATCTGATCTGGACTCATCACTTTTCCTTAGTATATTTTTTATTATTTTTACTGAGACTTCTGCTAAGCCATTGGATCTTGGTAAGTATGGACTTGAGACAATGTGTTCAATGTCCCATTCTTGTAAAAATTTCCTAAACTCACTGGAGTGGTATGGCGGGCCTCCGTCTGAAACTAGTTGCATTGGAATGCCATGACGTGCAAATATAGATTTTAGGTGTGCAACGACATTAGATGTTCGACTGTCTTTATTTAAATTTGCAATTTCAATATAATTTGAATAGTAATCTACTACCAATAAATATTTTTTATCTTTATACTCAAATAAGTCTGTAGCTAATTTCTGCCAAGGAAACAAAGGTTGTTCGTGTGTTAACATTGGTTGTTTTGATTTATTTGCAGAATAAATTGAACATGTTTCGCACTGTCTAACTTTATTTTCAATATCCTGTTTAATATTTGGCCAATAGACTACGCCTCCTGCTAAGTTTTTCGTTTTTTCAATTCCTTGGTGACCTTCATGTAATATGTTTAATATTTCTGTACGCATTGACTTAGGTATGATAACAGAATTGTTTTTGAAAATTATATCATTAATTACATGAATTTCCTCTTTTATGTTCCAGTAAGGTAATGTTAAATTATGACAATGTTCTTTACATTTAGGCCATCCATTTTTATAATATTCTATTAATTTTTGAGAAACTAAATCTTGTTTAGTTTGATTTGTAATTTTTTCAAGTTTTTCTGGAGAAATGGCTAAATTAGAGGTTAACAAGTTTATGTGAATATTAATATTTGCGTCTAAGTCTTCTAAACTGACTAATTCTTGGTTAATATTATCATCTTTGACTGGAGCACGAGATAATGTATCAGAAACATACATCTCTGAACCTTTTGTATAATACACACTAAGATCATAAGCTTGTAATGTGATCATCATACGTTGTAATCTTGTTGGTACTTCTGACAAAGGTTTTTTGAATAATGTGATTAGAGGTTGGTGATCTGTTTCAACTTGAATAGGTTTTCCATATAAATATTGGTGGAATTTTTTACAGCCAAATACTATTGCATAAAGTTCTTTTTCAATCTGTGCATAATTAATTTGACTTTTGTTTAATGACTTCGAAGCATAAGCTATCGGATTTTTGTCGTGTAGAATGACTGCACCTACAGCGTGTTGTGATGCATCGACTGACAATCTAATCGGTTTTTTCATGTCGTAATGGACTAAGACTGGAGATTGACATAACATTGACTTTAATTTTTTAAATTGTGTTTCATGTTGCTCTAACCATTGCCACTGATTATGTTTTTTGAGCAATTCTCTTAGCAAAGAAGTTTTTTCTGCAAGATTTGGTATATATGAACCTAAATAATTGACCATTCCTAAAAATCTTTGAAGTTCTTTGACATTATTTGGACTTGGCATTTTTAAAATTGCTTTTACCTTTGACTGATCAGGTGATACACCTTCATTGTTGAAAATATGACCTACATAGCGAATTTCAGACATACCAAATTGACATTTGGATTTATTGAACTTCAAATTGACTTCAGACGCTCGCCTGAGTAACGATTCTAGTCTTTCATTATGCTCTTCAATAGTAGAACCATAAACAAGTATATCATCTACAAATATAATTATACCTGGTAAATCTCCAAATAATTGTTGCATAGTCCTATGGAAAATTTCACCACTAGAGCTAATTCCATATGGCAGTCTTAGAAATTTGTATCGACCGTATGGACTGTTGAATGTACAGAGGTCACTACTTTCCTCGTCCAAACATATAGTCCAATAGCCTGAGCTTGCATCCAATTTTGAAAAAATTGATGCACCTGCAACTTTAGACCTAAGATCATCGAATGTTGGGTACGGGTAATGAGGACGTTTTATAGCTGCGTTTAATTTTCTAGGATCAAGACATATTCTCAATTTACCATTAGGTTTTTCAACTAAGACAATTGAGTTTACCCATTTAGTTGGCTTATCAACTTTTTCTATGACCTGTAATTTTTCCATATATTCTAATTCCTCTTTAAGACGTTTTTCTAATGAATAAGGTATTCTCCTGACTGGACAGACTTTAGGTGTAACACTACTATCAATATCTAGATGAGCTTTGTATGGTAGACAACCTAGACCCTCAAATGTTTTAGCATATTTAGAAACAATTTCTTGTACTGACCTTTGTTGAATTCCATATATTCTTTTCACAATACCCAATTTTTCACATGAATTCCATCCTAATATTGTTTTACATTCACACTCAACAACAATAAAATAAAGTTTTGCGGTTATTTCATTTTCAAATTTACAGTTAAGAATACATGTACCTAAATTTGGCACTAATTGTCCTGAAAAAGAAACGATTTTATCATTTGTTCTTGAAATATTGATTTTTGAGTGGGAACTGGACATAATTTTATCTAACATTTTCTTACTAATGACATTTGTATCTGCACCTGTATCAATTTGACATGTAAGTTTGAAATCATTACAATAAACATTTATTTGCCAATTTTTTGTGGATTCAGAATTTTGAATTGAATTAATAACAAAATTATTAGAAAAATCTTTTGACATTGACTGTTCATAAGAAATATTACCAACCTTATGGTCTGATTTCCTGAAAAAGCAAAATTTGGCAAAGTGACCTTGTTTTTTACAATTATTGCAAATTATGTCCTGTGCTGGGCATTTATATTTGTGAATTTGTCCACATCTAGTACAGTTCCTGTCTGATGATTTATTTCTGTTGATTGATTGATTTCTTCTCTGACTATTGTTTCTTCCATGACTATTTTTTCTTCCATGACTATTGTTTCTATGTACCATATTACTTCGATGGGTTGATCGACTTCTATTTTTATAGTTTTGTTTTTGCTCTTTGATCCCTTGAACAACTTCCTTTTTAATTTCTTGGTTGTTTAGTTTATTTGATCTCTCTTGAGACAATTCTAAACTTTTTGCTATTTTCATCACCTTTACAACTGTAAGATTTTCTTCCTGTAAGAGTCTTTCTTTTATGTGTGTGCTAATCATGCCTATTACGAGCATATCCTTGATCAATTCTTCTTTTAGATTACCAAATTCACATGTGGTAGCTAGGTTATTCAATGTGGTCAAGTATTCATCCAACGATTCATCAGTTTTTTGGTTTCTTGTGAAAAAATTATACCGTTCTACCGTTACATTTATGTGAGGACTGAATTTCTCGTCAAATTTCTTTAGGATGTCGTCTAACTTTGTTGTATTTCTATCTATATTAAAACTATTAAAAATTTCTATTCCGTCATCACCAATTGCATTTAGGAAAATTGCTGTCTTTTTCGAATCCGTTACTTTAATTAAATCATTCGCTTCACTGAAAATTTCAAATCTAAGTCTCCATTTTTTCCATTTTTCTGCCGCATTGTCGCCATTTTGTATGAGAAGCGGTTTCAATTGTACAAGGAACGCTTTGTCCGCCATGTTGATGACTTGGGTGACTTGTAGTAAAAATTTTTACTTACGATTTGCTTGACTTTTACCTTTTCCTTTTAATTTTCTTTAGACACAACTTCTGACACCATGTTTGGGGTTAGGTCGGGATGGCTCGTAATTCAAAGAAACTGCGTTGGACTATATTATTTAATTTATTTTATAAGACTTCCAGATTACATGACACAGGTTGACAAGGGAGAGAGCGGATGCCTTCGTCCCATAGATAATTAATATATTTTATTAATCATAGACTACAACACGGTAGGCTTGCAATCCTTTCCTATCTCTACTTCTTGATATGCATTGGCCTCTGTAACACCATGAAGCATGAGGCTCCAGGTCCAGGGGCTAGTATAATCTTGGGGTTCATTCGATTAATCGAGTCTGGTCAAGCCACGCTGGGATCGGTGTATTACATATCTTCATAAATACCTACGTAACTTACAGTGCAATTAAATACCTATTAAGTGCTAGTGTTTATTATAGGGAGAGTTACTTTTTATTTTATGGTATTATCATATTTTTATTTCGTTTTTTATAATGATGTTGATTATTTTTCTAAGTGACCTTAGACAAACATAGGATACTTATTGTGATCAAAATGTTGTAACTTTAAGAACGTGTTCCATGTATGTTTCTTACAAAATAAAACGATTATTTTCCATCGACCCGTTCTTTTATTTCTTGACTTTCACTCAGGGTCCTGCAAGCATCTAGGTGCATAATTGACATTTTTGGAAATTGTTCAAAGTGACAACGGCACAAATGCATGACTCTTCCACTTCGTTGATCTCTAAGAAGTATATCCTGAGAACTTAAAGTTGAAATTTTCATGCCTGAATATCTATTGACGTCTGTACTAGTAACCAAACCAATAAAATCTGTAAACTAACGTAAAATGAACCCATAAATTACTTGCGAACATTTATAAAATCTTTGATCCCCGTTTCTGTAAAATGTGAAAAAAGTAGATGTGCCATTATATTACTAGGTGAGCGATATATATATATTTATTTCAGGCAACTAAGGCCCATAAAACACAATACATATATTATAAGTATAAAAACAGTAACTATAAACTAATACATATTTTTTAAAGAAATTTTAAAACTACTGCACACGAAGTGACGCCGTCGTGTTACGCTGCGAGGTGTCGCGTAGCTGGCCGCGGTAACGCCGATACAGCACACCTTTCGGCCAAAACTCTTCCTTGAGGAAGGTCATCAAATGGTGAGTCGGAACGCGCACCACGAACGACTTGCAGTTGGTGTTATGACGCGCTTCCAACTTCTCCACCCTCAAGGTCCAATTGGTCTTCACCCGTATGTACTCTATAAAGTGGTGCAAACGGGACACGTATAGCAGCGTCATCGGTATTGCAGGACGTAGCAGCATGTTAGAACCTGCCAGCGCCGCGCGCCATCCCACACTGGTTACGATAACTAGGCTTCCTCTTCTTTCTCTCCACCTTGATGAAGCCATCCTCATCGCATGAGTTCTTCGGTGGAACCTGCTGTTCGTGGTCCATCACAACAGTTTTCGTCGCGTTCGATGCTGAACGACTCTGCTTTCCCCCGTTTAGTTTTTCTGCTTGTCGTTTAGCTTGCGACACAGCAGGTTTCGTTTTGGCGACAGTTGCAGAATAGGCACGCTTGGGGGTCGATGTACAGACGCCAGCACATCAAGCTACCCCAATCTGTCAAATTTCTTTGATAGATTTTCAACTTTAAAACATAAGAATAAGGTTCATGTTCAATTGGGAAAAATTGACAGTTTGGGGTAGCTCGATGTGCTGGCGTCTGTACCTATTACGCGCGTCGCTTCCCCGGCAGCGGCATTTGAGCGTGCTCACATCACACCCGTTCCGAATTGGCGTGAGCGCGATAACGATGTCCCGTGAATTTTATTTGAGTCGCATCATATCTTTAGCTAACTTAGATTTATTTGAAATAGCACTTCTATCTAAGAATATATCTCATATCGATATTATCGTAACTCGGAACGTAGCCAAAGTATCAAGGTTTTGACATAACCAAAATTATGAATACCTGAAATCCTGTTCACGCAGATGTATTAATTTTACAATTGAAAATCGTTTTCAGGAGTTAAACAAAATTATTTTACGGTCTTCCCTGCTGTGGCTTTCATGAACGGTTTCTGCTCCAAGTTTTGACTTCAAAGCTCAATAGCTATACCGTCATAAATAAAGCGTACATTTTATTTTGTGTAGTGTGTATACAGAAAGTCTTACATTTATCCTCATAAATATGTTCAAATAAATTGATGGTTGTGTTGTCGAGAGTCTCATGAATTTCTAAATGGAAGAAACAAATCTATGCGTGTACATTTCACGTTGAACATTTCAATGTTGGTTTCCTTAACGTTACTGTTTTGTATGACGCTCTACGACGGCGCGTTGGACTTCTTTCATAAAATGCTAATGTTAATAACGAGTATTGTCAAACTTTTTGGTAATTGGTACTCACTAGGTAGGTTGCGGAAACGGGCACTCGTGGAAACGGGCATTAATAACCCATATTAATTTACGATTTTGACCTTTGGTTTTTTTAGTAAACAGCTGGGCTTTGGCCTTCCAAAGCCCAGCTGTTTATTTCTAAGGTATTTACGGAAGATTCAGTTAATTGGATTTACAGTGACGCGGGATTAACAAAATCAACAACGTATTACTTCATATTCTGTAATTGATTGTAATCGTATAGAAGAATATTGTCGTAGCCTAAAGCAAAGCCGCATTTCGAGTCATGCATGATGGATGACCTTTCGTGACATTGCCATTGATATGTTTACCCGACGCTCGTCGATGCAAAAATGACGTTTGTTTTAATAATGTTGTCAGATTATATGGAATTCCCTAAAGTGAGGTAAAAAAACAACGGGTGAATGAAAGTGGTTCCCACTCGCAACAAGAACTATGTAACAGAATTAATTTGTGACACGTTTGCAACAATTTGTGATCAACACAAAACTAAACATAAACTAAACAATGGTGGTTTGTGGACAGGGAACAGTGCTGCTACTTTGACGAGCTTTCAGCGTTCTGTTGTGGCGATTTTTGGAGTTTAGTTAGCCCTGCACCCTAATTGCGTAACTCACGATTAATCATAATCGGTTTCATTTTGACAGTTCAACAATATTCATTGCGTGATTTACGTTGCTGAGGAGACACATTTTCCGAACATATGAAGCAATGGTTTAACAATCTGTTTCAAAACGAAACAGATTATGATTAATCCTGAGTTACGCAATTAGAGTGCTGAAATCACCATTTCTCAAAAATATTTACCCCTAAAACTCTAACTTCATAGGGGTAAACATTTTTGAGCGTTGGTGACACTTTCGTTAATTTAGAAGTGATAGGACTCAGAATCCAGAATCCGAATTTATTTGAAAGTTGATTCTGTGATTACTATAGTTCTCTGACTAGTTTTTATTTATCTGTGTTAGACTCTATGTACACATTTTTTTTCTGCTGCCAGCTAGCTTCAGCGGCGAAGTGAAATCTTGTTTCTGTGCCTTAGATATTTTTATCACAAATTGGCATATTTGACAACGCGTCAACGCGGCCGCGTATCAGACTATCAGTCAGTTTTATTTCTGTCTGTGCAGCGCACTCACGTCACAAAGTGTTAAAATATAAATAAAAATGCCGCACATTTTAGCAAAATTATCAGTTCAAGTTCTCCGAAATAATGTAGATTATTTTAACATCGCTGTAAGGGCAAACAGGTAATGCACCGGCAATTTGGTTATTTACGTAACAATGTTTTATTTATCAAAAAGTCGGCATGTTTATACTAAAACCACGATTTAGCTTTGTATATTATAATGAGCATATCATAAACTATCAGTGTGTCAACATTAATGGAGTGAATATGAACCTACATGAGATTCTTATAAAAACTCCTTAGAGAAATAATTTCATTTTGTATTTCACATTCTGAACTTCTGAAGTAAGAAATCTTTTTTCCAGCAATTATTGGTGCAATGTGCCCATGGGCCCCCCCGATGTGATCCTGGGTATCTCTGAAGCCTACAAAAGGGACAAGGACCCTAAGAAGGTCAACCTTGGTGTTGGTGCCTACAGAGATGATGCAGGCAAACCTTATATTCTGCCGTCAGTGAGAAAGGTTAGCATTATTATCTAACTAGCTATTGCTCATGCCTTCACCTGCAAACCAGGATCAAAAGAAGCCTGTCCATAACCCAGGTCATGGTCTACCTGTGTTCCAAATTTCATCCAAATCCATTCAGCAGTTTTATAGTGAAAGTGTAAGAATCAAACTCACTTATGCATTTATAATATTAGTTAGGATATTAAATTACTAAACAATACTTATTACACACTTCTATCAAGCTAATTATTTGACATTCTTCACTTATGTGTAGCTCAGAGATAATCAATGTTGTTCTAACAAAGAAATATACTTAAGTAAAAGATATTGTGTACCTACACCCAGGTCAGATAACTGAAATATGACAGGTCTTTGACTATGTAAAAATTGACACTGTAAATGACACCTTTGATTTAAATAAACAAAATTTAATATATATTCCCAGAATTTCCAGATAAAATATCATAATGGCAAATTATGTTTAACAATGTGTAATAATTACCTGGCAGTCAGCTGCATCCAGTAAGACAGGATGCAGGCCCCAACATAATTGGGAAAAGCTAGGCAGATTATGAATGGGTAGTAATAGTGCACAAATTTGACAACAGGCAGAAGAAATCATCTTCAAAAAGTGTATGAACCACGAATATGCTCCGATTTCGGGTGACGCGGTCTACACCAATGCAGTCGCCAAACTTGCATTTGGTGAGAGCAGTCAAGCTTTACAAGACAAATCAAATTGCACTGTACAGGTGAGTTTTTAATGTTATTTCATCTTGTAATTGACGTCATGAAGCATAACATAATAATATTATAATTATAATCAAAATATTTATTGAATTAAAAACCAAGTAAGTCTATATAAAAACTTTGCCACCCAGTAATATTGACAAAGTACAATAGTTTCAATAAGAGTAATCTAATAGCTATCTTAATTTCCTAGACACTATCGGGTACTGGTGCTCTGAGACTTGGTCTTGAGTTTATAATGAACCACTATGGTGGAAAGAAGGAAATATGGTACCCCAACCCAACATGGGGCAACCACCCTCAGATCTGCAACATGCTCAGCATGCCACACAAGAAGTACCGTTACTACGACCCCAAGACACATGGCTTCGACCTTTGTGGTGCCTGTGAAGATATTAAGGTAAGTCGGTAGACTAGATTTTATTATTACATCTAGGCTATATATTTAATATCGTCCTACTGTGTTGTAAATAGTACTTGCTGGCATTATTTTATCATATGCCAAACCTGTTGTATGATAGATGATACAACAGGCTTACGATTTTGGATACCTAATTTTTTTTTTTTTTGATTACGGGGGGAAATCCTCATGGATGTCCTCCGCCCCGGGGAGGGCGGAGGGGTCTGTCAGACTCTTACTGACTAAAACCACCCCGGTGTTCCGTCTCTCACTTGCACCGGGGATCACGGGAACTACGTGTGACTTCCGCGATCCCCGGCTAGTGCCGGCCCGCCTCTGCGTGGTTGATGTTGCCCTGGAGGAAATGGCAAGGCGCCATTAAGCGCAGTCCATTCCCTCCGTCACACCATCCGTAGGCCGGGAGTTGGCCGTAGGGCACCCAGGCTGAGGGGTGGGTAACGAACCCCTTGCAGCCTTGGTGCCCTTCCTCTTCTTCTTCTGGGTCGGCGCGCCACAGGCTCTTCCACCTGCCCTGTGCAGCTGTACAGAGGCTGCAGTTTGGCGCCGCTGAGCACTGGGCAGACTTATGGCCGGGCTGACCGCAGCGAAAACATTGCTCGCTGCGATCTATTTCAGCGATGCACCTTTCCCGGACATGCCCAATGTCCAGGCAACGGTAGCACCGTAACGCCCTGGGTTGCAGCAGCTTGACTCTCGCTGCAACCCAGCCCACCAACAGGCGCCCACCGTCGGTGACCTTGTTCGCCGCCGACACTGGGCACCGCAACCACACCGCACCGAGACCGGAAGCACCAGTGCGGATTTCGCCCGCCCGTATGTCATCGGGCGGACACCCACCGACTCGAGCGATGGCCGCCACAACCTCAGCCGGGGTGATCGAGTCGTCCAGGCCGTCGACTCGCAGCTCAGCGGTCTTTATCGGCCTGGACACTCGAACGTCCTCAGGGCTGAGGACCTCCCTCAATCCTATCCTAGCTTAACCCCGTTCATAAGTTCATGTATTAATAAATATATTCAGTTAATCACAATTGATTTTGGGTAGTCTGGCCCAATCGTAATGGCCTGTTCTATCCTGCCTGTACCTAATGATTTCTGCTATGCTAGTCACGATCTAGTGCTAGGACATATTCTCATTCGGCAGTATTTGGTGAACACCAAAAGTTGTGGTTTTCTATGTAATGCTGCCAATAAAAAGTCAACACCTGACGAGAAACTGTAGAATGTTAAAATTAACACATGACCTCTAAATACTGTGTGCTGGCATTTCTATTATTACACTTTCTGCATGCAATTACGTTTTGTTAGAATTCAGTTTAACATTTATTAATAAGTGTTACACACTTTTGTCGCTCATGAGTAACATACTGATAAGAACCTGAGATTTTCTATATTTAGATAAGAACTTAATTTTGTTTTTGTTTGTCTAAAAATTGATGATTAGGGAGAAATCTTTTGTCAGACAATACTTGCTTATAGATGTTGCTGTAAAAGTCCAAATAACAGTAAAAGATGATTTTACTAGTGTTCTTCTTATTTTACTAATCTTAGGATTCATCAATATGAGTTCGTAAATGTATTTATGTTATGGTTATGCTTCAGGGGTAGCCGGCGAAATTCATTAATCAACATACAACCTAGCTGTACTGTGTAACTGACTTGTAAATTGCAAAAATGTAAGAGGTATTGAATTTCGCGGGCTACCCTGGAGCTTCCACCTTAATAGTAAACCTCTCAAAAAAAAATAGGTTCACTTTTTACCATGTAATTTTTGTATTAACTTTTTTGTTAATAATCATTTTTTTCACGATTATACAGGGTAAGATTTTGTCCAGTGCGCAAACTGTAACTATCAATTCAGCATATCATTCTTGACCTCCCAGTGCAGAAATTTTTCGTCGGTAATACAAAAAAAAAATCAGCTGTTCCATACATTTTGACCGCGTAGGTATTGCACTTTTCTATGAAACAGCTGATTTTTTTTTTGTAAAAGCGCCGTAATTTTTCTGCGCTAGGGTCTAGAATGATATGCTAAATTCATGGTTACAGTTTGCGCATTGAATAAAAACTTATCCTGTATAAGAATTTTATCACTGCTTTATTATAAGTTTTGCATATTTCAGTGAGAATGGTTGCTAACCAACTTTAAATAGTTACGTTACCACATTCTTTTATTTGTTATATTAATTAGTGGCTAGTAAAGCATAACTTTAATAAGTACACCTTCAAAATACAAAAAGCAATAATAAAGTTATCCTAATACTATCTTCTCACAAACATAATGCTTGCATTGGCTAAGCTTACTAAGACACTCAATACAAAGTAATCCTCATGACTTGCAAGCGCATTTCTTCGTCAAGCATAGTGTGAGGCATTATTTTTTTTTTTTCAATTCTTATTCTCCAGTCAAGGACGTCTACCATGTCTATTTTTCAAAATTTACCTTGTCTCTGAAGTAAAACGTAAGATTTACCGAGTAAATTGTGGTAAAAGTCGAAATTAACCATGATCATGATCACAGTACAGTTCGAACTTTTACCATTAAGAGTTGGTAAATCTTAGGTTTTACTGGAAAATCTGAGGATTTACCTAAGTTCGAGCTTTTACAGTACAATATTATATACTATGGTAATAAGCACGCCCCTATTACGTGGGACATAACATAACTGGCGAAACGTGGGTGTACAATAGGTACACCTCTGTCCAACCCTTTGGGGTAAACAGGGCGTGATGTTATGTTTTATATATACTAAGGTAGTTCCCAGATATACTTATCTGCTAACCGTTTACTTTCAATGATTATTCTTGTCAGCACTTCACAAATTATCATATTTATTACAACTAGATAAAACTGGAATTACTACATATAGCAAAAAAATATTTACTGCTTCTTGTTCGATAGAACGATAAAGGTGATCACGAAACACACGCGTGACATTACAAAAATATGATATAACAATATTAAAAAGTTGACTGTCGCGCTTATTTTCATTCAATACAGAATACTTAGTTATATTCTACAATGTGAACTTAGGAGAGCGGAAGAGGGGTTTATTGATCGACAAAATTTAAAAGAGGCCTATACTCAGCGGCAGCAGTCCGTGAAGTCGTTGATGATCATGAATATGACAATGATGTTGATGACACCATCTAATCTAAATATTAATTCGTGAAGCAAAAACTAAAGTTACAATGGAGAAGGAGTGCAGAAAGCTATAAAAAAAATACATTAGAAATACATTAAATTAATAAAAATAAAAAAACGTCTAATTTCGACCTCTGGGTGACCAATAGTTTGATTAGTTTTATACTAGTACGAGGGATAGGGCGAAACAGTCCGAAGACAACCAAGCTATGTACATATCTTTACAATCTACCATCTCACATTCTCCAATTACTGTTATCTAAATTTTATTGTCGAAATAATTTTAAGCGATTTTTGTTTATTTTGTGTTTATTATTAAGTTACTCTGTACGGTTGTCTCTTATTCGTAAATAAAGATTATTATTATGAGTTTGTTGGTATCATCAGCACGACTTCGCCGACTATGGAGCATAGGCTAGGTATAGGCCTCTAATTTAAATTTAGTATTATTATTTAGTGGGTAAATCAAAACAGAAGCTCCTTATTGGGTTTGTAAAATCAAGGCTAGACATAGGTACAACATTCTTTAAAAAAACGACTTTTTAATAGCTAGAGCTATAATCGAAAACAATGGAAATTAACTCATTATAGCATGGCCTTATCGTAGTTATTTGTATAACAATACCTATAGTCAGTAAGTCAGGACCCTGAATAAGTAGGCTAACAGAAGCAAGTGTATTAGTACGTACTCTATCTATATCAATATGGTACCTTCACATCTTGTTATTAAAAGTACTTGTATAGGGAGTAAATAACTACATACACACGGCTATAACTATCCGCGGTCTCGTGATTAGCTATAGAAACATGAAGATCAAGTATCTATTTTATTTATTTTTCATTAATTCTATTTTAGAAAATGCCGGCAGGCTCCATTATTCTACTGCATGCGTGTGCGCACAACCCCACCGGAGTCGACCCTAAGCCGGAAGAATGGCAGGAACTGTCCAAGGTAAATATTTGCAATTTAATTTTTTATTCTATTTAAGTATGTATTTATAGTATACTAGTTTATAGTATATGTAAAAGTTACACCACTAGTGAAAGTTATTCTCCCTTAATCCATCCAAAGATTGTCTATAATATATGACTTTTAGCGATAAGAGCGACCATGGATCGCCCAGATAAATTTTCACCTTTAAAATTTCTAAATTTATATCTGTATTTTTGCCCTTTATTCATAAACATTACTTAAAGTTAAGATACGTTTAAACGTCAAAATTGTATCGTTAAACAGTCGCTAATCATTAGTTAATTTTAAACAACGTTTATGAATAAACCTGTTTACTGTATACATTACTAAAGTGTATTCTATCTGCCTATAATATTTGAAACAGTAGAAATACTACCATCATGCCCTCTATATCTGCCGTCAAGCATCGTTGCTGTGTTCTGGTTAGAAGAGTGTTTGGGGCGCACAGTGGAACGAATGTATGGGAGCGGTTGGACGTAGACATGTCCGAAAAAAAAGAGTAAAATTATGCCAAACTAATGATGCCATCTTATTCGATTACTTAATGCCTTCATAACTTGTGGTGATGAATTTCTTCATAACTCCCATATTTCGGGAGTAATTTGAGAAAATGTGAAATTTTACTATGAAAATGAGTGTATCGAGCTCTCTCCCTCCTGATTCCGGGCTTGTTTCAAGTAGCGGTCTCTAATATCATAATGCTAATACTAAGAGCTATATTTAATACTAAGACACATAGTGCGCCAAATGTGCACTTTCTGGGATAAAGAGTGATGTTTATTTTATAACACAATTTTTTTATTTTTTGTTTATTTTGTTGATTAAAACCGTTTTTCTAAAGGTTTACCTTATTACAATAACATTTCTGAGCAGCCAATTAGAGAAGATATAAGCTAATTAGGATATATAATTAGGGACTTAAGGTTTACATATAAAACTGATGCACTAATGATTACTGATAAGAACATTGCTATTATTTAATTACTAAATGGCTCTTAATACACTAATTTAGCATGCATCATTTACTAATTATCACAATAACTAATTACCTTGCAATATTTAACAAAGGATACCTGGGATACCTGGATTTTATATAAATAGGTCACTATTAGTAACTTTAAAATCAGTGTTGATTTACACCTCGTTGTATCCAAGCTAATCTCGCAATGTATTTTCCAAATTTTAATACAAATCTTGATATTCACGTTGCTTTATGCGCACGCGCACATAAAGATTTACGCGACTTTAACTATTTGTTCAGTGTTTTAAAAGATAACAGTTGTGTTCAGTTATGTGAAAGTGCTGAAACAAGTTTAAAAGACTGGTGTCGTCGATTTTGCTACCGCATTTATGCAAAATGGACACAGTCTGGAAGAAGCACAGATAAGTTTCGGAAGAAACATGAGATTTGGCTACAGGCTGCAATTCAATGGCCGGAATTACAGAATGAAAATATGGAACCTTCTACAGAAAATATAAGTGACGTCATCGAGCCCATAATTTCTCCTGCTAAATCTGATGCTTCAACTTGTACACATCCTAGTCCTCGTAAATCTTTTGAGGACCTTAGTAACCGGCAAAAAAGAAGACGCACTGAAGATAGTCTTTCATGCAGCAGTAGCAGCGCTGAAATTATGTTTTCGGCCGAAAGGGCGCTTCAAAAGGCAGGACAAAGCGATACAGCTTATGTTATGAAATACTTGACGGAGAATCCAGAAGAGGCCTCAAAAATCAAAGCCTTCATTGAAGGTAAATCAATTCAGGTACGGGAAATATCCCCTTTGAAGGCATTGGCTCTTTATGTATCGATGAACTTATCGAAATGGCGCTATAACACTCTTCGGGATTTCAACACTCAAGAAGGAGCTCTTCAATACCCGAGTTACTACATGTTGGTTAAAGAAAAAATTAAGTGCTATCCGGCCAAAGAAGATCTCACAGTTACAGAGAGCTCTGCAAAAATCAAATTACAAGCCTTGATGGATTTAACCTCAAGAAGACTTATTAGGTCGTTAGAAACCCCTGTTGATCCCAATCAACAGCTCGTATTGACCAGCAAATGGGGTTTTGACGGATCATCTAGCCAAAGCATTTATCATCAAAGGACGAGTGAAGATGAGCAAATCGATCTTGCTAGTAATTTTATGATTAGTCTTGTACCACTGCGGCTCGTCTCAAAAGGTGTAACAATTTGGGAAAACGAGCGACCATCTTCCACTTCATTTTGCCGGCCAATATTGTTTAAGTTTATAAAGGAAACCAAAGAAAATGTGCAGAGAGAGATGGCTGAAATCGAAGCAGAGATTGAAGCCTTAACTCCATCCACCATCACTGATGGAATTAGTGTCAAACACCAACTGCTGTTGACAATGATTGATGGTAAAATTCATTCCATTATATCCAATACAGCAGCTTCAGTGTGTGACATATGCAAGGCTTGTCCTAAAGAAATGAATAATTTAGAGTTAATCAAAGATAAACACGCAAACGAGGACATGTATAAATATAGCTTAAGCACCCTTCACGCTTGGATTCGCTCAATGGAATGCTTATTACACATTTCCTACAAATTAGACATAAAATCATGGCAAGTAAGGGGTGATATAGCAAAAAGGCAAGTTGATGACAGGAAGAAAAGAGTTCAAGAGGCTGTAAGAAGAGAAACGGGCTTACTTCTCGATGTTGTGAAACAAGGCAGTGGATCCACCAACAATGGCAACTCGGCAAGGAGATTTTTTGAAAACTACACTAAATCTGCTGAACTGACCGGAATAGATGCTATGCTTTTAAGAAAAATCTGTGTGATCTTGCAGTGTATTTCATCAGGAGAGAAGATCAACGTAACTAAATTCCGAGAGTTCTGCTTTGATACTGCTAAGCTTTACGTGGAGTTATACCCATGGTATTATATGCCTTCTTCACTTCATAAAATTTTAATGCATTGGCCAGACATAGTTCAGAACATGTCAATTGTGCCCATTGGTTTTCTATCCGAAGAGGCATCTGAGGCTAGAAATAAAGATTTTAGAAAATATAGAGAGGGGCATTCTCGAAAGCATAGCAGTATCTCATGCAATGAAGATATTATGCACAATCTTTTACTGTCTTCTGATCCACTTGTTACAAGTATCCGTCCAAAAGGAAATAAGTTTGTATAAAAATCTTCTTTTAAGGAATTTTATGAGCTTACGGATTCTGAGAAAAGTGATATCGAATTTGTTAACATAAATGATTTAGCGGACATCGATTCTGAATTTGAATTAATTGATGATGATGATGATGACGAAGATAATTAAATGATGTTATTGTTTTAAAATGTGTAACTTAGTAAATTAGAGCTTACATCTTAATTATTTATTGTACTTTTAATGAAACTAGGTAATTTATTATCAACTTACTTAAAAGTCATACTCTCATCAGTTCTTGTGAATATTTTTGTTAATATATATTTCTGTATATATATATAATATATTTATAGACCTCTTAATAAGTCTGTCTGCGGTTTAAAGTAAATACAAATGGGGAAAAAACGTTTTTTTTTTTAAATTTTCATTTCCTTTTATCCCAGAAAGTGCACATTTGGCGCACTATGTGTCTTAGTATTAAATATAGCTCTTAGTAATAGCATTACGATATTAGAGACCGCTACTTGAAACAAGCCCGGAATCAGGAGGGAGAGAGCTCGATACACTCATTTTCATAGTAAAATTTCACATTTTCTCAAATTACTCCCGAAATATGGGAGTTATGAAGAAATTCATCACCACAAGTTATGAAGGCATTAAGTAATCGAATAAGATGGCATCATTAGTTTGTCATAATTTTACTCTTATTTTTCGGACATGTCTACGTCCAACCGCTCCCATACATTCGTTCCACTGTGGGGCGGTGTGATCGGTCGTGAGGGTCGGAAATCATCAAATATTTTTTTTATTTGATGATTTCCGACCCTCAAAAAAAAAAACAGTTTCGTTCTAAAGCCGAGATTTCTAAACTTTACTTAGCTCGTGCTTTGACTAAGACATTTTCTCGGCTCTATCTGGGACTTTGTAGTTTGACAATGTGCGACAGTGACAGGATTAGCGCTTAGCCCAAGCTTGTGCTAATTAAGACCATTCGAATATCAACATGATGTTCATGTTCGTATAAAACCGTATTGCCTCGCTCGGTAGGTATATAAACGTTATGTTCATAAGCATAAAGTGCATTTTTTCTGAAATTCTTAGGTCATCAAAGAACAGAAGGTGATGCCATTCTTTGACATGGCGTACCAAGGTTTCGCCACCGGCAGTGTTGACAATGATGCGTATGCCATTCGTCTCTTTGAAAAAGAGGGTCATATATTGATGTTGGCACAGAGTTTTGCCAAAAATATGGGTAAGTGTATCCACGTTTTGAGTTATTATTTTTTAATCTTTACATGTTTTTGATCACTTTTGTATGGAAATTGGTTAATTTTATCACGAATCGGTAGGTAATGGATTTTGTCGTCGTGAAAGTATTTCATTAGGATAATCAGATTCAGAAGAATCGCCATTTTAGCCGTTGTGTGCAGCTAAATAAACAGCCAGTAACTAAATCATTCAAGAGTTTTAAGAAACCTTTGTAAATCCCTGTTATACAACGATAGAGAAACGTGCAGAAACGGTGCAAAGACATTGATGAATTATGTTAGCTATCGGAAAGTACCTAAATATTTATATCTTCGTGACGTCGAATATTTACGATGTGCTTCAAAGATAGATGTAAGATATGTTTTACTGGATTACAGTATCAGTAAGATACCTACATTTATCTCATGAAATAGTAGTTTAGGTAAATGTCGCCAGCGTGGTAGGTGCGAGGTTGGTTCCTAGCCGAGTCCTGGATTTTATGGCTTATTAGTCGATTCGCACGAATTTACTCGCCCGCAACGGGCGAATCGACAGTTTAAAATCCTACTATATTATCCTAGTTATAATAAAAATGTGAAAGTTTGTGAAGATGTTTGAATGTTTGTTACTCAATCACGCAAAAACGGATGAACGGATTTGGATGAAATTTTTTATCCCGGTAATAAGTACCCGTCCGATAATTTTCGATCTCCACGCCGGTGAAACCGCTGGCAAAAGCTAGTAATATATAATTTTCTGTAGCCGATTCGCTTGAAGTTAACTTACTTGTGGGCGAAACGATAACTCCAGAAATTCGTATTATGAAATGAAATTAAATGTTTATTTTTATGAAATGAAATGTTTATTTATGTAAGTAGATCTTAAAAGACACTTTTACACGTCAATATTTTGTTGGTCAATATTTTTTTAAACTAGATGGCGCCGGCATTTCCTAGCTGACTGTTCCCTGAGAAGAAAAGCCGAAACAAACTCAGAGGTCATAGTCTCTTTTAAAGTCCAAACATTATATTATTTAAATTTTATGTGAGTCTAACAATGCAAGGTAATGTCTGGAAAGGCCTTTTGAAGAAAGAGCCATTGCAGCTTTGAGCTGACCTGTCTCAACAGACGGCATGTATGTAGCAGTCACCGTGTAGCTCAACCCTATTTTAGGGAGCTCAACGACCCGCCACAAGACGCTACCAGATTTGCAGGACATTTGCGTAGGCCATTTACAAAATGCTCAAAACCACCAGACGAGTTATAAAGTAATGTGTTCAATCTAGCCTGCATAGTACTCACATTCACAGTTAGTTTTTTCTTTAAATGTCATTAAAAATCAATACTTAAATATAAAATGTCAACAGTATCTATCTATACACACACGAAATGTTGTATACCTTACTGTGAAGTAAATAAGATCTATTTTGTATCGTGATCTTAAAAAGTAGGTACGCGCAGCGTCGCATCGCGTCGCGTCTCGATTTGAACTGACCCTTAGAATCATACGGGCTGCACAACACGGTCCATCTCGGCGTTCGACGCGCTTTCGCGCTCGTAGTGAAATTATACCTTTTCGTGTTGTAAATAAATTAGATATTCTGTTGCTATCTTAAAAAGTGCGTGCAGCGTCGCGTCTCGGTGTGTACTGACCCTTAGGCGATTGTCACGTTTTGAATTTTATATAATACTAGCTTTTGCCAGCGGCTTCGCCCGCGTGGAGGTCGGTGTATTATACAATATGTAACAAAAACCCTGTTGTTCCTTTTAGGGACGTATACACTTACCCACAAGCACAACATTTACGAAGTTATAATTTAAAAAATAAGCATTGGCTAGTCGAGAGTTCAACATCAAATAACTATTAAAATCGACATATTCAAAAAAAATGTTAACAGTATCTGATTTTACAAGTATCCTTATTTCGCACAATAGACTACGAGCTTGGCGGCTTTCTTTGATCTAATCAAAATCAGTTAAACATTACAAATATTCATAATTAAATATTTATTTTAATTATTTTTGTTAAACAGTTTTTATAAATGACATGCTTTATTACGTATGTATACCGCTTCTGAAAACGTGGGTAGAAGGAACAACAGGGTTTTTGTTACATATTGTACATATAAACCTTCCTCTTGAATAATTCTATCTATTAAAAAAACCCGCATCAAAATCCATTGCGTAGTTTTAAAGATTTAAGCATACATAGGGATATAGGGACAGAGAAAGCGACTTTGTTTTATACTATGTAGTGATACCTACCTAATGAAATAAAAATACATTTTTGTTTCTAGATAATAGAAAATTGAACTAATTTAATTCACTATATTGCATAAAATTCAACATGTGCCAATAAGCCCTTTT
This sequence comes from Polymixis lichenea, assembly GCA_949091785.1. Lineage (NCBI taxonomy): Eukaryota > Metazoa > Arthropoda > Insecta > Lepidoptera > Noctuidae > Polymixis > Polymixis lichenea. The sequence continues at coordinate 6,277,028 of OX420937.1, forward strand.
TCTCTGGTACTGAATGTTTCAACTACCTATTTGATTTCATTTCATAATCCATTGTAAAAGTTAATATTCCATAACGTAGCTTATTACGAACATTATGATTAGGTTTTGTTAATAAAAACGATGCAATACCGGTAGTTTATTAGTCCGTTGTCAAGTCCCCTGTGACGTCATACAATACTTGTTTATGAATGATGAACCGCGTGTTTACAGCGCTGACCTAGTTATCTTATCCGAGCTTTTTATATTACCTACGTCAATTGGGTCGATTGTAATTTACCCTCATTGGATATTTTTTACAATTTTACCAGAAAATTGTGTTTAGGTATCCGGAAAGTACTGGATATGTTTTTTATTATTCGTATCTTAACTTATAAAATTAAATTAAACTTTATTTTAGACTAAGGTCCATATTTTTGTCAGTATTTTGGTGTCAGTACCTAATAATAGTGTTTAGATAGATAGGTTAATATTTTTAGTTTTCACAAAATTAGTTATTAGTTAATCCTAAGACTGTCGCCACCGAGTGACCCTTAAAGAGGCAGTCCGCTCTAGCAGCGATCATTTTTAGAATGAATTAATGAATGAAATGGCACCGATATCCCAGCGTGGCTTGACCAGACTCGATTAAACGAATGAACCCTATGATTTGCACTAGCCCCTGGAGCCTCATGCTTCATGATGTTACAGAGGCCATTGCATATCAAGAAGTAGACCGGGGGAATGGGAAAAGGTCAGGCAGACGTGCCCTTAGGATAAGGATACATCCTTGAGTAAGCATTGGACTAGTGGAGAGACGGGTGGTATTTTTTATAAGAGGGGCATCTTTTCACGGCGCCGGCATGTTGATTCTGGTCGAGCTTCTTGGATACTAAAATATTCCGGACGGGTTTATGTTGAAGCGGAAAGTTCACTGTGCATTTTTTACTAACACGTTAGTTTTAGGTGAAAGATTGGGGTGTAGTCATTATACTATTTGTACTATGTGGGAGGTTTCTAGCTCAGTTGGTGGCTATCCGGTCCTTGTTAGCGAATCCAAGGCTTAACGTCACGCCTGTAATCCCCGAAGTGTTAGCCAGAGGTGTACGTAAAGTACACCCACATAAGGAGCGTCCATTAATTCCGTGAGACAATTTTGGCGATTTTTCGACCCCCACCGGCTCTGGTGAGATTTGGCTCGACCCTCCCCCCTCCTCATAATCTCACGTGACAAATTTTAAAATTCGTATTTTAATGTAAAAACGTTAATCTGGGCTTATTTGCGTTGGATTTGTGCATTGCGTTTGGCTGGCTCGCTCGGCTGGCCGGTAGCGGTATGACAATCAAGAAGCTACTGTCCTACTTTGTAGCGCTATTGACACTAACCGGGTACTAATACAAACTCCGGACTGAGAAATCCCTGACGGTAAAACCCAAGAACACTTTGCCCGAACTGGGAACCCAGGACCTCGAAGCAGTAGCGCTTGCGGCCGCTAGACCAACGAGGCTGGATTCAGAAAATAGGGTATTACACCTATTATTGAAAAGTGTGAATGAGGGTTGACTAGGTGTGTGAAATGACGTTCATTACATAACAGCATTGAGACGTCAGGTCCGGATACCTGTCAACAGTGTCAAAGCGCCTACGGACTGAATGGTGAACGAAAGAATGAAACGAATGACATCAAATATTTTAAGTTCATTGTAGAACTGGAAGACCTCTTGTCAAAGTGGCGCCAACTGGTGACTAATAAACCACTAAAAGAAACTCAAAATGTTTATATAATCGATTAGTGCCATTAAAATGCATTTAAAACTTACATTTTCATATTTCGTGCGTAATTTGATGAAAACGCTGGACGCAGTTGACGCCATATTGCTCTGTGGGTATGACGTCATTTTGCTGTGTAAACAAATGCGCTAATATTTTGTACGATAATCGCTACATATTATAAAACAAAGTCCTCCGCCGCGTCTGTCTGTCAGTTCGCGATAAACTCAAAAACGACTGCACCGATATTCATGCTGTTTACACCAATGGACAGAGTGGTTCTCGAGGAAGGTTTTAGTATTATAATTTGTCAAGTTTTTGTATACATTGGCTAAAATATAATGATATTTGTTGGAGGTGTCGGAAAAAAATAAGCCGTCTGGAAGCTTTCAACCTAAACCATTTGAGATATAAAAAAATGATGTATGGTGGAATTGTGTATCTTATACACCGTGACATTTTAGTCGTCTTACAAAGATGGTCCACTCAATGTATCCGTCATAACATACCTCTAGGCGCGATTAAAACATTGTTATCATTAATTAAGATAATAGATACAAAGAAAAATAATGAATGCTTTAGAATTATGAAACACCCTCCCCGTTAATAATGTTTACGTATCAAACGGTAGAAGATATCTACCTACCTACCATTACTTTCCATCATTAATTCCATCTCCATAACAGGGTGTTTCAAACTTCGTCATGCGTCTTAGTGATATTTTCATGTTTTTGATTATGCAAATGTTCAAAAAAAATTTTTTTTTATGAATGGTAGTAGATAGCAGTCATTGGGTACATGAAGTGGGCTGCCGTTGTAAGACGACTAAAATGTCACGGTGTATATAGGTCTCCAGAAACGTCCGCTATGGCCTATGTCTACCTCTCAAGGATAACATACTATATCCATTTTAATACTTAAAAAAATGGGCAATTATAAAGCGGTAATTGGAAAGCTATTTACACAAATACGGTATTAATCCTTATCATTTTAAATAAGTTAGAGGCTTTAAGCATTTCATGCACATAGGTTCCCATGGGTTGCGGGAACGGGATCAAAATTTCATGATTACTTTTGGTCGCGATAACCGACATCCACGGGGGCGAAGCCACGGGCATCAGCTAGTTGTTTATAAATAAAAAATGAGTTATTATTCTACTTATCGTTTGTTTGCTGTTCCTAAATGCAAGATATTATTTCAATAAAAATTAGTTTGGTTACGAAAATAATAAAAGTACAAAATTGTTTGATTAAAAAAATGAAATCTTTGAATTTAAATTCAAAATTTATTTTGTTATTTCATGAACTAAAACTAACATTTTCTGACTGCTTTTTGCCTAACCTATCTCAGTAATATATTTTTAGATATTTCTCATATAGAGTAAAAATCCCTTTTATAAAGGGATAATCTTGTCAACTCTAAGGTGTTTGCACAGCCAACTACAAACACAACGTACAAGGTTTCGAGTATTGTATTTGGTACCAAAGGTCTTGTGGCTAAGTAATTACAGCCGCACGGGTCGATCGATCAGGTCAAGCTATGCTTGCCGCGGTTGGTCCGTGGATGGGTGACCATTATCGTTACAGAAGCCCGAGTCTGACAAACCTGTTTTACCAAAGGGTATCGTAATACCCAGTAACTAGGTTGTGGAGGTCAGATAGGCATTTGTTCCATGTAAAATACTGGTAAATAGCTGTATCCGGTTAGACTGGAAGCCTTTTTTTTATTACGGGGGAAATCCTCATGGTTGTCCTCCGCCCCGGGGAGGGCGGAGGGGTCTGTCAGACTCTTACTGACTAAAACTACCCCGGTGTTCCGTCTCTCACTTGTACTTGAACTAGAGTGACTTCTGCGATCCCCAGCTAGTGCCGGCCCGCCTTTGCGGGCCACCTCGCGATAGGGGGGAGTGAGGTGTTAAACTCCCCCCTTACATCATAGAGAGGCGCGCGTGGAACACTACGCGCCGCCATCTCGGGTCCTAAGAAGTAAGGGGTGACAGTTTTCCCCAGATCTGTCGCCCCTGGACCCATTTAGGGGGACTGGAAGAGGGCGTTATCCGCCCTCCGCCGACGCCCGGTGCGTCTGCTGCGGATCGGGTTAGCGGAAGCAATCTCCCGCTCCCTCTCCGCAGCCTCCTTCTGCGACATGACTGTTTCGCAGAAGGATACCACCGCGTCCCAGGACTCCTCGCTGCCGACCATCGAGTCGACATCGGCCGGTAGACTGGAAGCCTACCCCAACATTGTTGCTACAAGGCTAGGCAGATTGGTTATTTGGTACTAACCTATTTATACAGGGTGTAATAGACAGGTGTGTTCAAACTTGAAGATCATCAGTAGAATCTAATAAATATTCATTATGCAAGATCTGAAATACTAAATATAGGTAATACGCTGATATTTTAGTATTTAATTTATTTTTTATTAATCTTATGAAAACACACATTCACACACATGTATGCCACAACATTTTTTTTTACTTTATACGGATAGACACTTCACTATGTGTTTATTCTTCTAGACGTCTAGCTTATGGTGGTCGTGGGTAGCAGCTGAAAATTGGTGCATACTATGTTGCAATCTGTGTGTTGTGCTGAGCTGAGGCCCTTTTGGCATTATTATCATTGTTTTCTTTTTAAATTATTATTGATGTAATGCCAATAAACGCATTTTTGTTTCTTTTCTTTAAATGTAGATAAAATTATATTATGGCGTTTTTTATTTGCTGACCGCTAAGTTACATTTTGTAAACGTGAAATTCTTTTGGCTATTCCAGGCTTATACGGCGAGCGTATCGGCGCGCTTACTATCTTGTGCGGCGACGAGAACACCGCTGCCAAGATTATGTCGCAGGTCAAGATCCTAATCCGTACAATATACTCCAACCCTTCTATTAACGGCTCGCGCCTTGTCTCCGAGATTCTCACCAGCCCCGAACTTAATAAGATCTGGTAAGTTCTCTTGGTGCTATCTGATGTTTCAGAAAAGTATCCGATGTCAAAAAACATAGTCAACATTTAATTCGTAACACTATAGTATATTTCGCTACAAAATTATTATAACTAGACGACACCCAGTGGTCGAATTCGACCTAAATTAAAAAATCTTCGACTACAATTTAAAAAAAAATTAGCTTTCTGCACTCCTCCATATAAACTTTCACTGTGCCAAATTGCATACTCCTCCGTCCGCGTAATTTTCGTAAAAAGGGCTACAAAGTTTTTGCTCACGTAAATAAATAGATATTAAAATTTTATTTCAGACCACAATACATTGGTACACTAGTGCACATCTAAAGAAAACTAAAAAATATAATGCTAGGTAAAGTCTGGACCCAAACTTAACACCTTAATATGCAAGAGCGAGATGGCATCATTTATCCTAAATAGCTGCATCTCTCTCTCGCACTACTCACATATAAATTCTTGGCAAAAATGTATACGTGTTCACAGGTTAGCTGATGTGAAAAGAATGGCTGACCGTATCATAAGTATGCGCAAGGAACTGCGCCAACGCATCGAGAGTCGCGGCAACAAACTAAAATGGAACCACATTACGGACCAGATCGGCATGTTCTGCTACACTGGACTTAAACCCGAACAGGTACAACTGTGCTACAAACTTAATTATATTATTCACTTGATCGACTATTAAGTACTATCGAGACATATTAACTCGTTGACAAATACACCTGCACGAGCGACGGTTCTAAGTGTACGTCCGACGCATCTTGGTCCTGCCACTATCTCGCTGACTGACTAATATTTATTACTTTGGCATCATCATCATCATCATTTCAGCCGAAAGACGTCCACTGCTGGACATAGGCCTCCCCCAGGCTCCTCCACTTCGACCGGTCTTGTGCTTCCCACATCCAGCGGATTCCCGCGGCCTTCAGAAGGTCATCGGTCCACCTTGTGGGAGGCCTTCCCACTCTACGTCTTCCTGCACTCCAGAACCTTTCGGCCATCTGTTCTGCGAACAATGTGCCCTGCCCACTGCCACTTCAGTTTGGCAACTCTTCGGGCTATGTCGTTTACCTTGGTTCTCCTGCGGATATCTTCGTTCCTGATTCGATCACGTAGGGAAACTCCGAGTATACCCCTTTCCATTTTGGCATGACCTATGGTAATATCGTTACTTAGATCGATGCGTGAGAGAATTGATAAATAAATAAATAAATATTTAAAGTTTGAAACGCAGCAAATGCTCAAAAACATTACACGCAAATGATAATTATTTTAATAACAACTCTTCAAATTCTACAATACAGCGCACTAACAAATCTAAAATTACAACAAAAGCGAATGTTTAGTAATACGACTATGGCTACCATTTTCTATACATACAGACAATTTACTGTTGGATCCTTTCAGCATTGTTCTCTATGACTCGAGGCCGTAGCGCCAGTTTTTTTTACTCGACTGCGGAGGTTAATGTGTTTATCAGCCTATGTATGTTTGTTCCTTTTTACACGCTTTATATTAGCTTCACTTGTATGTTTGTTTGTTTGTATATTTTTACTATCTCGACTCGACCGCGTTCGGCACTCCGATAAGCCCTTTACCAATCCAGGGTCAATCAGAGCGCCGAACGCGATCGAGATGGTTTAAAGAATCTCACACTAGTGCCGCTGTAGTTAAAACTTACCCACCAAAAAACACCAGTTTACTATATTGCTCTGTTTTCAGGTCGCGCGTCTGACTAAGGAATTCCACATTTACCTAACTAAGGACGGCCGTATTTCCGTCGCTGGCGTCACTTCAAAGAACGTCGACTACGTCGCGGAGGCAATGCACAAGGTCACATCTTAGACGCAGCATATTATCAGCAAAAAAAATGGTACATGTTAAGTCTTATTTATTATATTTTTAGTTTTGGTCCACAGGAATGATACTGTCTTCCTTTCCCGATTTCCAGTTAACTCCCGGACTCGTCTAGTAATAAGGGCAAACCTAAACCAAACAAAACTTTTTAAATATAAAACAAACAGGGTGTAAAAAAGATTTTAAAAAGTTCCCAATAAAATTGCATCGTTGTATTCGTAGTGCGAAGTATTTATACATACATTTTGTTTCAGCATTTTAGATATCGAGCTTGACGAATGAAATTAGGCAAAATTCGTTTGCTCTGTATTGATTTAAAAAAAAACATCGCACCGAATCGTTGTCGCGTCTTCGTGCGTAACTAATCGTCGCTTCTACTCCAATGGTCGAAATAACACAGTATTTATAAAACCAGATTTTGTTTTTAATGTTTTTTTTTATTTAAATGCTTTTATCATATATTTTTGTATGCTTATTTTATTTTGTAATTAAAAAGTAACCCCCTAAGCATAAAAATCTTTTATAAATTCTATGTGTCCTTGTCATTTTGAATTCCAAATTAATGTGATTAACGTTTAAAATAAGGCATTTGTAAGATGTTTATGAATAAGGGGTTCAGTTTATATTTTATTCAGAGTTTTATTTATTTTATGGCAGACCTTTAAGCTTTTTTATTTTAGATTATTTTACTTTTAATGTCATAGTTAAGTGTTTAGTATAGAATAAACGGGGTGAATTTTTGAATGATCGTAGATACCTTAGTAAAGCTGGGCACATGACCGTGAATCACAATCCATTAATAAACGAAGTTAACATTTCGTCTAACGGATTAACTTTAAGAATAAAATTGTAAACGGACTCATTAACTTTCGATAAGTCAAACTTTTTTTTTTGGGTGGGAAATCATCAAATAACTTCTTCCGCTCTTCGTGTCAGACTTTTACTGACTGAAACCCATCCGTGTTCCCTCAGTTGCCTGTATGCCAGGGGCCGCGGTATCTCTTACGAACAACCCGCACCCCTGGCAGGCATCGGCCCTTGCGGGCCCCATCTGTTGCTGCTGACATCTCTTTGAGGCGCGCGTGGAACACACTGCGCCGTCGACCCGGGCTTGGTCCTTACCGGACAGCGAGCTACCCATTATTCACCGTCCGCAAACCCGTGCCTATGGTGGCCGGGAATCAGCCTGGGATTCCCGACACCCAGGGCGTCTCCTGCGAAGGCCACGGCTGTGAGGGCGCATGTACTGCGTCTCCCTCACGTGCGCCGCCTGCATAACTGCTTCGCTGAAGGAGGCGACTGCTAGCCATGCACTCTCGCTCCGTACCATGGCCTGGACCAGGGTCGGACGCGAGAGATCGCCGCCGCCGATCACCTCCACAAGGACACGGCGGTGCTCCGCCCAAGCCGGGCAGACCTCCACCGTATGCTCCACCGTGTTCTCTGGACGATCTTCACAATGGAAACACCCGGGCGTTTCCTCCCGCCCTATCCGAAACAGCCATGTCCGGTGAGAACCTGTGTCAGGCGGAAGGCGAGGACGCCATGCCGCCTCTCAAGCCACTCCTCAAAGAGGAGACTTACCGCCGCAATCGTGGCGTGCCCAATAAGTCAAACGTGAATTAAGTACATACTATTTGCCGAAAGGACACCGCGCTGCGTAAAACACGTTCTGACAATCTCTAAATAATGACTACGTGTTACAAACTCATTAGATACACCCTTCTTTTATTAATTTATCATGCCCTGCCTAAATAAACCTCCATAGCCCATACCAACATATTACAAGTAAACCACGAACGCAACCAACATACAAAATGCTATTTCTATCACGAGTGTCAACTCGTGAGAACGGTAAGGATCGTTTTGCTATAGCTTATAACAGCCAAGGTACATAGCTGGGCACCGTTAACTAAATAGTTAACATACTATCCTAAAAAGTTAACTTCGTTAAAATTTCGGAAGACCTTGAAGTTAACTATTTGATTAACGGTGCCCAGCTATGTACCTTGGCTATTATAGCTACAGGAAAACGTCTTATGAGATCGTCCTTAGCTTCGAGTAAATGCCCACTGAACTGTATTCTGTGAGTTCAGCTGGGAAAGCATTATCTTTATGATGATATTCGATCCAGTTTTGAATGAGGATTAAAAGACCAAAAATTTTAAAAGCCACAAATCGCAAGAACTTCCCACTCATACACCCTGTATAGAAAGTACAGTAGGTATAAAAAAAACTTCATAAGTTTGATTAAAATTTTATTCGTTAAAATAAGTAGATCAAATAAACTTCCGAAAAAAACACAGAAAATTGTATCAACTTGTTTGATTCTACAACGGTACTAGGTATTACTACGCAAAATATTTACAGCTGACGAAACAAATAAACATCCTACTCTATGTTTACAAAAATTAACTGATGCAGGTCAATCGTTAACATTGCCTTAAATTTTTAACAATAATTTTATTTATATTACACAATAGTTAAATCCTTAAAGGACACATACATAAAGGGAACACATTTTATCCACAATTTTATTGCATTGTGGTAACAATCTTAAACATATTCACCTGCATCTAATATCGACGTAAATCTATTATCAGTTTGCTAAACTAAATCAGTTTATTGTAGGATTTACATAGACCTCCAAAAATGCTTTCTCATACATTATTATGATACAAAATACATTTTTATTAGTTGACACTTGTCAATGATATTTTCAATAAAAATAGTAACGTTAACAATAAAATTATATGTACAATTGTCATAGAACAAACTACTTGCTACCCATGGCACAATTTCTTTAGAATGTACCAACATACATTCAATTAAAAGCAAGAAATATGTACCATTAATATACACACCTCAAATGTCGAGTTTCTATTTATTTTGAAGCTTGCGATTCTTATCCGGGCTCTTCTAATGTCAGTGAGGACGTGACATGTCGTCAATGATCAGTAAGATGCTCATTACTCATATGGAATAATGTTGAGGGGGTAGTAAAATTTTATAAACTCCAAAATATAAGTTAACACTTATTTTTAGCGTCACATTTAAACCTATTCTTAATTTTTGTGTTAATATTTGTTTGTACACAATCACAAACCTTTTATCTATCTTAATACTTCATTTGTCCAGATTAAAAGAAACGTAAGTATCGTGTAGCACCACCATTTTTAAGACAACCTGTAAATATAATTATCTAGATTGACTTCATCTTCCTTACTGCTTCTCCTCACCCCGTCAGCCTCGACCAGCGATGCCGCATCCACGCATTGTTAACTCATAATCGGTTATAAATCAATATGCAGCAATTTAGTAGTACTTTAAAACATTACCATAAATACTTTAAAACAATGATTTTAATATTGACATTACGCCTACTGTGGTTGTTTTCGCATGTTCGACTCCACTGGCTACATTCCGGTTGAAGTTTTATTATAAATTTGTCATTTACGTTTTGTCTCAGTGTATGTATTAGCTGTAAGACTGTCACACATATTGCAAACATAATTATTGTATTGACAAGTGAACCTATTATTAGTTTAGTTATGCTCTGTGTAGGTTTACAATAAATGAATGTATTGTTAACAGTGTCCCTAGTTGGAGTTTCTTTTAACTACCTCGACATAACGCATCGATCGCGTTCGTCGGTCCGATTGGCCCTTCAACAATCCAGGACCAATTGGAGCGCCGAACGGTCGATGCGTAAAGTCGAGATGGTCATAGGAAACTCACACTAGGATAATAATCAACGGTAAATGACGTACGTTACGTACAAGTAACAAACGGTATTTGTATTGCATTTTAAGTAGAAATTTCGTCATAAAATGGCTACAACTCTGTTATGCAAAACAATGCCTAAAAATACGTTACGTATTATTTTCCAACTCTTAAGGGGTGTGTACACGTTACTGACCGAAACAAGAGTTTGACCTTAAATATAATTTGACCAGTAACAGTTACACTAGGTTTATTGAATATTTTATTAATATAGACACTGGTAGATATGTCTGGGCGTTTGTCATTGATCGTTTTTCAACAAAATGCCACTAGTATTTCTTAGAAAGTACAACATTCCAAGTAAAATGTGGATGTACTGAATCCCTACTCCTCTATGTAATCATTTAAATCTATTTCTTTATACTGGGCTATTTAATATGGTATAAAATAAACTGTTTTTAATATACAATATTATGTACACCTGATTTCTTAGCATGTTATTATAAAAAATAGAATTATTGCTATGTTTACTATACATATTTAGACGATTGTTATCGCACCCTAGGTAGAATCTATTAGAATAGTAACAACTGTGAAAAACTCGTGAAATAAATAATGTGATTAAATATGAAAACCTAAAAGGTAATGTAATAAAATATCATCTTTATATTATTTATGTTAGTATGTATGGCTATATCAGTAAGTAGCTGGTATACGTTTATGTAACATTGTTGCTGTGCTAACTCTCCGGGCTGAACCACATCACATAGATAATAGCAGTCTTCTATAAACACAGTCATAAAAACAAACCTGAAGATTCAAATTAAAACTAATTAAGAGGCCTTTTGCAGTTATTGCATTTAGAATCATTGGTAAGTAACATAACAAAAATAATATACATTCATTATCAAGAACTAAAAATCTAGAAACTATTGATTTGTGCTTCTATGTATAGGTACTTTATGAGAAAGTTGCCTTGGTAAACTAAATCTATACTTTAAATTACAATCCCACGGTAAAACTTACGCAGGACCAAGCAGCAAGCGACGACGTGTATGTCGTAAAACAGGTCCCATATTTTTATTAAAATTTATAATAATCGTTTTAAAAACAAACAACCACACATTTACATGAGAATATATGATATACCACTGAAACTACAGTATTCTGGCGTTAATATGACAAATCAAGCTTTAGACCACGTCGTCGGGCGTAAAAATATCCCAGCGAGATTTTTGCGTCGTCCGGTACGAACGTGGACTGACACAGGAATGATATAGAGATGGTGGTCTACAAACCGATCATTTTTTATAAATCCCATATTAAATATGCCTGTAACTTGTACAAAAGTATGCAAGTAGCTTGCAAGCCAATGTACCATAACAACTTCTGATTGGTGAATATAACAATGTCGTGCAATGTACAGACGCCAGCACATCATCCTATCCCAAACTGTCAAATTTCCCATTTGAACATTAACCTTACGTATTGGTAATAAAGTTGAAAATCTATCAAAGATATTTGACAGTTTGGAATAGCTTGATGTGTTGGCCGCTGTACTTGCATAATTTTGTACAAGCTACAGGTTTGTGTATTATGGGCTTAACTCTATGTGCCATAGTTACGGCCAGCTACTGTACTATAGTCCGTTCACACTTATTTTACCTCTGATATTGTGTCACTGTCATAATCAAAGTGATCTTTGTTCTGGTCACGATAAGGTTGCTTTTAGGTTGCTGCCACTAACAAGTCTGTCAATATCACAGTGATCTTTATTCTCGTTACAATAAGGTTGCTGCTATCACTGCTTTCAGAGGCAAAATAACTTTGAATGGACATTTAATGCATTGTCAGTACATGAACTTATAATAAAATATATGCACATTTTTCAATGCAGGTTACTAACTGACCTGCAGTTATATGCACGTAAAAGCAATATATTCCTAGTTACTGTAAAATCAAAGTTACCTTGATTAATGTATGTAGCTAAGCAAATGCAAACTTGTATGAATTTACATGAATAAATAAATTACATATTATAATTTTAATCATGACTTCTGTTTTATTTCAAAACTCTTCCACGTTCGCACAGATATAAAAATATCGCGATGGGATTTTTTTTTCGCTCATTGATCTGCGACGCACTGGTTAGCGCCGAGGTTTGAAAATCGAACACTGTTTTTTTCGAAGCGCTGGGATGCACACTTGCATTCTCAAAATTCAGTGCGCGATAATTTTACGTTTGTGCGGACGTTACTTAAGCTGTGTGAACCCACTGTGAACCAAACCAACTGGATATTTTGTTTTGAAAGATAATTATTTCTATTTAAGAGTTGTAGACAATTGTTGCAGTTAAATTGAAGACTATTTTACTATACTTTTTTAGAAATACAAACAAAACTAAACTGCTGATTTCAAGCAATGTGCAGATGAGTTTATTTGAATGTCCCAAAACTACAACTACGGTGTTTTATTTTTATTTTTCAATCTGTTAGCCTCTTTATTATGAAGGGAAATACGTAATACGCAGATATTATACAAACACCTTTAAAAAACTGTATATTTTAAACAGAACAAACAAAACAGCACTATGATCATCCCTCGAGACCGACATTGTCACCACTTTTCACTTCACATTATATGTCCGCGCTTACTCTAAGTTCATTACAAACTAATCAAGATATTTTCCACAGGCTCGCAACATTTTATTTAACCTAATTATTTATTGCTCATTTATTTATTTAAAGGCATACTTTCACTTACAGTTTGTGAGTCAGTCGAGTTAGCCGAGTCTTCGCCTAATAATCGGCTTAGTTGGTCGTCGAGCGCATCGACTCGCCTCGCCTCGCGCGTCTTCGCCTCCACCGTGGCGAAAACATCGTCCCCCGCCATCATGTCGCCCTCGTCCAGATACGAGAACGAGTCTAAGTTTATATCAGAAGTAGTGATTGCAGTGCTATAAATGTCTATTCTCTTCTGTTGTGATTGCGCTTCTCTTACTTTCTGCGAAAGTTTCTCTTTCGCTTTCGTAAGTGCTTCGGACTCGGATTTATCTAGCTTAGAATCGTTCTCTTTTAGTTTTTCAATTTTAGTTCTGAGAGCGAACGACGAATCGTTACTCGACGACCCCTCGTCTTGTAGCTGGCTGAGCAACGTTCTGGTCGCGAGGGACATCGCGCTCGAACTGCTGTACATTTCGCTGCTCTCACCTGTACAAATATTTAGGTTTTCTTACAAATTAATCAGAAGAACAAACAAAAATAAAAATAAAGGTGGAATCAAATGTATAGATTACCGCTTGGTGTTGCCCGTTGCGTGCTTTCCTGTGATGAATGTTTGTTTTTTGACTTGTGACTGGTGGACATGTATTCACTGTCGCTGTCACTGGACATGCCCAAGTCTAAGTGAAGGGAATTTAACTTGTCTTCATCTTTGCCCTTTCTCGATACTGTGTCAAGTTCCATTTCCCAGTCGGTGACGCTCGACGAATCTTTGACACCTTCTGATTCTTTAGGGTAATTGGATTTACCGTCATCTTTGTCGATTAATGATAAACTCTCCTCTACTATAGGTGGTATTTCTTCTATGCTCTCAACAGTAGAGTCTAAGCTGCTCGCATTGCAAGTTACTTCTGTTATTTGGTTTTGAAATAGTACTGGTGTTTCTGGGGTAATTTGAGACAACTTCTTGCTCTCGTCGGAAATGCGAGGCGCATTAGTTCCGCGACTGTCTAATATCTCTGACATGGTAGTAGTGCGACCAGTCTGTTCGTTGTTCAACTCTAAAACAATAACATTGCCCGCACACATGGCTGCCTCGGCTTGGTCAGTTTTCGATACTTGCAATAGTTGATTAACATTTTTACCCATTATTACTTTAGACATGTCGTTCCCATTTTTAGCGAATGTTAAAGCCTTGCCTATCGTTGTACCTTTTTGTACTACAATAACGCTGCCTTTTGCACTAGATGGTCGAACGATAGGATTGGAAATTTTAGGAGTAGTCACGGGTGCTAAGCCCTTTACTGGTACAATATCCGCTAAATTCGCGGTTTTAATTGTCTCCACACCAACGATTTTAGCACTGGATTGGATTGAACTAACTGTTGTAGGTAAAGACATTACAGTCATAGCGGGCGCTTTAGGAGTTTGTGGAACAGATTGGGAACTCACTGGTACTAACTTCATCGCAGTGGGTATACCCTTGAAATGTATTAGCGGTATCTGTCCATCGTTCCCCGGTTTCGTTCGAGCTTTCGCTGGTAAAACGACCATTTTTTGTCCCGATTTAGGATTCAAAACGAGAGCTTTAGCTGATACTTTTAGATCAGTGGCAGGAATGCCCTTAGGTGTAAGTGTTTCGGTTAATTTGTTTGATATGCTGTTTGTACTAGGCGGGTGGTCCCTGTATGCCGTGCTGGCGCCGGATGTAATTATTAGTTTAGAGTTGGACATGTTTCTATTTTCCGATGACGGTTTCGAGACCACAATCATTTTCTCGGACATAAGGGGTGTGCTGGTATTACGCGATTTTGGTATCGAACCGATCACTTTAGTAGTTACTAGTTTGCCCGGCGTATTCAAACCTTTCTGAGCTGAACTCGGTGCGACGACTACTTGTCTGTTAGACAACAGTTTTATACCCTCAGAGGGCTTTTGTAATAACTTTAGGTCAGACATTTGTACTTTTTTGTCTGTGCTTATTTCACCGCGATTCTTTATGATAAGTTGGCAAGGTTTTCCGGATATTGTCTGTTTGTGTGTGACGGGCGTGCTCTGCGCTTGTAAGGACGCGGGGTCGTCGGGATGCGCGTTCTCCGACACCTCCAACTCGTGCGGCAAGGTCGCGGGTTGTGTCAGCAGCTGCATGGTTGGCGAGTCAGTCACCATTCCCGGGGAAGACAACACTTTAGGCTTTATTTCGTCCAAATAATCGGGTTTTGTTTTATTACCTAATATAGATTGAGCATAACTAGCTTGGAAAGTGTTAGGAGGGCCTGAATACTCCATCTGCATGGAGGTTGGATTGTACTGTTTGTTAGGAGAAGGCGGCATTTCTTGTTTTTTCATTTGCGATTTAGATACAACAATTTGTGCACCCTTCGCACTTTTATGAGACCTGCTCTTATGCGGCGTCGAGCGCGGACCGTGACTTTGATTCGGTTTACTGGTTGACACTTTGCTTACTTGATTATATGAGTGTTTTGACTGTCCTGATGGTTTACCTGTGTACAAACATATTTCATTGTTAAACAAAATACTGGTAAATTATTTTCTGTTGCTAATTTATAGAAAGCTTCATCTTCATAAACATTATTTTCTTGCATTAATGAAAAAATCAGACAAAAATATTATATTAATATGTGACGCCAACTCACTTGTAGCTGGTTGTGAGAACTTAGAATAAATCTGTGATAAATTCAAATGTTTTTGGTTGGTGTTGACAGGTATGTTCCTTATATTTTTCACAGGAGTGCTGGCTTCGTCTGGTATTGCACCACCCTCTGGAACTTTCCGCTTTCGACTAACAAGCTCAGATTCCCAAACCTAAAAAAAGTTAAGAAATGTACATTATGTGAATACAATAATAAGCATTTGGAAGTTTTAATGAAAAAGGTTTTTTTCTATTTACATCATCAAAACAACACACATTAAGCCCACTCTACATTCATGGCGCGAACATTTTATTTTAAGAGTTTGATTATTAAACCAAACGATAAGCAAACTAAAACATTTGGAGGCATCTTCGTAAATGTAACAATAAAATACCTTTATTACTTCCGACTGACTTCATGCAATATTTTTTTTTTTTGGGTTTTTCTTTTCATATTTATATAATTTAAAAAAATACATATGATGTAGTGGAATAACGAACTTGAGCAGACACTGATTGAGTGTTCTTTTTCTCGATCTCGTTTATATTGTTTTTTTATATATATATATATACTTAAAAAGATTATTGTGGTATCTTTATATTTAAAAAAATAAAGATCGCGAACGAAACTGCGAGACTTTGAGAGTGCGGAGAGACTCTCACGCCAAGTTCGCAGCTAGAACCGCAGTGTGAATTCACAGCAATATACGCGCGCGAGTGTAGAGCGGGCGTTATAATAAGCAAGTTATATTTGTTAGCAAACTGGCATGGCACCAGGAACTTGTGATAAGTTTTTCTGTTAACATGCGCAGTTTTGAGGTAACTCAAGCTTTTATGACTTATTACACTGCTGAGTTTATTGATGTTACGTAAATAGTAATACCTCAGATGCAGTCTATCCAATAAAGATTTAAGAAATAGTTAATTCTTTCTTCTATGGACTTGACAAAATATTATTCCGAGTTATGAACTGACAAAGAGAAAATGTATTCACAATACACCAGAAAAAAACAGTGGTTGGTGAGAGAACAAAACACACCTTAGTTGTCTGATCTTCCATAGCTATGGGAGGGTACATGGTCTCATCATGATCACTTTCGGCCGTCTGCCCCTCGGCATCAGGCATTTCGTCCTCATTGGACTTGGGAGCTATGAGTTTCTCAGCTTCAAGTCTCTTCTGAATCTCCTTATTCTCAGCAGCAGCGGCCTCAGCAGCCTTATCTGCAATTTCTGTGTACATGGTCTGTGCAATTCCTCTGGGCATGAGAGGCACCCGCCTCCGACCCTCGCTGATCCATGCTATACCTGTGTTTGGACCTGATAACCTATTTGTTGAAATAATAATATCATCCATTAATGTTAAGTGAGAATATATAGCAATAATTAAATCAATGTTTATAATTTAATAAAACTAAAATACATATCCTAATGAAATATTAAATGATTAACTGTAAATTTTCATTTGTAATACTGTAAAATTACAAAAGCAAATTATTTAATCTAATATTTTCAAGTTATTTTTATTATGTAAATCTCAAATTGGTGCAATTAAAAAGACACTGCTTGGAAAATATAGTTATTTTTTACAATCTAAAAATAATTAACAAAACTTTTTAATGAGTTTGAAAAAGAAATTATTATAAATGATTTGACATTTCAGACGAATAGGTTATCTGTCAAAATTTCATATTATCAAAACTACTTTCTAACACTTCTAATAAACTTAATACGGCCATTTATGTTTGCAAACAGCAGTGTTCAACCCACATTGTCAAACCAAACATACATCCACAAGGCTGAGATTCAATATGTATCAATAGAATACATAAAAAGAAGTTTAAAAATATCAAGTTTTAAAACAATCTTGTAAGATTATTAAGCACACAATCAATTAAAAGCACTAATAAACAAGAGCAATATGTTAATACCTTTGACTTTCAGTTACTCTCAGCCATCTTTGACTTTGTGTAACAGTGTTTAAAAATAAATCAACAACCCTACACTGAAAACATTAAATATGAACTTACTGATTAGCAATTGTAGCTAATAACTCATCATTAGACACGCGGCGCGCCTCAGCGCTATGCCGATCATCGCTTATATGCAAAACGGCGCGCAGTTCTTCCAGTAGCTTTTTTCTGTTGTCTTCCAATGCTCCTTGTGCTCTAAACACACTGATCATATTCGAGTAGGCTTCCAATTCTAGAAACAAATGAATATACTATACATTTCTAAACATATTTGTAATACGATTGTCAACAAATTAGCTAAGACGCGCTGAGTATAATTTAAGAAAACCATAGGAGGGAAAATGAAAGCCATTTATAGGACTAAATATATACCGAGTCTACGGAGCGTGAGGCGACATTCGTCACGCGTCAGGTTTAGGAGCATGGGCCACATTTTAGACGGCTTTTATTAAACACTAAAAGTTAACTCTTGATTATATGATTTTGAACATTTTTTTATAAAATAGTCAATTGGCAAATATCCATACTGTTTACTTCAAACGACAATTCGTTCATTTTGACACTTCAAATAAGAGAAGCGAAAATATAAAGCGTCTTGTCTATGCTATTTAGCGATACCAGCATCGTAATCCAAAAGTCCACCACAGGCCGGGATCAGAAGGCCTGAATTCACTAATTCAGTAAATGAATCAAAATTCGTTTATTGAATTACAAAAAAAAAAAACCGTTTGGGGTTGAAACTCTAGGACCATGGGGTCCGAGTACCCACTTAGTTTTCCGAGACATTTCCAAGCGGTTGGTCGACTCTTCACGTGACCAAAAGGCTGGCCTATTGTCAGCCAAAGAATCAGCATTGCCATACAACGTGGCAATGCAGCCAGCCTTTTGGGCACTGTTCCCATTGACAACGATGCGGACGTATTTTTTGATGATTTATGATTATTTTCTTTTTTAGAAAACTGTACATATTATTATTTTAAGACCTGTAGTTTTTAAATTAAGTCCTTAAGTAATACTACAATTTCAATAAATAAAGTTATCACCCGATTAATAAAAAAATCGGATATTCAGAAACTGAAAACAGAAGAATTGTATCCTAATCGCGCTCTCCAAAGCATAGCGATGGATATATAATTTTATAAGGAGCGTAGCTACCACCGTATCAGCCGAATCAATGCTACAGGGCCGCAAGTTACAGAGAATGACATGATTGTGTAAGTAAATATTTCTAAAATATTATTCAACACCTCAATTTTTTACTGAAAAGAAGACCAGGTATTCATGAATACCTAACGAAAATATGAAAAATAGGTAACGTAATTTATTAATGGCGTACAAAGGCTTTCAACTACATAACAGGCGAGGTCCAATTCTCAAGCTATTGCATTTATTTAGCAAAATCACTCGGAAAATCTAATCAATCGGAGTCAGGATGCTGCAAGTTCCGATCTCACTTCGTTCGCTCTTGCATTCTCTTGGTAAAATGAAAATTGACAGTTTGCTTAAGTCAGGCTGCTACAATTTTTGAGCTCGCTTTTGAATGAAGACTTACGTATCCGGGTCAAATCACTTCACTCTTCGCTCTTACATTCTCGTAGTAAGGTCGTAATAACATGAAGTGGCATTGTGATCTTACTATGACAATGTAAGAGATCGAGACCTCTGAAGTCAGGATACTATTTCGTGATTAAAAAGAACATTACTTACCCTCTTTTTGAGAACTTATTGCCAATAGGTCAAAAAGGCCCCCAAACATTTTTAACACAAGGCTTCAGAACTAGCCATGTCAGTAAATAAAGAATAGCATTCCGTGTTTTTTTAATCTTTTTACCATCAGCATAATTGTTACAGACATACTCGTAATGTGTTAAGGCCTTCTTTTCGCGTATCTATCTGCAATTCTGCATTATTGATAATCATTTTATAGGACTCGTTTCGCGCATCTGCATTTGCGTTTGATTTGTGAAAAATGAAGGCGATGTTCTTTTTCGGGTTCTGGGCTTCCTATCTGCCTTTCATAACTATCGATTATGTGTAAAAAAAATGACGCATCGTGGGGTGCCTGGCATAAATGTAACATCAACACTGTATGCGCTATAGGAAGGGTCATCAAAAGAGATAAGTAACCAGGATGATGGTGAAGTTTAGTAAGAAACCGGATGTTTTCGGACACAATTTAATATAATCATTAGGAAATAAACAGTTCATTTATCAAATTGAATTTCTTTCGAAAACGTGCATTCTTACTAAACTTCAACTATATCCGACGACCCTGGTTACTTATCTCTTTTGGTGACTGTACTGTATTAGTATGGATTTCAATATCTACCGAAAAAGTATCTTTGAAAGGTCCTCTCTCTTTGGGATGGTTTTTTTCGTTGCAACATTCAGTGTCTGTATCATAGATCTAGACGCGTTCAGTTGTCGTTTGTAAAGTAAGTAAAGAAATGACACATTTTTAGTTTTGTTTATACGCTGTAATAGTTTCGAAGTTGATTATATTAACAAATAAATTATTGCTATTAAATACTCAGTGTTATATTTTTATGTATTTAACAGTGCTACTATATTAAACTACTATCATATTTTCGCTTTGTTGTTTTATTGCCATTTGAATTTATAAACTTATGTGCTTATCAATCTCCGTAAACAAAATTTGTTTTCAAGCCATGCCCGTCAACAATTTTTTTTACTTTTTTAATGTTATTTATGATTTTTTCTGCATAAAAATGTTACGTTACCATAGCTTGTACCATTAGAATTTACAGGAAATAAATACGAATAAACAATTTAGCACACACGACTTACAATTGCCAGTTAAAAAAAGAAAACGTTCCATCACATCGCATTTTTTTAACATATTACACATTACTGTTTTAGTTGCCATCCTTTTCTAATAGCGGTTTTTGATATGAGTGAGGGGTTTGGTGGTTATCAATTCATGATAACAATATCCACGTTAGCGGGATTGTTTTTTTTTGTATTTACAATTTTCAAGCGTCTCCCTCTGTCATTCAATTTCAACAATCGTCAACGTTTTTCGAGTTTGAATTTGATTGATAGGAGTCCTAAATATTTTGATTTTTAATAAACAACACTTTGATTATTTAATTTACAATGGCTGACGTGGACGAGATAATTGATTACATAAAATCACTAAAGAGAGGGTTTGACAAAGATTTATTCCGGAACAAAATCGACGAATTGGCGTATGCAGTGGATACAAGTGGCTTGCAATACAATGATTTCCATACTCTGTTCAAAGTTTGGTTGAATTTATCTATTCGTGAGTAATTATTATGTTGGTATATCGTGATAATACAGATCCTGATCCGTTGGTGTATGTAAAGTGGTGTGTTTTATTTCCAGCTATAACAAAATGGACCAGCTTGGGTGCTTGTCTTGTGCCCCCAGACAGTGTCGAGGACAAAACCGTGGAATATGCTCTGAGCTGGATACTTTCTAATTATGAAGACAAGTCAACTTTCTCGCGAATTGGATTTTTACTTGACTGGCTAACAGGTATAGCAAGTAGCTAATACTTTTGCCCATTGATTATTATTCCAGTGAAAACTTCAACTTTCACATAAAAACTTTGTTGTCATCACGTAAAATGAACGCTGAGCTACAGCAGAGGGGATGAGTCTAGGCACGGGTACATTAGCATCCATAAGTACTAGGTTATTTTTTTAAAATTAGAAGTGTAATTGTTTGATTGTAGAAGCTACTTAATTAATTGCCCAGGCCACAATTATTTTTACGTGATAGGACGGTAGGACCTCGGATAGACAAGGGTGTAAAGTACATAAACTCTGAACAGAAGAGAACACCTTCCAGAACACTGCATATTTTCAGTAAACAATCTATTGCCTAGCCTTTTCCCAACTATGCTAGGGTCGGCTTCTAGTCTAACTGGATGCAGCTGAATACTAGTATTTTACATGGAGTGACTGCCTATGTGTCTTCCACAACTCAATTAATGGGCAATACATACCCCCTAGTAAGCCTGATTGTCAGATTTTTGGGGTTCCTACTATCTGTAACTACTGTCGGAGATCAGCAAATGATAGTCAGAACCAGCGGCTTACTGAGGTACGGAGTGGTCACTGTAAGTAATTGATGGTCACCGATCCAAGGACAGACCTCAACAAACATTGCTTAACATTGAAGATTGACAAAATTATTATTTAGTTACAAACCCCTCCAATTTTCCATGAAATAATATTTTAATTGTTCCAGCTGCTTTGGAATGTGACTGCATTGACATGGAAACCCTGGATATAGGATATGATGTTTTCTATGTAAGCTTGACCTATGAACTTCTGGTAAGCATTCAAAACAATCTTTTATTCTGATTAATTTAACTTTTATCTGTCTGTCTGTAAGAGCCTGTATAAGAAATTTGGCTAGACTTTAGATTTAAGTCTGTAAGCCATGGCCTGTGTGGACTGTTCCCATGCGAAGCTATAGCCTGATTGCCGTCCATTAAACTATTTAGGCTATCCTCTGCATTGCCACGGTGCCTGATTTTCCCTCGCGAATCGGGCGTCGTGACAGCGCAGAGGATATAAACAGTACATAAATAAAAAAAACTGGTAATTTTTAATTATTGAGTCTGCTGCAAAATCATTTTAAATTTATATGGTTATAGGTTTTTTATGTTTGATTACAGACACCTCATGCGATGAAACTGGTATACACACTGACAAAGCCCATAGATGTTACACGAAGGAGAGTTATAGAGTTGCTAGACTATGCCAAGAAGAGGGAGGCTAAAAAGGTAAGGAAATAAGTCTTGATTATTTTTTAGAGACAGCACATAATAAATATGGTTTTCATGTGTTATTTTTTAAACTTGTAGCATAATATGCAGATGCACTATACTTGAGTGATCTTATAATAATAGTGCATCTTGGCTTTGATAGTTGAATCATCCTAGAAAAATACTAATAAATGCCTTGAGTTTGAATTTGAATATTGGAAGATACATAACTAACATTCTATTCACAAGTTTATGAAGCAGTACATAGATGCGTTTTTTCTTGGTATTTTTATTTTGTACCCTGAGTACATTATCTGATTACAAATTAAATTATCTGCCATTTTGTGTTACAGAATATGTACAGGCAGCTACAGGTCCTCCTCGGCCTGTTCAAGTCATACAAACCGGAATGTGTGCCTGAAGATGTACCAGCTATCTCCATCCACAGTGCTTTCAAGAAGATCAATCCAAACCTCCTTGCTAGATTTAGAAGAAACCAGGTATGAGAATTTCACAGCTGTTTTCCCCCAAAGGTTCAATTCCCAGGTTGGGTAGTGTTGTTGGGTTACAGGTGTGATGTTATTTTTCTTATGTACAGACACCAGCACATCAAGCTACTAAAATCTGTCAAATTTCTTTGATAGATTTCAAACTTTATCACAAATAAATAAGGTTCATGTTCAATTGGGAAAATTTGACAGTTTGGGGTAGCTTGATGTGCTGGCGTTTGTACATAAAAGAGATAAAATATGAATAAGTAAAATATTAAAAAAAGTTTCATCATAGACAAGTTTCAAAAGGTTTTTTTTTTGTTTTAGGAAAACAGAAACACAATGCGTAGGGAGAAACATCATCTTACATGGATTAATCCTATCAATTCTGTAAGTATCACAAAGATTTCATCCCAGTTTCTTTAATAATAATAGCTTAGATAAAAAGAAAGACAACTGCTGAAAATGAAGAATTTCTGCCTATCTTGATGTTAACTTTACTCCTACACCTCAATCTTCATGCAATCTATCCATCTTATGCCTCTATTTATCACGTAAATTCCAGGAGCGCGGAAGAAACAAGAAAGCAGACCCATTGGTGCCCAACATGGAATTCTTCAGTATTGGCTCAAAGCAGTATGCTGATAAGGAACCACGAAAGAACTTCCTTGATTTTACAGAGTAAGTAATAAGACAAAAATACTAACTTAAAAACTCATGCTACGGTTTCCTAAAAGAGCGCTATGTGGCCGCTACATAGCGTCTGCAATTTAGCGGCGAATGACGTCATAACATAATATCACGCCTTGTGTCCCCGAAAGGCTGGGTAGAGGTGTATCTATAGTATACCCACATGCGCCAGTTATGTATCACTCCCATGTAATAATAGAACAGGCACAAATCCATACTCCGGGCACAATGGTCCACTTGAAGGACTAAGTGTGGACCAAACCCATGATGATGATGGGACTCCCCTTTCCGCACGTAGACTCCTATTCGGTCCGTTGTGCGTGGGGTTTCTGGCTAACAGAGCCAGCCTAGCTCCGCCCAGAAGCACAGGAGCTTCACAGGCTTCACGCAGCGACCTCACTGTTCCGAGGATTTCTTCACGTTGAGAAACTAAACCCATAACGTAGATAGAACGTAGACATATTCCGGGCTGCCACTGAGAAATTCCAGTACGAAAAACCCAATAACACGTTACCCGGAATCGAAACCCGGATATCATGCTCTAATCTAGCGCGTGCGACCACAATAAAATACCCCATAACTAATGCCATTCTAATGTTCCACAGTCCAGTATCAGTCCTCCAATGCAGTGTCCAAAGCTCCACGTCGCGGCCGGCTCGCCTGCGTGCTCTCCTGTGTAACGCGACCGGCGTCGCTCTGTTAGCTGTCGCGTCGCACGCCGAGCAGGCATTCCTGTCGCATGATCTGCATCATCTGCTCAACAGTTGTGAGTATTCATAGGAGTTATGACGTATGAAATACATTACATGCTTTTAATATGATGATTATGCATAGAACTTTTTAACTAAATGACTTGATAATTAATGTCAAAAACTTGCCAAAAATTTAGTTAGATTCACGGTATTTTTGACAGATCGAGACGGGATGGAATGAGTAAGTTTTTCGTGCCTGTGTGTATAGACAGCTTTCTCCCATCCATCACACACATGCAGACAAAGGCAAAGACAGGACCTCCATGATTTCCCATCGACAAAAATGACGAACTTCCTTACAAAGTTTCATTCCCTATTACCTCGTTAGGAGCGTAATTTTGAAAAATCCATCCTTATTGCTTACTTTTGCTTATAAGAAACTCTCATGCAAAATTTCATGCTTCTAGAGGTTTAGGCTGTGCATCGTCTGTCAGTGAATGAATGAAAAAGTTTTAGATTTTTATTAAGTACATATCTTAATTCCTCTGCAGGTTTCCTAAACATATCGCCACACAGCTACATAGAGAAGCAGGACCTGCTGTACCGCCTGGCGATACTGCAGCACACTCTGATGCAAGGCATACCCGTCATTACCAGGTTCCTGGCGCAGTATCTACCGTTGTGGAACGAGAAGGATTATTTTCATGAGGTAATTAAGAGATTTGTTTTTTTGACTGTTGAAACTATTGTTTCGACTTGGGTACGGTTTTGAAGCGTGGCGTTGTGTATTCATTGGAAGCCTGAATTTTCCCACTGCAGGTCTGATTGACCTAAAAATTAATTTCAGTGTGATCGTATTGTGCTTTTCTTGCTATATCAGCCTAGCCTATGCGTATAATGTGGTCGACAGCCCAAGGGTGCGCTGTAAGCACATAATCTACAAAATTTGATGTCTTGTATTTCACCGAATTTAGTGTGTCAAATTGATAACAAACATAATCCGTCTGGTGGTCATAGGCTTCGGAAACAACAAAAAAGAGAGTGGACCTCTCAATCCGCACTGCCGTTCTTTAAATAGAAAGGCGTTAACCCTCATTTGGTCAATTTTTACTTTTTAATAGAATCGAGCGTTCAAAATTCTTTACCTTTCTGTCTAACAAACATTTTTACAATACAAATAGTTCCCAAGATATGAAAAGTTTGTAGGCCGTTAAGTAACATAATTTTGGATGATTCCATTGCTTGAAAGCGTCTAACCCTAACTTCTTAGCTAAATGTACTTTAAAATACTTTAAACTGCCGGATGAAATGATTATTATCTAGTATCAATTGATGTGTCCTACAATCAGTAACGTAAGTTTCACAGTTTTTAAGAAATAACGATTCTCGCGTTTTTTTCCATTTTCTCGGAAAAAACTCTTAGGGGCTTAACACCTTTCTAGTTAAAGCACGGCAGCGTAGCTATTATTTCTCTTCTTCTTAAGCGTGTCAACAGCAATCTAATCATCGCTTTTAGCGATAGGACCGCTCATCGTGTCACCCTATGTAAGATTTATACATTTAAATATGTAATTCAGATGTTGTGCATAATAAACAGTATTCTTTTCTATGTAAACGGAGTCTGGCTAGAATTTGACCACTGAGGCAATACCGGGATCCCGATATTCCGGGATTCCGAGTCATAACTTTATCACCATCAATAGAGTCCATCAGTTCCTATAACGTGCAGACAACAAAGCTAATCACGATAATTATTTTCTGGCAGATCTTGGAGCTCGTCCAATGGGTGAGCATAGACAGTCCGGACCACGTAATGTGTGTGGTGGAACCACTCACGAAGATATATCATAGAGCGCAGCCCATAGAACAATGCGCTATACTCAAGAGTCTCAACAACATGTACTCTAATCTCGTAAGTATGGTTTTAACTAACTTACAGTAAACTCAAGGAAACTGTGCGCTTCGGGAATCATCGTCTATCTTCGGAAATACGAGCCCGCGAAGATGAGATCTAATATAAAGCTGTTACAACCAATTAAGTATTTGCCTACTTTGTTTACTAAAATTATATATTTATGAGGGACAGGGATTAAAGTACAAATATTCTTTGTAGAAAAGGGAGGATCTTCCGACCAGACGGGTGTTGTGGTCAACTGCCCGATGATTGATGATGGGACGCTTAGTCCGCACTTCGCATATGGCGTTATAGATTAAGAGCTCGCAATTCCAAAACACTTATCAAAACTTGTGAGTGAAAAATGACGATTGAGACCATGAATTCAGTACATGATTCAGAGGGGTAATTGCGTAGTACACTAGCATAGGAATCGCTTTCATTTTGACAGTACCACAACATTCATGGCGTTGTTTACGTTGCTAAGCATACCTTTTTTTTCGAACATATGAAAGAATAGATTAGCAATAATTTTCAAAATGATTACGATTCTGATGAATAGTGAGCAGCTGAAAAAAAAAAAGAAATATTTCAACACCGGGTGGTGTTGAAATATTTAGTCGGTTATTAAACAAATAGCTGTGCAATACATTTTGACCGCGTAGGTATGCTCTTTTCTCTGAATCAGCAGTTTCATTTACATTTTAGAATCGTGCTGAATTCATAGTTACAGTGGCCCCAGTGTGAGCTTCATTTAACCATCTCGATCAAACGCATCGAGCGCGTTCGGTGCTCCGATTGGTCCTGCCAGGACGCGCAAACTGGCCTCAGTTTGCGCGTCGATGTCACCTGTCACCCTGTATCATACGCAAATCGGAATTCACTATTTATCATAATTAGATGCATGCGAAATGTAAAAATTATAACAATTGATAGTTAATGGTGTTAGTTAGTAAGCAAATACATTAATAATATAGAATTTTGTGATATAATCAGGTATACTGCAGCACTAGGACTCGCCTACACTTCATGGGCACGTCTCCATCGAAAGAGAGTTACTCTTTAGTACTGCCCAAGGTCGCGACGGCTATCAGCGAGATGTGCAACAAACAGCTGCAAGTTGATCCAGGTATGTAGCATGTAACTATAACTGTACAAGGGTTTTTAGCCGCGTGGCCGTAATCGGAACTTCTTAGTGTATCGATGGCAAAATAATAGGTGACTTTGGTTATGTATATGAATTTTTTGTCACCGCCTTCCGAAATTAAAGTTATTTTTCACTTTTTAGTGTCTTTTTGGAAGTCGGTTGTTTTTTTTTTGAAAAAAGTTTTTATTTTTCACTTTTTAGTGGTTCACATGTGCTTACCCCTTCACAGCGTCCCGGCGTGATGTTATGTTATGAACTGGTGTAAACAATAGACAGACGTGAGATTTCAGCAATTCCAGTCCATTTGCTATCATTTATTGAAGAGTTCCGTTGCCTATCTCCAAAGTTCTTCATCAGATCTTTACCATATTGAAATGGGACCACTCCGAGAAAGTACTCTTCCAAAAACTATCCAAATCGCTTCAAGTGTGCCTATAAAATTTGAAGAGTTCTCCTTATTTCTCCTGGATCCCATCATCAGATCCTGACTTGATGATCATGGGACCACCTGGGAAGTACACCCTTTCAAACAAAAAAAAACCCAAATCGGTCCAGCCATCTTCGAGTAATCGGGGAACATACATAAAAAAAAAACAAAAAAAAAGGTTCCGATGAATTGAGAAAGTCGGTTAAAAATTACTTTGGTTACGAAAATAATAAAAGTACAAAGTTGTTCAGTTGACATGCCGTATGACGTAATAACATGGCGGTTACTAGGTATTTCATGGTGTTCAACAACAGATTAAAAAAAAACTGAAATGTTTAAATTGTATTTTAAAATTTATCTTGTTGTTTCATGAACTAAATCTAACATTTTCCGACTGCATTTTGCCTAAGGTATCAGAATAATATATTTTTAGATTTTTTCTCATATTGAGTAAAATACCCTATTCAAACATCTGTGGCACAAAATTCCGCTGCGCGAACTCCGCTATCGGAACTAACGACGCCATTTGAATATTATAAAGTGTATCCATAAGTACCGTGTTGTGCGCAGAGGATATGCTGGCCCTGCACAGCGCGATGCACAGCAGCGTGTCGCGAGCGCGCGCGTGCGCCCGCGCCGGCGCGGCGCCGGGCGCGCTGGCGCCGGCGCTGGCGCTGGCCCTGCCGCTGCTGTCTGTGTCCGCCTCCCTGCTGGACAGCGTAGCCGCGCTTATGATACTGTAAGTCTATCTCTCTGTCTAATCTAACTATATCTACGCACAGTTTCTGGAACGAAAAATTTAGAGATGTGGGAAGCACAACACCGGTCGAAGTGGAGGATCCTGGGGAGGCTTATGTCCAGCAGTGGACGTCTTTACGGCTGAAATGATGAATGATGAGTTGTTCGTCATCATAACTTCGTCCGTAATTGCACAGACAAAACCTTCGGTTTCTCCAAAGAGGTCACCGAAACGCAGCCAGGTTACGGACGCTAGTAGGTCTACATCGGGTCCATGTAGCCCCGGAAAACGCGTCCGTGAAGCTCCTTACTCTGCCATACTTCCATGCGATCTTCAGTGTCAAGCACTACAGGCTTGCACCAGTTCTCTTTAGCCAAGGAGAGCGGGGTGAGACCCTTGGCCACCACGACCACATCTCGGTGCATCTCCACGTCTGCCTCTAGGAAATATTCCCTGAGACTGCATATCTTGCGATTGTGGAGGGTCTTAGCGTTTAAGAACCGTTGACCTCCACACTTTCGCGGGATTTACAGTACCGATTTGAGTACGCCGAAAGAGTACGTCAAGACCGGCATGACCCAACCGTTGAAAACGCGCACCTTGTTTCCGCCAATGAAAGACCATTAAATACTTTTTTCAGGCGGCCAAAGAAGCTTTCCTTCAACGATTGCTTCGTGTCAGTAACATTGATGCCCAACGCTTCCGACATACCCAAATCATTTATAGGTTTCGGCTGCGGAGAGGGCTTGAAGGTATATGGAATCCGAGAGTTGGTTCCCACGGATTCAACAATCTCCCCTCGCTTTACATGCATGTCCACACAATTGTCCACACCAAATTCCATCCTATTGGCGCTACTGAAGGTATCAGTTACTTTCAGTAGCTCCATCAGTTGTAAATTATTGGGGGCTGAGTTTTAGGTCATCCATGTAGAGGAGGTGAGATACAAGATGGCCACCTCTCCTGAGCCGATAGCCTATACCTGAATCCTCCAGCAGTGTGCTTAGAGGATTCAGGGCTAGGTAGAACCAAAGCGGACTCAAACTGTCGCCCTGAAATATGCCTCACTCGATCCTTATCGGCTCGATATTCCTCTGGATATTTGGACATCCTGGATATTGAAGAACCGTCCTCCATTGCCCCATATATGACATCAGGAAGGTGCGCAGAGTTGTATCTACTTTATACAACTCCAGCACCCTCATGAGCCATGTAAGTGGCACCGAGTCATAGGCCTTCTTGAATCTATCCAACCTGTCGAAAGATCCTTTCGGGAACGACGAACCTGTTGGCTAATGGCCATATCAGTGAGGAGCAGCTCCTTAGTACCGCGGGACCCTTTCCGACATCCATTTTGAGAGACAGACATGATGGAGTTAACTGTCTATATGATTGTAAACCTAGCTCTCAAAATGGATGTAAGAACTTTATAGACCGTCGGTAAACACGTGATCGGTCTACAATTTTTGGGTTCCGCGGTACTATCTGATTTATGGAGCAAGTGGGTTATTCCTGTCGTTAGAAACTGGGGTAGCGAACCAGACTCTAAAGCAACCTGGTACTGAGCCGCCAAGCGACCGGCCTTTGGAGCCATTTAATCCAGAAATTGTGCAGGCCCTGAAGATTTCCAGTTCGGCAACGGACGGACTGCACGAGCTACATCTTGGGGGCAGATGGTAATAGCCCCCATTTCTGGTATTGGATCGCAGGCTCGCTCGACTTCCCGAGCCCAATCACCTTCGGTGAGACTGACAGGCACCAACCAGATACTACGCCAAAATTATTATTATTATTAGTTTAGCCTATTTCTTATTTGACATGCTGCAAACATGTCTGGCTTCTGAGCAATATTGTGTTTCTTACACGGTTTAGAAGTAAAATCCCCAGATTACTACGCTCTATGATTCGCTGGCAAAACTCGGAAAAACTTGACTCTTCTGCTGAAGTGTCAAAGACTGTCTCTCTTGTCTTTGTTTATCCCTACAAATTAATTTAATTTAGAAGACTTAAGTCAAGAATGCCAAGCAAAAGTTAAAGAGTTTCACATCTCTCTCGTGTTGCGGTTGCGCTGCATACAAGAGCTGAGCTAGACCTGTACGCTCGAATTCGAATTTTTCCGTAACTCCAACTCTTTGTTTCTCAGAAACCTTGCAACCAACGAGAAACATTACTTGAAAGCGCCCACGTTCTTCGGCATGAGCGAGTCGATTCCGAAGCTGATTTTATCTCGTTCTAGCAAAAGGATGTTTATTAGCCACAGATTGTGATAGAACTAGTTTGTTTTATTATAAAACGATGCGTTTAAAAATAACACAACTCTTATTTGCAGGTACAAAAGAATATTTTCAACAATGATGAAATCAAACACCATCATGACGAATAACACCGCGTTTGAAAACCAGATGAAAATTCTTGAAGCATACACTTCTGACCTCGTCAATTGTTTGTACACCGAAGAAGTGCTAAGTGGTAGAAATATAGGCTTTGTCTTCAACAAACTACATCCACAGCTCGTCGGCAAACTTAAGTCATTGATGCCAGATGTTGATGCTAAGTTGAGTATTAGAAACAGCATAGCCTTCGCTCCGTATACTTACATACAGTTGGATGCTGTCTATCATAGAAATGCAGATAATAAACTGTGGTTCAATGCCATCATTGACCAGGAGTTCATGCATCTGAGCAGGTTCCTCAAGAAAGCGGTCACGGAGCTACGATATCAGTAAATATAATAAGGAGTATTTTTAGGGGTATTTAGTATGTAGCGATTGCATGTTTGGCCGCTGTTTGAAATCTTACGCAACAATCGCCATTCCAGCCCAAATTCTAATGCAGTCTATTGTATTATTAATTTAGTTTATAACTCCGTGAGACGTAAGCCACGTATACACAATTAAAAAAAAAAAACTGAAATATGTGCACGTTTATTCTGATGATCGCTGATCGTCATCAGAACGGACAAGAGTGATCATCTATGTCTCCGTCACAACGAGAGCACTGAAGCTCAGAATAACTCGTTTTAGAACAACCCAGAGCTTCAATTGTGCTCTCTCTTGATAAATCATGTTCACTATCAAAAAGTGTACGTTCGTTTGCATTCTCTTAGGTAAACAAAGAAACAGTTAACAAATAAAATTAGTCATAGAACGGGTATTCGAATAATAAGACTTCGCTCCTTGTATATAACATGGGACTTACAGCATAACTGACGAAATGCGGATTTACAAATAAGTTTATTTTTTAGTCCAGAAAAGCACTACAAAGTGAAAAACAACTATAATTTCGGAAGTCGGTGGCCAAAAACAAAACAAGTAAATTTAAAAATCAACAACCTGATTGCGTTAAAAGTGAACTTTAAAAAAGAAGCAAGAAAATTTTATTTTAAGAGGTTGATATTAAAGTTACTATTTTAAGCAAACTCATGTACCTAGTCGGGAGGGATCTTCTTTAATGAGTAAGGTTCTATATTGATTTTTTAAATTTACTTTTTAGTTTACACTTTTGTTAATTATTTTTCACGTTTAGAGCTATAATACGATTTGTTGAAATCGCCGTTCTATTTTTTTTTTCCAAATCGGTGTATAAATGACGAAGTTACGGTCACGAATTGAGAACATCTTCCTTTGTATGAATCCGCTAAAAAAAATACGACCGACCGACGAGAACCTCCTCCCTTTTTTAAGTAGGTAAAAAACACGTCTTTGCGAAATAAATTGCCTAATGTTTATATTTTGAACATTTTCTTGTAAGTAATATTTTAAGATAAACCAATACAATTAATACTTAAATAGAAGAATAAGTATGGATTATGTGTATTTGTGTATGATTATAAAATGCTATTATTAAACACGGAGCATTTTTATGCCTTAACTTTACTTGAGTATATTGCCTAAATAATGGAATTAATCATTGCGATTGATTATGTCATCTCATCAATTTTTTCTTATTTTAATAAAAAAACTGACAATATTTTTTGAATTTTTATTTTACACAATTTTTTTACAGAAAAGAAAATGCGCGAATTATATGATGTAAATTTTTGAGATAAGTATTTAGCGCAAAAACCAAAATATTACCTACTTTAAATAAAACTGGGCGATGCGAGTCGGACTCGCACCGCCCGGTGATGGATGGACGGCGACCGGACTCGCACCGCCCGGTGATGCATGGACGGCGACCGGACTCGCACCGCCCGGTGATGGATGGACGGCGACCGGACTCGCACCGCCCGGTGTTGGATGGACGGCGACCGGACTCCCACCGCCCGGTGATGGATGGACGGCGACCGGACTCGCACCGCCCGGTGATGGATGAACGGCGACCGGACTCGCACACCCCGGTGATGGATGGACGGCGACGGACGGACGGACAGACGGACAGCGGAGGCTTAGTAATATGGTCCCGTTGGTTACCCTTCGAGTACTGAACCCTAACAAAATGTAGAGTTGTCAAGGAATTATGAGCTCGATTTTGAAGGAAAATCAAAGTAACTTGCAAGTTTTTAAGCCTTATGAGAATTGGGGAAAGAGTAGGCTCTAAGTTAGTAATTATGATTCCCAATGGTTTTGGCAGCTGACAAGTGACATCTAATAAAACGCGGGCTTAGAAATAAAAAATGGTATCAATGTTTTATGAATCTAGTTGTCAGTAAAATTGAAGTCTTGAAGAAAATCAATTCTCATTTATAAGCAATAGATAAAGTGACTTCTCTTTCTTATACACCGTGAAATTTTAATGGTTGTTCTCCCGCAGCGAAATGGTTTAGTCTTGGTAATACAATCGTTTTTATAAAGAAATAATATATTAGGAACAAAAAATGGCAGATTATCCATTGTGACAAATCACCACGTGCGAGAGTTTATTTTGCTTTAACAATTTATGCATCGCTGTTCCCTTTGTCGGCGGCGCGTGCGATTCGAGTAGTACGTACAAGTTACCTCTAGTGTTACTATTGAGTAGTGTTTTATCGAGTTGATACTTAAATATTTTTAAATTATTTTAAAACAATTTTTTTTTTAAACTTTTATTCTATGCTTCGAAAGTACTCCTTATGGCAAGTTGTTCTGCCGCGGGAAAACAACCATTAAAATTTCTCGGTGATACCTTGGAAGTTACAATTCGTTTATTGAAATACCTATGTTTGCATGCAAAATCACTTTTTTGTCATAAAAAAGTGATTTTAAGTGACTGTGTCGACGCATAAATGAAAACATGTTAGGTACGGTACGACACAGCCCACAAAGTGTTAAAAATATACAAATTGGAACGATATTTAAAAAAATCTATGGTTTAAGGCAGGCTGACATTCATTCTGAAGTTCGAAAAAAAAAAAGGAAATACCTACATAAGTAAATGAAAAATCACTCCCGCCGCGAGTTATTCTAGAAATGATCTGCAAAAGCCCATCGCCGATAAAATGTTTAAATTTAGTTAGCTGATACAAAAAACATGGGCACATAAATAGTTCTTCACAAAGATGTAAGTTACTTTTCCATTTCCTCTTGTTACTGGTGCTCATTTATTTTTCGTGGTCCGCTCGAAAGCATAAATTATGGACACCGTGGCTGGAGACTGCTACGTGCGGGTGTCGCGGCCGGGGGGGGGGGGCCTCCCCACGACCGCTCGCCGCCCTTCGCCTCAATGAGAAATGTTTCAGGGCCTTTTGTCCCCTTATGCCCCTTTTTGCGAGCGACATCTTCAAGGATACTGTGTTAATCGGACCCTGCGATACTTTTTGTGCCGCCTACGGAAGTCGACTGGAAAAACTGATTTTTTTTTCTCGTATTCGCTCGGCCTCGTTTGCTTTTGATTGTTTGCCTGCAGGGGAATTACCCACCTACATTAGATTTTTCTTGATCTTAATTTTATTCTAGATTTTGCGGATCCCCCCGGCCTGGAGTGAGAATTGTACGTTTATTGTTCCAGTAAGTGGTTCTTCTTGCTAGGTTTATCAGAGAGTCTTGTACAATGTTTCTCGGTAGGAACTTTGGGAGTATTGTTAAAGTTTTGAGAATTTCATACTAGGATTCAAGCTCACCAGATTACGTGAAACTTAACGTTTGGCAGAGCTCGTGTAACTCGTAATTTTCTCGGTCGTTACTCGAAAAGTTCTAGGTACATTCGCGCCAACGACTCATTTCCTTCCTTCCCAGTCTTTCACATTAAAGTAAATCTATCTACATTTATTTTTACGCAGAACAATGGACCACTCTTTGTTGTTATAATAATCGCAGTCAGCTTTTTCGAGCCACCACACTTGACAAGCAGGTTAGTGTGACTGCACAATTCATCATTACCTAATCATCGTTTACCTGCATCGGTAAACGAAGTGATATCGATATCGGCTTGAAATATAGGTTGGCAGCCATGGCTCATCATGTAGGCAAATCGAGGGTGTGCATTAATTTCAGATGGATTGCTATGAAGCCATAACAGTTAGTGCAGCAGATAGGTACCAGTACCATCATCCTCGCTATTAGGCCAACAAATCTACATAAATCTAACGAATTTCGTAGTCGCTTTTGTGGAATACGATATATAACGTGTAAACATGGCCATAAAGTTACCTTAACAGAACTCTTGCAATTCAAGTTAAGTGCCATCATGTGTAATCGTAAAACTAATAAATATTTATTCAAATAAGCATTACATAACTCAAGAAAGCGTATATTCTCGTGTGATTTAATGCAAAACGCGGTCTTGCTGCTCCCATCGGGTTGTTTCTGCGGGTAAAAATATGCGCAACTGGTAACAATTGATAGGGGTGGTGGCGAGAAGGGTGCACTAGTTCATATCTCGTGTGGAGAACCCTTTGCAACCCCACTTTCCTTTTTATCCCTACTCAAAAATCGCTTCGGGAGACGTGTTTTCGCTGCGAAGTAACTACTGCTCCCATTTTTGCCAAATTGTTGTTTGGGGTGGAATGGATTGTGCCGTTATCCACGTCGTTTGTATGATAAAATGGAAAGAACTTATTGCTCAATCATTGTTTTAATTTGTTACTTCATTCATAGCTACCGTGACCACTGTTTGTCTGTATGAACCACATCATTAAGTTTTCATAAGTACATTTTTTTTTAAGCTCGTGTGTGTAAATTCTCCAACGGTTTTAGCGAAAAGCTGCTGATTGATCTTTCTATGCATTCTTCCTTTCAGGGGAAAGGAAGAATGACTAGAAAAATCAGTCGCATCTTGCTCTTAACTAAAAAAGCATAGAGAAAGACCCTTTTTTTTCTATGCTTTTTTAGATAAGATCAAACCTATAAAAAAACCATAAGTACTAACTAGTCCATAAAATATGTGCCTAAGTACTTATTATTAGGAAAGAAATAACACTAAAACACTGTTTTCATCCTGATTCAAAACTAGGAGCTAGCTAGTTAATAGGGATTTTATCTCTTATGGATACAAAGGTGATCGAAAAAGATAATTCAATTTCATTTAAATCACATCTAAGTGTATGATTCTTAGGACAGAACTTATTGAAAAATTATATGGGTATCTTTCGGTACGTACCTATAGGTAAGTACTGTAATAGATCCATGCCATGGGTATCTGTGTCTATTAGATTATTGTAAGAACATGATCGAACAACCCCACAAAAGTATCAATATGTTTCGCATACTGGATATGGATATTATGATATATCTTTCAAATTATATCGCAATGTTCCTATCGACTAAAACGCTCTTATCTCGAAAAACACGTACAGAAGTAATTTGCGGTTTATGCAGAACTAACAGTCTGCATTGGCATAGAGAGACATCTAAACAGCGTATGTGTTTCCAAATGTCAAAGCCCTTATAAACCTTTGAGATCTGCAAACACGGGCGTTGAATCGTGTTAGTGTAGGCGAAAGCTCACCCGGCTGCTGTCTGTACCCGAATCGATAAAATTCGGGTCCGCGCCCCCGTGCGTTGCCATGGCAACGCGCCCCGAGTCCCCTCCAGCCACCCCCCGCCGCATCTCCGAGAACACCGATGTTGACTTAGACGGATAGGGTAAGAGGCTTATTAATGGTTTTATGTTACTTCGATGTTGTACAACGAGCTACCTAAGAGAGATCGTTGATTTTAAAGACTGTTTTATACCCAATTAAAAAACGCCTAGGTACCACGAATTTATTGGTTTTTCTAGAATTACGTGTATTTTCCGAAGGCGATCCGTCGAACTTGCACAGAGTAGAAAGCGGGAGAGCCCGCAAATAATGGAACGTTTCCAGGGAGCGTGGCGGCCATCTTGGCAGACCGCGTGACGCCACCATTACAAATCGGGTGCGTTCACGTCGCGCCTCGTGTCGGCGGCACGTCTGCATTATTTTTATCTGAATTCACATTTCACAGAAGCGTGAATTATTTCAATTATTCGTTATTTTCGGCTGGCTTGTTTTATGTAAGCGGCTCAGGAGTATGGTCCACCTTGGACTTGAACGCTGGACTTACCAGTCCAGAGTCTATACCAGACTGATATAAAAAGCTTAGGCAGCTAATGCTGTCGCATTCAGCTTATCGCAATCAGGAGTTTCTTGAGAGGAACTTTTGATTCTGGTGGCCCCTAACCACGAATATATGCAAGCCACGAATATAGCTGAAAACAACCAGCAAGACTTATATTTAAATGTTAAGCAAAAGTTGTCTATATCTTCTACTTCGACTGCTAAAGTAAAGAACGTGAATGCGAAAAAAAATATAGGTTTGTGTTACGAGTTCAAAATATGTGGATCCAACGATTACCCAAATAAGTTGGTAGCACGATCCCGTATTACAAGTGGGAGCAGCGACGCAGCATCGTAATGGGGCGCGGGCCCCCCGGCAGCACCCGGCAGCACCCGCTCGCCGGTAGCCTGGCGGGGCCCGCCACGTCCAGGGAGCGAGGGCGTGCAAACTTTCTTTACCCATAAAACTCTGTTTGCTCAGTACGAGCTTAAACATTTCTTTGCGGGTCAGGATTACTTAGCGATGAATAAGTAAATTGCATTTAAAACGAAATCGTTTTCGTACCTAACATTCTCTTTGTGAAACGTGCGTCGTAGCTTTATGAATTTTAAAATGAAGGCGGCCTGCAGATACTTACGGCGGTGTGAGATAAATTCTTATTAATATTCCCGAGGCGCAGTTTTAGTTCTTTTGTCTGGCGCGGCTCGGGCAGGCAATAAAGAGGTAGACGCCTGGAAATGTGCTGCATTTATACAGGTTTCAGACGCCGCGCGCCCGCCCCAGCACTTGTGCTTTATTTTGTTCGCTCGGCGTTCCTTTGCCAGCTCTCTCCGCTCTCTTATTGCTCGCAGCTAAAACTAACAAGGTTTTTAATTATTTCCTTTAATGCCACTTTCAGCGACGTTACATACGGGGCTTTGTTGTTCTAACGTCGTGCTCGTTTGCTACGCTCGCCGCCGTATTTTGTGCCAGAAAAGAGCTTTGTGTGAACAGTTTAATTTATGGCGTTAAGTAAAAGCTTTTAGGAACATTCTTGTTCCTTAACATACATTTCACTTTATGGAATGGCATACTTCTGCTTCGATAAAAATCGTATTAGGAGGAGAGCTGACGCAATGTGATTTCGATGAATCATCGTGAATCTCATTGGCTATTTATTGAAGCGTGCACGGGGGCTATGGTCCTCAAAATGGGCGACAAGATATGATGGACGCAGCTTCCGACGGGATTACGTGAGTGGAGGGTTTGACCCCATTCCTCTGAATTGCTCGCTCACAAACATGTTCCTCTGACGCAACTCCGTTGTACTACCTACCGACTTGTAATTATGTTTGGAGTCCAGGAAATTGCTAGGCATTGTTGAATCTGGCGTACAGCAGCGGCTGTGTCTGACATAATGCACCTACATAACTACGTTTCTGTATTGTGGTGATATGTAATGTGGTACTGTAGGTTGGTAGTGGCTGAAGGTATGGTATTGTTGCTCTTGTGTAGTTCCTCAATACCTAAAATAAGTTAAAATTTGTAAATTATTCGTCTGTATCAAAAATTTTGTGAGTGATGCATTTAAGGGTAGATTTTGTTATTGTAGGAGTCAAATATTCTTCCCACTTCTAGTTAATTACCTGTTCTGAACACCTAGATTCGCTTTTCAGTCCAATCGTGGCGCCTGAATATTAGTACCAACTCAATTTGAGTTTTGACTTTAAAATGTATCTATATACCTACGTATATACGTAATATTATCATTATACAGGATAAGTTTTTATCCAGTGCGCAATCTGTAACTATGAATTCAGCATAACATTCTAGAGCAGAAATATTACGTCGGTTTTACAAAAATAATCAGCTATTTCATAGAAAAGTGCAATACCTACGCGGTCAAAATGTATGGAACAGCTGATTTTTTTTTTTTTGTAAAACCGACGAATGATATGCTGAATTCATGGTTACT
This sequence comes from Polymixis lichenea, assembly GCA_949091785.1. Lineage (NCBI taxonomy): Eukaryota > Metazoa > Arthropoda > Insecta > Lepidoptera > Noctuidae > Polymixis > Polymixis lichenea. The sequence continues at coordinate 6,315,898 of OX420937.1, forward strand.
TACAGTTTGCGCACTGGATAAAAACTTATTCTGTAGAAAGGTCCTTATTTTATTAGGTACAAGAAAATAATTTTAAAGTGAAGAGGTGGTCATTATTTTTTATTTAAAACAGTCTGTGCGGCTTGAAACACAAAATATCAGGAGCAGACAATTGTTTTCCTCGGCGAGTGGCCAACAATCATGAAGCTCATTTACATGAACACTGTATATTTTACAAATTTGTTATACCTATACACGACAAATTTGTTATACTTATACATGTAACACGAGGTTGCCAAATTCTGTCTTATTATTATCTACAGAACTTTCTACAACTACGCACTGATAACTTTACATAATCTACCGAATCATGCAAAAGTTAAGGTTTAAGTGAAATGGAAACCCTACCCTGGTACCTAATTTTTCGGAACTTTGCACTACATTCCTACTCCATCTTGTAAAATCATCAAAAATCATTCTTCAAAAAGTCATTGAAAGATATTTCAAACATACAAAATATGTTAGGTACCATTTCCAGAGTCATCATAAAATGATGAAGGTTCCCTTCAGCTGTCTTAGATATTGTACGTATTGTAAGTTTAGTTTATTTGTTTATCTAAACATTCTTAGTATAATTTCAATTAACTAGAGGTCGGGCAGAAGTTTCAGTGCGATCATCATTCCTCCCTGAGAGATTATTAGATTGCATGTCTTCATACGGATGATGGGAAGCTGGATTAGGTCTCTGTCCTATCGCTGTGTAACACAGCTGTGGTCGTAGGTAATCTGTGTTCGGGACAAGTAAATTTTTCCTCTGGCTAAGGGCGGGAGGATGACGTAAATTGTCTTTGGTATGGTACCTACTAACTAGTACTATTTTGGTGCCAACTAACTTCTGGTATGACAGAAAATTGTAGTCAAGTGTTAAAGTTCGTTTTTAATCCCAGATAGGTAATAATCTGACATTTCAAGTTTTTTTTTAGTATTGGAGTTTGACTTGAGTTTGACATTACCTACACCGGTCAAATTAGTATCTGGGTTTAAAAAACGAACTTTTCTTTCATCAAAGTCGGTTTTGGAAGAAATTGCTCGTTATGCGTTTCGGTACATATGATAACAATTACTTTTTATGTTCAAATCAGGCCTCACAAAGGCAACCGTAATGTACCTATATAATATGTAGGTACGCAGCTGATAATTGAATTCGATCATAATTACTCCCCCCACTAATTGCTGCCTACATACGCCGGCTTCAATTTACCTCTATAATAATTACATAGCTCCGGTTCCTGGATTTCCAACATGTCCGAGTATATACCTCGATGTCGATGCCTGTTATAGGTGGTAGTTCGATAGAATATCCAGCCCCCTCCCAGCACCCCCCCGCCCGGGCTGCGAGCTAGCCACCTCCTCCCGTGTCGTCTGACGCGAGCTTTATTTTACTGTGGATAGCGCTATTATTAATACATTTGTAGGCAATTTTTGTTTTACATTTTGTTTGTAGATATTGATTTGTATTTAAGTAGGATAAGCTGACAGTAGTCGGCTTAAGACTATCTTTTAGGAACCTACATCTCCTGAAATCAAAATGCATCTAGGTTATAATGTCACGTATAGATAAGAGCACTTAAGCAAAACTGATACAGTTTTTGCCTAATATTGAGTGTCAAAACCGTTTGAACACGATTTAGGAAAGTTCCATTAGATTCAATGATGAGGCCAAGCTGAGGCTCAATTAATGGTCAAGTAAGAAGAATTAGTTGCTCCCGTTTTTTTTGTCGTATTAGAATAATAAATCCAAGGCACATTTTAGTAACACTATTATGTATAATAGGCTAAGTTTTCAGAACTAGGGTAATATTACTATAGCTGGTTGTCGGGATCCGCCACAAGTCACCCGTTAGGCCGGGACTCCACCAAAGCGGAGATGTGTGCGGTGTGCTGTGTGCTGTGCGAGAAGAGATGTTTTTCAGCTCGCGGGACTCCACCAAAGCGGAGATGTGTGCGGTGTGCTGTGTGCTGTGCGAGAAGAGATGTTTTTCAGCTCGGGTGCGAGGCGTTGAGTGCTCAGTACGCATTCTGACACGAAAGGTAGACGATGTCGCTATTATTACAAAAAAAGTATCTTCTTTTACTTGAAGAAGAACTACAGTCTGAAGAGGCAGAATTGATAGCTTTATACTACCTAAACAAAAGAAAACATCGGTTTTGGAAAAGAAGTCACTTGTATTACCATACCAGTCATGGAGAATTTTTTACTCTGTTTAATGAGTTAGATGATGAAAGTTTTACCAAGTCCTACAGACTACCGAGGAATATATTCTATGAACTACATAACTTAATTAAACCGCATATATTTAAGCAAGATACTAACTACAGGAGATCTATCTGCACCCAAGAGCGGCTAGCAGTATGTTTGAAGTAAGTACCTACCTAATTATTTTTTTGTTAATGTGTGTTTGTGTTTATGTGTGTTATCTGCGTTTGAATGTGATCAGTCTTTTTTGAGTGTTTGTTTTTTTTTGTGTAAAAGGGCTAAGTGAGAAGTACTCAAAACGAGAATCAAGAAGTACGAGAATACATGAAAAATATTATGTAAACTGAGGTATGTAAGGATTACGAGAAATCGAGATCCGTTGTCTCTTTCTACCCCTCCGGGAGACTGGAGTGATGCATATTATGTAAAAACCAAATATATTTTTATATTATCTTATTTATTCATAAAGAAAACAAAAAAATCAACTGCCGTTCTGGGAGTAGCAAAAAAAACGTAAGGTTATATTAGAAACATAACGTACAAAAAAATTATAACAGTAAATCACATGAGCCATATTGCTTTCTTTTCCATATAGTTACAAATTATCATATGTGTTTTCTTCGTTTCTGAATGCTTCTTCTATCTGTTCATCGGTCATGTGCGTATCTTCCAAGCTTGGAACAGGTGCCTGTGTCGAACTTGGACCCGGTGTTTGTGTTGAGCTAGGAACCGGTGCCTGTGTTGAGTTAGGACCACCGGCCTGTGTTGATGTAAGAACCGGTGCCTGTGTTGAGCTAGGACCCGGTGTCGAACTTGGACCCGGTGCTGAAGTGTAACCGGGGGAATACCAATTATTTTCATTTGTGTTATACCATGTGTTTTGTAGCTCAAGTTCTTCCAATTCTAAAAGAACATTGAAAATTTTACGTTTAGCCTGAAGCTGCATATATTGAGAAAGTTTTTTTACACTTTTTGATATCGACAGAAAAAAAGTGTCCATTTCGTCAAGGGTATTATTTTTCTCTATCAATGATTGTATTTCTAGTTTTTCTTGGCGTATTCTTTCACGGTTTGCATGGTGCTGTATAAGTAAATTACTTATTTCATCCGATTTTCTTGTTGCATTTCTGCATGTCGAGGCTGAGACGCTTGATGTCGGTGACGGCGAATGTTGTACAGATGGACGATCTTCTGGAGTGCTTCTTGTATGATTGCTTGATGTTTCAAAAAACTCATCGGTTACATTACTTTCCAATGAATTTGTTTCCTGTTCATTTATATTTGTTTGTGAGGTATAATTTGTAGTCCTGTTTCTATTCGTCATATATGGTATCAAAAATTCCATTACCTTCTCATATTTCCATTCACGAATTTGTTTACCACTCTGTCCACTTCTAGTGGCATTCTTCCTTTTTAATGCGTCCCGGTGGCTGTCTCTCAACTTTTTCCACTTAGATTTAGCCGTTTTTACTGAAATAAAAATAATTGAAATCATTATAAATATTAAATGTTGACATTGCCATAGTCAAAATATACTTACCGCATTATCACTCATGCAGAATTTATAACCATTATAAATATTTAAAAAATACCAGAGTTTCAAGGGAAACCAATTTATAAATAAAAATATCTGAAATCAAACATACAAAACGGATTGTATCTCTCGTACGTGGTCGCGGCAGACGGCGGCGTCGAAATTTGAAATGTTAATAAATAACGAGTGATAAATCCATTTTATTTGTTTGATTTCAATGTGTTGTGCTCGTGTGAATCTTAGACTTTTAATTGTTTATTTTCTATTATTTAAAAATGGCTATAACTTTTGAACGAGTGAAAATTCTGTAAATACATAATTTCAGTAATGCCTAATCTTTTATAGTTCCGGAAACAACACGACACTGATTAAGATATTATTTTGAAATGACCCTTCTATTCTAACTGAAACCACGACACAAATATAAATCTATATTATAATTATCACAGGTATTTGGCGACTGGTTCAAAATTTTCACAAATAGCTGAAAATTTTAGGATTGGAAAATCGACTGTTCCAAGAATTATAGAAGATGTCTGCGATGCCTTGTGGACAGTATTACAACCTTTGGTTATGCCAGAACTTAATGAAAATGATTGGAAAAAAATTTCAAAGCAATTTGAAGAAATCTGGCAATTCAAAAACTGCGTCGGGGCCATTGATGGCAAGCATGTGTACATGTTTGCACCCCCAAAATCTGGGTCCTCATATTACTGTTATAAACACAGGTTTTCAACTGTAATGATGTGCGTAGCCGACGCTACCCGAAGAATAATTATGGTAGATATAGGTTCAATGGGAAGGTTCAGCGATGGTGGTATTTTTGCTGATAGTATATTCGGAATTCGTTTGAGAGAAAACAGACTAAATCTACCACAGCCACAACCCTTGTACCAAAATGGAGAACCTGTACCGTTTGTTTTTATTGGAGACGAAGCATTCCCTTTGATGCCTAACTTAATGAGACCATATCCACGCGATAATTTAAATAACGAAAAACGAACATACAATTATAGACTTTCAAGAGCTCGTCGTATTGTGGAAGCTACATTTGGTGTATTATCACGGAAATGGTACGTATACCGTAAAGAATTTGAATGTAAAATAGAAACAGTGGAAAAAGTGATAAAAGCAACGTGTGTTCTACACAACTTTTTAATTGACAAGATGCCTGGCTATCTAGATAATAATGAAACGGGTTTGGCCACGACTATGTTTAACGACACAAACGTGGAAAATCTATTATCGAATGACAATATGGATGCCTATCAAGTTCGAGAAAAATTCTGTAGTTATTTCAACAACGAGGGTGCCGTTCCATGGCAAGACACTCGTATTACAATATTACTTGAACGAAATACTTAGTATAATAAATTGCACTTACCGTCAGATAATTGAGTTTCTTTCAAAACGTTCTCCCAAGCTGCATCTTTGACGTCAGTAAGTTTATAGGTATCTATTGATGTGTTCCATAGACATGGATATTTTTTTACTGATTCAATAAATTGTTCATCCATTACGTTTTATTTAAATTAACTAATTGTTTACGTTGAAAAATACAAACTGCACGAATTATTCACGATAAAAGCGTGTGCTCGCGTGCACGGTACTAGCAAGATGGCCGGCCGGCCGGCGCGCGCGCGGGGTTCTGCGGGTTGCTAGCGGGCGAGAGGGGGGAGGGTGACATCGCTCACTGCACGCCGCTCACATCTCTCGTCTCCACTGCGCGTCGTCCGCGCACAGCTCACATCTCCGCTTCCATCGCGACATACAAATATTACACATCTCCGCACAGCGATCTCCACTGAAGCTGAGCGGAGAGGAGACGTGTCAATAACTCAATTCTATTGGTTGTTTAAAAAACATCTCCTCTCCGCTCGTCTCGTCTCCGCTTTGGTGGAGTCCCGGCCTTATGTTGCCAGCGCGCCATGTGTCATGTCCTATGAAATATAGTAGCTCGTAAAACATAGCGATGCCTATGAGCTACGAATTTGATAAATTATTGTGCATTCTGATCCCGGTCCAAAAGGCTGAAAAGTGCAAAATAAACGCTGTGGGTAAAAAATATACTATGCAATTTTTACCTACAACTACAAGTATTGACAATATTGTTTTTAAACTAGGTAGGAGGTACCTGAAGCTGAAGTGGCTGAGCTGGTGCTGAAGTGGCAGTGGGCTGGCAATGTTTGTCGAAGGACCGATGGACGGTGGAACAGACGAGTCCTGGAGTGGAGACTGCGTATCGGCAAACGTAGTGTGGGACGCCCCCCAGCTAGATGAACCGTCGACCTTAAAAAGGTGGCTGTCACAGACTGGATGCGAAAAGCGGAGGATAGAGTGTTGTGGCGCTGCCTGGGAGAGGCCTATGTCCAGCAGTGGACTGCGATTGGCTGTGTTGATGAGGAGGTACCTACCCACATATTTTTTGTAACAATTTTAGTTAAATCAATTATGTCGGCTTCAGCTGTCCCCTGCTAGATGTAGACACACTCTGTAGGTAAGTGGTCCCACATACCTCGACCTAAGATGCAGTCAAGCAAGGGTGACTCCATTGTTCTGACCTCCACTTTTCACACGTAGTTGTTCTCCTTAGCTACTGACATCGTCCGTAGTTCCGTTGGTTCCGTAGAGATCGTAAGCTATTGTAATTTTTTTCGAAATTAAACTGCAACAAATACCTACCTATCAAACAGTTAATTTACAAAAAGCTAATTATAATAATAGAATGCCTGCGACGAAAACGACAAAAAACTGATTGGTCAAAATTGCAATATTCCAAATTGATCATCCCATACACATCTCTCTTCAACTGTGAAGTACCTCGCCAGACTTGCTTTACGTATTAATAAACAGAGGGGAGCCGAACCCTTTGTGAAATTCTAGCTATTCAATATCCGACATGATTGCATCTATACACAGTAGGCAGGCATCAAATTGTTCATTACGGACATATCAAAGCCGTCTGCCTCGTCCCAGACAAAACGAAACCATTTTCGAAATCCCTTAATTAGTGTCCGTCCTCCTGTCTGTCTGTGTCCGCCTGTCGAATGCGGAATGCCTATCACAAAGGTAGCATTAATTAACGAATCCAATATTGGATCCCTTTGATACATGTATCTATCTGTACGCGTGTGTACGTGTGTGTACGTTAGGTGTCTGCTTTCGATGTAATTACTCGTCAACATGTCATATGCACACTGAATATACTTATTTGGGGTGTACAGAGCGACGGGGGCCGTTCAAACGTCATGGCGGTGGTCACAGAGTGTTCAAATGAAGTGCAACAACTGCAACTCGATTTTAAAATATTTATACACTTTAGTCAAATATTAAGAAGCATGTCGCTAAGTAATAACAGCCGCACGGTTCGTTAAGCTATGCTTGCCGCGGTTGGTCCGTGGATAGGTGAACATCATAACATACCAAGATCTCTCCGTGCCTCGGAAAGCACGTTAAGCGTTGGTCCCGGCTGTCATTCGTGGATCTTTGATAGTCGTTCGGGTCGTCAGAAGTCCGAAAGTCTGACAACCAGCCTAACCAAGGGGTATCGTTTTACTCAGTAACTGGGTTGTAGAGATCAGATAGGCAGTCGCTCCATGTAAAATACTGGTATCAAGCTGCATCCGGTTAGACTGGAAGCCGACCCCAACATAGTTGGGAAAAGGCCAGATGATGACCATGTCAAATATTGTGGTCAGATTCAGAAGATTGGTAAATGCTACGATGCCTTTTTCCAAAATATGATGTTATTTGTTACAAACATGTGCTCCTCAGTGCTTTTCGATATTATGTCATTAATGAATAAATTATGTAAATGTAACCAATTGTTATTTAAATTCATGTAACATGCGTAATATATGCTAATGAGTATTTATAGTAGGTATGCGAGTCTTTTGCTAACGAGTAACGTAATGTGGAATACGCTATTTGCATTACTAAGTTGTCTGCTATCGAAGTCCACTATATTCTAATTAGCAAACTTTATAACGGGTAAACTGGACGGACATGCTTTAAAATTTGTCTCTTGTAATTCTAAGATTAAGGTCATTTTTAATTGTATTGAATATTGACTCACTGATTCCAATGTGCTGTGGTTAAGTCCGGGCCCGGCCCCCTCCCGGGACCAGGCCGAGAATCAGGTGGCAGAGAGATGCAATTCACCTACAAACGTCGACTGCATCGTTTAGCAAGCGATTATGAACCGTATTTCTAACAGGATTATGGCTGTTATTGGTTGTATGTGGGGCTCGGCCCGGGCAGAGCTGATGCAAGCTCCCGCCGGCGGTTGCCAATGGTTACACTCGGACCGCGAGGTAGGTAGGTAGTACATAATCCACACATGCGTTATACTCAGTTAATATTTGAATAGGGATGTTCGCAATATTTATATTGCATGGCCAGCTCCCGACTATTCCCGGGATGGAAAATCAATAATCTTATGTACTGAGCGTTGCTGGCTGCCTAGGTGCGCTATCAGTATTGGTTTTGTAGTTATAAACGTACATAAAGCTTTGATGGCTGGTATTACGAGCATGTTCGGGAATAATTTCTGCACTTTGCAGATCGAGCGCTGATTGGGCGTTGTATACAGCTTCCTTTATCTCTCTAATATGTACATTTTCTTTTTCGATTCGACTTTTTCGATTTTATTGTTTTAATTGTGTTGCCAATGCTTCGTTATTCCTGTGACTACAGCTACCTTGCTACAGATATTGGTAGTTGGGATACATTATCGAATTCCCTAGATTTTCGAGGCGGCTCTTTGTCTGGTGGAGTGTGAATCTCCGCTCTCCGACGCGATCGGTGAATAATTTGAAGGATGCAGTGAATGTGAGCTTTGAGCTAGCCTTTGTACGGGTAGCTAATTTTGTGAGAGTTGGCACTTAGACTAAACTTTGTAACAAACGATAAAGGGCACATGGATAAAGTGTAGGTATTTAATTTAGAAACTCTATTGGTTTAGTGTGAATTTACAGTCCAGCTACATTTTGAGCTAAGTTGTATTACTATCTGACCATTTAAAGTCGACAGACCATGACGAACGGAGTATCTTTTCTAAACCCTTCAAAAACCCGACAGCCGGTTTTTTATGATACCCGTGATTTGAGTTAAGATAAAGTAATTATTTTTCTTAACTGCAAACAACCCGCTTCAAAGGCAACACTGTAAACAGTACAAAATTCACTATACTCAACCGAAATAATTTAAAACTCTCAAATTTTAAAACACGCAGCGTTCAAAGTTTATTCACGGAAATTACAGTTTTGCGATCTTCCTCATGATGTCGGCGGAGCCCTGTTCGCCATTACAGTGAGCCAAATGAGCCCTGAAACCGTTGTCCGAGAGCGCCGAGATAAAGCACCGCCCGCCGCCTCCGAAGAATTGACGCCATAAACTTGATTGAATATTTTCTCTTGCACGTTATACTCTTTACCGTCGAGACCGGAGATTTATGGAGGTGAACCTAATCTACCAGCCAGTTTTTTGTTCAAGAATAAAGGAAATATGTTTTTTCTTTATGCTTTTACGACGATACTTATATGGTGAAATGTCTTGAGGGTCGTGTGGCCTGATTTATTTTAAATACGTTTTTATTAGCGGGCGGGGTTTTAAAGTATAGACTACGTACATGTTTTATCTAAGTTTCAACCCAAAATTTAATTACTTCGGTGTCAATGTAGTTTTCTATAGAGCGCCTCGTCATGCAGGGCAGAATGGAGGGTACTAGATCACGCGGACGCCCACCCATAAGATGGACTAACCAAATTAAATCCTCTGTGGGCGATCCCTTGTATAATTCCAAAAATCGGAGATCTAGATGGCGACAAATTGTGAGGCGAATCAAATCATCGCCTAGAAAAGAAAATTAATGAGGACCACGACCGCTTTGACAAGAGTGTTAGGTACGAAGAAGAAGGAGAAGATATGTAGTTTTAATTAAAACGATTATTTTACTTGGCCTGGATTTTATGTGGCATGTTGGCCTCCACAAATCTTTAAAATGCCAGAATTTTCCATTCATCGTGACTCATTCTTTTCACAAGGAAAAGAGAAGGAGTAACTTTAACAAATGTTTCAACACTGAAGTCTTACAACTGTGTTTTGATACACCTCAGAACAATATATTGTTCATAACTTGGCAAAGTTATTTAGTAGGTAGGCACCTATATAACCTTGAAGATCTTTGGAAACTGATTACGTGACCCAAAGTTCAGCGGCAGCTGGTTTGTCGAAGAAAACTATCACACTGACTAGCCAAGGTTTCTGTAAGCCTGATCAAGTCTGTTCAGTGTGATTGTCATGTTAAAGTTGATGTGATCTGTCAACAAAACAACATTGAACAATGTGTGAATTGAATGAGCTCTTAATACTAAGGGTATGAATGACTTTTTAACCGACTTCAAAAAGGAGGAGGTTATCAAGAGAAAATTTGAGAGGACTACAAACTATAACATAACGCCTTGTTAGCCTGAAGGGACAAACTATATTGTCAAACAGAGAGCAAAGAACTGTTAGTTTGCCTAATTAATCTTTTATTCTTACATGATTGGCAAAATTGTCGTGTCACTTCCACAAAAGCCCCATGAAGATAAATCTTTTACTCAGGCCATCTTTTAAGAAATGCCCGCATTAAAAAAGTCGATCGCATCATAACTGAAGTAAGAAGGTGAAGATACCAAGACAAAATTGAAAGACATACACAATTGCATTCGATTCTATAATTCTCCTTCCTTCCTTTTCGCAATTTTCCTTCTGAAGACACTTAGGTTAGGTAACAGTCCCGGTCCTTTGTCTAGACAAAGGATGTACCTACCTACCGACGTTAGGGCGAAGTAATTTCTTTGTTATGAATATGAGTAGGAGTGATGTTTATGTAATTCCTGTTGCCAATTGTTGGTACATAGCCTAAGAAGCTCTATTGTTAAATTTCAGCTTCCTGAGTGAACATGTTTTGGTGGCGCACTAGACTGCAAATTTTGAAAACCAAAGAAGTTCTGTGTTCACTGCTATTTACTTAGCTAGTGAAGCTATAAGAAGTTGGGAGTAGGTGCCACAACTAAAAAAACTGAAAAAGAAAACACTTTATTCCAAAAAAAGACGACTTCCAAAAAAAAAAAAAAAACTACTTCCATAAAGATGTCGAAAAATGTCGGCGCAAATCATTGCGCCTGAGACTTTTAGCTGAGCTGAAGGAGATTTGTCCTGGAGAAATTTGTAGAGAGACTTAGTAACATATACGGCTTAAGACATTTATTTCTCAAAAAGAATACAATTCACTTAATATGAGAAATACATGGTAATCTTAACACTGAATATAAGAATTACTTATGAAGAAGGTAGGTATTCGTAAAAAAATTAGTAAATTACTTAGTAGATAATTTTTACAGTTTTGTGGGTAAAAGAAAAAAGTGGGTGTACTATTACATATAGATTTTTGAAAGAGAAATCAGCTGTTTCATAGAAAAGTGCAATACCTACGCGGTCAAAATGTATGGAATAGCTGATTTTTTTTTGTATTACCGACGAAAATTTTCTGAGCTGCGCACTGGTTGAAAACTTACCCTGTATAAATTATAACTGTGCCAAATTTCGTACTCCTCCGTCCGCATAATTTTCGTAAAAGTGGTACAAAGTTTATGCTTCTCATATTAATATATAGAAGACTAGCTTCCACCCGCGGCTTCGCCCGCGTAGATGTCGGAAATTATCCCGCGGGAACGTACTACCGGGATAAAAAGTCTTAAAATATTATGTGTTAATCTAGGTGTCTATGTGTGCCAAATTTCATCCAAATCCGTTCAGCCGTTTTTGGGTGAAAGAGTAACAAACATCCATACATACAAACTTTCGCGTTTAGTAATATATAAAAGTTTAATAATATAATATTGGTAAGGATAATCTGGTCAATCTTAGTATACTTAATTATATCTCACCTGCTCAAGGTCTGTACGTTACTGCCGGGATCCAGCAGAATTTCAGCGTTAAGTACATTTGCCTGACACATGCTGAGCTGAGGCCCTAGTGTGAGTTTCATTTTACCGTCTCGATCAAACGCAGTGAGCGCGTTCGGCGTTTCGATTGGTCGTTCACCAATCCATGGCCAATCGGAGCGCCGAACGCGCTCACTGCGTTTGATCGAGACGGTTAAATGAAACACACTACTCACACTAGGGCCTCTGGACTCCCATTTAATGCAGCAAAAGACGCACACAGCACTTTGTACATTCGTTACTTAGATTTAAAGTATTTCATAGTGAAACTTAATTTGTTTAAGTATATTTTTTTGTCATATTTATGTAATTTGTTATCATTGAATTGTACTTTTGTACATTTGACATAACACTACAAGTGTTATGTCATTTGTGTGCCTTGAATAAATCGTTTATCTTTTTAGCTTATCTTAATATGAAAATAAACGGACCCAGTATTTGCTGGGTATCTATTTTAGTAGGTTACTGTCCAAAATTAAATAGACCTTAATAATAATGTCACTTTTTTTAAAAGATCGTAATCTATTCGGAACCTTTACCAGTGCGAAAACGAGTCTAACCTAACACCTACACAACGGCTGACATTTAGATAAATATTTAACTCGAGGACTCAAGGGTAGCGTCGGGATCACTCGGGACTCTAATCTTCATAAGAGCGTGAATGATGAGCACAATTCGACGTAGTACCTGCGTAATAAATAGTACAAGCATGCCACTTTGAGTGAAAGGGGTATTTTTTGTGAGCCGTGACGTGACGCGGTCCCCCGGGCTTGTCTTACCGTTATCGGGGACTCAGGGCCCCAGCCCCCGGGACGGGGCTATAAATCTGCCGAGGACATGTCCCGGCATCGCGCCCGGTGATGACGAGCGGGTTTGCACGCGAATTCAATGTTACGTAAGATATTCTTCTTTATTTGTGTGCTTTTCTTAGACATTCTTTTAATGGTTTTGTGTGGAAAAGATTTGAATAAGTTCTGCATTGTTTTTTGGGAAAACATTTTGAACCTCTGTGTCATGGTCTTTTTGTGGACCTCGGCTACGCCTCGTAGCATCCTGCTACGACGTAGATTCTGACTACGCCGTTTGCATCGAAAGCGACTCAATTATTACCATTTCAGGTAGATGGGCCATTGGATCCCAACGAACGTGGTAATTCTGGCCATTACTATCCACAGTTTGTTCGTAGTACGTAGCAGCCTAGGTTGATTTTGTAAGATCAACTAAAACGAGAATTTCGTTTTAGACTAATCCGATTTGCGATCATTTAGAATAAAAAAGTTTCAATTTTATTGCAAAGCCGAAAAATAATATGCAAATATAATAAGCCAGCAGAAGTACCATTATTACAGGAAGTTAGCGTACGCCCCTTGTGAATTAAAATGCGACGTAGCGCTTCAGATATTGTGTCGCGAATAAATATATTCAAGTCTCTCACCAAACAAGCGGGACGTATACAGCAATTGTATTAAAATTCGCTTGTTGACGAAATTGCAAGTTTCGGTACGCTCTGTTGTAACAATCCGTAGCAATGCTACGAAGTTAGGCGGTGAGGTTCGTAGCCATTCGTAGCACTGGCTACGAAGCGTAGGCTTTTTAACTAGATTATGAAACTTGCGTCAACGAAGAGAAATTGTTGAAAGGAAATTGTATATCTTAAGATACTATTGCTGAATAAGGGTGCCTTAACAAAGGGTGCTTGGGTTAATGTGTCGTTAAAGTAATTTGGGTACAATTATCTAAAGTATGCTCAGTGGCCATTCGGATGTAAATGAGAAGCAATAAAGAATTATAAAGACCATTTACTTTTCGTTCCGGACTCGTTGAATATTTGAATAAATCAGAGCAAACGTAATTAAAAACGTTTCATATAAGTATGGAGTTATGTAGAAGTCTTTGCTACATTTTATCCTTAATTTCTGTTGGATATTTCATCTTTTACTGGCAGCAGTCGCGTGGTTTCATGAGGTATTCTAACTTTTCTAATCAAGCTCTTCCTGGAAAGCTTGTTCTGTCTATGCTTATTTATAATATGTATACGTTCGTGTGTTTAATTTGAGTACCCGTGTGTCGTGGTAGGAAAAAATTCTGTTCGAAATTTTGTAAGGATTTTTGCGATAAGATAACTGTATCTTATCGCAAAAATCCTTACAAAATTTCGAACAGATTTTTTTTGTTTTTTTTTTTTTGGTTTGATCCAAATAAGTTTATTTGACTATGGCATGACTGTTAATTTTCAATTTTTATATAACAGCACGGCTTATTTAATGATGTCGAAGTAGGCGCTGGCTCGAATCTGCTCATTCACTTTTGTTTTCTGTGAAAGGCGTCTCGCATTTCAACCTAACCTGCTTGTTCACATAATTAACAGCTGTAATATAGCCAAGTTCACGAGCTCGCTACTCATATTATATTATTATTTCACTTTACTTCAAAGAAAGAAGAAATAAAGAAATCTCCAGTTGCAAGCGTACCGAGAACGCGGACGAAAAGTACACGTTTTTCGAACTACAAAGCCAGTCGTTTTCTATTACTTCCAGTAATTGTAAACGTGTCTAAGAAATGTGGGGTGTTCTTTTTTCATAAAAACGCGCTTGCAACGCACTCTGGCGTCGTATTCTAGTACTGCACATTATTACATTTTGCTGGACGGAAGCATCTGAAAAGTATGCAATATTATGTATTATCAGAATGCCTTTGTGTCGGCTGGTACGCGCGCGGTATTCGCTATCGATGATAGAAGAGATATTTTTCGCATGGAAAAGTTTTCCGGTATTTAATGGAAAAATTCGATGGATCCAACGAAATATAAGTGGCTCACGTGTCCCCCTACTTCTGGGATGTTCTATTCGAAAATAGATCTGTCGTGTTGCGCAAAACGATATTTTTTTTTCCTGTAGATATCGTGGATGTTTTTTATAGGTTTTCTTGAGTAGTGATAAATAATTGTTGTGGCGACCTAGATACCAACAGAAATGAACTCAATTAAAATGTTGTTACGTAAATCTCTTGGTCATCGCTCTCGTGTCGTCCTGAAATAATGATGGATAATTCTTATTCGGAAGAGTACAATAATTATCACCACGATTATCACCCGTTTCTATGATTGTATCAAGGGTGTTTACATGCTGATGATTTCCGGATTTCAGCTGAAAAATGCTCATGTCATTTCAACATCTTTGGTGACCTATTTAGACGGATACTTTCGGAAATCGACCACTTTCTAATGTTTTTCGAACAACTATCGTTATTATTTGTCGTTGTTTTATCGTTGTTATTATTTGTTTTTAATGACAAATTGATGATCATCACCATGATTTTAAAGACGTAAGTTTCAATATTCCCAGTAGTCTATTCCTAAAAGCCCTTCAGGAAACTTTCCCTTTGTGATAATTTTAACCACACAAATTAATAGTTACTCCGACCCGCCCACTGTTCTGTGGTTGCGGTAAAGTTAGAAGTGGTTCGCCTGTCCTCAGACTTGACGGAACTTAATAAGTTCTGCACAGTATGAGAGCCTTCAGAAGACGTGCCTGCGAGCCTTCGCCGAGGATCATCGCTGTTTATTGTAACTGCAATCTTAACTAAGTTCACAAGGACGTTAACTCAACAATACTCGCCGTGACTAAACCTTTATACCTTCCCCGTAACGCAACACCGTGAACAAAGGTCTAATATAAAATTAAGCCAGATTTCCCGTCATTATGGTGAATCAGCGTAAAAACCCCTACAACGGGACTAATAGCGTCATAATCTCCCGCGGAATACGTACAGTGCTGAATCGAATTGAATCATCTCCGCGGAGATTACATCAAAACAGTCTCACCTAGAGAGAGCTCGAACAAAAAACTTGTTCCCGGTGCGAGGGCAGGCTGTGCTGCCATCTCGCGCGTTGCTAGGAGACGCAACGATCAATACAGCCTCCGCCGGGCCGCCTAATTACCCGGCCCCCGCATCCCGCCCGCCCCGCGCCATCCCGCCCGCCCCCGCATCCCCGCCGCCCTCGCCCGAGGAAACTTCTCGCCGCCCGCCCCGACCGCACCGCCGCTGCTGGATTTAAATATCGAATGATAGAATTCAAATTCAAATATTTTTCGCTTTGCACCTTTGTTTGTTTTGACGAAGGCCTTTATACTGTTTTTTGTAATTACCTTTTTTCGTATACGTATGTTTGACACGGGCTTCTGTAAATATTTTTGTTTGAAATTGCGGTGAGCGTCGCGTAGGTCGTAGGTGTACAACGAGGGTGTGTGGTGGGGTGCCTTTTATTACCTTTATAAATACGAATCCTGATGATTACGAAGCACTTTTCGTTGAAAGTCAAAGAAAGATCAACGTCGGGGAAAGTAGGTCTCGTGAGATGAAATAAATATTACATTTCGTTGGGTACTACGATCATAAGTACTAGATAAAAAGTTTTAAAATCATAGTACAAACATGTTATGTTTAAAAACAAATTCGTGAAACAAAGCTTTTACAGCATGATTTATTAATAGCTCTAGCGAATTAGGCCGCACTCAGATTTGGGAACAGATAATGGACATTAATAATGCAGGCTCAAAACAAACCCGAAACCTCGTAGTTTGCGTTAAAGATATTTTCCGTACCAACCGTGGCAGAAGGTAGGCATAAAGCTGACATTTTTCGTAGCAGGTGCGTGATCCCGCGAGTAACGTATGGGATCAGAATGTGACGCCACTTTGATATATTGGAATATGATACGAGCATGTGAGTTACAGATGAGAGTGTAGTCTCGCCGGGGTATGAACAATACAATGTAAATATATTATAAGTATTTATTTTAGTAGATATGTATGCTTGTATGTGTATTATTAGTTTATAACCTATTTATGAACCAATCTTATTTATTATTCATTATGATATAATTTGTAGTCGTTGTTCCTCTCAAACTAAGCACCTGCCATCTAATCTCTTCACCACTCTTGGTTGACTGGTAGAGAATGCCTAAGGCATTAAGTCCGCCTTTGTATCTTTTCATGTGCGAGAAGTTTAAATAAATAAATAAATAAATGTTTATTTCACAATAATTTGGTATATAGATAACTTTTTTTAATAGTATCTGTTTATATTTAGAACGAGGAGAGTAAGCGGTTCGTAGAAGTAGTAGGATTTACTTAGGGTTCGTGAGTTTCAAAATTGCCAAAAACCACGGCCATAAATTTAAACAACGCAACAAATCTGGTAAAAATTACGAAAACACTCACCACACAAATCCTAATTAGTTATGGGTCTCAATGACACACTTTATTAAACTGTTATAAATAGGTCAAGTACGTAGTTAATATTTTTATTAAGCGTGACAATATCATGAAGTAGGTACCTAATAGGCAGGTACATTGTATAGAACGAAACGGTAGTGCGAAACGGTGCTGGCACAGCTTAATTCTTAAAAAAAAAACCCTTACCATTCAGACACCCACGCGTAAAGGCTGAACTACGTTTTTTGCGCCTATAAGAATATATTTGCTGGCGTTTCTGCCCTTCTTTGCACTTAACGATAATTCCTTGCCATAGCGATACCTACGCAAAAAATTCCTACACGTGGCGTTTAAATCGGAACATAACCGATTCCTCTATCACTTAGAAGCATTTTCTGTTACTCTCCATCACTTTTGTAGATCAGCTTTTTGGTTCACTTAACCAAATCTAACTATACAAGACATAATTCAAAATTGCTCAGATTATGTCATGTAGTACCTACTCTTTTCACAAAGTCCAGCGCTCTACACGTCATTCATACCTAAAAGCATAGTTTCCATTTCTTATTAAATATCAGTTGGCACTGAGCTGTAACAATGGCGGTACTGCGACATGTATGCCCACGCCCGATCGCTTCCTTTGTTCGTTAGTGCCCTTTGATCGAGCCGACTTCCTGTTACGCTCTCTGATTAATTTCAGACAGCTCACCCAGACGAAGGTATATAGTAGTCTAGATATATTTTAAACGGAGTGGGTGGGGAACGAACATGGAGGCTGTGATTTTGCTACAGTATTTTTGCTGTATAAAATTATGTTGGTGTTTGGTTTTGTGGTAGAATAAGCAACTGCGTTGAGGTTTTGAGTGAGAGAAAAGGTTTCGGTATAGAACAATATTGAACATAAACTCTTTTGTTTTTCATAAACAAAAGCTGAGTACCTTCGCCTTTTGTCCCTAAGATGCCTTAAAAGTGACTAAAGGATGACGTCAAGAGTGATTATGAAAGGCCTTTACGGGCTCGGAACGTGATGCCAATGTTTTGCCAATTATTACCCAAAGGTTCGCCAATATTAAGAACCAACTGTTGGCTAGGAGCTTTGTGAAAGAAAGAAAAGAGTTTAGCAGGGGAGGATATTTTTGGTCCGATAATAAGATGAGTATAAATACAATTTATCTCCAGAATGGGATTTCGACAGTACAGCTCCATAATTACGTAACACACTATCAATCACAATCTGAAGTATCTTGAAGAAAGTTGCTAATCCATTGCTACATATATTCGAAAAATATGTTAGCTCAGCAACATAAATAACGCAATGCTGTTGAACTGTCAAAATGAAGGCCAATAGCCTACTGTTAGTGTGTTCTGAAATTACCCCGCCTATTAACGTAGTCAGCTAAAGTAATGAATCCTTTCATATAATCGATATTACCCTATCATATAATTTTTGAAGTAAACTGTATTATTTAACTCAAGACATTTGGACTTACCCATACCTTGATTAATCACTATATTACAAGATATCATTTATTTGTGTGAAAGTTTATGAAGGTTTGAAACTTACGCCCAAGTTTCCCCCCCCAGTGTCATGTCGGTGTCAAACTTGTAATATTCAAGGGGTTTTGGTTAGGATATAGTATTTGTGGTGTGATAGAAACAGAGATGGTAAAATTATGAGAGTTTAATACTAGGTGAAGTATTCTTTCTATCCGACTTTTTGAATTACTTCGTTCCGATTTTTTTCGAAACACAGCCGGCCTTTTTATATAATCTAGAAAAGGAATGGAAATACTTATCGGTGTTATAAATAGGAAAAAAATAAAAAAAACTCATTTAATTACGCACTACAGGATTTTAAAATGATTTAATTTACATACGTTCATCAGCACTATTGAAAGGATTTGTTAAAAACCTCTTTTAAAAGCCCAATCATCCATACTTCATTTAATTTCATAAGGTACCTGAAAACTTTGCAAGAGAAAAAACTCCATAATTCTATTTTATCAGTGAATAGACAGCCGTTATTCGGTATTACCCGCGAGGTTGCTTCTACGACACCCAGGGGATCAGATGAGGCAACCTATTCTTGGAGAGGGTTGCGTCATAATTTCTGTAGGAATAAGGTTAAATATTGATCTAATTTCTAGGCTAGTTTTTTTATTCTTTAGTTAATATTTTTTTGTTGGCACCATAAATGTAGATATTTTATTACATAGTTATCTTTTCTTTATTTTTTGGGTGGAAAATCATCAAATAACTTCTCCCGCTCTGGGTGGAGTGGGAGGGCGTCTCATACTTTTACTGACCCAAACCCACCCGTGTTCCTTCAGTTGCCTATGTGCCAGGGGCCACGGTATCTCTTTCGAACAAACCAAACCCCTGGCAGGCATCGGCCCTAGCGGACCCCACCAGTTGGTGCTGACATCTCTTTGAGGCGCGCGTGGAACACAACGCGCCGTTGATCCGGGCTTTGTCCTTACCGGACAGCGAGCTACCCATTACTTGTCATCTGCAAGCCCGCGCCTACGGTGGCCGGGAATCAGCCTGGGATTTCCGACGCCCAGGGCGTCTCCTGCGCCGACTAGTGCCTTGAGAGCGCATATAGGAACTGCTTGTTCCACACATACGCCGCCTCCCCCTTCGCGAGCATCACTGCTTCACAGAAGGAGGTGACGTCTACCTATGCACTCTCGCTCCGTACCATGGTCTGGAATAGGACCAGACGCTACAGATCGCCGCCACCGATCGCCTCCACGAGGACACGGCGATGCTCCGCCCAAGCCGGGCAGACCTCCACCGTATGCTCCACCGTGTCCTCCGGGCGCCCTTCGCATTACAAACACCCCGTGGAAGCTCCCGAAACAACCGTGTCCGATGAGGAACTGCGTCAGGCGGAAGGTGAGGATGCCGTGGCGCCTCTCAATCCACTACATAGTTACGTTCACGCTAATTTTTTAACATCCAATCACGTTTAATAATTACTGTATAGATTTCGTCAGCATAATCAGCCTATAATTTTGCCATTGCTAGGTCACATTCCTCCTCTCGTCGAGAGGGAGCGGGCTATAACCTGCCACGCGGGCCCAGTGCGGGTTAGTAGATGTTACATGTCTTCGAATATTTAGTTCTAGGACATGTCAATTTCCTAAAGATGTTGTTCTTCACCGTTTTGAGGGCAGTAGTGATGAAAATATTAACCCAAAGTAAAGCCGGCCTGGGTTCGAACCCTTGTCCTACAACTCGGTAAGACGGTGCCATTGCCACTGGACCACCATTGCCCTCTCAGTCTCTATTCGATTCCAATCCCGATTTCGATATCCAATCTAAAATACAGTCTAAAATAAACTTATAAGGAGTCCACAAAATCACAAGAAATTATCATCAGCAAATATGCTCTAGTCTATGAATAGACTACTAGCTGCTGGACTTTCCCAAATAGGTATGCGCCACTGAGCTCGATGCTCCATCTTATCTCCAGCTTATTTTAACTTATACTTCGGTAACTTTGTAACATACGTTATATACCTATCTACGTATCACTTTACGCAATCTCGGTCACGTGAGGCATCTCGGACTTACGTCAATACTTGGGCGTCAATAACAGATTTTTACTTTATAGATCTCTCTGTTAGGTATAATCCGGAGTATGAATTACGTCATTACTTAGTATATGGCGGGACGGGATTTATACATGGACTTTATAACCGCCTGGGGATGAAACGTCCGTTGTAGAATTTGGCTGTGATTGCGATACCTGAAATGAAATGTTTATTTATGTAAGTAGATCTTTTATCACTTTTACATGTAAATATTTTAGAAACTAGAAGGCGCATGGTGCCGGTATTTCCTAGCTGACTGATCCCTGAGAAGATATGCCGAAACAAACTCAGAGGTCTCTTTTAAAGTCCAAACATTGTATTATTCGAATTTTATGTGAGTCTAACAATACAGGGCCATGTCTGGAAGGGCCTTTTGAAGAAAGATCCATTGCAGCTTTGAGCTGACCTGCCCTAACAGACGGCATGTATGTATCAGTCACCGTGTAGCTCAACCCTATTTTAGGGAGCTCAACGATCCAACACAAGACGCTACCAGATCTGCCGGACATTTGCGGAGGCCATAAACAAAATACTCAAAACCGCCAGACATTAATAAAGTAATGTGTTCAATCAACCTATTGGCTCACTAAACATAAAAACAACAATTCATTTAATAATTATTCAACATAGTATACTAGTCGTAAAACTGAGAGCCTCTCCTATCCCTGCTTGTTTATTTAATCGTCATAAATTTGTTATATTTTTAAATACTTAGGCTAAATCGCAATCATGGTCACGTTAGCCAAGTCGCTTGCATAGCTTTAGTATTTAGTCCAAGTAGCTTTCATAGCATCATTCAATGGAAAATCTTTAGATTGAAGTAGAACTTATTCATAAAATATTTCTTTGAGCTATCCGAGCTTAAAGCTTCATGTAAAAAACCTGAAAAAAACAAGTCTTCTAAAGGAAATGTTCAGGATGAAGCGGAAAATAAAACTCGGAGAAGCTTAGTCAAATAAAAAGAAAAAATAATAGCAACGGAAACAGGACTGCCAAGAATTAATTTTATATAAAGAAAAATCAAGTGACTTTTTCAATTTTTTATCGGACGTCCGATGCCGGATGCAGTTTAACACCGGCGACGTAAGCCGTGGTGGCAAGTCAGTTTTGTGGCATTTTTTGTGTTTCTCAGTAATGCCTGGTGAGGTGACATGGGGCAAATTGGATTTACCTGCCGGCAGACGCACGAGACAGTGCATATTACCGGATATTTTCTCCGCGTTTCCCGTAATCTTGTAATGGCTGGAGGGGGGTGGGATTTGTCGGAAAATGGAGAGAAAAATGCATATTTTATTTTTGTGTCATTCGAGATTATCTTGACACGTGTACGTATTTACCTACATCATTTGAATTACGGGGTTTGTGAGTGTTAAATATTTACCTCTGCATAAAAACAGAGAACTTTTATTATTAAAACCAAAAATTTCACGGCACATCCCGTAGGAGATGGTGACTGACGAGCTGTAGAAAACAAACGACCAGCGACCACTTTGATCGCCCTGGAGCGAAACAGTGGGATGATGCGGGCTAATAGTAACAGGAACTAAAATAAGGTATGACAAATTAGCAGCTAATTATCTGATGCGTGTGTTCATATGGCTATCTTACCTATCTACATCTATGTGATTGCAAAAATATAATAGCTATCGTTGAAACACATCTGTTAAGGCCAATCTAGTCACAGGCTCAAAAGCACGCTGTCTCACCAGGCATCGTGTCCGACAGAGGTAGTATCAGAGATGCGCAGTTAGACGCCAGTCTACACGCACAACGGTATTGAGTGAGATGCTGGATCATTTATAGTAAAGAAGGCTCGTAAAAAATTAAGAAAAGTCCTTCGGAAGATCGGGTAAAAACCACTGCATAAATCTATGACCAATAAAGTTTATTGAACTTTTCGGTATTTGAGCTTTGTCGGTACTGACTTGGTTTTGGAGATTTTACACTTCTTTTGTTACTTAAAACGCCCAAAGTTAGGTTAAATTAGCAAGAAAAACGAATCTTTGTTGGCTCCTAAGTTTTAATGGCTTTTTATTTTAGTATTCTGTTTCCGTACAGACAATATTAATAATAAGACAAAACCAAACCATGTTTAATTTTTGATGTACATTGTCGAACAGTGGAGTTATACACTCCCGAAGTTTGTAGGGAAAAAACGTCGACTAGATTCACCTTAAATAAACAATGCACGCAACATTTTTCATCTGAACTTCGCTTCAAGTTGATAAAAAATAATATCTCTTAGTAACAAAGGAAGTGCGGAAATGGTTTTCTAATTACTTTTCCCAGGAGCGCCACCTACGTGTTATATAATACTTGGAAAGGAATGGCAGGACATTAAGTGATAGATGAGGCACTGAGGCCACGGTACGGTAAGGAAAGTCTATTACTTAGAGCATGTGAGTGATGGCTAGCCAACTGTTTATTATAAAAGATGACAGTCATTTGTCTTTGTTATTTATTTTAAAGTAAGGCGAAAGTTCATTCGAAAAGCTGAAATTGAAAAAGATTTCTGCAGATTACATTCTCAAAATATATACCTAACGCGCGCCTCAAAGAGATGTCAGCAGCAACAGAGGGGCCCGCAAGGGCCGATGCCTGCCGGGGGTGCGGGTTGTTCGAAAGAGATACCGCCACCCCTGGCACACAGGCAACTGAGGGAACACGAGTGGGTTTTAGTCAGTAAAAGTCTGACACGCCCTCCCGCTCCACCCAGAGCGGGAGAAGTTATTTGATGATTTCCCACCCAGAAAAAAAAAAAAAAAACCTTTTTAGTAAGATTGATCTACCAATAAAACCTGGCCTTTCTGTTGAAAAAATATATCGAAAAACCATTTATGTTAAAAGAAGAAAAACAATTAAAAGAAAACTTTAATGGCGTTTATAATATTTTTTTCATCGCAGCTGGCCAGTTTTCATTACTGACAAGTCGAACCTCTTTAGAAGAAAATTCATTTGATGTTTTTCTTTATTTTTTTATTCTGTCAGTCAGCTAAATTGAATTTGTATAACAGCATTTAAGGAGTTTTTGGCGGGATCGCGTTGGAACATGTCGCACGAATTTTCATTTTCATGGAATTTAGTGAAATAGCGAATTAAATTGTATAATTTTGATAGTGAATTATTCAATTTAGTTACGTGTGAGTGCACAAGTGTAGTGAAGGTGAAAATAAGTGACTAACGTGGACTTTTCGTGTTCCCCCCAAAAACTCCTATTAGGTTGTTGTAAAGTTACTACCGCTTTACAATAACTTTGATTTGACTTGACTGACTAACGACGACTGTGACTGTTTTGTAACTTCGTGCCCGATATCGGGCCATTTACTTGATCTAAAAGAAAAATTACTTGACACTGGCTAAATGCACAAACCGTGTGAAGCCAAAATTTAAAAAAAAAAAAAAAAAAAAAAAAACAGCATTTAAAAACAATCGGGTGTGTTTCCTATGATCATTCTGTTTAATAAAACATTCTTATTTGAAAAAAAGAAAGCAATTTGAAAAAAATTGTAAGCCTTGTATCTGTTGATCTCAAAAGTTTTGTTTAAGGTTATATATGCTTTGTGGTTTACTAATTATTATAGAATGTAAAAGTAATACATAATAATGCTAGAATGTATGTATGCTTAGAATTTATGTGTCTGTTGTTGCGAACTTAGTGGTCAACTATATTACTCCCGCTCTGGGCGGAGCTCTCGGAGGCGCTCGTGGAACACAACGCGCCGTCGACCCGGGCTTGGGCCTTACCGGACAGCGAGCTACCCATTACTCGCCGTCCGCAAGCCCGCGCCTACGGTGGCCGGGAATCAGCCTGGGATTCCCGACGCCCAAGGCGTCTCTTGCGAAGGCTACGGCCGTGAGGGCGCATGTACTGCCTCTCCCTCACGTGCGCCTCCCTCTTTGCGAGCATCACTGCTTCGCTGAAGGAGGTGACGGCTAACCATGCAGTCTCGCTCCGTACCATGGCCTGGACCAGGGCCGGACGCGAGAGATCGCCGTCGCCGATCGCCTCCACGAGGACACGGCGGTGCTCCGCCTAAGCCGGGCAGGCCTCCACCGTATGCTCCACCATGTCCTCAGGGCGATCTTCGCAATGTAAACACCCGGGCGTTTCCTCCCGCCTTATCCGAAATAGGAACCTTCCGAAACAACCGTGTCCGGTGAGGACTTGTGTCAGGTGGAAGGTGAGGACGCCATGCCGCCTCTCAAGCCACTCCTCAAAGAGGGGACTTACCGCCGCAATCGTGGCGTGCCCAGCACTGGGTTGCGACAATCGCACTCTTCATGTCGCCATGAGATCCCGCCGGAGCTCTGTCCGCTGTGCCGCGATTTTCCGCGGCAGCGGAGTTACGCCCTGGCGTTTGGCCTCCTCGCGCCACTTCTAAGTGTGCGCGGACCTTTGCCTCCAGATCCCATGGCGGCAATCCGGCAAGGAGGCCCGCCGCCTCACCGGAGATCGTGCGGTAACCCCGTACCATCCGGATGGCCATGACCCTATGGGACGCCTTCAATCGGCGTGCTCGTTATGGGCCATAGCCCGCACGACCCCTGCGTAGAGCCTCCGGCAGGAGGCGTTCGGCCTCCCTAGATTGGGCAGGAGCCGCTTTAAGGCAGTAACGACGATGGTGAGGTGGACATTTTACAAATCAATGCTGCTGTAGTAGATTTCGAGGATGCTGAACTGAAGTAAACAAAAATGGTAAGTAAGTGTTTTAATTACACATTGAATAAATTACTTGGTCGTATGACGTAGGCATTTAAAACCCACGCAAGACATAATAGTCCGTAAGAATTAACGGTAAACTGTTACTAAGACTTGGATAATGTTTACGTGGGCGGCGCGGTCTACTGACCTTATAGTTTGTTATGAGAATAGATGGTTAGCGTAAACCTACTTTTATTAAATAATTACATTCTTCAATCTTTGGGTCAAGACTAGTAAATCAATTTCAAAGGCTACATGAATCAAGTATTTTTTTAAATATTGAAGTTGATCGTGTAGGATGTTCTGCCCCATTTATAAAGTGAATTTGTTTTTGTTAATGAAATTAATAAAAGTTAGTTACTCTACCAAAATATATAGTGTAATTTTCAGGCGGAAAGGCGAGAATTATGTGTGTCAGGAGGAACCGAAATTTTACAATCTTGACATGGGTCATTGGTATAATTTGCATATTTATGGCTTAAGTAAAAAAGCACTAACAAATAGTACTTTATGTGATTCATTTATGTAGGTCCACCTTAGCGTAACCTTTCGGGGAATACAAGCGTCATGTTTTATGTGTACCTATGCAAAATTAAAATAAATTTAAAAAATGAAACAAATATCCTCCTTGGATTTCTTTTTCCTAGGACTCCTTTTTCAATACAACTATTGATGTTAAAATGAACTTTCCACAAAGTAAATATAGGACAAACTATCAAAGGCAGATGAAACAGTCAGTAATAGAGACCGCCATCTTGTCTCATTATAAAACCTTGTAGTGCCGTCGCTACGTTAGATTTGAATTCCCCTGTTTTGCTCTCGAATATAAATTATATTGCAGTTGCTGCGTTGATAGAGCTGTTCTATGAAAGCAGTAACTGCAATATAATTTGGTCAATGGTCGAAGCCGTGAGACAAAGTTAGTATGTTCTATATAGAACATACTAGCATTTTCTCACGGCTTCGACCACGTGGAGGTCGGAAATTATAGTTTTACTTCCATATTTAGAATGCAAACGTTCTTAAGAGCGTTCATGCCACGGGAGCTGGCAGCGGCGCATTTATAGCGGTTTTTCGTGATTATTTCATTAAATACAAACAAAAGTGAACATTTTTTCAGCCATAGCACTAGATCTTTCATATTTTGAAGTTTGAATGGTATTTTCTTTACAGTAAATGCCAAAATAGGCGTTTACTTATAAAAATTGACATACCGTCAATTATTTTATAGTAGCACTACTTACGTACGATTAAATGTTTTTATTAAAGAGTAAATGTTAAAAATAATTAGCTATAGTAACTAACGATTTAGTGCTTGGCTAAAAAAAAAAAAACTTTTGTTGGTGTTTTATGAAATAACCACGAAAAACTACTATAAATGCGTTGTTGCCAGCCCGCATGGAATGAATGCTCTTAAGAACATTGGCATTATAATAACAGCTACCTACCTAAAAACCTATAATTTCCTTACATTTTTGTATTTTTTTTTACATTTAATGTCATCAGCATCACATGCGTATTCAGCCTATATGTATAATGTTCCCACTGCTGGGACACAGACAGACCTCCTCTCTGTGAGAGGGAGTGGGCAGTTATCCACCACGCGGGCCCAGTGCAGGTTGGTAGATGTCAGATGTCTTCGAATTTTTGGTTCTAGGACATGCTGGCTTGTTCACGATGGTTTCTTTCACCGTTTTGAGAACAGTGGTGAGGAAATTATTTACACAAAGTGAAGCGCCTGTCTGGGTTCGAACCTACGACCTACATCTCGTAAGTCGTGGCCGTTAGCCATTTGTCATTTCGCCATTGACTGTCGTTGAGATGAAATTATCTAAGTACGATCATTTTATTGGCCTTACGTATGTTTTAAGAAACAGTAGGACACGCGCGATATTTTCTTTTATGCTATCATTCTCCTGGCTGCTGGCCAAGGAACGCTTGCTTACAACCGGACTTTCACTTGCTAATGAGAGCCTAACTACTTTTATCTATAAAATGGCAACTTTTAAAATCTTCTTTATACAATACAGAGAACTATACACTGTCTAGGTATACAGTGAATGCTTAATTGTGTTTGAATTGAGGGGCTAATCAATAATTCTCCTATGTGGCTACTACATAATGTAACGACGCATCGAAGATAATGGTCAGCTTGGGTTCAGTCCAGCAAACACACTAGTTAATACGAATTAAGACCAATTGTTCAACAGAAACATATTAATTATATCTTGTTCTAGTATGTAGTAACTTCTTTTCTTTCCTTGTAAGTTTTAATTCACTTCCCATATAGATAAATGTGAAACCTATGAAAATAAATTTAAAATGTAAATAATCATTAATTGAATGTCAAAAATTACTCAGACATAAAATAAACTCCAGTCGCATCGCATAAAGCTATCAATGGTGTGTTATGTTGTTCTGTAATTAACCATATTAGGTATTTTAGGGCGTTGCGTTCAAAGGGTCCGTACAGAACCCTTTTCCCCCTTCCCCCCTTTCCCCCCAGTTGTCTGACCGTCTGGCTGTCCGCACCCCCGCACTCCCAATCTATACTCTGCGTATAATTTGATTCGGTCGGTGGTCGGTGTGTACCTAGATAAATATGTTTGCAATGATGGCAGACTAAAAAGGATGGTGCAATTTTATTATTTTTGTTAGTCCATATTAGTTGGCTGTTTTAAGCCCTAAGCCGATTACCGTGATGTTAACGTATTTCAAAACTACTTAGTAAGTTTTCAGTTGATATTTTGTACCCTTCAGTCACCGTTAATTGATTATAAATTCAAATGAACTGATAATTTCTATGATTCCAAAGTTAAGAATGATTGGTTTGTTTGTGTATGTGGCCATGTAAAAGAATATAAAAGTACTTCAAGTAATGTAATAAATGATACTCTCGAGTTTAGAAACATGTAGGTATAACACTGTGCTAGAGATATATTCCAAAGGAAGCCAGCGCGAATACGAATATTCTTCCTATCTAGGGCGACGCTTCTTTACGACATTACTCTGTGCTCCGAATACACTCAGAGACTTTTATATAAACATAAATACATCGAACGCCAACATTCAGGGCGTCTATTTGCGAATCCATTTCATTGCCTTTGACAGGGAACGAAAAACTCTAACGTACCATTCATCTGAAGTCTGCAGTCACGTCGTAATAGACGGTAACATAAATAAAAAGCCTCGGTTCTTGTTAGTTCGCCGGCAAAGCTCTCGAAGTGCGCTGCCATCCGCCATGCTGCTCTCAGCTCTTTTGAAAAGTAAACATCAATATAATTGGATTGCCTTACAATTTTTAAGTAAACATCCCATAGAGTCCTCGAAGCATGCTGAAGACTTGTTTGAGGAGGTCCTATTCTGCAGCTGAATAAGAAAACTTTGGCTTTGTATACTTTTCTCGAAGCCAATCCTTTGAAGAGGTCTGTGCATTACGTTAATGTGAATATCCAATTTTGTGTCTGTGGAGACAGTCAGTGCGTCTTCTAACTACTTTAGGAATGAAGAATCAACGTCAAAGAAACTAGGCGGCTGCTGAGAAGGAAACGGGTACCGGTACTCTACCTAATAAGTAAGTACCGGTACCAAATTCACGTACATGGCGCGTACCACAGATTTGTGTGAGGAACCTGGTACGGTTGGCAACCTTGAAGTTATTTTCTAATGCCTATTACCAATCCCTTTTTTTACTAAGGTACAATATCTGTTTTCTCACTATAACTAATGGAAATATATTTGGTACCAGTACAGTACCGATACTGATTAGAAATATCAATAGTACAGTTACTACGTCTGGTACCGGTACCAATGTACTGCTCTGGTAGGTACCGGTATCACACCAATGCCAACAGTACCATTTCCCAAAAATACCGCCATATTAAGTACAGATTATAACATTGTCTATTTATCTTTGTTTAATGAGATCTTTGCAACTCAAATTCACTACCAAAATTTAGTTCTCGCTTGCGTTTTCCTGTCTATTTGCACTTGAATGGAGATTTTTAATATTTTTAATCACCAACAAAACATTCCAGATTGTACCTTTGTGATTTACTCCATCTTAATAAATCTTTTATCAAACTCAACGAATCTATCCGACAAAGAATAGAACAATACTCAGAAAAACCTGCCTCAAACTTGGATCAGCTATAAAGCCCGCGAGATAAAATATCGGCGCAGGATCGTGGCGTATCTCCCAACTTCTCCACATAAAGCCTTGACTGAGCCAAAGTTTTTTTACTTTCTTTATTATCGATGTAGTGGAAACCCGAGCTGGCGATAAACCTTTGGCACCAAAGCTGCGAATAAAATCCAATTGTCTGTCGATTTTTTCCATTCAGGTCAAGTATTAAACCAAACTTCGGGTGAAGAAATTATATTTGAAACTACGAGAGCGACACAAAAATATAGGAAAGGGGCTCTCAATAAATTGCACGAAGGAGATTTTATTTCCTTTAAAACTCGTGTTGCGTTGACAGCATTTGATAAATGCTGCAGCGGCGCTTTCTTCTCACGTAATCTTATATATTATATATATATATAAAAATGTATGGCCGAAATGTATGTACGCGCATAACTTCCGAACGACTGCACCAAATTGGATGATTCGTTTTACGTGTTCCATAATGTCAGGACAAGGTTTGTACCAATATAAGAAAATTTAAAAAAAATGATTTGATCAGAATTAATTTTTACAATCTAATACAAAAAGTGATTGACGGTATGTGACAGAAGACTTTGACAGATCTTTGACGAAACAATCGACCAACTGATTCGATTTTACCAGTCGCTACTGGAAATAAAATATGGTGGTACGAAGTTCGCCGGGTCAGCTAGTTTCAAATAAAAAGTGTAGGGGCGTGGCACGGAGGCCAGCGTAACGTGATGCACATTAATGGTCGAT
This sequence comes from Polymixis lichenea, assembly GCA_949091785.1. Taxonomy (NCBI): domain Eukaryota; kingdom Metazoa; phylum Arthropoda; class Insecta; order Lepidoptera; family Noctuidae; genus Polymixis; species Polymixis lichenea. The sequence goes on from OX420937.1 coordinate 6,346,082, forward strand.
GAATATTATTTTTCGTGAAGTGTTTCATTGCATCTCTCGTGCTTTGCATTCATTATTTGAATTTGCCTACTGACAGTTTCAGATCTTGTTGGATCTCTGAATGACTTTCAGCTAGTTTTCAGAACTGTCGATGTAACTGAAGATCAATGAAGATGTTAGTGGTAATAGTCAGTAAATATATGTAGTTGCTATTATTGAAAATGCTTGTAAAAAATATATAGGAATCTTGGAAATATTTTAGATTGACCAGATTATCTTCTATACGTCGAAGCCATCTGGTTAAATTAGCCAGCTAATTGAACGCCTAGGCGGTTCATTAAACGCCGGCGTCCAATTCAATAGCTGAAGGACAAGACAGCTAACCAAGTCATTGAGCGCAAGGTTTAACCAGATGGCTGAATGTGGCGTAGTCATTTAGTTAAATTGGATTTTGGTGAATTTGTGATGTTTGGTTTGGGTGACATGAGTTCACAAATTATGTACGAATACTTTTTACTAATGCCTACCACTAAGTAACTAGTAATAGTGAAATGTTTGTACACTAAAAGAACATATCACGAATATTACCTACTCAATATTAATTAAGTCCGTCAGTAAGTTCAGTCAGTTTCGACTCAAATATTTCGCGAAAACTTGCAGGACACGCAGTATTATTTGGCACCTCCATGTTTTGATACTATTTTGACAATATTATACTTTATTTTCACGTAAAACTGCAAACAAGAACGAAAAATAACAATCACGGTTTGCGCTATTGACGCCATATTTGTTTTGGTGACTACTAGCGCCACAGTGGAAAGAAAACTGAACTAGATTTGAATCACTTGGCTGAATCTTGGTCAGTCATCTTCAAAGGGCGGACTTTCAATACGCCAAGTTGTTAAACGTTGAAAGATTTTAGTTCAATTAACTATCGGCCTAGGCATCCAATTAGATTTTAATGAACGTTTAATGAACGGCCTAGGCGTCCAATTAGCTAGCTAATTTAATCAGATGGCTGCGACATATATATTCATACGTGAAGCAAAAACTTTGTACCCCTTTTTACGAAAATTACGCGGACAGGGGAGTATGAAATTTGGCACAGTTAAAGTTTGTATGGAGAAGCAGTGTAGAAAGCTAATATTTTTGTACAATACTGTATTTCTATTTAACTTAATTATGGTCGAATTTCGAACATTGGGCGATCACTGGTACTCGATAAAGCACCTTCCCAACAAACCTCACGACAGTTTAAATCTAATTTCCTTTAAAACAGGAAGCAATAATTATTTCATCTACACAGAGCTAATCAAAAGCTTTTAAACATAAAAGTTAACAGGAAGTCTGTACCGTAATAGCTATAAGACGTTTTTCTCTCTCGTCGTTCCTCTAATGGGTATCTTGAAAAGGATATTTTCTTTAGACGGAGCCTTTCAAACGTTGTTTTTGCTTTTCCCGCGTCGCCGACTCGGTCCCGTAAATTGGCTTTCAAACAACTAGAAACTAAATAATATAAAATATGTTTCGCCACACTGCTCAGTGCACACTGGAGGAAACGTTATAGCAAAGTGTGCGAGCGACGACTCGTGTTCAGATGGCGAATGCAATTTTCAAAGGGAAACTACACTTGTAGTTATTCCTTTACAAAATAATCATTTTAAGATTTTCCTTCGGTACGTAGAAAAACGAAGCCGTTTTTCTCTTTGCATGGGAGGCTTAACGCCCCACGTTCGCCTGAAAGTAGGTACTGTGTATTGAGTTTTGCTCTTATTTCTGTCGACAGGATTTTTTCTTATTCTTTCGCAGTTCCCGCTCTCGGTAGTGTTTTGATATTGATTTTAGACTTATGCTTTTGTCAGTAAAAATGTGGAAGTTACTTTAGCAGAAAAATATAAAATTTACTCTTATTGATTACTAAGTTGGCATTTACTTAAGTATTATTTAAGTAAATGCTTAGTGAGTAAGAGCGAATAAAGCTGCTAGGATAACGATTGATTTTATAAAATAACATTAATCCTTACTTGCTGAGGAATGGCATATTTTAGTTTGTTAATCGTTTTCGTTAGGTTAGGATATTTAATTTTAATAGTTTGTTAGTTTATTTACTACTAGATTTTGCCCGCGGCTTCACCCGCGTGGAGGACAGAAATGATTCCACAGGTACGAACTACACTATCCAGGTTGAAAACTATTTGTGTACTAAATTTCATCCGCATCCGTTCAGCCGGGTTTGCGTGGTGGAGTAAGAAACATCCCAACATCTAAACATCCAAACATACAAACTTTCACTTTTATTATATTATAAGTACACCGTGACATTTTAGTCGTCTTACAAAGATGGTCCACGCAATGTACCCGACATAAAATAGTTACAACGCAATTAAAAAATTGTTACCATTAATATAGATAAGACGGCGGGAAACCCAATGCATGCCGTCTCTGATGTTTCTGGTGTAATTCTTCGTAGGTAAATAGGTAGTTGGTTTTCAATCACACACAACACTTAACTCAAACCATTTATTTTCACTTAAATCTTTTACAGGCACTTTGGATTTTTCATTTATAAGTGATCAGATAGGTAGTTTGAGTTACGAAGGGAATCTAGGCGCCCATTCCAAAACTAAGGTAGGTCTCATATGGAGAAGAACGGGCAAGAAACTCCACGGACACTCTTTTAAATCAAAACATTATGTTACAGAGATTTCATAATCCACAATTTACAATTCTTGTCCTTGTACACACTTTCTTATCGATACTGTCCGACCGCCATTCTTTCTCATCTCCCCAAGCGGGCGGAAGTACTGCGTATCGCACAGAAAGCAGTACTGAATCTTATTTCTTAGTAAGTGTTATAAAATTTATTAACAAGGGTCAAATGCTATCAGTTAATACTTTAATAATTAAACAATGCTAGCTTTCACAAATCCAATGGCGTTTTAAGGTGAAAGTTTAATTAGTAGTCATAACATTTTATATCACAAATATCACTACCTTACAACATTTCCGGATTTTCAAGGAATTTAATCAAACAATAGGAATTCACAAATAAATGTGTGTGTAAATTAATCTTGTTACTTTATCAGTTGTAAATTTTGACTGCAACTGATTTCGTTCTCGTATTAAAATATAACAGTCAGTTATTGATCATAAAACTCGCAATCCGCGCCATTTTTGGCACAGTAGGTAGCAATGTATCATAAACAAATGTACTGTGTCAAATGACCAAAAGGTTTAATGACTAAAAGCCCAAAGACAATAAAACAATTATTCCCTTTTATTTGTGGCTGTTTTAACTAAGACATCATAATTAGTTTCATAGTTATTTATCTAGTTTAACAAACCAGCAGTACTCTACGAGTTTTGTATTACAACCTGGCCAATAGATGGCGTTGCTCTCAAGGAAACCAATAGACACTTCACTGATGCATGCAAATGCTTATAATAGTATTCCAGAGAACAGGAGCAACGGCTTGATGGTGTTATCGCAATTAAATTAAATAGTTACGCATAAGATTACGTTATAATCTTGACAGATCCGCTTTCGCGGCGACACGGCCTTTCTGATCGGCGGTGCGCGCTCTGCACCTGCCGTTGCCCTCATTGTAGAGTTGAGTTGGTAGTTATCTGAAATATTGGAGATAAATTTTGTCGGCAGATTATTGTCGCTTTTATTGTCCTACAACATGCATTGAATTGTAGGACTCGGTAGTTAACAGTTTAAGCTTACATTGACAGCTTGTTGTAGATCTACCATCTACTTAATTTGTCTTTATTTGAAGCCTTAAATGCAATGGCATTTACATAAGCACACTTATCAAGTTTAGTGTGTAGTAGTAGCAGGCATTGTATGATCAGTTGTTAGCTGAATAGTTTCATCTTCATTAGCAGGTAATGCTCTGTGATAGACAGTCTTGTATTTGAATAAATTGATAATGCACCTTACAGCACACTTAACAAGTTTAGTGTGTGGTAGTAGGCATTGCATGATAAGCTGATAGCTGAATAGTTTCATCCTCATTAGCAGGTAATGCTTTGTGATAGACAGTCTTGTATTTGAATAAATTGATATGGCACCTTACATAAGCACACTTAACAAGTTTATTGTGTAGTAGTAGTAGGCATTGCATGATCAGCTGATGGCTGAATGGTTTCATCCTCATTAGAGGGTAATGCTCCATGGTAGACAAATTGATATAGCACCTTACATAAGCACACTTAACAAGTTTAGTGTGTAGTAGTAGTAGGCATTGCATGATCAGCTGATGGCTGAATGGTTTCATCCTCATTAGAGGGTAATGCTCTGTGGTAGACAGTCTTGTATTTGAATAAATTGATATGGCACCTTACATATTGCACACTTGTTATGTTTAGTGTGTAGTAATAGGTATAGTATGATCAGCTGTTAGCTGAATAGTTAATCAATTAATCAATAATTTATTTTGCTAGGCATAGGTATGGTTACAGATGGCATATTGACTAAAAAATATGCACTATGTTTTGCCAATAAATGGCATACAAAATCAAGACAAACAAGCAATAACGATTATGAGGTGGCATGCTAATAGAATTGCACTTTTCATAAGCACACTTGTTTAGTATAGTGTGTAGTATGATCAGCTGTTAGCTGAATAGTTTCATCTTCATTAGAAGGTAATGCTCTGTGACACAGAGTCTTGTGTTTGAATGCATTAATATTGCACTTTTCATAAGCACACTTGTTTAGTATAGTGTGTAGTATGATCAGCTGTTAGCTGAATAGTTTCATCTTCATTAGAAGGTAATGCTCTGTGACACAGAGTCTTGTATTTGAATGCATTAATATTGCACTTTTCATAAGCACACTTGTTTAGTATAGTGTGTAGTATCATCAGCTGTCAGCTGGATAGTTTCATTCTCATGGGAAGGTAATGCTCTGTGGTAGTCTCACAAAGTCTTGGATTTGACAGGATATTAGGATGGGATCAGGAACACCGCTCTGTGCTGGCACAAAGTCTTTGATTTGATAGGATTAAAGGGTAAGGAGTTTAGGACCATTGCTCCGTGGCAGGCACGAAGTCTTGTATTTGACAGGATATTAGGAACCAGGCTCTGGGCGGTCTTGTACGCCGTGGACCCAGCGGGATAACATGAGAGAATTGCCGGTCAAGTTCTCCGGTCTTATTTATAGTTTATTTCATTATTAGTTACCTCAAGGGCTTACTAATAGTTTTGTTTTTTGTTTTCTTTTTTTTTTTTTCATGGTTAGTTACCTCAAGGGCTTACTAATAGATAATTATCTATTGTGATCATTCTTAGTGAACATCGATGAAGACTAATACTTTGTTGTGAGTATTACTTTTTGAGTTATTTATCAGTTGCCCCACAGATACTAATAGTACAATAATAATTAATTCTAGCCTATTGTAAAATAGACAAGGATTAACTGTTACAGGCAGAATTGCAAAAATATAAAGATCGTAAATATAATTCAAAAAGTACTTTGGTGCATAACATGTGAGCATCATGTAGGCAGGTACTACTAACTTGGCTATTGTATTGAGCTTTTGTCACAGCAAAGTAGCAGTGTTAGCAAAGTGAGTGGAAAGTATTTTGAAAACTTCTCACCTTTTATTTTAGCTATGTTGTGTTGAATAGCAAGCTGGTCTTCAGTTGGTTGCGCCTGAGCCGGCGACACGGTCATTTGTTCAACAGGCTGCAGCGGAGTTGCCTTTTAATGCGACCTTGATCAACAATCGGCTTGATGATGTAGCAGTCATTGTTAAGTGCCCTTGACAGATTCTTAGAGGAGTTTGGGTACCACCCGGTACCCAATTCATGTTGAACATCTGAAAAATGCTTCAAAGCCAGTCTAAGGGTGCCAAATGTATAAATGCACCCTTTTAATGTTGATTCTTTATATTCAAGTTGAATGTCAATGAACCAATCCATCCCATGCCGATTTTGGCTACGGTGACTGTTTTTGTTTTCAACAACTGTAGGTAACAAGCGTGTGCTCTTTTGTGGCTAATGTAACCTATCTTGACTGTAGAGGTACGTGCACAGTGCAGACACGTTAGAATGCTATTGTGGTAATGATATTGTAAGTTGGAGGGTGGTTTATTCTTGAAGTGTTCTCGCTTGCGGTCAAGATCTCTCGTCCGCTGGTCTTCAAAGTCATAAATATTTTGTTGTACCAAATGGCTCCAAACAAGGGCATTCTTTGCCAACTCCTCCCAACGAGAGGGATCTATGTTGCATCTCTTCATATGTCTTTTCTCAATATATTTGTATCTGAGGAACTGGCCGCCTTGTTTCCGTGTATTAAGTGATATATTAGTCAGCTAAAACCCTGTATATAAGTCTGGGTCAGCTAGCTTTTTCTTGAGGAAGGCAGTCTTGTTGATGATGATCATGACTTCCAACTTGATTTCATCTCATTCCTGAAGTAGCTGGGTGCAGCATACAACTTTAGAAGACTCAAATTTCTCTATGGTTGCCCATAGTAATTTTGTTATGATATCCTTATAGATTGGTTGGTTGTCACTTTCTGTTTGATATAACAATCACCTGCAATGTGAAAAGTAAGGCAGATAAATAATAGTGCAGGAAAATATGTTCCTACTATTTTAGTAGAAGCTAGTTATAAATTAATTAAATCTGTTGTTTTATAACAGCATTACAGGTAGATGAAGTTAATTGGAATTACAAGAGAAAGTTAAACAGAAAGAAAGTGTTATAGAAAACAATGCTTTGTTTGTTTTTGCTGTGTATGCATAAAAACATGTTGTAAACTATGCTTTCCTCCAATGTATCAAACTGTGTTTACATTGTTAATTTTTATTTTATGTTTCATAGTTATCTCTTGACATATCTTTACAAACTGATTTCATAACTAAATGTTTCTGTATGAATCTTGCAATCCATCCACTATATGTTTCAAGTTTAACAGAGTTATTTGGAAAATCTAATCATCAGTCGAAGTTCTCATGAATATGAATTTTATGGATTTACGATCAATCAATTGATTTTACCTTCAAGTGGCACTAAAATAGAAATCACTTGCGATTATATTCCAGACAATTTAGCAAAACGCAATAAGACATAACAACTCCAATAATATTTGAATAGTGACATTGACGTGATATTGAACAATTGTAAAATAAGATTTGTAATGTCATTCACTATTCAGTAAGCTTACTCGAAGTGATCTATTCTATTTTTTGTTGGGTTAGGCACAGCCAATGTCGATCATTCTGCCAATGATTAAAGTGAATTGGAAAAACAAGTTAGCTTTGTTATAGGAAAGTAACTAATCAATGCATAACCTGGAAATGGTGTATAAGGTCCTGAACTTTGCACTAAAAACAAGCTATAGTTAATTTGCACGACAATGGTGCAAATTTAAGTTATGACAAGTCTGTAATCAATCATGTCTACTGAATGTTTTTCTAGTAAGTGCAAAAAAAATCTTGAAATTGTCAAAAAAGCACTTAGTTAAATGTTGCAAGCACAAATTCAACAAAACAAGTTTGAAATCCATTTCTTATAAGAATCTTATATTCATTTAACTTTACTCCCACAAGTGTCAAGCAAATGGTGACAGTAGCTTTTAACCTTGCCACAGGACTGTTATCAAATTTATTGTACAACAACAAAAACTAAAATAATAAAACAAAATACTTCCCGGGAATGATGATGCAATGCATCAATGGTCCGTTTATTATGTTTGCTTTTCTGGTGGCAAACCTTTGTTTATTCTGCTGCTTCGGTCATTCTGTGCTGAGCATGCTGTTCTGTTTGAATGCACCATGAGGCTCAACCAAAATTTCTTAATTTGTTTCTTTGTCATTGACAGTTTCTCTTCTAAGAATACTGCTGATTTAACAGGTTTTGCCATATTATGTTCTTAGCGTCAGTTGTGATCATATTGCAGTAGGCCACAGCATGTTGCCGTCTACCAGCCAAGTAGATTAAAATGCACACAACTTTATAGGCTACTGGCTTATTACTTATGCATCAGACCTTAAGTTCATTATGTGCGTCTGCGCGGAAAATCTTCAACTTCTTCAAAAAAAAGAGTCTTCCATATCATGTTTCCATTGCCACTGCCAACACCCGTGGAAATCATTATTATTATTATTATGAGCAGATATCATGTTTCCATCAGGCTTGTACTTTAAAAGTCAGAAATATCTGTGGTCTTGGCTGTGGCTGGGCGATTTGGATGTCCGGCATAAGCATGAGCGGAAGGGGATCGCTTGGGCGATCCCACTTCTGATAAGACGGCGGGAAACCCAATGCATGCCGTCTCTGATGTTTCTGGTGTAATTCTTCGTAGGTAAATAGGTAGTTGGTTTTCAATCACACACAACACTTAACTCAAACCATTTATTTTCACTTAAATCTTTTACAGGCACTTTGGATTTTTCATTTATAAGTGATCAGATAGGTAGTTTGAGTTACGAAGGGAATCTAGGCGCCCATTCCAAAACTAAGGTAGGTCTCATATGGAGAAGAACGGGCAAGAAACTCCACGGACACTCTTTTAAATCAAAACATTATGTTACAGAGATTTCATAATCCACAATTTACAATTCTTGTCCTTGTACACACTTTCTTATCGATACTGTCCGACCGCCATTCTTTCTCATCTCCCCAAGCGGGCGGAAGTACTGCGTATCGCACAGAAAGCAGTACTGAATCTTATTTCTTAGTAAGTGTTATAAAATTTATTAACAAGGGTCAAATGCTATCAGTTAATACTTTAATAATTAAACAATGCTAGCTTTCACAAATCCAATGGCGTTTTAAGGTGAAAGTTTAATTAGTAGTCATAACATTTTATATCACAAATATCACTACCTTACAACATTTCCGGATTTTCAAGGAATTTAATCAAACAATAGGAATTCACAAATAAATGTGTGTGTAAATTAATCTTGTTACTTTATCAGTTGTAAATTTTGACTGCAACTGATTTCGTTCTCGTATTAAAATATAACAGTCAGTTATTGATCATAAAACTCGCAATCCGCGCCATTTTTGGCACAGTAGGTAGCAATGTATCATAAACAAATGTACTGTGTCAAATGACCAAAAGGTTTAATGACTAAAAGCCCAAAGACAATAAAACAATTATTCCCTTTTATTTGTGGCTGTTTTAACTAAGACATCATAATTAGTTTCATAGTTATTTATCTAGTTTAACAAACCAGCAGTACTCTACGAGTTTTGTATTACAACCTGGCCAATAGATGGCGTTGCTCTCAAGGAAACCAATAGACACTTCACTGATGCATGCAAATGCTTATAATAGTATTCCAGAGAACAGGAGCAACGGCTTGATGGTGTTATCGCAATTAAATTAAATAGTTACGCATAAGATTACGTTATAATCTTGACAGATCCGCTTTCGCGGCGACATAGATAATAGGTACCAAGAAAAATAAATAATGCTTCAGAATTATGAAACACCCTCCCTGTTAATAATGTTTACTTATCAAACGGTAGAAGATTTGTACCTACCATAATACTTCGACTTCGAGACTTCGATATTTCATCATTCATTCCATCTCCATAACAGGGTGTTCAAAACTACATCATACGTCTTAGTAAATTATATTTTTTTAATTACTATTATTCATATGTTTAAAAATATCATTTTTATAAATAAATGATTAGTAGTCATTGGATACATGAAGTGGGCTGCCGTTGTAAGACGACTAAAATGTCACGGTGTATATAGTAGGAAAGAAGTTTATCCACTGTATATATGTTTATCCTCCTTAATAAATTCCTTAAAATATTAATAAACACGTAATACTTTCTGTTGGTTTCATTTCCACACTGCAGAGCGGTCGGGCGTAATACTGTTTAAAATGTTTTAGCTCTTTCGCTCACAGTTTTCCACAAACATTTCATTTAAAACTATGTAAAACGTTCGACTTACATGAGTACGTATACGATGATTCGATCCACCTTTCCACCCTAATGAAACCCAGACGGTCATGTGAAGTTTAATCAACATCGTATTACACTCTAACTAATCTTCATATTGTAAAGCAGCGCAATATGAGACCGACATCATTAGTGCATGCTACCATCGTGTACTCGACAGCGTACAACATGTACTGTATAGTGTAGTTATAGTCAGAACTAACATCTGGGGATGTCTTAAAGTATGAATGGGACAAGCTGAAGAAACTTGCAGCCATCTTTTCGCTCACTGTGTATAATTTTTACCTGACCACGGCGAAGCAAAGAGGAGGATGATGATTTTGACCAGTATGTATGTGAGTATGTATATAGGTATATTCATCTGTTCCCGCATAACTTCTAAACTGGACCTTTTATCAGGCTCTGGGCTGGCAGACATGTGCGTGCACATGTACATGTAGCCAATTAATTTTCAGTTATTTTGTTTTTAATTTATCGAGTTTACTAAGATAGGCTAAGTTTATACTAATACTATATGGATCCGTGGACTGAAATAAAGATTTTTGAATTTGAATTAAACTACTTACCAAAGACACTAAGTTCTCATCGGAAGCGTCTTGATCGTCCGCTGGTAATAAGCTATGTGACGTCACATTTGTGCTAATGGGCATCTCAATCGGCAATATTTAGGGCTAAGTGGCTTACGACCACGGCTTTCAGATTTGAAAATTCTCGTGTTTCATACTTTTTTGCGCGTGAATTTTCAGTTGTCGGGTTATAGTTTTTGAACTTGCTTTTTAAAATATGGATAGATAGCTTAGCTTGTTTGTTTTTTGTTCTCTATTCATTTATATCGATTATTTTCTACTTTGTGAATGTGAGACAATTTTAGGCCTTGTAGACACACAGATGTTTCGAGTTGTTGACCATATTCTATTTTGTAAAGTGCCTGGTACTTGTTGACAGGCGTGCACTGTCCTCCCATACGTATTAACAGTGTAATTGAAAACATATGTGCCATGAATGAATTATTGCGTTCACCACCCGATCTGCCAAGCACAATAGTTACGGCTATTGCCATAATTAAATAGTTATATGTATACGTATTGTCACTCCTGGCTGATTGGCAGGTGATCGATAAGCTATGGAAATATAATATATACGAAAATAAAACTGCAATATAAAAAGTTTGAACACTTTGCGCTTAATCTTGTCTACAGTTTCAATCCCACATCAAACGTGTCCTTAAAATAAAAAGTATATTACAAAATTAAGTAGTACGAGTAATAAGACATGGATCTTTGGCAATTATTCCTCTCTTCTGCACATGTGGCTGCATTAACGACATACCTAATTATCTAAATGTCTGTTAACTGCTCCCAAATGATCATGTTCTGTATTCTCAAGCCGAAAGAAAGAAAAAGAAATACCTAAATAGGAAAAAAGGAACCAACTTTTTCGATATTTGTAATGATTTTCGGTTTGAGAATACAAAGAAATTCTCCCGATTTTTGTACCGATTTAACTTTTATGAACTGGCATCACTTTTCGTTTCGTTTATGTTTGACGGGGATTCCCCACAAACGTTGAAGTGAGTAATTATTTCCAGTAGTTTGTTTATAACTACTATATTATTTTTGGGGGACTACTCTTTTATACTACATTCCTACAAACCACGTAGTTTTACACACATTTTAGGGGAATCCTAAAATATCATAAAGGTACAGACGCCAGCACATCAAGCTACCCCAATCTGTCAAATTTCTTTGATAGATTTTATTTCATAGTTATAAGGTTCATGTTCAATTGAGAAAATTTGACAGTTTGGGGTAGCTTGATGTACTGGCGTCTGTACAAGAAAATTTTATTATTTCTTCATTAGTTTTTCTGAAGTGAAGATTCTTACTACAAATGTTCTGAGCTGAAGACTAATTGCCGTCACGTTTGTGAATACTGTGTCGGTAGCCATGATAAAAGTTACTAAGTGATATAATTAAAGTATTTGTCTATTTATGCGAAATATATGCCAAGTCTACAAATTCTTTTCTTCAATTTTCAAAGTGGCGTGAATAATGGTGGCATATTAATCATATAAATATTGAAGTACGCCTGTGTATTTACTAAGTAAGTACCTAAGTACCTATTTTATTAAACAAGTATTTAGCTACCAAAAAAAATTGTTGAAACCCTCGGGCCGTGGGGTCCGATTGCTCATGGAAATCTCAAAAAGGCTGGTTGCAACTTCCCGTAACCCAAGGACTGGTTTGTACCTTGGCCAGCGGCTAAGCATTGCTTGGGAACATTACCAGTCGACAGCGATGCGGATGAATTTTTTGATGCCATTTTTTAAGATGTGGATAGGTTTCATTAAGTTAGTTTTCATTAGATACATTTTATTATTGCGCTAGAGATATTATAAACATTTTCAATACGCTTAATGTTAAAAAAACTGCTGATCTATGGGGAAATTCCGTAGAGGTTACAAAATGCATAATCAACAGTGTAGCGCCTGAATTGGCAATTATTTTTAATAAATGTATTGACTGTGGTGTAATTCCTGACCTAATGAAAAATAGTAAAATAATACCTTTGTTTAAATCGGGTAGCACATCAGACCCCACGAATTTTAGACCAATTTCTGTGCTTCCCACCTTCAGTAAAATATTTGAAAAATTGATGCTAGATCAGTTGCAAAGACATTTTAATAAACATAAGTTATTAAACAGTAAACAATTCGGTTTCACAAGGGGTCGCTCGACTACCGACGCTGGCGTTGAGCTTCTTACGCATATTTATGAGGCCTGGGAGAAGTCACACGATGCCCTAGGTATTTTTTGTGACTTGTCTAAGGCTTTCGATTGTGTTTCACATGAAACGTTGGTCAGGAAATTGCATCACTATGGTGTTAGAAACACTGCCTTGGATCTTCTTATTTCTTATCTGGATAATAGGATCCAAAGAGTGGACGTTAACGGCAAGCGATCCCCAGGCTCTATTGTCACTATGGGAGTTTCGCAGGGCTCAATTCTTGGCCCTTTTTTATTTCTCATATATATAAACGACCTACCTTGTCTTTTAAAGAACAGTCATGAAATAGTGTTATTTGCAGATGACACATCACTTTTATTTAAACTTAAACGACAACAGACAGTTACTGACGATGTAAATAATGCTCTTGCTAAAATAGTGCATTGGTTTAGTGTTAATAATTTACTATTAAACGAGAAAAAGACTAAATGCATTCGATTTCTGACACCTAACGTTAAGCAGGTGAAAACCAATGTATTAGTAAATGGGGCGGAAATGGATCTTGTGGACACCACTGTGTTCTTAGGTATTACTTTGGACTCGAAGCTACAGTGGGGCCCACACGTAACTAAATTGTCGAAGCGGCTAAGCTCTGCAGCCTACGCGGTCTATAAAATCCGTCATTTGACTGATGTAGAAACAGCTCGATTAGTATATTTTAGTTATTTCCATAGTGTAATGTCGTACGGCATTTTGCTGTGGGGAAATGCAGCCGACATTCAAGCTATATTTGTGCTGCAGAAACGAGCCATTCGAGCAATTTATAACCTAAGTTGTAGACATTCGCTGAGGGATAAATTTAAGGAAATAAATATAATGACAGTCGCATCTCAATATGTATATGAGAACCTAATTTATGTTAAAAAGAACATTAATCTATATTCTAAACACAGCGACGTTCATAGCATAAATACTAGAAATAAAGATTTACTTATTGTGCCCACGACTAGGCTCCAAAAAATTAGCACTTCATTTAAGTGCCAAAGTATTCGTTTTTACAACAAACTCCCAAGCCATGTTAAGGAACTAAGCTTCAATAAATTTAAACCATTTATTAAACAGAAACTCTGTCAAAAAGGTTTCTATAAAGTTAAAGATTACTTGGATGACAAAAAAGCTTGGGACTAGTTAAGTTGCTCCAATGTACCCTCAAGCAACAAACTGTTATATAAGCTAAGTGTTTAATAGATACTGTTGACATTTTATATTTAAGTATTGATCAACGTGACATTATTTTTAATGACATTTAAAGAAAAAACTAACTGTGAATGTGAGTACTATGCAGGCTAGATTGAACACTTTATAACTCGTCTGGTGTAAATGAAATGAAATGAAATGAAATTAAATTAAATTAAATGTTTATTTATGTAAGTAGATCTTAAAAGACACTTTTACACGTCAATATTTTGTTGGTCAATATTTTTTTAAACTAGATGGCGCCGGCATTTCCTAGCTGACTGTTCCCTGAGAAGAAAAGCCGAAACAAACTCAGAGGTCATAGTCTCTTTTAAAGTCTAAACATTATATTATTTAAATTTTATGTGAGTCTAACAATGCAGGGTAATGTCTGGAAAGGCCTTTTGAAGAAAGAGCCGCAGCTTTGAGCTGACCTGTCTCAACAGACGGCATGTATGTAGCAGTCACCGTGTAGCTCAACCCTATTTTAGGGAGCTCAACGACCCGCCACAAGACGCTACCAGATTTGCAGGACATTTGCGTAGGCCATTTACAAAATGCTCAAAACCACCAGACGAGTTATAAAGTGTTCAATCTAGCCTGCATAGTACTCACATTCACAGTTAGTTTTTTCTTTAAATGTCATTAAAAATAATGTCACGTTGATCAATACTTAAATATAAAATGTCAACAGTATCTATTAAACACTTAGCTTATATAACAGTTTGTTGCTTGAGGGTACATTGGAGCAACTTAACTAGTCCCAAGCTTTTTTGTCATCCAAGTAATCTTTAACTTTATAGAAACCTTTTTGACAGAGTTTCTGTTTAATAAATGGTTTAAATTTATTGAAGCTTAGTTCCTTAACATGGCTTGGGAGTTTGTTGTAAAAACGAATACTTTGGCACTTAAATGAAGTGCTAATTTTTTGGAGCCTAGTCGTGGGCACAATAAGTAAATCTTTATTTCTAGTATTTATGCTATGAACGTCGCTGTGTTTAGAATATAGATTAATGTTCTTTTTAACATAAATTAGGTTCTCATATACATATTGAGATGCGACTGTCATTATATTTATTTCCTTAAATTTATCCCTCAGCGAATGTCTACAACTTAGGTTATAAATTGCTCGAATGGCTCGTTTCTGCAGCACAAATATAGCTTGAATGTCGGCTGCATTTCCCCACAGCAAAATGCCGTACGACATTACACTATGGAAATAACTAAAATATACTAATCGAGCTGTTTCTACATCAGTCAAATGACGGATTTTATAGACCGCGTAGGCTGCAGAGCTTAGCCGCTTCGACAATTTAGTTACGTGTGGGCCCCACTGTAGCTTCGAGTCCAAAGTAATACCTAAGAACACAGTGGTGTCCACAAGATCCATTTCCGCCCCATTTACTAATACATTGGTTTTCACCTGCTTAACGTTAGGTGTCAGAAATCGAATGCATTTAGTCTTTTTCTCGTTTAATAGTAAATTATTAACACTAAACCAATGCACTATTTTAGCAAGAGCATTATTTACATCGTCAGTAACTGTCTGTTGTAATCTGCAAATAACACTATTTCATGACTGTTCTTTAAAAGACAAGGTAGGTCGTTTATATATATGAGAAATAAAAAAGGGCCAAGAATTGAGCCCTGCGAAACTCCCATAGTGACAATAGAGCCTGGGGATCGCTTGCCGTTAACGTCCACTCTTTGGATCCTATTATCCAGATAAGAAATAAGAAGATCCAAGGCAGTGTTTCTAACACCATAGTGATGCAATTTCCTGACCAACGTTTCATGTGAAACACAATCGAAAGCCTTAGACAAGTCACAAAAAATACCTAGGGCATCGTGTGACTTCTCCCAGGCCTCATAAATATGCGTAAGAAGCTCAACGCCAGCGTCGGTAGTCGAGCGACCCCTTGTGAAACCGAATTGTTTACTGTTTAATAACTTATGTTTATTAAAATGTCTTTGCAACTGATCTAGCATCAATTTTTCAAATATTTTACTGAAGGTGGGAAGCACAGAAATTGGTCTAAAATTCGTGGGGTCTGATGTGCTACCCGATTTAAACAAAGGTATTATTTTACTATTTTTCATTAGGTCAGGAATTACACCACAGTCAATACATTTATTAAAAATAATTGCCAATTCAGGCGCTACACTGTTGATTATGCATTTTGTAACCTCTACGGAATTTCCCCATAGATCAGCAGTTTTTTTAACATTAAGCGTATTGAAAATGTTTATAATATCTCTAGCGCAATAATAAAATGTATCTAATGAAAACTAACTTAATGAAACCTATCCACATCTTAAAAAATGGCATCAAAAAATTCATCCGCATCGCTGTCGACTGGTAATGTTCCCAAGCAATGCTTAGCCGCTGGCCAAGGTACAAACCAGTCCTTGGGTTACGGGAAGTTGCAACCAGCCTTTTTGAGATTTCCATGAGCAATCGGACCCCACGGCCCGAGGGTTTCAACAATTTTTTTTGGTAGCTAAATACTTGTTTAATAAAATAGGTACTTAGGTACTTACTTAGTAAATACACAGGCGTACTTCAATATTTATATGATTAATATGCCACCATTATTCACGCCACTTTGAAAATTGAAGAAAAGAATTTGTAGACTTGGCATATATTTCGCATAAATAGACAAATACTTTAATTATATCACTTAGTAACTTTTATCATGGCTACCGACACAGTATTCACAAACGTGACGGCAATTAGTCTTCAGCTCAGAACATTTGTAGTAAGAATCTTCACTTCAGAAAAACTAATGAAGAAATAATAAAATTTTCTTGTACAGACGCCAGTACATCAAGCTACCCCAAACTGTCAATAGTAGCTATATCGGGCCCTGATTGGAACCATGCACTTAGCTCAGGGTCAGAACCTTTCATAAGTTCCCATGTAAATATTTTGTAGGTTTATGTGAAACAAAATATTTCGAATTTTGAAGCCTGGCCCCTTGTTTTCAAGCCCGAGATACCTACTTACAAATCAGCAGTGGGTAGTTCCTATTAACACTTAGTACTGCTGACAGTGTACTTAAGATACCAACGTCGACATTAGCCTGTCACATTAATACTGCGAGAGTAAAGCACTCTCTAGACGAGGCGCCTTCCGGACACCTCGCTCCTGCACTCTGTGCATTAGCTCAGCGTAGCTCAGCGCAGCACAACATTTTCTAGCGCAGCCCAGCTAAATGCACTGACCTGTTTATTCGATATTAGACGGAGACTCAAGTCGTACTTCCTCTATAAAGATATTACGGTTTTTAAGTAAAAGCCCTCAGGTACAACGTGATTGAGTTTCTGCTCGCAGTTCGTTATGAGATTGAAGTGCTTTTTAATCAGTTTATGCGCTGAAAATATTTTTACCTGTGTTTTTTCAGATATGTTTATTGATTTGCACATATCACATTTTACAGTAAAGTATTATTGACGGCTTTGGTTAAGAACCGTCAGGGCACGGCAAAACGTAAATTTTGGTTTGCTGTTGAGTTTGTGAACAATAGTAATTTAACAGATATTGTGTCTACACACAGGCAACTGAGAACAGGGCAGGGAACACGGGTGGGTTTTAGTCAGTAAAAGTATGACACGCCCTCCCACTCCACTCAGAGCGGAGAAGTTATTTGATGATTTCCCAGCCTCAAAAAAAAAACCTGTAATTGAAATAATATGGGGTTTATTTATAAAAGTTGCTTACAGTTAAGAGATTTTTAAACGTCTAAAATGTGTAGTTAAACATTCGCTAAACATTGCTTAACTTTAAGCAACGTCTATAAATAAAGGGGTAAATGTCTAGACTATGATGTCCAATTATCACTAATAACAATAATTCCACAATAACACTGATACAGCCATATTTAAGTCAGGTATTATTTGAGGTTAGGTAGTCAAAATAATAAATAGGCACTTAGTAATTCAAATCATGTCATGTCAGGGTATTGTTAGTAATTAATTATTTTATTAACCGACTGCAAAAAAGGAGGAGGTTCTATGTTCGACTGTATGTTTTTTTTATGTTTATTCACCGATTTCTCCCCCATTTGTGGACCGATTCTCAAAATTCTTTTTTTATTTGAAAGAGTATATTCCTGAGGTGGTCCCATTGGCACCAAGTCAGGATCTGATTGTGGAATCCCAGGGAAATCGAGGGCAACCCTCAAATGTTTTAGGTATTAACAATGTTTTTCACATATTTTCTAAAGCTATTGAGACATTTGCGTATGGTCATCATCATCTCATGACGCTGAGCTGATGAAGCAAGGTACAACCTTCTTATTTCATGGGCATAACTCCGTCATATACCTATAGACGGATTTGCAAAATAATTTTTGGTTCGAAAGGGGTTTATTCTGAAATGGTCCCATTAAAATTTGATATAGATCTGATGATGCGTTAAAACAAACAAAGCGCGAAACAAATAACTACAAACAATCACAACAAATATAGAAGCAAAGGTTTGATTTGCTTCTATGTTTGAACGAAACTAGTGTTTGCACGTAGTTGTTGTAAATGTAAACATATTAACCTACCTAGGTACCTATTTTATAAGTTCAACCCTGCCTATGTTCGCTTCGTGGAGTCGTGGTGTTATGTTACTCAGTTATGAGAATTTTATAATTCATTGATACCGGAATCCGAACTTTTCAAATTGAAATAAAAACATCACTCGTGATATTGACCTACGTAGTGCGGTGACACGTTTGTTATTATTTTAATAAAAAATAAAAAAAAAGTAAATAAAAGGAAACATATGAAACCGAAAATTTGGTATCAATTCTTAGAGTATTTTATTTTGAGCTGAAACTATGTATAGTGATTCTATACCAGTTGTTATCTCTAGTGCTTAAAGATAGCAAAAGGGTTTCTGTTACACCCTGTATATCAGTAGGTATCTATGAATTAGAACATCAGCGACGGGAAACTACTATTATGAAACAGCGAAAAACCTCCTTCCTGGTTTGGTCTGCGAGATGCCATTTATAAAAATCAGTTCAGTCATTCACTCGTCATCTGTTGCCTTGTTCACTAAGCAATATTTTTAACCGACTTCAAAAAAAGTAGGAAGTTCTCAATTCGTCTGTATGTTTTTTTTTTGTTTCTTTATTTAACCTATTACCATCATTGCTTGTTGTTTTTATCATGGAAAGATGATTGTGTTTGCAATCGTTCAGTTGTCAATAGGAGGCGAATTTTACATCAGTTCCGGGCTAGTACAACAGTGTTTTAACAGTGTTGTATGTCTTAGGTGGTATGACCCAGTTGAAAATAGTGAAATAATAATCATATAGGATTAAAGCGTTGTCGCAATACAAAAAAATGTTTTTACTCTGCAAATATACAAATAAAATGTAACTCACTCCTGGCTGCCGACTTTTTTAATTTATCCCAAATCGCCGAACAAAATGTGTGATCTCCTTTCTACTTGACCTCTATCCAGCTTGAGTGGCACACAAATTCCGCTTGATAAGACGTCTCTGTTGCATCTGATGCACATGTAGCAAAACTTCCAGTAGTTCTAATTTGTTATCTAATTAACTGCCGTTAGATCGTTCCGTCATCTTCATCTCATTGTTACATTTTGGTTTCATTCAACATAAGAATTTCTTGTCTTGCGTTGAGATAAAAACTTTTTCTGTTTCGTTTTAATTTTTTACTTTTTAGCTTAGGTACCTCCCACACACACCAATTCGTATACCACTACTTGCGATGTAAACAACAGTGACGGGAAGCAGCAGCATATCATTGAGGTACATAAAATGGATTAAAAACGTATTATCGAGGCTAACGCAAAAACTACCGAAGATAATACAATTTATATGGAGGTCCCATATAAATTTTATTCACTTTGCTTCGATAGTTTTTGCGTTAGCCCAGTAGCTGATTTAGGCTTCGGCCCGTGAGGCTCAGGCTTAGGGCGGCAAATTCTGAGGGGTGCCAAATTTTTTAAGACGACTAAAATTAAAAATCGATTGTGTTTTCTGTAAACTGTAAGACCAATTTTTTTAGTTTATTTACTTGCGCTCTTACAATTTAAACATAATAATATTTCAAGGGTATAATTTCTTTGTTAAAATAATTAATCAGGAAAGTACTAAAATCAGAAATATACAACAAAAAGATTTTAAAAAGTATTTTATTTTTAGCCTTAAAGATACGAAAGAAAACGGGGGCCATATCGTCAAGAGCCTAGGGCGCTATCAAACCTAAATCCGCTACTGCATTAGCCTCTAATAACCTGAAGCATACCCTATCCATAAAAAAAAACGAAATCCATCCACAATTGACGGAGATATCGTGTAACAAACATACAAAGAAAAAACATAGAGATGAATTGAGAACCTCCTCCTTGAAGTCGGTTAAAAAGGGAGACACTTCTGAAAATCGCATCGATTTGGCTCTTCACCAACGTAGTACTTGCTCAATACGAATATTTTGAGTTTCTCAGTATTGTTTGATTTCAGCAGCGGTTATTTTATCAATCTATTAGTGGCTCACGACTTGGTACTTGGTGCCTCATCAGTTGTGTCATTCTCATGTTGATTCCGATGCAAGGATCCTTGCTCGATATTACAATTTAGAAGTTATTTTTTATTTTATGCGTAGGTACTTATTTTAGCGGAACTTGGAAATAATAGAATTTCGTAGATAGGTACTTAAAATTTTCTTTATTAAATATTTCAATTTACAATCACATTTTTTTTAGCTAAGTACATAGGAATATATTATTATATTAATTAAAAATAAATCTCAAATTAACAACATAGTTTGGCATACAGGTAATGTTTCAAATGTTATAATTTCTTTTAAAACCAACAACATTTTATATTTCGAGATCTAATAAATAAACATTTTTCTATTTTGAACTAAGTTAAAGAGATCAAAACTTGAATCAGGTAACGATAATAATATAACTAATTTGGTATAGTGGGATTAAATAGTGACGATAGAAAAATAGCATTGTTTTGGACGAAACACTAACATAATATTTTGAACTACTGGCGAAATAATTAGATAAGCCGAAATCCCACGAGTAAGACCTTCCCAACCCTATACCATGTATAATATTTATATATAAATGTTGATGACGCAGGTACATTGGCTGCGTCAAGCGGTGCGACTGCCGAGTGTAGTGGTGTGTCGGATTGAGCTAGCGATGCTGAATTGCTGACGAGTTCGTTATCAGCATTCATTAGGGGTAAATGTTCCGTAACTGGCAACTCTGCGCTATGCGCGCTACGTCAAACTCAGCTAATGGGAATGTTTGCTTCGCTTGCGGATTCACCCGCGTATATTCCGTGAATTGTTAACGTTCATAATCATTTCTTTTTCGTACAATTTGCAGAAATGTAATGGTACAATGTACAGAAATCATGGATATGAAGGGAGTGAATGAAAGATTTAATTTTTCACTTCAAATGTATGATTTCTTGAATAAATGTTTCAATTTTCTTTTATTTTTGAAAGTATCCCATTTCTGGAATATACATACATAAGTAGTAACAAAACGGTACCGTGTGGTGCCGGGCGTAAACGAATAGCACCATCTCATTTCTTCCCATGGGTGTCGTAGAACCACAACAAAGGGACTTACTAGAGAATGGGCAGCAGCGTTCTCTAAACATTTGACCCCCATACTGCGATCGCCAACCTGCCTGCCAAGCATGGCGATTATGGCAAATCCCCCTTTTGGGGGAGGCTTTTGTCTAGCAGTGGACGTCTTTCGGCTGATATGATGAACAAAACGGAAACCCTTTTAAAGCCTGTGCTTAGCTGTAGCACGTATGGATATTATGCCTCTAGTCTTTTCTATGTGTGTCATTATTATAGTGTTTAGCACACGTAAAACGGCGCACGCGCATGGCATGACTCCGCTGAAACATGTTATTTGACGCTTGTGACGCGCTACATGCTTCTATGTGCCCACTAAGTATTTAGCTTTATTATTGCACACAAAGGAAATATTGCTAATCAGAGCACCGCTACGCTGCACCTTGTCGGTAGAAACCATGTTACGGAACATTTTTACAACCAATACTCAGCATTCATGTTACAGTTTGTAATAAGCATAGTTAAATTTAAAATATCAGAATACCGTCTTTGTAAATAGATACATCACCTCAATAGATATGTTCCATAAAAATACACCTTTCTCTGTTATCACAGCCCTTAATTTAGCAAGTTATCTTTTAGTACCATTAAATAACAAAATTTAAACTATAAATCAGATACAACTATAGACTTCGTAAGTACTTAATAAGTGCAGGACCGTAACTATAACCGAGGGCGAGGCAGAATCGCCTCGCACGCCACGGGCGACGGTCCCGAATATTAACAAAACTAAATATCTAACCAAATTAAGAAAAATA
This sequence comes from Polymixis lichenea, assembly GCA_949091785.1. Lineage (NCBI taxonomy): Eukaryota > Metazoa > Arthropoda > Insecta > Lepidoptera > Noctuidae > Polymixis > Polymixis lichenea. The sequence continues at coordinate 6,368,353 of OX420937.1, forward strand.
TCAAAGGTAACATCGCATTGTTTGAGCTTTGCTCGCTTGTCCTACTTTTGCTACAATTTTGTCCATATAAATTTAAAAAATGTTTCCAAAAACTCTTACTGTACTTTTAATGCTCCAACATGTGGATACGAATGGCCTAAAGTCTTGATGTGGGTTAGCATTTTTGATTACGAATGTATGTTATTGAGCAATTTCTTGTACAACATATTAATATGAATGATTACAAGAGTGGGCATACAGTATACACAGGTTGGATTAACACATGTCATACATTAATGTTGAGGCTCTCTCGGGGGCGAACTTGACCTTTTTACTTACAACTAGTTTTAACGTACTAAGCAGCGAGTCATCATGATAGCTGACACATGAAGTGATAGAACTGGTCAAAGTTCACGGGCTCCATGGCGACCTCGTGGTCTGACTTGTCCAGGAGTTCGGGATTCCTCTTCAGGAAATTCCTGACCCAGTCTTCGCCTGCCATTCTGGTGTTGACATCGAACGGATGATTCAGATTGTTGTCTTCTGCGTATTGGAAGGCTAGTTCCCGAATATCTCGCCTGGAGACTCCCATAAAATACTTCTCCATACTTTTTATGTATCCAACCAGGTCTTTCTCTTGACTATCTGTGAACACCCGCCGGTAGTGGCCCATTAAAGGTTTGGGGTCGTCGGGTTGCTGGTATCTTATTTTGCTAGCGCGTCTTTGGAGAGTTGAACGAGGTATGTGGAAGGTTCTGGCGGCCAGCTTGTACCCCATCTTACCTGACACCACAGCTGCGACAGCCTTGGCCATGTCGTCTTCGTTCCAGGACTGGCGTCCACTCATTCTTTCGTATCTTCTGACCATTGCACTCTGAAAAACAAATAAGAAAAATATAAACTTACTTTAACTGATAAAATGGCATTAACATGAATCTTTAATACCCAAGAATAGGTTGTGACACATATAGTAGTCAAAACAATAATTTCAAATCAATGTATTATTTGGGTAGCGAAAATTTTCAATACGATGAAAACTAATCGGGATAGATACCTATTAATAGATCTTGAATTTCCAAATAATTTTGAATTGCGTAGGTAAGTGTGTCAGAATAAAAAGGTAGGTTAGTAACGAATGAGGTTTAATTTTGATGGTCGAGCATGTTTGAACGTTGAGCGAAGGGTAACCGCAGCCTTACCGGTTTTGTGGACCACGATCAATGCCAACTCGAGGTGAAAAAGTATGTCTAAAGACGTTCTAGAAGGTAACGTTGAATAAATATTATCATTGAAATCTTGAGTAAGTACGAGCGTCGCGTCGCATTGTTACGAAGTTACAGGTTGATTTACTTAGTCAATTATGATGAAGTACCGACATTTGCATTTCAATGTGTCTAACCATTTTAAAAGGTACCAAACAGTTTACTTAGGTCTCATGATTAATCTCAACGTGCGATAAACGATTTGCAATATTTGGGGTACAATATGACTGTACAACTAAGGTAAGTACTACTGGCGGTCGAACAAGGAACGGAAACCAGGCAGGACAAGTTTAAAAAAAGTGGCTCACGAAACTTGAGCACTTTCAATTTCGAGATCACCTTTACTTTTAATGTACAGTTACTCCGTTATATTTTTATGGATCAGTGTGTTAAGCGCGATATTACAAAGTTGGCGACTTAGGTAATAGTTCTGTAAGAATATACCTAATCACACACGTGATGTTTGTAAGCACTGAGCCCCTTGAAGAGTATCGGCTCTACAGTACAATACAGTTTGTAGCTCCGCCGTGCTGATAGCGAACAACGCACGATAAAGTATGGCGTGTTTTTCCGACGCGATAACTCGGGAACATTGAGGCCCCTTGCCAACGCGTCAACGCGTGTTAATACCGCAATATCACTTAATTATCTATTTATATGAACGACTATGTCCACAAGCTAACCGCATCTCTGGTGCATTGAATACTTTTATTATTATAGGTAAGTCCTTTCATCGCCACTGGCGGTCACATTGATAGTTTCAAAACGGGAAATACCTTTCGTCAGTCGACCGTCCTTGAATGACCGCGTCATATTTTTTATCTGTCAAAAAAAAAGAAACACGTCGTCAGCAGTCAGCTGTTTGTGTTAGTTCCATAGCGCGTCTATCAACATGTTGCCGTACCGAGATATTAACTACAATCCGTCCTCATCTGTTGTAACGCATCCATTGCCCGTTCCGTTTGAGATTTACCGTTTCTGAGTCTGTACGGCACGCAATGGAACACGCTTCGCGTCGACCGACCAAGATATTGCGATAATACCGATGGAAATGGTAGTAGCGGCGCGAGTACGGCGTGAGTCGAGGTTACTCTGACGCGTGACTTGCAAGGTCCCCGCTGCATTGCACGATGCGCCAAGGTTGACTCGCTTCTCTATACCGATATAACCTAGGCCCCATTAATTAGTTAATTCAATAAAAATAAAATAAAAATAAAAATAATGCAGTCGTTAAGAAGTAATATACACAGTAGACCGAAGTGAAATCTGCATCGGATGTTATCGCGTTGCATCGTTGCAGTTAGACAATAGCTTTCAACACGTATGTAACATAAATATAATAGGGTCGCCAGTGAGTACTTACAGTGAGCGTGTGGTTCAGGATCGCGTAGGCAGCCGGGAGGGGGAGGTGGAGGCGAGCAGGCGGCAGGCGGCAGCGGCGCGGCGGCTGGTGGCGCGGAGTCAGGCTCGGCAGGTGGCGTGCGAGCGGGCTGACGGCGCGCGCGACACTGGCGCGGGGCCCGTCTTGCCCCGCCGGCGGCCCTGGCGCGCTGACGTCACCTGGCCCAGGGCCCGACTGCGACGACTATTTTTGTCCGCAACTAATTATCTAGATCCTGCCTTTGTCCGGCCGTGTAACACTGACGAGGAAACCTGGTTTTATCTATAAAACCAGTTATGTACATAGCTTGTAGCTAATTATTGAATACGTCACTCGTGTCAATCGTTCATTTATTTATTTGTCAGCGCGCCGACGACGTAGCGTAATGTTAATATTGTGAGTCATTGTACTCGAAATTAAATAAATTACTTGATGTAATATATTTACAGTAAATCAAGAAGTTATACTTAGTAATTACACCGGTAAGTGCAGCTTATTGTAAAATAAATGATATACTTAATCGATTAATTATGGATTAGGTAATGACAGTCGCAAAATAAACGACAAACTGTCCTATTTTATCACTAGTTCATGGATGTGAATAACTGTTGTGAGTACTATCTGTATCTAACTACAAATATCTAAGCATTAACGTCCAAAGCAGTAACTATAAAGTTGATAATGTTTGGATGCTTGTCATTTATCATATTATGGAAAATTTGCACAAAACTCAGTTTCACTTTTCATTATACAGATGAATGAGAGTGAATTTCTTGACATTCCCTGCAACGTGGCAATCTTTTCCGTTTAAAGCGCATATAGAGCACTTACTGTTTTTTTCGTCGGATAGTTGAATAGTAGCCAAAACGTTGGCGTGTGTAACAAAGGAGAAATTCCCCGGAGATAAAACTGCGGCCAACATTTAATGAGTCATCCCGGTTTGTACCGCGTTGGAAGTCTCCCGGGTGTGGCTAAATAGGGCAAACTATGCACGACATCGTCATAACTGAATATGAACTTTGTGGCCACGTTTATGACAATGATATACCTACGTACCAACAGACATATTAGCTATACTTTTTGGCTCCGCATTACGGACTGGCCAGGTTCAGCCTAGGTCTTTTTATAGTACTAAATGCAAGGCTGCATCGTGAACACGTTAGGCAACCGCGGACAAGAGCAGTGGATTACTTTTCACCCTTTTGCCTTAAGCAATAAGGTTGAAAAGCCGTGTCCGCGATGGTACATCTGTCACAATAACCAGTTATATCTTACTTTACAGATGTCTCGTATATATCTGAGAATTAGAAATGTTTAACGATACCCCAAAGATGTTCATTAGACGTAAAAAACTGCAATAAATAGTCAATGTTCACGCGAGTGAGAGTCATTCAGTTTGATGGATCATGCGAGGCTGCCATCTTAAATAATATCAATGAAGTTTTAAAACTGGAAATATTTATACAATAGGCTAACTTTTATTTTACCATTTGATTGTTTCGCGTGTGCAGCATTTATAGTTATTAAATGCTGATAAGGTTTTGTGACAAAAATCACCTTTAACTGTTGTCTAGTAACAGTTCAAAATGTATGTAAAAAGAAGTTAGAGACGGTTTTAACAACCGTCTGATTGGTAAAACAGCACCCTAATTGCAAAATACACTATCAGTCAGAATCTGAATCGTTTTGATTGATATTGCTAATCCATTGCTTCATATGTTCGAAAACTTGTCTGCCTGCACAACGTAAATAAATAACGCAGTGAATGTTGTTGAACTGTTAACATGAAAGCCATTCCTACCATTAGCGTGTTACTCAATACTCTGATAGTATCTATAATGTCCATATAATGTCAATAACACCCGTGACATATCCATGTTATAAACGCCTAGAAAGTTTTCCTATACTTCATTATTTAACGAACGTGATGTTTTTATATTTCTTGTAATAATTGTCCTACCGTTGCGCTCAACCATAAATTACCATAATCTGTTCGAACGTCAAAGTACCAATAAATCTTGTTATTTATGCGCAGAATGCCACTGTAGCAGTTTTACGTATATTTTTATAGTCTTACTGAAACAGTTTAACTCAATTTATCGGTGCATTGGTACTTGGATATACATACCTTGAAAGTTGAAACAATGAGTCTAGCGAATTCAAGTTTATCGGTAAAATTGACCGGTTACGAACATCGGTTCATTTTTAAATGGGTACCTAATAAAATAATCACATTGCATTAATCGTTGCTAGTTTTGTAACCTAACTTAGGTTAATTGAGTCGTTAAGGGGCAAGTAGGTAGCCCTCGAAATGCAATTTTTGCATTTTTCGGATCGGTGTCACTGGTGTCAGCAACATACATTACACCAAAACAAAATATGATTCGCGACCACATACGTTGGTGTTTACAGAATAATTTTATCCATTAAAATCATAGTGCTCTGAGTTCATTTTATCCCAGTGAAAGACTTTATTATAAAATAGTCATTCAATGGGAGTCTTTTATGGGAGATGCGCTACATCTACCTTTACTTTTACTTATTACGTTTGGGACATCCTCCTTTGCATGGGATCTTTGTTAACATTGAAAAATGAAGGCGAAAAACCTTCACAAATGATTGACAATCCCACAGAACTAGATGATTGCCATCATCAGTGCTGTGAAAAATAGGAACGACGGACAGTATCGTACCTCTTCAGCTATACCTTTGGGCTTTCATGAAGGAAGTGAAAATTATGCCTATATCTCACTAGGACATCATGATGGTGGCGCTGTCAGAAAAATATAAGTGCACAGCTTTATGGTAGTTATCTCACCAGAATAGCTATTCGTAACCATACAACAGGCTTCTGAATCGAAAATGACACATTATTGGTTACCTGAATTGCCTAGTCCCCGACAGCAAATAGCTGTCGGAAAAATAGTGGACAATTTAACCAAATAGACAACTATTTGGTTAAACTGTACAAAATATTCGGATTTCGGGTTTGTGAACAGCGTTTAGAGGAATCCTTCGTTAACATTCATTGATGTTCGATTCGGCACAGAAGGGTATCGTGTTTGTGGATAGCCGTGAAAATGCAGGAGCCCAATCGGGTGCTCAACCAATATACATTTTTCGGACGTGCGACCATGATTGCGGCGGTGCCACTGGCTTCCTAGTGATAGAGGGCCCTTAAATTAACACTGGCCTACCTCAATGTTCTTTGATCAACAAAATCCCTTCTTCGTAAATGTTCCATTTCTACATTTAACCAGGATACGACGGTTGAGGTAATAATGTGTGATGACTGATTGTGGGCTGACGTCATCAACTGAACCCCGTTTTCCTTGTATCCGGGAGATTAAATAATTATTCTGTGTGTTTAAAATATTGTTTTTAAAATAATTACGTCTTAATTGTAATGATTGCTTTTCCAGTTTTGTTGATAATTTTTTATTAAAAAGGGGTATCGAGTTATAATAATTATGGATAAATACTAAATTACTTATAATAATAATATATTTATTAGAACAAAAAGATTATACATGTTACAAAATTTACCTTAGCTACTTAAACTTATACTTAAGAGTAAATCAGTTACAATTGTGTCTAGTTGTTGGCATCTGCTGCGGAACTAGGTTTATATAACCTGTGTACTTATCTAATAACAGTTCAAAGAAGTCTACTCTATTTTTGAGACATTGTGTTCTAGGTACAAACTTTTGTTTGAATTCAACTACGGAGTAAATAATGGTAACAATGAATAAGTAATTAATATATAATGTAATTAATATATATAATAATAGTCTGAAACTTATTTATTTACTTTCAAAATACTTATGTTTTAATTTATTTTGATTAAACAAAAATCGCTGTTTTTACACTTATTAAAAGAAACACTACTACGTGTCCTTTCCAAGACCCTAAACGGAGTAACAATGTAAGATTCGTAGGAGGAGGTCGTCTGCAGTTCCTGCCTACCCTCATGGGACAAAACGTGAGTTTATAAATAAACATAAACATAGTCTTTATTGACATAATATGAGGTTACAGAATCGTTTGAAGCCTCTGAAACCCAAACTAGGTAAAAACCTGTATGTTAGGAAATAATGATATGTTCGGGAATGTATGATGTGTCTGTTTTTTAACAAAAAGCTCACATCTTCATAAAAGATTGACGAAATGTTGTTCATACGATGCACATGTTACGTACTGTCAGTGTCAGTTGTCCTCTTAATTAATTGTTTGATTGCATCTGTTGCGAGCGTCAACTGTTGTCCACATCAGCTATTTATATACCTTAAATATACCGACAATATACATATATAGGTACGAACCACGTGAAGCTTCCTCTAAGAATAAACCTCTGCTCAATGATCACATAAAAGGCGGCTGGGTTTTAGTCAGTAAAAATCTGACACGCCTTGCTGCTCCACCCAGAGCGGGAGAAGTTATTTGATGATTTCCCACCCAAAAAACAAAAAAAAAAGAGTTGCATCAAATGTATGGACAATATTGTAATCCCTGCCACACAATGACGGTTATCCAAATAAAGCGCGTTTTTTGACACCTTAATGTCAAATATTTGTGAATATGACAGATTCTCATGACTGCCGTTGTAATAAGACGAAACGCTCTTCAAGACAACCGTAGATTTTGTGCGAAGCGCCAGAGAAGCCTGCTAAATAAAATAAAAAATTGTTTTTTTTTTACAATTTGCAGGTAAGCTGTCAAGCTGTGTTTTGATTAAAATTGGATTTGCGACCGTAAAAAACATGGCTTTACAAAAATAAAATGATTAAAATCATCATCATACATAACTCTCTAAGTTCATATAAACCCATTGCCTGACCCTGAATTAGCCTACCATAGTGCTACTTTCTTTGTCAATCAAAATAGTATCTAGTCTGAAGAAAAGCTAAATAAAGTTGATGAAGTTGTCATTCGATCATATTTGCATAATCACCTGTCATACCAACTCCTCGGGATAATAACGATATGCAGCTTTTAATCTGTTTTTCCCCTTATCTATTGACCAATGTAAACACATAGTTAAATTAGTACTTATGTGGGTAATCAGAATCATCCTTCATCATCCAACAATCATGGCGTCCGATACCTTTGTAGACATATAAGTTTATGTTGATAGTGAATCTACGTACAGACACGTTTTGGCGAGTGTGGGTAGATAAGATAAATTAAATATATCAGTCGCATTTCTTTATAGCGTTGTTATTGTCTGCGCTGATAATGACACGCACGAGTACCGCAGGTAGTGATAAATAGTAAACCCACATGACGCACCGCTAAGAGCTGAGAGTAGAAAATCAAACAGTAAAACGCACTGTTCAATTTTCGACGCGCTGAGATACACTCTGTTGGATTCTGAATGCACCGAGCATTCAGTATCCAACAGAGTGTATCTCATCAACAACGACGGTTGAAAATCCAGTGTGCGAAAGAACCCGCCGCGATTTTATTAGGTCCGTGTGAACGTCGACTAAGACGTACACACACATGCATACGTTCACTTGGATCATGTTGACTTGGATTCTCCGTAGACGACTGAGGTCATTACATGTACCGACCTAATGATAAAAGTGACTTAGGTAAGACCTTTACGGATCGGTGATTTCATGCTCAAGATTCACTTTTATTTATCTTTTTTTCCCAATTATTCAGTTTTTTTTTTTTTGGGTATGGCATCTTGCAGTTGACCTTGAGAGGCCGTGACTGCTTAACCGGGCTTTCCTGTTGGGACTATTCGCTTTTAGACTAAGAGCCTCCAGCCAGGGCTTACAAAACTACGCTTAACCTATAGCGACTGCGCACTGAGGGCACCCCCTGCGGGGTACATGCCTCGGCTTAGGGAGTCACTGTTGGGGGGGGGGCAGCAAGTGGGGACAGGCTAGATCAAACAATTTACTTATTATTATATCATGGGGATTTTAACTCTACTTGCTCTGCTTCGGCGCGGGCTGGCACTTCTGCGGGCAAGGGACGGTTGGGAATTATTCAGAAGGTTTTAGATATGAGGGAAAATATGAGGTTAGGAACAAGAATGACTAGTTATATATCTTCGTTAAGGTGCGCTTACACGAGCAACTAAAATTGCTCCATCCTGGTCAATTCTCATCAACTATGGCGCCACGACAACATCCGGATATTTAGGGCAATGGTAACATGTAGCAACCTGTTGCCAGAGATACGGCCACACAATTTCATGCAATATGGAGTAACTTAACAAACTAGGCAATACGCCGCCTCCGCCGCCGGCCGGTTCCTCTCGCAAAAACGAGACGTAGTTATACGCACAAACGATATTCGGCAACTCATGAAATATATGGAGAAATCAGAAGCAATATTCCCTAAACATATACGCAATTTATTGTCGTTGCTCCACTTAATTGATCCAACTTTATATTTACAACACATGCATTTTCATCAGAAATATTCTCAACAAAAGCGTTCACTCAAACATAACACTCAATCAATATAAACAAGTTAGTCAACGCAGTACACGGCGAGCAAGCTTGTTAGTTTTACCAAAAACAAGAACTAACTATGGTAAAAAAATGCTAACTTTTGAAGGAGCACAGCTTTATAACAAATTACCGTCCTGTATAAGAAATGTACACTCTTACAATGTATTCAAAACTCAACTTAGCCAGCACATAATTGCGGATCGAACACTTCTGGAGAAATGAATGCATTGGATGGGTAACTATTAAATTGTAATACTGTTGACGAACATATTGTAATCTATATTTTTAGTATTGTTCTCAAGTAAGTGACTTATGTCTTTATTGGGAATAAAGTTTCTTTAAACCGAAACCAAGATTGATCCATTAGTGTTGCCGAGCAAGAGGTGCTCAAAAAATTGCCCGTATAAGAGCACCTTTAAACTTTAAAGAATAATTCAATCGGTGGTTAAGCTACTCTTGCGCCGTCGATTCGTGAATAGGTAACCCGCCATTATATATTGAACCTCTCCGTGCCTCGCTAAGCAGTTAAGTCGTTGATCCCGGCTTTCATTCGTACATCTTTAACAGCCCCTTACGGGTAGTCAGAAGCCCAAAAGTGTGACAATCAGTCTTACCAAAGGGGTCCATATTAACTTGTCTTTGGTAATAGTTAAGATTGCTGACACCTTATTTGTACATGCGGGTAAAAGGCCTGGCTGGTAATAACGTGTTGCATGTAAAGACAGCAACAAGTTCGAGTGGTAACAGGTTGGTAGCCTTCCCTCGACGTCCACTTTCATACCGTGGGAAGATTGGCGGCTGGCGCTCACAGCTGGCTGGGAAAGAACCACTTTCCATTACAGACCAGCGGCATTATGAAAATTGTGGGATGGTATGTAGAAAAATATTATGTCAGTAAAATATGGGAAATGAATGAGGTATTTTGTGTAGTTTTTTCCTTTTATTTCAATAAAAGCTTAAGCCACTTCTACTAAATCCAGTCTAAGCCGATTATTTATTTTTCAAGTTTTATCTTAAACACGATGACATAGTCGGTTTATTAGTAACTAGCTTTTGCCAGCAGCTTCGCTCGCGTAGACGTCGGAAATTATCCCATGGGAACATAATATCGGGATAAAAAGTATCCTATGTGTTATTCCAGGTTACAATCGCTTTGTGTGCAAAATGCCATCTAAATCCGTTCAGCCGTTTTTGCGTGATTCAAATCAAATCAAAAGTCATTTATTCAAATTAGGCTGAGAATCGGCACTTTTCGAACGTCAAAGTACATGAGACAGTCCCCCAAAACGCCCACCCTTCACCACTTCGTAGTGCTTTAGCTGGGAAGAAGAAGTGGTGGAACAAACTCCCCAGCAGCACAGCTGTCTGTTTAGTCGGATAGACTTGATTCTATACATATGTATGTATGTAGGCAAAGTAGTAAACATTACGAGACACAAAATATTAATTAAATAATTATGTCAGCTAGCCATACCATTGATTGAGTAACAAACATCCAAACATCTAAACATACAAACTCTCACATTTATAATATTAATTCATGAGTATAACTAATATTATTCTCATGAATTTACTCGCCCGAATCTGATGAATTGACACTTAATAATATATTATTTATAAAGGCGAATCGACAACTCCAGAAATATTTAATAGGCGATTGGCACGTTTTGAATGTTATGCAATAAAGTTAAGAGAAAAGATCTCTGCAAGTAGGTGGATGATCTCAATAAAGCCACTGATGCCGCAATAAACGTGGCCACCTACTGGGCTCTAACAATATAAAAAAAAGAGTAAAAAGTGTATGAGTACCATCGATACGAAAAGAAGAAGAACTGCAAGTGGATAAGTACGAGTACCTACGTGCAAATCGCCTAATACGTATTTCTGGAGTTGTCGATTCGCCCATAAATAAATAAATTTGACTAATAAGCCACATTATTATCTGATTTGTTAAACAAAAGTATTTGTATCAAAGACGTCAGCCATCTTGTCTAATAATATGTCAATTATAATAACTATAATAATCTTATCACAATACACTTAGGCATTGGTGAATAATGACTCTTTCTTGATTATCGCTGTATTAGGTATTGTAATTAATAAAGGTCGCTTACACGACTATAAACAAAGTGAAACATTGGCTTTTTCCATAAATGCTAAACACCGTATTTTCCTTTCCACAAACAAAAATACGAACTATATTTTCCTTAGGGAAACTTTCTTAAGCAAAACTTACGACGTAACGAATTCTCCCATTTGATCAACTTACTGCTGATACGACTAAATCCAATTCTCCAATTTCGTAGTAAGTCGAGCCGCAATTTGACGTTCTTGTTAGTTTTTAGGGTTTAGTACGACTACGAAACATAGTTTCCGTAACATAGATTGAGTTTCCGATACGGATTAGATTAGAGAGGCCACTTGTATGGTGTGTAAGTAAATATAGTTTAGTAAATAGTTAAACAAGGAAGCTTAGGGACGAGAGTGAGAGAACAGCGTTTTAGAACCGATTTTTTTTGGACACCAATAAGCTACACCAGTAACAGAAAAACATCTTGAGGAATCTTAACTTAGTTGTCTGAAGTCGTCAACACACCGAGGGTAGTTGCTGTGGTCCAAATGAGAAAACCTGCGAAAAAGAAAAACAACATAACTATAACTTTATCTTTTACTAGCTTGGTGCGGGTTGTTCGAAAGAGATACCGCCGCCCCTGGCACACAGTCAACTGAGGGAACACGGGTGGGTTTTAGTCAGCAAAAGTCTGACACGCCCTCCCGCTCCGCCCAGAGCGGGAGAAGTTATTTGATGATTTCCCACCCAAAAAAAAAATCTTTTACTAGCTTCTGCCCGCGACTTCGATCGCATCTAATTTCTTGCTTGGGACCAACTCCGTCGCTCGCCTCGCCTGCCCGTGTGAGTACTTTGTATTCATGACTTTTTTCTCTTTGCTCGACTCCTAAGGGTCTTAACGTAATGCTATCTAACACTGAAATAATTTTTCAAAACGGACCTGTAGTTCCTGAGATTAGCGCGATCAAGCAAACAAACAAACAAACTCTTCAGCTTTATTATTAGTATGGATTTACACAGAACAGTTTTATAACCTTATCGACTTCAGTTGAAAAAACGTCGTCTTTTACCAAAGTCAATAGTTCGTCGTTTTTATTGTTAACAAGTAAGTATTGTTACAGTCTATTTACTCTTTAGTAATCTACAACGATTGTCACGATTTCGCTGAAAAAACTTGGATCTGCTTTGTCTTCAGTCTTGGTTCTTTATTCTTCATCTTGTTGGAATATTCTGTAGTGGATATTTAGGTGCCAATGGCGATGTGATGACTGCACTGACTGTGGGAAAAACATCAATCTGGTTAGTACATGCTGTTGTCATATATCCAAGTACCTGGTACATTGAGAAGAGAATACACTGAATGAGAGTTTAATATTTTTATATTTTTTAACCAATGAAAAACCCAAGAGGTTCTCAAGTCGACGAGTATATATTTTGCGTCGTTACAGATAATACTTGAAACGGGTAAAAAAACGTTTCAGTTTCAATTGTGATCAGCACCCTAATTGTGTAACATACTATTAATCAGAATTAAACTGAATCATATTGACGCTCATTGTTAATCCATTGCTTCATACGTTTGTATAATTCGTCTGATCAACAACGTAAACGAGGCAATGAATAAATAAATAAAAATCTTTATTTATACAAAAACATTCAACAATGCTTAAGAAATAGTTCGCATGAATTACAGTGAATATAGGTTATACTGATAGAGTAAACCCTGACTCCCAAACTAGGAGATCCTGTGACTTAGGAGTTAGTGTTCTGCTGTCACTATGGTACCAAAAACCTTTTCTGAAAAGTGTGTTATATCGGTATACTATATTTCAAAAAATTAAATTAAACTAAGAGTAAAGGAATTTCTTAAAACGGAATTGTAATGTGAGTGTGTATGTGTAATTGTGTGTGTGGGCGTGGAGGTGTATATGTGAGAGTGAGGGGTGTAAGAGTGCGCAAGTGTGTGGATGAATGAGTTTGTTATATTCACATACAAGTATATGGGTTCTAGTGTTAGTATTTGTTGATGTATCTTGCTGAAATTGTAGACATGGCAATTGGTAGAACTCTCAAAATGAATGCGATTCCTACTAATCGTGTACTATGCAATTACCCCTCTGCCCTTTTGGTCTGATTACGATAACGGTATTTGACTAATTCTACGTCACATACGTTTCTGTTGAGACAGTTGGCTTTATACCTAAATAAATACAAAAACACCTCACCGTCTGATAACGATTGAACTATCAACTACAGTAAGTCCGTAATGTTAGTTATTTTTTTCTGTTTTTGTCAATGTTTATTGTTTATACATCGGGGTTTCCCAACTTGTTTCAGACTCAAACGGACAATCCCGAAACGCTCACATGGGTAAAACCATAAACATCCACTTATTTGTCGGTATCTCCTATATGTCGCACGGGATTAACCTACTAATTATAAATGCGGAAGTGTGTTTGTTGGTTTGTCCTTCTTTCACTAGCAACAGAGCAACAAATCGTTATTTTGCATAGATACCCATAGTTTATGGGCCGGAGAGAAAATAATGCCTTTCGTATGGTTTTATCATTCTGAACTAGAGATTACTGGGAGGTCAATTGTCCATGTCGCATTGTGCAACCCTGTGCTTTCCCTAAGTACAGGGTTGCACAATGCGACAAGATTGTATTGTGATTGAACTTTGATCACGTACAGAACGTGACTCCAACGTATCTTTGTATGTAGTAGTAAACAATTACTGACACATAATTATGTAGCCTTCTCCTCGATAATGCAGTTCAACACTAATTACTTACTTTGTGTCTACAAATAAAAAATTGTATCAACTAATAAAAGACTAGCACTAGTGGACAAATAAAGATACAATTTTTCCTTATTTTTTATAGATAAGCATAGACTTTTGGAATGTCAATAATTATCCTTATCTTCATTTTTGGTACCGTTTTCGGTTATTGATAAAAGGCTTGGATTTTTGGTACAGTAAATCCCGAATCGTTTTCTAAAGAAACTGTAAGATTTATTTTCAAAATTAATAAAAAATATGGAGAAAGCTTTGACTGCGTTCAATGAAGAAATGCAGACTTTGTTATTTATCGGGAAAATACAAGAATATTTTCTTTCCAAGGTATCTTAATTGTTTTTTTCTAGTAAATTTTATCGCATGTGACTCAGAAAAACCAGAAAGCAAATGTGCAGAATGTTAGCCGGAAGGTTCACTGACTAAGTATTATTTAAAGGTATTTCGCCTTGACTGCCGCTGATTGATAATTGCTTGGTCAAAACGTTCAAAAATGGAATAATTAAAACCATTGTGTGTTTTATTTATTAGTATTTTTTGCCAGCGGCTTCGCCCATGTGGAGGTCGGAAATTATCGGAAATATTGTACTACCGAGATAAAAGTATCCTATGTGTTAATTCAAGTTGTAAACAATCTGTGTACTAAATTTCATCCAAATCCATTCCGCCGATTCGCGTGGATGAGTAACAAACATACAAACTTTCAGCCAGCGGCTTCGCCCGCGTGGAACTTTCATCCCCTATTTAACTGCCTTAAGGGTTGAATTTCAAAAAATCCGTCCTTATTCCTTGTCTACATTATAAAGGGAACCTCTGTGCAAAATTTCAGCTCTTTAGGTCCAAGGGTTTAGGCTGGGCGTTGATGAGTCAGTCAGTCAGTCAGTCAGGACTTTTATTTTTATTTATATAGATTAGTAAAACTATGAGGATGTTAGTAGGATGTTAAAAACACACTCACTCTTTGAATAGTGTTCAGGGTGCTAAGGGAATTCATATTGAACCTCTGTGGAGTCGACTAGATTTAGGAAAGACAACTTAGATATTAAAGAAATGGACACTACTTCACAGACGTATATTTATTTTAGGGGTCTATGAGAAAATCAATTCTAAGTGGAGAGTATTAGTAAAAATGCAATAAGTTATTACCTAGTAAATGCATAAGAGATTCCGTTTCCTACAATTTTCATTTCCTTTCTTAAGGTGTGATTTACGTAAATGTAGGTACCTTTATTGCATTGGATATCAAGTTTCCCTTTGAACGCGTATTTTCCAATACTACCTAAATGAATAATTCATGTAGTAACTTCATGCATGTAGGTACTAAGTGACAATACACAATCGGAACAGACTTATGGACTGCAAACACATTTGGTTTACAACTGTGCTATCACCGCCCGGCCTCGGTACGTAAACGCGAAACATATGTGCACGCATTTCTTAAGGACGTGTCGACATATCACTATGAAATCGCTATAATCTTCATCTTCTTCGTATCGATGATTCTTTATTTTATAGTAGCTTCGACAGAATTCAGCCACGTCGGCAGTGTTAGCAAGCAAAGGTTTATTTATGGTGCAGACTGCACAGAAAGCAGGTAAATAATAAAATATGTATATTGTTAGGTATTTTCCCTTATTAACATGACTACTATTTTTCAACAGCGAAGATGGGTCTCTCAAAGACCGCTACATGACTGTCGAAAGAACAAATTTGCTGGAGGATGGGCTAAATTATTAGCGGATTGAAAGATGTTGCTGCCCGTTCTCATCATATTATAGAGCAATTTATTTTTTTATTTATTAAAACGAACTAGTAAAAAAACTGTAAAAAGGTGGACTTAATGCCTGAGGCATTTTCTACCAGTCATGATAGACAATATATGCGTCCTCACGGTCCTAGTCGCCGCAGAAGACACCCTGGGCGTCGGGAATCCCAGGCTGATTCCCGGCCACCGTAGGCGCGGGCCTGTGGATGGCGAGTAATGGGTAGCTTGCTGTCCGTTAAGGACCAAGCCCGGGTCGATGGCGCGTTGTGTTCACGCGCGCCTCAAAGAGATGTAAGCATCAACTGATGGGGTCCGCAAGGACCCATGCCTGCCAGGGGTGTGGGTTGTTGTGTCGCCCTTGGCACACAGGCAATTGAAGGAACACGGGTGGGTTTTAGTCAGTAAAAGTTTGACACGCCCTCCCGCTCCACACAGAGCGTAAGAAGTTATTCGATGATTTCCCAACCTTAAAATAAATACTTAAGGGTGGTGCAGAGACAAAACAGTAACATAAACACACACAAAACATCACATAATTTTCAGTCTCGTACCAAATGATTGTGCCCTAAAGTACCTAAAGGTAATCAGGCCACCCATCATGAACCTCCGTTTATCCTTTCGATCAATTAATACCTACTTTTTACAACAATAGACGGGTATTTAGTATTGACCTAAAAACGTCGCCGAGTCAAATTGCTGCGGCATCAAATTGCTTTGAAATGATATCATACATAATAACAGTCAATATTTCCGATGACATGTTTAAAAGGAATCTCGGATAAATCGTGGATAATCTGATGATTACTCAACTATAAGGAAAGTTTGGCCCGAGTCTGAGATCATTTCTTTACGACACATTTAGAAAAGATCGACAAGTTGTATAAAGAATTTAAAGTACCTACCTACATTAAAAGCTGTGTATTGTATAATTAGGTTCATCCCATTGATAATTTTTCCGTAACAGCCTGGGATTTGAATGTGTGTCCTATGGATGGCCAAAGACTCGCACCCTTTTACGTACATAACTTCGCGATCCCACCTATTACGTAGGTGTTATAGTTACCCACATTTCTGTCAACCCCTTCGGGTAATAGAAGTGTGATGTTATGTTATATTAAGACAAGATGATTATGAATGTATGATTATCAAAATTTTGTCTTCTCCTCTATGCTCGAGGAACTAAGTTATAATTACAATATCTTGCTTTGTGGCTATAGCAAAACCAGTTTCATGAGAACGTATTTTTTGTCCTATCTCAATGAATAAAACTACAATAGTACAGAGTAATTGTCACCTTGGATCTGCATAGTTGTTTTTGGGGTTCACTTTGGGAGTAGCTACCTGCGTAGATAAGGTCAAAACTTCGACTTTACAGTAGGTATATATGAATGTTTCACTGTTCTTGCTTTTCACCTGTATGAAAATCTAAAAAATCAGGCAATAGACTTTGACCGTAGAAAATGAGAAATAAACCAAGTACGTGGAAATCGATCCACAATCGCCGGAGACATCGCGTAACATACAATACAAAAAAAAAGTTGAGCGTTTCAAACGAATTGAGAACCTCCTCGTTTTTGAAGTCAGTTAAAAATAATCATCACCTAAATATCTGCCCTTCCATGCGGCCTACTATTTATTCTAGTGATTAGTAACCAAGTAGATGAGAAGTTGTTTTCTATTAGATCAAACTCAGGGGCATGCAAATTGAGTAGAACGGTGTAAATTATGCAATTCCGAATAGAATAACAAAACAATGAAACACTGACCTGGATTGTGTTGTCTTTGAAAATGTGAACGTGTTCAGATTTTACGTAGTTAGCAGATACGTTTAACGCCTTATTGGAAAAGCAAGGTAAGTCAAATAATGTCCGATTGCAATCTCGGTGCGTGTTCTTGTACTTTAAAAATATGGTTTACACCATACCATGCTGCTATCAATATCAATAACAAGATGAACAGTTTTTATCACATTAAGATTAAGTAGAACTGGCTTAATTAGAGCAGTGGTTGCCCAATGGTATTAACAGCGGCGTGCCGAGTTGTAGGTCGTAGGTTCTAACGCAGTCAGGCGCTTTACGTTGTGTAATTACTGGTCTCAAAACGGTAGAAAACAATGAAATCGGCATGTCCAAGGTCCACAAATTCGCAGACATGTGAAACCCATCAACAAAAGGGACATACAAACAAGACATACCATTAAGCCAATCTGGAAAATCTTCAAACACAGAATAGGTGACAAAATAAACGAAGAATTCTTCTTGACTCTTCTGCTTCTGATCTTGAGTATCTTAGTTCTTCTGTTCACACGACGAATGAGTCCTTTCTTGGCATTCACCGCGTGCCTTATGATATAACTTAACACATAATGGCAACGCAGTGAACGCGAGGAGGAGGACTGCTATTTTCTTATATTTTTATTTCTTCAAATGTTTTCAACTTTCTTGCTTCTTTGCTCTCTTCTTCTGGCTTGAAGTTATTGCTTCAGCAAACCTCACAAATAGGTAAGTCAAATAAATATACATTGAAACTCCTATTGGTTTTTGCAGATTAGCTGGTAATGTGTCTCATATTGCTATTATGTTACCTGAAGGCGCCTAAAAATGAGAGATCTTAAAATGTGAAAATTGTTTAAAAATACAATGTTTGTTTGTTTGTTAGATCAATCTATAGACAATAGGCACATAATAAAAAACATGACAATTTATTAGCTACACACATAAATAATTGCATAATTCTGTGAAGAACCCACACAACACACACACACGCAACAACAACCACAACACAGAACCAGGACATTTCCGTTTTTCTTTCATGTTGCACTTACGGATAACCTAATAAAATTAGGATTTTTGTGTTGTATCATTCGACCTTAGCCTTGACCTTTTAGCTTAACGACACCCCCACCGCTTCGAACTCATTAAACATCCCACAGAAATAAAAAGTTTGTGGGAGGGAGGTTTTATAAATCTGGGCCAATAAGGGAGAGGGTAAAGTGAACAAATATGATGTAAATATTATTCAGTAAATAATATTACAAGCTACATTAGTTCCACTTCAAACGATAAGAATCTTGGAAAAATTGGAATGGGTTCAAGTTCGACGTTTAACGTTAGAAGTCCAAAGAGCTGAACATTCCTTCGATACCTTTTTCTAGACTGTTAGACACTAGCGAGTAATGAGTACAGCCTCAATAAGTGAACATTCAAATATAAAATACACTGTTAATTGTTAGCAAACTTGATGTCATTTTGTAAAATCAATATTTCGATGTCCTTTACATTCTTAAATGCATTAGAATACAATGTTTGATAAACTTTTTCGATTCTGTCTCTCCAGTGCGCAGCCAAAAAGAGATACTTATACTTGAACTTTTAATTGTATTCAGTAAGTTGACAGTTGAAGGGTTAAACCAGATTATGAAAAAAAAAGATAGTGAGGTAGCGTAAGAATGAATGAAATTGAATGAACTTGAAATAATGTACTTACATGCAAAAAAATAAAGGAATAACTATTAAGCGTAGTAGAATTTGTTTCTCAGTAGTAATGTAATAAATTACTTAGTTAGAAATGTATTTTTTATTGATCTGAATCAGTAATTTCACTGTCGCTTGTTACATTTATTATAAAGGAATCAGTGATGTTATCAATAACATGGTCCATACGACACATATCATCTTCTACTTTTACTATGTGGGATACGCAAGCACTCCATGACGAAGAGATCACATTACTAACCCCGTCTTCAAATAATTTTGTAACTTGTTTCATCTTGAAAGACTTATTATTTTTTGCGACGTGCCCCTTACCTGTACGCAATCTAATTCTGTTCGGTTGAGTTTAAAAATGGTTTATTTAAAATTAAACCATATTTATCATTCGTTCTTTACGCAAAATCGTTCACTATCCCAACACTATTAGTGTTAGTGTGGTAACATTATGTTTCTTTGAATTGTCAAGTTACTGAATACGATTAAAAGTCCAAGTATAGTTGTAGTTGTATTTCGTGCGCAACATAGATCGAGGGTGCATTGTTGTGCAGGGATGCAGCTGGCGGCCCCTTTTTCGCGCCGAGAGGGGTGCATCACGCGTACAAAACAACGACCCAGGCTATTACAGTAGATGCAATTATTGTCTGCATTCATATTAAACAGTTTCTAACTAGAACGCATAGCGTCTATAATTATCTTGATGCGAATGTGAAAGATATCCTGTAGGTGGCAACATAAGTGCAGTTAAAGAGACTGAAGAGAAGATACGCGAGAAACACAGATCTATCACAGCCTATTTTTTTTAAAAAAGAAAATAATTTGTTGAAGACACGAAGAAACTGGAAAAGAAATACAGTAATGTTAGCATTACGCATACTGACAAATTTTGCTACTACAAAACTAGTAGGCATTAAAAAGTGCAAATAAAAAAAGTAAATGAAATGTTTAAAAGTCATCCTAATACGAAACAAAGTTAAGACTTCAGTTAGAAAATATTGTAGCCGACAAGTTTCCTGTAAACATTCATTTGAACACTTCTTTAAAGTAAATTATGCCAACGCTTGAATTTATTTATCCGTTATTTTTGTTTGCAATAACATATAATTCAGTCCATAATGCGGCTTAGAAAAATTAAAAATCCAAAGCCGGAGTTAAAGTTGCACTAAAGTTAATACCGCATGGGAACCATTGTATCTCTAAGGACAGATAGCACACAAAAATAGCACGCACGTTATATTGTGATAGCAATCGTGCCATGAATCACATATCGATCGGCTGATAACATCTCAACTTGCAGGTCGTTCACTTTACTGTTTTGAAATAACCAAAAGAAGTTGCATTCAGAATAATTAAATTATGTTACTTGTGAACAGAAGCGAGTATTTTAATAACTATAGAAGAAAATGAGGGGAAGTGATTCGTGAATAAATTGAAAAAGATTATGGTGTCGCGGAACACTTGAGATTATTGAAACACAATGTCTTAATCAAGACCATTTTTGATGTCAGCTAAATGAGGTTACAGGCTAATCATAAGAAAGTAAAGTCAACGATAATAAAGCTAATTTTCACACCAGTTTTTCCACTTTTTATCGTTGACTGTTCCTAGCCTTAGCTAGAGTGAAGGTTAGAAATGACGTATCAATTAATTACCCGTTGAAAGAAATAAAAAATACATTTGATTTTACCACATCGAGTACCGTTTCAATATGGTAACACGACCTTTCCGCGTTAACGTTGACGTCATCACAAGATTGACTTTCAAGAATTGTATTTGATTGAGTTTTTAGGTTCATGAATGTTGTATCCCCTCACTTTGAATAAACTGGACACAGGAAACGATGTTTTTTTTAGAATTGTGAAATTGAGAGTTGTGGTAGGATGGTTTTGAAAAAATATTTGATGCATAAGAACAACTGCATACTTAAATGAAACTTGCGTAATTGTCAGGTGAGCATTGGCTGGTTTAGGCAATGATATATTATGAAGAACCAGAAAGAACAATGCGAAGAAGTAAAGGATTTTAAATCAACCAACTAGGTTAAATTTAAACAAAATTGTGACTTAAAGAAGACAATACACTTACATAAACGACATACACGACTTATAAAATATACTTAAAGAAGCCAAAAACATTCAGCACAATAGTAATGTGACTATGGGCTATTAGGCTAGCTAATAAAAGACAGGGGAGTGAAAGTTGTTACGGATGAGTACGGCTTAGCTGGTGGTGCCAACCACGGCCCGGCTCACGCCTGGCCAGCGACGTCATTCGAAGGCGAACGAATACGAGCTGGTACATCAATCACGTCGGGACCTTGAACTGATTTGTTTCTCTAAATGTATTCAGTCAACAACAATGATTTTAGGGAGTTTGTTGATTGGTGACAATAGAATCTGACTTGTGCAAATGCGCGAATGATGACGAGTGATGGGACCATATCGATAAAACTGGCAGATTTAGAGAGAGATTCACTCCAAACCTCGGTTTGTGTCATATTTTTTGTGAAATAATAAGAAGGGTTGAATTCATAGAGTAGGGAAAGTACCTAAATTTGAATGAAGTGACTAAACGATATAGCAAAAGCCTCAAAAGTTTGTTCACAAAGTAAAAGAAAATTCAATCTACTTTTTCAACATTAAAACGGCACCCTTCAAACGAGGGGCATAAAAACATAAAAAGTTAAGAAAGGTGGGCGGTATCACGCGTAACTGTACTAATAGAGGTTTTGATTGATCGGCGTTCCCCTACGGAAAGCGGCCGCGGTGGTCGGTGGTCGGCCTGAGTAATGGCACTGCACTCTCCATGGTGAAGGAATGTAAACATTGGCCAACCTGCCCCCCTACCTTACCACCTGCCACCTGACTTATTCATAAAATGGCTACGCCGGATTTTGTAAAGTAAGAAAACAGTCTGTTGTGGTTGCGTGATTAAGTTGTTCAAATATCGTTGAAGTCATATCAGTAGTAGTAGTAAGAAAGGTACAAGCCTTAAAAGAGGTCACCAGTTCCAGAATGCGATACGATAGGAGAATTTAAACAGGTAAAAATATCCACAGGCTCAGTGCGGGTTGGTAGATGTCACAGATCTTCGAATTTTTGGTTCTGGCCATGCCGGATCCTCACGATGTTTTCCATAACCGTTTTGAGACTTGTGGTATGAAATTATTTACGCTAAGCGCCTGCCTAGGCTCGAACACAACCCAAATCAACTCGTAAGTCTGGACCGGTTAAAAATCCGGAATTTTCGTGTACAACTCTAGATGGCAGGGGCGTGCAGATGGGTGCACAGTTGCACACACAGAAACTTCGAGCTGTCTGAGCACTTTCTGTGGCTTCAGTCGGGCTGGGCATGTTGGTGAAAATGATGTGCAGCTCCATCCACATACTTTCAGTACGAGACATCTAGAAGTGCAGTTAAAAAGCCTGTAAGAAAATATACACTACTTGTGAAGGATACAATTCAGATAACCATTTGTCATGTTGTAATTAAATAATGTTATCACCGAATGGTGCCTGATTAACTAAATAAAACATTTCTAAATTTCAATTTAGCATGAATTCATAAAACTGAAATAAAGGACAATGATCTATGTAGCACCCAGGGAAGGTACTTATCGACGTCATCGTAACCGGAAGTGTTGGAGGGGCTTCCTTCTCACGACCCTAACTGCGTCTGTTAAATGACACGGCTATGTAATCACCACTCAGCGCCGACGCCTTATTTACGTATAGCCGTATAGCCGCTAAATTGACAGGGAAATAGCCTGTGAAAATTGTAGCCGCCAATTATAACCACGAAATTGTGGCGTTCTTTATTTGCTTTGCGAAGTTTTTTTGTTGAAGTTGGACGAAAGTGCTTTTTTTTGTTGAAATTTTTTGGTGAGACAGTTTTGTAGTCGGTTTTACTTACGTGTTTGTTTTGTGTTTGCTCGATGACTTACGTTTTATAAAATCGATTATTTGTATCTGTCACTTGAAACACACTGTCAACTTAAAACATTTGTTGGGCTTCAATTGAATTTTCATTTGGTATAGGTCGAAATTACTGTCTACCTATAAATTTTAAATGTCTCTAAAATTAGAAAAATGAAGAAAGACGCCACAAATATAATTTTATTTACGTAAACGACATTAAATCGATTTCGTCCGAATAAGGTACAAACATCTATACCTATAAGTACAATACAAATGAATAAAATTGAAACGTCTTTTTGTTATTTCTATATAAATATCTCTGTAACGGCTAGGCCGATTTTGACGGGTCTTTTACTTGTCACAAGGTTCATTTTAGATAGTTGATATTGTAATAGGTAACTTCGGCAAACTTTTATTTTAGAAAAAGACATAAAACCACACGGTATTTATGTCACGCGAACGAAGCCATGGGCAGCAGCTAGTGATTAACAAACTGGTGATCGCTGAATATTTCAAAAACGTATTGGATTACGTTACAATCGCATCGTGTCATCCTTGAGCATCCATTAACCGATTAAAATGATCGTGTACTCGCTGTACTCTAAAATCGAAAGGTAAAGTTCAACGTCCGCGGCGCCACGCGACTTCACCCCTTCGTTCCCAAACCGTTATTATTATTAACATAAAAAAGTTGCTCTAAAGTGTGCTAAGGTTGTCAGGTTTTAAAAAAGAAGGGTTCTATACAAATTTCGTATAAAAAAATAGGTGGGACGTATTTTATTGGGTGGCAATCCGATATGAGGGTTCTTTTCAATAGAGGGTGTATCTGGACCTTTTTGGGGATGAAGTAATTAATATTTGAAACTAATAGTAGGCTGGTACTGAGCTCACGGACAGATGACCGGAGGATAAATGTGATAGAGGAGTCTTTGTGTATTTGTAAGTGCGTTTGGATGTAATGGTGACGGCAATGAAGCCAAATAAGAGCAATGTTAGAAATGAACGCTGTTTGTCGTGTCATGTGTCATGTGGCATGAAAAAGGTGAACATTATAAGTTATTTTTAGAATGCTCTTATTTTTTTTTTTCAAATGTAAGGTTAGTAAGTTATCAGGCAGGATTGCCTGTCTCTGCAAATGTGAATTAACAAAGGTGTACCCGAGAACCAGAAAGGTGTGATGAAGAAAATCTTTAAACATGGATTAGAAACATAGTTTGACTACTGGTTGAGTCATCGTCGATATCTGCGTGATTTATATGATATTGGATTTTGAAATTAGTCTGGAACGCGTGAGTTCAAACTACGAGCAAAAAAAAAACTTTTATCGAAGATATTCCATTAATTCTCATTAATTTTATTATGTTAGCAGATTAATACCTAGGGCTTGCCTTGCTTCGTGCAAGGAAAGCCCTAGGTATTAAAAATCCTACTACTATATTTACAAATGTGGACCTTGGTTATTATATTTATATAGATAATCCATGTGTTGATTATCCTGATAGAAAGACAATCGAGTCACTTCACTGGTCGCTAGGAGACTATTTTCATAAACACATGCCGGGGAATTCCTTTGCCGTGTCCGTGGCAAGCCTTCCCATAGAGTAGCACTCTACCAACCCTCCAGTTTCGTGGTAACACTTATAAATAAAAGTAATCATGATAACGACCGTAATCATATGATATTTAGTTTAGTTGAAGGGGTTGCGCAGGATATTAGTCATGTGCTGACACGTACTTAACTTTTTCATCTTTATTACTTAGGTAGTTGGACTAAAAATATATAATTTAAAAACTATTTTTAAACATCAAACATGCAATACGACACGTCTTTTCGCAAGTTGCAACAATAGCGAAGATATAACTATAAGAAAAATTAACAACGAATCTCGAAAATAACTATTGGAGACTACAAAATGATAACTACCTACGTAATACGAAAAACCAACATACGAGCCTCACCACAGTAACCACCTTGACTCATTCGAATCATCAAAAGGGAGTGAAGTCGTAACCTACGAACCTACCTTCAAACACTACGATCAATCCTCATGCTTCGTTTACCAAAACCTATTCAATAAGTAGAGTAGCTGACACGACTTGTTAAGGCTTCTTTATCGTCCGATATAAACTTGGGACAAGTACACATGAAGCCAAGTGTACTACTTACCTTAAAAAAAAATTGACCCTCTGCTGAGAAAAGGCCTCCCCCAAATCCTTCCAGGCATCCTTTTCCAGGGCCACCTCGATCCAGGTTAACCCTTATTATATTTCCGAAATAAATTGATACATTAGCTATTCGAATAATATAATATAATATTCTCTTTCTAAAACTATTCAACTATACCACAAAACAAGTTAGTAGGGTCTCTAAACTTTCCAAAACTGGTATCTGGCCTATTCTTGTGCTAGTCGTGAATTTGGACAACAGGGGAGCAGGGGACCGTGGGAGATGGGGCCCTGTCATAATTTCCAGAGCGAGCCACCCCGCGCAGCTGTCGCGAGAACTTTCGGATTCGACGGATCGATTGTTTGATTCACGACTTTCATTGTTCCTATTCGATTGTTTGCCGATCCGAGACTTTTTGTGACCGACTTGTGTGAGCGAGTATTAGCCATTATTATTAACTAGACGACAGAACCGTTAATGGGCGTCGTTACGGCTCCCCATGTCGAGCCGAAGTGTGAAATTATAGCTTTGATTGAATTTGGAAGTAATCACGTGAGCGTATCGATTTACAACTGAACTACTCTATCGAAACGAATGTATTTGAAAAATGAAAGTTTAAAAAATATTTCATAAAAATATTTGGATTACTATGTAAACGGTCATTTATTTTTATTCCACTAAATGAATTGCATAGACGTTGTAAAATGCCAACGTAAAATAATAATTACGAGCATTACATTAAATTGCATTTACATCAGAACCGGTTGTAGGATTACACGAATCCCGGGCCGGTCGCATATGCCTACAGCACAATAGCTATGTTTTAATGCACTATTAATTATGCAGATAGGTTACGCGTGCGAATAATGCATGAGACTTTTAATCCTAGACAAAGCGGGTTGGATTAATCATCCAAAATATGGGGTGTTTTTTACTCGACCGTTGTGCTATTGAACTATAGTGTAGGGGTCGTTGTACGCAGCTGCGCGGACGCGGATCAAATTGATAGGTCCGTGCATATGTCGCGCGCAGGCGCGTGCGACGCTACGTCACGCAACGTGCCGGCTGCACGGTATTGTAATCTTTTGGTTTACTAATCTCATGAATATTGCAAGTTTTGATATGAATATTTTGTAAGATAATAGGTATTGTGATTATTACGTTAACTTGCATGTCTGTGATTTAATTTGGGAGTGTAAAACTTATTATAATTCCCTAATAAAGGCGGGTCGTCACCGTTTAAAAATACAAGTTTTTCTAACTGTTAATACGAATCAAATGTTAATCTACCCCGGGAGCTAGTTTCTCAAAACAATATTTCATCAATTTAGAATAATATGTTGAAGGCATTTAATCTTCTGTTGTACGAGTATGTTTTAAAATAAAGTTCCCTAACAATATTTGATTTTGTCTAAAGTTTTAAGTATGCAAAGTGCTTTTCGAAATTGTATCAGTAATGTCATGTCATATCATCATTCATGCCAATGAAATAGAAGTTAAGTATGTGAGCAGGCAACTCCGTTTAGATACCTAAGTTAGTCAAGTAAGAACAATTTATTTGTTTACAATCCCGTATTTATTTTATACTAAATAAACTCAAACTCAAACTCAAACTACTCAAAACATTAAATTTAATTAAAACGTTAATTAAACTCAAAGCATTTATTTCAATTAAACCATTTACAGGCACTTTTGAATTGTCAAAAAGTCGATCAGTTGGAAAGTTGAAGCTAGTTAGAAATAAATATATATACAAATAAATTCATAATAACTTTAGTCCCCTGTTATTATGAATTTATTTGTATAAATAAATATACAAATAAATTCATAATAACTTGTAACTTGTATAAATATATATACAAATAAATTCATAATAACTTTAGAACAGCCTGAGACATAGTTAATGTAACTTTCTGTATCAGGCAGGCGCCAAACGAGCTTTAAAACTAAGTTACAATCGGAGTCACCCAGTATTGAATTAACAGCAGTTAAAGTGCAAACGGGGTGGTATCTAATCGAGTGTTGGGCGACAGATAAGTGGTGATAGCGGTGATAAGACGGGCACCCCTCGGTGGGTACTATTGTGTATCTAGGTATATACTATCGATCGCTTTGTAATAGGTACCTATGCTGATCAGCTGTCATTGTTTTCTGTATTTGCGCACCTAGTTTGATATGATTATTTATCCTTTTATAGTATTTTGTAAATGTGCGCAGACGCAAGATTTAATAATAATAATAACTTTTTTATAAAGTTTAAGGCTTTTAGCGTGACATAACTACAAATAAAAAAAAGCGAAAGCGATAAGGCCGCCCATTGTATGTTTTTAGTGTTAATTTTTTTTTGTAATGTATTTTCTGGTGTACAATAAAGCATATATAAATAAATATAAATAATAAAAAGCCTCAATAAAAATTTAATGTTTTTAAAAAATTATTATGTTTATGAAATGTTTTTAAAGATTGACTATATACATATATATGCCTATTGTAGGTATAAGTAAAAAATTATATTCTTTGTAAAGTTTCAATTAAGTCACATTTTATTTATTAGCTAATTTAGATGTAGGTGTAATTAATATAATCATACAGTTCTAAAAAAATATTGTTAACTTTCTACCTGGGAACTTAATCCTCATGAATTTTTATTTTGTGAACCAGATTTTTAGTATAGGAAGGTATTTAGAAAGCATGGATAAAGAAAACGTGTTAAAGCTACCCCCAAGTATATTTATTTTATTATTATTGCTGAATAGTGTAGACCTTGATCACGCCTGATTGTATCATTATAATTAACTAGCTTTTCCCAGCGGCTTCGCTCGCGTGAAGGTCGAAAACTATCCCACGGGAACGTAGTACCGGGATAAAAAGTATCCTATGTGTTGTTCCAGGTTACAAATTACCTATGTTCCAAATTTCATTTAAATCCGTTCAGCCGTTTCTGCGTGAAAGAGTAACAAACATCCATACATACATCCATACATCCATACATCCATACTCACAAACTTTCACATTCATAATATTAGTAGGATTTATATAGTTATTTTAATCCCAACTTTGTTATGCGTGACTGGTACAAAAGTGTAAAGCAACTTTCCAAATAGAAAATCTCGTAGACTTGAAGTATCTGTGCCTAATTTTTATAACTATGTCGAGCAACCGATACCCACTCTATCTAGTAGCGATATCGATACGACGAAACGCGTCAGTTAATCAATAGTTTCGTAATTCTAGTACCGATTACAATAATTAGGTTCTATGGTCCGTGAAGCGTCTGTTCCGATGACGTCTCGAATCTATTCACTTAAATACTTCTTACTTAAAATTTGTTAACGAATCTAGATCACTGTATTCTTATAAATGTGGTGTTTGCAGCCGTATAAATTATAGCTTCTACTCTCGTCTTTGTCTGTGTAAATTTTCCTTGTTGCTCCGACCTATCGCATCGCCTCGCATCGTGTATACTTCGCCCCGCGCACTTTTTTTTCTAGGGTTTCTAGGGTAATGCTAGTAGTAGCCTCCCTCAAAAATTAGGCTATCAAATGCAAAAATATATTTTTTCAAATCCGAGTGGCAGTTTCAAAGATTAGCGCATTCAAACTTAAAAACAAATTCTTTAGATTTATTTTTAGTTTATGTAGTATAAATAAGTATATAGATAATGACCTTAATGAAGATGATGATAGGTACTTATAGTTATGATAGTTGTAATGGTCACCGTATATCAAAACAGTGTCATGAAGATCGTAACCATAAAGATTTTTGTTAAGGCATTTGGTAAAAGAGTGTCCGAAGTTCCATATCGAAGAAGTGTCCATGACAAAGCCTGTCCATGTACAATGCTATGTAAAACAAAGTTGTTATTTTTCTTTAACATAAATTATTTCGTTAATTCATACGTACCAATTGTTGCTTTCTCTGAAGGTATCCAAACAAAAGTTTATCATTGTTTTAATTTTATGTAATTTGTCAAAGTGTTTGATAGAATTTCTTACACGTGTTCAATGTTCATTCGAGTTTTTTTTTAACTGTTTCCTTTTAAGATTTTAAATAAATAATGTAGTAATAAGTCCTTAACACACAAAAACCATTTTAAAATTTAATGCGAATAATAATTCAAATTTGAAAAAAGTTTTAATTTATTTTTATTAAAGTTACTATAATTTATTAAACCAATTATTTATGCTAATTTTATTTTATTATGTTAATTATTGTGATACATTGCACCGGCGGACAATCTCAAGCGCGATCTAGGCGGCTACGCCGGGCGATGGCGGGCGGGCGTCTACGGCGCCGATATCGTAGCGACTGCTACGGTCTACGCGGCTACGCGCTACGAGCACACATTATCGATATTATTGCCTAGCGCGATTTATTGGCCTCTACGCTCGTGGGTAAGCATTATCAATGATAAGTAGAGCTATCAAGATTTCCGATCAAAATATATGTTTTGTTTGAAAACATACCTATAACAGTTTTTTTTGTAATGGCGATTTGGTACTGAGAGCCGAGTGAAATGAGGCTTTTGGTTTTTGTTCCTATCCTTCGTCAATTTTGCATCTAACGACAATTTCAACTTCCGTGTATAATACATTTACTACCAATTAAACTTATTCCATCAGATAAGAAAGTTTGGATACTTTCAGTAATGACGGTGGAATTAAAATGTAATTGACATTTTCATATTCCTTACCTATATAACGTGACATAAAAAGCTGCTGTAATAAAACACAGCAGCGACGCTGCTAAACTTTACGTTTAGCATAAAATGCGTTGTTCGTATCGTAACTCTGATACGCCGGGGATTGGGGGTGGTTCGCGAGGGAGCCGGCGCGGGGGTGTGAAGGGGGAACGTAAGGAGGCTGGCACAGCGCCAGCCGACAAGGTGAAGTGGCGGCGCCAGTGAAAGTCCTCGCCGTCAGTTACAACCATCTCAACCCCCGACATCTCGCCAACCCTACATCTATAAGTAAGCCTACAGATGATGGTTCCGCTTTGCGGACAGAATAGATTATTTAGAGGAGTTCTCTAGAGATCTGCGTAGTCTTTTCACAACTATGTTAGGGTTGGCTGCCAGTCTAACCGCAGAAATTCTCTAGAGACATCGAAGGGATAAAAATATGCATGTACCACAGCCTAATCCTTCGGGAATACAGACGTGATGATAGAAAAAGAAGCGCAGCTTCTGAATTTTCGAATGAGATAGAATGAGATGGACAGATTGAATCTGTGAATGTTACTTAGGAAAGGCACAGCGCGAGCGTACTTATAATAAAATGAGGATACAATCGTTCGCGCTGCTCCCATTTCGGTATTTTATACTAACTTAGAAATACGAAGAAAGACAAAGAAAGAAATATATGAAGAAACCCGATCTTCAGCCGCATCCGAATGTACTGAAACTCAACAACTAAAGAGTGAAACATGTCCTAGAACAACGTTGAAAGTGTAGAAAAGTGACGAAAATCCAACGATGTAAACGAATAAACTGAGAAGTCGCCCTCCTTGAAGATTCATCTCCAGCCTCCCATATGGATGAAGAGCTACGTCATCGACGATTCGAGATGAACACTATCGTAATAATACAATATTAAGATACGACATCAATTCTGAATTTTAATTACTTGTTGAGATTGTGTATGACAATAATGACTTGAAAGATGATTACTT
This sequence comes from Polymixis lichenea, assembly GCA_949091785.1. Lineage (NCBI taxonomy): Eukaryota > Metazoa > Arthropoda > Insecta > Lepidoptera > Noctuidae > Polymixis > Polymixis lichenea. The sequence goes on from OX420937.1 coordinate 6,399,320, forward strand.
TTGAAGATGTTATGATGATAGTTTAATTAAAATTCAGATAAACGTAAAACATTTAAAGCAGACATTCTGCAAGACATGCGACACAGGAAGCAAAGTGACGGTAAATTGAATCGCGAGGAGCTTAGACCAATGTGCCAGAACTATCTTGACTTCCGATGATGATGTAATTTGACCGAAGTAAAATGAAATTTATGCCGATAAAGTATAATAAAGTTAATATAATTTTGATGATTTAATTTTTTCAATCCGAGGCAGGAACCGTTGAACAAAGGCTAATTTAAATTTCAAAGCTTTATACTCTTATCAATGTTAACACGTCGGTAGTTATTCACTCCTAATTTATTCGCGTCACGGAAACAAAGTGTCGGAGAAATTTAACAGAGGCACTATTTAATTTTTTAAACGTGTAAATTCGTGTGTAGGCACAGGCTTGAATGCGTGGCGGTGCTTCATGCAACCTACCTTGTGTTGAGGCAGTGGTGGCGGCGACTCGGGAGCGACGCGGCAGCGGCACGGTTCACTCACTGCACGACTGACACTCGCGGAGCGCGCGCGATAGGTACGTTACGTGCAAACACCAAAAGCAAAATGGACATACCTGAGGGTGGCGGCTGGCACGGGGCGCGCTCGCTACTTGAATGAGCTCCCGGGCAGAGCGGCGCGCGCAGGGGGCGCGGCCAGCCCGCGTGGCTCCGGCTTGAGGCCCCCGCCCGCGCTCTCCCCCGGACACCCCGCCCGCCCGCGCCTGCACCGCTCAGCTGAGCCCTGATTAGCCCCCGGCCGGGCTATTCAATTAAGGGTTGTTCGGTGCATCGCCGATGTGGCCCGGCCGACCGGGCTCGCGAACGACCGATGCCGCCTTTGAGTGCTCTTCATTACGGGCTCTCTATCACCGCTATTCTTATTGGGCCCCCGGGCACAGCTCCCTCCTGCCGGGTAAACATAAAGCTCAAAATTTGAATTTTTCGAACAAAGAACTTAATATGCGCTTTTAGTTCGTGGAAACTCAGCGTATGCAAAATCCTAATACGAAGTTACGTACCTATACGGCAAAAACTCGATTTTCACATGAATAAGAAAAGGCCTGGAAACATTTACTATCCATGAAATATTGGGAGCAATATCGAGCACATTGCGAATGTAGTACTCGTTACGTACTTGTTCTTTGTTCTTACAAAACCGCTACATAATCAGACTTTTCCAAGTGGAATCGAGAATGGAGCAACCAAGCCAAGCAGCGCCGAGGGGCGCTGGCAACTCGTTACAAGCTCCTCTGAGACTTGCCAACGACCATACTATCGTTTAATTACAAATACACGACAATTGAATAGAGTCGTGCAGCCCCGTCGGAATACCTCGGACATCGAATACAATCTAAATTGAGAGAAATAGCTGTTGCCGACTATCATATTCAGAATATAATGTAACTTTCGTAATATCTACATAAATGTGGGAAAATTATTCTTTACGCAATAATTAGAGTTTACCCCTGGGAACAAAGCGTTCGTAATATAATAGTGAAAGCAAACAAACACATCAAATTAGGAACCCTTTCGATTTTTTGACGATTGATCAAAGTTACAGAAAAAAATTGGCAAGTACTGTTCTCGTAGTAATCGAAAAAAAAAAAGACTTCACGTAAGTCATCCAAACAAAGTACCAAATTAAGTAACCTATTAATTTTATAGAAATGTTACAAACAAACACTAGTTTTGATATATGCCTGTATTTTTAACACACTGTATATTTATCTCAATTTTCCCCTCGGCCAAAGAGCGCTGAAGAAAACATTTTCGGGCTATAAAATTAGGAATCAATCATAACTTACAGTGGCGTGAAAACGCTCGTTCACAATAGAGGGATCATGACTCAGCCGAAACTGAGGCTACATGGGCTTCCATGTCTCAAAGTCAAGAGAATAGGTGACTAGACGAATATTCTAATGTGAATGGACCAAACGGTACTTAGATTTTAGGTTTGGAATTCAGAATGTCTGTGATTATTTTTACTTAAATTACTAATTTGACTCAACGAGAATCGGACCGCTCGAGTAGATCTGCATTAAATATCACAAAAATTATATCTTGTAAGTTTCAACTTCGAATTTTGTCTAAATACTCTTTAAAGGGATTTATTTTTATGTTTTCCAATAAGACATCAATGGAAAAGTCCATTTTAAATCGACATGTGCTTGTTACATTTCTTAATAAAAAACCCACGCGATACAAGTGGCAGATACACAATATGTTTCTACAACCATTAAATACATCTTTCAACAACTTAGTAAATCTGAATATTTAATATAAAACAGCTGTCAACAATTTAATGTTTTTTTTTTACAAACAAGGACAATTTTATTACGGTTCTTAAAAACCTTTTTATTTCATCTCCTGTCTGTCGCGATTAATTCCGGCTGCTACCAGGGTTCACCCATTTAATGTTAGGGTAAATGTTGTTAAATTAATTTTACTTTAAATTATTAAACCAGCTACAAAATATTTCATCATAAAGAAACCATTTTGTTATGCAAATACAGTTTTGGATTGCTTATTATATTTTTAAGAAAAAACTTTGTCCTAAAGAACCGCAAGTAATACAAACTCGGTCAAGAGTGAGGACTGTACGTGCAGAGATTTTACAAAGTACTTGAGTGTGCAGACTTCTATAGTAATTAATAATTTGTTATGTGGCTTTAATACGGCGTTTGAAACCTCCAAATATTTAGGTATTCCACATGGGATCAATAACTGTATTCTAACGTATTATTACGTTTTTTTTTTTTTTCTCTGGGTGGGAAATCATCAAATAACTTCTCCCGCTCTGGGTGGAGCGGGAGGGCGTGTCAGACTTTTACTGACTAAAACCCACCCGTGTTCCCTCAGTTGCCTGTGTGCCAGGGGCGGCGGTATCTCTTTCGAACAACCCGCACCCCCGGCAGGCATCGGCCCTTGCGGGCCCCTCTGTTGCTACTGACATCTCTATGAGGCGCGCGTGGAACACAACGCGCCGTCGACCCGGGCTTGGTCCTTACCGGACAGCGAGCTACCCATAACTCGCCGTCCGCAAGCCCGCGCCTACGGTGGCCGGGAATCAGCCTGGGATTCCCGACGCCCAGGGCGTCTCCTGCGAAGGCCACGGCTGTGAGGGCGCATGTACTGCATCTCCCTCACGTGCGCCGCCTCCCTCTTTGCGAGCATAACTGCTTCACTGAAGGAGGCGACTGCCAGCCATGCCCTCTCGCTCCGTACCATGGCCTGGACCAGGGTCGGACGCGAGAGATCGCCGCCGCCGATCACCTGCACGAGGACACGGCGTTGCTCCGCCCAAGCTGGGCAGACCTCCACCGTATGCTCCACCGTGTCCTCTGGGCGATCTTCGCAATGGAAACACCCGGGCGTTTCCTCCCGCCCTATCCGAAACAGGAACCTCCCGAAACAGCCATGTCCGGTGAGGACCTGTGTCAGGCGGAAGGTGAGGACGCCATGCCGCCTCTCAAGCCACTCCTCAAAGAGGGGACTTACCGCCGCAATCGCGGCGTGCCCAGCACTGGGTTGCGACAATCGCACTTTCCACGTCGCCATGAGATCCTGCCGGAGCTCTGTCCGCCGTGCCGCGACTTCCCGCGGCAGCGGAGTTACGCCCCGGCGTTTGGCCTCCTCGCGCCACTCCCAAGTGAGCGCGAGGACGTTTGCCTCCAGATCCCATGGCGGTAATCCGGCAAGGAGGCCCGCCGCCTCACCGGAGATCGTGCGGTATCCCCGGATCATCCGGATGGCCATGACCCTATGGGCCGCCTTCAACCGGCGTGCTGGTTGGCGCCTCAATGTAGGCCCCCACACCGGCGCCCCGTATAGGGCCATGGCCCGCACGACCCCCGCGTAGAGCCTCCGGCAGGAGGCGTTTGCGTATTATTACGTTACGTTACAAAATTTAATTTTAGAAAATTTTGCTGACTTTACTGAGAACTGTTATGTAAAGAGATACTTAAAGTTTTTTTTCCATGTTAAATTGGGTAAAAAGGTGCTCTTCACAATAAATACTTTTTCTTTCTTTCTTTGAAATACCTACATAAAAATGTTATATAGCTCCAAAAATTTAAGAAAAGTGTGTGCGAGAAGGCTTTCCATAAAGTCTGACAGCAAATAAAACCAAAGTGACGACTATTTTAACAACTACAAAATGTAACTTATATACCAATTTTCGAAGAAAATTGTAGTTTATTAAAACTGTAAGGATGCTTTCATGCTTTGCTTAGTACAAATTAAGAAAGAGAAAACCTGGAGTACCTCAAGGAAGTGTTCTAGGCCTGGACTGATTCATTCTTACTTTCTCCACTTCTATTTGCATTATACTGTTAAAATACATGGATATTAAGAACAGCAATCATTTTAAACTTTTGAATTTGACTTTAATATTTTTCTATGACTTTTGATGCAAAGGTGAACCCGTACCAAATAACAAAATCATCATATGATTCTAAACGAAAACATTTCAGATCTTTTCAAAGCGCCGTACTTAACACGATTGAAAATATTGGGATTATGTTCACGATTTTGTTTTTAATGCAAACCATGTAAGATGTAGCCCTATATAAGTCCTAATTTGTTGTAAGGTTCCTTATATTGTGGGTAATAAGCCTTATCTAGTTCCACGGTAAGACTCACAACAAAAATGTATATTTAAACTTAACTTATGTGAAAGAGACATGAGTTTGTGTGCTTTAATATCAAATTAATTGGTGCCTAAAGTCTTTCTTCTAATAAACAGATTGTTTTGTAATTTTACTCCAACAACCAACAACAACAACATTCTGCACATAAAAGGGGCAAGTATGCTACTTGGTAACCGCATCTTTTATGAATGTCCTGCCATTTTTTCCCCAATTGCATTCGCGTAGAAAATAATTCTTATATTCACTGTTTAGAGCCAACTACCATAAAACTACACTAAACTACTAGACATGAATTTCAGTCTGCCATAAGTAAATCCAACAACCAGTGGTCTTAATGTTATTCGTGGGCAAAGTGCAAGCAGCAGAGCGCAGCAACGACCAACAGAAGGCAGTAAACAGACCGTTATGGGTAACTCGGCACTGTTCTTAATTGTGACTATTCTCTGTTCAAGCAGTGTTGGGAACAATGCCGTTAGCGCTTACATTTATTGTGTCTTTATTCCGTTTTGGTATATACAATTTGATAGTGGTAGGTAAAACGAAAATAAGTTACCAGGTCGACCGGCACGAACTTCTAGAGCCACTCGTTGACGAACAGTCATTTATTCCAGATCGTTTTTTGAATGATCTTGATTGATGAATGAATCGGAAGATTTATGTGCTCAGTAAGAACAGGGGTAATCTAATGACCAAGACTTCTTTTGGTTAAAATATTTCCACACGCAATAAGATTGGCTTTGTATAATCTCATCTATGTAACATATAGTAAAATCGACTGAGATCTAGATGTATAGGCAAAAATATTCATCTTTCTACCACACGTCTATACTGCTAATTTAACTTTTATTGTGTGCGTAGTAACACGCTTAAAAGTGTGATGTCAAAGACGAAAGCTCAGCACACTCACACACTCACACATTATGTAAACCTAAGTAGTTACAAGTTTACTGCCTGTATTTCTTTTTTGACTACTACTAGTACTTAATGGTGTAGGTAGGATTTGACCGAAGTTAAGACCGAAGCAATTAATTACTATTTTGTTTTATGTCATCAGAATTTAATTTATGTTCCCAGGAGAGTGGCTCATCGCGTGCATGAGTTATTTACATGACATTTACATCGTGCGAGATCTACGTGATCTCATTGCTCTTGTGGTCTCTAGAGAGAATGCTGAATTTTGTTTCGACAGGGCTTTTTTCTGTGTTGTAGATTTTTCGGTCAAGTAAATTCTAGTGGCTCTGTAGGTTTTAGCGCGCCGCTTATTAAATTGCAATCGTCTGGCTAAGGCATACACTTATACAATGCTAAACGCGCAGCTAGATTATAATAATTGAGTACCTAGTCGTACCTTTATTCTAACTACACACATCAACGGGTGTTTCCATTGCGAAGATCGCCCTGAGGACACGGTGGAGCATACGGTGGAGGTCTGCCCGGCTTGGGCGGAGCACCGCCGTGTCCTCGTGGAGGTGATCGGCGGCGGCGATCTCTCGCGTCCGACCCTGGTCCAGGCCATGGTATGGAGCGAGAGTGCATGGCTAGCCTTCAGCGAAGCAGTCATGCTCGCAAGAGGGAGGCGGCGCACGTGAGGGAGATGCAGTACGTACACGCCCTCACAGCCGTGGCCTTCGCAGGAGACACCCTGCGCGTCGGGAATCCCAGGCTGATTCCCGGCCACCGTAGGCACGGGCTTGCGGACGGCGAGTAATGGGTAGCTCGCTGTCCGGTAAGGACCAAGCCCGGGTCGACGGCGCGTTGTGTTCCACGTGCGCCTCAAAGAGATGTCAGCAGCAACAGATGGGGCCCGCAAAGGCCGATGCCTGCCTGGGGTGCGGGTTGTTCGAAAGAGATACCGCGGCCCATGGTACACAGGCAACTGAGGGAACACGGGTGGGTTTTAGTCAGTAAAAGTCTGACACGCCCTCCCACTCCATCCAGAGCGGGAGAAGTTATTTGACTATTTCCCACCCAAAAAAAAAAAAAAACTACACACATCAAAAGTATCTAGGAATCAAAATGATTTTTACTAAGATTTTTATCCGGTTAACATTAAAGAAACGTATCTTTGAAAATTTATCAAGTAGAATGTATTCCTACGTCTCGACTTACGTCTGCTTATGCAGTACATAAGAGATTTTGCGTTTTAAAAAAAATTGTAAATACGGTTCTTAGTTCTTTTATAATCCTACTAATATTATAAATGTGAAAGGATGTGGGTATATTTGTGGGTATGGATGTATGTGTGGATGTTTGTTACTCTTTCACGCAAAAACGGCTGAACGGATTTGCATGAAATTTGGCACACAGGTAGTTTGTAACCTGGAATAACACATAGTATACTTTTATCCCGTTACTACGTTCCCGTGGGATAGTTTTCGACCTCAACGCGGGCGAAGCCGCTGGCAAAATCTAGTCTGGTTATAAAACAAAGCTATTTATGGTATTTATTGCATAAAATATATAATCCGTAGTCGACTTTTAAGTTATATCACACATTCGAACTGATTTGTCATGCTCCACATCATAATCAGCTTATAACGTTCCCACTGCTGGGATACACGGCTCCTCTCTGTGAGAGGGAGTGGGCCGTAATCCACCACGCTGGCCCAGTGTAGGTAGGTGTTCTCATGCTCAACATGAGTTCATACAAATCACTTTGCGGAATAGACGAGCACGTCCGTTGTTACAGGTGAAAAGGATTTTTGTTGTATGAATGGTATCCATATTTAGCTACCGACCTATATTTAAGCATTTTCTACGTACCCAATGGAGTTTAAGTCTGGTGACTAATCAGACCATGGTACGACGATGATGACGATGTAGCTTTATCAAGTGTGTTTGTATCGACTCTGGTGGTGTGTGGAACATTCGACTAAGTAATTTAAGCGTAAATCTTTGCATTGAGTTTGCCTCTGATTACAATCAGTTCGGTTCTTCCATCGATCCAAATAGCCACCTATATCGTGATTGTTCCACCACTTTATAGGTACATGGACTTCTGGCATCCCGAGGATTTTCTTATACCGTGTATCGACCAGATACTAGGCATACACAAGCCAAAGAGATATCCATCAGAAAGGCGTACAGAAGTCATTCTTTTTCTGCCCAATTTCAGTGTTTACGCCCTACGCTTATGTACATAAGCCCGTTGTAAATGGCTCCTAAGCTTGTAGGACACAATAGGTGGTCGGTTTGATAAAATTTACCCAGTAACTGGGTTGTACAGGTCAGATGGGCAGTCAATTCATGTAAAATACTGGTATTCAGCTGCACCCAGCAGATTGATTAATTGGAATAAGAAACCTTATCGAGTAACGAAGCTTCGTAACGAACATCATCGGCAGCATATTAGGATTCTATGGAGGTGCGATTTGTATGTAACTATCTTGTCTGCGTGTGATGATGTGAATTCATTCTCCGTAGCCAGCCAACTTCCAACAATCCTACAGTTCTAATCATATCCCCTCGACTCAAGTCATCTCTTAAAATAGCGTTAATTTGTATTGATTTGAATCAGAAGTGTGGTAGAAATGTAACTGATTTTATCGTTAACTCGTTGCAGGATTTTATAGGAATTCGATTTGGCAGAAGATATCCAACTAGATTTTATTTATTTTAAATAACATTTAAAAAACTTTTCTTTATCTAAATGATGAAAACCTAAAAGCTTCAATACGAGCTTCGATACGTAGGCGTAGTAATTCGGTAATTTGCGCTCGATTCTGAGATACTTTTGTTGTGTATATTTTGTACCTTATTTTATTAAAAGATTACCTATATTTTAATTTCAATTTAAATGTTGGATGCAGGTGAAGTAGGTATGTACGGGAGATGAATGGAAATTGGTAGATTCACTTGCTTTGTTTAATGTCTTTGTCTTTGGGAATCATTTATTTTGATCTTTTCTATACAATCTAGACCTATTTCATCATTATTTTATGTCGAATTCATTGTTATGTAGATTCAGAACGGATTTTTTTTTTGCGGAATCAATTATTGTTTATTTTTTCTTGAACTTTGTCGTATAAAAGAGCAAATGCAAAATTTTCCATTTGAAGACGTTATAATAATCTACGGCAATCTATCTTATATGTCTTCGTATGATTGTGAACATCGATAGTTTACAATCTATCTCGCGAGATTATAAACTATCCATAAATTGTGAACTGTACTGTACTGCTTACAGTATAATGTATTAATTTTTGATAGTTTATAATCTATCCATGTCAACCGTCAAATTGTAAACGAACCTGCACTTACCGACAGGGTTCACAATCTGTCTGATTGTGTCACCTGTTAAATTGTGAACCATCCCTGATTTGCAGATCGTGACGGTAGCCGAATTGGTTGCAATTACTAAGCCAGGGCACCCCGACCGGATAAGTTAAGTTAGGTTAGAATTGTAACCAATCGCGCGCGAGCCGAGCGAGCGAGCGAGCGGTGCCGCGGCAGCGGCCGGCGAGCGCTATTTCCAAGTTAGTGGCAGTTACTTGACTATTTAGGAATAGTGCAAGGTACTTTCCATCGCATGCAACTATAATACACAAAATTGTGCGTTAAATTGTAAATGGTTTTTGCTGTTCACAATGTTTCGATACTTTGTAATCTCGTGATATAGATTAAAGACTGACGATGTTCACAATATTCGGTGAGATATATAAGGTGTTAAAAAAACCTTAGCGAATTTAAGGAGTTGTTTAAAATTACATAAAAAAATATTCACTAAAAAATATTTATACACAACAATCCGTTCCAAAGATATGTAATATTTTCATTACGCGCCAATTATTTAATTATGCCCATGTGCACCGTACACCGTGTAGGCATAGATAGACAGTCCAACACTGGTTCTTCAACGTCACCGGAGAGTCGTGGCGTGTGATCTGTTTGACGAGGGCGAAACTGGCCATGGTTCAATAAAAAGGAAATAAGCTAGGCAGATGTAGCCTTATAAATATTTTCTTTAAAACACAGAAGTACTGAAAAGTGCCTGGTGCAGGTATATCCTTTTATTTGTTTTTGTTTGAAGCTATCAAATATGGCTACTAAAACAATCCCTAGAATATTCTCTTTAAACAATGAGACTTTCATTTGCCTGCTGTTGCGCTATCGTTAGCTATTTATTTTTAATATGCAGAAAAAATCTTACTATCCTAATATTATTATTATTAATATTATAAATATAAAAGTTTGGATGTTTGTTACTCAGTAACGCAAAAATTTCTAAACGAATTTGGATGAAATTTGGTACACAGATAGGTTATAACCTGGATTAACACATAAGATACTTTTATCCCGGTAGTATGTTCCTGTGGGATAATATCCGACCACCACGCGGGCCAAGCCGCTGGCAAAAGCTAGTGCACAATAAATAGTGAGTAATATTAATTTAATTGTTTTTAGGTGGGTATCTAATCTCCATCCGGTAGACCATCGACGTTGGCTTGTTGCAAAACAAACGATAAAAAATCTTCCATAACTCCAGCGCCTACACCACGTAATAAATTCCTTCCATTATGTCTCCCATCTTACCTAATAAGAAAAATTAGAGTGTAATTATATTATTATGTGCAGACAGTCTCCCGCGGCCACTGGTACCGCCCGGCCGGCACTAAAACGACCATTAAGACCAACTTGTACTCTTAATGGCTCTACTACTTACTCCCCACGTTTTTATTATACGTTCCGTACCTTTCACAGACAAAGGCTCTCTATGTGTGAAAATGTTGTCGCGGAATTATGTAGTGGAAGTAGAAGAATATTTGATTAACTAATTGCACATTAATTATTTTACAATTTGTACTTACATTTTTCTTAAAGCTAACTTAAATATTCATTCTTAGTATACAAATTCTTAAAAAAACGAATTGGTAATTACTACATTCATCATTTCAGCCGTTGTTTTTCCTTTTGTTATTTAGTATAGTCTTAGTATCTAGTCACATTAATGTGAGCAATGTGTCAACAATCGCACATTACCTATTATTGATGTCTGCATTTGTATAAGTTTTTTCTTTTTTCTTTCGCTACTTCTAGTTAACCTAGCCCTATCAATGCCGTGAAACTCGGTTATTGGCTTAAGAGACAATTGTTTTTCATAACTCATGTACATTAATTATAAGCTGTTGAGTTTCCAAATAAATAGAAAAAAAAAAAAAAGATGTCCACTGCTGGACATAGGCCTACTCCAAGCTCCGCCACTTCGACCGGTTCTGTGCTTCCCGCATCCAGCGGATTCCTGCAGCCCTCACAAGATCATCGGTCCGCCTTGTGGGAGGCCTTCCAATTTTACGTCTTCCGGTGCGCGGTCGCCACTCCAGAAGTTTGCGGCCCCATCGGCTATCTGTTCTGCGAGCAATTTCCACTGCCACTTAAGTTTGGCAATTCTTCAGGCTACGTCGGTTACCTTGGTTCTCCGGCGCATTTCTTCATTCCTGATTCGATCACGTAGGGAAACTCCAAGCATAGCCCTCTCCATTGCCCTTTGGGTGACTTTAAGCCTTCTTATTAGGCCCATTGTGAGCGACCACGTTTCGGTTCCTACATTATGCTTAAATAATTCTGAACTAATTATAATTAATATCTAACTAATTATAATTAATAACTAACTTATTAAAACATCACTTAAAATAAGTTAACAATAACTAAAACATATTCACAGAACTAAAACTGGCTCCACTATTGTCATTTTCTCATTTTCTAAGTTATTAAATTACTAACACCACATTATGAAATACTAAGCCGAGTTTTACCTGAGCCACTGGGTCCAAGCGACCGCTGCACAAATACTTCGCCGATGTATTCTTAGGTAACAGTGGCTTGGAACAGTGCCAATGTTTGCCAACAACCGTCTTAACATTTCCCGATAACTACATTCATAGCAAGTCGAGCGTATAAAGGAAGTTTCCACCAACCTGCACAAGAATTTCCAGCTGCTGCTCACAACACGAAGCGCGACGACTCGTAAACTCATTCGAATCGAATTTCCACATTCGAAAGCTTCTACCGAGGCCGGAAACTACCGGCAAACGAAATGCCTAAAAGCGGCAGAAATCGCGAGCACCGGTCGCCGATGCAATCCCTGAGGTGACTGCTTCGCTTCCGATGCAGTTATAGTTGGTTGCGGACGGGTTTAACGAGTGTTTCCCGGCCCGATGCCCGGGCCGCACCTCGCATCCTTGCTGTCACTCTACTATATTGTATGCCGAAATGAAAAGCTACGCTACTGACGTTGCAGCGGCGCCGCACTTTTGACTTTCTGCCTATGAAAATAAGGTCGGTTTTGATGGGCATTACGCAATTGCAAGGTTGTGCCGTGTGCATACAAGCGTGTAATGTTATCGGTGTACGCTCGCTCCAGCCAGGTGAGGCAGCGGCGCTGTGTGCGTGCGCGTGCGCGTCTGTGTGCGTGAGACAGAAACAGGTGAATTAGTGGCACGTCCTGGCTTCCCAGGGCGGCGGGTCCCGGGCGAGCTGCGTCGCCATAGCGACAACCGGAATCTAATATACAGATAGATGTGAGCAAATAAAAGCAAAATATAGGATGTTCACTACCAACAACAAGACAACTTTTAATTATAATGCTCTACAGATTTCTGTAGGATGTGTTTTATTATATTCTCGAATAAAACGACGTTGTCTATGTACTTGTGTACGCACTGGGGGGAAACACTTTATGTGATTTGTCTCACTTTTATTTACTTTATGTACGTTTTGCTGTCCGGTACATAGAGCCTGAATCTCCACTGAAAAGTTAATGTTTTTTACGGTAGATATTATCATTATGAATAATGAGAACTACAAAGATATAATTGAATCATAGAATTTCGCATGAATTGTCACTTATGACTCCTTTTGTACCACAAAATAATTTTCCAAACTCATGATTATTGGGACTTTCTTTCACTTCGCATAAGGCCCTATCGATTCAATGTTTAATGTTTGGTTGATGTTGCCATTAAATTATCCTTAATAAATACAAAATGGCTAATGATTGGTCGGATTAAAAAATCATGTCTACTCTATCTCCCGTATATAAAACACACCCCACCGGTCCATATAGGTACCATAAAATACCAGCATAGAAATCTGTAGCTCAACGAAATCATGAACTATGCGAGGAGCTAAAGCAATAAATTAAACATAATAAGCAACGTGCTGTATCTCGCGAGTTGGACGCGTCACCCGTCGCGCGCTCCGTACGTACCTACCTACCTACTCCATAGCAAACTGAGGCTGTATACCGACTGTAATTTTATTTGCACTACTACATTAAAAATGCATTTTGAGAGGGTTTCCATAATGTTAATTAGAAACTGAGGTTGATTTCATAAGGTCCTTTATATGGCTACGAATTCGTAGCACCTCGTAGCTGTTTTCGTAGAGGGTCTACGAAATTTTTGTCAGTGACGTGCAATCGAGGAAAAGTAATTCGAAAAGACTGTAAATCTAAATACAGCAATTAATAAAACTAAATCAACACACAACTGACTATAACGATCACTCATGGAAGTTTCAAGCAGTGTAAAGCCTTCCAAAATCACATACAAGTGCAAACATTGTGTTTCAAAACATCGCAGACAGTCTAGTGTCAGATTATCTTCACTAGAGCCTCTCGAGTCCTGTGTGAAGTATGCTTAATGTTCGGGGGTAGGTCCCCATAGCCCCCTAGTCCCCATTGCATCCACCCACGGGGGAAGGATATAAGCCGATTATTAACAGACGGCGGTCGTGTCCTTAATAAAGAGATGAGATTTTATAAATGAAGAGCACCATTTCAATAGCGGATCGTAATTCCATTTATATTTCAGTTATTTATTCTTTGTAAGTACTAAGTACTCGGAAGAAAGTGAAGAGCCTCCATCCTTTGTGTTCATACTTAATGGTTAGAGGGAAATGGAAATTATGCTGGAGTTTTTATTGCGAAGTCGTTATGGAGTCGAAGTAAACATAAAAGTTTCTGCATTGGAACGAGGTATCGAGTGGCTCCTTATGCTGTGAAAACTTTTTAATATTTATCCCGTGTTTTGGAATACGTCCTATACCGCCATGTATTTTTATACGTTCTGTACTAAGATTTTGCCAATATCGGAGCATTAATCTTACGTCCACGAATACTTAACTCTGAAATCATTGTACAAACTTATAATTAGTCTTCCTTAACAATATCAAAACTCATTATGTAGTAGTTAAAATAAATACTTAGAAACATGAAGGCGGTACCTCCATCATGTTCCTTGTACAGACTGTTATTTTTCTTATGATACGTCTATGTCTGCTCCTTAAAATAATCCTATTAGGTGCGGACGGCTAAGGCTCTGTGCACAATATTGTATTGACGAAGCTACGCGCTTATTCATGCTCCGATAAATTACTTTCAAGGAAAAAAATCTCACAATAAGTATCTAATAATAGCGTTCTTTATTTAAGAGGACAATTTTATAAGTTGGAATTGATTTTTTATAAGCTACGAAGAAATCGGCGTTTTTTCAGACAGTAAAGTATTTACTTTTCGAAATTCTATAAAACTTTAAGATAGATCGATTTGTAAGATCATGAAATCTTACAAGTCGTAAAAATGATCTGCAAAGTGAATTAATATGCCGCGCCGTAATATTATATGTTACATAATAAACTATAACATCATCATAAAAATCGTCTACGTCGCAGACTGCGACGTATTTATGATCATATCTCTTTCGCAGTCTATTTGTTGAAAGCTACAAGACCTTATAGCGATCAAAATACACAATGAACTGTATATCTTACCACGTTTTTCAATAATTATTGTTTGAACAATATTATTAAATAGTAATTGTACAATTATCGACGGAAAATGAAGTGAATTTAAAATTGACCTCAATTGTCCTCTGAAAAATATCTATAAGGTGTTTTAAAATAAGGATTTCTATTTTATGTATTCAAATCACCAAATCAAAGCACTCAATTTGTAAGTGGCACTACAAATTGGTTTCCATATTTGCTGATCCATACGCTTTTCAAGAGACCATCTATAAACGTTATTCTACTCTATTCTATCTACATGGTTCTCAGATCAGAGTATTTTTTTATTTACTAATTCACAGAGGTATCTTAGTAAAATATATTAAAGTCGTATTTATGTATTTCGTCAGATAAATTAATGTTTTGCATATTCCTCAGTAAAGACATGAATGAAAAAAAAACTCGTCATAAATCTGTAATGTCATATTCTACAGACTTGGGAATTTCTTAAAATATTTAAGAAAAACTTAACTAAATCCTTAAATAAAAATGATTAACCCAGATATAGTACTTTCTGAGATTTAGGCTATGCCACTTTATGCACGCGTCTGAATTGAGGGCCCAAGTTATTTCATCATAACAGTTTTAATTCAGGTTTAAGAAAATCATGGCCCTCTGCTTTAAGTTTTAACTATTTTTTAACAAATTTCCCTAAAAGTATTATTCCGTTTCGCAAGGATTTAAAAAATGGGCCCGCAATCCAGATGCACATTGAAGAATCAGTGTGAAATAGGCCTTTGGCAGAGATGGCTAGACAGACATAAATATATTTTGTTATGCATAATTCTTCTTTGAAGGTAATGTGACTTGACTGTAAAAAGCTTTTCTTACCTCCGACTTTCGTCCTACTTTTTTAACCGACTTCATAAGGAGGTTCTCAATTCGTCGAAACCTTTTCGTTTTTTTTTTATGTATGTTCCCTAATTACTCGAAGATGGCTAAACCGATTTGGATTTTTTTGTTTGAAAGGATATACTTCCCAGGTGTTGCCATGATCATCAGGTCAGGATCTGATGATGAGATCCTGGAGAAATAAAGAGAATTCTTCAAATTTTATAGGCACGCTTGAAGCGATTTGGATAATTTTTGGAAGAGTACTTTCTCGGAGTGGTCCCATTTCAATTTAGTGAAGATCTGATGAAGAACTTCGGAGATAGGCAACGGAACTCCTCAATAAATGATAGCAAATGGACTGAAATTGCAGAAATCTCATGTCTGTCTATTGTTTACACAGTTCATAACATAACATCACGCCGGGACGCTGTGAAGGGGTAAGCATATGTGAACCACTAAAAAGTGAAAAATAAAAACTTAAAAAAAAACAGCCGACTTCCAAAAAAAACACTAAAACGTGAAAAATAACTTTAATTTCGGAAGACGGTGACAAAAAATTTAAATACATATCCAAAGTCACCGCCTTCCGAAATTAAAGTTAATTTTCACTTTTTAGTGTTTTTTTTGGAAGTCGGTTGTTTTGTATATGATAAACTCAACTTACACACATCATTAAAAATATTTTCATACATTTTCCGAGGTTTCTATAAACCAGTTCGTCGTTTACAAACAAGGTTTTTACGTAATTATAAGCATCATTATCATCACCAGTCTGTTGCTAAACACAGGCCTCTCGAACAAAGGACTCACCTCGGAGCTTCGCAAAATTTAATTTCCGTCACTTATCTTTACAACCTTTTGGGTGACAAACAGACTGTTTTTCCTTTCATTTCCGGATTACAATGGGATTTGCATATTGGAATTAAACTCGTTGTTGTCTTGTGCTTTTTAATTGTTTTTTAATAAAGGACGGCAAATAAAGGTTCTACGTTCCACGTTATCTAATAAAGACTTGTTTGGTCAGCTTTGGTAGACCGTGATATGCGTGTATTCATACGATAAACGCCAAAAGCTATCCACCGCAGCAGTGTCGCAGCGTCACCGACAACTAACCCGCCCCATCCCGTGCCCTCCGCCCCGCACAGCCTCACGCCCGCCCTCAACCTACGCGTTAAAAATAATAATAAGGTACGTCAAAAACCACAGGCTCAGTGTAAAGAGGACAAAGAATTTCGGCACAACCGCCTGCTTGTAATTAGGGAGCGACGTAACACAGTCTACAGAATTGTGCCTGCTTTAAATGGAAGCTGAGTCTCGAATCTGTAAAAATGTCACCGTGAAAACTATTGTGAAGCGAGCTTGAAGGAGGGATTGGCATTATTTAGTTTTTTACTAAATAGATTGGTTATAAAACATTGTAGATTTAGTTCAGCAGACTGATAAGCAAAATTTTCCGAAGCCTCCTCCCTCCTAGTATTTTGCTTTGCCAACAGGGTCCATAATAACATATCGTTTTAAGTTACCACCTAAATACACAAAGTGCCGTTGTGGGCGTAAAATAAGCGTTCACGCTCAACCTTATTATGGAGTTATTACATTGATTTTGTTTCATATACCTTACTGATAAGTGTTATACAGGATAAGTTTTTATCCAGTACGCAAACTGTAACCATGAATTCAGCATATCATTCTAGACCCCCCAGCGCAGAAATTTTTCGTCGGTTGTACAAAAAAAAAATCAGCTGTTCCATACATTTTGATCGCGTAGGTATTGCACTTTTTATGAAACAGCTGATTTTTCGAGGGGGGTCGAGAATGATATGCTGAATTCATGTTTACAGTGAGCGCACTGGTTAAAAACTTATCCTGTATGTAATGTAATATCGTTTTTTTTTTTTAAAAAATACCTTGTTTTTGGCAGTTTGGTATTGGAGCTATTGTCGGGTGTTGTTCAAATCAAATTATTGACGACTTAAACGACTAAATATAACATTGTGGTTTTAAATAAATATCAAAAACAATTAACATTTAGACGCAATTCCACGAACAATATCCTCATTACCAGAGTAATATTGCACTAAACCTGCTGAAGCACGGCACTCGAAATATCGTGAACCATTCACCGCATCCTAATCGGATTTGAGCAATTAATAGCGGGTAGGTTATCAGCGTACCCAGTACACGGGTGAAACGCGGGTAGGTAATAATAAATTCTGTCTGCGCTACAAATCAGACGCAATTCAATTCGTCTCGTCTGAAGTATGTTTAATTTTTCGCCCTCACGGGTTTTGATGTTTGTGTAAATATTGAAAAAGGATCTTAATTAATTTAAAAGCTGTCGAGTGATACACTTATGGATAAGTTTAGAGGAACGCAAAAAATAACGTTTTATTTCTCCTGCTGTAATTATCGTTCGTACACTGAGTACTGGCTACAAACATTAGTAAATGCGTTTTGGAATGCGAAAAAAAAAACCTTTTGGAATGATAATTTTTCGAATTTCATTCGTTTATTGCATAATATTGCGTTCCTTCATATTGGGAAATTTTATGCGAGCTTTTGAATTTGTTTTGTTTTCATTTTTGCCTTGACTGCCTTGTTTACCGTGTCAAGTGTGAATTGTTACTGCAAATTAACTGAGAATGCCATATCTAAACGCCATCCAAGTTAATGCGGTAATTGAAACTGGGCAAACCTACAAAAATGTAGCCCAAACATTACGAGTATCAAAATCTGTGAAGTGGTACATACATCGAGTTGTCGAGAGATATCGGCAGTATACGAGACACGTAGGACAGTGAAGAAAACGGAAAACTGTGGCCAGACATGAGGTCCATCGTTACCAGCGTGCTTAGAAACCGAACCTTAACTTCTTCTGAAGTAAGAAGTAAGCTCCAAGAAGTTCAACGGATCACAGTAAGCACAAAAGCTGTAAAGAAGAAAACCGAAATCAGACAGAATAAATTCACACTTGCCTGCTAGAGGCCGCCTCTTGCAAACAAAACAAAATTATCTCGACCTAAATCACGAAACTTCGAAAGTCGTAGCTTAGAGTCAAGTTCTATTCACAGATGAGTCCAGATTTTCCCTGAAGCCGGATGATGGAAGGACTAAAGCGTTTTGTCCATTCGAAAAAGTCGAGGGACTGCTGATTAAGTGTAAAACAGGTAATTAGGTAACCTCAAAATAAAGTTTTAAATTCCTTTACGTGATTTTAAATATGAGATAAATATATTGAATCTGTATAGTACATAAAGGCATATGCGGCATATTATACATGTCTGCTTCTATTCCTGTAATCTGCTTATATTAATGGAAATGCATTAGTGCTGTTACTCTGTTAGCGCAAATGCACACTCGTATTGGTGCACGGCAGTGTAGCAAAATCGTAATGGAATACTGTTGCGTTTTATTATTAATCGTTGTTTTTCATTTTGTGTATTGTTTTGACATTAATTATTTCGCAGTTTTCATGTGTGATTTAGTTTGATGCCGAGTATGTTGATGAGTGAATTATGTAAATCCTGAGGATGCGGCGACGAAAAGAAATATTAATTTATACTTACTCTCTGTATTTGACTTATTTTCTTCTAAACAAGCCAACTGTGAACAGCTAAAGAAACAGCTAATCGCTACCACACTTACTTCAACGCTTTTATCATTATAATTTAAATTTTAAACGCGAGAAGGAAAACTTCTGAAAGAAAAATATAACTCGTAAGCTTCCACTTTCTATACAGTTCTTAAATGTTATGAATGCTACGTCTAAAGTCTAGTTAATATTTCACTTTAATAGTGCTTGACATTCTACGTGCGCTTTGGAGTGAAATTGAACACTGAACGTGAATTACGTTCAGTGTTCATATTAATGTTTCAATAGGACTAAGCGTAATGGCTTCTCTATTATTATTCACTGAAGCCTTAATGCTTCATAGTTTATAGTATGTATGTGTGCAGCCATCTATCAGCCAGTCGCGACAACACCAATGTAATGTCGATTCGGTGTTTATTGCGTTAGTTTTGTATCGAGACCAATAGATGGCACTTTTTATTTGAGTCCCAAAATTAGATCGCGTTGTTAAGATTCTCCGCGAATAATAAAAAGCATTCGTGTCATAAAGGTTTATATTGTAGATTTTAGTAAGGTGACCGGGTGCGAATATTATGTAGTATAGTAGAATAAACATTGGATTGTAGTTCCGTGTTTTATTTTTGAAGTCGGCCCGAGAAACTTAGGGAACCCATCAGCAGGTAGTGAATGTGTGACCCTCACAAAGTTCGAGGATTCGCATGACCTACCTACCTACCAGGTATCAGCAAATACCAGCTCGCAAGGTGAGCGAGCAAACACCCAAAAACCCTCACGAAGCCCGAGGGTTTAACAGTATGACAGAGTTGAAAACATAATGTAGGAATTAGTGAACTCAAAACCTTGAAAGTATCTACATACATACCAAAGCAAGATCGTCAAAACAAATTAATTGTGTATACTCGTAGCGCAAAGAACATAAGTTTTAGTTTTCGTTTTAATAATATACATTCTTGACAATGCAAAGAAAGAATGTTAAAAACAAAACCCAATTAAAAATAAATGAACAAGCTAGTAACAAAATAACAACAGTCATATTTAATATGTAAGATGTATGCCTTTATTACATAATATTACTTACAATCCAGGATGGAAAGTAACCTATGTCCTTACCCAGGTCATTGTCTATCTGCGTGCCCAACATCCAAATCCCTTCAGCCGTTGTATCGTAACAAACAAAGAAAGAATCTTACTTTCGTATTTATAAATATAGTTAGAATTACGTGGCCCTCTTATGGTTTTGCCGTAATCGGGTTAAAAATATTGCACGAGGCAAACAAGAAACGCAAACAGAACCCATTGAAAATTTCAATTACGTACCATTTACCTACAAAGAGTTTTCAGTAATTTACGTTCCTGTACAGATTCCTGTTGGAGGCAGGCCAGGCCATAAGCAGTTTGTGTAACACAGGGTTTTCTGCGGCAAATGTTCGAAGTTATTTGGTGTTTTGCAGCGTTTGATGGGGCTTCACGCTGGCTACATTGATCGCGTCGCTCGTGGTGCTCTGCCATGACGGGCCATGGCGGGGCTGTTGCGGCAGCGGAGAGAGCATTCTTAAAATGGTAAATATTTCAGACTTATTAATCTTTAAATTTTAAACGTACATACCGTTTGCATGATGGTGGAATGCCATCGAAACTAATGAAGATATACAAATAATAGGAGACAAACTTTTCATCCCCTAGGAAAGGGATCAACCCTTTAGGTGGTGAATTTGCGAAGTGGAAGTCTCGTTTAAAATTTTATGTTTTTAGACAAAACGATAGACTGTGCGTTGTCTAATGATATAATTCTTTTTTTAACCGACTTCCAAAAGGAGGAGGTTCTCAATTCGTCGGAACCTTTTTTTTATTTTATTTTATTTTATTTTGTTTTATGTATGTTCCCCGATTACTCGAAGATGGATGGACCGATTTGGATAATTTTTTTTTGTTTGAAAGGGTATACTTCCTAGGTGGTCTCATGATCATCAAGTCAGGATCTGATGATGGGATCCTGGAGAAATAAAGAGAACTCTTCAAATTTTATAGGCACACTTGAAGCAATTTGTGTAGTTTTTGGAAGAGTACTTTCTCGGAGTGGTTCCATTTTAATTTGGTGAAGACCTGATGAAGAACTTCGGAGATAGGCAACGGAACTCCTCAATATATGATAGCAAATGGACAGGGATTGCTGAAATCTCATGTCTGTCAATTGTTTACGCCAGTTAATAACATAACATCACGCCGGTACGCTGTGAAGGGGTAAGCACATGTGAACCACTAAAAAGTGAAAAATAAAAAACTTTTTTCAAAAAAATAAACAACCGACTTCCAAAAAAACACTAAAAACTGAAAAATAACTTTAATTTCGGAAGCCGGTGACAAAAAATTAAAATACATATCCAAAGTCACCGACTTCCGAAATTAAAGTTATTTTTCACTTTTTAGTGTTTTTTTGGAAGTCGGTTGTTTATTTTTATTTTAATAAGTTGAAAATCAATATCAATATTTGATGGTACTGTTTTGATCTTGATGTAACATTTACTCACCAAAATGTCAGTAATTTTGAGATAACTTCTTGTGAGGTCTAAATCTAACCAACAAAAGTAACTTTATGCTTTTATTACTTTAAAATGCCTACCTGTGTGTGGCCAAGAACCTCGCGGGAAGTATTTCCATAAATCGATGACACGACTTATTTTTACTTTGCAACAGAATTTCAAAAAACCAACTTAAGAATGACGAACTTCCATACAAACATCTGTCCTCTTTAGGGGGGAATTCCTAAATCTTTACTTAATACTCCTTTCCGTTTTAAAGGAACTCATGTGCAAACTTCGTGCTTCTAAACCCTAAAGCAAGTCATTAAAGCCTCTTGGCTCTAACCAGTTAAAATTATTAAATAATGTGCAAATTAGACTGGCCTATAGACATTACTCGCTCAACCGCTGTTTCTACATTATCTATGGCGGCAATGGCGGCTTATCGCAACAACTGATCGGTTGCTGTGGCGCGTACCTTGCCACGTTAGAATGTCGAATGAGGGCGTCATATTTACGATATTATTTAGTGTAATATAAAATAGTGTATGAAATTGCACATAACTCGGTATTTTTCGGTTATTTAACATTTCCATAACCTACTCATTCAATAATTAAATTGTTTTTTTTTTGCCTTGCAGTGGGTGCGAAAAGTAGAGTATTTTCCTCGAGGATAAAGGTGCCTTCGTCTTTGGCTAGCTTGTGTCTCGCTTCGCTCAAGATTTAACTCAGGGCTAGAATCCTTCCTTACGGTCGGGATTGAAAATGCGTGATCTAAATCGCTGGTTTATCGCTATTGAATAATCTACTATTATTACTAGTTGTTAGGAATAACATAACATAATCCGCTACTTTCGGGGCCACATACTACTAGAGACGTTTTGTTTAATAATAAAGCTGGTAGTGCAGCCGTCAGTCTGTAGCTGCTGCTGACACGCCTGGAAATCACTGAAACGCTTAAATTGCTCGCGCGGCAACTTCCGTATGAATACTACACACATTTTTCGGGCATGATGTGATGAATTTAATAATTTGTTAAACCCGTTTGCACACTCTTCACTGAATAGTGAGTATCTATTGCGACACTGAACAATGCAGTTCTAATTCTAAACATAACTCTAGGTTTTTCTCTAGTAATTGTGTACTTACTTTTCTTGAAAAGACCACCACCAAAATCTTCATTTTCAAAATGGACTTACTGAAGAGTTTAAAGAGATCAAAGAGCGATACGATGTACATTAGTTCCGCTCACATATCGCTCGCATCCGAGCACTCGTAATAGGTAGCTGGGTTACTTTAAGATTCCTATGTATCCCGCGCGCGTTCCAGTTAGACGGAAGTTCTTTGTGTAAAGATCGGAGCGGTGTCAGGTGCCTCGGAACATGCTACATAATATAAAACTTGCAGTAAACTTGTCGTGGAACGAGGCTTTACGTGGCTGTTACTCCGAACTCAGCTGGTTAAGCTCACCCGGGCGCGGGCGAAGGACAACTTTCCTACATTCACGAGTAATATACGCACGTGAAAACTTACAGTTCTACATGTACATTTGCTTTTTATTCGCAACTTTGTAAACAACGCCATTAAGGTGAAACGTGACCAGCCGTTTGAAAACAGATAAAGTTTTCGTATTGTTTGTACGTTACGGTATTACATAACTTTATGAGAGGACCGCTTTGTGAATAATACAATTCTCGAAGTTGTGTTGTATATTTCCAATATTAAAGTTCTTAGAAAGCTAAATTAGTTTTCATTTCACAAAGACTTCCCCTTTCAATTTTGCGATACAATTATAGCAATAAATAGTAATCGCGACGATATTTAATATCGCAAATTAGTCAAACTCGGTAGATATGCCGTAGGGTTACATCAGTAATATCGGAGGGCCGGCGGCGTCCGGCGGCATACAAAAGTTGACGGACGTCCGGCGTGATTGAGTGGATCCCTCCTCGATACAGGCTCTAATGGGTCGTCGGTGACTCGTGGTGTGGGGTACCGGGAGGCTGCCTATAAATAGCGCCCGGGGACTGCTTGATTGCGATATTAGCTATAGATTTATATCAAAATTACATATTTGTATTAAGACGTGGTTGTTATAACAGTAGAATAAGTAGCATTACTATTGATTTCGTAATTAGGAAGTAGGTACAAGGAAAACCAGTCGAGCTCACTGGTTAAATATTGACATGAATTATAATGATTTGTACCATCGTTACTGTCGATAAACCATTAAGGTTTTCCTTTATCCATTACTTTCTATAATTATTTTAACAACACTGGTGGAAGTGTTACCACGCCATCCATTTTTTAATTTATTTAAATCAGAGATAACCTTTCGATACACCGATCGATGTTTTCGAGAGTACAAATTGGATTGAAAGCGTATACTCGACTGAGATTTAACAAAGGCATATTGAAAACGGCGAGGAGACGTACGAACGCACACGGCGGATGAAAAATTGGATAGAAAGCGGAACTTGTGATGTGATATAAGCTGCAAGATGATGGAGTTTACAAGCGTGTGCTCGGAGGCTGAGAGTACTCTCAGCCGCCTCGGCGACATGTTCACTAACAATCTGGTAGGTAACGTGTTTGTGGATTGGTCACGTTTTGCAAATTATTATCTTTGTTCCATTGATAGTGATTATTGTTTATGTGGTTGCAGTTTTTATATATAGATACTGTAAGGTTTATGACTGTAAACGCACAATACAGTAGGTTTTGGTAAATATCAATGTTTTAAGTTGATAGTAAACAATGTAAAAAATCTCATTTCATTTTCGTGTTCAATAGCTCAAACAAGTAATAAATAACGCTAAGTTTGCAGAATTTTCCTTTGTTAGTTCAACTTGTGAGTTTTGTATTACAACGAACTTATTATTTCAGACGTTTCGTATTTTCAATTTAAAAACGTTATACGAGCAGAGACTTCTCTGGAAAAGGAACATTCATTATGTTAACAAGGAGGAAAACGTCATCTCCGTTGTTTTCCGTCAATACACTCGTGTTACAAAAGAGAAATTGTACGCCTTTATTAAGGGTACCTTTATTCGCAGAGTCGGGTTGCTTTATGCAGGCTTTGTGAAATCTCAAGTCAGAACCAATATGTAGTCATAGTGTACAATGGAAGGTAACAGAGTAATATTTCTCTGCAGCGTGTAAGCGATCTCTCCCCTGTTCTACGAAGTGAGCTTTGAGCGCCTCCACAATAAAGCTTGCTCGTTTTGTTTCGCGATGAAATTAAAATCAAGAGGACGCCGGCCGAGAGCTCTCTCCCCCAATTTTTAACAGTACATTGGCTTCTATGAAAGGTTTCGGCTTACTCTTTTTATTTTGTATACACCTGAATATATTTTCTCAACTTCACGCCAAAGGGTTATCGCTGTTTTATAAAAGTTAGATTATTACTTTTGAGTAAAAATGGACTGGTAATAGGATTTGAACTGTGTAATAATAATCCCTAATGGAGTTTTTGTTTGTTAAAGTTAAGCGATAATTGAATAGGAGACTATTAGGACTTAATGAATACGAGGAAAATACCTAATTGTGCTGATTTTCTACAAAAGAAAGTCTCGCGGAACGCTTAACATACAAATGAACGCTAATACCCGCGACATGTACGGTTCGCATTATACATAGAGTTGCATGATATATGAGGGACATGATTCAAGCGCGCTGGTGTCCCGGTCAGCGGCTCTTTGGCTCAAAGGAAATCTCATTTCGCGAGAGCCACGCGGGCCCCCGCAACCCACCCGCCGCGCCACCCCCTGGACATCTATTAAAATTATTTGAGAAAACCCAACACTTGGCCGGGAACATCCTCTCGCGTCCGCTCGCTCCAATTTATACCACGTTTTATACTTCATAGCTCTTTTGTTGTTCGATATCGACGGCATAATTGGAAAAGGCCTTTGAAGTGGCCTGTTTTTTATGTAATTATTTTTCCTTTCACATTTTTTTTCACCTTGTTCGTACAACCGTTTGAAGTTAAATTAGATTAATTATTCGGCTTGCTCTGCATAATTATTTAACTTGATAATGACACAAAATTATCGAGTTTTATGTCAACGGCAGTTTATTATCGGGGGAATTATTAGGAAAGCTTCTGATTAACGTTTCTTCAAGTAACTTTAACAATAATTCGCTTACTATATAAAGTTAAATGTAAGTGATTATAATTTAATTTGACGCCATCAATCAAAAAACACTAAACACAATTATGAGTTAAGTAATCATTTCAACGAAAATTATTTCAAGTCGCCACAAACATTTTGTAGGAAAATTATCCAAACATAATTATTTGGCAAGCTTTTGTAACAGTCTAAATAAAACTTTTCCATTTGTTAAATAATTGAAATAACAGCGCATGAGCTACGGGCTACGAAAATAAACCGGCTTTCATTATGTTTGCTACAGATTTGCTACGCCGTAGACTCGTAGCACTTGTAGATTCTCGCTCGGTTGAACATTCAATTAGCTCTACTGAAATTAATTTCCATAACGGAATATTGGTATTTAATATACTGCTATTACGTTTATGATTCAGGCTACTGCTGTATAAGGAATTTGCTTAATTATTATATTAATTAAGGGCTCATTTGTGTTGATCATGCTATTATTGCAATATCTTGAGAAATTCTAATGTGCTTTGGAGACGACAGAGCACTTAGATTTATCCATCTAGATTTTAGACGTGATAATCTGATGAGATATTTAGAGCACTGTAGCCTGATTAATTTTTCAATAGATATATCGCACCTTTAGAATTATACAGACCTAATGCGAAATTAGCCGCAAGCAAAATAGGTATCTATAATTCAAAATTATAGAGATCTATTTCGAAATTACCCGCAAGCAAAATAGGTCACTATAATTCTAAAGGTGCGATATATATATACAACGTGTCGTTTTGCATCCTCGTCAAATTCAAGGAGGTAACTATGCTAATGATTCTCGACACGAATCAATAATAAAATAAGTAGGTATTCTTTTTGTTTTTTTTTATTTTTTTATTTTAAAACGCGGCCCGTGTGATACCGCACTGTAACTGGGTAACCTGGGTTCAAACAGTCTTCGTCGCACAAACCAGTCCTCGAATTACTTGTTGCGATTTTTTATTTTACGGCTATGAAAATACAGTCGAGAACGCAATTAC
Organism: Polymixis lichenea; assembly: GCA_949091785.1. Classification (NCBI taxonomy): domain Eukaryota; kingdom Metazoa; phylum Arthropoda; class Insecta; order Lepidoptera; family Noctuidae; genus Polymixis; species Polymixis lichenea. Next base: position 6,425,875 of record OX420937.1, read on the forward strand.
CATTGCGTTCTCGACTGTATTTTCATAGCCGTAAAATAAAAAATCTACTTATTTTATTATTGATTCGTGTCGAGAATCATTAGCATAGTTACCTCCTTGAATTTGACGAGGATGCAAAACGACACGTTGTATATATATAATCAGCATCCGTAGTTTAATTTACAGAGAATTTCAATGCGATTAATCAGAAATGAACAGAGAAACACGAGTTCCAAATACTATGTCTCATGAGATTCTTTTGATCAATGTTCTAATATCGGTGGGTGAGTTTATACCCTGTTATTAGGGTATTGTTTCAACTTAATGGTGATCAATAGAGTTTAATCCCCGGCGCGTGTAACGTTACATAATTTGATAAATTACAATTGTATCTAAGTGTGCCTATGTAGTATGTACCGTACGGTAATCCATCAATTTCGCACCGTTTCACTACCACCATTATTCGACGGCCGCGAAACAAATGATTACAAATGAATCGGGCTGCGGAGCGCGGGCGCGGGAGCGTTGCCATGGCGACGCGAGACGATCGATGAGCGCCCGCCCCCCGCGCCCCGCACACGCCCCTCAATTAAACAATGATTCACACGTTATGCTATGAGATGACGAACACGTACAGCATGGTCTGAAATCGAAAATTATCGCAATCTGATGATGAATGTTAGAGAAAACTAATTTAAGGTATCACAAAACCGGGGTATATAGGTCGGTATCGAATTGAAATAGGTCGCTCAATAATTGCAACAAAGAATCTTCAGATAGTGTTGATGTTAAAAAAAAGTAAAGTCATAGTGTAGTCCAAACTTTTTTATAGTTCTCTAAAAAGATACGACCTTCCAGCGACTGCTCCCGTCAATCGGGGGTGAAACTCGAAAAGAAGCTATTTACATACGCGTTGGGGTGAACTTACGACCTAATGGAATGATGCCAATGAGTACGAGTATTTGCTGTCTACACACAGAGTGTTGTTTATTTTGCGAGACCCTTGGAATAACAACAGTTGAAACCCCATTAAAGCTTACTGTAGTTGTTTGGTAATGCTGCCATAATCTGTTAGAGTAGTTCCAGTAGATAGAAGATATAAGTACATACTATATTTTTGTATGGATTTTATAGTTTTGTTTTGTAACCTTGTTTGTCTCATACTGTCACGGTGCACAAGGAGTTTCAAGAATATGAGCAGAAACTTCATCCCAAAGCTGTCTGTACCTATATCAATATGTTTTTTCCGTAGAAAAACTAAGATCAGAGAGATTTTTTTTAGATAAACCATTTAATTTTCGAGCACGTTGTTAGTATACTTACGTACCGTCCTGCTTTTATCCACATCACATAACATCACGCCTTGTTTCTCCGAAGGGCGGGGCAGGAGTGTACCTATAGTACAGCCACATTTTACGTTTAAGTCGCTACTGAGAAATTCCAGATAGAAAAACGGCACGGTTGGCGCAGTGTTTAAGCGATTGACTGCTATTCTGCGTGTCGCGGGTTTGATTCCCGCACGTAACAAATATTTTGTATGACCTACAACTAGTTGTTTCGGGTCTGGCTGTTTTTGTATGTGAGTTTAAATGTTTGTAAACGCACCCACAATACAGGAGAAATTCCTAGTAAAAAAAACCCTAAAACACTTTGACCGACCTGGGAATCGAAACCAGGAAGGACCTCATGCTCCGAAGTAGCACTTCAACCACTAGACGAACGAGGCCCTTGTCTTCTTATTCTAATATTGGGAGAAATCGTCGAGTCATCATTGTTGAGCCGAAACTACTAAAGTTATCATCACATATTCTCAACTATTCCATTTAAAAACCAAAACGCTATTAACAAATCCTTTTAAAGTACCTTTAACTGTAATCCCTCCACATCTTACCAGTACCTACCTAGCAGGCTACATGTACTCCTATTTGTTTTTCATCAGGCGTACTAATTAGAAGCCATGTCGGACGCGGGAACCTGTATAATTTCTAGAAAGTTCGCCTTGTTATGAGTTCGCAGTTGCCGGCAGATCCGCACTCGAACTATTGACGTACAGAGTGAACTATGAGCAAACTACCCGCTTCATATGAATTATTTCCGCTGGGAAATGTCAGAGAGAGGGTCTCGTTTTGATATTCTAATTATGGTGAAACATTTTGTTTAGTGATGAAGGATTTGTTTTATTAAGTAGTTTTCGAAATTTGTTTCTTCCCGCGTGGATTTCTGAAATTATCTCATTTAAACGTGCTACCGGGACAAAAAGTAACCTATGTCCTTTCCTAAGATGCCCTATATCTCCTTACCAAATTTTATCTTTCTGTACTCCGTTCAGTGGCTTAGGTGTGAAAAGGTAACTAGCAAACAAAGTTTCTTTTGTATTTCTAAGATTGCTAGCTGTTAACCGCGACTTCGTCTGCATCCAAGATATAAAGAAACCTATATCCTTCTTCAAGTCATGGTCAAACCTGTGCTAAATGTCATCCAAATCCATTTAGCCGTTTTAGTGTGAAAAGGTAACTCACAAACAGAGTTACTTTTGAATTTCTAATATTACTAGCTGTTAGCGGCGACTTCGTCGGCAATTCAGGATAAAAAGTAACCTTTGTCCTTTTCCAAGCCTTGATCAAACCTGTGCTAAATTTCGTCCAATTCCGTTCAGCCGTTTTAACGTGAAAGCGTAATAAACAAAAATACAAGAAATCAAACCTGTTTTCTTTACAGTTAAGACTAGTTTTTGCTAGCGGCTTCACCCATAGTGACATACTCCCGGAATAAAAAGTATAATTTGTGTTAATCTAGCTAGATTATAAACTACCTTTGTGCCAAGTTTTATCCAAATCCGTTGAGTCAATTTTGAGTGATTGAGTAACATACAAACAAACTTTCACAGGTATCATATTAATCATTATATAATTATAATATTATATTATGGATGCGTTCTAGAGTTATATGATCTAGTTGGGTTAGATGATGGGCGGTTATCGACGACTATATATCTCTATGAACCATCTACTTTTATGTTAGCACTTCTATAAAGGTATTATAGTACTAAGGTTCCTTGGCTAATTAATGAGAAGTGGAAATTAATGAGAAGAGGAGTGAGAAAGAGAGAGCGGGGTGCTACTACTGAACAAAACAAAGATTCTTTCGGTTCGATTTGATTTCAATTACACAAAATCATTAAAATCTGTATCCAATTATGCAAATACGAATGCATTCCAATTATAGTTTATTTGGAATTAATAACATGACCAAAACCACATTTAAATCTGAATTTTCGAACGTAACGAGCTTTTTAATTACAACAGATCAACCACAACTCTTCGTACCCAGTTTAAAAGCAATATTTATTGGAAATCGGTTTATGGATCGGGTGTTTGAACTAGCGGCGGTGGAGCGCACTGCGAATTAATTCGGTACAGTTATAACATTAAAATTGGAAGTCCGCCGGAGCGCCCGCAACCGCCCCAAAGGCTTTGCTTCCAATCCCAATAAGCGATTGGCTGTGAGCTCCGTGCACCGCCATCGACGAACGTTACAGTTACAAGCCACCTAAAATAGCTCATTTAAATACAGACTCGGAGCTGCCGGCTTTTATCGGATCAGACAGTCTGACTTCGCAAGCATCTACCCTTTCCACAAATTAAATCTGGCGGTGTTAAATTATTATGCGGTTCTATATTTCATCCTATGAAACTTACATTGAAAATGGTTATGGCTGGATGAAATCTCCCATAAAAGCTGTAAAGCAGAAGCAGGCGAAATATCATGTTGATAATTTAATTAGGCTGGAGGGTCGGTGAGGGCAGTTCGCTAACAAAGTAGGCAGAGCCGGGGCACAGGCGATGTGTGTGAGCCACGGGCAGAGAGCCGCCGGCAGACATACTCGTAAGTGCTGCATTTTAATTAAATCCTCATCGCCGAGAGATAGCGCCGTGGGATATACTTTTCGTTTTTTCCGTCGGTTCGGCCGCGTCCTGTAAAATTGAAGTTGTGTTTAAAAGTCGTTGCGAATCGACGCGTTTGCCGTAATAATGATATTGCTCGCTAAGACTGCATTTTAATACGACAGCCACTCGTCTCCACTCAAGCTTACTGGATGGGATCATTAATTCCCAAAGAATTAGTAATTCTTTGGGAATTAATATTTTCATGTCGTGGACAGAATTTTGAAATAGAAATATGATTGAACAATGATATTATAGTCGGCTAGTAACAAAAGGTAATAAATAAGTAGATAGCCTGTATTGATGTAACTCATTAGACGACTGTTAATTGCTATCCGATGAAAAAGGATTGCCAACAAAAGAACTCTTCAAATCATATTGTGGCTCGGTCATAGATACCATTGTAATTTGCTCAAGTGGCGACATCCACCACTCGAATCAGTCGCTCTTCACATTGAGTTCGATATAAAAGTAACAAAGCATACGTGAAACATGAACAGTGTTCGACGGAAAATACGGCTCCGAAACATTTCAATTTTCGTCTCGTTGGATACTTGTTAATAACTAACAGCAACAATTCAATAGAGCTCCCGCCGGGTCGGAGGTACTTTTGCCTACACCATGTCTCTCGTCATAGCAACGTGGAAATTAGACAATGAACTGTGAGAGCGTTAACAGTCGGTACCTGTCTGTAGGGAGGCAGAGGGCGGCCCGGGGTGGCGTATCCCGGGAAACAAATGAAAAGGCGATTGCAAAAAAAAAATGTACCGTTTTATGTACAAATAATATGTATAGAGACCTACAAAAGAGAATAAAAGTGACGAACAGGTGGAGGTGGCTTGCCAGTGATTTAATTAGCGGAGAGTTGCGGATAGTATAGAAGAAAAACCGACCAAATGCGAGTCGGACTCGCGTACGAAGAGTTCCTTACCATTATCTATAAAAACGGCAAAAAAATCATGTCTGTTGTATGGGAGCCCCCTTAAAAATTTATTTATTCTGTTTTTTAGTATTTGTTCTTATAGCGGCAACAGAAATACATCATCTGTGAACATTTCAACTGTCTAACTATCACGGTTCATAAGATGCAGCCTGGTGACAGACGGACAGACAGACAGACTGACGGACAGCGGAGTCTTAGTAATAGGCTCCCGTTTTACCCTTTGGGTACGGAACCCTAAAAAATTACAGCTGCAAATTCTACTTTGTGATTATTACGAAAATTATTATGATCATAGAAATTTAAAAAAAAACTTCTTTCGTATATCCGCATGATTGAGATAATAGATCATTCCTCAGGCATTCAAATGACCTTAGAAATAATTATGTTTCCAGATTTTTATTTACGTAGAACTGACACCTACTTACTGCGTCTGCATGGGGACATGATATCGACAAGTTCAACCTATCATTAGGCAGCAACCACTGCACTTACGAAATGTATTATCATTAAAACTCACTCCTCAACATAGTTTGATAGACTACAGCAATACAAAATGATTGGGGTTAGGAGTTTCGGGGATGAGTAAGTGGATTTGAATGAGGCATGTTTCGAGTATTTGGTCGGGCATACGTTTATACACTGTTCAGCAGGGCATATACTTAGGTTCTTTAAACACAACTGCGACACGTTATGTGTTACTCTCTATGATTTTTGAACCTGCTTCACCTTAATTTGCATACGTATGCTTGCCTCATGTTCTAGCGTTAGGCACGCGTTAATACCATAATGCCACTCAGCGCTCGCCTCACACATTACTGCTCACCCACTTGCGATGGGTTATGCGCTCTCCCACACGTTACATTAGCCGCATAGCTTATGTGATCTGGATTGATCTCGTCTACATTCTGCGTCCACGAGCAACATGCGTAGCTACATAGTTTATAGCCATAGTTTAAAAATTTCTTGCATACTCATATGTATTGTGAGCTCCATACGGTAGATATGTGACAGGACTGGCGAATAACTAAAGTAATTTTTATTTCTACGCCTGTCCCTTGTTTTAATTCTCTGTTAAACTGTCGTTTGGATGATGTTGTACTATAAAGTATCTCAAATATTTTTGTTTTCTCGGATTTGTTGAAAATCTTTTCCAGTACCATCATCTTCCCATAAACCTCACCTTTTTCAGAGCCTAAAGGTTCACCTAGTAACCTAATACCAATGTTTCTGAATTACGCCCTGAGTCGTGTATAACTTGTAAAACTTTACATTTCACTTAAGTATTACATACACTAGTAAGTTAGAGAATATCGAGGTTAGCAGCTTCGGCATGATTATAAAGCATGAGCGAAATTTCTTCATCGGATTACGTGGAGTATGTAGTGCGAAATGTAATAAGTATTTGTAGGGGGGTGCGGTGGGGTCGTGGTGGCGGTGGTCGAGCGGCAGAATCAAGGGCGAGGGGCGCGGGAGCAGGGGGCGCCGGGGTGCGGGAGTGCGGGAGTGAGGGGCGCGGGGGAACGTTGCCGGGAGGGATGCTGCGCGGGGATGAGCGCGCAGATCAATATCTCGCGTCGCCCCGGCAACGCCGCGCTAGACCGAGTGCCTCCCGTACTACAGCCCCCGCGCCCCGCGGCACGCCACCCCGGCCCCCGCCCTGCCCACTACTCGCTTATTTAATACATGCCGTATCTGGGATGCGAGCTTTTTGTGCTAAATGACAGGGCTACGTAATCGCAAAGTCACCGCTCTCGTAATGCCCACGCCATAACTATAGCGTTGTGATCCCCTTGGCTGAGCATTAAACCACGGAATGATAACGATGACATTGACCTCGTTCCCCGAAGAAAATTTCAATTTTCGTGCCGGCCCAATTTATAGCGTGAATGTTCATGTGTTCATGTGAAGAAACAATCCTTGGGATTTCATGCCTACTTGACATACCTTTTACATAGTTAGCATACACAAACACTCGGAAATATTTACAGTTCTGAACAAAGAATATGAACAAAGAATTTACTAAACTGGATTTCATAGAGTTCGTATATTGTAGCGAATGGTTATGCTGCATTGCACGTCAAATATTCAATTTTCTCGGGTTTGTAAAAAGAGCAAATTTTGTTTTAATAGTTAGCTTAGCACCTTTAAGCAATCATAAGACTTAAACCACGGAACTAATATTCTTCTTAGCTTGTTGATAGCAATTATACATTATACATTATACAGTCAGCCCAGAATTTGGCTACTACCTTGGCACTTTCAGTAGCTCCTATCAACTCCCGTAGCGTGCTGACAACAGGACACGCTGGACACGATGTGCCATTGTTGTTAGTTTGTGAGAAAGCACCACATTTACACTCCAGGGCGGAGTCATCTGTGAATCTCCACCTGAGCAGGTTTTCTTTGCTTCGGCTTACCTAAGTCCGAAGTCAAAGACTTGCAGGTCATGGCAACTTATCAGTTCAGGTGCGAGATTTTTAGCAGGTGGAACGAATGGGTTTAGTAGGGCAGCACTATCTTGCCACAGCTTTAGCCTTTACTAGTATTAAAAAATGTAGCGATTCATACCTCTTAGGGCCTTGCCCGTAGAGTAAAGCTTCGCCGTCACATTACTCAGAACGTATTACGTATGATCCCAGAACATTATTATAAAGTTCAGGCAAACAATGCCCTCTTTGTTTCAATAACGCTCACAACAATAGCACCACGAGAAGTTCGGGTAGTCTTATTTATATTGTGAACGTAACAAGAGCTTTGACAAGCTACGTTATGAGATAACAAAAGAAGACTCTTGAAGTCTTGATCCACATTAATACATTTTGTGATAATATTGCTCTAAATAAAGAAACGATTATATAACGTAAAAACAGTGTCATTTTGGAAAACACAATCAAATAAATTTGAAGCAAACCGCTTAGTCATTAGGGGTGAAGGAAGGCTTCATAACTGGGGTGGGTGGGGTTACAAGTTGGAACTACGATCATAACTTCTTTGATAACGGAATTTCTAATTGTGTCGTGGGTACCTACCTATAAATTAATCAGATCATATGAAAAGGGTCTAGAAGCAGGGCAAAAGAAAACAGTTAAAACATTATTATCATCGAATTATTTTATTAAGAATCGAATTCCACATACAAAACAAACTAATGAAGAAATTAAACATAAATCGACATTATTTCTTAGGTGACTATACCAAGTTACGACAAAAATAATTACTAAGAATAAATACTTAAAGTTAACATCGAAAACAATAAACATGATATCGTTGTGTTTTTAAGTACTTAAACAAAATTAAAAGTAGCCATTTCGCAGAAAAAAAGAACACCTCTGGTGTACAATGTGCTATAATAAAAAATAAGATCATATCGTTGGCGGATTAGGATTGTATACGAAACATGAAAAAATATGGAATGAAGCATTCTATTTAACTTGTTAGCAATTTGTCAATTTTATTTAGTAAAACGTTCATGAATAAGAGGATTATTAAATCACCACTGGATTCATAGATATAAACCATACATTTAAACCGGAATATTAAGAATGAATGAAGAGGTATTAAAAAAAATGGTATCCGCTTTAATTCAACTAATAGTAGAAAGTTTTAAGGTTGGGTTGGGATTGGAATACAGAAATATATTTGGCGATTCTTATCTGGCTGAAAATCCTTCTCAGAATTTTTTTAAATTGAATTATTTACTAACAAATGAAATATAAAACGAGTTCCGCATACAGAACAAACTAATGAATAAATTAAACATAAATCGACATTATTTCTTAGGTGACTAGACCATGTTTCGACAAAAATAATTACTAAGAATAAATACTTAAGGTTAACATAGAAAACAATAAACATGATATCATTGTGTTTTCAGATAAATTCTAATAAGCTAAATAATAAAAAAGTTGCTATTTTTAAGAAAATAGAGCACATGCGATATAAAACATAAGATAAATTATAACATTGATGGATACAGATTGTAAGAACCTACGAAACCAAAACGACTAAAAGATATGGAATTAAACATTTTAATTAAATTTGGGTACTAGTTAGCAATTTGTCCATTTTATTGTAGTATTAAAACGTTTATGAATTAATCTAAAGTTTTCATACACTGGATGTATAACTATTAAACCGAAAATGTCCATGAAGCGAGGAAGTAGCACTTATATGTATCAAACAATAGGTATCCGTTTTAATTCAGCTAGTAGGCAGGTTGCAGGGTTCTCTGTTGGATTGGAATATCGCAATAGGTATATGTAGCAGATTCTTACTTGGCCGAAAGTCTTCCGCAGACTTAAATTCAAGATTTCATAAAATATAAAACTAATTCTACATACATAATAAACTAATAAATAAAATTAAACATAAATCAACATTATTTCTTAGGTATTTCGTATTTCCAGGATACGACAAAAATAATAACTACCTAACAATAGATAAGGTAATATTATAAACGATTACCATAAACATTATCTTTTTGAATATATTCTCATAAAAACAAGTAGGTTAAAGAGTTTCACGCGAGTTAAATTCCGCGTGGATATGTTTTACGTCACACTGCGACGTAATTTCAGCAGATATTTTCCTAACACTGCTATAAATTAACACGTCTATACTGTTGTTAAAAGACAAAGTGAACTATGTGTCAAGCGATTTTGAATTATGTGCAGTGCAATTGTATCTGTCACCTTGACAGTGACACCCTGCACACATCAACTGCTTTTGCTAATTTTTACGAAAGGGTCCCTGGAACGTACTTGTGAGAATGTTCTAGAACGGTAGCTGCGTGAGCAGTGCCACTCCTCGCATTATCCAGTGGTCCGGGTCCATCTTGGTGGGCAGCAGCATGAAGAGGATGTAGTTGGTGGAGTGGCCCGTGGTGGAGAGCACGCCGCGTCGGTCGCCCGTCTTGTACAGCGGGCAGTTGTAGAATGAGCCCGTGGGTATGTCCTCACGTTTAATGGGTATCAACCACACCTGGGGGGTTAAACACATAGCAGGTCATCATTTGATATAATTTGGCGAAGTGTCAAACGGTTTGTACCATGTGGGTCATACGCACCATGACTGGCTCTGCACATTAGTTGCCATGCAATGATTGTGATAGGGCTCATGTGTTTAAGCGTTCTTTACTCCTAGTTATTTATAAAGTGTTATTCCGGAGCACACTTATGCTAAGAACGGAAAGTATTGTGGTTTGTAAGAGTGTCGATATAAATCCTTTGCTTTCCTGTGGCGGAGAGTACATTCTTACGTATCCATAATATCCCAAGAATAATTATCAAACACAAAAAAAAAAAATTGTTGCTGTGTCCGTTTCAATGGCGCGGCTATGAGGTTATGTCTTACAGCTCCTAAAATATAAACCTAGGACATTTTTCTATATTTTTAAAAACGTTTTACAAATTCAATCTATCATTTACCTAAATTTCAGGTCTCTGCAACGCTTAGTTTTAAAGATCTCCGTAGCCGCGCGGGTCTCTGCGTTTCAATGGCGCGGCCATGTTCAACTATGCCAAATTTATGGTTTTAGGAATCAACTTTTACAAATTTTTACAAAATCATGGTCGATTTGTTTTTTAAATATCTTCGTGGCCGCGCCTTTGAAACGGACACGTTATTGCTTGTTTAGTGCAACAATAGCTTATCTATAAACATAGTGGCAACGATGGTGGACAGGTAGCCTATACTGACCGGCGGGAAGTCGTCGTACAGTATCTTGGGGATGGACTCGTCGACGAGCATGGAGCCCATGTTCCACCGCGCGCCCTCCATGAACAGGCCGAAGATGTACACGCCCTCGTCGGGAGGCTCCGCAATCTCCCAATTTTTTTGTACCTGCATTACATCGTATCAATGTAATAACTATGCATTCTTCAACTTTTAATGCATTTTTGTATTTGCAGAAGGATTGACAACTTCTAATAACATCTTTATTTATAAGTTAAAATACGGTTTCCATCTAGCCTCAGTCGTGCTGGTAATATAAAAAAAAACGAAGAAATAAATGGTGCTGATCTCATCACAAGTGTCGTGACGTGCGATCAAATATACGCATCGCAGTCGCCCTACCGAAGCCGACATGGGGTTAGTCTTAGCAAACACGATAGTTGGCGAATTCACAGAGCATGTTCCCACTGTGATATTGCCAGTGTTCGGATTGTGTTATATAAACTTGACAAATTATATGATATTTCGAAGCTAGTTACTTCATAGTGGAAGGCGAGCTGGTCGATGGGTATCTTGTACTTGCGCGCGTAGCTCTGCTGGGCAGCCGTGAGGAAGGCTTGCGGGAAGTAGAAGCCGGACAACCAGAACGACGGCGGCGGCCCAAACTCGTGCCAGTGCTGACAACACAATGATGCTGACAATGAAAGGGTACATCCTTTCTCACATAATTATATAATGAATGTATTATGTTAAATATTGTACTTAAAACATTTTAAAAGAGTAACGGTGGAGTTCCTTGCCCATTCTGCTCCATATGAAACTACACTTTGGAAGGGGCGACTAGAATCAATTATATTTTAATGTAAATGTTGACGTTTTAAAAGTGCCTTTTAAGTGCCTATTTGAAATAAATGCTTTGACTTTGACACTTTAGTAAAGCGCCGTTTACACGATAACATTTTTATACGCATAAAAATGGTATCTTTCTTCTAAACCGAGTTCAAGAGCTGTCAGTGGCCATATACCACAGCAATATTGCCACTGTCAGCTCTTGAACGCAGTTTTAATGTGCTGAACGCGTTCAGTTTCGTTGGTGAAATCCGCAGTAATTCTTAACACATGAATGGAGATTGTAGCTTTCTCGTCTCGCATGAACATTCTCGCGTCTCAAAGGACGTGAATCTCTCCTCGTTTAAGCAAGACTTACTGACAAAACACTGCTCTAGAGTATAAAATTAACCTCCTGCAGTTGTTTACAAAATACACCTATTCTAATTCTAATTTACATTAAGTTGAATTGTAAAAAATTCACTAAGAATGTATACATTTACATTCATAGTGTGACACAGAAATGAAATTATCCTAACATTTTCTGGAGTCAGCCGTGTGAAATGATCTCACGAGGAGTTCAGAGTCAGATGGGTATGTGCGCACGTGCATGAGAATAACGCGGGCACGGGTCCAACTCCGAGCAATATCTGAATGTGTTCTAAAAGGAAAACTACATTTTATTCGGAAAGATTGAACCACAAATATAGAAATACTGTCGTAATTAAAACGGAGCGAATCTAATAAGGTATATGCGTTTGGTGATCACATTAAGGAAGGTTACCAAGCGCAAGACCTTAGTTAATCTTTATTTTTCTAATTGCCGTAAATTACAAAACGACCGTAACACTTTTGAAATATAAATTTGATGCGATTTTCTATATGCTTTTGCCAGTCGGCGCGTGCGTCTCATTACTTGTCACAGCGATGCCATACGAGTGTAGCGTCACAGACACTGAAGGCCTAAGACAAGTAATAGATGGTACGTGGAGTGCAGACACGCCGATTACAAAAAAAATACTATTTACGTACATTCTTTTTTAGTTATTTTACACACATTATCTCATTTTTATTTATTATTTTGTTTCTGTATATGTCCGTGACAACACAGTGAGCCATATCAGAATACCAGCGCTGCGACACTTTTTTAAATATCGCAGCATCATGCTGAGATAGTGGCCTTTTGGCCTCGTACAGGACTTTGTTTTTATTTTACTTTTTTATTTTTTTATATATATTTTGTTAAGCATATTGTGTAGTTAAGTTTGTTATATTCCTGTGCGAGTCTAATAAATACTTTTTCTTTCTTTCTTTCTTCTTGTAAGAGGTCAAGGTGTTACGTCGAACTCGTCCCGCCATCTTCTTCGTGCCACCGCGAAAGTCAGTTCTCTTCTTTTGGCCTTTTCAATCGACAGATAACTTTTATCGGAAGAATAAATATGACGGTTTGACATGTTTTTATAAATGTAATTCATCTGTACGTGTGTATGCCACTGAACTTCTCCTAACGGCTGGCCCAATTTAGTTTTTTTATGTGTTTGGATGGGTCGCTGGATGGTATCGATTCACAATTAGGCCTCACAATTGGACGGTAGGTGGTGCTGATCGGCGGAACAACGTCAGTCAGATCAGGTAGTTTTCTATAGACATCCAAAGCTTTGAAACTGTGATGTTTATTCCTTAAATAAGAAGTATCTGACGTTTGAAAAATGTGGCCTCATTAAATTAAGATATTATAATAAATATTTGGATACCTGCAAGAACGCCAGTCTTTCGAGCAGGTCGTTGAAGTACGAGGCGAAGGGTTTGAGCGAGGGGTAGCTCTTGCCAGCCCACAGCGCGGGTATGCGCCCGCGGACCATGCTCGTCAGCACCTCCTCCGTTATGTCGTTCAGAACGCTTACGCCTGTGCCATACGTGAAAATTATATTATTAAGGTAATGCATGTTTTGCATGTAATCAACTAAATCTGCATTTACACAGTTTTGTGGATTTTGAGGGGTAATTGCGTCAAACACCATCAGTTGGAATCGCTTTCATTTTGACATTTCCACAACATTCATTCAACATGGCGTCGTTTACGTTGCTAAGCAGACATTTTTTTCGAACATATGAAAGAATGAATGGATTACCAATAACCTTCAAAATGATTTTGACATTGATTTACAGTCAGTGATTACTTTAACTCACACACTGACTTGTTACTTGTTAATATTCTAGGAAAATCGAATACAATGTTTTACAATGTTTGTAAATGTGTGAGCACCATGTATCTATCATAAAATCATTTTTTCTGTAATTGCTTCACTTTCATTCTTTTTACCTATTTTGTTACGGCGATTTTATTCTGGGTGCATCGTTTTCACACATAATTATATAGCGGTGGAGTTTCTTACCCATTCTTCTCCATACGAAACTACATTTTGGAAGGAGCGACTAGAATCAATTCTATTTTAAAGTAAATGTTGAACGTTCAAAACTGCCTTGACTTTGACTCTGATTAATAGTATGTTACGCAATTAGTGTGCTGTTTGGGCAACTAGTTTTTTTTTTCAGTATTTAAACAGTAATCATTTTTGTGACCGTCAATTTGATAACGCACATCAGCTCCATTTCTCTCTCCTACTATCTTGCTTGTCAGTGTACAGGGTCCATAATGATCTAATAAAATTTTAAGTTGCCAACTATATACCTACACATTGTGGAATGCAATAAAGTGTTGAGAATTTATGTTAAACACAACAAGCTATGTACAGTAGGTATCTACTAAATTAAATGACTATCTAACTACTTAATTTAGAAAAGTCTCCTAAAAGCCAATTCCAAAGAAATACAATGGGAGGTTATTGTTTAGACGGAAAAATTGCTGCAAAAAATAGTCTCATCGTAATTTCTAAAAATTAAAGAATCCTGCCAAAGAATTTGCCGTTTTAACGTCAAAACCCGTTTCTTATCCACGGGCCTGGGCAGTTAATCAAATAGGTAACTTCAAACAACTGATGTGGGAAACTTTATATCTAAGTATTTTGTTTTTTGGGAGTTTATTGTGTGCCTTAACGTGGATCAAATGACTTTATTTTCTTCTTTCTACACTTACCCTGCACTGCTCCAATGACGGCTCTAGCACTGGATCTGACAACGCTAACCAGCCTGTCGTAACGTGCGGCCTCCTGTATGACGACAATGGACATGGGCGTCATTTCCGACGCCTTGATGTCCCCTTCGTGTGATGGCCCCGACAGGATCCTGTCTGGCAGCCGTTTCAAAACGTCCTCGGCGATGGTCATTGCTTGCATCTCTGGTGTTATCTCTGCATCACCGGCGGCTGCCATGTCCTGTGTTAGGACACGGAAACATATTTTGGCACTTTATGTATATTTATGCCTTTAGCTTGTGGAAGCTTTTAAACGGTAATCGTAAGCGCTCATTTTCATTTATACGTACATAATCCAGATAAAAGGCTAATATTGCAAAAAATCATTGAAGGTGTCCCCTACACCTTCAATGATTTTTGCAAGCAATCTTCAATTTTAAAACTAAAAGGTCAAAACCATTGTGCAATTCATGAAATTGGGCAATTTAATTAGTATCAACATCTCAATTATCGAGTAATGTTACGATGGATGATTATAATTAATTTTCCTTACAAAATAAATCAGGACGCCGTGTCGGAGATATCTTTTTGCAAGGTATTCGTGCTTCAGCTATTGCACTTTCGTCCCTTAAATTAGCCATAGGTATCTTTTGTCTTTATATAATGTAGATACTTATAAAATTGAGCATTTTTTTTGCTTAAACGTTTGTAAGGTATAAAACTTACTTACCTGGTACTTTTTCTCGATATCCTTTCAGGCATGAAAATGAGAAATCGACATTAATGATATTACGTTTAGTAAAATGAACAATTCTGATTAATTCAAATGTCTCACCACGCGGTCCTGCCCCGTTGCACCGGCGATGGATGAAACATAAGAAATACCACATGATATAAATGGATTACATTACGATTAACAATATTTTCAATACAACAGCATATATACGTATCTATGTTTTTTCTAAACAATTCTACATAAATAATTATGATGAGCTTAGTATTTTTTAAGATAATTATTAATTTTCTAAATCTAATTACAATAAATTTGATACAGTCATTAATTTGATTTGATTGTTTTACCATGCATCAGCGATACTTACCTATCTGTCAAGTACAACTTGACCACAATTCCATTACGACGTCGCTAATTGATTTAACGCCATGGGCTGTTCTAATTCAGTCAAACTATAAAAAGATGTTCAGCATTCGATAAAATGGCGCCTTATAGCTTATACATATAATAAAGATGTGTAGGTGGTGACCTGGGTCAATATGGCCGTCTTAAGCAGCTCCTCGGCCTCTCGGAAGTGCTTGGTGATGTCTGCGTTGGGGTGGAAGCCGAACACAGCGGGCGGTGTGGCGGCCGGCAGCGAGCGCGCAAAGTTCAAAAACTCCCCGTGCTCCTTCAGTGTCGGGATGTGGTACACGCCTGTCGAAATCATTACCTCGTACAAGACGCAGGTTTCAGGTAAAGACAAGTCGTTACCGATCGGAAAGCTTATGCGCTCACACATGAAGCAACAGAGAAAATATAAAACCGTTTCTTACCGCAGATCAAACTGCAGAGATCTGTGCTGGAAATGGCCAAATGGCGCTTTCGTAACTGATGAAACCGGTGGTATGGATATGCTTTTATAATTTACATATCGTGGTTGTCTAATGATAAAATTTTAAATGACAGTCACAGTCTCTTTTAAAGTCCAGACATAATCTTTGTCAGATCATGTGAAGACCATGTGGATTGAAGTCTGAAATAGTCTTTTGAGAAAAGAACCACACAGATTGAGTGGACCTGTCCAATCAGTGCACGCATTTATCAGTAATCATGCAGCTCAACTCAGAACTTGAGCCATTTTGTTTTGCTTTGAACCTACGGCAACAGCAAAATATATGTAACGAGAATTCACGTGGTAAAAACGGTGAATCACGCGAGATCTCGTTATCAGACATTTTAGCTTTGGAATAAAAGTAACTGATTCGATGGTAACGCGGCGAGTTCGTCAGAATGAATGTGCGTCCCCCACCTGTCCAAAAGATGACAGTCCACATCACATCCATAGTGGCGACCTCACCCAAGCTAACTGCTTGACGTTGCCATACTAAAAAGATTTTATTTAATTTTAATTATTTTGTCGACTCTTCGACATATATTAAAAAACTAATGAAAAAAATGATGAGGTAGAATTACTACGTATAACGTTCTCGTCGTCCTTCAACGAACAGTGTCTTCATAAATTCCATACATTTTCACATTAGGTCGTGTTGATAAAATCGAGTCATGATGTTCCATGCTATAGTTTAAAAAGGTCCAAATACGTTTAAAGTTCCTAGCTAACCTGATGGGTCGAGAGGGTAGTTGTGTTCTTTTAAGGCCTTAGGGTTGTAGAACTTGTAGAGAATGGTGTTGAGCGTGCGCCGGTCCCAGTCGTCAGTCACGCGGCCGCCGTAGTTACACTCGCCCGTTAAATACCGCAGCGCTATGAATTGAATGTCCTGGGGACAAAATATTTACCATATTATAGAGGTAAGAGGAACAGGGTGTACATTTCACTCATACTCTATAGTAAAGGGAGGATCCTCTGACCAGACGGGTGTTGTGTCTGGTGGGCTACTGCCCGATGGTGGATGTCGGTCGATCGATCTATGCGAGTCGCGCGGTAAACTCTGATTGCGCGATGCAGGATTTGTGTGACGTAAAGTCTTGCGTAGTTCGCCTGTGGCATTGTAGATGGCGCCACATCACTTTTTGTGTTTTTCAAGTCTCTGATTTTGCAGTTCGCATGTGGCATTGTAGATGGCCGTCACAATATCATTCAGTATCAACTAACAACTATCGGCAACTGTACTGTAGGTCAAATGACGGGGCCAGTCTGCATGTGGACAGTGGAGAACCTGTTGTTTTGGCGCAACTTGGGATAAATTATGTCCTTGTCCAGCAGTGGACTATAATAATTTGAGCATGATAAAGAATGAATTATCCCGTACCTAAAGTGGTGATGTGGGATGATATCCCTCTTAATTTGCTCAATAGCACTAACGACACAAAACAGTAACGGGTAGTAGTCATCAGATCGGTGCGAGCAAGCAATATACAGTTAAGCGGTATTTACATGTACTGCAAGAGGTATTGTTTTTTTTTAACAAGCCTTTTAATCATCGTCCAGTTTTCCAATATACCTGGACTAAATGGTGATCTATACGTCATGTTCGTGAACGGGCGCCGCCAGTAGGGACTGTTCATCTCTTAGCTCCCACGGCTTATTTTAATTTCTTAATTGTTATTTTATTTTTTGTTTTAATTACAGACGCTTTAATGTGCACGTCTTTCTCATCGTTCTCACATTGATAATTTCAACATAATGATGTAACCATCTTTTTGTAACAATACCATGATTTTATAAGAGTGTCCATGGAGTGTCTTGCCCGTTCTTCTCCATAGGTACCTACGCTTTAGAATGG
This sequence comes from Polymixis lichenea, assembly GCA_949091785.1. Classification (NCBI taxonomy): domain Eukaryota; kingdom Metazoa; phylum Arthropoda; class Insecta; order Lepidoptera; family Noctuidae; genus Polymixis; species Polymixis lichenea. The sequence goes on from OX420937.1 coordinate 6,443,795, forward strand.
GCAACTAGCTTCATCTTTCTAACTCACCGACCTTGACAATTCAAAAGTGCCTGTAATTGGTTTATTTGAAATAAATGTTTGAGTTTGAGCTTTGAATTTACCTATAAAGGTCATTAACGATATATGAGCGTCATCTATAGCACAGTCACGGAACTTGGTGTGCAATATTGTTGAACAGATAGAAACACAAGTCGATCTTAGACAGTCGTTACGGCTCGTCAGGAGCCGGAAAGTCTGACAACCAGTCTTACCAAGGGTATCGTATTACACAGAAACTGGGTTGTGGAGGTCAGATAAGCAGTCGCTCCATGTAAAATGCAGGTATTCAGCTGCATCCGGTTAGACTGGAAGCCGACCCCAGCATAGTTGGGAAAAGGCTACGCAGATAATGATGAGATAGAAACACAAATTTTAGTTTACTTGAATTTTTGACCGACTAGCTTTTGCCAGCGGCTTTGCCCGCGTGGAGGTCGAAAACTATTCCACGGGAACGTAGTACCGGGATAAAAAGTATTCTATGTGTTATTCCAGGTTACAAACTACCTGTGTACCAAATTTCATTCAAATCCGTTCAGCTGTTTCTGCGTGAAACAGTAACAAACATCAATACATACGTCCTTACATCTATACTCACAATCTTTCACATTTAAAATATTAGTAGGATTGAATTGATTTTACGGACAATTTAGATATTGTAGCCTGAGTGAGATCAATGTTTTGTTATTATTTATTATTTAAAAGTCAATAGCCAATTTATTTAGCAATCTATTCACATTCAAACGCCTACTCACATCGTATTCATTGAGGAACATATAGAGTTGTGTGACGCTGATCCTGAGGTCTGTCTCGTTGAACTCGTAGCGAATGTTCCACCCCAGCGGGCCGAACTGCCTCCTCTCCTGGACCACGGCGTGGAAGAAACACAGCGCGAACAGCAGCTTCTTGAAGTTCTCGGGCTGTTTATTGCCCTCGAACCACTCCAGATCGTTGATAGGATCGCCACTGTACGAACGAGCGATGTTCGCTCGCAGTCCTGGATTTTGACACAAACAAATGAAATGTCAGGCAAAATTATATGCCAGAAAGCTATAGTTTAGATAAGCAAATCCAAAAAACACTTACAAAAACCTTAATTCGCAAAACCAATTCGTAAATAAACATAATGCGTCACAAACCTTGTGGCGGCTCATTGGTCATTTTGACACCATTTTGTAGTACATACACCGGGAAATGGTCAGCAGGATATGACGTAAGCCAAAGCCTAAAGTCTGGATGTGTGGCGTCTGGAGTCAACCCTTCGCAGATCTGGGAAAGGGTCAACGGTTAAAAATATCTATATTCCTTTTGAAAACTGCATTGACGACAGGATATGACTACACTAAACCTAATAAATAATTTTAAGGGGAAAAGCGATGATGCCGATTAATTACCTTTTCTAGCATGGGCATCCAGCTCTTAGCCAAGTGACAGTTCTGCAGCACCACCCACGTGCCGCTCCGAACACCTTCCTCAATAAGTTTGACTGCGATTGGGCCCTGTCCTTGGCCCAAGGACAGCGAAAACAAACGGGAAGAACCAAAACCCTGATAAAAAAATATTACACCATTAGAAAGGGTATCAGATGAATAAACTTCATTACTCATTAATACGGTGTTGAATAAAAGTTGAAAGGGAATCGTTTGTCTTGGTATGGGCATATGCTGAGGAGAGATAAAACGGTTGTGACTAAAAGAGTGATAAATGTTATATGAATGTGAATGGATGGAGAGGGAGAGGAATCGTATGATAAAAAGGGAGTGAATGATAGCGTGACTATTGACGGCGGAGATTAGAATAAAAAACAACCTGCGCCGACCCAAAGTAACATGGCACAAGATCGGCAGTGCTATTCTGTGAAAATCTCACCGTGATAACTTGGGTGAAGTGAGCTTAAGGGGAACCTAGTCGCGGGCTCGAATTCACTGATGGGCGTGGTTAAAAAGCACACTGTCTCACCAGGCATCGGTTCCGACAGAGGTAGTATCAGTGATGAGCAGTTAAAAGCTAGTGTATACGCACAACGTTATTGAGTAAGATGCAGGATCATTTATAGTACAACAGGCGCGTAAAAAATTAAGAACAGTCCTTCGGAAGATCGGGTTTTATGAAAAAAACCACTGCATAAATCAATGACCAATAAAGTTTATTGAACTGAACGATATTTGAGCTTTGTCGGTACCGACTTGGTTTTTCATTTTACACTTCTTTTATTACTTAAACACGGCCAAAGTTAGGTTAAATTAGCAAGAAAAACGAATATTTGTTGGTTCCTAACTTTTTAATGGCTTTTTATTTTAGTATTCTGTTACCGTACAGACAATATTAATAAAGAGACAAAACCATACCATGTTTCATTATTGTTATGCTTCAGTTCACAAAAAAATGGGTATAGTATTGATGATGACGACTTATTTATATGATGGTCGCTTACCTGATCGTCCGCAAACTTCAGTAGTGTCTCCATAGGATCAGAGCCGGGTGTCAACACGAACAACAGGGGGATACAGCAGTGAGAGTCCGCATACGAGGACGCCAGGTCAAAAAGTGGGGGCTCCACAAACTTCTGGCCCATGGTAGCTTTAAAAAATACAGTAGTATATAAAAATTTCTTCACTATACACACAGCGAGTGATGATTATGACTTGATACGCTTACCTGCAACGTAATGCTGGACTGCCGGTACCATCATGTCCAAACGCATGCACCGAATTACTAACATTTTCTGTAGGAATTAATAGTCATTAATAAATTAGTTTTTGGATTATTCTTGTAAAGTTATTATTAAGCAGGTGTTTTGGTTACCTCAAACAAGTCAAGGTTTTTATCCCACGGTGAAGGTAAAGGACGTTCATGTGGATTAGGCAAATCACAATACGCTTCCCATGTTGAAACGTTTTCAATGAAGTGATCCAGAATTCCGTTGAACTTTGGTATTTCATTAAGTCTGCCAAATAAACGAAATAGTTTTACATCTGGATGATTTAGCAATCGTCTTAGATATCTTTTATCTGAAGGATAAAATTGCTGTGACGGTACTGAATACATAATAGTACAATTAGTAGTGATGGTTTGAAAACAATCTTAGTTGATTTCTTTGACGAAAGTCGGTGAATTCAATCAACATACTTAATACGACATAATTATCTATGAGATATGATCACTTTTAAACGAGCAATTCTTGTATATAAGTACATATATATATAATCTGAATCTCGGAACGGCTCCAACGATTTTCATGAAATTTTGTATGCAGGGGTTCGGGGGCGATAAATCGATCTAGCTAGGTTTCATTTTTAGGAAACGTCAAACCAAAAAAAACAAAACGAGCAAAACTCGGTCATCCAGATGTTAATATTTTAAACGAGCAAAAACTTATTTGGATACTTGTGAAGCACCAAAACGAGAGCAAACATAGTGAAATAAGACATAGGTGCATTGTTTTTATTTTTGTTGATTATACATAATAATGAAAAGTAAAATAATAAAAGTATATACACCGCGTATTAGAAATGTGTGGTCAGATTTAAAAGAGTGGGTGTAGACCATCAAACGATCAAAATGAAGAATGTTCTCCATGGAACCAACATCGTAATCGCGAAATAATAATCAGCTGTCCCATACATTTGGGTCGAAGGTGCATTGGCGATTTGTATTTTCGCGAATTCGATGTTGGCGAATTCTCGCAAATTTCCCAAAGAAAAAGTTGTTCAGTTTGATGGTCTATACAACACCATAAAATATGACCACACATTTCTGGTACATGCTGTAAATATATATTTGTTTAAATAAAAATGTTGCTTACGCATTGAACTCGGCCCAGGCTTGTGGACTCAGGAACTGCACCGGGTTATTGGTGACGGTTCGTGGGTGCGCGCCACCGAACAGGAAAATTACGTTGGACCTTAGTATCTCCTTCTTTGCTAACATTAGCGTGATTACCAGCAATAACGAAAACACAATTTTATCCTGCAACCATAATGATACTCTTTAGTAATCGGTGCGTGGAGCGTTTAATAGCACTATGTAGGTAGCTAGTAAAAAATAGGCACAGGTGACAATAATAAAAGCTTTGGTTCACTAGGAAACAAATTCTAAAATATAAATGGAATCAATATAAATTAAATATAAATTAATCAAAACGAATGACGTCTTTGTTGAAACATTTTATAAATTTTAAGGCCCATTTCTGTACAATAGAATAAAATATCGGAAACTAGGTATCTATAAATTTCATTAATATAGCTGCAAAAAATATAACCATTGATTTATGCACAGACCACGGAGTAAATATAAAGAGGAGATGGTGTAATAAGAAGGAGCAACGCGTGACAATTTGCGGGGTGAGGGGTTGTTAGATCCCACCCACTTCTTTATTTCCCATCTACCGGTCAATAGCAAAACTACTTGCTCATTCTGTAGATTTTAGTTTGTAGTGACGTAAGTATCTCACACTAGATGTCACTAAGTGCAGGATGAAACAGGGTCGTACTCAGAATTTTCGTACCGGGAGTACTCCGTTATTTTATATTAATTTTGCAAACCATCTTGATACTTATTGTTTTTATTTAAATAGTACAGCATGGTAGTTGTTCTTTACTTTCTAGACTAACTAGTATGGACCATACTAGTTGTCTCGCGGCGGGAAAGTACTTTAAATAAATTATTTTAGATATAATATTTAATTTAAGTATAGGAGATTGTATTTTTTATGAGTATTTCCATTTATGAGACAGCCGCGGGACATTCGGTACAATAATTGGATTCTAAATACGGCCCTGTGTTTTTGTTACTTGACAGGACGAACGCCAACAATACACTGGCTAAGGCCACGCCTACTTGATGACGTCAGGACCTGGTCGAGAATCACAGTGCACAGTTGTTTTGGCCGTGTCCTCTTTGTATTTACTCCGTGGCACAGACAGAAGATCTACTTTTTGTCTGCAAATAAAACCGCTAACATGCTATTTTACTTTTGTTGACCTAATAGTAGAGGCCCAGCGGGCTTTGGGATCTACTCGAGCGCGGCAGATTAACATAAGGGGGTCAACCTTGCACATTGTGAAGTACTCCCACCATACCTGAGCCCTTTATATAAGGTCGAACGTCTAGGGCAGCCGATCAGATTAGTAAAAAAATCGATCATTAGAAAAACTCAAGCGCGTCAGATTGAGGAAAGGTAAATTAATTACATGCAGAAAAGTGTGCATTTCAATAATCTGACAATTTGAGCGTGACATAAGGAAATGGGAGAGTCACAAAGCTGTAAAAAAAAAACACTTGAGAGGTGTCAAGGGACACCCGGATGGAACGAAGTTCCTTTCGATTAATTAGTGAAGGAATTGTAATAACATTTTAAAAATTGTACATATACGTACACCCACACACACACACATATATATGTCTATATATATTATATATTGTCTGTGTCGCTGTCTGCAGAGAAACACGCGCAAGCCGCACGGCTTACAACAATGTAGCAAAAAGTGTCGTTACAACTTTTGGTCTTAATTTTTTCCGTCTAGCCCCCTTTCGCAACGCGCTATAAGGAACTTCGTTCCAAAACTTCGTTCCAAAAACTGAACTACTTAATACAGTGTCCTACTTGGATGTTTGATTATCGGATCAATCCGATCAATTCGATCAATCCGATCAAAATCAAAATCAAAAGTCATTTATTCAAATTAGGCTGAGGATCAGCACTTTTCGAACGTCAAAGTAGATGAGACAGTCCCCCAAAACGCCCACCCTAGTACTTTACCACTTCCTAGTGCTTTAGCTGGGAAGAAGAAGTGGCGGAACAAACTCCCCAACAGCACAGCTGTCTGTTTAGTCGGATAGACTTGATTCTATACATACATAGGCAAAGTAATAAACATTACGAGACACAAAATATTAATTAAATAATTAGTCAAAATGTTAGCTAGCCATACCAATATACCGACAAATAAAATGAAAACTGTCGAGGCCAAATAAAGCCTAAAACAACTCATCATAGAAAATATTGTTATGAGTAGATCATGTGAATAACTAATGACTTAACTAAACTCAACAATAAAAAATAAAATAATAATTATATGAACCCATATAACCTGTCACTAGAAACGCCAATTCTGGAGAAAGAACATAAACATTGTCTTGAGTTAATCACAGCGACCAACTATTCTTGTCATTTAAATAGTCGTTGATGGAATAGTAAGCCTTTAAACAAAGGATGGATTTTACTTGAGCTTTAAACGCATTATAAGGCAAATCTAGCAAAGAAGAGGGAAGCTAAACCAAAACCAAATAAAAAGTTATACCAAGCCCAACAAATGAGTTATGAACCTTATGAAGCCGGTGAAAGGGAGCACGTAGTTTGTCCTTATTTCTTGTGTTAACGGTGTGAATATCACTGTTTTTAGTGTACAAGTGTATATTTTGCCTAATATATAAGATGTTAGCGAATATGAATTGTGATGCCACAGTGAGAATACCAACATCTTTAAAAAATTCCCTCAAGGAAACTGGCACCTAGCTGGTAAATTGCACGAACAGCACGTTTTTGAAGGACAAAAATATTTTGAATATCAGCAGCTTTGCCCCAAGGCGGTATTCTGCAGCGATTCTTTACCTAGACTAACCTAGCTGTATCGACGTCAGTGTATTGTCTTACTTTTCTGACGGTGTAGGCTCAGTTCTGTAGGTAGCTCAGTTCAGCCACTGAGCCTCCCTGCTAAGCTTGATATGTGTGATCCCCACTGAAGTTTGGCATCTACTGTTATGCCCAGAAAAACTGCCGAGTCTACGGTTTCAAGCACCTCTTTATCTAAGACGATGTTGGGACCTAGATTTCTAACATTCGGTAAGGCAAATTTTACACATTTTGTTTTCTTGGCATAGAGAACTAGGTTATTTGCCGTAAACCAATCCGTAACCATTGAGAGAGCACTGTTTACGTCGTCAAAATCTTGTCTATTCCGGTCTACTTTAAAAATAAGAGAAGTATCATCTGCAAACAGTACAACATCACAAATACCCTTTAAATAGAATGGTAAGTCATTGATATACACTAAAAACAAGAATGGGCCGAGTATGGAGCCTTGAGGCACACCTAACTGAACTGGTAGCCTGGAAGATTTTTCACCATTAATTTCTACACATTGGAACCTATTTTGTAAATAAGAATTTATTACTTTTAAAGCTTCGTTATGGACACCGTAATAACGCAGTTTTCGCAAAAGCGTTTCATGGTGCACGCAATCAAAGGCTTTGGAGAGATCACAGAAAACTCCAATAGCATTTTGCGAGTTCTCCCATGCTTTAAATATGTGTTTCAACAGAGCAACACCCGCATCTGTAGTCGAACGACCTTTTGTGAAGCCATATTGCTCATTATGAATTAAAATGTCTTAGCAACTGCTTGAGTATTAACTTTTCAAATATCGACCAATCCGACCGATCCGACCGATCCGACCAATCCGACCGATCCGACCAATCCGACCGATCCGGCCAATCCGACCAATCCGACCGATCCGACCGATCCGACAAATCCGACCGATCCGACCAATCCGACCGATCCGACCAATCCGACCAATACGACCGATGCGACCAATCCGACAAATCCGACCGATGCGACCAATCCGACAAATCCAACCGATCCGACCAATCCGACCGATCCGACCGATCCGACCAATACGACCGATCCGACCGATCCGAGCGATCCGACCAATACGACCGATCCGACCAATCCGACTGATCCGACCGATCCGACCAATCCGACCAATCCGATCGATCCGACCAATACGACCAATCCGACCGATCCGAGCGATCCGACCGATCCGACCAATCCGACCAATCCGATCGATCCGACCAATACGACCAATACGACCGATCCGACCGATCCGAGCGATCCGACCAATACGACCGATCCGACCAATCCGACCGATCCGATCAATATGACCGATCCGACCTATCCGACCGATCCGACCGATCCGACCAATCCGACCAATCCGATCGATCCGACCAATACGACCAATCCGACCAATCCATCAAAATCAAAATCAAAATCAAAATATTTTATTTCACATAAACCTGCAAGGGCACTTATGAAACGTCAGAAGCTAGGTGCACGGTTCCAATTTGTCGCTTCCTATGGAGAAGAGCCGGCAAGAAACTCCACGGTTACTCTTTTAAAAATAATTGGATTTTATAATGTTTTCAAATTACAGTGATATTAGGTATGGGAGGACAGTGCAGGCCAGGACCAGGAATGAAAATAAAGAATAGAAACTGTAGGCCTACAACGTTCTCTCATTCACAATATGTAAAAGAATCTACATAAGTAAAATCAACCTATTTAAACCAAGTGATATGATTTCCATGAGAATCACTAATAAATACTCGATATTACAAGTGTTGTATAACGTCAAATAATGACGAGAATATGTCAGAAAGTGTAAAAAATAAAATTAACATTGTAATTTGGAAGCAGTTAATAGACGCTCACATAGTTATGGTGCTAATGAGTTACCAGGGAAGCCACATGTGCAGAAGGAATTAACGCCAAACTTGCTTGTCTTTAACGTAGTCTTTTATCTTATAATATGCTTTTTTGATAAGGACACGTTTGATGTGAGTTTTAAACTTTCCATCGCTAAGTTCTGTAACCGATTTTGGCAACTTGTTATAGAAGCGGATACTGTTTATTAGAAATGACTTGCTAGTTTTAGTTAATCTAAATTTTGGAATCACAATTTCATCTTGATGATGCGACTTCCATAATCTAAATACACGTAGTAAACGTGTATTTAGATTATGGAAGTCGCATCTTTTTTTGAAAAGACCTAAATTTTTGCGAACATATAAGATATTTTCTAGGATATAAAGAGAAGGCAGAGTTAGTATGTCAACTTCGTTGAATTTGTTTCTAAGAGACTCGCGAGGCCCCATTTTATAGATTGCGCGGATTGCCCTCTTTTGTAGAATGAAAACTGAATCTACGTCAGCTGCCGACCCCCACAGCAGAACGCCATAAGACATAATACTGTGAAAATAAGCAAAGTATACTAACCTAGCTGTGGCTACATCAGTCAACTGCCTTATTTTTCTTACTGCGGAAGCAGCTGAGCTTAATCTACTTGAAAGAGCTCTAATGTGGGCACCCCATTGCAATTTTGAATCTAAAGTAATTCCTAGAAATACAGTTTCCGAAATAGCATCTAGTTTCTTGCCATCAAGTTTTAAATTTAGCCCTACTTGGGGTACATTTGGTAATGAGAACTTAAGACATTTAGTTTTGTTCGCATTGAGTAAAAGATTATTAGCCGCAAACCATTTCGAGAGAACAGCTAGACTATCGTTGACATGTAAGACATCCGTATCTTTTCTATCTATTCTAAAAATAAGAGAAGTGTCATCAGCGAATAAAATTATATCCGAGAAGTTAGCCATCAGGTAAGGAAGGTCATTAATATAAACTAGAACTAAAAAAGGGCCAAGAATTGAACCTTGAGGCACGCCCATCTTAACTAGAGACCCCGAGGACGTTGCCCCGTTAACATTTACTTTTTGCTGCCTGTTTGATAAATAGGAAAGCACAAGATCAGAAGCTCGTCCATGAAGTCCGTAGTGGTGTAATTTACAGATGAGTGTATTGTGGTCAACGCAGTCAAACGCTTTTGAGAGGTCACAGAAAATGCCAATTGCATCCTGGGACTTCTCCCAGGATTCCAAAATGTGACTGATGAGTTATACTCCCGCGTCAGTCGTTGACCTACCTTTCGTGAAACCAAACTGTCGACTATGTAAAATCCCATTTGAGTTAAAATGTGACAACATCTGGTCTAGCATGATTTTTTCATAAATTTTGCTCAATCCATCCATCCATCCATCCATCCATCCAATGTGTCTACAACTTTTGGTCTTAATTTTTTCCGTCTAGCCCCCTTTCGCAACGCGCGATAAAGAACTTCGTTCCAAAAAACGTCACCTGGACATTCTCGAGCGCGGTTATATTTTATTTGATTTTGAAGGAAATTAGTCATGCATCACGGAAATAACATAATCTGCCGATTTGCACAAGCCGAAGCAGCTAAAATCATTAGTGTGGTGCATGCAGTCGCTGAGAACTATGTCGGTATTTCCCAACTTCGCGCCACTCTTTCCTTTTCACTCTTTCTCTATCTCTCACTTTCTCGCACCGTTCCCATAGTACACAGAGTAATGAAGAAAACTTTTTCCAAAAAATAGAACCTTCCTTCCGGAAAAACACTACAAAGTGAAAAATAACTTTAATTTCGGCAGTCGGTGACTTACGATATGTATTAAAAAAAATTGTCATCGCCTTCTGAAATTAAAGTTATTTTTCACTTTGTAGTGTTTGTCCGGAAGTCAATTATTTTTTTTTTTGTAAAAAGTTTTTTTTTCACTTTTTAGTTGGTAATTACCCCACACCAATTCGAAATTTCATCATCCTTGGGGTCAAAACAATGCATATTTATGCGATAGCTACAATCGCGGTTGATTTGCTGTAATTTTTAAAGAGTTCCGTTGTCTGTCTCCGAAACACATCATCAGATTTATATGAAATTTAAATAGGACCTTTTCGAAAGAAACCCCTTTCGAACAAAAAAAGAATTTGCGAATCTGTCTGTCTGTACATCTCCGCTTTTTTTACCGACTTCAAAAAGAAGGAGGTTATCAATTTGACATGTTTATATATTTTTTTAACATACATTAATGTTAAAAATGTAACATACATTATGTAGGTTCTGTATGTTATGTATGTAGTTTTAATGTTTAACGGAGTTATGCCCGAACATACATTAAAAATGTATATATAAGCATGTCGAATTGATAACCTCCTTATTTTTGAAGTCGGGTAAAAAAGTGGAGATGCCGCAAGGCAATTAGGCCGAGCGCCTTCAGTAAGGCCATGACGTCACAGTGGGCGGACTCGAAAATCTTTATTTTGAGTGAAAAGTCATCGCGTTATGGTCTGTTGTATTTTGATAGTGTTTCATTTTTAATTGTTTTCATAATGACGTGCGCTGTTTTTTGATGCAAAAATTGTTCAGGATTAAAACAAACATATTGATGGCATAACATTTCACGTGTAAATTCCTAAAAATAATATTTTCACTTTAAATCACATTTTCTCGTTTGATCGCCAGATTGTAGCTAGTGACATCTGTCGTCGAAGAGATGCATTCTAACCACTTTTCAGCAATTTTGTGTTTTTATCATTATCACTGCATGTTATGACAAATTCAAATCAAATAACTTGTATAGGTTTATTTTACTCGCTATAAATTATAGAATAAAATGACATAGTTTAATACATGAAACAAGGTGAATAAAAAAAAAAAGATTTTTCAAACCGTCAGATTGAGGAAATTCCTCCACATAATTGTCAGATTATGGGTCAGGATGACAAGGACATCAAGATGAAGCGTCTGTATAATAATCTGACGCGCTCGAATATTTCAAGGTCATGATTTTTTTTGCATTTCAAAAAATCGGCCATGAGTTTTGGTCGCATCGAAATCGTCAGTCTTTTGAATAGGAGCTACTGGAGGGTTCACTTATCATCCCCTCTCAATGTCTGACGCGTTCGAATATATTTTTATTTCTCCTATTTTCTACCCTTTCGTACGGCCACCATGCAAACCGGCAGATTAATATTTTTTCGTTATCAGAAACACGTGGGGCGCATACACTATTAAAATGGCTTGAGTATTTCTTTGTGACTGTTTTTTTTACATTTTTAAAAACCTGTTCACGCTCCCTCACCAGTGAAAGGGTGAACATCATAAAAACTCTTTTCTTTTTAGCATCTGATCTTCACAATCCAATAGGTCCCCACGACGCTCGAGTAAATCCCTATTTAGCCTCTTGGCCTCCCCTACTATAAGTTTTAATTTAGTTATTACTATGAAGTAATAACTAAATTAAAAGCATTGTTAATTTATACCTAACATTAAGTATTTGAGCGTTTTGTAACCTGAAGCACAGTTTCAACCTTATTCAGGCAAATTAGCAACTGTGCTCTAATTGATTTGTTATGGTATTTATTGTAAATGTGCCCCTTGTATATAAATAAACTATTTTATTGTTATTATTATAAACTGAGCCGAGGGGACACGCCGAGGGGACATGGGCCATGATTCGGGATATCAACGAGAATGTTGCAGGAGCTGCGGGTCTATGCAACACGTTCCGTGGCATGTAGATCTGCCACACGGCGTTGCGGGACGGTAGGCAACATTGCAGCGACACGGTAGATTCATGTTGACGAAATTTTGTCTCCTAGTGAATCCAAGACTTTAAATTTGAGAATTAAGTTTTCCTTCAAGACCCTGACTGTCGAAATTTTACCTTTTCAAACAAACTTCTGCAAATGTTAGCGTAGAGGGAGTAGGTGAAGAAGTTCCTCAGTATATCCAGCCGTTCAGTAATGTCGTCTACTTTTTCAGTATTATCGATGGTAGCCACAAACAAACCTTCGAACCAGCCCAGCGAATACTGGTACATTGGATCAATATTCGACAACGATGCTAAAAATAAATAAGATTTTATGGTTTTTTAATTGATAAAATATATAATATCCTGCATATAATCTACGGCCTAAAGTATATCTTCAGAAATTTTAAGTCAACCTTATCATACGTACATATTTGAACGTCGAAAATTTAAATATCGTTTGTATCGAAATAGCGTAAATTGTTAAACCTAAGCACAAAATGTCTAAGTTTGAAATGCCGAGTGATTAAAATATCGAATGATTAAAAATGTCGATAGTCATTATACCTAAGTTCTAAATGTCAACATTTAATACACTCATGTTCATTATATTTACGTTAAAAAAAAACCTTCTCGTTAAAATAGCGAACAAATTTTGATATAGGTAGGTATGAGTGGAAAAAATGTAGGTAGATTGGAAATTATATTATTGATTTATCAATTATTATTCATAAATTTAGGTAGATTTGAAATTGTCACACTCTGCCAACGCATAAAATTCTGCAAGCAACTTGGGAGTAGCGCTCGCCGGCCGCTACCACGACACTGCTCGCTTCGCTAGCTGCTTTCAAGTTGCTCGCAGAATTTTTTTCACCATTTTCTAAATTCCATTTTTTTTTCTTTTTCCGGGTTCTCGCAATATCCGAATTTTCAAATTACCCTGTGATATACATAATAAATAAATATCGATATTTAGAATATTCGATACTCTGTACTTCGATATTTAGGTATGTCGATGTCACTTTTGTAGATAATTAGATTTTAGATATATTGGACGTAGGTTATCTAACCATTCGACGATATAAACTTACGTAATTTAAATTTTCGGTTTTATGGCCGTTTGATATTTAAATTTTCGATGTTTTGAACATTGACATTTTATCCGTAGGTATTTCCATTTTCGACATTCAAATATGTACCCTAACATGCATATCAATTACATACTTTACTGATTGTCTTCACTCCACTGCAGCCCTGCACTGATAACTTACCGATGAGGAAAAATAATTCGGTGGAGTGCACGGCAATGGGCACGTAGTCGTCCCGAGCCACGTCAATAGCCTCCTCCGTAATCATGGCCACTTCTTGCTTTTCTTTAATCTCATTGGACATCTCTTTTGCAGAGTTCAGAATCTAAACAAATCACACGTTATGAAAATAATAAATGAAAACTGCTGAGCTAACGTCATTGACTTTAAGACGTAACGAAGCCGAGAGGCAGGCTGAAGGAATCCTGGAAAGCCCTTAACCGACTTAGAAGCCAGGTGAGCCGCTGCAGGTACAGTCAGAATCAAAAATATCGAGACGAACAGACTTTTCAAATGATCGATTACGAATGACTGATTAAAATGGTTAAAATCGGTCCAAAAAATCTTTCCTCTTTATAATATTAGTATAGAAATGGACTAATTTACGTATAGCCCGAAAATATTTTTGTGTTACCTGGACAGCTTCTTCATCTTCCAATAAATGTTCAGAGCTAGACAGTACTGTCAATATTTTCTTTTCAATGTCCTGTAAGAGCCTTCGATGCTCGGCGCTTTGTGTGGTAAGGTCTAGCTTGGCTTGCTGCAGATCGGGCCTTTCCCGGGCGACCACTCGCGCCAGTAACTGCGCTTGCAGACCATCCATGGCCAGCATAAAGTTGACGAGAGTCACTCGCACGCCCACCTCGGGTAGGTAATGAGGGTTCGCCAATTTTGTACTTATGTATAATCTAGGAAATGTAGTTAAGTTTAATACAATGTGAGGCCCTGAACCGCGGGGTAATTGTGTAACACACAACAGTAACAGTTGGAATGGCTTTCATTTAGACAGCTCAACAATAAATATTGCGTTATTTATGTCGTTGAGCAGAAAGATTTTACGACCATTTGAAGTAATGAATTAGGATGACTGATTTTGAACAGTAACATACTCATAAAAGTAATTAAACTACGGCTTTATATACTCACTTAAAATCTTTACTGTATTCAACAATGGTATCACCAATTTTAATACAGAGGGCTCCACCTTGCTTGAAGGTCTGCTGTTGAAGAAGTGGTTCCAACATTGGATCCAACTCCTCTAATACGTTTTCTAGCAAAACCTGAACAAACAAAAAAACTTTCTAGAATTTTTTTTTTTTTTAAACCATTAACGAGCACATAGACTATGGTCGAACGATGTCGATGGACGTTATCGTGGTATATTTCGCGATGACAGTCGACGGTAATTGACCACAGACTAGTTGCATCTTGATGGCCTTAGCACAACTCCGCCAAGAAAATAATGATAGGAAACCACTTTACGAATTCCGCTAAGAGACATTACTACGTTAAGTTGTGATTCGAGAACCGGAACATCATGAGAGTCAGCTAAATTATAGCAATCGGATCAAAATGTTGTCACTTTCGACTTCGTTAATACAGTATAGGTCTACTTCGGACCAGTTAGATTAGATTTTCCGTAAAGTTTACATGCATTGTGAAAAACACCATTAATTTCTCTTTATAAATTTATGGACTGCCAAAAATACGTGCGAAACTAACGCGGCTCCGCTAACTGGCTTTCGAGCAGATCGGCTAAATCACGCGGGAAAGAGAACGAATCATAATAAAATCTTTGCCTTAGAACATACAGTTTCGGTTCTTTATGATCCCCGACGCGAGGGGTGTTATAAGTTTTTACCGCTAGGCGTGTCTGTCTGTGGCACCGTAGCTCTTAAACGGGTCAACCGAATTCGGTGCGGTTTTTTTAATTTTACAGTAGGTTTTCTAGCGGTTGTTATGAAGACATAATCCATCAAAATCGGTTCAGCCGTTTGAAGATAATCAGCTCTTTTATTATTTATTTATTATTTATTAAAACTTAATGCACAAGTAAAAAAAATACTGTACAAAGGCGGACTTAATGCCTGAGGCATTTTCTACCAGTCAACCTTAGGGTGATGCAGAGAGAAAACATGGCAGGTGCAACATAAGGGATAGGTTACTCGAAAAATAATACATGATACATAGATACATACATACATACATACATACATATATATAACGAAAATAAAACTTTGTCTTGAGAAATAACGATAGGTAGAGGAGAAAACGAATCCAGTAAGTCAGCGCTGGGATGTTTCTGCCAATTTCTTACGAATATGCTCGCGTGCCTTTACTTTAAACGAAAGCCGACTGGTTGCCATCCTGATATTCAGAGGGAGTGCATTCCAAAGAAACACCGCCTGGACAAAGAAAGAAGATTTGATGAAACCAGAGCGGTGAGAGGGACATCGTAGAAGACGATTGTTGGTGGAACGAAGATTTTTACTATGCGCCGAGCACAAGTATTGAACCTGGGAAGTCAGATAAGAAGGAGAAGTGGGTTTGTCGAGTATAGAAAACAACATTGACAGAGCTCGCAACTCTCTGCGCTGACGGATGGGTAGCCATTTTAAAAGCAACCGGTGCGCGGACACATGATCATACTTACGAAGATTGAAAACGAATCGAATGCAGTTATTTAGAAGCCGGTCAAGTTTATTGAGGAGATCTGCATTCAGGTCATAGTAACACACATCGCCATAGTCAATTATGGGAAAGATTAGGGACTGTACAAGCATTGCCTTTATGTATGATGGGAGAAGGTTTTTCAACCGATAGAGCGACCGCAATCAGCAGCCGTAATCAGCTCTTTTCTGGTTGTTGAAGGGATTTGAGCATCTTCCACGGGTCTGGCCGAGTCAAAATTTGGTATTCTATTACTTCAATGATATTAGACGAACAAAGTAACCTTAAACTGATGCAGGAGCATCACCTGGAACTTCCAGGATACCCAAGTTAATCACCAATAAACAGCAGAAGTATCGTGTTTGGGCTCATTGAAGGACGAGGAATGAGGATAAATTAGTGACAAACTTCACTATGGTAAACATACGTAAGGCTGCACAGATTTAAGCATGACATAATGTGTAATGTGTGTGTAATGTGTCAATCGTAGCGTGTTTACTATTGCTATATTAAGTTTAAAAAGCAGGAAATAAAAGTCAAATTAAAAAATCTTAAAACCCCCGGCCCAAACAAAAACCTCTAAAAAGTAAAAAAAAAAAAATATTGACGTCGGCGTCAGGGGACGGTCAATGAAAACGCCAAACAGACGATGCCCAGCAATAATTAATGTAACTATGCTATTGTAGAAAGGATAACATTTTCATTACTTAGCCGTCCCCCGACGTGAGAATGCTTTGATCAAAATATTACCTACAACTTAAAAGGCCGATAAGTATTTCATTTTTATACTTTTTAGAGGTTGTTGTTTGGGTCGGGGGTTTTAAAAAAAAAATATTTAACCTTTTAGCTTGTCATACAACGGATAAATAATACTGCGTTTCGCTGCTATGGTTTTGCAGCGATGTGATACCCGCTTAACCAATGTAGGCTACATACCGGCTGTCCAAACTGTACTGCGTTTTCCAAGACGCGTCCTAAGTCAGCCTGCGTCATACGCACGATACTGAGATTGTTCGGTTTTTCCATATTTTTGATCCAGCGATTGGCCTGGCCTTGAGGATCAATCATCAAAGGCCAACGTCGAGCTGTCCTGTTTCACAATACCATAACCTATTAATGAATGCTAAAAATACTGTAAATAAAATGAAATATTGACCATGCATTGCTACTTACTGTGCACAAAAATTAAAGATTTATATATTTGAAAGTCGAAGGCTGGTTGCACACCACACACCTATCAATTTAATAAAAGATGTTTTCCTTACCTACATACATTACAGAATTCTAGGTATAAGGTCTGACCTGCTATTTTCCTCGGTTTCATATCGTCTTCCATCCCACAGGAATATAAATACTATGTTTCTCTGATAAAAGCCTATTTCACTCTATTTTTCGCCCATAAACTAGCTCTAAGCAAAATTACGTGGAGCTGTTGCTTCATCACTACGTGAAGAAGGAAAAACATAACAAAAACACTTTCACAATTGTAAATTTCTTGTTGTTTAATACATCTGTAGCTATGGGGTATGCTGCCGCGGCTGCTAGTGGTGTGCACCCAGTTGTTACTTCTTATTTGACCCACATTTATAACATGAACAAAGTAGTAATATCAGTAGAAAGAAAGTGGAACAGATTTGTGTAAAGTAAAATCAACCCGTTGTAAATAATTACCACATTGAAATTCAAGTTAGATTATAATTTCTTATGTGTTACAGGCTAGATTATAATAAATAGGCTGTGCCTCGCGGTTTCACCCGAATAAATCTTTATCCCGTGAACATATCGGGATAAAAACTATCCTACGTCTCAATCCAAGTCTGGGTCTACCCATGTGCCTTTTTATCCAAATCCTTACCAAACCTCAAAACTTTTCTCTCTACAATATTAGTTTACATTATTCAGAGAAATTTCTCACTTGATGATGATGGCGCTCTCCACACTGAAGTCGTCGGCAGGTAGTCCGTCGATGTTCCATTGCTGTATGGTGACGGGCTCGCCCAGCACTTTGATCAGGCTGTAGTCCAGCGTGCACACTATGCCACAGTTGTGGCACGCTTTTGCCCAAGATAACATCTAACAGAAAGGGCGTTCTATTTATTTATGTTCACACAAATAAAAAAAATAAAAAAAGAAGAATACATGTCAAAGATAGGAGAGTACAAAGGTACTGCTTATTACATTCGGTTATTCTGTTAGCAGACCTACGATAGGGATGAGATACGTATACAGTGTGCGTTAAAAGACAAGGGCCTTTAGTCTCCATACAGGTTTGCACACGCACGCAAGAATTACCCGTACACATGGCATTTGCAACGAAAAACAATATGCCGAATAGCCTTTCCCAACTATTTTATATCCCAGATGCAGCTGAATACCAGTATTCAGCTGCATCTGGTAAGATGGTGGTAAGACTGTTTGTCAGACTTTTAGGCTTCTGACGACCCGTAACGACAGCCAAAGATCCAAGAATGACAGCTGGTACCAACGGCTTAACGTGCTTTCCGAGGCACTGAGAGGTCTCGGTATATAAAGATCAGTTTGTCAGACTTTCGGGCTTCTGACGACCCGTAATGACAGCCAAAGATCCAAGAATGACAGCTGGGACCAACGGCTTAACGTGCTTTTCGAGGCACTGAGAGGTCTCGGTATATAAAGATGGTCACCCATCCACGGACCGATCGTGGCAAGCGTAGCTTACCCTGAGCGATCAACCCATGCGGCTGTCGTGGCTAACTAAAACACTGTATTAAAGGTATGTGTTTATTATCATGTGTTCTATACAGGGTAAATTTTTATCCAATGCGCAAACTGTAACCATGAATTCAGCATAAATATCATTCTTTGACCACCCCAGCGTAGAAATTTTTCGTCGGTTATACAAAAAAAATCAGCTGTTCCATACATTTTGGCCCTGGATTGGTGACGGACCAATCGGAGCGCCGAACGCGCACGATGCGTTTGATCGAGATGGTTATACACTAGAGATGAGTATATATTGGTTAAAATTGTTTATTGGTTAAAAAAATAAAATATATCGATAAATTTATTGGTTGAAAATATTAGTTAATTTTTCATTCAAATAGTTAACTACAACATGGTTAATGGTTGAATATTCTACTAATGCATGTTGAAATTGTTAAGTTAAACTAAATGAACTTTCCTTCATACTTGAACAGGCTTAGGACTGACTGGCGTTAATTTTGGTTAGATATTCGAATATTTTTAACACGTGAGAATATCTTTATTTCAAGTATCATTATTTCGTCTCGGTATTTGTTAAAACAGCTTCACAATCTTTACATTAATCGAAAACAATACAACGCGACGACACGGCTTTATTATTCGAATAATAAAACAAAACTAACTGAATAGGTTAGCTCAATCATCAATCAACCATTAACCGACCTAAATATTTGTTAAAAATATCACTTGCGTTTCTTTAGAATAAAATATCCCCAACAGTACATGCGTTTTATCGTAAGAGAGATAGAGCATAAAATTGAATGCACGTAACGGAATGAATATTTTTAAGAAATTGAAATGATATTTTTATTCAATAATGTTAATTTTGTTTATCGAATATCATAGTTAATTTTAAATATTAGTTAATTTTAGTGGTTGATGGTTATATTCAACATCTCTATTATACACGCACGCCACCGGTTGCGAGTGCACTTGACCTTTCTGAAGAACATCGCCGTAGTAGGTAGGTACAAAATAATAAAATCAAATGTTACACTCATATATTACATACTTGTGTATTTCTAAAAGTTGCTGTAAATGGTCCGAGATACGCGATGACTCCAGCAGCAATCAGGATGTCCCCTGAAATGACGCCAAAATCAACTAGAGTGAATTTTATAACATAATCTTATTGTTCATATTTTTAACATTTTGAAATAAAAAAAAAAAATAGTTAATTCATCTTGTTTATACGATTTCACGCGTAAAAGTGTTTGGATTTAACCAATTTACTAAAACAATTATAATTTATCATTTAACCTGTAAGTGAATTATAAGTTTCGCGCAAACTCTTAGCGATTTCCGTCCAGCGGGTCTTCTCTCCGCCGAGGCCCGAGATGAGCATTTCGGCTCGTTTCAGTTTGTTGCTGCAGTCCATTACTTCGTCGTCCAGTATCTTCTGTTGACGACTCTGTTCTGCTAGGACGTCTACCAGTTTTTTCAGTTTTAGTTGTACCTAAATTGGAAAATTTTAATGTTTACCTATTTTTTTAACATACAGGAATAACTCTTGAATTAACAAACAATACATATGGACACCATATTTTTGGCAAACTGCGAAAATTTTAAGTCACTAGTTCAGTTCAACATCATATTTGTTGCCTTTGGTGGTATAGCGTCAGCTTTTATTGAGTATTTATAGAGTAGGTAAGTATACTGACCTCCGCGAGCTGAGCCTGCTTTACAGCGAGGGCTGCACTGGCTTTGTCGTACACTGCCTGAGCGGCCGCCAACCGTTGCTTCTTAGGTGCAACCACCTTCGCGACTTTGTCGTACTTCGTCATTGCAATCACCCATTTGCACATACCTGTATGTGAAGTTGTAGTTGTAAGTTTCTATATTATTTATCTATATTTATATTGATACTAGCTGACCCGACAGACGTTTTTCTGTATTAACTATGAATATTGAATTCGCATTGGTATAATATTAGAAAAGTTAATATGGTCGTTAAGTTTTCTTAAATTTTCTAATGTTACACGCAACTTTCTTAATTTTTTCTTTCATAAGAACCTTCTCCTGACAATAGCACACACAACAAAAAATGAATTAGCAAAATCGGTCCAGCCGTTCACGTGTGATGTAAAATTGGTCCAGCCGTTCACGTGTGATGCAAAATTGGTCCAGCGGTTCACGTGTGATGCCGTGACCAAGGGAAATAGGGATTCATTTTTGTGCATATTAGATATGGTATAAAATTGAGGGCAATGGTTAGATTGGACGGGTGTAAAAATAACTGTTTTATGGCACAAATAAATGCGACCGTAGCGCAGTGCTACGGCGTAGCACCGTCCGTAACAAAACGGTAGAATGCTGAGAATAGAAGATTTTTTTTATACAATTCATGTCATAGTTATTTATAATCCACTATTTTTTTCTCTTTTCGTACAAGTTCAAGACCTACACTTGGTTTTTAAATTCCAAACCATGTTTAGCTTCTATTGTGTCTTCTTGTATACTTATGTTTCATTTTCGTCTTTACTTAGTTTAAGGCTATTCTATTCTACATTATATTGATTTAATAAGCCCGACCCCTAAACCTGCCTCAAATAACAATCGAAAGCCAAGTTTGATACACGTTACATAGCGCGTACTTTGTCCAAAGCATCATTCGTATAATTACCGCACAAGGGTCGAACTGCTGGTGCTAGATAGACACAGAAACATATCAAAGCTAAAGCATGTGACAAGTATGGTCTACTCCAAAAATATCTGAAGTGTAAATAAACCCTATTCAGTTAAATTTTTACGTAATGTGTATTTAGAATGGGTCAACTTTATATCTCATAACCTTTTCCAACAATTATATTATTATTTGAATAATGTGGTAGCAGCTGGTTGAGAGTTCCCGAAAATCGAGCTGAATGGCGTGCAATTGGCGAAGCCTATGTCCAGCAATAGATTGCTGTGGCTGATAATGATGATGATTATTGGAATAACATATAAATAATTGTAATTGAAAAATCATCGACGAAAATTGAGGTTATAAAATTAACCTCAATTATGAAATTAAAAATATCTTCCAACTGACTTTGAATTTGAATTTTTGATTTAAGCCGGGTCCAGACGTGTGTAACGTGTAATGTAATGTATCGTGAAATGTAACGCGAATTCTGTGTGTGGACGGCACTACGAGCATTACTAACGCTTGCGCCGGCGCTCTCTGTGATCCATCGGCTGTCGGATTTTAGCGCGAACACAAAGACCCTCGCAGAGCTCGTTTGGACGGCGTTCGTGACGGTTGTGTCGTGTATAAGTAAATAAAGGTAGCACCAGCTATTATGACCTTCCTGTTCGACATGTTCGTAGCAACTGAGTGGAAACAGCTCTTGAAAAAGATTCGCTTACACGATTCGCGTTGAGTTCGTGTGCCGTCCACACTGTTGACGCTAAATTACACGTAATCTTACAATACGCGTTACACACGTCTGGACCCGGCTTTAAGTGTTCAAAGAATCAAATTAAAGTACTCAATTTGAGAATGACACTATAAATGGCATCAACAAGTACATTTTCTGATCCATTTATTTACATTTTCATTCTATACTTTTGGACCATACGCTCATCTCTTTCGGCCTAAGTAGCAGCTCACCCTCTGCGGCCACGGACACAGTCTTGATCTTCTCTGGCACGAACCCCTCGTCCTGCATGACGGTCGCCATCAGCTTCTTCATCACGGGCGGCGGGATATTATCCTTGTCGTAGTTCTGCAGGGATTCCAGGAACTTGATGTCATTCAGGATCTTCTTCGAAGGCCCCCAGTAGTCTTCAACGGTGCCAACACCGGACGGGTTCGGAATCTTGTCTGGTTTTACATCCTGTTTTATTGTAGGAGTGAGTACTTAGTGTGTTGTATCTATGACGGGTACAGATTGGTGAAGCGTAACATTCAATGTAGCACAAATAAGCCATTCACATCTATGCAATGCAACATGAAATTGATTTCATGTTGCAATATATAGATGTGTGTGAAAGTGTATACGGTCACCAAAAGAGATAAGTAACTTAAGCCGTCAGATATTATTGAAGTTTACTAAGAAACAGATGAATGTTTTCGATTTACTTTTAATTTAATTGATAGAAAGCAAATAGTTTATTCGTGTGGTGCCGGACTCCTACTTATTCCCGTGGCTGTCGTAGAAGGCGACTAAGGGACTTGCTAGAGAATGGGCAGCAGCGTTCTCTATGCATTTTACCACCACACTGCGATCGCCAACCCGCCTGCCAAGCGTGGCGAATATGGCCGTCTGATGATGATGAATTAGTTTATTCGTCAAATTAAGTTTCATTCGAAAACATCCATTGGTTTCTAACTAAACTTCAACAATATCATACGACCCCGGTTACGTATCTGCTTTGGTGACTATACAACGTTCATGCTACGTTTCTCTAATCACTGCCTTGCATTCGAGCAATCATTACAGAACATACTCGCAGACAGAATACTATCTATAAACAGCAAGTTATGTGTTAACAATTAACTTAGATTTCGAATAACAAACAATCTTAAATCACCGCTAAATGGCGTGTGCATTAAATCATACGTGAGAAAGCGTATATATGTGTAAGCTTGACATAAATTAAGACAGTGATTATCAGCATGAGGGACGTAATTTGACAGTAGAAAAAAAACAAATTCTATTACGAACAATGACTGGCACTAATATTGAACGCTCGAAGAATGGGGATTGGTTTGGGTATTTATAAGTAGGTATATTCTGTAATCACTGTTATAGGTACGTCAAAATTCAATTATGTTTTAAAACTACAGAGATGAGTTCGGGTTTTCCTAAGAAACATCAAAACGAACTCCGAGTAATGCCTGTGGTAAAAAATGTTCCCACTCTATCATCGAGCGTTCAAGATTCGTGCCCGTCGCTAAAAAAAACTCGTCGTGCTTGAGAAATGTATGTACAAAGTTACAAATCTGTGTAATATAGTGCGATGAAAGTTATTCACTTACCGGGTCATCCCACTTTAGTAAAGCGGTAAAACATAAAATATAGGATCACTGTAAATATTATTTAGATATTATTGCAAGCACAATAGGTTCATATTAAGTATAACAAGCAAGCGTATGTACGGTCCGCTCACATTAAAAAGTAGCTCATTCATAACGTCATAAACGAAATGACCTTTCATATTGTGCATTAAAACTTATGGAAATACAGTATTTTACCAGTAAAATCAAAAAAAAAATAAAAAAAAAATCAAATCAGCGAAATTGGAAAAGTTTCGTAAACGGCCTTTTTACGCACTGTTTCAAAGAATAAAATATAAACATTCGCAAAAGCAGTTATTTTGGTAAATAGACGTATGTACCTTTAATATGCAGATAGCCTCCATGACGATGCGGATACCTCTCGGAGGACTTTTCATGGTCTTGATGAAGGTAATGTCCTGAGGAGTGAGAGTATCCAGCGCTGCGAGGGCTGAGTTGAGGATCGGCATCGCCTCCGCCAGGTCAGCGTCACACTCATCTTTGATGCCCTGGGCCTCGCGTGCCTATGTACGCAACACTTGTGCTTATAAACTTAGTAAAAAAGAAATATTTTATAATTATTTAATAAATAATTAATAAAATAAATATGTATTAATGGAATAAGAAGTATTTGTCTTGTATGTTGGAATGGTTGCAAGTCCGTAATTTTTCTTAAAAACACTACTAAACCATTTGATAATTTTTTTACTATTTTATGTACTCTACACACTTTTAAGGGATTTGTTTGAATATATACTTAGGTACAAAAAGGTTTAAAAAACTTTTTACTTGTGTTTTTTTTTGCTTCTGACTTTCGAAACTATTATTACTATACAATTACCTAGTAGTTTTTTTTTATACCATATCATTAAAGCAAACCAGAAATAATGATATCCTGGGTAATACAACAAGGCAGATGTTCACTTGCCTGCTCTTCCGCAGCGGCCTGGTCAACAAGTACTTCGGCCTCCACGAGCGCGACCCCTTCCTTCTCCTTCTCAACTATGGCAGTAGTCTCGGCCACCGCTTTTGCGCCAGCAGCCAGTTTAGGTTGCAGGATTTCCAAAGCTTCTTGCAGCGCTGATACTGATTTAGCCGCGATTGCTAGCTGGTCCAGTCCCGTTAAGTAGCGCTTCTCTGCCGTTGTTAATTCCCTGGTCAAATAAAATAATTTAAGAGAGTACATTGTTGCCACACCATCTATCGTAGGACAATACTAGATGCACTGCTAATGGCGTGGACATGACCGAGTTCTGTACTAAAGGAATAAACCACATATTCGTCATTGACACGACGCAAAATCAAATTGTTGTCTTGTACGCACAGTGAAGGCAATTTTAACAGTTGAAAAAAAAAAATGGCCGTTTATGATTGGTGTGTGGTCGGCTAGTATTTTATTCAACCAACCACATCGCCTAAAATAACCGCTAATTGGATAACTCGGATCCAACTAGCATTTTGGCCAACATTAAGTCATGTTCATTTTGGCATTTATATTGCTTTCATCACAGCCAGAACGTACATAACTGTTTTATTTACAAAATATTAATTGGAACACTTGGCTTCCAAGATATCCAATTAGAGAGTTTGGGCTTTGAAAAATCGAGGGTCACGTCTTTTCGTAACCGAAAGTGGCAGACTCACAATCGTTTCCTATTAAGCAACGACTTGAACATATTGATAAGTTCCAAATAGGCGGTGGGTGTGACGTAGTTGAATCTCTTGAGCCGACGCAGGAACTGTCTGGTGAGCTCCTGCGTGTCGCAGTGGAACACCTGGCACAGTTTGATGGCCGTGTCTCGCTCAAGGTCCGTCAGTTCTATGTCTTTCAGGAACCGGGTCGCCACTGCCAGCAACGCGTCTGGTGGCCACTCCTGGTAATGATAGAAACATATTGTGTAGTTCATCTTCTTTCACGTTGGCACGAGCTGTCCTATAGAATAGCTTGTCACCATGAATGTGGCGCATCTACTCAGGATAGTCCTGGATACGCAGCCACGAAAAAAAGCCAAAAAAGTTAGATGCTACGTTTATTCTAACAAAAGTCACCGAAGAGATCTAGTCTATAGAACAAGCAAGCTGAAGTGGCAATGACCCGGTCATTGAGTGGAGACTGGAAATCAGGAGATGTAAGGAAGTATGGCCGCTAAAAGCTAGTTGGAGCAAAGATCCTTGCAAGATAGTCGCAGCTGGATGGAAATAGGGAGTAGTCAAGGTTAAATTTTTGTGGCGTGCGGTTGGAGAAGCCATGTTATGGAGATTGCTATAAGCTTATGATCATGGTGCTGATGAGGATAAAAAATATACGTACTTGGAACCAGTCGATGGTGCAGCAGTTGACGAGCGAGGGGAACTTGCGGATGCGCGTTCTCAGCGAGGTGCCGGCAGGCGACATGGCCAGCACGATGTGCAGCTGGTCGCGCACGATGGAAACGAAGTACGCGTATAGCGCCGTCGGGCTGCCGTCCGTCTGCAGCGACTTGTCACGCTGACGGTCGATCTGAACGAGTATGACAGAATGTTTAGAAACTAGAAAATCATCATTCTCTTGCCCTGATACCAATTTGTTTGGTGTCGGAGCAACATGTCTGCTTCTTTCAGACTTCTCTATTAGTCATCATCTCGAATATAAACTAAAAAATGGTGTAGAAAAAGAAGCAGCCGTTCCTGTAGGTCTTTGTGAAAGTGCAGGTCCGGAGAAGCGCTACCACATAGCTATTTTTGCTGCTAATCAGCGTTGGTCGGTTTGAAGGCCTTGGGTGCCGGTGTAATTACGGCCAAATGAGAAATATTTCAATTTTGGGTCTGGAATGGCAAACACTTGAAAGAAATGACGGTACTTACAACTCTCATTTTCTCACACAGTTCTGCTTTCTCATCAGAATTAAAGATATTAGGTACTTCTCCAGAGTTCAGCATATTATTAACGTCTTCCAGGAATCCTTCTTCTTTAATCTAAAAAATTCAAAAGAATTACACATTATTCATCTTTCCCAATATCATGGAAAAAGCTATGAAAATCCACGAAAGTCTTTTTATATGGAATCGTTATTTGTCACCTGTGACTCTATAAATAGGAAGACCATAAGCAAATCGGGCGTGCTTGTCTTTCGTAGCAACGTCTTCAAGTCTTCTCGCCACTCGTTCTTACCATACGTCCGACTCATCTCCACCTGTGCAATTAGTAAAACCATTTAGTGAATTTTTGTCGATCCAACTAACTTATATCAAATGAGATGACATCGACATAGTAAGATTGTCTGTTCTAATATTCTTGGGAGAGTCTTAGTTATAATATCTAGAAATACAAGATAATTTATGTAATAAGAGCATTTTTGCTTGCTTCCTCAATTTTCATTATTGTTCTATCATCGCAAACTGTCGAGGCACAAGCAGATATCATCTTATAGTCGTTGGAAATCTAAGGGTGTGTCCAGACCTGGCGAATGCACCACTCGCGAGCCGCTTGCGAACAGCCCGCGTGCATTTCATCTTCGTAGCCTACGAACACGAAATGCACGCGCGCAGTTTGCAAGCGGCTGACGACCGGCGCATTCACCAGGTCTGGACACACCCTTAAACACGTGACATGTAACTTTATAAACATTGAAATAAATAATAGTTTAAAACACTAAAAAAACACGCTTTAAAAACCAAACTAAAAATTAGAAAATAATTTAATTCTATTAAAAAGCGTGGGGTGCTTTTGGGGTATTTTTATAATCAATTAATATCAAGCACCCCACGCTTTTTAATAGAATTAAATTATTTTCTACTTTTTAGTTTGGTTTTTAAAGCGTGTTTTTTTCTATTTTTTTTAAATTATTGAATTGTCATAGGTCTTCGATAGTTCTACAAAGTTTAAATGAAATCCGACCGGTTTAAAGTGGGTCAAAATAGCGTCCAAAGAAGTCGGTTACATACAAACAAACATACAAACATACAAGTGAAGCTAATATAAAGCGTGTAAAAAGAAACAATTATTGACGCACACTTGAGAAATACAATGATTTTATCTACTACCACAAGTTTTCCATACTTCTGGAGTGGCGACCGCGTTGACCTAGTGTAGGCTGTGGGAATACGTGGGAAGCTAAAAGCACAGGACCCGTTGTTGTGGCGACGCTTGGAGAAGGTATATGTCCGGTCCAGCAGCGACATTCAACTGAAATGATGACATGATAGTGCTCACCTGGAAGAGGTCGTACTCGTTGATGTGCGCGGCGAGGCGCGTGAGCGACTGCCGGCCCGAGCCGCCCAGCCCCACCAGCAGTGCGTGCGAGCGCGGCTGTGTCAGCACGCGGCAGATGCGCGACACGTGCTCGATCGCGAACCTGTACACGACAAGACATCTGAGGGCCTAGAGTCTAGGCCTAGACAATGTGACATGCAATCAGCGATAACTATAATTGTTTTGGAGACTGCAAAAATTACAAAAACCTATACGAAACGCTTTGACAGCTATTGCCACTTCTCTACGCTCTCTGGTATGTCTCTAGCAACGGCTGATAACCCTATTTAAACAGAGCACCGAACATGCTCATTGCGTAATTATTGGACACCTCGTATAAATTATCGTGGTCTAGAAAACATAACTATAGCCCCATGGGTATGATTTTATGTTTGTCTTACGTGAAGAGTACGAGGTTCATAGGTTTCTTGGTCATGTTGTTGAATTCGACTAGGAAGGCTTCAGTCGTCGAATTCAAATGTTCCATATTTGTAGTCTCCATGTAAAAGCGGGTATCCACTTTTGGATTCGCGAAATCGCAGTAAATCAGTTTTCGGAGATGAAGATCGGTAATTTTCTGTTGGAAAGGAAAATAAAAATCACATAAGTAATCTAATGATTTAAAGTGTGCCTTTTAAGTATGTCTTAACCAGCTATAATGAAATGGATTATTATTCAGCCATTTTGAACGGTGATTTCTTTCCGAAACAGCCACTGAGCACATTTAGACTAGATGGAAACTACTCTTCCAATTAAATCCAAAGACAAATATCTAACCTCGCCAGGTTTTGAGACTAGTCTGCTGAGCATTTCGTCGAAGTCATCGTTGAGGTTGTTGACGGTGGCGGAGCGGAGGCAAGTGACGAACCACTGCCGGTCCGACTCCTCCACCAAACGGTCGCTGAACACGCGCAAGCACTCGTGAACCCATAGACGCTTCATTGACTGCAAGTCTGGAGTTATTTCGGGCACAGATAGGAGAATACCCTGTGAAATATATTAAGGTGAATCTAGTCGACATTTTTTCCATACAAACTTCGGGAATGTATTACTCCACTGTTCGACAATGCGCATCAAAAATTAAACGTGATATGGTTTTGTCTCGTTATTAAAATATGGTCTGTACCGAAACAGGATACTAAAATAAAAAGCCATTAAAAACGTTTTTCTTGCTAATTTAACCTAACTTTGGACGTGTTTAAATAATAAAAGAAGTGTAAAATCTCCAAAACCAAGTCGGTACCGACAAAGCTCAAATTTCGAAAAGTTCAATAAATTTATTGGTCATTGATTTATGCAATGGTTTTTTCATAAAACCCGATCTTCCGAAGGACTTTTATTAATTATTTACGAGCCTGTTTTACTATAAATGAGCCTGCATATCATTCAATAACGTTGTAAGTGTAGACTAGCGTCTAAGTGTTATCACTAATACTACCACTGTCGGACACGATGTCTGGTGAGACAGCGTGCTTTTTAGCCAGGCTCACCAGTGAGTTCGACCCTGCAACTAGATTCCCCTTATTGGGAAAAATTAGAGCTGATTCTAATAACACGACTTGTTACTATCTTTAAAGTCAAACCATCTCTCAGATCTTTAACTTTACAATATGATTTAAAAACATATCGTCGCAATTATTTTTCTCATCTTCAAAATCTTATCTGTGAAAACATCAATTGAACAAGTTTCTTTCAAACTTTATCTTTTGATTTCTTAGCATAACATTAAAAAAATAACATGAACCTATATTAAGTTATTATTATAAACCTCAAAATCCCCCAAATGGATAAAGAAGGGATATTATGTTGTTCATAAGTTGAAGGTCGTGAATTCGCCGTGAGGTCACAAACATGGGTTTGTGACCTCACGAAATTGTGTGCCATGGGGCAGGCACTTCATGTTGTGTATTTAATTTCATTACCACTGCTCTCAAACGGTGAAGAAAACGGAGAGGAAACTGGTATGTCGTAGAACATAAAATTCGAAGAGGTGTGACATCTAACAACCCACAATGGACCCGCGTAGTGGATCATGGCCCACTGCCTCTCATAGAGAGGGGGTGTGTGTCTCAGCTGTGGGAAAATGATAGGCTGTGATTATGCAAAGTTGTGGTTGTTACTTACCAATATGACTCGGGAGAAGTCGCGCAGATTGAACGTGTAGTGAGACTTGGAAGGCGTGGGCAGCAGGTTGTTCCTACACTCCTTATATACCTCCAAAGTTCCCATCACCAGCTCCTCAATACATGGATCGAAATCTTTTGAAAAACCTCTGAAATAGAAACACTAACTGTAGGAATGGGTTAATTTTGACAGGCCAACAGCATTAATTGCGTTATTAATTTATTCGATTATTATTGCTGGCAATATCCTCCAAATGTTTCAGATTCTGATTGAAAGTGTGTTATGCACTTAAGGGACATCTGCAAAACCAGAGGCATCGCAGGAGCTATGTCTTTCCAGTGGTAAAGCTGATAATTCATTGATGCGCTTGTAGTAACTACACCAACCAGCACTCGATGGAACCAGCAACTTTCTTGGTGCAGAAAGAGTGCTGGGGCTAAATAAGCAAACTACTTAATGCATTAGATCAAGAGTGCCATATATACAAACCTGGTATCAAGATGCCACAACATAATCCTGCTGAAGATGACCTGAAGAGTTTCATCATCGAACTCGTCGATACAGAAGAAGGAGAAGTGTCGTGAGAATCTTGGCGTTATGATCTTAGCGCCAGGCGTCGGCTTGCCCATGGCACACATGAACTGAAATATGTACGTCATATTTTCAAAGGAAATAATAAATTAAATTTAAATTTGAAAGCGCCTTTATGTCGCTGGATGGATTTGGCGTAACTCAAATGTAAGTACAGAGGTGTGTCAGACCGTACTTAGAAACAATATTAATAAAAAATCCACCGCCGTATCTCTCTACGTTAACGTCTTGGTAGGGCTTGGCCACTCCTATGTACTCTAGGTCTGTGCGGGTACTTTTCTGAATTAGGTCTACGCTGAGGAGCGCGCAAAGCAGGGACAGGTCCCTAGTCGTCATTTTACAAATGTTAATCACCTGGACGTCAATAAGGTACATGGGGACGTTGGTCTTCAGGTCGTACCAAAGGCCCAGGTCGATGCCTTGTCGCAGCACTTCGATGGGAGGCTGGGCCCCGTAGGTCTCCGCCTGAGGCATCGACACGTCGTCCACGAACACCACCGAGTAGCAACCGATCGGTGGGCCGAACACACCTGATAAAACGATATTGGTTATTTGATTAACCACTAAATAATGAAAGAACGGGGCATAACAATTAAAGTATAACCCGCAGTGCTTCAAC
Source organism: Polymixis lichenea (assembly GCA_949091785.1). NCBI lineage: Eukaryota > Metazoa > Arthropoda > Insecta > Lepidoptera > Noctuidae > Polymixis > Polymixis lichenea. Next base: position 6,475,099 of record OX420937.1, read on the forward strand.
ATAGTTATCTAGGAGATCGTAGATCTAGGAGCATAGATCAAGATAATTGTGCATCCAACTCTGCGTGCCCTGCTAGAAAGAATCCTTCACTTAAGGAAACATTTTTCATAGACCTTTCAGTGACAAGTTCCTTTACCTTTTCTTCTTTTGTCCAACTTTCCCATGATAATATCTTGAGTTTGATTACAATTAGTTTGCGCCGAGAAGGCCATTATCAGAGCCTTATATACTTTGGTATCGACTTTCTTTACTAGGAAATCCTGCGAATATTTAAGATTTGATCAAATAAACCGGTGACCGAAACACAATCTATAAATTTCGCGCAATTAATTCCACAACTAAACTGAGTGGTACAGAGATGCGACACAAACTTTGTTATAAGCTAGTTACAATAATGTAACTTACAATAATGTAGGCGGACTTGCCGGTGCCGGTGGGGCCGACCATCATGACAAGCTTCTGATGCATGACCATAAGTCTGAACAGCGCCAGGTAGCGCACGCTGTCCAGTGTCGTCACCAGGATCTGGTTGGGAGGCGTGTCGCGGCTGATTGGCGGTGCGGTTATCACGTCGTCCGCCCATGGCTTCCATTTACCTTTCCCCTTAAATTTTAGGAAAGAAGCGTGTACTGGTTATTGTAACGACTAACATGATAAGATACAGTGGTTGATTTTGAAATTGTAGATACAACCGCGACAATAGCACCCTTACGCTTTAAGCAATAGGGTTGAAAAGTGGTTGACTGCTAGTGTCCGCGATGGTACTATATTATTGGATGCTACGGCTGCGAGAGATTGCGCTGCCATCCCGGAGGTAGAGCTGGAATGTCTCATGGGTACCGACAATTACAAGTTCTAAAAACCAGATTAAAATTAAAAACGACAATGGAAATGTTCAAAATTACAATACAACTGTAAAAAAAACAGTACAAGCGCATGAAATCGAAAGTATTATCACAGAGTACTTACTTCCTTAATAAATCTATAGTCGTAAACCAAGCCCTCTCTCGGAATTGTAAAAATGTATTGTTTGTCTGGTTTGTTAACATCTTTGGGCATATCTAGCACAATTCGAACCTGGAAAAGAGAATATATGAATACCCTTGTCTGTTTGCCATTATGCATATGTATATGTACAGAAGAATGAAGATTGTTTACCTTATCAGGAAAATCTTTTTCGAGCAGACCTCGGAAAAGCATGTCAAACTTAGGACGACCATCAGCATCCACTGTTGCTCCAACGGACCAAATACACGAGAAGAAGAAAACCCCCTAAAACATACCATACGATTAGGTTATCCAATTGTATTGAGCAGCTTAACTCTAAATGTTGAAAAATCTGTCAAAAAGAAGATCATTCACTCTTTATTGCATGAATGCTCAATTTAATTCCCGTGATAAAGGGTTTATTTAATCATATTCAGCTCCGTTCTGTTAGCAGCCTATAAACCAGGTAACTACAAAATACTATTAGGTACTGGCAAGTGGCAAGTAATTTTGGTAACAGAGCCTGGAGCCACTATCCGTTTTCAGTTGTCACGTATCTAAAGCAACAGAGATACGGGCTTTTTTCGCATAATTGTATCAAATCTACGTAAAATGTTGTGCAGGGCTCAAACTGATGTCTTCGTGCATGTTACTCAAAACATGCTCTAAAATAACACACAGTTTTTACCTCAAGCTGAGCTCTGATATCAAGATCTGATATCTGTTCCAGATACTTCTCGTCGTAAAAATCATCCATGAAGCAGTCGAAGAGTTTCATGCACGCCTGGACGATGTTACTTCGAGACGTTACGTACATTTGCTGCAAAAAGTCTCTGAATAGTAATCAATACGGACTGCGCATCAAATAAAAATGCAAAAAAAATGGATTTGCTACACATATTATCACAAATACGCAGTTTTTAATAAAGTAGGGTCGAGTTCTATAAAAAGATCACCTAACTAACTTTTAGGGATGACACTCTACAACTTTGTTTTTTTTATGTTATATCGACGGCTGCGTACTGTAATAAGATTAAATGTTATTGTTTTTCGAAACAGTAAACGTACCGATGCCGAAAACTTTTAGAATCAATAAAAACTGACAACCAACTAATCAATGGTCCCACAACCATTTTGCCATTTTCAACATACGATTGTATTGTAATTAACTGGTGGAACTGGTGAGAAAAAATATAACATGGTCTAAAAAAAAATTGAATCGATTCAGTTACTTATTCTGATCAAACTATATTCAGGTTTCGCTTATGCTAAAAATAATGTTGTAAACGTTGCTATTATAGGTAACATCCTTTTCCTCACCTTAACTTGTCCAGATAATTCGACGAGCCAAAGCAGGGGCGACATGAACCGGTTAAAGAGACTACGTATAAGGTTGCGGTTCACCGTGTGAAGGGAAGGGGGCAGTAGGTTGAGCCACGACTCCAGCAGAGCCTTCCAGCCGAGACCCTTCGGCTCCAAGTAGATCATGCCGCACCGAGACACCTAGTCAATGTTATGTTTATTTTTATGTCTCATTATATCAATAATTTAACACATAAAAAACCATCAAGCCACTAGACCACATTTTTTTGAGGATTCCGGCGACGGGGACCGCAATTAACTCGAACCGCGATCCCAGTCGCCGGCCGGATCTATTTTATTTTAATATTTTCTTCTGGCAAACTGGGACCACCTATAATTGAATAACAAAATCTATTGTTGAAGCCAAAAATAGTACAGTCAAACGAAAAAGTGTTTAAAGTAATAATTAAAGAAAACAATCTCTCTTTGATTCGAAAACATCATTTGTATATAACTAAAACAAAGTCAGGTTAGTTATACACCATTTATAACTCAAGGAAACAAAAAAAAATTAACTTAACTCATTTCACGGGAATAAAGAGGATAATTCATTTTCTCATACATTTTGTGTGATAGCTAGAAAACGCTTTATGCCTTCGAAGTACCAGGTTGTCATAATTTGGTAGGAGCTTACCAAACACACATTGCAAGAAGTAATCATATTAGAAATAATTAAAGTACCAGTTACTTCGAAGGCATGACGCGTTTTTTAGCTGACACACCATACATAGGTAGGTGTGTCAGCTAGAAAACGCTTTGTGCCTTCGAAGTACCAGGTGGTCATAACTCGGTAGGAGCTCACCTAACATAGGTGCCTTCCCAGTAAATAAAAAATATGAGTAAGTATCAGATTCCTCGGGCCGATATTCATCATCATCTGCCTAGACTTTTTCCAAATTTGTTGGGGTCGGCTTCCAGTCTGGAACCGGACGCAGCTGAATACCAGTATTTTACATGGAACGACTGCCTCCACAACCCAGTTATTGGGTAATACTTGTTAGGACTGGTGGTCAGACTATCGAGCTTGTGACGACCCGTAATCCGTAACGACTGTCAAAAATCCACGAATGACAGCCGGGTCCAACAGCTCAACGTGCTTTCCGATGTACGTAGGAGTTTTGATATGTAAGGAAAGATGGTCACCTATCACCGTACCAACCGCGGCAAGTGTAGTTTAAACTGGTCGATTGACCTGTACGGCTGTTATTATTTAGCCACAAGCCTGTCACTTCTCGGGCTGTCATTACAGATGCTTAAAAACACAAGCATGCCCCACTTTACGAACGCTCCTTAACGAAGTAGCCTTGTTAAATTTGAAAGTTTCTCACCGTAGCCGGCGAGGCAGCCTCTAAGTCCATGGGTTCGAAGATCAGGTTGGTAGTGGGAGCCAGTTGAATGATCTCGCCACTCATCAGACACAGCTTCTTGTTATCGTCAAGCACAGTGTTCAAGTTCTCTATCCATATCGCGTCCACAGGACCGTCGAACACCAACCATTTTCTAAAATTGCAATTGAGTTAAAGATGACCAGCATATGAGTCAATCAACGACAAGCAAAATGTAACCGTGAATTCAGTACATGATTTTAGACACCGTTGCGTAAACATTTTTGGTCAGTCAGTATCAAAAAGAAAAATTTTTGCTGCAAATTTTAGCATGATTTTTAAGAATCATGAACTGAATCTAGGGTAGGTAAGAATATATCGCAGCACGTACGAGTAAGTTGACAAAATCAGAAAAAACAGGCGCGGGCTTGCGGACGGTGAGCAATCGGTAGCTCGCCGTCCGATAAGGACCAGGCCCGGGTTACGGTGCGTTGTGTTACACGCGCGCCTCAAAGAGATATTAGCAATAACTGAAGGGGTCCGCTAGGGCCGATGCCTGCCAGGGGTGCAGGTTGTTCGAAATAGATACCGCGGCCCCTGGCACACAGGCAACTGACGAACACGGGTGGGTTTTAGTCAGTAAAAGTCTGACACTCCCTCCTGCTCCACCAAGAGCGGGAGAAGTCATTTGACGATTTCCCCAAAAAAAAAAAAAAATGCGTGCACTCGTTGCCTCGCATGGAAAAAGAATGACATTCTAGAATTGGAAATAAATTACAGATTGCGCGAGTCAGGTTGCGCGTTGATATCCCTGTCACCCTGTATGGTTATTCGCTAACCTTTGAAGAAAAACTTACCTGTTGTCGTTAGGGGAGACAGCGAAAGCTCGGTAGCTGACTGCCAGGATGCCGTCAGACCACTCGTGGGAGACCGGGTCGAACTGCCCGTACAGCTGGCCCATTGTGATCGACTTCGGGTTTATCACCGTCCACTCTACTGCATGCTCGTCCATTAAACCCTTCAAGTTAAATCATTCCTTCAATAAAACGTCGAGATACGTTTACAAATTATGTTTCGGCAACTTCCCCAAATGATTTTGGTTTAAGGGTTGTTCAAAGCCACCAAACCTTTGATAGTCAAATCTCTTGTTGTATTAAATCGTGTTTTTTTTAATATTACTTACTTATCTATTTTCTATTTTTTTTAGTTCGGATAGCTACGAAAGCGAGTGTTTTAGTTTTTATTAACTTTTTTTCTGGCCAGGTGAATGGCACAAATTTATAAAGTCATTGCTTTGTCATCGGTCCTTGATAAGTGTACAAAATTTCAAATTAATATGTTGTCTTGAAGTGGGTTAAATTCTAGTTCCAAGATTCCGTTACAAACATAGATAGATAGATACAGGCAAACCTAATAAAAGCGTGTTAAAAATATTATAACCGAAAATTATAGGTACTTACTTTGTGGCTTACCAACAGAAAAAACCGATGAACCTTTCTGGATTTCGTATGGAATTATAACCAAAACGTGATCAAAATAAAAGGGTTCAAACAATATCAGCATTCACATACTTTATTAGCGACGCATTCGAGCGAGGCTCCTAATGCGTGATAGCATTTTGTCTTCCCGGCGAACGGAAGACCGACCAACATAAGTCCGTGCCGCACTAAAATCATCTCGTACAGTTGCAACACCTACAAAAGTTAAATACACAAAATAACATGTGTTTAGTTAGACCAATAACTTATTGATATAAACGTGTGAAATGTACCCATAATTACCTTTTCAATGAAGAAGTCGTTACATTGCAAGTTGAGTGGGACACAGACTTCCTTGAGACATTCGACCAAGTCCGGCAGACCAGCCAATGGCAGCGGCAGACCAGGGAACAAGTCTCCTATGATACCCTATAACATTGATAACGTCCATTTAAAATTGTAAAAACATATGTCAGTTATGCGGTTATTTTGTAATTTTACCTATTACTTTAGGCATGGCACTTTTTATAATTAGGTACATAATAGGTCCAGTCAGTACATTGTTTTGGTCATAGGGTGTATAGATGTTTTGGGACCAAATGTTTACTTTGTTTTAGCAAAATAAATTATATACGATGCTTTTTACCTATACGGTGCAAACAATGTTATGGATCAAAGGTTGTTGACGTTCAAATGGTTCTTTAGCCGTGTATACATCTTTTTGGGGCTGGCTGTTCCTCCTAACCTATTCCATAAAATCTATTATACTTGTAACTAAGAAAATCTAAGCAAACAATTCCCCAATAGTTTTAATTAGTACCCCCAGGTAGCTATTATAAATGAACAATCAAGGGATGAATCTGTCAAAAACAGTACACGAATACAATGTAGCCATGAACAAAACCGCTCGCAGCAACGCCAGCCGGGGTGGGGGTTTGTTAGGCTGGACACCGCCCGGGCGTCAGAAGCAGAGGGGGCTAGACATTGATTTTTGAAAATACAAAATTGAACATTCATTTGCAGACACTCTGCAAAAACAACAATCGCCGCGGGCGTCAAGCTTCATAAAGCGAGCTCAGAATTACACTCTCGTTACAATATCATCAAAATCGGGACTATGGTACTGACAGGGAGATTTTTGGTATTATAATCGTGACACATGTCATCAATTGCGTATGAAAAATGTATGATTTTATAAAGGGTTATTTTTTTTCAACTTCTACGAACATTCAACGACCTCAAATAGGTTCACATGACGCATTAATTTATTGGGAAAAATGTATGATGTTATCAAGAGTTATTAATATTTTTTTCAAGTTTTACTAAAATTAGCCAGATCTGTCTAGCGCAGCGTGGAGCCTCGTAGTCCAACAGAAAATATGGTAAAATGTGTCTTTAAGTGTTGTTGAAAATCTGTTTCAAAAGATATATATACCATAAATTAGGCTTACCATAAACAGTGGCACATCATGCTCCAAGAACTTGGGCAGGTTGACGTCTTTGATGGAGCGAAGTAGAATCAGATCCTCGAGCTCTTCAGGATAGCGCAGTTTCAGTGCGCCAGCCGCACGCAACACTGACTTCACCGCTCGCATGCCTAGCATAAGAAATACGTTTTTAAGTACAACATCGTATTATTAGGAATCTTGAGTTTCATTGCCACATAAGTAGTGCCAAAATGACAATCAGCGGGGCCCACAAATATGGCGAGAGGGGTAATGGCTGATCTTTACGTTATGGTCGTGAACGGGTGCTGCTTGTGGCGACTGGTCGTCTTGCTGATCATGATTTTGTTATTGTTGCTAATAATTATCTACTTGTTTATTTATTTTACGACGATGGTCCTAGGTTATCATTTGGACATCGTTACGCAAAAATGATCCAATCCACACTTTTCCAAAATTGGTTTATATATACCAAAACACATCTTCATCTCTAATATCAAAAAAGATCCATGTGAAAAAATACAATTTTAAACATATCTACAACTACTAGATTCCAAGCTACATCTATTGACTACTTCAGATATTTTTTATCAATAGAAATCCCAAGCGCATGAACGAACTCCATGTGGATTGGATCCTTTTAGTGTAACTACGTCCATTTGTGGCCTCGAGTTGTAACTCGGGTCGTAACAGCTATGTGAACATAATCCAGCATTGCATATGTAAGCTATCACGCCATGTATACCAGGAGGCTTTTATTTTGGTATTATACTTTATTTACATGTTTTTTAATTCTTTGTGCTTAAGTTAAGTTTTCATTTTATTTGTCGGTATATTGGCATGGCTAGCTGACACATGACTAATTATTTAATTAATCTTCTGTGTGTCGTAATGTTTATTACTTTTCCTATGTATGTATAGAATCAAGTCTATCCGACTAAACAGACAGCTGTGCTGCTGGGGAGTTTGTTGCGCCACTCCTTCTTCCCAGTTAAAACTCTAGGAAGTGGTGAAGGGTGGGCGTTTTGGGGGAATGTCTTATGTATTTTGACATTCGAAAAATGCTGATTCTCAGCCTAATTTGAATAAATAACTTTTGATTTTAATTTTTTTATTTAGGTACTCTGCATCACCAATTTTATTAAGGGCGACATCAAAGTCAAACCATTTATATCAAAGGGGCCATTAAAATGCACTTCATAATGTTTTGACATCAAAAAGTGTAAAATTTACAAAATATTACAATTGATTCTACTTAGTTGATGCCCCTATGAAAAGAGAGAAGAAGAGACAAGTCAAGAATCCATAGGCAGGTCCTTATGAACTCCAGTTACTCTTGTAAAATGTTTTACATATTTATTTATACATTACTGACCACAGTCAACTGAATCTGTAAAATTACCGTAATCGTAATGGCACTGCGAGGACAGTTGTTCAGAGCACAGCTTGTAAGTGGCGACGATCTTGACGGCAAGCGGTTTGGCGTTCAGGTAGCCGAACGCGTACAGCTCGATCTCCGAGATTAGCACGTAATCCGGCACCATCATAGCCACGGAACGGAATAACGCCTGGAGATAAAAGCAATCTAAACACTGCTGTACTGTAAACAGTAGTCAGTACAAACTCTACTGTAGATAATACAAATCAGTGTAGCCCGTATCCACTAGGCAACATTTGACGCACGACATGTTACATAACATGTTGCTCATCAATTATGAACGGCAACGAGGAACTTTTGTTAAGGGGAACCTAGTCTCGGGGTCGAACTCACTGGTGAGCCTGGCTAAAAAGCACGCTGTCTCACCAGACATCGTGTCCGACAGAGGTAGTATCAGTAATGAGCAGTTAGAAACTAGTCTACACGCACAACGTTATTGAGTAAGATGCAGGATCATTTATAGTACAACAGGTGCGTAAAAAATTAAGAACAGTCCTTCGGATGATCGGGTTTTATGAGAAAATCACTGTATAAATCAATGACCAATAAAGTTCATTGAGCTTTTCGATATTTGAGCTTTGTCAGTACCGACTTGGTTTTTCAGATTTTACACTTCTTTTATAACTTAAACACGCTCAAAGTTAGGTTAAATTAGCAAGAAAAACGAATCTTTATTGGCTCCTAACTTTTTAATGGCTTTTTATTTTAGTATTCTGTTTCCGTACAGACAATATTTTAATAACGAAACAAAACCATACCATGTTTAATTTTTGTTGTACATTGTCGAACAGTGGAGTAATACACTCCCGAAGTTTGTATGGGAAAAATGTGGACTAGGTTCTCCTTAAGTAACGTTGTTTGTTGCACGTCATGTTGCGCGCCAGCTAGCAACAACGCGCGTTGTTGTGCAACTTTGTCGAACATGTTGAGCATCACGTGTTGCACGTCAAATGTTGCTTAGTGGATACGAGGCGTTCGTAATCTGCTAGTGAAACAAATATGAAAAGCAGCCAACATGTGTGAGAATTTGTTTAGAAACTCGCTGAGTGATCACATAATCATAACATTCGACAACCATACTTAAATACGCCAGCTATTAGATACATGTGTCGTCAATTTAAAAAAGAAAAAAAAAAGTAAAAAATAATTTAATTCTATTAAAAAGCGTGTGGTGCTTTTTGAGGTATTTTTATAATATTAATATCAAGCACCCCACGCCTTTTAATAGAATTAAATTATTTTCTACTTTTTAGTTTGGTTTTTCAAGCGTGTTTTTTTAGTTCTTTAAACTATTTTTTATTTTCATTGTTTTAGTTCTGCTAACTACAAAAGCGTGTTCTTTTTCTATTTTTTTTTTGTTGAAATTATTGAATTATCATCGGTCCTCGATAAGTCTATAAAGTTTAAATGAAATCTGACTGTTTGAAGTGGGTCAAAATCGCGCCCAAAGGTAAACAAACATACTTAAAGGTGAAACTAATATAAAGCGTGTAAAAAATACCTTGAGATTATCAGGTAGTTCAGATCGTCCAGCGTATCCCGGGTTCATAGTAATGAATGTAGCACAGCTCTTGTCGAGCTGTAGCATCGTGCCTTCGAACAGCAGTTCTGAGGACCCTGAGTTGATGCCCCGCTGGATGGATAGGATCTGCTGCGCCACCACCGAGAGCACCTCCAGGTCGATACGGTTGAACTCGTCGAAGCACGACCAGGCGCCGCAAGAGGCCAAACCCTGGGTTAAAACAAAATGTGACAAAAATAATGCGAAATATCTGGATCGGTCCGAACTGCAGCACCACCGCCGCCGCTTGTCGGCAGAAATCGATAGGTACATTTTATAATTAAAAACCACTTTTTGTGTTTGTCTATGTGAACGCGTTGTCCTTCTAAACCGTGCAACAGATTTTGATGCAGATTTCACCACCAAACAGAGATTTTTTTCCGGAAGGTTTATGTTTATAATACATTGCTATTAAGCTTGTTTACGATCGAAGAAGGGTGGGTTGTATAATATAATATTAAGTACGTAATATACAATATAAGGTACCTTATCTACTACTTCCTGAATTATATTCTTCTCACAGCAGGCTTAGCATGACGCTTTCTATTTCTACGAAGAATAGACAGTGCTTTTTCAATACAAAGTGACAGTTCGTTTCTCCATTTTTGACATCGCACCGTAAATATCCTTCTAAAATCTGTCATTTTGTCTTTCGTTTCTAACGATCTTTGTCTAGGTCCTTATAAATGTAGACTATTTCAGAAGAATATTTCTTCCCAAACTGTCAAAATCACGCTGACAACAAATTTTCTACTCGACGGCCACAAAGTATATACGATTATCTAAAAAATCATGATTCGTTTAGGACGCATAACTGTGATAATTAATAGAAAAACATAGCTATCTTCTCCTAGTGTACATCATTTAGTCATATCTATTCTTCCGTCGACAAATCGGTGCTCGTGCTAAGCCTGCAGATGAGCTACTACCGCACGGTCGCATCTTCTCCTTCCCACTTTTAAACATGCACAGATTTGATCGAGTCAGAAAAAAATAGCAAGCATTTTTTGACAACTTGTCTATTTTTACCAATACCTTGAAGAATTTCCCGAGGGCGATATAGTCGAGGCCATCAGAACAGTTGAACACGACGCATTGTTTTGCTACAGCTTTAGCCAGATCTTTGACGGTCTCTGTCTTGCCGGTGCCGGCGGGGCCTTCCGGAGCTCCGCCTGTGAAAAGAAACCATGGGGAAAACCATGTTTTCCGTTAGTTGAAGATATTTTGGGAAAGTTAATCATGTCAAATACGTACGATCAAGTGTTCTTTACTTTAACGTACGTATACTGTCTGTAAATATATCTCAATTACTAAACATCATTGAAGTAATATCAACGGGTAGATGGTAGAAAGCTCGACTATCTGTACAAGATTTTTAGTAACTGAGAGATATTTCATCCCAATTCATATTTTACTCATGACTAAAGTTGCTCATAGAAATTAAAGATGCCACAGTTGACGGTAGTCAAAATTGATGTATGAAGAGCTACATAGAATCCTGAAAATGCAATATCATACATAGCAAAGTGCTGATCAGAAAATGAATGGATCCGAGCGGTAGAGACGAAATGGTTGTCATGACGAGATTTGTCGCCTAACATAGTACAGAAGGGGCAGTAGAGCGTTTCACTGGAGATCCTAAAGACCTTACACATGTGCACCATAGAGGTATTAGCCGGAAAGTATCCACGAAGATTAGCACAGGCAAAAAAGGCTTCTGAATACGAAATTGAAGCTCGGATACTCACCCAAGTTAAGATGTAAAGCGCCGAACAAGGTCCTGAAGCAGCGATCGGTAAGTGGCGTGACGACCAGCCTGCCGGTGTTGCCGAGGTACTCATAGCCGTACCTCAGCACGGAGTTGATCATGCGTGTCAAGCACTGCCAAGATTTGTCGTCTTGCTCCTACAACATCAAAGGATAATAGACGACTTCTACGAGTTACGTACAACGTAATAACCTTTATCGCGCAATAAAATCACCACACTAATGCTACTAAGAAAACAATTGACTACTAGAAGTTGGTGTGTCTTCCGCATGCAAAAATCGAAACGTTTAGTTAAACGAACAACCCCATACTTGTTATGGCTATCATTTAGAAGAGTATATAGAGGTGCACAACTAAGGCACTGTTAGCTGGGCTATAATTACCTCCCAATAGTATCGTATCTGGGAGAGCCAGTTGAAGTCATTGTCTTGCTGCACTTTAAGGTCTATGAGCAGCATGAGCACGTCTCTTGCGTGAACGTCTAACACCACCAACGCTCCTGGAATTATAACAAAAAGTATTTTTAAAATTGTACGTCCATTAATATAATGTAGTTTTAATTATTATTGAAAAACATCAATCACATGGCAGGTCACTGTAGAAATAGCGGTATGGCGAGGACAAATGTAAACCTTGAACCAACCATTACAGTCACAAACAGATGACAAGTCAATTTGTACCCAGCATACCAGGGTCGTAGCTGTGACTTCTGACTAAAAGACAAAGATAGTTTCCAGGACACAATTTGATATGTCATCAATTTTATAACCGCAGCATCATCTTGTTTGTGTACTCAAAAAAGTAAAATTTCACATTAATTGGGTATTTACCGAGTGTGATCCTGTTCTGCAAATTGAGGTGACCGCGCACCAAGTCAACAATTTTTGATATTTGAAAGTTACATTTATCCCAGTACGTCTTCATAGCAGCAATGCTGATGTGAATGGCTTCTGTTACTTCTAATGTCCAGAAAGTCATCGCTATGCATTGTACCTATACATAAAAGATGTTCATTTAAGATGCAAAAAAGATTTCAGCCATCGTCATTTTTAACAACAAAATGTGAAATAAAAGCGCCAGTAGAGACGGAAAAGTTGTGTAAATGCAGATTGTTCAATCAAGATATTTTTATATTTTTCTTTTGGTACCTTCATCGTTGTCTTGGCAATAGACTATTATGGTACCTTTGGATACGATGGAATTATCCTTAATTAAACAGTAATTTATTTAGCGTAATTTTATTAGATGGCATCTAATTTGGGCGATAACAATGGATGAATACGAGGCAAGCCTCGAGTTCGGGACCCAATCTGCAATATGTCGCCCACGTAGCATCCTAAATTGTTATAATTATGATACTAACGGTTTGCCCAGGCCAAACGAGCACCCACTCGTCTCGTTGCCGATGCAGATAGTCATCATATGATTCGGCCACTACATTATGGACAGATGCTTTCATCGACTTTTCCAATTCCAGCAGCCATTTCTCTACCTATAATAAAAGGAAAATGGAGTCTTATATGTTACCGACTAGGAACCACAAAAGTTGAAATATAAAGATAGGAATCAGCACGTCACCTGTCCTCTCGCGGCGGCAGTATTGATAGTCAAAGTGAGCGACACAATCTCTCCTTCCGAGGATCTCATGTGTGTCACCACCATGTCGTCAGTGAACGTCAGTCGCGCCATACCTTCGAAACATTTCTTGAGGTGAGGTTGTACGCTGTTGAAATAGGAATATGAGAATTTAATCCATTTCATCTACACGAGTTACATTTACACATTTCGTATCTTTAAATGCAGTTGATGCAGTAACAGATTTCGGAATGAGAGGTTGAAATGAGAAATCTTTAGTTCAAAGATTCAAAAACTAGCTTATTAATTTTTGAACTGTTGACGAGACATGCATATTATAAACATTTTACAGTATCATCTACTTATTTAATTAAAAATAAACAATGTTTTATACATAATAATAAAAATGTAGTGTATGTGTTATGATTATAACATAATATTCTAACTGGGATCTTTAATTATTAAATATATAGTGACAGACATCGCACAGCCTAAATACCTCTGGGTCTAGAAGCATGAAATTTTGCACAAGAGTTCTATAAATAACGCCAGTGACACAGAGGACGGATTTAAAAAAAATGTATTCCCAAAAGAGGTTAATCAAAGTTTCTGTCAAAGTTACATTACTCATTTTTGAAGTCCATGCTACTTTCTGATTATGTGTAAAAATTTGTTGTTAAGGCTCGTAAAGCCTTAACAAGGAATTTTTACATAAAACCAGAGAGATAGAGATTTTACATCGGCCACTTCTTAGGAGAAGATACCGATGGAAAATCTCTCAATCTCAATCTCAATCTCAAAGAAATCAGTCAGGTTAAAACGCACCGCGTAGGGTCCTTAGTTTCCGATAGGATTTCAAGCAGTTCGTCGTTGGAGAGGAAGAAGAAGCGAGGGAAGAACAGACGCTTCTTCTCCAGATACTGGTTCAGACCACGTTGGACCATCTCCAACAAGTTGTTTGACTTCTTCAGTCGGTCCAGCATCTTCTCTATCTGGATGACGTCAAGTACACGTGGCTCTGCGAATGCGGCCTTCATTATCTCGCGCCACATCTGTTGGCGCATTTTTTTATATTAAAACAAACACTTTGTATTGCAAAGGTTGGGTTGAGGTGGCCCTGAAAAAGGATGCCTGAAAGGATGCCTGGAGGGATTTGGGGAAGGTCTTTGCTCAGCAGTGGGACAGTGGATGCTAATAGAAAGACGTCCACTGCTGGACATAAGCCTCCCCCAAAACGGGTGATTTGCCATAATCGTCACGCTTGGCAGGTGGGTTGGCGATCGCAGTATGGAGGTTAAATGCATAGAGAACGCTGCTGCCCATTCTCTAGTAAGTCCCTTAGTCGCCTTCTACGACACCCACGGGGAGAAATGGGATGGTGCTATTCTTTCCGTCCGGCACCACACGGAACCACGCGTGGACCAATCACACGCTAGCCAAATTCATCATAATCATATATTAAAACTGCATTACTTAACCTAAAGTAGATGATTGATGAGGTGGCACTACATATAAAAGATTATTTATCCTAGGTACATCAAGTTGCTATCTTTAGGTACACAATTTGGTCATGCCTTATCAACAGCACTGAACCGTCGTCCTTCTTCTGGGATCTGCTGCTGAATATCGGGTGACGAGAAGATAGGCTCCAAGTACATCCAAGTGGCCTGAACTTTCAACCATTCGTCTAAAATCTCTTGTAGAAGAACCAACTTGCCCTCCCAGTCACTGAAGAAGAAGAAAATAACAATAGTGTGCACTCAAAATACAGGATAAGTTTTTATCCAGTGCGCAAACTGTAACCATGAATTCAGCATATATCATTCTAGACCCCCAGTGTAGAAATTTTTCGTCGGTTATACAAAAAGAGATCAGCTGATTTTTTTTCTACGCTGAGGGATCTAGAATGATATGCTGAATTCATGGTTACAGTTTGCGCACTGGATAAAAACTTATCCTGTATGGAATACTATATGTATATATTAGAAACTAATTGTATCTACTAAATAATACAACTGTAGAAGGATATTATTAAATAAAAAAAACGTACTGAATAATTTCCTCAAATGGTTTGATATACGGCGAGTTCTTCATAGTCTGAGTCTTAACAATATGATCATCTAAGAGCAATTGAATTTCGTCGACACTTGACATAATGTAAGTCCCAGTGTCCCTGAAAATTTTGAAACATAACGATTACGATTTATTCACATTCGTAACTACATTTTATTATGAGAACGAACAACCGAAGCAAGGCTTACTTGTAAATGAGAATTTCGAATTTGAGATCGGCCCATTCCTTCATCATCTTGTCTAGAGCCCTCTCAAGGTTGTTCTCTTTAGTGGCGGCTTCTGATATGCCCTCGAACTTGTCAATGTAGTCACCCAGGTTGAAATCGATCACTTTCTCTAGCGACAGATCGTCGTCCACGAGAATGGGAAACCCAACGATTTCTGAGATCTTCTCCCAATGACGCGTCTTCATGCCAGGGTTCCCAAGTGTTTGTATGATTGGCATATTATCCTTGAACGCGTCCATTTTTTGTCTGAAAGTTGTTCACTATCATTTATAAAGTCTTTTATTAAAGGCAAATATCCATTTAAAAATAATAACCCGCACTACCTGACAGAAGTAGCGAGGCGATGAGTCTCTGGAACATCCGCGAATCCCTTCTCCAGCTTGTAAACAATTTTATAGTAATAACTGACGTCACCATCAATATCCTCTGGATCAAAACTGCCAACCTAAAAGATGTTCAATTATTTGACGTTATGTACGGCAACCAACCAAAAATTACACTTATCTGTCTGCTCTGTCTGCTCTGCCCAAAGTACCCCAAAGTACTTTCATTTTCTGTCATAATAATCCTTCACACATCCCATCAAAATGTATTAGTACTAACCACTGTCGTCATCACGCAAGGACCATCTCAGTAACATATCAAGACTAATGTTCTCCTTTCAACTTTTCGACAAATGGCGCCGCTATCAAACTTCCTGTTCTTTTTTTTACTAATTTATTCACATAAAATCAAAACATTTATTTGCTTGACTATGGATACCTAATATATATACTCCTTCAGACCGTATTTCAGCTATAGCGGCCAATCTCAACGGAGACTACGCTGCTGCGGACGGGAGATATCATAGTGCACAAGTGTGGGCGCAGGTGCACTTGCTCTTCCGTCACCCTCATAATCCGATGGGACGGCAATCCGACACGACCGGAGAGAGATCAACGGCTTAGCGTGCTTTCCGAGACTAGGGGTTATCACCCCGCCAACTTCGAAACTCCGAGCAGAGAAAGAGAGAAAAATGCTTCGAGTAGACGTTGTTTTACTTTTTCGTATTTCCCAGTTGCCGGCGGGTTATATAGTATATCGGTCAAATGTTGTAAATCGACCGCTTGCAGCTGCTGCAATAGATACCGGAACTTCTGGTCATCTGAGGTCTTCAATGGGTCAATCACGGCTTCGAATTGGATGAACCAGGCACGGGGTATTTCTCTCCAAAAAGGTAAAAGCCGCGACTGCACGGAAACAGCACTCACGTCGTAATTCATTTCTGTCTGGATTTTTGTTTGCTGTTCTTCGGACATGGTAACTTGCTCCACACAAAAAAGGTCTTCTTCACGTGTTCCGTTTTAAAATTCGGGGTCACCAATTGTTGCGGTCTTCAGGATAGTGTACAATGAAACTGGTATATTGCAGGGAATAATTGCTTGTTTTATTGGTTTTTTTTTTTTTTTTTTTGATATGGGCATCTCGTAGTTGACCTTGAGAGGCCGTAACTACTTAACCGGGCTTTCCTGCGGGGACTTTTAGTTTTTAGGCTAAGAGCCTCCAGCCAGGGCTTACAAACTAAAATTAAGACCTACAGCAACTGCGCACTGAGGGCACCCCCTGCGGGGTACGAGCCTCGGCTCAGGGAGTCACTTTTTGGGAGGGCAGCAAGTGGGGACAGGCTGGATCAATAATTTCTTTATTATTAATCATGGGGATTTTAACTCTACTTGCTCAGCTTCGGCGCGGGCTGGCACTTCTGCGGGCAAGGGACGGTTGGGGGAGGAATCGTTTACTCGGGGTCTTCGCGAGGCGCGAGGACCTCGGCGGCGAGGTCGGAAACACGGTCTGTTTTTGTGTGCTGTGCTGGTGGCCCTACTGCTTTCTTGAAGAAGAGTGATGGGGTCATCAGGGTCGGAGAGGACATGTCGCGGCCGGCGAATACGACTGATTTTACTGGGGACATAACTGGCGGCCTTCGCAATCAATGGATTGCGGTGTTGCGCGGCGGATTCAAAGAAACGCTTTGAATTTCGTTTTAAGAATTGGGCTACAGTGGGGATTTTAAGGTCGAGATGGAGGATCTCGTTCCTAACATACCAGGGCGAGCCTGTGGCTTGACGGAGGAAACGGTTTTGTAGTGCCTGCATCCTATGGATGTATCGGGGCTTCGTGTGTGCAAAGACTGCACTAGCGTAAGTCATGATTGGCCTTATGCACGTCGTGTATATTCGCAACTTGCACTTGAGTGACAACTTGCTACGTGCGTTCAGAACAGAATGCAGCCTTCCAAGAGCGAAGGCGGCGCGTGAGCGCGCCTTCATAATGTGCTTATAGAAGGAGAGGTGCTGATCCATGATCACTCCTAGATATTTGGCTTGCTTCTCCCAAGGGATAGGCTTGCCAAACATGGAGATGGGCCGGGGGGGGTCGGGTCTGTGTCGCGGTTTCGAGAAGAGAACCGCTTGACTTTTATCGGGATTGACTTCGATCCTCCATTTTCTAAACCACGCGCCAAGAACATTGACTGCGGTCTGGAGTCTGGTGGATATCGCATCCTGACTGACCCCAGCGTAGTAAATGGCTGTGTCGTCTGCGAACAGTGCCAACTTTGCCAGTCTACGCTTGGGGATATCGCTAGTAAATAGCGTGAAAATGAGAGGGGAAAGCACGGCGCCTTGAGGGACGCCGGCGCGTATGGGGTGGGGGGAGGAAATCGCTCCCTCTATGCGATAGCGAAAGCTGCGGTTCGACAAAAAGTCTCGAAGGATGAGTACGAGACGGTCAGGCACGCCGAGTTTGTACAGCTTATATAATAAGCCGTTGTGCCAGACTTTGTCGAAAGCTTTCGCTATATCGAAGAATACTGCACCGGTCATCGTACCGCGCTGGAATCCAGCGCTTATGTCTTCTACGATGCGGTGGACCTGTTGCACGCACGAGTGTTGGGTTCTAAAACCAAACTGCTCGTCGGGAATGAGGCCTTTCGTCTCGGCAAAATTTCTGAGTCGCTTATAAATAAGTCTCTCGTAGATTTTACCGAGCGAATTCAGTAAACTGATGGGGCGGTAGCTCGTGGGCTCGGACTTGGGCTTGCCAAGTTTTGGAATGCCGATGACCGTGGCTTGCTTCCACGCCTGCGGGAAGATGTTGTTGCTCAGGGCACCATTGAAGATGGTGGTCAAGAGCATGATCATGTGAGCGGGCAGCATCTGGAGCACCCTATTGGTGATTCCGTCAGCGCCGGGGGCCTTGCGGGGTTTCAGACCTTTGATGATCTCGTGAACTTCGTCCGGGGTGACGAGAGGTAATGGATCATCAGGGTCTTCGACGGGCGGGAGGGAGGCTCTGCGTTCAACTTCGGCGTCCACCTCATCGAGGTGTGCCTGGTCTACTGGCAGAGAACTGGGCGTGCACTGGGCTTCGAGGCTCTCGGCAAGGCATTCGGCCTTGTCGATGTCGTCGAATGCGACTGTGCCGTCAGGCCTGGTCAGGGGGGGCATGGAGGAGACTTCTCGGGATTTGAGATTCCTCTGAAGTTGCCAGAAGGCTAGATGAGTCGGCTCTAACTCGCTCAGCATTTTGTCCCAGCCAGCGTCACGAAGCTCTTTCATGCGCGTCTTCACAGACCTCTGCAAATAGCGCATGTGAGCCTTGTTCGCATCGCAAGGAAAATTGCTGTAGGCACGAACAGCTGCGTTCTTCTCATTTAGCAGTTCGCGTACATCGTCCGGCAACTTCCATCGGTGGTCTTCCACCTCAGGAATTTCCCTTGAACAATCGTTCAGGACAGATTGTACGTGACCCGTGAATGAGTCGATCGCAGCCGTTGTGTCGGCGACAGAGTCGAAATGGTCGGGTATGGAATTCAAGTGGGGGGATGTGTTGGTTTTCAGCGAATCGCTTACTCGCCTCCAGTCCGTTACCACTTTGGTGCGGGGGAGTTGGTCTGTATCTGGGAGACCCGTTCGCGGGGCCAGATGCAAGACGACCGGACGATGGTCAGAGGTGAGCTCGTTTATTGCTTCTATGGAATCCAACCTTAAGTTGATTCGCTTCAGAATGGCAATGTCGAGTACATCGGGCCTGTGATTTACATCGTGGGGAAAGTGAGTTGGAGTCATCGGGGCGACGACATCAAAGACTAAGGAGGAACAGAGGTCATACAGGCGTTTTCCTCTAGTCGTTTGTCTGGAACTATTCCAAGCGGGGTGTTTTGCATTGAGATCGCCTGCTATGATAACAGAGTCACTCATGCCTAACAGGGCGGAAATGTCATCGGAGATTTGACTGAAATCTTCCGGTTGGGGAGTGGGAGGAAGGTAGGCTGAGACTATCGTGACGGGTTGATGACCCGTCAGGCCCAGTCGACAGACTGAAACTTCTAATCGGTTGAGGGTGGGGGGATCCATAGGGATGCAGTGTAATGACCTTTTATAGTAGATGAGTGTTCCACCCTTATGACAACGCGACCTGTCGTTGCGCACTATACGATAGTTTGCAATTTTCGGGTCGCGGTTGTAGGGTTTTAAGAATGACTCTTGTACTAATAATATGTCAATTTGATGGTCGCGGAGGAACTGGGCGATCTCATCACGTTGGGTTAGTAAACCGTTGGCGTTAAAAGTTCCTAGCTTTAGGGATCGGGGTTTTAGTCTCGCGGGGGCCGTAATATTCATTTTGTTTTGTTAAATTGGACGAGGGCTTGCGTAACATCGGGATACGCTTCGTAGATGAAAAAGACCTTCGCGATGTCTTTTTCGTTAACGGCTGCTTGTACCTCCTGTGCCATGCGGTAGGCACGGGGGGTACAGAAACGGAGAAAAATACTGTTCAGTGTGTTGAACACTGAGGCGCCGTTTATGCTGGTCGCGGGGCCAGCGGTTTGCCCTACTGCGGCTGCGGGGAGCGCGGCTGGGAGCGTCGCGGGGGTCGCGACGGCGGCGGGTACGGAAACGCGGGGGGGCGAGGTAGAGGGCGCGGGGGCGCCGGTACGAGGGTCCCTGAGCGGAGGGATGGGGGCGGGAGTGGGCCTAGCGGATGCCATCGCAGGGAATGCCTGCTGATGGTTAAGCTGGTTCCAGGGACTCGGCCTCTGAGGGCTGAGCCTGTCCGGGAGTTTGGACGAAGGGGCTTCCCTCTGCTGGCGGGCGTCGGCACGCTTCGCCAGTTTGGGAGAAGAGGATTTGGGTGCTTTCGAGCACCCTCTGTAGTTCGCGGGGTGACCGGTTTCACCACAAAGAACGCACGCCGGAGGTTCCGTGCAGAGGGCACGGTCCTTTGGCCGGGCACAGTCGGCTGTGCCGTGATCCCCTAGGCACTTGACGCACCTGGGTTTCGCGTTACAGTGTGACTGTGCGTGACCGTATAGCTGGCAACGGTGGCATTGCCCGATAATCCCGGATTTACGCGGTTTTTCGATCTTTAGTCCAGACAAGTGGCAAACCGTCTTGATCTGGAATATAGGGTTGTGTCCCTCAGAAGGAGGGCACACTACGAGCACCATGTCGAAGGGCACTCCGCGACGGGCTCGGTGCATGCGGTGCACCTCTAATATGGGGACTCCTTGGAGCTCAAGGTCGGCCTTGATCTCCTCGGTCGCAATTTCGGTTGGTATGCGTTTAATGACAACCCGTAATTGCCTGTCCTCTGGTAGTGCGTAGGTGTGGAAGGACACACCTCTATACCTTAACATTTTTGT
The DNA here is from genome assembly GCA_949091785.1 of Polymixis lichenea. Lineage (NCBI taxonomy): Eukaryota > Metazoa > Arthropoda > Insecta > Lepidoptera > Noctuidae > Polymixis > Polymixis lichenea. The sequence continues at coordinate 6,496,021 of OX420937.1, forward strand.
GAGGTCCCTGTAGTCGCGCGACGTAGGGACCGTCACTTTGATACCCTGAAGGGTCGATCGGGCGCTGGTGTAGGCTATGCGAGCCTCCGAACACCATTTGGACACATCGGTCCACTTCCCCTTGTCCTGGATGAACACCGGGGGCGGCGGGGGCACCTTTTTCCCCGCAGCGGTGCGGGGCGCGACGGTGGGTGCAGACGCGGGTGGGGATGCGATCGGGGTGGGGGCCGCGGCGGGGGTCGGCGACGGCGGGGTGGGGGGGCGCGAGAGAAGGGACGCCGAGACGTCCGTCAGCGCGATCTTCGCAGCTTGGGAATTTCCGCAAGTCTTTTTCTTGCGTTTCTTCCCCTTGCCCTCGACAGTGGTGAAGCCACTCTCTTCAGTGGACGAGGGGGAAGAAACGGAAGCAGAGACTGCTGCTTGGTCAGAGTTGGAGTCCGAATCACCCGTGAGGGTGTCGGTATCAGAGGGCGCGTCTTCGGCGTCCATTTCCTCGGCAGGCTCTTCAGAGAAGGCCGGAGAGGGAGGGCAGGCCGGGGCGGCCGGAGAAGGAGACCTAGAGTAGGTCGCGGGCGCAAACGTGGGCGCGGTCGGGATGGCGGTCGCGAGGGTGATCGCGGGAGGATTCGCGGGCGAGTTCGCGGAGGTCGCGGGAATCGCGGAGACGAGTAGAGCGGGCGCGGGAGGCATTGCGCGGAATGCCTGGATGGTTCGCTCGATGTCATCGGGCAACTCTGGATGCGTGGACAGGAGTAACCTCATTTCGGCCAAAAAGGCCGATTTTGAGGTTACCATGATCGCGGTGGGGAGCCTACTTTTTGCTCATGGGGAGCGGCCTATTTCCCTATAACTCCTATCAAACCTAACGTCTACTTCCCCGGGAGGATAGCCCGGGGATGTGTGGCCCTCCCTGCCGGGTGTAGGCAGGGGGGTGTGTACCTAATGGTGAGCCCTAAGCTTGTAAACCTGTTGCCAATCTTAATGTGCAACAGGGCCCTGACGTCCAATGCGAGGGGTGTAGAGACACCCCAAAGACACTGGGTGAGTAGCTGGGGAGGCAAAACTGTCACCAGTACCGACTAGGAGATCCCCCAAGGCCGGTGGTCTGGGACCCGTCCGATTTATGCCTAGCCCTGAAGGGGTTCGGCGGGTGAGTCGGGTCAACACCCCCTCGGATTCGTTGACACCGTGAGGTTTCAACCGAGGACCACAAAAACAGTGGATTTTACCCGGAGAGGGCCAAGTGAATTTACACGAAGCTTTCTCCGACAAAGAAATAGTATGTCTTGAAAAAGACAGTTTTTGATTATATTAATCAGTGAAATAAATTTCACCAACTAATTAAATCGTCCGTAGCCGGGGCGGCTACAATGTTCGCAGCGGGGCGCAGCGAATCAGGAGAGCGGCGAGAGGTGAGTCACGCAGCAGGCAGGAGCACTTCACAACACGTCCGTTCGGGGCGAGCGTCGCGCGCAGAGTGTTTTATTGGTAAAGGGTGCCTACTTACATATGTTTGGACCTAGTCTTAGTAACTAGGCTCACCTATATTAAAAATATTTAATTGACCAATGGGAGCACATTGATTTACAAAGCTTAAAACATTCTGTGACAAAGATCCACGATGAACGCGCACCCATCTCGCTCTGGCGCGTGCGCGACGTATAGCGTCGCCTGTACGCACACTATAAATGTTTCCGACACCAGCGCATCTCGTCAGTGTACCGTGCGCCACTGTGTGGGCACGTTGCTTGTATGTGATTCGTTAACTCCCCATATCACTCCCCCTCAAGAGAAGCGTACGTTTTTCTTGACCAATCTTCCGCTTCTCGTGATATAGGGTTGATTTTCAGGTGCAGTAGTAGTGGTCGAGTCATGGTGTGCTGCCGATGTATGGGAGCGTGCTGCCGACGTCTGGGTGCTCGCAAAACTTGTTCCACTTTCGCTCGCAATGTAGGCAGGTTTCAGACGATCCAGTGACACAACTGTAGTCCGTAATGGTAACTGGATTTCGTAGTACTTGGCATAGCGCTTCAGTACTTCATACGGGCCATCGTACGGTGGTGTAAGTGGAGCTCTGACGGTATCGTTTCGAACGAAAACATGCGTACACGTCAATAAGTCCTTGTAAACAAAAGGCTTGTCAGCTGATTGTGAGCGGTGCGGGGCCGGCGTGAGTGACGTCATCGTGCGAGTGAGACGGCGTACCAGCTCGGCGTCGTCGATTCTTGAGGTTTGTGGCTCAAAGAAATCAGATGGTATGCGAAGTGTTGTACCATACGTCATTAAAGCTGGGCTGAGGTTGTTGTCTTGTCGCAGGGCAGTGCGCAATCCTAACAATACTGTTGGAAGCTCGTCTGTCCATGTCGTTGTTGCCCCGCGGGCCATTAGCGCCGCTTTCATTGTTCGGTGCCATCGCTCAACTTGTCCATTCGACTGTGGATGGTACGCCGTAGTACGAATTCTGTTGATTCCCATTTTCTTCATGAGCGCGTTGAAGAGTGCTGACTCGAACTGGCGTCCTTGATCTGTCGTGATGCGTAGCGGGCATCCAAATCTCACTATCCACGTTTCATATAGCACTTGTGCGACGACCTCCGCTGTGATGTCACGGACCGGAATTGCCTCGGGCCATTTGGTGCATCGGTCAATAAGTGTGACGCAGTAGCGATATTCATTAGAAAGACGCAGTGGGCCAACGATGTCTATGTGGATGTGTTCGAAGCGTTGTGATGGCGGGAATTGTACTGAAGGCGTTGTTACGTGCCGATGTACTTTCGCTCGCTGGCAGCTTATGCAGGCTCGCGTCCAATGAGCTACGTCTTTATTTATAGACGGCCAAAATAATTTTCTTGTCATGAGTTCTCTTGTACTGCGCACGCCCGGGTGACATAACTCATGTAGCGCTTTGAAAGCTGCGTAACGGTGTCTTGCGGGGAGATACGGTCGTGGTATTGGAGTTGATAGCTCACATGTGATTGGTCGGTTACATCCTGGTATTGATATTTCTTTGAATATTAAATTTTCTTGTTTTCTGAGCTTCTCGAGTTCTTGATCTTGTTGTTGATCGATACTTAGTTGATTATAATCGATAGTTGATGGACAATTAATCTCTTCGAGTCTTGATAAAGCGTCGGCGACTGCATTTTCTTCCCCTCGTATGTACTTTATGCTCGAACAAAACTGACTTATGAAATGCAGTTGTCTCTCGCGTCTAGGTGTGTCGGTGGCACTCGCTGTTCTGGTGAGAGCGTAAGTAAGCGGTTTGTGATCTGTATGTATTTCGACGTCGCAACCTTCTATTAATCGGCGAAAGTGTTTAACAGCTGTATACATGGCTAGTAGTTCGCGATCGTATACACTGTATCGACGTTGTGTTGCGCTCATTGCTTTTGAATAAAATGCTAGTGGTTTCCAAACTTTGTCTACTCTTTGTTGGAGAACAGCCCCAAGGCTGTGATCTGAAGCGTCTGTCATGATGGCGAGGGTAGTCCCTTGAACTGGATGTGAGAGTATGGTGGCCTCTGTGATGCTTTGGCGGCATTTCTCAAAGGCTTGCTCTGCGTCCGTTGTCCACTCGATCGGGGTGCTATCATTGCGCTTTCTATTATGTAGGTACTTGTTAAGTTCGTTCTGTAGTTCTGCTTGTCGAGGGAGACAGCCTCGATAAAAGTTGATCATCCCCAGGAAACGTCGAAGTTCGAGAATTGTTTTCGGTTTTGGGTAGGTAGATATAGCTTTAACTCGTTCCGTTGTTGGTTTTATGCCGGTCGCCGATACTTCGTAGCCAAGGAAGTCTATTGTTTCTTTACCAAATTCGCATTTTTCTATGTTCAGTGTTAGACCATATTTGTCCAATCGCTGTAGAATTTGATGAAGGAGCTGCTTGTGCTTTTCTTCATTTTCTTCGCATAGGAGTATATCGTCGATGAAACAGAAACAGCCGTCTATGCCTCTCAGTACCTCGTGCATGAATCTTTGAAATGTTTGACTGCCGTTTCGTAGTCCAAACGTCATACAATTGAACTCGAACAATCCAAAAGGTGTTGTGATCGCTGTTTTCTGTGCGTCCTCCTCGGCGATCGGTATCCAATAGTACGCCATTTTTAAATCAAGCTTCGAGAATATTTTCTTGTTATGTAGTTGGTACGTGAAATCTTGAATGTGGGGTACGGGATAGCGATCTGGTTGTGTGACCGCGTTTAGACGTCTATAGTCGCCACACACGCGTAGTCTTCCGTCTTTTTTCTTTACTACATGAAGAGGGCTGGCCCATGGGCTTTTTGATGGTTTGCAGATTCCCATTTCCAACATGCGGTCAAACTCTTCTTTGGCTGCCTTATACTTGTCCGGGGGCAGCGGGCGGGGGCGAGCATAGAGTGGGGGGCCGGTAGTTTCGATTTGGTGGACAACATGATGTTTCGGTGGTTGTTTCAGTGACATGGGACGTAGGACATCAGGATATTGTTTCAGAATGTCGTAGTATGCTTGATTGTTGCTTATGATGTGAACTGATTCGGTGTTTGTAGAAATTTCTAATGCGTCGATAGATAGTTCGGTGATCTTGTCCACTAACTTTTTCTTGTCCAGGTCCACTAGTAGTTTAAAATGACGGAGAAAATCAGCTCCCAGTATAGAGGTTTTTACGTCTGCAACGACGAATGACCAAACAAAGTCTCTTCGTAATCCAAAATTTAGCCTGATGGTTTTCTGTCCGTAGGTCTTGATGGGCGTATTGTTCGCCGCGTATAAATTGTAGGTGCTTGCAGTTTTGTTATCTTTATGTTTGGCGGCCAAAACGGAGATGTCCGCGCCTGTGTCCACGAGGAAACGTTCGTGAGTGTTACGGTCGTGTACACAAAGGCGATTACTGGTGTATGGGACACCGACGTCCGCCACGGTCGGTGTCAGCTCTAGTTTTCCGACGGCTTCTTCCTTCTGCAACATGGCGACTCACAGCGCTTTGCTTTGTCTCCGTAACGGTAGTGGTAGCGGCATTCCCAGTTAGCGTCTCCAGGTTTCAGTGCCGGTCCACGATGCGTTGACTGCGAGCGTGAACGAGAACGAAAGCGAGGATTGTATGAGCGACGACGGTGTCCGTGTGTTGGTCGTCCTCGGCGTAGTTCGGCGATCTCTAGGGTGAGCTTCTCCACTTGCTTTGCTAGTGTTTCTAGCTGTGTCGTAGATGTTGTAGAAGACGAGGATGGTGCTGGCGCTGTGACTGCGGCGACGACGCTGGGACTCTCTGCGTACTCCACCATTTTGTCTGCCATCGCTGCTAAGGTGTCTAATGACGATTCCTTGTTTACGGACAAGACAACTCGAACTTGTGCGGGCAGGTGATTTAGCCATTCTATTTTCAAACCTTCTTCGGTAATCATGCCGCTTGCGAGTTCACGCATCTTCCTTAACAGCTGGGAAGGCTTCTGATCTCCCAGCTCTAATCCGCTGATAAGTTTTTGGAAATTCTTGACGTCTGATTTGTCGTAAGCTTCGAGTAGACGTTGTTTTACTTTTTCGTATTTCCCAGTTGCCGGCGGGTTATATAGTATATCGGTCAAATGTTGTAAATCGACCGCTTGCAGCTGCTGCAATAGATACCGGAACTTCTGGTCATCTGAGGTCTTCAATGGGTCAATCACGGCTTCGAATTGGATGAACCAGGCACGGGGTATTTCTCTCCAAAAAGGTAAAAGCCGCGACTGCACGGAAACAGCACTCACGTCGTAATTCATTTCTGTCTGGATTTTTGTTTGCTGTTCTTCGGACATGGTAACTTGCTCCACACAAAAAAGGTCTTCTTCACGTGTTCCGTTTTAAAATTCGGGGTCACCAATTGTTGCGGTCTTCAGGATAGTGTACAATGAAACTGGTATATTGCAGGGAATAATTGCTTGTTTTATTGGTAAAGGGTGCCTACTTACATATGTTTGGACCTAGTCTTAGTAACTAGGCTCACCTATATTAAAAATATTTAATTGACCAATGGGAGCACATTGATTTACAAAGCTTAAAACATTCTGTGACAAAGATCCACGATGAACGCGCACCCATCTCGCTCTGGCGCGTGCGCGACGTATAGCGTCGCCTGTACGCACACTATAAATGTTTCCGACACCAGCGCATCTCGTCAGTGTACCGTGCGCCACTGTGTGGGCACGTTGCTTGTATGTGATTCGTTAACTCCCCATAGTACTAACCACTGTCGTCATCACGCAAGGACCATCTCAGTAACATATCAAGACTAATGTTCTCCTTTCAACTTTTCGACAAATGGCGCCGCTATCAAACTTCCTGTTCTTTTTTTTACTAATTTATTCACATAAAATCAAAACATTTATTTGCTTGACTATGGATACCTAATATATATACTCCTTCAGACCGTATTTCAGCTATAGCGGCCAATCTCAACGGAGACTACGCTGCTGCGGACGGGAGATATCATAGTGCACAAGTGTGGGCGCAGGTGCACTTGCTCTTCCGTCACCCTCATAATCCGATGGGACGGCAATCCGACACGACCGGAGAGAGATCAACGGCTTAGCGTGCTTTCCGAGACTAGGGGTTATCACCCCGCCAACTTCGAAACTCCGAGCAGAGAAAGAGAGAAAAATAAGAAATTCCTAATAGAAAACCCCAATAATAATTTGCCTGTCCTGGTAATCCAACCCAGCGTTTGCGACCACGAGACCAACGGGGCGGTACCTAATACTTATTTAACAAAGTTCTTCCTTAATAATATCTCAAAATTCTCATGAAGCGGCGATGAGATTTTTGAGATATACCTGTCTTCTTCAGGAACGACACAGAATTAGAAGTGTAATGTACTACGGTCACCGAATAAAGATACTTACTTTAGAAGTCAACCAGGTGTTATATTTCTCAAGGAAGTCATACCCTGCATCGAATAGCCTCTTAAACGGCACTAATTTATCGAATATGGCCTTCCTTTTGGGATACTGTGACAAGTCCCACCCAAACGACGATTCTTCTTCGTTAAATTGGTCTATCTTAGTGAGAGCGTTTGATAACCTGCACGCAGGGGTAAATACATCATAATTCTATTATTTCTTTTAAGACATCGGTATTTCATTACGTGATTTTAAAAAATTACAACTGTGCGATGCGAATGAAATCGTTAAATCCCTGTTTCGTAACGTAAGCTAAACCTGAAATTCTATAAAAGCAAGCAAGTGCGTGCCCCGAATATCGAGGGCTCATTTGTATTACGCGCGTAAAATGTTTGCTACTCCTGGGCCCTATGCTACAAAAACTTGCAAGTCTACAATTCTACATTCTATAAATTACAATACGAGTTACAATTTACAATTATTTCGCATTTTTTAAAGTGTAACAAAAAGTTTGAGGGCTAAGTATGTATAAATTGTAGACTTGTCTGTACAATTTACATATTTGTAAGGTTTTTCCGTTACACGTCTGTGGCTTAGTTTTGTGGTACACGAACCTTTAAAATTATATTCACGTTGCGATCTCGGGTTGTGAAAATACACGACGTGCATCGTAAAAAATCACGACACGACGTCGCAACGTACCACGATGCGACGTCGTATCGTATGTATCGCTGTATCGTATCGTCGAATTCTTTACCAAAGTTATTTTTAAACCAATGATTTCGCATAACTTACTTCTGATCTAAATGTCGTGCCCGCGAGACGTACTTTGGCAACTCATTGATGTCTCCCCAATACTGTACCTCATTACATTGCATTTCATAAATGTCCAGATCATCAATGAACTTGGCAATGCGAACCTACAAATAACGTTAAACAATAAAGAGTTACCTCAAGTTATATAAAAGAATAAGTGTCATCATAACATAATCAGCCTAGAATGTTCCCACTGCTGGGCCACAGGCCTCCTCTCTGTGAGATTGAAGCGTGACGTAATCCACCCCGCGGGCCCAGTGTGGGTTGCTAAATGTCACATGTCTTCGAATTTTTACGATCTACGTCTCGTAAGTCGCTGCCGTTACCACTGGGCCACCACTGCTAAAAGAATAAGTATAACTACCTCCAATTGGTAAACTGTTTCTAAGTCGAAGTAGCTAATAGCAATTATTTGTCACCTTTAGCAGTTCTTGGTATTCTTGCTTCTTCTGATCACAGATGGTCTTAGACTCTTCTATTATGCCAGGCATGCGAGCATACCTGAAAGAATACTTAAACACTTAAAAATACGTAGCTACATGGTCGGCCTACTCACAGCAGCTAATGTAAAGTCGAAACTTGCGTCTGTTGTTATTATCAAAGCACTTACCCGTATGGTTCGCTTGCATAATAAAGAGGCCGTGTTTTATGGAGATTACATAAAGGTGGATATTATACCGTACCTATAATCTCCTTCAAACCCAAAATAGCTAATTAAGTAGCTGATAGACGTACGAACAAGTACGCGTACTACTGGAAGCTCGACCCTGGTGATGCAAGGGCGAGTTAGTCGACATTCACACGGACGGACGTAATAAAATCACGGCGGATTTTTTTCGCGCAATGGATTTTCAACTCTCGTTGTTAAACCGAGCATTCAGAATCCAATAGAGAGTACAGCGCGAGTGAGTTCTGTGGTGGGCTTTGTTCGTCGAACCATAAGTAGATGGGCGTACTGGCTTGTACGTCAACGTTGCCTCACCAGTGGTAGGTCTGGTTGTTAGATTTGAGCTCTAACGGTGAGAAGGTAGTATAGTCTCCCAAGAAGACAATGTATCTCATGACGTTGCGTAGTTTCTCCTCCATCTCAGCGAGGATTAGATCCTCCACCTTCTTGACGTAATCTATCAGGTCCATCAGAGCCGCTGTGTCCGCTGGTGGAGTTAGCAGCGTGTTGGCTATTGAAGCGTATTCGTCGTAAATTCTACAAAGAAACTTAATCTTAGAAATAAGATTAACTAAATACAATAAAATCATGTGATATTTTTCAACTAACGCTTTGATCATCAATTGATAGTCATCCGTCATTCTCCTCAGCAACGTATTGGCCAGCCTAGTCGCAGCTGCACGCAGCGAGGTAATGAGTTCACCCCGCTGCATTTGAAACATGCCGATAACGATAGTTCCCTCAAGTTTAGAAGGTATCTCCCGGGCCAAATCAACGTATTTCACAGACTCCACGCAATATTGCTCAAAAGTTTTCTCCGGATCCGAATTAAGAAAAGCATCCACTTTACCTTGAGACTGTCAAACAAAGATATTGTTATGAATGCAAACCGTATATTTTTTTATAGGTAAGCATATAAATAAAAGCATCACCTCGCCGTTCAGTAAACAGATGTAGTCATCAAAATCTTGAACTCTTAGTTCGGGACCTATTCTTTGCTCCGCAATCAATTCTGCTACTTGTTTTTTGTACATTTCTACTAGCTCCTTGTCTATGATGGGCTGAAAAAAGAACATGGAGGTTTGGCAACAACAAATAACTTATGTTAAATACTGAAACATTAACATGACTGTATCATCGTACCCTCAGAGTGGCTCTTGTAGCATCCGTAAAATCTTGATATAGCAATGTTTCCAAACGAGGTGACTGCCGACACGCATCCATCAAAAACTGGTATAAAAGACTCAACTGATCTTTGAACTGCTTAAAAGTGGGATCAAATTCTATAGCATCGTTTGCGAATCCCAAATTTATTATAAAGCCTTGATTTTTTCCCTGTAACGTAGGTATTTGGTTAAAAACGTCATGGTGCTTGAAAACTACTTCTATATACTTCTTTCGTCATCAATCGAAATCAAAACGCTGTCTTTATTTTAGAATTATATTTCTACTTTCAATGGGAAGTACTTATCAACGAAACATTCAGTTATAAACACGTAATAGGATTGTAGGTATAGCTCTGCTGCTTATAATAATATTCCTCCAACGACAGGTCTGACTTTTCAATCAAGAGAAAGAAAAGGGCCTCTGTTTCATACAAGATTAAAACATGTATAATTGTTTGTCCGTTTCATAACAACGCGGTACTTACGCCCACATCCATAATGTAGTCTGTGAACTCCTCCATTGATTTCAAGCATAAAGTTTGAAGATTGTACGTCATGATACATGCCAGACAGTTATAAAAATGCCTCATTTTCTGTACTTGTTTCGGGTCTGGTATTAACTTCTTTTTACTGCCCTGAAGAAGGTAGGTAATACAATTATAAATTGATAATGGATACTCAGCCTGAAATGTTCTCACTGCTGGGACTTAGGCCTCCTATCTGTGAAGAGGAAGTGGGCCGTAATCCAGGACAGGCCCAGCGCGGCGTGATAGATGTCACACGTCTTCAAATTTTTGGTTCTACGGCATACCGGTGTCCTATAGTTGTTTTCCTTCGACGTTTTGAGGGCAGTGATGATCAAATTATAAACACAAAGTGCTTTACTTTGTGTGCTTTGCTTTGCCTGCGTGGGTTCATACCCACGATCTTAAATCTCGTAAGCCGGTGCCTATAACCTATATTTTTCCCTTAAAGACACGGAACTGTGGAGCTATTCCAAACGATTGTAGGAAATGATGTTCTTGAATTTTGATGACCCTATTTCTCACCTGAAGAAAAACAGCTTGAACAGTTGGGATCCACTGGTGTGCGAGCACATTACCCGCCGCTTCTATGTGTCTCTTGCAAACAAAACAGAAATCTTGCAACTCGTATGCCTCGTTCGTTGTCATAATATCTTTCATGCTGATCAATCTTAAGTCACTAAAACGAGTCAAATCAAATTATGCAGATTATAAGCCTATTATCATGTTATTTTCAAAGTAAGAAGGTACGATTTTGTGCAATCTTACTTGAATTGTTTCCACCATATTTGTAACACCTGTGCGATACAAGGGTTCACGCTGTGCAGGTTCCTAGTGAGGTACTTCTGTGCAACAACATAGCGGTTCCTCCAGGCATCGTCTTTCATTGCCAGCTCTTGCTTCAGCGGCGTATCTTCTTCCTCCAAGGACTCTTCCTGTGGAATTTATAAGTTCTCAATGTATGGCTTGGCATATTGCTGACAATATGCCAAGCGCCGTGTATTGAGTTCGTCCCTGCGTCTGCGAAAGCCTGATCTTTACTTTGATCTAACGAATTTTTCTGGGGAAGGCCTAAGTTCAGCAGTGGACGTCTTTCGGCTGAAATTATGATGATGAAGAAATTGTTCACCATGGGTTATGCTTTGGTACAAACGCAATAAGCGAAAGATCAAACTACCCATGTAATATTAATTCGTCATCTATTTTCCAAGGAACTATGCATTGATAAGATTCCTATTTCTTCGGTAAGGACAATTAAATATGTACGGAAGACTCATTCTTATTCAGTCTAATATTTTAGTAAGTTGTCATAAATATAACGATCAGGAAAGTTATCGAGTGTAGGTTTTAAAAATACAAAACTGAGTTGGGCTTCGAAGGCTCGGTGACGGTAGATATAGTGTTTGTATGGGTCACATATTTGTAGCTGTACCAACCGTATTGGGGTCTTTTAGCACGAAATCCACAATCGCTTTTTTCATACTCATCATAAAATCTTCGCGCATCTCATCTGTGCACGTAAATAGAGTTTCCTTCCATTTCTTCAATTTCGGGGATATGAGATTGTGTACTCTGAAAACATGTGATTTGATAACAGAAAAACTCAAAGCATAGATAGTAGGTAAAAATCTTAATTTTATCCAGTTAAAGTAGACCTCGTAAGTAACTACCTTAATTTACCACCGTAAGGTTGATTGTTACCTGCACATCAATACGGTCTATTGGTCCATGTGACAGTTGCAACATTAGTGAAGTTTCAAAAATAGTAAAGCAGGGTGACTTTACCGAAAGATACAATTGTATGCTTTGATATTCAGCCGTACCTATAGGTTAATTTTTATTTTTTGAGAAATCATCAAATAACTTCTCTCGCTCTGGGTGGAGCAGGAGGGCGTGTCAGACTTTTACTGACTAAAACCCACCCGTGTTCCTTCAGTTGCCTGTGTACCAGGGGCCACGGTATCTCTGTCGAACAACCTGCACCCCTGGCAGGTCTCGATATGTCCAGGGACCGACCTCGGCAAGCGTAATAGCATATACTTCGATCGAGCCGTGCGCAGAGGCGGTCTGGGAGTCACGGACACCCCGTATAGTGTGCATTAGTTTTTCTCACAAATCAGGGTGATTTGTGAGAAAAACGAATGCACACTCTAGATACCGTTTCTTAAAAAATTTGGTGGTCCTAATACCTAAATAACAATTAGGCCTTAGCCACGAGGGCAGTTTAGAATTATTTTAAATATTAGGTATTTATTTCCTTACCTTAATATTATTTTATTGTCCAAAGGCGCTACGTGTATGGTATCTATACCGTAACGCAGGTAATAGTAATACCGTAGCAAGTTCTTTTCTTCGCCTGTAGGCATTGACCTTGGCTGATTGTCATCGTCTTCGTCACTCTGACATATCAACTGTACCAATTTTAACCTAAATTCCTCTCGAGCTTTTCTCATTTGCGTGAAGGTTTGCATCACTGAAAGGAACCAATAGTCATTAGCACTAATAATCGGCGCAACATGATTTTTTTCTTCCATCTTCTCTATTAGTCGTCATCTCGGTAGTCGCCCTTTTTCGTAACCATCGATTCTTTGGTCTTCCCCTACTCTTATAGTCAACGACATTCGTAATCAAAACTTTCCGCACGACATTTTCCTCATTTCTCTGCATTAGATGATGCACATACCATAACAACCGATTTTACTCCTACTCATTTCTTATTCTATACATTCGTATAACACCACTTATCGTTCTTAGCTTTCTCATCTCAGCTGAAATTGCCTTTCATTCATCCATTGTGTGGCCCAAAATTCTGATCCCTACATCAGCAGGGTCTAATCATTATTTGTAAATCTTCCCCTTAAGTCCAGTCCCGTTTGTAGGACTACCTACAAATAAAATAAGTTAAGTAATAGATACCTACCGCTGGACTTCTTCTTCGGGGCAAGTTTGGCCGCCTGCAGTTTTGCAGCTTTAGTAGCCGGCGAAGGTAATTTTAAAACTTCCTCCGGCAATGAAAACAAAGGCCGTGTCCGTACTTTGAAATCATCAGGTAATGCAATCTTAGGTATTTTCGGCAGTTTGATATCGGAAGTGGACGGAGACGGTTGGCCTTTCTTTCGTGTTGGCCTGTTGTTCTGCATCTTTGGCTCCTATAAACAATTTTTTGATTAAGGTACAATTGCTTTTACATCTTTTTATAATATAGAGGGATATTTTATCCACGGATTAAAGAAATGTATTCTCTGTTCTGTGATTTTATTCACGCGGGAATTAAACTAATAACATTTAAGCGCAGCATCCAACATCTAGTCACTGCGTTATAAATGTATTTTTTGTTTCTAGTTACCCAAAAAAGACTGTTCGAAGACCTGAAAGACCTAAAAACGAACTCACTCATAAACGCTATTTCCATTGATGCTTAAGGGATGGATAGCCAACGTTTTTTTGGGCTATAGAAGTATGTAACCATCGGCATCGTTCCGTTAAAATAAAAACAAAGTACAAGCCGAGCCACCCCCTAGTGACCACTGCCTGATTATTAGTGAAACATTCGGTCGATAATAGAGATAAGGCTCTTGTACACACACAATTTTCTTGTCGTGAAAACTTACGGTTTATTTGCCGTGTGTAGGCACGGTCATTAGTGTTGTACGGATCACTATGGAAGCTTATTGACAGACCCGTTTTTTCTACGGCGCGGTATACCTTCGCCGGCGCCGTACCGTAAAGAAACCGTGCCGTTTACAAAGGGCTAAGAAGAGAAAGTTCATTCCTACCTACTAGGTAAAGGAGTGAGCAAACAACAGATAAATGCGGGTTGTGGATTGTGCATAACATATGTCTGACTGTTGAGCCACTTTACAAACACCATTTCTCGTGCTATGCACTATGGCAGACCATTGTGAGGCCAACGCTAACGCTCCAACCTGCAGATTTCCCTCTAACCGATCATCCTGATAACCCCTACCTCTTTTGTAAATTTTCAAGAAGACATGGCAACATTTATGATGCGTGAGTCGCCCTTAGGTGCAAATAAAAAATTAGGTATCTACTCTTACATGAAATATAAAATAATGATAATGATATCATTTTGCTTCTCAGTTCTAAAGTGGGATAAGTTGAGGTGAATGCTGCAAATGAATGATTATAATTTTGTAAAGCCATATTTGTTACAATCGCAAATAATATTTTGTTAAACGTAGGTACAGCCTGACGCTTACTTGCAAATTGAAAAAAAAAACGTAAGAAAATTTTAATTTCGCGGGCTACACTGGATCCACCTTAAGGGGAACCTAGTCGCGGGCTCGAACTCACTGATGGACCTGGCTAAAAAGCACGCTGTCTCACCAGGCATCGTTTCCGACAGAGGTAGTATCAGTAATGAGCAGTTAGAAGCTAGTCTACACGCACAACATTATTGAGTGAGATGCAGGGTCATTTATAGTACAACAGGCGCGTAAAAAATTAGGAACAGTCCTTAGGAAGATCGGGTTTTATGAAAAAACCACTACATAAATCAATGCCCAATAAGGTTCATTGAATTTTTCGATATTTGAGCTTTGTCGGTACTGACTTGATTTTTCAGATTTTACACTTCTTTTTTTGCTTAAATTCGCCCAAGTTTCGGTTAAATTAGCAAGAAAAACGAATCTTTGTTGGCTCCTAACTTTTTAATGGCTTTTTATTTTAGTATTCTGTTTCCGTACAGACAATATTAATAATGAGACAAAACCATACCATGTTTAATTTTTGATGTACATTGTCGAACAGTGGAGTAATACATTCCCGAAGTTTGTATGGAAAAAATGTGGACGAGATTCAACTTAAGTGCACCAATCCACCCAGATAGATAGAATAGATAGATGATAGATTATCAGCATCACGCCTGTAAGTTTTTTCCGAAGTGTAGGCAGACGTAAATATTATGTACAGTCTACAGTCTACACCTACCTACATTTCGCCAGTTAGGTTTAAAAATCCTGTAGAGAAATCCCTACTGGAAAAACCTAACACCAAAAACATTTTCATGTAGGTAAAAATGTTGCCAAGACGAGACCATATGAGTCGCACTGTCAAAAAGTTATCAGATCTCATGTAGAGCCAAGCTTCTATCCTCTACACGCCCTAACTCTACAAGGCCTAACTTCAAAAACTCTACACCTTGAGTCAAAATATGTGGCTTGGTCATTTCGCTACATTCACATGGGCGTAAGGTGAAAAACTTATCTAATGTTCATTACTTTTCTGTTACACAATAATTCTTGTAGTTACGAACGCCGAGTCGCCGTCCTTAACGGGGTTTATCCGAAATTGCCTGTTTCAGAATCAAGATTAAATTTTCAAATTAGGCCCTGAAAAAATATATGTCATAGGTAGATCCTTGTTTGAGGGAAATTAAAGGTTCAAAACACGATTAATTGCAATTTGCTCGATGAAAAAAAAATCCGAAGCAGGGTCGATTTCGAAACCATTTTCCGTCTCATTTCCTAATAACAGCACAAAATTGTGTAGAAATTGCATGTGCAATAAGGGAATCGTATTTAGGAGGGAAATTAAAGGTTGAAATTTTTAGTTTAGTAGATTTTTTTTTGAACAAGCTCAAAAACAGTAAATCGGGCTAAATCGGCTCGCGCTCAGAGTCCTGCGGGACGTCATAGAGGGTGGACCTGTGTCAAAATTTTCAAAAATTCGCTCACCCTGCGCCTGTACAAAAAAATCGAATAAAATAATAACAAATTAAATTATGAAATCGGGATAACTCACAAAAAATATCTTGTAATTATATCATAGGTTTAATTCAAAAAATTGTTTTCGAAAATGTGATTATTTCTAGTAAATATGATGACGTTTAATTGTCATCTTAAAATAGTGTTGACACATTACAAATTAATATCGATAAAATAATAGTCAAGTGAGAGTCGTATGTAATGTTTTATCGTCGTTTATGAAGAAGTTTGTACAAAAAACATTTTTCTAAGGTTTTTAAAATCAGATTCATCCATATCAACTATGATATTTACTCTCCAACGACCTGTCTTCGCTACTATCATCCTACATTAATATCACACGGTAAACAATTTGTCCGCAGTGTGTAGCAACACAAGATTTTTTCTAGGATCGGTGATTTTATCATATTGGCTCTGAGTGAACAACTTTCAGTTTTGAATACCAAAAGTCACCGTCACTATACGATAAAATATTATGACGTGCTTGAAAAATAGCGCCGTGTGAAGGCAGTGGTTAAGCGCTAACAGTATACTGTTGTTTGTTGTTGTTACTTGGTGCTCATGTTCCCAATCAAGTTCGTCAAAGACGTATCGTATCGTATCTATGCCATATACATGGATCTATGCCACTTTTGTCTTGGTAAATGGTCCAATGGGTCGGTAATCCGACAAGACCGGGACGGATAAAAAATATATACAAATTTAATTTTGATGTCTTAAAATAATAGATTCGATAAATTATAGCTGGAGCAGTAAGTACCTACGTCACTAGACAATAAAGTACGGCAATTGTTTCTTCATATTGCTTACAATATTTACGGTTCTTTATGAGCGGTGGCAAACATCAAAAACAAAAGAATTTGGTTACAGTATAAGCGAAACCGTACGACGATTTTTAGCCAATTCTACTTTATAAAAATCTGAAATTCAGGATCTTTGAAAATTCTGCCACTAAAGAAGTTAAATAGTGGATGAAATTTTGTAAGGAAATCTACCATTTTTGTCGCAGAGAAATACCGTCGGGCACGTGTGCCGCCGACAAACCGTGGCTTGTCTATTAAATCATTTTTTTAAAGTTACTGATTACTAACGCTTAGCCTTAACCTCTGGGTCTGAGAAGCATGAATTCGGTTTTGTGATATTTATTTTCCGATTGATTGACCGATTGACTGGCCGATTGGTTGGCTGATCGATTGGTCGATTGGTGGCCGATTGATTGACCGATTGATTGGCCGATTGATTGGCCGATTGATTAGCCGATTGATTGGCCGATTGATTGGCCGATTGTTTGACCGATTGATTGGTCGATTGATTGACCGATTGGTTGGCCGATTATTTGATCGATTTGTTGGCCGATTGGTTGCCTGATTGGTTGGCCGATTGGTTGGCCGATCGGTTGGCCGATTGGTTTGCCGATTGGTTGACCGATTGGTTGGCCGATTGGTTTGCCGATTGGTTCGCCGATTGGTTGACCGACTAGTTGGCCGATTGGTTGGCCGATTGGTTGGCCGATTGGTTGGCAGATTGGTTGGCCGATTGGTTGGCCGATCGGTTGGCCGATTGGTTGGCCGATTCGTTAGCCGATTGGTTCGCCTATTGGTTCGCCGATTGGTTGGCCGATTGGTTGACCGATTGGTTGGCCTATTGGTTGGCCGATTGGTTGGCCGATCGGTTGGCCGATTGGTTGGCCGATCGGTTGGCCGATTGGTTGGCCGATCGGTTGGCCGATTGGTTGGCCGATTAATTGGGCGATTGATTGACCGATTGATTGGTCGATTGATTGACCGATTGGTTGGCCGATTGGTTGATCGATTTGTTGGCCGATTGGTTGCCTGATTGATTGGCCGATTGATTGGCCGATTGATTGGCCGATTGATTGGCCGATTGATTGGCCGATTGTTTGACCGATTGATTGGTCGATTGATTGACCGATTGATTGGTCGATTGATTGACCGATTGGTTGGCCGATTGGTTGCCTGATTGGTTGGCCGATTGGTTGGCCGATTGGTTGGCCGATCGGTTGGCCGATTGATTGGCCGATCGGTTTGCCGATTGGTTGGCCGATCGGTTGGCCGATTGGTTGGCCGATCGGTTGGCCGATTGGTTGACCGATTGGTTGGCCGATTCGTTGGCCGATTGGTTCGCCGATTGGTGGGCCGATTGGTTGGCCGATCGGTTGACCGATTGGTTGACCGATTGGTTGGCCGATTCGTTGGCCGATTGGTTGGCCGATTGGTTTGCCAATTGGTGGGCTGTTTGGTTGGCCGATTGATTGACCGATTGGTTGGCCGATTGGTTGACCGACTGGTTGGCCGATTGGTTGGCCGATTGGTTGACCGATTGGTTGGCCGATTGGTTGGCCGATCGGTTGGCCGATTGGTTGGCCGATTGGTTTGCCGATTGGTTGACCGATTGGTTGGCCGATTGGTTGACCGACTAGTTGGCCGATTGGTTGGCCGATTGGTTGACCGATTGGTTGGCCGATTGGTTAACCGATTGGTTGACCGATCGGTTGGCCGATTGATTGGCCGATTGGTTGGCCGATTGGTTGACCGATTGGTTGGCCGATTGGTTGACCGATTGGTTGGCCGATTGGTTGACCGATTGGTTGGCCGATTGGTTGGCCGATCGGTTGGCCGATTGGTTGGCCGATCGGTTGACCGATTGGTTGGCCGATTCGTTGGCTAGAAATTGCATGTACAATAAGGGAATCGTATTTAGGAGGGAAATTAAAGGTTGAAATTTTTAGTTTAGTAGATTTTTTTTTTGAACAAACTCAAAAACAGTAAATCGGGCTAACACGGCTCGCGCTCAGAGTCCTGCGGGACGTCATAGTGGGTGGATTGTGTCAAAATTTTCAAAAACTCGCTCTCCCTGCGCCTGTACAAAAAAATCGAATAAAATAATAACAAATTAAATTATGAAATCGGGATAACTCACAAAAAATATCTTGTAATTATATTATAGTTTTAAGGCTAGGTTGTTCCGGCCTGTGGGCCTTTGAAACGCTACCTCCGCCTCCCCCAAATGCAGCGCGACGTATTTATTTACGATGAACTGTCAACCATTTAGCAGAAAATCCATGCCATAGTATAACATATTGCAGTTGATCAACGGAATTATTTTTGCTTATGTTCGATATTTTTTCCTTAGTTTTAGATACATTTTATGGTAGAACTAAAATCTATACATATAAATAAAATTAGAGTGTCTGTTTGTAATATTAAAATAACCGCTTTTTGCTACATGCATATGAATATATATACGGTACATATACCAAAATATTTCTTTTACAATTTTTGTATGTCTGTCTGTCTGTTTGTTCCCACTAATCTCTGAAATGGCTTGACCGTTTTTGACGGGACTTTCACTGGCAGGTAGTTGATGTAATAAGGAGTAACTTAGGCTACTTTTATTTTAGAATTTGTATTTGTTTTTATTGATTCCATATCCTGTAAGTTACCTATTGAGCGTTTTCAAATGATGAGATACCGACGCCAACCCGATACCGATAAGTTAGCAGCTATACACAAACCGATATAATTATTATCGGCCCGATGATATTGGTGAATATCGATGACCATCGCGAGTCACCAAACGACTACAATACAGTAATTACCGACGTCTCGAAGTCGGCAGCGCGAATAAGCGTGTTCAAGTGAAAGAATGGCTGGTTCTCTCACCCCGCACTGCGTCTTCGCTGGTCGAAGTTGTCCGATATCAGTGTCAGACACTGTCTGCGACGATACAGTTGACAATAACAACTAATTATGTAAAAGCGTTAAGTAGGTACTAAACGTATGCGAAAATCTGACCGCCGATATTGTGGCGTTTGCGGAATCGGCTTATGTGCTGTGTTGTAATTTAATGTAATTGTTAATGTGATGTAACCAACTAATTTTATTAATGAAACAAAAGCAAAAATGTATTTTCAATCAAAACTAGCTTTGCCTGAGGCTGGTAGCTCCAGAGATAGAGATTTCAAACTTATATAAAAAAACCGAACAAGTGCGAGTCTGAATCGCCCACTGAGGGTTCCGTACAAATTTGTAGGTACCATTTTGTAATAAAAAAGTTATGGGCAAATTTAGATTTTTGCGAAAACTTGTAAGTACCAAAATTTACCTTAATATTCAACTTTTTTATTTTTAGGAATTTTCCCGTTACTTGTGCTGTAAGATCTTGCTTTTAACCAAAATTCACAATTCTAGGTCAACCGGAAGTACCTACCTTATAGGTTTTGGGTCGAAAACCTATGTGGTAGTTCGTTTTTATCGTGTCGACTCAGGACCTTGATTTTTATAGACCTAATAGGAACTATAGACTTCAGTATCTGGTATAAATTTCAACTTGCCAAAAAGCAAAAGAGCCACCCGTTCCTGAGAAAATCGGAGGTGACACACGGACAGACAGACGGACAGATGGGAAGGGTTCCTCTTTCACCTTTTGAGGTACGGAACCCTAAAAACAAACTCTTCAGCTTTATTATTATTATGATTGCTACGGGTTCCGACCTCAGGACTCGCTGCTTCTCACACGGACAACTGTACGTCAATTGCTCCCGCATCACCAATTCATCGCGAACGAAGTCGCGAGCAGAAGCTAGTTACAGATACACATGGATTTTTGGTAGTAAGGTGAAAATAAATAATTGCACCATTGCAATAGGAACCCTTGTGCAATTCGTTCTATGAGAAAATAAATGTCTTTAAACCGAAATCATGCTTCCAGACCTTTCAACCAGCGACTTTCCAACACAAGTGTTAGTTGTCAGTGAATTTGAGAATTTGAATTTGAACTAAAGGAACACGGGTGGGTTTTAAACAGTAAAAGTCTGTCACGCTTCCCAGAGCGGCAGAATTCATTTGATGATTTCCCATCCGAAACAAAAAAAAAACCATTGTGCAATTTGTTCTTTGAGAAAATAAATATCTCTAAACCGAATTCATGCTTCTCAGACCCATAGGTTAAGGCTAAACGTTAGTAATCAGTAACTTTAAAAAATTGATTTAATAGACAAGCTGTGTGCCCGACGGTATTTCTCTGCGACAAAAATGGTAGATTTCCATACAACTTTGCATCCACTATTTAACTTCTTTAGTGGCAGAATTTTCAAAGATCCTGAATTTCAGATTTGTATAAAGTAGAATGGGCTAAAAATCGTCGTACTGTTTCGCTTATACTGTATCCAAATTCTTTTGTTTTTGATGTTTGACACCGCTCATAAAGAACCGTAAATATTGTGAGCACATATAAAGAAACAATTGCCGTACTTTATTGTCTAGTAACGTACCTACTGCTTCAGCTAAAATTTATCGAATCTATTATTTTAAGACATCAAAATTAAATTTGTATATATTTTTTATCCGTCCCCGGTCTTGTCGGATTACCGACCCATTGGACCATTTACCAAGACAAAAGTGGCATAGATCCAAGTATATGGCATAGATACGATACGATACGTCTTTGACGAACTTGATTGGGAACATGAGCACCAAGTTATACTATTAGCGCATAACCACTGCCTTCACACGGCGCTATTTTTCAAGCACGTTGTAATATTTTATCGTATAGTGACAGTGACTTTTGGTATTCAAAACTGAAAGTTGTTCACTCAGAGCCAATATGATAAAATTACCGATCGGGATATCTCACAAAAAATATCTTGTAATTATATTATAGTTTTATTCATTTCATAAAATTGTGTTCGAAAATGTGATTATTTCTAGTAAATATGATGACGTTTAGTTGTCATCTTAAAATAGTGTTGACACATTACAAATTAATATCGATAAAATAACAGTCAAGTGAGAGTCGTATGTAATGTTTTATCGTCGTTTATGAAGAAGTTTGTACAAAAAACATTTTTCTAAGGTGTTTAAAATCAGATTCATCCATATCAACTATGATATTTACTCTCCACCGACCTGTCTTCGCTAATATCATCCTACATTAATATCACATGGTAAACAATTTGTCCGCAGTGTGTAGCAATACAAGATTTTTTCTAGGATCGGTGATTTTATCATATTGGCTCTGAGTGAACAACTTTCAGTTTTGAATACCAAAAGTCACTGTCACTATACGATAAAATATTACAACGTGCTTGAAAAATAGCGCCGTGTGAAGGCAGTGGTTATGCGCTAACAGTATAACTTGGTGCTCATGTTCCCAATCAAGTTCGTCAAAGACGTATCGTATCGTATCTATGCCATGTACTTGGATCTATGCCACTTTTGTCTTGGTAAATGGTCCAATGGGCCGGTAATCCGACAAGACCGGGGACGGATAAAAAATATATACAAATTTAATTTTGATGTCTTAATATAATAGATTCGATAAATTATAGCTGGAGCCGTAGGTACGTCACTAGAAAAGAAAGTACGGCAATTGTTTCTTTATATGAGCTCACAATATTTACGGTTCTTTATGAGCGGTGTCAAACATCAAAAACAAAAGAATTTGGTTACAGTATAAGCGAAACAGTACGACGATTTTTAGCCGATTCTACTTTATAAAAATCTGAAATTCAGGATCTTTGAAAATTCTGCCACTAAAGAAGTTAAATAGTGGATGCAAATTTGTATAGAAATCTACCATTTTTGTCGCAGAGAAATACCGTCGGGCACACGGCTTGTCTATTAAATCAATTTTTTTAAAGTTACTGATTACTAACGCTTAGCCTTAACCTCTGGGTCTAAGAAGCATGAATTCGGTTTAGAGATATTTATTTTCTCAAAGAACAAATTGCACATTGTTTTTTTTGTTTCGGATGGGAAATCATCAAATGATTTCTACCGCTCTGGAAAGCGTGACAGAGTTTTACTGTCTAAAACCCACCCGTGTTCTTTCAGTTCAAATTCTCAAATTCAGTGACAATTAACACTTGTGTTGGAAAGTCGCTGGTTGAAAGGTCTGGAAGCATGATTTCGGTTTAAAGACATTTATTTTCTCATAGAACGAATTGCACAAGGGTTCCTATTGCAATGGTGCAATTATTTATTTTCACCTTACTACCAAAAATCCATGTGTATCTGTAACTAGCTTCTGCTCGTGACTTTGTTCGCGGTGGATTGGTGACGCGGGAGCAATTGACGTACAGTTGTCCGTGTGAAAAGAAGCTAGTCCTGAGGTCGGAACCCGTAGCAATCATAATAATAATAAAGCTGAAGAGTTTGTTTTTAGGGTTCCGTACCTCAAAAGATGAAAAAGGAACCCTTCCCGTCTGTCCGTCTGTCTGTCCGTGTGTCACCTTCGATTTTCTTTGTACGGAACCCTCAGTGGGCGATTCCGACTTGCACTTGTTCGGTTTTTTATATATGTTTGAAATCTCTATCTCTGGAACTACCAGCCTCAGGCAAAGCTAGTTTCGAATGAAAATACATTTTTGCTTTTGTTTCATTAATAAAATTAGTTGATTACATCACATTAACAATTACAGTAAATTACAACACAGCACATAAGCCGATTCCGACAACGTCACAATTTCGGTGGTCAGATTTTCGCATACGTTTAGTACCTACTAAACGCTTTTACATAATTAGTTGTTATTGTCAACTATATCGTCGCAGACAGTGTCTGACACCGATATTGGACAATTTCTACCAGCGAAAACGCAGTGCGGGGTGAGAGAACCAGTCATTCTTTCACTTGAACACGCTTATTCGCGCTGCCGACTTCGAGACGTCGGTAATTACTGTATTGTAGTCGTTTGGTGACTCGCGATGGTCATCGATATTCACCAATATCATCGGGCCGATAATAATTATATCGGTTTGTGTATAGCTGCTAACTTATCGGTATCGGGTTGGCGTCGGTATCTCATCATTTGAAAACGCTCAATAGGTAACTTACAGGATATGGAATCAATAGAAACAAATACAAATTCTAAAATAAAAGTTACTCCTTATTACATCAGCTACCTGCCAGTGAAAGTCCCGTCAAAAACGGTCAAGCCATTTCAGAGATTAGTGGGAACAAACAGACAGACAGACATACAAAAATTGTAAAAGAAATATTTTGGTATATGTACCGTATATATATTCATATGCATGTAGCAAAAAGCGGTTATTTTAATATTACAAACAGACACTCCAATTTTATTTATATGTATAGATGTATAGATGTCTAGATGTATAGATTTTAGTTCTACCATAAAATGCATGTAAAACTAAGGAAAAAATATCGAACATAAGCAAAAATAATTCCGTTGATCAACTGCAATTATGTTATACTATGGCATGGATTTTCTGCTAAATGGTTGACAGTTCATCATAAATAAATACGTCGCGCTGCATTTGGGGGAGGCGGAGGTAGCGTTTCAAAGGCCCACAGGTCGGAACAACCTAGCGTTAACGTACCGCGTTCGTTTAAAAGACAGTCCTTACAATAACAAACAAAAAAAATCCAAATCGGTCCAGCCATCTTCGAGTAATCGGGGAAAATACATTTAACCCTAGAAAGATAATCATATTGTGTAGTACGGAAAAGATACTCATGCGTAAAATTGACGCATGTGTTTTAATTAGCTGCAGGCCGAGGTTTATTAGCTTATTTCATTAAAACGTATGTTATTATATAGTTACACATTATTAGAATAATTAATACTGCGGACAATTTATTTATACTTATCTATTTATTAAAAAAAAACAAAAACTTTAAACTTCTGCTATAAATCAACGAAATTTTTTAACACTTACTCTTTCATATCCAAACTATTTTTTTACCAATCAGCCTTCTTAGTACAAAATCAGCAATTAGCATATCTTATTTAAATATTAGGAACATAATGTTATAAAAAATCAGTTAGAAACAGCTTTGGCACATATCAATGTTATGCTCACGACATAATTTTTTTTTACTTGTTTTACAGGATATAATTTTTTTACATGTTTTACAGGATGCATTTGCCTTTCGCCTTATTTTAGAAGGGCAAATACAAGTACAGTACAATAAATACGTTTTTTGCTACTGGCTCATCAGTATTGTCTACCGATGTACCCGGTACTTCCTTTGGCAACATATTAGAGATATTATCTCGCAAATATGTCTTCAAAGTAGGTGCTTCTAAACGTTTACGCATAAACGAAGAAGACAGACCCAAGCTAAGTTTTTCATAAAACTTTTGCGACATAGAGGCTTTTTTCCTTCGTTGTTAACATTGTGGCTGTAAATTATATATGCGTTTATGCAGGCAATGTTTATCATTCCATACTAGAAAGCCATAGGCCATCTATTTGTCTACCTACCACAGGACATCAGAGAACACATTTGGTCTAGTGTGTCTACTCCGCCTTTTGTTTGATTATAATATAATACATAATCATTTCTGGTTTGCCAGTAGCATCGTTGATGGTAGCATCTTGATCACAAGATGATAACAAGTAAACCATTTTTGCCGGTTTTGGTTTATATGAGACGAGAGTAAGGGGTCCGTCGAAACAAAACATCGATGTCCCCACTGGCCTAGAGCGACTGTTTTTAGTTCTTCCGGCATCTCGCGTTTATTTGATCGTACTGTTCCCACAATAGTTAACTTATAGGGTTCTTGGAGTAAGCTTTTTGCCAAAGGGATTGAGGTAAACCAATTGTCGCAGGTAATATTACGACAACTACCATGTACAGGTTTTGATAATTCCTTTACATAGTACTCCCCGAGGGGTGACCACGGGAACCGAGACCAACGGGGTGCCCACCCCGTTGGTCTCGGTTCCCAAATAAGGTATTCCATTTAGCATGTACTTAGTGCCACTGTCACACATCATAAGGATTTTTATGCCATACTTACTTGGCTTGTTAGGAATATACATCCTAAACGGACACCGCCCTCTAAAGACAAGTAACTGTTCGTCCATGGTCAAATGAGCCCCTGGAGTATAATTGTGTATGCATTGGTGGATAAAGACATCCCATATTTTTTCAGAAAAACATCATTTTCTCTAAGTGTGGGCCGAATGGTTTTGTCATCCATTCTAAGACATCGTATCAAGAAATCATCGACTCATCACGGAGACGTACACTGTTGACGAAGATCGATCAAAGAGCTCGTCTGTGGACATTTGATTATCTTTTCTCATTGCTGTCATTACAAGAATACCAAACAAAGCGCGAATTTCATCCTCATCTGTATCACGAAATGTAGCACCTGTCATAGAATCCCGCCTTTTCAATGATATCTCAGCGTTAGTTCATCGTACGATTTCCATAATTATCACATCAGTAAAAAACATATTGAAGCATAAGACAGGGTCATATACATTACGGCACATGCAGCTTGGACCTCTTTGAGCTCGAACGATGTTTACCGCTGAGACTCTGCCGCACCTCGTTGACTTTGACGTCGACCAACAATGTCTATTCCTACCTCTGATGGTCCTCTGTTGCAAGGCTACGATCCTACGAGACGCCGATGTGGAGACTGGTTGTTCAGTACTGCTTTGCCCGTCTAAGATTACACATCAACTTGACGTCGGCTGTTCTTCTTGTACCACATCTATAAAAGCTTCTTCTGTGTCGCTCTGCACGTCAACTTTACTTTCGTGGGCCGCTACTTCACTGTCAGTATCCTCACAGGGAAGCTCGTCGTCATTTTACATAAGAGCGGCCAGGATATGGTCTTCGTCCAAGTTTCTACTCCACATCGTATTATTTTTTTGCCTCAATGTCTTTAAAAAGAAAATAATAATATAAGTTATGATATAAAGTACTTAGAGATACAAAAAATAATAAAACTATCATAGTAAGTCAAAATCATAAAAGTCACGTAAAAAATAATTATACGTAATTTTGACTCACGCAGTCGTTATATTTCAAAATCGATGACACTTACCTTATTGACACAAACTCCACACGGCAGCTCTTTGGGCAGCAAGCTCGCAGCGACGCATGAGATGTCCTAAACGCACAACTTTGGATTCGCGCTATTTAGAAAGAGAGAGAGCAATAGTCTGAAAATGCATGCGTCAATTTTACGCAGACTATCTTTCAAGGGTTAAAAAAAGGTCCCGACGAATCGAGAACCTCCTCCTTTTTGAAGTCGGTTAAAAAGTGAACTTTTATCAATGAAATACGGTCGATAATGTATTTGTGGTTGTCTTTGTCAAAAATTTAAATACTGTCGTTCGTGATGCGACGGTTAAGCCCGTGCAAGCATAAGCTTACGTTGTATCGTTGATAGTCGTAGACAGTACCTACTCTGTCTAGGTTGATAGTTGTGAGAAACGGCAACGGTTTTTCGAACGACAAAAACGCAATTAAGCTTCATCAAGCAATTAAGCAATTACGTTTCGTCGCTTAAGCCGTCTTCAAACCAGTTGCAACGACGACCGTTTTCAGCAACCGATTTCGTCGTCGCGAAAACTGTTGCAGAAAACGGTCTTGACATTTCCATCATTAAGCGCACTGTATTTTAGGGGCAGACGTTTCGTTGTTTCTTCAAATAATACAAACTCTCAATTTTTAATTAAATTAACTTTATAGTATTTTATTGTATTCACTACTTACATAATATTTAACTTTAAAAATAAATATATTTATTAATGTTGATTCACCAGGATGTTGATACTTGATTGACAACTGACAAAACTGGAGCATTAACCAAACGGTTTTTGACAGGTTAAGAGGTTATTTTTTGTGAAATCTGAATTAAATTAATGTTGTAGTAGTAATTTCACGGAAAATTACTTCATTTTCGGCTGTACAGGGTCGAACGATCGATAATAAATAAACAGAATTCTACGAGCAAATACCTTTAAACTGCTTTATCAGAGTCCTAGAAAGGTGAGCACCGAAATAGTTTTACTTTTTGGTTATCTCCACACAGATTTTAATTATTTAACACTTATTTATTCTAAAAAATTAACTGAACTACAAATATTCATTTTCCTATCTACGTCAATAACACGAATACTGTTAGTGTCAAGTATTGATTTCTCCATGACAACGGTCTATCTTCATTTTTGTAATTTATTTTTAAGTGGCCAGTATTATCGAGTTTGGAAAGGTTTTATTCCGTTTCGTTTTCATGACAGCAGCTATAATTTTTATGCGTTTTAATACAATTTTCTAGGTTACTATTTGATAAATGAAGTTGAAAGTACAAGCATATTCGAAGGTAAATCGCGCTATTGTGAAGCATTCAATTACTAATCCAAACACAATAGGCGTGTATATATACAGCAGCTGACCTTCATTGTTTAAACACAAACACTGTACCTATCTCTCTTGCTCAGATACACTGAGATGATGTCATATCTAGCTGCATTGTGTATGTATAGATACCACACAGTACCACAACTATTGTGAACTGGTTTTAAAGCCATTGAGCATCACAGGCAGCAATTTTTATCTAATATTCTCATTTTCTAATACAGTTCATCCACTGGAATTTAAATCTGCTTTGAAATTTGATTTGTGTGAGTTGAATTTTGAGTTTATAAATGCTAAAGAGTTAATCTAGTTGGCTTGAACAATATATAATGTTCATGACTTACTGCTAAAACTGCTATTGTAAAAAGCTGTGTTATTCTACTAATTCTTCTCTATGCCAATCCTATATTATGAAATACTTGGTATCTGCATAATTAATAACTAGCCGCTTTTCTGTTACAGATGATCTTCCAGTTGGTGCGTCGGTTCCACACAGGTCCTGTGTGCAGGGCAGCTGAATCCTCCCTGCTTGCTAAACTTAGGAAGAAAACAGGCTACACCATTGCTAACTGCAAGAAAGCACTAGAAATGCATAATAATGATGCTGATAAGGTATAACTAGATTAAATCATAACGATCTATTATTATGTATACAGCAAAGCCTATCTTCTCTATATTTCTCAGGTTTTAAAGAGATAAACTTGTTCGTCCAATACGCAGAAACTACAGAAGGGCACCTGCCACAAATTCTACATACTCCTTTTGACTACCTTCATACATCTGGTCCCACCCAAGCTGGTTGCGAGTAATACATATGTGACCTTTTAACGGCAGTCTTTCTCCCGTCACTGGGATTCTTCACACATATGCATTATAAATAACTTGCTTGTTGCAACTTTTAAATAATTGATCATTCTATTTATTTGATTACAGGCTGAATCATGGTTAAATGACCAAGCCCAAGCAATGGGCTGGGCTAAGGCCACCAAGCTGGCCGGCCGCGCAGCCCTGCAGGGCCTGATTGCAGTGAGGTTTGATAAGAATCATGGAGCACTTGTGGAGGTCAACTGTGAAACCGACTTTGTTGCCAAGAATGACAAGTTCCATAAAATGATTGAAGATGCCAGTCTTGCGTGCTATAAGTTTGCTCACACACATATGCAAGCTAAAGGACCTGTTACAAAGGTATGTTTCATTTTAGTACTTAAGTAGACTGGGGTTACCAACATTAATTCTTTATTACGAAAAGTCTGTGGGCCACGTTAAAGAAGAAGGATAAGATTTGTCATACTGTAGTGTCCTAAATACCAATTTTTGAGTTGATCAACCCATGCAGAAAAATCCTCCCCTAAACCCCTTTTGCCCTGTTAATGAAAAACCCAAAAAATTATTATCTGTCAAAAGTATTAATAAAGACTTTCGAATTAACTGGACCGCGCTTCAAGTTTGTTCCATACGAACTTTACACCCCACAAACTTCAAACCCTCCTACACCCCACGCTATCCTTTTCAGTGTATTTGAAAACCTAATATGACAAAATTCA
Organism: Polymixis lichenea; assembly: GCA_949091785.1. NCBI lineage: Eukaryota > Metazoa > Arthropoda > Insecta > Lepidoptera > Noctuidae > Polymixis > Polymixis lichenea. The sequence goes on from OX420937.1 coordinate 6,525,459, forward strand.
TTATTTAATAAGGTAATATTCATACCAAGTTTCAACCCAACGAATTAGATTTTTCATACAAACAATCCTCTCTTATCACCCCCTCAAAGGTTGAATTTCCAATAACCCTCTCTTAGTCCCCTATGTTTGTAGTCCCTGTAGTTTCGGCTGTGGTAACCAACATACATGGTGAGCAGTTTGTGGACCATAAACATGTATCCTTCCATGTTAGTGTCAGATCAGTACCTTATCAGGGCATGCAATCATCAGTTTTATAAACCCTATCTCAAAAACGCCCCTGTATTTTTTCTAAAAAAAAAACCTCCAGCCAAATGATGTGTATTATAAAATTATTCTGTGTCATTCCGTTATGGCTTAATTGCACATAAATAATCAGATACCCAAATAACTAGCTGAATTCAGGTTGGTGATGTTTTATAGATTCAATTGATTCTAATTGGATAAGTTGTCAATTTATCCACAAATTAATATGTTCTGTTATTCGTTTTCAATTGCGTGATTTCCGCGCGTTTATTCTTGCCAAAAGCCAGCAGTGTAAAATACCCTATGAACCAACCTTACACCATTTTTAATGTATATTTATTAATTTTTTCAGATGGAATTAGACAGCGAACAATTAGCCAATCTGTCCACAGAAAGTGGGAAGAAGTTATCAGAGGTAATAGCTTTATTCATTGGATCTGTTGGTGAAAATGCAGTATTGAGGAGAGCTGAATGTTGGAAGTCGAACAATAAAGAAGTCAAAATTGCTGGCTATACCCATCCAGCGCCCGCGAAGCCGGCGGAATATTCTGCAGGAAAGTATGGAGCTCTACTCGCGTATAAACAAGCTGACGGTACTGAAGACGTTGGCAGGCAGCTCTGCCAGCACATAGTAGGTATGGCCCCTAAAAAGATTGGTAACAAAGAGAAGGACCATCCTGCCAAAGACGCCGATGACGAAACCTGTCTTATTTACCAAGAATACTTACTGGACCCCTCTTATACAGTCGAGGAAGTGATGGAACAACATAAAGTTGAAATCATTGATTACATAAGATTCTCGTGTGGAGAATTAATTGAAGCGAATATGCCTGGCGTGGAGAAGCAACCATTAGATACAGTCCAAACCTTACAATGAAATGTTACGGCTATGCAATGGCACACTCAGTTAAAGTAGTTATATAATTTCTTAATTTGTTATGTGATAACTAAAATCCATAGTTCGTATTTATTTGTATTATTAAGGAATAAAAGCTTAAATATTATTACTCTTTGAATTTCATGTATTAGAATATATAAACATGGTTGATAAAGTTTAATCACTACAAAAAATTAAATAAGTATACACTAATATTATTTTTTGTATGAATCGGCGTGAATTACATTCTTCATCTTGGCTTTTCCCTTCCAGAGGAACATCCGACAGTCTTTTTTCCAAAACATAGCAATTTGGCAAGGTTCGAAACAGTACCCATGGTAGCTCAGTACCTCTGGGGAGACGACGTGGAGCGCCAATGTGATCTGCTCTCTCGTCCGGAAGGGGCCCGTGGTGGCCGGCCGCAGCAGGCAGCCACATGGACATACTGTCGCTATCTTGGGCACCGACATCACATTCATTCTGTTACATAAATTGATTCTTTGAAAATTGCCACATAACCTGAGCTCCTCGACGGCTCCAGTGAAAGATTGCGTGGCACGCAGCGCGAGAGGCCTCGCATTTTGGTTTTCTGGATTATTTCTAAAACCAACGGTGGATAAAGATTTTTTTGTGATATTCGGACTATCCTCCGGACTCCTATCTTCGAACTCGCTTTCTTTATCAGAATTATCATCTGTGTACATGATTGCTATAATTTATGTTTTTTTACGAATTTGAAATGACAGCTTCCGTCGTTTGTTTCCCGCCTCGGATGACATTAGGTCGGAAACGTTGATCCAAGGACAAAAATACCAAAGTTTTGATCAAAAAGTTTGTATTGACCCTGGTGGCTGGTGCTACCAAACATAGTAAGTACCCACTTTTTGCAGTCATCACAAAGAATTAAAGTAAATAATACAAAATAGGTCACTTTATAAGCATTCGACCGTGTCCAATCGATCTGTGATCGCAGCATGTACCGCTCGTGCAGGTAGGTCTAATACACAGACATAACGGTAACAGAATCTAGGACAACTACTTGCGATACTGCAAAACGTATTTTCAGCGACAACAAAACTAATATTAACACTTCATCTGACTTGAAGACCCAATGACGTTTTTTACATCATTGCAGTGACCCCATTCATTTTATTCCTAAATCTCCCTTTTCAGTTTATACCCTAGATACCTACCGACTACCTACTAGGCATTTGTACCTACTGCACCTAGGGATTGGAATCCCGCAGCTCATTCAATCCCGCGCGATTGATATGCGGGATTACTCAATCCCACGCGGGATCCCGCATCTTTGAAATTTTGTTAAAAGATCAAATTGAAACTACAGATTTTTGTGTAAAAATCAACTTTGATTAAACATTTCTTGTACAAATTATTTATTTTCTATTAATTATAAGTACTTAATTAATAGAAAAGAAATAATTTCTGTTATAAATGACTAATTACTTATATTATAGGTACTAAATTAATAGAAAAGCAATAATTTATGATGTAAGAAATATTTAATAAATGTTGATTTTACACAAAAATCTGCAGTTTCAATTTGATCTTATAACATAATTTCAAAGATGCGGGATCCGCGGATCCGCGCTTTGAAGGTGATCCAGCAGATTAATAAAAGCAGTGGGATCCCGCGGGAATGCGTGATCCCGTTTAGCGGGAATGCAATCCCTAACTGCACCCTAATTGCGTAACGCGCGATCAATCATAATCTGAATCATTTTAATACACTATTGCTAATCCATTGCTTCATATGTTCGAAAAATGTGTCTGCTCAGCAACGTAAATAACGCAATGAAAATTGTTGAACTGTCAAATCAAACAGATTTTGATCGTATGGTACGCAATTAGGGTGCTATCTACTATGTCTGTTTCTAAGTTACAGAGAAAAGAGTTGAAAAAGTAATGAACTGCACTATTTAGAGCACAGCTCTTCACTAGGTAGGTACTACCAGAGCCCAATCTAAGGGGGGGCAAGCCGGGCAAATGCCCAGAGCGGCAAAATGGAGGGCGGTTGTACGAAGTCGTCAATTTTATCTGGAGTGAAAAATCTTATAAAAATTACCATGCCTAACAAAGTAGAATACATTTTTGTATACCTACTTGTTCAGAAGCCGTAGTAGACTAACGTATGTGAATAATAAACAATTAAATCAATATCACATATATATCATCCCATCTTTGGAAAAACAAGCTCATGACTTATATGGTGTTAGTGTAAAGGGTGGCGAATATTATTTTTGCCCAGAGCGACTAAATAGCTAGATCGGGCCGTGGGTGCTACCATTCCAATTAAACCAGAGAGCATTAGTTATTGATCTTTGACACTGAGTAGATGCTAGAATGAATGGGTAGCCTCGGTGTCCTACTGTCCTATTGCTAATGATGGTACCTGCAGTCGGTCCCTACACTGAATGGAGATAAGTAGGTTTAGCCATAACAAATCACAATTCTATGTTTACCAACAAGGGATTATTGAGCAAATAACAAATGAAAGTGAATGCGGAATTAATGTCCAAATGGACAAAGTGCGCGTCCGAGCGTGGATCCTGCCCTGTGTGGCAGATTGCCAGCTTCACTATGGCGAATCATCCCACCATGTGCGATGTTTATGCTGGTCAGTCAGTACACATCTCCGCTCTGCTATGGCTGGACGGACAACATAACTGATAGCTATCAAGCCGTTCCATACTCATAGTCGTTTTAAATGAGAAAGTGAGATAAACTGCAATTATACCGTTAATGGACGAATATCAGGTGGTGCATTTAAATTCTTTAAGTATTTTAATTATTGTATCGTGCGTCAATTAGTACACTTCCAGAATTGAATCGGTATCTAATTTATTAATTATTTATTAGGTAGGTAGAATAATTCGGTGTTTAATGCATTTGAATAAGTTTCAACATTTAAAAGGTAACATACCTACCTAGTAATTCGTTATTCAAATTAGGATAAAAGCTTATCAAAAAGCCTTCAGATTGATACAGACTTAAAAATGTTTGTTTCGGTCTATTATTTATAAATATTATCTACATATCTACGATGAAAGACGAGGACGAAGAGAAGCTTTAATACGTCTAGATTTCTTATCGTAAGCTTCTCCAGTCTCGACAAAAAAATTCGATATCTCAACTATATCAACCAAATAACATTTTAATCTAATTCGAGGAAATATTAACCGCTCAATCGGTAATATGCTAAACAAACAGCGTTGGTTCCGCTACGTCAATTTGTCGCTGTTCTAATTGAGTTGTTAAGAGCTGCCGATAACTAGCGATGAAAACGCGATAGTCACCACCGCCACATATCAATCTGAGCAGGTTGCCGCCCAGACTTTCGCGGGAATTAATTCATTCCTCTCGAAGTTTTATTAAAATATGTATGTGCAAGAAGCGTGAAACAATTTTCTTTTTGTGGTTCGCTCGACCGTCGTCCGAGAGCGGTTGGTTAGTCAGTGAGGAGTGCATGGGTGTCGCGGTCGTCTGCGCGTGTCTTACCGTCTGTGTATATATACTCCTTAGTGCCGATACGCGGGTGCCAGTTGCAGTGAACGTGTTGTTATGGAACTAGGCAGCTCCTGAACATCCACAGGAAAATGCACATCCTGGAGATTGGTGCTGATCAAGTAATTACGTGATATTTGTATACAAACAGTGAATGAAACTGAAAGTGTCTGAGTGTGTTCAACTTTGAATGCGAAGTCATTATCTGACATAACGCACCTAATTTATGTGAATGAGCGCTAATTATTAGTACATAATCTATTCAAATATATTCAGTAAACTATATTTGGCTAATATCAAGAGACAGTTTCATAAAACTACCTGCTTTTTACAGTTTCCTATTTGTAGTACGTTTATTTATTTGTAAATATTGCGAACTAGTAGGTAGATACCTTATATGTAAATACCCTCCCATACCTATTAGATACCTACCTATAGTACTAGGCATAAAAAGTGGTACTTGAGTTGAGGGTAGGTAAGTATAGGGAAGGCTTTAGTTTTACCCACAATTTAAGTAAAAGTGCAATTTACTATCAGATAAAATATTTCATATCGCCATAATCGCACACTCAGCGCGTTTCTAATTAAGCGCTTTATATATCTTTACGCACTATTTCCCTAGCAGAGAGAGCAGAACAACGTATAATATCGATATTACGTTACGCGTTTCATATTTCAAACCCTCGGCTTACTTGGGCTAATATAAAACTAATCAGAGTAAAAATACATCGGATCTCTTCTAGTTGCCTGATACCTATCTGCCAAACAACCAGCACGGGAATCGAATCCACGTCCTTTAACGCAAAATGTAAGAGCGTTTGCCCAATTGAATTAAGTGGGTGTTGAAACCTTAAGAACCACCAACTTGGCAAATTCTGATCAAATTCGCTTTGAAGCACTAAAAGCAATAGATTTTAACTTTGAATGAGCTGTCCACAGGATGACAGCCGTCATGCAACGTCGTCGTGCGTCGCGTTTGTTTTTGTTTTAGCTTTAGAAATAGATGAGAATAGAATTTGCCTAACCAACCAACTCATGTCATTACCTACACCAGTCAAATTGAGACGCTATTTTATACAAAAAAGTTGAAATTGGTCACGATGTTTACATTGGCAATCAACGACTTCGCGGTTGGGCTATATTGACACTAGTCTAGATCTTTTGACTACAGAGAGACACAGCACGCAGGTAGAACACACATATTATGCATTCCCATGTTTATTATTAAGTATGTACTTAAACAAAAACATTGCTCCCTACACTCAACTCAATACACAAGCATAAAGGTATAGGTACCATGACCCGCTGTTAGAAATGAATACGTACATAACAACCGCATGGACCAGCATGAACATTAATTATAATTACGACACGACAAAGCCCAGCAACCTACAATAGTCATTATCATGGAAATTACGTATCTAATGCCTTTTACAAGTAGGTTACACCAACTAACGTTATTGACCACACCCAGAAGGCCTATTGTCGGTTGGCGGACGACCCACAATCCACTAACGTAGTCATTTGTCCGACTTAATCCGTACATGTCCTTGAGACGCTCCTACGATGTGCCCTACCCTTTATTATTGCCTATCAAAATAAAGGGGTTCCGTAATTTCAGTCGTTGGTCACGCCTTTATTTAGCGAAACAATGGGCTAGACTAGATTGCATGGTTGCGGTTCTGGTTTCCAGATCTGAACGAAACAATGGAGGTTTCATTCTCAGACGAAGTTGAGAACCATAGAAATTATATCTACTTACGTTTAGAACTTTGTGCTAGATCTTTGTTCCACACTTAGACACAATTTCTTTGATAGTTTTCAACCCTATTACAAAAGAACAAGGTTCATGTTCAATTGGAAAAATTGTACATTGTTTGACATAGCTTGCTGGCGTCTGTACCTTAACCACCCTTAAATAAAATCCCTAGATAGGCGATAAAAATAGATATGAACTTATTCCTACTATCCTACTGTGAAGATGTTTGAATGTTTGTTACTCAATAACATAAAAACGGCTGGACGGATTTGGATGAAATTTGGTAAACAGATAGTTTGTAACCTGGTTTAACATATAGGATACTATTAATCCCGGTAATACGTTCCCGTGAGATAATTTTCGACCTACACGCGGGCGAAGCCGTAGCTAGTTATAACAACATTTTTTTAATTGCATACTTTGTTCTGATTGTAGAATTTGCGTAGGTAAGCAACCACTAAAAGGTTTATTAATATCTATCGTTTAATTTTCATGGTTTCCACAGGATGGAGAGGAGAGCGGCAGCGCACGCGCCGCTGAATCAGCATTTCGCACAGTGCCGCGAGACCACACCACCTTCCTCGTGTGGAGAATCACGGTAAGCAGAGGCGTAACGAGGGTGCGGCAGGCAGGGCACGAGCCCTGGGCGTCTATCGAAGGGGGGCGCAAAAAGTCGCCAATCACAAAATAAAAAAACATCAATAAAACATTTCATACTGTTACCTATAGGTATCTAAGAAATCTGAAGAGCTACTTGAATATATTGTGCAGTATGGGGATGAAAGCGTTTTTCCTAATCTGCCTATTGCTATTGAAATTCTCTTAAAATTGCAACATAGCAAGCGATTTTTTAGCAAGTTGAAATAGGTAATATCTTCGTTATTGAAGGTTCTAATTGGTCAAGAAAGGTTATGCGACCTAGCTTTGCTCAGTGTAGACCGAAAAGATAATTTACGAAGGGGCGCAAATGAGATGCGTGCCCTAGATGCCCTAGGCGCTATTTTCTATTGGTACCCACTCCCCTGACGGTAAGCCAACCGATAAGTACACTATCCTTACAAAAACAAGAAAATAATCCACAGGTAAATAAGTAATCACTTTAATTTGGACAGTTTTTAGCTTTCAGGTTGTTTAGCGGTAAGTGATATCGCTGTTCAGCTATACTTTTAAATTTAACCCATCCCGTCTCATCGCATCGCCTGACCGCGCTAGACTTAGCGTTCTTTCTGACGCTTTTTCTTGTTGCTCGACTCCTAAAGCTTCTTGCGTGATGTTAAGTAGCCTTCCGCCTTCCTTAAGAATTGGTCTATCAAATCCGAGTGGTAGTTCCAGAGATTAGCGCGTTCAAACAAAAAAACACTTTAGCTTAATAAAGCCAGTGTTAAGTCTAAAATCTACATAGATGTAGTTATAGATACAATTCAAATGACATACTTCTCACATCTGCCTAGCCTTTTCCCAACTATGTTGCGGTCGGCTTCCAGTCTAGCCGGATGCAGCTTAGTACCAGTATTTTACATTGAGCGACCTATCTGACCACTACAACCCAATTACTTGTCAATACGAAACCTCTTGATACGACTGGCTGTCCGACTTTCGGGATTCTGACGACCCGAAACGACTGTCAGAGATCCACGAATGACAGCCGGGACCGACAGCTTAACGTGCTTTCCAAGGCACGGAGGGGTTTTGATATAAAAGATGGTCACCCATCCAGAGACCAACCGCGGCAAGCGTAGCTTAGCTTAACCTGATAGATCGAACTGTGCGACTATTATTACTTAACCACAAGCCCCTCAAATGACATAATATATGATAATCTTTCTAACAAACTCGTCCTTGATCAGTATCGAGTTCGAGAACCCCACGAAAAGTGACAGTCACGTTTTTCCCCAAGCAACACTGAACTTAAATTGACCTATCACGCGAAACGCTCACATTCAATTACATTTGATAGATACAGATGAATAACTACACGCCACAGTTTTGCTCATACATAACAAATTTCGCTTTCACTGGCGAAGACAAAAGTCTTGATTTGAGTCATCATCTCGTGCTGTATGTAAGTTCGCTGTCACTCTGAATATTGCAGCTATCTGTTGTTAATTATGATTATGAGTGATGATGTTCTACGAATTTTAATTGTTGATCGAGCTATGGTTAGCGTGTGCACTTGTCAAAATACGAATATCTAGATACCTATCAACAGTAAATTTGTATTTATTTATTTCCAAGTTTAATATTAGGTATTAATACTGACACAAAATTTTAACTAACTAACTAAACAAATAAATACAAAAACAAAAGGACACTTAGACGTCGAAGTATTCGTCCGCATCGCTGTCATCAGGAAACGTGCCCAGAAGACTGGCAGCATTGCCTCGTTGAATGGCAATGCTAATTCTTTCGCCAAAGAATGACCGGCGTCATTCTTTGGCGAAAGAATTCATCAGGGTCACGTGAAGTGTCGACCAGCTGGCGAGAAATTTCCTTAAAGCGGAGACGTGCACTCGGGCCACATGGTCCGAGCGTTTCGACCCAAAACGGCTCAACACTGTAGTTACCCATAAGGTTACAGTATTTACGCCAGGCACCAGCACAGCCCGCCGTGCTAGGAACATGAGATGGCGCAAGGGTGTCGACATAGGTTGCATCCCACACCAGAGGTCTACCCACCGTCCAAGGCAATAACGTCATACCGTCTGGTCTCTACCCATCGTCACGTACCAAGCCATTTTGTTCTAATACCGCTGGTACGCTGGCGGTAACAGTAAATTAAATTCCTGAAATCGCAAATTACAATTGATAGGTAGGTCTTAGTCCTCAAAAGTTCAAAAACTTCACAAATTAATTTATGAGTGACTGAAGGCAGGTAGTGTTAGTGTGTATAATTTCCCACTGCTGCAACACCGGCCCGCTTCCTGTGGGAAACCCATAGTGGAAAGGGCCATAATCCACCACGCCGCCCCCGTGCGGTTTGGTGGATGCCACGTATCTTCTAATTTTTGGTTCTACTAAGACATGCTGGTTTCCTCACGTTGTTTTCCTTCATATCGTTTTGAAAACAGTGATGATGATATTAAATTAAATAGGTACACGATGCGTGCCTGCCTGGGTCAGCACGATCCACGACTAGTACGCTGGGCCGATACCGCTCAGTGTACCTACCGTTATTAAAATTTAAATCCAGAATCCAGCAGGCATTGCAAATAACTCATTATATGTACAGACGCCAGCACATCAAGCTACCCCAATCTGTCGAATTTCTTTGATAGATTTTCAACTTTATTGCATAAACATAAAGTACATGTTCTATTGGGAAAATTTGACAGGTTGGGGTAGCTTAATGTGCTGACGTACAGACGCCGAAGTAGGGAAAAGTAAGGATTCAATCTATGTACAGACATAGATTGAATCCTTACTTTTCCCTACTTATATATAATAAATATTATAAATGCAAAATTAACTATGTCTGTCTGTCTGTCTGTCTGTTACGCTTTCACGCCTAAACCGCTGAACCGATCATCATGAAATTTGGCAGAGATATAGCCTGGGATATGGAGATGGACATAGGCTACTTTTTACGCAATAACCGACATCTAGAAATATAAAGGACTACTAATAGGACTACTAGGGTAATATGGAGGACTACTTTTTTAAGAAAACTATGTACCAATTACCCATGTTGGCATAATAAATGATCTGATTTGATTTGATAAACATCTAGTAGAAATATAAACGTCTAGGTAATAATGCAATTAGTGCATACGTGCAAACGTAGAATCTTAGACATTTTGTCAAAATTAACTTTCAGATGTAAGTATCTAAACTTAATTTAAGTAAATTAAGTTTAGATACTTACATCTGAAAGTTAAGTTAGTTTCTGTCTTTATGTGGAAGTCCACATAAAGACAGAAAGTGACCCTAATCGATCCGTAAGTAGGTATCAACATCAAGCATTAATTTTGTTTAGATACAATGTTCGTAGGTGCAGTTTATATGTTGCTAGGTACATAATATTAATACCAGTAGCTAAATTACTTTTCCGAGAATGGAGGTTTGTGAGCAAAAGCGTGACCAAACAGTCACACAACAATAGCTAAACCATTGGAGTTATATTGTGGTTATATTCCCATACGGCGTTTATTTTTATCACTATGATAAATCATTATCTGTTAAGATCTCTAGATCTAGGTATAGTTGCTTACAAAATATAGAGAAAAACCAAGAATACCTAGTGTTAAAAACCTTTACACAAAGGGGTCGGCTTCCAGTCTAACCGGCTGCTGAATACCAGTATTTTACATGGAGCGACTTCCTATTTGACCTCCACAACCCAGTTACTGGGTAATACGATAACCTGGAAACAACCTTGGTAACAATCAGGTTAGACTTTCGGGCTTCTGACGACGGCTGCAACTACTGTTAAAGATGATCTTGAAGAAGACGAAGAAGTTTGTCCTGAAGTCAGATGATCATCGATCATAATTATCTTGCCGTTGGTCCCAGCTGTCATTCGTCGATCTGTCGGTTGTTTCGATCTTTGAAAGATCCACGAATGACAGCCGGGACCAACGGCTTAACGTGCTTTCTGAGGCACGGAGGGGTCCTAATTAGAGGTGGGAATTTAATTTAACTGTTAATGCAACTGATGGGGCCCTCTGACATCTCTTTGAGGCGCGCGTGAAACACAACGCGCCGTCGACCCGGGCTTGGTCCTTACCGGACAGCGAGCTACCCATTACTCGCCGTCCGCAAGCCCGTGCCTACGGTGGCCGGGAATAAGCCTGGGATTCCCGACGCCCTGGGCGTCTCCTGCGAAGGCCACGGCTGTGAGGGCGCATGTACTGCATCTCACTCACGTGCGCCGCCTCCCTCTTTGCGAGCATAACTGCTTCGCTGAAGGAGGCGACTGCTAGCCATGCACTCTCGCTCCGTACCATGGCCTGGTCCAGGGTCGGACGCGAGAGATCACCGCCGCCGATCACCTCCACGAGGACACGGTGGTGCTCCGCCCATGCTGGGCAGACCTCCACTTTCATTGATGATTAACAGTTATCTCGTTGATGAATGAAAAGTCTTAAAAAAAAACAGTTTATTGAATCAACGACCACCTCTAGTCCTAATACCTAAAAAATGATATTAATTAATCAAATTTAATACTACGTATTTTTATTTTTATAGGGTATTACACTCAAATTTCGGGCGTAATTTGACGAAAACGCCGGACGCAGTGGACGCCATATTGCTCTGTGGGTATGACGTCAGTTTGCTATTTAAACAAATGCGCTGATATTTTACAAGACAATTGTTTATTATTTTAAAAATTGAGTTATTATTCTACTTATCGTTGGTTTGCTGTTCCCGAATGCAAAATGTTATATAAATAAAATATACTTTGGTTACGAAAATAATAAAAGTACAAAGTTGCTCAGTTGACATGCCGTATGACGTAATAAGATGGCGACTACTATTTCATGGTGTTCAAAAACAGATTAAAAAAACTGAAATCTTTAAATTGTATTTTAAAATTTATTTTGTTGTTTCATGAACTAAAACTAACATTTTCCAACTGCATTTTGCGTAAGCTAGCTATAATAAATTTTTAGATTATTTCTCGTCTAGAGTAAAATACCCTATTATAATAAATATTTACAGAAACACTTACACAACAATAAATATGAAAAACATTGTCGATGTTTCCACGACAATCAGTGTGATGTTGTGATAATTTCCTTAAGTTAGTAGACCGTGTGAAGGGTCAACACGGTAAACTATGTTTTCTCACCAAACGCATAACAATGACGATTGCAGCGAACTGGAAAATGTCGAAACTGTGATCTGTCTGTCTGCGGAGATTTGAAGATTTCATGAGAACGAACTCTTTTTTGCATAAATATTTCTAAATCCCACCGCTTCCGTCACGAGTTTAATTAAGATCATTCAACCTATTGTGTGCAATGATATTTAATTGTTGGACCATTCATTTTATACCGTGACAGAAATGTAACAGTTATTACTTACTAATAGCTCGGTGATAATATATAATTAGTGCGCACGAAAGTGTGTTCTCCGAACGTGCTCCTATCTAATTAAAACCATCTTGTAAACCACCACCACCATCTTGTTGTCAATTAAGAGTAGGTACCTACCTATATTATTCTTTTATGTAACTCCAACCGTACCTACCGATGACTAAAAATGGAGTTTAAATATTTATTATTTCAGATATGTTGTGGCTAAGTAAAAACAGCGGCACCGGTCGATCGACCAAGTTAAGCTACGCTTGCCGCGGCCGGTCCGTGGATCGGTGACCATCTTTACGTACCGAGACTCCTCCGTGCTTCGAAAATCACGGGCCCGGCTGTTTGTGGATCTTTGACAGTGGTTACGGGTCGTCAGAAGCTCGAAAGTCTGACAACCAGTCTTAGGAAGGGGTTCGTGTTACCCAGTAGCTGGGTTGTAGAGATCAGATAGGCAGTCGCTTCATGTAAAATACTGGTATTCAGCTGCATCCGGTTAGACTGGAAGCCGACCCCTACATAGTTGGGAAAAGGCTGGGCAGATGATTATGAGGTGCTTAACTACATACCCATATTAAGACTTAATGATTTCTAGAATGCCAGTTAGAGAAAATTCGGAATACTTGCAGTCTAGACACCTACTAAGTTAATTTGGTTTTTTGGCAAAATATAGCAGTATATTATATTAATTTTAATGAATACAAAGTGACAAGAGAAAGTATACAATTCAACATAACGATAAACTGCAGCGAGATGCATGGAGGCTGCGCCGCGCAGTGCGCGGGCGCACCACGCATGTTAGTCGCGCGCAATGCGATGCTAACATTCGTCCACCCAGCTTTTGCAACCATATAATCATACATATTACCATAAATCATCTATTACCAACTTTATGATGCATTTCATATCAGTAACAAAATTGAGTTTCTAGTAATCTGACACTATAACCACAGCGTCGCACAATTGCCGTCTTGATTAGACGTGACTTTCTACTCTTAGATAAATAGCTTAAGTAGGTTATGTGCGCTTAATTCAAGCTAAGTCTCTTGTTCCCAATACCCTCGAAGCCAGGAAAGTAAGTACAGATGTGGTACAGACTCTTGTTAAGTTGATAAGCTTAGGCATTGATCTGTTTACTGTCAGTCAATGTAATAGAAAGTGGGGTCCATGGACGCATGGACGTGCTAGCGACAGCACAACGTTTTAGCACGAGCGTATCTAAAAGTAGCACTAAATCATTTACGAGACTTCAAAAATAATTAAACAGTTTATTTCGTGCCGATAAGATCGTAAACACAGAGACTAGAAAAACTTGCCTATAATCATCTTTTAAGATTCCTATCATTTTCTGTCAGATTTCTTGCGCTGTCAAATAAATCCTAATAAACAGGCCGCCCGCAATTTATTTGTTCGTTCGTAGATGCACCTCTCGTGTTAACAATTTCATACAATTTCTCCAATAAATTAATTAACTAGTGTGCTCCATAAAGATAAATAATGGCCGAGTACGAGACTTGCATTGTAACGGAAGACCACTGTCGGCAGTCGGCACAGATATTGTTGTCCAGCAGGGTTAGCCAAAACAATCCCGTACAGAACATTAAATTAATATCATCACATTTTTCAAGTCGTGAGTTCCACAGATTCATTTGTAGAATTTGTCAGCTAAATTAATTACTACAAATTAAAATAATACTTACTTTCTATTTTCTGTCACGGATTTTATAAAACAACTTAGAAGTCCTATGTAACGTGAGAAAGTTTGCCTGACTGTCGTACTCTCTTACATCGCGTTAACAAAGGAACATGCAAATGCAAACAACATAACTCTTGAAATTAAAATACAGGTATATTCAGGTAAATGAAAATACCTGTATACCTGTCGTTGCTGAAGATAACCATAATGAAAACAAAAGTTATAATAAAACCAGTTTTAATATGTAGTTGAAACAAACGGCCACATTCCAACCGGTCATTCCACCAGTCCAGAATATTTTATGTACTAAATAGGTACTTAAACTACTTACCTAAATAAATAGCGTGGCAGCCCTGAATGATGCCATCAGTGAGCCGAGTGAGTCACACCACATCTCGGTCCCGCTACATGGACGGAGGAACTGGGGCCCGCCAGACCGCGACTGAACGATTTTCAACTTCACATTACAATACAAACAAAGATGGCTATCAGTCACGGAAAATTGTCATTTAGCATTGAAGAACTAATAACTTACTAGGAATTTGGAAGATAGACCCGGCTGGCCGCGATGTTGCCATTGTGAAAACGATAGACTAAAATGCTGCATGCATCGTTTGTCTTTTGCAGTAATGAAAGCTTTGTGTAGGCAGTAAGTAGGACTAGACTGTACCGCAAAGGTTTTACCAATTTAGCAACAGCCTGAATATTTTTTCAAGGTCTTAGACCGGTGACCGGTGACGCAGAATTTATAGATGTTGTTATAATGTTTCCGAAGTTTTGTTGAATCTAATACCACCATTCTGTATCGCCATCACTAGCCTATCGGTAGTAGCTGACCGTCGCGGGTCTCTCCAGCTAGCCTGAAATCCCCGTGAATCCATTTTAAATAAAGTAAAAGCCAATTTAATAGATACGTCACCGTAGTTTCTAATTAATTAACTAATTAATATTTTTATGTTGCAATAAATGAGTTGCAATTGTGAGGTGGAAACCAAAACAATAGTTGAGAAAGAGATACTTAACTAAGTTACAAAGCTCCCCAGCACCGATCAATAATGCCGATAATTAACTTACTAGAAAGCAGATAGCATGATCAGCGTATAATGTTCCCACTGCTGGGTCACAGGCCTCCCCTCTGTGGGAGGGAGTGGGCTGTAATCCACCACGCGAACCCTGTGCGGGTTGGTAGATGTCACATGTCTTCGATTTTTTTTTGGTTCAAGGACATGCCAGTTTCCTCACGATGTATTCCTTCACCGTTTTGAGAGCAGTGGTGATGAAATAATTTACGAAAAGAAAAGCACCTATCTGGGTTAGAACCTACGACCTACATCTCGTATGTTGCGGCCGTTACCACTGGGCCACCACTGCTCTAAGCAGAAAGCAGATATTTTATCTAAACCTCAGATTTGTTTTAAGCTGAAAACTTGATGTTCCTACTCAATTTACCCAAGGACTCGGTAATAAAGCTGAAGAGTTCGTATGTTTGTATGTAAGGGGGGAATCTCGGGAACTTCCGGTTGGATATGAAAAATTATTTTTGCATTTGATTGCCCAACTCTTCAGGAAAGTTAAAAGCTATTGCACATTACAAAAAATCACGCGGACGAAGTTGCGGTAGGAGTCAGTTAATTATTATAGGGTTATTAGGATCCTAGCACCCTCACCCTCTTACAGATCGGAGACTACCGACTGTCGAAGTAGTGGACGATTATGTTTACCAATAGGCCAAATTGTCCAGTTAGGTAGGTACAACTTCGAGAAAGAGGTCAACCCTCGAAACCTACTCGGCTAGGCAGCATTCGGGAAGCTACGCAATATCTTCTCGTCTCACACTGCAGTGTCTCAAGACGAAAGTCTTCGAGCAGTGCATGCTGCCAGTGATAACTTATGGCACTGAAATGTGTTCGCTCACAGCCCGCCTCATAAGAATGTTGAAAGTCACCCAAAGAGCATTGGAGAGGGCTATGCTTGAAGTTGCCTTATGCCATCGAAACAGAAATGAAGAGATCCGTAGGAGAACCAAGGTAACCGACATATCCCGAAGAATTATGAAAAGAAATTAAGTGCCAGCTGGCAGGGCACATACCTCGCAGAACAGATGGCCGAAGGGGCCTAAAGGTTCTGGAGTGGCGACCGCATACGGACCGATGGCCTGGTAAAGGCCACAGGAATCCGCTGGATGCGAGAAGCACAGAACCAGGTCGAAGTGGAGGTGGTCGGGGGAGGCTTATGTCCAGCTGTAGTGGACGTTTTTCGGCTGATATGATGATGATGATGATGATTCGGATCCTACAGTTCCTAATCCATGTCACGTCACAAGCCACATTTGTCTAGCAA
Source organism: Polymixis lichenea (assembly GCA_949091785.1). Taxonomy (NCBI): domain Eukaryota; kingdom Metazoa; phylum Arthropoda; class Insecta; order Lepidoptera; family Noctuidae; genus Polymixis; species Polymixis lichenea. Next base: position 6,541,919 of record OX420937.1, read on the forward strand.
AAACACACAAACAGCAACTAGTTACCAGCCTCTGCAGCATGTTTGCTCGACTGAACTAATTATCGCACAATTCCGTCATAATAACATTGCCATACGCATAAAATTAATAAGCATAATATGCGGATAAATACTCGAAAGCGTATGCACAAAAAGCAGATCGCGTGTAATTAAAACACGTGGATTATCCAGTGTTTGGTGTCGTGATATAACGCCAGGGAGATACGCACTGACATACCGCTGTAATTGTTGTAGGTACATCACTATGCACGATTGGCCGATGACGTTCGATTGAGAGCCACGATCTTCGCCGACGGCTACAATTTAGTTTTTCTCTCAATATCTACGTAAAACAGCAATCAGCACATTTGAAATATCGCATTTCGCTTCAAAGAGCGTGACACATTCTGATTATGACATTCATGCATACCTGCCTACCATCCACTTACTACGGACAAATTTATAACTGCAGAATTTCCAACGAACACGCGTTAATAACTAGTGATTGACTAAATTATAGCACTCGATAATAACAGTTACGAAATATAGATGGCTATCTTTCATTGTTTATTTTTTTCTTGATAACGGTCGACGCCCGCGTAGACAGTCAGCTATTCGGATCGAGATTAATAGCCAGAACTTTTGTAGATGCTGATTTCTATTTATTTTGTAAGCTATTGGCGCCAAGTCGAGTTCGAGATCACTGACCTAGCTTATTTGTTACTTTATTTTTATCTGGATTAACGTCGCCAACGAATACATTAGATTTAAATATTTATTGTTATTAGTACCAATAATCCCCGCTACACATAATATTTATGATGATTGGAGCTAAGTATGCAAATACGGAAGCTCGTTTTAATAAATCATCACACAATTTTTTATTTAATATGATTTTTTATGTAATATGAATTCAATAGAAAACGAAATGTTCGTTTTTAGGAATCGAACACGGAACTGTTACCTCGCACACACTACGGCACTTTCTACGACGCTGAGGCTTACTTGGTGTACTCTTGTTCCCTGCCGGGACAGCCGGCCGGTCCTGATGTTATTGTGAGTATATAGACTAGATAATTCGTGGATTCCTAGACATTCAAAAGATCTAGCCCTGGGTGACATATTACCATCACCACCAAACACGTTCTGAAGATTTTTTAATCTTAACGACGCGACGATGACGTAACGTCTTTAGGACTAAAAAGATATTTTTTGAAAGGCTCAAGGGAAAATAACCCTTCGGCCTGGTGAGCGGTAGGTACTTACCAAAGCACGACCTTCCGTGTAGACTTTCTGGCTAACCTGGTGAACGTTTAAATTACACGAAGTAACAAAGGCGTTCAGATATCAGCTGCTTAGTACACAACCAAAAAACTATAACCAGAACGCTTTTATAAGTTCCAGCAATTTTGTTAAAAACTTTAAGGCTTCAGCTTTTTACAAAGCTACTGGGACTAAACTGAAATTATTGAGCGGTACACTTTGAAATATTATTACCAGCGTCGAGAAATAAAAGAGAACGGCAATGGGGAGCTCCTGGAGCGCCACATCCACTCGTGGGCCGGAGAGCGCAGCGGGTCACTCGCGGGGTTGGCCTTGCGCCGGGGCACGCAGCTGGCGGCCTACCTCGCCGCACCCACGGTGGTCCACCGCGAAGCCGTCACCAAGGAGACGCCTCGGCTTCTATCATACTTCAGAGATGGGATCAGGTAAGACACGGATCACGGTTGGCATTTTCTGGGGCACGCAGCTCGCAGCCTTCATAGTCATACATCGCAAAGCCGTCACCGAGGAGACGAGTTGGCTGCTGTCCCACCTTAAAGATAGGATCAGATATAAGACACGTTAGAAACTGAGGCCAAAATCTATTAAAGCTAGGTATGCAGGTACTTAGCTCGTACATTTGCTCAGAAATGTTCCCATCTTTATCTTGCACTTGTCTCGTTCTTAATTTGTACGTATTTGTGACAGAATTCGATTTAAGAACATTTTAATAATTTTCAAGTTAACGCGCTTTTTTTATTATCCGAAAAAATATCGTAGCGCCTATGAAAAAACTTATAAGCTTGCTGAAAACTGTATTAGGTCCTTCTTGGCGCTTATAGTAACCATAAAAAGTTTCAAAAGGCACACTTTTTCTCTTCACTCTTTCACAAATACGCACAAATTAAGAGGAACCTAGTTGCGGACTCGAACTCAATGATGGGCCTGGCTAAAAAGCACACTGTCTCACCAGGCGTCGTGTCCGACAGAGGTGGTATCAGTGATGAGCAATTAGAAGCTTGTCTACACGTAAAACATTGAGTAAGATGCAGGATCATTTACAGTACAACAGGCGCGGAAAAAATTAAGAACAGTCCTTCGGAAAATCGGGTTTTATGAAAAAACTACAGCATAAATTAATAACCAATAAAGTTTATTATACTTTTCGACATTTGAGCTTTGTCGGTGCCTACTTGGTTTTCAGATTGTACACTTCTTTTATTACTTAAACACGCCAAAGTTAGGTTAAATTGGCAAGAAAAACCAATCTTTGTTGGCTCCTAACTTTTCAATGGCTTTTTAATTTAGTATTCTGTTTCCGTACAGACAATATTAATAATGAGACAAAACCATACCATGTTTAATTTTTGATGTACATTGTCCAACAGTGGAGTAATACACTCCCGAAGTTTGTATGGGAAAAATGTGGACTAGGTTAAGGTGAATCTAGTCCAAACTTCCAAACTAGGAGCCAACAAAGATTAGTTTTTCTTGTTAATTTAACCTAACTTTGGGCGTGTTTAAGTAATAAAAGAAGTGGAAAATCTGAAAAACCAAGTCGGTACCGACAAAGCTCAATTATCGAAAAGTTCAATAAACTTTATTGGTCATTGATTTATGCAGTGGTTTTTTCATAAAACCCGATCTTCCGAAGGACTATTCTTAATTTTTTACGCGCCTGTTGTACTATAAATGATCCTGTATCTCACACAATAATGTTGTGCGTGTAGACTAGCGTCTAACTGCTCATCACTGATTTTACCTCTGTCGGACACGATGCCTGGTGAGAAAGCGTGCTTTTTAGCCAGGCTCATCATTGAGTTCGAGCCCGCGACTAGGTTCCCATTAAGAGCTTCTCGTGTATGTTTTTTTTTTTTCAAAACCACAAAGCGAATATTTTTTTTATTTAGCGCACATTTATAGCAGATTATGCACTAATCATATGTTCCACTCACATCACTCTATGAGTCAGTATCCTGCCGGAGTAACGCGCAACCCACGGGGTATGAAAGCTTATACGGAAGTTCGTCATTTTTGCCGATAGGAAATCACATCGGGAACCCTACTTTTTATTTTTAATGAATCCTTTTTATGAGATGTCTATAATAATTTTGAGCCTTCGATCGAAATATAGTTTTGTTTCTATCATTTATTTATTTAAACCAGGATCCTCCGAAGCGGTTCTGCCAATTTGAACGGAGCTGCTCGCCTGTACCGCGTGCGCGGACGCCGCCCGGTACTGGTACAGCTCGAGCCGGTGTCGTGGGCGCAGCTCGCGACTGATGGCGTGTTCGTCCTCGACACCACCTCGCTACTCGTGCTGTGGCTCGGACGGACCGCCAACCTCGTCGAGAAAATATTTGGAGCCAAGGTTTGTGGTGTCACGGTTGGAGAGTCGTATGAATGCGGAATAATTGGTTCATGAAAATAAATACTTATAACTTTTGTTTTTGGATGGGAAATCATCAAATGACTTTGCGGGATAAGTAGGCGGAGCGGGTGGGTGTCAGACTTTACCTGACTAAAACCCACCCGTGTTCCTTCAGTTGCCTGTGACAGGGCCACGGTAACTCTTTCGAACAAATCCGCGGCCCTGGTAGAACATAAGTAGCATTTTATGTTTAGGTTTATTTTAATTTAATTAAGGCATCCATTAGACGCATTAAATTACGCATTCCTGAATAAATATAAGGAAACAAAAACTAACAATTAAGAAGGAAGTCATACCATAAATAATCAATTTTACAAATCTAGATCGCATACCGGATGGCCCGTGGTGCAGACAAGGGCATGATGGCCCGTCGGATCGCCATCGCTCACGACGGGTACGAGCAGACGCTGCCGGCCAGTGACCGCGCGCTGCTGGACGCGCTGCTGGAGCTGCGAGCGCGCGCGCTGCGGCCCGCCGCGCCGCCCGCTGACCCGCCGCGCCCCGCGCGCCTCTACCGCGCCACGCAGCCGCCGCGGGTCACTCCTATTACTGTACCCTCACAGCGACCCGCAGCGAGATTGGAAGAAATCAAGCGCGCGCCGCTGTTCAGGGAAGATCTGGCTGATGATGTAAGTGACCAGAAGCGGCGGTGTGCCAGAAATCAGCCGGATGTTACCATTTCTTACGATTTTTCGATTCTAATAAATTGTGTTACCGCAGACATTATGACTGTGTAACCCCGAAACGCTTGACGGGTTTCAAAATATAATCTATCCCCTCTTCAGACAGTACGCGGTGTAGAGCAGTGGTATTGATTTTTTACCCAATTGCGCGACAGCAAAGACAAGGTTATATTTTTTCACGCGTATCTTTAACGTGGGCTTCTTTATATCCTCAAAGCATCCTAACGGCTGAATGATTTTTTAATACATTCTATACATCGACCCGTCTAAGTCGCGACGGTTATAGGCTAGGTTTTATTTTTATATATATATAGTTTTTGTTATGTGTATTAAAATAAAGGGTTTGATGTGATGTGACGATCCCAAAAACATAACACACTAATGGTTGCAAAAAATATGCAAATATCAAAAACCCCAAAATGCAACTAAAGAATTCGCCAGCTGATTTTGTAAGCAGTCTGATGCAGTTGATAGTATGATTGAACAAACATTTTTTTTTTTCAGGGTGTCTACATAGTGGATAGCGGAAGCCGTGGTGTGTGGGCGTGGGTGGGTCCGTCAGCATCGGGCCCAGCGGCTCGCGGAGCCCTAGCAGCGGCGCGAGGATTAGCTCGAGCTCGCCGTATGACAGTCCCGGTATCAGCTGCTCCTGCAGGGAGGGAACCGTTGGAGTTCGCAGCGCTGTTCCACAACTGGCGCTGGTGCGATGCTAGACGCGACGGAAGACTTCGCGCCGCTCGGTCTGCAACAACTAGGCTCGATGCCGTCAGTCTGGCTACAAACGCATGGCTCGCCGCTGAGGTCAGTTCTTACCTCATTTTCGGATAAAAATTTTGATAACCATGTTTATTTAATTAACCATCACATTGAACTTTTGCCAGCAAATCCAAACCAAAGCTTTTCCAAACACAAATTAGGTTACTAATCATATTGCTCTTCTTGAATCCGTTGATGATTATATTTTGTTAAAGTTTCGCCTTTTTAAAACAGGCTCAGCTGCCAGACGACGGTTCGGGCGCACTACGAGTGTGGCGCGTCCGCCGCCGCGGGACCGACGCGGAGGACGTGAACAAGGAGGCGCTGGCCGAGGTGGAGCGCCCACAAGCCGCAGTCTTTTACGACAGAGACTGCTACATTGTGCTGTACACCTACCACGCGCCCATCGGCGACCAGACAATGCTCTATTACTGGATGGTGACAAAATACAATGCAATTTTTAGTAACATATTGATCAAACCTATAATTCTAATAGGTATTAACTACTCTTGCTGACAGAGCTACTTTAGGGTGTTCCATCTGCGTGCTATAACAAAGTGTAACAAGACAGAAAAACCAAAATCAACTTCCATATTTAGAGCTTTAAGATAAGCGGTTGTGGTGTGAGATTTACATGATGTATATGTTACAGGGTGGCTCTTCGCCCAATGATCTGAGGAATTTGGGCGCTAAAGAAGCTAAAGACCTTTACACCAAACTGGGGCGTTCTCCAGTACAGGTATGTACTGATTATCTGACGTAGCAGTTATAATTATTCTTCTGCCCTTATCCCAATTGATTTGCGGTCTGCGCAACATGTCCTTTTCTTCCACACTTCTCTATTAGTCGTCATCTCCGTAGTCACACCCTTTCTAACCATAACATCATTCATACAGTCCATCCATCGTTTCTTTGACTCCCCCTACTCTTATCGTCACCGACATTTATACTCAAAACTTCTCCTCACGACATTTTCAATTAAAAATAAAGTATTGATTAAAAATATTTTAACACCGTTTCCAGGCATGGGTGTACCAAGGGAAGGAACCGGCGCATTTCCTTCAAATCTTCAAAGGTCGAATGATCACTTATGTCGGCAGCGCAACTGACTATGATCGTAAGTATTCAGAAATGTTTAGTTGTCCAATAATTAGAATCAGAGCGGTATGATTATCTAATCAGTTTGATAAAATTCTTGATAAAAAGGCACCTAATCATGGAGTTCGATCTCCAAAGATATAATGGAGACTAGATTTCATCCTCCCTGAGCAGATCCTGGGAGATTCACGGTTACCAGATACCTATCACCAGTTCTAAAACGTAGGCCGTATTGTTTTAAGCGCTCCTTTTCGAAGACCCTAACAATATTTCCAACAGCTACGGGTCGCAGGCTCCTCGCACCATCACGCGTACTGATCCGCGTATCAGGACAGTACGCGCGCGAGGCGCGGGGCGTGGAAGTACGCGACGGCAGCGGGGGCGCGGGCGGCGGGGGCGCGGGCGGCGCGGGCGCGTGCTGCGTGCTGCGCGAGGGCGCGCGCGCCTGGGTGTGGTGCGGCGCCAGCGCCACGGGGGACGAGCGGGAGGTCGCCAAAAATATGGCTGCCACGGAGCATGCGCTCGTTATGCAAGGTAACCTATAAGTTTTAAAAGTTGTTATTACAGACACAGATAAAACGCCCGGCGTACTATTCCCCACGGTCCCCTCCAAGCCCATCACCAAAGGCCACTTTTCAGAGCCACCACAACCGGAATATCTAAATTCCCATAATAACAAGCACACTAATCATGGGTGTGATGTTACGTTACGAGACATTTCGGCTTTGTTTCTAGTATGGCGCAGCGTATCTGGGATGCCTTTGCGATTGCAGATATCTGAGGTGTAACTCTCGTAATTTTAAGAACGTTCAGTCTGATCTCTCTCAATCTGTCAAAAAAAAACGCGAGTTTCCATACATTTTTGACAACTTTTGGACGTTTGATTGTCGCTGAGATGAGACTGCGACTAGATTGTGAACGTTTTTAATTACGAGAATTGGCCTTCTGTTAGCAGTTACAACTACTTGACATCAGTAGGGCTATCATCTTATTCTAATTGTTTTGTTAATTGAGGACTTTGAGGACCTCAAACAAAACTTAAAAAAAAAACAACCGACTTCCAAAAAAAAACACTAAAAAGCGAAAAATAACTTTAATTTTGGAAGGCGATGACTTTGGATATGTATTTAAATTTTTTGTCACCGCCTTTCGAAATTCTCACCTTTTAGTGTTTTTTTTGGAAGTCGGTTGTTTTTTTTCTAAAAAAATTTTATTTTTCACTTTTTAGTGGTTCACATGTGCTTACCCCTTCACAGCGTCCCGGCGTGATGTTATGAACTGGTGTAAACAATAGACAGACATGAGATTTCAGCAATTCCAGTCCATTTGCTATCATTTATTGAGGAGTTCCGTTGCCTATCTCCGAAGTTCTTCATCAGATCTTCACCAAATTGAAATGGGACCACTCCGAGAAAGTACTCTTTCAAAAACTATCCAAATTGCTTCAAGGGTGCCTATAAAATTTGAAGAGTTCTCTCTATTTCTCCAGGATCCCATCATCGGATCCTGACTTGATGATCATGGGACCACCTGGGAAGTATACCCTTTCAAACAAAAAAAATATCCAAATCGGACCAGCCATCTTCGAGTAATCGGGGAACATACATAAAAAAAAGAAAAAACAAAAAAAGGTTCCGACGAATTGAGAACCTCCTCCTTTTTCAAGTCGGTTTAAAATATGTCATCATCATTGCAGCGTCCATGAAAGGCGAGGGTTAGCGACACACTGTTTTATTGAACAAGTTATCAATCTACCCACCACCATACAAATATCATACCCGCAACATACGGTACATTTCTCCCCTTTAAGCTTAATCATAATCTAACATAAAATAAACAATTAACAAAGCATGTCATTTAGTGACTCCTAGTCGAGCCCGATTATAAGCCCGCAGAGCACGAGCAGACGCACCTGACGGTGGTGATGGTGTCTCCGGCCCGGATGCCGCTTCAGAACTAGTGGTCTGCGACTTCTCACCAATGCCGTCAGAGTGACCATTTCGGTTACCTGTTGAAAGACTTTTCAACAGGGTTTTTGTAAAGGATTGTTAGAAAACCTACAACATTTTTGTTACACATTTTAACGATAACCCGTTTCAATGGACAACCTCTTCAAAACCTTTTCATTATGGTTACCTATTCAAAAGGTTTGCAATGAGATTTGCTTATGGGCATATTCAAAAATCCATTCTTAGTGGGTTATACTATTTAACAGTAAGCCATTCCGAACGGGTTATCCCTTCAACCTTGTAACAGGGTAACACTTTCAGTGTCCAATCGATGTAATTTGGACTATCGTGGCTTTTCATTAAGTGCGAAATCGCATGCATTTGGCTAGCACGTGTCGAATCGCCACTGCGCTATGAAGTACCTAGCGACTCGATAAACACGCGACTGTAGTCGTTAATACAGTAGATCTAAATTTTAAATTATATATTTTATTTAAATTGGCGGGCTTGTTTCATGAATCAGGTACGATCTTGTTTGGTTTAAGTACTTCTTTTAATGTTTACTGGATAGTATTATAATGTCAGTTTCTTCAAGGAAGAGGTTGGAAGTGCAAGTATTGAGTTAATTAAATAAAGAAATTGAGAGTTCCTACTTTCGTGAGACTGGAGTGTACTATTGTGACATGTTCAGTAAGCTACCTATTTACCAGCTAAGACCTACAAAACAAAAAAATGCCACAACTGAGACGAGATGCTGTTCATAGATTTTATGAATAGGATTCTTCCAGTAATAATAGCAAATACAATTTGTGTAGAAACTACCTAAAGGTAAGTTCCTTATTTTTCTGATGATAATATAATATCCTCCTGACCGAAATTCATTCACCGCGACTAATCTCAACGCAAACTAGCCTCTAAGCGGCAATTATAGATCTCTCACTATCATAGTCTGACGGGACGGCAATCCAACACTGTGGACAGAGATCAGCCAAAAAAAAAATATTATAAAAACATACCCAAATAATCCGACAAGTGTTGAACTCTTGTGGCAATACACTTATACGTACGTGGCCAGTATCACTTATACGTACCTACATGAGTGACTATATTATTTTTGATTGAATATTCAAAAATCCTACAGTAAATATACTTAACAGTGAAGAAAAAAAATCAGAAATAACGTTATTGAGCGTTTTAATAATGCAGACTAGACGGAGATGATAATCATATTTGTAACGCCATATCACGTTGACACCGATGTAACTCAATGCAAAATGTTTTGCATCAAGAAGATAGTGATTAACTCCTTCCAAATATTTTACAGCTTATTCGTCATTTATTGACCAATTTTCATACTTTTTTCATTAATTGTAGGTATTATTTTGCAACCATCTTCATCATTCAGGTTCAACAAATACAGGGTTTTGTTTTTCACGAGTATTAAATCATGCGGCATGCTTTATACCTCAAAGTACCCCAACAGCTGAATAGATTTTAATGCATCAGCCGTCAAGTTATTATAAAATTAATATGGCGGCCGCAGAACACGAAATGGTGTTAGAGAAAAACAAAATCTCGGACCAATTATGGTACAAGATTTTTTATCACTGATATTATAAATCGCACTCGGCACTGTTTTGCTCGGGTTGTCTGCGCGAATATGTGAACTGATAAAAGCCTAAGCCCCTGTCTGCCTGCTGTGTGCTTGGGCCTTAGTTGCGTGATAATAAAATGATTGTTATTATTATTTCCTTTATTTCAATAAATACATATAAATTACATTTTTAAATATTAGAATATAAAATATATAAAAACATTTAAAATATAAAAAATTGCAGCCCACCATTATCGGGAATCAGGGTCCAAGCTACCGGCTGTCAGGGCTCCAGAGAGAGGAACCTCCTAACAATACGAGCCGTGTCCAGGAGTACCGCTTTCTGGATCAAGCCCTTGATTCAGCTGCCCAACGCGAGCCTCCTTAGGTGCTGGTCGAGGTCTTTGCTATCAAACCATTAGCTGTTATGACTATCGATACAATGATTGTTGAGTCCACATGCCACATGTCCACAGCCTCGCGAACCAAGTTAAGGTACTTGATTTCTTTATCTTTCTCGGCTTTCACGAGGTTCCCGTCATGCAGGGCCGTTATGTCAACGATCTTTGCACGCCGCTCTAGTCGATCCACCACCACTATATCAGGCGTATTGGCAACAATAGTCCTGTCAGTGATGATGAATCGATCCCAGTACAGTGTTTTATGTCCATTTTCGAGAACTGGGTCGGACATACCTGTAGTATGGCACTTCCGATTCCACAAGGCTGTATTTCAGAGCAAGTTGCTGATAATCCTGGCTACAAGGTTGTGCCTATGCAAGTACTCTTCGTTAGCTAGACGAGAACACCCGGAGATTATGTGTTTGATTGATTCTCCCGGACGGTGGCATGCCCGGCAGATGTTAACCATACCATCTTTCACAATAAATCTCCGGTAGTTATTCGTCATCATAACTTTGTCCATAATTTCACAGACAAAACCTTCGGTTTCCCCAGGTGTGAACAGATCACCGAAACGCAGCCAGGCTACGAAGCTTAAAGATCGACATCGGGTCCATGTAGGGCCTGGAAAAAGCGTCCGTGAAGCTCCTTACTCTACTATACCTCCATGCGATCATTGGTGTCAAGCATTACTGGCTTGCGCCAGTCCTCTTTAGCCAAAGAGAGCGAGGTGAGGCCCTTGTCTACCGCGACCACATCTCGATGCATCCCCACGTCGGCTTCTAGGAAATATTCCCTGAGACTGCATATCTCGTGATTGTGGAGGGTCTTAGCGTTTAAGAACCCTCGACCTCTACACTTTCGTGGGATATACAGTACCGATGACCGTGGGGGATGCATTCGATATGCAGTCAGCAACGTACGGACCCTCATATTCAGGGTGACGAGCTCAGTCTGAGTCCATTTGATTACGCCGAAAGAGTACGTTATGACCCAACCGTTGAAGGCGCGCACCTTGTTTCCGCCAATAAAAGACTATTAAACACTTTTTTCAGGCGGGCAAAGAAGCTTTCCTTCAAAGATTGCTTCATGTCAGTAACATTGATGCTCGACGCTTCCGACATACCCAAATCATTTATAGGTTTCGGCTGCGGAGAGGGCTCGAAGGTATATGGAATCCGAGAGTTGGGTTGCCACGGATTCAACAATCTCCCCTCGCTTTACATGCATGTCCGCACATTCGTCCACACCAAATTCCATCCTGATGGCGCTACTGAAGGTTTCAGTTACTTTCAGTAGCTCCATCAGTGGTAAATTGTTGGGGGCAAAGAGTTTTAGGTCATCCATGTAGAGGAGGTGAGATATAACCTGACCACCTCTCTTCAGCCGATAGCTTATACCTGAATCCTCCAGCAGTGTGCTTAGAGGATTCAGGGCTAGGCAGAACCAAAGCGGACTCAAACTGTCGCCCTGAAATATGCCTCGCTCGATCCTTATTGGCTCGCTATTCCTCTGGATATTTCGACATCCTGGATATCCAAAGACCGTCCTCCATTGCCCCATGCATGACATCAGGAAGATGCGTAGAGTTGTGTCTACTTTATACAACTCCAGAACCCTTATGAGCCATGTATGTGGCACCGAGTCATAAGCCTTCTTGTAGTCTATCCAACATGTCGAAAGATCCTTCCAGGAATGACGAACCTGTTGGCTAATCAATGGGGAGCAGCTCCTTAGTACCGCGGGATACGTTCCGTCATCCATTTTGAGAGACAGACATGATGGAATTAGTGTCTACATGATTGTAAATTATAGCTCCCAAAATGGATGTAAGAACCTTATAGACCGTCGATAAACACGTTATCGACCTATAGTTTTTGGTTCCGCGGTACTACCTGATTTATGCAGCAGGTGGGTAACTCCTGTCGTTAGGAACTGGGGTAGCGAACCAGACTCCAAAGGAGTCTGGTACTGGGCTGCCAAGCGAGCGTGCGATCCTATGAACCATTTGATCCAGAAGTTGTGCAGCCCGTCCGGCCCTCGAGACTGTTGGGCAGTTGAGTTGGGCAGCGGACGGACTGCACGAGTTACATCTTGGGGGCAGATTGTAATAACTCCATTTCTGGTATCGGATCGCAGGCTCGCTCGACTTCTCGAGCAAAATCACCTTCGGTGTGACTGACAGGCATTGACCAGATATTGCGCCAAAAAAGCACATGGCATCATCATCTGGTAGACGCGTATCAGCCACACTTTGGTCCAGTCGCTCCCAAGCACTATAAACCCACCTTTTATCACTCTGGAAGGTGCGGTTCTGAGTGTATCGGTCTACTCGCCGCTTATACCTACGAATACGGTTTGCCCATGCATACACTTTCTGCTTCAGGAAGTCTATGCGCCCTGTAACACGGGACATATCCATACCCTGAGGGCTGGTATGCCCGCCTCACAAAGCACATCACTCTAGGGCGAGTGTTGCCCTCCCTGAAGCAGATTAGTTTGCCGATGAGGGCTCTGGCCCCACAAATACGACGTTGAATTCTGCACTGCCAAGCTGGTACGGCTGGTTTCGGTCGTGTAGCTCTTGAGTCATTAGGGAATTTGACGTGAACTACACGACATACCGCTACAGCCGTGCAGTACAGAATCGAAAGAGTATCGGTGAGATCTACGCAGTCATCAAAATAGTTTGACAAGTGCAAATCCAGAGCCGCCACTAGCGCCCTATTTTTGTTATGCATGTGCAAACGAGGTAAGCGTAGCCTAAGTTCGGGCGACACGAACCGATATTCCCGAATCGCACCCTCCAAAGCACTCTTCTGCACTGGGTACTTACGTTTGTAGCCCTGTCAACAAACCCCTCGTCAGCTTGAACCGCGTGACTTGTGGTGAGCCGTGGTGGTACCACAACACTCTGCGACGGGGATATGATGACATGGCTACTCTGCATTTCACTTCGTAGGCGATCAAGTACAGTGTCATCCAACATAGGATTACGCTGGATGACCCGCATCTGATCCGATAGTCATCGTGTAGTAACGTTGACAGCTGGTTCGAGCACTTGAATAAGAGAAAGCATCCGAACCCGGTACGCGGTCAGATTATTTCATCATGCTGTAGCCCCATAGTATGAGCACATGATAAGATTTCCAATAGTCTACTGATTTTGGGTTTGGTTTATTATGGAAAGCACTTATAAAATGGGTCGAAAATCTAAATTATTATTAAAGATGAAATTTTAAAATTTTATAAATAAGACTTCTTGACACCGTATTGCCAGTGTTATATATTATTATTATAAGGTTAGGTATTTATTAATTTGTGTCCACTGTATCTAAGTACTACTTAAAAGTAATACTTAATTATTTCAAACGCACTTCCGTTCATTCATGTTCAATACAGAACTAGTTTCACGAAAAAATGAATGCAGCATACTGTCAAATCTAGTGATCGAAACCAATAACACGATTCTAGATGTTTCCAAGGTAAATACCTAGTCGCCTCACCCCAAGGTCTAAATATGGAATGATTACCTTACGGTTACCATATTAAACCTAATTATGAGGATAACCACTTTATATAGATATCTCAATCGAAAGGGTAACCCCTTTCGTTCATTAATTTATCGAAAGGATTACCCTTTTACTGGTGTTAGGAAAGGTGTTACACGATCAAGAGGTAACACCATCCATACAGAAACCGAACGAACGGGTTACACTTCCGAAAGAATTAACTCATAAAGGGGGTTGTACGGTCCCTGCGTCAGACGCGTCCTCGAATGTGTCCTCTACCTCCTCACGGACCTTAGGAACCTCTCGTTCTGGGGATAAATCTTTACTCTCGGAAACTATACTAGTCCGAGATAACGAGTGGCGATTCTTGTTATGTACGGGCATAATTTGATCGACATGTCTACGCCAGTCGACTCCACGTCCAACGTCTACTTTGTACGAGACCGGTCCAGTCTGGTCGACTATTGTTCCCGACAACCACTTGTCCCCCCTCGCGGTGTAGTCGCGGGCCAGCACCGCGTCCCCCGGCGCCAGCGCGCGCGTCGTGCCGCCCGCAGCGACCACTTGTCGCTCCTGCGCGACGCGCACTACCGCAGACACGTCGGGCCGAAGCGCATCAAGACGCCCGCGGAGCCTACGCCCTTGCAACGCTACCGCAGGGGAGACACCAGTGGTTGCATGCTGACAGTTACGATACTGGAATAAAAATTTACAAAGTGCCGTGCCGACGTCTTCGCCCTCGTACAAAGCACGTTTGATCGCTTTCTTAACGGTTTTCACCGCATTTTCTGCTGCACCGTTTCCCTGCGGTCTGTAAGGAGCTGTGGTCACGTGCTTTATACAATTTTTCTTGCAAAATGTTTTAAATTCTTGTGAGAAAAATGGTGGGTCGTTGTCAGTGACGAGTGTCATTACTCGTCACTGACAACGACCCACCATTTTTCTAAGGTAAGCCGAACCGGGCAAAAATTGTTCGCATTGCTGTGATAGTCGCCTGAGTGTCCGTCCTACTCATAGCAATAGCTTCTATCCATTTCGAGTTTGCGTCCACCATAATTAAATACCGTTTTCCCCCACAATCCCCGAAGTCTGCATGTACTCGCTGCCATGGATGCAGCGGAAACTCCCAAGGGTGCAGTGGGGCGTGCGGCGGCGCGTCGCGTACGGCGCGGCACGCCGTGCACGCGCGACATACCTCCTCTATGTCCCTATCTAGATTGGGCCAATACACATAATTCCTTGACAAATTCTTCATCTTATTAATTCCTAAGTGCCCATCGTGAATTTCATCTAAAATTTGTTTTTGTAATGCTTTCGGTATAACGATCCTGTATTTATAGATGAGGCAACCCAATTCTATAGCTAAATCCTGTTTCCTTGCATAATACGGCTTCTCAGTTTCCGACACTGTCAACGGCCAACCAAATGTGACATAACCTTTAACCTTGCATAACAATGTATCTTTCTCCGTCTCCTTAGCAATATCCTTAAAGCTAATTGGGATGGATTCCTCTATTAAATTTATATATGTGACTGCGTCCACTAAGCGACCCTCCTGAGGTAGTGGTAGCCTGGATAAAGCATCGGCCGGCCCATTGTCAGCCGAGCGGACAAATTCTACAGTGAAATCGTATGCGGCCAAGCGTGCCGCCCACCGCTGAAGCCGGCTGGCAGCGGTCTGTGGAATGCCACTCTTAGCACCAAAAATGTGCGTCAGTGGCTGATGGTCTGTGCGTAATATAAAACTCCTACCGAACAAGTATTGATGGTGCTTTGTTACACCAAACAATATTGCGAGTGCCTCCTTATCTAGTTGACTGTAATTCCGCTCGGCCGCGTTAATTGTGCGGGACACACAGCTAAACGGGCGCTCGCTGCCACCGGAATAGCGGTGAGCCAACACTGCGCCTAGCCCATATGCACTACTGTCTACCGCGAGTACGAGCGGTCGCCCCTCCTCATAATGTGCTAACACTCGCTCGCCCAGGAGAACTCGCTTAGCTTCTGTAAACGCCTGCTCACAACTTGCATCCCACTTCCAGCGCACATCTTTTCTTAGTAAATGATGTAAAGGATACAACAATGTGCTCAAATTACTAATGAATTTTCCATAATAATTTAGCATTCCCAAAAAACTTTTCAATTGAGTTATATTTTCTGGTGTTGGTGCGCTGGAAATAGCCTCCAATTTAGCAGTGTCTGGCCGTAAACCCATTTTGTCAATAACAAAACCTAAGTATTTTACGCTGTCTTGTAAAAAACTACACTTACTAAACTTTACTGTTAAACCCGTCTCGCGCAACCTTTCTAGTACAGCTCGTAAATGACTAATGTGTTCTTTATCATTAGCCCCCGTTATGCAAATGTCATCTAGAAAAACGACGCAACCAGGAATACCACGTAGGGTTTCCTCCATTAATTTCTGGAACTTCTCGGGTATGCACGCTAGTCCGTACGGCGTACGACGATAGGCATATGTCCCGAGGTGAGTTGTAATTGCTGTGTAGGGTTGTGACTCCTGTGTTAATAAACACTGTTCGTAAGCGTGAGTGAGATCTTTTTTCGTAAATTTTTCTCCTCCGCTTAAGTTCGCGAACAACTCATCAATGCGGGGCAAGGGGTAATAGTCACGTTTGAGTTTTGGGTTCATTGTAATTTTGTAATCCCCACAGATTCGTATATCTCCATTTTTTTTAACAACCGGCACAATGGGCGTTCCGTAGTCGGAATACACCAATCACCCTATAATGTTCCCACTGCTGGGACACAGGCCTCCTCTCTGTGAGAGGGAGTGAGCCGTAATCCACCACGCGGGCCTAGTGCGGATTTGGTAAATGACACACATCTTCGAATTTTTGGTTCAAGGACATGCCAGTTTCCTCACGATGTTTTCCTTCACCGTTTTGAGAGCAGTAGTGATGGAATAAATTACACTAAGTAAAGCGCCAAAACCCAGACGGGTTCGAACCTACGACCTACATCTCGTAAGTCGCGTCAGTTACCACTGGGCCACCACTGGACACACACAAAAAAATCACAATTTACAGAGATATTTAAAAAAAAATGCAAGATTTGGATGTACTATAGGTACATCTCTGCCCTACCTTTGGGGAACCAAAGGCGTGGTGTTATGTTATTTAAAAAAAACTGAAGCATGAAAATAGCTTTGTGACTCCTTCACCGTGATTTTCATCCTCAGGTAAAGAGAAGCCGGATTTCTGGACAGCACTTGGCAACCGTCGCCACCTGCTGGTACCATCTCCGCTGAAGGAGGTACAGCGCCCCCTGCCGCCGCGTCTCTTCTACGTGTCCCTCGGTGTGCCTACTCAATATTCATGTAAGCGAAATAACATTATTAAAACGCCATTTAAAAACTGATTTTTGATCTGGCGGTAATTTGCCAATCAGTTTTATTTGGCTCTTCGTAGACCGGAACGGAAAGCAAATAATTTGCAAAGCTTATTGAATATTTAACTTTAATTTTTAAGACATAAACTTCAAAATAGCACAAACAACATAGACACGAAATTGTTTCTCGTTTGTTCTCAATAGCGGACTGTGAGGCATTGCTAGTAAAGTTTCTTATCTAATCCCATCAGAATTATCAAACTCTTGACTCTTTCTAACACAATATTAGGATCCTGTACTTGTTTCGTTTGGATACAGTCAGGGAAAATATTTGTTTAACAAATTGACACCCTAAGTCAATTTGCCATAGGCATTTCTTACAATAGTCAAAGAATGATAGTTCTCTTGAAAAACGCCTCAAGGTATACGGACAATTTGAGTCGGTAGTTCATCTACTACAATGTTTATTCATCGTGTGCCCACAGTTGAAGAGATAGTTTCGTTCAGCCAGTACGACCTGGCGCCCGAAATGGTGGGCGTGGTGGACGCTCACGATGCAGTGTTCGTGTGGCTCGGCCAACACTGCTGCCCGCGCGCTAAGGACGACCCCCGGTCTATTGCACTCGCCTATCTGGCGCAAGGTAACTCACAAAGTTTCATTCATTGTCACTATACAATAATAAAAGTTGGAGTTTCGAATTGGGATGTTTTAGCAATCTAACTAACTTCAGCAGGTCTATTCTGTAAAAATCTCAGCGTGAAGACTTAGGTGAAGTGAGTTTGAAGTGAGCTGTCATGTGTGACACTATTGACAGCCCACTTCAATCAAGTTGAACATCGAACAGTGCTTCCAAGCGCGTCGAAAATACACGGTTCGATTTTCGACTCTTGGCGCTAAGCAGAGCGTTGAAGATCCAGTGCGCCAAAAAATCAGTTTGTTCGATTCATTAGTTCGACCGTCGAAGTAGTGAATTTTTTTTTCTCAGTTGTCCGACCGTCGAACTAGTGAGAATGTTTTTTCTCATTTGTTCGACCGTCAAATCTATTTTAATCGGGAAACAAAAATACAATAAAATTATACATAATTAGAATCTTCAAAAAACACTTCGTTTTTCACGACTCACTGTTTTACTCTTTTATTGGTGTAATTTTCGACCTTGCTCAATCATCTTTAAGAAATAATTATACAGGGTCAAATTAAATTAGCTAGCAAAACTCTGCTGTCGCGATGGATACCTACCGATATCCAAACACGATATAATAAAAATGAAAACGTTTTGTTGATTTTTACCCGACTGCGCCAGAAGGAGGCTTATTTATGTTAGTTTGTTGAGACCGTAATTATTGGACCCTGTAGTACATTCTTAATTTATTAATAAAATCGAATATATCTTTTTTCCTTTATTTACTACGCATTAAGTGCTTTCCTATCGTTTTCCTTAGACCCAGCAGCACGGGATGCTGCGACACCAATTCTGGCGCTGAGTCAAGGACGTGAACCACCGCATTTCACCGGCTTCTTCCCCCATTGGAAGCAGTCCATGTGGAAGGTATGCTTTTGCAGAATACCCTTAGGTACTAATTATTGTTATGAACGGTAAAGTCAATCTGTGTCTGTTACCTTTTTCCACCTTGATGAGTGAACGGATTTCGGTAGACCATGACCTGGATAGATATGGACATTATAATACAGGGTGTAGGGGGAACACTTCCTAAGCCAGAACGTAGGTTATATACAACCTAAATACCAACGGATACCAATAACCTTTCGCCTTAAATTGGTTATTTTGCATCAATTTAAAACGTTTGACGCTTCTGTAATGTTTCTACCTATTTTATTTTGGCAAAAAAGGATGTCTAAACTTAAAGTCGCCGCCTGGACTTGGGGTCGTTTTTAAATGTACTTTATCTCAAATAATGGTTTATTTGGCTTTTCTGACAGCATAGTGTACGAAAAATGCTTAAAAATAGGTAAAAATTATAATTAAAAAACTGGATTTTTTATGATACTGTACCAAAAATCACTAGCCGTATCACCTGTCTTCGTTTTCAGAATCGTTTCCCTTACACCCTGTATTATACTTTTTTTCGGTAGGTATTACGTTCCCGTGGGATATTTGCAACCTCCTCACGGTCAAAGCCGCGGGCATAAGCTACTCAGTAATAAGTCCGAAGTAATAAAAGTTACTAAAACCTCAATGTTCAAACAGGGTCACAAGACGTTCAGTGCAATCATCAGTGCTTTGGAAGGCAAAGCAATTGTTCAAAGTGGCAACAGCGCGTTGCAGAGTGGCAACAGCGCCAACCGTTTTGATCAATACGAGAAATATCCATTAGGGGTCTTGAAAGGGCCGAAGGAGCATCTCCCGCCGGACGTCGATCCTCTCACGAAGGAGGTAAAATGTCATTTATTTATTTTACTCTATTCGGGAAACTAACACCTAACATAAACAGTGTTATTAAATGATATGAAACTGAAGCCCATTTACAAGTTTACCCTAATACACACTGGTATTGAATATATCCAAATCATGTTCAAAAGACAGTCATAATCAGCCTATAATATTTCCTCTACTGGGACACAGGCCTCTCTGTAAGCGGGAGAGGGCAGTGCGGGTTGGTGGATGTCACCTGTCTTCGAATTTTTGGTTCTAGGACATACTAGTTTCCTCACGATGTTTTCCTTCACCGTTTTGAGAGCAGTGGTGATGAAAATAAATACACAAAGTGTCTACCTGGGTTCGAACTGACGACCTACAACACGTACATAACTCGGAGCCCATACCATTAGGCCACCACTACTCACTTATATTCATATTATTTCTTCGAAAACATCAGCAACAAGGTGCAATTATACAGTAACAGTTGAGAATTTTAAACAAAATTAATGATCGTAACTAACTGATAATATGCATCAATAAAATGCACGCAGGTGATTGATGATTGCCCAACAGTTTTAAGACTCGTAGAAAATTTTATAAAAGTAATTAGTAAGTACACGCACACTAAACTAATTGAACTAAATGCACGCAGCAATGCGCACGACTGAGCTGTGTCCCCACTTAATAACATACACGCAAATTATCAGCTGTCCCACACCCGTCCAAAACATCAATACCTACTCGACCCAAATCTATGGGACGGCTGATATTTTATTCTCGATAACGATATTGGTCCAATGGAGAAAGTTGTTCAGTTTGATGCACAGTACCACTACTTTCTGATACACCCTGTATACTTATCTATTTCTAAGTATTCTAAGACCCGGAATACATTGAACTTGATTGTGATTATCTAGAAAGATCTTCAAACTGTTCTGTTTAGTTTAAACTGAACAGACTATCCATGCTGTGATTATCCGACCAGATAAGATCACCAATCTGATAAAATATTCAAATTCGTTTAATTATTATCCACCAGAAATAAATAATCGCCCGTTCAGTGCCATTTAATCCCATTTAATGACTTTTTCATGAAATAGTCATATAATGGGATTAAATTGTAATCATTATAATCCCGTGAATATTCGTGTAACGTTTTTTATGTTGAGGGTGGGAAATCATCAAATACCTTCTCCCGCTCTGGGTGGAGCAGGAGGGCGTGTCAAACTTTTACTGACTAAACCCCACCCGTGTTCCTTCAGTTGCCTGTGTGCCAGAGCCCACGGTATCTGTTTCCAACAACCCGACCCCTGGCAAGCATCGGCCCTTGCGGACCCCATCAAATGATGCTGAAATCTCTTTGAGGCGCGCGCGGAACAGAACGCGCCGTCGACCAGGGCTTGGTCCTTACCGGACAGCGAGCTACCCATTATTCGCTGTCCGCTAGCCCACGCCTACGATGGCCGGAAATCAGTCTGGGAATCCCGACGCCCAGGGCTTCTCCTGCGGCCACTAGGGCCGTGAGGGCGCATATACTGCCTCTCCCTCACGTGCGCTACCTCCCTCTTCGCGAGCATCACTGCTTCGCAGGAGGTGACGGCTGCCCATGTAGTCTCGCTCCGCATCATGGCCTGGACCAGGGCCGGACGCGAGAAATCGCCGCCACATGGCGCTTCTGCTTAACGTGAAATACTGGTATGCAGCTGCTTCCGGTTAGACTGGAACCCGTCCTCAACATAGTTGCGATACGGCTAGGCAGATTGGTTGAATCGTAAGTTGCGTCCTGGATAACATAGAATACTCCCCATTTTGAGTTTTTCGCGAATATCTCTTAATTAGTCGTTCCAGGTCAAAAAGAATGAAATTTTCATCCCCCCTTGTATAACACCGCCCTGAGATGTTTTACTTCAGATTAATGACTGACCTTTAATTAATCTCTACCGTGACCTTTGCTAAAAAGAAAATATTGACATTGGAAAGCCTGGTTTAAAATGAGTTGGCCATTTTGAATTCTTCGCGAATATCTCTAATTTAGTAGTTCTAGGTCAAATATAATGAAATTTTCATCCCTCCTTGTAAGACACCCCCTGGGATGTTTCATTCATTCATCATTAATTTCAGCCGAAAGACGTCCACTGCTGGACATAGGCCTCCCCCAGGCTCCTCCACTTCGACCGGTCTTGTGCTTCCCACATCCAGCGGATTCACAAGGTCCACCTTGTGGGAGGCCTTCCCACTCTACGTCTTCCAGTAGGTACGCGGTCGCCACTCCAGAACCTTTCGGCCCCATCGGCCATCTGTTCTGCAAGCAATGTCAACCCTGCCCGCTGCCACTTATGTTTGGCAATTCTTCTGGCTATGTCGGTTGCCTTGGTTCGCCTGGGGATCTCTTCATTCCTAATTCGATTACGTAGGGAAACTCCAAACATAGCCCTCTCCATTGCCTGGGATGTTTATCTACAGATTAATGACTTATCTTTAAGGGGAACCTAGTCCCGGGCTCGAACTCACTGATGGGCCTGGCTAAAAAGCCCGCTGTCTCACCAGGCATCGTGTCCGACAGAGGTAGTATTAGTGATGAGCAGTTAGAAGCTAGTCTACATGCACAACATTAATGAGTGAGATGCAGGATCATTTATAGTACAACAGGCGCGTAAAAAATTAAGAATAGTCCTTCGGAAGATCCTGTTTTATGCAAAAACCACTGCATAAATCAATGATCAGTAAAGTTTATTGAACTTTTCGATATTTGAACTTTGTCGGTACCGACTTGGTTTTCAGATTTTACACTTCTTTTGTTACTTAAACACGCTCAAAGTTAGGTTAAAATAGCAAGGAAAAACGAATATTTGTTGGCTCCTAACTTTTTAATGGCTTTTCATTTTAGCATTCTGTTTCCGTACAAACAATATTAATAATGAGACAAAACCATACCATGTCAATTTTTGATGTACATTGTCGAACAGTGGAGTAATACCCTCCCGAAGTTTGTATGGGTAAAACGTGGACTAGATTTACCTTAATTGGCCTTCACCGTGACCAATATGAAAAAAAAAGAAATTTTTCCAAAAAATAACAACAGACTTCTGGAAATCACTACAAAGTGAAAAATAACTTTAATTTCGGAAGGCGGTGACTTTGGATATGTATTTTAATATATTGGTAAAAAAAAATCGAAAAATTCCGATGGGAAACTAGGAAAACCCAATAAAAGTGGGAATCGAACCCAAGATCTATGCTCACCTTTACGGCGACCACTCAACCAACGAATCAATAACTTGTGAATGTTATAATTTCAGCTATACTTGACTCACGACGACTTCGTGTCTACATTCAGCATGCTGTACAGCGAGTTCCGGTCGCTGCCTGGCTGGAAACAGAAGGAACTCAAGAAGGCGGTCGGGCTATTCTGAAGATTTTAGAGGAAGGAACAAAATGATCTGAATATTAGGAAGCGAACGACTGCTTACATCAAAGAAATGTCACGAGTAAAAGGCTAATAAATTGTTTTAAATGTCTGAAAATATCTATTTAAAATAAAATAATACGGGGTGGCAGGAGATCGACGTGCACCCTGTCACAATGGACACGATTCTGGAAGTGGAAATTAATCGCCGGTTTAAAAAAAACCGCTGTTTTGCGTTGCGTTGAAAATTTTTCATCGTCTTGTTCCTCCAGCAGGCTTAGCATGACGCTTTCTATTTCTACTGTATCGTAGAATAGAAATCGCTTGTCTACATTTCTCGCTTCAAAACTATCTACTGTTTACGGAAACGTAATATTTGTCTACTCTTTCGTCGACAAAACGCTTGTACGGTTCTCGTGCTAAGCCTGCAGAATCATGTGCTGATTCCATGGTAACAGGCTTCGCGTCGATGTCCCTGCTACTCTGTATTAAAATATAAATAGTATAAACACATTACTTGTGTGTAACATTAGACGTTTTTCTATTTCTAGTGTTAACACACAAAAATAAATTAAAACATTCACATAAAATGTTTATAAGTAATGCTTGCAG
Organism: Polymixis lichenea; assembly: GCA_949091785.1. Lineage (NCBI taxonomy): Eukaryota > Metazoa > Arthropoda > Insecta > Lepidoptera > Noctuidae > Polymixis > Polymixis lichenea. The sequence continues at coordinate 6,565,350 of OX420937.1, forward strand.
TTACATGTTTTTGTAACTGAATATTTTATAACTAAAATTATTATTTGAACTTATTAATTTAAAGAAATATTTAATTTGAGTTTCAGTAGGTACTACATTATTATGTCTATTTTATTTTAGAACTTAGAATAAATATTATGATGAAAATATTGTTGAATGAAATAAAATGTTTTATTAAATACAGTTTAGGTATAAAAAGAAATAAAACGAAAAGATTTTAAAATGTTATTTTTATTTTAAAAATAGTACTTATTAGCTATTGGGCATTAATTACCTTAAAATTATTAATCTTTACAATTTACAAGTGTTTCAAATTCCATAAAATATCGGTTGAATTGAAAGCGTATTTACACTAAAATAATGACAGGTATTCATAATATAAGCCTACATGATATGGGGTGAGCCGTAGCTAAGGCACGTTTATTAGTATTGCGTGTCGTTAGTGAGCCAAACGCGTTCTCACACGACGCCTCTACACCATTACAGCAATGATTCAAACCATATTCCAAATATTTCAATATCAATCATATTTTATAAAACTTACGGTGAATTATACGAAATGTCCTCTATCAGCAAAAAGGTACTTGAAAAAAAATCTTTACAAAATATGAAAAGCTAGTTAGGAACTTACAATTTTAGTAGATAAATAAAACGTTACAATAAATGATTTAATTCGATAATAAATAATTTACATAATGATTTTACATTATATCAGTTATTGTTATATAAGACAATTTGGGAGTATTTCTAGAACCGCATCGGTTTATAAGGGTGCGGCTGTCGGGAAAAATACTCCCGAAAAATGTCATCTAGAATAGTAAAATCAGGTTATCAGAATTATGCATAGTAAATAACAATATTATTATTATTACATGGAATTAATATTAATGACGAGACATGGAACGAAAAACGCAGGCTTAGAATCCAAAATAAACAGCTCTTTTTGCTATTTTTGAAACTTCTTTGGTAATCATAAAACCGAACACATGAAACATAAAATACATCTCATGAAACAATATGGAATGAAGTGCACGAACAATACAATGCATAAGCTGCCGTCATAAAAATAAAATGCATCTCAAAAATAAGCGTAAACACTACGATGAAATTGCAATTTTTTTTTAACTTTTAAGTACGTAAAATTTTAAATTCGCATGTCAACATGAATGAAGAGATTGTTCCGAACTTATATCTAAAAGAAAAACAAAGCAATAACTGGATATGCGACAGAACAGAGAACTTGAGTCAATATAAAACTAAGGAAAACAAAACTCAACATAGTTTTCGTTGCAGGAATGTAAACAATGTGTAGAGCAATATTAAACAGGGTATTTTATCATATTTAACAAGAACTAATAGTAACAACAATGCGTCGGAGGCCTGTTTCCTTCTAGCACCACGGGTGTTCGCAGTCCAGTTAAATTTGAAACATTGCTCCGTTTCCAAGGCCACTAGTCACTTCGGTATTTTGCCAAGAATATATTAAATACAACCTTTTTTATTCATAGTATAAATATAATAATGATAAACAAAAATAATGTCTTTTTTATCCCCTGTATTCAAAAGACTTTAATCTTTAACCGAGACCGCGTGGAAACTAGTACTAATTTAACTGGACTACGAACATAGACACGACTATTTATCACAGCTATCCAAAGCCTTCACACATTACACGAATCGGTCGCCTATCCCTCTACGTCTCTAATCGTTTATCGATGTCGAAACTTGAGATTGCCGTACCCACTTTATACCAGTAAAAAAATCTATTGTTATAAAAATGTTGTTATTGTCAAAGCGAACATAACCTCCTCTCATCTCAGGTTTGGATGTCCTCGCATGAGTACACTGAGCGTGAAGGGTTCCCGAAACTTGTTTATTGAATAAAGGTTTGACATTATAATATGAATAGTTGTGAACAGTTTCAACTACCTTTGTACTTTATACTCACAACTAAACGAGATTTATTGTACACGAGATTATACAAGGCCTTATTTAAAATTGGTGTTTCAAAATTTGTAAAATACATTATACATCTAATAATAAAGGTATAATAGGCCTAAAGAGATGTATTGTAAAATATACAAAAGTTACATAGAAGGCTTTACACTTTAGAGCCGACTTGGTGTATCAACAAATGGGAAAGTTTGGCACTTGAACAAGTCGTACCATAACGAATAATAAGACACGGTGAATTATTGCTTCAAAATTACATTTCTCAGCTCAAGATTGCAACAAAAATATTAGTACAATCGGTGCTGCAACTATGTATACAGAAAAATGTTTAGCAAACTTTTGTAGAATTAATTGCTTTATCTAATTAATTAATAAGCTCAGCAGCTCACTACATAATAGTCTACAATAAATTGATCTTGTGATTCAAGGAAGCCCATTCAGAGTCTTACATTATTAAGTAACGTTGCAGAATTTTGTTAGAAGAACTAGGTATTTCACTTGAGCAAATATAATTATGAGACGATTCACTAAAAACAAAAACACCTATGGCACGGTTTCTTCGTTAATTGGCAACGCTTACGCGTTGTGAATTGTCTTACTTCTGTACTTAATCTAACATTAAGGGTCCCTGAATCATTTACTATAATTTTCTACCTTTCAATTAACATGATATATGTTTAACTAGATTCTTTAACAATACTTAAAAATTGGTAAGTCAATTCCTGTCTATCAATTCCCGTAATTTATATGTAAACGTTTTAGTAACAGTGCAACCGCGTAATAAATATGTCCGCTTGTTGTGACGCCATGACGGAGTCACTCGTGACTGATCTTTTTCTGTATCAGGATAGATCGAATTCCAATGTATACGGATCCAGTAACAGCTTCCCGATCGATATTATCTATATACAACAATAGTATACGATACAACATACTGAAGCATAAACATTATGTGCTGTTAAAAATAAAAACGTAACAAAATACATTATAATAAAAATGCTCTACTGGTTCAATAAATTGTACAAAAATATTATTGAAAAATAACCAGTTTAATTTATGTCACTTTAAAACTCAACGATATGGACTACTAGACGTTGACAATGTTATGAACAATAATGTTATAGTTTATGTATCCCATTAATTCATGGCGAAAGCTCCACAAGCTTATATATCACCGCCCAGTTCTCAAGTACTACATAACATGGTCGTCGTACGCAACATATAACCGCATCCGAAACCGAAATAACTTCACAAAAACATAATAATATCAACACGGTTACTAATATTTACATGGCCCAACTCTAATGAACCTAGAAAATATTAGTTTTCTTTAATAAAGCACTTGCGGAGCTGATGTCATATAAAATGTGAATAACTTGCAAGTGACGCACACGATAGCACCATTGCATCCGTCTGTGAGATTTCGCCACGACAAACAGCTTCTTCAAAAATAATAAGAGAAACTTGGTGTTGGTAAAATTTTGATAAGTACAAAATATTAATATTTTCAATATCTATCACAGCAATCATGCAGAAATCTTATAAAAATTTGGACAAAAATGCTTAACATATTTAAGACTAGTTAATTTACAAGTTTAATTGAAATTTGGATAGAAACATTCTGAAAGATTCAATAGTAAATATTTTCAAATGCCAGATCAAACGTGCGAGCTACGCATCGCGTTGCTCCCACTTCACTTCTAACAATACTCAATGAATGATTTCCTAACAAGATATCCAGAGTACTTATTTAAAAGTACCTAGATCGAAAGTACGTAGCATAATTCAATTAGTTTTCGAAAATAAACAGATTAAATTCTAGATCCCATAGAATAAAATGTTCGAAAAAAGTGTTAGTAAAAAAACCAACGCGCGGTGAACAAAGCGACTCACGACTAACCTTTAAAACCAAGTACCTACACGCGAAATGAGAAATTTGTATTTAGTAATGGGCGCCCATCTTTCATATTGATAAAGTGTCAAGTACCGTAGAGGGCGTGGCGCGGCTCACTGGCGCGGCAGCGACGCGTTGGCCGGCAACGTGGAGCTGCGCTGCGACGCGTTCATGTACGCAGACTTCAGGTTCGACCGCATCGAGTCTCTGTGGACAACAACTGAGGGTTAGGGAACTCACGAATGGAAGGTTCGATCCGGATAATAAACCCCTTTCACAAGGAACTTAGATGTGAAATTATTGCGCAACCCTTGTGTCAAATTGCATTTGAAAATGATCTCACTTGATGGTAAGCGACGATGTCGCATGGGTCGCGGTATTACACGTACGTCAAAAATGCCCCTGCCGCTGCTCCTGCGTGCAGCTAGCTCGCGAGTGTTACCTGGGCGACAGCTTGGTGTGGTCGTGGTTGGTGTGGTGCGCGGCGCGGTACCCGTAGCGCTGCACGCGCCGCGCCAGCCGCGCCACCCAGCGCCGCTGCTCCTGCGTGCAGCTAGCTCGCGAGTGTTACCTGGGCGACAGCTTGGTGTGGTCGTGGTTGGTGTGGTGCGCGGCGCGGTACCCGTAGCGCTGCACGCGCCGCGCCAGCCGCGCCACCCAGCGCCGCTGCTCCTGCGTGCAGCTAGCTCGCGAGTGTTACCTGGGCGACAGCTTGGTGTGGTCGTGGTTGGTGTGGTGCGCGGCGCGGTACCCGTAGCGCTGCACGCGCCGCGCCAGCCGCGCCACCCAGCGCCGCTGCTCCTGCGTGCAGCTAGCTCGCGAGTGTTACCTGGGCGACAGCTTGGTGTGGTCGTGGTTGGTGTGGTGCGCGGCGCGGTACCCGTAGCGCTGCACGCGCCGCGCCAGCCGCGCCACCCAGCGCCGCTGCTCCTGCGTGCAGCTAGCTCGCGAGTGTTACCTGGGCGACAGCTTGGTGTGGTCGTGGTTGGTGTGGTGCGCGGCGCGGTACCCGTAGCGCTGCACGCGCCGCGCCAGCCGCGCCACCCAGCGCCGCTGCTCCTGCGTGCAGCTAGCTCGCGAGTGTTACCTGGGCGACAGCTTGGTGTGGTCGTGGTTGGTGTGGTGCGCGGCGCGGTACCCGTAGCGCTGCACGCGCCGCGCCAGCCGCGCCACCCAGCGCCGCTGCTCCTGCGTGCAGCTAGCTCGCGAGTGTTACCTGGGCGACAGCTTGGTGTGGTCGTGGTTGGTGTGGTGCGCGGCGCGGTACCCGTAGCGCTGCACGCGCCGCGCCAGCCGCGCCACCCAGCGCCGCTGCTCCTGCGTGCAGCTAGCTCGCGAGTGTTACCTGGGCGACAGCTTGGTGTGGTCGTGGTTGGTGTGGTGCGCGGCGCGGTACCCGTAGCGCTGCACGCGCCGCGCCAGCCGCGCCACCCAGCGCCGCTGCTCCTGCGTGCAGCTAGCTCGCGAGTGTTACCTGGGCGACAGCTTGGTGTGGTCGTGGTTGGTGTGGTGCGCGGCGCGGTACCCGTAGCGCTGCACGCGCCGCGCCAGCCGCGCCACCCAGCGCCGCTGCTCCTGCGTGCAGCTAGCTCGCGAGTGTTACCTGGGCGACAGCTTGGTGTGGTCGTGGTTGGTGTGGTGCGCGGCGCGGTACCCGTAGCGCTGCACGCGCCGCGCCAGCCGCGCCACCCAGCGCCGCTGCTCCTGCGTGCAGCTAGCTCGCGAGTGTTACCTGGGCGACAGCTTGGTGTGGTCGTGGTTGGTGTGGTGCGCGGCGCGGTACCCGTAGCGCTGCACGCGCCGCGCCAGCCGCGCCACCCAGCGCCGCTGCTCCTGCGTGCAGCTAGCTCGCGAGTGTTACCTGGGCGACAGCTTGGTGTGGTCGTGGTTGGTGTGGTGCGCGGCGCGGTACCCGTAGCGCTGCACGCGCCGCGCCAGCCGCGCCACCCAGCGCCGCTGCTCCTGCGTGCAGCTAGCTCGCGAGTGTTACCTGGGCGACAGCTTGGTGTGGTCGTGGTTGGTGTGGTGCGCGGCGCGGTACCCGTAGCGCTGCACGCGCCGCGCCAGCCGCGCCACCCAGCGCCGCTGCTCCTGCGTGCAGCTAGCTCGCGAGTGTTACCTGGGCGACAGCTTGGTGTGGTCGTGGTTGGTGTGGTGCGCGGCGCGGTACCCGTAGCGCTGCACGCGCCGCGCCAGCCGCGCCACCCAGCGCCGCTGCTCCTGCGTGCAGCTAGCTCGCGAGTGTTACCTGGGCGACAGCTTGGTGTGGTCGTGGTTGGTGTGGTGCGCGGCGCGGTACCCGTAGCGCTGCACGCGCCGCGCCAGCCGCGCCACCCAGCGCCGCTGCTCCTGCGTGCAGCTAGCTCGCGAGTGTTACCTGGGCGACAGCTTGGTGTGGTCGTGGTTGGTGTGGTGCGCGGCGCGGTACCCGTAGCGCTGCACGCGCCGCGCCAGCCGCGCCACCCAGCGCCGCTGCTCCTGCGTGCAGCTAGCTCGCGAGTGTTACCTGGGCGACAGCTTGGTGTGGTCGTGGTTGGTGTGGTGCGCGGCGCGGTACCCGTAGCGCTGCACGCGCCGCGCCAGCCGCGCCACCCAGCGCCGCTGCTCCTGCGTGCAGCTAGCTCGCGAGTGTTACCTGGGCGACAGCTTGGTGTGGTCGTGGTTGGTGTGGTGCGCGGCGCGGTACCCGTAGCGCTGCACGCGCCGCGCCAGCCGCGCCACCCAGCGCCGCTGCTCCTGCGTGCAGCTAGCTCGCGAGTGTTACCTGGGCGACAGCTTGGTGTGGTCGTGGTTGGTGTGGTGCGCGGCGCGGTACCCGTAGCGCTGCACGCGCCGCGCCAGCCGCGCCACCCAGCGCCGCTGCTCCTGCGTGCAGCTAGCTCGCGAGTGTTACCTGGGCGACAGCTTGGTGTGGTCGTGGTTGGTGTGGTGCGCGGCGCGGTACCCGTAGCGCTGCACGCGCCGCGCCAGCCGCGCCACCCAGCGCCGCTGCTCCTGCGTGCAGCTAGCTCGCGAGTGTTACCTGGGCGACAGCTTGGTGTGGTCGTGGTTGGTGTGGTGCGCGGCGCGGTACCCGTAGCGCTGCACGCGCCGCGCCAGCCGCGCCACCCAGCGCCGCTGCTCCTGCGTGCAGCTAGCTCGCGAGTGTTACCTGGGCGACAGCTTGGTGTGGTCGTGGTTGGTGTGGTGCGCGGCGCGGTACCCGTAGCGCTGCACGCGCCGCGCCAGCCGCGCCACCCAGCGCCGCTGCTCCTGCGTGCAGCTAGCTCGCGAGTGTTACCTGGGCGACAGCTTGGTGTGGTCGTGGTTGGTGTGGTGCGCGGCGCGGTACCCGTAGCGCTGCACGCGCCGCGCCAGCCGCGCCACCCAGCGCCGCTGCTCCTGCGTGCAGCTAGCTCGCGAGTGTTACCTGGGCGACAGCTTGGTGTGGTCGTGGTTGGTGTGGTGCGCGGCGCGGTACCCGTAGCGCTGCACGCGCCGCGCCAGCCGCGCCACCCAGCGCCGCTGCTCCTGCGTGCAGCTAGCTCGCGAGTGTTACCTGGGCGACAGCTTGGTGTGGTCGTGGTTGGTGTGGTGCGCGGCGCGGTACCCGTAGCGCTGCACGCGCCGCGCCAGCCGCGCCACCCAGCGCCGCTGCTCCTGCGCGGCGGGCGCCAGTAGCAGCAGCTCGCGCGCGCGGTCTGCGTGTAGCTTGCACGCCGCCACGCCCTCGCCCTCCGACACGTGCTCTGCGTGGATCTTCATGCGGCAACCTGCGCAAGTAGACACTAGCCGTCAGACACAATTTTCAGAGTTCATACTGAATCGCGACCCCAAATAACGAGTGTAAAAATAATCACTGAACGAAGTCTAGACGGTGACTCCGTTCAGCGTTTTTACACTCCCTTTCACTGTGTTAATCTTTAAATTCCTTCTTTTTCAGCCTTATCGGTTAAATATTTCTGCATTTTTCTTATCTTGTAAAAATTCTTGAACGTATCTCATTTTTGCTTGAAGTGCTTTTTACTAATTCAACTAACGAATCCTTGCACGTCCTTTAAACATTTACCCCCTTATTTATAAAAGATGTTTTAAGTTAAGTAATTATTAGCGTCTGTTTCACCATACATTTTTGACGTTTAAACATCATTTAACTTTAATCATTGTTTATGAATAAGGGGGTTAATTCTCTGCTAGTGCTATTTACTTCTGTAAGTGACGGATTAGCAATACCTAAAACCGTTTGTGATTTTTGTTTGTGTATGTTTTAGTAAGTAAGACGTGGAAGTGTCATAGCAATAAATAACTAAATCATAATAATACCGTTGCATGCAGCTTTAAGCACAATGTTTCACGTGCGTTACATTGCGCGCCGCCGTAAACAGAGATTATTTACACCAATAATAAAAGTCGTTACCAAGCAATCATTTTTGCTGCAAGTTACTTAGTTTGATTCACAGAATGCCTAGATTATGACAATGTGATGGACCTGTATATTAGGCTATTAGCTCGACACCTAAAACGAGACATGGCGACTGCACGTTACACTCTCTGCATGTCATATGCTGTATAATATGCTAGTTCGACACTAGAAACGCGACAAGTTTTATGATGTTTAGAAACCAATACCCAACACGTCTTTGGAGTGTCGCTAACTTATTTAATTTGACCCTGTATTATGCTACCTGTGGTGTAAGGGGTCCCAAATATCATATTTTGGGACTTATTAAATACACATTTTCATTATGTAGAAATAAGATAATAAGATAATGAGTGATCAATGTCACACGTCGTCAACATGACAGGAGTGCCTTCTAGGTGGCCAGTATATAACAGTCCTCCGCCGCGATTCCTGGCTGCCGCACTCCCAGGGCCGGCAGCAGTTGCTCCAGGTGTCTGCGCCATATAACACCACCGTCAGTTCGCACGTTCATAGTGCAGATTGCCAAGACGACGCATTATCGTGACGAACTCCCATCTTCGTCTCTGGTCGGAGTTGGCTTTAGCCTACACTCGATCACCTACGGAATAAGCTCTGACGAGAGGCGGTGTGTTCTCTGATCTGGAAGCTGTCGGGGCAGTTGAGTCTCTGAACATCACGTGCAGCTTTGTTCTAACGTCTCGACTGAACATCAGTCCATAGGAAGTAGGGTCCATTCTGGTTTGGTGTGCGCCTGAGCCGAGTTGGTAGTTTAAGTACAGCTCGATTCAAATTTAATGGCGGCTCGGAACACGAGGCAAGTCGCTGCGCAGTAACAAATTCATGGGTCAGCGGGGTTGAGGGGTGGGGTACTGCGCAGCGAGTAGCGCACTTCAGAGCCGCCATAAAGTTTGACGCGAAGTATACAAGGAGCTTAACCGTAAAGTTACCCCTCTCCCGCTCCATTGCACGTAGTGCTTTGTTAATAGTTTGCACGTAACGTTCAGCCTGACCGTTAGTTGCTGGGTCGTATGGAGCTGACGTTAAATATTTTACTCCACAGCTGATAAGGTAGTTTTTAAATTCTTGGGATACAAAATGGCGTGCGTTGTCTGATACCAGTGTGTACGGTGTGCCAAATGCGCAAAATAATTCCTTAAATTTAGCAATGCACCATGCACTCGTTATGGTCTTTGTGGGGAGAACTTCAACCCACTTTGTGAATGCATCTACGACTATGAGAAGTTGGTGTCCAAGAACAGGTCCTGCAAAATCTATATGAATTCGTTGCCAGGGGCCGCTACGTTGTTCCCAGTGGTGTAGAAGAGCTTTTTGTGACTCATTCTGTTATAATCGGCACGCTCTACAAGATTTTACCTATGTCCATGTCTATATTTTTCCAGTATATGTAGCTGCGTGCTAGCAATTTCATTTTAAGTATACCGATATGTCACGCATGTAGTTCATCAAGAACACGAGCACGTAAACTTTTGGGTATTACCACTCTGGTTCCTTTCAATATGCAGTTATCCTGGAGTGTTCATTCATTATCACCATAACCAAATTGTCGTAATGAGTGACCTGTCTGTAGTGCTTGTAGTAATGTATTTAAGTCATTGTCTTTTCTCGTTTCACTGGCTATAACTTCTGGTCTGATTTCTAAGATGTTGATCTGTTGCAATTGATACGCACAATGTTGGTATATTGATTCTTCTCGTTTCTTTTGCTATTTCAACTGGGAATCTTGATAGGTAGTCAGCGTTTGAATATTTCACCGAAGCTCTGTACTCCACGTCGCAGTCAAATCCCGATAAAAAATGTGCGAAATGGAATAATCTCACTGTGCTTAGTGCAGGTCTGGTGTTGATGAAAAATCGAGGTAAGCGACTTATGATCAGTCCCTAATACGAATTTCCTGCCGTAACAGTTGTGGAAAAACTTTTTAATGTCCCAATAGATTGCCGTAGCTTCTTTGTCGATTTGACTATATTTCTTTTCGCTAGTTGAGAGTGACCTCGAGGCGAATGCAATTGGCCTTTCAGAGCCATTTGTGAGACAGAACAGCTCCTAAACGTGTCGATGAGGCGTCAGTAGCTAGTATCAGCGGTTTACCTGGGTCAAAATGAATTAGAACTCTGATGCTCAAAATCTCCTCCTTTATGTTGTTAAAGCTTTCTTCACATTTAGAAGTCCAATGAACATCTTTCACTTTCTTTAGTAATTCATTTAAAGAGCTCGTTAAAAAGGCCAGGTTCGATATAAACTTGTTGTATAGTTGGTCATACCGAGGAAAATTCGTAGTTCGTTTATGTTTCTTGGTCTTCCTGTATTCGTGATGGCCGAGACTTTGTCTTTGTTCTTATGTAAACCTTCTTTATCTATTGTGTGTCCTAGGTAGTTAATATTCCGTTTAAAAAAAATACACTTTTCTCTGTTCACGCGGAGGTTACTGTCTTTTAAGTTTAAAGTTGGTCTTCTGATGCTCCTTGAATTATAATGTCATCAAAAAAACATTTAATTCCGTCTAGTCCTTGAAGTAAGTGATCCATAAATTTTTGCCAAAGGCTTGGTGCCACTTTGACTCATCAAGCGATTGACTTTGTAAATACCTTTGTGAACATAACGTTTATAAAAGGGCGCTTTCTTCATCCATGACCATATTAAGATCGGCTTGGGTAATGTCTAAAGTACAGAAGTATTTGCCTCCGTTCATTTCCGCAAATATGTCCTCAATTATAGGAATTGGGTTTTGTTTATCTCTGTTGACTTTGTTAAGTGTGACCTTGTAGTCTGCACATAGTCGAATGCTCCCGGTCGGTTCCACAATCGGTACTATTGGTGTGCCCCAGTCTGACTGGACTACTTTGGTAATCACCCCTTCTGCACACAGTCGTTCAATTTCTTTATCGACTTTTTCCTTTAAAGCGTACGGTATACGTCGTGGTTTTATAAATATTGGTCGTATATTTTCTTTGAGATTTATATGAGCTTCGTAGTTGGGTATTTTTTCTAGGTCTGATCAAAAGACAGTTGATGAAAATTCTTCTAATAATCCAGTTTGTCGGTTTGTTCTGAAGTTCGTGCAACTCTTAAATCTCCAATTCTCATATTAATTTCTTTAATCCAGCTTCTACCAATTGGGTCAACGTTTTGATTGATTACGTAAAGCTTCCCGTTGAAAGTCTGGTCTTTTTTTTCTTTATACGTCCCTTTGATGTATGTTACTCCTGCAGGCTTTATAATTTCACCAATGTAGGTTCTCAATTTCGTATCAGTTTTGAAAATTTTATTTGATATTTGTAGGCTTTTGCATTGTTTGAGTGACATTGTTGACAAGGTCGCTCCCATGTCAAATTCCATGCGTACTTGTTTGCTCTCAATTTTTACTGTGATCATAAATTTGTGCGTTATTTCACTTTTGATTAAATTGATATCTCCAATACTGTCGCAACTCGTGTTACCTATAGTGTCATCTAGTTGATTGGTTTTTAAGTTCCGTTGCAAACAAACTCGTGTTAGATGACCAATTTTCTTGCATTTCAGGCAGGTAGACTTGATGGCGCCGCAATCATTAGATCAGTGGTCGTCTTTACCGCATCAGAAGCATTTTCCTTTTAAATCTCTTATAGTTAACGGAGACGATGATGAAGAAGTTAACTTTATATTCTGTCGTGTAGATGATGGTCGTGATTCCTTATCTCTACTTGTAGATTTTGTAACCTTGTTTACTGTGTCCAAATGTTTGTGCATGTCTGCGGATATTTTCATGTTTTCAGATTTTCTCATTTCCATGAATGTAGCAATGTAAACCAGTTTAGTAAAAGGTGGTGTACCTCTTTCTTGAAGAATTTTCGTTCGTATTTCACTGTCTTTTAATCCACGAATAAATTGCAGAACTAGGAAACTTTCTGAGATAAACTTTTGACAGTTATGCCACTTCAATTCGCAGTTCAAGGAATTTTTCTTTAATTCTGAGGCGTATGTTGCTACTGTTTCATCTTCACGTTGTGTGTGCTTAATAATCTCTGTTATAACGCCCATATACTAGGCTTATGATCTATGTAGTCGTCTAGAATCTGTGTGAGTTCTATAAAGTTCATATTAATTGGATCTTCCGGAGAGCACGTATCATGTAACTTCTCATGTAATTCGGGTGATAATGCAGCAAGAAAGGTGTACAATTTTATTTTAGGATCTTCGATTTTATTGAGCAAGAAAAATACAGTTAGTCGTTTAGTAAAATTTGCGAAGGTCTCTTTTTCTTGAAAAGGCTGGATATTCATTTCTGGCCCTCGTTCTTGTTGTGTATTCGTACTCATGTGTGATGCCGATGTTTGCGGCGGTGTGATTCGTCGACTTTCTTTGTTTCGTAATATGAGAAATTTCGTCTTTATGATGACACATTTCTCTTCAAAATCGTACCTGGTTTCTATCTCTTGGTCTAGTTGTTGGTCTGGTGTTTCTAATTCTATTTCATGTTGTATTTCTTGTGATTTCTGTAACGTTTCTTGAAGCGATTGTAGTCTTGATTCTGTTTCTCCGTATGGTAGAGTTCCATGGGTTTTTACGTAGTTTTCAAGCTTTGTGATTAAACCTCGCAACGACGCGCGGGTTCTCTTGATTTTTTTGATATCGTTAGTCGACATCCTCGTCGCCAATTTATTAAATACACATTTTCATTATGTAGAAATTTATAATTTAATAACATAGATAATGAGTGATCAATGTCACACGTCGTCAACATGACAGGAGTGCCTTCTAGGTGGCCAGTATATAACAGGACTCAAGTCTGCCCGGGGTGCAGCCTGCTAACACAGACGCCGAAGTAATAGTTAGTTACCGAAACAATAAAAGTAGTAAAAACAAAAAGGACACTTCCAGAAATAAAAAAAACAATTGACAGCTCAGTGAAGATTTGATCGACTAACTAACAAAAGAAGAAATGGGGACATCAGAATACAGAAAACGTTATAGAAAAGTAAAAGGAAAGATCTGACAACAATTAGTAAACATTTAGTCAAAATTGCTATAGAAAAACACACAACTTTAAGAGTTTTGAAACATGGAACTTCGTAGATAACACAAAGGCCTTTGTTAGTATCAAACACTCAGAAATATTCACATCCTTAGAACACGAACTTGACAAACACCAGAGAGTACATGGAGGACAAGGCTATGGTATCCAGAACGCACAAGGCACCGATATCCTCCCCTTTGCGATAAAGCAAAGTTCTTAGGTATAATAATGGATAATAAACTCACATGGAAACCTCACGTTGAAGATGTATGTAAATCACTGAGTAAATCCGCATCTTTCAACTTTCAAAGAAATTTAACAGTCAGGCTCTTTTAACGGCATACCATGGACAAGTTGCCTCTGTTTTGCGGTATGGTGTAATTTTTTGGGGGCAGTCTACTGATAAGGAGCTTGTATTTAGGATGCAAAAGTGATGCATAAGATCTATGTGCGGTCTTAAAACCACAGATAGCTGTCTTCCTTATTTTAAATCATTAAAAATACTAACGTTTCCGTCGTTATTTATATTGGAAACAGCTTTATTTGTAAAAAAGAATCCACATTTATTTCAAAAATTGTCAGCAGTCAGGAATCCTATACGGACTCAATATATAAATCAATTGTGCCAAGTTAAATGTAAAACAGCACAAATGCAAAAAAGTTTTTTTGGCATTGCCCCACGCATTTATAATAAAGTACCTAAAATTATTGAAACTATGACAATTTTCAAATTTAAAAGGGCACTAAACGAAATATTGATTTAAAAAAGTTATTACACAACTGACGACTTCCTTAATGATGAATCACTGACCGATTGACATGCTATTTATTCCTTTTTTACATTTTATTTAAATTTTATTAATGTATCCTTAGTGACCTTTGACATTTTTTATTCCCTTTGTATTACTGTAACATGGTTGACATTTAACATTTTCGTATTATTGTGACATTTTTACTGTAATTCAAACGATTTGACATGAATTTGTATCTTTCATTATTACATTTTCCTTACTGTTATTTTAAAGATAAAATATCCTAAATTTGTAAAAATTCAATATCTAATAATATATGATTTGCATGCCCATGTGACGGTAGAACATGGAGGACTTATAAAATAACACATCTATGCACTATATTACCCATGTTTGCAAACCAATAAATGAATTATGTATTTGCCAGTACCCATAACAAAGCAACACACATTCTTCAAAATCTGCCAGACACAAGTTAACATAGAAAAGTGGAGGATCAAGAACACAAATAAATTATATTCTCGCTGACCGTTGCCAATTTTATACATTCAGTGATGGCAAGACCAGGCGAACCTCTCACGTCGCAGTACCAGCTGTTGGTGGCTCATTTCATCATAACAAAGCATATTAAAGCCTACAAATAAATAATACCTAGATTCCGCTGGCACAGGCTATCCCTCGTGGAAGGAGAGCACCTGATAAGAGAAATTAATAACTATATAAACGCAGAACGGGAGACGGACCACCACACGGCTTGTGGAAAGAATTCCTAAATCATTGCAAACAAAGGGCCTCTGAACTACCCGCCGTCTGTCTCCCCGCTAAAGAACACTAAGAAATCTTCTACCTCCGTCTGCCACAGTCGGAGATAGAAGATAAAGTGAAGATCAAAGACCTAAAGAGGCCTGGCAAAAAAAGTGGTAGCGATGAAGGCCTTAAACATTATAGAACTGCCAAGAAACAGCTAAGCCAAAAGTAGGATGTGCCAGAGCATACCGTGATGATGTTTTCTATAGCAAGCTAGAGAAGGCTATAGACGATAGAGAGTACTCTGACCTACTGATTGACCCTTATTAAGAACCAGCACCGTTAGCCGTTGCTGAGGGTCCAAGAATTCAGTCATGGGGAGGTGGAGATGGCAGTCAGTAATTGTTAAACAGTAAGGCCACTGGCCTAGAGATCCCCGTAGAACTGTGGAAAATATTGGAAGAAACTGGTACCCAATTTCTAACGTGGCTATTAAAATAAAATCATCCGCGATGGAATGCCTGCAGAATGGAGAAAATATTTACTGATCCCCTTCTTTAAAAACAAATCATCCGCGATGGAATGCCTGCAGAATGGAGAAAATATTTCCTGATCCCCCTTCTTTAAAAACAAAGGCGACATCAGATTGTGTGAAACTATCGCGCCGTAAAACTTATGTCCCATACTTTTAAAATATGGGAAAGAGTCATCAACAACCGACTGTTGCGATTAACAAGTCTGTCCGAAAACCAATGTGGTTTCGTAGTGGAGAAATCAACAACTGACGCGCTGCACTCCTTGAGAATACTTCTGGAAAAAACGGAGAGATAGAAAGACGTTCATCTAGCCTTAATCGACTTTGAAAAGGCATTCGACCGGGTTCCACGACATCTAATCTACCAGTCTTTGCAGTCGCAAAAGGTTCCAGATTTAGTATTCAACGCTAATGCTGTTGCTAACAAGTACTACAACTATAACGTCGCTACCAAAGTAAGAAATCCGGCAGGATTAATTGATGAATTCAAGGTAGGAGTAGGTGTACATCAAGGATCGGCCCTGAGCTCTCTACTTTCAACCTTGTCATGGAACACCTTACTGCAAATATACATAAAAAGCCACCCTGGGACCTACTACTACACGAGGATGATATTGTTCTCGTAGTAACTACTTGAGCACATTATTTTTGTTAGATTAATTATAATATAATATTTTGTATTCTGCCTATTGTAAAGAACCCAAAATGACAGATTCCCTAAACCTTTTAGAAAATACAACGAATTTGCTAAATTGAAAAGTGAAACTGTATGTGGTATGTATGGCAACTGAAGTGGCAGGTATCATGTTTAGTCGGTTAACCAGACTTTGACAGTGCTCTCAACAATCGACATTTACGATTGCGGGTGCGTTTCGATTTTGTTAAATTGTGTTATTATAGCTAGGAAAATAATTGATGATACAACGGAACGATTTAAACGAAAAACTATTAAAATAAAATGTATTTTTCGGTGTTTTGAATTTACCGCCAAAACGCTCCTTATGATGACTTTTTAGTCACGTGATCATATGTGACGTCAACTTTGAATAAACTAAGTATTTGTGAATGTCGAGTTTATAATTAAAAAGATTTTTAATTGAGAAAATGGATATAAATCTGTTTATTTTTATTTTTCTATTAAATTTCTCGTCCCAATCTTCAATTTAAAATAGTTTTTAATAAATTGGAAAATGCCCTATTGACAAAACGTCGAGATTTCTTTATTATATGGATTATACACCAAACCTGAAGAAATAAATACTCTAAATGATGGTGAACACCTTATCAAATTCCGTTAACAACAAACAACGGTTTAGAAGAACAATGCAGTTACACAGACACACACGAAAAGCGACTTTTATTAGTATTATGTAAAGAAGATACTCACGTCGGCACTCGTAGGCCTGCGGCGGACGGAACATGTGCCACAGCGGGCGCGTGCACACCTCGCACGCCGTGGGAATGTGGTACGTGATGCTCACCAGGTCGTGGCCCTTGTGCTGCACCGTGTTGCCTGGGACGTACATGTTGTATTGTTAAGGTAACATTCAATGTAAGAGGATTTTAATTCTGTAAGTATGTTTGTACAAACACTTTTACACGTTATGAGGTCGGTGTTTCCTATCCGACTACTCTGAGACGAAACATCGAAACGAACTCGGAGGTATACCCTCTCTTTTAAAGTCCACGTGGTCCCCACACGATCCGACCAAGATCTTGGTCAGATCATGTGCCATGAACCATGTAGATTAGTCTGAAATTGTCTTGACGAAAAAACCACACAGTTTGATTGGACCTGTCTAGGTAGGTCATTTAAAATAAACGATTTACTATAGTCTGCTGCTGAAGGACATAAGCCTCTTCTAGAAAGAGTAATATGGAGTTTAGATGACAGCTTTTGCAGAAGTAATGCTGCCATCCATGAAGGATAATTTAAGCTGGACCTAACAAGGGGCGTTTTTCTGTTATGCGGATTTGTATTTTGCGTGTGTCGCCAACCTTGCGTGTGCTCACACACGCGAGGTTGGCCCGCGAGCTTGAAGTTTTACATATGC
This sequence comes from Polymixis lichenea, assembly GCA_949091785.1. Lineage (NCBI taxonomy): Eukaryota > Metazoa > Arthropoda > Insecta > Lepidoptera > Noctuidae > Polymixis > Polymixis lichenea. The sequence goes on from OX420937.1 coordinate 6,582,701, forward strand.
GAGCCTATCTCGCCTAAAAACGCACTTAATATGTATAGTGTTAGAGTTAAAATGAACGCAATTCGAGCCTTGGCTCGGACCCGGCATGGCTCCTATTAAATCATCCTTCATGCTGGCTTGTTGGATAACATACAAAGCGCATGTCTTAGGAGGCATAGCCATCAAGTTTGTCTGTGAATGAGTGCGTCACATGCGGGTAAGATCGACTTCGGGGAAAGCTGTACGTTGTGCACTTTTCCCTAACACCTTGTAATGGTGTGCCGTGTAAGCACAGATATCAAATTATGTGCTGTAGTGCAAGTAAACGTATGCGTCTGACTTCTGCACTAACTTTATATATATTGCAGCGAAAGAATTCGTAGCCATCCAGTGACGAGCGCCCCATACATCCGTTGAGTATCAAACTAGAGTAAAATTATGTGTTTTAGGTTTACTCTGGTATTCAAAATGATGTTTTGTTTTATTAGCATACTGTAGCTCGGGTTAGCTTTTCGTTTTTATCCTTTCTAACCTAAAAATACGAAAAGTATAAAAGTGCAACTAGAATACAACCGACGTCAACCATTGATATTGTTTTTATTTGACGTGGATCCGGGCAAATACTAATGTGACATCTTCAATTCATGTATACTTTTTGAGTATATCTTGGACATCACTGACATCGATTAAGGAAAACGACGTCAGGAAACCTGTACTTATATGGCAAATATAAATCTAGCCATAGGAATCACCAATCCGTTTTGAGTAAGTGTGGTGATCAGGCTGGCATTATAATGATTAGTCGGTTGTTTTTTTTCCGATTGATGGGCGTTTATCAATCGAATTGTTACAGACGATCATTTATGTTTTGAGGCAATCAAAATTATCTGGTCCGCGACAACCAACCATAAACTAGTTGCACATAGTACAGTAACAATGACTATGTAATGGATAGAGCATAGTGGAATAGTCCCTGACCGGTATGGTCCCCGGCCTCCGCGGGCAGGTCGGCCACGTCGCCGGGCCGGCGCGCCTCGCCCTCGCCCGCGTACAGCAGCTGGAAGATGCGCGGGATGTCCTTCGCGTCGGCGCGGATCACGTCGCCCTGCGTCACTGAGCGCACGTGGAACACTTTGCTGGAACACGGAATTACACATTACTATTAAGCTATTTATCAATGCGTGACGCGCGCATAAATTAGTACAATTACAGCATAAAGTGAGATCAGTGGTAGCAGAGTGATAACGGCTGCGACTAACGAGTTGTAGTACGTGGATTCGATCCCAAGCAGGTACTTCACTTAGTGTAAATTATTTCATTACCACTGCTTTCAAAACGGTAAAGAAAAACATCGTGAGGGAACATCACACCCCGCACATGACATCTACCAACCCGCAATGGGACTGCGAGGTGGATTACGGCCTCTCACCGAGAGGAGACTAGTGTCCTAGCAGTGGGAACATTACAGGCTGATTATGTTAAGTGTACAAATATTGGTATTTATATTATCTAACACCTTTAAACGAACAATTCTTGTATATATGTATATTTATAATCTGAATCTCGGAAACGGCTTCAACGATTTTCATGAAATTCAGTATGCAGAGGGTTTCGGGGACGATAAATCGATCTAGCTAAGTTTCACTTTTATAAAACGTCAAACCAAAACAAAAACCCAGCAAAGCTCGGTCATCCAGATATTTTTGGTATTTATGACCGAAATAACTAAAAATCATAAAATGAAACCGTAGTAGCGTTTCATTTTATGATTTGGACACTTTGCAATCAAAGTTTTGACTTTGAATTGCCTTCAATAGAGCATAAGGGAATGGATATCCACGAGAATCAAACATTCCCTTATCGTCTGCCTAAACGAAGGCTCGTACATCAAAGTAAGCAAGAAGAGATATTCTCACTGACATGATCGATACATTTGTCGATATGCGCAACATCGCAACTCAATTGTTAATTTGTTATTACTGGTTTGAATTATAGCAAAAATGTGTATTACTAAATATTTTGAGCACCGTATTGAGTGAAATTGTGTTTACTTACCTCAAATCCAAAATCATAACCGGATCCGTGGTGTTCATCTTATCATTCTCAGTGTTGTAGAATATAATTTTCTTGGACGACACGACAACATACTGTTTCTTCCAGCCATGGCGGCGAATGTTCTGTTTGAAGGGCACTGACAGCCAGCCTTCTAACGTCTGTTCTGTTTCACCGTCTTCGGCATCTGCTGATGATTGAGATGCCGTCTCGCTCGTTAGGGCAGCTAGTTTTTCTTTTAGCTGTTCGATTTCCACATCTTTGCTGTCGACCTAGAAATGTTATTATGGTTAATAGTTTGTAGGTAACAGAAGGTAACTAAGGATACTAGGACTAACGTAGCCGAACCCCAAAAACAATTCAGATACTAGTCGGTTCTTACTTATGAAAAATCAATTGTGTGGTTAGCAGTCCTTATTTCGAACAGCTACTCACAACAGCTAGCTTTCAAAAATTCTAAATAAATTAAAAAAAAATCTAATAAAAAGATGCAAATAAATATAAAAAATTAAAAAAGAAAAATCTAAATCAATTTAAAAATTTCAGACAGCAGCCAGCACCTTAATAAAATTGCATAACACACTATTAATCAGAATCAGGGGGCCTACACTCTAACTCCGTCAACGAAGATACGGGCCCGTCCGAAAGTAGTTTGATACTTCTTAGTGAATCCTACAGCCAATTAACTAACTTTTTTGGAAGGGCAAAAACTTATTGGGAGTAGGGACCCCCGTTCAAATCGTGTTGTCATTGATTCTTAGTTGGGGGCTCCAAACGAATCTTCTGTCCGTAAGTGATACGGATTTACGAATAGACGGCTTTCGTGCTTTGGGAGTAGGCCTCCGAATCGTTTTTAATGTTATTGCTAATTAATCGCTTCATACCATATGTTCGAAAGTTTGTTTTTATTTACGTTGTCTGCTCAAAAACGTAATGTTATTAAACTGACAAAATGAAAGGCATTCCTACTGTAACCACGTTACCACGCAGATCTTCAAAATTCTCCCTTATTTATAAGCGTTGCTTAAACTTAAGAGATGTTATAAATGTATATAACTATACATTTATAACATCTCTTAAGTTTAAGCAACAGCCGCTAATCATTACTTAACTTTAAGCAACGTTTATAAATACGAGGGTCGATGTCTAGACATAGAACTTTCAACTTAAATGCTCATGGGCATAAGGTTCAAATAGCAATGCCAAGCCCCGGTACCTCCATGGCCAGACGCAGCCTGGTGGACTGCTCGTCCAGTAGCTGCTGCTGGCAGTCCTGCAGGTCGCGCTGCAGCTTGGAGCTGTGCTGGTCGAACTTCTCCTTCTCTCTGGTCAACTCCTGCTGCAGCTTGCGGTAGTCCTTGTCTTTGCGCACTGACATCTTGCTCTTGTTCTTTGTTGTCGCTGGGTTCATGTCTTTTCTGTAATAAAAGAGTGCGTATTTGTTTTAGGATTTGCTGAACATATATATATTAGTGAAAATATAAAAAATACCAGTCTTACCAAGGGGTATCGTATCACCCAGTAACTGGGATATGAAGGTCAGATATTTAAAATACTGATACTTACCTGCATCCGTTTATACTGGCAGTCGACCCCAAGATAGTTGAGAAAAGAGATGTCATTTGGGAAAATACAGCGATGTTAACCTTACCATAACAGTTCTAACTTTGACAGGCCTATGACGATGATACGGACAGATGACGTGATTGATCTGATCTCTAATTTCAATGACTCCATATGGGCTATTCCAAGACCGTATGGTCCTGTTCACACGGTGACAGCGTTGTTCAGTACGATATATTACAGTATAATATTGGGGTCAAATGGCAGTTTTATACTGCATTTGTTTTTTATCGTATGAACAGTAGGACGTTGACATGTGATCCCGACATATACTCCGAGAAATATTAATGGTTGTTTTCCCGCGACAAAACAACTTGCCCTAAAGAGTACTTTCGAAGCATAGGGTAAAGATGTTTTTGTTTTAAAATTATTTAAAAACTACTCATCAATTCGAGAACGTGAGAATCAAGAGTATTACTCTTGATTCTCACCCACACATGACATCTACCAACCCGCAATGGAACCGCGTGGTGGATTACGGCCTCTCACGGAGAGGAGACTAGTGTCCTAGCAGTGGGAACATTACAGGCTGATTATGTTAAGTGTACAAATATTGGCCTTTATATTATCTAATACCTTTAAACGAACAATTCTTGTATATATGTATATACACCGTGAAATTCAAATGGTTGTTTTCCCGCGGCAGAACAACTTGCCATAAGGAGTACTTTCGAAGCATAGAGTAAAAGTTAAAAAAAAATACGATTTTTTTTGTTTTAAAATAATTTTAAAAATATTCATCAACTCGATAAAATACTACTCAAACACTAGAGGTAACTTGTAGGTACTACTCGAATCGCACGCGCCGCCGACAAAGGGAACAGTGGTGCATAAATGTTCAAAGCAAAATAAACTCTCGCACGTGGCTTTCGAGTTTTGTTTTTCACAAATGTTAATCTGCCATTTTGTTTCTAATATTTTATTTGTTTATAAAACGACTGTATTACCAAGCCAAACCATTTCGCTGCGGGAAAACAAACATTAAAATTTCTCGATTTATATTTTATCGTAAAATCTCGTAGACAGCGCTGTGTGAACGATAGTTTTGTTGCAGTAATCAAACTACATACGATATGCTGTTTTTGGGTACATTATTAAGTAACAAGACGTGTGCTTTATGGGACTTCCCAATCGGCGAAACAAAACAAACTTCCAATTAAACTTTCCTCCCCTACTTAACCCCAAGAGGAGACAAATTTAAAAAATCCTTCCTTAGTGGTCTCCTTCGCTATATAAGAACTCTTGTGCAAAATTTCATGCTTCTAGACCAAGCAGTTTAGACAGTTGTCTGTCGTTGAATGAATTAAGAATTTTATTGAATAAATAGGCTGCTATACCATCATACCTGTTCATAATCTCAGCAAGTTTGTTGACGGCCTGCTGCTTGAGCATGATCTCGGAGTTGAGCTTCTTGTTGAGCCGCTCCACGTCGTCCTGCAGGCGCTGCAGCGCCGCCACGCGCTCCGCCAGCACGCTGCCGCTGCGCCGGAGCTCGTCCACCTCCTGCGCGCCCACAGCGTACTCATCAGACACATAATATTCAGCCTTGTTCCTATGACAGGCAGCAACCCTAATGCGGGTCGGTAAACTAACGACTAAAAGCTCGCAACCGAGAAAACAATATAGGTGTCAACATGGTGCCGGAGAAAAAGAAATATGGATTTGTCTGTCACTTGAACAAAAAAAAATTACATTAATGTTGATGTGATATTTCAGTTTTAGTCAAATTTCGGCTTTGTAGAGTGGAACACTGTCAATAATAGAGTCCGTCTCTATACAATATGTAACAAAAACCCTGTTGTTCCTTTTAGGGACGTATACACTTACCTACAAGCACAACATTTACGAAGTTATAATTTAAAAAATAAGCATTGGCTAGTCGAGAGTTCAATATCAAATAACTATTAAAATCGACATATTCTAAAAAAAATTTCTTATATCTGATTTTACAAGTATCCTTATTTCGCACAATAGCTTACGAGCTCGGCGGCTTTCTTTGATCTAATCAAAATCAGTTAAACATTACAAATATTCATAATTACATATTTATTTTAATTATTTTTGCTAAACAGTTTTTATAAATGACTTGCTTTATTACGTATGTGTACCGATTCTGAAAACGTGGGTAGAAGGAACAACAGGGTTTTTGTTACATATTGTATATAATAATAATTATTATTACTATAGTTAGCATATCCCAAAGAAATCGCACGCTTAATCTTTTGTAGAATTCTAATACTGCAACATTCTCTATGTATTACGATTGTGCATTTTATTAACCCAGTGCCTGTATGATGGTGGTTTATTTTATTTATTAGGGAAAACAAACAGTGACACATTACATTTCGTAGACAGAAATACAAAAAAGATGTGGCCAAATGAGAAACTAAAATCATTTTCCACGGAATACACAATAAAATAATAATCTTTACAAACCATGCTATTTAAAATTAAAACGTACAAACTACAATAATGGTTGAGATAAATAAATACCGATTTGCGATTCCGTCATATGCCTGTCAGCTGAGACTTCTTTCGTAATACGGACTTTATGGCTCCTCTTCACAATCTGCCGTGATCGTTAATCGTGTGATCAGATGTAATCGACACGATCATCGTGCGAGCATCCACATGTTCGTCATTATTCGTCCGTAGTTGGTTGGGCGGCAAGCATTCAAGATTGACTTTGATGCGTGCCCGAAAAACCGAAAAGTGAGATCGCCGCTATCATACGGCAAGCATAGACGATGATCGGCCACTACAGACGAGTAAGCCCTCTACACAATCGTGCTCGCGGGTAATCATCTATGATCGCCGATTGTGAAGAGGCGCCATTACATGTGAGGAAAAAAGGAAGGAATGTTACCTTCCGCTGGAGGTCGATGGTGGCTCTGTTCTCGTGGTCGCGGTCGCGCAGGCCCTGCACCAGCGCGTCACGCGCCGACAGCTCGCTGCGATGCTGAGACATGGCGTCTCGCATCTCTAGCTCTTTCATCGTCTTCTCCTTTTCTAGCTCGCCCACTGTCTCTTCGGCTATCGACCTGGAATATTTTAAGGGAAAATTAATAACGAAGCATTCGCAATTTCTCTCGTATGGACAAAATCTTGATGAGATTTACATGTCGTGTTAAGACGCAATTTTTTTGCTATTTAACAATACCTCATCGTGGCAACAAAGAAGGTTCAAACAGCGATGCGTTAAATGTTAATTGAATCGAAAGACGGTCAAAATAAAAATAATTTTGCAGTTAAAATTTTAAGTAAAAAAATAAATGCACGGCTCAGTGGAATCATTTTTTGGTGTTATTTTAGTTGTTTGAATAGGGTATTTCACTCATTTTTGTAAGTGTCTTAATTAGATTCTAGAGTGCTAATAAACCACAAAAAACAACATTTTTATTTAATCGATTAGTGCTATAAAAATCCATTAAAATTTTGCATTTTCAAATTTCGCGCGTAATTTGACAAAAACGCTGGACGCAGTGGACGCCATATTGCTCTGTGGGTATGATATCAGTTTGCTATATAAACAAATGCGCTGATATTTTACAAAAGAATTGTTTATTATTTAAAAAAATATTTCTTTTTCTATTTATCGTTGGTTTGCTGTTCCTGAATGTAAAATATTATTCACATAAAAACTACTTTGGTTACGAAAATAATAAAAGTGCAAAGTTGCTCAGTTGACATGCTGTATGACGTAATAACATGGCGGCTACTATTTCATGGGGTTCATAAACACATTAAAAACAACTGAAATCTTTCAATTGTATTATTAAATTTATTTTGTTATTTCATGAACTAAAACTAACATCTTCCGATTGCATTTTGCCTAAGCTATCTCATTAATATATATTTAGCTTTTTTCTCATTTATAGTAGAATACCCTATTCCATTTATTATCATTACGTAAAAATAGTTTACGCTCAGAATTTTGAGAGGCCTTTGCCTAGCAATGGGTTGATGCAGGCTAATAGTATTCAATATTTGTTAGTCAAATAGGTGGTACCGCAGCTGACAGTCCGTGGTGCGCTAGACATACATTTAAGTTACAGTATCGCCACTCGCGGAAGCTATTTTAATGAATAACAGCGCCGCGCGTGTTGACCAGAGGGGTAATTGCGTAATACACTATCCGTAGGAATCGCTTTCATTTTGACAGCTCCACGACAATCATTGCGTGGTTTACGTCGTTGAGCAGACGAATTATACAAATATATGAAGCAGTGGATTAACAATAGGCTTCAAAATGATTCAGATTCTGATTAATAGTGTGTTACGCAATTAGGGTGCAGTTCTGATCACGAAGAGCAAGTCGATATGTAAGGATAGAATTGATTATTATGAATTATGGGAGGACGCAGTGATTTGTAGTTTCACCATACCCCCGTGGGAAAATAGCGTTTGTTTATGATAATCTCGTGAAACAGTTATACGAAAAGATTTATATTATTTTTATATACTCAATATGTTAGGATGGAATTTATTATTAGAAATTATGAAAGGACACAGTAATTTGTGGTTTAAGCTTACAACCGTGGGAAAAATGCATTTGTTTAAGTAATCACGTGAAACAATTATTATATCGAACACTGCACGTTTTACACATGAATACAGTATAATTAAAAAAATATAAAAATTAAATAAAAATAATAATAATAAAAATATTTTAAAAAAATCAGCTGTAGACCGCGTAGGTATTGCACTTTTCTATGAAACAGCTGATTTTTTTTTTGTATAACCGACGAAAAATTTTTGCGCTGGGGTTCTAGAATGATATGCTGAATTCATGGTTACAGTTTGCGAACTGGATAAAAACTTATCCTGTATAATAATTAAGTTAAAGGCGTTAATCAAGTCGGCAAACGTTAAGTAGTACGCCCTCGTCCTCAGTCTGGGTGAAGCGATGATATTCGCAAGGTGGCTGGATGAGCGTAGCCGAGAATCGAGCCGTCCTAGAGCTGTAGGCTGATGATAATGGTAATTAAGTTATAATAATTAAATTGAATCATTTACAATTTTCTTCCAGCCGGGTGTGAAAAAGTAACTCTTTTACGGCTCATAATCACTGCTTCTTTTCCGCAACATGTCCTTTCGTTAACAAAAAATAAATAAGAAAACAATTGTCACTGTCAGTCCCTGCTCAAAATCACTGCAATAATTGTTTGTATGATCTAATGTAATCAATGAATATGATAGCACTAAGATGTAGCTAAAGAGAAAATGCATTTGATTTAAAGTGCGTATGTAAGAGTACTTGAAGATGATTACGATAATATTATATACTGGTGTTTGATGGCAACAAACCAGATTAGAGATGAAAATCTAACACCAATTACTTTACTTTTAGCTTTTATCATTGGCTTTTGGTTCCTTCATACTCGAAAATGGGCAGAGAGAATGTACCTATTGTAGATAGCAGTGACGAGTTACAAGAGCTGAAAAGTCTCATTTGCCAGTAATTTTACTGGCTCTCATATATATACCGGCTTCACACTATACCTAACACACAGCTTATTGGGACAAATGAGTCACTTGAACGGTTATCGAAGTTTGAAAAGTCTTGATAATAAAAAGCCAGACATTTTACTTATTAATACAGACAGTCCGGACATTTTATTCATGAATCTTACTTTTTTGGTACTCATTTAATATTTAAAACACCCCGTATTTAGAAAATTCCGTACTAACAACAAGGATAACAGTAAACCTATGTGTCACGGAAACCATTATGAAATTAACATCAGTATGTTTTATCTGTTTCACGTGAATGTAGCACTGACCTGGCGATGGCCTCGGAGTCTGCGCGCGCGATGGCGAGTTGCAACTGATGCAGCAAGCTCGACCGCTCCTGTTCAGAGTCGCGCGCCGCCCGCGTGTTCTCTTCCAACATGAGTCGCATGTCATTCGCCTGGCTCTTGTACACGAAGCAGTAGTGCTGCTCGGTCTCCAACTGCTGGCGAAGTTCCTCGCTCTGGTTGACAAGGAATACGTCGATTAGCGGCTTGAAATTTACCACCCTCCACTCTCTTGCTCCCATCCTGACTGTTGATCCCACTTGGTGGCCGTTTCAGGCACCACTTATTAAAATTTACAGACAAACTTGTTATAACAACAAGAAAATTAAATGACTTTAGAATGGATTGGATATAAACATTGCACACGACCAGTGTGTAGAAAGGAATGAACTCAATTACTGAATATAATGGTCAAGTTCACCACCGAAAGGGGAGGGGAGTTGCAGTTGTGTTAGAACTTGAGATAAAATACTATTTCTTGGTTATTAAGATTTGCAATTTATTGCAGTGTCCGTTTGTACAGTCACCGATAGACTAACGTCATCTGACTAGCTTTACTTATTCACTGGTCATAATAACGTAAAATTAAGAGTATGCATTTTCTCCGCTCGTAACGTACGTACGTTTAACATACTAACGGATTTTTTTCGAAGATCCCAAAGGATCATTAACACATCCTTCGATGCCAACGACGTGACGCATCATATTTCTAAAACTAAATACGCATCTGATTTGAAAGTAGCTGTGTTATTTAGTAGATAAGCTACAATTATAATAAAGCTATAGAACAGCGCGTTCTCTCTAGAATTGATTACGCCTTATGAGTCACTATTTTTATTGTAAGACTGACATAATCGTGCTCCAAGGGACATAAAGCTCTTGTTATAAATTATATCGATGTTGTTACTTTTCAGTTTGATATGACTCACTTATAAATAATTTAAATATTCTTAGGGCTGATTTACAATAGATAACTTTTATCTGAGGAATAAATATGTCAGTTTGACAGCTTTTGTATAGAAAATATACCAACCGGTCACATTTATTCTTCAGATAAAAGTTCTCTGACTATTGAAAAATCATTGAAAAATTAGCCCTTATTGAAATTGCGGTTTCAAAAAATTTTAATCTTATAGACAACGAGAAATCATTCTATTACGAAAAACGACTAATACATACATACAGGTAAGCCATCACCTACATCAAGGCTTTCTGTTTTTATTGTACATTTAGCAACGCACAGTATAATGTTAATTAGCGGTCTGTTTAAGTATTTCAAGTTTGTTATTAATAAGTAGATGTTTTCATATCGTTATGAATCTACATACAAAGTACGTATTTAGCTGTAGCATTCATAAGAAAACATTAAGTACAATTTACGATACATGTCCCAGTTGAAGATGACCAGGAAATTAACGCGACAATAACACATTCCTGTATATTAATGCGTGTCATCATCATACTGGAAGTGTTTTATAGGCATGTCTTCATTGCCAAGGCTCTGTTTGTTCAGCACTTGTGCTCAACAATTCCGACTTCACACTGATCCAGCTACGTCTTTACTTTATATTTTGTATACAGCCTAAAGACTCATTTTTCACTCCTACGAGTGTTCTTATAATTCTATTTTAAAGTTAGCATTGTCATAGACAATGTTTATTATTTTAGATACGGACAAAATCCGACACACTATGTGGAATTCTGTTCTATTCTGATAACTGTTATGCAACACATTGAGCAAGCATTTGGATTCCAGAAAGCCCTTGAACTTTAGATAAATTGCAGCCTGACATGGGTCTTCTCTTTAGTTCAATGATACGAGGTTTCCTCCGTAAATAAGGCATTAGTAACATACACACTTAAAATACAAAGTTTTAATCTGTGAGGCTAATCTTAAAATGTTTGTGTCATAAATATCAAGGTCAAAGAAGAATACCTACTTTTCATACTCGGGTAATTCGTGCGAATAGCGGTATGAGACTGCAGTAAAATATATTTATTCATATTCTATCTCGAAACGAAATATACAATAGTATCTGCTAAAATGTGTACATTCAGCTATGTGAGTGTACTTTGAAATAGATACCGAGTGCTGTTACAATTTGATAAAGTATTAATGTAGTTCTCAACGGTCAGTCTGTGGTGAAATTAATTAATCTCCTCGGCTTTGTGAACTAATGTTACAATAGCTGAATCGCGTTGCTAACTAAGGAATGATTTATTTTCATCAGCACGACGTCAACTATTAACATTAAATTGTCAACAATTACATTCCGTGAACTTTAATGAATAAATGTTCTATTAATTGGCAAATCACATCATAATCAATGAGTAAGGCATTCAACTCTAGAAAAACCGCTGTATACGTAATCATGTGTTTATTTATTTGGAGAGGAGCGCACGCGCAGGTTTATGTCGTATAAGGCAAAAGCCTTGTGTATGTGTGCATGTTTGCCGTCGACATCGACAATGAGTCACTATGTTGTAATGCTGGAGGACAGTCTATTTCGGCGCGATGAGATTATGATTAATTCACAAGAAACACTCAGAGTTCGTTAAGTTAGTCGATCGATATGAATGTGTCTATAAATACATACACAGATGCATACTACATACATTAAGTTGATATACGCTGACGAGTGTTTCCAGTTGTTTTATTCTCACTGTTATTGCTTTGATTAGTGTGTTAATGACCTACTTACTCCCAACATAATTTGCAAACATAGTCAATGTTTGTTTGGTTTTCAGATTCCTGAAAAAGGTTTCTGGAATAAAGGCTTTACTGGTGTCGTAATTGAATGTTTTATTATGTCTTAAAGTAAATATATGCAATGACTTTTGCAAAAAATTATAAAAAAATCGACAGTCTAATGTTACTTTCTACTCTACTCGTTGCTGTCCAGCTCTAGCCCTATGACAAAGAGAGGTGAGGACGGCAGGACAGAATAAACTAGACGAGGTCCAGTAAGCTATGTAAGCAAATTGGTGTCCGCAGAGCTAGTCTCTCGTACCAGTGGCACTGCTGCACTTTACGGCATAAGGTGAGCCAGTCTGACTCATATTGAACAATCATTAACCCCCATATTCATAAACGATGATTAAAGTTAAATGGTGTTTAAACGTCAAAAATGTATGGTTAAACAGACGCTAATCATTATTTAACTTTAATCATCGTTTCTGAATAAGGGGTTAATACACTGCGTGCGCATTACATAGGCATATGTCTGGGGTGTACTGCAGGGGTTGGAGGGAAAACATTATTTGACGGAAGTTTCATGTCATGAAAAACTATTTTCAGTGTCAACTTGACCTGCTTTGCAAATAATTATGGTACGGGCTCTGCACACTATTCTGTAAAAACCTCAACGTTAAACCTTAGGTGAAGTGAGTTGTAATTCAGCTACAGATTGACACTATTGACAGTTCACTTCACCTAAGTTTTCGCGGTGAGATTTTATACTGAACAGGTCGGCCGATACTTTACCTGGAACATTGAAAGATTTCCTGACTTTTCACCATGAAACTTTAGGTGAAGTGGGCTGTCAATCCACCGCATGCTACAGATTGACACTATTGACAGCTCATTTCACATATGTTTTTGCAGGAGATTTTTTACAGAATAGATCGACTGATGCTTCACCTGAAACATTGAAAGACCACCTGAAAGATTAAAGCATAAATTGTGGGCACTCACCCTGGCGCAGTGCATGTCGCGCTCCGCAGAGGCGGCGGCCAGTTTCTCGGAGGTGTCGTGCAGCGCCTGGCGCACGGCGTGCAGGTCGCGCGCGCGCGCGTCGCGCTCGGCCGCCGCCGCGCGCGCCGCCGCCTCGGCCGCCGCCACGTCGCCGTGCGCCGCCATGCGGGCTGCGCGCTCTTGCTCTAGGGACGCCGACAGACCCATCGCCTGGGGGTAGCGTTCAATACAAAACAGTTAGATTATCATCATCTATTTGTTAGATTGATACAGTCAGAAGCGAAAGTTCGTTAAAATTACAATTTTAAAACATAATTAAACCCAAATAATAATACTAAACAACACAATATATTATTCTGTCTTTATTTAATTAAATACTGAACTCCCAAATCAAATAATTTTGTGTCAGTTAAGGTTCCTAAGTAATAATGAACGCGACAGTCTTAATTGGTTTTCGTTGCTGACCATACAAATACTTGTTAGAGAGATGACAGTTGTACTGACCTTTTCCGTTTCCTGTCGATGTTCACCCTCAAGTTTCTGCAGACGCTGCTGCATCTGCCGGTAGTCAACGCTGAGCATCGACATCTGCCGATCTTTCTCCTGACACACCGACTCCGAGCGTTGCCTTGCGGTCTTCTCCTCGTTCAGTTTCGATTGCAGAGCTGTTGTATCACATTGCGAACACTCCATAAATAAATGTGATTCTAAAAACGCCATTTATAATAAAAAATAAAATTGAATTTAGAATTATAGAAAAAACCAAATTAAGTATCCAATTGAAATCAATAACAACAACTAGATTAGAGAAGGTTGATCAATATGAAGAAGAAATAGGTACCAAGCCATATTTATTTACTATAAAGTGAGTCTACTTTGGACCTACAAAGATCATAGGAGGTATATTAGCAAACTGAACAATACCTTTAAATATCATATCCAATGTTCCTGAGGCATGCAAAAAGTGAAGGTATGAAATATATTTTTGGGAGCTTAATATACAGTTTAGCTCAGTTGAAAATGACAGGATTGTAGCGTGGGCTAGATGGCAGAAAGTAAATCGTCTCGGAATACTAACACTCACCTTTAACAAGCTCCAAATTGGCTTCTTGTTTAGAGAGCAACTGCGAGCGCTGCGTGTCCTGATGCGCGTGCAGCTCCTGCTGGTACAAGTGCTGCGTCGCGCGGAGCTCGTGCGCCAGCGACGCGCACTCCTTCTCCAGCGACGACACTCGCTCTGAAAGCTGCCTGTTATCCGCCATGATCTGGTTCAACCTCGCGGACGCCCGCTCGAGCTCACCGTGAGCCGCATTCAATCTACTAGTGGCCTCCGCGACAGCCGCATCCGAACGTTGTTTAGATGCCTTCACGGCAGCGAGTTCTTCGGAGAGAGTGCTTCGTTCCCTCTCCAGGGTGTCGCGCTGGGCACGCAAGCTCGCCACGGTGCCGTCGTTGACGGCAGCGGCTGCGGCCTGCGCAGCTGTCAGCTCTGCCGCTTGTTTCCTTGACTTAGCGGCTGACTCAGCTTCCTGCTTTAACTTCTCACGTAACTCCGTCAATTGCATTTCTAAAGCGTTTATTTTGTCGTTGTAAGTTTGTAAATTGTTTATTTCTTTCGCTCGTTTGCTTTGCTCTTCATCAAGCCGTCGCTTTGCTTCATTAAAATTAAACTCCGCTTTTCTTCTTGTCTCAGTTTCTATGTCAGCCTTTCTTTGTATCTCTTTCAGATCGTGTCGTAGTAGTGCTAATTCTTTGTCCGTGTCAGCTATTATTTTCTTATTTCTAGATTCCCTCTGTGACAATTCTTCTAGCTGACCACATAAAGTTACTTGCGTGTCTTCCAATTTCCGTCTGCCATCTCTTTCTCTTTCAAGAAGTTTCTCTAGCTGCAGTATAGCTTCAGATCCAACATTATTAATATGATTATTAGAGATAGTATCTACTACATCGGCTGCCTTTAGTCCTCTGGCGCATAATTGATAATCACCATTGTAAGTAAAGCCCACAAACGGCAAATGGTTTCCAACGAACGCTTTGGGCACAGGAAAAGATTCATCTAAAGCATCTGACTTTTCCATGTCATCAAAGTTCCTTGTGTCGTCATCACTAGATAATTCAGGCACGACCGGCGGTACAGAATCTCTCAAATTTTCAAAACTCCATTGATCATTGATAAAGAATGGATGTTGCTTAATTTCGTTGACACTACTTTTACCTAATCTTTTAATCCTGTCTGTTAGAAGGCCTCTGATTAGAGATTTAGCATCCTTTGAAATTTCTACATCATCAGGAAACTGGAGTGAGTTTCTATGGTCCATGATCTTACCATATGTACCTACTAAACTATCCGCATAGAAAGGAGGATCTCCGATGAGCATTTCATACAAAAATATTCCGACTGCCCACCAGTCACATTCACGACCATACACTCCTTCACCATTCTGTGACTGTAACACTTCAGGTGAGATATAATCAGGAGTACCCACCGCATTGCTGGCCCGCACCAGTCCATCAGGTCCCATTCTCATGCATGTACCAAAATCAGCCAGCTTTAGATGCCCATATTTGTCAATTAACATATTATCTGGTTTTACATCTCGGTGCACAAAACCCATACCATGAATTACGTCTAATGCAAGGACAATTTCCATTGTATAGAACTTAGCCCACTTCTCAGGTATGTCGTAGTTCGACATTAGGCTAACAAGGTCACCACCAGGCATGTAGTCCATGACCATGTACAGATATTTGTGGTCTTGAAAAGCAAAGTGTAGTTTTAATATCCACTCAGAGTTAGCATGTGCCATTATATGCCGCTCCTCCCAAAAGAATGTGGAGTCAGATCTCTTGATCATTTCAACCTTACTGAGTAGCTTCATGGCATATACATGACGTGTAGACTTGTGTCTGACTAGTTGCACTTCACCAAATGCCCCTCGGCCAATCACCTTTATCAAATCAAAATCTGCTGCTTTCATACGCAAGTCTACTATGTCTGAAGCAAAAGTCTCATCTAAAACAAACAAAATACATTTTATTAATGTCAAGACAAGTTAAATTGTCTTATTTTTTATTGCAAATTCTTGCATTTTACTACTATTTGAATCTTTAATAATTTTACTCTACTTTC
This sequence comes from Polymixis lichenea, assembly GCA_949091785.1. Classification (NCBI taxonomy): domain Eukaryota; kingdom Metazoa; phylum Arthropoda; class Insecta; order Lepidoptera; family Noctuidae; genus Polymixis; species Polymixis lichenea. The sequence continues at coordinate 6,598,977 of OX420937.1, forward strand.
AGGAGCATAGCTAATTATTAATATGATACCAATTAAAACATAAGTAGCTAAACAACAGTATATATAGGTGTTCAAGTTTACAACACCTATACTAATCATAAGTTTGCAATCATCAGAATAACAAAGTTGCTTATTGAGGCACACACAGTCAGCTGTAAAATGAATAATAATATGCTCATTATAAATTGAAACTGTGGATTTCAATACTAACATTTTGGAACAATTTTGAGAACTACAATTACTTGTATAAGTACCAGGAGAATTCACTGAATCATCTGTACTACATATGAATCAGCAGAAATGCAAACATCAAAAGCATGTAAGCAGTAATATATGCCTAAATACAAATGCCATTTAGGGCACTGCAGGAAAAAGCTTAAGAACTGGGAAACACCAAAAATACTTATTGCTAATTACTTCAATACAATTTAACTAAACATCATTTATCCAAAAAAATTGAAACATTTGTAATCCCATCTTCTACACATTTCAGTTCCTCATTGAATAATTTCTATTCAATTAATCAGATACAAAATTAATTAATAATGATAGTCTATTGTCGTATTTCAAACTGTATGTTATTCAAGCAACAACTACTCCTGACTATACAATGTTACACTTTACGATCATTTATAATATTATTTGCATTGTTAGATGGAGAACAGGAACAGTTGTAAAGGGATCACAACTTAAAAAACAGCTGGCTGTTGTTGGCGGTTGTTGTTTTGACCACAAAAGAGGATGTTTATGTCCTTGAAAAGTTAAAAAATCAAAACAAAACTTTAAAAATTGCCTACAGAAAGTTGTTATGATAAATTTTCCTACAAATACATGTTCGGATGTGGACACCAGCCTGTCATATAGTATATACAACAACAAAAAAAAACCCACGAGACAAAAATCACTAAATAAAATAAAACTATGCAGTAGTTCGTCTGACCTAAAGAAAGGATGACCCCTATTTGAAACACTGCTTGTGTAATCAACTATCTATCATAAATACAAGTACCATTTATTATCATTCCATAATTGATTAGGTACTACATGTAATGTAATCAAAACAAACTTATTAATCAAACTGCATTGCACATTAGATCACATTATTAACTGTCCAGAAATACAACGGCAGGGCCATTGATGTGCAAAACTGAAACCAAGAATTCAGCACATGATTCTAACCCCCCGCAGAGAGTTTTTTGCTTGTTATCAAATATAATATCAGCTATATCATAGAAAAGTTCAATATCTATGAGGTCAAAATGTATGGAACAACATTTAAAAAAATAAACCAATGATAAATTTTAATGCAGGGGGTTTCCGAATCAATTACTGAATTCATGGTAACAGTTAGCGTGTCGATATCTCTGTCACCCTATTTAACATCTTTACCATTACATACATAAACAGTGCATAGCTATTGGGTATTTAGCAAAGTGTTTGTAAATAACCATAAATAAGAATGCTGGGTTGATACAGAATAGCATTAGAATTAGTGTACCCTAGCTTTGGAGTGTTTAAAATAACAAAACATTCCTATGTTCATGAAAGTATTAAGATGACTCTAAAAACAAGGTAATGATTCCTTTCTACATTCAAAAACAAATAAGTCATACTAATGCTCTGTCAATAATAAAATAACAGACATTAAAAATCTTACATTGAGCTATAGAAGCCATTCAGTAGTTATTTACTTGCAATAAAGATGTAAATGCTTTTTAAATATTTTGTAATAACTGTAAATAAACTAGACATGTTTTCCCAAATACTGCTTAAAAGCAATAGAGAAGTCATATTGTTTGCAGTGCTAGTAGGTCGCACTTCTACAATCTTTAGATGTATGGCTTGATAAACATTGATAAAATAACATAGACAGAATAATCAGTCCAGTTAGCTAAATTGCAAACATCAATATTGTTTTCATGTTACTCTGACTGTTTTTACATAAATATTCACTAGTGCAGGTACCTACTGGTTGCATTATCCTTAAGAATGTCTTGAGAGCCTTAATAACAAGCCAAAGTCAATTACCAATTCAGTTCTTATAAATGAGTTTTGGTCTAAAATGGTTTTAGAACGGAACATTGATAAACAACAGTGTATAACTAAATCATATGTCTGATAATGAATTAGAATAGTGTACGTACATCTGCTGGTGTATGCCTCGACGTTCTTCATGCGACGGATAGCCGGGTGGTCGCAGTCGGAGACGAGCGCTGTCACGGTGTCCAGCAAGCAGTCCACGTTGCCGGTGGAGCGAGAGTCACACAGCCGCTCCTCTAGGGCGCACAGCCGCCGCAAACGTTCTTCGTCCTTCACCGATTCCATGCTGGATCCTATTTCTGACGTCCTCTGCCACTAAGGCTAAACGCCACCGCACATTCTCCCGATGACTGCTCCGTGTAAGAACACCACTCTCATCACGACACATCAACAACGGGATACTGATTTGTTATTCTTGTACTTTAGTTCAGTCGATAACCTACCATTCAAAGGATAACTTATGTTTCATTATCGAAAAATTCAGTTGCTACAGCTCAGAATGACAGCAGATAAAGGTGGTGGTTCTCACAACAAAGCATATGCACGTTTGCAAACACAACAGGTTGATTATTTACATTAATAAATATCCACGGACTTCCAATGAATTAAAACACTAAATTAACGTAACGATTGGCACAAATAAGAAAAAATTAAGTAAAATTACGAATTATTCGACCGCTTGATTGATGAACGATGGATGATCGAACAATAAAGTGAAGTTAGATACAAAATTTTAGGAGAAGACTGCAATGGCGTTTTGTAAACGACATAAGCTGCTTATACACTACACGGAAAAAGCAAGTTACTAATTTACTTAAAAAAAAAAATCAATTTTTATACAAAAAACATTAATTTAAAACATTTTAACCAAATATTACTGGAAACTAAATAATAAAAAAATATGTAAAGTAATTCCATTCCATTCTGTTCCCGTTCCATTTCTTCCCGTGGGTGTCGTAGAAGGCGATTAAGGGACTGACTAGGGAATGGGCAGCAGCGTTCTCTATGCATTTGACCACCATATTGCGATCACCAACCCGCCTGCCAAGCGTGGCGATTATGGCAAATCCCCCCCTCTTGGTGGAGGCTTATGTCCAGCGGTGGACGTCTTTCGGCTGATATGATGATGAATTAATAGTTTTGGAATATTTTGAACTTCGAACAAAATAACGTGCTGAACCCAATTATATTTTTCTACAAATCTGTGTGTGTGGGAGCCGATCCGAGTAAGCATTTTTCTACGTAATGGTCCGTTTTCGGCTCAACTCCTGACAAATGCGACCACCTGACCGGCAGTCGGCACCACAGAACATTATTACTCCTAGCGGAGGGCAGTGGGCAGAAGAAGCAATGTTTTCGGCGCATCCATTCCATTAGAATATCAACGCTAAATTACAGAATTGAACTGATAATATTTTTTTTTTTTTTATGTTTCAGAAGTGTAATTTTCTATACAAACTATAATGATATATGTACGCCATAACTAAGCTAACATAGTGATCTCTTCACATATTTTATTTACAATACCTGTTTTTACACCTACCTAATATTTTACAAAAACCTTTCAAGCTTTACTGAGGATGACTTACAGGAGCTGGTGGGCTGATGAAAAGAAACCATTTGTTCGTCTAAGATACCCAGCACAGACTACATAGAAATATGATACCCAGTACATCCTTTAACTGATGGATGACAGATTAGTCGTCACAAGGCTGGAAGCAGTGAGCGGTCGCACACAGGTCAAAATAGCAGCTGTCCTACCGCTTTTTGACACTTTAATGTTAAACACTGGTGAAAATGACAGATTTCATTATTCGTTTCATGACGGCCGTCGCTCCCAAAGCTGTAGCTTTATGGGGTATTTTGTATGTTTTTAGCTGTATAGTCAGTTGTAATTTTCACAAAATGCATGTTACTGTAGCTTTTGGATTAATTACAGTATTTTTACTAATTATTTGAATGGTGGTACATACGAGCAGTGGCAGACTAAAGCCAGTCACGGCCCTGGGACAGCAATACAAAATGAGGCCTCACCGGTCTTCTCAGATTATATGTAGAATAGCAAGTAACATTTTGCAATACATTTATTTTATTGTATCCAACTGTTGGGCCTCGGGGTTTTCACTCCCACATCTCTCTCTGTTTTGTGTTATCTCTGACCGCAAACATCATATTTAGCTGGTCACATCACCTTCGCCACGGTCTACCTCGACGGCGATATCCTCCCTCTGACGTCCAGTGAGTACGATTGCCCATCTCTCCGGGTGCATTCGTGCGATGTGGCCGGCCCACTTCCACTTCAGCCGGCTGTTTTTTCTCCAACATCTACTACTTAAGTTATGGAGCGTAGGGTAATGTTTCTATCGCGGTCTGTTCGTTTGATACCTGTTATGCTGCACTGCGTTGCCCAGATAGCAAATCTTGAATTTGTACTTCTGTTGTTCAGTAAGTGACCAACATTGTGCACTATAGATTAGGACGGGCAGGATGCACATAATGATGAGTTTTCATTTCAATGTTATAGAGGGAGTTAACCTTTAATTTGCCCTTTGTGATCCCCGTAAATTTTCCAAACATTTTGGACTGGTCTTTCGATTTCTTTGTCTTCTTGAAAGACACTATGTGGCCCATATATGTATACTATGTATTGCTCATCGTAATCGACATACCTATCATTGCAGAGGGCCGGGCTTAGAGACCCAGGGCCCTTAGGCACTTGATATTTGAAGCCCACGCCCCATCTCGAAGCCGTTTTGGTAATTCAGCAAATAAAATGTACTAGAAAAGAGTTCTTGGAAGGACTTGGGAGAGGTCTTTGCCCAGCAGTGGGACAGTATAGGCCCTAGAAGAAAGTAATACATCGGGTATAGGGTAAACAAAAGAAAAAAAAATAACCGGCTACAAATAAACATCAGAAACAATGCGAATGCGGTCTACGTTATATACTTACGTCACCATTGTGACTTTAACAGTCGTCAGAAATCAAAGTTTCTAAGCAAATAAATTCTTTTCCTCGTATTATTTCCGGGGCTGATCCCACTTGATACACATACCAGCTTACTTCGACTCTACATTTCGTTCTGTTAAATTTTAGTGGATTTTGCATTGAAGCACGCGAAACATACTTGCGGCGATTTTGTTCAAGTGTCTTATCACTGCAATCAGAAAACCAAAATTCGTAGCGATTCGAAAATTCACACTGCGTTACAGCTGGGCCATAAATTTTATCTCGAAATTACGCTAGCATGTATTTAAATTTAATTTTAGCCCATTATTTTATTAAAAAAAAAATCTGTTTAGTAAGCAGCCAACAGAAAAATCTGTGATAGCATAGACAATAGGCGATGATTCTGCAAAGGATAATCAGTCATTCGTGTTCTATTTCATTCATTCAATTCTGTTCATCGACGAATGGAACATGGCGGTGCTAGGCAGGATGTGCATAAGTTTTTGATTTTTGCATTTATTAGCGAGTTGCTTGTATCAGTTAGCTTTCTGATTAATTTCTGTCATATTTCGGGTGTTGTAATATTTGTTATTGTGTAAAAGCTACTTCGTCACCAGAACCTCCTCTCTGGACTTTCTTAGTTCTGCGATGAAAATTATTATTCGTTGGTAGTGTAAAAATAATTGTGACAAATATATCACTTTACCTCAGGTAAATTGTTGTTTTATGTAATTTTCTTACATGTTTAGCAAATACAGATTAACCTGAGATCCTATAATCCGAAGTATCATCCCACAATCAGTCACTAAAAAGTTACGAGCCTGCCCCATTTTGGTTCAAGTTCATTCTCGTGTTATTTTGTTCATCTGTAATTTTATATTTTATTTAAATCCTCTAATAATTACTCTCCTTTTATTCATGAATAAGAATCGGGTTATATGAATACTATCCAGGATTAGTTTTCACGAGGATAACTTTTCTTTGTGGTCCATAATCACGTGTGGTTCAGGTCGTTATGGGGTCAATAACTGCTGACTACGAATTATTTTCTTTTTAATCGCCTAACGGGGAATGTAAATAATTAATAAATAAACGTATTTGTAGGGCATATTATCGTCTATGTTAAGCTTAGCTTACAAGTTACAAATTAAGCTCAGGTGTGTAAATTTAAATGAAGCAAAGCATACTTGTGCGCAGTTTTCACCTGAGGGAGGTCGATGTTTAATCGGTTTAGTGCATGTGCAGTGCAAACTAGGCGCAGGGCGCAGAACGTAGGGCGTAGGGGAAGGTGGGAGCCGGGGGTAGCGCGGGGCGGGGGCCTGTCCGACAGTCAGCTGTGCAGTGTCATGTCGCGTCGCGTCGTACCCAGCCGTGGGAAGTGGCCTAAATTATACCCCTCCATTGAATCTTGAAATTTGATTCTGTTATTAATTATTATTCCAAGTTTCAAAAATCTTCATGTTGAAAAATATAAATATCAAAACTTGTGTAGTAATATCAAGATAAAACTATTCCTTTGTGACAAACAAGTTTTTGGTGATACCTGAATATCTTTAATATTTTAAATTCCAAATTTGACAATACAACTTCTATGTGTGTGTGTAGGTGTATCTTATTTATTGAAATGTTACAGCCTCCTATCATTGATCTAGTTTAATCATATTCTAGAGATACTTTAAAAATAGCGTAGATCATCAATTTTAGAACTCTGATCAGGGTATCTAGTAATCATTTTATTGCTTCTTCAATTGCATTATAACAGTGCTACTCAATGTCTTGCAATTAATTTCACATATAATTGAAAATCAATTTGTTTAAGTAAACCACAGTTAAATGTTGAATTCATTAGAGTGCAAAACTCAAATAACATTTGAACTTGCATAATTTTAGCTAAAAGTCTGCTTTGTAAAAATGTTTTCATTGTTTCATGTGTGTTTGCCATACCTATGCCATTGTTGTGCAATCAACAATTTTCAATAAAGTCCTCTTTATGGTTTACCGCTGAATGCTGACGATAACAGCTATAATCACAATTTTCTTGCTCTCAATGTACAAATTTAATCAGTGTTTCAATACAATTGTTGATTCATATCCTGTTATAAAAGTATTATTTTATGAATGAAATGGCTTTCCAAATTTCATACCAATATCCTTAAAAAAAGTTTTTTCAATCATTTTAATATAATACCACACTTTTAAAACTTCCTGGAATTAGTTATCATATCATGTAGCCAATACAATGCAACTCTAATACGCTGGTGTGGGTTGTTGGAGGGTCAAATATCTAATTTCATACTGCAGGGACTATTAATAGCCATGTACACAGTAGGTATACTTATGGCATTACATAGTTTACTTGTAAGGTTAATTTGGAATCACATTTCATTGAAACTTACTGCTGTTTAGTGTGAATTTATATGTTTGTAATACTAATATATATAAATGATAAAGAACATTAAATAAAAAAGGTTTTCAAATAAGTGTCTTGCTTGTTTATTTAATTGATCTATTTACATATTCATTTGCTCAAATGCATAAAATCATAGACTTATTGTTTTTCTTTCAGTGTGCCGTGGTGGTCATGGCTACGCTCATCCAAGAGAATGGTATTAAAGAGCTGAGCAAAGCCACACACGGGGTGGTGCCCAACCGGAGCATATCCACACATAGTGTTACAAATCACATGGTGCCCGACCATGAGTATTGTGAAGCTGGCTCGACCAGCGCGCAGCAGATGCAGTGCTCCGATACAAGCGAGCCGGTGGCGCCGCCCGTGCCCATTGAAGAGGAGGAGGATACCCCCGAAATAGATATAATGATAAACAATGTCGTGTGCAGTTTTAGTGTTAAGTGCCACCTGAACCTTAGACAGATAGCATTAAACGGTGTTAACGTAGAGTTCCGCCGCGAGAACGGCATGGTAACCATGAAACTACGGCGCCCATACACCACCGCGTCCATCTGGTCGTCGGGCCGCGTGACGTGCACGGGTGCTACCAGCGAGGACCAGGCCAAGGTGGCAGCGCGGCGGTACGCGCGCGCTCTGCAGAAGCTAGGCTTCCAAGTGCGCTTCCGGAATTTCCGTGTAGTCAATGTATTAGGCACCTGTCGGATGCCCTTTGGTATAAGGATCATATCTTTTTCCAAGAAATACAAAGAAGCAGAGTAAGTATCTCTATTAAATCATTTATATCGAACCATAAAAACCAAAAAATCATATCATTTTGTATTTTAGGTTCATATGTTTACAGTTAGTGTTGATTAAGTTGATGTTTGGCTAAGACTGTTGTCCTACCACCTAAACAATGACATTTTTCTGTAGTTTATCAACAAACATGTTGTATTGGGCTCATACCAATTTCACCCATTCATGACACTCGAGGAGATTGTAAAGAAATACTAAATTGCAACTTTTTAATTTGTTTTGCATAATTTCCTACTATGTATGTATTTGCATATCTGCCATCTGCATAACATTTCTTAGTGTCACAATAGCAATCTAAACACAGTCAGCCCAGAATCTGGCCATGAGATTGGCACTTTTGCAAATATTAAAAGTATAGAAAGTTTCATTTTATCTTATCAACCAATGCAAACTGTAGAGGCAGGGTTCAGATGAAATTGTTTTATTTTTATGATAAACTAGCAGATCCCTGCTTGGTTCAGCTCAGTTAAAATTATTTGTTTATAATTATAGAACATTTTTGTATGCCATTTGAGGTGGTTCAACTTGGTCAGTCCTTAAACTTTTAAGGCAAATACATTGATAGAAAATACTTTCAAGCTCATCTTGAATATTCATGCTTACCTATAAAAATATGGTTGATTATGGCTTGTCATTAATATTTTTAACTTAACATAATAAATACAATGGTATAAGGGTATATTGAGTTGAAATATATCTTGTCAGTTCATTCCAAATCATTGTAACTGGTGAGTGAGCTGCTTAGTTGTATTGGCCCTGTTTGGGTCTATTGAAGCAACACAACATGTGGCTTTCAAACAACTTAAAACAGCGTTTTTTCTGTACATCAAGAAAATATGTAGTGAGAGGTTTATCTGGATAGACACCTATTAGACTGATGTAACTTGATGAAAGAAATATTGGGGCGGTTCAATAACTTCGTTTTTATCATATATAATTTTAATGACATACACACAATGATTTGATATTTTGTACACAGTAGCTCACACACGAAATTATTACTTACTTTTTAAAATTGTAGTAAAATCATCTAATTTTACAGTATTTGTGAGCATACATCTATTGCATGATTAATTTACCTGTCATTGCTTTATTTTTAACTAGCTTTTGCAACCGGCTTCGCCCGCGTGGTGGTCGAAAATTATCCCACGGGAACGTACTACCAGGATGAAAAGTATTCTATATGTTAATCCAGGTTACAAACTATCTGTGTGCGAAATTTCATCGAAATACGTTTAGCGTTATTAAATGTCCAAACATACAAACTATCACATTTGTAATTAATTAATATTAAAAAAAAAATCCTACTAGTAGAATAATTTTTACATATTGTGGTGTATTAACTTTATTCTAGGTGCATTATGTCCCGTGTGGACCTAAAAGAATAGTACCATCCCATTTCTTCCCGTGGGTGTCGTAGAAGGCGACTAAGGGACTTATTAGAGAATGGGCAGCAGCATTCTCTATGCATTTTACCAACGTACTGCGATCGCCAACCTGCCTGCCAAGCGTGGCGATTATAGCAAAGCCCCCCTTTTGGGGGAGGCCTATGTCCAGTAGTGGACGTCTTTCGGCTGAAATGGTGGTGGTGGTGGTGGTGGTGGTGGGCGGCATTATCTTCAAAAATAGTTATTGTAAAACATTTTAATAGAGTAATGGTGGATTTCTCCATACGGAACTACCATATGGAAGGGCAACTAGAATCAAATTTTGACATTCAAAAGATCCTTTTCCGTCTACTAGTTTTCACCAGCGGCTTCGCCCGCTTGGAGGTTGGGATCCTATCCTACGGGAACGTACTACCGGGATAAAAAGTATCCTTTAAGTTAATCCAGGTTATAAACTATCTGTGTGCCAAATTTGATCCAAATCCGTTTAGTCGTTTTGCGTGATTTAGTAACATACATCCAAACATATATAATATTAATAGGAACATTAGGATTTGAAATAAATTATTTGATTTTTCATTCTTTCAGTTATGAACCAGAGCTTCATCCAGGAGTCACTTATAAGTTATACAACCCTAAAGCCACACTCAAGATATTCTCCACAGGAGGTGTGACTATCACAGGTAATAATACATTTTACTTTAAAACTGCCTTCACCTGTTTCTCGAGGAAAATACAAATATTATTTTGATAAACTGCCTCATAACATGCCATCGTTCAACCATTCATTTAAAATGTTTGTTATAATTGAATTAGTTAACTTATCTAGTAAACAAAACAGGAAAACAAAAAAAAAAGCATGTATGTTTAATGTTATCCCGTTTAGTTATGCAAATGTAGTAACAAGAATATTGAGCTTATAAAATTAATATTTACACAAGTGAATGTTGTTTGTAGGTATTCAATTATTTTAATCAACCTATTTGAAGGAAATCCTTTAACCTGATGGAGAAAGGCTTTTTTAACCGACTTCAAAAAAGGAGAAGGTTCTCAATTCGACTGTATGTTTTTTTGGGTTGGGTTTAAAGAACTTTATTCTCATAAGAACTTAAAAATATAACAGTTCGCTTATAATGAGATACTTAAATTAGTTTGAACTAGTACTATAAATATTAGTTACCTCTAGGGTGTTGGAAACATTATATTATCATTATGTTATTTGAAATGTTGTAATGTATTGTCTTAATCTACGTTTGAATGTGTTTACACTGTCATACTTTTTTATATCTTCTGGTAAACTATTGAACAGCTGTGCTCCTTCAACCAATATTGTTTTTTTGCCGTAATTAGTGCGAGCGTGCGCTGGTTTTAACTGGATTTTGTTTTTATTCCTTACGTTGTATGTTATATTTTTTCTGTGTAGGTGTATGTTTGATTGTACAGATTTGTATGTTTTAATGCTTGTTACCTCATAACTTTCGACTAGGTGAACCGATTTTGATGATTCTTTTTTTATATGAAAGCTCGTGCTTCCCGTGTGGTCCCATTTCATTTTCATCATCATCTGATGATGCGTTTCGGAGACAGACAACGGACCTCTTAATAACAGTAAATGAACCGCGACTGCTGCTATCGCATAAATATGCATTGTTTTGACCCCAAGGATGATGAAATTTCGAATTAGTGGGGTAGGTACTATAACTAAAAAGTGAAAGATAAAAATTTTTCCAAAAAAAAAAAACCGACTTCCGAAAAAACACTACAAAGTGAAAAATAACTTTAATTTCGGAAGGCGGTGACAAAAAATTAAAATACATATCCAAAGTCACCGCCTTTCGAAATTAAAGTTATTTTTCACTTTATAGTGTTTTTTCGGAAGTCGGTTGTTTTATTTTTCAAGATTCATGAAGGGATTAACATCCATCTAAAGACGATTGCAATAGACCTTTAAATCTCAACAAGCCATTTAGCCATGAGTTTCAAAATTTGGGTCAAATATTCATTTGGTAGCAAATAAAAACTGAATGTACTACCAGCCTCACATTGCCCGTGACTCATAGTAAGTTAACTCAGATAAAAGGTTATTATAATACAACTGATGGGATGACATTACAACATGTTTAATCAGTTTTAGGAATGTTATCCTATATAATGAGTAAGCATTCATAAATCTTACTAAATATTAAAATTATTTTGACTGGCTGGCGGGACAGGTCCCATAACCGCTGCTTTTTCCGGCTTCAAAATGATTTAACTTTCTTTTTCGAAATAACCGTTATTAGTATAGAGAATTAAATCAGCAGTTGGTTGGAGGTTCTTCGACTACACAATATCTATCACATGTTGAATTTTCCCGTATCACAACTTGGATAAAATTTAATAGGATAAGAACGTCGCAAAACCATTAATAAACTTTACGATAACACTACATAACAAGCAATGTAATAATGTGTTGAAGGACTTGAATTTTAAACACGTGAACATAGCAGCAGACCATATTACACACGCTCTTGTTTAGTACGGTGAAATGGTGCTGATCCTAATTGTTTTTATTTACCACTAGCAGCGCTCCGCGGTTTCACCCGCGTAGTTCCCGTTCCCGTAGGAATACGGAATAAAATATAGCCTGTCACTCGGTAAAGACGTAGCTTTCTAACGGTGAAAGAATTTTTAAAATCGGTCCAGTAGTTTTTAAGTTTATTCGTTACATACAAAAATAAAAAATACAAATCTTTATAATATTAGTGTAGATAAAATAGTTTCGGGCACAGCCCCCCCTTATTACAAAACAAGGTTTTTCTTTAGTTATGGTTTAAACCATCGACCCTGTTTTTGAAATAAGAACCTAACTGAAATTGAAATACAGCTCCTTTTACAAAACTGACAACATAGTCCAGTGCTAAATTGTCATTTTTGTATTTAGAACTTTACCTACTTTATGAGCTACACGGTGACTGCTACATACATGCCGTCTGTTGGGACAGGTCAGCTCAAAGCTGCAATGGCTCTTTCTTCAAAAGGCCCTTCCAGACATTGCCCTGCATTGTTAGACTCACATAAAATTCAAATAATATGTTGTTCGCCATCTAGTTTTTAAAATATTGACCAACAAAATATTGTGTCTATTAAGTGTCTTTTAAGATGACTTACATAAATAAACATTTCATTTCATTTTATTTACCCAAACAGAAGAAAAGCTAATAATGCAGAAATGGTTGAGGTCTATCTAAGGCACTGTCGGCTTTTTGCTGCGACTCCTTCTAGATTAGTCATCACGATACTTTTATCATTCTCTTGCCCTTATCCAATTTACAAGGGGTCGGCGTAACCGCCCCCGCCCCTACTCTTAGTACTCTTACTTTCCTCTACATTTTCCTCATTCCTCCGCATTACATTCCCCCATGACAATCGATATACCGTATCGCATTTGCATAGGTAACTTTAAAGTTACTGGTGTGATTTTTCCCGTGATCTGCCGCCACTTCATCCATCCAGTTTTAATTCTATGCTTCATGACCAAGATACATTATAACGAGTTGCATGCTTGTCGGCAGCTCGGAGCGTGAGTGACGTGCAGTCGGCGGTGGAGCGCATCTTCCCGCTGGTGTACGAGTTCCGCAAGCCACTGACGCCCGCCGACGAGGAGCTGCTGCGGCAGAAGCGCGCGGCCCGCGCCGGCGCGCCTGCGCCTGCGCCCGCGCCGCCGCCCGACGACACGCGCATGCACCTGGTCACGCTGTCCGACGATGACAACGACGCCTGGGAATGACGCGATGGGGCTGCGCGCGCCTCCGCCGCCCACTGAAGCTCCCGACGCGACGCCCCGTGCGGGAACGAAACGAACTCTATATTGGCATCGAAGCAATAACTGTCGGTTGTTAGTGCGATCGCGTGTGACTCGTCGGCGAGATGTTCGGTTCATGCCAAAGATATTTATTAGGGGAGGTGCTTCGCGCCCGGTCCGGCCTGCGCGCGGCTGAGACCGCTCGGCTGAACGTTCTGCGAAGCGCCCGCGCTTCTTTACCCTTCGTATGTACGATTGTATCGTTTTTGTGATGACCTGTGACCTCTTTAGTATGCGTAGATGAAGTCGAATCGTTTACGTTGAAACCAAAATTGTCATAAAATAATAAAAATATGTTCAAATAAATCTCGATAACGATACTCAGTCTCGTTTTTCATTTGCTGTTATGATTGTAGAATTTGTAGTGATAATAGTGTTCATTAAGATTTGTTCTAAGAATGAGATGACTGAGCGATAGAAGTTAGTGATTGTAAATATGAAAGCTTCGACATTATACGTTTCAATAAAAAATACGTTTGTTTAATTTAATATTTAATATCCAAAACAAGTAATTAATAACACAACCACATTGTTGCCTATGAATCAGACTCGTGGGTATCGTACTCGTCACTTGTGAACCTGGGCTGCGAGGGGCGAGGAGGTCGGCTGAGTTTCAATTGTGACCTCTCAATTCGCTGATTCACGCAGCCTTTTGGTGTCCGAATGTATGCGCTCATGTCCACAACAGCCAGCCGAGGGGTTTTGACCGCTGTTCCTGTAAAATAAGCTATTTATAACACAAAATATTCCATTTGTTCGCCTCAGTGGGTAACCGCACCTAATCCTGGTTTTTTGAGAAGGTAACTGTACTGCAATGGAATTTGAAAAATTCCTTTAATTCGTGACTTGATATAATTTGAGTTACCAGTTGCCTTCAAAGAGCTGGTTCGAACCCTAACCTTTTTTGATACTAACCTAAATTGATCACAAAAAAAAATACGTGTGCAGCACCATTAATTTGACAAAAGTGAACATAGACTCGGGCTAAGTTTATTTTCAGGGGCACCCCCGCAAATAAACCTAGCTGAGCCTATGTATCTTCCAAGTCTACGAAGCGAGCTCGATCATATTAATAAATGCAGTTCACATCGGATATGTTTGATTTCATTTTCCATTCTGCCCGCTTAGGGTCGATTAGATTTTCGGAAGGTCGAATTCGGTACTTTGTTGACCAATGAACAAAAAAAGCTTTAGATTTGAGAGATGTAGAAGATTTTAGGATCCCGCCTCGAATAGAATGAGTTCTCTATTATTCTTATAAGGCGTTTTTTAGTTCTGTTAGCTTCACATCCAAATTTTATTTTGAAGCCAGGGAAATTGCAAGTGCACCCCCCCGCATCTTCCACCCCTCGCTCCCGGCGACCATGGAAGTGAAAGTTATTCTTATTCTTCATTAAAAATAAAGATTATGAGAGATTTAGTGCGAGAGAGAATTAGGTATATCTTTCTTCTCTCTCATGACCCAAACGAAATTTCACTCTCAATAATCCAGTTATCGAATCGCCGTCTAAGAAGTTTCACTTAAAAAATGTACCTGAATCGATCGAAAAAATAGATTCGATTTCTGCAGCCAAAAAAGTAAAATACCGTAAGACAGGATAGGTACCTACTGTGAAAGTAACAAATATAGACTAGGTAGCCTCGCGGTATCTACATCAGCAAAGTTGACGGATGTTTCTTATAGCATAATAAAGTCCTGCAACCCCCATTGTAGCCTTGAGTCCAGTGTGATCCCCAGGAAAACAGTTCTATTGACGAATTCTAGTTTCTTTGATTCAATACTATCTCACAATCAGTAGCTATTTATGAAAATTGGTAATGAAAATCATAAACACTTAGTTTCTTTTCCATTGAATACTAAATTATTAGCAGTGAAATAATTTTGTACCTGCGGTGGGCGTTATTTACACCGTCAACATTTCTAGCAGGTCTATCTACCTTAAAAATGTAGGAAGTATCTTCAGCAAATACCACTACTACTTAGTAGGTAGGTACTTTAGATAAGTCATATTATATACAGTTCACTAGACTGCACCTGACAAAAGTACAATCGGAGGTAACAATACTGCACCGTCTTTTTTCGAACACATTAAATTCTGACGACTGAATGATTAGTAAGGTATCTATTATTTTAGACTTCGATCAATACGAAAACCGAGACTAGCAGTGATTGACTACATAGACCCACACGTGTCCAAACGTACGTAGCCATCACACATTATCTACGGTTAGCAACAAAAGTGCAATAATCAAAATTGACACACAATTATTAAATAAACTGCTTTTCAGCATTTCATAAAGGCAATACGAGAATATTTAAAAAAAAAAAATTGTTTCATTTTAATTAAAAAATTTGCTCATAAATGTTGAAACAACTCAAATGATCTGCTTTCGTTGCTGATCGTACCTTACTCTCATGATATGTAGATTTTATCGAAGTGCCTTAAGAGTACCTACCTTACCTATCTAAGGAGATTGTTACCTGTAATTATAGGCAGTATGTGGTCCATATCTGGTACAGTCCGTGGTCGCGACTTCAAAATGTGTCGACGAGAAAGCCTCGCAGGTAGAGCTTGCTGCGGTGGTGGGGACACCTTCGGCAGGGATGGTGATAAGACTCGCCCCGCTAGGACCCGGCGCTCGGGGGATGAACTGGGTGACCTAAAGGTTAGGATGATGAGTGATGCTACAAAGTGAGCACATTCTCAAAGGGTTGTGGTAGATTTATTTGTGTAGTGGTTCGACTTGAGCGCTGAGACGAAGCAAATAAGTAGCATTATTGTACCTACCTACGTATTACGACAACCTACCATTCGTGGAACTCGCGTAAGTAGCCAAAGAGTTGGAGTAACTAAACAAAGCATACCGTTTCAGTAATTTCCTCGAAACGTTTACTTTTTTGGCTTCTCTTTTATGAAGTTTATTTTTATGTCATCCCTTTCAAGTTTTGCGATGTGGAAAATTTCGCAACAAGCTGCCTGCTAGTTAGGCTTTAAAAAATGCTTGCAGAGGGGTAATTGCATAAGATTAACAGTAGCAACGGCTTTAATTTTGACTGTTCAACAAAAATCATTGCGTTATTTAGGTACGTTGTTGAGCAGATACATTTTTCGAATATAGTTTTACTAAGCAATGGATAAGTCCAAATGATTCAGATGACTGAAGTCCCTGGGACTTTAAGCGCATGGATAAGTTCATAATCTGTTGATACTAGTTCCCAGCCCGATTCTTGTTAAGGCAGTGACCAGCTAACTCAATCAGTACATCACTACAGACTACAATGCGTATCGTAGCGTATCATGTTGTAAATATTTTTCGATACCAACATAGGCAGATAGGGTAGGTACGTAACTACCTATATATTTTTCGATACCAGTAAAACCAATGTCCCTAAGAAGCTGGTAGGTACCCACCAAATATCTGATTTCTATATTACTTACTAGGTACATTATTTTATGACGTTAAATGTCTGACCTGTCGCGTTCAATAACAGGTCGTCTCCGCCGACGTCTGCCCCTTTGATCTTTCTTCTTACTCCGCCCCACTCTCGGGGGAATGACCCCGATATGTCGATAGTAGTCGCACAGAGATTTTGCTAGAGATTTGCCTATTTTCGTATCTGATTACTTTGTTAAGTTGGTTATTCTGTCGCGAGTGCCTCGGTCTAAGTAGTGGTCGAAACGCGCTATTACTGAGCCTGAGGTGGTTGGATTGCCAGGTCGGGAAAACTGTTATTGGGTTATATAGGTATACACTTCTACCTAGTCCTTTTCTTTTTAGGATGAGAAATCATCAAGTAACTTCTCCCGCTCTGGGTGGAACGGGAGGGCGTGTCAGCTTGTACTGACTAAAACCCACCCGTGTTCCTTCAGTTGCTAGGAGCCACGGTATCTCTTTCGAACAACCCACACCCCTGGCAGGCATCGGCCCTTGAGGACCCCACCAGTTGATGCTGACATCTTTTGCTTAGCCCTTATGGAAAAAACTGCATAACATATTGGAACAGTAACTAAAAGTAAATACCTCAATGTGTTGAGATTGGAAAAACCAGTCTCATTGATATTATTATCTTTTTCCAAATCAGTCCCATAAAAAAAAAAATTTAGTACTTAAAAGGATACATGCGTCTTCTGTATAATGAATGTAAGGTCCTCTTGGGGATAGTCTTCGCCCGCCTAAGGAAACCAGGAGCGTGTAGGCATCAATGGAGCCGGTAGGCAGAGCCCTGCGAGCTGTGCCGGCTAGCAAGGAGTCTGCGTTGAAGAAGCACGCTTCAGGCCGCCACGCTTCTATGCGGGTCCCCAGGAATTTCGGAAGCACTGCCTGACGTTCAAACCTGGGTAGCAGATTCATTAGGGTAGACATTGTGTAGATAAAAACTGCACGCCCCTCCTGCCGCCCACTGTTGGTTGCATACATGCACATTTCAAATGTTTGTATAGATTTTTTTTGGAGGGGCGTGCTGTTTTAAATGAGACTATCTCTACTCTACCTTATAATTAAAAACCTCCAAAAGAAGACGTGACAGGCACAGCTAGGGTAGTACACTACTTAGGTACTTTTTTGTACATCTTTTTAACCACGTTAGACATTAGGCATTACACTTTAGTTAACTTTTGCAAACCGACACAGTAGGTAGGTAAAGTATTAGGTACTCATCTTAAAACATCAGGTAAGTATAATGGTGTAAAGAAACGTGTCTCAATACTACTTGCAAATCTCGACTGAAGTTACCGTAAGGCGTTCGTTATGTATGAGTATGACGCACAATCGGGGAGAAAAACAAAAAGTTTTTCGGTGATTGCGCAACTAGCAGACTTGTTGCTGGTTGCTCACGCGGCTATTGTGAAATGTCATAAATAAATGCTCGTGCAATATTATTGTACCTTCTTACGTCATCTGATTTACCTACAGGATTTGAAAATGAGTAAAAACATAATACAGGCAGGCATTTTTTGACCGCGTAGGTACTTATTATACTTTTGTGTGAAACAAACAGAAGATTTTTTTATAACCAAAATCGTCCAGAATCGTGTACTAAATGAATTCATGGTACCTGGTTGTAAACTGGTTGCCGTCCCTACGCGCAAACTACGCGGTATATATACAGATAGGTATTAAGTACCTATTGATAGGATGGGAAGGTATCCTTCTATAAACTAAAATTACCCAAAGATTAATCTCCATTTATAGCTGATAGTAATTCACAAAATGCTAGGCCTTTTTGTCCTAGACTGATAAATCTACCTGTACACATCGTCATAAGAGTTCCCTCGAACAAATACGCCCTCATGACTAATGTCTGCGTGAATATCGATGATGAAATCCAACTGCACGGTCTGAAATCAGAAATTTCATCGGTAGGTAAGAGGTACTGTAGATACCTAAGTACCTACATTGGTATCCTACATTTAAAAAAAGTAAAAAGTTTCAACAGCGAACCAAAAAAGAAGTAATGAGATTATACTGTACACTTACGGTAGGAATGGTTTTTGTTTCCGATAGTTCAACAGCATTCATTGCGCTATTTACCTACGTTGTTGAGCAGACCAATTGGTCGGACATAATGCATTGGTCTATCAATATCCTTCAAAATGTTTCAGAATGCGAAAACGAAACAAACGACACGAAACGTAATCGTGTTTCGTTTCCGAAATTAGCGTGCGGTCTCGCCTCTAGCAGTAAGTTTTCTGAGAAACTTAGAGTCACACATCAACGTGCGACCTTTGATGTACTGGGTTCGATGTACAAAGATATATAATATGACGTAGGTACCTTTTCAGATGCGAGTTTCTTGAGGAGATCGTTAACGGCCACTAGGGCGGGATGCGCGTAGCTGGTGGCTCGGTTCCAACTTCTGTTGAGGTCGCCACCGAGCAAGTCCGATCGCTGGTTGCCGAGGAACACTCCGTCCGGGTTCAGCATCGGTATGACCTAGTATCGTGCTTAATTGTAGGTAAATGTAACCAAATCATAAAGATACTGATTAATTCAGCAGTCTAAAATCTGACTAATGTGTTCTTTGTTTACATGAGATTTGTAAAATATATAGGTGTTTTGCACATAATGCATAATGCATTATGTGCAAAACATGCCTGTTCTTATCCATAGGTTATATACATATATACTACACTTTGGAATGGGCAACTAGCTTCATCTCTCTGACTGACAGACCCCTTGACAATTCAAAAGTGCCTATAATTGGTTTATTTGAAACTAGCTTTTGCCAGCGGCTTAGCCGTAATACACATAAACCTTCCTCTTGAAGCACTATATCTATTGATGGAAACTTCATTTTCATTCATTAAACGTAAGTTGTGCCTGAAAGCCTTTTATACCGTTAAAGATTATATTGAGGACAAAAAGCTTCGGATTGACCTGTTCTAATTTTTTCATACTGAATGTTATTTTTTGTTTTTGCAAACTTATACTCTTTGACATTTCATAATTATTATATTCACTTTAACATGAATATTTACTTTGAGAAGTATAATATTATTATTGTGAACGTGAGGACTATGTGGGTATTTTTTTTTTTGTTTTTGTGTTTCATCTCTTCCTCAGTTAGTTTTTAATGTTAATCTGGCAGTTTGAGTACTTTATGCGGCCTACCCAAATGTCCTTTCTTTGGTATTGTTCGTCAAATCGTTGAGCTCCTCAAGTTCTGAGTGATTGCTGATAAATGCGTGAACTGAATGGACAGGTCCACTCAATCTGTGTGGTGCTTTCCTCAAAAGACCATTTTAGACACCAATCCACATGGTCTTCACATGATCTGACCTAGATTATGTCTGGACTTTAAGTGAGACTGTGACCTCTGAGTTTGTTTCGGCCTTTCTTCTCAGTGTAGTCAGATAGGAAACGCCGACCTCACCTAGTTTAAAAAAATATGATTGACGTCTAAAAGTGTTTGTACAGACCTACTTACAGAAATAAAATAATTTATCATTTATAATTAAAAACCGTTGTGTAGTTTAAAAGCGTACAGACACGAAAAGCGACTTTGTTTAACTCTATGTAAAGATATAATATGCTTGAAGTTTGAGTTAGTTATATTTATTTTTTACCTACCTGGTCTGTGAACTGGCAAATCTGTATGAATGGTGTAATTACTTGTTACGTTGTGATTTTTCTTACCTCTAACACAATGTTGTTTCTCAAAGCCACTGCCTTTTCCGACGAGCCCAGCAAGTAGTCCAAGAAACCTGCTCAAGTTATGTAATTAAAACGACTTTTATGCAAGGTAATGTGTTCAGTTAAATAATAGTCGATTATTCACTAAGGTAAGGGCCTAAGGGGATAAAGCAGTTACTTTCGCGGCGCTATTTTGAATCCCGAATGTAACCTAGGATTCCAGGGCTCCCGAGCGCAAAGAGGGAGCTTTGAGTAAAGTTAATTCCTGAGCGAATCGAGAGTGTTAAGACTAGAATCCTGAGTGCAGCCAGGGATTCAAGGTCGCCAAAGACGAAGACAACTTTATCCCCGAGAAGAATACCTACGCTACTTTTCGTTCTTAGTACGAGGTAATAAAAATAAATTCGAATGTCGATTAAGTAGTTTGTGAAACTGATAGGTAACCGAGGAATATAGGTACTATTTACCCGGCGACTTTGCAGCAAAGACAGGGTTATGTTATACGTATCCTGTGGATATTCGGGATTCTTAATACCCTCGAAGCATCCTAACGGTTGAATGGATTTTAATACATAATGTGTTTATCGACTCGTCTGGGTCGCGCAATGGTTTTCGGCTAGGTTTTGTTGTATAAAATGAAAATGGCGGATATTAGACGTCAATAACTAAGGTCTTGAAATAAAAAAAACGTTTAGGACCATGACCATGTGGGGTTTCAAAATAAAGGGCTAGAAAAGATTATTCTTAAAATATAACAAAAAGGATTTAAAAAAATACAAAATCAAAAGTATGGTCTGATGCAGTTGGTGACATCTAATCTGAGATGGAACTAAAATAACTCCCACCTGACTGCATCAGACTGATAGAAAAGTGGATTTGTTTTTAACATTTTAGTTGCAGTCGGGATTAAAATCTAGTCTATATAAAAAAAATGATTAAAAACACAATGTAATATTGCGAATAAGAGGCTCAAATCAAACACTCTAACGCGCCAAAATAGCCGGGTTTTTTCGAAGTCGGTTGATTTTTTTATAAATAAACTTTTTATGTTCTTACCCTTACCTTAAGCTTACTTCAATTTTTACTTACCAGTATAATTAGCTCTATTGTATGATTGCTTACCTTGACAAACAAATGACGATGGTGCTTCCCCTCCGTGCGTCCTGGCTATGATGAGTACGACCCGTTTCTTTGGCTCTGCTGGTTTAATCCTTATAGTTATCACAGGTTCCTCTTTAACGTCTTCTGTTTTTCCTTTGAAATTATAGTCACCAATTGTCACGAGGTCAATGCGACGTTTTTGCTAAAACAATAGAATGATATTTGTCCCTATGTATGTTCATAATGGTTTAATAATAAGGGTTAATAAAGCCAAGAAGAAAATGTTTTATTTGATTTTCGACTTGAGAAGTGATCTGATAGGCCTCATAAGAAGGCTGAAATTCACCCAAAGGGCAATGGAGAGGACTATGCTTGGAGTTTCCCTACGCGATCGAATCAGAAATGAAGAGATCCGTAGGAAAACTAAGGTAACCGACATAGCCCCAAGAATTGCCAAACTTAAGTGGCAGTGGGCAGGGCACATAGCTCGCAGAACAGATGGCCGATGGGGCCGGAAGGTTCTGGAGTGGCAACCGCGTACTGGAAGACGTAGCGTTGGAAGGCCTCCCACAAGATGGACCGATGACTTGGTAAAGGCTGCAGGAATCTGCTGGATGCGAGAAGTACAGAACCGGTCGAAAAATTAGATAAAAAATTACATGTTATATTGTTTATCATTAAATTAAAATTAGTTGTTAAATTGTAAGTACGCTCCAAATACAGAGGTTCGTTGACCATTCGTGCGGCAGGCTACTACAATAATATATTCAGTTTAATTGACTTACAGTAGTCTGAGCAATGGACTGCCTGGTGGCAAACGCCTGAGCTCTTTTCTCCCACGTAGCCAGGTGTTTCTGTAGCCGAGAGTAGGAATACGATGCTCCTGTAGAGAACTGGTAAACGTCCTCTTCTCGATCGAAAGCAAACGCGATACTCAGGATCTTCCGCTCCCGGTGCACTACTGACCGGTGATAGAATATCAGTCGTCTGGGAATTCGTTGCCTTAAAGTTTCAAATAAGAATGTTTGAAAAGATATATAGTCCGCAAGTAACATACCTATTCACATGCGACGTCGTGTGTCACCACTGTCTGAATTAGTTAACATATTAAGTATGTAAAGTATGCATCTTTGCGTTTAGTTCGAAACTTCTTGCAAGATGTTAGGGCATTTCATTATATAGCAAGTACTTGAATTTGTAATACATTACAGCTTTGTGGATATCTCAAAGCATAAGGTACTTACCATTTCGGCCGCGACGTGGAACGAACCAGCGGAGACATTTCTCCATCAAATAAAGTAGTTTCTTTGGCCAAATTAACAATATTTAGTATCACTCTCTGGAAAAAACACTATGCTATAAGTATCGGTACCACAACACTACGCCACCACTATCTACGCTAGTAGTGTCAGCAGAGACTCAACATTCACCTGATCCTGCCTAACATTTTCGATGGTGAAATTGAACCAGAACCTGGCCCTCGGCCTGCAAGTGTCCGGTCTGACGAATAGATCGTACTCCAAGTCAGTGATGTGGTCAGCTCGTCCCAGGTTCCCGCACTCGAAGGCGGCGTCGAAACACAGCTGACCTCGTTTGGCTTTCCCACTCTGTCCCGGGGGACGAACGATAAGTCGACTCAAATTACCCAAACCTCCCTCTCCATCACTTTCTTCACTATCTGTAATAGCAAAATATTGCCTATCAATGCATCGCGTGAATTGCTTCTTGAATATGTTTGCCCAACTTTTAAATGATTCGCTATTCTAAGCACACACAATGGATTTGATTGCACACCTACACGCTTTAGAAATCCCTAAAATCATGATTGATTAGAAAATATCGCTCGAAATTGTTTTATAACTTGATTTACAGCTCAGCCAACGCCTGCTATCCCAATGCAACGACTTCAAAATACCGACTGGATTGAATGAAGCTCGTAAGATTTACATACACTAATAGAATTCGCTATCCTACATGTGATAACGTTGTTCAATCACAAGAAACATGATTTGGTACATCACGAACACAACCATATTGGTCTACTGCACGTCATACTTTTTTTAAAAGTTTGAAACTACCCCAATCATTCAACAAAATCTCAAGCAATCTAATTCCCTCTCAAACATATTTAATTTTTTAAATACCACAAGCAAGACGTTGATATATTGAGGTGTGATCCAGAGCGTCGGTGTACGCAGCCATCGCTACACTGCAAGGGTTCCCGACTAGTCCGCCTTACCCAACTAACTTTAACAATGTAGGTGAACAGATTGGCTGCAAGATTGACGGCAATGCCTAGGCGATAAGTGCACGAATATATAAGGAAAACAGTTTAGCGAGACACGCCAACCTATGTTCAAAGTTTTTTTTCTTTAGCCGATTGAAATTTAAATGGGAACCCGATTCTTTCTTTGATACCTCGCCAGTGTTTTATGTCGAGACTTTCGGTAAATATTTCTTTGAAAGTTATAGCTTTTAGGTGGTTGAAAAGTTCAATAGATAGCTTGCTTATTTATGATTTACGAAAGTTAACACATTAATGTATGATTTAGTTGTTATGTTGCTGCCAACCTCATCCAGTTTTAAGTGCATACAGACGCTCTACATATGCCACGCAGCTACCCCATCACTGTTATACCTAAAATAAGCATGGCATAAGTAGTAATATTTTGGCGTTTGTGTGCGCAGTTTTCCAGTTTTTCGGGAGAAAGGAAAAGAAAGCAGGCTTGGCGTTTACACGGCACATGATTAAAACTTAATTGTATCACCCAACGTGATAATCTCTGACATAAATCTAGTCCAGCGCTAGAATGGACTGATAAGTACCACTTAATGGCACTCATCGGTTACAAAGTTGGCACTGACACTCTCTGGAGAGCGCTTTATCGTGTAATGCTGGCACTGAATTCGTCCACTCATGCTTATCGATCGAACTTAGGACTTTATATGCTTTGTGTGTAAGTAGAATATTATGTAAAAATGTTATACAGAAGTTAAAATTTTGTATGTCGGACATTTTCCTTGTAGTTTTGGAGGAAATCACCGCCGACGTCGGTTATTATGTGGAGAAAGTACCTAACCTACTCAAATAATCTATTAATTTAATGATTTTTGGTTTGCTGCTTTAAATTCCAAACCTAAAAAATCTCCATATATAGTAGAAATATTTATAACATCAATGTAATATTAACAAACCGATACCCGTCCAAAGACCCAAAGAAGCTGGTCAATTCATCTTCGGAGACACAAGCCGGTCAACAGAGCCGGAAGAGCTTTCTCTGCTGTACACAGGCTATCCAAGGCCAACCACCTAGGTGAGAAGAGATCTGTGGGTAGAGCAGCATTCGCCACCACCCAACTCTATTCGGCCCTAGAAGCATCTACCGCCCGGACCTATATGGAAAGCTTATACGTACCCAAGTAGACCGCTGCAAGCACAATGTAGTGGAATGGGTCAATGTATTAACCCAACCGACACCCGTTATTGTTCCGTGTGGTGCCGGACGTAAAAGGATAGCACCATCCCATTTCTTCCCGTGGGTGTTGTAGAAGGCGAGTAAGGGACTTATTAGAGAATGGGCAGCAGCGTTCTCTATGCATTTTACCACCATACTGCGATCGCTAACCGGCTTGCCAAGCGTGGCGATTATGGCAAAACCCTCCCCATTGGGGGAGGCCTATGTCCAGCAGTGGACATCTTTCTGCTGAAATGATGATGATGTACCGACACCCGGTCCGAATGCGGTGCTCCTGACCAAGCAAAGTTGGCAAGTCCAAAGTGTCCTTACAACTGCTGTTATGAGGACCTACAAACGCCACTAATGCCGCGGTTGGCGTGGCCACCTACTGATCCCAACTCATCTACTTTACAATCGACTCGAAAAGAAGAAGACATCACAAACATAATATAAAACACCTGTATTCTCCATTGAAGGGGTTGCCCTAAGTGTCTCCCTATCTATATATAGTATACTCAAATTTTGCCTGATGGAGAACGTAAAGTTGTTAGCGGCGTAGCGTAAGCGTAGCGCGCGCTACGGCGTAGCAAAGCGTAGCGTTAGAGCTTTTGAGTAAAGGCTAGAGGGGTAGTTTAAGATAATTAATGAATAATCATCTTTGTAGCATTTAACGTATTGTTGGGTCCAATATCTGAACATGTATTTTATAGTTCCCGTTCGTGTTGTAGTTCAGGTACAGTTACCAACATCACTTCATCCTCACCTATCAAGGACAAGAGAATGATGATAAAGGCTTAAAAGTAAACATCTATGTACGCTTCTTTTGAGAGCTGTGACTAGCTGTAAACATGACCGCTTTCATATCATCATCCCATTTACGTTTGTATATAGAAACTATTAAGTAATATATACACTTCCTTCGTGCCTCCATCAATTAGGTAACTCTCACATGCAATACTCAAGGGAAGGGGGTTAACTATTTATAGTGGTCATTGTTTCAGCTACACATTCGCATTATGAGAACCAACATAATTTCAGACTTTGGAAAAGTCTGCCCAAAAAGGTACAGTCACCATATGCGATAAGTGACCAGGGTCGTCAGATATAGTTGAAGTTTATTTATTACCGATGGATGTTTTCGAATAAAATGTAATTTGATAAATTAGCCGTTTATTTTCTATAAATTAAATTAAATCTTCTTCGAAAACATTAATCGGTTTCTTACTAAACTTTAACTATATCCGACGACCCGTTTACTTACCTCTTTTGGTGACTGTACTCGTTCTTAAAAGAGTGTCCATGAGGTTTTTTGCCGGTCTTCTCCGCACCTACCTACCACGCTTTGGAATGGGCAATTAGCTTCATCTTTGTGATGGGCAACTAGCTTCATCTATGGAATAGGCAACTAGCTTCATCTTTGGAATGGGCAACTAGCTTCAGCTTTGGTATGGGCAAGTAGCTTCAGCTTTGGTATGGGCAACTAGCTTCATCTTTGGAATGGGCAACTAGCGTCATCTTTGGAATAGGCAACTAGCTTCAGCTTTGGTGTGGGCAACTAGCTTCATCTTTGGAATGGGCAACTAGCTTCATCTTTGGAATGGGCAACTAGCTTCATCTATGGAATAGGCAACTAGCTTCAGCTTTGGAATGGGCAACTAGCTTCATCTTTGGAATGGGCAACTAGCTTCATATATGGAATAGGCAACTAGCTTCAGCTTTGGAATGGGCAACTAGCTTCATCTTTGGAATGGGCAACTAGCTTCATATATGGAATAGGCAACTAGCTTCAGCTTTGGAATGGGCAACTAGCTTCATCTTTGGAATGGGCAACTAGCTTCTTCTTTCTGACTGACCTTTTGAGAATTTAAAAGTGCTTGTTATTGGTTTATTTGAAATAAATGCTTTGAGTTTTTATTATTCAAAGTTTTTATTGATTGGTTTTGTCATTAGAGAGCGGTCTTCAATGTTCCACACGAGCTGCGTTTACAAGTGTACACATGTAGTACAAATTTTGTTGTACTTACATCATTCATGCATAAATATGTTATCACGTGTATTTGCTATGACTACGGAGACACGCGTCACTGCTTGCAGTACATACATACTACTTATCATTACTTACGCGAGCAACGTAAATATTAACATGACCTACTAAACTGTGTTATCTAATCTAGATAATATAATCTGGACGACTAATGTATTCATTCATTAGCGTTTAACTTTTGAACTTAACACAATAATATTTTAAGGAAAATTCAACGAAGGCAGGAAATGTGTAAAGCCTCTTTTGTGAGTACATAAGTATCGTAATTCTCACCTGACATGTTCACTAAGTCACCATCACAGTTTAATTAAATAATAATTAAAGCCGGCGGTTTCCTCAAGGAGGTGCATGCTGCCTGTTTTCTTCCTCACATCACTGTTACCGCAGGATCCTGACTTCCTTTGTGTCCTGCGAGGCGGCACGTTGCCACGATACGCCGCGATGCGACATTTCCGTCATAATAATAACAAAAAATTAAAATTATTTCACTCCAATGCGTATTTAATATTGGCGTAGCTGGTTACCGTTGCTAGGCAACTGTAGCGTCTGTCTTCCAATATGTACCGTAATCTAAGTAGCTGTAAAAGTAAGATCAAAATCAAAATCAAGTCATTTATTCAAACTAGGCTGAGAGTCAGCTCCTTTTGAACGTCAAAATGACATAAGACAGTCCCCCCAAAACGCCCGCCCTTCACCACTTCCTAGTGCTTTAGCTGGGAAGAAGAAGTGGCGCAACAAACTCCCCAGCAGCACAGCCATCTGTTTAGTTAGAAGAACTTGATTCTATACAATAGTAGATAATTAACATTACGAAATACAAAAAACATTAAATTTGCCATATGTCAGCTAGCACACGCCTATATAACAACAAAACATTGAAAACAAAATAGAGATAAGTCAGTAATACTTACTTACAAAAAAGATGACAAAAAAGAAAATGCCTGCTACGCTGCTACGTCGTAGCATCGTAGCACTTTTACGTTTCATTTCGACACAACATTACCGATAAAGAAAATTGATGTAGATCATCTCACCTTTAAACGTACATAATACAGGTTACTGAAACTACATACGAGATTACTACGACGTAGCCTCGTAGCACCTCTACGCTTGTATGCACTTACATATCTCGATACAAAATTATTGGATAACTAAAGTAAAAGTGAAGTACCTACCTGTATACACAGTAACGAAGCTAGAAACGAAAGCGAATTCAAAATCAAGATTGTCTCTGTTATCTCTATGCTTGTATGTCAACACAAATAACCGACTGAGTAAAAAGTTAGGTACCTTCATTCATACTTTCCGAAACTACAAAAAGAAATCAATTACAAATCATTGCCTGCTACGCCGTAGCGACATAGAACCTCTACGCTTTTAGTTCTACGCAACATTTAATTTCAAAAAGGATAAAATCTTTTGTCTTTTTGAACTACCGACTTCCAAAAAAAAAAAAACAATACAAAGTGAAAAATTACTTTTATTTCGGAAGACGGTTGGATCTTTTAGTTTTTTGCCATCGACATCTGAAATTAAAATAATTTTACACTTTGTAGTATTTGTTTTGGAAGCAGTTTATGTTTTTTTTTGCCAAAAAATATATTTTATTTTTCATTTCTGGTTATGGTATAGGTACCAAAATTGTTAGTGTGGCGTAGGCGCCAAACCAACAATTCTTATACCACTGCTTGTTTTGAACACGCAAAAAGCCCTAATCGCTAAAGGTGTGCCAATAATATTTAAAGAGTTCCCGCGATTTCTCCAGGATCCCAACGTCAGATCCTGACCATAGAACCACCTCAAAAGTATACCCTTTCCTCCTAAAAAAATAATTTTCCAAATCAGTCCAGCCGTCTTCGAATAAATCGGGGAACATTTATGTTTAAAAAATATTTTGCCTAACTATTCGTTGAAAAATTGCATCTTGTTGTGATTATATGTGACTTTAACAACATAGAGACGAGATTCATAACGAGAGAATCAACGTAGGCTAGAAACAGCGACACTGACTACGGCGCAGCACACCCAAACATAAAAGGGTTTACTTCACAAATTAATTATTTCGACTTCCTATGGCAGTTAACAAAAGATAACGCAAAGGGTTGTGTACCTACACAGCTATTATAACAAATTGAGCCGTCGCAGGACGTCTGGCCGATGTGAAACATCGAAACTGTTTTGTATAGAAAATATGCATGAAAAGGCATAGGTATTCACAAACAAAATATTCAGATTGATTTAATTAAAAAAATATGTCACATATATTAATTTAATACCAAAATAATTTTCGTTTCGCTGTTAGCGTGGCGAAGCGTCTACACGCCAACAGGCAGTCCGACCCGCCGCATAGATGTTTGACATAAAAAACCACAGCACTTAGCTTTTTCCTTCGACGATTGCTACGATTGCTACGCCGTAGCTTCTGATTGTTTAGGAGTAAAACTTGACCTTATCATAACTTTGTAAATAAAACATAAATCAATATTAATATTAATATTGATATTTTCTTGGATAGTCTGCCAACATTTAAAACTAAAATAAACAAAATTTATCTGTAATCAGCTGCCCACCATTAGTCATAATTATTTTAATTTAATAATAATAATGTAAGTTTCATTTCTTAATGTTATATATTATTATATGTTTATATTATTAATTGTAGGTATTTAGTTCTACTGAATAATCTGTTCAAATTCAATACTGAATGTTATTCCAATTTAATTTAGTTTAATTAGACTTAGGTACGATATTTGTATTCTATTCTATTTTAATAATTTTTATACTTACCTTCATATTATTTTGTTCAATATTCAGTTTTGTTACCTTATGTGTGAATTTTGTATTTAATTTTTTATGGTTGTATTGTGTTAGTGCAATGTGACGAACCTATTACTTTAATTTTAATTTCTTTTTTAATTTTATTAATTATATATAATTTAATCTCGTTTCTATTATTTTAATAATTTCAAAATGTATTCCAACCGTTTATAATGTGCTTTGTTATTCGTAGCCTTTTAATAAGAATGTTGTGCATGCCTTTAAGTGATGTATTTACACAGTACTTAAGATTTGCCATCACCTAATGTTACTATCTTTGTAAATATGTCGTTGGTGTGCCTTGCATAATAAATAAATAAATAAATAAAACGAGTCATTATGAATATTGTCATTTATTCAATAAATAATATGTTGTTATATTAATAATATTATGTTTGGCATCAAAACGCCTCACGCACCACAAACATTGAACAAAGCTCAACGTTTAATAAATACTGAAACAAATCATGCGTATGATAACTATAAAATCTTTAACATTAATATTTACATTTTTTTTCTATCATTCCAGTTATAAATATACATAAATAACAATCACATAAATGTAAATAACCCAAAACATTTGCACGTAAAACTGATCTAAAATATATTTTGCGATCATTATACTAACCATACAAACTAGTACCCGTGCTAATTCAAATTAACATATGTATAACTAAAATATTGATCCCTAACACCGGTAACAATTTCTGAATACAATAAAATATCACGGAAAGTTCAAAATGTTAGTAATGAATTTGTGCAGTTAAGAAATAAGATCGAAAATGGAAGATAGACGGTTTGCTTGTGCGCGAAAAAGAACATAACAAGGATGAATTAACTGTGGATAAAGCATTTTCTGTGTAACACTAACAATATTCGAGCAAGTTTTAGAAACATTCGAATAGTAATATCTATTAATAAAACTTTACAAGTATTAACAATTCCTCTTTTATAAATAGTCTCTCATAATTCCTTCACTGAGTGTACTCCATATTTAGGTATTAACTTTCCTGTCAAATCGAAAACATTGATTATATTTTAGCAGTTTCTATAAAGTGCCAAAACTAATCAATGGAATGCGTAAAGTCACAAACGAGGAAATTTCTTTATTCATAGTGCTCAGACTGAACAGAGGAATGCCATGCAAACAATGACGTACTTTTATAAAGAGTAGAGAACATTGAGATACTGAGGATTTGTCGAATATACTCGATACTGTTAAGATCATTTACAATAGGACATCTGCAGAGACACACACAAGGAGTCACACGAGGGACAGGAAGCTATTTGGACAGCGACACATGAAACCTGATAGGTAAATTCACAGTTATACATAGTACACAAATCCTAGGTAAGTAAAGATATAAAATCACTCCTATGTACTATGAACATATTACGGGTAATGCTAGCAGAGAGAGTGAGCCTGGGTACACTTGAAGTAGGTAGTATGCGTTACTCAAGATCATTCTTTCAAAAGGGAAGAACCGTTGGAAAATATTAAAGTGACGATAGATAGGCATAACTATTTTACGTAAAAACGGTTTAAATATATGCGTCATCTGCCTAGCCTTTTTCCAACTATGTTGCGGTTGGCTTACAGTCTAACCAGATGTAGCTAGATACCAGTATTTTACAAGGAGTGACTGCCTATTAGACCTCCACAGCCCAGTTACTGGTTAATACGATACCCCTTGGTAAGACTGGCTGTCACAGTTTCGGGTTTTTGACGACTCGTAACGCCTATGAATGACAGCCGCAACCGTGCTTTCGAATTTAAATATGTATGTACAATACAATTATTGTGATGATTATTTTGGCACCTAAACTCGAATATCAGGAATTAGCCAGGAATCTTGAGCTGTCTTAGGCAGACCTATGAGACCCAGGTTTAAACCTTCTACTAATATTACTCGTAATAATTTATACCCGCGGTACAATCATAGTATCTGCTCAAAACTAGAACGAAGAACACATAATATGACTATACCCCCTGTATATAAAGTTTAGGTAATAATAAAATTATTATAAAACTATGTTAACTCTATAGAAAACTTTAGCATTTCCTTGACTAGTATTTTGTATTGTACGGGTCAGTTTCATTTAGTTGTTTACAATCAAACAGTTTAAGTATTCAATATCTTTGACCTTCTCCGGCTGTTTTACACATGAACAGATATTACTATAAAATTGCATTAAGATTTAAATAATTTCCCGTAAAATGTATTTATTTTCACAAAACCTAATTAACTAGTGATGTCTTAAATATTTCATATAACAATTCCAGATCTCAATACTTGTTTAATTCCTATTGTTTAATGGACCATTCTTTCTCACCCATCACTTTAATTAATTAAAATTAGGTTGCATTTACTGCCAGTAAATATAAATATAAATAGTAGTTATGTACGAGTTTGCTTAAATTATTCCATAGTGGGGCAGACATTGCTGGCGTTATAATTAATTACTAAACGACCCACTCTCGCATTAAAAATATAAATTTACATCCGTAACAATCGCTCTAACATCCTACTAAAATTCAACCATTTCTTACTGAGACATTGAATAGTTGCACGAATACTTACCGTGCAAGTAGATGCGCCCACGGAACCGATACCAAACGGTAAGATATGGTGTCGGTCCTAAAATACCACGGAATCGTAAAGAAATGGAGTGTTAACGCGGGTGTAATCATCGATCCAGTTGTCGATTGCACGTCGGCGTACCCTATGGGACATTTAATTAGATTTCTACTCCGTGGTCAATCATACCATGTAATACTATAAAGAGTGTCACAAGCAGAGATGATGACAAAGGTAGTGTGGAACGAGAGTGCGGGTGCGATCACGCCTGTGTGTCGCCGTCGGTGTAGTGGCTGGGCCCCTCGGCCGAGCACACGGAGTCCTCGGGCGTGCGCGACGCGTCGCCGGCCTCGCTCGCCTCCACGGCGCTTGCGCTGCCACCTGCCTTGCCCTTGCAGCCTCGGCGAGCCTGCAGTGCCTGACACACGACACACACCATTATAACAAGCCGAAAACTATGCTTGACTTATCATGAAACGAGTTGATTTCTGTGTGAAGTAGAAGACTGCATAGTAATTAGAGAGCTTGTTTGTACACAGGTCTATGCTAGATTTGTACTGAAATCGCACCCAGCCACTAGCCGTTTATTATTTTATGGAATATACGGCGTGTTTATCAAACGCACTCATATATAAACATTAGAATTGCTAAATAATAGACGACCAATGATCCTGAGTAGAATTTATTTGTGTAACAAAAGTGAGTGTAGACTCACCCATGTGTACAAATGCTGTCAAAGCAATATGAACTTAATTGTGATTTGTTAAGTGTTGTCAAAGTCGCAGAAACAATGCAAGGCTCTCAAATAGGTCTTTAAAATTTGACAATAAGTGGGTATTCAAAGAAAATCAACCGATTTCAGGTCTTAGCGTCGCTATTTAGAAACAAAATCTAAGTACAATCGGGATTAAAGCCGCACTTGAAATAACAGACACAAAAATATAAAAAAAACACATACTGCCCCGGCCTGAGTAAGTCAGACATAAGGGAAAAGAGTGCCACATGAAACAAATTTAGATGGTGACGATCCTGCCAATTAGTAGTTGTTTAGCTCGGCACCGGGAGCACAGAGAAAGCGTATATCTGAAACATTGCGACAGTCAGGTAGTGTGGCTGGGGAGTGCAGGGAGCGCGGGGGCGCGGGTCGGGCGCGGGGCGCTACAGGCGACATCCACAGGGTCATGCGGGTGCTCCACGTCAGTGCGCATGCGATTATTATATACGTAGAAGGTAGGTATGTACTGTACGCCTCCTTACCTTTTCGCGACTGCCCTTTTTCTAAAGTCGGTGTAGGATGGAAGATGAAACACTCAATTAATGACAGTGGAGATAGAACACCGATATACGAGGGCTGAAAATACCTAAACACTAGTCACATTACTAACACTTCGGGTCATTATTTTAAACTAAAGTTTGGGTCCTTAACAAAAGTCTAGAGTACGGGGTATATAAACTGAATCTAAATACTAAATAATGACTCATCCTTGGTAGGTACTATTAAAAAGGTATTACAAAATCGTTACAAGAAAAAGTGGTTATTAGCTTAGGTGTCAAACTCGGTCATTATGATCTAAAGGTCAGGACCACACTTCAACTAAAGGTTGGGAGTGAAAATGTAAAAACCATTCCACTGAACATACTTTACTGGAAACTATAGATCTTACGTATAAATTATTTTTCTCTATACTTATTTGTAATCTCTGATTTTGAACTTAAGGAAACTGTGTGCTAGCTTTGCCTATCAAATAATTAGGTTAGTAATGAAAGAGGAAATATTTGTAAAATCTGATTTTAATGGACGTTTTCGTATGTTCGTGTGTACCTGTAGTGAGAACCGTCGATGCGGCGGTTTCCTGCCGCCGCGTCGCTTGCTGATGTGCGGGTTGTCTCTCCGCAGCGTCTTGTTGCGTAAAATCTCCAGTTGGAGGTACAATCTCTTCAGTTCGGCGCGAACCTCTTCCGACGTGGGCTCCTCCTCGCCCTCCGCGCCGAATCCCTCCGCAGGACCGCGGCGTGACACCTTAGGATGTAGTTACACGAAAGAGTTGCGATCATTTATATTTTAGACTGGAATTGAGCATAGTTGTTTTTTTAATGCCAGGCTTTCTCTCACAAATATATTGCAGACACATGTCATACAGGTTTCATATTCTGTCGTTTCAATATATAATTCACTTTTATGCTTTCAAAGGTTTTAGCACTCATAAAAGCATTGGCAATATTAGCATTTCTTTTGTTACTTACTCTGTGGTTTGGCAGGATCATAATATAGGTCCTTTATTTTTTATTTAATCAGTACTGGTCGTATCCTTCTCAAACCTAATGATTTACATACGAAATTGTTATGTTATGTTCCTGGAATATGTAGATATTCCAGACTACCTGATTGCGGAAAGAACAACTTTAGGCATTTCTATAAGAACTGTGAGGTTGAAACTCGTTGATTTTTGCCCTGAGACATCGCAACGCTTTTACACTACTACAAGGATATTTTGCTAATGGAATGACGTTGATAGGAGGGCGTTGTAGGCATTGCAAATATTTGTTTTTTGAAATGTCACTTGGAGTTTAGATACCGTGCCCTCAATTTTTTTTTTGTTGTTGAATATTTTGCACTCTAGCTGTAGGTAAGGCCACATTATGACTTACAAATTCTACTTTCACATGTTTGAAATGTTTACTAATACAAAAAGGGCACCTATGTTAGGGACTACATGTTGGCTTACCTCCTGCGCGAGCGAGCGCGCGCGGTACCCATGCCACAGGCGCGGCGCCAGCACGCAGGCGAGCGCGGCGCCGGCCGACAGGTGCGCGCGCAGGGCGGCCGACAGCGGCCAGCGCTCCGGCGCGGCGCCCGGCTCGCCCAGCGCCACCAGGCGCCACCACACGCCGCACACGATCTCCGTGCTCAGCGCCGCCGCCAGCCAGCCGCGCTCCTGCGGATACATCGAAATAACGGGTGTCAAAAGACGCTTAACGAAGTCGAGAGTTACGTATCGTTATAGTCATTGTGATATATTTTTGTTCACTTCACCATACCTGTGGTGGACCTTCTGGTAATGAGGTCAAAATTCCAAAACATTTTCTTAAGCTTTTTGGGTATACAAGTTTTGGGTATGGGTGTTTTTACATCACTACACTGACGAGTACCAGAGCACCCTCCTCATTTTTGCCGTTATTGGCCACCTTGAATGGAGATTCGCAAGAGCAAACGTGCTTAGTGGTAAGTAGTATTCCAGTAATTGCTCGTAGGGATCTTGGCCATCTTCCGGGTTCTGGGATTGTTCTGATAGCGGTGGGATACCTCGCCACTCCTCAAGCACCTCAGGCCACTTGCCCCCTTGTCTGTCCCTACATCACTAGGTACCTACTAGCGACCGTTTCCGGGGGCCCATTATTGTGTGTGCAAGTCACACCCTGCCATTTTATCAGTGTATTACATAACATGGATCGGGCAAGGGACACAGTCCTTCCATAGTTGTAGGTTACCAATCCACTATCTAATAACACTAATCAATGCAACTATGCAATAATCCTGCACAAACCACGGATTGTCCTTGGGTGTACTTACATAGTGCATACTGGGATAAGGTCGATGAACTCGACAAAATGAGGCAATATTTTTACAAATAAAGTCTACATATACCTGGAAGGGCACGTTAGCGTTCCTGGACGCGTGCGCGATGCGCAGGCCGGCTGCGAGCAGCAGCAGCTCAGCGCCGGCGGTGACGTGGTGCCAGGCGGCGCGCGCGCATCCGGCGCCGGCGCCCTCGTCGCACGCCGCCGTGGCAGTGAAAGCCGCCAGGTAGCACGCTGCGCCCAGTACCATCGCACCCACCACGCGTAAAACCTAGAAGCAGAAATTGTTTTTTATTTATTTACCTATACTTTTCAACAAAATTACACTGGAGACAGATTTTTTTTTAAATCTATTTAATTTATAGAGGGTTTAATCATGAACTGATTATGCCACCTTCATCGGTAGATACATATTATTTCTTATAATCTGAATAATATATTTGCTCATTTATACAAGCGTCTAGCATCCTTTGATAAAGGGGACGCAAGAATGCTGTTACACCTTCCAACATCGTGTGGCTTGTTTATCAATGTGATTCTTTCGGTCTCGTTCCTGACGCACTCCATCAAGATATGGTAAGTGTCTTCCACTGTACTACACTCTGGACAATTTGGTGAAGCCACTTTACCAATGAGAAGCGCCAAGCTGTTCAGTGGAATGTGTCCCGAACGACGTCGAAGAGCCATCACGATTTCTGGGCAACTCATGTTTGCTTGGTCGAACCATGAACAACGAGAAAGTGTTGGCTGGATCGTCCGATACCAGATTCTCTTGCTCAGTGACCTCTGATCGAAGTGCTCGTGCCACATTTTAGTGCATTCTTCTTTAATTAAACTGAAATAAACACTGTGCACAGGAAAGTGTGGGCAAACCAACCCATCTTCACAAGCATCTTTCGCCAAACAATCCACTACTTCATTATCTTTCAAGCCAACATGAGCCGGTATCCCCTGCAGTACAATATTTATGTTTTTAGCAATAAGTTTACAAATAGATTTCATCACCCGAGTACCCCGAAAACTCGAGGTACACTGAGCCAAATGTTGGAGAGCGCTTCTCGAATCACTCAAAATAACATAAGTACCACTTTCAAATGAGTTAATGTAGGATAATAATGCTTCATCTATTGCCACTAGTTCAGCACACATTATATTGCTTTTTGAATTTACCTTTAATTGCACTGAAATTTTAGTTTGTGGTTCGAAAAACTCTGCTCCTGAACCAATTTTGTCTTTAGAACCATCTGTGTACGTTGTGTAGAAACCCGAGTAGCTATGTGTTAATTAAAAATATGGTACACAGCTCATTTAGTTTACCATTTTGTTAGTGCTTTATAGCAGCAACCAAACCATCTACTTTGGGAAATATAACTCGAGACAGATGAATTCTGTGGACCCAAGTGTCCAATTCAAGCTGACCCTGTCTAATTTACTTAGGTGAGTTTCACAGCTACTATCATAAAGGAAAGAAGCGTAATCGATTCTACTCCAAATTTTTGAAGTGTATAAGCGTCTCAGGTGTTTGGGATGTACTCAGATCCCCATCCAGATCCAGAAAGAATTTTAAACTAATTTTAACACTTTCTCTCGAGGCTCGTTAATAGCCCATCTAAGTGATCGGTCAAGCCAAACCCTCGAAAATTTTACATTTTCTAGCACCGGCAGCGATATCTCATTAATTCTTAAGTTACTTAAACCAATTTGAATGCGCGATACTAAAACGTATAGATTTTCTAAAAACTGTACTGTTATTTGATAAAAACATACTACTGAATAGAATACTAATATACTACTCCATCCATTAGTGTTGCCGAGCAATAATTGGCCAAAATAATCGCCCGTGTAAGAGCACCTTTAGTTAACGATGTGCGAGTCCGCTTTAAGGTCAACGACGACGACGACCGAGAATAACAAGCTCATTAACTAATGAGGTGCGAATATCGTTTACTGCGCGCGTCCGTTCGAAACGAATACCGCTGCGAAACTCGAGGCGGACTAAGCGTTCTCTACCAGTCAGTCAACCAAGGTGGTTAGAGAGGCTTACAGATATTTATAAAGACAATAGCTTGTAAACTATAGGTAGTTTATAGTTAGTTACTGTGTAGGTACTGCGATCCCATTTCGACATAGTCCATTATATGGGGACGACCACATTGGACGCGAAAGGACGAGGAGTAAGAAATTGTTTATTTTAAGATGATAAGTGTCAAGGTAGAGCGCAAAACATGCACTTATGAGGTAGGTACCTAAAACTGCAGTAACAGCAGTACTGTCATTTCAAGAGTAATCTCACCAATGATCATGGGTTCGTTTGACAATTTAAGTTTCCAATTTGACTAATGACACGGGCTGTCACTCAGAGATCCTAGCGTTGTGGACAATTTTATACTAATCGTCCTTCAGTGTCAAAATAAAACGCAAAATGGGCCGCCATAATCTTATTTATATACGGACTAGCTGACCCAGGAAACGTTGTTTTGCCTTATAAATTATTTAGGGGTGGACTACCCCTAACATTTAGGGGGATGAAAAATAGATGTTGGCCGATTCTCAGACCTACTGAATACGCATATAAAATTTCAACAAAATCGGTCAAGCCGTTTCGGAGGAGTATGGCAACGAAAACTGTGACACGAGAATTTTATATATTAGACTAGCTGACCCAGCAAACGTTGTTTTGCCTTATAAATTATTTAGGGGTGGACTACCCCTAACATTTAGGGGGATGAAAAATAGATGTTGGCCGATTCTCATAGATACCGGATAAGCACAAAAAATTTCATCAAAATCGGTCAAGCCGTTTCGGAGGAGTATGGCAACGAAAACTGTGACACGAGAATTTTATATATTAGATATTATTCACAGATGTTGAGTCAGATTCCAACGTCCTTAGCACCGACAAAATCTATACCAGCAGGGTAATTGCACACTAACACGCTAACAGTAGGAATGGCTTTAGTATTGATAGTTCAAAAACATTAATTTCGTTTCGTTGTTGAGCAGACAAATTTTTCGACAAAGGAAGCAATGGGTAACTTCAAAATGATTCAAATTCTTAACTTGACTTCTTACTGTTACACAAATAGGCTGCTCTTACCTCTGAATCTCGTGGAGTCCACCGATGTGCTTTCCTTGTACGGAACTCAGCGAGCAGCACCCACAGCCGCAGCACCACAGACCCGTAACACGTGACAAAGCCGAGCTCCCTTAGCCACGCGCCCGCTATGCACCGCCACTTTGCAATCGATATGAACTGGGATGCAGCCTAAGGAAATAAACACAGGCATTTAAAAACAACATCGATACCGTTATATTTATTTTACTAATTTTTATTGTACCTACTTTAATGGGTCATAAATGATAAGTGATTTTATTTCTGTAAGTAGGTTTGTACAAACACTTTTACACGTCAATCATATTTTTAAGACTAGATGAGGTCGGCGTTTCCTATTTGACTACTCTGAGAAGAAAGGCCGAAACAAACTCAGAGGTCACAGTCTCTTTTAAAGTCCAGACATAATCTTGGTCAGATCATGTGAAAACCATGTGGATTGGTGTCTGAAATGGTCTTTTGAGGAAAGAACCATATAGATTGCGTGGACCTGTCCTGTCAGTGCACTCATTTATCAGTAATCACTCAGAACTTGAGGAGCACAACGATTCGACGAACAATACCAAAAAAAGGACATCTTGGTAGGCCGCATAAAGTACTCAAACTGACAGATTAACATTAAAAATTAACTGAGAAAGAGACGAAAAACAAAACAAAAAAAAGAAAAAGAAAACGACCCACATAGTAGCGCGACGCGGCGACGCCGACGCGTCACTTGTAAAACAATTTCCATTAAGTTTTCATAGCAGTTGTTCTACGTGAGTCGCTTTGCGCCTGTTTGCAGGAGCCTTTAAGTGTGACAGAGTAAATTAAAAACTAGGTAAACGTGTAACCCCTCTTTGAGGAGTGGATTGAGAGGCACCATGGTGTCCTCACCTTCCGCCTGACGCAGGTCGTCACCGGACACGGTTGTTTCAGGAGGTTCCTGTTTCGGATAAGGCTAGGAAACGCCCGGGTGCTACCACTGTGTAGATAGCCCGGAGGACACGGCGGAGCATACGGTGGAGGTCTGCCCGGCTTGGGCGGAGCACCGTCGTGTCCTCGTGGAGGCGATCGGCGGCGGCGATCTGTCGCGTCCGGCCCTGGTCCAGGCCATGGTACGGAGCGAAAGTACATAGGAAGCCGTCACCTCCTTCTGCGAAGCAGTAATGCTCGCGAAGACGAGGCGGCGCACGTGAGGGAGAGGTAATCTATGCGCCCTCACAGCCCAAGTCGCCGCAAAAGACGCCCTGGGCGTCGGGAATTCTCGGCCACCGTAGGTGCGGGCTTCTGGACAGCAAGTAATGGGTAGCTCGCCGTTCGGTAAGGACCAAGCGCGGGTCGACGGCGAGTTGTGTTCCACGCGCGCCTCAAAGAGATGTCAGCACCAACTGGTGGGGTCCGCAAGGGCTTATGCCTGCCAGGGGTGCGGGTTGTTCGAAAGAGATACCGTGGCCCCTGGCACACAGGCAACTGAGGGAACACGGGTGGGTTTTAGTCAGTAGATGTCTGACACGCCCTCCCGCTCCGACTAGAGCGGGAGAAATTATTTGATGATATCCCATCCTCAAAAAAAAATTCCCCACACATATGTCCGCGTAATGCTAGTGTTAAATCGTGCGTTGATTTTACACAAACGTATAAGATGGCTATTTTAAAGATTCAATAGCCATCTTTTTGAACTTAAAGTGTGTAAGCGTCTACGTTATTCGTCTACGCGGTATTTCGAAGACGGTAGAAGTTAACATGTTTCTTTGGGCGTCTCTCTTAAAAGTCCAGCAGACTAGAACTGGGGATGAATAGAAATAACAATCTGTATCTACTTGAATTATATATTTTAGCTATGACTAAGTAGGTAATCATAATCTTAACATAATAAGTATTTACTAAGTAGTGTATAGGTCCTGATTTATTGTAGTAGTTCCTCGCTGTACTCTTTCTAAGGACGACGAGACCAGGTGCAGTGCTACTATCACGATCGATTTAGAAGTTCAATGCACCTACATATATACACACAGGGTGTAACAGAAACCCTATTGCTATCCTTGATAACAGCTGGTATAGAATCACTATACATAGTTTCAGCTCAAAATAAAATACGCTAAGAATTGATACCAAATTTTCATCTCTTCTGAGTGATGTCTTTGTTTCAATTTGTTCTGGTATTAATGTATTAAACATTCTCATAACTTCGGAATATTTAGAGATAGGATTAAAAAACCCTTCCAATATCGTTTGATATCATCCAAAGAACCCGTGCCCTTAGTATGTAGTATGTATATACCCTTTCTGTTACACGTTGTATTCAATCCACTTTCCTTTATCTACGATAAATGGATTTAGCAGCTTCTTTGTATTTTGTATCCATATTAATTTTGTTCGAGACCTTATGTGCTAACTACTTACTCATCAAGGCATAAGGGGAGAATTTTATTACACCGGGATTATGCAGGCTTACGCTAAGTAACCATGCAGTAACTTACATCCTGTGAGATAGGTACTTGGAGTCGCCGACGCCGCTCCGTGAGCTTACGTACGGAACAGGTGGTATTATGGTCTCTTTACTGATTATGATAACGTATAATCCCACTAAGTATTGTTTGTTTTTGCGAGCAAGATAAAGCCATCCAGGCAGATAATGATAACGCATAGAAACGAGTACAAATTATAAATACACAAGCTGTGCCTCGTAGTTTCGCCAGCATAAGTCTCAATCCCGTGGGAATATTAGGATAAAAACTATTCTCAGTCCTTATCTAGGTCTCGTCTAACCATGTGCCAAATTTCATCCAAATCGGTTTAACCGATTTAGTGTGAACGCCTAAAAAACAAGCATACAAAAAATCTTAGTAAATATGACGGAATGTTTTAAACAATTGATTTGAGATGTACTTAAAAACGGTCGCAATACATCTTGGATAAGATTAAGATAATTCGACGAGATATGAAGATAATGATTCCTTATTTTGTTGTAGCTGTTAATCTGTAGCAACGAGGTATGAAGACTTCTCTAATACTTACGGCAGCATACATCAAAAATGCGCCCAGAAGTACAACCTCTAGCACTGTCCACATTCCCACCGCCACTGCCTGAAAATGAAAAACGCTTTCAGTATTCTAAGCTAGTACCTAATTAAATTGATTGCACTATACGGCATCACATTCTTACTTTACACTTTCTCTTCTGGAAGATAACGCCCGCAGTAACAAGACAGAGCAGCATGCCGCCGACGTTGCTGGCGAGCACGGCCACGCGGTGCGTGTCCGCCAGGCAGGCCGTGGCGTCGCTGCCCATGCCGCATGGCGTGCACGTCAGTGGGCCCGAGTCGTCCGCAGCTATCGTAGCACCGCTCAGCCACCCGCTGCCGCCTACGTTCCAATGATCTGCCTGGCACTTGCATCGATACTGCA
This sequence comes from Polymixis lichenea, assembly GCA_949091785.1. Lineage (NCBI taxonomy): Eukaryota > Metazoa > Arthropoda > Insecta > Lepidoptera > Noctuidae > Polymixis > Polymixis lichenea. Next base: position 6,641,615 of record OX420937.1, read on the forward strand.
AATAGTGGGTTTTCGATTATAATCAGCACATTCTCAATAAGTATAGCACGATACTTGTAAATATCCATGAATCACCTCAATCCTCCGATCCCCTGACCCAAACGATGGAGTAGCTTCACAATCTGTTGTAGCAGCGTCGCACAAAGGAGCCCCGCCGAGCCAATCATGCATAGCCTCTTCACAAGGCAAGGCAGGCCAGCGCCGAAACAGAGCAGCAGCAGATCTGGCCGGTCCTGACCCACGAGCTGCCGCTACACCTCCCCACCAGCCCTCGCCATCCTTATCGCAAGAGAACCAGGCGTTGGACCATACCGCTGTGGTGGCATTCCACGCTGATGCCAAGGTCCTCCAAAACTGTCGTAGAGTGATTGAGTTGTTTTGTTGGAAGACTACGAGCCTGGGTGGCTCTGCGATATATAGCACGCCGAGGTGCAGCTGCGGCGCGCCGAGCGCGACGGCGGCGGGTGGCGGGCCGAGCGGCGCGCGCGTCGCGGCGCGGGCTAGCGCGGCGGCGCGCTCCTCGTCCGCCACGCCCTGTTGCACCAGCTCCACCAGAGCGCGCGCCGTGTGCATGGCCGCCGCCTCGTGCTCACGAGCGTTCTGGAATATTAACAAGTCGGTTTTCAACATCATGAGTTAAAGAGAAAACACGACTTTAGGACATAGATATCTTAATACTTATCTAATCTGATGCTGACTTTAGCAAGTTTTTGTGATATAATTGATGATAAATTGCAAAAACGAAGTTTAAGGTGATCTACTGCACAGGGTGTTCACGTTGGGGAAACAGTATAAAATGTGAATATATATGTTTCGATTCAGAATAGGTAGTAAAGCCATTTAAAAAAAATGTGTAGGTACTGCCCGCAGAAAACAGTTAAGCCTTTGTTATATATAACAGAAGTTAAAAAAAATTGGAACGTACTGATGGCATAGGCGGTATGTTTCTTAGCACGAGGGGTTCGCAGACGGGCGCGGGCGGCGGGGCGGCGGCGGCGGCGGTGGCGGTGGGTAGCGACGCGCGCGGCTCGGCCGGCGCGGCCGCTGCGCACGCCCACCACGCCAGCGCCCACGCCGCCCACCGCACCTGCATCCTTCACCTGGCTGACCACCGACCCTGGAAATATTTATTTTATATTACTGTTAGACTATTGGTTATTCTGACTAAGACTAACGAAGGCACAATTATATTAATATCCTCTTTATATCCGAAATTGGTGACATGTACGAGTACCACCCATTTAATTTTATTATGAACAAGCTGCGGCCCGCGGTTTAACCCGCATTAAGTCTCGATACCATGGGAATATTATGATAAAAAGTGTCCTTAATGCTAATCCAGGCCATGGTCTACCCATCTGCCAATTATAGCGTGAAAGCGTAACAAACAAAAAATCAAATCTGTTCTCTTTATTATATTAGTTTAGATAGCTCTACAGCAATAGCAGCAATCCGTCGAATGCGGGAAGCACAGAGCCAGTCGAAGTGACAGAGCTTGGGGGAGGCCTATGTCCAGCAGTGGACGTTTTTCTGCTGAAATGATGATGATGATGATGAGGTCGCTGTATTCTCTATAAGTATATACATTAGTCATGTGTTCTTCGTAATAGGAATGGTAGGGTACAGTAGGCTGGCTGTGCGTAGAGACGTCGCTCTTTGTAGCTTTATCCGGCCGGCCGGATGCGGCGACGCGCGTCGCCCGACGCCAATGCTACTGGAGCCATCCTCTAAGACAAACCTGAACAAGTTTGCCCCCTTGTCACGAGCCATAAGATTGGTCAATATTATTTCTGGGGAGGTTGATATATTTCAGTGCAGCCTGAAGAGGTTCACAGAAGTAGCACTGTTTTTTTTTTGTTAATTTTTGTTATTTTATAATGTATGTAAGATGATTTTTGAAGCTGTTTTATTTATACATCGCATTGGCGCATCATAGCTGTTAGGGTGTTGTGTACGAAATTTTAAATAAATAAATGTTACTGACCAAAAGAAGACAAACGTCTTTGGAGGCAAGTAAGGTGGTGCTGGGCATGTTTATGTTTCCATTACCATGCCCTTTCATTACATATAAACTTATATAAATCCTGCCTTTGATGGTTATCGACTCGTTTGGTCACGTTTTCGTGGTACTTGCTTACTACCACACTCTAAACCGTATTTTTCACCCGACACCTAAGGCTGATAAAGATAAGAACTTCCATAAATGTTTACAGATTGCTATTTGTTATTATTCGGTTATCTTAGCGAACGCAAGATGTTGTTAAAATCTGCGGGTTTTGTTTAAGTAAAAGGCAAACAACGACATTTTAAACTAAAGTTTTTAGAATAACTTTAGTTCTACTTCTCGTTTGCTATTTAATTTTTAAATCGGTTTCTTTTTTCAGAATATTTTTATTTTTACTAACGTTTACTGAACGCAAGACAACTAAATGTAATCGGCATAATGTAAGAGAATTCCCCGATGGTTTCATGTTTGGGACATCAACCGCAGCATATCAAATCGAAGGAGGCTGGGATGCAGACGGTAAATGTCAATTATTTGTATTTATGTACAGATACAATAGGGTATTCAAGTAAGATACAACAGCAATACCGAATAGAATATAATTTAAAAAAGTGGGTACCTACCTAATACTACTAACTTCTAATTAAACCGCTTCCAGCTAAATCCGAAAACATCTGGGATCACATGACTCACACTGATCCTTGTGTAATAGTTGACTGCTCGAATGCAGACGTCGATGGCGACTCATATAACAATTACAAAAGAGATGTTAAGATGATGAGGGAATTAGGAATCGATTTCTACATATTTTCTATCTCATGGTCTCGCATTCTGCCCACCAGTTTTCCCGATCATATAAACGAAGCTGGAGCTCAATATTACAGCAATTTTGTTGATGAAATGCTGAAACATAACATTGAGCCGAAGGTGACGCCGTACCACTGGGACTTGCCGCAAAGACTACAGGACTTGGGAGGATGGACTAACCCGCAGGTAGTCGACTGGTTCGCGGATTATACGCGCATCGTTTATGGACTGTATGGTGATAAAGTATTGGATAACAATGAACGAGACAAAGGCAATCTGTTATCAAGGCTACGGATCTGATTCTAAAGCACCAAGGCTTAATATCAAAGGAGTGGCTGAATATTTGTGCGCGAAGAACATTATATTGGCTCACGCCAAGGCTTAGCATATTTATGATCAAGTATTCAGACTGAAACGTAATGGTTCTATCTTCATATCATTGAGTGCTCAATTTTATGAACCCGAGACTGAAAAGGAAATTGAGGCTGCTGAAGTGTCTAATGAGTTTGAGGTATGAAAACTTAGGGATAGGTATCATCTGTATCGCACATTCTATGACCACCGATTTTCGCGCTACTTTCTGTTCAATTGATGCAGGCCAGACTGGTCTCTTCGTAGCTTCGTATAATGTCACTTCGATTCTCTTCAGATAAGATTTTTTTTATGAGGGATGTATTATATTGTTGCAATTTAAGTCTCTCTCGATATTCCTTTAAACTCATCATCATTATTCTCTAACCTTATCCTAATTTATTTGGGGTCAGTGCAACATGTCTATAACCATACATGTGTCTTTCTTTGTCAGCTTTGTCGTCAAAATAACGTATGTTGGCTCGTTACCGTCGCTATTATTTTGGCACACAATATTCCTTCGCCATCTTTGGTCTTGGAAGTGTTGATATATGTACATAGACGATTTCTATCTGTTATAGTGGAGCGCTTGGGCACATCCAATATTTTCCGAAACCGGAGACTTCCCAAAAGTCTTTAAAGAAAGAATAGTAGCTAAAAGTGTTGAACAAGGTTTCTTCAGATCACGGTTGCGTGAATTTACACCGAAAGAAGTAGAATATGTAAAAGGGACCTCTGATTTCTTTGGTCTAAATCACTGTTCGACTTATTTGAGGCATAGAAATGAGTCGGTTGTTGGCCTTTATGACATTCCGTCATTTAACGACGACCGCGGTACTTTAAACTATCACCCTGATGACTGGGACATGGCGCATCGGGTTTCCTTAAGGTACTTTAATAATTCTTTTGACTCTCTGAAGAAGCAAATGGTATTGATCTAGCATAAATTTGTTCAAAGAACTTTTTTTCTACATTACCGTCCTTTTGTCCACAGGTTATTCCCTGGGGTTTCTACAAGCTGTTGACCAAGATCAGGAAAGATTATAACAATCCTGCGGTGATCATCACCGAGAACGGCTTCTCAAACCACGACGGTCTTGATGATGATGACCGGATCTCTTACCAAAGACAGTATCAAAGCGCCATGCTCAACGCGATTGCCGAGGGTTCTCACTTAAGAGGTTACTCTGTCTGGAGTCTTATGGACAACTTCGAGTGGATGGAAGATATTCGTGAGTTTTTAAATTCAATTATTAGGTTCATATATATTATTTCATGAAGGGCTGTTTTTTCAATAGTCAGATAACTTTTATCTGAAGAATAAATCTGTCAGTTTGGCATATTTTCTATAAAAACCTATCAAAGCGACACATTTATTCCTCAGATAAAAGTTATGTGACTATTGAAAAATTTGCCCTAAGAGTTACTAGGTTACAGTTTGGAAGGAGGGTGTGCCGCACGGGTCGATGGGTCAGGTTAAGCAACGCTTGCTCCGATTGGTCCGTGGATGGGTGACCATCTTTACACACCAAAACTCCCAAACAGTTAGTCGCGGCTGTCGTTTGTGGATCTTTGACAGTCGTTACGGGTTGTGAGAAGCCAGAAGGTCTGAAAACCAGTCTTACCAATGGGTATCGTATTACCTAATAATTGTGTGGTGGAGGTCAGGTATGCAGTCGCTCCATGTAAAATACTGGTATTCAGGTACATCCGGTTAGACTGGTAGCCGACCCCAACATTGTTGGGAAAAGGCTAGGCAGAGATGACGAAGTGTTTACCTACATACCCATATTATGACTTAATGATTTATAGAATGCCAGTTAGAAAAGATTCGCAATACTTGCAGTCTAGACACCTACTTAGTTCATTTAGTTTTTTGGCAAAATATAGCAGTATATTATATTAATTTTAATGAATACAAAGTGACAAGAGAAAGTATACAATTCAACATAACGATAAACTGCAGTGAGATGCATGGAGGCTGCGCCGCGCAATGCGGGCACACCACGCTTGTTAGTCGCGCACAATGCGATGCTACACTTTGTTAAATCACATCATCCTTGAATAAGTTCTTACAATAACGCTTCTTCCATTTAATTAAAACCCAATGATTTAAGTCACTTATGTTTTCGTTTCAGTGAGCGGTTTGGTCTATACGAGGTTGACTACGAGAGTCCTGAGCGAACGCGTACTCGCGCAAGTCTGCCTTCGTGTACAAGAAGATGCTGCGCACGCGCACGCTCGATTGGCACTATGAGCCCGACACAACCGTCATGACTATCGACGAAGGACACTAGTTTAACACAAGATTTGATCTAATACTTTTATGAAATGAACGTAATTTTTGTACTATCTGTGATTGTGACTGGCCAGTCACAATCACAGATAGTATGTATTGTTTGTAGATTCATTGATAAAGATTTACTATGTTCCTTTGTATATTTGTATTGTTACATAATCCTAACTTTATATTAAGAAATTATGCGGATTGGCCTCCTTTTCGCAATTCTCTTTGAAATACGTCAGTTAATAGTTATTTAAGCATGCTCAAAAGCCTCAATCCTCAAGCCATTTGCCCAGCTCGTCCCACGTAAAGATTCCATGTTGATATAACTGCAATTCGGCATTTCAAGGTTGACAGCCGCACTTGCGGTCAAATATCACAAATTAGGACTTACACCCAAATTGACCCAAGCGTTGCTCACGCACGTACACAATGTTGGTAGAATTGCTGTCATGTACACGACTTTATGGCTTAGTAAAGAGAGATGTCTAGACGTTATTGATTTTACCCATGACTCCAACTTCACACTAAGGAATGGAAATGAGGAAAAACTCCGGCCTACCTTGTGCTCAAAAGTTCCATGACCTTTATAAAATCCATCGATTTACTGAGAGAAATCAAAATTACGGTTTAACACACTCACTCACTCGAACTCTGCTCACTGTGAGACCAAAGGAGGTTTCCACAGAGTGAAAAGGAACTTGGTTACAGACATACTTACAAAACAAAAATGATTAGGCTTACCCAAACCCATGAATAGTTGTATGACTACTGGAGTCACGTGTAGGGTTATATTGAATATATAGAGGTATGAGGAACAGGGTGTAAAGTTCACTCATACTACTACTATATTGAAAAGGGAGGATCCTTTGACCAGACGGGTTTTGTGTCTGGTGGGCAACTGCCCGACTACTGATGTCGGGGTGTTGTATATATGCGGGTCGCGCCGTAAACTCTGCTTGCGTGATGTAGTTATGGTGTGACGTCAAGCCTTGTGTAGTTTGCATATAGTATTGCAGATGGCACCACTTCAATTTTTGTGTTTCTCAAGTTTGTTGATTTGAAGTTTGTATGTGGATGGCCGCCACAAACATCTAAATAGAGGCTCGATCTAATCTAAATTATGGATGATTATAATCAAATCAAATAAAACAAACGCACGTGCACTGACCCGTATTTTAAAGATCGTTCGCATTCTAATCTTTCAAACATACCTTTAATTTCTATACATTTTTGACAAGTTTTTGACATTGTATTGATTTGTGCCTAGACTTTGAACGTTTTTAATTAGGGGCCATCAATAAACTACGTCACACGTAAAGGAGGGGTCAACGAAATGTGACATTGTGTGACAAGGGACAGGGGGATCAAAAGCTTTGTGACGTCACATGTTAAAATATAAAACACTAAAACTCGAAATTTATAACGTAAACCAATAACTTAAAAATATTACTATTATAATATTACTCGATCTATATTACTAAGGCTTATGAAGGTTTAAGTCTTGTTTTGTCCATTATGTAAAATATTATCTTTTTGTTAATTTTATTAATGATGATTTTGAACCTATAAAAAAATGGAAATACTTCTATTTCAATTTAATTACTTCTAAATATATAATTGAAAAATATGTGACGTCACACAAGGAGGGAGGGGGTTTCACAACAGTGACCACCTGTGACAAGGACGGAAGGGGGGTTCAAAAAACCATAAAATTTGTGTGACGTAATTTATGGATGGCCCCTTACGGGAATACCTAATCCTTTTTTATATCCACAGTACAGTCAAGCACATTTACGCAAGATTCAAAACGATTTTTATGGTCTCATGAACATAGTCATCATCTAGGTAGAGCCGACCCCAACTTTCGTTGGGAAAAGATCTGTCAAAGATCCAAGAATGAATGTTACGAAGATAGTGTTTTCATGAAATCATGCTATTCTGAAAAGGGTTTTACCTCAAAATTGCAATAGCTGTTTCACGAGAAAATCGATTTGAATTTTTTCGTAATTATGTGTAACGTATTTATGCTCATGATTGTACCTATAAACTAAGTATTTTTAAACACGTTTTGTTCACTATCAACAATCTTCTACATATAGATACACCACCTAATCTCGAACGACCCTCGTATAAATTGATAAAATAAGTAGGTAGTAGAGAGGGTGTTTATCAGACTATTGATCTTTATGATGCAAACAAACCGGCTAAGTGCGAGTCAGACCACGCACAATGAAGGGTTCCGCAGTTGGTATGAATTTATCCCAAAAACAAAGTTTGTAGTTGAAAAATGTTCTCCCGTAACATGGATATATGTCACGGTCAATTTTACAACTTTCCAACAATATCATATTTTTATGTGACTTTACTTGTGTGCTACCTTGCTTCAAAGGGAAGTACCTTTTTACCTTTAAGTGCGAGCATGAAAATATGGCACATGAATGATATATGATTTTATTGAAGAGAGCTCCAAGGGATTGTAGACCTCCGTACTCACTATTAATTTCAACTTGAAACCTTCATGCGATTCAGGGAAAAAGCGCCTAGACAGACCGATAGACGGGTGGACGGACCGACACCGAAGTGATCCTAAAAGAGTTCCGTTTTTTCCTTGGCATAAATCAAAAGGAAAAAATGGAATCTATACCTACGGGACCCTAAAAATAAGTTACGGGGCAATGCACCTAAATAGGCTATTCTTTACTGTATTACGCTTACATTCATAAATAAATAAAAAGCGGTTATTATTTATAACTAATCACAGTGCTTACTAAGGAATAGTGTAACTTAGAGTCTCACAATTTCACAAAGCCGGGGACTCCAACTCTCCACTAAAGACATAACAAAGCTGCTTTACTTAGCCGTACAATTTTCTTAAGGATTCATAAATTCGATACTTCATCGACGATCTCTAAAACTAAAACCCTTTATAAGGTTACACGTGGCCAAAAATAAGGAACTCTTTATTTTATCGTTGGATAACGATTTTTATGTTGAACGCTATATTGGAAAAATTATAATAGCTTGCTATTGGTTTGGAAAATATAACACCAAAAAGATAATCATGGAGAGATTCAGTGAATGCTATTTCATTAAGGCTATTCGAGGTCAAAACCTCCCAGATGAAGACATCTTAAATCTTAAAGGAGCTGTTTTATGGAAAAAACCACTTTGAAAGTTACCTAAATTCGCGACGTTTGCAAACCGCCTGTTTATTATCTAAACCAAAATCTATATTTGGCACCCGACACCCGCATTAAGATAAGATCTTCAATAAATGTTTAACGATTGCAATTTTGTTGTCAGTGTGTCGGCTAAGCGAACATAGGATGCTGCTAAAATCTGCAGGCTTTGTGTAAGTACCTAAAACGTTATTCTGTCTTGATTTTCCTTTACATTGTACCTACCTCATGTTTATATCGCACCTGAATTTGTTTCCAGAATAGTATTACTATTTACGCTGTCTGAATGCAAGGCAACCCAAATTGACCGGCATAATGTAAGAAAATTCCCTGAGGGTTTTCTGTTTGGAACATCAACTGCAGCATACCAAATTGAAGGAGGCTGGGATGCAGACGGTAAGGATATCAATAATTTATCTTATTTTTTTCAGAGTAACATGTGCAACTATTAACCACTAAACAATTGTTTCAGGTAAATCGGAAAACATCTGGGATTATATGACTCACAATGATCCTTGTTCGACGGTCGACTGCTCAAATGGAGACGTCGCAGGTGACTCATATAACAATTACAAAAGAGATGTCGAGATGATGAGGGAATTGGGAATAGACTTTTACAGATTTTCTTTATCATGGTCTCGCATTCTGCCCACCAGTTTTCCCGATCGTATAAACGAAGCTGGAGCTCAATATTACAGCAACTTAATTGACAAATTGCTTAAATACAAAATTGAACCGATGGTGACGCTGTATCACTGGGACTTGCCGCAAAGACTACAGGACTTGGGAGGATGGGCCAACCCAGATATAGCCGACTGGTTCGCAGATTTTTCGCGAATCGTTTACGGACTATACGGTGATAGAGTAAAGTATTGGATAACAATAAATGAACCAAGAGAGATCTGCTATCAAGGTTACGGAGCGGACACCAAAGCACCCAGAGTGAATATTAAAGGTGTAGCTGAATATATGTGCGCCAAGAACCTTGTGATGGCTCACGCTAAGGCTTACCATGTTTATGATCAAGAATTCAGACCAAAATATAATGGATCTATCTTTATAGCTTTGAGCGCAGAACTCTATGAACCAGAAACAGAAAATGAAATTGAGGCTGCCGAAGAGGGTAATCAGTTTGAGGTATGATAAATAACCCAACAATATTTTTTTAATCACTTTATGGTAGGTTATTGTATACAATGACTATAATGCTGATGTTGTTTATTTTAGTGGGGCATTTATGCTCACTCGATATTCTCCGACACCGGAGACTTTCCACCAGCCGTGAAAGAAAAAATAGCAGCTAAAAGTGCAGAACAGGGTTTCTTTCGCTCACGGTTGCCTGAATTCACACCGGAAGAAGTCGAATTTGTCAAGGGGTCCTCTGATTTCTTTGGTCTAAATCACTATTCGACAAATTTGGTGTATAGAAACGAATCAGTTGTTGGCCTTTATGAAATTCCGTCATTCTACGACGACCTCGGTAATATACATTATCAACCTGATGACTGGGAACATGCTGCGTCGGGTTTCCTTAAGGTACTTTCTTGTGATGTTCTATAGAAGCAAGAGATCAGACTTGAAACTTCCTTATAACTAGTCGCTATTTACTACAGGTTGTTCCATGGGGCTTCCACAAAATACTGACCAAGATCAGGCAAGATTACAACAACCCTACGGTGTACATCACAGAGAATGGCTTTTCAAACTATGGTGGGCTAGATGACGATGACCGAATCTCTTTCCATAGACGATACCTCGACGCCATGCTCGACGCGATAGATGAAGGTTCTGACGTCAAAGCTTACTCTATCTGGAGTCTTATGGATAACTTTGAGTGGATGCGAGGATATACGTGAGTGTTTAAATATAATGAGTACATCATCTATTCTGGGATAAGAAGGTACTAATTCATTGTAAAAAATCACACCACCTCCTTAGACAGGTTACAGAAACCGCGAAAAAATTGTTATCAATACATGAGAAATGCTGAATTATATTTAACGTTGTTTTACAATAGGAACTTGATGAACGTCTTAGGTTACGTTTTTTAAATTATTTGCGTCTCTATTCATTTCTACGAGAAAATTTACGTAGGGATTACATAACTAAGATGTTATATCAAAGATTTTAAAACAAAAAAAATGCTAATTCCACCGGATTTCCATTCGAGCCCATGTTTCATGTCACTTGTGTTCGTTTCAGTGAGCGGTTCGGTCTGTACGAAGTGGACTACGAGAGTCCTGAGCGCACACGCACTCCGCGCAAGTCTGCCTTCGTGTACAAGGAGATGGTGCGCACGCGCGCGCTCGACTGGCACTACGAGCCCGACACCACCGTCATGACCATTGACGAAGGACACTAAGACATGATATATATGATAGAATAATCTTACTAATAAAATAAATGCTTCAAATTTTAAACGCGTATCTTTTAATCTAAAACATGCAATTTGTGACGATGTTTAGTGGTATCTTTTTGGCAATGATTGCATTCATGTTCTAAACAGCAGTATTTAGAAGTCCAGTCGTTCTCCGCTGAGAACGGCTAAAAAATATTATTAGTTTCGAAAATTTACCACAATGATTGAAATCATAATTAAGTTATAGAGGCATGAGCAACAGGGTTTAAAGTTCACTCATCTCCTATAGAAAAGGGAGAATCCTCTGACCAGACGGTTGTTGTGTCTGGTGGGCAACTGCCTGACGATTGATGTCAGGACGTTGTATATATCCTGGTTGCGCGATAAACTCTACTTGCGCGATGCAGGTATTTGCGTGACGTCAGTCAGATCCGTACTTCGCATGTAGGTACAAAGTCATAGATTGATACACCGTATTCAACAATCACTCATCAGTCAACTAATACTTTATGTACTGGCACAACTATAGGAGTGGCAGAAGCAATACACAATTGTTATCACAGTCAGAAAACTATCGATCTGATATAAGGATGTACCATCACATACCTAGTAAATATCTGATCTAGCACTTTTCATATGATGAGCTCGAGCTGTCAAACAAAGATTATCTTGATAAAACCGATTCAAATAATGGAAACCACCTAAACTTAAGATAAAATACCCAAGGAGATTCGGTAATAAAGTAGGTGCCAAGAGATAGTCCTAATCATAGATTCCTTATCCTAATCTTGACCTTTGCTCATATTTGCCTGCTCGCTCCAGCAACCAGCGTATGGTTAAGATCAGAACTATGGCTTGATTCGGTCGTGCGGGCACATTTCATACAGTTAGCCCTGTCAACAAAACACATTTGAGACCACAATTAAAAACTCTAGGTAGAACATCATGTGCCTAGCCTTTTCCCAACTATGTTGGGGTCGGCTTCCAGTCTAACCGGATGCAGCTGAATACCAGTATTTTACATGGAGCGACTGCCTATCTGACCTCCACAACCCAGTAACTGGGGTAATACGATACCCCTTGGTAAGACTGGTTGTCAGACTTTCGGGCTTCTGACGACCCGTAACGACTGTCAAAGATCCACAAATGACAGCCGGGACCAACGGCTTAAGGCTTGTAACCACGCCAAACTTGAGCATTTGGGCGGAGCTAACAACCCTCTCCGTGCCACTCCGTTACCCGCATGCAACAGAAAAGGAAAGGCGCGGCTCGCGCCGCCAGCGCCAGTGCGCGTCGCTTTGCCTAGTCTTGTCACAGAGTATCGAAATCACAGAAGGCCAAGTCATCGTGGAACTTAAATGATTTTTTTGGTGTACCGCATTTATAGTGGTTCAATTTTGTTTTTATTTATTATGTATTGATATGAATATTCTTTTCGGGCTATGGTTACGAATAAAATTGTAAAACGCTTTCGAAGCCACGGGTAGATACTATACCTTTAGTATAAATCAACCTGACTTGAAACATGATTTAAAGGACTTGATGTATCTTTTTAACTAAATTTTTAGAACACCTACCGGTAGGTAAGGCAGGTAGGGTAGGTAGGTAGTATAATTATCACTAGTGTTTGTCATATTATCTGTTATATTTTATAAACAAATAGATTATAACTAAAATTCACTAAAATGTAACTTTCTTTCACTTAGTATTTTTATTTTTTTCTCTCACTTATTTCTCCGTATTCACCACATACATTTACTATTGGAAATTTCGATACCCAGATAAAATCCTGTTCTGTTTTCTTTGCTTCCTTCTTCCTTTTCGTTTCCTTCATTTTAAACACGCTCACATCTATGACATCTCTAGGTATCGTAACGGAATTTTTTAACGTGATTTTCACTCCCATCAAACCGTCGGATTGGTTTGAAACTTTGCACACTTATTAAGGACCGATGACATGATAAATTTGTTTCATTAATCTGGATAAAAAAAAAGTTAAATCATAAATATTTTTTAGGAATGTTTTGGTGATATAAATCAACAAAAAAAAACGCTACTCGTTCCAACAGAGCCAAATGCTATGAAAACATATCTAAAATGTGGGAATTATAAAAATATTAAAATATTCCCATGAAAATAGATATATTAGAAAAAGATTACAGGTTCTGGAAAGACATAAGGGAAAATAAATTAACTAGGATTTGTTTGGATTGTATATTACCTATTCATAGAAGATATTTGAACTTATTGATCCAAGATATCAGAAAAAAAAATTAGAGACTCTACTTATATAAAAGAAGCTGTGCAAGAAAGCGCAAATAAAAATAAATTCCCTAAAAAAAGAAAACAAAATGATTTAAACGAAAATAAAAAAGAAAATGAATTACAAAAAGACGATACAGACAATACGACGACAAGAGAAAGAAGAAAACGCCAAAGAGTAACTAAGAAAAGAAAAAGAGAATAAAAAACACGCTTTAAAAACCAAACTGAAAATAATTTTAGAAAGGCGTCGGGTGTTTTGAGGTATTTTATAATCAATTAATATTTTTTTAAGAAAAGTGATAATTATAATAAAAACATGTCTGCTATTTTTTTTTCTAATGTTATCTAGACTGTGCCACCCGTGGACGGTTTGATATCATAGATTAATTGATGTCACTCGAGGTAAAAGTCGAGTAAAAAGAATTCGACATTAGACCTACGGGGTATAGTCTCCCTACCAACTGACCTATTCGTGATTCTACTCGTGTTATCAAAAGTATCTAACAAATTTAACCGTTCTGTACTGGGGTAGATGTTACTAACGTCAGAAACGGTTCAGTTTTGTACTAAAATCTGCATGCATTTCACGTTTGTTAGCAAAATCGACTATAACCGCCATTCTTACGACAAACGTAAAAAAAAATCACAATACACAGTAATACATAATATGTATGGAATACCTAGTGGTTATGTTTATGTTTTATTATTTAATCTTTTACCGATATAACGTTACCTGTGCAGCTTATTTCTTTATATAATATATATTTTAATTATTTATTATAAATAAATTTATTATTGAAAATAATTACGCCAGTAATCAATAAATCAACAAATTTCTAGCAAGTACCTAACCTATAATCACAATTAACACCTACTTCAGGAGAATTTTCAGTGTTGGAAATGTTTTCGTCTATAGTTATAGCTAAACAAGACAACAACACAGCAACAACAACAACACAATAAAACATGTCACAAATAATCGCAACGAATCAGAATAATAGACTTTACTTAGGTAACGAAAAGTAAAATTTATAATATAGGCTGAAAGTCATTGCGTGGATGTGGACCTTCTGTGACCATTCACTACTCTATGACACACAAGCGTTATACTTACGACTTCGTTTGAATATAGGAATTTTATAATCAGTACCTATCTACTGTTATGAAAGGTAACTAAAAGGTAACTAAAACTATAGTGAATAGTGAAATTTATTATAATTTGTTTGTAATATTATTTTATACCTTTCTTCATTCATTTCTGCTTATTGCCCATGTTTTAAAAACTAATTTTGAACACTAATAAAACTGTTCAATTAATATAACTATAAAATACAACTTATATTAAAGGATAAAAAACCTACTTCACTATTTCCAAAACTTAATTTTTGCAGTAATATTTTACGATTTTATTTCGTAGTGCTGACCTCTCGCAACGCGACATAGGTCCACCTAGCAACACGATGCGCCGCGCACTGAATTTGTGGACGAGTGCGGGGGCGATGTAGATGCAGTATTCAATCGGACGCATTTTTAATTTATCATGATTAAAATAATACATATTTTACAAAAGTAACAAAACCAAATCATTTTCCTTTGTATTGCAAAGCAGTACATTTTTTTTTTTTACTCTTTTGTTTAAAAATGAAGGAGTAAAATGGTTTCAACCCAACGATTTGGAGATGATTTGGTGATTTTTTTTCTTATTATGTGATACCGATAGAAAAAATATTTCCAAACCAAATTTCGTATCATATCATGTAGATTACTAACTATTTTTTTCAGATGTAATTTCTCTATAAATGCCGATGAAAAGTGGCTTCATCTGCATGCTTTTTTCAAGCTTTTTCCGGGAGAGTAGGCTTAACGTGCTTTCCGAGGCACGGAGGGGTCTTGGTATGTAAAGATGGTCACCCATCCACGGACCAACCGCGGCAAGCGTAGCTTAACCTGATCGATCGACCCGTGCAGCTATTGTTACTTAGCCACAAGCCCAATAACTCTAGGTAGATATAAGTAACAATCTATATACAAACTTGTAACATTTTGAAATAGATATTTTTTTATAACAAGTAAACACTTCTAATTAACTTCGGCATTGTATGATGATATTTCCTCGAACGTATACAGTTTTTCGAAGCTAAACAACATAACCTGTTACTTTAGAGATAGTAATTGACGACACAGCATTTACATGAAGCCATTTATTATCTACATCCAATGTCCAAATATGTCACCCCATCAAGATGAAGATAAGATGTTCAATAAATGTTAAAATAATGCTCTTCGGTTATTAGTCGATCACCAAAGCGAAAGCAGGATGTTGCTAAAATCTGCGGGCTATATGTAAGTAAAGAGCTAACTTATACTCTGCCGAATTGTAATCATCTTTTCCATATCATGCTAATATTGTATTTGTTTTCAGATTGTTATTATTTACATTGTCTGAATGCAAGACAACGCAAATTGAGCGACATGATGTAAGACAATTCCCTGATGGTTTTATGTTTGGAACATCTACGGCAGCATACCAAATTGAGGGAGGCTGGGATGCAGACGGTGAGGGGTTTACCAGTTAATTGTAATTTTGTTCGGAACGATTACATTCTGCAATTATTAACCATATCTAATGCAATTGTTTCCAGGTAAATCGGTAAACATCTGGGATCATATGACTCACAATGATCCTTGTGTGATAGCTGACTGCTCGAATGGAGATGTCGCTTGTGACTCGTATAACAATTACAAAAGAGACGTCGAAATGATGAGGGAATTAGGACTCGATTTCTACAGATTTTCTTTAGCATGGTCTCGCATTCTGCCCACCAGTTTTCCTGACCAAATAAACGAAGCTGGAGCTCAATATTACAGTAATTTAATAGACGAAATGCTGAAATATAACATTGTACCAATGGTTACGCTGTATCACTGGGACTTGCCGCAAAGGCTCCAGGACCTGGGAGGGTGGGCCAATCCGCAAGTAGTTGACTGGTTCGCGGACTATGCGCGCATAGTCTTTGGATTGTATGGTGATAGAGTAAAGTATTGGATGACTATCAACGAACCAAGGGAGGTCTGCTATCAAGGTTACGGAGCGAATACTAAAGCACCTGCACTCAATATTAAAGGTGTAGCTGACTACATGTGCGCTAAAAACCTTTTAATGGCTCACGCCAAGGCTTACCATGTTTACGACCAAGAATTTAGACCGAAATATAATGGTTCTATCTTTATATCACTAAGTGCACAATTTTTTGAGCCAGAAACCGAAAAAGAAATCTTGGCTGCCGAAGAAGGTAATCAGTTTGAGGTATGCTAACTCTGTTTTACAAATATGTTAAACTATCTATTTAGCTATTACTGAATTTTTCCCTACATTTTTTATTTATTTCAGTGGGGTATTTATGCTCACCCGATATTTTCCGACACCGGAGACTTTCCACCAGCCGTGAAAGAAAAAGTCGCAGCTAAAAGTGCAGAACAGGGTTTCTTCCGATCGCGGTTGCCTGAATTCACACCGGAAGAAGTAGAATATGTAAAGGGCACATCTGATTTCTTTGGTCTAAATCACTATTCGACTTATTTAGTGTATAGAAATGAGTCGGTAGTGGGCCGATATGACATTCCGTCACTCTTCGACGACTTGGGAAATGTGCACTATCAACCTGATGACTGGGAACATGGCGCGTCTAGTTTTCTGAAGGTACTTTCTTTTTAGCTTCAGAGTAAAGGGACACGGAAAACTGGATCGGACCCTTTAATTTACTAGAACATTTGCTACAGGTTATTCCATGGGGCTTCTACAAACTGTTGACGAAGATCAGAAAGGATTACAACAATCCAGCGGTGATCATCACCGAGAATGGCTACTCAAACTATGGCGGTTTGGATGACGATGACCGGATCTCTTATGTTCGACAATACCTGAGCGCCATCCTCGACGTGATAGATGATGGCTCTGACATCAGAGCTTACACTATCTGGAGTCTTATGGATAACTTCGAGTGGATGCGAGGATATACGTGAGTTTATGCGCTAAAAATAACATCTAACTTTTCCAATACCTTACTCAAACAATCGAACCACCCATGTGAATGTTAATAATACGATCAAAATTAGTATCTTGGTATCATTTATAGCCACAAAAAGAAAGTTGCAATTAAATGTTGATTTTAATGACCTCACCTATATCCTATTTATACGTGAAGCAAAAACTTTGCACCCCTTTTTACGAAAATTATGCGGGCGGTGGAGTATGGGCACAGTTAAAGATTATGTGGAGAAGGAGTACAGAAAGCTAATATTTTTTATTTAAATGAATGAGGGTTTTCATGAATATTCAAGTCAATAGTTGGCGCCACTTTGACAAGAGGTATTCCAGTTCGACACTGAACTTAAAATATTCAAATCAAAATTATTCATTCTTTCGTTCACCATTCAGTCCGTAGGCGCTTTGACACTTTTGACAGGATCCCGGACCTGACGTCTCAGTGCTGCCACCTAGTGAACGTCATTTCAGAAAACCCTCAATCGAATTTCGACAACTGGGCAACCACTAGTTTGTTTAATTACTTGTGTTCGTTTCAGTGAACGATTCGGTCTCTACGAAGTGGACTACGAGAGTCCTGAGCGCACACGCACTCCGCGCAAGTCAGCCTTCGTGTACAAGGAGATGCTGCGCACGCGCACGCTCGACTGGCACTACGAGCCCGACACCAGTATCATGACCATTGACGAAGGACATTAACAATGAATAAGCAATCAAATACTCTCAAAAATAAAAACATGCGCAACCTAAATAAGGGAGCCAGTTATTTATTCCCCTCAGTCTAGAGTGTACGCATATGATTTGCTTCAGTCTCAGAACTGTCATGCGCGGCTGTCTATATTACTGAATAAAACAATACCAGCATATTACTGCCCCAATGCAGGGCAAAGACTTAAACAGGAAAGGCACGAGCATTGATCACCACGCTTGCTCAAGACGGGTTGGCTTTTTCATACTTTTTTTTTAAATGACTAGTGGAAATCCTCATGGATTTCCTCCACCCTGGGGAGGGCGGAGCGGTCTGTCAGCCTCTTACTGACTTAAACCACCCCGGTGTTCCGTCCCACACTTGCACCGGGGATCACGGGATCTGATGCGACTTCCGCGAGGCGTTTTCATACTTACATTAACTATAAGTACGGGTTAACTCACGATGTTTTTCCTTCACCGATGTCAGTAATGTCCAAGATAAAATCAGAAAGTGCATATGTACTTTTTAAGTACATATGAAAACCACACACATAAACACTCACAGATAAACATATGACATATGTTTGGTAGTTGCCAGGATTTGAATCCACAAACTCGTTGAAAAGACCGAGACCTTAACCACTGGGCCGTCACGACAAGTAAGGAACAAACAAGAGATACTTTAGGAAGGTAAAATAATTTATGACTTATATAACATCACGCCTTGTTTCCCCGAAAGACGTGAAGAGTGAAAAGTGCGCGTGAAGTACACCCACATTTTACCACTTATTTTTAAGTCACATCAAGTCACATTTAATTGGGGGCGAGCCTATTGCCATCAGCGGGCCAGAAATCCAGACTCCAGACTGCTACTGACAAATTCCAGGTAGTAAAATCCAATAACACTTCGCTCGATCTGGGAATCCAACCCTCATGCTCAGGAGTAGCGCTTGCGACCACTAGGCCAACGAGGAAGTCAAATAATTTATTTTAAAACTTATTCACTACTGAGAAATGAGTAGTGACAAGTGAAAATGTTTTTATAGGAAGGTAACGAAAGTACGAGAGTATTTTCATAAACACAGAAACCAGCGAATAAACAATCTTATCGGATTTAGCCACTTTTGATTATCCGTCAAAACAATACGTTTCTTGTGACAGTCCATCAAAATTGCGATAAAATGGAAATAAAGGAAAACAAAATTAAGTGCAATGTGCTATCTTACCTTGTTCGTAATTTAATTCATTTTATCAGGTCTTTCTGAATGCAACGAAACCGTCCCTAATTCCATCCCTAGTTCCATTGGTGAAACTGCCACTAAGTCACAGAAGGGTTCTTAATTACTAACATACACAGGTACATTCCAAAGGCAAAAAGTATTGTGCATACCTATTCTGTTAGTAGAACTAAAATATTGAATCACGTGAAGCATTGATCATCTCTCCAATGACGTCGATAGAACGATCTTGGGTAAATATATCCAAACATATAAAAATAAATCGCAGGTAAATTGATAGGTATGAGGATATCAGTAGAAAGTATTTTTAGGTACTCACAGTTTTGTTTACTGGCAACCGTATTCCTCTAACGATCCGATAGTCGTTTTATTTTGTCGCTATGTTCGTTTTCCAACAAAAAACCCGGACTCAAGCTCTGGTTTCCCAGGGAAGCGGTTCCGTCTAAGGTTCAATGACGTATGTTCCATCATATTAAAACGGCTGTCATGAAAATCTGTGATTTTTACCAATAATTTACATGAAGGAAGGTGAGCTAACGTATAACACAGTGCCAGGTTGTAAAATATAATTGGCGACTGTAACAATTATGGCTTTACAGAATTATAATTCTTATAAACCCTCTATCTTATTTTACAACCCCATTGAATGACTTTTTCATGAAATAGTCAAAAATCGCTCTTCATTTGAACAGTCGCTATTTGACCATTCACCGCTTTCTTAGCCAAACAAAGCTTTAGGTGGGATGAATTTGTTTGAGCAAATATTTTTCTAATTTGTTACACGCATAAACAAAAAGTAAAATAAAATAACAAATGACACTCGGTAAAAAATTAAATTCATCTTTTTTTTAAATTACATAACTATGTTTACTGATTTATAGATGACCAGTCCGTAATTTATACGAGACAACAACAATTCAACGTTCAACAGCGTTTTTTCGCTTATTCTAAAATTTCGAATAACGCGAAAAAACGCTGTTTGTCAAAATGAAAACTGAATTCCGCAATAAAGCAAGTAGGTAGTTATTTGAAATATCACTGACCGACAGTGATACTTATTTAGTTTCCTCGTGTGAATCTACACAGAAAAAAAAAATATTTTCGTTGGTAAGCGTGTCACTAGAGAACTGCTGGACCGAGAGTTTTTGGCGGGATCGCGTTGGAACATGTCGCACGAGTTTTCATTTTCATGAAATTTAGTGAAATAGCAAATGAAATTGTATAATTTTGGTAGTGAATTATTCAATTTAGTTACGTGTGAGTGCACAAATGTAGTGAAGGTGAAAATAAGTGACTAACGTGGACTTTTCGTGTTCCCCCCAAAAACTCCTAATAGGTTGTTGTAAAGTTACTACCGCTTTACAATAACTTTAACTTTGACTTTACTAACTAGAGACGACTTATATGACTGTTTTGTAACATCGTGCCCGATATCGGGCCATTTACATGATTGAAAAGAAAAATTACTTGACACTGGCTAAACGCACAGACCGTGCGAAGCCAAAACCCAAGAAGAAAAAAACTGCCGGACCGATTTGGCTATTTATTGTTTTAAAATTTTTAAGATTGACTGAATTACCTTTTATGTAAATGAAATTGGAAATTTTTCAAATTCGGATTTCAAAAATCGTCATCGACACACGTCCGTTTTCAATGGGATTTTTGTATGAACTATTGTTTGCACGAAACATCATCTAGCGAGTCAGATAAAATAGTTTTTAATCAAATAAAGAAGGCTGTTTATAGTGCTATTCATCTTTATGGTGGACAATGAATGAAATCCCTTGCAGCCATGATACTAAACTGGTTCAACTTTACCGTTTTACTGTCACGGTATACACATTAACAAGCTGACTGAAAAGCAATTTTCCTGATTTATCTCTCTATAGAAACTTACCTACCTACGTTACACTATATATCACGTTTAGCTTCGGTTTTCTTCAACGCTTACATTCATGAATAAATAAAGAAGTAGGTGGGTACTTTGGATAATAGGAAAACATGTGACGTGCAAAACAAGCTTGTCAATGTTTTACATTATGTCGATTTATCGCAGAAAAGCCAATATTGAAGTTTGATTAGATACTTACACATGCAGATTTTACTTATAATTCATAAAGATGCTACACTTTGTGAGTCGAAAATCAGGCTTAAAAAATGCTTGCAAGTCAAGATGGAAACTGAGACAACATTGCAATTAATATAGATAACTGCGGACTTTTAACGCCGCGGTTTGTACGTCTCGTACCGGTGCCGTGTACAAAAGGGCCCTTACTCTGTATCTATGTGGGACTTGAATTACTTCCTAACCAAAATCTTTTAGCATCATCCTCATATTATGACATCACCGACTTCCAAACTATACCACCTACATAATTGTGTAAAAACATTTGCTGTCCCACAGATAATCAGAATAGAACATTAGACAAGAGACGAAGCAATAATTCGTAACATTATTCATTCCGGTAAGAAAAACCAACTACGCCTACAACATTCAAATTATCTTACGTTTTTTACCATCAGGCTGTATGTTGACCGACTGTTGTAAGTTAATTCGCGACCGTAAATATGGCTTTACAGAATTAGAACCATTTAAATCATCAACACAGCCCTCTAAATTCATTCTGCTAGGGGTGCGGGTTGCTGTGCCAGGGGTGCGGGTTGTCCTGCCAGGGGTGCGGGTTGCTCAAAAGAGATACCGCGGCCCCTGGTACACAGGCAACTGAGGGAACACGGGTGGGTTTCGGTCAGTAAAAGTCTGACACGCCCTCCCGTTCCGCCCAGAGCGCGAGAAGTTATTTGATGATTTCCCACCCGAAAAAAAACCCTTTAAGTTCATTATAATCCTATTGAATTACCTATTTCAGAAAAAGCCATTCAATGGGATTACATTACCTTAGCGCATCCTCGTTAATATATTATTTAATATTTATAGGTTTGCTGTTAGCCGCCAGTGGCCTGCAAAAACAGTTTTTATTAAAAAGTTTATATCAGCAGAGTGCGTACTTAGGTAGTTGGATTAGTTAGTTTTATGTGGCGAGAAAGGGCCTCTAACATGATTGTGACTTCAAAGCCGAAGACCGTCGGTAATGTAATAAAATTCGCAGAAGCCTATTCAGCTTGATTCAATTTACAATGCGATTTCTCAATGTTACTTCCGCAGAGGTCAGGTGGAGAAATACTTTGAGATATTTTCTCTTATATGGTGCGTTATCTAATACCTTTAAACGAGCAATTCTTTTATAATCAATCAATCAATCATTTTATTTGTGAAACATAGATGTTTACACAGGTGTTTACATTAATAGTGGATGCGCTATGTTTTGTCATAATTAAGACATACAAATTTTAAGTGACCCATTAGGTCTCATTAGATTATGTGACTTAGAGAAAATATAATATTTTGATTAATTAAATACATAAAAAGAGAAAAAGAAACATCAAATACAATATAATCAATAAATAGTCATAGTAATAAAAAATAAAAAATAAATTTATGAAATGGTAAAAAAAATGCATCACTATAATAATTGGTCGATCAAAAATTCGTCTACAGTATAATAACGTTTGTCAATTAATAATTTAAAAAGTGCTTTTTTAAACTTATATAATGTCATATTTTTAATGTCATCAGGAATTTTATTAAACTCTTTAGGTGCCATACTGAAAAAAGTTTTTCGCATCAATGCGGTCTCACATTTTAAATAACATACTTTATTTACGTACTTTTATTTAAACTCCATTGCGTGCCCAACGCAATGGAGTTTTTCTAGTGAAAGACATTTTTTCAAATAATTGTGTGTTTCTTTTCACAAACAACGCAGTTTCCAAAGTGTATAATGCTGGAAGGGTCAGTATTTTTAAAGACTTAAAATAGGGTCTACAGCTGTCCGTTGTTTTTAAATCACACATTGCTCTGACACATCTTATTTGCATCCTAAATATAAGCTCACGATCAGTCGACTGCCTCCAAAAAATTACGCCATATAGCAACACAGAAGCTACTAGTCCATGATATGCTACCAGTAACGTATCTTTATTTACCTTTTTTGAAAACTGAAAGAGTGCATAAGCAGATTTACTCAGGCGTTTGCAAAGTTCTTCTATCATGGGTTTCCACGTAAGCTTGCTGTCGATGGTAATACCCAAAAACTTAACACTATTAACTTCTTCTATTTTATGGTTATTATAAGTTACATCAATATTTGGATGTTGATGCCGTTGATGAAAGTGCATCACCTTCGTTTTATTTAAATTAATTACTAGATTATTATTATTCATCCAACGGATAATATTGAGAAGGGATTTATTAATTTCATTTTGATAAGTTATCACATTATTACATTTTATAACAGCAGTGCTAACATCGGCAAATAGGATCATTTTGTGGCGTATTATTTTTGGTAGATAATTTATATATATCAAAAATAATAACGGCCCTAGCACGCTACCTTGGGGCACGCCATATCTTACGTGTCTTGGTTTTGATCTATATATGATCTGCGTTTTAGTCTTATGACATATTCTAGATATTTCCGTGTTTTGATATCTGTCACTAAGGTATGATTCAATGAGTTTCAGAACATTGCCCCTTATGCCATATCCATGTAATTTTCCATGTAATGTAGGTATATACAGGATAAGTTTTTATCCAGTGCGCAAATTGTAACCATGAATTCAGCATATCATTTTAGAACCCTCACGTAGAAATTTTTCGTCGCTTATTCAAAAAAAAAATCAGTTGTTTTATAGAAAAGTGCAATACCTACGCCGTCAAAATGTATGGAACAGCTGATTCTTTTTGTATAACCGACAATAAAAGTATCCTGTATATATACAGGGTGGAACAGAAACCCTATTGTTATCCTTAAGCACTAAACATAGGTAACGGCTGGTATAGAATCACTACCTATTTATTTATAAAATACTCTAAGAATTGCTACCAAATTTTCGGTTTCATATGTTTCTTAAATTCAAATCATAACAAATGTGTCACCGCACTACGTAGGTCAATAACTTTCCACGTTACTTGCCAATATCTATAAGTCCATGCCAATATCACGATAAATCTCTTCCGAGTGATGTGTTTATTTCAATTTGAAAAGTTCGGTTTCTGGTATCAATGTACTAAAAATTCTCATAACTTCCGAACATGTAGAAATAGGATTAAAAAACCCTTCCAATATCGTTTGATTTCACGCAAAGAAGCCGTGCCCTTGGTATGTATCTGAATCTCGGAAACGCCTCCAACGATTTTCATGACATTTAATATGCAGGGGGTTTCGGGGGAAACAAATCGATCTAGCTAGGTTTCATTTTTAGAAAAAGAAAAAAAATACCGAACAAAGCTTGGTCATCCAGATATTTTATATAAAGTACAGCACAAAAATTACACTGATAATTTTTTAAATGAAAAATATATGTCAGTCATTATAGCAACTACACTCGCAAAGCCCAAGAAATAAGTACCGCGAATTTAATTGCTCAAATAGGTTTAGAAAATCTTTTATCTGCAAATTTATACGAAAAAGAACGAAGCACCATGCAAACAAGATTACGACGATTAGACGAAGCGACGTTAATTAACAAGCCAGTGTTGCAAGTGTTTGCTGTCTACGCCGCCTTTGCTCTTCAGCCACTTAACCTGACAACTGCACAATTCAGCTGCAATCGTTGTGTTCGTGCCAAAAATAAAAGTTCTAGTGTGCAAACTTTTATCTCCTCTTCTGTAACCATTTGTGGGTTTTCAAGTAATTTCACAGACTCATTAAGCTTATTATTTTCGTGGCTATACACATCTACCTGAAAATTATTCCTCTCATATTCAAGTAAGAATACTTACGAGTTTACGAGGCGTATAAAATGCATAATTGAGGAAGAATAAATAAAAAATGCTTTATCCATAGAGACGACAAGGCCATTAAGTCGCAGTGATCATATAAACGACACAAACCTTGAACCTTTTCCAACATAGGTATTGTTATCTAGGTATATTACCTACTCGATATATGTAAATATTTACATCTTGATAAGATATTGGTTTAATGGAAAGGTAACTAAGTAAACGAGTTGGTCATGCCACCAATAGCCAATTAATACCATACATAGGTAACTGCCCCATTTGGGTCACCGTTGAACCATTAGTAGAAAATGACATACCAGGCTGGATTATAATTAAAGACTTTCTAATAATGGTAAACTTGTTAACGGCTGAATTGAATGGAATATGTTTCAAGTTAGGCTAGCTATTGCAATTTTGAGGTAAAACCCTTTTCAAAATAGCATGATTTCATGAAAACACTATGTTCGTAACATTCATTCCTGGACCTTTGGACAGTAGTTACGGGTCGTCAGAAGCCCGAAAGCCTTACAATCAATATTACCAATGGGTATGGTGTTACCCAGTTACTGGGTGGTGGAAGATAGGCAATCACTCCATCTAAAATACTAGTATTCAGCTGCATCCGGTTAGACTGGAAGCTGACCCCAACATGGTTGGGAAAAGGCTAAACAGATTATGATGATGTTTGAAGTTAGGTATGAATGAAGAGATGGAGAAGACCAAAGAAATGACGGATGGGCCGTGTGCAAGATGTTGCACACGGCCCATCTTTAATTAAAAAAGCCATAATTTAAAAAAGAGCTAGAAAGTAAAGATGGGCTGATTGAGGATTTTTCTGTATGCCAATGTCTGCATGTCTGCATCACAATGACCAAAAAATATGGAAGCAAATATATATTGCGCTGACCGCCAAATATATTCGGATAATGGTAAAAGAACGATGATCATGTTTCGCAGTTGGAGCGTAGAATCCACCTTATCATGACCAGTCCCATGTGTAGTAGCAGCAGGCTTAGCAAGACGCTTTCTATTTCTACGAAGTATAGACAATGCTTTTTCAATACAAAGTGACAGTTCGTTTCTAAATTTTTGACACCGCACCGTAGATATCCTTCTACAATCTGTCATTTTGTCTTTCGTTTCTAACGATCTTTGTCTAGGTCCTTATAAATGTAGACAATTTCACAAGAATATTTCTTCCCAAACTGTAAAAATCACACTGACAACATACTTTCTACTCGACGGCCACAAAGTATATACGATTATCTACAAAATTATGATTCGTTTAGAACGCTTATCTGTGATAATTAACAGAAAAAACATAGCTATCTTCTCCTACTGTACATCATTTTGTTAATAGGCATGTCTATTCTTCCGGCGACAAATCGGTGCTCGTGCTAAGCCTACTGTAACCTGAAGACTCAAAAGAGTCTACAATCCTACATAATGTTTATCCATGGAAAAAACGGGTATTATCATGCATTTGATCACATCGCGACCTTTTATAAAGATAGTTATCGCCACGTCGTTCTATGCACGTTAGACAGCTAGATTGCTGCTATGGGCGAGCGATTGGCATCTGCGCTATTAGTAGCAGGTTTTATTTTCACACGGAACCAATATTTGTGTTGCCTACGCCCTACGGGTGGTGTGCTACTCGGTCGATCGCAGTTTTGAGTTCTCGACATGAGAAGACTGCTGAGAATGAGTGGAAGGTAGATGTAGACCTTGATAGATGTTGAGATATACCTACGTTAGAAATTACCTACAACAGTGTTCAATTTTTCTAGATGTGAGGCCCGGCCAGGTTTGACTACTATATTAAGTACTGCACGCCATGACCATTGTCCAGATGTTATGTGATGTCCATTGATATACAGGGTGGCAGCCAAAGACTTTGGGGGTTCACAGACAAAGTCTACCTACATATTAATAAGAAAATTTATTATATTTTCGAAAAATTACTATTTTAAGCTTTACATTCACGGCTTTGGGGGGTCATGACCCCTGGGACCCCCCGGACCGCGGCTGGTGGCAGCGACATCGATACACAACCTGTTGGCACGGATTCTGTAGGTACATGATTCTAAAGCCCGGGGCGTCGCCATTTTTCGTTGGTTATTAGGTTAGATTTAGGTCCGCCATTTTGAATGCGTAGGTATTGCACTTTTCTATGAAACCGCAGATTTTTTTGTCAACCTACGAAACATTTATATCCTAGGGGATCCAGATTCATGTGGATTCATGGTTTCAGTTTCGCGTTAATATATCTGCCACTTATAGTGAAAAGAAATATAAGCGGAGTCATAACCGTCTGTTTTACCTCCCAGTAACGAGATATTTGTAAACTTTTATATTTATACTAGGTAATATTTTTTCAGTTTCAGCCACTTCGGCCTATACAACTGTGGTCTACAAATAGTACAAACAAAGTTTCGCCGCGCACGCGCACCCCACGCAATCAACGTTCGTGAACAAGCAGATAATCCGCACGCGATCGCCCGACTTTGATTGCCAGCCGATACCGGCATGCCCATCCACGGGGACACTGAAATGTGGAGCATCCCAGCTTGAATATTGATCGTGTTCAATAAAACGTTTAAACTAATTTGTGATTAATAATTAGTTACATAAATAAACACTTCTGCACCTCACAACTTCGGAAACATTCTGTTTATCATTCGAAATCTGAGTGCAAAAGTGCATTTTATCCGCTGGCATGGAAAGATTTTTTTTAAATTCTAACCTTTCTATTCAATAATTTCATATCCCCATAAAATATGAGCGAGTCCCGTAGCAACGAAGATATAAATTTAACAACTGCAGAGTTATGGCAAGCGGTACATAAATTGAGTTTCTTCCGAAAATTTCATATATTATTTAAGCCTATTATTTTCTTGCACCTAGGCATTTTCCTCGCTTTAGTGAGGTGAAAACTTGTGTGTTTTGCTCGGCAGCAAAGTTATTCTGCGTCTTGTCTCTTTGATCCTGAGGGTACTACTAGCTTCGCTCGTGGTTCAATCCTACAATCCTCCGCTTGCTCAGATTTTTCAATACAAGTATTCGCACCAAAAAACAACTTTGCAGCCTTGCATAGCAAATAACTATTGCAGGACCCTTAAGCACTACGAAAAGGGTTGTCTGTGAAGGTGGATTTTTAAGGAAATTAGGTTATCAGCCAAACAACACACGATATCGCAACCGGTGCATGTGATAACTTAATAAATGCGTTTGGGACCGGACGACAGACGAAGGCGCATTAATCCATGGTTTGATGTCGTTATTTTTGATACTCTTGATTTATTTCCCGTTTAAAACAACCTAAGTAGGTAATTATTAGGTCCATAAATGCGCCACAGTTATAGAAAATCAGAGAAAGATTGTATGGCAACACTTAAGAATTATTACCATACTTTAGTTTAACTTTAATTTTTCTTTAAATAATAAGTTACTGACTGACACAGCTTGCCGTAAAAACAATGAAATTCTGCCACGTAATAAGTAATTGTGCATAAATACGTCTATAGAGAGGCTATCAGAAATTGGATAAAAGACCTACCTTATGATTATTCAGTTATATATACCTACGTATTTACTTTATTGTACGTCAAAAAAATCATAACAACAACAATATAAATAAACTGAAAATAACAATTCCATAACTACAATAAACACTAGGAGAACTTTTTAACCAACTTCAAAAAGGAGGAGGTTATCAATTTGGTATGTTTTTTAATTTGTATGTTTAGGTATAACTCCGTCATATATAGATGGATTTACAAAATTCTTTATTTGTTCGATCCTTTCGAACAAATAAAGAATTTTGTAGAAATTTGTTTATTCCGAAATGGTTCCATTTCATATAGATCTGATGATGAGTTTCGGAGACAGACAACGGAACTCTTCATAAAAATCAACCGCGATTGCTGCTATCGCATAAATATGCATTGTTTTAATTTGATTGACTTTGAGAATACACCAAGAATGATGAAATTTTTGGTGTGGGGTAGGTACTATAACTTAAAAGTGAAAAATAAAATCTTTTTCTAAAAAAAAACAACCGACTTCCGAAAAAAGTTTTTTATTGAAGGGTCGGTAAGATATCTTAATGAAAAATAAAAAACTTTTTTCAAAAAATTAAACAACCGACTTCCAAAAAAACACTAAAAAGTGAAAAATAACTGTTTGAGAATAATCCAAACATACAAGTTTATTGCATTAGCAACATTTTTAATTTTAGTTTACTAGTTTTTATATACTGGCAACACTGTGTAAAGAAACTTTTTGCTGTGTGCGCCATGAACGTTTGTGCTCTTGTTAATATTTAAACCTATTCTGGAAATACAGTTCTATTGCTAAAAATCAACCAGTATTTTATTGTACATGCTGGCTGTGGTCCTTCGAAACCAGTGAAAAGTTGTGCGGTGTGTGATTCGCGTTTTCGTGTGAGCGTGGTCGGCGCGGAGTTGGCGCCATAGCCATTGTTCGTGTTCGCCGGGCAAGTTTTTACGAGAAATCCATAATTTCTCTGCAAAAATATACGAAGAATCGTGAGGACTGCTGCATATTTCGCTGAATTACGTTCATATTGTTGTGGATTGCAAATCTATAATTTTGCAGCTCATTGTGAACTTGAGCGTTCGTTGGTCGCCGGGCAAGTTTCAGCGGGAAATCTATAATTTCTCAGCAAACTATAGGAAGATTCACGAAGATTTCTGATTATTTCACGGAGACAAATTCGATTCGATCGATTCAAGATTATTTCTCTTGTGATAAAATTGCAAATCTTTAATTTTGCATTTCATTCACTTCTACCTTCCATTGGAAAAATCATTCTAATCGGAGCGGGAAACCGTCGGCGTTGCGCGATAAAGTTGGCAGCATTGCGGAGCTGTCATCGAGACTACCTTTGGTGGTAAACATCAACATAACCTGTAAAGTTCGTCCGGTGTTTACGGCTTAAAAGTGCGTGTATACGTAAAGCGAAGTGTATTAGTGCGTATTAAAGTGTATTTGTGCGTAATCTAACGTATTTACCATGTCAACGGCGGAGGAAATGCTTAAAAAGTTGCGTCTCGCCCGAGCACAACAAAAAGGTACTGTTACACGCATCGAGAACTTTATTAGTGATCCAATCAATCTTGCGTCTGCGTCTATCGAAATGATACAAGCTCGTATTGATAAGCTGAATACAACTTTCAAAGACTATGAGAGAACACAACTAGATATTTTATCATTGGATGAAAAAGATAAGGAAAATGTTGCTATCTTAGAGGATAAATATTTTGAAATCATCTCAAAGTTAAATTCAGCTTTAAAAAGCTTATGTACATCTGAGGTAAAACAATGCTCAAATGTTTCAACTTCAAAATTACCTAACATTGATATCCCGATATTTGATGGGAAGGATTTCACAAAGTATACTCCATTTATTGATTTATTTATGGCTGTTATTGATGGAAATAGGACACTCTCAGACGTACAAAAGTTATTTTATTTGCGCAAATTTTTATCTGATGAAGCATTGGCTGTTATTGTTAACTTACCACTTGTGAATGAATCTTATAAAGAAGCCATTGAGCTTTTGAAAA
Source organism: Polymixis lichenea (assembly GCA_949091785.1). Lineage (NCBI taxonomy): Eukaryota > Metazoa > Arthropoda > Insecta > Lepidoptera > Noctuidae > Polymixis > Polymixis lichenea. The sequence goes on from OX420937.1 coordinate 6,672,274, forward strand.
AACGCTTTGACAATAAAGCGAGATTAATATTTAATCACATAAACATTATATTGCAATTGCCTGTTATGCAAAAGGGTACATCTGCCTCTATAAGGTCTTTTATATCACAAGTGCAACAACAATTGTATGCACTTAAAAACTTACAGCAGCCTGTTACTCAATGGGATATGCTTTTAATTTCAATCTTTTCTAAAAAATTAGATTTATATACCAATCGTGCCTATCAGCTTGATAGGAACATAGATACACTTCCAACTATGGAAGAGTTCATTTCATTTTTAGAGAAGCGCGCTATAGCCTTCGAAGATAGCTGTAATTCTGACAGTAAGAAGAATGCAGTACAAAAAGTGAGCAATGTTGTCACTAAAAATTCTAGTTCTTGTTCTTTTTGTGGTGTGGCACATTTGTTGCATTCATGCCCAAAATTTAAAATGGCTTCAATAGAAGACCGTATAAAATTCATAGATGACAAAAAATTGTGTACTATGTGCTTAAAGACTCACACTGGTAAGTGTAAGTTTTCATTTACTTGTAAAATTTGCAAGCAGGAGCACAATACGCTCCTGCATAAAGACAGTGGTCCTGGCCCGCAGGCTTCTATATCACTGCATTCTGTTAATTCATCAATAAATACTATATTGCCTACTATAAAGGTTAAGCTGATTGACTATCAAGGTTCTGAAGTGTATGTTAGAGCTTTACTTGATTCAGGTAGTCAAGTTTCGCTTATTACCTCACATCTTGTGGAAAAATTGCAATTAAAGCTTAAGAGCCAACATGCCAACATTATTGGCATAGGGAATAATTGTAATCAAATCAACAAATATGTTGATATTACTATCAACTCTCCAGTGAATAATGTACAATTAAAAATAAAATGCCATGTTGTAAACTACATCACTTCAAATTTGCCTCAGCATCATTTTGATATTTCAGAAATAAATATTCCCAAACACATTCAGTTATCAGATAGTGAATTTAATGTGCCAACAGAAATATCCATGCTTTTAGGTGCTGATATCTATTTTAATATTTTAATCAATGGTCAAATTAAGATGCCTAATGGTTTATTATTGCAGAATACCTCATTTGGTTATACCATTGGTGGAAAGCAATCTGTGGATGATCATAAAAGTAATTTAGTTTCAAACTTGGCTATTTGTGATAGTAACAAGTTAGAACTTGTAATGGAACAGTTTTGGCTCACTGAAATGATTCCCCAGTCTGTAAAGGTCTGTGATGAATTTAAAAATGCAGAAAAATGTTTTCAACAATCTGTTAAGCTTGAAAGTGACAAGTTTTGTGTTGATATGCCCTTAGTTTCAAAAATGGAAGAGTTGCAGCTGGGGGATTCATTCTCAGTGGCTCTTCAAAGATTCCTATCACTGGAGAAGCGTTTCAAACACAACCCTGAATATTTAGAAAAATATAAAGGCTTTATTGAGGAGTATATAGCATTGGGGCATGCTAAAACGGTGGATATAGGCAGCTATGATGTCCAAAATGGCCCTGTTTATTTTTTAGCTCACCATGCGGTGCTAAATGCGGCGAGTCTTACCACCAAGATACGCGTGGTCTTTGATGGTAGCATGAAGTCTAGAGCTGGGGTATCACTGAACGATCTAATGTTGAATGGTCCAGTAGTTCAGAGTGAACTTTTTGATATTCTCCTCCTATGGAGAACATACTTGTACACACTCACCTGTGACATAAAAAAGATGTTTCGTGGAATTCTGATTAACCCAAGTCAGACTTGTCTTCAAAATATTTTATGGCGTGATGATCCATCCAAACCCATCAGCTGTTTGCAACTCCAGACTGTCACATATGGTTTAAAGTCTTCCACCTTCTTGGCTACTCGTTGTCTGATAGAGCTGGCTCAAAGATATCAAACTGAATTCCCGCTTGCCACTCAAGCCATGTTGTTGAACACTTATTGTGATGATGTCATTTGTGGTTCTAATAGTATTCAAGTTCTTAATCAACTGAAACATGAACTTATTGCTCTGTTGAATAAAGGCAGCTTCACGCTTCATAAATGGTGTTCAAATTACCCCGAGGCTATTAATGATCTCCCCAATGAGCATAAATGTTTTGAAAATTTAGATATCAACAAAAACAATATTATAAAGACATTGGGTTTAAAATGCAATGTTTTAAATGATACCTTTACTTTTAACTGTCCAATGATTAACAATGATGATACCAAGACCAAACGGTCTATTTTGAGTTTCATTGGCAAAATGTTTGACCCGTTAGGTCTCATTGGCCCTATTATAGTTGTAGCAAAGATTTTTATGCAAACTCTATGGTCTATGAATTTAGACTGGGACAAAATATTGCCCCAAGAGCAACTCAATGTTTGGGATAAATTTATAAAAAACTTAGCTTTAATGAATACAATTACTGTGCCAAGATGTGTAAGTTCATGTCATGCGGATATCGTAGAATTGGTAGGATATGCTGATGCATCTATGAAAGCATTTGGAAGCTGTCTTTACCTAAGAAATGTTAAAACCGATGGCTCAGTCTTTGTTAATTTATTGTGCTCTAAGTCCCGTGTTGCCCCATTAAAGAAAAATTTAACAATTCCAAGACTGGAATTAAATAGTGCTTTGCTTCTTTCACAAATGGTGAATAGGGTGTACAATAGTTTAAAATGTAAATTCCCTAATCTCACAGTTTACTTATACAGTGATTCTCAGATAACACTGGCATGGATTAACTCTAAAAACTTAAAGTCGAACCCTTATGTGGCTAATAGAGTAAATCAAATAAAAACATTAAGTTCAAACTTTCGGTGGTCTTATGTCAGCACGGCTAATAATCCTGCTGATTTACTATCAAGAGGTTGTGACCCACATAAATTAAAATCAAATGTGCTTTGGTGGCATGGTCCTAAGGAATTGTTAAGTAAGGACTTTGAACACTCAGTAAGCAATGTTGAGTTCCCCATTCCTAATTTAGCTGAAACAGATATAGTAAATTCTATTTGTAAAGATAGTGAACCTTCTAAAAAAGATGAGCCAGTTTTGAGTAACTTAATCGAAAAAATATCAGATTTTAATCAGCTTCAGCGAATTGTTGCCTATATATTGCGATTTAGTAAAAATTGTTCCAAAAACATTAATAATAAAATGTATGGTTCTTTGACACCACAAGAGATTCGTGATGCTTTATTGGTGATTATTTGTAGTGTTCAAAGAAAACACTTTCCCAAAGAAATACAGTGTCTAAAAAATAATTTACCGATCAAATCAGGATTGTCAGGTTTACATCCTTTTCTGGATCAGGCTGGTGTGCTTAGAGTTGGTGGCCGTCTTCAATGTGCCATGGACATGTCATATGATAAAAAGCACCCTGCAATAATTCCTAAATCTTGTAATTTCACAGATATCTTAGTTCGTAATGAACACCTTCGTTTGTTGCATGCAGGAGCTAAATTAGTGTTGAGTTCACTTTCGCAACAATTTTGGCTTATCAGTGGTATACGTGAAGTCAAGAAGGTGGTAAACAGGTGCGTCAAGTGTTTCCGTTTGAAGGCTGCAGCTGCAAAACAGCTTATGGGATCTCTCCCTCTAGAACGCATTACGACCGCTAGGCCATTCACTGTGGTTGGGGTAGACTTCTGTGGACCATTTAATGTTAAATCCTCGAGGATCAGGAAACCATTAATCACCAAAGGTTATGTGGCACTTTTTGTGTGTTTTGCCACCAAGGCAATTCACATGGAGCTGGTCAGTGACCTCACAACTGAAGCCTTTTTAGCATGCCTCAAACGCTTTATTGCTCGTAGAGGAATGCCACAGAAAATTTTCTGTGACAATGCAAGGACATTTAAGGGTGCTGCAAATGAGTTAAATAAACTATATGAATTGTTTAAATCAAAACTTCATATAGATTCTATAAGCAGTTATTGTACTCCTAATTTAATTAAGTTTAAGTTCATTCCTAGTTACTCTCCGGAGTTTGGAGGCTTATGGGAGGCAGGGGTTAAAAGTTTTAAATACCATTTGAAGAGAATTGTTGGAACTATTGTCTTAACTTTTGAAGGTTTGTATACTGCTATCACAGAAATTGAAGCTGTGCTAAATTCAAGACCTCTCCTTCCCATGAGCTCGGATATTTCCAACTTTGATTATTTAACGCCTGGCCATTTCCTCATAGGAACCTCTATGATGAGTTATCCTGAAAGTGATTTGTCTAATTATTCTATTAATAATTTAAAATTTTGGAATGTGTTATGTAAAATTAAACAAGATTTTTGGAAAGTGTGGTCCAGGGATTATCTTACACAGCTTCAAAGCAGGCCAAAATGGCACCATATCAATCCTAATTTAAAAGAAGGAGACCTAGTTATTCTTCGTAGTGATAATACTGCTCCATTGACATGGCCCATGGCAAGGATTGTGAAGACAATATCTGGACCAGATGGTATTGTCAGAGTGGCAGAAATTAAACTGCCAAATAATAAAACATATGTTAGATCTTTAAGAAAACTATGTCCGTTACCAATAAATTAAATGTTCAAAAACAATTTTATTCAAATGTAACTTTTCTTGATTATATGTAGTAAAGTATGTCATGATATGGCCCCGGCCCAACTATGTTTGAGAATAATCCAAACATACAAGTTTATTGCATTAGCAACATTTTTAATTTTAGTTTACTAGTTTTTATATACTGGCAACACTGTGTAAAGAAACTTTTTGCTGTGTGCGCCATGAACGTTTGTGCTCTTGTTAATATTTAAACCTATTCTGGAAATACAGTTCTATTGCTAAAAATCAACCAGTATTTTATTGTACAATAACTTTAATTTCGGAAGTCGGTGACTTTGGATATGTATTTTAATTTTTTGTCACCGCCTTCCGAAATTAAAGTTATTTTTCACTTTTTAGTGTTTTTTTGGAAGTCGGTTGTTTATTTTTTTGAAAAAAGTTTTTTATTTTTCACTTTTTAGTGGTTCACATGTGCTTACCCCTTCACAGCGTACCGGCGTGATGTTATGTTATTAACTGGTGTAAACAATTGACAGACATGAGATTTCAGCAATCCCTGTCCATTTGCTATCATTTATTGAGGAGTTCCGTTGCCTATCTCCGAAGTTCTTCATCAGATCTTCACCAAATTGAAATGGAACCACTCCGAGAAAGTACTCTTCCAAAAACTACACAAATTGCTTCAAGTGTGCCTATAAAATTTGAAGAGTTCTCTCTATTTCTCCAGGATCCCATCATCAGATCCTGACTTGATGATCATGGGACCACCTGGGAAGTATACCCTTTCAAACAAAAAAAAATTATCCAAATCGGTCCAGCTCACCCACTCGGAGATGCCGAGTAATCGGGAAACATACATATAAAAAAAAAAAAAAGGTTCCGACGAATTGAGAACCTCCTCCTTTTGGAAGTCGGTTAAAAATGGATCGTAGGGATTCGTAGGTCATTCGTAGCATACGTCGTAGCTCGTAGCGTTCGGTGCACTTTGCCTATCCACAAGGGAGACAAGCTTATTCCCAAAAACGAAAATAGGAATAAAAGTAAAAGGGAAAATCAACCCAGTGACTGAAAACCTCTTAGATTTAAAATTCTGTTTGATCACGATAAAATGGACCATTCTTTTACAGGTACCGAAAAAAGAGACAAAGAGTAGTAGGTAATTAAAACATCTCCTGTGTCTGCCTTTGTAATACGTATGAAAGCCTTTACAGACATGGATTTAGTTAGAATATTTGACATTTATGAATTTTATAATCAATTTCAAGCTCTTTAAGCTCCGTTTGAGCTACACGATTACTGGCAAGGAATTGACAAGTAGGTCACACTGACTGGACCACTCAGGTCTGTATGGTGCTTTCCACAAAAGATCATTTCAGACACTAATCTATATGGGAGTATGATCTGGCCAAGGTCTGGGAAGGCCCAGGAAACTTTGATCCTGAGTTTGTTTCGCCATTTCTTCTCAAGGGTAGTCACAATCCCTTTATTTATTTTATTTATTTATCCTTACAGAAAGCTTACAGACTATTAACAAACTAAAAATCATTTGTAGGCAGGAAAATTTGCTAAATTACAAGCTTCCACATATATTTACACGAAAATATTGACGAAGCGAGAGCATATACCTAACACTCTCAACAACAGGAGTATCAAAACTTAGGTAGTAAAACTATAAACAATTCTAGTAGTGTTATGACGCGAAGGCTTTAGAAATCCCGCCTCATCTTTTACGAGAACGAGCTCCTGTCCCGGGAAACGGAGGAAATGTGGCAAATACGGAAATCATCCTATCGCGATCGAGGATTCTCATTTGTCCCGGCAGAAACGAACCGAGGGGTAGGTTAGAAATATAGCTGTACATATTTTACAGTTTTCATATTTGAATAAGTATATGGGAAGAATATAAAAATTACGATCAAGGAGATTTGTTTAAAAAAACATACAGACCATGACTTACCTAGCTAGGTACACATTAATGTCATACTTACCACAAAGGCTATGGGCACGCCGCGATTGCGGCGGTAAGTCCCCTCTTTGAGGAGTGGCTTGAGAGGCGGCATGGCATCCTCACCTTCCGCCTGACACAGGTCCTCACCGGACATGGCTGTTTCGGGAGGTTCCTGTTTCGGATAGGGCTGGAGGAAACGCCCGGGTGTTTCCATTGCGAAGATCGCCTAGAGGACACGGTGGAGCATACGGTGGAGGTCTGCCCGGCTTGGGCGGAGCACCGCCGTGTCCTCGTGGGGGTGATCGGCGGAGGCGATCTCTCGCGTCCGACCCTGGTCCAGGCCATGGTACGTAGCGAGAAGGCATGGCTGGCAGTCGCCTCCTTCAGCGAAGCAGTTATGCTCGCAAAGAGGGAGGCGGCGCACGTGAGGGAGATGCAGTACATGCGCCCTCACAGCCGTGGCCTTCGCAGGAGACGCCCTGGGCGTCGGGAATCCCAGGCTGATTCCCGGCCACCGTAGGCACGGGCTTGCGGACGGCGAGTAATGGGTAGCTCGCTGTCCGGTAAGGACCAAGCCCGGGTCGACGGCGCGTTGTGTTCCACGCGCGCCTCAAAGAGATGTCAGCAGCAACAGATGGGGCCCGCAAGGGCCGATGCTTGCCAGGGGTGCGGGTTGTTCGAAAGAGATACTGCCGCCCCTGGCACACAGGCAACTGAGGGAACACGGGTGGGGTTTAGTCAGTAAAAGTCTGACACGACCTCCCGCTCCACCCAGAGCGGGAGAAGTTATTTGATGATTTCCCAGCCAAAAAAAAAAAAAAACCACAAAGGCTACACATAATTCTATGCAAGAACATTTTTTAGAAAATGCTTTAGGCACATACCTAGAGTCTTTTTAAATAATCGACGCTTCAGTTTTTTCTTTGTAAAGTTGTTTAAATTCCTACGGGTTAGCCGGAATTCCACGTAACTCAAGGCTAAAAATTCCTGATGAGCTGCAGGAATGCCGCCTGAGGTGGTATTGTCGTACTAAATGTGGATTATACGTACCTCGCTCAAGGCGGGGGAAAGCTTAGTGCCGAATAACTACCCATTAAGATTTTATTTCCTTCTGGATAAAGTGATGAAAGCGCCAATCTGCTCGCCGAGTCGAATTCCAAATTAGACTCAAACTCAAAGCATTTACAGGCACTTTTCAATTGTCAAGGGGTCGGTCAGTGAGAAAGCTGAAGTAGTAGGTACCTCTGGAGAAGAACGGCCAATAAACTCCACGCATACTCTTTTAAATCAAAATATTGTCACAAAAAAATGGTTACATGATTCCGGTTGAAATTATACATCGTTCTCACGAACGATGTAAAGCGACGTCCACATTAAAAGCGTTCGTAATAAATAAATAAAAAGCAATTCTCAAAAATAAGCCGTGGCAGCTAAGAGATGACCAAACCCCACTGACGCTGTCCGCCCGTTCATGAACATGAATGACGTATGGACGGACTGTCAATAAACTAGGTACCTACTAAATTCAATATTTTCCTGGTAACAATACTGAGACAACCCTATGAATTTGGAATTTTTTATGCTTACGTGTGCACATCCACGAATATTCACATAACGCAACTATGAATATTCTACGAGTACCTATATCCCAAGATCGATTACTCTTGTCATCCGTTATTGTCAGTAAAATAGCTTTCTTTCTTCGGCTACCTGGGCCGCCAACTGAACCAGTCTAACGTGACCTGGCCAACCCTCACTATTCTGTTATGTAGTGTATAACAAAAGGGTTTTACAATGAATTCGAGAGGATCTTGTTTGATCACTCGTGTGATTTTGTGGCATTTCCAATCTTTCCCGGCGCTCGAACACCGTCCCTAAGGTGACTGTGGGTATCTTTACTGGCATTTTATTTTACACAAAACCAGTACCTATTATCGAAGCTTTCCTGGTATTATTTTTACGAATATTGGTCTTATTTTTGACTGGTAGGTAATGAATTTGTTCATCATCTGCCTTCCCAACTATGTTGGGGTCGGCTTCCAGTCTAACCGGATGCAGCTGAATACCAACCACCATGGATCGACTGCCTATCTGACGTCCACAACCCAGTTATTGGGTTACGATACCCCTTGGTAAGACTAGTTTTAGAATTTCGGGGTTCTGACGACCCGTTACGACTGTCAAGGATCCACGAATGACGCCGGAACCAACGGCTTAACGTGCAAAGGTACGGAGGGGTGTTGGCATGTAAAGATGGTCATCCATCCACGGACCAACCGCGGCAAGCGTAGCTTACCCTGATCGATCGACCTGAGCGGCTTTTATTACATAGCACAAGCCCCTTCAATGAATTTGGTACAGTTTAAATTCTTTAGGTAGGTACACTAGGTACTTTATGTACTTGTGTAGGCATAGGTCATCCATCGCTTTCCAAACGCATAGTTAATTGATTAATCTCAACGCGTATTGTATTGCGAATTCTTTCTACTTATAGGATATTTTGATAGGGTACGCAGTAAAGCCAGTTTTTTTTTTATTTAATACAAAATTCCGTGCAAATGGATGTTCACGCGACACGCATACAAATTACCGATGTACAATCAATTTGACGGGAATGGAGACGCGTGAAACAATACCTACAATCCTACATGCTACAGTCTGTACCTACTCTGCAGGCTACAGGAGATAGCTACCTATGTATCGTTTACGCTACAGGGCCCATTGCACACACATCACGCTACTGCGCTGTACTCACAAACTTACGTATGTGCAGAAGTCAGTTACATTTCTTATATTAACTATCGATGTAGGATGGTTTCATTTGTGTGTCACCAGATACATAAAAAACCATTGTGTTCACTTCGATAAGATAAAGCCAAGTCTAAAGGCTATCACAAAGTCTGATCTGGTTGCTGTGATCAATCTGCGATCGACGTAGTATTAAGTTCGTCTTTCTCCAGCCATGAGGCCACTCCTCCCTTACCTCCTACCTCATAATGAAAGCGCTTGAAAGCACCGCAAGCCACTTAAATCGAGGGCGTCTTGTTAATTCTCTAAAAAACTGAAGTGCCCCCCCATTGTTCAGCGGTCGCCTCGTTCGCCCGAACAATACGGAACCAGAAGTGACGAGTCACTGACCCCACCCAAATTGTTCTCGCAAAAAGCTGATTTCAACGCATAATACGCAATGTATAATGGTTTAGGTACACTTCTGTTTAAAAAAAACTGACATAAAACATTAAATAAATAATGTATCACCTTCTAGTATAAGGTAGGTATATAAAATGCCAATAAAAACAAATAACTCTTCCTCCTGAGTACAACTGCGAGTTAATATAATTTATTACAGAATTAGGGTCACTCACTGCAAAGTTTCAGTAAGTATTATTTGTATGCGAATGTGATACTGCGATAGCTCATTAATTGTTCCGATGATAGAAAGTATCGACGTGCGGACATAATTTATATCACAGAACAATCCCTGGCCAGCTGCCAGCGGCTACTGAAGGGGAGTTGTGTATTCAAGGCGTGCAAACAACCAACCTGTCGGATAAGAGATGTAAATAACTACATCACATCAATTCGTTTATTGTATTGTATAGCCTCACAGACTGGCTGCAAAGACACGACAGAATTGTGGCCCTGCACACGATAACGGATAAAGGACAAAGCATGGAGGAAGGCTGTGGACCCATTCAGCAGCAGTAATTAGTGGGAACAAACAGATTGTTAAGGGTAAAGATGATTGCATGTTATACGCACGTTGTCATAGTCATGATTATTAAGTAATTTAAATTCCTTAAGCTTTGCAGACGACCTGGATGCGTACCGCAAGGGCTGGTTCGAGCTGGCGCGTGAAAAGAGTTCCTGAAAGGATTTGGGGGACGCCTTTCCCCAACAGATGGGCAGTATAGGCCAAAAAAAAAGCTTTGCAGATATTCATGGTCAGCAAATAGAAAGTTCACCGCTTCTAATTAGTATGTATCAAGTATCCTGCCAAGTTTTCTTCGAAGTTTTAAGTTTATTTACAGAACATTGCGCTTTAAAAGTTTGTTGCTAATGAAGGAAACACAAATAGCGCAATGAATAACTAAACAAAACCTGAGAACCTTTTTGTGATTTTTATTTTTACTTGGAGTTATTGTTGTAGTGTTGGCCCAGTGGTAACGGCCGCGACTTACGAGTTGCAAGGTCGTAGGTTCGAACCCAGGCTGGCGCTTTACTTTGTATAAATTATTTCATCAGCACTGCTCTCAAAACGGTGAAGGAAACCATCGTGACGAAACCGGTATGTCCAGTATGAACCAGAAATTCGAAGACATGTGGCATCTACCAACCTGCACTGGGCTCGCCTGGTGAATTACAGCCCTATCCCTCTCGTAGAGAGAAGGAGGCCGGTGTCCCAGCAGTTCCCAACATTACAAGCTGATTATCTATGTTATGTACTTCGAACCATAAATAAGAAAACAAACAAGCCTGCTATCATTACATGCTCATTACGTATAAGGGTGATGGCAAGGTTGATGACGAAAACTTTCATTCACGACGAGCATCACGTTTCACTTTGTAATAACGAGCACAATGGCTCGACCTTATTGAACCATGACACATAACAATCTATAACTTCTGACTACAAGATGGAAAATAAAAATAGTGACGCCGCCTAACTAACTACCAATTAACTTGATTACTTATCGACAGATAAAATATAAAAAAAACGTTGAGTTTATTAGAGTAGACCAACAGATTTCGTGAAAGTGGTTTCTTTTGTGCTTATAAAATTTGCATTTTGAAACCTTTTTGTGTTTTCTCTGTGTACCTAAATCAAAAACCTGCTAGGCCGGATTTGAGAAAGCTAAATGGCAACACTTTATCGTTGTATCCATGCACACATCACCGATTGTATCTAAATTTTATTTGTTTTTTTTTCTGCAATACCAATACTTACCCATTAGTTTCGAGTTGTTCCTAGTACATCTTTTATCTATTCCATGATTCTTGGCTACCATACGCATAGGTAGGTAATATTAAACCAAATAGGCTCCTAAGTCTAAATAAAACAGACAATAGAATTGAATTACGATTACGGTTGCGCGTATGTGGCTAGTGTGGCCACCTGGTCAACGTAAACCGATATTTTTATATGCGATCGTAAATTATTCGCGGTTAACAATTTAGGATTTAAGCTCGATCGTTAGCCACGAGCGTACAACTGAGCTCGCTTACATTATAAACATATTGAAAACTTCAAAGGGAGCGTGTATATCGATATGTCATTGAAAATGGCATATCCGATATGCAGATAAGCTGAGCGAGCGAGTTACTGCTTTTATATCTGTGAAGTCATATCTACTATTACAAGCTTTCATCATGAAGGCAATCAACCGCCTTAGACCAAAGTTATTTAATTTATTTTTCTTTTGTCCAATTCGCTGCTTGGATCTCGTTCCCTAACTCTATCATGTCTCCATCTTGCCACTTTCTGTTCTGTAAGATCCATTACTTAGGATGTTATTTTTGGCCAGCATCGTTTGCTGATATAATAATATTATAGATGTAGAAACATCTATTATATTTTGTTGGCAAGAATGCCAAAAGCTTTCCTTTGAAACGTACCCAGTTTCCTATGTTTCATGAAAAAATCAGGGAGTTAATATTTTATAATGCATTTGCCAACCATTGCGAGGATAAAACATGTCGTTTTTCAAAATCAAGCCTGAGTTAAGATCTATTTGTTGTATTGATGAAGATCAATGTATAAACCTTACTGCATAAACATAGAGTAATTCAATGTATGCATGCAATCATTGAAGCATTGCTCTTAATAAAAAATAAAAAAAACTTCTTGAAAATAGTCACCAAACATCCTTTTTTACTGCTATTGCCTCTTTTAAATAAAAGACTAGTAATTAAGTAATAATCGAAGGAATCAGAATCCTCCATAGTGACCTTTAACCTAATTTGAATCAAGACAAGATAACTATGACGGGCAATTATTTAGACAAACATTCCACTAACTGATATGTTACCGAAGATAACTGCGAAATAATTACATGTGAAGCGAGGTCAGTAGGTACGATTACTGACAGGGAAACCATTCAGAATACGAATAAATTAGTCAGTTTGGAGGCCTGCTCTGGTCCAAATAACACAGCGTTTGTCTCTAAGTAAGTATGTAAGTTCATTTATTTTTGCCTATACCACAATTAAGTATTTAGGGAGGATATGCAGTTCCGTCGTTGAAAGGACTAAATCTGAATTTCCTGGGAAGAAAAGAAAAAGTTGAAGTCATAGACACGAAGAATCATTTGAAGACCTGTAACATCAAAATGAAGCGTTGCTTGTTCGTTGGTGAGAGATTTAGTCTCGATAAGAAAGAGTGTACTTGCAGTTTTAACCCGTTGTTCTCCATAGAGATCTACGTTTTGAAATGGGCAACTAGCTTCAACTTTCTGGCTGACCAACTCTTTGAAAATTCAAAAGTGCATTCAAATGAATTAATTGAAATAAGTGCCTTGAGTTTAAGATAACAACCATCAAGCTGTGCTGCGCCCTTGGTTTCCATCAGCTTTAGAAAACTTATTTCCTCAAGACAAAGTAGTTGTATGAGTCTATTCATCGTCCATTCGAGCGTATAATAGGCTGCCTATTTATAATAGCTTCAGAGGCTCAGAGCCATTCAGTGGACATGGAGGACGCCAGCATCGCTCCATTTAACATACGCGCATGCTTCACGTCACCAGGGCTGGGGCTAAGACAGCGTCGAATGAGGTCGACGACAACAAATCATACCTTATATTAGTAACAAACTTTAGTACTTGCACAACGTTCTCTCTTATGTTTCAACAAAATATAAACAAGCGTCAATCACTCGAGCGAAATTTTGTAAGTCGTTTTATTTTCTCTATAATATTCTTGTAGGTATAACTTTATAAATAACCACGGCGATGGTCGTCGTTTGACCTACTAAATTAGTGGGAAATCGAATTCCATTTAGTTATTTGCCTCCTAATTTCTCATGGGGTTCCCTAAAACCAACTCCCCAATTATTAAGTTGAAATCCCCGAGAGAATCAGCGTTTGGGATGGACAATGGCAGTATGACGTTATCTTCCTAATTTATATATTGTTGTATATAAACAAAAGTAAATAGGAGCAGTGAGTGTCGGCTGGAGGTCGTTCAATTATGATGTGTAACTGCTATTATTATTGAATTGCCAATATTTGTCGCGTCTAACTCGATAATGGTTCTCATCGGGGCTGGCGCGCCGGTGTCAGAGCACTCGGGCCAGATTCAGGACTCGCAAGCAATGAAGTTGCTCACTTTGACTTCAGCCATCGGAGTTGTGATATAATGTCGCACTTGTATCCCTTCAAAGATAACAAACTATACGATTAGCATGTATCAATAGATTTTCCTTGTAACAAATTATTTGGTAAAAAAATTCTTCTACTACAGAATGCTAGGAACATACAACGATTTACTTACCGTAGGTAGTAGTACCAAAGATACTGAGCCGCCGACCATTATTGCCTTTTCTTCGGCGAACTAATTGTTAGCGCATAACACAGGTGATAATAGACGTCCACTATTTACATATTATCCATTCAATAAATATTTTCATAACTATAATTACACAACAACAACACTGCGATTAGTAGTATTTCTGAATGACAAGTTGTCACCAGTTACACTTAACATTCATCCACACAACAATTACACATTCCGTGGGTGTAATTATTAATCACACGAAAGCAGATGTCCAGATATGTTCCATGACTTTTTTATAAGATGCCGCAGTTAACGAGCGAATATTGTATCTCTAACATAAGCAATGAACGAGATCAAAACCACTACGATTTTTTTTTTACTCTGATACTGAATCAGGGTTTTTGAGTGATTGCGATTTATATTTTCAGTGAAATTTACGGATGCTACGGTGTTCAAACATGAGTGTTTGCGCGCGCCCTGGAATCGACCGGGCGTCCCGCCGCGCCACTGAGGCATCTCGCGAGGCTCCCGGCCGCGGCCGTGCGCGCATGCGTGCCGCGCCGCCCACGCCTGGCTCCTCCGCCACACTGCGCGCCATACATTACGCGCTCGCACCCCGCCACCGCACGCACCTGCTACGTACGTTTAGCAATCAGCAGCGTACGCGCTGTTATCAACGAGCACTCGCCGGCAGGGCCACGCATCATAATAAGTGGTCAGTGATAGGACAAGAATCATAAATATGACGTCACCAGTTCGCTCTGGACAACCACAATGCAAAGGCGTATTTTCTGTTGAATGTCATTACCACTATGCACTACTGATATATCGAATCAAACGTCTAGTTAAGAATAAGTATCTACAAGAGGTACACTATAAAACTATCCCCTTACCATCGCAAGCATATGTAGGTAGATACCTGAAAATAAATCTTAAGTTCCTGTGCGGGTTGTTCGAAAGAGATACCCTGGCCCACAGGCGACTGAGGGAACACTTGTGGGTTTTAGTCAGTAAAAGTCTGAGCGAGTGAGATATTTGATGATTTCCCACCCAAAAAAAAAAACCCTGTCACCTCCATGTTACACATCCAGTACTATGCAGTAGATATGAGGGTATACCGCGGCTGGCTACCGTGACAGCTCATTAGTTGGGCTACTTTTCTTTTCAGAAGCAGTCGCTGTTTGACCTACTACCTCTACAACTTACTAACCCTGCAACCTGGATAACTCCTGAGCTATCGATCGGGGTCTGTGGCGATAAAATTACTTCCACATCAATACCAGGTCATCACGTCCAGCCAGCTGGCATTGTTTCATCTTCAAGCTCAGCGCTGAAGAAACACAATAATATTTAGTGAAGAAAAAAAACAACCGACTTCCGCAAAACACTACAAAGTGAAAAATAACTTTAATTTCGGAAGTCGGTGACTTTGGATATGTATTTTAATTTTTTGTCACCGCCTGCCGAAATTAAAGTTATTTTTCACTTTGTAGTGTTTTTTCGGAAGTCGGTTGTTTATTTTTTTGAAAAAAGTTTTTTATTTTTCACTTTTTAGTGGTTCACATGTGCTTACCCCTTCACAGCGTACCGGCGTGATGTTATGTTATTAACTGGTGTAAACAATTGACA
Organism: Polymixis lichenea; assembly: GCA_949091785.1. NCBI lineage: Eukaryota > Metazoa > Arthropoda > Insecta > Lepidoptera > Noctuidae > Polymixis > Polymixis lichenea. Next base: position 6,687,844 of record OX420937.1, read on the forward strand.
GACATGAGATTTCAGCAATCCCTGTCCATTTGCTATCATTTATTGAGGAGTTCCGTTGCCTATCTCCGAAGTTCTTCATCAGATCTTCACCAAATTGAAATGGAACCACTCCGAGAAAGTACTCTTCCAAAAACTACACAAATTGCTTCAAGTGTGCCTATAAAATTTGAAGAGTTCTCTCTATTTCTCCAGGATCCCATCATCAGATCCTGACTTGATGATCATGGGACCACCTGGGAAGTATACCCTTTCAAACAAAAAAAAATTGTCCAAATCGGTCCAGCTCACCCACTCGGAGATGCCGAGTAATCGGGAAACATACATATAAAAAAAAAAAAAAGGTTCCGACGAATTGAGAACCTCCTCCTTTTGGAAGTCGGTTAAAAATACAGTCGAATCGGGAACCTCCTCCTTTTATAAAGTCGATTAAAAAGAAATGATAAGGTAGGTAAGCTAGGTATTAACAAAGGGAAGTTACTTGTGTGATCTGAAATAAAAATGATTTATCTACTTACCTAGAGTGGTGCCGGTGATCAGGACAAGAACAATAATCCCTCTTGCTTATCAGTATTCAAGCGATAATAATGTAAAGTTAAATCTCCTGAAAGCAATCGTCAGCATCATTTCAGTACCTACAATAGAGTAAGCAGGAGCACTGCAAGTAAATAAAACTCTTCAGAACTCGCATAAAAATTGCGAGCGAACTCTTAAAACAGCTGCCATAACATTTAACTTCCCACATAAAGTTAATTGATTTCTATCATGGGGTTCAGTAAGGTTACGTCAAAGACAATAAGAACTTCATCTAACCATAAGAAGCGCCTGTATTTCATGAAACTGCACAAATCAGCAAGTAACAGCGTAAAGTTATTGTTAGAGTGTAATAAAATGCTATAATCATAATGTAGGCAAGATGAATATACAGAGAAAAGATTGTTAACAGTATTTAGGTCTAAAATCACATGCTTATATACTTATTTCAACCCCGAACCTATACATGGCCTAAATTAATATACCTACTTACAAACTAATTCAACAATTCATTTACGTGCCGTTATCAAATATATTCGCCAAGATTTAAATGTACACTAGCACAGTCAAACCACTCCGATGTCCCGCATGAGGGGCGCAGGTGCCGCTTATGTGCACTGCTACAAGCACACGATGCGCTCGGTGAAGGCGCCGATGATGGTCATGTCGCCGGCGAGCGCGGCGCGCATCACCTGCGGCGCCACGCTGTCCCGCACGCGCAGCGTGAACTCGCGCCGCGTCGGCGTCGGCAGCGCGCCGCCCGCCGCGTTCAATATCCTCGAGCGCCCAGCCGCGTCCAGTGGCTTACCCTCCTCGCTAGTCCCAAGAACCGTTCGAACACACAAGGCCCTACAGGCTTCTCTTTCGGCGTCGTGAAGCTCTCGAGCTGCTATTTCAAATGTCCTTCGAATATCAACACCACCGAGCGATGAACTCCCGTAAGGCACACCTTCTTCGTGTGCTTTCACTGCTCCAGCTCGCAGAATAGCCGGCAGCAAAAGCTCGACAGCAGAGCTCACGGTTCGCGACCGAAGGAAATGTAACACCTGCTCGGCCTCGCGAGTCTCGTCGAACAACCTCCGCTGGCGGGCTGCCGGTACCGGGCGCGCGACGCTCCACGCCTCTGCCCAAGCGTTACCTGGCAACAACATGCGATCCCCCAACGCACCGCCGCCATCTGGCTTCCAGTCCCGCGGCGAGTACCAGCGCACGAAGTCGCACAACTCTGCGCCAGGATTGGCCGCTTTAAACGCCTCCATATCGGACAGAAGCGAAGCACTCATCATTCTCGCTCGGAGCTCGGACGCTTTAGCATCGTCTCCGAGTCGCACCATTAGTTCTGCATCCTCTTCTAACTGGTCTTCAGTTTTTGGTGCAGGATCCTACATTCCAAAGAGAAATTATGCAAACGTCAGTCATGAATATCTCATTTAATTACGGATTCATAGCAATAAAATTTAAATAAATATCAATCAACAGTTATATCGACTAGTTTTGATAACTTTCTACTTGATAACCTCATTGGAAAAATAAAATATACAGTTTTGGCTATGCAAAAAGTGTGTATAGCAGTTTAAGCTTCGAACACAATAGCCATTATACACACCTGTGTACGGGGAATATACAGGGGTGCCCCGTTCTTCATGACAGCCTCACCAAATCGACTGAGTCGACCAACTGGTCTGTCCCAGGGCAGCTGTTCTTCATTTTCTCCCTCAGAGCAATCAAAGAATTCGTCGTCCGAAGAGTTGCCGGTGAGACTGCCGGTGCCTTCTAGAGCGCGTTTAATGCAACAGTTGAGGAGTTGCAGCTTTTGATGAAGTAAGCAAGTGCGAGCGTTCGGTGCGCCTTCCGCAACTCTGTAGGCAAGGAAACGACACAATATTTACCTGTTTCCAGTGAAAAACACTAATAAAGTGTTGTAAGTAAATCAAAGCATGAATGCTACAAAAATCCCTAGGTACGTGACGTGTACCAAATCCATAGTTTAGATGCTATGTCATCTTTGTATCTACTTTTCGTACGATGAAGTTATTGGACTTGACTACTGGGTACCTAATCCATCTGAATTAGGTACTCGACGTGAAAATAAGGTAAAAAGTATGGTTTGTTTGCTAAACCGTTTACCTGTAGAATATTAAACCCATTAGCCAAGTAAATTACTCTGTCAATCAAGAAAACATCGAATGGTGAATACTGAAATTCTGTACAGAAAAACTAAATGTTTGAGTAACGACTGTTGGCTGTGACATCAATGGTCGATAACAATATCGGGTCAAAGCTTAACGTGTTACTAATAAAGATTTCTCTTATGCGTTATTTCATAAAAACTCGTAATTATGGCAGGCTTCAAGCTGTGAGACGGTAAATGTGTTTGTTAAGGGAATGGCATATAACCGTTGTTCTTGTAATGATTAGAGTAAAAACTTAACTCAAAACCAGGAAATCACCATCTGCCTAGCATTTTCCCTATGTTGGAGTCGGCGTCAAGTTTAACCGGATGCAGCTGAATGCCAATATTTTAAATGGAGCAACCGCCTATCTGACCTCCACAACCCAGTGACTGGGTAATACTATACCCCTTGGTAAGACTGGTTGTCTGACTTTCGAGCTTCTGACGACCCAAAACGATTGTCAAAGATCCACGAATGGCCGCTAGTACCATTCCGAGGAACGGAGGGTCCTGGCATGTAAAGATTCAGAAGACCCCTCCACGGACTAACCGCGGCAAGCGTAGCTTAACCTGGTCGATCGACCCGAGCGGCTATTATAACTTAGCCACAAGCCCCTCGGTTAAATTAGGAAATATTAAACGTAGGTAAACGAACGTCGTATGTTTCAGCTTTGTTCACCACCACGAATCACGAATTCACGATCAAACTTCCTGGTAAAGCAAACGAGCGGAATTTGTTGTAGAATGATATTATATTATCACGATCTAATTAATATAGGTTATCATGATATTACCTTATCAAGAAGCTAGCCTTTAGGCGGGGCCTTAACGATCAATTATACTGCACAATATCACGAATTGTGCAATGTTTTGAGCGTTTAAGGTTAATAATAATAGGTTAGCGCAATGATAGAACAAAGTTCAATTTTTATTTCACCATATTTTAATTGCACCGTGTAGGATAATGATTGCACAAGACCTGTTTCACGCGAAAACATTGAAGCTTATGGGCCGTCAATGTTATTGCGTAAAATAAATGTGATTCAATAATATTGCGCAATATAAGTATTACGAAAATTTATTGTAGGTGTACCAGCAACCCAAGTGTACAGATTTTATGGGTCGACAATAAAGCTTTTATCAGTTCACTGTATCATACATATTGCTTCATAAATCAGTCTTTTTACATTCATTAAACAACGACTGTCACGTAGCTAAGTATGCCAACATGTTTAAACTTTCACTTTAAACGAAATTTTTAATAGACATATACATTTCCTCAAAAAGAAAGCAAAATATGAATCATTTCAGATACTGAACGTTTTCGCGTAACACACGGAACATGTATTTTCTCTTTCGTGCACCTATATATGCAAATCCTAAAGTGAAGAGCAACCGCAGCACAATTGACTTAAGTGTGAGGGCATGTTCACTCGCTGCTATATTGTGACGAGTGCCGGTGAGCGCACCTGCGGCTATCCGACGGAATCAGAACGATTTGGTCTCGATTTGTGTGCCACGACCCAGAATCAACGGGAACTGAACTAAACGCGCGAACGCTCTCGGAACCGTTATCACATTGAATTACAAATGTGTTGCTGTGTGGCAGAAGGCGAGCGCAGGTGAGGCCGCGGCTCTAAGATGCTCGACGTGCAATCGGTCGGTGAACCGTTTGTTTACCGGAGCCGGTGCGCCAGCAGCCACTAGGTGTAGGTCAGGAAGCTGGTGGGGGCCTCGCGCCGCTAGCAGTCCGACGCCGACAACAGCCGCGCGCGCATCCACCGCGCAGATATGGACCCGCACTGGTCAATCTGTGAATAACCGGTTACTGACACCGAAAGTGAGAGAGTTCCCATTGTTGTGATCTAAGGATGAAACCCATCGGTGATTTATAAAACAAATAAAAAGGAGAAAAAACACAGTGACAGTGCTAGAACCAAGTGCAATCAGCTTCTATCAGTCATAGGATTATTTTCACAGTCATCGAGATTTTTCCACAAAATGGTAAGTTTATTGAGTACAACATCTCAAGAATCATCAAGAATTTTCTATCGATGGCCGGTGTGTAAAGCGTGACAGAATATTGTCTCGTCGCGTACGTTGACCCACTTGTATTGGATCCAGTCTCCGTACAGCAGCCGGCACGAACAAGATGTACCTTATTGTACGGTTATTAAAAACATCTACTTATAAAATAATTAAATGGTAATTATGTACATTGTTAGAACATAAAACTACGGCAGTGCGTCGGATCAGAAAATGTAGCTCGAGTCGGAGATACATATGAAGTGTCTCATCTCAGCAAAACTAACGGAGTATACTACACAGTATATAATGATATTCTGACATCTGTTCTTGGTTTTAAATCTCGTTTATATGAATAATGTATTATTGCAGTGCTTTCTATGGTAATAATGTGCTTGATATTGAGCCAAATGTTAAACACCATAAACATCTTTGAATTTTAATAAATTTCCCTAATTTTTATAATAGAACTGTCTTTTGTAAAGGATGACCGTATCAATAACAAGTTGTTGGAGTCCTCAGCCGTGGGTACACACACAGGCTTCATCTGAAAACCAGGTTTTAATGTTCCATCAGCACGATGAGCATGCGGGCTGATGTGAAGATACTTTGATGATCATATAAATATACATGTGCATAGCATGCGATGCATGTATTTATGTATGTCATCATAATGAGTTTCGCGAGACGCATCGTGACACTCACAGACACACGTGTGAGTATGTCAATCGCGCACTTTCTCTAATACATAAGTACATTTTGATATTTCCGAAACGAAGTGTGACATAGCACTAACAACTCTTTCCAAAGAATCGTTTCCTTTTATAAATGCGATTTCGATAAGAAATCGTTGATTCGTAGCATTCACTTTAGCTCGTTTAATAGTTTACTCTGGTTATTTGTTTACTTGACAAAGTTTTCTTATGTGCCGGCTTAATAGTGTATTTGTAGAGGCGGCGACGGTGGGGCGATCACCCTGCGGCGACGGGGAGGCCCAGGGCCCAGCGCTCAGCCGCTGAGCCGCTCCATCTAAGTCAGTTCCGGACTTTCGACTTCGTTAATAGCCACCCTGTTTACTTTTACTCATCTAACCGTGATGTTTTTCTTCGGAGAGAAATCAAATAAAACACCTTCGATCTCTCTCTCTATAATATGAAAATTTGTGCCCGACGTGCAGCGATCGCGACCAACAAAAGATGATTAGACTCGCTTGCAGTCAAACTCCATTCTTCATTATTCATGCAATCTAAACTTTTCCTATAAATAAACGTGAAATGGGAAGCACTGTTGATGCTATCGACAGCAATGACTTGCATTGTAATTTATATTCGCGACGTTGTTTTATAAACAACGCACATAAAAAAAATATTTGTAAATAAACCTATGAACACACTACGTATTGAATAAGAGAGAAAATTAAATAAAAACTAATCGCATGAGCGGGCTCGGCCTATTGTCATAGTCTATGCTGTTGTCACCACCCGCCTGCTTACCCCCCTGTGTATTTGTCTGACATAACATTATCAATATACAACATTGCATTATCGGGGACTTTTTTACCTAGATATTACGAAGGCGGGAAAGCACACATTCTGTTTTCTCTTCATTAACAATTCATATTTATTTTATATTTACGACCATGCTGCATTCTTTAATTTACAACGTAAGGTAATATTGAATGAACTTGTTTGCTTAAGTCAAAGTCAAAACGTTTATTGCGAACTAAGTGTACAATAATGTTGGTGTTATCTTGTGTTAGTACTAATGACTTAGCAACCTTTTACAAGCATTGCAATAATTATCATTCGCCTGCCCTTATCATCCTAAATTAGCATGCATGAAACATTTTTATTACTTAATTTTTTTTTTGTACTAGTACAATTAAATTAAGAAATTATAGTTATGTCAAAATTAAATGTCATTAATAATGAATTTAATGCAATTATTCAGCAAAATTAATGTCATCCTTTTCAGGTAGTACAAATTATAATTATATATGACGTTAAACAGGATAGACTAAATATTATTATTGTTCTTATAGGACAAATCGCCACTTTTGTACGTGAGAGAAAATCATAATTTTAAGCTAAACTCTAGATATTCTTTGACTGAGTAGAAACATTTTTGAATTAGGTATAGTTTTAGCCTTTTTTGGAATATTGTTACTGATTTTTCAGTTTTAAACATGTTGGGTAACTTATTATATATTTTTATTGCCATATAATATGGGCTATCACTTAACATTTTTATTCTTGAGGATGGAGGAGCGCATAACCTCTTTTTATGGAGAGTAATGACGTTGTGTGTATCTTCTACTTTGGTGAACTTGTCGATACTTTTAAAAACAAATAGGCAAATGTCATGTATATTGACGACAGAGTTAGAATCTGATATTTTTTATAGTATGGTTTGCAACTCTCCGTACTATCTATTTGGGCTACAATTCTTCAAAGCTTCTCTTGCATTATGAATAGTTAACACTGACCTTAAAATTCCAAAGAAAACGGAAGAAAATTTGAATTTCGGGGGCTAATCTAGCGCATCCACCTTAATTCTCGGTGACGTTGTTACAAAGTTGAACTATAAACTCCGGAAGGCTATGATTCCGGTCAGTAAATTATAACAAGCGGCAATGTACCTGCCGCATCCCTGCAGCCGGCAGCTTGCGCAGTTTCCACCGCGGAAGACGCCACCCGTGAAATTCAGGAGCCAATTAATTCACGTAGCTCGCATTGCGCTTTGGGAACACGTTTTAATTACCTCCCGCGAATCGACGGCCCTACATAAAGAAGTTATTAATTAACAAACTTCTGTTTAGTAAATACTCACACGCTTTTATTTCATTGAACGTTATTTTGTGCGCCGTAGGTATTTATTACTTTCGTCGTAAATCTAAAATAACCGGCGAGTTAAAAGCTTTTATTTATAGCGAACGGAGTAGACGGAACGTCCCACGGGAGCTATGGTCGAGGTCCATTTCATGGTCCACGCCTTCCTCGTAATGTATGCATTCCTCTCGCGCCACGCTGATGGGCTTTAGGCGCGAAATTGAGTGCTCCTATTAAATCTTCTGGTTACGCAGAAATAACACAAGTTCATACATAATGAAGTGCTGTAAACTACGCGCACTGCGCAGTTCATGTAACAATGCTGATAAATTCGAAGGAAAGGGTGGATAATGCTTTATTAAATGCTAATGTTTATCTGCAGACAATAATAGTCGAGTTGCAATGTTATGTATTCCAACGCGAAATGACATTGAGTAACCTTGGGCATAATAGCAACCCCATACGAATTTGGTTTTTGCGATTATAGTTTTCACCCAAGAGCAAAGAGTGGACAAAAAGACTGTGGGGAGGAAGCGAAGACAATAGGCGGAGTAACTGTGTCGCAGGTTAGTTGTCACGCGCACGTCCGTGAGAGGCGCGGAGTACTTGCACCTTGATTGTCTACAGACGCACAAGTCGCTGCCTGCACCTTTACGTCATTGCATGCAAACACGCTATTCATTTGCGACCTGCGTAGAAATTAATTATTTACTTCAAAAAATGTATTTCGTAGCAGTCGTAGCGAGCGTAGTCCGTAGCACCTTCATTTTGTTAGAAAGTATAGTTTACAATTTGATAGATTTGTACAATATGACAGTAATTTGTGTGGTAAACTACAAAGTTATTGGATATGGTGTAGCTGTAATAGAGAGACTAACACAAAATCATGCTTTAACAGAAAGTTATATCAGGTGATTTACGTGCCTTCTTTCTTGTAAAATGCTGACGATAATTAAGATTGTGACATTAATAATCAAGAAAACTTAACCAGTTTTATGTTGCTTTAGCAATTTAATAGAATGTTTTAAAATTATAATATCTTCATTTATTTAATTAATCAAGAGATAAATGATAGAAAGTTGTGCCATAATTGCCGTATAGTTAAAGTAAACATAGAAGCCAGTTAGATATCAATGTAATAACATTACATTTTAGTAGTCTCCATCAAAATTAAAGAAAGTTATACACCGTGAAATTTAAATGGTTGTTTTCCCGCAGCGATATGGTTTTGTCTTGGTAATACAATCGTTTTATAAAACAAATAAAATATTATAAACAAAAAATGGCAGGTTAACCATTGTGAAAAATCACCGCCTGCAAGTTTATTTTGCTTTGAACTTAATGCATCGCTGTTCCCTTTGTCGGCGGTGCGTGCGATTCGAGTAGTACCTACAAGTTACCTCTAGTGTTACTATTGTGTAGTGTTTTATCGAGTTGATGATATTATTTTAAATGATTTTAAAACTTATACTCTATGCTTCGAAAGTACTCCCTACGGCAAGTTGTTCTGCCGCGAGAAAAGAACCATTAAAATTTCTCGGTGTATACTTACCTTTACATTTCAATACTGTAAGAATTCATGAAATAAATACAAATAATAACGAATGATTAGCTTCCATTCGAGAGAGATGATAGAAGTTTTAATGAAAAAGTATCATTATTGTCCAAAGGATATCATTCGGAATGATAGCGAATGAGTATGATTCAACCATAAATTGAGTTGTAAATGTTTAATTAGAGTCAGTGTATTGTGAAGCTAATCATAAACGAGGGAGCTAATCATACTTGGTCCTACTCCATAGAACAATCTGGAGTCTAGGCAAAATCAAACTGGTTGCTAATTTAATTATATAATTTTTATGATATCCTACCAATATTATAAATGTGAAAGTTTGTGAGTATGGATGGATGGATGTATGGATGTTTGTTACTCTTTCACGCAAAAACGGCTGAACAGATTTGAATGAAATTTGGTACACAGGTAGTTTGTAACCTGGAATAACACATAGGATACTTTTTATCCCGGTACAACGTTCCCGTGGGATAGTTTTCGACCTCCACGCGGGCGAAGCCGCTGGCAAAAGCTAGTAGATTTTATAAATGAGAATCAGTTCCATTTTTTTTTTTAATGGAAATGTTGACGTTCAATCTGCTTTTTATGTGACATGATTTGACTTTGACATAATGAACACAAATAGCAAGGCAAGCTTGTGAAATTGACCGGTGATGACATAGGCTACTGATTTTCATATGAATATCTAACAAAAGAAACCAGCGGATCTTTCGCTGCGGCGTAAACAACCGTATTTTCTAGTACCTACCTAGATCAAACTTTGATTTCTATAGGCTCCTTCCTAACGACCCTTTTGTACAAAAGATACTCGAGTTTATCAGATTATTCGCACTAGCGATTTTCCAATACATAGCCAGCTATGTCTACGCATATACCGTTTATGTTGCGATCACCGTATACACTAACCTTAGTGGCGTGTCCACAGTTCCACACCCACAGATATCTAAAGGTCTCTGAGGGTGTGCCAATATACCTATGCGATTGTGAATATGACGGCGTCTGCGGCTTTGCGGTGTTGCACATAACTAGGTAAAGAGGGATGCTCTCTGACATATATTAGTTGATTACAACACAATTACTTGTTATACACAGTTAACTTTTTTGGAAAATAATCAATAATAATAGTTTCATTATTAAATTAAATTCAGACAAGAACTATTATGACGTTAACTACCTTTTAATTGAACCAAACATTACTTTAAAAATCAAAATTGTATGTGCTGAGAATAGGTATAATAAACTCGTGATTAAACTGTTCGTTTTAGCTGTTAGCCACGTTTGCTTCATTTATGAATTCATGCACAGTGAATGAAATAAATGAAATAATGATGACAGATGGAGTAAGGCTTTGACAGAGTGGCGTCCAAGGACTGAAAGGCGAGATGTCGGTCGTTCGCCGGCGAAATGGGTGGACAACATTGTGGCCATCGCGGGCAAAACCCGAGGCCTAAAAACGCCACATTAACGCGATTCCTCTAAAAACAATTCACTTCCTGAATTCCCCTATGATTCTGCTATTTGATATTATACTTTAATAAAGCAATTCATAGTTCGGTGACCATTTTACGAATTTCCATACAAAACTGTCAAATAGATGAATTGCGTGCTGTCTACGCAGATAATATTATGAATTGTTAGTTTGTGAACCTTTTACGATTTTAAATATGACTCATAAAATTATCCTATTATAATTCTACCAAAGCGGCCTTTTTAGACGTCCTGGATGAGGTTGGCACAGGAGGGTGCGGATTGGCAAAAGAAAGTAGAGGCCTATGACCTATAGACGAAGTCGGGCTGTGGATAATGATAATGAATGAAACACCTATTATTCAAATAAATGCGATTTACCAACAGTATTACTAATACTAACATAAAGTGCGAAGACTCTCATCTTTGAATGCCATGACATTATGAACCCAGTGTGCTAGCCGCACTCCGCATGCCAGCAGGTTTACCTAACCCGATTAGTTACTCTTCGATGGTTCGATAGCTAACCGAATAACGTCTATAAACAGAATATCTAACTATTCGCGGCGCGTCGAATTTGTTGGTTGTTGTCCTCCGACTGGTCGGTGAGAGCCTGTCGGTAATAATAATGATGTTAGTGGAACATTAGTACGCAGACAAGCACTGACTTAATTCAACAGTTTAAAACGTGGTGCTGCTGTAACACCTGATATAACAATCGGAAATCATCGTGTAATTTTTACCCGACAGCGCCAGAAGGAGGGTTATGTTTTTCGAGAGTATGTATGTATGTATAATTGTTTGGCACGCTCTGCAGTCTGAACGGCTCGATGGATTTTAGCTTGAGAGGTGTCGTTAGATTCGTATTTACTGTGAGAGTGACACTGGGTATATCAAAATAAAATTAACAAAATGGCGGATTTTTGGCGCTAAATTCAAATGTTTGGTACGCTATGTGGCCTGAACGGCGCGATGGATTTTAGTTTGCGACTTGTCGTTAGATTCGTAATTACTGTGAAAGTGATATCGAATGGGTCCCGACTGCTACAATTTATCTGCTTATAACTCTTATAAGCATCGCCTTAGCAACTGGCGATTCTTAAGTTAAGTGCAATCGGGTACAACGACTTTCTTGTTTTAGGGCTTTTCCATGAATACTCAGAAAAGCAGTCGGGTTCTTTAGTTTTTTAAATTACCGTTTTTTTTAAACAACGTGTTACTGAATTAATGCACATTATCAAAGTAGTTTGTTTCGAAATGGTTTACTGAATCGATTTCTACGATTTTTAATATAAGTTATTTTTATTCCATCATCATCATTATATCTGCCGAAAGACGTCCGGACATAAGCCGCCCCCAAAAGGGGGGATTTGCCATAATCGCCATGCTTGGTAGGCGGGTTGGCGATCGCAGTATGGTGGTCAAATGCATAGAGAACGCTGCTGCCCATTCTCTAGTAAGTCCCTTAGTCGCCTTCTACGACACCCACGGGGAGAAATAGAATGGTGCTATTCTTTTACGTCCGGCACCACACGGAACAATTTTTATTCCATGTATAATTAAAACTACGTAAATTATAGTCACACTTCCGCTGCACAAAACAAACCAAAATGGAAAAAATACCGACTACGCTAGACGTGCTAGACCATTATGTGTGCGCTATGTGTGAGCGTTGATAAGTAATGTGAACACAATTTTCCCCCACAATTAGTATAACTGATTTAATAATTAACATTATTTTATACATAATAATACAATATTAGGTTATTATAATCATAACACAATATTGTAATTGGACTGTTTGGTGGTTTGCAAAATTCCGGGACATGTTGTATTTTATCTAAGTTAATTTACTAGGTGAATATATCCATTACCAGTATCTTGAGTTACTTTTAACTTATATAGTAATATATTAACTTCAAATGCTAACAATTTCATCGAAGAAAATCAACTAAAATATAAAAGCTTTGTGCACGTCCAAAAAATGTTTCGTTTATATTCCACCAAACCAGATTATATATGCCCCAATTGAATTGTAGAAATGAAATTAAACCTGTATCGTGTTTCATATAAAATTTGCTTTACAAATGAAAACGGAACAGTTTTTGCTTCAATAAGGATATCCTTTAACAAACTGATTTAAAGAAATAGGTTGTACATGAAGAGGTTTGGAGTCATGGTGCTAAGTTCTATGACGCGAAGGGAAGGCACCAAATTCCTTAAAATTAAAAGAAAAGAAAGGAAAATCCCCAGGCATTTACATAATTAAAAAATACACGTGTTTAAACCCTAGAGGAATTCAGCAATATCGCGACAAGAACTTGATTGATTGACAAGATCCATTATTTATTCAGCTTTTCTTCCTACTGAAGTAAAGTTGATACTAATAACCTTTGTATTAAGGCCTCTATGTAATAGATTTTCTTCAACGTTAACATATGTATACACGTTTTACATCGTTGAGCGAAACTATCAGGCTGTGATTGATTTTTGCTGATCTATTCTTAACTACAGCTTGATCGAATCGTGCGACAATTATAGTAAAAACAGCATGCGTTTCGTGTTAACGCAATGTCTCTTAATTGGTAGCATCAGGCCACTGCAACAACTAAAGTTTTTTTTTTCACTTGTTCGACCACCGAACATCGAACTAGTGACAATTATAACTTGATGGTTTCATCATTAGCATTGTTAAATAAAAAAAATCATGCTAAGAAAGAAGTAGGGTAGACTATGGTAAATTCCAACTCTTCATACTGTTATTTTTTTTCTGTTGATGATTAAATCTGTAGAAACTCCTACTTTTAAATACTATATAGGATAAGTTTTTATCCAGTGCGCAAACTGTAACCATGAATTCAGCATATCATTCTAGGCCCCCCAGCGCCGAAATATTTCGTCGGAAATGCAAAAAAAAAATCAGCTGTTCCATACATTTTGACCGCGTAGGTATTGCACTTTTCTATGAAACAGCTAATTATTTTTTGAAAAATCGACGTAAAACTTCTGCGCTAGGGGTCTACAATGCTATGCTGAATTCATGGTTACAGTTTGCGCGCTGGATAAAAACCACGGAGATAAAAACTTATCCTGTTTTAAGAGGTTCCAATACATAAATTGAATAAAAGTTATATAAAATATTTTGTATTTTTTTTAGATTCCTTACACCCATTCGTCAACAAAACAGTTATAAATTAAAAAGAAAACAGTATGTACAGTTGGAACATACTCTCTAGTTTGCTGTAGGACTTGGTTGAATTTTGATCCTTCTTCTTTGAACGCAAGTTTCAGAATCGTGTAGGTACTGAATTCATGGTAACAGGATGTGCCTCGATGTCCCTGACTCCCTGTATATTATTTCTCAGTAGCACTGCCAGGGTTCAGCGAACTCTGGCAGGTGCAATATTCATCTACGTCACGGCTGCCGTCACTGCGAGGCGTGAAGATGGATTAGCTACCATCGCGATATTAGCGACGGTTGATGTAACGTGATGGTGGGACGTCGGCCCAGACATCAGGCATGCCACGCACCGGAGAATGCGACAAATAAGAGTAGTTATTTGCCTTATTACATTTTCTTCTTTTATATGTATTAAAATTAAAACACCTGCTATTATGGCTTTTGCTCATGCTTGTGTTTAAAACTAAAACATCAAATGAAATTAATCAATTTCATTTGATGTTTTAGTTTTATACAGGATAATTTTTTATCCAATGCGCAAACTGTAACCATGAATTCTGCATATCATTCTAGCCCCCTAGCGCACAAATTTTTCGTTGGTTATACAAAAAAAAATCAGCTGTTTCATAGAAAAGTGTAGTACCTACGCGGTCAAAATGAATGGAACAGCTGATTTTTTTTTTTGTATAACCGACGAAATTTTTTTTTTCGCTAGGGTCTCCCCTAAAAAAAAAAAGAATGATATGCTGAATTCATGTTTACAGTTTGCGCACTGGTTAAAAATTTACCCTGTATACGGAGTCGAATCGCACTCATGATACAACTTCTTAATTAAATCTTCATATTTATATACTTCTTGTCCATCTCATCAACTTTCAATATTAACTGCATGAAATGGACTGTTGTAGCTGGTCTCATTATTATCCGTGGTTTGCATTAACGACGGTGTTTTCACTTAAGTTTCACTCTAATTGACCGTATCCACAATAAGGTAAAAAGTACTATAACAGGTAGTCAAATTGTAGGGTCGTTAATGACACGTGCAGAGTGCACCGAACCATTGCATATAGGTCTTAGTTATCGTGATCGAGCAGGGAGTTGTCTCGCCTGGCTCAGCATTGCGGGCATTCGCCACCATTCGCGACCACTCGGCACCACCGCCGCGCCGCTACCGGCTGTCTGCAGTATCTGCAAATCTCCACATCCGATCGTTAACGCCTCACTGCGTGTCTCACAGTTTTTTACGTTCAATACACGGTACATTTATTTAACACTAGCATTTCACTTGCATAAAACTCAAATAAACAAATAGGTCTGAAATACGACGACTGAATAATTTAAATTCAAAAGACAATCTTTTTCCATTTTCTATAAATATATTTCAGGTAAGCAAGGAAATTGCTCAGCGAATCCAAGTAATTTCGATGCTTATTGCCTTTTCGAACACCCAGGAAAATACAACGCCGCCGGTCGTCGCGCCTTTCCATTTTCCGCAAACATTCCTCGCAAAATTTTAAAGGCACAACGTTTTTCGCTAGTCATAATATACCTTACCTACCTAGCGTTTGCAGAACCAATTATTTACTAACCAGGCAACTAAATAGTATACATTCTTTCGCCGGCAAAACAACAAAAATGCGTAACATTCGTATCACAGCTGATACGTAACAACTATTTTACAGCGAAGCTATTAGTAATGGAGTAATAACCGAAATCACGTAATAGGTAGAGCCCTAAAGTTCATAGATTGTATCGTAGACAGCCACAAGGAAAAGGATAAGCCGTAAGCCACCGGAAAACTAAAACGGTAATAATTTAAACAATTATAAAACGTTACTTCTTTTTAAGTTACAAAATCATAAATTGGAGTAGGGAAGTTACTTCAGCGCACCCAACCCAACATCCGCAACACAAACGCCACAAACCCACGCGTCGCTTCCCGCCAAAGCGGCATTACGCTCCGCCATTATCCGCGAGTTCTCTAGGATCGCAGCCATTAACAACACCCGGTTATTTTCTATTACAAAGTCTCTGCGCAGATGGTAACTTAGTCGCGGAGGTACCTGCCGCAACGAATAGCAGCGCAATTAAGAACACGACATGATCAAAGCGACTACGGACGCATGGTTCCCTTCACAACAACAAAGACAATAATAACTCTACGGTGGTAGCTATAAGTTATACTGCATGGCCAAAGAACAAAAGAGCTAAGGATTTTTCAACTTTTCTTTTTAATGTACGTTGTCTTGAACATAAACGTGTAACTAATACACTCAGCCTGTGGTAGTCTGTTGACCGCTACACAGTCCGCCACACATCACCTCTAATCATAGGGAGTGCGAGTCGCGCTTTCTACCCACATTTACGGTTAGACACAAATCACACAAGCCAACACTTGTTTATGTTCCAAGTAGCAGTGATATGCTTAATTAAATGAACGCAACAGATAATTGGATGGGAACTACATTACCCGATGTACACTTACCGTTACAAGGTAAACTCAAATATTGCCTCCTCGCATCCCTACTCCAGTTTCCTCCCGCCTCGCCCTGACGACGCAGACGTTCACATGTATATGTATGTATACATACATGCTGTAGATAGCACGAGCGAACTTTAAAGCCCGGTAAAATGATACTGACAAAAGAGTCAATGGGGATTATGGCAAAGCAAGTCTGTCTGAAACTTTAATTCTATTAAGCAAGCTTTGTGTTGTCCATACATAGTCATGAACGTCGTCCATAAAGAACACATTTCACTAGTCAGTGGCATCGCCTCAAATCTGTCCACTATCTTGCTCCGTAGATTGTAGTTACTTTAGGTTTAACTCAGTATTAGTTCCAAGTGTAGGTACTATATTTACAGTGCAGAACTCCAGACGAAGGATAATTATATTCTTTCCGTCGTCTGGACGTTCATTATGCGACACTAAAAGACTTTTATGCTGAAGTATGTTTACATTATGACAATTTCTAAGAAGAAAGAATATTAACCTTTTTGCATTTATGACTTTTCTGAGATATTTCCCTTAGTTCAGTCGCTTGCCGCTGACTCATGCGCTTGTACTACTCACAACAGCCGCTTGTTGGAATTAGTACCAGCGCGTGAGTCGGCAGCTAGCGGCAACGGGACTGATTCGCGACAAATAGCTAGCATCACTGACATTAATGACACATTCTTTTGCTCAGCCTCATAACGGTCGAAGGCTGATGAATGATATGCATACCATTACCCATTCGATTATGGAGTGATTGATTGATAGATATAGTCATTAGCAAATAAACAGACGAAATTTCATTTTCTCAGCTACCAGGCTAAAAACAATTTGTCAATAATCCTATCAAACATTTTAGAACAAAATATTAGATAGATGTCTAAAACTTGATGTTTTCAAAACTAAGACTCCCAATTAAAACCAAACCAACCTACGAGTATGTACGACTTTCTAGATTAGCAAAAATAAAGTCAGAGCTATTTCCTAATTCCGTTTTACTGAATAGGTCTTTAATTATCTGACCGGAAATACTACTCGATATTTTGAAGGCTAAAGACATTTTTAATTCAGAAGACGATATTATACTAATTGATGTCCTGATAGAAGGAAATGGGATTCCGGCTGCCTGCGTGAATACAGAAACGTAACGACTAAACGAATCGATGAACGAAATGTAAAGTTCAAGGATTTAACAATACTAATGTTGCCAACAATGGTATGGAAAGCAAAACAAAATACGAAAAAATAAAACAGGAATCCTGTCTGAAAAAAAAAACAAAAAAAAACAGAAACAAACAAACAAAAAAAAAACAAAAAACAGAAACAGAAAAAAAATAAACAGAAAAAAATCAGAAAAAACAAACAAACAGAATATAAGATCAAATTGGAATTAAAGAACAGTTAGTATTGTATTTTGGAATACATTACCGCCTGAAGTCCTGATGATGCAATTATATAAAGAAGAAGCCAAAATTACTAAATGAAATCAATAGATTCTAACCCAGTACAATTAATGAGTTGTTTAAAGTCCCACATTGTTTAGTCATCATTAGATCCAAATGAAATTCACTTTAATTGGACAAACTTTATTACAGACTACAAAGAATTCCGAGTAGAATTATATTAATATCGTCAACACTCAATTCCATCAGCAGAACCAACGAAAATAATATTTTTTTAACGTGGTTTGTTTTAAACTCATAAATCCGGATTTTTTAAAGTTACAAGTCTTCATTTAATAAATTTCGATACAAGGTGAAAATTGTTAATGAAATAAATACTTTCTGAAAGCTGGATCACGCGCTTTTGTACAGACGTACATATGTACGTCCATACATAAAGTGATAGGTGCCAAGCCATGCGCGGCGTTCGCCGTGGTGACCCTTTACACTCGAGTGACTCTTATGACACTTCATCGGTACCTGCGTTTATACTTCCCTAATTAATACGGACGTCTATTCAGAGAGCCTATTCCAGATTAGTTTCTTAAGTTCTGTGTTTGATCCGTAATCGTAGTTACTGAAACATGTTATAGGAACACAAGTCTGTAAATATTTTTGTGTATCTGAATTTAGATCCACTAATTTATCTTTATACTTATTTCTAGGAAGGTACACAACATAATAAGGTATTTCTTATAGTTCTAATAAATGCAGATGTATAAATTGAAAGTATGTCATCTAAATATACTATCGGAGTATTCAGAAAGCCTGTCGGAACAGTCGTATGAAAATTCTTGAAGCTTAAAATTTCTCATTAAGGCAACAAAGCCAGACCAGTTGTATGAAAACAAAAAGTTAACTGTTTGAAAAGAAATATCGAGGACGGCTTCTCTTCTCATGGCAGGAAAAACGAACAGACGCAGATATAGTATTTGTATTCGAGGCTAATTGGGATTTGTTGAATACCATTTTGATAACAGCAGAATTATGGTATTAATGTCTCTCGTATTAAATTTTACATTATTAACACTGCTGTGCTTTTTCTATTAGATTTCCCTTAAAATTGTACTCAATATGGATAGGTATAAATATTTAGGACCCCAATAGGTACGTGATTATTCGATAGCATCATTTGTTTCAAATTTTCCTTCGAACAAACAGTACGTGCACTCAATTGCCTGTTTTCAAATACGGGGAGGTAGTACCGACGCTGCATACCTCAGAACAGCAGTCCTATGGGTCCTAAGTAAACACTACGACTGTTATTTTCCAACTACGCCCGTTTGGTGTTAGCTCCCCACGCCATACTCGTGCCCTCGTGCCGTATCTGTTGACACAGGTTACCTACACGTATTATCGGCTTTGCCATCTGAAATCGGATATTTCGAATGAAAAAACAAATATGGGAACCGCAGATTATATTTTTAATTGGAAACTGAACGATCTTTCCAATTGTTACGATGTTCATCAGATACATACAGCAGTTAGAATATTGAACATCCATATATGCGTTGATGAGGTATCATCTGTTTCTAATGAAATGTAAATGAAGCTGCGATCTAGTGAGTGGGCAAGTGTGACACAAGTGGGGCACGCATACCGCACGTTCCGGGAGTAAGGCCGGCGCGGGCGCAGCGCACGGTGACCGACATTATAAGCCGGTTAGATCACCACAACCGGCGCATTGTCGTTAAGCTCTATTAGACAAATGTGTAACAACCGCCATGTGTGATAAAAGGGAGACATAAACATGCAAATATTAAAAATTAATTCACTTCTATCGAGACTGGCTTAGATATATCTGAGCACACTTATATTCCAATAGTCAGATACATTTTTTTTTTAAATCATGTTAATTACCCTTAAAAACAAATAAACATGGTTTGTGTGGTATATTAAATAATGTAAAAGTTGTAAGTAATGAATAATATGATTCAATAGAGAAAGGTGATGCCAACTTTGCTAAGCTTTCGGGAAGTCAAGATAATGTTGAATCACCAACTTTCGCCGACGGATTCCACAACACCACTTACAAAAGTTGTTAAACTGAGGATTAGCCACTTGACTGTTATAGCACTGAGCTATTAATAGCCTCTGTCTTTTGCCTTTCAATTAAATAGACTGAGATAAAACAAACAAGTATCTGACTAAGATTAAATTGTCATCACCATGCGATAGTTTTGACCAAAGTACAAACAGATTACGAGGAACATCTAAGTACTCGTTAAAGTTTCTTCGATGACAAATATGTTATCAAGATGACAATGTTAATTAATGTCTTCATAGTTTCGTAGAGCAAGGAATGTTCGTCGCCGGCTCTAGCTAACACAATTTCTTGCAGTTTCACTGCCGACATTCCATAGACGATAGATGTATTCAAGACGTTGTTTGAAATAAAGCGGCGAAATTATAGTATGCAGTAGGTAAGTTATTTTGGTAGTCAGTTCCATACATTTTAGGAGTCTAGTGTTGACTTTACGAATATCCCAACAGAAAACATTTGTATCAAAGCAAATCTTGACGCAGAAGTATGTACACATGATCGAGTTAAATCAATCACCCTCATAACAGTTTCAAGTTTGGATCCAGTTAAAACTTTAGCTGGGGATCCAAATAGCAGGCTCAAGTACACGAGGGTGGAGACGAACGAGCCGCGGCGCTCCCTAGCGTTGTCAAAAGCGTGAAACTTTAATGGCAACGGTACATCTTGGAGCGGCTCAAGATAAATTTGGCGAGAACTTTACAACCTTTCCTGAAACTTAGAGTCGATAAGAAAAGGTCACATCAAAAATTAAAGAGATAGATTAACTGATACCAACTTGAACGTAACTAGCTTTTTACTCAGCTGTTTTTATATCCGTAAAGACAACTTATAACCTAACTGCAACCCTTCTTGCAAACATGTCCCAAAGTAATTAAGTACATATAAATGAGTCTGCTAAATGGTCTCTAAGCGCAGGATAAGTATAGAAGCGTCACGTTATGTGAAATGTTTAAGTCTCTCACGTCAGGTTATAAACACGCTTTCTTAACATACCAACACCACTTGGAGCAGAAAATAGTTTACCTTTTCACAAGCAAAAAGGTTTTCTTTGCTCTCTCCAACTTTAATAAAGCCGACGGGGTAATTAAACGACCGCTAATTACTCCTAGCAAGATATTTCTGACGACTATAAACAACTTTGAGAAACGATAAACAAATTAGCGAAACCCATCAAAGAAATTTCACACTTAACAGTTTGGGAGAAAACTAGCGTGTTATCAATCATTTTCACATTATAAGACTCCAATTTTTACTGTTAATGCAGTAGGTAATCCATTTGATTGCCGTCGATACAAAGTCTGACACAATATTAATCATGGCCGTCGTCAAACTAGCAGTTTTCACGACCCGCAAGATTTTCCGCAATTTATTGTTAAATAATTTTTCCATAAACAACGGAAGTGGAGTGATTCGAGTGGACGGGAAACGACTAAACATATTAAACTTATAAGAAAATAAATAATTTTAATTATATTTTTATCAAGAGTTGTTCTTAAAATGCTCATCTAGGTAGATGAGCATTTTAAGAACAACTCTTAAGTAGGCATATAAAACTCAATGATGAGGCGCTGCTGAATACTTAATTCTAGAGAATTTAGCGCCGATGAATATAGATTCTCAGACAGAAAAGGGTGGCAAATTCCACTCCTAACAGATTAAAGACGAGCTTGAGGGTTTAACAAGAGGAGTTTTCCTCTTAAAGCGAGAACTGACGCTCATACGAGCTAGACGTATTTACTTTAAACATAATACTTAGTATCAAAGAAGCATTTGTAGTTAACGAGTATTTTACGATCAATACAGTAATTAATAATTGAGAAGAAATCAACAATTATAAAATTATGAACACTAAATACACATCCGTCACTACGTTTATGACCAACGTAGTTTCTTTTATTTGCATTAGCAGCTTCGAGGCCTTTTTTTCTTTGCTTCTTTTATATAGGAAACTTGCTAACTTCCAAGTCTCAAAAAGTTTTATACAGTGAGCCAATTAACTAGGTACTTTCTAGACTTCTTTACCAAGCCCTTGATAGGTACAGCCTTTCTGCAAATATTCTGCTTCATAAGATGTTGTTCAATTAGCACAAACATTCATGTAATCCACGTTCAGGAAAATCTAAATCTGTAGTAATAATATAATAAAGCTAAAGCGTTTGTTTTTTTTTTGTTTGAAAACGCTAATCTCTGGAACTACCAGTCGGATTTGAAAAACTCTTTTTGAAAGCGCTAGTCTCTGGAATTACCAGTCGGATTTGAAAAACTCTTTTTGCATTGGTAGCCTAATTCTTGAGTAACGCTATAGGTTATTTTATATCACGCTAAGACCTGAAGAGCTGAACAAATAGAAAAGTTAACATCACATTACGACCCCAAGGAGCCGAGCAAGGAGAAAAAAGGCAGAAATAACACTAACGGAAAACTCAGTAAAAGCGCGGAATGCGATGCGACGAGGTGAGTCGGGGGAACGAGGAATTTCACGCAGACAAGTCGCCGACAGAAGCTAATAATAGATAATCTTGAAAACTTAATTAATAAAGGCGATAAGTATACACGCAGGCAAGACCAAAGGCGATAATCGCAAAAAAAAATCAGCTGTTCCTTACATTTACGTTCGTATAACTCATCGAAATGTAGGGAACAGCTGATTTGTATCCGCGATTTCATGTTTGGTCCCATAGTAAAAGTTGTTCATAATGATGAGTACAGTGACCTCTTAAGAGGTTGTTGGTGTTTTTCCAATAACCCTACAGCATCAGCTCGCCGGCACACGCACTGTAGTGTGAACTCTCTAGAAAAGATTATATTTATAAATAATTGTTTACTTATAAATATAATCTTTTCTACTGAGTTCACACCGCGGCGCGTGTGCCTTTCCTCACTGCGTTCTCCGCGTCGGGTACGGTCAAACGGATATTGTTGGCATTGCTTTTTCATTTTTAACGACCATCCCTTCCATAACCGTGGCGTCAAAAATAATCATTGCACCAAGCACCGATCGAATAAATATCACTAGTCACTGCGTTATGATTAGTCGGCTACAAATAGTCTTATCAGTGATATACATCTGGCCCAGTAGAGCATAATCTGACCTTGATCGAGTACTAGTACTTCATTTCCGTTCCCGTTGGTTATTACTGTCTATGTGAAACATTCACAACCATTAACTTACCAAGAAGATAAAATTGTGACCAGACACCAAAGAAAGCTGGTCAATGACGTTCTCGGCTGGAGTAGTAGGTGTATTTTTGTGGTAACAGGGATTTATGTTACTGTCATCTTAAAACTTCCTTGAATCTATTTAGTTAACCCTCCATAGATACTCATAGCAGCGGCGCCAGCGATTGCTATACATTAGTCAAGACACTCATTTAGTTCTAAAAACGCCCACATGGCGCTGCTTCAGTTTCGATCATTGTCGGATACTTTTTTTAGTTCCAAAAACGCTCACAAATTTCTTACTATAGCTAGACCGTGACTATTATTTTGCTTGCTGTGGGAGCTAGATATTCTCGAATTCCACATTTTAATATTTTTAGGTTGTAGTGGGTAATTGGCACTATAATTTGACTGTCTGTAACGTCAGCGAGATGGCATAATTCTTACTCTGAAATCGTAATTAATAACATTATGTCGGCACAGAGCCACAGACACTTATCATCGCTTTAAAAAACGATTGCAGTTTTGCTTTTAAAATGTAAATATTCTAGAGGATCATTAAAGTAATGCCAGGAGAGCCTCTTCAGTCGCTAGTAATACCGATCGTGTCTTGAATTAATTTAGCGAGCGATGTTGAATGACGTAGTAGGCGTTGTACTGCGTGGTAGCTCACGTAATAACAATATAACAAAGACTTGTGCGTGTAAATAACGATTATCAAATCATTTAAAAAATTATAAAGACTACTACATTCACTACATCTACTGCCTATGCTTCATTCTAACAATGAGCAGAACAGTAAATTAGTCACAGCTCAAAGCTCAAATACGACAAGCACCAATGTTTTATTAGACGTACACCTAACCTAGTACTCAGAAAAGAGACAATCGTTTTTTTATTATTTTAATCTGCTTTTTTTTCATTTTTATAATTATTCATTTTAATTAAGTGATTAACATCATGAATGAAATAATTTAAAAAAAAGTGATATTTTTTATTAAATAAAATATTAACACGAATAAATAAATACACATTTATTTTTAAAAGATCTTTCAAAAATTTGGGGGTCAGAAGGATTTTAGCCCGCCAAAGCGTAACATTCGGCGGCGGACATCAAGCAGTCGCAAGTCCAATCCGATCATCATTCCCCGTTTAACCTTTGGAAAGATCGACTTGAGCCCGGCCGCTCTGAGACTATATACGGCCGGCGGTAACGAAACCATAGCGAGATCTAATTCGACGCCAACGCCATCTATCGAGCTATGAGGAACTAATCGTCGCCGTTTTATAGTGTGGGCAAGCGAACTTAATAAATGATAATAATTACAGATTAGTTATAAATGACTATACTTGAAAAAAATGTAGACAGCTAAAGTAAGCACTTCGACAGTTAAATAGGTCAACATTTTCTTCGGTGCAAACGCGCTTTTAACGTCGAAGAAAAATTTTGCCTACTTTCGCCAATTTCCTTAACAACTCACACAAATCTAAAGCCCAATAATTATGATTTATTTTTTAACCCATAAAAAGATAAAAATAAACCCATCCAAAACAACTTTCACCAAATGAACATAAACACGTAATTACCTGCATTGAATAGATCATATTTTTTGTCAGTAACATCAATATACTAAACAGATGTAATCTAAAATGAGGTGCCATATTCCAAGATGAGGTGACAGATGAGCAGCAGCCAATGAAAAAAAATCTTTAAAATGCGCCTTCCAGCCCAACCGAGGTGCGGCGATGGCGACATTGATTTCACGAAATTAGGGAAACTTTAATCGATCTGCCACTCAAAGCGAGTGCTCGGCAACTGGTGAATTATTTTAGCTTAATTAACTGACACAACCTGACACGGAATGAATAAAAGATGGGACCTGTGCATCAATGGGTTGTAGCAGAAATATATTATTCAAACAACATTAATCTTTTCACATGTAAATTGTGGCCGGCATAAATGCTAATGGAATATGTTATAAAATAATTTACTAGCAATTAAAAAGTAGGGAAAATGGTGTAATAGCTCTATCTATATCTACACTCTTTGCCAAGAACTCTTTATCAGAGAAAGCATGAAATACTCAAGTTTAATTTGGGTACCAATGAGAGTTACAACATTCAGATATTGCAGGAAGATTCCTAGTATTGCAGCCACAGTTTATATTGGATTTGAAATTCCGATGTCGTGCTCCAAGACTAAATTAAATTGTCATGCGAAAATTCAGCATAAAGTCTTGCCAGTCTGATAGTATTATAATAATCTAGCTGACCCGACAGACGTTGTCCTGTCGTAACTAAATATGAATATATGTTACGCATATCTTTCTTATTTTTTTCTTTCATAAGAACCTTCTCCTGACAATAACAAACAACAAAAAAAGAATTAGGAACATCGGTCCAGCCGTTCACGTGTGATGCCGTGACCAAGAGAAATAGGGATTAATTTTTATTTACGAGTATATAGATTACAACCACTTCTATCTTTGGTTCAATGTGAATTTAATTGATCACATCAATCAGCCATCATCATCATCGTCCTCCTGCACCCTATTTGAATACAGTATCAATCAGAATCTGAATAATTTTGACGGATATTGCTCCATCCATTGCATCCCTTGCTTCATATGTTCGAAAAAAATGTCTGCTCTCCAACGTAAATAACGCAATAAATGTTGTCGAATTGTCAAAATGAAGTATTAGTTTGTTAAGCAATTACCCCGCTGCAGGCCCCTTAGCCTTTATTCCAATTTAATTGCAGCCGTTTTTTGCATGGGTATAGCCGTCATGTCTAAATTCACTTTCACATCCGTCCTTGCCACATTATCGTTCAAATCAAAATCTAGGAACCTACACATAACAAGCAAATTCAATAATATGCCAAGCAGCCAACTGTAGAAAGCTGCGAAGAGATACTCGTTTGCAGCTTTTGAATTATTTAACGAATTTAACATAGAAACTTTCCCGACCGCTAGCAAACTCCGTAGCCAATTTACTAAATACTCAGGTCAGTCATCCTAAAAATTAAAGATTTTAACGATGGTATGTTAGATCTACGAGATAAATGATTTTTTTAAATGATTATGTTAAGAATGTGTGCCAGAATTTTACGTCCAGATGTAGAACTTACGTGGGCCAGCTGGACATGTAAACGTAACAATCAATACTGAGCTAATAATCAACACTTGATAAGAAACACAATAGCGTGTTAGTTAGGTCAGCAGCGCTTGCGCAACACGCTACGTGTTTACTAAACTAACTGCACAGCATGCTAAAGATGTACTTCCACACTGCCTCTGCTACATAACGCATGCCAACCGTTACGCATTGGCGCAGGCGAACACGTATCGGCCATCATTGCATACCTTCAAGTAATACATGCGTGTACGTGCATCATACAAACAATTATCATTAATTTACAAGTATTCTCGAGCACTCCCAGATTAACCCAACCATTCCCATGTCTCAACTTACGGCTGTGCCAGTATGCTCCTTAGATTATTATCTCATCTGCCTTAGTCTGCGCCCTAATTATGTAACACACTATTGGCCATAATCTGAAACATTTTGAAGGGTATTGTCATATAATATTGCCATTGCTTCATATGTTCGAAAAATTTGTCCCGAACGTAAATAACGCAATAAATGTGTCCTACTATTACTGTTAATGTGTAAAGCAAATACACCACTGATCGGTTTCCACACTGCTAACCTGACACTAGAATATTCTTGAATCTTCAGTGCTAAGTAGGCAAGTAGGTACTCCGAATAAAATCAGTACTTCTACATCATCAGGGAACGAAATGAAGTCAGACTAAACCAAGACAACATAAATCTCGTCTATGAATCAAAGATGTTCCGAATGACGATCAATTCGTTATTTATGAACGAATCATAAAATTAATTTGAAAAGATCCTACTTTCCGAATCTGCTAAGCCAAAGGCCATGAGAAAGTGAACTGGCAGGCGATGTTTCGGCCGTAGCGAGGCGTCCGGCGCTGCGCGTACAGTACCGTTAACGGCGAAATCAGATGACTGGTAAATTTATGTAAATAGGCTAGTGGAACTTACACCAAAACACAAGCATTCCGCAAGTTTGCTAGTGTTTACACCGAGATTGTTTATAAAGAGTTTGAAGTTTCACTTTCACAAGAGTAACTACAGTCAAACTAATTTAGGGATAGAATAGTAGAAAAAACAGTAGGCAAAAAAAAAGAAGAGATTGGGCTGACAAGCCAAAAAGAACGGAGATAAAAATAAGATTCGTAGAACGATTCTAGAAATGATTAACTAATTCTCCAACAAAAGTGTTTTATTACTACACGCGAACTTCAGGTTCCCACAGTACCTAAAAGATATATTAAAGCTAAATAGTTAAAATAATGACTAGCCGAACTATTATAAACTACAACATGTATTAAGGATTATAGTTCAACCAGTATTTTTTTTAAATCAATCTTCAATAATGGTTCACATCATACTAGTAAACTTTTCTAATTTATTTCATTGGTTAGTAAGTAGACAAAAAGGGTTGAATTTTTTTATAAATTAAGTACGAGACTATGAACGAAAATGCTTTTTTTGTAAAAGCGTGTCCCAAAACTGTTACTTTTTGTAATTAGCATGTCTTTTACAAATACGTAATGATTTTACCTAAACAATACTTAAATATGAATACGATTCGTTTTGGTATGAATGTATAAAGTAGCTATCAGCCCTGTACGCAACCTGAGCCCTATGTTTGGCCCATCGATTATTTCGGACATCCGCAAACGTTAGCTGTCCAACTGTCCACAGATCAAATGTTTGACATTCCCTGTTCCGTATTGATTACAAGTTACGGCTCCTCGATTTTTTTTTCCTCAATATTGTAAAGGAAACAACGTAAAATTGGGGTTTCACGTTCTAGTTTCATTTATATTCATGTAGTGATTGGATTGTCTTAGCAGCACATTAGCAAGGCAAGTGCAGGGAAAGCCAGATGTTCCGGGCTACTAGTCCGTGGCCGCCACGCTGCACAGCTCCTCAACGGTCTGTGCACCGCTTGATTACCGCCCATATATCATACACTAGATACTGAAAGCTTCTGGTATAAGCACACCATTTCCATGACGTAATTAGACCGCTGGCTGCCCCGGCAACCTTAAATAAGTTTATTAAAAGTTAACAAAGTTATCGAGGATTAGGTAGGTACAGCGGAAACATTTCCTCGGCTTTTACGAATCTCATAAACGAAATCCGACTTAAGTACATAATGGTTTCAGAGCAAAGTTCTTAGGGTGATATTTAAGATTTAGTTTTTTTTAAACCTATAAATAAATCATATCTTTGATTCTTTGTTCGATACAACCCCTCCCGGAGCAAGTTTAACAGTAAATTATGTTATATGTACATTTTGTAGCTGCTTGAAGTAATATTGGCAGCATGGGTCGTTCGATAAGGTTAAGCTACGCTTGCCGCGGTTGGTCCGTGGATGGGACCATCTTTACATACCAAGACCCCTCCGTACCTCGAAATGCACGTTAAGCCGTTGGTCCCGGCTGTCATTTGTGGATCTTTGATAGTCGTTACCGGTCGTTAGAAGCCCGATAGTCACAACCAGTCTTACAAAAGGATATCGTGTTACCCAGTAGCTGGGTTGTGGAGGTCAAATAGGCAGTCGCTCCATGTAAAATACTGGTATTCAGCTGCATTCGGTTAGACTGGAAGCCAACCCGAACATAGTTGGGAAATGATGATGTAGCTGTATGCTATTCTTATCACAATGATCACTTATAATTTTAAATGCGCAATTATAAACGGATTCCGACTGTACTTATCTGATAAGAGTAATAATTTAATTCAACAACAGTGAGCTCTACGGTTTGTTTAACATTTATGTTAAATTACTCTATAGCGCATACTTATTCAGTAGCCAGCAAATAGGAAATAACAGCTTGATCGTTTCCATGTCTGTCTGCCATTAAAGACCTTAGTTACTGATGACTTCGTGTAGTTATTACTACTCCTCACGAATACCTTCAACAAATTATTATAGGAACCGTCAACTTGTATGTCATCGAGCAAATCGTCACGTTATCCGTTACTTGTATGCGTTATTAGTATTACCTCCATTTTCTAACACGTTCATATACAACCAACTGTCAGCATTATAACCTACAAGTGCATTTCAGTAAAAGTTGAAGAATTCCGCAAATGTTAATTAAGTAACCTGTATCTACCTACGACGAGACTTGTTATGTTTTTCTCATGCCTAACCTATATTTTCTATTATTTTCAGGGAGAATCCAAGCATACACATTCACGATCATGGTCGTGTTCCATGCTGCTGATGCTGATGGCACGCTGCGCAAACGCGCAGTGTCCGTGGGAGGGAGCGCCCACGCTGCAAACCGCGTGTGTATGCGCACATAATCTAGCGAGGGATTTGTCAGTCCAATGTGATCAGGTATATTTATGTTTTGTCTATACAATAACTTTGCGAATGTTAGATGAAATACACATCAAAAGTAATAGGTACTTATTTATAATTATCTTCTTCAACAGGTTGACTTCCCAACGCTATTATCAGCTTTAAACATGAGTGCAAGAAATATTGTTATCGATCTACTGTACATTAATAATTCAAGCATTCCTATCCTCACTCATAACATGTTTACAAACCTTAAAATTCACAATCTTCAAATATCTGGATGTGGAATAAAGCGAATCGAAGACGACGCTTTTCGAGGACAAGGTCCATATCTCAAAAACTTGAACCTGCAAGATAACGAATTGATCGAAATTCCAGTTAAAGCCCTGAAAATATTAGTAAATCTCTCTCTTCTAGACATATCAAAAAATCGCATTGCACACATCGCCAACCATTCTTTTATTACTCTCCGGAAGCTCACGACACTGAAAGTTTCCGACAACAATGTCACACTAGAACCACAAACGCTTACTGGATTAGAAAACTCGTTAAAAAATTTAAATCTAAAAGGCACGAAACAAAAAACAGTACCCGAATGTATAAGAGGTCTGCGGATCTTGGCTTTCCTTGACCTCTCTCAAAACAGTATCAGAGAACTACCGGGACCCGACGGTACCCGCACATTTGAGGGATTAGACTCGCTGACTGCTCTAAACTTAGAACGAAATCTGATTGTGCATCTAAGAGAAGACGCATTTGCTGGGATAAAGAATACGCTAAGTTCTTTAAGTCTTTTAAACAACCTGTTGCCTGAATTCCCAACTGCTGCAATAGGAACACTGAGTGATTTGAGAGTATTAGATATCGGGTTCAATTTATTAAATAAGTTACCAGTAGACGCTTTTGTAAACAATCCATCAATAACTTTACTAGCGTTAGATGGAAATCCTTTGCCCACAGTGCCCGAAGAAGCATTTTCTCATCTTAACGAAACTCTCCGAGGCCTCAGTATTGGCGGTAGATTCCTAAACTGTGACTGTCGTCTGCGCTGGATTATTGAATGGATTCGCAACGGAGAATTACAAGTAACATCACGAGAAAGAAATCCGCAATTCTGCGGCAATCCGGCCCACTTCCGTGAGCGTGGGTTTTACAGTTTTGAACCAAATGAATTAGTTTGTGATTATGATTCAACTTCCACAACAGAAAGGCAATCAACGACAGCAAAAGTTTTGAATGAGTGGAAAATAAGTCACGTCATCACAACAACGTCAACCACAACTCCTGCCCCGTCATCAACCAGCAGTACACTTGCACCACACGAAACAGAAATAAGCAATAACATAGATACAGCAACGAAACCAGCCATCATTCAGACCACGAGCACCACCAGCACCGCACGCCCCAGTCGCATCCCGTCCGTCCGTCCAGCCGCCCCCACCTGGCGCCACGCGCCACACCAGCGTCCTCCTCTTGTCATGAGTTTCCCACAACAAAAACCAAAAGTAGATGATTCCAATGAAGTCATTGTGAAAAATGCGTACAGGCAAGACAATTCTGTAATCATACAATGGGACTCAGATGTTGCTAATATACTCGGCTTCCGCGTCGTTTATCGACTCTTCGGAGACAAAACCTTCAAACAAGGACCACCTTTGGAAGCCAGCGAAAGAGAATTCAAAATTAAAAATGTTCCATCTCAAGTGAGTATTCTAATTTATAAGTACTTTTTATTAGCAAAAAGTATATTGCTATAATATAGTATTAAGAAGTGTACAATTGATTAAAGACTGTTTTATTACAGGAATGTATCGTGGTCTGCGTGATCTCCTTGGAGGAGGTTCACGTGAGTCCAGAGACGGTGCCGTATTCTCAGTGCCGTGAGGTGCGCACCGTTTCCGCCGCTGCCTCTAATATGGACAAGATCACGATTGCGGCAAGCGCCGCCATTTGCGGCACCATCGTCGTGGCTGTTCTAGTATTCGCCGCGGCGTCGCGTCGCCGCTCCCGCACCGTGCACCGCCTACACACGCAGGCTCCTGAGAAGATGCACAACCCTTGTTGCGGCGGTCTCACCGGCACCCCAAGCCCCAGCGGGCCGCTCTCTTCGTTAGCTACGATCGGCGCATTTGGAAAGCAGCGTGAGTGGGATCAAGTGTCGGCTTATAGCGCACGTTCGATCCCGCGTGCACGTTCCTATACCGAACCGGCTCCTCCGGACCCATTACCAGGTCGTCCTGGAAGAGCTCGTTCCCTCGCTGATGGTCAATCACAACATAGCTATTCCCATTCCGGCCGCTACGGAGTGCCTGGCTACCCTAGTAGCCTTCTAGGATCAAGAGCTGGTAAGTTCGACTGTCGCTTTGATTACTTCTTCGTTTCACTTCCGGCTTTTACTTGATTTCTTCACAGTTTATAATTGCACGGTGTTGTTCTTATAATACTTAAAATCGAATACTCTTTAACTTTTAGATCTACGTCAGTCGCGTCAGTCCTTAGGAGCGGCATCGGAACGTGCCTCCCGTTTGTCACTAAGCGGCGCAGCAGGCGGGGCCACGGGCGGCACGGCGGGCTCCCGCCGGAGGCCGCGGTCGAGGTCACGACCCGCCAGCCGGTACAGCGTCGGCTCCCTGGGTATGGGGTACTGCGACACTTCCGACAACTGGACTGATCATGATATGGACATCTACATGGCGCGGAACCCGACGACCCGGAGTGGACTAGTGCCTTTATAGCGTGCAAGGGACACGGCGCGGGGAGACATGACATGTCGCGGGCGCTCCTCGCCATCGCGCAAAGTTCCGGTGGGCTATACCTCGTGGTGCAGTCATGAAATGCGCGCAGGCCAGCGCCCGCACCGACACTCTCGCCATCACAGCCATGAGAAGACCAATAGACGTGCGCACGCGCACTGCAACCGACTCGCGGCTCCAAGCCAGTGTGTCCGGTATCCGGTAGAATATTGAATAAAGTGTTATTATATTGTTACCTACTAGCAAACTTTGCGATCATGTACAGTTTTATTTGAGATGAATTATTAATTTTCGTTTTGACTAGATAAATTGCGGTTCATGATGAATGATCATACAAGTAATTTGTGAATCAAAAGATATCTTATTTGAAAATATGTGCCTGTTGGCTGTTGCATACTGTATGAATTTAAATTAAAACTATTGGTTAGTGAAAACTAGTCACAATATTTTCTTAATTCACTGTAGACACATCAATTGACTATGGTTGCAGAATGTTACTGACTTATATTACCTATAATGTTCGCATTTTGAACACAGGGTGTTCTTATTACCACTGATTTGTATTGTATATTACTTTTAATTTTTAAGGTGCATATTTATTTGGATTTAAGATGGAATTTATGTTATTAAGTTGTACATATTATATTTTAAAATAGATGTTTAGGTAATGTAATAAAATATATTTAACTGTCACGATCATAGTAGGCAATTGATCAGCTACTAAACATATAAACACAATACTTATGAACTTTAAAAAATACTCCTTAAACCATTTTTATTTCATTATTATTATGGCCAAATGAAAGACAATGAATCCAAAATGGTGCTATTTTTAAATAAGACTTAGGTACATTTAGCTATTTATCTATCCAAATTGTTTATATAAAAATTATTTACTCATTAGAAGTGGAAATTCATGTATTTATGACTATTTTGGAAACCTTATACTCAATGTGCTTGCTCAACAAGATCATAAATTAATATTTGTGTAAACTAAATTATAACTCTTATTGAGAAGTATTTTTGTAATGTTAAGTATCATAATTAAATTATAAATTGATGAATTTTAGTGCATGCATTGATAACTGCATATACCTTTTAAAATATTCTGATATTTTATTATCAATCTCTATACACTATGTACTTACCCTGGCACAAGAATACGATGTTCCCACCGGTACTGCAGCTCCTGACAGAACTCGTACCACAGATGCGCCAGGTAGGGCAGGCCATCCGCATCCAGCAGCCGCGCCGCCGTCACCGACACGCGCCAGACCAGCCCGCCCTCTGGACTCGTCTTCACAGAACTACATAACTTCTGCTCACCATCTGCCTGAAAAAACATCATACAAAGAAATCATACAGCACTGTATTCTTAGAGTGAAACCACTAGCGCCATCTACTGGCAAAACGAAGTAGTACCTTACCTGCTTAAATTCCACTTCCAACTGTTCAGGATAGTTGAAAGTATTATCTTCAACTGCATCAGGGAACACATAGTACAGCAGGGGCATGAGCAGCTCATCAGCTATAGGTCCTTTAAAATCTGTCATGTTTTTATTCTGTCTCATGGCAGCCTTCACTAACTTAGATATAGTAATGGGAGCTTCAGTGATCTTATGGAGAGGATTTACTAGTCCCAAGCTTTTGCTCAGCCCCAGAGTGTCCATAAGTAGATTATTATTATCTAATAAATCCATAATTTTACTAATGGTTTCAGATAATTGACAGTCAAAAGCATCCTTCATTTTAAGGGTAATTGTCCAAGTAGGAGCCATAAGTGGATCAATTTCAGAAAATGTAGAAGAATCTACTATAGCACATTCACGGAATCTCGGCCAGATAGCATTGAGCAAAACACTATGGATGGGATTTTCTTCAGGACCAAAAGGAAGCTCTAACAGCTTTTTTACATCAAAACCATCTATTGATAGAAACTCATTTGACTGTACTGTCTTTTTCCAGGCAAAAGCATCCACTTCTCTTAATTCATAAGAAAACTTTGTAGAAACAACAACAGCATCCAGAGCTACTGGCGATGCAATTTTAGATTTAAATAAGCTTACAAGGCCACTTAAATGTGAACATTGATTTGAAATTCTTTTCAAATGGATTGTGTCATAACTAACTTTATGTTCACTGTCTTCGTAGAACCCTAAATATGTTTGCTGCCAGTGTTCACGTATTTTGACAAAGAAAGGCACACCACAGTCTATGTTAGCAAAAGCAATATTTGCAGTGCTCATCACAAGCTTTATTAAATTTCCATCCACCAGTGGTATACTCGAATACAGCATTAGATAACGTTTTAAACCATACCAGCTGGACACTGGAAAAGGACTTCCATCGAGGTCATCCATAAAATTTGTGGTCGACTCCCAAATACCATTGTGCAACTCTATTAGGAAAGATTTATCCTCGGACTCCTCGGAGGTGTCTGCAGATTTGGCGGGTTCTAGCTTATGATACGATAATATAAATTTGTTGCCCTGGAAGTGAATTTCCTCCGATTTGCTTGTCCATTTCTTTGTGTACTGTCCTGATAGTTTAGTTAAAGTTGATTTAGACAACCTCCATTCTTTTAATATCTCTTCTATGCGAGCAATAAACACTTCCCACTCTGATACCGTCGTAAAATCCTGATGGTAAATATCATATTCATCTATTTCTTCATTCATTTCTGTGTTAGAACGCAATGATTGTAGGGCAACAAACACAAAAAACAAACAGCTGTTCACTGTTGGGCTTGGCACTGACAATGACAAGTTACACTGACCAAGGCTACGTTCCGAGTTACAATAATATCGATTTGAGCGTGCTCACACCCGTTCCGAATTGGCGTGAGCGTGATAACGATGTCCCGTGAGCTAACAGTGCTCACTCATTGTTATATCTTATAACCTATTTACACCATAAAACTTGTATACACCACAAATATCATCTTCTTATTTGGTTAGGTGGCGACTCTAGCTGAAACTATGGCCACTTTCCGAATTAGAAAAAAAGCGCTGTCAACGCTCACATCAATAATTTGCGTTCCGAGTTAGATATCACGATTATGACAGCTAAGAACTGTCATTTTCATCATCAATACGGAACGCTCGTGAACGCGCTAGCAGTGGTCACTCAATGTTATATTATATTCACACTATAAAACTTGTAGCTGCACAAGTGTCATTTTTGATAGCGCTCACAGTGATATTAGTGTAGTGCATGGTCGGCGATATCGCAAGATGGCGCATGTCATGACGTCATCTATGACGATTCACGGGACATCGTTATCGCGCTCACCAATTCGGAACGGATGTGAGCGCGCTCAAATCGATATTATAAATCGATATTATCGTTACTCGGAACGTAGCCTAATATCACCGTGAGCGCTGTCAAAAATGACACTTGTGCTGTTAAGTTCTGGTTCGTATCATAGTTTTAGCTAACGCTTCTGGCTAGATTCGTCACCTAATCAATTATGAAGATGAAATTTATGGTCTATACAAGTTTTATATGGTGTAAATAGGTTTTAACATTGAGTGAGCACTACTACCACGTTCACGAGCGTTCCGTATTGATGATGAAAATTACAGTTCTTAGCTGTCATAATCGTGATATCTAACTCGGAACGCAAATTATTGATGTGAGCGCTCACAGCGCTATTTTTCTAATTCGGAAAGTGGCCAAAGACAACAACAGAAATGTCATGAGTGACATTACGTCACTCTTGTAAGCGTTGCATGTCAAAACTTCGAGGTTTCTAACCTTAGATTAAGATAATCTAAGTTTCTAACATTTACAAAATCAGAGCATAGAGTACAGACAGTGTGGTCAGCACCAACTGGGGGGTCCGCAAGAGCCGATACCTGCCAAAGGTGCGGGTTGTTCGAAAGAGATATCGTCACACCTGCACACAGGCAACTGAGGGAAAACGGGTGGGTTTTAGTCAGTAAAAGTCTGACATGCCCTCCTGCTCCACCCAGAGCGAGAGAAGTTATTTGATGATTTCCCAACCTCAAAAAAAAAGCATCTTGGTTTATTTTTTAATATTATATATGATTGAGCTACTTAACATTATACAGGGTATCACCCGAGCCATGAACTGTATTCCATTGCCTCACAACCAGGCAATCAACCCTTTCTAATATGGTATTCAGAAGGCTGTTGGAGCTGCCCCGCACGCGGCGTATCAGGGAGGCCACTCTCTTACGACGATCGCCCTAAAGGAATCCGTTTTGGCCTTACCAAACATATCTGATACACTGCAAAAGTGAGGCAACCCCAACAGCATCCTGAAACCATTATTGTATAGGACCCGTAGGACATTGAGAGATCCACGCGTATAACGGACAGATGGGTCTATAGTTGTTCCCGTCGGAAACATCACCCGTCTTACTTTAAAGTATTGGTATCACAGTAGTCTTCATGTGCTCCTTGGGTAAATATAAATGGCCTATACACAAGTTGAATAGCTTTACCAGCACCTGAGGTAAATGAACACCTGCAAACTACAAGTGCTCAATGCTAAGGTCGTCATGCCCTGGAGACTTACCTCTAGTCATATTTTTAATAATATGGGCGACTTCTTTCGCCATAAAACTGATGGCTCGCACTCTACACCCTTAGCATCGAGCAACTGCTGTACACATCCTAGAGAGACACTACACTGAAATGATCCCTACATAATTCGGCTTTATGGCGTGGCTCATTCCTACTCTCAACACTCACAGGTACACACGATCCAGCTTCCAGTTTCTTGGTATGCTTCCAAAAACGCTTGAAATCTCAGTTTAGGCGCAGGAAGTCGGAGTTGCCGACTGGAGATACCTAGGTAAAGTTCGACCATAAGTTCGACCAACGCTGAAATTAATTACTTACACAAAGTAAGTCGAGGCCACACATTCGGGGACCACTGGGTCAACACTGCTCTAGAGACCATTATGTTTCGCGAAAGTAGAAAATCGATGTCCAAATCTTATCAGGATCATTATTTTGCCGGTGGAGTCATTCATTGGAAAAAAAACTTAAAGCAAGTGTAAAACCTCCAGAGTTGCGGCATTGACGTACACAAAGAGACCCAGATCCAAATGTGTAAGCAAAGGTTAGCAACACTGGTGCGAAGAAAACTGCAGTCGCCGTGTTTTACACATTCAAGCAAATCTAGTACTGCACTGGCTGAAACGAAATTACACAATTTCTTTTTACACGACACAGGTCATAAACTATGCCAGCGGTGGTGAAAGTGAGGATGGCTACTGGCGCCAGCTACTGGCCCCGTATTCATCAACCCTTAGAAACGTGATGTGTATGATGGTTGCTATAGTTACCAAAAAGTAAATAAATAAGAATCAGTTGCCATTCAGTTGCAAGCTACCAATATTATTATTCTATTCTTTGGTTGCAAGGTTGCAAGCTTGTGTATCTTTGTTTGAGTAGATTTTTAAATCTTGAATTATGTTTAGAGGCGATAATCCGCATTCTTTAAGTTATGAACAGCAAGCGAAGTTCATTCAAGACCGAATTACAAACGTGGAGAAAAACTTTGGGGAACTCTGTGTCGCATTTGGCGACTACACAAGGAAAACTGCAAGGTGAGATATAACGAAATAAAAGTAATTAGATTACTATTCAAGTACAGACGCCAGCTTATCAAGATATCCCAAACTATCAATTTTTCTCAATTGAACATGAACCTAATGTATTTGTCATAAAGTTGAAAATCTATCAAAGAAATTTGACAGATTGGGGTAGTTTGTTGCGCTGGCCTCTGTACAATTCCTAAAAAATTGATGTATTGCGTGATACAATAAAAAATGTGTTTGGATATAAATGTCAGTAACTAGCATCTACATATAATATATTCTAAGGTTTCTGGGAAACCGATCCGGTGGGCACAACTTGCCAGAAGTCTATAAGTAGGTGTAAAGTGTAGAACTCCAAGTGAGCCATTGCAAAAAAATATTTCAGTATTAGGTAATAGTTACCTACATACAAGAGCGTGACGATTGGGACACGCAAAGAGAGGCCTATGCCCAGGCTGTGGGTGAAGTTGGGCAATAGATGATGCTAATTAGGTACATACTTGCGTATTTCATTAGGTTGGATCTACATCCAACAAAAAAAATTGCAAAGATGATGCATGCATTTTTAACAACAGTTTCCTAAAGTACATCTACAGCGATGTCCCTATTGAAGATATTATACCTACTTAAGTAAACCCTCTTATATTAAATAGCCTGACTATAGGGGAAGTACCTACGGTACTTCCACGGAAATCGATAAGTGGTGGAGGGTTCCTGCGGGCACAACGGGTACCTCTATAGAGTCTAGTGCTTTACCTTCACGGCTATATGGCATTGTGTCTTCTCGCTCTTTATTGGTTTAGTTTCCTCTAAACTACTTATAGGTAGGTCTACCTACAAAACACTAGTTAAACTATTCATGATGTTTTTATAGATTGCGTGACATGGGAGATGAACTTATAAAAGTTATAAAGGACTACGCCAATAACGAAATCGTTAACAAATCATTAAGTAGCGGATTAGAAAATTTGTCTACTACATTAACAGCCATTGAGGAGTACCGGAATTGTGAAGTACAGCGTTTGGAAGCAAAGGTAAAGTTACTTGCAAAACTCCCAGGTATTGAACAATTGCCTATACTTACGTTCGTATTGTTTCATCAAGGAATTCTAGGAAGTAATAAATGATTCTTAGTAGTTATTGATGATTCGACCCGTTTTCACTTGAGGCTCCTAAACACTATGCCGGCGGCACAGCCGGCGGGTTTTTGCCTTGCAGGTATGCTGCAGGTGTTATTAGGCCGCCGACACATGCCGCAGAAACTGAGTATGCGCCGGGCCGCCCGCATAGTGTATAGGAGCCTTTACACTACACCTATATGTAGGTACCTACGCCAAAACAAAAGCACGCTGTTAGATTTTCCACGCTCGGGTCAGCGCCGAAAGTTGAAAATCCAACAGCACGCTTCTATACTCCACCTTCTATCGTGCACTGTGCCCCAAAACATGCAGCCAAAGTGACCTCTACGCTGCCACCGACGACGGTGCCGTGGATGTGACGCAGTTTTGAGCCAACATGATATACGTTGGTGGCACGACTGTATTCGTGCCACCGACACAAGAAGAAGCTTAGTGTTAGTGAGAACGGGCATTCGTTCTTTATTGCAAAGCATTATAATGTACCTACAACAACTTGATTTAAATATGTTTACTTATGTAGGTAATTGGTGAGCTGTGCCAATACGAGACGATCTGCAAACATGCCAGGGAGGAGTTAAAGCACACAATGAACGTCCGCGAGAAGGAGCTGGCACGCAAGAAAGTGCTCGACAAAGCCAGGGAGAGGCAGCCTTTTAACAGACAGCAAGTTGTACGTTCAACTATGGTTACTTACATCTTGCTTGACAAAGAATTCTAAGTAGATAAGTACCTATGCACGAGAATGCGGTTAGGCAGTAGCCGCATTGCGTTGCACGATATTCCTTGTATACTTACGATTATAATGATGGCCTTATTCACAGCTTCGTATTACCTGCTGCATGTATTATTGTTACATTATACGTTTTGTGTTGATGTAGGTATTAAATCAACTTAAAGGCTTCAACAGGCGCGACGCGGCACTTTGTCGAACAATTTCCATTAAGTTTTCATAGAAATCGTCCTACGAGCGTCGCGCTAGTCTGAGAGTCTACTCTCTCTATTTTGTGCCTTAACACTCAAAAGATAATTCGCGATTTCGGCTGCACACACTTGGTAACATAGGGTAGATACCTATATGCCCTTGGGAGTATGCAGAGGTGTAGGTAGTAGAGGCACAGTCACCAAAAGGCATAAGTAACCAGGGTCGTCGAATATAGTTGAAGTTTACTAAGAAAGTAATGCGAGTGAATTAATAGAAAACAAACAGTTAATTTATCAAAATAAATTTCGTTCAAAAACATCCATCGGTTTCCTACTAAACGTCAACTATATCCGATGACCCTGGCTAATTATCTCTTTTGGTGACTGTACATATGGACAATATAACAATGAGTATTATATAATGAGCATTATGTACCTATGTCACAGTATTACAATAATTGTAATACTGTGCCTATGTTCCTTGTACATATATGATGAGATTTAGACACAATACCTAGATATCGCTATTTCGCCATTTTTCACATGTCTGTTTTATCATTTCCATTTGGAAATACCAAACCGTTACGTTAGGTGCTGATTTGGTACAACTAATTTTGTTGTACCGAAATAGGTATTTAGCTATATAACAGAATATAGACACTTAGATATTCAAAATCTATTATAGACGTATGCAGAATCTGAGTTACTGAAGGCTTCTGCAGAAATGTCGCGGACTGCAAAAGGCTTGAGTGAGCAAACGGAGTTCTTCGAGCGCCGCAAACTTCAGCAGCTGAAGACGCTTCTGTCAGACTTCGTTATGATTGAGATGAGCTTCCACGCTAAGGCAGTGGAACTGCTCACTGTTGCTTATCAACAGATCAGCGATATCAATGACAAGGGTGACTTGGAGGTGAGTTCGTGACCTACATGTTTGATCGTTAAGGGATATTTTTTCCTTTATGTAAACAGTTACTTATTTCGAGAGATTAGGTAATCTTACTCTAATGTTAAGTATCGTGTAATTAGCTAATTGTACCAATCTAAATGATTTTCTAATTTTATATGTTTTTCTGTAAAGCGCTTGAACACAGGTCTTTCAGATAACGAGGATCAAACGGTAAATATTATTTAATGTTAACTTATGCATACATTGCTTCATTTTATAACATTAATTCAATGACCATACAGAATTTCAAAAGAAAATTGCGTTCCCCGGAGAAACAAGCAAACCCTGGAATGTCGGCAAGATCATCTTCACTCGCTTCGCTGATGAACCAGCAGTCCCCCACCAATGATGAGGACTCAGCGGTTAGCATTGCTCTCATTTATCATCTAATAAACATTGCATGCATAATCCACATAGTGTGGGTGCCGTGTGTGGAGTTGTGGACATGGACTTCCTGCCTCGATATCGACAACTTGCTCAAAACGTTATCGGTAGGTATAATAAATAGGGTGGCAAGGACAAGGACATCGACATGTTTCTGGAACCTCATTTGTTATAAAAACAAAATTACTGTTCCATACATTTTGACCGCGTAGACATTTCACTGTAGGTAGATAGGTAAGTACCTACTGGTATAATGTACCGATGGGTTGGGTACATAGGTAGTAAATTTACATACCCAATTATAATAAAACGAACCCCTGTTTTTCAGCCATAGGGTTCTTAGAGAAAAAAAAGTGAACTGGCAGTGATATGATGCAAGTCTGCAGTTTGTTAAGTTGCGGCGAACTAAAACAACGTCAGGTCGGAATTGATAATAGCCTAGCACAGCATCAGTTGCAGTTGTTAGTGAGCTATAATATCACACTCGTAATTACGATATTTTTTATTGTCATGTACCTAGGTAGTCGTGGTGTGGTTTGAAAATTAAAGTCTGACAGAGCCCTAAATCTTGTTAGAGTCGTCTATGCTTAAAGGTACCGAATTACCTTGATTGTTTATACTCATTAACGTTCTTGGTTAGAGCATGACCCGACCCTAATTAGGTAAGGGTTCTGTCAATAGTGCCTGTGGCGTGTTTTTTGGCTGGATATCGACAACAGCCCAATAAACCACAGGATATATAAACCGAGCAGAATTGCTCGAGCAAAACCATTACCGAAATACATACCACTCAAAATCATAACCCTCCGTTTTGCTGCGCCGGAGATTTTTACCCGAGGTAATGGTCATCTATGAGCTATCTAATAAAGTATTATTATAATTACAGAGCATGCGTAAGGGAAAGTCGCCCGAGAAGTATGCTAATTCGGGAATGGCTAGGTCCAGCTCCCTAGCAGCTCTCATGAATAATTCTCCGACCAAAGAAGACGATGATACATCCGTAATATATACCTTTTATGTTTATTTTAATGAAATTAAATTAGAACGATCCAAGGCTAATCCATTTTTTTTCTTCAATGCAGGAGTCAGAGGAAACTGATGATGAAGACTCTTCTGAAGAAACTGAATCACGTTAATTTTACTTGTTGTAAATGTGGGTGTCTGTGTGTGATATATTATCAAATATCGAAATAATACACTGTACGAATACGACTCGTTATTTTATTTAGAACTATTCTATATTGTCCTTGGTTCCCACAAAGCCCTGCAAAATACTAAAATATCTGACCGTAAAACTATTTTTACTAAGTGGCCTAGATAACTTGAAAATCGATAAAGCTATTTAGTACATTTTCATATTTATTGAGAGCGGTGGTGACCTAGTGGTAATGGCCGCGACTTACGAGTTGTTGGCTGTAGGTTCGAACCCAGGCAGGCGTTTTACTTTATGTACCTAAATTATTTCATCACCACTGCTGTCAAAACGATGAAGAAAAATATTGTGGGGAAACCGGCATGATGATGATGATGATGATGATGATGATGATGATGATGATGATGATAGGACTCCCTTTGCCGCACGTAGACTCCCATTCGGTCCGTTGTGCGTGGGGATTCTGGCTAACAGAGCCAGCCTAGCTCCGCCCAAAAGCTCAGAAGCTTCCTGGAAGCTTCGCAGGCTTCGCGGAGCGACCTCACTGTTCCGAGGATTTCTTCGGCACAAACCGGCATGGCCTAGAACCAAAAATTCGAAAACAATTGATATCCATCAAACCACACTGGGCCCGCGTGGTAGATTACGGCCCACTCTCTCTTACCGAGTGGGAACATTAGAGTCAGTTTACAACGAGACGCGACGCAATGCGACGGACACAACACGGTGCATCTCAGCGTTCTTCGACACGCTTTCGCGGTCGTACCTAGTGATATTATACCTTTTCGTGTTGTAAATACGTTCGATATTCTGTTGCTTATCTTATCCTAAAAAATGCGCGCAGCGTCGCGTCTCGGTGTGAACTGACCCTTATAGGCCTGATTATGTGTTTATTGTGTTCATATTAACTGAGCATAAGGTTTTTATTCATACATACAGA
This sequence comes from Polymixis lichenea, assembly GCA_949091785.1. Taxonomy (NCBI): domain Eukaryota; kingdom Metazoa; phylum Arthropoda; class Insecta; order Lepidoptera; family Noctuidae; genus Polymixis; species Polymixis lichenea. The sequence goes on from OX420937.1 coordinate 6,730,982, forward strand.
TAGCTTTGGTAATGTCATTTAGAAGGGCGAACACAAATTGTTTTACGATTATTATCACTACATAGTATAAAACAAAGTCGCTTTCTCTGTCCCTATATCCCTATGCATGTTTAAATCTTTAAAACTACGCAACGGATTTTGATGCGGGTTTTTTAACAGATAGAGTGATTCAAGAGTAAGGTTTATATGTATAATACATCGACCTCCACGCGGGCGAAGCCGCTGGCAAAAGCTAGTAGCATATAATTTAATGTAACAAAAATCTCTCCAAATTTTGGCCATAACAATATTTCCGATGAAAATATTATGGCTTCAGTTATAGACTTTTTTTTTTAAATATAAAACAGAATCGCATGTGAAATTGCGTTGCCCTTAATATTATTTCCCTTGGTGACGTGCACGCGATCTTCTCTAATCCGTACCGTTCCGCGCCAGGCACTGTACTGATCAATATTCACCCTCTAGATACGAACCCCCGTTTATTCTAGTAACAAAAACATCAAATATTTAATACAACACAATTTAATTACAAAATAAACAATCATACAAATAGTTGCGCAAACGCAGATACATCCACTGTGCTTTGTAAAATGTTACAAGAAACCAATTTTCTGACCACTCCATATTGCTTTGCATATAGTTTGATATCCAATTCCCTTATATTAGAAAACTACTAGCATACTATGTAACAAAGAAATACTGCTGATCCATTCAGTAAATCCCAATATCTTTGAATAATTCACAAACTTCATGCCTTTATGTGTAGTTTATGTTACTGTTAACTCTATTACATGCACTAACAGCTTAACTATGTCACATGATATATATCTTTATGTGTATACTGACCAGAATATCTGGTAGTGAATACAGCTCAGCATTCAATTACCAAAACTTATTTTTTGTTTCATTACTCAAGTAACTCAATATATAGTGTTCAGAAACAAATGTGTAAGGAATTCTGTAATAATGAAACACCTGGAATTGTGTTACATGTATTGAAACGTCATAAACATAAATTACTTAACTTCCAAATTAACTTATTAATTGGTGTTAATGGTAATTATTGCCTACACAAATATGGAGATTGGCTATGGCCCCTTTCCTGCCTTTTTACTTATGTTTAAATAATATTAGCTTATCTTCAGCAGGTGGTCATTTATATAACAATCATAAATACATGAGCCACATAATCATTTAGCCCCTATGGAGTGATATCACCTATATATCTTTATATTTGCATTATAGTATTTAGTTCCAACATTAAATGGTAATAATGACATGATTCAGGCACAAAACAATGTGGTGTGATTGTTACATCTAGGATCACTGCTACTGCATTACTACTTTTCGTTTTCAACACCAGCTTGTGTCATAAGGTCTGTGATGTTTTTCTCCAATTCATCCACACGGGTGCCCATCTCATCTATCCGGTTGATGATCTGATCAGACATACTTTGGAATTTGTCTTGCATGTTTTGTAGGAGGGACTGCACCTGGAATTTTACAATTAATTGTTTAAGTGTTTTGTATTGAATAGTTTCGTTTCGGGCTGTTTTCCGCAACTCCACGTCAATGTGCGTATTTTGCGTATGGGTAAATATTGTGTACTATTGAATAAATAAACTAATTAAGATTAATTGGTAAACTGTGCCTTAGAAATGCATTTTAGGTCTACAAGCCAGCCAGACGCATCAATTATAAGAGCCAGCTGACTGCTGAGGTAGGCTTGTGCATGGAAAGAAGAAAAGGCTCATTAACTTCCAATAGATGCTGTGTTCACATGCTTAATTTCAAGCTCTGCTTAGTACATCAATTATTATTGCAATTTAAAACTCTAATTTTTATGCCCAGCATTTCGGGTAAATCATGCAGGTCTTTGAAATATCATGTGGCACTGTCATTTCAGGGGTGTGACAGACAGATGGCCTGTCCATCATATTAGCTCAGTTCACAACTTAGAGATACTGATAACTAATTCTAAGTGTCAAATTTTGAGCATAGGTACTGTAAATTTTAACTGGACAAGACTAGACTTCAACATATTTAAAAAAACTTTTGGAAGTGACTATTTAGGAAAGGTAACATCATTACATAATTAATGTTTTCAAGCTTACAAACAAAACTGCAATGCTAATAAATTACTGCGTCGTATGAAAAATCTACACTCGTAAAATATTTCACCACTGTGCGCATGCAATACTCAACTTACATATTGTGTCACCTCTTGCATATTTTTAGGATCATTTCCCGGTGCGGTGTAGGTGCTCTCCACGTCAGTTGTTGTTGTTTCTGTGTTTGGTTCTGCCATCGCTTATATTTTTCTCAAGACCGAATTGCAGTCTTGTTTTCAAATCAATACTTTCTTAGTTCACGTCTCTCTTATCAAAATATTCAACACACAGAGAGTGCTTTCCCGTTGAAATTCTAGCGATAACTGAATCGAGTCGACGTTCAGTGTAACTTAAAATTAAATTCAACTTGTAAAACAACTAAAACATTGCCTAGCGAATTCATTGACAAAACAAAATGACAAAACGACATAACACTAGAGGTGAGACAAAAATCACGTCACGACCAAAAAAACGTTGCTATCTCTCTTCTCAAATGATCACTGCGACTTGTCATGAAACAATATCGTGACAAAATCACTTAGGTCTGTCACATAGGTCTGTATGAGTGGAAATAAGCACTCAGCTCTTTGTCACTATAGTCACCCCGTTCACTCATTTAACAAAAGTCACAACACGAATAGTAGTCACGACTCACGACGCGAAACGAAATTTGCCGAGAAAGAGCGGGATGCGAATGCGCTCTTTGACTGCGACAGCGACAGCGATTGATTCCTCATTCCTTGTTTCTGTTGCTTTTACACACGCATGGCTTCGGCATAGCTAGGTTTATAGACCTATTTACTGTCAGTTATAAAAGGCGTTTAAACAATTTGTTCATTTGAAAATAGCCAAGTTAAATTATACGAGTAATTAATAAGTTTTTTGTCGATATGCTGATATTATTACGCAAACGAAACATTTATTTTGTATAATGTTACGTAAACTTATTTTTACTGTAATTTTAAGGAAATTTTAGTTGTTACTCTAACTTATAATGAAATACCTATTATAATTTAAAAAAAAAATATTGATTAAATAAACCGAAACATGCCACACAATCCTTGGGTGACAGTCCTAAGCCTGTAAAAACTGTGAAGGTTGTTTGGGATCAGCTATCGAATCTATATTCTGCAACAACAGTAGCGGTTACACGTGAGTGATTTTAGTAAAATCACACATGTGACAAAGTCACAGTGATATTTCACTGTGATTTTTTTGTAACTGGAACGACAATCACAGTGACAGAAAAATCACGCTTTTGACCATCTCTACATAACACAAAGAATTCAAAACCGGAACAACAATACTAACGTAGCATTAGATCATAATTAAAAAACTACGCTATATAAAAAGTGGATGTTACTTTCCTTTTCTTCGTTGGCAGTAAAACAAGGATAGCGCACTGCAAATATTTATTTATCATGTCTAAAGACTAACGATTTTATATACATGGAAAGCCTGTTGACCAAAGACAATACAGACGTTGGTGTCAGTTGCGCGTTTATGTTCTGTGGACCACCCCTGCCCACTACTAGTGGGCAGTCTTGTGGTAGTGCGCCACTACCTCCCCTCCGAAATCTTAGGCTTCAACCACGCCTGCTGACCAGACTATTGCATAGAAAACTATCTCAATTACTTCATACAGAATCAAAGATCAAAATAGCATAATAAACTTTGACCATTGTAGAGTTGACATCTACCTAAAACCTTTTTAATAGCTTGGCCATTTTAAAAAATAGTATTCTTTAAACAAAAGCTATACAAAAATTATGGGTCTATCGAGTTCGCGTATCATGGGTTACTTTTCTTTGCTGAGTTTTATTTAATTCACCAGATTTGTTGATTGGTTGGTTTTACTGATTAGTCAGTTTTGCTAATTTTTACCCGACTATGCTTTTTCTTGAGTACTTAGTGCACTCAAGAAAAAACATAACCTTCCTTACCCTCCTGATGGCGCAGTCGGGTAATAATCAGTAAAACTGCTGAATGACGAATCAACGAAACTGGCAATGGGGTTGGCAACTGTCAAAGTGGCGCTGTCATAGCTAGTTCCCAAAACAAATAGATAATGTATTGAAGTGAGACGATTTTGATATTTAATTACAAAATGACGCGTTGCTGTGTTGCGAAATGTTCGGAAATTGGAGTGCATCACTTTCCGAAAGACGCAAAAATTCGCAGGTTATGGTTAAAAGCAATTAAGCGTCAGAATTTAATCCCTACCAACAGTTCGAGGTTATGTCGAAAACATTTTACAGAAAATGATTATGAAAAAGTGGGCAAATACACAGGTAAAAGTTATAATTTTCTTTTGTTAATATATCCTGACATTTCATATTATCAGCTGTAATGTATATAATATGAAAAATGACTCTTCTTCGTCAACACATTCAGGACGGCCGAAATTAAAATTTTTGTCGTACACTTCCAGTCTGAAAGTAGGTAATGAAGCGTTATTTACATTTTCCCATAAACATAACCTTAATTTACACCCTACCGAATTATCAGTTGTTCTGCATACTTTTATGCATGATATGATCAACATTATATAAATTAGCAGTGAAATATTTATTGAACATTCCAAAATTTACGAAAAAATCACAAGAATAATGCAAGGAAGTGGAAGTGTTACAGTGGTTTCTCTTACCTTTCAACGAGGTCTGCCTTTTTACCTCGTACAGAAGCTCCACGTTCTTTCAGTTTAGCCTTCAGTTCGGCTACTCGCCACGTAGAATACATGATATTTCATACGCTGTCTTATTATTTTCATTCAATCCACATAAAAATAATTTCGAGATCGCAACCAATTATATTTGACAAGGGACCGAGCTATGCGAGCGCCATCTACAATTAGCTTTCACCGGCCAACCCCATTTGACAAAAACTGGAACCTTTCGTGTTGCCTAATCCGCAAAACTGACTAATCAACGAAAGTGATTAAGTAAATAAATAAACTGACGAGTGAGGGAAACTGATCAGTGATACGTGGGCTCAATCTCAAATCAGTGTCACATTTTTTATTCGGTCTGACATAGGCTGGCTAAATTCTGAACTAAATAAGACGGTTAAATTCCACTCTGCGGCATTAACATTACGGTGTATAATATTATGCTAAGTCGGTAAAGCGGAATCTATCGTGCAATGAGCAGAGAAAATCTGCCCATAGTGTTGATGAATCAATTTGAATGTGACTACAAAAGTCCATGTCCATGTAATGTCTTGTCTACTCCACTCTGTCTTGCTACGTTCCGAGATACGATAATATCGATTTGAGCGTGCTCACACCCGTTCCGAAATGGCGTGAGCGCGATAACGATGTCCCGTGAATCGTCATAGATGACGTCATGTGAGCGCTGTCAAAAATGACACTTGTGCTGTTATGTTCTGATTCGTATCATAGTTTTAGCTAACTTATAAATAGTGTTTCTGGCTAGAATCGCCACCTAATCAAATAAGAAGATGAAATTTGTGGTCTATACAAGTTTTATATGGTGTAAATAGGTTTTAACATTGAGTGAGCACTGTTAGCGCGTTCACAAGCGTTCCGTATTGATGACAAAAATGACAGTTCTTAGCTGTCATAGTCGCGATATCTAACTCGGAACGCAAATTATTGATGTGAGCGCTCACAGCGCTATTTTTCTAATTCGGAAAGTGGCCAAAAGTGTCAACTGTTGTCAATGTCAGTCAAATTTAATTTTCCGTTTTACTATTTTCTTCCCGGTAAAGTTTTTAGAATAAATTGTAGTCGCAATTAATAGTCATAATCATAATTTATTTAAACATATTGAAATATCATGCAGCCCTCAACAATTCGTTATAAAATTGATATTGATATAAACCAAGTAAGGATCGATATTTTACATGGCATTCGTGAATGCACAGATCGAGGCCTTACACAAACTGCTAAATGGCTTGCTGAGTTAAATTTCTCTCTAAAAGACCACAAAATTACATACGAACAGCCTCCAACTACACACGATGACGGTATTTCACTAGAAGAGAAAGAGGCCTACACTTTGGCCAAAACTTATTTCGACTGTCAAGAATACGATAGGGCTGCACATTTTTTAGAACACTGTTTGAGTTCTAAATGTGTTTTCCTCCACAAATATTCCCAATATATGTCAAGTGAAAAAAAACGACTAGACAATGCTACAGACCTAGGCACAGAAAATACAGAATCTACACAAGTGTTATTGGATCTGCTTTCCTACTTTAAGGTAAATAATTTTTAATTGAGTGGTAGACAGTGACTTTTTAGTACTTATTGCACTTGCGAAGATAGATCAACAATTATTCTAAATATCTCACAAGGTATTTTACTCTTTAGGCAAACCGTAACAACCTAGATGGATATCTGCTGTACTTAGAGGGTGTGGTATTGAAAAAACTAGATTTGCGGAGTCAAGCAGTGACAGTGCTGCAGGCAGCTGTGGCCGCTGCACCCACTCTCTGGGCAGCATGGGTGGAGCTTGCAGGCCTCGCCAATGAGCATGAAGCATTGGATTCACTCCAACTCCCCGAACATTGGATGATGTATTTCTTTTCTGCACATGCTTTTCTTGAATTGAAATTATCCGAGCAAGCTTTGGAAGCCTACATGATGTTGATTACATTAGGGTTTGACAAGAGTACTTATGTTACAGCACAAATTGCTGTTGCCCACCATGATAGAAGAGGTAATTTCATAATGGTACCTATATTATTTACATGACTTTTAAAAATAAACCTACAACACTTTATCATGTTGTTACAATGTTTCAGATGTTGACTCATCACTGGGTTTATTCCGTGAAATCTACCAGGATGACCCATATCGACTAGATAACTGGGATGTGTACTCACACCTTCTGTACTTAAAAGAAAAACGAATGGAACTTGCAAACTTAGCGCAAAGGGCTGTATCAATAGATAAATATAGAGTTGAAACGTGCTGCGTTATTGGTAAGTAATCTTAGGTCAGGCCATCCATTATTAACTAAACGTTTTTCATCTTACAGAATAACAGAACCAAGAATATTGTGCTATACTGCTGATAATTAGGTGAAAATATCAATATATTATGAAAGCAAACCAATAAAATTGTGATGAGAAAATATTACATTTTGTCTTCCAGGTAACTACTACAGTTTGAGAAGTGAGCACCAGAAAGCAGTGGTGTACTTCCAAAGAGCTTTGTCTTTGGATCCTCAGTACCTATCCGCATGGATACTCATGGGACATGAGTTCATTGAACTACAGAACTCCAATGCTGCAATACAGTGTTATAGACAAGCTATTGGTAAATATACTCATAGTATTACTTAAACACATAGATCAACTCATAATAATAACTAATTCCTCTCTAGAGCCCTGACCACTGTCAGCTTGGACCCTGCTCCTGATGCCGATGGGCCACAATTTTTTTATATATTTTTTTTTGTGTGATTTTTGTAATATTTTTAAAATAATACTAATTATAAATTTTATAAAAAAAAAATCATTAGAAAATAATAACTAATAATGTCAACGTTACGTATTTCAGATGTAAACAGAAATGATTACCGTGCATGGAATGGGCTTGGACAAGCTTACGAAATTCTAGGCCTGAATGGTTACTGCATATATTACTACTCAAGGGCAGCACAGCTGAAACCTGATGATTCGAGGATGTTGGTGTCTCTGGGAGAAGCCTATGAGAAAATGGATAAAATCCCCAATGCCCTCAAGTGTTACTACAAAGCTCATAGCACTGGTGATATCGAAGGAATGGCCTTATTCAAACTTGCTAAGTAAGTACAGTGGTAAAGTATTAAAATAACTTTAAAAGTAACTGTCAAATTGCAGGAACTGTAAAATGGTTGAAATGATTGATAAATGTGACCTTATGATAATGATGGGGACTGTCTCCTTTTGCGTACGAGTCTCATTCGGTCCGCTGTGCGTGGGGTTCTGGCTAACAAAGGCAGCCTAGCTTCGCACAGAAGCTTCCTGAGAGCTTTACCAATTTCGCGTAGCAACCTCATTGTTCCGTCCGAGGATTTCTTCACGTTGAGATGCCCACGACCTCGTATCAAGTTTCTCGTGTCGAGACAGCCCCTGCAAATCGGGCTGTCTGTGTCTGTCCTATTTTATAAAGATGTTTGTTACGGGGGTTATGGCCCATAATTGTTCCTATGATTATTCTAAGGCTATTTCTACTCAGGCTGACAAGTTTTTTGGTTAATGGCGATTCGCGGGTATACAATCGGTGAAGCCAATTTAGACTGTGTGCAGTCTCGTGCCCGTGACCATTTGTTATTATGAAGTTCAGTCGATCTTTGGCGAATCCACGCACGAAATTGGGAGAAAGGCAGGGCAGAAGTGGGTGCGGGCCTAGCACTATCATATCGGAGCCTGTCTTCGCAAGTTCATCTGCGGCATCATTGCCTAAAGATCCACTATGCCCTTTGATCCACTGGAGGGTAATACGATTGGACGTCTATGTACTCTCCAGCACCCTAATTTCGTAACTCACGATTAATCATAATCTGTTTCGTTTTTAAACAGATTGTTAAACCATTGCTTCATATGTTCGAAAAATGCGTCTGCTCAACAACGTAAATAACGCAGTGAATATTGTTGAACTGTCAAAATGAAACCGATTATGATTAATCGTGTGTTACGCAATTAGGGTGCTGGGCTAGATGGCACTCAAAGATTAGTTTTGTTTTGTTTTCTAAAGCTTTGAGCACAGATAGACTGTCGGACAGGAATTTAATACCGTAGTTTTTGTTGTCTAAGCGCTTTACTGCTGTTGCGGCTTGTTTTACCCATTCATATTGAAAAATCGAACTGTGTGTGCCTAGCGGTATGTGAAAGTTATTGTTGAGGTCCGTTTGTTTTTAACCGTTTTGTGATGTCACCTAGAACAACGATTTCTCTTTATCAATTAATAAAGTGTGATGGATGGATAGCTGATAACTTTCAATGATTGATGTAAAAAGCATTCATAGCATAGCTTTCATAAATCCAGAGGAATTTAATCTTTGTGACTTTATCATGAATTGCTCAGCCTATAATTGCTGGTAAGTAATAATTTGATTAATATGCAAAAAATATAATGTTTTCAGGTTGTACGAAAAGTCTAATATGCCAAACAGTGCGGCGGCGGCTTACACAGCAGCATGCCAGGACCCGGCGAACGCGGGAAGTAAAGAGTTGCCGGCGGCGCAACGGTACTTAGCTCAGTACTATCTCAGGTTCTCACTGCTCGACCATGCCGCTCATTATGCCTACAAGTGTTTGGAGCACGAAAGTGTAAGTTTATTGTTTGTATTCTATCACGCCAAAACGGTCGAACGGATTTGGATGAAATTTGGCAAAGTTTGTACCATGGATTAACACAGTTAACACATAGGATATTTTTTATCCCAGTAGTATTTCTGACGTCTTATAACTAAATAAACGTCATAGAAGTAAATAATGTATTAAAAACTAAAAAATAATTCGATTTTATTGTTTTGTCTGATCAATGCCCTAGATTGATGTAATGACTGGTACCTCGGACCTAGCGATTTATTTTATAGCTTTTAGAACATTATCTACATCATTATTTTCATTAAAACCGTTTAACTTAAAATAATATTTTTTACTTATTTGATTTTCATGTTTTTAGTTTTTACTTCGTTACATAATATTTCTCATTTTATTTAGTTTTTTTTGTCATAGTGTACAGTATTTTAATCAAATGTAAAGTCATTTATTCAAACTAGGCTGAGAGTCAGCTGTTTCTGAACGTCAAAATTAAATAAGACATTCCCCCAAAATGCCCGCCCTTCACCACTTCCTAGTGCTTTAGCTGGGAAGATGTGGTGCAACAAACTCCCCAGCAGCACAGCCGTCTGTTAAGTTAGAAGAACTAATAATAGTATAGTCTAATAGTCATGCCCTTTAATTTGATACCCATATTGAGGGGGTTGTGAGAAAAAATGTAATCCATCATCTTGTAGCGGCGGCCATCTTGGATTTACAATGATACTGATTAAATTTGTATTGTTATCATAACTAAAGGTGAGTACCAAAGATCAGATCAATCTGCCAACAGGAAGGGAGTAAAATTTCAAGTACTAAATTTGACCCAGAAAACAAACAGGGCAAGCTAAATAAAACCGTTTAAAAAAAAGGATTGGGTTTCTATGGACTGAACCTAGTCATCAAGAAACACTCATAACTTCACAGTTTGACGATATAATCAACCCCTTTAATTTAAAATTATTATAATAAATAAGCCACATTACATTTGCAGACTAAGGAAGCTGGGAAAAATATACTAAAAACAATATCAGAAAAGCGGTCATCGGCGACATCTTCGCAGCCGGCGAATCTACCTGAAGAATTGTCAGATGCCATCAAGAATGCATCAAATGTGTCGATAACACATGAAACCCCTGACGTGACGCCCGACAACTTCTCCACGCCAGTGTTCACGCGGGACAAATTTAAATATAAAATGTGACAGACAATTTCTAAAAAATGTAAAATGTGAAGAGACTGACTGATATAGTGTAAGTGTATCAATATCACTTGTAAAAATGTATAATTAAAAAATCTCATGAATAATGTGTAAAGTGTTATTTTTTTTCGTCCCAACCAACGCGATCACCGCGCGAGTGGAGAGCGCCTGATTCCCGTTTAGCAAAAACTTTGTACCCCTTTTTACGCAAATTACGCGAAAGGAGGACTATGCAATTTGGGACGGTTAAAGTTCATATGGAGAAGGAGTGCAGACAGCTAATATTTTTAATTTTGGTCGGATTTCGACCAATGGGCGATCACTATAGTTCAGGGGTGGCCGACTTGATTAGATCCAAGATCTACTGTTTACTGATGAAACCCTGTGCGATCTACCAATTACATACTTCTTGAAATCTTAAATGAAACAGCAAAGTTCAGTACACAACTATGTAGTATTTTTTTTTTTCACTAAGAGGGAAAACATAAACCTGAAAATTATTCTTAGTAACTACATATTTTTATTAACTCACTTAATAAAAATATGTAGTTACTAAGAATAATTTTCAGGAGAGCGACGGAACAAAAGCCGATATTGACCAGGATATGTTTTTTTTTCTTTTTTTTTTCGCATCTCAAAGTTGAAATACACAGCCCAATGAAAAACTAACAAACCGCTTCAAAAACCAGTAATTCCTACTGAAAAAGTGTTAAAGTCGATGGTTTGATCAAAATCCTACAAATACATCACGTTGAAACAAAAACCATTGAATCCTTAAGAAATTACACGCCCGCGACAATGTTCGCTTCAAATGTCGTTAAGTCCAAGTTATATTCGAATCAAATTGATTTTCCTCGATTGTTTCGTTAAATCTTTTTAATATAGGAAATACCTTTTTCGTTCATATTGTTATTTTTCAAATCCAAAGTAGTAATTTCAAACACGATAAACTCCAAATTGGTTGGATCAAATACCGATAAATCCAGACTGACTTAATCTAAACCCCATAAATCCAAAACAGCTTGAACAAAAACCGTTATCTCCATATTTCTTTGCCTAATATCTCCTTAATAACAATAGTTGTTTTCGAAAATATTTCACTACCCTAATTATAGGTAATTTTACTATAAGTTTGTCAAAAAACAAAAATTTTATCTATAAATTACACTATGCTATATGGTTTTTATCCTTTTCTGAAAACAAATACAAAATGGATTTAACGGTTTTTACCCGATTGCGCCAGAAAGAGGGTTATGTTTTTCGAGAGTATGTAAGTATGTATGTATAATTGTTTGGCACGCTCTGCAGGCTGAACGGCTCGATGGATTTTAGCTTGAGAGGTGTCGTTAGATTCGTACCTAATAACTGTGAAAGTGATATCGTAATAAAAAAAATAAAAAACGGTAATTTAAAAAACTAAAAATTTGACTGCTTTTCTGAGTATTCATGGAAAAGCCCTAAAACAAGAAAGGCGTTGTACCCGATTGCACTTAACTTATGAATCGCCAGTTGCTAAGGCGATGCTTATAAGCAGATAAATTGTAGCAGTCGGGACCCATTCTAGAAATGGAGGCTTAGTGAATTGAGAGCGAGAGGTATCGTTAGATTCGTACCTAATAACTGTGAAAGTGATATCGTAATAAAAAAAAAAAAAAACGGTAATTTAAAAAACTAAAAATTTGACTGCTTTTCTGAGTATTCATGGAAAAGCCCTAAAACAAGAAAGGCGTTGTACCCGATTGCACTTAACTTATGAATCGCCAGTTGCTAAGGCGATGCTTATAAGCAGATAAATTGTAGCAGTCGGGACCCATTCTAGAAATGGAGGCTTAGTGAATTGAGAGCACATACCTATATTACATTGCAGATTACTCCAATCTACTGACTAGACGGCTGACTTTCTAGAATGGGTCCCGACTGCTACAATTCATCTGCTTATAAGCATCGCCTTAGCAACTGGCGATTCTTAAGTTAAGTGCAATCGGGTACAACGACTTTCTTGTTTTAAGGCTTTTCCATGAATACTCAGAAAAGCAGTTGGGTTTTTTAGTTTTTTTGATTAATTACTCCTCAAGTGTGTAAGCATTGCGTCTGAGCATCTTCCGCTAGTTTAGCAAAATCAGGTTTGTAGGTGGAAATTGCCAACGTTAAAGAATCCAATGTATGAGCGTCTGTCACGCGAGAACGGTGTTTATTTTTTGTTTGTTTTAAGTAGGAAAATGCTGACTCACATAAATATGTTGAACCAAAACACGAATGCGTTGTTTATATAAAAGGAGAACCTGGCAAGGCTCATAGCTAACTATAACAGCTGCACCGGTCGATCGAAAGTTAAGTTACGCTTGCCGCGTGTGGTTCGTGGATGGGTGACCTGTGACCATCCATATATCTATAGATTCTAATATTATAAAGCTGAAGAGTTTGGTGTAACGAGCTAATCTCAGTAACGACTGGTTCGAATTAAAAAATATATTTTAGTGTTGGATAGCCTCTTTACATATATGAGCAGTGGTCAGGCGCGGTCGCAGCTAGACTTTGGGGGGGGAGGGTCACAGACAAAGACTACATACACAATAAGAAATCTCTGGATCTACTGAACCGATTTTGAAAATTCTTTTACCAATAGATAGCTACGTTATTTGTGAGTGTCAAAGGCTATAATATATTAACCCGAAAAATGAAAAGACTTTTTCGTGGTAGTCGGATTTGCAAAGCAAGTCGAAAAAAAAACGGTCGAACGAAAACGTTTCTTACGAACGCTGCCTTAACGATGTGAGACATATGAGGGGGCATTGTTTCGTTTATGATTAAAATTAAATAAATCCGAAATAAATAATGGATACCAATAGAAAGGCAGCTATAGCAATAAAACTCGCATGCGCGTTGAAAACTAAACGTAGAAAGAGAAAGCGTTGGGTGAAAGACTGGATTTCAAAACGAAATCAATATACATTACAAGCTTTTGTTTAGTTTCACCTGTCCCGATGTTTATCATCAAATCTTGCAAATTAAATTTGATCCACTTCCCGGTTACCGATTGAGCTGAAATTTTGCATACATGTGTAAATCACGTGACAATGCAATATTATGATGACATGGTGCTGATCTGATGATGGAGCGGAAAGATGGCCATAGGAACTTCGCAATGAAACGACACAACCTCATCGAGTTTGGGCTCGTTTGAATTGTCTTAACGAGTAGTTTGTCTTTCAATGATAACCAGAGTCTGATGATGGAGCTGGAAGGTGGTCATAGGAACTCGGTAATAAAACGACGCAACGCCATCGAGTTTCGGCTCGTTTGATTCGTCTTGACGAGTACTGTGGTGCTATATGGTTACATAACTACGAAAACGATTTACCTAATAGCGCAGGGAGGCGATGCGGTGCGACGGAATGGTCCAGGGGAACAAGAAATTTCTCGCGGACGAAGTTGTGGGCAGAAGCTAGTCGATATATATCGAGACCCCTCCGGGCCTCTGAAGATCTTTAAGTCGTTACAGGTAGTCAGAAGCCTAAGTCTGACAAGCAGTTAACGGGTAACACGACTCCCTTTGTTAACCCAAAGGGAGTCGTGTCACCCATTAACTACGTTGTGGAGGTTAGATAGGCAGTAGCTCCAATGTAAATTACTGTGATTCAGTAAATTCGGTTAGACTGGAAGCCGACCCGAACGGCTAGTTGGGAATAGGCTATGCACATTTTGATAAAAGGCCAAGCTGACTGACTGAGGGTCAGTTTCTCGAACGAACATGATTGAATAATGAAAAATTGTCAAGCGCTTGTAAACTGCAGTGAGTGTTGTGTACGTTTTCCAGCAGGAGAGTGACTCCTAGAGTGATGTGAGTGGAACGTACCTAGGTATAATTAGTGTGTAATCTGCTGTACGTAAATGTGCGCCAAATTAAAAATTTATGCGCTTTGTGGTTTTGCAAAAAAAAAAAAGCGGAAAAAGCGATTCCTGGAGGAGCTGGAGTAACGTTGTTCCAGCAAGAAAATTCTAAACGATCGGAGAGATAAATTTTGGGCATGGCCAGAGAACTTATATTTGTGCAAAATTGTGCGCCGAAAATATAATTTGTGCGTCTTCAGGTTTTCGAGTATTACACTTCCTGCTGGAGTAACGTTTTGCAGAATCGTGTATCTCTAAAACCATTGTATGTGCGCCTGTAGAATAAACATAAGTACACGAGTATTTAGCTCTTAATTTGTGCGTATTTGTGACAGAATTAGAATAAGTATTAATAATTTTCAAGTTATCGCGGTTTTTTGAAAATCCGAAAAAATATCGTTGTGCCAAATGAGGAAACGTACCTATAAGCTCGCTGAAAACTGTCTTCGGTCCTTCTTGACGCTTAAGCCTCGTATCCACTAGGCAACATTTGACGCGCAACACGTGAAGCCCAACATGTTTGGCAATCTTGCACAACACCGCGCGACGTTGTCGCGACAAACATGTCCCGAGTCAAATGTATCCTAGTGGAAACGAGGCCTGTGTGGGCCTGTGCTTTATAATAACCATAAACCGTTTCAAAAGTGTACACTCATGCGTTATTGAATAATATTGCTAAAAGTCAATACGTACACTGATTGGTTGTATGATTTATCAACAGCCAATCGCAGTAGTTTACGCGGCTCATAGACGATGCACGTCACGATTTAGGGGATATTATTTTATTAGGTATTATTCTTTATATTGAAACTAGTCGATAGTTTTACTTTTTGTGGGTTCGGCCTGATTCTGATTTCTGCCTCATTGGTTTGTACCAGTGATTCCGCTCAGCAACCGCACTTGGGACTTGTGTCCCGTATGTTGCTGAGCGGCACCTTGTTCGATTCCCAGGTGGGTATTCCGAGTTTTATCATCCAGATTTTCTCAGAAGCAGCCCAATCTAAATATGTGCCTGTTCATTGGCAACAGGC
The DNA here is from genome assembly GCA_949091785.1 of Polymixis lichenea. Classification (NCBI taxonomy): domain Eukaryota; kingdom Metazoa; phylum Arthropoda; class Insecta; order Lepidoptera; family Noctuidae; genus Polymixis; species Polymixis lichenea. Next base: position 6,746,491 of record OX420937.1, read on the forward strand.
TCGCACCCATGTGCGCCAGAGGAGGAGCTAGAGGTGTACAAGTATATTCACAATTCACGTTTAAGTCCAAACTTATACGTGAATTGTGGGTATACTGTACACCTCTGGCTAGCCAGTCTAGGAATACAGGTTATACTTTATATTCCAGTCCTGTCTAGCTTTAATAACGCTAAATGATTAGGAATCAGAATAAGAAAAAACAATATGTATAAAAAATAATAGTGATTATTTTTATTTATACAAATTAACAGATCTTAGTGCTCAAACAGTAAAAAAAACAATTATTTTAAGAACTAAATAAATAGGAAAGTGCATTGATTAGAAAATAAAAAAATTGTTCAAGTTAGCTCCTTGCAAATAAAAAATAAAACTGATTATAATCACAGATGAAGCACATAATTTGAGAGCTCAATTTCTAACTGGCTAATTATAACTACATTTGCAACTGATTTCATTTAAAAATATAGGCGTATATAAATGTTAAACCCTGACTAAGAAAATGTTCAGTACGATTTTGTCAAGCAAAATGTTAAAATATTAAATAACATTAAAAATAACTTACATTTCATGTGGTGATTACAAAAAGTCAACAATACATTACTCAATAAAACTTGAAATGGTAGAATTTGTTAGTAGCATAATTTTCTTCTTTGTTGGGTTCATACATCTTCAATATACATACATATATACATAAACTCACGCCTTCTTGCTATGGGGGTAGGGATATCTTCAATATATTTAATTATAATGAGCAATTCATACATGGACGTGAAATATATACCTACTTTGACTTGTATTGAATCGTTCAAATGACACCAAAATGCGGACATCTACTCATTCCTACTCATTAAAATACCCAATAATCTTATATATTTTATCTTACATATTTTATCCATAAATTTTTGTACCGTTCCATACAATTCCAAACTATTCTATCAAATAAGGCCAGTAACCTCAATCTATGACATCACGCGCGGCAGGCGCAGGCTCCTCCCGGCCACTGGCTGACTCACTCAACAAAACTTACTCACACAAGGCACCGGTTTACGAACGCACAGTTGCTGATACATTTTATGATACCTGTTACCTGTGTTTTAAATTTCGCATTAGATTAATATTAATGTAGGTAAATAGCTTCGTCATTTATGCTATATATCTGGTCATTTCAATACAATCTAAATAATTTAGAATAAAGCTAAAACCAGAGTCTTCATCAATATTTCATATTTATACATTTCATTACATCACTATCCATAATCAAATACTTTTCATTTCCTAGTTTGAGATATATAATATAATTATGTATGTGTATGTAAATACATATTGAAAAATGTAAGGCATATTGAGGCACTCAATTTTACAACCATAACAAGCGTGGTGCATGGTGGTAGCTATGGACTGATAATGCTTAAGATACAGTAATATACCGACTTACGCCGTTTCTCATCTTGTGTAAAAGTTAAATACATGAAAATTAATTAAAGAAAGTGTAATCTCGAGGTGTTACTGTATCCCCACTATGGCTAAACATTAATAAATTATTCAACTACTATACAATTGTTCAATAACATAAAATTTGTAGCTTGGTTTGTGCTTTTTGTTACGTAGTTTGTTCTTTGCCATCTCACTTTGTTCTTGTTTATTTATGTACCCCAATCAGAGGAATGGATTCTTGGAATTCGTGAAACCGCCATTATTTGTAGACTGCTAAAAACATGATAAGCCAATTAAATATTATTATCACACTAATGTAATGAGTCACTGGATTATCCAAACATACTGTCAGCTATATAAACATAGTTAGTCACCCATCTATTTCTGTGAACTACACACAAAATGTAGGGAAGTAAAAGTAACTATCAGTGGTGGTTTCCTGTACGTCTACTACTAGATAACATTATCAAAATAGTTCACAAATGAATAATACATGCACTGGGTTAGCAAAAACATGGTTCATAGAAAAAACATGTTAAAATTATTTTGAATCAGTTAGGAAACTATAAATTAAATCTTAACATTCTTTTATTGGGAATGCTATTATTATACTACAATACTTGGAATGTAGATATAGATAAACCAATGCATGTCTAATAATGGACAACAATAGTCATCAGGAACCAAAAATTAATTGTTATCTCTATGCTTAATGGTACATAGATGTAACAAATGAGAGACATGCAAAATATATCTCATTAATATGATGCACCTCACTATTAGGAAAGATCTATCAGGCATGTGACTGAATTAAATAGATTCTATTTAATTCAGTCACATGCCTGATAGATCTGTCAATACCTAATGCAAACAAATATGCTAATGTAAACAACCAACAGTTTCAAGGTCAAATCTCAATTGATATCTTATTAATTATAATGATTCACATAAAATATTCAATTTACTACTAGCTTCCAAATAATAAAATACATTTAATATTATTAATAGCACATATATATTGTGTAATGTGGACAGGTAAATGTGTTATCTGGAGGTTTTTTCTATGTTATTTTCCTATAAAACTTTGTACGGTTTGATAACAGCAAAATATGCCAAATTTATTAAAAAGTTAGGATATTTCTGACTTTGAAAGCTTATTACTCAATCATGCTTGAATGGGTGAATGGATTAGGATGAAAATGGTGGCTGGACTCTGGCTTAGGATATAGTATTTCCCTAGGATGCGAGTAACAAACAGCTAAACTGATAATACAAAGCAGAAATTCTCACCATAAATGGGTTGACTGGTACAGCAGACGTGGCGGTGCTCCATCCTCCATTAAAAAATGGGTTTTTATTGGCAAACGGATCATTGGTTGTGGTACTTTGGAATGGATTTTTATTATTTACGATGTTATTTTCCTCTGAAACATTTACAATTATTGCGACAGTGTAACACAATTTAAGTTTATAAATATCTAGGGTTTTATCACACAGGGTTTTCATCACAGTGACACCTGACACTTGAATAAAAAATGAACAGTTTGAAAAATATTACAGTATTCTTACCCATATGTTTCAGGTTTTGTTGCCTTAAAGCCAAATCTAAATCTGCTAGTGCAGCATAGCGGTCATCTGCAAAAAAAGAAAACAAAATCATTGAGTTTACCCAAACACCAATTATTATTGAGAGTAATAATTATAATTGATCAGTTCGTAAACTCACTTGCAGGCTGAGCTGGAGGGCCAAAAGCATTGAAGGTTTGTTGTGCGGTCATGGACGGAGACGATGCAAAACTATTGTTCACATTATTGTTGAATTGACTACTGTTATAAATATTTGCTGTAGAAAAATCAACAGGAAAACTGGAAAAGAAATGAAATTATTGATAAGTTCTGTAAATAACATTATGGATATTGTTAGTATTATTTTCTAAAAGACTTACTCAGGTACTGAGGCTGGTACAACAGCAGGTACTGTGGTGACTGTGTTGTGCTTTGCCAAATTGTTGACTGGATGAGCTACTCTGTAGTTAATGTCGTTAGCAGGCAGAAAATTGTTTACCCCTTTCGCAGTATGGACGACAGTGTTATTATTGACCATGTTCTTCGATGTTTGCGGCGAAATCGATATCAAAGGCGTTGAGCCCGAAGCGTTACTTCCGGTCTTGACTTTGGGCTTATTTTTAATCGAACCATTGACTGGATTGTTACTTAGCGCAGGCGAATCCAAATAATAGCGTTTCTTCTCATATTTGTCTGACATAAAATCTTTAACGCTTTGCTCGTCAGTAAAATTCACACTTTCACCCTCGTAAAGTCCTAACCAAACGCGCCTGCAGTAGTCGTTACCTCTCGTTTTTATAAATTCTATTTCTTCCGGCGTGAAAGTGGCCATGGAAATGGACTTCACGCGGTGAGGCGGAGTAAGGCCACGCCTGAAACATAATACAGGAATCCGTTTGTTGATCTCATTCATTTAGACAAAAGCAGAATAACGCAGAAACAATACTCACAACATTCCCGAGCATTTCGAACACACGAAAGAACCGATTGTACTGTTCACGTATGTAGGTCCTCTTTGGTTGCAATCTAAACAATATTTGTTCCCATTGTGTGAAATAAGCTCACGTAAAATTTCTAAATTTTTATCGTCCTGCTTGCGACGATTTGCAGCCATTTTCGTGATCTATGTGTGGGTAATGTTTTATTTATATAGAGGAATGCTACACTATTGAGTTAGTGACTTTGTGTGAGTGCTTGAAAGTATTTTGTTGATACTTGATCAATCAAAAATCAACTTCAAAGTCAAACTTCAACTTCACAGTTTAACATAAATGTTTGTCTATGGATCAAGAGATGTGAATGAAAATATCGACAGTAAAGATAAACAAAACACGATCCAATAATCTACAGTACAGTGTGCTTGGTATAATATGCCTGGAATAAATGCAAACCGATAAAATAAGAGAGGAAAGTCGGAGGAAAGGTATATGTGGGAAAAGCAAATTCAGGTCAACTTGTGTCATGGCCATGGGTGGCGGGTGTATAGGTCAGTCATGGTGGAGATAGACTGGTCAAGGTTACTAGTGGAACCATCTTATACATTTAATATACCACTGGGTCCCAGATATGTATTTTACAAAATAAAATCTGATCTCACAAAAAAAAACAGCTCTAGATATCTGGTAGGTATTACTGTTTAGAGGTGGGTCATTGACGGTTTTTTGGTTAGTGTAATTTAACTGTTATACTTCGCAACGGATTCTAATGCGGTTTTTATCAATAGACAGAGTGATTCAGGACGACGGTTTATATGTATAATACAACAACCTCCACACGGGCGAAGCCGCTGGCAAAAGCTAGTTAAATGATAAGTCAGTAAGTTTTTTTTTTTGGGTGGGAATTCGTTAAATAACTTCTCCCGCTCTGGGTGGAGCGGGAGGGCGTGTCAGACTTTTACTGACTAGAACTCACCCGTGTTCCCTCAGTTGCCTATGTGCCAGGGGCGGAGGTATCTCTTTCGAACAACCCACACCCCTGGCAGAAGTCAGTAAGTAAGTTAAAGCCAAAAGCCGACTTCACTTCGGTTTCTCTCTTAGAAAAATTGACACCTCGCCGCTGCAAAAAAGGATACACTAGATCAAATTATACAGAATAAGGCAGTTCTGGGCATAAACTAAAAATATACTTACGAAAAATAATATTTAATTACAGCTGATAATACTTACGAAAAATAATATTTAATTATAGCTGAAGTAATTAGAATTTATCCAAGGATGGGCGTAATAAATTTCGAGCTCGCTTCGCTGCTCTTACTGCTTCTAAATCTTAGCGCACTTATTGCTTTTCTGCTTAAGCCGAATTAGACATTCCCGATTTCCCTTATCTGTATAAAAGAATCTCTGGTTATGGTAAAAATGTTCAATATTGTGCCTCGCTCTAATTGGCTGTCACTTAACGCGCATTTTTTTATGATATTGTGCCTCGCTCTAATTAGCTCACGCCTTTACCCGCGCTTTTTTATAATTATGATTGGTCAAATCGATATTTTGAATCCTTGTCAAATTGTATAAAAATAGGAACATTTTTCTCATTCGATACATTTGATCCAGCCTGTCCCCACTTGCTGCCCCCCCCCCAACAGTGACTCCCTGAGCCGAGGCTCGTACCACGCAGGGGGTGCCCTCAGTGCGCAGTCGCTATAGGTTAAGGGCCTAAGTCCCGTTTAGTAGCGTAAAACGGTCACTTTATAAACCGTACTACTCATTAACGGCTTGTCTTGAACATTTGAAAAATTTATGATTTTGCTATAGACTCATGTACATCATTTGTTCGAGATTACTTTTTTTGTATGGTTAATGCTTTTGCTGTAAAAAAATATTTTCCAACACTCAATATTTTGGCTTATATTCCGTACTCCTACTAAACGGCTTTGTTATTTGGAAATATTTTTACACTGAAAAATAGATAGTTACAGGTACCACAGAATCGCGAGAGCACACCTGTAAATTAATCAACTATTTCTAAGGAATATCCCCATTTTGAGATAAAGGCTCAGAGGTGCCATGCGCAGGCGCGGGCGGCAGTTGTGCTTTAGCATTCAGACGGGAGGGTTGTGTCGCTCGCTGCTCCGCTCCGGCTATCGATCGACTACGCGTGGTGTCTGTGTTAGTGCAAATACTTACGAACGTATTGTAATAGTGTGTGTTTATAGATTAGATCGCTGCAGAGAGGCTAATTCGATTGTGCGCGAGGACGCTATAATAGTGGTGCCATTTCTAAATTACTTTTTGTTTATAGTGTTTACTGTGTAAATATAAGCTAGTTTGTAAGTTAATAAAAATGCCCAGGCAAAGAAAGTAAAAAAAAAATAGCTGAAAGTGCTATGAAAATGCGGCTGTTGTAAGTACCAAAATATTTAACTTAATGATTACTACTGTAGCTTTCATAATCATCTGGTGTGCGATTATTAATTCATTGAATCAAAATTAAAGTTAAATAATTACGAAATTGTTCCAGGAAATCTAGAAAGAAATTATTACAATCGAAGGGCGAACATCCGAGTACATCTGCTGATAACATAGAGTATATCCAGGTAAATTATTATAATATACTAGTAGCAAGCATAACAATATAGGGTGGCAGGAACATCGACGCGTAAACTGTCACCGTGGATTCAGTAAGGTGATAATATATCAGTACCTAGGTACATATAAGATTCTGAACACACGGGTGCATTGCAATTTTTCATCAGTTTATTAGTATTAGCTGTTCCATACATTTCGACCGCGTAGGTATTGCACTTTTCTATGAAATAGCAGATTTTTGATAACCGACAATTTTTTCTAAGAAGTCAAGAGTAGAAGAAGAGTACCTAGTGTACTCCAGCGACTCCTCGCGGGCCAGTAACCTGGCCCGCAGGATCTCCGCTCGGAGATCAAATACAGGGTCAATTACATATTGCAAATAAAGGAAAATGTTTATTTGCGATTTGGTGTGGAGAAACCCAAACAATAAACACTGTATGGGTAATGAGAGATGACGATGTTTGGATGCGGGAAATGGACCCAAAACTGGTAACATTTTATATGGAATGTTTGCTTCCTGAATTGGTAGATCCAAGGTTTCCAAGGAAAATGCAAATACGAAACCCGAAATTTATACAAGAAGCGATTAAAGCGAAAGAAGAAAAAAAATACTACTTAAAAGAAAACACACAGACACACAGATAGAAAATGATGTACAAAAGGATGAAGATCAAAATAAAAAGCAAAAGACGGTTACGAAAAATCAAAATGTACAAGTTTTGGCAGAGGTCAATTATGAAAAAGAATTTAAATTCAGATTTTTAAAATAACCTTTGTTTTATTTGAATTCTAGTGCAGCAACCAGTGGTAGCAGTTTGACCTTGTGTTGTATGTGTCTATATTTCATTCGATCGATTAACTATAAAAACCGGTCAAATGCGTGTCAGGTTCCGCAAATTAAAGGATTCGTAGTTGATATGAATAAGTACGCATGCAAAGTATTGTTTTGTTAAACCGCAAAAATTAGTTTGTATTTTATGAAAAAACTTTAAAAATCAAAGTTATTTCTGTATAAATCTAAATTCCCTTATATCAAAACTATTGACTTAAATAGCAAAGGCATTGAGTAACACCATATTATTTTTAATTATGCAGTCATAACATTATTTATCTTCCCTCGGTCACATTATGGATGAGGAGTTAAACACCTTATTATTATTTTCATAATTTCACTAAGTATAATATTGCATGGCGCGCAGAACACACCTTGTATTAATGATTATTTATCATTTTCATCGATATAAGAGTCAAATTAAATTAGCTAGCGAAACTCCGAAAACGTGATGAATATCATTAATCTAAACATGACAGCGAAAAGTACCCATTCCCTCTGCGAAGTTTAGATAGCTAATTTAATTCAGCCCTGTCGTACAACTAAATCTCCAAGTAAAAGGGCAGTGTGACATCCGGATAGACGGACAAGACGAACTGATGGTTCCGTTTTGCGCCATTTGTAACTACCCATAAGCAGCTGGCCCTTTGGATGTAAGTACCATTTTGTATAAGAAAACCTATCTATCAACTTGTTTGTCTTATTGTACCATGATGGGTTCAAGAAGTGAATCACACAGGAACATTTTCTTTAGAATTAAAAACAATTTCGTTTACATTAACTGTAGGTATATGTTAAAAAACAAAAAGAGAAACATAATCATTGCGTCGTCAGTAATAAACTAAACGAAATAAAACTTTTACTAAACAAATAATTTATAAAACTACATAAGTATCTACTGAACTTAGCTAAGTAAAAGTAAAAATTATATATCCTACATGTACGCTTTTATTCTTGTTTGTGTATACACATGTTTGAGCAAATAAATATATTAAGGATCAAATCTTACTTTGATCGCATACTTACCTATTACCTAGGTACATGTTAAAAAAATTATGTCCAATACAAACTTTAAAAAGTTGTGTCTATCTTTCTGGAAATGTAGGCAAAAATGTCGACCTACGTGGCCATATCTGCGCCACGGCATATTCTTTGGTCGTCGTTTTAGTGTAGCGCGCCGCCGCCAATCGTTACGTGTGTGCGGGAGTGTTGCGCTTAGCTCCGCCCACATGCGGAAGGTCGATATGGATACTATGGTCCTTAAGCGTAGTTTTATAAGCCCTGGCTGGAGGCTCTTCTAGTCTAAAAGTTAATAGTCCCCACAGGAAAGCCCGGTTAAGCAGTCACGGCCTCTCAAGGTCAACTGCGAGATGCCATACCCAAAAAAAAAAACTCATTCGACACATTCAGCGGCGAGCTAACTAGAATAAAGTACTCCAAATATAGAAGCAAAAAATCTCCCGTGGTTTCATTCCTTGCCAACCCAGCACACAAATGAGGCTATATAGGCCACAATACGTGTCGTGTGGTGCCGGACGTGAAAGAATAGCACCATCCCATTTCTTCCCATGGGTGTCGTACTAGAGAATGGGCAGCAGCGTTCTCTATGCATTTGACCACCATGCTGCGATCGCCAACCCGCCTGCCAAGCGTAACGATTATAGCTAGTCCCCTTTTGGAGGAAGCCTATGTCCAGCAGTGGACGTCTTTCGGATGGTGATGATACGTGTCAAAGTAAAATAACTTCAATTTTGGTTTGATTGGTCAAAAGAAAACCTAACTTTACCGAGTCGCCTCAAAGAGACCACCAGCACCAGCTGGTGGGGTCAGCAAGGGCCGATGCCTGCCAGGGGTGCGGGTTGTTCGAAAGAGATACCGTGGCCCCTGGCACACAGGCAACTGAAGGAACACGGGTGTGTTTTAGTCTGTAAAAGTCTGACACGCCCTCCTGCTCCACCCAGAGCGAGAGAAGATATTTGTTGATTTCCCACCCAAAAAAATGAAACAAACTATACCGAGTCAAAGCTTGTGAAGCCTAACTTGCTTTGCTCTGAACAACACTGAACAACTGAGAAAATAAATTCTCACTAGTTCGACGGTCGAACTAATGAATCGAACTAGTGGGAACAAACCGTGGGCAGGGCACATTGCTCGCAGAACAGATGGCCGATGGGGCCGGAAGGTTCTGGAGTGGCGACCGCGTACCGGAAGACGTGGATTGGAGGGCCTCCCACAAGGTGGACCGGTGACCTCGTGAAGACCGCAGGAATCAGCTAGATGCGGGAAGCCCAGAACTGGTCTAAGTGGCGGAACTTGGGGAGGCCTGTCCAGCAGTGGACGTCTTTCGTGACGATTAAGATGCACCCCAGAAAATAATTCTGCTGTTGCGGCGTAGTTATGGTTCAATAAAAGAAATTGTGTACATTGAAATTGTTATATTTTTGAAGGTTTTGGAGATATCGCTACCTTTCTCTTTCTTTTTTGCTATTCGTGAGCCAAACTGAAGGGCTCTCTTAGGCAAAATAGCAGCCTCTGTTAATCCAAGATTAAATGCAACTAGCCTCAACATAAGCTTGTCTCCAATGCCAATACCCAAATTTTCACTGGGGAAGCACCTGTAAATAGAAAATTTTAAATGATTGAACACTTAAAATGAGTCATAAGCCGATTCATTTTTTTTTTTTAATTTTTATTAGATACTAAATGGGCCAGCTCTTGACCTCGATCATGCCTGATGGAAAGCGATTGATGAGGTCTATGATGGATCAATCGTGCCCTGAAAATTCCTGTCCACTCTTCTTTTGTTTTTGGTTAGGAGTTTTGATTTAATCTAAAAGAGGAATTTAGTTTATTAATTCAGAAACAGACGGCACGGTTGGCGCAGTGGTTAAGCGATTGGCTGTTGCGCTGCGTGTCGTGGGTTCGATTCCCGCGCGGAACAAATATTGGTATGACCTACAAGTAGTTGTTCTGGGTCTGGGTGTTCGTGTATGTGAGTTTAAATGTTTGTAAACGCACCCACAATACAGGAGTAATTCCTAGTGTGGGGCAACGTTTAAAAAAAAAAAAAAAACTTATATATTAACCTCAGCCATGGTTTTAACTGCAGTATATAATTTGCAAAGTCTTCATCTAAATACGGTATTCTAGGTTGTCTACCATGATCACATATGACTCTGTTATCACGGGCCAAATTTCTGAATGAAATTCTTTTCCAGTCCAGTTGTAATTCTTTGCTGAGACCTAGCCAGCCATTACGTTTAAAAGAATTTCTATGCCGGACATATCCACCAAACAATTCATCAGCACCAGAACCCACTAATAAAACCTGAAAAAAGAAGAGCTTCTTAATTAAATCCCAAAATAATATTACATGTTTTGGCTTTTTTCTCACAAAGGTTTAATTTACCCGGCTTGTAGAGGTATCTGAGGAATTCTGGCCCCTAGCAGCAAACCACAATGCAGTTCCAAGACTTTCGTCTAAGATTGTTTGCCGAGGATAAACTAGATCACCTATAGTATTCTCTTGGTACTTTTCTAATTCTTCTTTTGGTACATTCACTTCTAAGAAGACCCACTTCCTAAAAATATACAAAAAGAAAATGAAATTATATAACATTCTGTTTTACATTTTAATTCAATTTAACCTGTAACACATAGTTTTACAACCCTGATTGATCAAATTGGATCACCTTGTTGGACACAGTTTTTGCAACTCTTGTAATGATTGCCTTCCTGTTAGTCTATCAGGGACTTCATATGTAGCATTTTCATCTTTTTTAAAAGCAACATTTATAAGGTCTATGCTTTGTTCTTTTGGCAAATATTTATCAGCTAGTAAAGCTAATATTGTGCAATCAAGACCACCAGAGAACAATACCCCAACTGTACAATGATTGCAGCCAACTGTTCCATCATTCAAACAATTTTTACATTTATTTGGCTGTCTATTCAAACGCAGTTTAATGCTTTTTTCTAACAGGTCAGTTACTTTCAGAACTGTTTTCTGTATTAAAGCATGTTCTAATAGTTTCTTCATCACTGTCAGTTTACATTTTATTTGTATAGCTAATGATTCTATGTATTTCACTACGTCATCCTGAAAACAATATTAATATAATGTTGGCTAAAAAACACTTAGAAAGTAACTAGTATTCAGATCAAAAACATTTAGAAAAACTATAAACCTCTGGAACTTCCTCTACTGCATACTCAAAATGAAATTCATCATCCGGTAGACTTTGCTGTATTCTCAGTTCTTTTAACCAATCTTCAATTACTAATTCCTTGGTTGAGCTTAAATCATCATTCCACGGATACAGCTTAATTATATTAGTGCTCAAATTTAGTATTTGAATATGTGTTGCTGGTACTTCAATACACTCATAATTTCTTCCTAAGATGTTACTGATAATAATGGAATTTTCACCTCTATGAAACAACAAGGTACTTCTTCCTATTCTGTCCCTCATAAAATATATTTTTTTACTTGGTTTGTCATAGTATATCATTGCAAAAGGTCCTTTTAACGTCTTTAGTTGCTGTACAATATGTTCATCCGAAAATCGTCCCTGTGATTAAAATTGAACGTAAGAAAAAAAGTAAATTTTCTAACAGAAAATATTTATTATAGCTGATGTAAAGGTATGGTTAAATCTTACAGGTTTGTTGTTAAGTTTTTCCATGATCACTAGCGTATCGCTGACATTGCTGGGCCATGTTTCATCAAATATATCTCCATTATACAATAACACACCTTGTTCTGTTTCCATAGGCTGAGGTGTTAGCTGTGGACCTTGCATCCATAATACGGCTCCACAGAAAAATGCATTAATGCCGTCACCTAAACCCATTTCTAAGGTTTGTGTCCAATTGGGGCCTCTATTTTTGATGCGTTTTAAAACATACTCGTCCTGAAAATAAGTATTTCTTGGTAAACAAATACAAAACAAGGTTAATCAGCATGGTCTTTGTTGATAATAGTTACCTTGGTTGGTGTGTTGTTACAAAAACATATTTCACAAAATATTCCGCACATTGTAGAATTTATAATTCGCCCATAAATTATTATCGAAGCACCTATTCAAGAAATGGTGAAGTTGTAAAAATTATTTAAGAGAGCGAGCACTATGTACATTACTGAGTGACACTGTGACAACCACAGAGTACTAACGAGTACTTTTTACTATATGCTATTGGTGACAGCCTGACTGGCCTGACAGCAAAACAGCTTGTTAAAAAAGTAGTGTTGTCGCTATGCATTTATTTTTGTTATCGATGTGTTGTTGAACAAATCGTTTTCACTAAGTCTTTAATAAAACTCGCTTTTAATCGCTAATAGCATGATGACATGGTCCTGATTTTGGCGGGAGGAAATTATTATCAGTGCAACGATTGAACCTGCAAGCAGAAAACAGCGTTGGTGCTATCAGGATATACTGGGCGCTCTGTCTTTAGCGGTCTTTAGTGTCTTCTGTCTTGGTTGCATTGTTTGGTTTGGTTGTGGTTTTTTTGACGAGTTGAGTGTCGTATTTGTCATCTGTCAAAAAGTAAACAGAACGACCCGAGGGCCGAGAATAATATTTCAGTCTTAAATATTGTACTCTGTGATATTATTTAATTTTGCATCAAGAGAGAACATGTTTTATTGATCATAATTATGTTATTTTGATTACTAAATATGACGTCCACTGAAAAAGATGCGGAGAAAAGTGAACAACAGCCAGACACAGAGGGTGACATAGAAAATGCGGAAGATGAGAAAGCAGCGCTAGAAGAATACAAATCTAACCTAGAATCTAGGATAAAACAAAAGTCTGAACTTAGAAATCAAAATCTGAATTGTGTACGTCCACCAGACAATTATTTCTCTAAACTCGATTCTGGATTAAAAAAGAACACAACTTTTGTAAAGAAATTGAAGTCATTTAGCGCTACACAAATTGATACAGTTTTAAAAGATTTGAATGCCCTAAATCTTACTAAATATATATCAGAAGTGGCAGCAGCAATCGCGGAAGCTAAGCTGAAGATGTCTGATATTTCAGCTGCTATTAATTTATGTTCTGCACTCCATCGCACTTATGCAGATTTTTCTGCAAATTTCTTTGAAAACTGGCAAAAGATCCTTACTTTTAAAGCTACAGATAAGATAACTAACTCATCAAAATTGCGTGTGGATATACGATTCTATGCGGAGCTGGTAGCTGTTGGTATATTTACAAATAAAATGGGCCTGCCATTGTTGGGCAGTGTCCTCACAGTTCTTATAACTATGGATAAAGAAGAGCATAACAATATACCAATACTGTTGTCATTTTGTAAGCACTGTGGTGAGGACTATGCTGGATTAGTTCCAAAGAAAATAAGGGAAACTGCTGAGGTAATTTTGCATTAGTCTAATATTTAGTTTTAATTTATTAAATAGGAACAACAAAAAGCTACATGCCATATTATAAATAGAAATACTTATGTTACTTAAATAATAATGTAGCCCACAGCGCTGTTCATAGATTACTATAAATAAAGAAACAATTAAATAGAAAGCTGTGAGAAAGCTCTATTGATGCCAATTTAGTCTGAATTCTCTTAATTTTCAGATAAATAATATAACTATTCCTAGAAACCCATTCTTGCCAGCTGAAAAGCAGACAGCAGTTAGAACTCTGCTGAAAGATTACTTCTCATCACTTACAAAGCACTTGCTAGCTGAGAGGGCACAACTGCAAGCCTTGCATGCAGCCAATCAGAGGACTCTGCATACCAGGGGAGAGTTGTCACAGGAGAGAAAGGACCAGTTGGAACAACACCAGGTGATGTTATGTTCACGCAAAAAACATTGTTACATATAAATGACATCAACTTATGCAATTTGCAACAAAATTATTCTAAAATAAGGTATTGTATTAAAATAGCCACATATGTTTGTGCCTATTAATGTGAAGAGAAAAAAGGCCTGAGTTTGTGTGTGTGTGTGTGTGTGTGTATGTATGCCATTTAATTGTATATTTTTTGTCTTTATTCAATTTTTTTTTATGTACTTATTATTTTTTTATGGATCATGTGGTCTGCAATAAAGATTTTTATTTTTATTACTTGCACACAGTAGGACAGGATGGCATTAACCGCTAACTAGCCGTTGGGTCCCCGGGCACCCACTAAGTAGTATGTTAAATGTCATAGTGCTCGTGAGTGGTTAAAGGGATGAGGCATAAAACCTGCAGTGGATTAGAAGAGGCTGTGAATGTTGAAAATAATTCTAATGATACGTTTTTCTTTTTTCAGGCAACCTATGACAAACTACTGTCTGGTGCACAGAGCTTTGCAGAAGTGTTAGGTGAAGACTTAGGAGAAGCTGGCGAGCCACCCACATTGTCACTAACGGTGGCTGAAACTCAAGGTTCAGTGACCATTGGTGGCAATGAAGAGTTCCCAATGCAGGCTGGCACAGATCCCTGGCAAGATGAAGACACTAGGACTTTTTACACTAGCCTGCCAGATTTGAAAGTTTTTATGCCTAATCATCAGGTGAAAGAAGCTAGTGTTGTAAGTAATCGATGTAGTCGTTTTTTTTTAACTTAGCCAACTCTTTCCCACTTCTGGCCAAAGGGCTCCTTCAAATTTTCACTTTGAATCAGTCAAATTATAGTTCTTTATTAAGAGGTTTCTGTACCTACAAATATTAAACAAACATGATCAATATCTGCATCAAATCGCAGATTCTGTTGTTAATGAAAACAATGCCAAAAACATAATTACAAACCAAAAGAAATAATAAGAGCGTGAATAAATTAAATTGGAAAAAAAAAACTTTCAATAAAGGCTCAAAAACGAGGTCTAGACACAACACAACACACAACACACCTATGGATACAACACACAACGCACCTATGGACACAACACACAACTATGGAGAAATATAATGTGACAAAATTAGTTGCAACATTAGGCTGAACTGAAACAACTGACAATGTGATATTATATTAAACTAAAATAAAATAGGCAGTATGTATGCTTCATTTCTCCTGTCACTCAAATTCTGTTCTCAATCACCTTGTACAGTACAAGAGATACCGAGTTATTTATAATCGTAATTCCTCTCTGAAGTAATGACAAACTTATTAGGGCAGAGTAAACAATATTTTTTCTTTCTTTATTTCTTACAGACCGTAAAAAGTAAACCTGATACAGTAACAGAAGAAATGTTGGATGAGGACTTGAAGGAGGATGAGCTGAGTGACAGTGAGGCACCTCCCACCGTTCCTGATACGGAGCAGGAAGAGGCACAGCCTGCTAATGTTTCCAACAAGTATGTATTTTGACAGGTTTTTATGAAAACTAGCCGCGGCCCGCAGGCTCGCCCATGTGGATGTCGGAAATTATTATATGGGAACATATATGCTACTCAGTCAAAAAATAACCTATGTTAATGCTTACAACACCAGCTATCGGCCAGGGAGAGTCCCATCAGTATCGGTCCAGCCGTTTCGGAGATTAACCGGAACAAACGTACAGACAAAAATTTTAAACTTTGTCTTTTTTTTGTTATAAGTTTCTTATATACTTTCTAATACCTTTAGTAAAAAGCTGTTATTTTGTTATTAGAAACAGTACATTACACTTTTATTCATTCATGTATATTTTAGGACAGTATTTTTATTTAATTGAGTAGTTGAATGTCTCAGTACGTAAGATCTAGATCATTTTATTATGTGTCAAAAAAATGTTATCTACACTTAAATCAGTGATCGGAGTGGGTAGATTGATTTGACGTACTCGCATCATGAATAGTCATAGAAACCATAACATAGATAAGCCTTTTTTTCCGTGATTTCATTTTGGTACTTACGGGATTGAATCAAATATTGTGAAAGTAAAGATTTTTAAACTACTACATTAGAAATTTATAGAATGCGATAGATAAACATTTAAAATTGATTTTTTTTTTTCATATTTATCAAGTAATAAAGTGAATCTTACTGTTGTGCGTCCATTCGAAACTTACATAATATGACTAATTTAGTAGTTATTTCTTGTAAGTTTATTAGCTGCTGCTTGTAATTGTGACTATTCTTGAATAAATAAATAAAAATATATTTTTATACTTCTTAATATTTTTTCACATTCAATGCAATAACTTTTTATGAATATGAAAACAGGTGAAAATGAAATATAAAGCAGTGTTAGATCAAAATCAACATCTTTATTGAAAAAAAACACAATTGCAAACTGTATAATAAATATTTTCAATCTTCATCTATAACATTTTCTTCATTATCCTGACAAATAAAATAAATAACCATGAGCTTTTCAATATTTTCCAGTTTTAATATATTTCATTTGACGTCCAAGATCCATTTGTTTATAGAAAATGATCTTTCTACATCTGAAGATGTTAATGGAGCATATTTTAAGAAAAGTGTTTGATGATTCGCCTCATTCTCTTCAATTACCTCATTACATTCCCTAATTGAGTCTAAATCGGGGTTTCTCTCAATGACTTGTTCAATTTTATTTTTTATATTACATTCGGAAACAACAGCTCTCACTTGGTCAAATGCTAAAAGTGAATCAGCTAGGGATAAATTATGTTATTGTAATTCTTTTATTGATAGTTGTATAACAGAGTAATTGTCTTTGATGTCATTCAAATCGTTCTGTAAGTTTTGTTTTTCTAAAATGTTTTTTGCGTTTCGAATAGCAATAGCATCAGAGCTGTTTAAACAGGACAACACGTCTTTAATTTCATTAATATGTTGAGCGCAGTAAGATGCTACCTCTAACCAAGTGCCCCAACTGGTAACAACTGGTTGCGGAGGCAGCGGTAAGTTAGGGTATTTATCTTTTAAAATTTGAACTCAGCTTGGGGCTTTTAAAAAACTTTCATAACATTAGCTATTAAAATATCTATATCGTGATATTCCAATCTTATTTGCTCAGATACACGATGAAGAGCATGCGCTAAACATGGCATGTGTTTCATTTCTGTAAGTATTTTTTTAAATTTCTGCCTGCAGACAGCATGTACGCTGCACTATCAGTGCAGAGTACTAGAACATTGCTAATTTTAGACTCTAAAGAGTTTAGCCACAGTTTTTCTAAACACTCAACGTACAAGTTGAGTGATTGTTTGTCCGTAAACCACAGTTAACATTTTTCAAGCAATCAAATAAGACCGACTAAAATTGTCTAGATGCAACGGTTTTATTAAAAAACTAACTATACAGGGTTATTTGTAAAACACCGGTAACCTCTCAGGACTATATTACTAACATCATAAACAACAACTTTTGTTCTACGACTTTTTACAAAACATAATACATTTACCAAAAACAAACCTTAAATATTTCGTTGTCCTTTGTAACACATTTCAACTCTGTATTTTGCTGTACCTACATACATTGCCGCGCACTGTCCTCGTAGTAATACTTTTGGGTTAGTAACTCGCTACGCTACGGTTCCCGCCTTTTTACGCAAAAGCCAAATTATACCTACAATCGAACATTTGACATGGAAATAACCTTGATATTTCACGGTACCTATGCACTAAACACCGTAATGAAAACAAACTAACAATGACATCTCACATTTTCTGTAAAGTTACAACGGTATAGCACTTGATAAAAGTATTTTGTATACGTACGTTTGGGAATCGTATGGCGTATTGGCGACACGCTTCCGAAACATTGTCGACATTGGAATATTGATACGCCATCATGTAAAGATAATTACGTATACGTCTGCACTGCCGAATTTCACTACAAGGACCCGTAATGACGCGACGCAAGCGCATCAAAGCAAACGAATGACTGAGGGCCGCCCGTAAATAGGTCAAGTTCAAGCGCCCCCTACCCCGCTCCCCTCGCTATTGTCGGTACTACCTATCGCTTTCTTTTGCTTCGCCATAGACTTCGTAACATTTAGAGCGTTGAATTTAAATATTTTTATTTTTGTATGTAAATCTGATGAATTAAAATATGATGAATTTTTAAAAGTCATAGAACAAAAGTTGTTGATTATGATGTTAGTAACGTAGTCCTGAGAGGTTACCGGTGTTTTACAAATAACCCTGTATATCTACCTAAAACGTCTGTTGTTTCATCCAATACCGCACTCCGAGCCGCCTAGTTATTTTACGCGTATTGTACCTGCGACGTGAGCGTGCGCGCAGTGTTCTAGCAAATATATAGTTATTGATTTATCTCATCTAGGATACTCTGTTCTAATTGGTTGTTGCATCTCGTTGTGCGTACAGAGTATAAAATAAAGTGCCAACTACGTTAGCCGAATTATTCCTACTATAGTACCCCAAACAAATCGGGAAAAGGATAGGTATTTATAAATATTTTATATTATTATATTGTTTTTATAGTATACCTATCCTTTTCTTGGAGTCGTTGCAGTGTCCACCTCTTCTATCCTTTCCTGTTTCTCTTCATTAATATTAAGTAGGTACATATATAGTGCGTGCCACGAAACATGAGGCTTGAACCGTGCTGCCCTTGTTCTTTCCGCCACCCGTTGTCGTCGAATACCGGGCGTCAGTAGGATAGCGGAGAGGTAAGTCCCATCTTTCGTCACACGCTCCACAGTAACTATTATTAATAGAATCCCTCTTTACGTTTGCTACTTTTTACTCAAGTTTAGCCATGCCATAATTTTTTATACTATAGAAGGCCGATCACCTATATACTATTAAAAAGAAAGCAAAAGGGTTTAACATTTCTTATTCATATTGATGTATTCTTTATTCTACACATTACAACATTTGAAATTCTTTAAAAAAATCTTAATAGTTTCAAAATCCCGGAATCCTGGAGGCATATCCATACTAATATATACGTGCCAGTTCATTGACCCCAAATCAATCTACCAACTCCGATCACTGCTTAAAATACCTATTATAAAGAGGTAAAGTTTGTGAGGTTTTTGTAGGAAGTAACCTCTGGAACAACCAGTCGAATTAGAAAAACTCTTTGCATTTGATAGTCCAATTATTGAGAAAGGTTAGGGCTATTTAAGAGGCCGTATACGAAGTTTTGTCGATTCCACTTATTTACTTGATTTTTAAGACGTACTTTTACAGTTAAAATACGACATTTCCATTAGTTTTATTGCACAATACGAAAGATCGTTTCAATTTTTATTTGATGAATGAGTTCTTTTAAAAAAATTAAGAAACTCATAGAAATACAGTAATTTATCTGTAAAATCGTGTCTATAGGGAACGTGCATGAACTATAGATGGCAGTACAAATCGACACGAGAGCCACGGTCTGGTCAAAAAAGAAACTGTTTAGACCTGTCATCGTGTTGCCGCCAATGTTAATGTTAAAATTTTATTTATATCGTTTCTAATGATTAAAATGATAAAAAATGGGTTCCGGCCGATTAATAATGATCGTCAGCGTGGTCAAAATATGTCCGGGCATGCCTTAGATGTAGAAGAAACAGTTATGAATCCTGAAAATGCAGCATTAGCTGGCAAAATTGTAGCTCAAACGACGATTTCGAACGTTTATGATGTCAAAATAACTGTAAAGTATTTTCTGAACTAATTTTTCACTAAATATTTTGTCTATATTATTAATTATTATTTTATGTTTATGTCGCCTTCTTTTCAGCTTGATTGCAATATAAATATTAGAAGAGGAAATTGCAAATGTAAGGCAGGCCTATCTGAAAAATGTAGGCACATCTGTGCTTTAATTTACTTTAAAATGTTTCCAGATAGTGCTCTAAAACTAACAAAAATTATTTGAGGTTATGTTTACTTAGATTTGTTTACATTGAATAGTACTACTACATACAAAACTCAGGTATTTTTACAAATAACAGTATTGAGTAATTTCTAAATGTTACGAATCTCCTATTTACACATATTTTTTTACTGCATTTATCGACTTTTGTCGTATATCACGTAACTAAGGAAAGTAAGTAATATCCGTGGGAAAGTAGTAGAATGTCACACCATTTGATTAATTTTGAGTTTTCTTTGAAGTGTTCGAGCATCCAGAAACACAACAATACATTTTTACTAAGTAATTATATTTTTATCACTTCATAGATGAGATTACTTTATTACGTGAAGTGTCAATTTCAAGTAATGATTCCGAGAAAACTTTGGATTTGCGCCATTAGATGGCAGACCCTTCGTCGTGCACGTTCCCTATAAAATCACGTAAATTAGCGAAATCGGAAAAATTTCGTGTACTAGGAGCTGAACAAAATGAAAAAAAGTCGGAATGAACGCTAAATGTAAATATAGTAATTGCGCGAGGGAGCGAAAGGATATGACGCGACGGGTCAGGGGCCAAAATTTCACGCGAATGAAGTTGCGGTCAAAAGTTAGTAGTTTTATAAATATACTCCAATTTTGAATAGGGTATTTTACTCTATATGAGAAAAATCTAAAAATATATTATTGAGATAGCTTAGGTAAAAAGCAGTCGGAAAATGTCAGTTTTTCATGAAATATCAAAATAAATTTTAAAATTCAATTCCAAGATTTCATTTTTTTCTTATCTGTTTCTGGAACACCATGAAATAGTAGCCGCCATGTTATTACGTCATACCGCTGTATAAACTAATCAACTGAACCACTTTGTACTTTGATTATTTTCGTATCAAAAGTAATTTTTTATTGAAATAATATCTTACATTCAGGAACAGCAAACCAACGATAAATAGAATAATAACTCATTTTTAAATTATAAACAATGAATCATACAAAATATCAGCGCATTTGTTTACACAGCAAACTGACGTCATACTTACAGACCAATATGGCGTCCACTGTTTCCAGACGCGCGAAATATGGAAACAAAGTTTTAATGCATTTTTATTTGGCACCAATCGATTAAATAAAAATGTTTTTTTTTTTTAGTGGTTTATTAGCACTTTATAATCTAATTAAGATACTTCAAAAATGGGTGTAATACCCTGTTTATCTTGTCCTTGTTTACTTAAGACATCCATTTTACTAAATAAAATCAACTTTTTTCACAGATATGCTCTGGATGCATTTTTGAATGAGCTACCAAACTGTATCAATAGAGAATTGATTGACAATGCTGCAGTGGATTTTGTTCTGAATCTCAGTACTAAGAATAATCGGAAAAAACTAACAAGGGTCCTCTTCAGTGTTGCTAGAACTAGACTAGATTTACTGCCTTTCTACTCAAGATTTGCAGCTATACTGTATCCAGTGCTGCCCGATGTTTGTGCTGATTTGTGTCAAATGCTGAAACAAGACTTCAAATATCATGTTAGGAAAAAAGATCAGATTAATATTGAGTCAAAGGTAATTTTTAAAAAATCAGTGTCCCTTTTTTAAACCCCGACGCAAAAACGACGTGGTGTTATAAGTTTGACGTGTCTGTGTGTGTGTGTATCTGTCTGCCTGTGTGCCTGTCTGCCTGCCTGAGGCATCGTAGCTCCCGAACGGATGAACCGATTTTGATTTTTTTTCTTTTGTTTGGAAGACGAATTAGTCGGGCGTGTTCTTAGATATGTTTAATGAAAATCGGTTCAGCTCTTTGAAGATTATCAGCTCTTTTCTGGTTGATGAAGGGATTTGAATGCTCAAATCCCTTCCTTCCACGGGTCTGATCAAGTCGAAATTTGGTATACTATTACTTCAATGATATTAGAAGAAAAAAGTAACCTTGAACTGATGCTGGAGCAACATCTGGAATTTCCAGGATATCCAAGTTACTCACCAACAAACAGCAGAAGCATCGTGTTTGGGCTCATTGAAAAGGTCTCAATGAATAGGTTATGGATAAATGGTGATCAGTACGAGGAATGAGGATAAATTAGTAACAAACTTCACTGTGCGAAACATACGCAACGCTGCGCAGATTTAAGCGAGACAAGATTAGAAAGCAGGAAATAAAAGTTAAATTAAAAATTTAAAAAACCGCCGACCCAAAAAAAAAACCTCTAAAAAGTAGTAAGTTGTGGGTAATATTTTGATCCCATGATCAAAATATTACCTACAACTTACTACTTATTATCAAATCGGGGGACGGCTAATGAAAATCCTAGGCCACCTCTGTTTGGCGTTTTCATTGACTTTTTAGAGTTTTTTTTGGGTCGGGGGTTTTTTTATTCTGGGTACATCATAGTAGGTAAATTATAAATACAATATTTTTATTCATTCATCTTTTTGCCTTGCAGATAAAAGTGGTGCGTTTCATTGGCGAGTTGGTTAAATTTAGCCTTTACTCGAAAATGGAAGCATTGTACTGTTTGAAGGTGCTCCTGCATGATTTCAAACATCATCATATTGAAATGGCTTGCAACCTCCTTGAGACATGTGGCAGGTACTTATATTGTAACGCAGATACTCATCAACGTACCATGATCTACCTACAACAAATGATGAGGAAAAAGGTAAAACAAAAAACATTATTCATGTAAAAATATCTTAGATATGTTATAGAATAAGTATATGATTCTTAGATTACGTTTTCCAGACTGTATCAGCTCTAGACTCCCGGTACGTGACGCAAATTGAAAACGCATTTTACTACGTGTGTCCACCTGAAGCGCCAGCTCAGCCTAAGGAGGAAGAGCCTCCCATGCACCAGTTCATAAGGAAAGTACTCCATGAAGACTTGCAGAAAAGCAATGAGGAGAAGATACTAAGACTGATGCGAAAGCTAAACTGGGAGGACCCAGATACTGCAGCTATTGCTATACAGCACCTAGCAGGTGGCTGGAGGGTGCGGGCCAGCGCCAGAAGAGCGCTGGCCAGACTGACGGCGGAATTGGCCGCGTGGCAGGAGGCCGTGGCCCCCGCGGTAGTCGACACCATACTTGAAGAGATCAGAGTCACCATGGAAGACCCTCACCCCAGATATAACCAGAGAAGAATAGCCACCGTCAGATATCTTGGAGAGCTGTACAACTACAAGCTTCTAGATTCCCGCGATGTGTTCACTGTTTTGTACTCGTTTATAACTTTCGGAGTCACAAACGAGCACAGCAACGTTTCTCCTCTCGACCTTCCAGACAATGTGTTCAGAATAAGACTGGTCTGCGCCCTTCTCGAGACGTGTGGCGCTTATTTTAACAGTGGATCTAGCAAAAAACGTCTCGATTACTTTCTAACTTTCTTTCAAAACTACTACTGGTTCAAGCAGTCTGATCCTTATTGGACTGATGACAACATGTTTCCTATATATGTAAAATACATATACCAAGAATGTTTAACGACCCTGAGACCTAAATTAACGTTTTTTAATAGTTGGCAAGAATGTAAAGATGCAATAGAAGACTTGCGTCAGACGTTGTACCCAGAGCTAGGCGAAGAAGATATAGATAACGATGATCAGGGCGACGATAGTGTCAACGAAGGATTGGATACAATTATTGAGACCGATGATGAGACCGATAATCCTCAACTTCCAGAAGAAAGCTCTGATGAAGAGCCTAATACAGAGAATACTGCGAATGACGAAAATGAAATCCAGCAGCAAGACGATTTTGAAAATGAACCCAGGAGACCTGCTCCAAAGCCTGTGAGTGATTTAACAAAAATACTGACATCAAACTTATGTACACCTGAAATTAAAACTTAACTTAATTTTAGGTTGAAGATGTCGAATTCGAATCAGCTTTCGAAAAGATGGTAATGGAAAATATAGCCGAGCGACAGCGTGAGACTAGGCCTCAACAGCGAGACATAGCGGTCCCCATGACCTGCCGACAGACCACAAAGAAAACTTACGAACAGTTGTTGGTATGTAATGTAAGTCAATATACGACGGAGCAAAAGGAGTATGTAAGCGTAGCATGTAGTTTCTGTAGTTTCTGCTGCCTATGGGAAATTGGTGTGAGTTTATGCATGAATGTTAATTATCTTTTTATATAATGGAATCTAAAATAACACGCGTCACTATGAAATGCATGAGCATGTGCAGTTCAATGACCTGAAGGATAAATACCGCACAGAACACAGGAAAGTAATTTTATTTTTTCAGGACTTCAGATAAACCAATACTAAAAATGTTCTTCGTTTACAGGAAGGTAAAGAAGGCGTGGAATTTGTGCTGATGGTACGAAAGGGTACTAAGCCACAGTACAAGTCTTTCAATGCTCCGCCTGAGCTCGCCAGTAACCTACAACAACAGGCCTTGGCCGATAAACAAGAAATGGAGAGGATGAAACTGTACGTATATTGTTATTTATTGAGCTTACTGCCACAACTCTAATTTCGTAAGCTCGCATGCCATTCTTTTTATTACCAAAAGGTTATGATGTAATAATTAATATCCAAAACATTTCAGATTAACCCTGAATATCTCGGAAAGGCAAGAAGAGGAAGAATACAGCGCGGAAAGTGGAGGGGGTTCCGGTGGCAGTGGCAATCCCAACAGAGGGCAGCACGTGCGACAGAAATATCAACACCCTAAAGGAGCTCCTGATGCTGACCTCATATTCGGACCTAAAAAATTTAAATAACCCATAGTCGCCCATAGTGAAAAGATGTAGGGAATTTTTATGAACGCGCTGAAGTAGCCCGCGAGATTCATGTCCTTGAAGACTTTCATTTGGTATTCGATCAAAATACAACCTATTAATTGACCTGCAAATAGCATAAAACGTAAGAGAATTTCGTGAGCTACCTTTGTGTATTCGTCTTAAAATGAACTTTAGAACCTAATTGCCTACCGTTCTCAGTGCTGCATTAAAAGTCTGTCTTGTACAGTATAGTGAGATTGAGAGGCGGGACTGTTGTCCTTATGTTGTATGTTAATGAATGTATCTACTTTAATATCTCAGAATTATATAAGATCTTATTTACATTATATAATGTTTTTATTTATTATAATGAACATCATAAAATCATAACATAAGCACTGCATCAGTATAAACCAGTCATTATGAAACTCAATTTTCGCGACAATGTTTCAGCACATGCGTATGTGTGCAAAATGCAATGCGGGCAAAATAGAATGTTGCAAAGAGCCCGTTAAGGTAAACGCACAGCTTTATAGTAGAATGAAGCGAAGGAACCGAAAAAAAAAAATAACTTTAAAACAATGAAAGAAGAAAAGAAAAAAATAATGAAATCCTAGGAAACCTCGTAGACTTATTTGCGCCGAATCAGAAGAATTGGGAAGGTTTTCTTTATTTTAGCGCAGATAAGTATGCGTTCATTATCTTTTAGTGTAAATGGTGCGTAACTTATTAAACAAAAGGAGCGTAACATGGTTTTTTTTTTTTTGGGTGGGAAATCATCAAATAACTTCTCCCGCTCTGGGTGGAGCGGGAGGGCGTGTCAGACTGTTACTGACTAAAACCCACCCGTGTTCCCTCAGTTGCCTGTGTGCCAGGGGCCGCGGTATCTCTTTCGAACAACCCGCACCCCTGGCAGGCATCGGCCCTTGCGGGCCCCATCAGTTGCTGCTGACATCTCTTTGAGGCGCGCGTGGAACACAATGCACCGTCGACCCGGGCTTGGTCCTTACCGGACAGCGAGCTACCCATTACTCGCCGTCCGCAAGCCCGTGCCTACGGTGGCCGGGAATCAGCCTGGGATTCCCGACGCCCAGGGCGTCTCCTGCGAAGGCTACGGCTGTGAGGGTGCATGTACTGCATCTCCCTCACGTGCGCCGCCTTCCTCTTTGCGAGCATAACTGCTTCGCTGAAGGAGGCGACTGCTAGCCATGCACTCTCGCTCCGTACCATGGTCTGGAGCAGGGTCGGACGCGAGAGATCGCCGCCGCCGATCACCTCCACGAGGACACGGCGATGCTCCGCCCAAGCTGGGCAGACCTCCACCGTATGCTCCACGGTGTCCTCAGGGTGATCTTCGCAATGGAAACACCCGGGCGTTTCCTTCCGCCCTATCCGAAACAGGAACCTTCCGAAACAGCCATGTCCGGTGAGGACCTGTGTCAGGTGGAAGGTGAGGACGCCATGCCGCCTCTCAAGCCACTCCTCAAAGAGGGACTTACCGCCGCAATCGTGGCGTGGCCAAGCGTAACATGGTTACCTGCATTAATGAATAATGCGATTATGCGACTGTCTTGATTTTGCGCTGTTTAGTGAAATGATTTAAGGTCTAAAACGATTGCGCAGCTTTACTAATCTTAATCTAATTTCCAATTTGAATGTATTCCTAATATTCATTATAATTAAATGTTACATCTAAGTTAAACCAAAACCCTGAAAATGTATTTGTACGCCGGAAACAGCAAAGTAATATGACTTTAAAAGCTATTCAAAAACATCTCTGTAACAATAAAACTGAAAATGAATATACAACAGAGGCGGCGCTTTCATGAACCAATACAAAAACACAACATGCAAGCAACACACTCAACAAAGCAAAAATGCTTGGTTTCAATATGATAGCAAAGTATAGTTTGTATTTAAAAAATCCATCTGTCAAATCAAATCTGGTATAGGGATGGGCAAGTGAAAAAATATTTACCATGTCGACATCAAACCGGTAAAAAATTTCGATATTTAGTCAGTTTTCACATGATTACTCATACTATTATGTACACAAAGTGGCAACGGTAACTGAAAAGTTGTGTGGAAATCGTATGTCATAGTTTGGGCATGTGATACGGAGGAACGAGGAGACTGTCATGAGGATAGTTTTGAGTATGAATTTCGATGGCTATAAGAGTAGGGAGAGACCAAAGAAACGATGAATGGACAGTGTAAACAAAGATATGGTTAGAAAGGGTGTGATTACGGAGACGACAATTAATAGAGAAGCGTGGAAGAAAAAGACATGTTGCACCGACCCCAAATAATTTGGGAGAAGGGAAGGAGAGTGATGATTTTCATACATATTCCCAAACATTCCAAGCTGATTTGGTGTTGTCTTTTTTTCGAAGAACTTCTACACAAGACTTGATTTATGCTTTTTGTTTATAACATGAAAAAAAAAAATACGATTGAGAAGCCGATGCCATTGCATTGTAACACACCTATTCAATTTCGTAAATTCACATACATACAGTAAGATCATAGACAAAACAATAAGAAAATAATGCTTTTGTTATGTTTTACTGTTTTATTCTATTTCATGAATAATTTAGTGGGATTTTTAAAATAAACGATGCATGAGGAGCATGCAAAAAGTATCCAGTATTACTAGGCCATTAAACACAAAACCAGAGTAGTGTTAAAAAGATATCGAAATTGACAAGACTTCAGTACTCTAAAATAAAAAAATAAACATCGATTTGTCACAGTTAAAAATATCGATATTTCAATACTCTTTGCCCAACCCTAATCTGTCAAGCGGTCTGAGGAGCGCGTATGCGTACCGGCCGTTATTCTGATATTTATTGTTTTTATTTCATCCGTGTACTGTGATACCAATGTATTTCTAGAGTTTTAATAGTGCCCATTAGTCAGAGCAGAAAATTGTAGCGTGAAGGCCTGTGTATTTTTGTGCAAACAAATTTGGATAACCTACAGTGCACGATGGCAGATGATGATTTTAGCAAACTTTTGCAACAAGCTGAACAGTTGACAACTGAAATTGAGGGTAATGAAGAGCTGCCGAGGGTTGAACGTTCTTTGGGCCAGGTGCTTGAAGCGTCACAGGAGCTTTACTCAAGAGTCATCCAGTCAGGAGCGAATGATATTCAGGCGTAAGAATTTGTTGCATTTTTTATGTTTTGGGCTGTTCTACTCAGCTATTTACCTTCGCGTATCTGTTTCGTTACAGGCATCTTCTGTTTGGCTCCAAAGGAATAGATTTGCAACAGATATCACAAAAACTTGAAACACTAAGCTCTAAACGGACTTTTGAGCCACTCCAACCTATAGCTGACTCAGATATTGAAAGCTTTTTGAGAAATGAAAGAGAAAATGCTATTTTGTCACTTATTGATGAGGTTAATAAAAATGTAAGTATGAATTAACTGTAAAGAGCCTCTGAGGCCCTAGTGTAGATGGTTAAATGAAACTCACACTAGGGCCTCTGATTGTGAACATGATTTAATTGTTTTTGAGTAAGTATCTGAATTCTGCTTTCACATTTCCAGTCCCTACAAACTACGGAAGATCAGAAATGGGAACACATGCTATCAGAGTGGAATAGAGAAAAGATAAAGTTAATGAATGCTATGATTGGTCCTTCACAAAACTGGCTGGACCTCAAGAGGACCCCAGAGCCACCAAGTATTGCCGACACACCGAAGAAGTTTGGCCATTCCATGCTTGACAACATAGAGGCTGCATATGCCAGACAAGTTCACCAGTACAACAAGCTGGTGTTCCAGGGATCTAAGTCAAGGACAGCTTTACATCAGAAATTTGCACAAGTTGCTGAAGAATTTAATGATCCTGTAAGCAATCGTACCTTTTAATGTCTTTTGAAAGTGTCAAGTATTTACTAAACCTCAGAAATCTTGATTAAGTATAAAAAAGAATACATAACGACAGTGCAAAGGTAAAATAGCTAAAGCACCAAAACCTGAAATTTCAGGAATGAATTTTAAAGTTGAATGATTTAGAAATAATTTTACAATACATTAAGGTCTTATTAATAGAATTATGATCTTACAAAACATGTAAGATCTTAATGACACCATGGACTGGCATAAAAATATTTAAATATTTGGGGGTATATTAATAAACAATGATTAAAGTTAAAAGATGTTTAAACATCAAAAATGTATGGTTAATCAGTCGCTAATCATTACTTAAATTTAAGCAAGGCAGTTTAAATGTAAAATTTTAAAACAACAAAAAAGAAACTAACATGTCTAATAATGTTGGTATTTTTTTTACAATAAAAGATAGGTATGTAAAGTAATATAATAAAGACTCAGTAACCTTATTTACCTGTTACTTTTTTTATCAATAAATTCTTTCACACTATAAAAACAACTACCAATAAACCATTTGTATAGTTAAGATTTAAAGTATTGAAGAGGGAGTTCTATTATTTCTTTTTTTTTTTGGAATGTTACTGAAATTTTAATTGGTGATTTGTGAAAATCCTACTTAAATCAGTAAGATTTTCACGAATCAAGATTTGTGATGTTGTCAAAATACTTTCAGAAAGTAAAAGAAATGTGGGAAATCATCAAAACAATGGCAAATATTCCAGCCTTGGTGAGGGATGAGGACCCTCTCAAGGCCAGAGGCAACCCTACCATACAACAGTGTCTTGTTGCTCAAGGGAAGAAATACTTGGAGAAAAGGTATGCTCAACTGCACAACGTATTTAGCTGGAGTCATCATCATCATCAGCCTACAGCAGTCCACTGCTGGACATAGGCCTCTCCAATTGCACGCCATTCAGCTCGATTCTCAGTAACTCTCATCCAGCTGCTACCAGTTACCCTGCGAAGATCGTCACTCCACCCTGAGGGCGTCTTACGTGTGCCGATTCGCGGTCTCCACTCGAGAACACGTCTACCCCAACGGTAATCGGTTCTACGGCTAATGTGGCCGGCCTATTGCCACTTCAGCTTACTAATTCTGTGAGCTATGTCGACAACTTTGGTTCTCTGCTGGATCACCTCATTCCGGATTCTATCTTTCAGAGATACTCCGAGCATAGGTCGTTCCATAGCTCGCTGAGCGACTTTGAATTGATGGACCAGCCGTTATGTGAGTGTCCATGTTTTGGCTCCGTAGGTCATAACAGGTAGGACACACTGGTTGAAGACCTTAGTCTTTAGGCTTTACGGAATACACGACGAGAAGACTCGACGAAGCTGGAGTAAATTTGTTTTATTGCTCAACCCAGTTTTTTTATCCTTTTTTGCGTTTTGGCTTCGCACGGTTTGTGCATTTAGCCAGTGTCAAGTAATTTTTCTTTTCGATCGTAAATGTTCCGATATCGGGCACGAAGTTACAAAACAGTCATAGTCGTCTTTAGTCAGTCAAGTCGTAGTTATTGTAAAGCGGTAGTAACTTTACAACAACCTAATAGAAGTTTTTGGGGGGAACACGAAGAGTCCACGTTAGTCACTTATTTTCACCTTCACTACACTTGTGCTCTCACACGTAACTAAATTGAATAATTCACTACCAAAATTATACAACTTAATTCACTATTTCACTAAATTTCATGAAAATGAAAATTCGTGCGACATGTTCCTACGTGATCCCGCCAAAACCTCCGCTCAACGCAGTTATTAATTTATCTATACTATACATAAATAATATATATATATATTATCTATACTTATAATATTATGAAGCTGAAGAGTTTGTTTGTTTGTTTGCTTGAACGTGCTAATCTCAGGAACTACTGGTTCGAATTGGAATATTCTTTTAGTGTTGGATAGCCCATTTATCGAGGAAGGCTATAGGCTATATAACATTACCCTAAGACCCTTAGGAGCCGAGCAAAGAGAAAAAAGTCACGAATACGAAGTACTCGCACGGGCAGGCGAGGCGAGCGACGGGGTGGGTCGGGGAGCAAGAAATTTGACGCGAACAAAGTCGCGGGCAGAAGCTAGTAATATTATGAAGCTGAAGAGTTTGTTTGGTTGAACGCGCTAATCTCAGGAACCACTGGTTCAAATTGAATTTAGAATTCTTGAAATCTACATACCACAAAATACATTAAGAAAGTTGTTTATCTACATTGTTATTTTTGATGTTGATCAGCCTTCTTTTTTTCTTCTTTCGGTAACTGCCATCAATCCTTTCTGAACTATTATCAGTTTGGTTGCGTGAATATAGTTAGCGTTTCAGGTATTGCCACTGCTACCTCTTTATATCACTTGACCTCTCTTAAGTCGATTGACAGATTCACTGTTGTATAAACAGCCAGAGGATTAGGATGGATGGCCAGACGATCAACGTAATTTTGTAATACGTGTTTAATTACATAATATGTAATAGTAATTTCCTCAACGATTGTAGGAGTGTTGGGATAATCATGCATCAGGTTTTTAACTCTGCATTACCTACTTCCAGATATAAACTATACATGAGTGATGTAGTGCGCTCGAACCCAGCAGCAGCGATGCGGGGTGGTGAGCCAGGCACATACCCTCTAGTGCGGGGCTTCGTAGGCCTCCGCTTACAGGGCCAGAATGTGCAGGTGTTGACTGACGGCGTCATTGATGAACGCCCACTATGGCCCATGGTGTACTACTGTTTAAGGAGTGGCGACGCCAATGCAGCACTGCATTGTTTGAGGAAAGCAGGGTAAGTAGAGTTACATAATTTTTTGTATGCAAAAAATATTAAATATATAAAATATTCATATTGCTGCACTAGATTAAAGAATCGAAAGAAATATTCAAACAAGTTTGGGCCACAAAGACAGGTTTAATAATGTTTTGTGGTTAATGATATGTTTTTGTGTGTTCATAGTCGAGATCATGAAGAGTTTATATCAGCTCTGGAAGAGTACATAAAGAATCCCGAAAAGCCATTGAGTGACAAACTACAAACTGCCATCAACTTTCAATATAGGATACAAGTGCGCAACTCTACAGACCCATACAAAAGAGCTGTAAGTAGACAATTGATTATTAGTTTATTCCATACATATCACTTTATTTCTTCAGTCAGCTAAGGAATAAATATCGGTACACCTCTGCCTAACCCTTCTGGGCGTACAGACGTGTTTTATGTTATGTTAGAACATAACATCACTCCTTGTTTACCTCAACGGTGTATCTATAGTATATCCACATTTGGCCAGTTATGTCCTCTGTAATAAGGGGCCTATTGCAAGCAATCGGACACAATTCCTGATTCAGGGCTGCTATTGAGAAATACCAGAAAAAAAATCCAATAACATTTTGCCCGACCTGGGAATCGAAACCCCAGGACTTCATGTTCAGCAGTAGTGCTTGCGACCACTAGACCAACGAGACGGTCGCTGTTGGCTAGGAAATGTCGGCACCATATCTAGTTTTAAAATATTAACCAAATTGACTTTTCAAAGTGTCTTAAAAGATCTATTTACAGAAATATACATTCCATTTAATTTTACTATGTTAAAGCTATGTATTTCACATACATAGCTTACATACATTGCATAGTACTTGTACTTATTATAAAAGTGTCTAAAAAGTTATAGATGTTACGTAGGGTGCAGACACGCGGATTACAATAATTTTTTATCTATGTACAGACGCCAGCACATTAAGCTATAGCAAACTGTCAAATTTTCCCAATGGAACATGAACCTTACTCCATATCAAAAAAGTTGAAAAACTATCAAAGAAATATGACAGATTGGGGTAGCTTAGTGTGCTGGCGTCTGTACACATTATTATTTAGTTATTTGACAAGTATTATCATATTTTTATTTTATTTATTACTTTTTTATTTATGTATCTGTCCGTGACATCACAGCGGGCCCTATCAGAATACTTTTAAATGTCGCAGCATCATGCTGAGATAGTGGCCTTTTGGCCTCGTACAGGACCTTATTTTTATTTTTCCTTTTTTTTTGTATAAATCAAATTTTAATTTTATTATGTACCTAGCGTAGCGTAGTAGTGTTTTAGTTTTTTAGTGTGTTTTATTGTATTGTGTTGTAGTTATGTTTGTGATATTCCTGTGCGAGTTTAATAAATACTTTTTGTTTCTTTCTAAATATTTCAGGTATACTGCGTCATCGGTTGTTGTGATCTCAGCGACGAGCACTACGAAGTGGCGCGAACAGCCGACGACTACCTCTGGCTGAAACTGTCCTTCATCAAATCACGTGGCAACAATGAGACTGAAACCTTCTCATATTCTGATTTACAGAAAATGATTTTAGAGGAATATGGTAAGTCAATCGAAATAAAAACTTGGTTGCTTTAAAAAAATGTTTAAATGGCTAATACTTGTTTTATTTACGTTTTGTAGGTGAAACACATTACCACGCCTATGAGAAACCAGTAGTGTACTTCCAAATGCTGACATTGACTGGCCAATTTGAACCTGCAATAGAATTCTTATCGAGAATACCAAGGTAAATATCTAGCGGCATTTTTCAGATTCACAAACAAATTATGAACTTCCGGACCTAATTGACTGTACTAGTGGTCGCCTAGTGGTTGAAATTTGACCATTAATTTAAAACTTAATGTATTTGTAATGCATTTATTTATTATATACTAGCTGACCCGTGCCCACTACATTGGGCGGTAAACATTTTTACTTGTGATGAAATTATGAGTGTGGTTTTTTCTCCGACTTTCTTTGCAAATCCGACTACTACGAATTCGGGTTAATATATAGCCTATGACACTCAAAAATAACTTGGCTTTCTATGGGTAAAAGAATTTTCAAAATCGGTTCAGTAGATCCAGAGATTACCTCTACAATCTCACAAACTTTACCTCTTTATAATATTAGTATGGATAAATATTAGTTTTCTGCACTCCTCCATATAAACTTTAACTGTGCCAAAATTCATACTCCTCCGTCCGTGTAATTTTCGTAAAAAGGGGTACAAAGTTTTTGCTTCACAAATTAATATATATAGATTATTTCAGATTCCAAGTTCATGGTGTCCACATGGCGTTAGCGCTTCATGACGTTTACATGTTAGGCACACCTCGTAATGTTCAAGCACCGTTGTGTAAGTATAAGCTTTAAATATTGGGGACATTGTCCTCCTTAGTTGATGAAAATTTACCCTGTGGGACTTAGCCAGGTGGCTACGTTGCTACAATCTTTCCTAGCAAGGTGGTGGATATAGCCATTTCGCCAACCAAGCAGTTTTTAAGCTTTTCACTAAAAAGTAGTTTGTGCAACTTTGTGGTCAAGGTGGTGGAATCTTGCAAACTTGTTTGTTTGTCATGCACTTTTTAGATGATTTTTATTTCAATATTATTCTTTTCTTTTTGATTGGATCTTCTTGTATCTGTCAAAAGGTTCGGTTCGTTTCCAATTTAAGTTTTAATTGTCATCATTTTCCCACTAAATCACACTGAGCTTTCGTTTTATTTCATTCCACCAACCATACACACAGTCCATTATCATCGCCTTTACAAAAAAGAGGTTTGATTGGATATTCAAACCTCTTTTATTATATTTTGCTTCCCTCTGCAGCTTCACCCACGTGGTATGTCGATAAAAGGTAGCCTATGTCCTCCAGGATTCAAAGTATCCCCGCGCCAAATTTCATCAAATTCGTTTCCGCCTCGGAGATTAGCCAGAACAAACAGACAGACAACATTATTGTGAATTGATTTTTTGTTATAAGTACCGCATATACCTTCTAATGCATTTAGTAAAAAGCTGTTATTTTGACATTACAAAACAGACCCTTTAATTTTATTTATCTGTATAAATAATTTTGTACCAAGTATAAAATTCGATCTTTTTGTTGCAGTGTCTGTTGATACAGACGATCCTGCGCCACTCCGTCGGCTGAACTTGGCAAGACTACTGCTCTTGTATGTTAGAAAGTTTGAGCTCACAGACCCATCTGATGCTTTACACTACTACTTCTTTCTGAGGTAAAGTAACTCCAGAATAAGTTCTCGAGCCTTTAATTCGATATAATTTGTTTGTGTCGCTCGTACTAATTTTATGATTGTTTGTTTAGAAACCTGAAAGATCCCAGTGGAAAGAACTTATTCATGTGTTGCTGTACTGACCTGGCGCTTGAAAGTCGTGATTACGATCTGCTGTTCGGACGCATGGACGCTCTGACTGGACTGCGTAGCCAGGGCTTATTGGACCAATTCAACAATCCACATATTGATAGCAAAGTAAGAATACGATTGATAGTTTATTTTTTATTGACTAAAACGTCTGTTACTAACATAATTGTTTTTGATTGCAGGTTATAGCTCTAAATGTAGCAGAACAGCTAGTGAACAAAGGTCTCTTTGAAGATGCCATTACAATGTATGATATTGCTGGGGTAAGATATCAATCTCTCATCGCCCATTATCTGTATTTGGGTTCTATAGCCTCGATCTTTACATGTTCAATTTTCTTCGCAGAACTTGGAGAAGGTTCTAGAACTATTCTGCGTACTGCTAGCACAAGTAGTGAACAGCGGGGGCGGCGCGGGCGGTCTACGTCAGCGCTTGTCTACGCTCGCGGAACACGTGTCGAGACGACTGCGCTCGGCCGACGGCACCGCGCTATCGGCCGCGCTGGTTGAGGCATATACCAAGCTCTGCAAGCTGATGACGTTCTTCGATCAGTTCCACAGCGAGAACTATGAAGGCGCTCTTGAGGTAGGGCGAAACCAGACATAATTATTGAATGTTCCAAGAGTATCTGATGGAAGTGCAAACAACCCTGTTCAGCACCCTAATTGTGTAACATACTTTCAATCACAATTGAATCATTTTGAAGCATATTGCTAATCCATTGCTTCATATGTTCGAAAAATTTGTCAGCTCAACAATGTAATTAATACAATGAATGCTGTTGAACAGTCAAAATGAAAGCCATTCCTCCTATTAGAGTTACGCAATTACCCCGCAGGTTATTAGATAGTTTTAGAACAGACGCGGGGATCTGTACGACTGCCGTTCAACGGTCACTTCAGAACTGGCACGGACAAGGGGAATCCGACTGTCTAATTATACTTAATTGTTTTTCGAGTTATCATGATTTCAATGTTAAAACTTCTTCTACAGACGCTTCGTGAATGTGAACTAGTGCCATTGAACGCGAGTGAGTTAGACGCGCGAGTATCAGCCGCGCGAACTGCCCGTGGAGAGCTACTGCGCAGTCTGCCAGCAGTGTTGCGAGCGGTCTGCACCATATTACTAGCGCAACGGCAACGATTACGCACTGCTCAGGTGCAACCGCTTGCAGGACAGAACAATAAGGTAAGCAGCATATTATGTAGTTAAATATGAAGATCGGTGAGTTAGGGATTTTTTTAAATTCCAGATGAAGGATAAATTAAATTTGAATTCTTTTTAATTCTCAGTTAAAAGTTATTTGAAGATTATTAAATCGTGGTGATCTTATTCTACAAATAAAAACTACTTGGCAGCTGGAATAGATTTCTGGTTGGATTTATAATATATATTTTTTGTCATTTTATTGAAGTTCCTTTTCTATGTTGTTTCCAGCAAGTGGAATGGCTGCGTGAACAAGCTGAGGTACTGAACACATTCGCTGGCAACATCGCATACAGAATGCCCGGCGACACCTACAGCCAGCTGGCACAGATGCAAATCCTGATGCATTAAGATAAATTAAATTGTGTTCTTAGAGATAAAGTTTTGATTACATATTAAATATTTTTTATTAATAATACTGTGTTTTACTAGTACAGGAAACGACATTAACAAGAAGTAGTATACAATGATTCATCACGGCAGAACAAAACATAATTATTATAGTTAAAGTTACTGTGGCATCTGCCAAAATCAGTCTTAGACACTGTAGTAGATTCTTTCTGCAAGCTGTCTTCTAACTTCTATACCAATATACAAATCATTTACATTATCTTCAGGCATCTCTGTCACTTCATTTATGACTGGCATTGGTTCTGGGTCAATATAAGGCTGAGAGTCTGGCAGACCAGCTCTGATGCAAAGATTATGTAACACAGCACAAGCATTTATTATTTTAGCTGCCTGCTGTGGTGTGTAGTGCAGTGGCCTTTTGTGTAGACACTGCCATCTGCCTTTGAGCTTGGCAATACATCTTTCTATACATGTTCTGGTTCTGCCTTGAAAGTGGTTGTACTGAGAATCGGGTGTGCCTTGAGAGGCATGTAAAATAGGAGTCATTAGCCAAGCTCTTTGAGGATATTTGCTGTCAGCTGGAAGATAAAATAAGAATTAATGGGCCATTGTTTTTTATCCACTCAAGAATTAATACAGTGAAAAAAATAAACAAACCAATGAGCCAGCTCATCTCTCCCTGACGGCTCACACTTTCAATAAAAGGTCTGATATTCATTTTATTCCAAATATATGCACTGTTGGCTGACCCTCCAAACCTGCAGCACACTGCTATAATTTTAGTATCTGCATCACACATCTGTAAAGCAAAAACAATATGAAGTAAGTTAACTGGCACACGGCAGGGAACAGTCCTCTATCAAGTACAAACCCACAATTTGTGCATGTATGGAGTATTGTCCTTTCCTATCATAGAAAGCCTCTTCATCATCTCTGGGGCAAACTATTTCAACATAGGTACCATCCAAACAGCCAATGGTTTCAGGAAAATGATATTTTCTATAGAACCTGTAACAGAGATGTACCCCTAATTAATTAGTATGTTCAAATAATATTCGAACTTTTGTGATTGAAATTACCCTTCTTTGATTTGATCTCTCTGCATCACAGAACTAGGGAATATGATACAGTCATCTAGCACCATGTTAAGTCCTTCAACCACTATCTTGATAACTCGGCTCACTGACTTCTGTGATATGTTGATACTGAAGTCTTTGCCCACTGATTTCTGGTGAGAACCACTGGCTAAGAACGATAGCGTCACCAAAACCTGGGATTGAGAAAGAAATGTTACATGGAATTGTGGATCTACAGTAGCTGCTGAGGAAGAAACGTTATTCCAAGAGTTTAAATAATTATTGGAATAACGAATAATCACCTTCAAAGGAAATGGTATACCATTTGATCTTTGGGTTTTTGGGACGACAGGTTCCAGAATTCTCAGTATGTGATGGAAAACTTCTTTGTTTATACCACAGTTCTTCAACAGATAGGAATCTGGTAAGTTTACACAGTCCGATAAGTCAGTGAGATGCCTTCGAGCTATTCTCTCCTTGTACGCACTGCCTCGTAGCATTTTTAGTTTCAAAACTGTATTCATTTTTATCGTTTTTACTTGTTTAATCACTAATATGAAGATATTTGACAGACATTTTGCGATTCAAGATATTTCTCTTTTACGTGTTATAACAATGATGTGATCATGAATAAAGTAACTTTTGAGAAAGCGAAATTCCTATTGAGAAAAATGTAAATAAATAAACATTCACACAAGTCACAAACTTTATCCATCCCGTCATAGACTAATGTTTTTTTTTTTATATTGGTGTTTTTCATATTGGAAACCTTGCTTTTGACTAAACATCAGCAAAAGCATCTAGAATTATTGCTGAAAATCATGATTTGCATCGTGGAACGTAGGATTTTTATTTGACATAAAAGTTGACAGCTTTAGGCTTTGACAGACAGCTGCAAATAGTGACAGCTGAAGGGAAATAAAAAACAAACTTGTGGTACAGTAATGCGGTAACAACAAATACTTTTATTTTACTTATTTCTTTGTTTTATGACAGGAAATAATCGTATTTCATAGTTATAAGAACAAGCAGGAAGTTAAATTAATGTTTGCAAGAGAATAAAAGCATAATTTCGCCACTGTTCATTTAACATCACAACATTACAACAATGGAAAGACGGAAAGCTAGCCCAGAGCAGCTTAACATGCTTTTACATTTCCTTGATGAAGACAAGGAACTAGCTATTGGAAAATTTACAGGCCTTGACGGAAGAATTCGCCAGACGAATGCGTGGATCAAAATCACAGAGAAACTTAATGCTAATTCAGGTTTTGGCTCTGGTGCAATTAAAACTCCAGATAAATGGCAACAGGTAGGTAAAATTATTACATTTATACTGTTATTATTTTTTGAAATATAATATTACTATGAAGGCAGACAGTAAACTTTAAGGTGAAAATACAAAATGTTTCAGACATGGAGAGATTGGAAATCAAATGTTAAGAAAAAAGCGTTCAAAATACGGAAAAACCGATTTACACCCGGCTGTAATGCTAACACACAGCTAACAGAGGCTGAAGAAAAAATATTAAGACTTATCTGTACAAATACTTCTGTGTTTGGACTCTCCGGAGTGCCTGAGACTTCAGCAATGAACAACACTATGGTAAGACAGTCTATTTGTGTATGGTTTTGTTTTATAAATGTTTGAATATTATTTAGTTAATTATAGCATGTGAATGACCACATAAACTATACAATTTTAAATAAATTTAACATGTTTCAGGCACCAGCACAAAGTACAGGGCCCACGGATGACATGTGCAGTGGAGATCCTTCTACAAGTAGTATGGTAAATTTCTCTATTAAATAATGTGTCCTTGCAGTTTATCTATTTCGATTTGTAGCATGTTTTATTGAACAGTAAAACTTAAAAATGGTAACTGATAAATGTTTCATAACCAATCAAAATAAAAAGAAAAAAATCTTTGAAAGTTGTTACTTATTATAATAGAATATTGTTGTAAAAAAATACGAAAAAAGAACATACCTTAAGTGTAGGATGTATACGAAAAAAAAAAAATTACAGAAAACTGAACTGTGTACAAATAGTATTCCAAGAATTACTGCTAAGGATAGAAATATAAGATAGGATTAGGTACACATAGATTTTGTTAAAATCTATTATTCAATTGATGAATGTCTTCAAAGTATTCATGAATTTAATCATATTATTTCTATAATGAGTAGTGGTGGCCCAGTCCTACGAGTTGTAGGTCTTAGATTCGAACCCAGACAGGCACATTTCTTTGTGTAAATCATTACAGAATTCATTAACTCTTGCTTTTAAAACATTGTGAGAAAACTGGCATGTCTTAGAACCAATAATTCGAAGTTTTCTGACATCTACCAACCTGCACTGGGCCTGCATTGTGGATTACTTCTCACAGAGAGGAGGCCTGTGTCCCAGCAGTGGGAACATTATAGACTGATTATGATATGACTTCTAAAATAGTAAAATTGTATAGGTACTATTGAGGAAACTTACATCTGACCAATTTGAAAACAAAATCTGGTGCACACAATGACCACATCTGTTAGCAAGCATTACTATAGCAGCTGATTGCTGCAAGCAATAATAGTCCTTACGGTGTATAGATGTTAGTTTCCTTTAAAGTACTTTTATATAAAAAAAAATTATAAACTATAATTTGTTTTTCTATAGGTATAACAATCTGCTATTTAATAACATTCCAGAAATGGCCATCAGAGTCCCAGCACTTCACAGCAGCAGACATAGAGATGAGTCTGGGTGATGGAGTTGTGACTGACCCTGATGCTGGCATGGGACCCAATGAGGTGTCCTCTGCTCCAGTCACAGGGAAGCCATTGTGGAAGAGAGGCAGACCAGTCAGTGAGTATTTTTATGAACAAACTTTTCATTTATGTTTATTATAAACCTAAATATACAGCTGTTCTTTAAGTTGATAAATAAAGTAAAGTATAAAAAAGTGTTTTTTTTTTGTCTTTCCAGGACTTGTACATGACAGACTTCTTAATTTAGAAGAAGAAAGAATAAGAATTGAGAAACAGAAGCTTTTAGAGAAAAAGAGGTGTAACAATATAAGATTAAAAATTGAGAAAGACAGGCTTGAGATTGAAAGACAAAGGAATGCCCTGTTAGAGAAGTAAGTTTGTTATAAAATTCACTATAAAAATTATGAATATTATTAGCTTTTGCCCGCGGCTCCGGCTCCGCCCGCGAGGATGTTGGTTATCGCATAAAGAAGTAGCCTATGTCCTTCTCCATATCCCAGGCTATAACTCTGCCAAATTTCATGACGATCGGTTTAGCGGTTTAGGCGTGAAAGGGTAACAGACAGAGTTACATTCGCATTTATAATATTATTATAGTAGGGATATAGTAAATATCGTCTGCTTACGGGTAAAATGTAATAAGTGCAGTCTGTGTCATTTCGAGTAAAGGACATTTCAAAGTTTATGTTTTAATTTGATCTATTTTAAACACATTAATTTAAAAAACTGTTAAAGCAAACTGTTGCACTAATTACCCTTCTTTTAAGATATACTCTTATCTATATAATATTTACAAAATGTGAGAAGATATCATTTTTACAAACTTACTATCTCAGCAGCCATTGGACATTGCATTTTTTGATTTTACCAGTAGATAGCCCGTAAAAAATTACACGTGACTGCATTTTTAACTTGATTTAGTAAAAAAATGTATTTAACTTGTTTTACCAGTAAGCAGACGATATAGTAAAATAGTAATATAGTATAGTAGGAATATTAGTAGGGATTACATTGGTAAATTAGAAATGACCAGTTTGTTCTTCTTTGGCAATAATTTAATTGAATTTTTTACATTTCAGGCTTTTGGTAGCAGTGGAGGCCGTTGCACATCGATGATAATAATTAGAACAAGCATAATATTATATTTTTATACTAAAGTAATTAAGGACTGCAATAATAATTACATAAT
The DNA here is from genome assembly GCA_949091785.1 of Polymixis lichenea. Classification (NCBI taxonomy): domain Eukaryota; kingdom Metazoa; phylum Arthropoda; class Insecta; order Lepidoptera; family Noctuidae; genus Polymixis; species Polymixis lichenea. The sequence goes on from OX420937.1 coordinate 6,787,989, forward strand.
GAGCCATCATTTAGTGTAGACTAAGTTTGTGATATTAAATATTTAAAATAATTTAATAACTTTTATTACATTGTAATGTAAGATATGAATTCTCAAAACACAAAAATGAACCACTAAATGTGTGAATCCACTGACCGTTATTTTCGGCCGTCACTTTGATGTTTGTGTCGGCCCTTATTTCTTCACTACCTCGTTGGTGTAGTGATTGCAAGTGCTAATGCTAAGCTTGGGATCCTGGGTATGATTCCTAGGTCGGCCAGTGTTACTGGGTTTTTCCATCAGGAATATCTCAGCAGCAGTCCAGACTAGATATCTGCCCAGTCGATGACAGTAGGTTCACCCCTATTACATAGAACTTAAACATCATCATATACCTAGCGAATCACCGCCGTGTCCTTGTGGAGGCGATCGGCGGTGGCGATCTCTCGCGTCCGGCCTTGGTCCAGGCCATGGTACGGAGCGAGAGTGCATGGGTAGCCCTCACCTCCTTCTGTGAAGCAGTGATGCTCGCGAAGAGGGAGGCGGTGCACGTGAGGGAGAGGCAGAATATGTGCTCACGGCCCTAGTCGCCGCAGGAGACGCCCTGGGCGTCGGTAATCCCAGGCTAATTCCCCGCCACCGTAGGCGTGGGCTTGCGGACGGCGAGTAATGGGTAGCTCGCTGTCTGGTAAGGACCAAGCCCGGGTCGACGGCGCGTTGTGTTCCACGCGCGCCTCAAAGAGATGTCAGCACTAACTGGTGGGGTCCGCAAGGGCCGATGCTTGCCAGTGGTGCGGGTTGTTCGAAAGAGATACCGTGGCCCCTGACACACAGGCAACTGAAGGAACACGGGTGGGTTTTAGTCAGTAAAAATCTGACAAACCCTTCCGCTCTACCCAAAGCGGGAAAAGTTATTTGATGATTACCCAGCCTCAAAAAAATAAAAAGGGTGTACTATGTACACCTCTGCCTATCCTTTCGGAAATTATAGGCGTGATGTTATGTTGTTTCTCAATCTTAAGTCATTCTTAATTACATTTTGTTTAAAGGCTTACTATTCTATCAACGACTATTTAAATGATAAGAATAGTTGGTCGCTGTGATTAACTCAAGACAATGTCTAAGTTCTTTCTCCAGAATCGGCGTATCTAGTGACAGGTTATATGCGTTCATATTTAATTATTATTTTATTTTTTTTCGCCTGTCTAACAATTTTTTTTTAATAACTATCTATTAAGTCATTAGTTATTGACATGATCTACTCATAACAATATTTTCTATGATGAGTTCTTTTAGGCTTTATTTGGCCTCGACAGTTTTCATTTTATTTGTCGGTTTAATGGTATGGCTAGCTGACATTTTGACTAATTATTTAATTAATATTTTGTGTCTCGTAATGTTTATTACTTTGCCTAAGTATGTATAGAATCAAGTCTATCCGACTAAACAGACAGCTGTGCTGCTGGGGAGTTTGTTCCACTACTTCTTCTTCCCAGCTAAAGCACTAGGAAGTGGTGAAGGGTGGGCGTTTTGGGAGACTGTCTCATGTACTTTGACGTTCGAAAAGTGCTGATTCTCAGCCTAATTTGAATAAATGACTTTTGATTTTGATTTTGATTTGAGAACTTAACGAGAATATCAGAAAATATGCTCTCATGCTTAGAATGCAGCATTCCTACCACAAGATAATGGAACGTGAAGTGTCATATCTGTCAGAGTGTCAGCTGGTCACAAATTCACAAATCACAATGCTTCTCGTTGTCAAAATAAAATGCATGTGTTGCTGTTGTTGTTGATAATTTATTCAATCAATAATGGAAAGTAATAATTTGGATCGTGAATTAGTTGCCATACAATTTCCTGGAATAGTAAAAAATGACGACAAAGCTATTGCATGTTTGGGTGGTATTAGAAGCATTTCACAGGTATCTTTTCGTTTCCCTGTTCACACCATGTTAAAATGTTAAAGGTTTCCATGATAAAAGTTGCAGCATAAGTTTTGCTTATTAAATTTGTACGTAGCGTATACAAGAATTACAGTACCTAATTGATTATCTATATTTCGTTATTTTCAGGTGTACAGTAATTCAGCAAAAAGACGCCTAGGTTTGTCTTTCCAACCCGAAAATCCATTTGTCCGGAAAATATATGGTAATTCCAAGAGAGCAGCCGGTGTCTTATTGAAAGTGAAAGTCAAGAAAGTAAAAAAAGGCAATGAAATAAAGAGAGAAGTTGTGTCAACCTCTGTGGTTGGCTGCGTCAAGAATATGATCAGATTTGAATGTTAGTATCATTTGTTATTATGAAAATATTGTATTACAATTGTGGCATAGGATTATTACAGGATTGTTCCTGTGGCATTGCTTGGTTGAGGCCTATGTCTTGCAGTCATTGTTTTTATTGTAAAATGCTTATGATTATAGTGAAATTAAGTATTGGACTGTACTTTGTAATTAATAATATTTTAGCTACATCGTTTATAAATACCTACTTTTACTTAAGATTCTAGTTTTTATAAATGGTGGAACCCCGATGTATCCCCTCCCTGGCGAGGCACTAATGGCTGCAACATATGTTTTTTAAACTAATGTAGCTGTAAACGAAAAAATTGTGAATTGTTTTTTTTTCCAATAAATATTTGAAATTGGAATTTGACTACATGCTCACAATAATTTCTGGTTTGTTCTAGCAATGTGTGACTTCCAATACTTAGCTGTGCATAGAGAAGGATCTAGCGATGGCCCTGTAACTTGTGCTTTAGAAAAAGTTCTACCTTCAGGGGTAGATCCAATTGATTTTATGCTGTAAGTAATATCAGATTTGTATAACACGCATACATAATCACCCTATATCGTTCCCACTGCTGGGATACAGGCCTCCTCTCCATGATAGGGTGTAGGCCATAGTGCACCATGCGGGCCTTCTTATGGGTTGGTAGATATCACTGTATACCATCCTGTTGTCCCCAGGAGACAGTGGGACATCAGCAATTTCCTTACCGTTGTCCCCGTTATATACATATGGACACTGGAAAGTTAAGATTTCACATATCCTTGTCCACTTAAAATTGTATTTCTCTTTTAACGTGGGTAGCGGCATTTCTAGAACTGATATGAAAGGTATTTTACATAAAAGATTTAAAGTTTAATTAAAGAAACAAATTAAAAATGATTACTTTTATAAGTAGATGTTTTTTGGAAATTGGTATCCTGCATGAAGTACCAGGTTGTTACAACCTGGTAGGAGCTCACCTAACTTAGGTAGATTTGTAAGCTAGAATTTTCTAGCTTACAAATCTACCTAAGTTAGGTGAGCTCCTAAAGCATTTGCTTTATGCCATCAATGTACCAGGTTGTCATAACTTGGTAGGAGCTTACCAAACATAATAATCATATTAAAAATAATTATATTAAAATAAATTAACAGGGACAACGGGAAGTTATTTTAATTATTTTAATAAATTCCCTTTGTCTCCTTTTGCCTTTTGGGGACAACGGGAATACACGGATATCACATGTCTTTGAAGTTTTTGGTTCTAAGACAACAATAACAGATTGCTTAAATGTAATTATTCATGTTTCAAGCTTGATTCAATGAAGTTTTCTTCTTTTGTAGACAGCCAGCACCACTACTGCTGGTTCCTTCAAGCTTCACAAGATTTGAGAAGCCAATATGTTATGCTTACACTGATAAAAGGTATCCAGATCGGTCTTCTCCTGACCGTGGTGAAAGTGTTCACAGCAAAACCAGAACGTTACGAGGTTCCCAAGTGTCTCCATATATATTTAACCTCACTGATGACTTGCCAAGTGAACCGCATGAAATTTATTTGAAGCAGAAGGAACTAAAATTTGATTTACATCCTCGTTTGGTTGAGGAGTATGATGTTATTAGGAAGGTACTTTAATAAACATCACCATTATATAAATGCACTCAAGGCACTGCTTAATTACCATTAAAGAAAATTTTTTTTTTAGCTCCTTGAAGAGAGACCAATCTGGTCATTGAACTTGATAAGGTATCAAACAAAGATCAGGCTAGTTTCACTAAAGGTCATCATGCCTTGTTTAGCCGTTTACATGAAAACCGGTCCCTGGAGGTCAATGTGGGTGAGATATGGGTACGACCCTCGGAAAGAGCCTGGTGCCAGAGTATACCAAACTTTGGATTTCAGGCTGAGGCATGCAGGTATTTTTATCAGCACTATTGTAGATTTTTGCTGTTTCAAAATTTGTGATAATTTGTAACAAGATATCATTTTCATGTATCTTCCGTCCGTCTGTCTGTCAGCGGGCTGTATTTCATGATCCGTAATAGGTAGACAGTTGAAGTTTTCACAGAATGTGTATTTCTGATGCTGCTAGGACAACATATAATTAAAATATAAAAAAAAGTTAAAAATTGAAAGGTTCTCCATACAAGAAACGTGTATTTGCGGCGTTTTTTTTGCCTTGTGGTGCGGAAGCCTTTGTGTGTGAGTCCCACTCGCACTTGGCGGATTTTTATTTATAAGATTTGTCCAACCACACAAGAGTGGATAAATGGTACAGCCACTATTGATTTGGATAAAACCATATAATAATAACAGTAGGTAGGGCGCTGTTTCAGGGCCCTAAAAAGTAGAAATGAAATTTGAAATGATTTATTCTCAATTTCTCATACAAAAGCAACAACCTAAGTTCATACCTTCAGTAATCACCTCAATAACAGGTCTGCATCACGTAAATAATTTCCGCTCGTTTTCCTAGCGGGCGTGCGCTCCATGATAATGTCACGCGAAGACATCACAACGGACCGCGAGCGCAAGCCGAAAAGGACCGCGACCGAGCTCTCCGCCTCGGCCTCCGAGGACATCGCCGAGGGCAGCGTGTACTTCCGGCCCGGCATGACGCCCACGCAGCGGCACATATTCTATCAGGTAAACAGGAAAATTGCTTACTGACATCGTTTTCTTATTTAGTAATGAGGAAAACCGCGACTGTTGGAATAGGTTCATTTATAACATGGGTAAAAGTATAAGAAAACCTATCTTGGAGGTAAGAGATTATGATGATTATGACTACAGGTGTTATAAGACCCTTCACGAAGCGGTAACCTACGCATTCGCATTTTAACACTGGCCGTGATTTTAGGGCCTTTACTCATGCATGGTGTGGTCAAAATCGAGTCAATCAAATCAAATAATTTAATTTCACATAAATCTACACGGGCACTTACGGGACGTACACACGGACGTAATAAAACCGCGGCGGGATTTTTTGGCGCACTGGATCTTCAAAGCATTGCTTAAAGCGGAGAGTGAAAATCGAATAATAAAACACGCTATTCGATTTTCGACGCGCTGAGATGCACTCTGCTGGATTTTCAATGCTCGTTCCAACACTAAAGAGTTGAAAATCCAATGCGCGATAAAATACCGCGTTTATTCGTAATTATTACGTCCGTGTAAACGTCGACTTATGAAACGTCAGAAGCTACGTGATTGATCTGCTTCTTCTAATTAACAAGCAGCACTGCTTTAGGAATTACAAGCAAGGATGGAGAGCCTCCCTAATACTAACCTACCTTAGTTTTGAAGTTAAGTACCAACCATTTGTTCCCAGTACTGCGATATTCAACTGCCAGAAGTGGCTGAGATCCTGGCTCCTGAACCCCCCCCGGGCTACCTGTGCCACGAGAAGCGCGGCTGGCTGCCTCCCAACACCGACGAGGTTTGCCGCGACCACATGTTCCAATACGTCAAGGATACGCTGTTCAACAGTAACAACCCAGATTTGAAGTTTGAGGTAAGAATAACTTTTTTTTTAGCCTATACTGTGTCCCACTGTTGAGCAAAGGCGTCCTCTTTTTCCTCCAAAACCCCCGTCTTGTGCGTTCTCTGGCCATGTTGGCCCTGCAAACCTTATCAGATCGTCACACCACCTTCGCTGTGGACCTCGACGCCGATGTCCTTTCTCAGGTATCCTGTAAGTGACGATCTTTGCCCATATCTCTGGGTGCATTCGCGCGACGTGTCCAGCCCACTTCCACTTCTACCGCGCTGTTTTTTCTCCAACATCCGGGACTTGTGTTGGGTGCAATACTTTATTTTTAGTTCTAGATGTTTCGGCATTACATGTCATCTTGAAATGTATGTGTACAAAAAAAATCTCTTAATAAATTTCTCTATCGGAGAAGACAGATCTATCACAGCTACATAATCTGTAGATCTGTAACCTTAAAATAGTAATCTGATCTATATATATCTGCCCGTGGCATATCTTAATTGGTACGTAATTAATCCCTAGATTACACGAGAATTAGATTCGTACCACATATCTACATAGGCATTTATAATTGATTGATACCTACACTACCTATCTAATATTACCCAGTAACCGAACATTATTTCTTTGTATCGCAGGGGAGTGGCAGCGACAGTGATTCCAACTCGGATGACGATACAGCGACCACTGAAATGGATGATACCACAACTAACGATATGGATTATACCGCGACCAACGAAATGGATGATACCGCGACCAACGAAATGGATGAGACCACGGCGAATGACATGGATGAAACGTAATACTATTAAATAAATATTTTGTTAGTTAACATTTTTCTAGTTTTTCTTTTCTGTCCCTTTGTTAGATATTTTGAAAGTATATATTACCTATTTGATAATATTTAAATAATTAGGTTGTACCTAGCTAGGTTCATAAATTCTGTAATCTTAGTTAAAATAGTTTTACTGTACATATAAAACTTGGAAACACAGTGGTTAGTAAGTAGTTGGTAAAGTGATTTATTTTATCCTATACGGCAGACAGCTCGCGCCTAACCAAAATCGCTGATTATTTCTGAATGTTACAAAGTTAACATTTTGTTGCTGACTGTACAAAGGCAGTCGCATTTTGCAATATTCTATAGAAGCTTAGTATAGGTAATAATTGTAATAAAAATAACTTTATTGTTCAAAAGAGGAGCACAAATTCACATTCAAATTGTTTAGGTGCTCTTTAGGTTTCATCTGGCGTTCGTGATGTCTAAGGACATCAGGTAGGATATTTTTCATCCCGGTAGTACGTTCCCGTGGCTGGTGGCTTAACTTATAATAACGACCCCATTAGTCGATCTTCAACGTAAGCAACGCTTGCGGAGAAATGCCCTCCGTGCCCTCGGAAAGCACGTTGAGCTGTTGGTCCCGGCTGCTATTTTAGAACTTTGATAGTCGTTACGTATACTGAGCCTGAAAGTCTGACAACCAGTCTTACCAAAGGGTATCTATCGTATTACCCAGTAATATGGTTGTGTAGGTCAGACGCCTTAGTGTGAGTTTCATTTTATCATCTCGATCAAACGCATCCAGCGCGTTTGGCGATTGGCCCTGAATTGGTGACGGACCAATCGGAGTGCATAACGCGCTCGAAACGTTTGATCGCGATGGTTAAATAAACCTCACTAGGGCCACAGATAGGCAGTCGTGTAAAGCCGATAGACTAGAACCTCGTTGGAAAAAGACTAGGCAGGTGATGATAATAGAACGTATTCCTGTGGTGCCGGATGTAAAAGAATAGCACCATCCTGTTTCTTCCCGTGGGTGGACTTACTAGAGAATGGTCAGCAGCTTTCTCTATGCATTTGACCACCATACTGCGATCGCCAACCCGCCTACCAAGCGTGGCGATTATGGCAAAACCTCCCTTTTGGGGGAGGCTTATGTCCAGCAGTGGATGTCTTTCGGCTGATGTGATGATGATGATGAAATACAATTATGACGATGTGGACAGATAGTGTTCTAAGATGTTTGTTACTCAATCACGCGAATAGGGCCGAACGGATTAGGATGAAATTTGGCACACAGATAGTTTATAACCTGGATTAATATTTAGGATAAATTTTATCTCGGGAAGCACGTTCCCGTGGGATAATGTCCGACCTCCATGCGGGCGAAGCCGTTGGCAAAAGCTAGCAATATTCTATTTATAATCTGTCCCCCAAAGGCCTGTGGAAAATTCCGGCATAGTAACTTATATCTACTTCGAGTTGACCCGTTATCATCGAGCAAGCAATGTGTTCTGATGAGCAATCGTGTTCAATTAAATATATTTATCCAATTAATTACTAACGATGAGCTAATGTGTCAGACTGTAGAGGGCAATAGGGTAGGTTTTAATAGATACCTATGATAATTGTCGTTGAATCAAACTTCAAAGTGTAGACCTTAGAGCGACTTGAAACTACACGTTGGTGATTACTTCATTGTACGTTGTAACATCAATATGTATCAATAGCTATAAATATAGATTCATTATGTAGCTCTACCAATATAGCTTGTCGTTTTATTTTTACCCGACTACGGCGAAGCAAAAAGGAGGGTTATGAATATGACCGATATGTATGTGGGTATGTATGTTCACCTGTTCCCTCAACTTCTAAACTACTTACTCATCATAATTTGATAAATGAGGTATCGTTGGAAGCGTCTGGATCGTCCGCTGGTCAGGCGCGGTCCGAGAGGGGGTGTCCTAGGGGTCATGACCCCCCAAAGCCGTAAACGTAAAGCTTAAAATAGAAATTTTTCGAAAATAGAATACATTTTCTTAGTAATATGTAGGTAATCTTTGTCTGTGACCCCCAAAGTCTTTGGCTGCGACCGCGCCTGTGGCGTCTGTACCGGTCTGATTGATTTGAGACCCACAGTCAGTAGTGAATCACGATCCGGTAAAGACGATGAGACCTTACAAATGACACAGGGGTGGGACCATTTCAGACACCAATCTACGTACATGGTCCTCACATGATCTGACCAAGATTATGTCTGGACTGTAAAAGAGACTGACATCTGAGTTTGTTTCGGCCTTCCTTCTCAGAGTAGTCAGATGGGATAAAATATTTATTTATTTACTATTAACACTTAGGTATACAATACGGTATTACACTCATTTTTGAAAAGTGTCTTAATTAGATTCTAGAGTGCTAATAAACCACTAAAAAAACAACATTTTTATATAATCAATTAGTGCCATAAAAATGCATTTAAATTTTACATTTTCAAATTTCGCGCGTAATTTGACGAAAACGCTGGACACATCAAGCTATTCAAAACTGTCAAATTTTACCAATTGAACATGAACCTTATTCTTTCGTAATAAAGTTGAAAAACGATCAAAGAAATTTGACAGATCTGCCAGATTTGACAGAGCGGGCGTCTGTACAATGTTCGACATACCGGCTGAAGACCACTATTGTAGGTAGTTAATCAGTCCGATCCAGTCTGTGCCTTGCTGCCTTCTACCAGCGATGCCCTAAGCCGAGGTCCGTACCTCACAGGGGGTGCCCTTAGCGAGCAGTCGCTATAGTTTTAAGTTTTTAAGCCCTGGCTGAAAGCCTTAATTTATAAAGGTTACCACAGGCGATTCCGATAAGCAGCCGACAATCTCATAGGCTGACCTGAAAGAAGTCATTTAAAAAAAACACCATTATAGTGTGAAGGTGTACCCATGTTGCTATTACCGCAGAGCAAAACTGCCCATCCTTATGAAAATAAACACTTAGTTTTTTTTGCTCGGTAATTTTTACTTGGCCGTAAAATACACGCAAAAATATTAAGATGTATGATGGAGGTTATAATAAACCTACGTTATTGACCTGACCTTGCATAAACGCATACACACGCTTTGGTATTTGAAATGAAAACATGAATTTTAAATTTTTAGCTTGTGATGCATCGTCATTCATATCTAAATATTTTGTATGTAAGTAATCCAAAGTGACCCCTACTTCCTGTTACTACGACAACGATAAAATACTCACATACCCTGTCCCTATGTCAATTTTTACTCGATAAGCTATCGTAGTCAAGATTTCCTATCTACCCATTATCTACCGGATAATACGTTTTTTTCGTCAACCCCCGAACAACAAAACATTTCTCTTTACGATAATAACGAACTAAATTCATCAGATTTTTAATACCATGCGTACATAATTATGTACCTATTTATCCTTATTAAAAATAACTAGCCATTTAATATCCTACTGCTAAGCGAAAGCCTCCCTTTTCACCTCTCTCTGTCCAGGGACCTGAGACAAAACACACTTCTGTTAGCGTTCACGCCAAACGCTACGCCAATACGGGAATGACATTGCCTGCGGAAAGATTACGTCGAGTCCTTTCCGCAGGTAATGTCATTCCCATACATTTTGGCGTAGCGTTTGCCGTGAACGCTGACAGAAATGTGTTTTGTCTCAGGGTCCAGAGCTGCCAAGGACTAATCTTAATTAAAGGAGTCTAACTCATCCCGCCATCTGTCTTTAATTAAGAAAGTAAAATGATATTATGTTCTTGCGGACACGCGCGGTCTTTGTGTCATTATTATGACAAAGTTGTTTTGGGCTAAGTCCAGGCGCGGTCGCAGTCAAAGACTTTGGAGGGGGTCACAGACAAAGACTACCTACATATTAATAAGAAAATGTATTATATCTTCGATATAATTACTATTTTAAGCTTTACGTTTACGGCTTTGGGGGGGTCATAACCCCGAAGACCCCCCCCCCTCGGACCGCGCCTGGCTAAGTCCACATGAATACCTACGTAGGTATAGAATTTCCGAACAAAACCATTGTCTTCGAGAATTTTAAAACAAAGAAATTTAATATTCTCTTTTAAAACGGAATATTTTTATTAAAACAATGTTCCCGTAATATGTAGGTACACCTCAACAATGTATTCAAGATTTATTAAAGTCGTATAACGTGGGCTACAAGCCAAACTACTAAACCTAAAAAGATACCGTAGAAAAATAATAGTGAGTAGGTTCCTTTGTATATTAACTTAGTTGTGAAAATATTCTTGTGGGAGAACCTATCAACCCAGAGCGATTCTTGAAAAAAATTAAACCGCCGAAAAAACTGAAAAGCAAAAAATAATAAACCTTTTTTGTTTAACCTTAATAACTAAGTTAGGAAGGCGATGACATACAATTAAAATACATATCCAGTCACCGACGAAAAATCAGCTGTTCCATACATTTTGACCGACGTTAAATTTCTACGCTAGGGGCCTAGAATGATATGCTGAATTCATGGTTATAGTTTGCGCACTGGTTAAAAAATTACCCTATAAAGATACAAACATTAATATCACTTGCTGATAATATTAGTAAATAACTAGGACTGGGTGGAGTATCCGCTCAAAATCAAGATCAAGGTAAGGATCACAAAACGCTAACGTCTATTTTTGTAGCCCTTCCTTCAGACACGCCTAGGTGCATGACACACGAAGACGGTTGTAAGAAGAACCTTAGATAGAAGTTAGGCACGTCATGACGTCAGAATAAGAAATGTACCTATGGAAAAAGAAATAAAAACAAATTCTGTGATGATGTATCAATTGGGATATGAGCAGAAGGTTGAGAGTTTGATAGGTATAAGATTATTCCTACTTTAACTTGAGTTGTTACCATGGAGCGTTGACTTTCTTTGGCTTATTAGTTGATTCGCCCTATTTTACTCGCTCGGTTCGACACTTTTAAATAATATATAATTTGCTATAGCCGATGAAAACCGTATTACGTATTTTTGGAGTTGTTGATTCGCACGTTATAATTTTTTTGAAATAAAGTTATGAAAAAAGGTCACTCACTGCAAGTAGGTACAGGTCAGCGTCAATAATATCTGGAAGAACAGACTGTTCAAAATGATCTAAAGAACTATGAAAATTAAATATTAACTCAATGACACAAGGAATGTTTTAGAATGAAGACAATACAGGACACATGTCATTCTGACGAGAACTTTTTCCAATTGAGATAAAGTTAAATTTTCTTAGTTGTTGAGATCGTTTTAAACAGTCCGTCTCGATATTTTTGACGCTGACTGCACAAAAAATGCATATAATCCAAAACGTGCCAATTGCCTAATACAAATTTCTAGAGTTGTTGATTCACCCACAAGTAAATAAACTTCGTGCGAGAGTCAGCTATAAAAGTAAACATATTATTTAAAAGTGTCCATTCGTCAGATTCGGGCGAGTAAATTTGTGCGAATCGTCTAATAAGCCCTTTCTTTCAGCGTCATACTTGAACAAAGGCGTCAGGGCAGCGAAGTCCCTATCGCAACGACAATGTGTCTTTGTGTAAGTACGTCCAATATGTACTTATGAGTCACGTAAAAGGACATTGTTCTTTTCTTATGTATGCATGTAATACTTCTTTGATCTGTGAACTATGGACTAGTCGGACTCGTGTTACAGATAAAATGATGAGCCTTGAAACATTTTTGAATAATTATAAGTCACTTCATTCTCAAGTGATTGTTTGCTCAATAGTTTAAGCACGGAATGACTTACAAGCAGGCTTTTTTTGTTTTCGAAATCATCAAATAACTTCTCCCGCTCTGGGTGGAGCGGCGTGTTAGACTTTTACTGACTAAAACCCGCCCGTGTTCCTTCAGTATCTCTTTCAAACAACCCGCACCCCTGGCAGGCATCTGCCCTTGCGGACCCCATCAGTTGGTGCTGAGATCTCCTTGAGGCGCGCGTGGAACATAACGCGCCGTCGAACCGGGCTTTGTCCTCAGCCTTAGCCGACGGCGAGCTACGTATTACTCGCCGACCGCTGCAGGCTTGAGTTCAATCCCTTGATGATACATTTTTCATTTACATAACATAACATCACGCCTTGTTTACCCGAACGGTTGGGCAGAGGTGTATTCATAGTACACCCTCATTTCGTCAGTTATGTTTAAGTCCCATGGAATAGGGGGCGCTCTAACATCATCAACGGGGCACAAATCCAGACCAGGTACCAACACTGCCCGAGATGGGAATAGAACTCAGGATCTCATGCTCAACAATAGCGCTTGCGACCACTAGACCAAAGAGGTAGTCAGTTTTAGCGTATAAGTAAAAACGTTGCTGCATAGAAAAATAATGGAAATAATTAGAATTCGGGTGATAGCGCAATGGCAGTTGCTGAGTAAACGTTTTCTGCGCCACAGGTCGGTCATGCATTTGATTCCCACACCGATCACCTACCTACCTATTTAAATGGCCTGAAAACAGCGGTGGCCCAGTGAAACGGCCGCGACTTACGAGTTGTGGGTCGCAGGTTCGAACCCAAGCCGGTGCTTTACTTTGTGTAAATTATTTCAAAACGATTGCTCTCAAAACGGTGAAAGAAAACATCGTAAGGAAATGGGCATGTCCTAGAACTAAAAACTTCGAAGACATGTGACTTCTACCAATCAGAACTGGGCCCGCGTGGTGGATTACGGCCCACTCACAGGGAGGAGGGCTGTATCCCAGCGGGGGGAGAATATTTTAGGCTTATTATGCAATGCTATTATGCAGATGTTCCGTGTGTTGCCGGACGTAAAGGAATACCACCATCCCATTTCATCCCGTGGGGGTCGTGGAAGGTGACTAAGGGACTTACTAGAGAATGGCCAGCAGCGTTCTCTATCCATTTTACCACCATACTGCGATCGCCAACCCGCCTGCCAAGCGTGGCGATTATGCCAAAACCCCCTTTTGGGGGAGGCCTATGCCCAGCAGTTTCTTCTTCAGCTTCTTTCGGCTGAAGTGATTATGCAGATACCTACCTGTTTATTCCTGACAGATGCTTGTGAGATTTATATCTACCTACATTAGAAATTCCTAGGCTGAGGATACGTCTGTTGTTAAATCACTACATAGTATAAAACAAAGTCGCTTTCTCTGTCCCTATATCCCTATGTATGCTTAAATCTTTAAAACTACGCAACGGATTTTGATGCGGGTTTTTTTTAACAGATATAGTGATTCAAGAGGAAGGTTTATATGTATAATACACCGACCTCCACGCGGGCGAAGCCGCTGGCAAAAGCTAGTAAAAAATAAAACTACAGTTTTAAGAAATCCTGACATTCTCTCAATTTTCAGTCGACTTAGAGGATCGTTCAAAGAGTTTTTAATAATTGGATATCAATCAATAACGTGGTAATTAATCCGTAATCGTCAAGCAATCAGGGGGTTCCTGATGTAATGATATCTACCTATAAATTCAATATAATGGAGTAAAAAGCACTACATTCGTCTTAAGGCTCACGCAGACAGGCGCGACGCTACTCTAGTAGAACTGTTACTATTTACATAAAGTTCTCATAGAAATTGTTCTACTATAGTCGCATCGCGCGTGTCTGCGGGAGACTTTATCTGTTGTTTTAATAATGTGAAATAGGACTTCATAGTAATTGCAAGTATTTTTTTGAGTTATCAGCAAAACTACTAGGTACTACTACTATCTAAGTTGGGTTGGGATCTGTATGTAACTTATCTAAAATATTTCTTTACTCGTGCTAGCAAATGCTTACTTTGAATGATGTTTTTCTAACACCGAATGGCTGTGTGTAAGTTAGGTATAAGTTAGTGATAATTTCCTTTGTGAAGGAGTAGGTAAATCAGACTATCTAATCATTTTTATATTACTTTGTAACGAATGTCCGACAGCATGTATCTAGCAGTGCACAGATATCTTAGTATGATTTTTGTCGGGTTGCGCAATATTAATTAGGGGACATTTCAAACACTTTGAAAACTGCTAGGTAATCCTTTTTTATCTTAAATGTTTCGTAACGTTGGTTAGATAGAGAGTTAGTTACTCTTATGTAGGTTGATAATAATGATCTAGGTGTTACTTAACTAATACTTAACTTCAGGTCAGTAAGAACATTCTCTTGATGCAGTGGTAATCCTCCCTTTTTACACTTACACGGCAAATGATGGGGTTATCTATTGGATTTAGACCTCACAAACATAAGTGACAAAAAGTGGCAAGATCAGATAGAGGATACGATCTAATCTGTATACACCGTGACATTTTAGTCGTCTTACAACGGCAGTCCACTTCATGTATCCAAGGAGTACTAATCGTTTATAAAAAATAAAAAAAATATTTTTGAACATTTGTATAATTCAAAAAAATCAAATATCATTCACTAAGACGCATGACGTAGTTTGAAACACCCTTTTATGGAGGTGGAATTAATGATAGAATGTAATGGTAGGTAGGTAGATATCTTCTACCGTTTGATACGTAAACATTATTAACAGGGAGGGTGTTTCATAATTCTAAAGCATTATTAATTTTTCTTTGTACCTATTATCTTAATTAATGGTAACAATGTTTTCATCGCTCCTAGAGTTATTTTATCATGGATACATTGAGTGGACCACCTTTGTAAAACGACTAAAGTATCACGGTGTATATATATAAAATGAATCCCAATTTCTCTTGGTCACGGCATCACACGTGAACGGCTGGACCAATTTTGCTAATTCTTTTTTTGTTGTGTTTGTTATTGTCAGAAGGTTCTTATGAAAGAAAACATTAAGAAAATTGCGCATAACATTGGAAAATTTAAGAAAACTTAACTATATTTAATTGTTAAGACAGGACAACGTCTGTCAGGTCAGGTAGTGATTATAATAATATTGAATTGAATTGCTTGAATTTCTACTACTCTTACTGTTATACCATCTATGTAATACATTCGGAATGCAATAAAGAATTGAGCATTGAGTATAGAGGTTGCTATTGTCGGCTTATTCCACTTTTCCCCCCTGAAAGAATCCCCCTCAGGGGGGAAAACTGGACCCTAATATAAAACATGTCCAGAAAGTCCCCTTTTCATTTTAAGTGAGTCCACTTTTCCCCCCTGAGAGAATCTCTCTCAAGGGGGAAAACTGGACCTTAATATAAAAGAAATCCAGAAAGTCCCCTTTTCATTTTGGATCATTCCACTTTTCCCCCTCATTATTAGTTTTCGATTTCTACGCTCTTAAAGTAAAAAAAAAATGTGAAAAAAAGATACAATGAGACAAATAAAAAAAACAACTGTATAATATATAATCATTAATCAGTCTTTGGTTACACAGAATTTTGTTTTGATTTCTACGCTCTTATCTATACTTACTTATGTAGGTAGGTAAGTGAAACTTATAGAAATATTTAATTTGACAATTTAAAATTAAAACCTCTTTCTTTTTTTCACAATATCCCTAGCCATTTAAGTAGAAAAAATTAGTAAATAAAAAAAATCGGAAACAATGTAATTAACAGAAAAACGACAATATAATATACATGCATTAATCAGTCTTTTTTTTTCACAGAATTTTGTTATAATACAAAAAAACACTAAAAAGTGAAAAATAACTTTAATTTCGGAAGTCGGTGACTTTGGATATGTATTTTAATTTTTTGTCACCGCCTTCCGAAATTAAAGTTATTTTTCACTTTTTAGTGTTTTTTTGGAAGTCGGTTGTTTATTTTTTTGAAAAAAGTTTTTTATTTTTCACTTTTTAGTGGTTCACATGTGCTTACCCCTTCACAGCGTACCGGCGTGATGTTATGTTATTAACTGGTGTAAACAATTGACAGACATGATATTTCAGCAATCCCTGTCCATTTGCTATCATTTATTGAGGAGTTCCGTTGCCTATTTCCAAAGTTCTTCATCAGATCTTCACCAAATTGAAATGGAACCACTCCGAGAAAGTACTCTTCCAAAAACTACACAAATTGCTTCAGGTGTGCCTATAAAATTTGAAGAGTTCTCTCTATTTCTCCAGGATCCCATCATCAGATCCTGACTTGATGATCATGGGACCACCTGGGAAGTATACCCTTTCGAACAAAAAAAAAATTATCCAAATCGGTCCAGCCATCTTCGAGTAATCGGGGAACATACATAAAAAAAAAAATAAAAAAAAAAAAAAAAAAGGTTCCGACGAATTGATAACCTCCTCCTTTTGGAAGTCGGTTAAAAATGAGATTAAGAGTAAAAACAATCACAAACCAACAGGGATGAGGGAAATCGGTTGATTTTTGCAATAATAATAATTATAAGAGTTTAAACAAAGTACACACCTAGAAAAACTAAGTTATTTTGCAAATCCTCCTTGAAAGTTTCCCTTAAAAACATCACTTACTTAGATATAAAACAATTTTATCATGTTTTCGGAAATTTGCAAAAAGTAAAAATAGAGTAGAAAGATAAAGAGAAAAAATAATATAAAACAATCACTTGTAGACGACAACACGGTTGACTAGTAATTCGACAGTTTACGAATACTTAAAAAAAATACATTATTTATACGTACAAAAATATTAAAAAATCGATCTAAGTAATACTAATAACATAAAAAACACAAAAAATCCTAACAATTCAAAGTAGAAATAAATCTTATAGGTAAATGCACAGAGAGTAAAACAATCACAAACGTACAACAATAATAAAAACTATGTAAGTAATGCTAATAACAATCAAAAATACTATCAATTCAAAGTAAAAATAAATAATAGGGGTAGGCACCGAGAGCTGTACCGAGAGTTCGTGGTTGGTCACACTAGGTTGAGGTTTTGTGAGTGCACGTGTTTTATGATCTTGATTACGTAAAGTTGATGTTTCGTTTCCAGGAAGAGGTCCGTGAGAAATAATACCAATGGTACCTACGTACCTAATATATTATTGGTATTATTTTAAAATAATTTGTTTGTAATTTAAAATAATATGGTATGTTCAATTAGTGATTTTCTTAAAGTCATTAATGTTGTTGCTTGTGACTTCGGTTATTTTGCGTTTCCTAGGGAATTTTAAAGTATCTATGTACTTTAAAATTTCGAAACAAAAGTATCCTATGTGTTTTCTCAATCTCCAAACCAAGTTTCATAACAATCGATCAAGCCATTTTTGCGGCAGCGTAAAGAGCTATCAAATCAAATAAACAAACAAACGCACTTTCACCGTTATAATATTATAGTTAGAATCCTTGCTAATATTATAAACGCGAAAGTGAGTTTTTTTTGTTAAGCTTTCACGCTAAAACGACTGAACGGACTTTAATGAAATTTGGCACATAGGTAGACCATGTCCTGGACAAGGACATAGGATTATTTATCCCGATATACCTACGGGATCGAGCTAGACTGCGGGTGTAACCGCGGGGCTAGGTATGGATAAATAAGGAACAATAACATGTCTGCCTATTTAAAGTATTTAAACTCGAATTACATAAAATAATTCAGTATACATTTTACATTAGCTTTATTGAATATGTCGACGAAGTGCTGCTTGGCGGTGCTCCTATTAGTGTGTGAATGGTTAAAAATTATTCCCAAGCTCGCTTCGCTCGCTCCTGCATTCTAGGTTTTCTAAGTAAAATATCTGCCGGCGCCCGCGGTAAATATTTTAGCAACCAGCACTGGCGAACAAATCGGTGCCCAGCACCGGTAGCAGAAGCACTCCTTAAATTTTAATGACCTCAGGGGGGATTTCTGGACGTTTGTTTTTCAGATTCCAGTTTTCCCCCCTAAGGGGGATTATCAGGGGGGAATTCCAGACTTATATTTTTTTAGATTCCAGTTTTCCCCCTCAGAGGCATTTTCAGGGGGGATTTGTGGAATAATTATTTTTTCAATTCCAGTTTTCCCCCCTAAGGGGGATTATCAGGGGGGAATTCCACACTTTTTATTTATAGATTCCAGTTTTCCCCCTAAGGGGGATTTTTAGGGGGGATTTGTGGAATAAGCCGCTATTGTCGTTGCTAAATTTATGCCTTTGGCTAACGAAGTGATTATGGTTAGATTCTATGAAAACGCATAGCGAGGGTCGTTCGATCGGGTTAAGCTAAGCTTACCGCGGTTGGTCTGTCGATGGGTAATCACCTGTACATACCGTAACACCCCCGCCCTCGGAAAGCACGTTAAGCCGATGGTCCTGGCTATCATTCGTGGATCTTTGATAGTCGTTACGGGTAGTCCGAAGCTCGAATTTGTGGCAACCAGTCTTACCAAGAGTTATCGTTTTACCCAGTAACCGGGTTGAGCAGGTCATGTAGGTAGTCGCTTCATATAAAATACTGGTATTCAGCTGCATCCGGTTAGACTGGAAGCTGACCCCAATATACTTGGGAAAAAACTAGGCAGATCGAGTAGTTATACCTAACGAGGAATCTTCTTTGTTGATGGTGAGTGAGGATATTGGGGAACTGAGGTACCAACAGATATTTTTAGCAAAGGGATTTCATTCTTCATATCTCGGGGTGAGATACTTTGATAGATATTAGGTATCTACAATAAGTGCGCCCTGCATTGTTGTGAAGCCGCCGCTCTTACTATAGGTACCTACTTAAGTATTGCACCCCTTGCCTTGGAAAGAATGTACCAGTAAAGAATGCTGGTGTGTAACGCTTGCTCAGAACAGTGCAATTGTTGAAGTTCAACAAGAAATGAGATCTGTGACTACACATGGCGGCTTATTTTCAAACTGTTACAATACAGTGCAAGTTCCGAGGCGCTAGGCTGGGGCACAAAGTAAGCGTGTGCGCTTATCGTGTCTATATATTGGCTGGCTGCTTGCGCGCGCGCACACTCGCTTACGCCTCTCACCGCCGCACGATCGATTTTCCGCCCTTTATTGTGATTTCCACCGGCGCGTGAACCTACGCGAGTGAGGTTAGTGCATTTTCGCAATTCAGTTGTTTTTTTTTTTTGTGAAAAAAAATAGAGCAAAGGTTTGCCTGCGTTTGTGTTCAGACTGTGTTGTGCTTGTTTTTTTGTGCATTTCGGATATACGTACGAATGGATTTTATTGTTAGGGCGAAATAATTACCTCTTTGTTTTTCGCTAAGTTTTTTATAATTATTGAACTGTGGCCAGCTGTTATTGGATTTGAGTGTGTATGATAAAACTAAGTTAAAATTATTCAAATAATATCAGGCAAAAATTCAAAAAAAATATAAAAGCAAAATAATACACATAAAGAAATGGTGACTGTACCTATCAAAGAGTTCTAAGTACCCAAACTTGCAATAATTTAATTAACCAATTAGATAAGATAAAACTAACCCTTCGGAAACCACACTCATTAGTTTTAATGTATTAATCATTGTTTTGATTTACGCCATAGGCGCCGCAATTTCAACAACACCCATTCAACGAAATAAGAATCGCTTAATTTACTTATTTATTACTTAATAACTTCGACAAGCTTAGTCAACGGATTACGAATAAAAACAATTCATCATTACAGTTCATCAATTTAGTGAGCTCCTAGACAACTAGGCAGACTTAGATTAGTATGTACCTAATAAAATTATTAATAATTTATTAGGTAAGCTAATTATGTAGAACAATCATGTACTCGTGTAGAGTTGATTGAACTCAAGATAAATAACAAATACAAGTAAATAAATAGTCTAAGAGCTCTTCACTCAATATTATCTATATATTTTCAAATGCTTTTGTAGTATTTGTTTACTTAACTTATAGTAAATAGGTACGTAGTTTTTTTTGTTCTAAAGACTTTTAAGATACTTCGTACGTAATGATGATCATTATCAAATCTGTCTCACCAACCCTAATGGGCAAATATAATTTTATTTGCATTTCAATATTTACACTTCGTTTGTCGATGTTAATTTATTTATACCCACTTATTCTGTTTTACATTTTGAATATCAATTTCGTTAGGTATCAGAAATAATGCACTTTATCAAGAAAATTCTTAGGAAAGTATCTTCGTTTAAACATTAAACTTAACTTTAAAGTGAATGCTTCTGTTAAATAAAAAACTTAGTCGTTTAAACTGATTACAAAAATAACCTGCCGATTATATAAAAGTACCCAATTGCTTAACACCATCAGAAATAATACTTATTAGCAGCTTCGAGACCGGCGGGTCATTTTAGCAATGGTTAGTCGATAAATTTGTGCAATCGATCTCCAACGCAATGATGTGTTTTTAAACGTAGAGTCGGCGACACGTGCGCAGGCGCAGCGTGGTCTGAATCCACAATAAGTCCTTGCCTTGCGGCCAGTGTCATGTCAACACACGACACTGCCCGTAACTTAACGATGCTCTTTGAGAATAATGAGTGTGAACGTTTTATCTGATCGATTAAGCTTGCTGATATCTTGGTAACTTTGTTGCTATAACATAGGTATTTCGTAATTAAACATTGAAATGTTTTTCAAGAGGAGATACATAGGTATTCCAGCAAGATACCTTAGTCCCAATAAATACTTAACAATTATATTAAATTTATATAGGTGCCTAAAAAAATGCAAACCCTTTCTCCTTGACTAAAGGGACCTCTAATTCACGAAACAGAGACCTGAGACCAATTTTTTTTTACCGACTTCAAAAAGAAGGAGGTTATCAATTCGACATGTTTTTTTTAATGTATGTTCGGGCATAACTCCGTCATATATAGACGGATTTACAAAATTCTTTTTTTTGTTCGAAAGGGGTTTTTAAATATTAGATTATTAACCAGTTTCCTTCTTTCCAGATATCAAAATGAGTTCCACGGACTTCAGACTGGAGCGTAGCGTCGAGCTATCGCCAGAAACAAGAGCTATCGCTGAGCAGGAGTTGCGTGAGACCCCGGAGAGGGTCCGTGAGGCCCTTGAGAGGCTGAAGGAACTGCTGAAGGAGAACAAAGACTTGTGCTTCGGAGAGGACGATGAGCTGCTCACAATCTTCTTGCGGCCTTGCAAGTGGTATCCAGAAAGCGGTCTTGCACTTGTAAGTATTTTTACTTTATGGAAGTTTGTCTCTTTTTAGTCTGTGGTGTTTAATTTTAAATTACTGAACTGACTATACTGAAATGACCGAAATTCATTACTTCATGTAGGTATGTTAAATTATTCACATGTGTTTAGTGGACTATAACAAGTAGGTCTCTGGGTGAACTACATTTTGGTAGGCAAGTCTTATTAAATCCGCTCCTTTAACTTTTTTAATGGAATTATTAACAACGTAATGTTTCTATTAATAATGTTTATTTTACTTTTTCAATGTATAAATATTTTCTGAGTTTATCTTGGACATTACTGTCATTCTTAAAGGCAAACATCGCGAGGTAACTTGGCCATATAGTCAATCGATCTGCGTAGCCTTTTTCAAACTATGTATATTGGGTTCGGCTTCCAGTCTATCCACATGCAGCTGAATACCAGTATTTTACATTTAGCGACTGTCTATCTGACCTCCAAAAACCAGTTACTGGGTAATACGATACCCATTGTTAAGACTGGTTGTCAGACTTTCGGGCTTCCGACTGGGTAGTCGGAAGCCCGAAAGTCTGACAACCAGTCTGCTGTCATTCGCAGATCTTTGCCAGTCGTTACGGGTGTAACGACTGGCAAAGATCTGCGAATGACAGCCGGGACCAACGGCTTGACGTGCTTTCCTATGCACGGAAGGGTTTCTTTATGTAAAGATGGTCACCCATCTACGGACCGACCGCGACAGGTGTAGCTTAACCTGATCGATCGACCCGTACGGCTAATATTACTTAGCCACGAGCCCCTCCTTGACTTATCCCTACTAATCCCTACTTAATATTATAAATGCGAAAGTAACTCAGTCTGTCTCTCTGTTACGCCTTCACGCATAAACCGCTGAACCGATTGTCATGAAATTTGGCAAAGATAAAGCCTGGAATATGGAGAAAGACATAGGTTACTTTTTTACGCGATAACCGACATCCACGCGGGCGGAACCGCAGGCAAAATCTAGTAGTTAATATAAGTGACATGCCAACCGGTCTTGAGTAAGCATGGTGATATGATAAGAGGAGGTCCTTTGCCCTTCAGTAGAACAATAATAATTTCGTATTATTATTATTGAACCACTCAATATCTTTAACAAACATACCAGTATAAGTTAAGCGGGTCATATTGTTACAGCCTACTAAATTTGCGTAACGCTACTACATAATGTAGTGATGTTTGGCAACTTCAATCACAAACGGTTAACGACTGATTTCGTTGTCTTGTCCTAGACCCCGGTTATTATACATATTGTACCAAGGATACTAAACAGTGATTATAATCTACTTAAATGTGATGGAGCCTCTTGGTGGTTGGGACATCTCCTTGAAACCTACCTATGCATGTTTGAATTGGTCGTTTTACGAGGTACTTTTATGTAGAAATAATTCTGTTTGCGTTGTTTACCACCCAGAAAGAATTTTTACTTTAACCTTTTGTTAAAGAATTGTATTAATCAAATGATATAAATATCTGTATAACAAAGCCATGTCTATAATATAATTCATAAAGTAAAATTTGTGCATTCATTCGTCTCACCGTATTAGTTACCTTAAACATGAAATAAAAGTGACTACCTTCGTAGTTAATATATAAGTACTGTATTTAACCAATTTTTATTTTTAAATTAATATTTATTATGTTAATCTAGTGCTGACTACTATAAAGAACACTTGAATCTAGTGTATTTCCCTTAGATAGGAAATAAGAAAGATGTTATTGGACGATTTATTAATTTATAGCTACTTTGCCGTATAAGTTATACATTAATTACGTATTAGCTAATAGGCTAGATTGTAATGTGAATAAAGTATCACCGACTGTGATACATTATTAATATTAAAAATAAAATACATATTAATCAGCTTTATTAAAATGTAATAATATGGACTTAAGTAGTAAGTAGACGTTTTGTCCTTTTGGTTTTTAATACTATCTAATGATTAGTATTAGAATCCATCATTTGTCAAAATAACGATTAGGGACCGTAGCCAGGTACCTACAGAACTTAAATAATTACTTACTTTCATAATCTTAGTAATCATCCTATTTAACGATTAACGAACGATGAAAGAAGTTTTTATTAGGTGGCGTAAGTGGATTCTTAGGCCAAAATCTAAGTACCAACATCACATAGCACGTACTTTAACTAACCACTCACTGTCACTATCGCACAACTGTCAAACTACAAGTGCAAGACAGAGACGGGAACATGTCTAAGCCAAAGCACGAGCTAAGAGATCTCAGCCTTAAAGTTCTAAAGAGCTTCTTAAACTTTCAAATTAGTAGGTCGGCACTGTAGACAGACTTTACATAACAATCATTCGAAGTTTCTCAATTATTGCCAGTATCAGTCTCTCAATTTCTTATCTGTCTTAATGTTAATATTATTCAAAATTTATGCAGACAATAATGCGTTAAGTAATAGAAGAACAATTCCATTTCACCTTGCAAGCACAAAAATGAAGAGGTCTATGTAAAAAGTGTTGCAACATCACATTGACTTGACATTCTCGTTGATTCTATGGTGTGAATAAATTCTAGCAATCATTAAATGCATTTATTAGGTGTGTATGTATACACAGCACATGCTTACATAATAACATCGTAATGCAATGAGTGACAATGTTATACAATAACAATTAACTGTGGATAACCAACATCTCGAGAACGTTTACTTCTTATATTTGTTTGTTCTTTATTCTTTAGCTTATTTTGAAGCTATTGAAGCTACTGAGCTGTAGTAAATTATGGGGTTTATTATAACCATTTAAAGTTAAGAGATGTTTAAACGTCAAAAATGTATGGTTAAACTCGCTAATCATTACATAACTTTAAGCAACGTTTATAAATAAAACGGATTATGTGTTAGGTAATTACGGCAGTAGCGGATTTTGCGGGGCGACAAAATTTTTAAAACGACAAAAATTAAAAATCGATTGGGTTTTCTGTAAACTGTAAGACCAAATTTTAGAGTTTATTTTCTTGCGCTCTTACAATCTGAACATAGTACCATTTCAAGGGTAGAATTTCTTTGTTAAAATAATTAATCAGGAAAGTACTTAAATTCGAAATATCTAACAAAAAATTTTTAAAAAGTATATTTATTTTTATCCTTGAAGTTACGGAAGAAAAAGGGAGCCATATCGTCTTGGGCCTAGGGCGCCATCAAAGCTAAATCCGCTACTGAATTACGGCATTGACATGTCCAGAGTTCAATGATTTATCATTAACGTTACCTATGAACGACACACGATGAATGAAGACATAATTTGTGTGGAAAAGGGAGAGCGAGGCCTTTGTCCTGCAGTGGGGAATTATACGCTAGATAAATTATAAAATACTAGCTTGTGCCCGCGGCTCAGCTTCCGTAGATGTCGGTTATCGCGTTAAAAACAAAAAATAAGCGATAACCAAGGACATAGGCTAGTACATAACCCAGGCTATATCTCTGCAAATGTCTTGACGATCGGTTCAGCGGTTTAGGCGTGAAAGCATAACAGACAGACAGAGTTACTTTCGCATTTATAGTAAGGGTTGATGAGGGGTGACCTGTACATAGACGAATGTCTCTAGATTTTAGACTGAAATATTCGTAATTTGCTGTAGTATTTATTAAATTGTAGGTAGGTACCTACCTAATTAAAATAAAGCTGTTGATTTCTCAGAACAGTACAACGTATACCAAAATGATTGTCATTTATATAAATATAACAAAACATAGTTAAGTACACTCTCTATCATCATCATCATCATCTGCCTAGCCTTTTCCCAACTACGTTGGGGTCGGCTTCCAGTCTAACCGGATGCAGCTGAATACCAGTATTTTACATGGAGCGCTATACACTCTCTATCATAGAATAGAATATACTATCTCCTCTATCATAATAGATATCTATGGAGTTCTTTAAGCATCTAGGTAGTAGTAGTAGATACAGCAAAAATAACACGATGACTTATGATTCCAATTCCACAGTTATAGTGTCATCGAGTTATCTGTCGCTAGTTAGCCGATAGAACAATTTCCTCTGTTTATAAACATTATATAGGAATCTGCCCGTTTGCTGTCGGGAAGGGAGAGATAAGTCACGCAACGCAATGTCAAAGTTCAGTTCTTATCGCCACGAGATAACTGTTATCACACTTATCACCCATCATTATTTGCCGTTGTATTTCGAAATTGTCGGTATATCGTTAACAATACGTTAGAAATGATATTTGTCGAGTAGCCGGGGTCACAAGAAAATCGAGGTCGGAATTATACGAATCCTACATTAGAATTAATTTGATTCGGATGTGGTAATTGCTTTTGTAATATATACTTGAACACTGCATTTTAATGGCTGTCCATCGTTTTAAGAGGGCAGTGGTGTCGTTGCAACTTACGACTTTGTAGGTCGTAGGTCCAAACCGAGCCAGGAAGTTTACTCGGTGTATTTAATTTCATCACCCACAACACTGAACAAAAGAACACACTGAAAAAAGAACATTGTGAGGAAACCAGCATGTCCTAAAACCAAAAAGTTTGAAGACATGTGACATTACCAAAAGAGCCCGCGTGCTGGATTATGCCTATCCATTCCCTAACCGAGAATAATTCTGTGTCCTAGCACTGGGAACGTTATATATAACGGCTGATATATGCATCGTTTGAGAACTAACTTAACCTAACAAACAGTAGGGGCCCCCTAAAATCCTACCTTACGTCCAAGCTGAACACCTGGCTACGTGGGGGGCGGACACGCGTACTGTACAACTGTACAAAAACTTATGCGGCTAACAAGGAAAGGTAACCCCTTTATGCGAATAAACCTCAACAAAAAGACAGTGTCCGTATCCAATCGCAGACACTGTTTAAAAATAAAACACAAACATACTTAACCTACAACAAAACAAAACCCAAAAAGTGAAACAAAAAACAAGACAAAAAAAAAAAAAAAAAACAAACAGTAGGGCATTATGTAAACAAGTGAGTTTAACTGTGTATAATAAAACAAAACCCTGTGTCAGTTAATCCCCTAAAAATAAGAAGATAATAGTAAAATAAATAAAGAAGAATAGGAAATAGTTACTAGCGGGAGTCTCACCCACAGGATGAATGGAGATGGATAGAATAATGATAAAGTATGTAGCATGGAAGTACGAGAGGCATGTAAGCGAGAACTGGTATAGAATAGGTTGAAGATACAGAATAGGCGCCAATAATGAAAAAAAAACAGTAGGAATTTGAATTTGACTTTATCGCTGCCTAAAAAATACTGTAAGAAACAATCCATTCAGCCTAGATTTTCTTTTTTTATGTGACCTAAAATTTCATTATCTACGTATTATCTATAGTTATTTTCCGTTGTGTTATTGTTTTGATAGCTACCGCAACATTTTTTTTCGCGCAAATATCGTGGAGTGTAGATAAACAGTGACTCCGTTCAATGCCAGCCACTCTATAAATTAACACATATTTGCAACTAAACATATTGCACAGTGCACAAGTGGCAAGTGGTCGAGCCGGTTAATCTGACAGCAACAGCTATTAATAGGGATGTAGATATCGATTTAAGTAAATTCTTCCGAGTGATAATGTTGCTAGGTTTTAACACTCTCCACGTAAACTTTGTATTTTACCGTAGAAACTATAATACGTTTAGAAAAAGGGTAGATACCTACATTTTGTCGTGTTATGATATTCAACAAGCAATAAATAATTTATCCATCGTAAGTTCATTAGCATTTTTTATAGCAATCAGATATCTTTCAAGATTTGATATTTGCCTATTATAATCTTTGGTTCAAATTATTTTATTCTGTTAGAAGAATACTGCCGTATCCTTCATAAGTTTCAGCAACTTCTTTAATTAACTTCATCTAGTTAGCATCTTACGAAATTAAGTTGAGTAGGTGATGAAATTATTTAATATTTTATGTAATGATTTGATAATAGTCTGCACTATCTCGTATCGTTCACTACTGTTATTATAATACACTGACACACTCTACGCATAGTGCACGTATTTGTTTAACAAACAGCTCGGCCCGGTTGCATGTCTCACGCGGAAGATTTGCAATAGACCAGTTAGTTATACGGAGCTGTAAACGCCGGGAAAACAGGCCGCTAGCCTGCAAGGTCTCGACGACTGTATAAGCAAGCAAGTAGCCATTGAAGCACGTGCGTGGCTTTCCGTTTACTGAAAATTTCGTGTCAGGCACGTGTTTGATCGCTTTTAAACTGGTTTTTAGTTTTTTCCGATGGTATATGTACACGGTGAGGCAAAGTAGCTCACATTATTTACTGAAAAGATCCTAAATTCCTGTCAATTTTTCGTAGAATTCATGAAGTTTCATAGTTAGGAGCAGCTACTAAGATATACAAAAACCTAAATTGTTAAAGGTTGAATATGCAACAATCATGCAACTAAGTGTAGGTACCATCGTAAAATAAGATGACATTGAACTATTTCGAAAAATAATTACCAAGAACAATTAGAACAAAGGCAACCCAAAGACAGTAGGTACAGATTAGTAACAAAGACTTGAATTTCAAAACAAAGTGAACCTTGATGTTTGATTACGATAAGTAGGTACTGTTCAAAGGTTCAAAGGGCGTGATCATGATCTGGTTTGTGAAACATTATAAAGTGAACCAGCGGACTTTACTGGTCGGTTATCAAAGCACGACCCGGATCCGGATCATCTGCCTAACCTTTTCACAACTGTGTTGTCAGCTTCCAGTCAAACCGGATGCAGCTGAATACCAGTATTTTAAATGGAAAGACAGCTTATCTGACCGCCACAATCCAGTTACTGGGTAACACGATAGCCCTTGGTAAGACTGGTTGTCATATTTTCGGGTTTCTGACGACCCGTAACGACTGTCAAAGATCCACATTGGGACCGTGCTTTACGAGGCACGAAGGGTTCTGGGTACGTAAAGGTGGTCACCAATCAATGGGCCAACCTCGGCAAGGATCGATCCGTGCGATTGCCATTACTTAGTCACAAGCCCCGGATATACATTGTACCACACTAGCCTGCATTAGCTGATAGTAGACTATCGCACATTCCAAATGTATGTTTCCATTAATGTTGTTGAATCTAATCGGTGCAGGGTAACATTATTGGACTTTGTATGCTTGTAATCTTAGGTTGCCGCCATTGCAGGATCGTTCAGTGAAAACTTTATGCTTAGGTACGGCCCGAAAACAGAGTTGATCCCGAGTGGGGCGAACAGATAGCGTAAACATAATTATAACTTGGCGCTGAGTTTCTGTTGTTTGTGTGGAAACAGCAAGACCGCAGTGGTGGCCAAGTGAGAGCATTGGTGGCCAATTGAAAGCAGTGGCGGCCAAGTGAGAGCAGTGGTGGCCAAGTCAGAGCAGTGGTGGCCAAGTGAGAGCAGTGGTGGCCAAGTGAGATCAGTGGTGGCCAAGTGAGAGCAGTAGTGGCAAAGTGAGAGCAGAGGTGACCAAGTGAGAGCAGTGGTGGCCAAGTGAGAGCATTGGTGATCAAGTGAGAGCATTGGTGGCCAAGTGAGAGTAGCGATGGCCAAGTGAGAGCAGTGGTGGCTAAGTGAGATCAGTGGTGGCCAAGTGAGAGCAGTGGTGGCCAAGTGAGAGCAGAGGTGGCCAAGTGAGAGCACTGGTGGCAAAGTGAGAGCATTGGTGGTCATATGGTAACTGCCACGAGTTACGAGTTGTAGGTCGTAGGATCGAACCCAAGCAGGCACTTCTCTTCGTGTAAATTATTTAATCACCACTGCTCTCCAAACGGTTGGGAAAAATATCGTGAGGAAACCGGCATATCCTAGAACCGAAAATTCGAAGACATGTGACGTGATGACATCTACCAACCAGCACTGGGCCCTCGTGGTGGATTACAGCCCACTCCCTCTGGAAGAGAGAAGGTCTGTGTCCCAGCAGTGGGAACACCTATAGGGTGATTATAAACGTATATTATGAAGACATACCTACTAATACCGTACTAACAAGAATTTATATTATCGTTAGCCAAGGATGAATAACTAATTTATGAACCGATAAAATGTAATACTCTTACGTACTGTATGAGTCACAATTCTGAAAACAATGTTTTCTCTCTCTTAGAGAAAATGCAACTATTTCCGAACAATAACTAATAATGTTTTGACGGAGTATATGATTTTAATCATACATTAATTAATTAACGCGTAGAAATATTTTAACTAGCGTGGTAGAGATATAAATATAAGGCAATTAAGCAAATATTTTAGAAACACGATTCCATGATGCACTTTGACGTGGAACGAATCAATCTTGCTCAATTTGTTGCGTACGCGCACTTACAAATGCTTGTGTTAATATGGATTGCATTTAGAACAATAATTTAGATATGTTTTACCCGTGTTAGCTTCAGTAAGTATGCTTACTTTCCATATATGTAATCTTATTTGTTCAAGAAGTGTTAGATATAATTAAATGACGATGTATAGTATACCTACTATACATCGTCAACTCAAATCGACATCGACTTCGACGACTAAAATGTCACGGTGTATACACCGTGACATTTTAGTCGTCTTACAACGGCAGCCCACTTTATGTATCCAATGACTACTAATCATTTGTTTAAAAAAAAGATATTTTTGGACATACGAATAATAATATTTAAAAAAATATCATTCACTAAGATGTATGATGTAGTTTTCAACACCCTGTTATGGAGATGGAATGAATGATGAAATGTAATGGTATTATGGTATGTAGGTAGAAATATTCTACCGTTTGATACGTAAACATTATTAACAGGGAGGGTGTTTCATAATTCTAAAGCATTACGCATTTTTTACCACTATTACTGGTAGCAATTTTTTAATCGCGGCTGTAGGTATTTTATGTCGGATACATTGATTGGATCACCTTTGTAAGACGACTAAAACGTCACGTTATAATATCGTCACTGTTTGGATAGTTCTCTAGATATATTTACTGTCTGTCTGTCTGGTTTCAATCTTTATGATCTTTATTCAAGCTTATCCATTGCTTCTAATGTTCCAAAAATTTGGCTGCTCAACAACGTAAATAGCGCAATGAATGTTGTTGAACTGTTAAAATTAAAGTTGTTCTGTTAGTGGGTTACGCAATTACCCCCCCGCTCTCCGGGATTTCTCGAACTAGCATCGTAGGTACGAGACGCTACGCCATGGGCTCACCCTGAGGTGCAGCATTAGGGCATGGCGTCACAGACAAGATAAGACATGATTTTCTTAAGGTCTCACTGGAAGGTCTGACTAAGAAAACTGGTAATTTCAACCTAAAAAAATATACTACCTTATTGGGTATTATTTTGAATCATAGGCTCACATAGGTTTTTGCAAATACTGATGATATTATCAGACTGAGAACCGCAAATCCAGAATATGTACTTATAGTTGCCGCAATATTCTCTTTTATTCTAACAGAGCTGTAATTTCGTTTTAAGATATACCTAAACACATTTCGAACGCTACAATTTGACCTTGCATGCAAATAATAACACAAGGTGGATGATAAAGCCTAAATACAAAACTAAGCATGCGAGTAATGTATTAGTGAACTGTTTATAATAAATTAATTACCATTGTACATAAGTAGTGGATATGGTATCTGTTTTGATAACAGTTGACCGTTGGA
Organism: Polymixis lichenea; assembly: GCA_949091785.1. NCBI lineage: Eukaryota > Metazoa > Arthropoda > Insecta > Lepidoptera > Noctuidae > Polymixis > Polymixis lichenea. The sequence goes on from OX420937.1 coordinate 6,819,190, forward strand.
ATGACACACAGACGCGTCATTTATTGATAATGATCGTGTTTCGGTTCACAGTTATTCAGATCAATGAATGTTTTGTGTAATAAGCTTGAGTATTAAAATTCAAATGTGTAACAGTTAAAACGATAACAATTTGTATAAATAGACCTACCGATCTATTTGTAAAAACATCGAGATACTTAGATGAAGTGAGTCTGAAGTGCGCTGTCATTCCGCGTAATGTTAGGGATTGCCACTCAAATCAAATCAAGTCAAATGTCAATTATTCAAATTAGACTGACGTAAGAGTAGTAAGACAGTCCCCCAAAACGCCCACCCTTTACCACTTCCTAGTGCTTTAGCTGAAAAGAAGAAGTGGCGCAACAAACTCCTCAGCAGCACTGATGTCTGTTCAGTTAGATAAACATGATTATATATAATAGTAGTTAATCATTTGCCATATGTCAGCTAGCCATGCCAATATAAACAAAATGTTTATTTCAAGTACAAAGTAGGTACAAACATGATTTGGAGATCACCTTTTATAAGCATGAGTTGCGTGTCTCCGCTCTTCCACTTGGTATTAACCATTAATTTGCAATTGAATGTATAAAAAAGAAAAAAAAATTAGCAGAATGGATTACTTTAAAATTATTGAAAAAGTAATCTATGGGGATGAGCGTTATAGTATAGGGAAAAAAACAAAACATGCGCGTAGTGATGTGAGTGGATATGTGTGAGCGTGTGCTAGTGTGAGGGTGTGTATTGTGTATGAGTTAAAATAGCATTGTTAGTTAACAACGCTATAAGTTTAGGTGTGAGTTAGCCCTGCGACAGTGTCTTGCGATCGGAAGAAGTGAAATGCTACTTCTACCACTAACCATGCACACAGCAAACCATTTATAAAAGTAAAATAGGTTATTGAAGCGTAGATACGATACACTCAACAACGGTTGAGGTATCCGTCTTAAGCCACTCAGTTACAACTTTTTTACAGTCTTGGAACTTCAGGGAGTATATACGTAGTATTTTATTGAGCAAGTTGTAAAGATGGGAAAATTGTCTTGCGTATTGCGTTTTAGCAAAAGCAGATCTAACTGTAACAGTTGGGGCGACTAAGTAGCTCCTTCTGCTAATTGGTTTAGAGGGATCATACGGGAGAGATTTGTGTTTCCTTAGAATCAGTTAAAACAAATAAAGTAACAGTAGTAGTATGTAGCAGTAGTTAAAATGCTAACAAATACAATGAAAACTATACTCAAGCAAAACAAATAAACTAAAAATGTAAACAAAGCTTAATTACCATAATAAAATGCAGGCATAATGGGCGTGACTATAACTACAAACACGACGTTACAGACATCGTCTATCTACGGATTTATAGACTATTTTCTATTCTTTATTTTCAATCCTCTAAGTACCTGGTACTTATTGACAGGCCTGAATTGTCCTCTCATACCTATTATCAATGTAATTTGAAATCATTGTAAAAGCCAATTATTTTTTAACTAGCTTTTGCCAGCGGCTTCGCCCGCGTGGAGGTCAGTGTATTATACATATAAACCTTCCTCTTGAATCACTCTATCTATTAAAAAAACCCGCATCAAAATCCGTTGCGTAGTTTGAAAGATTTAAGCATACATAGGGATATAGGGACAGAGAAAGCGACTTTGTTTTGTACTATGTACTGAAGAGTAACCGTGGAGTTTCTTGCCGGCTCTTCTCCATAGGAAGCGACAAATTGGAACCGTGCACCTAGCTTCTGACGTTTCATAAGTGCCCATGCAGGTTTATGTGAAATAAAATATTTTGATTTTGATTTGATTTTGAAACGTAATCGACGTGAATAAGATCGTAGATCGTTGTGAATTGCATAAGGTGAGAGTACTAGTTCACAAAGGCAGACACAATTAGACGTTATTAAATATAATAACACTAGAGGTATTAGGCAACACCACGCTGCGATGGTATGGTTGCCGTACGTGCCAACTATGAGAGTTGCAAGCTGCAATCAGTCGTTAACCGGCCACTAGTTCTTGGGCAATCAATCTTAGCAACACCGTTTTGGCGGCCATACGTACTTATAAGTCAGAAATAAATATAAAGTAGCTTGCTAAACGATACAGTCTTCTATTAAGCAATGTATAAGTATGATTTTTCAAGAAATTGTTGACCGTGAAGTAGATAAACATACGGTTGCACTGCTCAAATTGCTGCAATTTTGGGTGCACGATTCAAAATATGAGTGTAAAAAAAAATGCTGAGTTGTGCGTGTTTGATTCCTATTATCTTAATATTAGTCATTTTCCTAAGAAAACAATGCAAGCTACCTTGGTATAAGTATTCTAATAGCATGTTTGACGCACATACCTGCATGTACCTACTTATTTCGTGAGTCCAAAATTTGTGCGCGCAATGCCAAGTAGAAGTAAATTAATAGACTATTGATTACCTGTAGTTTGTATGAGCCGCGTGTGTAAGCTGTCCCATTCATCAACTCGTTACGTGATTTACATAACGCTATTCACTTTATACATAGGTAAATAGGCAAGTGCTATAGGTAAAGGTAACCTTTTGCTTCTCTTCATAACAAATTACTCACCGGTTGTTTTCATCACTGAATTGCCATATTATCGAAACTAACAAGGAAATGAGCTCAATTGTGTTTTGCACAGATAATGTAAACTATTCAATTATTATGATAACAGAGGTTGAGATAACCAGAATCGAGTTAAATTGACAATGTTTTGCTACAGATTACGGGCCTTAATAAAAGACGGACGTAATGAATGTTAAACTAAAAAGATTTAAAGCACGCAAAGTCCTACAATTTCGTTTGTTGTACATGACCTAAACTCCCACTAGGTCCGACAACCGCCGCCATTACGCTTCCTGCTACAGCGCCAGTGACATTTACATCTATCATCAACAAAATTAAAAAAAAATGCCCTCTTGTGTTGTGAAATCGTGTAAACACTACAGATAATTATCACTTTTCCAAAGAGAACACCCTTGGCAAAATAGCAGGTATATTCTGTAAAAAGAACTTACCGTAAAAAAGTAGGTGAATTGAGCTTGAAGTTAGCTGTCATTTCACCTAATGTTAGGGATTGACATTTAATTGACTCTGAGATTTTTACATAAATAATAGAATCGCAGAAATATGAATCGGAAGGCGGTGATCATTTATTAAAATGCTATATTTTATAACTATCTAGCTCTTAACACCATTTAAAATAAAAAATAAACTTCTTCGTTACAGTTATTACCAATTTTTTTCCAAGCTGTTAAAATGACTTCAGCTTCGTAATAACTAGTATTAAACACACGAGACTGGTTTAAATGATCTAGATCCAGGCAGTAGGCAGGTAGACCGGCAAATTATACGGACACGTCTAGAAAAGCTCTAATTACCTAAATCATTAAATATTTTCTCCATGAAGCTAAAGTTTCTCGCCGGAAAGCACTGTAGTACACTGATAACTTATGCATAAATTAAATAAGTTTAATGAATGGAAAACTTGTCAAGAACTTGATTTCACAGCGAATTGTTTACGTCTCTTTCGCACTAACGCTTTGCTTTGAAAGCCAGTAAATCTAGATTTTAAAGTAAAAGTAACTATTCATGTATTTCTATTTTCACTTCTGTCTCTTTCCAATTGATCGTATTTTGTAACCGATAATCACAAACCACCGATATTTAATGTTTCATGACAATGTTGCAATGTTCTAAAAATAATATGGAAAAAGTACACCGAAACCAAATCTGCTTCTGCCATTGTGTCTTTTCTATAGATCTAAAAGAGATAAAGAAAACAACAAAAAAAATCGCTGAAAATGATTGGTGCCTAAGCGCACTGTTCTTAACAGGAACTCTAGGTGGCGACAGTCATACATAAGATAGAATAAAGAATTGATTTGTGAAAAGGAACACTTTTGACCTATTTATCTACCCACATAAACACAAAAATTCTACTTACATCAAAATACTACCAAAAATATGGACCTGAATATGAAATAAAGTATTTTTATCTTTGAAGTCCCTAAAGCCTTCGTAGCATTTACCTATGTTCGTAAAATTTCTAGAGCTTTGCATTTTATCTATTTATTATGGGCTCCATTTTATAATTATTAATCTATTATTAGACGTTATATTGACTTTAAACGATGACATGGATGACCAACAGACTAAGGTGTATAATATATTACGTTTATAGCTTTAATAACTTGGTACATATTGTTCGTAGTAAATAAAAATATTGTTATTTACAGATGCGTCGTACAGCCGAGTTCAAACGTGACAATGCATCTTTGCTCGACAACTTATTGCCTGAGCAAGAACAAGTAGCGTTCCTCGAACATAAGGTCGTGAACGTTTTGAAGGGCCGTGACCACAAGGGCAGGAGGGTTCTCGTCGTCAACGTCGGAGGTAAGTTGTTCACTCAACTGTTGCTTAATTTGGGAATAGCGTCGGTTTCTTATATCTATCTATCTATATAACCTAGTGGTCGGCCAGTAGTCGAAACTCGACCATAATTCATAAGTTTGAAGTAATGCATTATTATAAAAAAATATTAGCTTTCTACACTGCTCCATAAAAACTGGAACTGTGCTAAATGTCATACTCCTCCGCCCGCGTAATTTTAAATAAAGGGGAAACATTTCTGCTTCACGTATTAAATTAAATATCAGTCTCGCTAAAACTCGAAAACGGCTTAACTGTTTGTTTTTTTTTTTTTTGTTTTTTCGCTCTAATACACCCCTGTATTAGAGCGAAAAAACAACAAAAAAAAAACAAACTTTGTTGTTTTTTCGCTCTAATACAGGGGCGTATTGAAAAAAAGGAAATTTATGAAAAACCCAAAGGAACAGCCAAATTATCGGGAAAAAGAAAATTGCATTTTTTAAGGGGATTTTGTATAAATTATTGAAATTTGGACAGGAGAACGTCTGTCGGGTCAGCTAGTTTGTTATATATTTGAAAGAATAAAGCTGACCTTCGGATAAACTACATCTTCTGAAGGAGGCCTACAGCACAGCGCTGATATTCTTCTTTTACAAATTTTTGTATTGTGTGTGCAAAGGGCTGGGAAACTGTTACGGTTCTTGCAATATATCGACCTATGAACTTATTAAATGATAATAATAATAATAATAAATTTCTTATGTATTCATAATTTTGACCAATTTATTAAAGCAATTTACTGTCGGATCAGGTGCGGGTCATCCAGCGTAACCATATGTTGGATGACACAGTACTTGATCGCCTACGAAATGAAATGCAGAGTAGCCATGTCATCGTACCCCCGTCGCAGACAGTTGTGGAACCACCACGACTCACCCACACAAGTCAGGCGCTTCAAGCTGACGAGGGTAGTGTTGACAGGGCTACAAACGTAAGTACTCAGTGCAGTGAGGAATTGAGGAGTGCTTTGGAGGGTGCGATTCGGGAATATCGGTTCATGTCGCCCGAACTTAGGCCACGCTTATACCTCGTTTGCCCATGCATAACAAAAATAGGGCGCTGGTGGCGGCTCTGGATTCGCAGTTGTCAAACTATTTTGATGACTGCGAAGACCTCACCGATACTCATTCGATTCTATACTGCGCGGCTGTAGCGGCATGTCGTGTAGCTCACGTCAAATTCGCTAGTGACTCTAGAGCTACTCGACCGAAACCAGTCGTACCAGCTTGGCAGTACAGAATTGAACGTCGTATTGGTGGGGCCAGAGCCCTCATCGGCAAACTAATCTGCTTCAGGGAGGGCAACACTCGCCCTAGAGTGATGCGCTTTGTGAGACGGGCATTCTCAGGGACTGATACCAGCCCTCAGGATTATATGTCCCGTGTCACAGAGCGCATAGACTTCCTGAAGCAGAAAGTGTATGCATGGGCAAACCGTATTCGTAGGTATAAGCGGCGAGTAGACCGATACACCCAGAACCGCACCTTCCAGAGTGATGAAAGGTGGGTTTATAGGGCTTGGGAGCGACCGTACCAAGGTGTGGCTGATACGCGCCTACCAGATGATGATGCCATGTGCTCTTTTTGGCGCAATATCTGGTCGGTGCCTGTCAGTCACACCGAAGGTGATTGGACTAGAAAAGTCGAGCGAGCCTGCGATCCGATACCAGAAATGGGGGTTATTACCATCTGCCCCCAAGATGTAGCTCGTGCAGTCCGGCCACTGCCCAACTGGAAGTCTCCAGGGCCGGACGGGCTGCACAATTTCTGGATCAAATGGTTCATAGGATCGCACGCTCGCTTGGCGGCTCAGTACCAGACTGCTTTGGAGTCTGGTTCGCTACCCCAGTTTCTAACGACAGGAATAACCCACCTGCTCCATAAATCAGGTAGTACCGCGGAACCCAAAAATTATAGGCCGATCACGTGTTTACCGACGGTCTATAAAGTTCTTACATCCATTTTGAGAGCTAAGATTTACAATCATATAGACGGTAACTCCATTATGTCTGTCTCTCAAAATGGATGTCGGAACGGGTCCCGCGGTACTAAGGAGCTACTCCTCATTGATATGGCCATTAGCCAACAGGTTCGTCGTTCCCGAAAGGATCTTTCGACATGTTGGATAGATTATAAGAAGGCCTATGACTCGGTACCACATACATGGCTCATGAGGGTGCTGGAGTTGTATAAAGTAGATACAACTCTGCACACCTTCCTGATGTCATGTATGGGGCAATGGAGGACGGTTCTTCGATATCCAGGATGTCGAAATATCCAGAGGAATAGCGAGCCGATAAGGATCGAGCGAGGTATATTTCAGGGCGACAGTTTGAGTCCGCTTTGGTTCTGCCTAGCCCTGAATCCTCTAAGCACACTGCTGGAGGATTCAGGTATAGGCTATCGACTGAAGAGAGATGGTCAGGTTATATCTCACCTCCTTTACATGGATGACCTAAAACTCTTTGCCCCCAACAATTTGCAACTGATGGAGCTACTGAAAGTAACTGAAACCTTCAGTAGCGCCATCAGGATGGATTTTGGTGTGGACAAATGTGCGGTCATGCATGTAAAGCGAGGGGAGATTGTGGAATCCGCGGGAACCCAACTCTCGGATTCCATAAACCTTCGAGCCCTCTCTGCAGCCGAAACCTATAAGTATTTGGGTATGTCGGAAGCGTTGGGCATCAATGTAACTGACATGAAGCAATCGTTGAAGGAGCGCTTCTTTGGCCGCCTGAAGAAAGTATTTAATAGTCTTTTATCAGGCGGGAACAAGGTGCGCGCCTTCAACGGATGGGTTATGCCGGTTTTGATGTACTCTTTCGGCATACTCAAATGGACTCAGACCGAACTCGACGCCCTGGATAGGAGGGTCCGTACGCTGCTGACCACATATCGAATGCATCACCCACGGTCATCGGTAATGAGACTGTATATCCCGCGAAAGTGTGGAGGTCGAGGGTTCTTAAGCGCTAAGACTCTCCACAATCGCGAGATATGCAGTCTCAGGGAATATTTCCTGGGAGCCGACGTGGAGATGCATCGAGATGTGGTCGCGGTGGACAAGGGCCTTACCCCGCTCTCCTTGGCTAAAGAGAACTGGCGCAAACCTGTAGTGCTTGACACTAAAGATCGCATGGAAGTATGGCAGAGTAAGGAGCTTCACGGACGCTTTTTCCGGGCCCTACATGGACCCGATGTAGACCTACTAGCGTCCGTAGCCTGGCTGCGTTTCGGTGACCTCTTTGGAGAAACCGAAGGTTTTGTCTGTGCAATTATGGACGAAGTTATGATGACGAACAACTACCGGAGATTTATTGTGAAAGACGGCACGGTTGACATCTGTCGGGCATGCCACCGTCCGGGTGAATCAATCAGACACATTATCTCCGGGTGTTCTCGTCTAGCTAACGAGGAGTACTTGCATAGACACAACCTTGTAGCCAGGATTATCCACCAGCAACTGGCTCTGAAATACAGCCTTGTGGAATCAGAAGTGCCGTACTACAGGTATGTGCCCGACCCAGTTCTCGAAAATGGACATGTCACACTGTACTGGGATCGATCCATCATCACTGACAGGACTATTGTTGCCAATAAGCCTGATATAGTGGTGGTGGATCGACTGGAGCGGCGTGCAATGATCGTTGATATTACGGTCCCGAATGACGAGAACCTCGTGAAAGCCGAGAAAGATAAACAAATCAAGTATCTTGACTTGGCTCGCGAGGTTGTCGACATGTGGGATGTGGACTCTGCGATCATTGTACCGATAGTCGTCACAGCCAATGGCTTGATAGCTAAGAGCCTCGACCAACACCTGAGGAGGCTCTCGTTGGGCAGCTGGGTCAAGGGCTTGATCCAGAAAGCGGTACTCCTGGACACGGCCCGTATTGTTAGGAGGTTCCTCTCTCTGGAGCCCTGACCGCCGGTAGCTTGGACCCTGTTCCCGATACCGGTGGGCTACTATTTTTTATATTTTTAAATGTTTTTATATATTTTATATTCTAATATTTAAAAATGTAATTTATATGTGTTTATGTTGGAATAAAGAAGATAATAATAATAACGTTTATTGTTCATTTAGGACTAGATTACATGGCAAGGTAATATAATATGAAGCACAATCATACGTTTCTTAATCTAGTTAGTGGGTGCCGTACTGTTCTACTAGATAGGTTACAAAGTAACCTGTGTTTAGGAGAAACAGTTCCGATCCCCGTCATAAATGGTTGACTTATAGATAGCACGTGTAGGTATGGATATCAATATGTATATAGTAATCATTGCAGCAAGCTACAAGATAAGAGACAATTTAGGGCTGTTAAACAACAAACAAATAAAAAATAAAAAATTTCAATTACACAATCTAAAAATAAGGAAAATAAAAACAAATCGGATAATGGTTATACTTAGTCGTTTGGAGGTCACGACGTTTACGTATAGGTATTATAGTTATCCACTTCAACACTACTTCACTCTTTCAATATTTAGATTCACCAAAAAAATATGCCAAATGTGATTACCTACTCAGAAATTGAATATCATTTGTTTAAAAACAAGATAAAATGTAAAAAAAACGATTTCTACGTATTATCAGTCACTGGGTGAATAAGTAGATATCAATCTGTCAAAATGATGTCAATAGCGTCGTGATTGCTTCGTGCATCCCATAACAACAGTACTGATAAATTGTCATGATTAATCGCTTGGCTGTACCCTCGAGACAATACATAGACGCTACGAGAACGCTTTCTATTTTTGTGCTTGATGATACGATATCTCCGTGATCCGTTGAGAATAAATGGTACCTAAACATTCCACAACATTTTCAAAATGACGCCATCTTTTTCCCTTTTCTTTCATTTAAATTTTAAACAATCATGAATAATGGATGTTACGTATTTCTATACAGAATTGTGGTTAATGTAGCAATATCATTACCGATTTCAATAAAAATTATAAATTCACGTTTGCTATATTTTTATGTTCGACAACAAGTAGGAATAGGCGCCAACCGTGTGATTAGTGGGATTGCTCTAAAGCGACGTCCAAGTAATTCCGTATTCGATGCGTATGCGCAATATGCATAAATAGTGACAGTCCGCCAGTGTGTCGCATACAAAACATTACGAAAACCCATTCTCTCCAGCTGACATATACCTAACACAAGAGGCAGGCATGAAATAATTATCTAATAGTCTTCTGTCCTGAATACACTGACATGGACATTTCTTCGGAAAATTAATATCTTTTAACGATGTAACTGTTACTGCTTTTAGCGGTAATTTTTTTACGTGACGTCTTATAGATACGTGTAATTGTTTTGCTTTTCAACAACGCGGTTTATAAATATATGAATTTTTAAACAATCCAAAGAGGCCATGCTCTTTTCGCGGGGTGTCCAAATATTATTTACATAACATAACAAATCATGACGCCTGGGGACTACAGAAGGGTTAGGCAATGGTGTGGATACCTACAGTACATCCACATTTAGCCAGTTATGTAACAGGGGGCGACCCTATTGCCATCAACCGGGTGCAAATCTAGATACCGGTCTGCTACTGAGAAATTCCAGATTTAAAAACCCAAGAACACTTTGCCCGACCCGGGAATCGGACCCAAGACGTCTTGGTTAGCAGTAGCGCTAGAGACCACTCTAGACCAACGAGGCAGTTAATATTCAATTATGTAAACTTAACTAACGAATAGTGTTATCTGACAGGTTCATGGGACCCGAAGAAAGTGAATGCTGACCAGATGTTCAGGCTGTTCTACCTGATCCACTTGGCGGCCATGTTGGAGCCCGAGTCACAAGTCAGAGGCACCGTCGTCATCATGGACTTCAAAGACATGGGGTGGACACAGGTCAGTACTTACAGCTACGATCAAAATCAAAAGTCATTTATTCAAACTAGGCTGAGAGTCAGCAATTTTTGAACGTCAAAATTACATAAGACAGTCCCCCCAAAAAGCCCGCCCTTCACCACTTCCTACTGCTTTAGCTGGGAAGAAGAAGTGGCGCAACAAACTCCCCAGCAGCACAGCTGTCTGTTATGTTGGAAGAACTTGATTCTTCATGGTATTTCTATGTAATAATTAGCCTGTGTTCTGTGCGTTGGCGTAAAGTTCTAGATACTGCTGAAATGTAGATATATAGATTTTTTAATTGCCATTAATTTCACGCTGCTGGGCAAAGGCCATAAATTGCACTGCGTAATATTTTTTATTTAATAAGTAAATATTTGTTGAATTTTAATTTGTTTACAAGCAGTTGATTTACAACTTTACCATACCATACATAGTAGGTAACTACACTAATGCGGGTTTATTTACAATATTTGTGCAATAACAACACAGTTGCTAATTCAACTGGTCACGTACCGCAACATGATTATTGCGTTCAACAAATTAAAAGTGTAACCCATTAGGCCATTCCCCATCTCATATCGTCCATCTTTTGAGTTTACGTCAAGCGCATGCGTGAAGTACCGACTTTTTCATGACGAAATTATATATAGCTATTTGTGCCAACTAACTTGTCGTGTCGTCATAATCATCCAACGATTTATTTGCTAAAACTAGTTTTTGCCACTACGCAGTTCGCACAAATGTCGTTGACTCTTGCAGTTATTGTAGTAAAGTTCATTGTGGTTTGCACAAGTGTTTTGGCACAGAAATACCCTTGCTTTTCAGGAAATTACCAATACAAATAATTCAGTCATTCTAGGTCATTGTTTTAATCCCATATGGGTCTGCATACATAATGTGCATTGTTCTTTATTATTGAAGTGGAAAATGGAAACTTTAACTGCGTAAGAGGAGATAAAAGGTGAAAATTAGATACCTGTTTGAACTGAGTGCATTGTTTGGATTGTAAATGCCTTTTGAGTGTTTATTGGCAGACATCCAAAAAATGTGCAGATTATCGTAATGATAACGTCATTCTTTATTTATAGTAGTACTAAATTAAAGTATTTGTACTCATACTAGGGCATAGAGAGATAATGGCCATACTCGATATCAGTGTTGGAAGTGGACGGATCACTTTCACTGCGCTTGCGCTGATTTGAATACATCGGCATCGTAACGAAGTGGCAGCGCCTTCGCTGTGACTGTGTCACCGGGCCATGTTGTGAGATACAACACCATTTGTTTAGGTTTTTTATGATTGATGATCGATGTACCTAATACCTATTCTTTTCACTTGATGTATGTCGGGTTGCTGTTTTGAATGCGCGCACGCACTCTTTTCTTCACATTCACACTTGCCAAGCATAGTGTAAATCTTACCTAGATACACTAGTGCTCTTCTAACTAGCAATCTTACATTGTCTTATGAATCTTTGGACTCTTGGTTTATAGTTCTATTGTTGAAATGAGTGAAAAATAATTGAAAGAACTTGTTTAGTTTGGATTGGACATTTTACTGAAAATGTAAATATTATTGTTTCTAAAACCGCACGTCTCCACGCCAACTGGCCGAGCTCATGAATCACGAAGTCCCTAAAACAAAGTGTTAGTACCTAGCTCAAAGTACAATGTGCATGCTTCTGTACGTTACGGACAAAGGCATGAGTAAAGTATGTCTTAGCGTGCGTCGCCCTTCGTATTGTTCCCTTATCTTTGTTCTGGGTAGTTACGAAATAATAATATGTGCATTAATGCTCCGCATATAAGGCTTATTATTATTTATTTGTTTTGAGAGCAGTGGTGGCTCGGTGCCCCGGTGGTGACGGCTGCGATTTACGACTAGTTGTAGGTCGTAGGTTCGAACCCAGATAGGCGCTTTAGTTTGTGTAAAATTATTTCACCACCACTTGCTCCCAAAACAGTGAAGGACGACATCGTGTGGAAACCGACATGTCCTAGAACCAAAATTATTAATAAAATGACGCTTTTGTATTTAGCAGAAGTAAAAAATTGAAAATAAATAATAGATAAAAAAAATCTATTTGAGGTATTTTTATAATCAATTAATATCAAGCTTCCCATGCTTTTTTGAACTTATTTTCTGCTTCTTTAGTTGCGTTTTTAAAGCGTGTTTTTTAGATTATTTAATCTATTATTTATTTTCAATTTTTTAGTTCTGCTAAATACAAAAGCGTCATTTTTCAGTCTTATTTCTAAATTGGTGAATTGTCATCGGTCCTCGATAAGTCTAAAAAGTTTAAATGAAATCTGACCGTTTGAAGTGGGTCAAAATCAAGTCCAAAGGAGTCGGTTAAAAACAAACATAAAAACATACACGTGAAGCTAATAAAAAGCGTGTAAAGACATGTGACATCTATCAACCGCACTGGGCCCGCGTGGTGGATTACGTACGACCCACTCCCTCACAGAGAGGCCTGTGTCCCAGCAGTGGGAACATTATAAGCTGATTATAAATAAATATAATGCGTATTATTATTTATTTGGTTTAACAACAGGACTTTGTACTTATAAATATTTCATGCGGTTTTATTAACACTGTCTCAAAGTCGAGGAATCGGTCAAACATTTATTATGATGTAGCATCGGTGCGAATTGAATGAATAAATAAATCGCGGTTTTGCAATAATCTGCCACCTACGTACCTATATCTGTTTGAGGAGGAATTAAGATGAATTTAATTCATAAATAGATAGTCAAGTACCAAAGAAAACCTCTGACCTCTATCTACTACCCAGTTACTGGGTAATACGATACCCGTTGGTAAGTCTGGCTGTCAGACTTTCGGGCTTCTGACGAGCCGCTACCCAGTTACTGGGTAATACCATACCCCTTGGTAAGACTGGCTGTCAGACTTTCGGGCTTCTGACGAGCCGTTATCCAGTTACTGGGTAATACGATACCCCTTGGTACCTAACACTGGCTGTCAGACTTTCGGGCTTCTGACGAGTCGCTACCCAGTTACTGGGTAATACGATACCCCTTGGTACCTAAGACTGGCTGTCAGACTTTCAGGCTTCTGACGAGTCGCTACCCAGTTACTGGGTACTACGATACCCCTTGGTACCTAAGACTGGCTGTCAGACTTTCGGGCTTCTGACGACCCGTAACGACTGTCAAAGACAATAATCTGTTCTGTAGTCAAAGATCCACAAATGACAGTCTGGACCAACAGATTGACGTGCTTTCCGAGTTACAGAGGGGTCTTGGTACGTAAAGGTGGTTACCCATCCACGGACCAACTGCGGCCAGTGTAGCTTAACCTAATCGATAGAACCGCGCGGCTGATATTAGCCACGACCCCTCTATGGTAGTCATACATTTAAAAAGGAATTAGCAAAACGTTGCGTCTCTATTTACACTTATGACATGATGCATTAACATTGAATATTATTGTATTCAATTATTTTTCTGAGTACATAAACAAAACGTGTAGATTACGACGCGTACTTAGCACTTGTAGCTAGATTGTAACTTTGTAAACATTGAACAGGATCTAGCCTATCAGTGAATGTTTATCTTATCAATTGTGTTTGTAAAGTAATCTATCATTTGCAAGTAGATAAACTTTTATTAGTTTTAAAAGATTAAAATTAACTTCTTCCGATATTATATCATCTAAGGGTTAACGTTATCATGCCAATTTTGCATGTTTGTAAAATTCGCACTGTCACAATAATGATTATAGTGCCTAAATGCGTTATTTATTTCTGTTATACTGCTCTTAATGTTAATACCTGCACCTTAATTGAGTTACATACTATCAATCAGAATATTTTTTAAGTAAATTACCAATCCATTGCTTTATAGTTATGTTCGAAAAATTCTTCTGCTTAAGAACCGCGTTAATAACGCTATGAATCTTTTTGAATTGTCAAACTGTTTTTCTTTTTACGCAAATACCAATCTGTATTTCCTGCTAAACCCCGCTGAAAAGAAGGTCGCCATTTAACATACATACATGACCTCACGCCTTCATCCCATGGCAGTATAAGCAGAAAGTATGGAACGCCACCTGCTACGATCCTTACGACCTGTGGCTCTAGTGTGAGTTTCATTTAACCATCTCGATCAAACGCATCGTGCGCGTTCGGGAATCCGATTGGTCTTTCGACGGAAATTGTTTACACTACACTATAAGTTTGTTTATGGTTTGTCCTCCCGATGATTGCTTGTAGGTTGGGCGTCCCTGCTGATACACCATTAGCACGTTGAGTGATCGCGTGATTGTTGTTTCGACGGCGGCTTCGATGCGGCAGCGTTCAGTGTTAAGATCGGCTTTCCCTCGGGTCATACACGCACACCGGTTGCGAGTACTACGCGTCTGGCTTTTTTGAAGAACTTCACCAATAAGGTCGCTATGTTATTCTAGGGCGCCTTATCCAAGCTCTTGGCGTTCGTTCCCGTTGTTTCCACTCAGATCTGCCAGCATCTGTCGAACAAATAAACAGTCTTTTCCTTCCGGTAGTACCTTTAACTCTAAATTCCACGAAGCAAGGAAGTGTGTTTACTAATAAACACAATTAATACCTTTACCAGTCACATCACGATCGGTCGAAAAGGTCGTCGCTGTACGGTGTCGCCTGCTTTATATATTAGGATCTGCGAAAATAACATACTTTGCTCCCCAATCACGTAGTCTGCATCATGATTGTGAGAACATATTGGTATCATTAAACCCGTGTGAATCGCTACTACCGCGTTCTTTATCACGTTAATGCAATTTAGGTCAGGATTAAATTGATTAATGTTCTAACATTTACCTACGTACGTGAGCGTACAGTCACCAAAAGAGATAAGTAACCAGTGTCGTCGGATATAGTTGAAGTTTAGTAAGAAACCGATGATGTTTTCGAATATAAAATGTAATGTTGTAACATACGAGAGCAGTGGTGGCCCAGTGGTATCGGCCCCGACATACGAGTTGTAGGTCGTGGGTTCGAACCCAGCCAGGTGCTTTTGTTTGTGTTAATAATTCCATCTCCACTGCTCTAAAAAACCGATGAAGGGTAAAACATTGTGATGAAACCGGCATGTTATAGAACTAAATATTCGAAGACATGTGCCATTCACCAACCCGCACTGGGCCCGCGTGGTGGATTATGGCTCACTTCCTCTTAAAGAGAGGAGGCCTGTGTCTCAGCAATGGGAACATTATAGACTAATTATGTAATATCGTATGTTACGATCGAAGCACTGTAGCCGCTGGATATTGACGTCGGTGATGTGAGGACGAGGGTCTGACGTGAGTGATCGTCTGATGTCTGATGAGGAAGTGTGAAGGAGAAAGGTATCTGGAATAAAAAAAAACCTCTATTTGAATCAGACAAGTTGAGAGCTCTTCATATGCTTAATGAGTTAGGCTCATGAGTTATGACTCAATAAATTTTACGTGGATTTTATTTTATTGCATTTTCCCAAATTCAAATATGGACTGTAGGATTGTGCAGTAAATTTAATAAATGTTTGGTCGACCCGAATGTTTATTGAATTTCATTCGAAAACATCCATCGGTTTCTTACTAAACTTCAGCTACATCTGACGATCCTGGTCACTTATCTCTTTTGGTGACTGTACATTATTTATTTCCTCAGTTCAACAGACTGTTTGATAAATAGTTCGAATAATAATGGCTGAAACTGAAACTTATTTTCAAATTCCATGTTATATTCAGCGTAGAGTAACGTGCAAGAATGTCACGTGTACTGATACTCTTCCAAACAATAGCGTACTTCATTAAGATAATCAACTGGAGGAAACGAATGCGGATTAATATGTAGGTAATTGTATGAAAAACTGAAGAAGTTAGTCATCGTTGATTAATAATCATCGCCTAAGGAAAACGTACGTGTTCAGGGTTTCCTCTCAAGGGGCGTCACGTCCGAGGCTGTTGATCACTCCGCAGATCGGCACACAGTACATAAAGATCCTTCAATCTTTATCTTGATAGATTTATGGGCCCTAAGAGCCTTTATTACGCTGATTTATCTATACAATTTATACATCTTCCATACATACATACACGAATACAAATAAATTAATTTTAATGTTTGTAATGTCACAAAGCCTTTTACTGAACGATAGGTGCTTATAACAAAAAAATAAACGATTTTCAAATTTTTTGGTCTGTCTATTCTACGAAACAGCTTCATCGATTTTGACAAGACTTGCACTGGGAGTTAGCCGATGTTATAAAGAGTAAGATAGGCTACTTTTTGTCTAGGCTCATTTCTGACATCCCCTCGGGCACAGCTAAAGTTAAATATAGAGCAACTAAGTATCATAAAGTTATTAACTAAGCGCAGTATTACAGTCCTATACAAGTAACGAATATTACGGAAATCGAGCGGACATTGGGCAAGCTCAGCTAGCTGTGGGTTATAATTGAATAGTGGTATCGGCGGCGGCTTGCAAGTCGTAGGCGATTTACTTTGAGTAAATTAATCACCACTGAAAACAAACCGGTTTATCCTAGAACCAAAAATTCTACGACATGTGACATCTACCAACACGCACGGGCCCGCGTGCTGGATTACGTACGGCCCACTCCCTCTCACAGGCATGTGTCCCAGCCGTGGGAACATTATAGGGTAGTCATGCTTATGCTATGCTCGAGCACTGCGTCCGTGATGCCATTTAGGACAATATAAACATTTAGCTTAACTGAAGATCAATATTTTAGTTAAACATCCTTCGTCCGATATGGGACGATTGGCGAAAATGGGGTTTCCTTTACCTTCGTTTGTTAAGGACGACGGTAAATACGACACATGCGGACGTTGGGTAAACAACTGATATCTTGGTTCCACTTGTTTGCTCCTCAATCCGAAGTTTAACCTTCGTGGTCAGTGCGGCCGCAACTGGGTCGTGATATATTGAGACAGTATATTGTCTAGTAGGGATGCAATTCTCTCATTTTATGTAACTACGCTGCGTAACTCGCTTATTTCATTGCGTAGCTAAGACCGTTACAATCATGCGGACGTAAAAATTTCGCGGTGGGATTTGATCGTGCACGGGATTTTGAAGTCTCGGTGTTGAACCAAGCTTTGAAAATCGAACAGAGTTCATCCCAATGAGGGTTTTCTGAAATGACCTTCACTAGGTGGCAGCACTGAGATGTCAGGTCCGGGCACCTGTCAAAAGTCTCAAACCGCCTACGGACTGAATGGTGAACGTAATAATGAAACGAATGATATCAAATATTTTAAGTTCATTGTCGAACTGGAAGACCTCTTGTCAAAGTGGTGTTAACTGGTGGCTTGAATATTCATGAAAACCCTCATTACCAGCGCGTCGAAAAAACTCACAGTTCAATTTTCAAACGTGGACTTACTCGTAATTAGAAATAATAAGGTACATGCATTGATATCATTGATATACAATTGTATCTATATCAATGGGTACATGTGAAAAACGTGTAATGACCTGTGATAATGATTTATTGGTACAATTACTTTTGATAAATTTTCATTAATACTAGTTGTAGTAACTACATTATTTTATTGCTCCAAACAAATTCCTTTGGAATTAAAGATTATCTTTAGATCCCTAGGCTTTCAAAATTTAGATATAATTGTTACAAAATGGCGATAAGGAAACCATATGGCCAGGACTGATGATTAATTTAGTGCCTAGATAATATTATTGCATAATTTAGTAGATAGGCTTTCTGAAAATTTATAAGGGCAATAAATTTTATACGAATATTTTTTACATATTTCCGGATTTTGCCGACGTGCTGTTGCTCATGTGTTATGAATGAATCAATTTTGATTAAAACTTTTTCCTCGATTCGATTTTTTTAAATTTGTTACATATGTATCTTTTCTTTTTCTTTTTTGAATGAAGTTGATAATACGAAACGGCTCTGAAACAATCCGTCAATACTTCTTCGTCACATTAGACCTTGTTGCATGAGGTATGTATTAGTTATAAATTACATTAATGAAACACGGTGCAGTATTATGAATTATTTATGATATTTAATCCACGACGTCACCTTGACCAAAGAGCTAGAGCACTCATTAGGGATCATGAAAAGGAATATTATCGCTAGATTAATAATGAATAAGAACATTAATCATTTAGTCAACATCAAGCTTACTTGGAGGAGTCAATGAGGAATCAAGTTACTGACGGAGACATTACGACAAGACATCTCTAGTTTGCGTTGTTATTTATGCAATGGAAACAGAACAGTAGTGTTATTCTGTAAAACTCTCATCGTGAAATCTTAGGTGAAGTGAGCTGTCAAAAGTATCAGTCCCTAGCATCAGGTGGAGTGACAGCTGACTTCTTGCTCACTTCACCTTCGTTTCCAATGTGAGATATTCACAGAATAGCACTGCAGAACTACATATATTGTTGCTTAATGCACGGAATACCGTGGGGCAGAGTAACGATAGACGCATACAAAATGTATTTGGGAGCTGCGATTGCGCGGATCACTGACCGACGTCAACCAAAGTGGAACCGATGGCTGGTCGCGCTTGCCAAGCCGTAGGGCGTAGGTTATCGACTATATTCGGTCACTCACCCACCAACTTCGCCAAATGACGTCTAATCGAGCTGATTAAAATTACATAAACGATTTATTGTCTGTAGAAGTTCCACGCGTTATCTCTTCCATGTTGACATAATAAGCTAAAATATGGAGAGCCGCTTTCAACCCTGCACTTCTATATGAATATGAATAAACCTTTATGGAAAATTGACATATATTCTTAGAACCTGTCGGTTACTTATCCAACGATATGTTAATGAGCAAGAAGAAGAATTTCTTGCGGTGGTGTTGTGGTCAGTATCGATACTGATGCCCGGAGGTCCGGTGTCAATCATTCAATGAATATTCAGAAACTTCACGTGTCTATGAAATATGAAAATAGAGGTGTGATAGGATTCTTGTGTACAAAAGAGTTTTGATAACGTGTGTGATGATCAAAACGGGATCCCTCAGGGCGCACCGAAGGATTCGCGAAATAATTGCGTTCGTTTGATCCCTTGCTGCATCGTTATTCCATATCCTTTATAGTCACTATTAGGTACAGTCAGCGTCAAAAATATCGGGACGAACAGATTGTTAAGCATCACCTCTGTACCAATTTTTCTTTTCTAATCTTCGGCTAAGAAAATTAAACTTTATCTCAATGGTATAAAGTTCTTGTCAGAATGACAGTCTGTTGTCTTGTACTGTCTTCATTCTGAAACATTCCTTGTGTCATTGAGTAAATTTTTAATTTTAATTTTTGTTTAGATCATTTTGAACAGCCGATTCGTCCCAATATAGTACGACGCTGACTGTTTGTAAGATATTTAAGGATTCGCTCTTTTAATCGTATAATTATTATTAGAAACACGATAACTTGTAGTTTCCTCTATAGAAAAAAATCCAAAGTAATCTCTTAAAAACAAAATAAAATCTTAGTACGGCGTAAATACTTCAAGGAACGTCATCAGTAAAAAAAAACTGATGACGTTCATCAGTTTAAAAAAAAATAACATAACGACATGTTTTCTACCTAAATTAGTGTGCAAACCGCCCATTCTAGCCAGAGCTGCCACGCTTCAGTTAGCGCTAGAAGCTCGGTGCGCCCTTTGAAATCTCTTGACCAGCAAAGTTGACCGACGATAGCTTTCTTTATTCAATCCAAAATTCTTCTTCATATACTCATATTCTATTCCAACTTGTCCACAGACAATGGGCCTGACGCCAGCGTTCTCCAAGCGCCTACTGACCTTCATCCAGGATGCCATGCCTCTGCGGCTGAAGGAGGTGCACTTCGTGAAGCAGCCCATGATTTTTAACGTTGTATGGAATATGTTCAAGCCCTTCATCAGGGAGAAGCTTAAGACCAGGGTAAGTAGCATACACTTGACGTCGTTTTTTACATATATTTATATATCAACTTGTGAACTGCATAGGTTTGCTTGAAGGCCGCTACACACTGAAAGGGTGGGAGGCATACATTGCCATAATCTATTGAATCGGTGATTGCAGTAGGTACGTTATTATGGACCACATAGGAGACTTTAATGCTGCCCATTCTCTTGACGTAACAAGCAAATGGCTTTCATCTATAGTGTAATTATCAGCAAAGATGAATTTAGCAGAGGTAACTTAGGATTTTTTGGGGAAGAAATATCTTGACCTTTGTGGTTTTAGAGTATTTTTACTTAATAAATGTAAGTACATACTTAATTAAAGTATACGGAAATGAAAACAAAGAAATTCAAGTTTATTCAAAGTATGAGTTGTCCTTTTATCATTTTGCTACTTAATATTCACGATTGGATTTTGTTGAGTGGTTCCTCAAAGCTGTCAATGAACCCAAGTTTGGTAAAGTACACACGATTGTGCTAATTTGTACTTAAAGTCTTGGCGACATCGGGTGGTTAAGGACACTCATTGCTCCTGCATATTATTCAAATTGCTCTTATGTATGTGTAATTAAATAGTTATCAGGAAATTCATCATTGTTGCTATCAGAAATATTAACATTCAAATTGTATGCAGTTGCGTTGTATTTTCCTTGTCTTGCATTAGAAGCTTGCGCTGTTTATACCGTAATTTACATTAGATTTTCATTGACATCAGACTTGGGTAATTTAACGCCATCTAGCTTTAGTAGGCGGAAACTTCTTTACAATCTACGTGTATAGAGTCGATTGCATGCCAATCTGTAAATACATTTAATAGTAGTTAGTTTATTGGTACTATTGTTACTAAGTTTAAGGTAATTTTTATCTTACAGACGGTAAATGTTGCAGGCAGCAACCTATTATTCAGTTTTCACCGAGTTTTAGTGTTCATAGTTTTTATATATTATGGTACCCTTCTTTCCAGATTTTCTTCCACGGCTCCAAGATGTCGTCCCTCCACAAGCACATGGCGGCGTCGAATCTGCCGTCCGACTACGGCGGCGAGCTGCCCGCCATCGACTACTCTGGCGCCGAGTGGTACCCCGTCATCACCGACGTCTTGCCGCACATCAGCAACTGGAACACCTACGGATTCGCCAAGAAAGCGTAGACAGCTGCCACATCTAGTAGACACGTAGACTTGTGGCTGCCATCCGTGGTTGGAGCCGAAGATTTCAGATCAGTGTTTTAGTACAACATATTTATGACCTCAAGGCTTTCTGATTTGAGATGTTCAATCTTATTTTCCTATTCTATTGTGAAATTCGAAATTCGAAACAATCTTCTAATCAATTTCCAAAATGCATTTCTTCTACTTCTTTATTTAAAAAAAAAAGACATTTCTAGTAAATCCCGTTTGGCAGATCACTCGTTAATACTATTCTCAATGTAATTTAGTTTTATATATTTTTTAGGACTTA
Source organism: Polymixis lichenea (assembly GCA_949091785.1). Taxonomy (NCBI): domain Eukaryota; kingdom Metazoa; phylum Arthropoda; class Insecta; order Lepidoptera; family Noctuidae; genus Polymixis; species Polymixis lichenea. The sequence goes on from OX420937.1 coordinate 6,840,909, forward strand.
AACAAAGTGAAGTACGTGTTCGAATAGCCGTTGTTCTTAAGTTCTGGCTTAGAGTGGTGATTAGGTAATCGTTAGATAATGCCATGTGCCCGAGCACCAGTAGTATAATACTAGAGCTCTTCCATAATCAGGGTTCTTTATTATGTAAGTATAGATATTACCAAATTTAGAATTAAAAGAAGACGATAGTTGGTAGCTTAACATAGTTCCAAAAATTAAGCGTGTGAATGAATGAATAATAAATATTATGTGATAAATAGTGACAAGTAATGTAAGGCTATAATTTTGAGAGTTTATGCTAACTGAACGACACAGGCTAGATAGCTGCGGTTGAGCGATCAATAGTACGCTTCATCTACGCAGGTTTTAGGTTATTTTTATATGACTGTTTAACGACTGGTTGGTGCATGTTATATTTAGAATAATTGTTTGTATGTGGTACATAAGGAATGTTATTTCCACGGGGATTTGAGCGAATTTCATGACATGTTGTAGGAACACTTTGTATCAATGGCAGAGTTGTTATTTATTTAGATATAGGAAAGTAGTGTGTTCCCGTTGATTGTGCACAACTCGCATGTCGATAAGGCTGTGACAGTGATGACGTATGGTGCCAATTCTCACCATTTAATCACCAAGTGTAGTGTTTTTCTGTACGTTTTTTACTATTTGTTGATTGATGATATTTAAATGACAGTACACTTTCTTCAACAATTTATTTAATTCAATTTTCAATTTGCAACCGACAGGGATACGTAATTTTTGCAAATGATCAAAAGCTTTTAGATAACTGTTGATGCACCGAATAGCATTTTGTCGCATTCAATATCCATCTGATTGCGAATGATAAGTGCCTGCAGAATGTTCTATAGTTCAAATGCGAAATGCCTTCTCTCGGTGTCTACTCTTTAAACACGAAATCCATAGTTACGGGCGTACCCGGAGTGTTTGTGTCCGCCCGAAAAAATAAATGTGCCACTTGTTTTGACGGATCAACTACTTTCAGACGGCCCGTATCTTCGTTGACGGACTTATAGAGTAGATTCCTCCTGTGTGATTCAATGATTACATATCTTTGTGGTTGTAAGGGGTGCACATTCACGAGCCTCTAGGAAGTGTTAATATCTTTGAATTTAATACTTTTGAGCATTCAATGAGTTACTATAGTGATTAAGTATAGGTAAGTTGTATTACGATATTTCGGAATGTCTTCGAAAAAAATGTGTCTTATGTGCGTCTGTATGTCTGTAACATCGACATGGTTTCTCTTGTGATGCCTAATGTGCCTTTAGTAGACGCATTCCAAACATAAATTTTTGTATTGTTTTATAGTTTTGTAATACTTTTATTGTACGAAAGATATACCTGATTTGCTCAATATACGTTTTATACGAAATGCATCCAATTCCTTAAGCGATTCGTTTAGGTATTAATAAATAAAATTGTAAAATATTTTATTGTGTTTTCCTTTTAGTCAATAGCAAGGTTATGTTCAGATTATCTCATCTTACATTTTTTTTACCTATCCAGAACCCCATGCTAGTTGCAAATCTGTAACTGTACCTTGCACCAGTCGATAAAATACAGAGTGGCAGGGACATCGACACACAACCTGTAACTATGGATTCAGTGAATTAAACTTTTAGTCGGTTATTAAAAAAAAAGCTCTACTACATCTATTACTTATATTTAACCCATTCGCTGCGGCGATAAAAATTAGGCTTATTAGCCATGTGCGGAACGGTTTTATTCGAGAAAAACAAATTTAAAAAAAAAACGCCGATGGGCGTATTTCGCACCTGAAGATTAAATCAAAAAACGCCGATAGGCGTCCACCGCAGCGAATGGGTTAAGGAAAGATGTGGACCAAACTGGAGAAGATAAGCCAGAGATAGGGAAAATTTGAGAAAGTTGGGGGAGGCCTACGCCGCAGAGGCGACTTCCATTAATAAATATTTTTTAAGTGCATGGTTACACTAATTAATATTTCAATCCTTCCATATTTGAATCCAAATGAAACTTAAAAATATTTATAAAATAATACGAATATAAATTTTAATTGAACTCTTACTTAAAAGCAACAATTTTAATGATAATTATGTAATATCACTTGGTTTAAATAGGTTGATTTTACTTATGTAGATTCTTTTACATATTGTGAATGAGAGAACGTTGTAGGCCTACCCTACAGTTTCTATTCTTTATTTTCATTCCTCTAAGTACCTGGTACTTATTGACAGGCCTGCACTGTCCTCCCATACCTAATATCACTGTAATTTGAAAACATTATAAAATCCAATTATTTTTAAAAGAGTAACCGTGGAGTTTCTTGCCGGCTCTTCTCCATAGGAAGCGACAAATTGGAACCGTGCACCTAGCTTCTGACGTTTCATAAGTGCCCTTGCAGGTTTATGTGAAATAAAATATTTTGATTTTTGATTTTTGAATATTTTTTTTTTTTATTTTTTTTTTTTTTTTTTTTTATATATGTAATATGTATATGTGAATGTATATGTATATGTATGTGTATGTATGTAATATGTGAAGTGAAATTTTAAATGTTAGAATACATGTTTTTTTATAAATATTTTATACATTACATAATACTTAATCCATTTTAACCGCGTAGATATTGCACTTATCTATGAAAAGTCTAGAATGATGTGTTGAATTCATGGTTTCAGTTTGCACATCAATGTCCTTGCCACACTATATAATTTGGACCTTCCAACAATTCCAACGCTACCGTTCCTGTTGCTTTCTTTTTGTATGCAATGCTCACGAAAACTGGTAAAAAATACTTTGCAGGATTTTTTTAAATTTGCGCGGGAAATCATTAAATAACTTCTCCCGCTCTGGGTGGAGCAGGAGGGCGTGTCAGACTTTTACTGACTAAAACCCACCCTCCGGCCGCGGTATCTCTTTCGAACAACCCGCACCCCTGGCAGGCATCGGCCCTTGCGAACCCCACCCGTTGCAGGGATTACTTATACGTAGTGTAAGTTGACGATGCCACGTTAGTCTAGTGTCGCAACCGCTTCTGCAGACCATGAGGTCCGGGAATCGATGGTCCGGGTTGAGGAAAATGTAATTGGGTTTTTAACACGGCATTTCTCAGTGGCAGCCCGGAGTTTAGATTTGTGCCCGGTTGAAGGCCCGCTCATGAGACTTAAACAATTGCCCAAATGTGGGTGTACTATAAGCAGTGATCAGATAATCGGGCGCCAATATACCTAAATTTCACTTTTCTTCCCACGAAAGAATAATACGGTCATACCTTTCAGAAACTCGGATCCCGGAATCGTTTGAAATTCCTGAGATTTGTTGCTTGCTTGGAAATATATATAATTAAAAAAACAACTGTGAACTTTTTTAACTGTCAAAAATATAAATATTATGAAAAATATTAATACTTTTTAGTCTTCTGTTTGTATGAAATACAATAAATTAGTCGATTAAATCACTAATCTGTAGATAGATAGATAAATCAGTTTCCACTATTTGACCACATTGTACACATTATAATTTTTTATTCATATTCCAATTTAAAAAAAGATACTAAATCAAAATAACCACTACTGTAATTTCATCAAGTTTGTTATAGTTGTTTTTACAAAATTGTTCAATCCCGGGAACCCGGGATTACTTATTTATTCAGAAAGGAATGTCCATATTATCCTGTCGTTGGAAGAAGTTTAGTTATATAAGCGCCCGATTTTGACGGCACGGTTGGCGCAGCAGCTAACCGATTGACTGCTGCGCTGCGTGTCGCGGGTTCGATTCCCGCATGGAACAAATATTGGTATGACCTACAAACAGTTGTTCCGGGTCTGGCTGTTTGTGTATGTGAGTTTAAATGTTTGTAAACGCACCCACAATACAGGAGTAATTCCTAGTGTGGGGCAACGCTTTTTTTTTTTCAAAAGAAGATTATCCGATCACTGACTATAAGGTACCTCTGCATAACCCTTTGGGAAATACAGGCGCGATGTTATGTATGTTATGTAGTGTAAAGCTACAGCTGAAGCAGTAAACGACATGAAATTTTTGCAACGAAAGATAGAGACGCGGCGAGATTTTGGCTGAAGATAATTTTATAATTATCATACAGGCTCCTCGAAAGGCTCAATTGAAATTGATCAATTGTTATTGTAGTAATATTGTCAATTGCTTCAATTTCATTTGGTAGACGATCAATAATTGCACATCAATCTGTATCACTCACGTAAAAATTGTCAATTGCGATTGATCGTTTCGGGGACCCTTAATATAACAATGTATCTCTCTTTTGGTAGACACGTTTTCATAGCTAAAAACTCGGAGCCGCTCACTGACAAATTTTCAGCCCACGAACACAGTTAGTAGGAAATCGGTCAATGTCATCCGAACGTCGTACGTAACTTTGTTAATGAAGATTACTGGCAATTTCATAAAGTGGACGCACTGTTCAATGCTATTTTGAATTCTTACATCACTATGAGGTCCATTAACACCACGGAAACCAGTATCCGTGCTCCTGTGCAATACAGTTTAGTTCATTGTTTTGGCAATTTATAAACATCGTACATAGTAGTAGCACAGCCATATGTAAAAGTAAGAGCTAAGCGTCGATTAAGGAGAATAGTGCTACAAAGTAATCACAAGGCAGCCATTATTTAAGCACTTGATTAGGCTATACTTGGAAGTCGATATAAACCAACTCGTCAACTATGGTGTAGGTAAGAGCTAAATAAATTATAGATTAAAAAAATCTAAAAAACACGTTTTAAAAACCAAACTAAAAAAGCAGAAAATAATTTCAAAAAAGGGTGGGGTGCTTGATAGCGTGTTTTTTAGATATTTTTTATCTAATATTTATTTTCTATTTTGTTAGTTCTGCCAACTACGAAAGCGTGATTTTTCAGTGTTTTTTTCTTTAAAAAAATTATTTAATTGTCATCGGTCCTCGATAAGTCTACAAAGTTTAAATGAAATCTGACCGTTTCAAGTGGTTCAAAATCAAGTCCAAAGGAGTCGGTTACCAACAAACAAACATACAGGTGAAGCTAATAAAAGCGTGTTAAAAATATACGTAGACTATACGATATGATATACAGAGTGTTTGGCAGAACGCTGAACATACGAAAATTGGGGATAGGTGGGGTCATCTGCTACTTACTCAGCCCTAATTTATTTGGTCCTGGCACCCTGGATATTAAAAAAAAAATGCGTTCTTCTAGTTTCAACACTTTCTTAGCTTTAAAGTGTATTTATTATTAAAAATGGGTAAAACAGGCAATACTTTTTTTTAAATGCAAGTTGAAATTAAGATTTAAGTATTTTTTACATCTTTCAGTAAGTTTGAGGGCTCGTAACTTTTTTTCTAGCAAACATCTGAATAAAGCAATAATTTTATAAGAATCTGCCTTAAAATTACACTTTAAATTTAAGAAAGAGGTGAAACTAGAAGAAAGCAAGTTCTAGGACATGCCGGTTTCCTCGCGGTGTTTTCCTTCACCGTTTTGAAAGCAGTGGTGAGGAAATTATTTACATGAAGTAAAGCGCCTGTCTTCTCCTGTCCTCTTTTAAGCCGGGGCCGATAGCTATGGGCCACGACTGCTCTCCCAGTGTTAGCAGTAGATTCTCGAACTAAACATCATTGTGAAGGTTTAGGTAGTATATGAATCAACGATGATTTACAATAGTTATGTCTATTTTCAAAAACAAGTGAGTTTGGTTTTCCTATGGTCACTTGAGTGAGATTTGAAGAATAGTACTGTAACTCTAGCCCTTTAAATCATAGAATAATAACGAAGGAATCACAAAAGTACTTATAAGGAAGGGATACGTCTATAGGTAGTAGGTACATAGGGGCGTCGAGCTTTATAAAACCTCGTGGGTGCTCAACCAATAATCAATCATTCTGAGTTCTTTCTGTTTGAGTTCATCTCCTAAGTTCATTTTTCATAACCATCTTTCTTGGCCTAAACTCTCTCAATCCGTCTCTAAAAATTAAGTGCGAGCATAGCAAGCTCGAAAATGTTCAGACCTTATTATTCATTTAACCAGTCGTACCGTAATAGGAGTTACTTTGCTGACTTATGCAGAATAGGTTTAGAATCAACAAAATCCACGATGCATGAACGAGCGAAGAAGGCTTGAAAATTTTAGCAAACTTTTAACACAACCAACGGTAATAACGGAGGTACGTAGTGTAGTTCGACGTCTTGCCTCGTGGAGAGTGTGATTAAAGAGATATCGGCCAAAGGCGATTGATCGGTTTGATGGGTCCCCTTCACCCACTATTACCTCTATTCATGTAGTCTAGTCAACACCCCTGTAGGTACATGTTGTATACCAAGACTAATCCATTCGACCACAGTACCTATACGGTTGCGTGACTTGAGGGAATTTATTAACATTTCATGACTAACCTATATTGGTTACTTGGCGAAATTGGTGAAAAAATTGTCCACTGTTTTTTACGAATAAATTGCCGAAAATGTTAAGTATGGTGTACCCCAAGGGACTATTCTGGGACCTATAAATATAATAAAATTTCAAGTTTGACGTAGGGTTATGTTTCTCTTAATCTTGGTTTTACCATTGCAGTAACAATAGTTGGCATTGTATCCAATGGAAGAGCACCTTTCTGAATACTTTGGCGCCTAAGCGAATCACCTAGCTCCTACAGCTCCCATAAATAAAGCTTGTTGTTACAGGGATTTAATAGAAGTACTTAAGTACCTAGGTATCTGTTTCTGGTTCATATTTTTCACTCACTAATTAGTTGTTAATAGGTACAAACTCCTGTCATTATTTAAATCATGTGACGACTATCGACGAATAAGCCAAAAGATGCTGCCTGTTTTAGTACAGGCGTTTATTTAATTACGACAAAGTCTTCAATAGGATGTTACCCTTACTCTTACTCCTTCTTTGGTGGGTCACAATACCTACTGGTTGACATCCATTCTATCGTAGTTCTGGCACTGAATTACTTTTGCAACGAAATATCTGATGATTTCATCATGTATGCACTATAGTGAAACACATGCCTAATCCTACTACGATTAGTAACTGCAAAGGAATTCAATAAACCTATAAGTATCTTGTTTAATTATAAGGCTTCCATATATAGAAAAGAACACCTAAGATGTGCTTGCACAAAATTTGGTTTATTTCGATCCTGAATTCATGGAAGATCGAGGGAACCTTTTATGAGAGTTTTGTTTTACCGTTGTTAGTTGTTACTAGGTCAACACCGGAAAATACAAGGGATAAATCTTCAGTAAACAGGAAATATAGGAAATAATAAAGATACCTTTGACTTATTCCGCGCATATGTTTACATAGTATATGATTAAAATCCTAAAGTGCAATGAGAATAGGCATTTGTTTAGAGCACAAGTGAACGGCGCCGCCGCCGCCATAGCGTAGTGGTGGGATACCGTTAAGATGGGCTTACAATGGCCTCTCCAATAAGCACAATATCGTGACAGCCGGTGCGCGGACGCTCGTGCTTACCTTACCTCTATAAAATATATACAACTTTTAATCATCGATTCAAACGCTTCGGGGACTTAGACGCGGACGCTACAACCACAAAGTTTTTTTTTTGTTACGCTCCTGTGAGATCCATCGGTGATAGATAACTAATTATTTTAATCTCTTGCGCGGATAATAACATTGTAAAAACTGTGTCGAGTGTCCGACTGACAATAATCTGCTGACACGCATTATAAGTCAGACGTGGATTATCTGCTAATACAACAACAGTGCACAGTCAGCGGTTCTAAAGAAGATTATACTTCGTATATTTATTGTGAAAAAAAAAAACATAAAATGGAGATACAGTTCGGATCTGATGGCGTGCCCTTTGTGACATGGGGCGGTAATAAAATAATGCTGGAGCTGAATCCGATAGACGACGAAGTTAGTAAGGAAAAAGCCGAGAAAGAATTGAGAGAAACTCCGGAAGTGGTCGAGCAAGCTTTGGTAGAGTTACGACAGCTATTAAAAAGTAAGTCAACACAATTATTTAACCTTTATTTAAATAATATAATTTATGCTTTGTTTACATTTAAGAATCTTTATTATTGGTTAGTTTAGTAGCTAGCTCAGTAGTTAGAGTTCGTTATTTGGTAATTATGATAGGCATATATTTAGTCAAACTAATTAATTTTAAGTAAATAAAAAATAAACGAATTTTAGGAAAGTATAGGTACAGTACTTTGTGTACGTCGATTTGATTATCATGTTGATTACTTTAATCAATGTTTATAGGTATTTATCTATCTGGTTGTTTCCTAATCACAAAAAAACAGTTTCCTTTGAACTTTTTAGGGGACAATTGGTTCTTTATTTTGCTTGTGCCTAGAGGTATATGTCTGGGTCTAATAAATAACTTTCTGCAAGCATTTGGAAATAAATCTGCGCATACGCCTTGCATGCAAAAGCAAAGTAGGTTATAAGAACGTTAGTAAAAGTGACTATCGACAATATTTATATGAAGTTAGGTAATTACGTGTGTTTAATATGTAAACCTACTGTCTAATAGACTTTAGCACTTCGTCTTTCTGTTCTGAGATCTTGGTTGACTATATCTTAGATTGTTAAGTTAACAAAAACTGTAGCAGACTGCAGAAATATGCAATGTTAAATTGTGAGTCATTGTACCTGAGTGAAGCGAGAGTTGGCATAATATCAAAGTGCACGCATGTATAAAACGAAAGTAAGTGTTAAAATGGGATTTTAATGCTTTCCCTTTCACATCTCGAACAGAAATGTTATGAAAACTAAACGAGAGAACGCTCGTACGTTATCTAAGCGTTATACGCAAAGTAGACAGAAAGTTGGTAAATTATTTCTCTATTAAAGTTACCTACAATCAGTTTTCATTTTATAGGTACATGCAAATAGGTGCATAATTCGGAAAGCACGTTAAGCCGTTGGTCCCGGCTGTCATTTGTGGATCTTTGGCAGTCGTTACGGGTCGTCAGAAGCCCGAAAGTCTGACAGGGGACTGGTCTTACCAAGGGGTATCGTGTTACCCAGTAACTGGGTTGTGGAGGTCAGATAGGCAGTCGCTCCATGTAAAATACTAGTATTCAGCTGCACCCGGTTAGATTGGAAGCCAACCCCAACGTAATTGGGAAAAGGCTAGGCATTGCCTTACCTGACTTTTTCGTTGCGCTTTATTTTTTATTGTATTTATTATGGGACAATGAACAGCTACAATATAAAATGTTTACAAATAACAATAATATTGGCTCCTAAGGAGTATTACGTATTAGTTCCGTAAAAAAAAAAAAAAAAATTATTTCAGCCCAAGCACATAGTAGTTCTAAAAGTCCATATTCTGTTAGTAGGTAGATACATAAAGATATGTTAGTAAAATTTTTAATTATTAATATTTTGGACATGCATGAGCGACCTCAGGATTTGGCTGTCCACTCTGATCGACACTACGCTCAGCAGCGTGTTGGTGCTAGCCCTTACCCGACACCACAAGGAGGCCGTCCTTTTGCGAACCACCGCCTGGAAGCCGTCCGAGCTGTGGTCGGCAAACATGCCGAAGGCACTGCACCTCTATGGGAGCCCCAACAAACCCCTGAACACGTTGTTATACTGGACGAGCAGAGCATTGTAGGCTTTTTTAGTGTAATTGCTCCACAGGTTGCACGTGTATAACGTTTGACAATAGCTTTTGAATAGCGTGACTGTAACGTCACACGAGAAAGCATATTACCCCTTACCGACAATGCCCTGCGCTCCCTATCCATGTCCATATCATCACTTAGTTTTTCATTGTCCCAGTGACCCAAGTATTTAAATTGGGACACTTGCTTTAGGGCAGTTCCATTTAGTGTGATTGGAGGAACTGGGTAGGTTGTAGTCCCAGCCTGGAAAACCTCTAGAACCTCTAGAGCAAGGCTGCTCAATCCCGGGGAAGCAGGAAATAATATGGCCCGCTAACGCTTTTGAATTGGTCCCCCGATAGCTGGCGATGGGCTTTTGAAAACTGATTTCAGGACTTCAAACTATATCTAAAAATACTTGCTTCGTATGTTTCTGATTTGTTTAATACTCAATTAGCCAAAAATTTAATGAATGAATTTACTATCGACCTCGATTTGTCATCCAAACCTCTTCGAAGATATCAGTGAAGTTTTTTTTGATTACTTAAAGCATTAGTATAGTAACTTTAGTTTTGTTGAATATGAATAGCGTATCCACCATAACAGAACTGTTGGCAAGTTTGATTTGCTAGGTGACCCGCCGGCTGACACGGAATGAGCATTATGTTTTCAAGAACTCTACGATAGTTTACCAAACTTAAAAGTACTTCGAACATTATTTTAGGAACACTGGCTTGAAATTAACACTGAAATCCAGTGCGCAGTGGTTTGTTAGCGAATCGTTTAGGTTGAAGGAACAAGATTTCTCTTTGTTGTTAATGGTCTGTCATGATTCACAATTGGTATTGTAGTCGTACATCATTTTAGAAAATTCTAACTATTTAATAGTTGTTAGTTTGCAATTTGTCAGAACGTTTTGAAAAACAGAGAAGGTATCTTTATGTCATGTCATTTCAAGCGTTTGGCGGCGTTCACACCAAAGAGTTCCAGCCATCGAGTGTGAGCATCCAGTACAAAATGTATAGAAAAACAAATTCAGCCACCGACTGTCCTCTGTATTTCATACATTTTCAGTCGACGACCGATACGCTTGGTGTGTAACACAGCGTAGACATGGCCGTAGCACAGCCGTAGGCGCCGCCGTAGACGATCCTGTAGCACCACGTAGCGTCACTGTAGCACTGCGTAGGCGATGCGTATCACCGCCGTAAACGCTGCATATCACCGCCGTAATCGTCGTACGTCACGGCGAAGAGTCTGCTTAGAGGCTACGTTACTCCGAACAAATTTAAAAAATGATAAAGATTCTCTATATTAGGTATTGTGGCCATCTACGTACAACTATCTAAATCATTGAGCAATTTAACTGATACCTTCCGACATTTAATAACCGGCTCCTGCTATGTTCAATCATACGGTAGATGTTTATTTTTAAAATACTCACGCTGTACGTTTTATACCCAATCAACTCAGCCTATCGCAGTCCACTGCTGGACATAGGCCGCTCCCAGGCTGCGCCATAACACTATCCTCCGCCTTCTGCATCCAGTCTGTCCCAGCCACCTTTTTAAGCTCGTCGGTTCATCTAGCTGGTCGGTTCGTCACACACTACGTTTGCCGATACGCGGTCAACACTCTAGGACTCATCTGCTCCACCGTCCATCGGTCCTTCGACAAACATGGCCAGCCCACTGCCACTTCAGCTTGCTCACTCTACAAGCTATGTCGGTAACTCCGGTTCGATTCCGGTGAATTTCATTCCTGATTTTATCCTTCAAAGAAACTCCGAGCATAGCCCGCTCCGTTCTATACCTACTTATGAAATATTATTATATTAAACTACTTAGTATAAGAAATAGGTCCCGTATATGTATCACTACATAGTATAAAACAAAGTCGCTTTCTCTATCCCTATATCCCTATGTATGCTTAAATCTTTAAAACTACGCAACGGATTTTGATGCGGGTTTTTTAAATAGATAGAGTGATTCAAGAGGAAGGTTTATATGTATAATACACCGACCTCCAAGCGGGCGAAGCCGCTGGCAAAAGCTAGTATATAATAAATAGGTTGTAAATAATTAGAGACATTGTCAAAATTTGATGCAATCTTGTGTTTACCTCCCACTGTTTAACAAACTTATTTGCGTTTTAAAAACGTGATGTATCACCAATCCCAATATATATTTGAGTTCCGTAGCTTGCTTAAAATAGTAGATTAAACAGTCCATAAAAAAATAAGCAGACTCATTCAGCGTCCTCATGCCAGTCATGGCACTGGTTGCCTATAATTATTTGTTTTTGTACGAATTGAACAGGTTATTTGTAAGGTAAATTATGACGGACTAAATATTAACCAAGATTTTATCTTTTATTAAGATTTAATAAATCGCATTTAAGGCTGAGAAATTATTATAGATGTTAAACAAGTTTCTGCCCGCGTCGTTGTACCTATCGTCCTGCTTCGTTTTCACTTCGCGTTTTTTTCCGACTTTTTTTTAGTTTTGCTCGGCTCCTTAGTGTCGTAGCGTGATGTTAAATAGCTTATAACCATCCTTAAGAATTGGGCTATCAAATGCAGCACAATTTTTCAAATCCGACTGGTAGTTCTACAGATTACCCCCTACATACAAACTAACAAACAAACACACGAATTCTACCTCTTGATAATATTATATTACATACATACGGGAGATACATTGGGGAAGGTCTATGTCCAGCAGTGGACGTTTACGGCTGAAATGATGACGATGATGATGACATACAAACACATATACCCAGTCCTTCTTCCCATGGGGCTTGGGAAGAAGCTACCTTCTAAGATTCTCATATACTTCTTTTGCCTCGCTCTCGTTCTGGTTTTTTTGCTCATACATCTGGTCGTACACAGCCTGCAGCCAGGATGTCATGTATGATGTCGTGATGGTAGATGGCTTATGCTGTTTTCTACGAATTTGCATTGTCAAGAATCAGGTTGTCAGGTAAAACCACTTGGGTAGGCGAAAGTAATACGCACCAGTTAGATGTAAAGTTGTAATTTACAGTCTTATTGAGTTTGATCGAGTTTACCACGGCCATTGAGTTTCGTTATGTAATGATTATAATGTCAAGTGGCTTATTGTCCTCATAAATAAAAGCATGTTTGAGTTATTCTTTCAGAAATGACAAACATCTAATTGCCTCCATATATTGCAATGTATTCTAATAGTAATTGATATGTACGTACTTAGTTAAAGGCTCCAGCCATTTCCTGCAACCTTGGTCGTCAATTATTTTTATTGTTTCAGCTTCATAAAAAAAGAACAAGGTTGATTTAATTAGGAATATAAAACACAAATCATGTTAAGATTTCAGTATAAAAAGGATTGTTTAAAATTTAGTTTTTCTGACTACTTGCATAAAAAGTCTAAAAATAACTTGAGGGCTGTTAGCAGGCAGTTGAATGCGATGTTCAGCGGTCGAATAAATCGCTAAAAGAGGTTATTTTAAGGACAAGTGAAACCAAAGAGCGAACTTAAGGGTAGGTTCCCCTTAAGTTCGCTCTCGTTGCGGGCTCGAACTCAATGATGGGCCTGGCTAAAAAGCCCGCTGTCTCACCAGGCATCGTGTCCGACAGAGGTAGTATCAGTGATGAGCAGTTAGAAGCTAGTCTACATGCATAACATTATTGAGTGAGATGCAGGATCATTTATAGTACAACAGGCGCGTAAAAAAATAAGAATAGTCCTTCGGAAGATCGGGTTTTATGCAAAAACCACTGCATAAATCAATGACCAGTAAAGTTTATTGAACTTTTCGATATTTGAACTTTGTCGGTACCGACTTGGTTTTTCAGATTTTACACTTCTTTTGTTACTTAAACACGCTCAAAGTTAGGTTAAATTAGCAAGAAAAACGAATATTTGTTGGCTCCTAACTTTTTAATGGCTTTTTATTTTAGCATTCTGTTTCCGTACAAACAATATTAATAATGAGACAACCATACCATGTTTAATTTTGTAAAATTGATGTACATTGTCGAACAGTGGAGTAATACCCTCCCGAAGTTTATATGGGAAAAATGTGGACTAGATTCACCTTAAGAGCGTTCATCACACGCGGGCTGGCAAAAACGCATTTATAGTAGATTTTCATGATTTGTTAATTAATACAAAAAAAGTACAATTTTTTTTCAGGCAAGCATTTGAAAATACCTTTTGAACGGTCGACTGGAACCAATTCTGTAAATTTTGACGGTCATTTCAAAAGTGCCTTTAATGTGCGTATTTGAAATAATTTCTTTGACTTTGACTTGATTTTGAATCAATATAATGATTCGATTGCTTTGACATATTTATGCTATATAATATTGATTGCTTTGCTGGTCATTCACACCGATCCATTTGGGTCGGAACTGCGACATTATCTGCATACTTTTTAGGTATGTATTTTTTTAGGTATTCAAGTGTGATCATATTACTCATTGTCTACTTAGTCTTATCTCACTAACGTCCATTAGTCATTTGATTAAATAAAAAAACTTAAAAAGAAACCTTTGTACTATGGACTAATTCCATTACGTCAGTTTTAATAACATACTAGAATTCAATACTCGAAAAAACACCTTTCGGCCCCATCGGCCATCTGTTCTGCGAGTAATATACCCACTGCCCCTAAAGTTTGGCAATTCTTCGTCGGTTATCTTGGTTCTCCTGCGGAGCTCTTCATTCCTGGTTCGATCACGTAGTGAAACATATAGCTCGTAGCAATTGGATGAACAATTGCGATTCAAGTTATCACGCAACATATAACTCGAATCGCCATACCATTGAAAAGGACTGGTTACGCGATTTCTAATTATCGCACGTTACTTCATAGTACCGTAGGAAAGTTACTTGCATCCATCAGACATGCTTCAGTGAAGAGAAATAAAATAACGTTAATGAATAGAAGGCACTGTGTGTATTCATTAAAACGACTCTTGATGAATCGTAATTAGTGAGATAAGATTAATTAGTGTTTAGAAGTATTAATATCGGCTTTATCTTGTTGTTGGATGATTTTCTATAAATAGTATGTCTACCACATATTTAGTATCGGTTATCTTAAACTTCATGCCGTCTTTACAAACAAAAACAGCAGCTACTCATGTCTTTTATGTGGATTTGTCCAATCTTCCTCCAAATTTTGACTTTATGATTTTTTTTAAAAATACTGCGTAAAATGACCAGTAGGTACTACACCTATGTGTATTTAGTATCAATTTATTGTCCCTGTACACACTTATGTGTTATTCGCAAATATTTAAAATATAATAAACCGTACGTTGTACCCGCAAAGGCAACACTTCTAACAATTGTGTGTTTTGCTGCGTTTAGAGACAATGAGTAATGAGTGTTTTTTGTTCTAAGCTGAGTTTACTAGCTCTAAAAAACTGACGATGTGCAAAACGAGCAGCAAGTCGACTTAGGATCAGTTCAGACAGAACGGAAAAATCCTCGCACAAACCTGAGCCTTCTCAGGCTGTAATTCACCGAGTCGGGAGCATGCGCGAGCCAACTATGACGATATTCATAAAATTTTCTACTTTAGAGTATGGTAATACGGTCCTATTTTCAATGCAGCTAGTAAATTGCATCAGGCATTTTTCCGCTGATCCACTTAACACCCCGCTCACTTACTAACTCGCACTTGCCCTTGAACTGGACAATACAACATCTAACTGTAACTCCTATAACTTTAAAGTTTATTTTCCGGGAGTTACTGGAGAATTTTAGCGAGAATTATGAAAATGATACGAATATCTCTCTTTTCAGAGGAGCCATCGCTTTACGTTCCCATCGAGAGAGACGATTACCTTCTGAAGTTTCTCCGGCCTTGCAAGTTCTACCCGGAGAGTGCTTTT
This sequence comes from Polymixis lichenea, assembly GCA_949091785.1. Lineage (NCBI taxonomy): Eukaryota > Metazoa > Arthropoda > Insecta > Lepidoptera > Noctuidae > Polymixis > Polymixis lichenea. Next base: position 6,856,413 of record OX420937.1, read on the forward strand.
AAAAAGGTCTGTATTTACCTACTACATTATTTATTTATTTTATTTATTTATTGTTCAGAAAGCTTACAGTCTAATAACTACGTAACTAATATACATTTAGCGCTTACAGTTGCCATTTACAAGCTTCCACAAATTAAAAACTATGTACCTATAGTTAAAAGAAAAAAAAATCACACAAAAATAAAATAGAATCAGCTTAGACAAATAAACATAACAAATTATTCTTTCTAAAAATTAACAATACAAACAAATTCAAATAACATTTACTTACAAACTAGAGTAAAAACAGAAAAATCAATAAAAATAAAAACAGAAAATTATACTTACTTACATACATTTTATGACACGCTTTTGTGAATAGTACTAATAAAACACTTAACATGTCGATGGACAGAATGGTGATGATAAAAAAAAACATAGCGGATGTTTGAATAACATTTTAACATTATTGCTATTTTATGTACATTTACACGCCATTTGTTTGAATAGGTCATGGTGATATGCCTAATTGCATAGATGTTTATTGTGAACTGCTGTTAAAGTGTGTGATAAATGCAACAGCACTCAAGATACTAGTACTTTATTTTTTGGGTGGGAAATCATGAAATGACTTCTCCCGGTGTGGGTGGAGCAGGAGGGCGTGTCAGACTTTTACTGACTAAAACCCACTCGTGTTCCCTCAGTTGCCTGTGTGCCAGGGGCCGCGGTATCTCTTTTGAACAACCCGCACCCCTGGCAGGCATCGGCCTTTGTGGGCCCCATCAGTTGTTGCTGACATCTCTTTGAGGCGCGCGTGGAACTCAATGCGCCGTCGACCCGGGCTTGCTCTTTACCCGAGCAAGCTGGGTCAGGCGGAAGGTGAGGACGCCGTGCCGCCTCTCAAGCCACTCCTCAAAGAGGGGACTTACCGCCGCAATCGTGGCATGCCTAGCACTGGGTTGCACTCTCTACGTCGCCATGAGATCCCGTCGGAGCTCTGTCCGCTGTGCCGTGATTTCCCGCGGCAGCGGAGTTACGCCCCGGCGTTTGGCCTCCTCGCGCCACTCCTAAGTGTGCGCGAGGACCTTTGCCTCCAGATTCCATGGCGGCAATGCGGCAAGGAGGCCCGCCGCCTCACCGGAGATCGTGCGGTATCCCCGTACCATCCGGATGGCCATGACCCTACGGGCCGCCTTCAACCGGCGTGCTGGTTGGCGCCTTAATGTAGGCGCCCACACCGGTGCCCCGTATAGGGCCATGGCCCACACGACCCCCACGTAGAGCCTCCGGCAGGAGGTGTTTGGCCCCCCTAGATTGGGCAGGAGCTGCTTCAAGGTAGCCCTGGCCCGCTCCAGTCTGGGAGCCAAACATCGGAAATGCTTCGCGAAGTTCCATCGGCTATCGAGGACTAGTCCTAGGAACTTCATCGTCGACTCGGCGCCTATGTGGACCCCTCCCACCGTTATCTGGGAACCCGTGGGTGGCGCATTCCGAGGACCATGAAACCACATGGCCTCGGACTTGAGCAAGGCCACCTCGAGTCCCAGTTGCCGGATCCTATCGACGATTGTTGCAACCCCGGGTGTAGCTAAGTCGGCCGCCGCCAGGTATGACCTCCCTTACGCCAGGACCAGCGTGTCGTCAGCGTAGCAAACTACGCTGACGCCGTTAGGGAGGTCAGCGCGCAGCACCCGGTTGTACCAGATGTCCCACAGATGCGGCCCCAGGACCGATCCCTATGGGACACCTCACGACATCTCTCGCCGGTTCCACTCTCCTTGGTGACTGGGGTAGATGACGGCCCTGTCCGTCAAATAGGCCTCGACCACACGACAAAGGTAGGTCGGCATCGGGTGAAACCGAAGTGCCTCCCTGATGCAACTCCTGGGCGGGGAGCCACCGCCAGAACACCGCCAAGACGACCCCACCCCGGGCCACAGCATCCTCCGTCGTGAGGGCTCGCACGCGCATGATGGCGTCCACCGTGGAGCGCCCCCTGCGGAAACCAAACTGACTCTCCGCCAAATCCGGCCCCACTCGCACCAGCCGCCCGACGTAGCGGTGAACAATTACTCTTTCAAAGAGCTTGCCCACCTCGTCGAGCAGCACGATGGGCCGGTAAGCGGACGCAGAGTCCGCGGGGCGCCCCGGCTTCTTGATGAGGACCAGTTTCCCCGTTTTTCAGTGAAGTGGGAACCGGCCCTCCTCCAAGCATGCGCTTAGTAGCCCTCTTGGTCGAGGCCCGAGAGCCTCCAAGGCCAGGACTCAGGCTTTTCCAGGCAAGCTGTCGGGTCCTGGGGCGGTATTCTTGGCATTCAGCCTACGTACCACCACTCTAAACTCTACCTCGGTCACCTCTGGAGCGTTGTCGTCGTCGTCGGTGTGGTCCGCATCGGGCACCGCAGGAGGCGAAGCCATGGGCGGGGGAGCATGTTCCTCTCGCGAAGGGAACAGAGCGGTCACCACGTCCTGCACGAGCTGGGGCCGAAGAACTGAGTTTTCGGCCCCAGCTCGCTCCCCGTGGGCTCCCCACCCACGGATTTTTATCCGCACCGTTTTGTAGGGTCGTCCCCACGGGTCTCTGTTCAGAGTCTGCAGCGATTCCTCGCGGGCCAGTCAGGATCTCCGCTCGATGATAGGTACTTTGCACCACACTTACAACACTGTTAATGCCGACGAAAAAGGGGGTGTTAAGTCCAAAGCGCCGGTTTAGATTCGATATGCAAATTCTCTTACGTTTGTTGCTATTCAGTATCTATTATGTTGTATGTCGACCAAAATATGATCCACGGCCGTAATAAATATGTATTTATAGAATTATAATATTTAAAATCATCAATACTTATATTATGAACAAATTACCTAGAAAACCCCTATCAAATGACTTTTAATGAAATCGTGACATTTGATGTCAATTCGAACGTACAAATTAATCTTGATGATTCTAATTCTGTAAAAACATATTTACATTATTAACCCCCGACGCAAAAACGACGGGGTGTTATAAGTTTGACGTGTCTGCGTGTGTGTGTGTGTGTTTGTGTGTGTGTGTGTCTGGCTGTGGCATCGTAGCTCCCGAACGGATGAACCGATTTCGATTTTGTTTTATTTGTTAGAAAGGTGAATTAGTCGGGAGTGTTCTTAGATAGGTTTCATCAAAATCGGTTCAGCCGTTTGAAAATTATCAGCTCTTTTCTGGTCGGTGAAGGGATTCGACCATCTTCCACGGGTCTGATCAAGTCGAAATTTGGTATTCTATTACTTCAATAATACTAGACGAACAAAGTAACCTTGAACTGATGCTGGAGCAACACCTGGAATTTCCAGGATACCTAAGTTACTCACCAACAAACAGCAGAAGTATCGTGTTTGGGCTCATTGAAAAGGTCTCAATGAACAGGTTGTGGATAAATGGTGATCGGACGAGGAATGAGGATAGATTAGTAACAAACTTCACTGTGGGAAACTTACGCAACGCTGCGCAGATTTAAGCGAGACATTAAGTTTATAAAGCAGGTAATAAAAGTTAAATTTAAAATTAAAAAAACCCCCGACCCAAAAAAAGAAACTCTAAAAAGTAAAAATAAAATATTTATTGGTCTTCTAAGTTGTAGGTAATATTTTGATCAACGTATTGTCAAGTCGGAGGACGGCTAATGAAAATGCTAGGCTACCTCTGTTTGGCGTTTTCTTTGACCGTCCCCCGACTTGAAAATACGTTGATCAAAATATTACCTACAACTTAAAAGACCAATAAATATTTTATTTTTACTTTTTAGAGTTTCTTTTTTTGGGTCGGGGGTTTTTTTTTTTTATACTAACGTATAAATTGCACAATTCCTAAAAAGCTAAGCAGATTAGGGTGGGTCACACCGCAAGGCTTTGCAAAAATCCTCCTTCATCACTTTCGTACATTTTATATAAGCCATTGCACAAATGCACAGTACACTACGTTTATTAGTCTTTTTTTAGATAATACGTTTTTTTTCTACTGAATTCCAATGCGCTGTGGCCGCTGTGGCTGAAATGTGCACGTAACTTCAAACTTCAGAATTTGTGTTGCTATTGAAAATAATGTTTTCTTTATCTTATACTAGATTCAAGCATACTACAAGTTCAGGCTATCGCACGCGGACTACTGTCGCGATCTGCTGCCTTCAGCCATTCAGGCGCCATTCGAACATTCAATTGTCTCCATCTTGGCGCCACGGGACCAGCATGGACGTCGCATAATTTTAGTTGAATCTGGAGGTTTGTATTATCAAATTTTTGTAATATTACATCCATTATAAATCGGGAAGATACCTTCTTATAACTGGGTTGTGGAGGTCAGATAGGCAGTCGATATTCAGCTACATCCGGTTAGGCTGGAAGCCGACCCAACCATGTGTGTTAGGAAAGGCAGATGATGATCATGTGAATATACCTGCTTCTAGATACTAGATCCTTAGCCGAAGAATCTTCCGATGGGAACATATAAAAAAGCGATTTCAGAATAGGGTCACCATCCGCACAGATTCCGAATGCTTGGCCCTCGTCCGGACTTCTCTTCCTCATCGAATTTTTCTGGACTTTTTAACGGGATTTCTTTTTGAATATAAAATAGTACAATGAATACTGAAAACCAAAAGACTTATAAGCCTCTACCTACTTACCTAAAACATTCGAACTTTATTGCAAATGGTCGGTTTTTTGTCAGGATTTTTAAAATTTTGAACTGATTACCCTCTACCTATTTGAAAAGAATATCAGAGAATTTTGGTTTGATATAAAAAAAATGACACGAGATCGTTAGGTTAACGACCCTAATAGCCAGATGGCATATAAAGGACATTACAACGTATATCCTTCGTAACTAGTTTTTGTAGGTACACTCAGTACCTAAATGTAGAGTTTAAGCTCGGCTCAAGTTTGCGGTGAACCACTCATGATTGCGTCGCATTGCAATTTTCATACTTGAGTAGGTACCTACCTACCTACCTCATCATATCTACGTACTTGTCTATAACTGAGGCTCCTGATGTAAAGATCCAACATAACACAGTATTAATTAGGTATTTTGATAAATAGCTACAGTTATACAGCAAAAAGTAGAAATCAAAACAATTTAAATCAATTTAATCAAGTTTGCAAAATTACAAGTTTTACATTTTACTAACTTGCTTAATTATTATTGTTTATCATACAAAACTGCATTAAGACGGCGAGGTATAGTAAGTGTCAATTATTATGGTAGGTTCGATGCGCTCACGCACCTTTAGCGTTGACCATAGCATAAGTATTTTAAATACGCTCTGAGAATATAAGTATTCTCAGAGCGTATAAAAATTAAGAATTGATGTTTAGATCCCATAATGTATAATTTTTTCTAATAATTATGGAATAGCAATTTGTAACTTTGTAAGTTTGTATAATTTCGATTCACTTGCGACGTCAGTGTTCTATATGGCTGACTTACTATATTTATACACGATAAGTTTTTATCCAGTGCGCAAACTGTGACCATGAATTCAGCATATTATTCTAGATCCCCCAGCGCAGATATTTTTCGTCAGTAATACAAAAAAAAATAGCTGTTCCTTATATTTTGACCGCTTAGGTATTGCACTTTTCCGTCCTTCACCGTCGTAAAATTTCTGCGCTAGGGGGTCTAGAATGATATGCTGAATTCATGGTTACAGTTTGCGCACCGGATAAAAACTTACCCTGTATTATATTCTACTATCCTACTAATATTATAAATGTGAAAGTTTGTATCGATGTTTGGATGTTTGTGACTAAATCACGCAAAAACGGCCGAACCGATTGAGATGAAATTTGGCACACAAATAGTTTACACCCTGGATTAACACATAGGATACATATTATTCCGGTAGTACGTTCCCGTGGGATAATATCCAACCTCCACGTGGGCGAAGCCGCTGTCAAAAGCTAGTAATAAAATTTATCTAGAGCGAGAACGGCCTGTGTAAATGAAATTGGTATCTAGGTACTAAATATTGATGAAATAGTGCGTGAAGTAAGGTTAAAAGTATTTATTTAGTAGGTATGTGTTGAGGTATGCCCAATAGAAACACGTATATTTATATTGTTAAGTGTTATATTTCCTTATTTGTCTCAGCCAGCTTAGAGGATATAGGTATAGTTAAACAGTGCATTAAAAGTAATAATGAACATTGAAGTGGTTCCTCGTGATTAATTTGAACTTAAATTATATTTGATTATCATAATCCAAAAAAAAACTGAACTTTTAACAGACGTTCTAAGTAGCACAGCGCAAAAATATACAAAGCTAAATAACATTGTTGCTACTATTATTTAAATTACATATTATATTATGGAACATAGACGTATATATATTTTAATCGGTTCCTAGACCACAAATACAGAAACAGTCATCGAATTTTCCTGTTGACGAGGAAATCATCGAGGAAATCAATCTGCTTGTCTAACTTGACAAAAGTTCTTTTATTTCTGGAAAAACCTAAAACCTACGAATCCGCTTGAGTTGCTAAGTTATTTGATTTGTCATTAATTGTTTAGTCAGGATTACCAATGAAAAAAATATTTTCAATTAATAAGGCACGTGCGCACATTATTGACAAAAACAATTATTAGGTAAGTATAGTAATGACGCAAATTATAGAAAAAAAAAAACCATTAGATTGGGGTTATTGATTTTTACCCGTTTACGGCTAAGCAAAAAGGAGGGTTATGATTTTGATCAGTAAGAATTTGTTCATATGTTTTCTCATAACTTCTAAACTATTTACCAAAATTTGACAAATGAGGTCGATATGAATATGGATCCCTCTAGAGGAAATTAAGAAATTTTTTTCAATGATGTCGTATAAAAGTAAGTTTAAAATCTAAAACCCGACTACTGAAAAATCCCGATCGATAAAATCGTATGCCACCGACCCTAACAAATCAATACATTCTAATAGACCACGGTATTGAGGAGAATATGTTGTGTATGTGTCTTGTTTTTTACATAACATTCTAATCAAAACCGCTTTTACGTGTTAAAACGAATGTTGTAATGCAAATCTGACTGCATACCTAATGCTTATGATATCTTGGTAATTTTCCAGAGAGATGGAACCCACAAGAGGTGTCCCTCAAGGAGGTGTTCCGAGGAATCCAAGTGGGGCTGGAGGGGGCGATGGCAGAGCCCAGGACCCAGATCTGCGGCGTCATCAGTGTGTTTGACATGAAGGGACTGTCCTTCAAACATATCATGCAGTTCACGCCGTCTTACGCGAAGATGGTGCTCGATTGGATACAGGTAATAACTAAACCAGCTTCTAAATCACTCATCATCTGCCTAGCCTTGTCCCATTCTATGTTGGGGTCGGCTGCCAGTCTAACCGGATACAGCTGAATACCAGTATTCTACATGGAGCGTCTGCCTATCTGACCTCCACAACCCAGGTACATGGTATTACGATACGCCTTGGTAAGACTGGTTGTCAGACTTTCGGGCTTCTGACGACCCGTAACGACTGTCAAAGATCCACGAATGACAACCGGGTCCAACGGCTTAACGTGCTTTCCGAGGCACGGAGGGGTCTTGGTATGTTAAGATGGTCACCCATCCACGGACCAAACGCGGCAAGCGTAGCTTAACCTGATCGATCGACCCGTGTGGCTATTATTACTTAGCGATTGTCTGTCTGTTCGCGATAAACTCAAAAAGTACGAAACAGATTTTCATGCGGTTTTCACCAATAGACAGACTGGTTCATGAGGAAGGTTTTTTTTTTGAGGATGATGGGATATCATCAAATAACTGCTCCCGCTCTGGGTGGAGCAGGAGGGCGTGTCAGACTTATACTGACTAAAACCCACCCGTGTTCCCTCAGTTGCCTGTGCACCAGGGGCCACGGTATCTCTTTCGAACAACCCGCACTTCATGAGGAAGGTTTAGGTGTATAATTTGTTAAGGTTTTGTTTATATTGGTCAACGCGGCCGAAGCCTCTGGCAAAAGCTAGTATTAACTAAACATTAAAAGTTATCATAATCATTTCATGTACTCAGCAGATAGATTGGTAATCGCATTACGACCTTGACCTGTAATACCAGCAAGAATCATTTTGACGATAAAGTTATCGTGAATTTTGAATCGACATTCGTGCTAGGACTACTGAATCCTGGCATAGTTTTGTCTGCCATCTTTTGTGAAGACCAAGGGAAATTTTCCTCATTTCTGTTATTGCTTTTGCTTTAGAACCAGCAAAAATTTATAGTCTAGTCATGGACACCTGCATATTTTATCGGTAATCTATCATAAGCAGCTCGATTGTTGGCTATCTTCTTTTAATTCTATAATTACGTTCAAGGACAGTGAAAGGTTATTTTGATTAAAATAGTTTATCAATGTAATAGAAAGAAGAGTAGGTACCTACTTTTGGGTAGTTTAAAAAAGTCATCAAACATCTAATCGGTCTGATTCTCAACCCAGCCAGTCCCCAACGGCTCTCTTCCAGCGACGCCCGAAGCCGAGGTCAATACGCACAGGGGGTGCCATTAGCGTATAATCGCTTAGTTATACGTTTGTAAGCCCTGGCGAAGTTATTTGATGATTTCCCACTCTCATTAAAAAAACCCTGGCTGGAGTCCTTAATGTATTGAGGCGACCACATGCAAGTCTGGTTAAGCTGCCGACAACCTCCTAGATTGACGTGCGAGATATCGTTTAAAAAAAAAACTGCTGATGAAAAGTTGAATTGTTGATTTTAATTCGAAACTAGACAATGATTCTTCTTTAGACTCATAAAACGGATATCCTTCGCAGCGTTTCTTAAATACCTAAGTAATAATTAGAGATCGGATATTCCGATGCATTACCTAAAGTTGCGATGTTGGCTAATATGGAATGCGCTTTTGTATCGAAATAATCTCAATTTAATTTATGTTTATTTATTTTTTACTAAAACACACCACCCCCTCCCTTACACTACGCTACATACATATATTTGCATCGGGGCTTAAACATTAATTCTAAATAAATATGTATCTGAATAGTTTTGCAATGCCAATAATTTAGAAGTCGTTTCCATACTATACACCTGACTAGTTATGCATTCCCGGTGTTCCTGGCATAAAAATATGTTTTTAAAAGCCGCTTCCATACTTTCATAACCAAAAAATAACTTTAGACCGATCTCTAGTAATAATTATATATTTGCCTCACTCGCCAGACATTCAGATAGAAACGCAATATGTTCAATTATTTCTCGGTAGCAGCTATACGATGTTGGTCAAAACTTTACTAGGTATATTGCTGGTCGAACGGAGGCCGATGACCCGTAGTGCAATGCATTACGCAATGAAGGCAATGCGTGAAGTGGGCTAGCAGACCACTACCTGTTTGACCAGTAAACTGCATTTCTAGGTCATGTATCTAAAGATTTTATTCGAGAATTTGGAAAGTAGTTTTGTAGTTCAATTGAGAACAGGTAACTTTTATCTTACTAGAATTCTTTTAGTTAATTTCTTAGATTATAGTACTGGAAATACGTATGTGGACACTGATCGTTTCAGAGTTTTGTCGACATTCACACGGACGTAATAATATTGCGGTGGGATTATTTCACGCACTGGATCCTCAACACACTGCTCAAGCGCCTATTACACTATTCAATTTCTACGAAATCTAATTAGGAAATCGAAAGATGTAATCGAAGTTAGAACCATTAGATTCCGACTTAGTGCGATTGGAAGGTCGCTACCGCGCTACTTACTAAATCGTTGCAACCAAATGTGCGACTCTAAGTCGTGAAGTAGAATTACATTATAAGTAGAATTACAGTCTAGTGTGATCACTAGCTTCCAACTTTCTTATTAGAGTGTTCCTAGTTAGTTTCTACAAATTGGATAATGTAGGTAATAAACACTAGCGCCGAGAGTTGAACATCGAACAGTGTAGTTTCGGCGGACTTTAGGTGCTCGGAAAAATTGCCCGCGTAAGGCAATTTTTCGAGCAATTATTGCTCGGCAACACTAATGGATCAATCTGGATCAATTAAGTGGAGCAATCTGGAGCAACAACAATGAAATGCGAAAATTGTTTCGGGAATATTGCTTCTGATTGCTCCATATATTTCACATTTCTCAATGTCGCCAAAATGAGTTCAATCGATTTGTAAATGTTTAGTCAATTTTCTTTCCATCTCGTTTGTATGTATAACTACGTTTCGTTTTTGCGAGAGGACCCGGCCGGCGGCGGAGGCGGCGGGAGGCCGTATTGCCTAGTTTTTAAGTTGCTCCATATTGCATGGTATTGTGTGGCCGTACCTCTGACAACAGCTTGCTACATGTTGCCATTGCCCTAAAGTACTGGATGTAGTCGTGACGTCATAGTTGACGAGAATCGACTAGGGTGGAGCAATTTTAGTTGCTCGTGTAAGCGCACCTTTAGTCGGGTCTACAGACACTTTAAAGTTATGTTTGTGGTAGCATTCCCATGCACTATGCAGTAGTTTTACTGAACTTTTTGTGAAAAAGTTAGAGTAGTACGTAATGCAGATTTTTGAATTCACTGTCTATGGAAATAGGGTAGTTCCCAAGGCAAATGCCCGTCTCATAACAGGAACGCATGTAAAGTAATCGAGACTTAATACGAAATTTATATTTCCAGGAATCCGTCCCTATACGCGTAAAGGCGGTCCACATAATAAACCAACCGTACATCTTCAACATGCTGTTCGCCATCTTCAAGCCGTTCATGAGAGAGAAGCTCCGGTCCCGCATCCACTTCCACGGCTCCAACATGAGCTCGCTGATGGAGCATGTGGACCCTAAGGCGCTGAGGAAGCGGCATGGCGGTCTGCTGCCTGAGCCGGAGATCACAGGCGATGTGCTGTGGAAGATGTTGCGGCATTACGAGGAAGAGTATAAATGTGAGTATTTTGCTATGCCATTTTGGTGTACCTAGTGGTCGCAGAGAGCAATGATGGCCTTGTCAAAATCAAAATCAAAAGTTATTTATTCAAACTAGGCTGAGAATCAGCACTTTTCGAACGTCAAAATACAAAAGACAGTCCCCCAAAACGCCCACCCTTCACCACTTCCTAGTGCTTTAGCTGGGAAGAAGAAGTGGCGCAACAAACTCTTCAGCAGCACAGCTGTCTCTTTAGTTAGATAGACTTGATTCTATACATACATAGGGGAAGTAATAAACACAGAACATTAATTCAATAATTAGTTATAATGCCAGCTAGCCATGCCAATATAACGATAAATAAAATGAAAACTGTCGAGGTCGGTTGCTAACCACATCACTACATAGTATAAAACACAGTCGCTTTCTCTGTCCCTATATCCCTATGTATGCTTAAATCTTTAAAACTACGCAACGGATTTTGATGCGGGTTTTTTTTAATAGATAGAGTGATTCAAGAGGAAGGTTTATATGTATAATACACCGACCTCCACGCGGGCGAAGCCGCTGGCAAAAGCTGGTAAAGCATAAAACAACTCTGCTGGTAACGGCCGCGGCTTAGGTCGTAGGTTCGAACCCAATCAGGGGCTTTATTTTGTGTAACTGTTTCATCGCCTCTCAAAACAGTGGAGGAAAACATCGTGAGGAAACCGGCATGTCCTAGAACGAAATATTCCAAGACATGTGACATTTACCAACGCGCACTGGGCCCGGCCGGTGAATTATGGCCCACTCTCTCCCACAGAGAGGAGGCCTGTGGCTCGGCAGTAGGATCCTTATAGGGTGATTATGCTGGTCGCAAACGAGACTATTGAGTGAGAGGCCCTGGGTTCGGTATTTAAAGTATTATTGACTTTTACTAAGATTTTATATAAGGCTAGAGCCTTAAGGGGAACCTAGTCGCGGGCTCGAAATCACTGGTGGGCCTAGCTAAAAATCACGTTGTCTCACCAGGCTTTGTGCCCAACAGAGATAGTCTCAATGATGAGCAGTTAGGCGTAAGTCTACACGCACAATGTTATTGAGTGAGATGCAGGATTATTTATAGTAAAACATTCAAGAAAAAATTAAAGAAACTCCCTTGGAAGATCGGGTTTTATGAAAAAACCACAGCATAAATCAATGGCCAATAAAGTTTATTGAACTTTTCGATAATTGGACTTTGTCGGTACAGACTTGGATAGGGAGATGTTACACTTCTTTTATTACCTAAGCACGCTCAAAGTTAGGTTAAATTAGCAAGAAAAACGGATCTTTGTTGGCTCCTAACTTTTTAATGGGTTTTTAATTTAGTATTCTGCTTCCGCACAGACAATATTAATAATAAGACAAAATCATACCGTGTTTAATTTTTGATATACATTGTCGAACAGTGGAGTAATACACTCCCGAAGTTTGTATGGAAAAATGTCGACAAGATTCACCTTAACTGAAAATATTAGTAAATGTCAAAACTATAACTAAAGAGTTATAGTTTTGACATTTACTAATATTTTCAGTAAATTATGTACTAATATTAGAATATCATTTATTTTTGTCATGGACTCATAATTTGCAAGCGTTATTAAAAATACAGCTATAGTTTATAGCAATACAAATTGTAAATTATATTTTTGATAAAGTTATTGTCCATTATTGATTACTACATAATTATAAGCTCAGAATCATTTTTTTGGACTTGTAAGCCTTATCAACAAGAACGTATAAATTTTAGGAAATCACAGCCTGCATTTTACGTAATTCTTTTTGGGAACAGCGCGAATTTTTTTTCCAATCTGTTTTTAGAAGTGAAGTCTTTTAATTGGCTGTCATTCTCACATACTATTTTTAATCTGTTTGTTTTAGCTGTAAGTCATCCATAGTAAATAAATAAATATCTTGTAATCACCGCATTACAGCATTGGGACTTGTACTTGACTCGACTTGTACTCTGCTTACCCCTTCAGGTAATAAGTACAGGCTTGAAGATATGTATGAAATTGTATTAATTTTATTTATTATTTACTCAATGTGTGAGAGCTTGGGTTTTCCCAAGTGCAATAAGTTTTTTCCTATTTAAATACTGCATTGGAGTTCAGAGACTGAATACCTTTGTCTCATAACATTGGTGTACTTACATTGTACAACAATAGCTGTCTAAATCTAACCATTTTGGTAAATCCAGACGTGACTGGTATTTTTATTATTGTTTTATATCAGCGATGTCTATCGCCAATTAGTCAGTGAAGCATCTGCGTCAATTTGCGCGGTTTGGCTTTAGCGAAGACGCGTTCGTCTATTAATTGTATGAGCCAAAGGCGACATAGGTTGCTAAGTGTCTTATGTCTTTTTAAAATGAAGGCTGAGATGGCAATGAAGATACCAATGAAGTATTTTGAAATAGACATTTATTTTTTTTGTCCTAGATACACTGTTCAGCAAAGCATTCTCCCATAATCAGCTTGTAATGTTCCCACAGCTGCGACACGAGCCTTCTCTCTGTGACAGGGAGTGGGCGATAATCCACCACGCCGGTGTCACGTCTTCAGATTTTTGGTTGATAATGTTTTCCTTCACCGTTTCAAGAGCAGTGGTAATAAAATAATCTACACAGAGTTAAATGGCTGCTTGGAATTGAACCCACGACCTACTCATAAGTCGCGGCTGTTACCAAAGCGTCACCTCTGCTTTTCCAAGGATTCTTCTAGTCCTACAACTTGTAAGGCGCGGCCGCAATCAATGGCCCAGCACTGCTCTCCTAAGGATTCTCCCATTAACTTTCCAAATACTCTTCTTGTGCCACCATGAACTTTTTAAAATAATAAACTTTCTTTTCCAGTGGCGAACTCCTACGGCTACGTCCAGAATGTGAACAATAATAAGGCGTAGAATACAACTTGTCGCTGCAGTACAAAATGGAACTCAAACGCTCAAATACTTATGGACTCGCGAAATATTAATTAGGAATGTAATTTTTGCATTTTTAATGATAAGACATAGTAAGATATTTAAGTAGGATGCTCTACGATTTTATATGGATCTAAAATAATTGTAAGTATAGACTAAATAAGAAATAATTAGTTAGGAAAACCGATTATTTTTGTAACAATATTACTTAAAAGTACAACGTGGTTGGTGTTATTAAATAAGAAACCAGTTTTTTTAATATAAAATCGTTTTATTACTTACTCCATTTATTGGTACATTTTATATTTATACTAACATAATAAATAAAGGGATAATTTAAGTGGTATATAATATTAACGTTCTTTAACATAATATAAAAGTAGGTAATTTTATAAAATAAGGATTTATAAAAATACAGAGTTATTACTTTTTTTGTTACATTCAATATTACATACATATATATAGGATTACATGTAGGTACATCTCATGACCACTCATGAGATGTTGAACTCATAACAAATTTTGCTTGTAAAATCATCACTGATTTTACAAGCAAAACTTGTCTTTAAAGTGTATTCATATATATTAGAAATAGCCCTTGACGTTAAAATTATGTACTAATATTAGAATATCATTTATGTTTGTCATGGACTCTTATTTTGCAAGCGTTGTTAAAAATACAGCTATAGTTTATGGCAATACAAATTGTAAATTTTATTTTTTGATGCAGTTATTGTCCATTATTGATTTAGGTACCTACATAATTATGTAGAAATATTTTATAAGCTCAGAATCATTTTGTTTGGACTTGCAACAAGAACGTATAAATTTTAGGAAATCACAGCCTGCTTTTTACGAAAATCTTTTTGGGAACAGCGATAAATATCTTGTAATCACCTTGTTTAATATAAATTACAAATTGCTATTAGAATCATGTTCAGGTGTTTTCACAGCTTATATTAGGTATATAATATTGAGCTTCAACGAGTTTTCCATTAAAATATAAATTAAAAATCAACTAATATTGGTCCAACGTATTACGAAATGCACAGGCATATGAAACAATATTCATATTTTCAGCAATCTATAATTTAAAGTTAAATATCAAATAGAAATTCTTGACTACTTAATTTATTTCTACACCATGTCTCCCGTACACGAAAATGCCAATGGCCTTAAAACTATGGTTTGTACGTATAATAATAATAATCTAAATATAAGTATCAATATCACGATATGCGTATTCATTATCACATTGCATAAAACCGTCTACGTGTGCGCCCGCGCAGCATTCACTTCTTCTTGTATCCATAAGAGTTGATCGCTGAAACAAAATTCACAACATTAATCTATATATTAATACGTGAAGCAAAAACTTGGTGTACAAAGTTTTTGCTTTTTAAGAAAATCTCGAGAACGGAGGACTATGAAATTTGGCTCAGTTAAAGTTTATAATATGGAGAAGGATTGAAAAACGCTAATATTTTTATAAATGAATACATTAGAAAAAGATTCAGTTTTAAATTAATTATGGTCGAATTTCGACGACTAGGCGACCACTAGTAATATTAATTTAATAATATATTAATATCATTGTCACGTTCATACACGCAAATGTAATTATATGACATGATTGACACGTCGCTACATCTACCTTCGGACCGCAGTTTCAGCGTACAAATTACTTATTACGAAGAATCGCACGTAAAGCTGCTCGGCACATTTACAATTCTAATTTTATTATCTTTTTATATTGTTTGTTTGTTTGTTTTTGATGATGATGTCTATTTCTTTTCTTTTTTTTTTTGGGTGGGCAATCATCAAATAACTTCTCCCGCTCTGGGTGGAGCGGGAGGGCGTGTCAGACTTTTACTGACTAAAACCCACCCGTGTTGCCTGTAACGTACATTCTTTGTTCAATATTTTAAAGCTGGCTGGTATGGCGCCGGCTTTTTCTAGCTGACTGATCCCTGACAAGAAGTGCCGAAACAAACTAAGAGGTCATGGTCTCTTTTAAAAACAAACATTATAGTTTTGAGATATTATGTGAATGCAGTGATGGCACTGCATTCACATAATATCTCAAAACTATAATGTTTGTTTTTAAAACCATAGCTGGAAGGGCTTTTTAAAGAAAGAGTCATTGCAGCTTCGAGTTGATCACTTACCACTAAATTCCTTATCGCACATGAGGAGTAACTCGAGCCACTGTCCTCCAGTCACACTTGGAATGTTCAGGGTGCCGCCATACTTGTCGGGCAGGCACTTAGGACTGATGTACTCGTGCAGCATCTTCTTGTCGCTGCCCATGAACACGATGCGGGAACGAAGCTTCTCCTTCAGGAACGGCTTGAAGAGTTTGAACACCATCTCGAAGATGAATGGCTGGTTGATTATGTACAGGCCTTTGATGCGGAGTGGGATGGCTTCCTGAAACGTGCAAAATCAGTATAAGCTGTTGTTCCGAACATTTTTAATTTTTGATTTCTTCTCCCATAAATACCAGATTTCTTTAGATTTCGAGGTGTAGCAATAAAAGTAATTATTTAAGGTACATCGCTAGCCAGCTCGCCATCATTCTCTCGTATTCACCCTTTTATATGGTAGCCAAGTATGTATCAGTGTCCCGTCTTCTGAAGAACGTCCTATTTCTTGGCCAATTGCATAATAACAGATATAATATAAAACGTAATCCAACCCGAATTGGGCCCGCGTGCTGGATTACAGTCCACTTCCCTCTCATAGCGAGGAGGCTTGTATCCCAGCAGGGGGAACATTTTTGGTCAATTATGTATGTACTTACGTAAATATCACTATCACTACATAGTATAAAACAAAGTCGCTTTCTCTGTCCCTATATCCCTATGCATGCTTAAATTTTTAAAACTACGCAACGGATTTTGATGCGGGTTTTTTTAATAGATAGAGTGATTCAAGAGGAAGGTTTATATGTATAATACATCGACCTCCACGCGGGCGAAGCCGCAAGCAAAAGCTAGTAACATAATAATAGTGAGACCAACCTGTAGCCATTCAACGATTCTGTTGGCGAAGCTGGGCGTGAACTGCAACACGTGCTGCATGGAGAGGCCGTCCATGTCGAAGATCACCACGGCACCGCAGATCTGAGTCTCCGGCTCCAACATGGCCGCCTCCAGGAACAGCACGCAGCCCTTGAACACCTCGTCCAGGGTACACTTGCTTGGCTTCCATTTCTCTGTAAGAAAGAATGGCAAAAATTACTAACTTCGTAACTTATCAATTTACTTATAACATCATCATCATCATTTCAGCAGAAAGACGTCGACTGCTGGACATAGGCCTCCCCCAAGCTCCGTCACCTCGATCGGTTCTGTGCTTCCCGCATTCAGCGGATTCCTGCGGCCTTCACAAGGTAGTCGCCACTTATAAGTTATAATATACAAGTATGGGGAACAAGGTGTAAAGTTCACTCATGGAGTACGAGTATAGAAAAGGGAGGATCCTCCGACCAGACGGGTGATGTGTCTGGTGGGCCACTGCCCGACGATTAATGTCGGGACGTTCTATATATGCAGATCGCGCGGTAAACTCTGCTTGCGCGATGTGTTTTCCACATTTGAAGTTTCGTATGTGGGGCATTGTAGATGTCCGCCATAATAACAAATCCTGTAATTCCAGAAGAGTTACACGAGAACAGACCATAGGTACTACACCTACATTTTGCCAGTTGTGTTTTGATCCCGTGGAATAGGGGGCGAGCCTATTACCATCAACCGAGCACAAATCGAGACTCCAGGCTTCTGAGAAATTTCTGAATGGAAACCCAATAACACTTTGGCCTACCGACCTCAATTTCAGCAGTAGTGCTTGTGACCTAGTGGTAGTAGGTAGTTTATGACGAAAAAAAAAGACGATTCATGTTAAAATTAAGGAATGGGCTTGCAAAATCCTTTGGAAAACCCAATAGATATAACGAAATACCTACAAAGGGCACCTTTTGTGATATGAAGGTTGTTCTTGACCTTGTAACTACTTGGTTAATATTTTATTATAAAAAAATCAATAAACTCAAACATCATGGCATAATTCTTAGCCGAAGCGTTATTAGTGGAAAGTTTGGCAAACAGCAATACCAATCTTAATTTAGAAATACATGCTCATAGAATCAGTGAAGCAACATAAATTGTGTGTTTTTCCATTAGGATAAAAACATACGGATATTTTAAAAATTACTTGCAATTTTTAATGTTTTTGTTTTGAGTCTGATTAACTGCTTACGATACAATAATGTGTAAAATGATGGTTAGGGCAATAATAAGTGACGTAGGCATGACGATGAGTTAGCTGGGTATGTTCGAGTGTGGGTATTGTATGCAACGTATTATTTGTTCATCATTACCTCGGGCACGCTTGCGTGACCATTTGAGTACCCAGAAATTCTATAATAACGTAAAAATAATTGGGCAGATTTTGCATTCATAATGATGTTAATTAAATCAGATAATCGTGATCACTATGGATAATGTTAAGGTCATTTTTGTGACCTAACTTACAGCAAAATTTTGAGTTGTTTTTATGTAGCAATTAGTAGCCCTCGAGGGCGCGAAGTGAGGAACGTGGTAGCTATTTATTCCCGACCCGTGGTGGCTACGGCTATGTAAATGGGTTTTTAGGTATTTCTGAACTCCAGCACAAGAAACGCTCAACTTGGTTATACTGGTCATTTGTGGGCAGGTCTGACAGCACGTTCAGATTGAACTTGTTCGTCTCTTTTATGCAATAGTTTTAAAACAACAACTTACTTCTTGGCTCCAGCACTAACACTTGCTTCCATCTGCCATACTTACTGATTGTGAGTTGGCGGCACTGTCAGTACGTTCAGGTTGAACGCGTTGGTCTCTGTTACGCTACAGACACCTGGTTAAACTACTACTTACTGCCTAGCTCCAGCACTAGCCCTCGCCGCCCATATTGGTCGCGTGTGGGCGGCACTGTCAACAGGTTCTAGTTGAACACGTTGGTCTCTGTTACACTAAGAACACATAGTTGAACTACTACTTACTGCCTAGCTCAAGCACTAGCACTCGCCGCCCATATTGGTCGCGTGTGGGCAGCACTGTCAACACGTTCTGGTTGAACACGTTGGTCTCTTTGCTGGGAATGAGACCATCGTAGTGCTTTGAATGTTTAAGTTTGAACCCGTAGTAACGTTTAATCTGAAACAGGATGACAATTCAGTTAGCAATTTTGTCAGCTTTGTGCATGATGGCAAGACTTTACTGTCTAGTAGTTTCATGACGTGAAGTGTATACAGGAAGGCAGGGAATCAGGGATGGATATCGACGCGCAAACTAAGCGGATTTGCTAAATAGAAATATTTCGACATTTTTCGAAGTTTATTAAAAAAAAAGCTGCTGTTTCATTGAAAAGTGTAACAGTTCAAAGAAAAATAATGTTACCATACTAAAAATAATAGTGTTTCTTTTTTTTTTTGGGTGGTATATCATCAAATAATAAATTTTCATGTAAATAAACAAAGAAGAATTAAAGGATAGGAAGGATCTCGCAGAAGTGACTTTTAAATAATTTATTTGAACTACAGTTTAATTTATTTTAAATATTTAACTAAACAACGATAAATGTTCCTGTTTTATTTTAAAGGCAGATACAATTATACATGTAATGAGGTTGTGGTTTATTTACATCCAGCCATTTCAAAATATAACATTTTGATTGATAGTAGCGACCAGCCCCTACTTCATTCGGTTTTTTCGACTAGACAAAACATTAAATTTCTTTATGATATTTAACTTTAATATGCATGTATTTTACATACACGAACTAATAACTAATCCATAAATAATGTTCTAAATTATGGTAAAAACCGCATCAAAATCCATTGAACAGTAAAGAAGATCTAAGCAGTCACATAGACAGACACAAAAAGTGACTTTTTATACTATATTTAGATTCATAAATCATAAAAGAATGCATTAGGAAGTCGACATGAGGTATCACTTCAGGAACCTTGTATACCTACCTAGTTGGTATCTAATTTATTAATTATAAATAATTAGGATTCGAAGTTCACTATCTTAACCTGCATTTGTTGAAGTTACAAAGTATTTCACCAGGCTGCTTGCATTTATAAACTCAACTACCCTTTGACAGCGGTTTCGCCCGCGTGGAGCCCAGAAGACACAGAAAGTTCCAACGTATAATACAGGATAATTTTTTATCCAGTGCGCAAACTGTAACCATATCATTCTAGACCCCCCAGCGTAGAAATTTTTCGTCAGTTATACAAAAAAAAATCAGCTGTACCATACATTTTCACCGCGTAGGTATTGCAATTTTCTATGAAACAGCTGATTTTTTTTTGTATAACCGTCGATAAATTTCTACGCTGGGGGGGGGGGGGGTCTACAATGATATGTTGAACTCATGGTTACAATTTGCGCACTGGATAACCCTGCCCTGTCGGTAACCTTATCCTGTATTAGTAGGCATAGTAGAATAGATGTTTATAGACCTACATAATAATATTCAGCAGTTAAATTTTATCAAGTGGCTTTATTTGTGTTTCTGTTTGAGTTAATTTAATAATGAGTGATTGGAATGACGAGACAAAAGCGTTCAAAAACTCCTTCGTTAAAATTTTACTCTGGAAAGTTGTAGATGTTAAAGTATCTACATAAATATAATAATAACGTTTATATGGGCTCAATAAAATGTAGCCTAATACAGTTATAATTTCTCTGTACTAGGATACCAATAATGTAGGTAGGAGAGTAGACGGCTAAAACTATATGAAGTCCTGAATTCCAAATTAGGTTTACTTACCAAATCGTGGGCGCTTTCAGGGTAGAACTTGCAGGGTCTCAGGAACCTTATCAGCCAGGCTTCACTATCAGTTGGCACTAACAAGTCTTTATCCTCTGAAACAGAAAACAGAAGGTCTGTTAGAAATATACATAGATATGTAGGTAAGCAGTCATCATCTGCCTAGCCTTATCACAACTACGTTGGGGTTGGCTTCCAGTCTAACTAGAGACTGCCTATCTGACCTCCACAACACATTAACTGAATAACACGAAAATTCTTGGTTACTGTAGGTAGGTAATACTTTAAATTCATAACTAAGTTCATAACCTTAGTCATTGTAATGTCTGTTTAAACTTCGGTTTAAACATCTTAAACATGTCACATGTCACTATGTTTGTAGACACAACAATAAGAAGTTAGAATAAAACAAATTGACATAAGATAGACATCTACATCACCTAAATGTGAGAAAATATAAATTATTTTTAAATTAAAAATACATTATCTTAAGACCAAACAAATGCCATCATGTATTTGGACATAACAATGTACATGAAAAAAATTACAGTTGTTTGACATAATGATAGACACCTAAGTCACCCATAAAAACCTGCGGAATAAATTAATTTAATACGATGTTAAATAACTGTATACTTAGTTGTAATAATTTTATTATTTTATACCACTGTGTGACCTAAACGCACGCTTAGGTCACGCTTTTCTGTGACTTAAGTAGTCCATTTCTACACAGAAAAGCGAGACCTAAGTATGGGTTTAGGTCACACGAGCTGTAAAATAGTATACGATACGCGTGACTTAAGTTTTACATTATTGACGCTATGCAATAATGGATTACTTTAGTCACACGTATCGTAATGTACGGTCACCAAAAGAGATAAGGAACCAGGGTCATTGAATATAGTTGAAGTTTAGTAAGGAACCTATGGATGTTTTCGAATAAAATTGTATTTATTTAATAGAAAACAAACAGTTCATTTTTTAAATGGAATTTCATTCAAAAACATCTATTGTTTTCTTAGCAAACGTCTACTATATCTGACAAACCTGGTTACCTATCTCTTTTGGTGACAGTACTATTAAAAATTCGTGTAGGTCCTTTATATTTATGTATGGTAATTATGTTACCGTATGTTATTATTATATTTGAGAAGTATATCTAATAGATCGTAGGTTATGTTTCCTAAATGTCACTATAATCATAAAATAAATAATAAAAGGCTAAGCAGAGAACAAGAAATTACTCATGTAAATCAATGACAGATAATAATGCACCTAGTTAGGTAGCTATGTACACATGTCAGGTCCGTGACTCCGTTACTTACTTATTATATTTTTTATTATATACTTCAACATTTACATGGAACACTGAATATTAAATATTAGCGACCAACTTAGGTACCTACTGATATTTGTTTGTAATTATTTACAATGCTTACAGATTTCTGGTTTTTCCGGATCTGCTCATCTATTAGATTATAATGGTAAATATTGACGGAGGTTCTTTTTAAATAGACATAATTTTTAAACCATGCAGCAGGGAATGGTGAGGCTAAAGTTTAATGAATGTTACAAATTCGACATAGCTTTCAGAATAAAAAAGCTGAACTGGTAATGGGTCGGCCATATTAGCCGTAGAACCGATGACGACCTCGGGTTAGGTCGAGAGACGATCTTACAGGGTACTGAGAGTTGCTGAGAATCGCTGAAGCTGAATGGCGTGCAATGAGGGTTTTCTGAAATGATGTTCACTAGGTGGCAGCACTGAGACGTCCGGTCCGGGCGCCTGTCAAAAGTGTCAAAGCGTCTACGGACTGAATAGTGAACGAAAGAATGAAACGAATGAAATCAAATATTCGAAGTTAATTGTCGAACTGGAAGACCTCTTGTCAAAGTGGCGCCAACTGGTGGCTTGAATATTCATGAAAACCCTAATTGAAAGGCCTATGTCCAGCAGGGGACTGCTGGAGGCTGATGATGAATGAACAAATTCAAAAACGTATTTATAAAATAGCACCTATCTATGAAATAAAATACTGTAATCCTTCCTCAAACATACAGCAAATGGTCTAACAAGTATTAAAATTACATAGTATTTGTAGACAATAAAACGTAATGCTAACGTGAGATCAATTATTATCCACTAAGATTGCAGCCTTCGAACACAGATTAGAAACGCAGCTATTGATATACGCTAGATATTAACTTGTGCAGATACGGTTTGTAAACTTGACCCTTGTTTTCCAATTAACAGACAACCATGGGCTATTTAATTAGCAAAAGCATAATTAGCCTATAACATTCCCAATGGTGGGACTTTGGTTGAGGGACAGGGCCATAACCTATCACGCGGGCTCAATGCGGATTGGTAGATGTCACATTTCTACGAGCTTCTCTTTCTGGGACATGCTCATTTCTTCACGACGTTTGCTTTCACCGTTTTATAGTTAACTAGCTTTTGCCAGCGGCTTCACCCGCGTGGAGGTCGGTGTATTATACATGTAGACCTTCCTCTTGAATCACTCTATCTATTAAAAAACCCGCATCAAAATCCGTTGCGCAGTTTTAAAGATTTAAGCATACATAGGGATGTAGGGACAGAGAAAGCGACTTTGTTTTATACTATGTAGTGATGATGACAGTGATGAAATATTTTACCGTAAGTGCGTGCTCGGGTTCGAACCTACGACCCACTATTTGTAGGTCGTGGCCGTTACCACTGGGCCACCTACCCATGTGCCACCACTGCTCCTTAAATTAACTACCTGATGCCTTAATCAACCTACAGTGAATCAATTAACTTCAATTGTTTGCACAAGTAATATTCGTTCGTATGCTATGTTTGTTTTGGCACTTACACTCAAACTGCTTTTTTGTGTATGGTATAATAAGGTATAAATAGGCCAACCGATGTCATCTGTGAGTGTAGTGACAATCTGATTAGATCTCTAGTGTTTTTCACTTAAATCTTGGATGCAGAGGCCTACAAAGGACTTTCTATGCCACTTTGTTATTGCTGAAAATGATTTGTCATGAACATGCGCGGCTGCCATCAATACTGTGGAGTAGTTATCCGCGGAATCATGACATTTTTGCGCTCAGCGTTTGTCATAAATGACGTGACGAAAAATTTTTGAGGCGCTTCGTAGTTGTGTATAAAAAGGGACCATATGGTCTTATGCCAGTTCATTAATCATATCTGGATGACCGAGCTATGCACGCTTTTTTTTTGGTTTGACGTTTTCTAAAAATTAAACCTAGCTACATCGATTTATCGCCCCCGAAACCTTCATACTAAATTTAATGAAAATCGTTGGAGCCGTTTCTGAGATTCAGATTATATATATACAAGAATTGCTCGTTTAATGGTATTAGATAACATCACGCCTTGTTTCCGCAAAGGGTCGGGCAGAGGTGTACCTATAGAAGGTACACCCACATTTCGTCAATTATTTTTGTCCCATATAATAGGGTGCAAGCCTATTGCCATCAGCCGGGCAAAATTCCAAATTTCGGGCTGCTACTGAGAAATTCCAGATAGAAAAACCCAACAACACTTTGCCCGACCGGGATCGAACCCAGTACCTCACCAACTACCACTAGACAAACACGGTAGTGCGCTAGGCTAGTAAATTAATATGATTTTAGACCACTACAAGAATGGGGCAGTCCGCTAGGCAAGTAAATTAATGTGATTTTAGATCACTAGAACAATGAGGCAGTCCGCTAGGCTAGTAAATTAATATGATTTTAGACCACTAGAACAATGGGGCAGTCCGCTAGGCAAGTAAATTAATGTGATTATAGACCACTAGAACAATGGGGCAGTCCGCTAGGCTAGTAAATTAATGTGATTATAGACCACTAGAACAATGGGGCAGTCCGCTAGGCTAGTAAATTAATGTGATTTTAGACCACTAGAACAACGAGGCAGTCCGCTAGGCTAGTAAATTAATGTGATTTTAGACCACTAGAACAACGAGGCAGTCCGCTAGGCTAGTAAATTAATTCTAAATTAAAATTTTCCGAGTTTTCATAATCAGTGTAGGTAACTTGTTAGTGTCTTTTATCAAGGTAAGTTTCAATTACTACCGTTGTTTACTTCGCGTAGATTCCCCCGTGACATGTCACCGTCAAACCTAACTGCTGATTACCTAGTCCTACGTCTTATTGACGTAATGAGACTTCCGTAATCCACGATCATTTTCTTTATGTAGGTAAACAGAAATAGAAGAGCTAATCGACAGGCCAAAAAAACGTAACCCTCCTTTTTGCTTCGCCGTTGTCGGGTAAAAATAACTAATGATCGGCTTTTAAGTGGTTATTTTATGACGGTCAACATTAAGTTACCTTGTAGTAAAGATCAAGCCCTATCTTCTAATTGTCATCATCTGCCTAGGCTTTTTCTCAACCATGTTGTGGTCAGCTTTCAGTCTAACCGGATGCAGCTGCTTATCCGACCTCCACAACCCAGTTACTGGGTACCACGATAGCGCTTGGTAAGACTGGTTGTCAGACTTTCGGGCTTTTGACAACCCGTAACTACTGTCGAAGATTCACGAATGACAGCCGGGACCAGCGGCTTAACGTGCTTTCCGAGGGTTCTTGGTCTTGGTCTTCTAATAAATGTCGTAAATACCGCCCTGTCTCCATTTTCGTCTATAACATGTGCTATAACAATATATTGTTACCACCAATAGTTTTCCATGCGTGGTCAGATTGCAGTAACATTCATTGTCTTGTCATAATGTCTCCGATTCGCGATCTACCGGGATATCTATGGTCACCAGTGAATGTCAATCGGTCGATGACCCAGCGGAATAAGTACAAGCGAGTAACTGTGTGAGTCATTGCGGATTGTCACCATTATACGGATAGTTTCGGAGTCACGAATCACGATCATAGATTATGTTTCGAATAAGTTACATATAGTAAACTGTGGCATTTTTACTTTCGATGAGCAAATTTTTCCATGAGTACTGTAAGTACTTAAATATAAATCTTTTGCCGCCATTACTATCAAAGCGATACAATACTAGAATTACTTGCCAAATGTCATAAGTTCTACGTCAATGGAAAGAACCCTATGAATTTTGATTCCCTTGAGAGTGTCAAAATATACGTTTTTTGCGGCATAAACCACCGTATCTTTTTTTACATTAACTTAGAACATTGTTTTTTTTTACAGCTTCAAGAGACTGTAGACTTGAGTATATCATTTTAACTTCAACTCGATACCTCCACGCGTTCCTGAGATAAAGGGTCTTGACAGACAGACAGACGGATGATCTGACGGACGGACGGACAACAAAGTGATCCTATAAGGGTTCCGTTTATTCCTTTTGAGGTACGGAATTCTAAAAATGGACACAACATCATCATCATTTATGCCGAAAGACGTCCACTGTTGGGTATCTTCCAAGATCCGCCACTTCGACCGGTTCTGTGCTTCCCGCATCCAGCGGATTCCTACGGCCTTCACAAGGTCATCGGTCCACCTTGGGGAGGCCTTCAAACTCTATGTTTTCCGGTACGCGGTCGCCACTGCAGAACATTTCCAGCCCCATCGGCCATTGTTCTGCGAGCAAAGTGCCCTGCCCTCTGTCACTTAAGTTTGGCAATTCTTTGGGTTATGTCGGTTAGCTTCGTTCTTCTGCGAGTCTCTTCGTTGCTGATTTGATCACGTAGCGAAGTTCCAAACATAGCCTCTCCGTTTGGATGACTTTTAATAAGGCCCATTGTGAGTGACCACGTTTCAGTACCTCAGCTCATCGACTATTTGTAACATTTCTTTAGTAATTGAGAGATATTTAAGTAGTCTACTCATGGGTTAAATTTAGATAAAGTAAATATACCACAGTTGATAACTGTATTATATTTACTTTTTACTTTGTACTACTTCAACTAATGTTGCATATTCAAACTTTGATTATAAGGTTTGAATTATGGCTAGACTAGCTTTTGCCAGCGGCTTCGCCCGCGTGGAGGTCGGTGTATTATACATATAAACCTTCCTCTTGAATCACTCTATCTATTAAAAAAACCCGCATCAAAATCCGTTGCGTAGTTTTAAAGATTTAAGCATACATAGGGATATAGGGACAGAGAAAGCGACTTTGTTTTATACTATGTAGTGATGATGTAAAGAACCTTGAATGAAATCAGCACTATTTATTGTTTGTTAGGATTTTTATAGGTTCCAATGTTGTTTAAGTCTTCTAGACTGAACTTCGCTTTTTAAATTGGCTTCGTTTATTTAAGGCTGTTTATAATAAGCCTGATTTGAAATGATTCCATCACTGGACCGAAAAGCATTAGCCTTTGTAAACGCGCCCGGGCAAAGTGGTATTGGGATTTTCCATTAGCATACCAGCCTGGAGTCTGAAATCGTGTAGGCTCGTCTCCTATTATGTGGGACTCAAAGCGAAGGTAACTGGCAAAGGTATTCTATTGACTATAGTTAGCTCTGCTTAACTCATCTAGCAGTAGACAAAATTGTCGCGATTTTGTTGATTGAATACGAGGCTTTTGGTTCCTTTGTATGTTACATACATGCAAAGTAGTTAAAGTTTGATGCCTTTTTTATAATGTGCTCTTTGTTTGTGTAGAATTAACTATTTTCTTTCTTTCTTTCTTCCCCTTCGAGAAAAGGGCGTGAAAGATGCAACAATGTTAAACGTGTGAAATAAAGCTCAGTTGCATTGCTTATCACTGATATAATGAACAAATTAATTTATATCAGATCAGATCTGCCTAATCAATATTACCGAAGACATCGATAAAACACGTCCATTGTTTGATTCTTATTTTATTGATTTTGTAATCTATCTTATTTGTATATAGGTACTTTTAACTGCTAATGAATACAATTGTGGGTCTATTTATTGTCGCTCACGTTATTGTTAAACATGATGGTTCAGTGATTCCACATAATTATAAGTTACCGGTTATAGAAACTAATCATTAGTACCTATGTGATTATTATCTACGTAAGTATGTACTATACCCCCCCAGTGGGGTTCCCGCATTGTCGTTGCGGGGGGGCTCAGTAACCGTGGTCACCCTCCCACGGTGAAGCGAAGAGGAACCCCAAGGTGGGGCCGCTCGTCAGGGCTTGTGCCTCCAAGCCGACGACGTAGCGGCCAAAAAGTAGGTTGCGGTGAGGTGCATCGCAACTGAGGCGGGCCGCGATGTCGAATGGGAGGCATCGCGGCTGAGAGTTACAGGCTGCGGCGGAGGAGGAGTGCCGGTACTTCTGAGTAGCGCTCTTCCCTTCCGTAGCCTGGACGGGGCCGCCACCGTTTGATGGCGGACGCGGTGGGGCCGCAGGGGAAGAGGAGTGTCGGTATAGCGTTGGCCGCTCTCCCTATCCCCTGCGGCCGAAAAGTGGTTGGCGGCGGGGCCACTGTACTGACCCGTCGCAGGAGGACGTCAGCAGCAGCTGGTGGGGCCCGCAAGGGCCGATGCCTGCTACGGGTGCGGGTTGTTCGAAAGAGATACCGCGGCCCCTGGCATACGGGCAGCTGAAGGAACATGGGTAGGTTTTAGTCAGTAAAAGTCTGACACGCCCTTCTGCTCCAACCAGAGCGGGAGAAGTCATTTGATGATTTCCGTCCCACAAAAAAAAAAAAAAAGTATGTACTATACACTGTAAGTAGGTGTAAGTACCTACCTACTGAAATAGGTAATTAAGTCTTGAGGCATACTCGTGTCCAATCCTACTATATATACCTATATGTTATATTATATTATAAATGTGAAAATTTGTATGTTTCGATGTTTGGATGTTTGTTACTCAATCACGCAAAAACGGGCGAACGAGTTGTGTTGAAATTTGGCACACAGATTAGTTTATAACCTGAATTAAGATAAACTTCAAACATTTGTGGCCCAAAAATCAGCTGCGCGAATTCCGCTCACTGACGCAGTCATAAGATCGTCAAATGCACAAGTAATAGGGCATGCGCCGCAGGATAGAAGGTGGGCCATTGGTTGTGGGGAGGTGCCAAATACGCATTTGAATTCTGAGCCGTCCGTGGAGATTGTTTTTACTCTGGTCGACTTGGATTCAAAGTCTATATAGAGATTTCCAAGGTAAGCACTAAGGCGTGATTTTTGAAAATTCATCCTCTAATCTTCTATACATCGTGACATTTTAGTCGTCTTAAAATGGTGGTCCACTCAATGTATCCGTCATAAAATACCTCTAGGCGCAATTAAAACATTGTTACAGCTCGATTCAAATTTTATGGCGGTTCGGAACACGAGGCGAGTCGCTGCGCAGTAACAAATTCATGGGTCAGCGAGGTTGAGGGGTGGGGTACTGCGCAGCGAGTAGCGCACTTCAGAGCCGCCATAAAGTTTGACGCGAAGTATACCATTAATTAAGATAATAGGTACAAAGAAAAATAAATAATGCTTTAGAATTATGAAACACCCTCCCTGTTAATAAAGTTTACGTATCAAACGGTAGAAGATATCTACCTACCTACCATTACATTCCATCATTAATTCCATCTCCATAACAGGGTGTTTGAAACTACTTCATGCTATATATTTTTTGATCGTTTTAATCCTTTAAAAGGGTCAAATGTAAAAGGGTGAAATAAAAATCAGCTGATCCATACATTTACATTAGCATATCTCGACGCAATGTATGGATCAGCTGATTTTTATTTCACGATTTCAGGGTTGATCCCATAGTAAAAGTTGTTCATAATGATGAGTACATTGACCCTTTTAAAGGATTAAAACGATCAAAAAATTGCAGTGTATATGAAAATGAATTGACGTTTGTTAGTCTCACAAAAACTCGAGAACGGCTGGACCGATTTGACTAATTTATTTGTAGAAGTCCAAGGAAGGTTTAAAAGGTGAGAAAATATAAATACGGGCTGAAGATTATATGGGAAATTCGTAATTTTTACTGTTGCGAAATCCTATCGGGCACGCGGTATGCAAATCGGTACGTCAAAGTACGTTATAACTCAGAAATGTTAATTTAAACGTTATTTGTGCATTTGGAGGTTACTATTACTCAAGTTAATTGTTTTATTATTAACTAGTACATCGCTTGTCAAACAAAGGGAGCAATGCGCAAGCGCAACATTAACATTTAAATTTTTTCCATATGTAAATTGGACCCACTCTGATGACTTTTTTTTTGTATTTTCCTTTGGTTTTAGTTTAGGTAACCTTCGAATTAATTATGAGCAAATATCACTCCATTTTATATTTGTAAAAGTCTATTATGGTAATAAGCTTTAACAATGTGAGGACATTCAGATCAGCTAAAATTCGAACAGTGGAATCTAAATCGAAGTTAATTGAACCTCATTTTTAGGGTTCCATACCCAAAGGGTAAAACGGGACCCTATTACTATGACTCCGCTGTCCGTCCGCCTGTCTGTCTGTCCGTCTGTCACCAGGCTGTATCTCAAGATCGGTGATGGTTAGACAGTTGAAATTTTCACAGATGATGTATTTCTATTGCCGCTATAATAAAAACATATTAAAAAACAGAATAAAATAAATATTTAAGGGGGCTCCCATACAACAAACGTGATTTTTTTGTCGTTTTTATAGATAATGGTACGGAATTCTTCGTGCGCTTGGCCGGTATTTTAATTTAATTGTGTGTCATTGTCATGGTAACGGCCGCAACTTACGAGTTGTAGGTATAAGGTCCGAACCCAGGCTAGCGCTTTTCTTTAGTTTGTGACAATGATTTAAATACCACTGCTCTCGAAACGAGAAGGAAAACATCGTACACCATGTCCTAGAACCCTAGTACTCGAAACCATGTGACGTCGACCCGCATTGGGCCCGCGTTGGCCCACTCCATCTTACAGAGATGAGGCCTGTGCCCCAACAGTGGGACCATTAAAAACTGATTATGCTAATGCTACCGTGGTCATTACCAACGAATAAATGGCCTCAGTACGTACTGCTGAAAATTGATTTAAGCTAAGGACACCATACCTGATTTATCAATTAGAAGACAAAACAAGCAAGAAGCGAAGTAGGCCTTCTCCTATGGAGAAAACTCTTCAAGTGTTCTACAGAAGAAATACTAAACTATTATGTTTAGTTTTTGTAGAAACCTGAACTTAGAAAGAAGGAAGAAAGAAAGAAAGAAAAAACGTTCATTTGCGGTAAACATGACGCAAAAACCAGGAACACACAAAAAAAACTTAGTTAATATTAGTCTGAAATCACCAACAAGTCTTCGGCAAGCGTGGTGATTAATGCTTGTACCGTCTCGGTTTTCTTCAGGGCAAAGGTCCCTTGCCTTTGCCCTGCAAACGGACGGTAATAGGCTGGTATTATTACATTATGCATAGCTACCTTCAAGCAGTCTCTTAAGCTCTTCCACAGCAGGTCTGATGATATCAGGCGTCTCCCGGAGCTCTTTTCTGGCGATCTCCCGCACCGAGTCCCTCGGCTCGTCCAGTTCAAACTGCAGCAGGAAGTCACCCAGCTGCACTCCTGGGATCTTCTCCAGGTCCGTCAGCATGTGTTGCGATACTGGAAGAGAAAAAGACACGTGTTAAAGACTTGTTAGATTAACGACGAAGCTAGAAGTTGTACTTCCGAGTAGGTATAACACATAACAAAAATATAACCTTTGCTTTACTGCTTGTCCATCGCAAATAATTGTGAACTGTTATGTATTTAAACATATTTAACACGTTAGAATAAATAAGTGTGTAAAACAATATGGTACATGTCAAAAATGAAATACCTACTATTTATATAACAAGTTTTCGGAACCTCTCTGATCTTAACATCAAAATCAAAATCAAAAGTCATTTATTCAAACTAGGCTGAGAGTCAGCACTTTTTGAACGTCAAAATTACATAAGACAGTCCCCCCAAAAAGCCCGCCCTTCACCACTTCCTAGTGCTTTAGCTGGGAAGAAAACTCCCCAGCAGCACAGCTGTCTGTTATGTTGGAAGAACTTGATTCCATACAATAATAGCATATAACCATCATACAAATACAAAAATACAAAAATATTTATGATATATATATATAAATACAATAATATTTTTTTTTTTTTATATAACCATCATTCAACGATAAATGAAAATTTAATTAATAAAAAATAAAAAAATGGTTTATGCAGTCAAGTTAAATAACCAATGATATGAAGTAATTCATATGACCTGTCAGTAGTTAAGCTAATTCTGGTGAAAGAACATAAACGCTGTCTTGAGTTCAGGTGGAAGCTCCGACCCGGAAAGACGAGATTTGTTATTATTGTATGATAGTATGTGCGAGATTGGGTCATGTAACAGCGTCCTTGCTGCTTCTGCTTCGGAAGCAGCCAGGATGCTGTATGGGCTCGTAAACATAGCTATTAATCGCAGAGGCTCTCTGCTTGAGTTTAATTACCATGTTTTGTTGGTATATTGGCGTGTGTTACCTGATATAATTATGGCAATTAATTTAATTTTGTGTTTAGTGATGTTAATTACTTACCTATTATTGTATTGAATCAAGTTCTTCCAACTTAACAGACAGCTGTGTTGCTGGGGAGTTTGTTGCGCCACTTCTTCTTCCCAGCTAAAGCACTATAGGAAGTGGTGAAGGGCGGGCGTTTTGGGGGACTGTCTTATGTAATTTTGACTTTCAAAAAGTGCTGACTCTCAGACTAGTTTGAATAAATGACTTTTGATTTTAGAGGTAGTGTAAGATAATTTTTATTTTGAATTAGTATCTTAAGTCGATTTGTAACGATAAGGGTGGCATAATCGGTCTAGACTATTTAATAAAAAAAGAAAAAAAAAAGGTGGAAGCTCCAGGGTAGCTCACCAAATTAAAAATTTCTTATTTTTTTTGCCATTTGTAGGTCAGTTTCAAGCTGTATGTTGAAAATATATGGCTCGCGACCGTAAAAATATGGCTTTACATAATTATATCAATTACCACCACCACTAATTTCTTATCGATTTTAATGACTATAATTCTGTAAATACATACGTAAGAAAATTTTAAATGGGAGAACTACTCTGGAACATTAACCATAATCTAATGTGTCAGGTTATTTAGTGTGCGTAGCTATATCCATACAAGTAAAATAAATAAGGAAAGGTCAAAGAATCTCCACAGAAGGTCCGATATAACAAAGGTCCTTAAATCCTCTAATTGAATTCATAAATGAAAGCAAATGCATCCACATAACAAATTGTTTTATGAGCAAACCGATTTGTGAAGTGTGATGTGCGTCATTCGATCATACACAAACGGGTTGTTAGGTACAAATTAATATCTTAATCTTTTGAACCTCAACCTCAGCTTAATACCAATTTAATTGCAGCGGAATAATTGTCTAAAATCTTCCGTACGCAGCAATGATCCAAGAATAGAACTTTACAGAATTAATGATTATATCATCATCTAACTGATGAATAATACTCATCAGATTCAATTAGGTATGTACCTTCTATTTATTTAGATTTTTGTTTACATAGCCTTCTATGTAATGCAAACAAATAGAGTTGCACCATACTACGAGGACACGTAGTATGGGGCAACTCTATTTGGTGCGGATGTTTTGAGGGCTGTTCTAAGTATATATTTTTATATGAAATCGAATGCAGCGTAACTAAATTATGCGACTTACAACTAACTTACAAAATAACGCCCGTTTTGCCTCCTCCTGAATCACAGGTTTATTAATAATAAAAAATAGAAAGGAGGTCTAAAGTATGTTTTACTTAGCAATATTCCCTACAATGGTAATGAAATTACTTAGATACTTATTTAACCATGCAGGTTCAAGGCTTGAAACTGCAATAGCCTATTCCAAAAGTATACTTATCTGATGAAAATTTTACATTTTCATGAATGAAATGAACTAGAAAACGTTCCTGTGGATGTCAATTTGTAGTGCCACTTACGAACCGAGAGTGCTTTGATTTGATTATTTTATTAAACGCGAAATTCTAATTTTAAATCGGCTTTTAAAGATTCTTTCATTTGTCACTTATTTTAAGGTTAATTTTAAGTTTATTTTTCAAATTTTGATATAAATATTGTACATTTATTTTTAATTCCTTGAAATATTTGTACGCTGGAAACACCAGAATATATGGACGTCATATTATGTATAACAACCTTTGTAACAACAATATTCTAACAAATAAATTTTAAATAAATAAATAAAGCAAACCTTGATTATTAAAGAAAAAATTTTGAACATTTTTGTTTACACTTTTATCAGAGATAAATTTTACGCAGACTATTGCAGTTTCAACACTTGTTTTATTATTTGTGCTCAACTGACCATCCGATGTTAATAATTGACAATAATAAAATTTTAATTTAGGTATTAGTCATAATTATTTCCATATTCTTGATACTATTTTATTTAGGTGCATGTTTTATTATGTTAACACGATAATGAGTAATAGAAATAAAACTACAATAGACGCTGAATGTGGAATTTCAAAAATAAACAGAAATCTCTTGTTTATTTTGTTTAAAACTGCAAAATAAACACTCACTTTTGGAATGTTTGGTTATTTGTTCAACCGTGCCAATTTGTAGGAAGCTGTTAATCTACAATTACTTGAGGAATTTATTGGCAAGCATTCTATCTCTGTTTGAAACAGCTGTCTATGAAATTCATTGCGAAATCACCACATTTTTGCTGATTTTGAGCAGTAAATCTGTTTGTCGTCTGATAATATGAAATAGGTTTTTATTTTTTCCTAATAGCTAGGCACCAGCTCTATTAGAAAGGCATGCGGCGTGAATTCTAGCTGAAAGTTAACGACAGAAATGCTAATGCAAATCGTGAAAACACATGCTGTGCCGACCCCATTTAAATAGGGATCTGGGCAGGTGGCTGATAATAATTATTTTTCATAGCCGATGGGTTGCTTTTGACCCGATCACGTCTGATGGATAGCGATGTATGACGGGTTAAATGTGGAAGGGAACACAGACGCTGGCAGAGAGTTCCACACTTTGGCTGTGCGTATAATGGATTTGGAGGAAAAGCGCTGAGTACGACTGTGATTATGATTAGGTTTTTTTTTTTTTTTTTTTTTGATTTTGGCTTCACACGGTTTGTGCATTTAGCCAGTGTCAAGTAATTTTTCTTTTAGATCAAGTAAATGGCCCGATCGGGCACGAAGTTACAACACAGTCATAGTCGTCTTTAGTCAGTCAAGTCAAATCAAAGTTATTGTAAAGCGGTAGTAACTTTACAACAACCTAATAGGAGTTTTTGGGGGGAACACGAAAAGTCCACGTTAGTCACTTATCTTCACCTTCACTACACTTGTGCACTCACACGTAACTAAATTGAATAATTCACTATCAAAATTATACAATTTAATTCGCTATTTCACTAAATTCCATGAAAATGAAAATTCGTGCGACATGTTCCAACGCGATCCCGCCAAAAACTCTGATTAGGTTTTATTACTATTCGTAACATATAAGTTTCGAATTTCAAATTAACCGCTCTCTAGGAGTAAACAATGGCTAAAATGCCAGTAATTAAAAGGTTCTTGAGCATTGTTCAACGTCAAGTGCATGACAAGACTATCTGATGCCACAAAATGAGTGAATCCCCCTGAAGACACTAGCTGAATATTCGTGGTGCCTTCGCAGATATCGCATGTTTGTGTTATTCTTATTGTACATTAATAGGCACCTTCTTTATTACCTACCGTAAAATGACGCTATTTTGCTCCGTGAAGATAAATATCTTAAAGGTAAATTTAAAAAAAGATTATTTCGATCTAAATCTACAAGGAAATTGAAATGTTTTGAACGCATCCTATAAATGTTATTACAAGATTGGCCACACTAAATACGCAGTTCCGGTTTCCACCATTTCTTTACTTTGAAAGCAGTCATTGTTTTGATGTTAGTGTTTTGTGTGGAAGAAATAATAGTCTGCAAAAGTGACCTCCATCGACGAGACCAACGTGGTTATTTGAGTTAAGGACGGTTTAATGTAATTGGGTATTTAATTAGCTAACGATAGCAGGTAACATTTATTTGATGAATAGATTTATTTGAGTTACTACCCTCTTTTACTTTCACGTTCCTTCTCTTTGCACCATCCATGTTTGGGGATATTTTGCTCCTGGACCAAAGTTAGAAATTATGTTTTTTAATACTTCTTACTTTACTGATACATAGCGCATTGTAAATTCAAATGTTTTATTTTTAATAGGAAATATGCCGCGTAAATTTGGTAAGAAAATACCCACATGAAATTATAAAACTCTTCAAAAGAATCTCTTCCAGATTGTCTAGCAACAGTAGAAAACAATTAATTTACACGAGTAAAAATCATAGGATTCCAAGAAGGACTATAAACAATCATCTGAGACTTTTACGACGCAACGAAACATCAAGGCCACCAGAATCACTTACTACATTTGTAGTTGAAAAATAAAAATATTCGTGTCATGCATGCATACAAAAATTTTTGCTCCATTTTTAAATAAAAAAAAAAAAATATATAAATATTTTTGTCATTGAAATATTAGAGCCGGAATGTTATTTATGCTGTGGAAAATTTAACAAAAGCCAAAAACAAAGAAAGATTTTACGTCAGGCAAACTCTGGAGCAAACAACGGGGCAAAGTAGCCTCATTTTACGGTACGTGCAATTTGATTTGATGCTGTATTTTTTATATTTTTGCAATATAATCTATTACGTTCTAAAGTTATTTTAAGGGGTCCCGAGTTACCAGAATCTAGGTTTGTTTGGTGACTTGGTTCTACAGAATGTGAATGGACTCATTGAGCGATATTAATCAGCGAGTTAGGACTTGAATTACCCAACACCAAGTTTTAGATTAGGTTTAATAAGTGATAAAGGCCGCCCATTGTACATTTTGTAGTGTTTGATTTATTTTTTTGTTATGTATTTTTGTGGTGTGCAATAAAATTTAACTAAATAAATAAATCTTAGGTACCCACTTACTAATCCCGATAAATCTGGGTGCTACCGTTAACTGTGGCATCTTTACTTGCCATGAGGAACTTTACCTATGAGAACTGTATCAAAATATCTCACGAATACTAAATATTTGTTACAAATCCTGATTGTTCTACTTTTGTGGTGCTTCGATATTAAATGGCGGCAACAGATTTTTAGTTATCGAGAGATATTTAATTACAGTACTCATGGGTAAAGTTGTAATGGAAAGTAAAGATGCCACAGTTGACGGTACGTAATTTTAGAGAAATTCGTTAATTCATGCAATACAAACGACTATTCTCAATGCATTTGCACTGTTCATCTATACAGGTTAAGTTTTGTGCGTAAGAAATTTCTCGTCGGTTATACAAAAAACAATCAGCTGTTTCATAGAAAAGTGCAATACCTACGCGGTCAAAATGTATGGAACAGCTGATTTTCTGCGCTGGGGGGCTAGAATGATATGCTGAATTCATGGTTACAGTTTGCGCACTGGATAAAAACTTATCTTGTATAGCAGAAGTGGCATTAAAGCCTAGACGTTCATGAATTAAAGAGAAAGATGAGCACTTTATTGTCGGGTACAACTATGTTTGTTTTTATAATGCAACCTTCAAAACTGCTGAATCAAATATTGCAATGACATAAAAAAGGCATGCATCTATAATACGTTTCCAAAACAACAACTTAACTTGTTAATTGTTGTTGTAATTTTATTGTTTTTTGGTATTCTTTTTCTAATTCTATTTTTATTTTAAGAATTATTTTTTGTACTTTGCTGTGCCCTACAGGCTTCGTAATCAATCTTGAAACAATATGGAATGCAGATAAAGATACTAATGAATACATTTTTCAAACTGCAGGTACCGAATTCAGTAAATATTTTAACTCTAAAGTTATTTTAAGATCTAAAGTATGGTAAGTTATACTCACTTTTAACCATTGTTACAAAGTTATCGATGTATTTTGCACTTATTTGATACGATACACAATACGACGTCGCAGTGAGCGCCTAACCACGAGACTGACTTTCGGCTAACCAACATTTGCTTATATTAGGCGTCGAGTTTGCCTACGTTCGGTCAGTATTGCTCCACGGATATTTGTCACTAACGACGTTTATTGTTCTCACTAGCTTTGTACTGACATCAAGTAATGGGAGGTAGATGTGTGAAGATTCGCCACGAATGGCTGTGACGTCACTGTTATCGGTTGTGTGGTCAGTAGACCGTGGCGTGTAGTTCGAAGTATTGGAGCGAGGCGATCACATGGGCTTGATAGGTGTTAGTTAGCCGGTTACGAGATAAAATGCATAGCATTCGGTTTAGGATGCATTTAAAAAATCTGTAGGATTTGTATCCGTCAACATGACATAATTTTATGAGTAGGGAAGTACCTACACTACTAAGGTATGTCGTTTTATTCTATCCCCAGAATAAAAATAAATACCTACTGGCCTCTATTTTTCCCAGATGTAAAAAGATATCCGACCATCGGTAAGGTGGCTTCACCAATTTGTCCATAGTGTGGTTTTAGTGGAAGACACGTACCATATCTTGATGAAGTGCGTCCGGACCGAGACCGAAAGAAACACATTGATAAACAAGTCACACGATGTTGGAAGGTGTAACAGCATTCTTGCGTCCCCTTTATCAAAGGATGATAGACGCTTGTATAAATTATTAAAGATAGGATTTAGATCATAAGGAATAATAGGTTTGTGCCGATAAGGGTGGCATAATCAGTTCCTGATTAAACCTTCTATAAAATAAATAGAATTAAAAAAAATATATTCGACAACTATCCGGAATCCGTCCTAGGTCCTAGGTCAAAAGTCAATGGATTTTCAATAATTTTCAAAACGACCCTCCAGACACATATTATTAAACCACAGTATCTCTGAGACTTTGCCATTGTTTACTACATTGGACGAACTAACAGTCGAAATGAGGGGCACTAGATATATCTCTGCCTAACCCTTCGGGGAACTTATGCGTGATATTATGTAACTACATTTTTATAGAAATCGTGTGGCACACAGTCAATATTACTTAATAATAATGTTTTATTGTCATAAAGAAGGTGTGACAATCAATTGAAGCCCTGACTCCTGAGCTAGGTGGTACCTGTGTTACAGAGGAGAACACTACTACTACTTAAAGATTACTTAAAGATTTTTGTGTGGACAGTGTGTGCCTTAACCTGGGTCAAATACATTTATTTTCTTACTAATCAAATTAGAAGTAACGTTGTTAATAATTTAATGAAATAACAAACTAATGTATTCCGCTTTAATAAAAACTTCAAATTTAATTGTAAAGTTGAATATTACAAAACAGCGCCATCTGTCATCAAGTAGTACAGGTACGTTTGCCTCTACGGATTCCGATAGCACCTCTTAGTCAATCTATCGGATGATAGATGGCGCTGGTAAACTTTCAGACAAAAAGTGCGTGTCGGACTATGCACAGTGAAGGGTTCCGTAGCTAGGATTAATATTTACGCACGCACAGTATGGTTTTATCTGTTTTTTAAAGCAATGAAAATAAAGCTATTTCTATGGATAACCGATAATTTTATTTTCATAGCTTTTCATCGGCTTTCCCGCAATATATAGCCCGATAGTTTGACAGCTAGTCTTACCAAGGGTTACCGTATTAACTGGCTTGTGGAGGTCAGATAGGCAGTCGCTCCATGTAAAATACTGGTATTCAGTTGAATCCGGTTAGACTGGAAGCCGACTCCAACATAGTTGGGAAAAGGCTAGGCTTTATTAGCCTAGGCCTAGGCAGATGATGTAGGCGTGATTACTATGTCAATAGTATAACATTGTCAAGATTTTTACTAAAAAGCTTACCGAGGTCAGACAGACAGACAGGCTTCGCGAAGGGTTCCTTGTTATACTTCGGAACCCTAAAAAGGAATTTAACAAAAAAGTAGTAGTAACCAGTTAGAAGGCGTTTCTCTACTATCACTTCTCTTTAAGATCTTAATGCATAAATTCTGAAAAAGCATATTATTATGTCCAGTAGTCTGAAGATTAAAAGCTGGATAGAAACATCATCAATAAATACATACGTTTAACTAATGTGACCCATTAAATTCGGATCACCGGACCGTGATCCTGATTATTCAGTTCATCGAACAATATCAGGCAAGCTTTTTCCTCAAATCTTACCTAAATTGTTTCTATATTTATATTTTTGATTGAATCAATATTGAATATTTCTGGGCCAGATCTTCCTCACCTTGCAGCGTACCAAAAAAAGTGTAGGTAATTAAAACAAAAACTACTGCAAAAACTTGATCGAATGACAATTGACGATTAACACATGTTTTGTCATTGGTTGGTACATTCGTTACAGAGAATGCGTTCTTGACACCCTTCATTTTCATACAAACTTATTTCGTTCGTAGTTCGTTTTTTTTAACCCAGATATTAATTGGACAGTTGTTATGTCAAACTCTTACTCTTAGGGCGAATTTCACCAAACTTTTATACCTAGAATAAGTGAAATCCCCTTTGAATTTTTGACAGATTTTCCATAGTAGAATTATCAGACGTAAATTTTATTCTACGGATAAAAGATACCTTACTTTGGTAAAATCAGCCCTTACTAAAAGAAGCAAACACAAAAGATTTGAAATGTCAAATTTTGTCTCTGGGATTTACAAAACGAACTTTAATTATTAGAATAAAATTGTCGCACTGACAGCGGTTAGGAACGCATTCTTCCGACGGGCTATAAAAACTTTATA
Source organism: Polymixis lichenea (assembly GCA_949091785.1). Classification (NCBI taxonomy): domain Eukaryota; kingdom Metazoa; phylum Arthropoda; class Insecta; order Lepidoptera; family Noctuidae; genus Polymixis; species Polymixis lichenea. Next base: position 6,896,764 of record OX420937.1, read on the forward strand.
CAAGAAAAAGATGTTTGTTTATTTTTATAAAAAAATGTTATTTTCCACATTTTTGTTATGGTATGTACATAAGGCACACCAATTTGTATACGTATTGGAACGTCGTCAAGATACAAAGTGGATTAAAAACAAACGTAGGTAAGTATTATCGGAGCTAACGCAAAAACAACCCAGCTAAAGTTAGTTCTGACCACGAATTTTTTTTTGTTGGGTGGGAAAGCATCAAATAACTTCTCCCGCTCTGGGTGGAGACGGAGGGCGTGTCAGACTTTTACTGACTAAAACCCACCCGTGTTCCTTCAGTTGCCTGTGTGCCAGGGGCCACGGTATCTCTTTCGACCAACTCGCACCCCTGGCAGGCAACAGCTCTTGCGGACCCGATCAGTTGATGCTGACATCTCTTTGAAGCGCGTGGGGAACACAACGCGCCGTCGACCGGACAGCGAGCTACCCATTTCTCGCCATCCGCAAGCCCGACCCTGCGGTGGCCGGGAATCAGCATCAGCTTCGGATTACCGACGTCCAAGTCGTCTCCTGCGGCGACTAAGGCCGTGAGGGCACGTATACTGCCTCTCCCTCATGTGCGCCGCCTCCCTCTTCGCGAGCATTACTGCTTCGCTGAAGGAGCTAACGGCTACCCATGCACTCTCGCTCCGAACCATAGCCTGTACCAGGGCCGGACCCCTAGGGCACACCCTATCAATATTTTTTTTAGAGATTGCGGAAAAGACTTAAACTCGGTTAAAAAGGCACGATTATAAAATAAAAGTCGTTAATTATTTTCATGTTACAAAAATAAAGTGCATACAAAGAACTAAATACTACAACTTTTAATAAATACACGTCGGAAATGTTGACGTTGTAGGAGTTGCCAATTGGTGCTACAATTGGCAACTCCTTACTTAACACTGGGCCAAGTCTCTTCCTATTACAGCTCTATGAACGTCATCAGCACATGTATTGAGGTAGTCTGTAGAAGCTATCTCCGAAACTATTTGGTCGTTTCGTAAACATTGTTGAGTAGCTTAGAATGTGTCACATTGTTCTTGGTCGTGTTAAATTGAAATATTTGGATGATGGACTGATTTGACACGTTTTGATTTGTGTGGTTGTGTCAATCAACTCATGTAACATTCATAAATATTGTAAACTACTATCCTATTGTCCCACTAATATTATAAACCAGCTTCTGCTTGCGACTTCGTTCGCGTTACATATCTTGCTCCCCGACCCACCCCGTCGCTTCGAATCGCCTGCCCGTGCGAGTACTTTGTATTCGTGACTTTTTATCTCTTTACTCGGCTCCTAAGGGTCTTAGCGTGATGTTATATAGCCTATAGCCTTCCTCAATAAATGGGCTATCCAACACTAAAAGAATATTTCAATTCGAACCAGTAGTTCCTGAGATTAGCGCGTTCAACCAAACAAACTCTTCAGCTTTATAATATTTATTATTATATATATTATAAAGTTTGTATGTTTGTTACTCAATCAGTCAAAAACGGCAAAACGGATTTAGATAAAAGGCACACATATAGTTTATAACCTGGATTAACAAAGGACTTTTTATACCGGTGGTTCGTTCCCGTGGGATACTTTTCGCTGGCAAAAGCTAGTCAACCATATTTACAAAGCAATCACAGTTCAAATAGTTCCGGAGATAGCTTCTAGAGACTACCTCAATACGTGTGCTGATGACGTTCATGACGCTGTAGTAGGAATAGACTTGGCCAAGTGTTAGGTAAGGAGTTGCCAAGCGGTGATGCATAGTAGATAGACAACGTAGTTCCCACGTGTATTTATTTAAAATTATAGTTTTAAGTTGTATTGTATGCACTTTCTTTTCATACCAAAACCAGCTTTTACAAATGGCTTCACCAGAAATTATCCCACGGGGACGTACTACCGGAATGGAAAATATCCTATGTGAAAAATATGTGTGCCAAATTTTATCCAAATTCATTCAGCCGTTTTTGGGTGATTGAGTTACAAACATCCATACCATCAAAACAACTTAACATACAAATTTTCGTAGGATTAATTTACAATGTGTTACACTGTTCTTACTCGTGTAAAATTGAAATACATATTTAGGTAATGGATTGATTTGACATGATTGTTTAACCTTCTCGTCTTGATCAGTGTGGATGTGTCAATCAACTCATTCCACATTAACAAATATTATAAATTCAAATGTCAGTCTGTCTGTCTCTGCAGTGTTTCGGAATTTTCCGAACTGAATTTGATGAGAGCTTGGTGCCTGTAAGTAGACGTAACTAAGAAAAAATGTATCCCGGAAATCTTAAACATTTGGGTTATAGTTAGAGATGCGCAGATAACAAGTTTTACCGAGTAACTGAGTACCGAGTATTGCTCGGTATTATTTTCACTACACCGAATACTCTGCCAAGTCATCATTTCAGCCGAAAGACGTCCACTGCTGGATATAGGCCTCCCCAATTGTCATTTCTGGGGGGTTTTGCCATAATCGCCATTCTTGGCAGGCGGGTTGGCGATCACAGCATGGTGGTAAAATGCATAGAGAACGCTGCTGCCCATTCTCTAGTAAGTCCATTAGTCGCCTTCTACGACACCCACGGGGACAGAAATGGGATGGTGCTATTCTTTTACGTCCGGCACGACACGGTACAGTCTGCCGAATAACTAGGTATAGTTGACGCAGGTATTGGGAAGTACGAAATGCTTCAAATATTACCTATAGAAGGATGCCATGCAAGTTTTTGGCATTGCTACCAGAAATTAGCATCTACAGTGCCGCAATAGCGTGGAGATACAAAAAGTGCCATCGCTATAAAGTCAGACCAATATCTAAACGAAAATTTATTTCCAGGAGAGACCATTTATTTAGTTAAAATGTGTTTGTTTTCCCGTGAGTTTTCGGGCAACAACTAATTTAAATTTGTACTGTAAAGAGGTCAGGTTATAAATTTATGAGTTCTTTTCCCAAACCAAGCTAGTTATTCGGCCAATAACGAGTACTACCAACATGACACTGATTATGCCGAGTACCGAGTAATAAACGAGTATTCGGTGCACCTCTAGTTATAACGATAGTATTGCTCTAAAGCCCATTTTTCTTGTTAAGATGTGTCCTTTCTATTCTGAACGCTATGGTGAAAAACGAAACATTATACATGTGTAGCATCATTCTGGGTCAGCGAATCTAGTCTGTGAAAGTGAGTCCTTGGCTTTGCTTTATTCAAATTTTGTACAAATTTTAAATAATAATCTGTTGGATTACGTCAGCATGTTTGTAACACAAGAAGTTACCGTATGTTAAATAAGTCTATTAAGAACGGTACTGTTACGGTATTTTGATTTTTTTTTCACATAGGTACTTCAATAAAATCATAGCACCGATCATAAAGAGGAGTTTGAACCAGAGCGTTAATTATGTAACACTTACAGTAGGAATGAATTTTGACAGATCAACAACATTCATTGCGTTATTTACGTCGCTGAGCAGACGAATTTTTCGTACATATGAAGCAATTAATTAACTTTATCCTTCAAAATGATTTAGATAGTGATTAATAGTGTGTTACGTAAGTTAGTGTGTGTGCAAGCTATGAGGCGGCTTATTGGTTGGAATACGCAGATGAATTGAAGATGAATGCCTCTGGAGAATTAAGAGTGATACCATAGGACGGACGGTAGGTGGACGATGCATCCAAAGTGCTTGATTCTTCACGCTTCATTCACAGGACTTGAGTCCAGGGCATGGCTTCGAAACAAATGCTTTAACCGAAACACCCGTGGATGACAAACTAAGGGAGAGCCGCTCGTCACAGCGCATGTTTGGTCTGTCGCCAAAGCGATAGGTTAATGCTCGAGTGCACGTGCTCACAATACATACACAGACACCGTGCAATTAATGGGTCATTGTCTAGTCTAAAAATAATTTATAACACATCGTTCTACTAACTTACAGTTTAATAATAGGACAAGTAAAGGACAAAGGGTAGGGGTACTTATAAACTGTTTAGATGACGTAAATATTGACAGTGATAAATAATTGCAAATTGATTGTCGTTGTTGACTGCCTCGTTGGTCTAGTGGTCGCAAGCGTTTCCGCTGAGCACGAGGTTCTGGATTCGATTCCCAGTCCGTACAGTGTAATTGGGTTTTTAACCGACGAAAAAACGGAGAAGGTTCTCAAGCCAACGCGTATTTTTTTTTTATGTATGACCGAACACACATAACTTTTTACAGGGTAGTCTGATTTTGATAATTCTTTTTTTATTGGAAAGGATATACCCCGAAGTTGGTCCCATATATATTTGGAAAAAATTCCAACCCTAACGGTAGGAAAACAGGGGATGATTGATTGTTCACTCACAGATTTTTTTAATGCTCAGTTGTGTATCTATTACAAAAAGTAAAAAAAAATTAAGCATGTCGTAATTAGTAGATTAGAGCCACAAAAAAAATATAAAATAAAAACTAAGTTCGGAAGTCGGTGACTGTGGATATGTATTTTAATTGTATGTCACCGCCTTCCGAACTTACGCTATTAAGGTTTATTATTTTTTGCTTTTCAGTTTTTTCGGCGGTTTATTTTTTTGTTAAAAAGTTTTTCAATCTGGAATTTCTCAGTAGCAGCCCGGAGTCTGGAATTGTTCCCGGTCGATGGCAATAGGGTCGTCCCCTATTACATGAGACTTAAATATAACTGGCGGAATGTGAGTGTACCTATCTCAGCCCAAGTATTCGGGGTGTTGTGATAACTGCGAGTATGCATGTAACGTAAATAGTTAGCACTAAAAAGATATTAAAGAAGTATGAGAATACGGATCACGGATATGAGAAAAAAATGTGTCATAATTAATTTATGGAAATGATTCATTGTTGTTCACGATTGTCGGTACACAAGTAGCTAGGTATAACTGGTTCAAACGATAGAGAGGGTATTCTGGACATTGGACGCAGAAAAATAATACCGACCTAATTTCGCTGTAAATATTACAATGAAATTAACAAAGCAGGTTGACACTTATCTATATTTGTGGGCAGATAGGAAATGGCAGTATGAACTCCTATTTTCATAGTTTAATGTCTCATTCTCGCATGCACTTTGACCGAGGCTTAATGGATGATGTTTAATTAATAATTAGTCACTGGTTAGAATTCTATCATCGTCGCACGTAATTGCAGCAGCTGGCTCAATGAATAATTAACTCCAGATACATTCCGTTGCGAATAAATTAGTTGATTGTGAAGGCATTTTCTTTAAATGCTCATCACATGCGTTGAGAAAGCTTTTGAAGCCAACAGACCAAGTCTGTATCATTGATTAGAAATCGAAGGATATAAGGACCTTTATCTCCATCTTCAAGATTATTTGCTTTGGATGCCAAACCTTTTTGCTGAAGCACAGTTGATAAGCAGGAAACGTTTATAAGCGGAACCCAAATTAGTCTGTCTTATGCCCGAAGGTGATACGGAGTAGAAATCGCCCGTAAATTCGGACGAAACTACGGATATCGGGCTTAAGGAGTAGACCTTTTGATTGTGATTGTTAATGAGTTACGCAATTAGAGTGCAGTATGCTGTAGTGGTGCGATCGACAAATTGTATAGAAGATAGAACCTCATCTTGGAGTATTTCTACTGTAATCGTTTTGTTTGTAGGTATACAGTTAAAAAAATATGTATATACATACAATATGTAACAAAAATGTTGTTCCCTCTACCCACGTTTTCAGAATCGGTATACATACGTAATAAAGCAAGTCATTTATAAAAACTGTTCAACAAAAATATTTAAAATAAATATTTAATTATGAATATTTGTAAAGTTTAACTGATTTTGATTAGATCAAAGAAACCCGCCGAGTTCGTAGTCTATTGTGCGAAATAAGGATACTTGTAAAATCACATATTGTAAACATTTTTTTCGAATATGTCGATTTTAATAGTTATTTGATACTGAACTCTCGACCAGCCAATGCTTATTTTTTAAATTATAACTTCGTAAATGTTGTGCTTGTAGGTAAGTTTATACGTCCCTAAAAGGAACAACAGGGTTTTTGTTACATATTGTATATCTCTGTTATTGGGTTTGGTTTCCACACTTAGTCCTTTAAGTGGACCATTGTGCGTGAGCCATGGCGGCCATCGGTGGTTATTCCAGCCAGCCCACCTCCCTCCAGAAGTTAGCCTTATCTCCTGGTCTATTGAGAACATCTGTGTAAAATTTGGGCGCTCCGAGGGTTTCTGTTCTAGCCTGGGCTACGCCTGTGCATTCGAAAAGCACATGCGCAACGGTTTCTTCAGCCTCCATGCAGGCCCTGCACAGGGGGCTGCCCGTTATGCCTATTGTGTGGAAGTGTTTGTTTAGTGAGCAGTGTCCCGTGATGGTCCCAGTCACCAGACGCAGATCCTTTCTGTCCAGGCGTAACAGACGTCTGGTTAGCCTGCTATTCAAATATGGCATTGCTTCCCTAGACTGCCTGCAGCCTGGTGTCGAGGTCCACCAGCTCTCCGCTTGGGTGTGGGTGTAGTTCTGAAGCCACCTGCGTATCTGGTTGAATGGGATGGGCACGATGGGCTCGGGTCCATAGGCTGGCGCGCTGGATGCCCTTCTGGCCAGTTCGTCAGCAGCATCATTATCTAGTGATCCGCTGTGTCCTTTTACCCATTGCAGTGTCACAGTGTTGCGGTTAGAAACTGTTATTCGTTCTAATGCATTGTGACATTCTAGTATTAAGCTCGATGTTATGTATTTTTTTCCTAGGGATTGGAGAACTGAAGCACTGTCGGAGAGTAATGGTAAGTGGGTGTCTGTGACTCTCCTGGCTTCTATCGCGTATGCCGCTTGTATAATGCCCACACATTCCGCCTGGTAGACGGTGTTGAACATTCCCAGTGGGCTGGATATGTTTATGTTGAGATCGTGTGAGAAAACTCCGACTCCGGTTACGGAGTTAGTCTTTGATCCATCCGTAGGTATACAGTTTCGACCTACGGTTGAGGAAAAATTGTAGCAGTAAAAAAGTAATGGGAATATAATCAACGTACGAGAATACGATTAAATGAAGGGCTCGAGCCTAAAGCGCTGAGATTGTTATGCAAGGAGTAGGTATTTTAATGTTGTTTTCTCGCAACCGATTACGCTAACCTTTACTTTCGGATTGCTTATGCGGTAAGTTGAAGGTCTCGGTCGGGTATTATGATACACATAGGTACTGAGGGAGTGGGCCGAAATGCAAAATGCGGGTTGGGAGATGTCGCATGTCTTCGAATGTTTTGTTCTAGAACAGGGATTCCTAAACTTTAAAGATTACGGAACACCAACCAAATACCTTTTATTTTATAGAACCCCATATCAAGTGATTATAAATCAACACTGAAATTTATGTAAGAACATTTTTTTTAAGAAATATGTAATATAATTGCAACACATTATTCTTAACTTAAAGTTTAAAGTGTCAAGAATTGTTTTACTGTTTTATGGATAAGCTAATAATAAATAATTTTGGCGGAACCCTGATGACTATTCTACGGAACCCCTAGGTTCCGCGGAACCCAGTTTGGGAATCCCTGCTCTAGAACATGCCGGTTTCCTTATGATGTTTACTGATACCGTTTTTAGGGCAGTAGTGGTGATGTAAGTTACTAACTGAAAGAAATGCGCTTATCTGGGTTCGAACCGACGACCTACAAGTCGTAAGTCGCGGCCGTTACCACTGGGCAATCGCGGCTTTCACCTAGAGTTTGCGGAGGCCTGAGTCCCCGCAGTGGAAACATAAGCTGATTATGTATGGTACTGAGATTTGAAAGAGTTAATCTTTATAGTATGTTTTGGAAAGAAGAATACTTGAGGAACAGTTACGTATTGAAAGATAAAGAAAGAAACACGTGCATAGGAGGCGTCCATTAATTACGTGAGGAAATTTTGGCGATTTTTGGACTCACACCCCCGCTCTGGTAAGATGTCGTGAGATTTGGTACGACCCTCCCCCCCTACGCATAATCTCACGTGAGATATTTCGAATACGTGTTTTTAGTGTAAAAATGTTAATCTGTGCTTATTTGCGTTGGATTTATGCGTTGCATTTGGCTGGCTTAGCCGGCCGGTGGCGGTTTAACCATCGAAGAGCTAGTGTGCTACTTTGTGTCGTTCGCATAACCGCGATAAATATGATTTTGTAGAATTTAGCCATATTGGCAGAAAAACATGTTTTACATAATTTAACCTGGTTTTGCAATGTTACATTGTTTCTTTGTGGAAAAATATAAATCGACCCCTTCCCCCCCTAAACGCCTCACGTAATTAATGGGCGCCCCCATACAATAAGACAAAATCACATGCTCAAAACTGAAAGTCGTCAGCTGCACGTTGTGACTGTAACAAGAAAGATTCCTCTTAGCATGATGCTGTGCTATGGAGAACCACAGCACAGCGCTGGTTTTTAGTAGTCACCCAAAAAAGATGTACGGAAACCACACACACAGAATTGCAAAGGTATAGGATATAATAACAAACAATTAAGGTGGATATTTTGATTTCCATAAATGAAACTTTTCAAGTATTCAAATTATAATTAATTGAATTATGTTTCTTTATGCTAGGCATTTAATGTTACAATAAAAGCAGTTTCACAAATATAGTCAAAAAAGACTTTTTGGTTAAACCTCCTATTTAATGTGTTTATTTGGTTTTGAGTGATTATGCAGAAAAGTTTTTTTGGTAATGCCCCACGTATTTTTATTAAAGTACCTGATGTGATAAAAAATATGACTGTAATAAAATTTAAAAGGGCACTAAAACAAATAATAATTGAGAAAAGCTATTACACAATTGACGACTTCCTTAATGATAAATCTCTGCACTGATTGATATACTATTATTATGATTGACATACATGTTCCTATTCTGACACTTTTTATTCTGACTGACACTTTGACATACTTTATAATTTTTTTGACATTACTGTAAAAATGTCGCTAATGTTATCAGCATATTGTTTCTTTTTTTTGTTATTCTAATGATTTGACATTTATATTTATTCGGTAACAATGGAATTTTTATTCAAATGTGGAGTTGAATATTATTCGCATGATGGGCATGAGACGGTAGAATATGGAGGACTACTTTTTTTTTTCAAGAAAAGAACTATGTACCAATTACCCATGTTTGCAAAAATAAATGATTTGATTTGATTTGAATAATTGATTTCAATCAGTATAAATTGCAACAAAATAACAAAAATAAACGCTTTTGTTGCAATGAAACGTGAACGAAGCAAAACGACTATGTTAGGATCGATGCGGCGTTTTGTAGTTTCTGCCTACCCCTATGGGAACTACTCGTGAAGGTATGTACGTACGTAACGTTACGAACGTTACGCACGTTTCCACGTGACTAAACAGAATTTACCGAATGCTAATGTTGAATAATTAAGCCCTTTGAAACTAACGTAAATGTATCTTAAGAAAGAGTCAAGGCCATTGGTGTGGAATATTTTAAAGACCGCAGCAAAAACCCGGGATAACCGGATCTTTACCAACTAAAATTAACTATGGGCTAAATTTACAATAGTTGTTTCACTATACAATTTAGCAAGCAAAGAATAATTCAACTTTTAAAATGGCTAAGTACCTATTAGTTATTTTGTTTATTTCTAAAGAACGAATACATTATGAACTATAATATTTTTTTGGTTTTTCTGGCGAGCTTTTTTTTAATGGCTTAGGATTTTCCTTAAAAACTTTTCGGATTGTGAAAGAAAGCGTTTAAGGTGAATCTAGTCCACATTTTTCCCATACAAACTTCGGGAATGTATTACTCCACTGTTCGACAATATACATAAAAAATGAAACATGCTATGGTTTTGTCTCATTATTAATATTGTCTGTACAGAAACAATACTAAAATAAAAAGCCATTAAAAAGTTAGGAGCCAACAAAGAATCGTTTTTCTTGTTAATTTAACCTAACTTTGGGCGTGTTTAAGTAATAAAAAAAGTGTAAAATCTGAAAAACAAATTCATTACCGACAAAGCTCAAATATCGAAAAGTTCAATAAACTTGATTGGTCATTGAATTATGCAGTGGTTTTTTAATAAAACCCGATCTTCCGAAGGACTGTTCTTAATATTTTACCCGCCTCTTGTACTATAAATGATCCTGCATCTCACTCAATAACTTTGTGCGTGTAGACGAGCTTCTAACTGCTCATCACTGATACTACCTCTGTCGGACACGATGCCTGGTGAGACAGCGTGCTTTTTAACCAGGTCCACCAGTGAGCTCGAGCCCGCGACTAGATTCCCCTTAAGGCTCTTTTCACTAAATTATCACGACTTGGGTGGATCTTTTCTTTCAGAATAAATAACACAAAAGTACTTTTTAAATGTATGCTAAATGCTTGCTAATTACACGTATTATGTATTACAATTGTTTTCTGTTATTTAACGGATATAATTATGTCGGTTTAACTTTTTTTACTTCATTCGTCAGACACAAGGCTACAGAGCATTGCACAGATTCTTATTTCCTATATATTTTTTGTCTCATCGACTGGCCGTGATTTATATACGGAACGTGACTTTTGTTACTTCTTCGACGTAATCTGTTGAACAGCTGATCGATTTTGTCGTAATACAATTTAAAGATAAGATGATTAGGGCGACTTCATCTTTTAAAAGTCACGGAATTGCATGCGTTTTTGTTCAGTTTGAGGAATCTATGTACAGGATACATTTTTATTTGTAACCATGCAAACTGTAACCATGAATTCAGCATATCATTCTAGAGCCCCCAGCGTAGAGATTTTTCGTCGGTAATACAAAAAAAATCAGCTGTTCCATACATTTTGACCGCGTAGGTATTGCACTTTTCTATGAAACAGCTGATTTGTTTTTGTGAAATCGATAATTTTTGTGCTAGGGGGTCTAGAATGATATGCTGAATTCAAGGTAACAGGTTGCGCCCTAGATAAAAACTTATCCTGTATATTACAACGTAGGTATCATTCTTCTGTACGTGTTTATGTCGCTGAATGCCTTCTAAACGGCTGGAATGATTTTGGTGATTTCTTTTGTGTGTGTGTTTGTGTATGCCTAGATGGTTAAGAATCACAATTGGACCCGGTAGCTGTGAAGCCAACGTTCGGACAGGACAAATTCATTTAAGTAATTACATTATATATGACGGAACCTTTCATTGGGCCATTTTCTCGTAGACGTATCCCGTTTCATTGATAAAGTCAATAATAAATTATTTAATCTTCATTTACTGTCATAATTTGATTTATTCTCATGCAATCTCCTTTATATAGCAATTTTTACTATCTTGATTACGTGACTATTAATTAAGTCTTGTGAAGAATGTTCATATACACCGTGACATTTTGGCCCTCTTACAACGGCAGCCCACTTCATGTATCCAATGACTACTAATGATGTATAAAAAAAAGGTATTTTTGGACATGTGAATAATAATAAAAAAATATAAAAAACATTCATTAAGACGCATGATGTGGTTTTGAACAGCCTGTTATTGAGATGGAATGAATGACGAAATGTAATGGTATTATGGTACGTAGGTAGAAATCTTCTACCGTTTGATACGTAAACATTATTAACAGGGAGGGTGTTTCAAAATTCTAAAGCATTATTCATTTTTCTTAGTACCTTTTATTTTAATTAATGGTAACAATTTTTTATCGTGCCTGTAGGTATTTAGTATACATTGAGTCGACCACCTTTGTAAGACGAATAAAATGTCAGGGTGTATAATTTACTAGGTTTTCCCACCGGCATCGCCCGCGTGGCCGTCGAAAATGATCCCACGGGAACGTACTAACGGGATAAATAAGAATATCCTATGTGTTAATCCAGGTTACCCATACTCTATCTGTGTGCCAAATTTCAACCAAATCCGTTCAGCCGTTTTAGCGTGATTGAGTAACAAACATCCAGACAGACATTTATAATATTATTATTATAGTAGGATAGGATTAGTAGGATAGTCGGATTTCTCTTAATCCTCTATATGCAGTCATGCTTACAATATAAAGGTAAATTGGCTATTTGCCATATAGACATGCCTTTACGACCCTCCGTGGTTGGTTTGGAAATGAATATCTTTGTAAAACTATGTGCGGTATCTCCTGTCGGAATTCGAGATTACCTACTTAAATTTAAAAATACCTAGGTACAGGTAAAATAGGTATGGCTAATCTTTGGAACACAGGTACCTGCTTAGGTATGTCCACATTAGGTAATTACAAATTCAAACTCAAAGCATTTCATTTCATAAAAACCAATCACAGGCACATTTGAAATTTCATCATCCTTGGGGTCAAAACAATGCATATTAATGCGATAGCAGCAATCGCGGTTGATTGGCTGTCATATTTTGAAGAGTTCCGTTGTCTGCGTCCAAAACTCATCATTAGATCTATATGAAAATTAAATGGGACCGTTTCGGAATAAACCCCTTTCGAACAAGAATTTTGCAAATCCGTTTATATATGACGGAGTTATGCCCGAACATACATTAAAAAAAATATGTATATATAAATATGGTGAATTGAGAACCTCCTTCTTTTTGAAGTCGGTTAAAAAACATGTTAAAATTAAACTTGTGAGAACGATGTAAAGACTAATATAATAATTAAAATCGTCCGTAACAAAACAAAAAAAAAAGCAGTTTTGAAATAAATAAAAAAACCATGGCAGCAAAAATATGACCAGTCCCTACTGACAGCGCCCGTTCACGAACATTACATACCTATGCATCAGTACCATTCAACTCAAGCATTTTGAAGGGAACCCTCAAACAACACACTCGCCTCCACGAGCGAGACATCTGAGGTTACATAATTCAAGTTTCAAGTAATTGTGTCAAGTTTATTAAGGAAATAAAATAACTATTTTCGTCCCAACTAAAATATTTTTTTTTGCTAGGGGTGTGATTGTTCTAATTATGTAACGCCATGGCAACGCCCTAGGGAGGCAAATAAAGCAATTATGGTTGTTTTCACTAGGTTACGGAAACACCCCAGTTTATACAGACTACTTTCAGAGGCTTCTTAACTATTCAGTTAAACGAACTCTTTCGAGTTCGTTTATTTTTATCATGAATTTGTTGATTTTGTAGTGTTTACGTTAAATGTAGATTTTTAAGTGTTCCGAAATCACGAACTTGCTCAAAACCTACTTTCTTATCAAATTAGGTTTTTTTTTTATTGAGAGTAAAAATATTTAAATATGTCTTTGTTGATAAGAAGCATCATTTTAAAATATCCAAATGATTTATATAAATAACAACACTCGAGTCCTCATAGATGATTGAGTTTGTGGACTTCAAAAATGGTGGAATGTTATTAAATTATTGGTTTAGAAAGATCGGGTACAAATCAAGACGGGCTGCTACTGAGAAATTACATTTAGAAAAGCCCAATAACATCGGGAATCGAACTCAGGACTGCTGGACATAGCTCCTCCCAAGCAAGGGGGAGACCCCCTTATTCATAAACGATTATTAAAGTTAAATGATGATTAGCGTCTGTTTAACCATACATTTTTGACGTTTAAACATCATTTAACTTTAATCATTGTTTATGAATAAGTGGGTCTGACTTCGACCGGTTCCATATTTCACGCATCCAGCGGATATCTGCAGCCTTCACAAGGTGATCGGTTCACCTTGCGGAAGGTCTTCCAACTCTACGTCTTTCGGTACGCGGTAGCCATTTCAGAACCTTTCGGCCCCATCAGCCATCTGTTCTGCGAGCAACGTGCCCTGCCCACTGCCACTTAAGTTTGGCAATTTTAAATATGTCGATTGCAAATATGTTTTATGTAAGTATGTAGTTATGTAACGAATATATTTATTATAGGTATTTGTGAATATAATATTTGTGAATATGATACTGCAGGTAATCTCTACTGATTACCTGCAGTATTGTCTCACCTCCCTTTAATCTATCCAAAGGTCATGTATAAAAAATCTCTTTTAGCGGTATGCCAACCATTGTGTCACCCTATGTAAGATTTACATACGTAAACATAAAATCCACTCCACAACTCCTATGGAGGTAGGTAGAAATTACAGAATGCCGCCTGCTACGATTCTTACGATCCTTAACTATAACTCTTTTGCCTCGTTTGCGTTCATACATCTGCGGCCCTAGTGTGAGTTTCATTTAACGATCTCGATCTAACGCATCGAGTGCGTTCGGCGCTCCGATTGGCCCTGGGTTGATGGTAAAAGGAAACTCACACTAGAGCCACACGCAAGCCGGTTGCGAATGCTATGCGCCTGACCTTTCCTAAGAAAATCATCAATAAGGTCACTTTACGTCCTCCTAGAGCAGTGGTGGGCAAACTTACTTAATGGGGGGCCAGAAAGTTTAAGAAATTTCAGAGGAGGGCCAGAATTATAGGAAAAATGCATTTTCTGTTGAAACTTTTAATCATGTAAAAACATTACAGCATTACACACTTGCACGAATGTTAAAAATTACAATTTATCTATATGTCTATTATTCTACTAAGTAGAATCTACCTTATACTTCTGGACCGTCAAAATATAATTATCGCGGGCCATATAGGTACCATTCATGTTGAAGGACCGTCGGCGAGCCGGATTAAATGCTTTCGCGAGCCGGAGCTGGCCCGCGGGCCGTACTTTGCCCATCACTGTCCTAGGGCGTAAAATTTCTACTTTTATATCTGTATTTTTAATGTGTAGGTACATAATATAGAGTATTCCATCTATCTAGTTTTGCGACTATAAAATCTGGTGAGTTCAAGGTATATCAGCTTAGTTCGTTCTGCCGCCATCAGTAATGTATCGATTGAGTTATTTTCGGTCTACACTCGTGTATGCTTTTTACGTCTGGCTTTAGACATTATTATTTACATTATTTATAGACATCCATTTGTTAGCTTTACTACTTTGGGTACGTTACGGATTAACTTTATGTTTATTGATTGGGTGTTTGAGTTTTTTGCATATATTTGTAGATTATTTCTTGAGCAAATATCTATGTATCTTTCCGAGTTAGGATCTGCGAGCTATTTACATTCTACATATTGTTTTATCTCGTTGTCCCAAAAAAAAAAAAAAAAAATTAAAATAATTATGTAACGTGGTAGTGCTGCCACCCTTTTAGGCACCTGTCTTGTTGACAACGATGCAGACGAATTTTTGAATGTCCTACGATTCTTTTCTTTTTTTATACAACATGTAACGGAAAGGGTATATACATACCAAGGGCACGGCTTCTTTGGATGATATCAAACGATATTGGAAGGGTTTTTGAATCCTATCTCTACATGTTCCGAAGTTATGAAATTTTTTAATACATTGATACCAGAACAAATTGAAAGAAACACATCACTCGGAAGAGATTTATCGTGATATTGACAAGTAACGTGGAAAGTTATTGACCTATGTAGTGCGGTGACACGTTTGTTATGATTTGAATTTAAGAAATAAATGAAACCAATAAATTTGGTATCAATTCTTAGAGTATTTTATTTTGAGCTGAAACTATGTATAGTGATCCTATACCAGCTGTTATCTTTAGTGCTTAAGTATAGCAACAGGGTTTCTGTTACACGCTGTACTTGTACCTACATTTTTTTAAAACTTAAGTAGCTTTTAAATTAGGTAAATGTTTTAAGATAGTTAACAACATCATCATTTTCATCATCATTTCTGCCAAAAGTCTCAAGCTCCTCAACTTCGACCGTTTCTGTGCTGCCCGCATCCAACGGATTCTTGCGGCCTTCACAAGGTCATCGGTCCACCTTGTGGGAGGCCTTCCAACTCTACGTCTTCCGGTACGCGGTCGCCACTCTAGAACCTTTTGGCCCCATCGGCCATCTGTTCTGCGAGAAATGTGCCCTGCCCACTGCCACTTAAGTTTGATAATTCTTTCGGCTATATCGGTTACCTTGGGTCTCCTGCGGATCTCTTCATTATTGATTCGATCACGTAGGGAAACTCCAAGCATACCCCTCTTTATTGCCCTTTGGGTGATTTTAAGCCTTCTAATAGGTAGTAACAAATTCAAATTAATTTTCAGCTGCTTTAGTTTTCCTTTAAAATACAGGAAAACATTTAGTCAGCTGTGTCCGTTGATCAGTTCGTCATACAACAACATAACAACATGGCCAATAGCCCGTCATTGTAGCGATTACAAAATGAGGTCGAATGTGGTCAGCTAGAAATGGCAAGTGATATTGATAGCGACCATAATATTACGACGATGTTCCGAATAAATTATATTTTATCTGAAATGTAGGTCGATGCTCGCTGTGACCAACTATTTAGATAGTAATTCATAGATATCGATTTATTGGCACCGCGCGACGCCGCCGCTGTATGGGTTTTTTCTACAAAGTTTACAACGACTATATCGTAACATAATCAGCATATAACGTTCCCACTGCTGGGACACAGGCCTCTCTGGGAGAGGGAGTGGGTAAAAATCCACCACGCGGGCCCAGTGCGGGTTGGTGGATGTAACATCCATTCGAACGTTTGGTTTTAAGACATGCCGGTTTCCTCATGATGTTTTCCTTCGCCGTTTTAAGAGCAGTGGTGAGGAAATTACATACACATGAGATTGCTTATAGTATTCAGTCTAATAGTCATCCTTTTAAAACAAGTTTCACGTTACTATCTTTAAAAAAAATAAAGGTAACTTTTTAGGCAGTCGGGTTTTTTGTTTTTCGAAGTTAAATTTTTTTGAAGACACAATATGGCGCCAAAAATCAGCCATTTTTTTTTTCAATTCTGATATACCCAGTGCCACTCTCACAACTAAGACGAATCTAACGGCACCTCTCAAGCTGAAGTCGATCAAGCCGTTTAGGCTAGTCAAGCCGTCTAGGCATGCCAAAGAAATATACATACAGACATACACACATACAGATATACCTACATACATACATACACTCGAAACATAAGCCTCCTCCTGGCGCAGTCAGATAATTAAATACACAAAGTAAAGTGCCTGCCTGGTTTCGAACTCACGAGCTACAACTCGTAAGTCGAGGACGATACCACCGGGCCACCACTGCTCCTTTTTCTCTAGGATGTTATTAAAAGCTCAACGAGGTTACATACAAAGAGCTACATCTTGGTTGCATCTTTGGGCGAATTTCACCAAAGAACCTGAACGTGATCAGTACTTCTAAACCGTGTTTAAGAACTTTCATAGTGACGTCATTGCTGTAGAATTTTATTATTATTATTTGTCCTTTATTTCAGGCAACTAAGGCCCATAAAACACAATACATACCTATATTATAAGTATAGAAAACAATAACTATAAACTAATACATGTTTTTAAACAAATTATAAAACTACTGCACACGAAGTGACGGCGTCGTGTTACGCTGCGAGGTGTCGCGTAGCTGGCCGCGGAAACGCTGATACAGCACACCTTTCGGCCAAAACTCTTCCTTGAGGAAGGTCATCATATGGTGAGTCGGAACCCGCACCACGAACGACTTGAAGTTGGTATTATGACGCGGCTCCAACTTCGCCACCCTCAAGGTCCAGTTGGTCTTCAGTCTAGGGATGAAAATTGCCGGCAATATTGCCAAAGTTCCCAAAACTCCCGGGAATGTTTCCAAACTTGCCGGCAAGATTGGGTAAGAAACGTAAAAATAGAAAACTACGTTTACTATTATAATTGCTTAGTAGGATAAAATTGCGGTCTGCAGGATGGTAGTTTTTATGCTTATCTATAATATCCAATCTGAAATTTTTGTTTTTAAATTTATTTTCTTACTGATAAACTAAAGAAAAGAAACAAGCTATCCAGGATTGTTCTTTGGTGATGAAACCATAACTACTTTAGAGATATCGTAATTTTTTTTCTTCTACGTTCTTATAATTTAACGTCACTTGAATATAAGAAAGTATATAAATCTATATGTATACATATCTGTATGTATAAAAGGGTTAAACTTTGCAAGACGATTTGGTCAGCAACAACAAGTAGACGTTTTTAACCGACATCAAAAAGTAGGTTCTTTATTCGATCCGAATGTATGTTTGTATGTATGTTTGTATGTTCGCGATTTTCTCAAAAACTCTGATTTTGAAAATTCTTTTGACGGCACTGTCGGCGACGGTGCAGTGGTTAAGTGACTGGTGTGGGGACATTTATTTAAGTTATCGTAAAACAACGTAAGGGTACAAGGAGTAACGTGAAGAAAAAAGTCAAGGTGGTAAGTAGGTACTCGTGCATAGTTATAAGGAGCCATTCAAGTATTACGTAAGCACTACAGGGGGGCGGGGGGGTCTTTGCTTTGCTTATTTTTGATGACATGGGGGATGGGGGGGGTCTGGATGGTGATTACGTCAGCAGTATTTCAATTTCATCAATAAATAAACCAGAATACATTGAAAAATGCATGTCCCAATGTTTACGTGAGCATGAGTCCACACTTTGGAATAGGTCTTGGCATTTTTCTAACACTAATTTCTTGAGAAAAAAGTGGTTATGTAGATTATTTACCTACGTTATAAAACACGATTACACGAGTCGCTCGCTACACTGTCGGCGCATATATGAGTTTTGCCACTCGCGGCGGCGAGCTTCAAAGTGAAATGAAGCGGGGTTGACTCAATAGCGCACGCGACGGTATTATACAAATAGCGAGCGTGCGAGCGAGACCACGCATAACTATAGTTGCGTATTTTGCGGCAGCGCACGCTTTGCCGGCGCGCACGCTGCGTTTGAGCGGTGCAGCCTTTGATCTAACTAACCGCGCCGGAAACAGTAGTGTAGACTTTCTGATAATAAGTTGTTTTATGTAACGCGTTTTAAGTTAATTCATTTTTATGGACAATACTTCAAAATGAGCAAAGGTAAGACAATTTATTCTTGAACCGGTGACGTCCGGGGCGGCACCTATAGGTGCCACACAATAGAAAATTAATTGTGACTCATTAGCCGGGTACTTTGTAATATTATTATAATTTTAAATGTTATAATATTTTTTATTCTTGGTTGTAAAAAATATTACTGTTACTATACCAGAGAGTAAAGAAAGCTCTAGTGACGAATCTCTAGACGCAATTCAGACCCATCAAGAACAAAAACATCAGCAGCAAAATCTTTGTCGCCTCTCGATCTAAATGCTTCTTTCTACCCATGATTTATGATTCAAAGAGACACCAGAAGCGATGGGAGAAAATGTAGGATGTGTGCACGAGTGCTATGACTTTTCATTCGGCATAGCGAAGGCTCTATGCGAGTTGAGTGAAGAAAGAGGCCATGAAGCTTTGCATAAAATACTACATATTGTCATGGGAGAATACGCGCCAGCAAAACAGTGGCAACCACGATAGTCAATATAAATACATTTTAGGTTTTTATTAAATGCTAGTATATTATTTGATTTTTAATAAAATATACTTAAAACATTAAGAGCGTTCATCCCACGCGGGCTGTCATCGACGCATTTATTCAATGTTTTTCGTGATTATACAAACAAAAGTACAGTTTTTTTCAGTCAAGCTGAAAGATCGTTGTTTATAATTATTTTCAATATTTACTCTTTAATAAAAACATTTAAATGAACTAAGTAATGCAAATAGAAAATAATTGACGGTATGTCGATTTTTATAAGTAAATACCAAAATAACTGTAAAAAATAACATACAAACTAGTAAATACCAACTATCTAGTGCATGGCTGAAAAATGTTTACTTTTGTTTGTATTTAACGAAATAATCACGAAACACCGCTATTAATGCGCCAGTACAAGCCCGTGAGGTATGAACGCTCTTAAATTCACTGGCAGACAGAAGACACAATACACATAAAACTCTCGTGCTCACCAAGAGACCAATCTAAAAAGCCCAATCTCGGTTGGTTTACTTTTACCAGAGCGTAGATCCTATGTCCACCTTCCAACTCCATCATCAGGCTGGCACAGCGTTATCATAACATTGCGTTCTCACCAGACTTACATAAATGTGTATAATTTTAGTGCTATCAGACTTCAGGAAAAAGTTTAAAATCGATGTTATTTCAAACAGATGAAGTTCTTAAAGCAAAGTTCAAAATATTTACAAAATAACACTACACAGTTGTATGATTTATATTTATTTCAATCGGTATCAATACCCTCTTTCTTTTTTTATAAAATTTGTAAGTAAAATTCTTAAAAAACTATGGGGTCAGCTATCCTGAAGTTACCAAAGCCATAGTTTAACTTTATCTTCACATATATGCATGGATAATTAAAAATTAATTATAATTATCAATTAAATAAACAGGCTCACTAATAATACGTAAAATTACACCATTACATAAAACCTCACGAGTGCAAAAACATTGCAAATGGCATTTGTAAAACCCTATGTAATCTGGCAACTTTGGAAACATTCCGGCAATATTCCCCAATATTCCCGGCAATATTGGAAACTTTCCTGGGAAGTTTCGGAAACATTCGGCAATTTTCATCCCTAGTCTTCACCCGTATGTATGTACTCAGTAGAATATTGACATTGACAGCTCTTGCACTCGGCAAGTATAGAGGATAAGTTTTTATCCAGTGCGCAAACTGTAACTATGAATTCAGCATATCATTCTAGACCCCATAACGGAGAAATTTTAGATCGATTTTCCAAAAAAAAAATCAGCTGTTTAAGACAGTCCCACAAAACGCCCGCCCTTCACCACTTCCTAGTGCTTTAGCTGGGAAGAAGAAGTGGCGCAACACCCCAGCAGCACAGCTAGACAGCTGTGCTGCTGGGGTGTTGCTTCCTTCAGTTCATTCTACAATAATAGGTAAGTAATTAACATTAATAAATAAATGAAAATTTAATTAATATAAAAAATGGTTTATACAGTCAAATAAAATAAACAATCATCATCATCATCATCATTTCAGCCGAAAGACGTCCATTGCTGAACTTAGGCCTCCCCCAAGCTCCGCCACTTCGACCGGTTCTGTGCTTCCCGCATCCAGTGGACTCCTGCGGCCCTCACAAGGTCATCGGTCCACCTTGTGGGAGGCCTTCCAAATTTACGTCTTTCGGTACTCGGTCGCCACTCCAGAACCTTACGGCCCTATCGGCCATCTGTTCTGCGTGCAATGTGTCCTGCCCACTGCCACTTAAGTTTGGCAATTCTTCGGAAATAAACAATGATATGAAGTAACTCATATGACCTGTTGGTAGGTAAGCCAATTCTGGTGAAAGAACACAAACGTTGTCTTGAGTTAATCACAGCGACCAACACATCTTATCGTTTAAGTAGTCGTTGATAGGATACCCCTTGGTAAGGCTGGTTGTCACACTTCCAAGCTTCTGACGACCCGTAACGACTTTCCAAGGCACGGAGGGTCGTTGGTATTCTAAGATGGTCACACATTTACGTACCAACCGCGGCAAGCGTAGCTTAACCTGATCGATCGACCTGAGCGGCTGTTATTAGTTACTTAGCTACAAGCATCAACTTGCACAGGGGCAAGTATACCGTATGTATAGTTAATTCAATTGACTATAGACAATAAAACATACGTGTGTAACAATAAATTCTTGTTTATTTCCTTATTAATAATAGAATAATAGCTCCTTTAAGTTACC
Organism: Polymixis lichenea; assembly: GCA_949091785.1. Lineage (NCBI taxonomy): Eukaryota > Metazoa > Arthropoda > Insecta > Lepidoptera > Noctuidae > Polymixis > Polymixis lichenea. The sequence continues at coordinate 6,918,363 of OX420937.1, forward strand.
CATGAATGAAGTTGTATTTGAGCAATTAACATGAGTAAACTATTAAACAAGCATTCATAATGTTTGTATTTTAAATTGCCTATGGCGATAAGTTATATAAGTATATATAGTTATATTATGTCATAATAGCGTGTTTTAGCGTGGTTTCAGGGTAAACGTGCGTACGAGAAGTTTGTTCACCCGCCATTTTATAAGCCGGTTTTAAACTATGGAGCCTCGTAGGCTTAGCTATATTGAATGGGTCTGAGGTCTTTGTTAAGGATATAGTATTGAAATAAAACTGGTTCAATGCAGCTATAAAAAAAAAATAGGTAGGTACCGGCTTTTATTCAGCAGGTAAAGCTGAAATTACATTATTGATAACGAAGTTAGGATTACGAAGAATCACCTATAGTAAAATTTAACCAACTGGCTTAATTATACCAAAAAATCACACAATTTCTAAGATGATTTAAAACATAAAAAAGAAAATATCTAATGGCCTTCCGACATTTTTGACACCAAATAGCCAATACAATTTGCTGTTCGAACAGATAAAAAAAGGTTGACATTGATTAAAAGGAAAAATAAAATTACAGGCTGCTCTTCCCCAAAAACTCAAAAAGGTGCCATTTTCGATAAGAAAAAAGAAAAGAAAAATAAACATGGGATATTTCAAAGTTTGAAATTGAATAGCCAGTAACAAATTGCTTTTGTGGCCTAACAACACCGACACCAAAAAGGTTGCATTTAAAATAAAACTACATACTTTAATACGGCATCTTTTAAGGAAATGGAATTAAAAAAAAGGGATCCGCCTTCAAAAAACCGACCCACTGAAAAGCACAAAAACTAATTAATATCTAATAATAAGATAAGAAAATGTATAATTATCTGGGTAGGTATTTACTTAGTTTTTGAAGTCGGTGCCAAACCAAATTTTTAGGACAACGAAGAACGGTTACTTGCATAAAAAAAGACATAGTTTATTAATTAAATTATTATTTTTTCGAGGCATTATTGGTTTACTACATTCGTCGTATTATTTTCTGTTTGGCAGCATGGTTTTATGTTTATGTTGATTTGGCACCGACTGCAAAAATTAAGTAAAAACCTACCCAGATAATTATTAATTTTCTTATGTTATTAATAATTACGGGGTAGGAATAGAGACGGGATAGGGACTGGATAAGGATAAGGGTGGCGTATATAAAAAATTTGTTGTGCTTTTCAGTGGGTCGGTTTTTTTAAGGCGGTTCCTTTTATAAAAAAAAGAAATTAAGTTATTTTGTTTTTTTGTTTCGGTTTTTTTTATTTCATACTTTTTAGTGTTAGGTACTTCATGTACTAATTACTAGTTTTGGGCTAATTACTAGTTTGTTCATAGTCAGTTAGGTTAGGTTAGTTATAAGTTTTGGGCTAGTACTGGTATCAGCCTGTAATCATGACTCATATATACCTACTATTATACGGTGTGCCTATGGGCCTAGGTATAAAAACGAAGGATGCTTTAAGGAAGAGTCGCGCAAGGGAGAATGAAACAGCGACTACTTGATGCTGCAAGAGATCGTCAGCAACACGATCGTCAGCAGCACGAACAGCAAGCGCTGTTCGTGCTGCAGAAACTGATGAGCAAAGAGAGGTTCGCTTGTCAAAACTTCGTGCGAACACTCATTCTATTAGAATCTCCGAGTCCGAAGAGCAGACTAGTCAGCGCTTGTTGTCCATGCCGGAAAATGCTCGTCTAGCTAGTTCAAACGAAACTGAGGAGAAAACTAGTCAGCGCTTGTTGTCCATTCGGATGATAACCGCATCAAAATCGGTTTAGCCAAACGCGACATAACCACGAAACAAACATACATACATACGGGTCAAACTGAGAACCTCATTTTTTTAAGTCGGTTAAAATACCAAAACCTTCTCCTAAATGAAACAAATACTTTACCTAAAAACCGCACCAAAATCGGTTCAGAAAACATACAGGTCAAACTGAAGGACTCCTTTTTTTTTGAAGTCGTTTAAAAAGGTCTTGATTGTAAAAAAATAAGTTGATATTAGGGATTTACCCAGTACCTAATTAGCAAAGGTATGCTAAAAATATAATAATAAAATCAAGTCGGTAGAAACCAATGAAGTCATGGAAAAGACCCTATTTTTAAAAGAATAATAATAAATCTACAATAATATTATACTTAATATAGTAAAGAGGAAATATTTGATTGTTTGTAATGGATAAGCTCAAAAACTCCATATCCGATTTAAAAAATGCTTACACCTATGGAAGGCTATATATTGTTCCGGTGTAACATGAGCTATAAATTTCACGTAGATGAACTCGAGGGCGAAGTTCTATTATCAAATAAAAAACCGACTAAGTGGGAGTCAGACTCGGAATTAATATTTTGAGGCAGCCATAGGCAAGTCCGGTTAAACAGCCGACAACGTAGGTTGACCTGCAAAATTCTATTTAAAAAAAAGAGTGATGAAGGCCAAAAAAATATGGATAAATTGTGGTAAAAGGAGGGAGCGAGAGGTAGCCTGACGTTTGACAGGGGAATATGCAAGTAGAAAATGTGTTGCACTGACCGAGTACATGATACGCACGTTGGCTTATTAAGCTATACATTTCCAGTTTTATCTGACCTCGCAGTGTATCGGCTTTTCGTATAACGATAAGTCAGCTTATCCTGGAAATATATAGCTTAACTAGCTGTGCCCGCGACTTCGTCCGCGCGGAATAGTTTTTTACTATTATTTATATAACAATAAAAACAAATAAAAAATCGAAAATAAAAGTAGCCTCAGTTACTCCTTATTACATCAGCTACCTGCCAGTGAAAGTCCCGTCAAAAACGGTCCAGCCGTTTCAGAGATTAACGGGAACAAACAGACAAAAATTGTAAAAAATGTATTTTGGTGTATGTACCGTATACAAAATTAGTTGTTGTTTACCCTAAACCCGAAAAGGGATCATTGTACTCATCATTTTGAATAATTTTTTCTGCGGGACCAACCTTGAAATCGCAAAAAAAAAACAGCTGTTCCATACATTTTGTCGATTTAAGTGAACACAAATGTATTGAACAGCTGATTTTTTTTCACAATTTCATGGTTGGTCCCATAGAAAAAGTTGTTCAAAATGTACAATGACCCCTTTTGGGGTTTAGGATAAACAAAAACTAATGTTGTATATATTCACATGCATGTAGCAAAAACTGGTTATTTTAATACTACAAACAGACACTCCAATTTTATTTATATCTATAGAGTATAGATATGTCGTCGTACGTACAAGGGCAGGAACATGCACAATAAACGATTATAGTGTCACAACCACTTTGGAAGAGCCTGTGGGATTTAAATGAGACGATGCGCACTATTTTTTGTATTACGTATCGCCCGGTTACATATAAAAATACAAATATAGTTCATGGTCCCTGCCTGTTGAAGCCGGCCACAAGCCGAAGGTGAACTAACGGCTAATAAACTGTGTAATCTAGTTTATTATAGGCCGTTTGATAAATAGGGACCATTCGAAACTGTTGCATATATTTTACGGTATTCTTGCTGCGCTCGGTCCGGTAGGTCCGTGGTTGTGTACACATTTACATACCACGTTTAGCCATTGGTCCCAGCTGTCATCCGTGGATCTTTGACAGTCGTTACGGGTCGTCAGAAGCCCGAAAGTCTGATAACTAGTCTTACCAAGGGGTGTCGAATAACCCAGTAAGTACCTATTTTTTGGTGGTCAGATGGCAGTCGCTCCATGTAAAATACTGGTATTTAGCTGCTTCCGGTTTAACTGGACGCCAGCCCCAACATACGCGCCAAAAAACTACGCAGACGTTATGTTTTAATGAAATATAAATAGTAAGTACCTACTTACCTACTTATTCATGTTTTAAAAATGAATAAAGTAAATAATAATTAATTCTACGTACGTCATAATAAAAATATTCGTCGTCATAATAAATATAATATCTGCTCGCGGTTGCACTTTTTTTTATTTTTTATTTATTTCAAATTCAAGTAAGACAGTACAATATAATCAAATCTTAAATGAGCATATCGTAAACAGAAATTCGACAAAACATCTGTGTCTGAACTAGATAAATAAATATCTGTATCTCAGACAACAGCGTTCTTCCTTATAATGTACATTTAAAGTTTACATGTTCAAATTTGCTTTGATTACCTATATAAATTTTTCGTTATTTTTAGATCAACTTAATACAATTAAAATACAAATAAAGTAAAATTAAGTTGATCCACCTTAGTTTGTTATTAAGAGACCTTAGATTTTAATAATGACTTAATTACAGTTTGAGTTGGGCACGCTGGCGGCGGTAAGTGCGCTCTTTGAGGAGTGGCTTGAGAGGCGGCATGGCGTCGTCACTTTCCGTCTGACACAGGTCCTCACCGGACACGGCTGTTTCGGGAGGTTCCTATTTCGTATAACCCGGGTGTTTCCATTGCGAAGATCGCCCTGAGGATACGGTGGAGCACACGGTGGAGGTCTGCCCGGCTTGGGCGGAGCACCGCCGTGTCCTCATGGAGGCGATCGGCGGCGGCGATCTCTCGCGTCCGGCCCTGGTCCAGGCCATGGTACGGAGCGAGAGTGCATGGCTAGCAGTCGCCTCCTTCAGTGAAGCAGTTATGCTCGCAAAGAGGGAGGCGGCGCACGTGAGGGACATGCAGTACATATGCGCCCTCACAGCCGTGGCCTTCGCAGGAGACGCCCTGGGTGTCGGGAATCCCAGGCTGATTCCCGGCCACCGTAGGCGCGGGTTTGCGGACGGCGAGTAATGGGTAGCTCGCTGTCCGGTAAGGACAAAGCCCGGGTCGACGGCGCGTTGTGTTCCACGCGCGGCTCAAAGAGATGTCAGCAACAACTGATGGGGCCTGGAAGGGCCGATGCCCGTCAGGGGCGCGGGTTGTTCGAAAGAGATACCGCGGCCCCTGGCACATAGGCAACTGAGGGAACACGTGTGGATTTTAGTCAGTAAAAGTCTGATACGCCCTCCTGCTCCACCCAGAGCGGGAGAAGTCATTTGAAGATTTCCCACTCAAAAAAAAAAAAAACAGTTTGAGTAACATGACAAAAACAACAGTCGTATCAATAATTTATATAAATTTTATTAAATACTGCCATCCGTATAGATTGTTGACTAACTCGCAGAACAATATTAATTAATTGACGTTTTTTTGGGTTAAAAGTTTATTAGTCATTGAACGCATGAACATGAATTAGCAAATAAATCTATTTTTCTTTCTTTCTTTCAAACAAAACGAAAACGACAAAATGATCAGTAGTACCTACCTATGCACCTACGTGCGTCGACCTAAAGTAGCAATGGACCGGATTAAAAAATTAAGAAGTCGTTGGCGGCAGTGTTGCCAACTGTGTGTCAGGTTTTCGGGCTAAATCGAGTTCTAAAAAGGGCTACATTAGCAATTATTTTTTAAAGTGCTAAATTACTAAATAACGAATAAGAGATATTTTAGAATAATTGATTGCATGAATAACCACTGTACCTATACATTTTTAATAAAATACATCATTCTGGATTATAAAATATCGTTTAATCATAAAATTACGTATCTAAATAGCAATCTTACTCTAATTCCTCCCGAAGCGTTTCACTTTGCGCTGACGACGTTGTATTTATGGTATCGAATTTATGGACTCAAAGTTCATCCTGTTTCGTAATTTATTTTTAATTACGTTCATAGTGCTGAAAACTTTGTTTTTTTCTCAGCACAGAACACAAAAAAAGATGGATCTCGGTATAAGGTTTTGACAGGCGATAATATTTTCTGACTAAATCATTATATTCGGGGCTTAACAAGAAGAAAAAGTGCTAGATCTGGCATCGAAGGGGCTAAATTGGCATCACTGGTTGGCTCATATCGCAGCTGAGATATCCTGAGGGGCTCTTGGCTAAGACAGCCGAACGAATCAACCGAACATTAAGCTAGGAATGCCGAGGTCGGTCCGTGAATGGGTGACCGCCCATTACATATCGAGACCCCTCCGACCCTCCATGCCTCGGAAAGCACGTAACACACAGTAGCTGGATTGAAGACGTCAGATAGAGTCGCTCCATGTGAAATACTGGTGGTTAGCTGCATTCGGTTGGACTGGAAGCCAACCTCAACTTAGTTGGAGAAAGTATAGGTTGATGATTGATGCTTTAGGTATTAAAGTTTGCAAGCAATTTAAGTCATACAAAAACCAACTCAATTTCTTAAACCATACAATTCCTTTTTGAGAGAATTACATTCAATACATTCAAAAGAAACCTCTAAAACTCGGAAGCACTCATTGTTATCAGGCATCGAACGCGTCCATCGGCCTGACCTTAAGACGTATCGTGATATATTATGATAACTGAGGTCGTTGTGTATCTTGTTGTGATTGAAAAGCAAATTTGATTTGTTATCCACTTACCATTTATTTATAGTTAAGTCATAGTAGCAGTTTACTATTTGTGCACTGAATGATGTTAGTTATATTTACCAGAATGCGTATTAATTAAAAATAAACATTTACCCCCTTATTTAACGTTGTTTAAAGTAAGGAGATGTTTAAACGTCAAAAATGTTTAAAAATATGGGGGTAAAACTGCAGTGCAAGTGCTGACTATTATAAACAACACGTCAATTAAGCATCTTCCACTTAACATTTAAGGTGAATTAGAAATAATTTCCTAATTAGCAGTTTAGGTTATATTTAAATGACTTATTAGCGAATAGGTTAGATTTTAAGTGTCACTAAACCGTGATCCTACCAATATTAGGGTAAAAGCCGGATAGTTGCCACACTTTTGCAAATCACTCTATATCTGTCAACATAAAAAGCAAAATACTTTATTTGTAAAACTGGCCTATACTTTGGTTTTTTAACAACAAATTTATAAAAAGTAACAAACATTATCTTTAATATTTCCAGAGTTTTAGCGATTTTTGCGATTATTTTTTAACTCTATATTTTGGGACATCTATCCCGCATGGGGATAGTTGCCTAATCCATATAAATTACGCTTAGGATAGATGGCCCGCCGAGAAACAGGACATCTATCCCGCAAAAACTTTGGTCGCATTTTGTCTTTCCATGCAATTGCTCAGAGACATGCGACACGGTCAACTTAGTTATAGTTAGAGTCTTTCGATAGGTTAATATAATAGCATGCGATTCATCCGCGAAACTAAAGTAATTACAGTCGGGGCAACTATACCACTGGGGCAACTATCCTGGTTTTACCCTATCTTTAAATGTGAAAGTTTAGATGTTTGGATGTTTGTTACTCAATCGCGTAAACACTGTAGAACCGATTTGAATGAAATTTTTCACACAGTGAGTTTATAGCCTGGATGTGCACATTGGAATTTTTTTTATCCCGGCTGTACGAAAATTATACCACGGGCGTATAATTTATACCTCTACGCGGGCGAAGCCGCTAGCAAAACTTACTATTTTATAAAAGAAAAAAAAGCAATAAAGATTAACAATTATTGAGAAAAGCTTAAGATTAATTGGCTTTTGATGACTGTGCCTATATATCAAGATCAAGCATGCAATTAAACGCATAGCAAAAGTCGAGAAATAAATTCAGTGTCAGTGACAAATAACATGCAAGCTGTATGTTGAACAAAAAATTATTCGAGACCGTAACACGTATGTATTACGGTCTCGAATCATTTATCTCTTAGTTCATTTAATCCCATTAAATAACTATTTAACGGAAAAGTAATTGAATGGGATTGAATGAACTGAGAGGGTTGTATTGATGATTTTAATGATTATAATACTTGAATGCTATCTTTGTTACTGTCGTGAATCATATTGTAATCAACATGCATTCTGACACTGAAATGCAAAAAAAAAATCGGTAGAAAATTAGAATTTCGCGAGTCACCTTACCGCATCCACCTTAACTCGATGCCTTGTTATACAAACGCAATTTGCTTCAGAGTTCCAATGATTGACAAAATTAGCCATCGACTAAATCGATAGTCAATCAGATACCTGTCACACCGTCGACGATTAACGTGAAGCGAATAGAGCTAGCAACCAATGACTAGTTGACGAGCAATGATCGTGTGCGCGTCGGCGGCGGCGATAAGCGATTATTCGTTGGAATGTGAAGTACCAAGCGCGTGAGTTTCTCAGCGAATGTTCTGCCCGCCAAGCAAGCATCGCTGAGCGAGTACTCTCTTTGATAGCTTTTGTCGCGACTTCAGGTGATGGGCAAAACCATATCATCGCCATGTGGTTGACCCACCCAAACACGAGATAATCGATAGTTAATCATGCACCTGTCCCACCGCCGACGATTAACGAGAAGCGAGTAGAGCTAGTAACCAATGACTAGTAGGCGAGTAACGAGCAGCGAGTGAGCGACGGCGACGAGCGATTACTCGCTGGTACACTTACCGACGTCCAAGTGTGAAGGCTTCTTCGGACAGGCGAGTCTTGTAGAACAATTACCATGAAGTTTTCATAGAAATTGTTCCACGAGTGTCGCGTCGTGCTCTTTTTGCGGCAAAGTTGAGTCTCTCAGAGAGTGTTCCGCCCGCCAAGCAAGCCTTCTTTTTTTTTGAGGGAGGGAAATCATCAAATAACCACTACCGCTCTGGGTGGAGCAGGAGGGCGAGTCAGACTTTTACTGACTAACGCTGAGCAATTTAAGACTGTGTTTCAAAAACCACCTTAGTCAAAAATTCCATGTTCTGAGTTAGTTACGCCATCTTGTAGAGGAATTTGTAAGCTTTTTGATTATATTTTATATTTCTTCAATAACAAGTTTAGTCACGAGAAATTTGCTTTTATTCGTTGTACCGATTCTTCTTAGGAAGAATCTATACAACGAATAAAAGCAATTTGCGTGGCGTAACTAACTCATAAATGGAATTTTTTGACAAAGGTGGTTTTTTAAATAAAGTCTTCAATACTCTCTTTGATAGTTCTTGTCGCTGCGATAACGAGTATTCGCCGGCACGGCGCGGCGTGTGAACAGTTAGCGATCAATTATTAATACATTTTACATCTCTTTTACTCATACGGGACAATTTGTTTTTTTTTTTGTTTTTGGGGGTTAACCTTCAAAAGGCGCCCGGGTTTTGGGAATAAGACCGGGGAGTTTGGGATTTTTACCTTACTAAAACCACCCCGGTGGTCATCATCTACAAATTTTTTTTTTGATGCTTTGTTAATAAGGTGTTTTTATCATCTATACGTGGAAGAGGCAGTTACCTCTAAAAAGACTGATCCGCAACCCCCTCTGTGCAACGCCTATTAAGGCACATGGGGAGACTATAAAACTCATAAGGAACTTACAATCTTTTGTACATTTCTTGAGCGAGAAATTCGCGTCCTCGTCGGCAGTGTGACTGCTTAGGTATCTCTGATATCTGCACTAGATCTATCTAATACCTGCAATGATTGCGCTTTATTGACAATATGGCCGTAATTACACCTGTGTTGTATATATTTTTTATTACGATAAAATGTAGACAGTTTGTCGCAAGCGAAAATCTATATAACATTAGTGATAATCATCTATGGTGAAAATGCACTGTAATTATGCCTACGTCCACTGTTTGTTGACACAGAAATTATAGTTTTAGGATATAAGTATAATCGTCTATAATGTTCCCACCGCTGGGACACAGGTGTCCTCTCTGCTAGATAGTGAGCCTTAATCCACAACGTGGGTCGAGTGCGTGTAGATGTCGCATGTCTTCGAATTTTTGGTTCTAGGATATGCCTATGCCTTCCTCACGATGTTTTCCTTCACCGTTTTGAGAGCCACTGCTCTCAAAACAAAATAAAAAAATAATAATTAAAAAAAAAAAAAAATTTAATCACCACTGTGATGAAATTATTTACACAAAGTAAAGCGCCAGACTGGGTTCGAACCCACGACCTATGACTCGAAAGTCGCAGCCGTTACCACTGGGTCACCACTGTTCTGAAAATGGCAATATTCTGTGGAAATCTAGTAATTTGGTTTCTGTTTGGTGCAGAAGAAAAACCGTCAATGTCATGATGGGTACTTAACGCCCGAGTGATTCGACAAATAACAACATAATCGTTCAGACAAGTGGCTGATAATTCGCAAAATATAGGTACCAATTGGAGGAAAATATCACGGTTGGGGTACTCTGTTAACTTAAGTAAGGATTTTCCGTTCGAAAAACCTCGAAAAAAAAATTAAACTAATAAAAATAATCCGGTCCACTCAACTTGAAATATATTCAAGGGTAAAGCGATTTTTGTTTTATAAAGGACGTACGCTTCGTTGCTTTCAGCTCAAAAAATATTTTAATGATGAACCAAACTCATGGACAAAGCAGCCCCAGAGATGTAACAGAATGGTATCCCAGAGAAGGAAAGAGGATAAGGGGAAGACCGTTTCCTAAATGGGATTACGACTTGTAACTACTGCGGGAGGGACATAGAGGAGAAAAATACGCTGCACCAAAACTACGTGAGCTATGGAAAAGCTTGGGGGAGAACTATGATAAAGAGCAAAGCAATCTGGAGATTTTTGATGTCTAAACCTTCAATTTGATCTTATTGTAAAACGACTAATGACTGACTTTATCCATTGACATAATTTAAAAGCTAAGTCTTAAAATAATAATACGTACAAGCCGTACAAGACATATTAAAAAAAATCATAGGGCATCAAAAAGTTCGTCCGCATCGTTGTCAACGGGAAATTGTAAAACTAGTTTTAGATTGGTAATAAAGGCCAATTAATGGAAACTGTAAATAAGCAGCCCAGATAGCATCCAAAGAGGACCTTCTAGAGATCACTGCAAAGAACTGGTATAGAGGCCGCTTGCCATGGAGCTGATACCTACCTCCAAGAAAAGAAATTCAAGAAAAATCACTACTGTGGAGTTAGAATCAATAGAACCCTTCGACTTTCCCAGGCTATTTAAAGTTTATCCTATAAGCAAAAAAGAAAGTTAAAAACCAACAACGAAAAAAAAAACGCCAACTAAAAGTACAAACAAGATATCGAAATAATTTCGTTTTGGTTTTCGTCATATTAACAAATCGATTGACACCTCATTCGTAAAATTTGGATGAGTAGTTCATGCACTTCGGTGGATCATACATAAATACAAATTTAAGTAAATACATGCATAGACTGCTGTTTTTTTGGGGTGGGAAATCATCAAATGACTTCTCCCGCTCTGGGTGGAGCAGGAGGGCGTGTCAGACTTTTACTGGCTAAAACCCACCCGTGTTGCCTGTGTGCCAGGGGCCACGGTATCTCTTTCAAACAACCCACACCCCTGGCAGATGCATAGACTGCTTAAATCGTAATCCTTTCTTTTGACTTCACAATAGTCGGGTAAAAATGGGGTGCATTGCTATAATCACTATGACTGGCTATCAATATTAGTGCTTGAACTACGTATTCTTTGAATAACCAGCAATTACATGAACCCGGTTTTGTAAACAAAGGCGCATTTAAATGAAGATGTCATACTTATTTAGGACACCTTGAAACGACCTTGCTTTATTTATTGTAGGTCGAATGAATTGTAATTCAGTACCTATGTAAGATGTTAAGTAATATTGTAACTACATACACATTCATATAAGTGTTTGTTACGCTTTCTCCTCTCATGGGTTTATTACAAAGAAAGTGAAAATTTGAAGTTTGACTTGCGAACACCAATTAAAAATGAAATGCCTTAATTGGATTCAATTTATAGGAATCATTAAATTAGAATCCAATTAAGTTTACCGAGTCTTCTCGTCGCATATTCCGCAGAGCCTAAAGTCTGAAGTCTTCAATCTGTGTGTCCTGTCTGTTATGAGCTACGGAGCCGAAACGTGGACTCACAGTACGGCTGGTCCATAAATTCAAGGTTTGCTCAGCGAGCTTTGGAACAAACTACGCTTGGAGTCTCTCTGAGGGATAGAATCCAGAATGAGGTAATCCTCTAGAGAACCAAAGTTGTTAACATAGCTCACAGAATAAGCAAGCTGAAGTAGCAATGGGCCGGTCATATTAGCCGTAGAACCGATGACTGCTGGGGAGACGTGATCTTGTGGACCTCGCGAATCGGCAATCGTAAGGTAAGACGCAATCAAGCTTGGAGGAGCGATGATCTTCATAAGGTCGCTGGTAGCAGCTAGATGAGAGTTGCCGAGAATCGAGTTCAAAGGTGTGCAATAACAGGGTAATTTATGATGCACAAGAACCAGACGAATGGTGTTCGACAGTATGTAATTGTAATGATCATACAGCAAGGAGGCCAATTGAATTCTCAATCTTTTTCGAATATTAATACGAAAATGATTGTCCTGTGTCTCCATATCAAATCACCCATAAGTACCGTTACAAGTATGCACAGAGTGCAACAGTCATACTTCCTCAATTTAATATGCATTAGTTTTTACGTCACTGGCCCACTGTGTAGGTGAACACACCAGTCAATGGAATACATTTGTTTATATAGTGGTCAATTACGATCAGTTGTACTTAATACTCTAGTGTTTAAACATAATAATAGTGTTCATAATGCTTTGTTAAACAATGACTGTTTATTGGGTGCATTGTTACGTCCTAGTGCAGGGATGGCAAACCAATGGCACGCGACAAAATAATTTGGGCATGGCAGCCTAAGTCACAGTAACAAACATAGAAATCTGAGCGTGATAGTTTCATCTTCTTATGCCCGAGTCGTTACTTTCAGAAACCGTACCTATGTCGCATGATTTCAGTTCAGCTTGCATTCTGCTAAAAGTAATATACATGAACCTAATACCAGACGTGGAATTTTAGTGGGTTACAGTCCCACATAACTGCGCTATCTCCCCGTGGTAGCGCAGTAGGCATTTCTCCACGTTAAACAAAAAAAAAAAAGGCCGGGTCGACGGCGCGTCGTGTTCCACGCGCGCCGTCAGAGATGTCAGCAACAACTGGTGGGGTCCGCAAGGGCCGATGCCTGCCAGGGGTGCGGGTTGTTCGAAAGAGATACCGCGGCCCCTGGCACACAGGCAACTGAGGGAACACGGGTGGGTTTTAGTCAGTAAAAGTCTGACACGCCCTCCTGCTTCACCCAGAGCGGGAGAAGTCATTTGATGATTTCCCACCGTCAAAAAAAAAACCTAATACCAGATACCAAAGTTGCACTAATTTGTTTTTTTACATAAATAAGGTGGTGTGATGTTGATTACGGTATAATAGTACAAGTCAATTTCTGTTTGCTAATTTATTGTGAAAGTATTTAGCCTTTTTCTAGTAGTCAATAAGACAAGATAATTTGTTGGCACGTCAATGCCATATTAATTTTCTTTTTGGAAAAATGCCTCGTAGAGGTTTAGAGTTTCGCCATCCCTGTCCTAGTGGAATTGCGGCTCTTTATTGGGCTCTTTGCAAAATATCAGAGAAACAAGTTTAGTACCTACAGCCGTGGTTATGCCTAGAATAACAAAAAATAAAAGCAAAACTTAACCCGTTTGTCGACCATTTCATGTAGTGTTTGTATACACAAACACTACATGAAATATTTACATGGTATTGTTGGCAAAATAAGTGCACGACACTCCATGAGACAGACCGTGGGCTACTGTCTAGTTGCAACTGGGATTCGCTAATCTTTTCACGAATTTCTTTGTGTGTTTGTAAAATGAGGGAACTGAACTGTACAATGAAAGTATTGCATCTAATATAATCTAGCACACTTCTAGACTTCAGCCAAGGTTACTAGAATGCAAGTGGCCTGAAAATACATTTTATTTTTTGTCGGTTATGCCTGGAATAGTTTATTCAGTAAACTATGAATAAGATGAGCGGCGAAGCTAAATGATATTGTTATAATTTTGCAGACAATGTATGTGAGCGGTTAAAACATTCTAATTTATTATTAGTCGTTGTGTAGTTCGTTAACGTGTAAGTTTTGTAAGCTGAGTCAAGATTAAAAATGACCAGAGATGGGTTCATTAAGAATTAATTTGCTTTCAGTTATTCAGTCAGGTTAGGTTATTGAATTTTATCTAAATAATAATTTAAATTAAACAGTTTTAATAGGAGAAGTTAATCTATACAACTAAATATCACATATCATTTGATTAAAGAATTGTAATATACTCAATAATAAAACTAAAGTGTACTGCGAACACATGTGAGCGTTCTAAATATTGTACGTGCGGCATCCATTGTCTTTTTAGTCATTAATTAAACCGGAAGGCATACTTCCGCAATAAATGATTGTAACATATTAACGCAGTTAGTTGGTTCGTCGTCATTCATACAGTCCACATGCACTCTCGAATGCAATGGTCCTTCGAGCCGGATTTCAACCAGCGAATTATTACAGATAATTCTTCGGCGTCAATGCAAAAGAAGTTTCCGTAATTCCGGAAGAACTTAAATTAAATCTTTCAACACCGTCATAATTTATAATTATCTGCCAAGATTACTACTACATATTAATTACTGGAGTTTTAACTATTTAACATCTTAACCAATTAAAACTCTAGTAATTTGGGTTTTTTGTTTTAATAACCAAATGTATACTTTGCAATGTTTTCAGGTCAGACTTGACCGCGCCGAATTCTAGTTGTTTCGTTCATGCAAGTAGTAAGAGTTTTTTTTTATTCAAAAGATGTTTTATGCAAGACTGACGACCGTGAAAACGTTTTTATTTGGCAATGTCTTTGAAACTTGACTTGTAGATTTGTGGTTATGGTTTCACGTATCCATTTTAGGGCCGTATGGAGCCCAGATGACTAGTGTTTTATCATTGGAAATATCATAAAAGATACTTGAATTTTCCGTAAAAGGCGCGCCATTTTCTCCCACGCTACGTTACGAAAAAGCGTGAAGGTAAGTTCAAGGGAAATTGTTACGGAGAACTTTACTAAGTGGACCGAAGTTAATTTAATTAGTTAATTATGTAATTGAAGAAGAAAGATATTACTTGTTTTTGTAATTATATTAGAAAATAATCTAGGAGCGTAGGTTGGAACAAAAAATATATTAATATTCTGAGCGAATAAATTAATTCGTCGTTCCCTGTGAAGTCAGATTAACGTTAACGATAATAATGATGGGTGTTTACTTAGGTATTCCTTACACAGGCTTACCAAGGGCGGAATTAAGTTATTCAGTACTCGATTAAACCCGGATAAATTCACCTTGAGACTTGAGACAACAAACCCGAAACCTTGTGTCAATCGCATTGCCCGTATTAAGAAACATTTATAGGCCCGCTTGCATATGTTAATATTTTCGTAAGATGATTACATATAAGATTAATCAGTTTTTTAAAACTCGCCGGTTTGTGGCGCAAGTTTTAATCGTACGATGACTCTGTTTTGGTAAAGTTGCTACATTGGAGGTTCATGCTCTTAAATTTTTTTGTCTGTTTTGTAACTCAAATTTCAAGCTGGGAAACGAATTGATATTTGTGAATGAAACTTTTGTGTAGAAACACTTTATAGTTTAGACTATTTTGGTGGGATCAAGGTCTCTTTCATCCTACTTCATACTATCTCTCCTACTATCCTCTCCTACCTCCTACTATCTCTCTCTTCGCTCTCTTGTTTGGATGTTTAGATGTTTGGATGTTTGTTACTCAATCATGCATAAACAGCCGAATGGATTTGGATGAATTTTGGTACACCGATAGTTCCTAACTTGGATGAACGCATATTATAATACTTTTTATCCCGTTAATACGTTCCCGGGGATAATTTTCGACCTCCACGCGGGCGAAGCCGAAAGCTAGTAGGTACAACAGTATTTAAATATGTATATTCAAATTAGTAACACACTTCCTAAACCCGACATCAGATTGAACTGTATCTGACGCCTTCCTCAATAATATAAACGCAGTCAACTACCAATAAATTGAATTGAACTGCGTGATTCATCGCTGGCGACAATGAAGTCACTGCCATTGGCCCTTCCGATTGTCATGTTAGTATTACTTACTCAACGGATACAAATCAGCTAGATATGATTTCCTTAACAATGTTTTGAAAAGGATCTGACATGTGACGATCACAGTCAGCTGTTGTTATGATACGTCCGGCGATATGATTTGTAAAACAAGTAGAATATCAATCAACAGAATTTGTCGCCAGTTAAAATGGTTTAAGGCTTTTATACAAAAGCTTGTCCTCTATGCATGAGTTTGACCCAGTTTGTGTCGCTTGAGATCATTTGTCATTGCCCTCAATGAATGCTTACACACTATGGTTTTTAAACACCTTAAGTTACATGAGACACATAAGTAATTAGCTTAACGAAAGACAAAGTACTCACTCTCCGGCGTGACATCCCGCAGCACGATTCTCGCCTCTGCTTCAGCCGGCATGGTGACCACAACTTTGAAAGCTTCTCGATCGATTTGTACGTTGACCCTTAAGTGAACACAGGCGGTCCTTGACACGTTTGTTAAACTGAAATTTATATCGCGTGACTAGAACTGAATAAGGAATGGATTTTATGTCATGTTTTTATTAAAGAGTGAGTGTACGGAGTGGTGAATGCGAGCGTCGTCGCACAAAGCTCGGCGAGGACTGACGGTTGATTGCGGCGCGCGCCTCTATTTTCTCCGCGTTCCTATATTATCACGAACGACTCTTCTCGCTACACGCTGCCTTTGTATTGTTGTTACTTGGTTCGCTTGTTATGTTTTGCATCATGAAGGAAAGTGTTGCGCTGAAACTATCTAAGGCAATCCTCGGCTCTTTCAAGTGGCAACATCGTTACTGTTTTGCCATATGTTTCACCACTGCCTTTATGATAATGGTCGAGCGTGAAGCTATCATGGCGAAGATGATTTTATAGAGAAACTACAAACAAGCCGCGTGTAATATAGGTAACTAACTTTGGCCAGCGGCTTCGCCTGCACGGAGGTCGGTGTATATCTAAGCGTACAAACACGAAAAGCGACTTTGTTTTATACCATGTAAGGAAGGATGCATTCATTTATAGGTTGTCACTAACACGACTGCGTTATATTTTATTTCCTTGTCAAGGTTACTGAACCCAAGCCTCCGAGTTTCAAGGACTCAAGGAGTCTTGCGTAGCGACGGACGGATTCCAACAGGTGGAATAACAACAAAACATAAGGAAAGGTTAGCTTAAGGGGAAGCGCCAGGATGAGCCGCGAAATAAATTTTCTTCAGTTTTTTGCAATAGGGTATTTACACCCATTTCTGAAAAGTGTCTTAATTAGATTCTAGAGTGCCACTATAAAAACACAACATTTTTATTTAATCGATTAGTGATGGCACTAATCGATTAAATAAAAATGTTGTGAAAAATGCATTAAAATTTTATATTTTCAAATTTCGCGCGTAATTTGACGAAAACGCTGGACGCAGTGGACGCGATATTGCTCTGAGAGTATGACGTCAGTTTGCTGTATAAACAAATGCGCTGATATTTTATAAGACAATTCTTTATAATTTAAAAAATGAGTTATTTTTCTACTTATCGTTGGTTCGCTGTTCCTGAATGCAAATGTTATTTAAATAAAAATTACTTTGGTTACGAAAATAATTAAAGTACAAAGTTGCTCAGTTGCAATGCCGCATGATGTAATTAACATGGCGGCTACTATTTCATGGTGTTCAAAAAAAGATTAAGAAAACTGAAATCTTTAAATTGTATTTTAAAATTTATTTTGTTATTTCATGAACTAAAACGAAAATTTTCCGACTGCTTTTTGCCTAAGCTATCTGAATAATATATTTTTAGATTTTTTCTCATATAGAGTAAAATACACTATTTGTAGGTCTGTGTCAGTGTAAGTCTAATGAAATTGGAGGATTGTTTTAATGATTATAATAAAATTCTGTAAAGACGTATTTTTTACGGTTTGGAGTCATATTTTAATCCTCATCCTCCGTAAGACTCTTAAGTTAAGAGACCCTGAAAAAGGAGGAAAATGATGACAACAATGTTTTTCATGAGCGACAATAAAATTTAAGACAATTTGTCTTTGACCTTTTCTTCGCTTTACTTTCTTCCAATCGTCATTATCTTCAAGTTTAACTCCGTTGATATACTTACCGAGTGTAAGTGACGTCACAATGCCAGTTAAAGTTGAAGGTGTCAATTAACGAACTAACCAGAAGTTATGCATGTAAGGTTGATAGGTAATTAAGTAATTAAACCATTTCCTATACGTCGTCGATGGCATTTCACGCGCTGTAAAGACATGATATACTTAATCAATGTTTAGTGTAGTTCTGTGATTGAGGGGTAGGTTCTCTTAGGTAGGTATTCTCTGATAACTTTGATCTTTAAGTGCACACGTGCAATAAAAATGGGGGACATGACATCATCGGTTTCTGCACTAATTCTTACATCTTTAAATCTACAAATTTATGACCCAAAAGTATCAAAACATCAAATATTTTTATAAGCTTGTGGAAATGTTACAATTTTCGTGTGTGTTTAACGACAAATACAGGGTTAGGCTTACGTCAAACATCTGTCCAGCCTTTTTAAGAGACTTCACAAAAGGAGGAGGTTCTCAATTCGTCGGAACCTTTATTTTTCCTAACTATGTTGGGGTCGGCTTCCAGTCTAACCTGATGCAGCTGAATACCAGTCAGGCTTACATCAATAAGTACGACAAAAAATTTAACTTCATGATGATCTGATCAATGCTCATACAGACGCCAGCACATTAAGCTACTCCAAACTGTCAAATTTTCCCAATTGAACATGAACCTTAAACTTATATAATAAAGTTGAAAATCTATCAAAGAAATTTGACAGATTGGGGTAGCTAGATGTGCTGGCGTCTGTACCTTGTCTGTATGAGAACAGGCCTTTGCCCTGCAGTAGGCCAATAAAGGCTTCCACAAACAGGTGCGACGCGACACTTGTAGAACAAATTCCATGAAGTTTTCATAGAAATTGTTTAACGTGAGTCGCGTAGCGCTGTCCCGTCGCGCTGCCGCGTCGCGCTGTCGTGTGGCACTGTCGCGGCGCGCTTGTTTGCAGGAGCCTTAAAGGGCTGGTTTTATTTTAAGTAACAAATGACGTTCCCAGTAAGTAAACCTATAAATAAAAATTAAATCAAATAGCTACTTACGCAATATCCAATTAGCCATTATAGCTAGTCAGCTGATTGGGAACACCAATAGTTGGGCCATCACTAGTATTTAGATTGTTGTAATAAATCTTGTTTTTTAATTTCGACTTTTGCGTTTAGGTACCTACCTGTTTGATGATTTCAAAATACTATAAGGTCATTATTTGTCGACTTGCACGAAGTGTCTCGCCCGATTCGGGCGGATCGTCACTTTAATTAATACATTATTTTTATAGTTAATATATTTGTGGGCGAATCGACAATTACAGAAATGCGTATATGGCAACTGGCACGTTTTGAATAAAACACGGAAACAACGAAAAGTTAAAGAAGAAGAATACCTACTAACTTTATTACTTATCATACTATATTGTTTGATTTTTAACCGACTTCAAAAAGGAGGAGGTTTTCAATTCGTCGGAACCTTTTTTTTCTGTTTTTTTTATGTATGTTCCCCGATTACTCGAAGATGGCTGGACCGATTTGGATTTTTTGGTTTGAAAGGGTATACTTCGCAGGTGGTCCCATGATCATCAAGTCAGGATCTGATGATGTGATCCTGAAGAAATACAGAGAACTCTTCAAATTTTATAGGCACACTTGAAGCGATTTGGATAGTATTTGGAAGAGTACTTTCTTGGAGTGGTCTCATTTCAATTTGGTGAAGATCTGATGAAGAACTTCGGAGATAGGCAACGGAACTCTTCAATAAATTATAGCAAATGGACTGGAATTGCTGAAATCTCATGTCTGTCTATTGTTTACACCAGTTCATAACATAACATCACGCCGGGACCCTATAAAGGGATAAGCACATGTGAACCACTAAAAAGTGAAAAACTTAAAAAAAAAAAAAAACATCCGACTTCCAAAAAAAACACTAAAAAGTAAAAATAACTTTAATTTCGGAAGGCGGTGACAAAAAAATAAAATACGTATCCAAAGTCACCGCCTTCCGTAATTAAAGTTATTTTTTACTTTTTAGTGTTTTTTTTTTGAAGTCGGTTGTTTTTTTTTTAAGTTTTTTTGTTAGAGTTTATTCGTGCGAGTCGACTAATACTTAGTGCTGTTTCTTTCATTCATTGTCGAATTGTTGTTTCCGCATGGTATAAGTAGGTATTCAATTAAGCAAATCCTACTAAAACTTGTAGAAAGCCGACTGCATCAAAGCAAGTTTCAATCGGTGCCAGGTATATCTGCTTAAGGTAGGTGTACGGTTTTTTTTTTTTTTTTTGGGTGGGAAATTATCAAATAACTTCTCCCGCTCTGGGTGGACCGGGAGGGCGTGTCAGACTTTTACGGGGCGGCGGTATCTCTTTCGAACAACCCGCACCCCTGGCAGGCATCGGCCCTTGCGGGCCCCATCTGTTGCTGCTGACATCTCTTTGAGGCGCGCGTGGAACACAACGCGCCGTCGACCCGGGCTTGGTCCTTACCGGACAGCGAGCTACCCATTACTCGCCGTCCGCAAGCCCGTGCCTACGGTGGCCGGGAATCAGCCTGGGATTCCCGACGCCCAGGACGTCTCCTGCGAGGGCGCATGTACTGCATCTCCCTCACGTGCGCCGCCTCCCTCTTTGCGAGCATAATTGCTTCGCTGAAGGAGGCGACTGCCAGCCATGCCCTCTCGCTCCGTACCATGGCCTGGACCAGGGTCAAGGTAGGTGTACGGTCAAGTTCAAGTTAATAGGTGCGCGCTAAGTACAAAGTCACCTTGCAAAGGGTCGGCAACAAAGCAGGTACAAAAAAGGTTTTTTACAAACAACATAAACAGGAAAACGTTTTTTGTGCTTGGATTCTTTCGTTCTATGTAGGTAGGTACTTAATCCAAACTTTATTAGCAGGTATTTTAGAATCATTTACCCAACAACATACTTATATTAGGTACTGTAGGAGCTTAATGGGCTTCTGAGCTTTATGGTTCTTGTGTGTTGTGGGACTTAGTAGAATTAATACAAAGATTGCATTAAAATTATTGTGTTTATTTCACGCTTCTATCATAACAGCCACGTGCCTGCCATAATCCTCCGTCTTTTCGAAACAAAATTCTAATTCATTTTCAAGCTTATTCTAAAAACGTTCGAATGTTCGAATGTCATTGAAGTGATTTTATCGCCAACCTGGACTATATAAATTCGTCTTTTGCAGGTTAAAGGTAAGTACTTGCCTGTTATGACTTACGGAGCCAAAACGTGGACATTCACGGTACGGCTGATCCATAAGTTCAAGATCGTCCAGCGAGCTACAAAACGGGCTATGCTTTTTGTCTCTCTAAAGAATTGAACCCGGAACGACGTGATACCGCAAAGTTTGGTTCTCTCCGGGTTCAAATCAGTTTTCGACATAGCTCACAGAATAAGCAAGCTGCAGGCGTAGAATAGAAATCGCTTGTCTACATTTTTCGGTTCAAAACTGTCAACAGTCTACAAGGAAACGTCATTTTTGTCTACTCTTCCGTCGACAAAACGCTTCTATACGGTTCTCGTGCTATGCCTGCTGATGTAGCAATAGGGCGGCCATATTAGCTGTAGAACTAATAACTGTCGGAGTAGACGTGTTCAAGAGTGGAGACTGCGAATCGGCAACCGTAAGGTGGGACGTCCTCAGGATAGGTGGAGTGACGATCTTTGCAGGGTGGCAGGGCTTATCAGGCATGGCATTGGATAGGCCTGTCCAGCAATGGATTGCTGTAGACTGATGATAATGATCCATAATCGTTATGAGCCTACAGACAGTGACGGTACAACATATCATGGAAAAAAGAAATGTTAATTTTTAGATTGGAGTCAAGGTTTTTCGGGAATTGACTCCGTGTGGTGCCGGGCGTACAACAATAGCACCATCCCTTTTCTTTCCGTGGGTGTCGTAGAAGGAGACTAAGGGACTTATTAGAGATGCGCAGCAGCGTTCTCTATGCATTTTACCACCATACTACGATCGCCACCCCAACGCCAAGCGTGGCGATTATGGCAAAATCCCCCTTTTGGGGGAGGCCTATGTCCAGCAGTGGACGTCTATCGGCTGAAATGATGATGATGATGATAACGGATGCCTTTACAAAAACTGTACGAGAATTTGGCTGTGAGTATAAAAGCAATATTGGAAAATACTTGCACCCTAATTGTACAGGACCTGATTTTGTATTTTACTTTTTTTGTATAAATCTAATTTTAATTTTATTAAGCAGCGTAGCGTAGTAGTGTTTTAGTTTTTTAGTGTGTTTGATGTAACTTTATTTTACAATATTAATACAAATAAGTATTTTATAGTAGTTACCAAACTCAATTACTAGCTAACAAACTACTACTCGTTACTATTTTTATTTTATTTTATCGAACACAAATGTATTTTCTTTAGGTATGCATACACACGTCACGTTGTAGTATTGGTATAAAGCTGCATTTACATACGTTACCTCAGACGTCAGGTCCGGTTGAAAACAGCGTCAGACACTAGTTGTCTGGCATTTATGTTGAACTGGGTCTTTTTAGCGCAGCCGTGAGGCACACTTTGACGCACTTTACACTTTTTGTTTATTTTTTTACTTTTATTATTTGCTGTATATTGCGTGCCTTTTTAGTCTGTGCTAAATAAATGTATTTTCTTTCTAGTTACCCATAGTACACCCACATTTCGCCAGATATGTTTAATTCCAATATGATAGGAGTGGACTCTATTGCCGTTAACCAGGCACAAATGCAGACCCCGGGAGCCACTGAGAATTTCCAAATGAAATAACCCGATATCACTAAACAATTACCCTCTTACCAATAAACGCTGAATAAAGTTATTCGAAGTTTATACCTATGAAAATGTATGGATATTCCTTTGTTATTTCTGGTATAACTTAATTCCGTGTTTGTAAGTAAGAGGGTTAAAGTGGATGCGCTAAGGTAGCTCGCGGAATTTATGTAATATTCTAAGTTCATTTGAACCCATTGCTCAATATCATATCTTTATTAATATCTCATGAACTATCAATAGGATTAAATGAACTTGAAAGGTTGTATTGATAATTTTAATTAATATAATTCTACAAAGACATTAATGTTACGGTCGCGGTATTTAATCAATATACAACCCGACAGCCTGATTGGTACTGGACCTGCAAATTCTATAAGAACTTAAGAAAATTTGAATTTCGTGGGTTTTTTTCGTGCAAGCGCTAACGGAGTTAGCGCTTGCACTTTACGATAAATAAAAAAAAAAAAAAGTTGTAACAAGTTTGCAACCCCTGAATAACTTGCACCACGCCACCCTGTCAAAACCATAACAATCTGCCGAGCTTTTTTCCAACTGTGTTGGGGTCAACGCTACTATAGAATAAATCTTGTTTACTAAAAACCTCAGATACACGTTATACACGAACAAAGCAATATCATAATAAATAAAACAAAGTTTACATAAGATAACAACTGCACTAAGATACAATCAGCTACTTTTGAAGCTCACCAACAGGTGACCAGGTGGTAATAAAAACCCAAGGCCAACAGGCCTTGGGTTTTTATTACTAAATAAGTAGGTACCTACTTGCTACTTGCGCAATTAATCTTCCGTGCCTCTAATACCAAACACAGTACAGTACGTAAGAGAGCTTTCATTCATATAAAACTAGAATTGTTATTTTTGGTTAAAAGCAAGGTCTTATAGCACAAGTAAAGGAAAAATTCTAAAAGATAAAAAAAAATGAAAATTAAGGTAAATTTGGTACTTACAAGTTTTCACGAAAATCTAAATTTGACCATCTTTTTATCCTGTTGACTCAGGACGTTGATTTTTATACACATAATAGGGACTATAAACCTTAGTATATGGTATAAATTGCAATTCAACTTGCTAGGTCCACCCGTTCCTGAGAAAACAGGTGGTGACACAAGGACAGACAGACGGACAGATGGACAAGAGAGCGATCTTAAAAGGGTTCCTTTGTACTTTTTGAGGTACGGAACCCTAAAAATGGTTAAAATTATCATTGAACTAGCTTTTGACAGCGGCCTCGCTCGCGTGGAGGTCGTAAATAATCCTGCAGGAACGTACTACCGGGATAAAAAGTATCCTGTGTGTTAATCCAGGTTATAAATTATCTGTGTACCTTTGTCTAAATCCGTTCTGTCGTTTTTGTGGGATTGAGTAACAAACATATAAACTTTCATAATTTTATTCTTCTTCTTCTTCGTGGTGTCGATAATTCCAAATATTGATTTTAAACAAGCTTCGACCAGAATTCTGCTACTTCGACAGCGTTATCGTTGGCCTCTCATAGGTCTTCCATAGTGCAGGTGTTATTGCAATGAGAGCACGACAAGAGGTGAGGCATATTTTAATTATTATTACAGTAGGATCCTGATAATGTTTTTTCAATGTTAAAAGATATATTATTCTCATGTTCTTTTTATATACATTCATGTAGACTTCATTCCTTTCATAATTTATCACTTCCCATAACATAACCTTTCCTTACAATTCTGTGTCGATTACTCAGAATTGTAATATTTGTATTTTTACTTTTCCCGTTAACTTTAACCTTTAAGCCCTCAGAGGCCTTAGTGTGAGTTTCATTTCACCATCTCACTTCACCAATCCAGGGCCAATCGGAGCGCCGAACGCGCTCACTGCGTTCGATCGAGATGGTTAAATGAAACTCACACTAGGGCCTCAGAATGAAAACTCAACTGTAGGTTGTAATGTTACAGGATAAGTTTTTATATCTAAAATTTTACGTCGGTTTAAAAAAAAATCAACTGTTCCATACATTTTAACCGCGTAGGTATTGCACTTTTCTATGAAACAGCTGATATTTTTTGTAAAACCGACGTAAAACTTCTGCGCTAGGGGGTCTAGAATGATATGCTGAATTCATGGTTACAGTTTACGCACTGGATAAAAACTTATTCTGTATAGCTTTCAAAGCGTTTCGTATTTCTGCAATGACTTTCAACAGGATTGCCCTATGCTTTTTCGGTAGCTTAATGTCAATCTAATACTTTTTTTTTGACCTTTCATCATCTGCCTAGCTTTACTTAACCCAACCGTGTTGGGGTCGGCTTCCAGACAAACCGAATATACTTAGCTGAATACCAAGTATTTTACATCGAGCGAATGCCTTTCTGACCTCCACAACGCGGTTACTGGATAATACGAAACCCCTTGGTAAGATTGGTTGTCAGACTTTCGGACTTCTGACGACCTACCGACTGTCAAAGATCCACGAATGACAGCCGGCACCCACGGCGTAATCGACCCGTGCGACTGACAGGATGTCACTGATGCTTCATAAAATTTTATTGATTATTTAATACCGGACTGCAATTGGATTGCAGTCTGCCGGAATGAGCAAATGGAACACGTACGTGTTCCATTTACTCACTCCGACACAACACTAGACACAAAATATTCTCTGGGAAGGTAGGGTAGGTATGTAGATACTACAACTATAGTAGGTAACAGTTCTGTAATACTTACTAGAAATAGGCCGGTGTTATGCCGCTGTGAGTGGTGTGATTTGGATATCTATGTTGAGCCCGTAACCACAAAGGACACAGACACACCAATCTGCTCCAATGAGAAGAAAAGTGGCGAATGAAATGTTTTTTAGTTAATGTACTTTACAACTTTGCACTTCAAGAAATGCCCATTTCTTCTACAGAAGTAAAAATATAATAAAATGTGTGTCTTAGAAACATCACTACGACACCTGGCGTTAAAATAAAAAAGGTATATGTAACTTAAGACAGCGACATCTATTGCCAACTAGCAACACTAATCAGCCGTCTCGTCAAGTAAAATACAGCCTTCACGTCGCTACGCAAAGCGGCTACGGTTACGAAGTAGTTAGTTCTTGAATTTTCCGCCAGATGCGCTATAAGTAGTTGAACTTGTCAATTATTTGGTCATTGACTTCTGTGTTTATCTTTGTGATCTATTTACCTTAATCATTACTACTATTATTTCATGATCAAGAGTACTTTTACTGTTTTTTATTGTACGCGGTACAATACGGTATCAGCACACCAATAGATCTTGGTCTCGGTGAATACAGAATACATCTTCCCGATGTACTACATAATGTGGGACTAAGGGATAATTGAAGTTATTTTATAGATAGGCACATAGGACAAACATACATGTTGCAACATTCTAAAGTTAGGTATTACATCGTCTGTTATCTCTTATCTATCTACGCAGTGCTTACGCAGTTTGTTCATAGTGCCTACGCGGTTTGTTCGTAGGGACCGCGCAGCTATTTTGTAGCGCTACGCAACAGCCACGCGGTGCATACGTTTGACTTATGCTACGATGGACAAATGTTCAGTTTGATCGCACCGAGTCGTATTTTTTATGGGAATGGTGCAAATGATCGATATTAAACTCTACAATATCATGACGTGCTTTTAAACAAGCGGCGATAGGTTTTTTATAATACCAGACTAAGAAAACCATTCCGTGTGGTGCCGGACGTAAAAAGAAACGCACCATCCCATTTCTTCCCGTGGGTGTCGTAGAAGGCGGCTAAGGGACTTACTAGAGAATGGGCAGCAGCGTTCTCTTTGCATTTTACCACCTTACTGCGATCGCCAACCCGCCTGCCAAGCATGGCGACGAGACCTATGTCCAGCAGTGGACGTCTTTCGGCAGAAATGATGATGATGATGAAAAAAACCATTTGATTATTCCTTACTGCATAATTGTGTAAATCAATCAACACAGCCCATCGCGGTCCACTGCGGGACATAGGTCACGCTACAACGGCCAGTCCTCCGCCATGTATGTACATAGGTACATAGGTATGTGTGTATGTATTTGAAGAAAAGCTAGTTTCCCATGCCGTGCTACTGTTAACACATATTTAATTAGTTTTTATTTTTCTCGTGAAACAAATTGTCAAGATTTTTATCAGTAATTTCATGTATTTTTTTTTGTAAGAACATTCATTGTACTTTAAAAAATAATCGTAAACATGGACCTTTTAATGACCGCGGCATTGTCTCTACTTATTTAGGATTTTAAACACGAAAAACACGTTCTATGTTTTCTTGTTTGGTTTTTAATTTATGGACATAATGCTCAGACGTACCTTTTGTTAAATATTATATCTACGCTAAGCAAACGATAAATGTACCTGAGTAGCGGAGCTTGGGGCCTATTTCGTTCGTTGGTAAGCGCATTAATTGAGAATTTGAGAGCGGCAGAACCGATTTGGGAATTTTTTGTTTAATTTTCAAATTAAGGAAAAACTTAACGTCCCTCTTCCATGGGATTCTTGTTTAAACTTTTGAACAGGACAACGTCTTAGGCTAGTTAAAGTTACATAAATGAAAAGGCTTTGTAAAAAAGTATCTCAGAAGTCATTTAATACATACTTGCGCACACGCATAACTAAGTAGTACTTACTATAACTAGCATAAAGCATTGAATAGAAATAATGTGACAATGGAGTAATTGCAACATTAATTTTGAACCTAATGCTATTATAATTTTTAATTAAGTACTTGTAATGAAATTATATTGTCAGGAAAACGATGAATAGGAAAATTGTCCGCTGTACAACAGAAATTATTAGGTACCTCACGAGAAGTGATGCCAATTTAGCCCCTTCGGGTTTAGATCTAACCCTTTTTCTTCTTCTTCAGCCTGAATATAATGATTTAGCCCCTAGCCAGTAATCTAGCCCCAAATATTACCGCATGTCAAAACCATTTAGACGTAAATTAAGAAACAGTATGAACTTTGAGTCCCTAGAAATTCCATACCATAAATACGAACTGGCCTTACCAAGTTAAACCAAACTTACTACACATAGGTAATGGGGCCCAGCCAAACCATCAACGTCGTCAGCACAAAGTGAAACCCTTCGAGAGGAATTAGATGAAGACTACTATTTAGATCATATTTTTATGATTAAACAATATATTATAATATAAAATGATATTCCGAATGTAGTAAATTAATAATGGGGAATAATTAACTAATCCTCTGAAAACTTATTGACTTTCTAACGATGCATACTTTTTAAAATTAATGAGCCTTTTTTAAATTTCTATACTTTTCTCATAGTTGGCCGCAGGGGGTAAGCCAGGTTTGGCGGTCACAATTGCAACCTAACTGTAACCAACCACGCGCGTTCCAAATTGGTCGTAGTAACTAAGCTAGGGCACCCCGGTTAGGTTAGGTTCGAACTATCTTGAACCGCGCATGAGCTGAGCAAGCGAAGTGAGCGGTGCTGCGACAACAGCCGGCGAGCGCTACATCGAAGTTGGTCGCAACTGCATGGCCATTTACAATTTTTAGTAACCCAAAATAGGCATTACTTGAGGTTCACAAAAAGTGTCACAATAATTATAATAGAGTGCACATAAGTATTTTTAGGAGCGCAAATTGGGAAGTATTAGAGGGTCGATTCAATACGTCTCATTAATAAAGTGAGAGTACTGAGAGTGGTTATGTATTCCTGAAAACTAAGTAATGAGAATACTCTAAACCATAGCTAACCTAAATTCCAAACATTTTAAACAGTACTTTCCTGAAGAAAGCCAAACACCTTTCAAAGCATTCGGGAAATGAACACGGAAATGTGAAGAATTTTCTCCTCAGCAATCTTACTACTTTGAACACGAGTTACACATCGATCGCACGATATTTTGAAATCGCCAGAAAAATTCGACCGAGCGTTGTAAAGGTTGTCTACCAATAAACTTAGAAAAAGTACAAATGGAGTTTATTGTTTAAATAACGTACATTTGGGTAAGGAAAGACTCAACTGAGTAGGCAAAAGGCCACGAGACTCTATCAAACAGTAACCTTACTTAAGTAAAATATGATAAAACCAATAATAGGTAAGTAAGTTCATGGTGTAATACGATTTATCTACCAACTTTGTACGTTGAACTTATTTTTAACATTTGTCTCGATGCGTGGGCGCGGAACTAAACGAGGCAATGTTTCTATTCCACCTTTTATTCAATTGGAGATTAAAATAAGTCTATTGTTTTTTTTTTTTTTTTTTTTTTTTTCTGGGTGGGAAATCATCAAATAACTTCTCCCGCTCTGGGTGGAGCGGGAGGGCGTGTCAGACTTTTACTGACTAAAACCCACCCGTGTTCCCTCAGTTGCCTGTGTGCCAGGGGCGACGGTATCTCTTTCGAACAACCCGCACCCCCGGCAGGCATCGGCCCTTGCGGGCCCCTCTGTTGCTGCTGACATCTCTTTGAGGCGCGCGTGGAACACAACGCGCCGTCGACCCGGGCTTGGTCCTTACCGGACAGCGAGGTACCCATTACTCGCCGTCCGCAAGCCCGTGCCTACGGTGGCCGGGAATCAGCCTGGGATTCCCGACGCCCAGGGCGTCTCCTGCGAAGGCCACGGCTGTGAGGGCGCATGTACTGCATCTCCCTCACGTGCGCCGCCTCCCTCTTTGCGAGCATAACTGCTTCGCTGAAGGAGGCGACTGCCAGCCATGCCCTCTCGCTCCGTACCATGGCCTGGACCAGGGTCGGACGCGAGAGATCGCCGCCGCCGATCACCTGCACGAGGACACGGCGTTGCTCCGCCCAAGCTGGGCAGACCTCCACCGTATGCTCCACCGTGTCCTCTGGGCGATCTTCGCAATGGAAACACCCGGGCGTTTCCTCCCGCCCTATCCGAAACAGGAACCTCCCGAAACAGCCATGTCCGGTGAGGACCTGTGTCAGGCGGAAGGTGAGGACGCCATGCCGCCTCTCAAGCCACTCCTCAAAGAGGGGACTTACCGCCGCAATCGCGGCGTGCCCAATAAGTCTATTGTCAGGGTAATTTTTGTCTAGACCCACTTTACTTTCATTCATGATTTAGTGAGTTTTAGCGGAACAGCGGGCGTTTGACTTTTAAACAAGATATTATTTTGGGAGGACGGTATACTTAGCTGAGACCTTATGTATAAGCTTCTACGTATTGGGAAGACTAGTAGCAGGAGACTGACCTCTAGTATCACACCGCACGGCAACTGGAATTGACTGTATTGTAGGTATATACTTATCTAATTTGGTAGCACACGCTACTGATTGAGTAATAGACACTTGAATAGGTGTAAGTGTTGTAACTGTAAGTGCAATCATCACCATTTCGTTTATATTACATTCATAGAAGCTTATTTCTGTTACAACCATTTGCAAAGACATTTTTAATAAAAATGTACCTAAACACTATTGTCACGTTTCGGTTAGGGCGGGAGGAAACGCCCGGGTGTTTCCATTGCGAAGATCGCCCAGAGGACACGGTGGAGCATACGGTGGAGGTCTGCCCGGCTTGGGCGGAGCACCGCCGCGTCCTCGTGGAGGTGATCGGCGGCGGCGATCTCTCGCGTCCGACCCTGGTCCAGGCCATGGTACGGAGCGAGAGTGCATGGCTAGCAGTCGCCTCCTTCAGCGAAGCAGTTATGCTCGCAAAGAGGGAGGCGGCGCACTTGAGGGAGATGTAGTACATGCGCCCTCACAGCCGTGGCCTTCGCAGGAGACGCCCTGGGCGTCGGGAATCCCAGGCTGATTCCCGGCCACCGTAGGCACGGGCTTGCGGACGGCGAGTAATGGGTAGCTCGCCGTCCGGTAAGGACCAAGCCCGGGTCGACGGCGCGTTGTGTTCCACGCGCGCTTCAAAGAGATGTCAGCAGCACCAGATGGGGCCCGCAAGGGCAGATGCCTGCCAGGGGTGCGGGTTGTTCGAAAGAGATACTGCGGCCCCTGGCATACAGGCAACTGAGGGAACACGGGTGGGTTTTAGTCAGTAAAAGTCTGACACGCCCTCCTGCTCCGCCCAGAGCGGGAGAAGTTATTTGATAGTTTCCCACCCAGAAAAAAAAAAACACTATTGTCACAAACTTAAAATTAAGAGCTCAAAACAAGAGAAATATGTGGCATAGGAATCGAGAATAAAACAATAAATTACACAGCAGTCATTTGAGACTATCAAATACATCCTGTTTTCCAAATTTTAATAAAAAAGTGATTTTTTCGAACAAACTAAATGTTGGTATTGCGCCGACTTAGCCTTTGTCAAACTTTAACTACCTATACAGACTAACAAAAATTCAATCAAATTTACGCGATATTTGATAAAAATTTCGTATGCAAGCTGAGAACGTCATTAGATGTATGAAGTTTAATTTGTTGTCGTATCGCCACCTTCTATAATTCGTTATATTATTATCTACTCTTCGCCGGCTAGGTTGTTCACATTGACAAACCGGTTTCTAAATAAGCATAGGGTTCACACACTGAGCTCCGAAGCGATCAATGATGTGCCAAGGACTACGGCAATGCCCTAGGCATTCATTTAGTCGTTTTTTTTTTTTAAATCGCTTCGCTTTTCGTTTACCGCTGAACAACAAACAAATTAAAACTTTTGATATCAATTTAGCTGTCATTCGTTCTTGAATTTTTTAAGATATATCTACCTGGGTAGGAAACTAGTTTTGTTTAGTTACTTCTGTCCGCGACTCCGTTCGCGTGGAAGTCGTAAGTCGCCACAAAATACCTACTACTATAGAATACAATAGAACGCTTTTACTTCAGAAAGAACTTCATAGGGTTTTTTTTTTTTTTTTCTGGGTGGTAAATCATCAAATAACTTCTCCCGCTCTGGGTGGAGCGGGAGGGCGTGTCAGACTTTTACTGACTAAAGACTTCATAGGGTTGGTTACAATTTTTTTATTTTTATTTTTTTTTATTTTTTTAAGTCAATTTTACTTAACTTTTAGGGTTATGAGGTAACATACACAAATTAACGTACACAAATAAAATTGAGCGTGGAGCCGTATCAACCTCCGCAACATCAGGGAATTCCACCAATCTGCTAATATACTGAGAATACTATTGCTGCTGCAGTGAACATGCGTCGTCAGGGATGCACAAGCAAACTATTCGTATAACGGCGGAAAAACCATTAAAATTATTATAATTCTAGGCGTTTTATTTAGTAGTAGGGATACTATTGGATACAGTCGGTTGGTAACAAGTGATCAGTTTGCTCCCTGGCTGGCCTTCAGACGTTTATTGAAGAGTAAAAAATAAATAGTCCGAAGGCTTCTTGATGAAAGGTATTTGAAAAGAACTGTACTTGTGCCACTAGTCCAACCTAACCAAAGTTCTGGGAAAATGATAAATCTGAGTTAGAGTTTAATGGATCAAATGAAAAGGATCGATTTAATATTTTTGTTCCCGAAATGGCATTGTATCGAGGTCAGCTGTTTTAATCCGATATCTGTCCTTTTTGTCTTTTACTCATTCTACTAACGACGTTTTACTTTGATATCTGTCCTTTGTGACATTTACTAATAACACTGAAGATAGAGTTTTTGGCGGGATCGCGTTGGAACATGTCGCACGAATTTTCATTTTCATGGAATTTAGTGAAATAGCGAATTAAATTGTATAATTTTGATAGTGAATTATTCAATTTAGTTACGTGTGAGTGCACAAGTGTAGTGAAGGTGAAAATAAGTGACTAACGTGGACTTTTCGTGTTCCCCCCAAAAACTCCTATTAGGTTGTTGTAAAGTTACTACCGCTTTACTTTACTCTGACTTGACTGACTAAAGACGACTATGACTGTTTTGTAACTTCGTGCCCGATATCGGGCCATTTACTTGATCTAAAAGAAAAATTACTTGACACTGGCTAAATGCACAAACCGTGTGAAGCCAAAAAAAAAAAAAAAAACACTGAAGATGTTTTACCGTGACATCGGTCTTTTTTGACATTTACTCACTCCACTGCCTATGTTTTTCTAATCATACTCACCAATGGATTAGTTAAATACTTATGTTTTATTAAGTATAGTTATAATTATGACAGGCTGTGCAGAGACTATAATCGATTTCGTGATTCGATCGTGTTTGTTTATTATTGACAAGCAATCATTTTAAGTTGAGATATATTTAATACTGAATATTGAATTAATTAAGTGTCGTTGCACTCTTGTATCAACGATAGGCTAATTCTTTAAATATTGTCACAGGGATCAAGGTCAAGTGAACAATTTGTTAAATACTTATTTTTCTTTACCTACACTCATAATTATGTGAGGCATTGTCTCTGCAATAATCGATTTAACATTTACTGTTCGAATCATACGAGTGTTTGTTTAGTATCGGCAAACAATCATTTTTTCGTTGTGTTAAATGAATATTGAATTAATTAAGTGTCGTTGCACTCTTGTATGAACGAAAACCTAATTACATATTTCGATATTAGCACAGGGATCAAGGTGAAGGTCAATTGAAACTGGTTTTTAAGGAGTTAGGTTTGCTGTCTGTATAACTTCTGTTTGTTTTACAAATTATCAAAATAGTACCTTCTGTTTAGATACACTCAAAAGGGGAAGATAGTTACGCTCTAACATTGCAATCACTAAACCTGTGCTCGGTGCAGAACTACATGCAATGAACTCACACATGTTATGACAGGTATGCATCTGTGATCCTGATCACAGTTGCATACCTACAGATTATCGATAAACGAAGACAGAGATAGGACCTCGACACAGTCGTGCGAGCGCAATCGCCGTCGAATGTTTACAATTATGATCTTTGATAGAATGTACGTATCGTGTGAGTGAGCAAGCTGAAGTGGCAGTGGGCTGGCCATGTTTGTCGAAGGACCGATGGACGGTGGAGCAGACGAGTCCTGACCGCGTATCGGCAAACGTAGTGTGGGACGCCCCCTAGCTTAAAAAGGTGGCTGGGACAGACTGGATGCGAAAGGCGGAGGATAGAGTGTTGTGGCGCAGCCTGGGAGAGGCCTATGTCCAGCAGGGTCGCACTATGCATCGTATCGTGTCTCTCACGTCTGTTTTGTATTATCTATCTCGTCCCCACAAAACTGGCATACGAACAATAGAAGCAACCAATAAATAAGAATTATAATGTTCAACCAATTAACATTTTTGAACGTACTTACGCGTGATAAGCAATCCCTTGTATTATTTATTGATTAGAACACTTATTAAATACACAATAAGGCATTTTGATGCGTATTTATATACAAAAACTGATATTATTGAAATGCGCTGTTTAGACGATAGTCCACGTGTCTGACAGACGTGCGCGTGGTCTGCTAGGGTAGCAGAGCTCCTAGCTCACAGGTAACTGAAGGAACACGGGTGGGTGTTAGTCAGTAGAAGTCTGACATGCCCTCCCGCTCCGCCTAAAGCGGGAGAAGTTATTTGATGATTTACCACCCTTAAAAATTGGACTTAGTTTACTAGGACCGAGCGCTGTGATAAAATAACGTAACTTAAGTTTATCTAAGGGCTACAGTAGGAAAAAATGGAGTAGTAAGTAGGCATAAGCTATTCGTTGTGGATAAGCACAAAATAGATAGAATATTCTTTAAAGTTAATACTCTCCATAGTAGGTACTCTCCCTTTCAATCCCAGGTACCATCTTCCTTATTTATTCTTTCTACCAGCTTCGTGCAGAGGTGAATGATATTTTATAATATTTGTTGCAGGCATACCAACCTCCATTGGGCCTGAATGTGGATTATGGCCATCTTCCTCTCACAGAGAAGAGGGCTGCATCCCAGCCGTGGGAACGTTATAGTCTGATGGTTTTCTACTGACTGCTCCGCCTCAATTTCCTCTGATAAAACGGAATTATAAAGGGTATTACTTTTCGGGTGGAACCAAGAACGAGGGTAACCAATACTAACACAAGCTGATTATGGTATGTCGCAGAAAAATCCATAAAAAGTACAACAGAAAATTGGCAGAACTGACCACATTTATGGAAGTCAATACAAGATAGTTGGCAGGTAGTTAGCTCATCCAGAGTCCATTATAACAAAGGTTAATGAAAATAATTAGGCACTGAAAGTATAAGTGGACATTTTAATTAATGAAAATGCAATTAAACAAGAAGACGGTTAATAAAGTGATGAATCGTTTTGAAAGTTGGCAGAAGGTTTTGAAATGGTAAACACAGTCAGACAATTAACTTTGTCTTTATGAGAAACTTTTGTATGAAATTGAGCAACAGCGAAATCTTTTGTGTGCTACATGAACATAAGGGTCCTAATTGAAACTGCAATCGAAGGTGCACTTATGGTGGATGCGTTAATGTAGTCGCAAAATTCAAATTTTATTTATTTATTTTAGTATTTGTGTACATACAGTAAAATACATAGAGATACAACATAATTAGAGTACAAAGGTAGCAGTACCTTTGTACTGTAATTATGCAGAAGCAGAAAAAAAATAAGCAGTTACTTCTTAAATTCCTTCCAGCAGACCTGCGAAAGGAGGAATGAACAAGAAATGTAGACAAGAGTGTGTGAGAAATAGAAGAGAAAATGTAAATACAGGATAAGTTTTTAACCAGTGCGTAAACTGTAACCATGAATTCAGCATATCATTTTTTTTAAAAACGTTGCCCCACACTAGGAATTACTCCTGTATTGTGGGTGCGTTTACAAACATTTAAATACACACACACAAACAGCCAGACTCGCAATAACTACTTGTAGGTCATACAAATATATGTTCCAAATAGTTGTTGTATTTGTTTTGTTCAAATGTTTGTTTATTCTAGACCCCAGCGCAAAAATTTCTCGTCTGTTATACAAAAAAGATCAGTTGTTCCATACATTTTGACCGCGTAGGTATCGCACTTTTCTATGAAACAGCTGTTTTTTTTGTATAACTGACGTAAAATTTCTGCGCTGGGGGCTCTAGAATGATACGCTGAATTCATGGTTACAGTTTGCGTACTGGTTAAAAACTTATCCTGTATGTGGACTTTTAAACCAGAATATACCTACACATATTATAATGCAAGTAACCTGGAAATTGCAAAAAACTTAAGAAAATTTCGTGGGCTACCCTGGTTCTTCCACCTTAAATGTGTTTGATAAGATGTAAGATTACCCCCAGTTTTTACATTTCTGATAAGTAAAATCTGCTGTCATATCTCATGTTATGTTAGTCTTTGTAGGTCAGACTTTGATCGTATAAGTGGACACGAGATTTGACAAACAGATAACATGGAATTGGCTTTCTGAAATCAGGGACACACTGAATTATAAATCATGGAAAGGCACTCATTGCTTAGCTGTGTCTTAATTTCATGTCACTCGGTCTTGACCATTCCATTTCTACTTATGGAAAAAATTCTTAAGCTTGCTGCTATTTCTTTTAAAATTAAGTTCAGTAATTTTAAAGTCAAATTAAATCTTAGTGGGTAGGTTGGCACATACATGGCTTTCACAAACATTTTGCAAACCAACCTAATTTAAAGTTGAACTTTATTAGTCCTAATAAAAGTTGCGGGGTAATTGCGTTGCATAGTAACAGTAGGACTGGATTTCATTTTGGCAGTTCAACAACATTCATTACGTTTTTGATGTTGTTGAGCAGACAAAGTTTCCGAACATGTGGAGCAATGGATTAGCAATATCGTTCAAAATTATTCAGACGCAGACACAGTGTTGGTGGTAGGTGGTCATAACTCATTTGCTGGGCTTGGTATAAGCTTTTTTTTTTACTTTGACTTTGACTTTTATAACAAGCTTCCCTATTCTTTGCTAGATTTACATTTTAATGCGTTTAAAGCGAAAGTAAAATCAAATCTTTGTTCGAAGGCATACTATTCTATCAATGACTACTTAAACGATAAGAATTGTTGGTCGCTGTGATTTACTCAAGACAACGTTCGTGTTCTTTCACCAGAATTAGCTTAACTACTGACAGGTCATATGAATTACTTCACAACATTGTTTATTTTACTTGACTGCATAAACCTTTTTTTTAATTTTTATTAATTAAATTTTCATTTATTGTTGAATGTTAATAATATGCTATTATTGTCTAGAATCAAGTTCTTCTAACTAAACAGACAGCTGTGCTGCTGGGGAGTTTGTTGCGCCACTTCTTCTTCCCAGCTAAAGCACTAGGAAGTGGTGAAGAGCGGGCGTTTTGGGGGACTGATTTATATAATTTTGACGTTCAAAAAGTGCTGACTCTCAGCCTAGTTTGAATAAATGACTTTTGATTTTGAGATGTCACCTGTCTTCGCATATTTGGTTCTATGACACGCCGGTTTCCTCACGATGTTATCCTCTTGCAGTTAGGGTGCTGAGGCCTATTTAATAAAACCGACAAGTAACAGGTTACAATTTGATAAATTTGAAGGTTTTATTTTAAGTTTATAGCTTAATTAAACAGCTCAACAAATCTGTCGTCAAAATGTGGCCATGATGTAATTTTGTTACCAAGATCGCGTCATCTAGGGCCCTGACAATGCTGCACTTGCTCTTGCGATGTCTGTGCGACCTACGGATGTTTGGAAAACTTTGTGCGTCGAAAGAACATTTTCTCTACACACGGAAATACAGCTTTTAACACCTTGACCAGCTGAATAAGCAAGTTCATTTTCCCGATTCCTTAAGACTTATGGATCGTCATTAGTTAAAACAAATACTCTCATAGCTTTGTCAATAGTTGGACACTGGCGAAGTTAAGAGCGGCCAACCCGTCATAATAATTCTCATACAAACGCCCGTACGTGAATATTGCGTTATAAAAAAATCCTCCAGATATTTTGAACACAAAGATATCTTGTGTTTTATGTCTAGGTTTCTATGTAATGAAAAACAACTTTTGTGAGGAAAAAAATCATCTGTAAAGGCGTCTGATATAATCAGCTTTTTTGACACAATTTTTGTTTTTGCAGATTTTGTACGTTCTTAGGCCCATTTCTGTACAATAGGTTAAATAGGAAACTAAGTATCTTTAAATTAAATTACTGTAGCTGAAAGTAAATTATACTTAAATATTTACTAACCATCGCTTAGGCACAGACAGAAGAACTACTTGTTGTCTGCAAATAGAACGACTGACATGCTATTTTATTACTTTTACTTTTATTCCCTAGTTTTAATTTACTTTTTATACACATGTTTAAATTATTACATTAAGTATTTATGCACTTCATCGCCTGAAACACAGGTTCAACCTAGTTCAAGCAATAAGCAAATGTGCTCTATTTTAATTGTTACGAGTAAGATACTTTGTAAATGTGATCCTTTTTTTTAAATAAACGATTTTATTATTATTTGAATAGAAGCCTCGAACTTCTAATAGAGAATCTAACTTTAATAACTTGTAACGCTTATCTTGGGACAAGTTTTGTGAAATCTCCACGGGCCAATTTTCTTTCTATTTTATTGCGTTCTCACTCACTTGCATTCCCATGGATGAAACAACAAGCTTTTCAATCATGCTCGCGTTGGCGATAGACAGACCGGGAAGGTAGTATAAATAGTAGCCCACTGGTATCGGGTACCGGCCATCACTCTGCGCGCGACGCTCGCCCCGAACGGACGTGTTGTGAAGTGCTCCTGCCCGCTGCGTGACTCACCTCTCGCCGCAATCAAGACTCGCTGCGCCCCGCTGCGAACATTGTAGCCGCCCCGGCTACAGACGATTTAATTAATTGGTGAATTTATTTCACTGATTAATTCAGTCTAAACTGTCTTTTTCAAGACATATTATTTCTTTGTCGGAGAAAGCTTCGTGTAGAATCACTTGGCCCTCTCCGGGTAAAATCCACTGTTTTTGTGGTCCTCGGTTGAAACCTCACGGTGTCAACGAATCCGAGGGGGTGTTGACCCGACTCACCCGCCGAACCCCTTCAGGGCTAGGCATCAATCGGACGGGTCCCAGACCACCGGCCTTGGGGGATCTCCTAGTCGGTACTGGTGACAGTTTTGCCTCCACAGCAACTCACCCAGTGTCTTTGGGGTGTCTCTACACCCCTCGCATTGGACGTCAGGGCCCTGTTGCACATTAAGATTGGCAACAGGTTTACAAGCTTAGGGCTCACCAATAGGTACACACCCCCCTGCCTACACCCGGCAGGGAGGGCCACACATCCCCGGGCTATCCTCCCGGGGAAGTAGCCGTTAGGATTTGTTAGGAGTTTTTATAGGGACTTAGGCCACTCCCTATGAGTGAATATTAGGCCCCCCCACCATGGCCAGTAACATGGCACCCCCTCCGTCCAAGTCAGAATGGCTGGCTGGACTGAAGCACTTTATAGCCACGGATCCTAATTTCGCGCTAGAGCTAGGAATCGTCCTGCGCCCGATAGCGCATCTTATGTTCCCCGCGAACATTCCCAAGCCCGCTCCCGCGACCATCGCGTTCACCGATGCTCCGGAATCCCCGGCTTGCCCGCCCTCCCCGGCTTTTTCCGAAGAGCCGCCGGAAGAGATGGACGCTGAAGACGTCCCGTCAGATACGGACACCCTTACCGGTGATTCCGAACAAGTTGTAGTAGAATCTAACGCCCCGCCCGCTTCCGAATCTTCTCCCTCATCCACCGAAGAGGTGTTTACCACCGTCGAGGGAAAAGGGAAAAAGAGGAAGAAGAAGTCTTGCGGTAACTCGCAAGCCGCGAAAATTCCTCTGACCGACGTCTCAGCGTCCCTCCTCGCGCGTCCCCCCACCCCGCCGCCGTCGACCTCCGCCGCGGCCCCCACTCCGACCGCGACCGCTCCCACCGCCGCGCCCCGCACCGCTGCGGGGAAAAAGGAGCCCACCCCGCCCCCTGTGTTCATTCAGGACAAGGGAAAATGGACCGATGTGTCCAAATGGTGTGCCGAGGCTCGCATAGCCTACACCAATGCCAGGACCACGACCCAAGGCATAAAGGTGACCGTCCCGACGTCCCGCGACTACAGGGACCTCACCAAGCTTCTCCGCTACAGAGGCGTATCGTTCCATACGTACGCCCTGCAGGAAGACCGACAAGTACGGGTAGTCATTAAGAAGCTACCGAAAGAGATTGAGACCGCGGACATCAAGGCCGACCTTGAGTACCAAGGCGTCCCCGTATTAGAGGTGCACCGCATGCACCGAGCCCGTCACCGTATGCCATTTGATATGGTGTTAGTAGTCTGCCCTCCCTCAGAGGGACATAATCCGATCTTTAAAATAAAAACAGTCTGCAATCTCTCGGGCATAAAAATCGAGAAACCGCGTAAAACTGGCATTATCGGTCAATGCCATCGTTGTCAGCTCTACGGCCACGCGCAGTCGCACTGCAACGCCAAACCTAGGTGCGTAAAGTGCCTAGGCGACCACGGCACAGCCGACTGTGCCCGTCCTAAGGACCGTGCCCTCTGCACGGAACCACCCAGTTGCGTCCTCTGCGGCGAGTCAGGCCATCCGGCCAACTATAGGGGGTGCTCGAAAGCACCCAAATC
This sequence comes from Polymixis lichenea, assembly GCA_949091785.1. Classification (NCBI taxonomy): domain Eukaryota; kingdom Metazoa; phylum Arthropoda; class Insecta; order Lepidoptera; family Noctuidae; genus Polymixis; species Polymixis lichenea. Next base: position 6,958,670 of record OX420937.1, read on the forward strand.
CTCATCTCCCAAGCTAGCGAAGCGTGCAGACGCCCGCCAGCAAAGGGAAGCCCCGACCGCGAGATTACCAGATCGTCTCAGCCCCCAGAGGCCGAGTCCCTGGAACTATCTGAACCATCAGCAGGCGTTCCCTGCGTTGGCTTCAGCTAGGCCCACGCTCGCTCCAATCCCACCGCTCGTAGACCCGCGTACCGGCGCCCCCGCGCTAACTACTCGGTTCCCCTACCCCCACGCGCCCGTCTCCATCGCGTCCGCCGTCGCCGCGCCCGCCGCCGCCGCACCCGCCGCCGTCGCACCCGCCGTCGTCGCGCCCGCCGCCATCGCGCCCGCCGCCGCCGCCGCCGTACCACCCGCAGCGCGCTCCGCAGCGCGTCAAGCCGCCCGCCCACCGGTCGCAGTAAACCAGCACCCTGGTCCCGCGACCATGAACCCTATGGACGTGTATAATACAATCAACAGCACGTTCCTAAAGTTCTTCTCCCCTCGTGCCCTCCGTATGGCACAGGAGCTCAGTGCAGCCACTAGGGCTGGAGACTTTAATCAGGTTTACGCGATCTACAACGCGTACCCGGACATCACGCAGTCCGTGTTCGATTCCCAACCAAAAACCGGTACCCACTATGTCTAACAAAATAGTCGCGCGTATCAAACCCCGATCCCTAAAGCTAGGAACATTCAACGCAAACGGTATCCAATCCCAACGTGATGAGATCGCCCAATTCCTCCGCGACCATCAACTAGACGTACTCCTAGTACAAGAGTCATTCTTAAAACCCTACAACCGCGACCCGAAAATTGCAAACTACCGTGTAGTGCGCAACGACAGGTCGCGTTGTCACATGGGTGGAACACTCATTTACTATAAAAGGTCACTACACTGCATCCCTATGGATCCCCCCACCCTTACCCGATTAGAAGTTTCGGTCTGCCGACTAGGCCTGACGGGCCACCAACCTGTCACAATAGTCTCAGCCTATATCCCGCCCACTTCTCAAGCAGAAGATTTCCAACCAATCGCCGATGACCTCGCCGTGCTTTTAGAATTGAGTGACTCTGTTATCATAGCAGGCGATCTCAACGCTAAACATCCCGCATGGAATAGTAACACTTCATCGACTAGAGGAAGACGATTGTTCGACCTCTGTTCCTCACTAGTCTTTGACGTCGTCGCCCCGATGACTCCAACTCACTTTCCCCACAACGTAAATCGTAGGCCCGATGTACTCGACATTGCCATTCTGAAGCGAATCAACTTAAGGTTGGATTCCATAGAAGCAATAAACGAGCTCACCTCCGATCACCGTCCGGTAGTCATGCACCTGGCCCCTCGCACGGGTCTCCCAGGATCTGACCATCCCCCCCTCACCAAAGTGGTAACGGACTGGAGGCGAGTAGGCGATTCGCTGAAAACCAACACATCCCCCCACTTGAATGCCATCCCCGATCACTTTGACTCTATCGCCGACACAACGGCCGCGATCGACTCATTCACGGGTCACGTACAATCTGTCCTGAACGACTGTTCAAGGGAAATTCCTGAGGTGGAAGACCACCGATGGAAGTTGCCGGACGATGTACGCGAACTGCTAAATGAGAAGAACGCAGCTGTTCGTGCCTACAGTAACTTTCCCTGCGATGCGAACAAGGCTCACATGCGCTATTTACAGAGATCTGTAAAGACACGCATGCAGGAGCTTCGTGACGCTAACTGGGACAAGATGCTGAGCGAATTAGAGCCAACGCATCTAGCCTTCTGGCAACTTCAGAGGAATCTCAAATCCCGAGAAGTCGCCACCATGCCTCCCCTGACCCGGCCCGACGGCACAGTCGCGTTCGACGACATCGAAAAGGCCGAGTGCCTTGCCGAGAGCCTCGAAGCCCAATGCACGCCCAGTACGCTACCAGTAGACCAGGCACACCTCGCTGAGGTGGACGCCGAAGTCGAACGTAGAGCCTCCCTCCCGCCCGTCGAAGACCCTGATGATCCATTACCTCTCGTCACCCCGGACGAAGTTCACGAGATCATCAAAGGTCTGAAACCCCGAAAGGCCCCCGGCGCTGACGGAATCACCAATAGGGTGCTCCAGATGCTGCCCGCTCACCTGATCATGCTCCTGGCCACCATCTTCAATGGAGCCTTGAGCAATAATATCTTCCCGCAAGCATGGAAGGAAGCCACGGTCATCGGCATCCCAAAACTTGGCAAGCCCAAGACCGAGCCCACGAGCTACCGCCCCATCAGTTTACTGAATTCGCTCGGTAAAATCTACGAGAGACTTATTTATAAGCGACTCAGAAATTTTGCCGAGACGAAAGGCCTCATTCCCGACGAGCAGTTCGGTTTTAGAACCCAACACTCGTGCGTGCAACAGGTCCACCGCATCGTAGAAGACATAAGCGCTGGCTTCCAGCGCGGTACGTTGACCGGTGCAGTATTCTTCGACATAGCGAAAGCCTTCGACAAAGTCTGGCACAACGGCTTATTATATAAGCTGTACAAACTCGGTGTGCCCGACCGTCTCGTGCTCATCCTACGAGACTTTTTGTCGAACCGCACCTTTCGGTATCGAATAGAGGGAGCGATTTCATCCCCTCACCCCATACGCGCCGGCGTCCCTCAGGGCGCCGTGCTGTCCCCTCTCATATTTACGCTATTCACTAGCGATATCCCCAAACGTAGACTGGCAAAGTTGGCGCTTTTCGCCGACGACACAGCCATTTACTACGCTGGGAAAAATCCCGACGCGATAGCCTCCAGGCTCCAAACCGCAGTCAACGTTCTTGGCGCGTGGTTTAGAAAGTGGAGGATCGAAGTCAATCCCGATAAAAGTCAAGCGGTTCTCTTCTCGAAACCGAGACACAAACCCGACCCCCCCCGGCCCATCTCCATGTTTGGCAAGCCTATCCCTTGGGAGAAGCAAGCCAAGTATCTAGGAGTGATTATGGATCAGCACATCACCTTCTCAGAGCACATCAAGAAGGCGCGCTCGCGCGCCGCCTTCGCACTGGGAAGGTTGCACTCTGTTCTTAATGCACGCAGCAAGTTGTCACTAAGGTGCAAGTTGCGAATATACACGGCGTGCATAAGGCCAATCATGACCTATGCTAGTGCAGTCTTTGCACATACACACCCCCGTTACATCCATAGGATGCAGACGCTCCAAAACCGTTTCCTTCGCCAAGCTACGGGCTCGCCATGGTACGTTAGGAACGAGATCCTCCATCTCGACCTCAAAGTCCCCACGATAGCTCAGTTCCTTAAACGCAATTCAAAGCGTTTCTTCGAATCCGCCGCGCAACACCGCAATCCTCTGATTGCAAAGGCCGCCAGTTATGTCCCCAGCAGAATCAGTCGTATTCGCCGGCCGCGACATGTCCTCTCCGACCCTGATGACCCCATCACTATTCTACAAGAAAGCAGTAGGGCCACCAGTACAGCTCGCAAACAAAAACAACCGTCCTTCCGACCTCGCCGCCGAGGTCCTCGCGTCCCGCGAAGACCCCGAGTAAATGAAACCCCCCCCAACCGTCCCTTGCCCGCAAAAGTGCCAGCCCGCGCCGAAGCTGTGCAAGTAAAGTTAAAACCCCCATGATCTAATAATAAGAAAAATTATTTGATCCAGCCTGTCCCCACTTGCTGCCCTCCCTTAAAAGTGACTCCCTGAGCCGAGGCTCGTACCCCGCAGGGGGTGCCCTCAGTGCGCAGTTGCTGTAGGTTTAGTAATTAGTTTGTAAGCCCTGGCTGGAGGCTCTTAGCTTAAAAACTAAAAGTCACCGCAGGAAAGCCCGGTTAAGCAGTCACGGCCTCTCAAGGTCAACTGCGAGATGCCATACCCAAAAAAAAAAAAAAAAAAAAAAAAAAAAAAAAAAAAAAAAAAAAAAAAAAAAAAAAAAAATCGGGTACCGGGTCTAAGCTGCCGACGATCAGGGCTCCAGAGAGAGGAACCTCCTAACAATGCGAGCCGTGTCCAGATGTAGACATGTGGGATGTGGACTCAGCGATCATTGTAACGATAGTCGTAAAAACCAATTGTTTGATAGCCAAAAGCCTCGACCTAAGGAGGTCTCATTGGGTAGCTGGATCAAGAGCTACTGGACACGGCTCGCATTGTAAGGAGGTTCCTCTCTCTGGAGCCGTGACCGTCGGTAGCTTGAACCCTGTTCCCGATACCGGTGGGCTACTCTTAACATTTAGCAAAATTAATTAATTTTTTAATCCGCCCATTCTTTGATCTTGTAACTAAGTTTAATTGTTTTTTTTTAATCCAGACTAGGTCCCAGAGAAACGCATCAAAGGACCAAACTCCAATATATCGAAGAAGAAAGGACCCCGGAACTTTTTAACCTTTTAAAACGAGTATCTTAGAGGCATCATTTTTATAAAGTGTGTTAGTTTAAATAATAACTGTATAGGTATTACGTCTGTGAGCCGATCGCTTTACATATAACACTGTGAGAAGATTCGGCCACTTGTGCTCATCACGTGCCGTCTAGGTCATCTTCTTCACGTGATACCTATTATTTATTTATTAAATAAGATTTTAAGCACAAGTAAAAAAAACTGTCTTAATAACCAGACAAATGTAACAGAAAATGCCTCAGGCATTAATGCCTGAGGCATTTTCTGTTACATTTCTGAGAGAAAACATGGCAGGTGACACATAACCAAACGGCTTGGTACGTGACGATGGGAAGAGACCACACGGCATGACGTTATTGCCTTGGAAGGTGGGTAGACCTCTGGTGTGGGACGCAACCTGTGTCGACACCCTTGCGCCATCCCATGTTCCTAGCAAGGCGGGCTGTGCTGGTGCCGCTGCTGCGCTTGCTGAGGCCCTTAAGCGGCGTAAATACTGTAACCTTATGTGTAACTACAGTTTTGAAACGTTTGGGATCGGAATGCTCGGGTCAAGGGCTCGAGTGCACGTCTCCGCTTTAAGGAAATTTCTCGCCGGCTGGTCGAAGCTTCACGTGACCAGAGGGCTGGGTCGTTCTTTGGCCAAAGAATTAGCATTGCCATTCAACGTGGCAATGCTGCCAGTCTTCTGGGCAGGTTTCCTGATGACAGCATGTCCTTTTGTTTTTGTATTTATGTATATATTTAGTTAGTAATTTAACTATTTTAAGTTGCCATAATGAATAGATAACACGAAAATAAACGTAAAATACAAAGATGTAAACATATATTTGAGAACAGTGGTGCCCATCGCCCAATAAACATTTAGGCGTCAATTAGAGCTTGTTTTAAAACATAACGGGATATAAAGGTGTGATCGAGTTAGAACACAAGCAGGTACTTTGCTTTGTGTAAATTATTTCGTCACCACAGCTTTTAAAACGTTGGAGGAAAACATTGTGAGGAAACCGGCATCTCCTATTATCAAAAGTTCGAAGACAGGTGACATCTACCAACCCACACTGAGACCGAGTGGTGGATTAAGGCCCGCTCCCTCTCACAGAGAGGAGGCCTGTGTCCCACCAGTGGGGACAGTATAGGCTGATTATGCTTTAAATAAACAGAATAAATAAACGGCGGAGGGGAAAACGATTCCAGCAAATCTGCGCTGGGGGCTATTATACATATGTCATTGCAATTACTTTTATTGTTCTTCAGTTATTTAAGCACAACCTGTAACTTTCCTCACTCACTGTTGTTATTGTTGTAATACTGTATACTTAGTATTAATGGAAATCTTTTAGTTTGGAACCTTTTATTATGTTTCCCGTTGCGAAATCGAATAAACATGGCCTTAATGACACACTCCGCCAAAGAAATCCATTTGCGTATTAAGGACGATGATCGAATGAATAAAAAAGTGAACGAATTTTCGATTTTTTCCTCTAAGTTCAGATAATCTCATTGAATGACTTTTTCATCAAATCCAGTCTGTCTCTTGCTGCTCTCTAGCAACGATCGAACGACGAAGCCGAGGTCCGTACCTCACAAGGGGTGCCCTTAGCGAGCAGTCGCTATAGTTTTAAGTTTTTTAAGTCCTGGCTGGAACCCTTAATTTAAGAAGGTTACCACAGAGTGGCTTTAGTCAGGAAGAGTCTGACAGACCCCTCCGCCCTCCCCAGGGTGGAGGACATCCATGAGGATTTCCCCCGTCCTAAAAAAGGCAAGTCTGGTTAAGCAGCCAACAACCCCATAGTCTGAATTTTAACCTCATACCTGCGATATTTTTTTTGGAATGAAATAGTCACAGTACATTTTCCGAAAAAAAAAAAAACATGAAATTGTCATTCAATGGGATTATATGAACTTAGAGATCCTTAATAAGCAGAATGAGGGCTAGAAGCAACAGTATTCTGAAAACCCTAGATGAACAACACGATGCACCAATATTAAAACACGCTGTCCGGTTGCTTGTGCGGCAGGGATAAATAGAAATGATGTATAAATACGATGTGTTTTATAAATACTAACCCTCCTTTCCGATCCAGACGACCCCATTACTCTTCTCCAAGAACAGAATAGGGCCACCAGTACAGCACACAGATACAAACCGTCTTTCCGACCTCGCCGCCGAGGTCCTCGCGCCCCGCGAACACCCCGAGTTAACGATACGATCCCGACCGTCCCTTGCTCGTAGAAGTGCCAGCCCGCGCCGAAGCTGAGCAAGTAGAGTTAAAATCCCCTATTGATAATAATAAAGAAAATATTTGATCCAGCCTGTCCCCACTTGCTGCCCTCCCCCCACCAGTGACGCCCTGAGCCGAGGCTCGTACCTCGCAGGGGGTGCCCTCAGCGTGCAGTTGCTCTAGTTAAGTAAGTTTTTCGCCCTGGCTGGAAGCTTTTAGTATCACTAAAATGCAACCACAGGCAAGCCCGATTGAGTAGTTACGGTTATGGCCTCTCAAGGTCAACTACGAATGTCATTTCCAAAAAAAAAACTAACCCTTACTTTGATAAGTTCTTTGTACTAACCAGTGGACCAATGTTGTCAAATTAAATAAAGTATATTATTATTATTATATAGCAGGACATTAGCCTGCAAATTGCAAAAAAAAAGAACGTAACAAAATTTCAATTTCGCGGGTTACCGTTAGGCGATTCCATCTTAACCAATATAATAATTGTTAGACAGAACGAAATAAATTTCCAATTAGTTGTACAAAATCTGCATGGATAATGTCCATTTAAGATTTTATGGTAATTGTAGTAGTAGTATTGCTAAAAGCGTAAAGCTGCTTTTTCGAAATGGTTTTTGGGTTATCTGAAATATTCTAGGTATTGTAAGATGGTTTAATAATATGTTTGAAAAAATAAAAACTTTTTTAAAAGTTTATTTCTATTATCCAGCCACTGTCTTCTAAGAACTACTAATTGAAAGGAAACAAAGAGCCAAGAGAGGTTTGGTTCATACATTATCATTTATTAGCCTATTAAATACTTAAGTATTTTATTTTGAAAACAGGTTTTATTAGATTTCGAAATCTGTAAGCCCGTTTTTATTGATAAAGTAGTTTTATTTGACATTCAATTATTATTGGCCAAGGTTGGTGTGATGTAAATGTAGCCTATTTTCTAATAAAATTCTTAATACACACATAATATTAAATCAGCCATCAAGCAAAAATAATGGTGAGATCAATATTAATTTATTCACTCAAGTGATTGTAGGTAGCAGTACTCAAGTGCTTTATTGACAAAAAGTACATACATAGGATAGTGTTTTATTGACAAAAAGTTTGTATTATGTAAATAGCATAAGTACCTTCTATTATAAATAGATATTTAGCATATATTCCTTTAGGTAGTTACTATAAAAGTTAGGTAAATTGAAATAATAGGTAAATAATAATATCTACGCTTTCAATTATATATTACAGGTTAATAAATATTATGATATTTAAAAGAGTATCATGATGACTTCAAATTAAAGTTTATGTAAAATGTACCTACTAAAGTCTGATTTTTCAGATAACCATGTATTGTACAAAGAATAAATATGATATATTTTCCATACAAACGCTGTCGAATCTCAATATTTATTCCACAGACTCATAAAAGTTATCTAACGCTTGAAATACGGCCCTTAGCAATTCCTCTGTTGTAGCCCGAAATAATGTCATAGTATACCTAAATGAAACTATCTAGAAAGGAAATTAACAAGAAACGGACGCACGTGACAGGTTTTCCTAGAATCCATTCGCCTGTTTCGTGAGTAGACTTCGTAAATGAATCGAATTAATATTATAACCGCAGTGAATCGTCCAAAAGGTTAAGGATTGCAATTGCGGCGTAGACAAAGGTCAAACAAAACCGGCCTTGTCCGGGGCAGTAGGCGGAAAGTAGCAGTATTATGCCAAAAACACAATTAGTTTCATAAACGTGAAAATTAGTTTCGTTTTGGTTGTAATACATTGTAATATATTGACGTGATAATTATTTTCGGCGTTTTCAATTGCCCCACGTGTATGCATGTTACTGTCGGTGCCAAAAATGAATGCGGTATAAAGCATCCGAGTGGAATTGCGTGAATGTTTAGTGCGACTAAAGGACTCTGTTGGAGAGCGAGTGTTCTGTGTGCCGTGTTCTGTACCGCGTGTGTGCGTCTGCGCAGTTCTCGTCGCGCCGTACCGTTGTGCGGGCGCCTCATTTTGTGCATTGTTTATTTTAAGGGTGAGATATTTTTTTAATATTCCCGTTTTCACTGGCTATGAAGGGTGTAAAATAATATTCTAAATGTGTCCCATTTATAATTAAATTTATACTAGTTTGCTTAATTCAATATTTGGTGTTTTGTGCTTTGTTTTGGATCTCTGTTTGGCTACATTGTGCCTAAATAGATCAATGTTGTATTCCATTTTGAACCCAAGTAGGTTATGTTAGGCTAACAGAAATCGTTCCAAGTTAAGTTTGAATTTATTACATAAAGTTCAGTTTCAGACTCTTACGTGAGCTTTTACTGAAAGATCATTCAGTTCAGATCAGTTTGCATTCATAATGTTTTTATTTGTTGCACACCAGGGCTTTGTTTATGACGTCATATCTTAGTTATGGGCTTGCTATGAATCAGTGGAATAGATCCGGAAATTATAACGGAATTTGTATAATCATTCTAAGGTTCCTAGTTTTTCCAGTACTTTATCATTGTCACTTTCCGATGATGATATGGTACTAGAATGCTGTAAATTGGGGACATCCAACCTAATACCACCATAAGCATGCAAACATTTTCTACATTTATCATTAAAAACAGGGTGGCAGGGACATCGACGCGAAAACTGTAACCATGTAATTAAGCACATGATTTTAGACCCCTAGAATTTAAATTTAACGCAGGTTATTAAAAAAAAAACAGTTGCATAGAAAACAGCAATACCTACACGGACAAAATGTATGGAACAGTGATTTTTTTTCCAGAATCATTCAATTAATTCATGGTTACTGGTTGCACGTTGATGTCCCTGCCACCCTGTTTTTAAACCCCACGCTGTATACAATTATTTTAAGGATGAGATCCAACAACTATTAAACACAATCAATTTTTATTTTATCGAATTTGGAATTAAATATGCATTGGTAGGCTAATAATTAATCCCTTCACAGAAACGGTCCGCTAATTCATGAAAACATTCAACAGTTGCATATTCCACGCAATAAGTAGATAATTCGGTTAATCGACTTAATAAAAGATAATGTCAGTTCATAAATATAATTAATTGGAATACATATCAGTAGTAGTGCTCCACAATGACAGATACAGACAGTGTAACGAAGGTACGTAATTTAATTATTTGTAAATCTTTCAAAGTTATGTAATTCCATTTCTGTGGCATTTCGGATTACGTGGAAACTTGAATCTGGTTTATTTTCAATGAAACGGACGTACTGTTAGGCACTCTTTGTTTTGAAAATTCTGAACAAAGTCTCTAGACATTTCCTCTCTAAGCACGAAATCCGTAATTTCAGCCGAAGTTACGGGCAATTCCTACTCCGTATCCTAGGGACCTACGGACAGGTGATTAGTTTTGTTGTAGTGGGGTCCGTCCGACCTAAGAAAATATGACAATATGATTTGACAGATGTCTTTACCTATTTTTTCCCGTCCGAAAAAGTTGAGATATGGGTCACTCTGAATGTTCGAGCTACTATCGGACGGGCCCGAGTCACCATCTGCCTAGCCTTTACCATCGCTATACAATAGGTACAGTCAGTAAACGTTCTTGGTGGGTATCTCATCATAATCAGCCTATATTATTCCTACTGCTGGGACACAGGCCTCCTCTCTGTGAGCGGGAGGGGCCCGAAATCCACCCCGCGGGCCCAGTGCGGGTTGGTAGATGTCACATGTCTGCGAATTTTTGGTCCTAGGACATACCGGTTTCCTCACGTTGTTTCCCTTCACTGTTTTGAGAGCAGTGGTAATAAAATTAAATACATTAAGTAGAGCGCCTGTCTGAATTTGAATCTATGACCGACAACTCGTAAAACACAGCCGTTACGACTGGGCCACCACTGCTCAAAGATTATCGTCTTATTATGTCGTCTGAAAGACGTCCACTGCTGGACATAAGCAGGGGTTTTGCCATCATCGCCACGCTTGGCAGGCGGGTTGGCGATCGCAGTATGGTGGTCAAATGCATAGAGAACGCTGCTGCCCATTCTCTGGTAAGTCCCTTAGTCGCCTTCTACGACACCCATGGGAAGAAATGGGACGGTGCTATTCTTTCTCGTCCGGCACCACACGGAACATCATAATTATTATGTATCACATTATGTCATATCGATTGATATTAACAACACTTACCTAACAACTTCAATCTCATCATAGTTTCAATGTCACGTGATTCATTTAGATTCATGGTCAGTTATACTATGAATTTTTAATGGCCTTAGCGTACCTTGATATTACAACATAATATTTATTCATCAATTTTTAACATTTGATTCGTGTTATGTGTTCGAGATAGCCTAGTGACTTATTTGGTTTTGACCTCAGCATTCAGGAACTGTCCGAAAAGAAATGACGATTTATAATTATAACATTTAATTTTATAACATACAAATACGTACATTATACACGGAAAAATTTCGTGGGGTTATACAGGATAAGATTTTAACCAGTGCGCAAACTATAACCATGAATCCAGCAGATCATTCTAGATACGCTAGCGGCGTATACATTTTTCGTCGGTTATAGAAAAAAACATCAGCTGTTTCATACATTTTGACCGCGTAGGTATTGCACTTTTCTATGAAACAGCTGATGTTTTTTACATGACCGACGAAAAATGTCTACGCTAGGTGGTCTAGAATGATATGCTGAATTCATGGTTACAGTTTGCGCGCTGGTTGAAATCTTATCCTGTATAACACCACGCCTGTATTCCCCGAATAATTAGGCAAAGTTGTAGGTACATATAGGACACCTATATTTCGCCAGATACGTTTCTGTTAGACATGTTTCAGTACCATGTTGATGTACGGTTACCAAATGAGATAAGAAACCAGGGTCGTCGTTGGAAATACATAGTTGAAGTTTTGTAAGAAACCGATGAGTAAAATAATACGAATAAAATTTAGTTTAATTAATACAAAAAAAAAAAAACTGTTATTTTATCAAATTTAATTTAATTCGTAAACATCTCTGGTTACTTTTCTCTTTTGGTGATTGTACCTAATAGGGGCGAGCTTATTGCCAACCGGGCACATGTCCAAATTTGGGACTCTGCTACTGATAAATTCTTAATAGAAATACCCAATAACACTTTGCTCGACCTGGGAATTGAACCGACTACTAGACCAACGACGCAGTTAGTTAGATTTATCACAAACCCACTAATTTCGTTGATTAAAAATGCTACAAGGTCGCACGTGCTCGGGTATTGCACTTTGACCTCGTGTTCTTAGATCACTATGATCTAAGAATCCAAGGTCAAAGTACTACGAAATAGTCAAAAAGTACGTTCTCTTTCTTTCGAAACATTTTGAAAACCATCGGTTGTATCGTTTTGCGTTCGGTGCGTCAGGGGCGTTGCGCGCGCGCCGACCTTGGTGACGGCGGCGTAGCGGCTATTCATTCGCACACGTGGGGATATAGCCTCCCATCCACTGCACTGCCAATGATGTGACCATGAATTCTGCTTTTCTCTTTAACCATTGTGTTTTTTATGTGTACGGAATGTCGAGACCACGTAGATGACAGTGAGATCTGTACACTGATTGGGTGTGTGATTCGATCTTTGAAAGAAAGAAAGAAAAATAGATTTATTTGTGTACACGTGCACACACAAAAAGAGTAGATCCCATTTTTTTTAAACATGATAGCACAGGTTACATCTCGCATCACATTTTCTTCATATTAGTTATCAATGTAATCATAAAAAAATAGAGCTTCAGAAAAAAAGGCAGTACTGGAAAAAACTGTGAGTCGTGGCGTTGGAAGGCCTCCCACAAGATGGACCGATGACCTGTGAGGGCCTTAGGAATCCTCTAGATGCGAGAAGCGCAGAACCGGTCGAAGTCGTGGTGCTTGGGTGAGGTCTATGTCCAGCAGTGGACGTCTTTCGGCTGAAATGGTAATGATGATAGGAACAAAGATAAGTTAATTTTATACGCGATACATTTAATTGAACTTCCTAAAACATCAATGGAAATCTAAATGCTTCTTCCGTGAACAAAATGTGGAACTTATGGCTCTTGAACTCGTGGTTGTTGACTTGTTGCCTGTTCGTTCACTGACTCACTGGAATTTGTGTCACTTGTTTATTTCCTGTACCCTTCTATTGTGTTAAGTTCTAATTATAACAAAATAATCGCAACTTTTTTTGAAGAACCCGCTTTTTAGGTACAGTTTAGTGACTTTTTGCGACACTGGTCGAAAAGTTCTGTCAATTTATTGCTCCCGAAAAATATTTCGTGAATTTTTCGGTATTATTTAAAATGATTTGAAACGAGTTACGAGGGTTCGGGGCTAAATAATAACAGCCATACGGGTCGATCGAAGGTTATGCTTCGCTTGCTGCGGTCGGTTCGTGGATGGGTGACCATTCATTACACATTGAGACCCCTTCGTGCCTTGCAAAACACGTTAAGCCAAGGGGTTTTTTTTTTTTTTCTGGGTGGGAAATCATCAAATAACTTCTCCCGCTCTGGGTGGAGCGGGAGGGCGTGTCAGACTTTTACTGACTAAAACCCACCCGTGTTCCCTCAGTTGCCTGTGTGCCAGGGGCGGCGGTATCTCTTTCGAACAACCCGCACCCCTGACAGGCATCGGCCCTTGCGGGCCCCATCTGTTGCTGCTGACATCTCTTTGAGGCGCGCGTGGAACACAACGCGCCGTCGACCCGGGCTTGGTCCTTACCGGACAGCGAGCTACCCATTACTCGCCGTCCGCAAGCCCGTGCCTACGGTGGCCGGGAATCAGCCTGGGATTCCCGACGCCCAGGGCGTCTCCTGCGAAGGCCACGGCTGTGAGGGCGCATGTACTGCATCTCCCTCACGTGCGCCGCCTCCCTCTTTGCGAGCATAACTGCTTCGCTGAAGGAGGCGACTGCCAGCCATGCCCTCTCGCTCCGTACCATGGCCTGGACCAGGGAACTCTCGCGGCGGCGGCGGCGGCGATCTCTCGCGTCCGAACGCGAGAGATCGCCGCCGCCGATCACCTCCACGAGGACACGGCGTTGCTCCGCCCAAGCTGGGCAGACCTCCACCGTATGCTCCACCGTGTCCTCTGGGCGATCTTCGCAATGGAAACACCCGGGCGTTTCCTCCCGCCCTATCCGAAACAGGAACCTCCCGAAACAGCCATGTCCGGTGAGGACCTGTGTCAGGCGGAAGGTGAGGACGCCATGCCGCCTCTCAAACCACTCCTCAAAGAGGGGACTTACCGCCGCAATCGCGGCGTGCCCAGCACTGGGTTGCGACAATCGCACTTTCCACGTCGCCATGAGATCCTGCCGGAGCTCTGTCCGCCGTGCCGCGACTTCCCGCGGCAGGGGGTTACGTCTAATTCGTAGATACTTGTTTGAAGGTTGTTGCACAGTAATAATTGGGTTTTGGAGGTCAGATAAGTAGGTCGTTTATGTAAAATAGGTACTGGTATTCAGCTGTTTCCGATGAGAATGCAAACCGACCCCTTTATAGTTGGGAAAAGGCTATGTAGATTGATTAAAACCTTAGTTACTTCAATATTTTTTTTTCTTTATTTGCTTTTAAGGGCTTTTACACATAGCGTATCCCATCGCGCAGCGCGTTCCATCGTATCCTAAACAATTGTACTTTCACAACACGTGGGCCATGAATTTGAACAAACCCTTCGCATCGTCACTTGGTTGGGATATAATTGTATGGAACATACCTACATCAGTTCTGTTCAAATTCAGGGACCTTACTAAAATATTTCTAGTAGACTCATATTGCTTCGATATTGATTTGCAATTGAGTGAAGTATTTGTTACTGCGTGTGGGCGACTAGGATGACTCAGAAATTGCACGGTCCGCGCGTTGTTTAGTAAATAAACAGCCGCGGCACAAACGGCACACACCGCGTTATTATGTATTACATAAACGCCGCTCACAATCGCATTTCTTTTATCATGTTAATGTTCCAGTGTTGTACTTGTTTTACCAATTAAGGGGTTTACAAATACAGTTTTGTTGCTGTTGGCCTATAAATACACTTTTTGAAAGGCCTTGGTTTTCAAAATACTTACTATTTATTTAAAGTAAGCATGTAGAACAGCTGATTGCTATGTATTAATTATTATTATTAACAATAAATGTTTTAAAGATATCAATAGCGATAATAATTCACGTTGTTGGAATAATAATTATCTGCGTTATTTTTATCTTGTTTTGTAATTTATTAATGATGATTTGATTGGCCTGACCCACTCTTGATACGGCATAAATACTCATCACAAGTATGGCCTCCTTTTTCGTGTCGCTGGCACGACAGTTATCAAATTTTGTTGACCCAGAACTTCGCCACTTCCACGGCGTTGTCGTTGGTAGCACAGAGGTTACTTTAGCTGCATGTTTCGGGGCACAGAGGGCAGGATACGAGGTGGAGCATAGGTTGTGACACAGCTCCACATTCACACACTGCTGCCGTTCCGTCGAGGTAGCAACCCCAGTTTACGAGGTTCAACTTACACCTTCCCACTTGCGTTCGGGGGCAAGTATGGTACGACCTTTTGTTTTCTCCGGCTCTGGGTGGAGCGGGAGGGCGTGTCAGACTTTTACTGACTAAAACCCACCCGTGTTCCCACAGTTGCCTGTATGCCAGGGGCCGCGTTATCTCTTTCGAACAACCCGCACCCCTGGCAGAAGTATGGTACAATCAATCAATCCACTCAGCCTGTCGCAGTCCACTGCTGGACATAGGCCTCTCCCAGGCTGCGCCACAACACCCTGTCCTCCGCTTTCCGCATGCAGTCTGTCCCAACCACATTTTTAAAGGTCGTCGGTCCATCTAACTGGGGGGCGTCCTACACTAAGCAAATATTTAATTTTGTTTTATTCAGAATTAAATTGATATCTATAAATAATATCTATCAAGTTCAATGTACCTATTTGAATTCGTAATTTTATTTACGATGTGTATTTCCATGAATTCTCAAGCATATAGCATATTATATTCAATGATAATTATAATACATAAAAAGAGTAATATAATATACATATTCGTATATACGGCTCTCTTATCGCGTTGCCTAGCTTAGAAGATGCCACACCTCGGTGATTCAACTCAGTACACCTGGTGACTGCATTCCGAGTTAAGCCATAATTTGATGACGATTCACGGGACATCGTTACCGCGCGCACGCTAATTCGGAACGGGTGTGAGGACGGTCAAATCGATTATAGCATGCAGGTTGCATTCCGAATAATTCTAGTGCGCGATTAAATCTCACAGCGATATTTTTACGTCCGCGAACGTGATTTTAATAGTTAATTGCCATTTGTAAAGGTTCAGTTCAGTGGCGATTTATGCCTCATTAGGAGAGTGAAACATTTTTTATTGGTACTTAAATAAACTTTTGTTCCGAAATAGCCAATTGTATTTAAAGAATAAATTTATCTAAACAATAGAAGAGTAAGAAGGTCGCATCAAGCTATTGTTTTAAAATAGTTTAAAACAAAAATAGCTTATTTGAACCTTCAGGTAAAAATAGTTTACAATTAAAATAGCCCTTATGGTACGTAATGTTGCATGTTAGAGGTGCAGCCAATACCTAAAATAAGTTAATTATGAACCACTAGCTTTTTCCAGCGGCTTCGCCCGCGTGAAGATCAGAAATTATCTCACGAGAACGTACAGCCGGGATGAAAAGTATTCTATATGTCGATCCAGGTTATAAACTATCTTTGTGCCAAATTTAATCGAAATCCATTCGGCCGTTTTTACGTGATTGAGTGACAAACACCCAAACATCTAAATATACAAACTTTCACATTAATTATAATATTATTATAGTAGGATGTGAAAAAAGTTCATCAGGAATTTTCAATAGCAACCTGAAGTTTGGTTAATACCATATTGATGGCAATCGGCTCGCCTCCTATTACGTGAGATTTAAAATTGACTAGCGAAATTTAGGTGTAGGTACTATAATAGGTCACCTCTGTCTAACCCTTCGGCGAAAAGGCCGTGATGTTGTGTTATGAAAAAAGTTAGAGAATGTTTCTCACTTTTTGTACAGCTTTAATATCATCATACATTTCAATTAGAGCTCTCAGAGGCTCGCAAGTAAAGGAGGCATAATATAGGATCCGGTAAGACAGGTTTTTAATTACCTAAGTTAGCGGTTATAAACTTGGTGTATAGACTCAACTTGAGTAATAAAATCTCATTAATCACCTACTTACCATAATTTTTTCAATGTTACTTAGATAATGTTATGCTCACATAGAGTTATCGCAAGTGCCAACAGACAACTATGTAGGTACCTATTTGTCTAGAAAGTCAAAATTTAAAATGCAGTAACACCTGCATATCGACTCACCAACTACTACATAAGCATTGATTAAGTAACCGTCCTGTTAGCATTCAACATATGTTTAAACAAACCGCGTTTTTTTCGAGTTCACTATTTAATTCTAACCAACGGTTAGTTAACCGAACGTTTTTGAAAGACACACAATATCGCAAAACAGGTCTCGTTTGAATATTAGCCTTGACCACGAACCTGGCGGGGTAATTGCTTAACACATAACAGAGGAATAGCTTTAATTTTGACAGTTCAACAACATTCGTTGCGTTATTTAAGTTATTAAGCAGATTTTTTTTTTCGAACATTTGAAGCAATGGATTAGCAACTATCCATCAAAATTATGGGCACTCCACGATTGCGGTGGTAAGTCCCCTCTTTGAGGAGTGGCTTGAGCGGCACGGCGTCCTCACCTTCCGCCTGACGCAGGTCCTCACCGGACACGGTTGTTTCGGGAGGTTCCTGTTTCGAATAAGGCGGGAGGAAACGCCCGGGTGTTTCCATTGCGAAGATCGTCCTGAGGACACGGTGGAGCATACGGTGGAGGTCTGCCCGGCTTGGGCGGAGGACCGCCGTGTCCTCGTCGAGGCAATCGACGGCGGCGATCTCTCGCGTCCGGCCCTGGTCCAGGCCATGGTACGGAGCGAGAGTGCATGGGTAGCCGTCACTTCCTTCTGCGAAGCAGTAAAGTTCGCGAAGAGGGAGAGGCAGTACATGCACCCTCACGGCCGTAGCCTTCGCCGGAGACGTCCTGGGCGTCGGGAATCCCAGGCTGATTCCCGGCCACCGTAGGCACGGGCTTGCGGATGGCGAGTAATGGGTAGCTCGCTGTCCGGTAACCAAACCCTGGTCCACGGCGCGTTGTGTTCCACGCGCGCCTCAAAGAGATGTCAGTAACAACTGATGGGGCCCACAAGGGTCGATGCCTGCCAGGGGTGCGGGTTGTTCGAAAGAGATACCGCGGCCCCTGGCACACAGACAACTGAGGGAACACTGGTGGGTATTAGTCAGTAAAAGTCTGACACGCCCTCCTGCTCCACCCAGACCGGGAGAAGTTACTTGATGATTTCCCACCCAAAAAAAAACGCCATCAAAATGATTCAGATTCTGATTAATGAAATTCGGACCTGTTACGCAATTAGGGTGCTGGCTATCGAAAGACAATGAAGATTTCGTTAGTAAGCATAACAAGGTACCTATAAATAGGTATAGAATGAAGTGGTGCAGGAAATTATAGAGAACCCTGAACGCGTTGTTGTACTGCAGGAAGCTTTTATTTTGGTATTATAGTATTTATTCTTTGAGCTTGAGTAAAGTTTTCATTTTATATGTTGGCGATCACAGCTCTCAGCTAACTGTAAAATTTTCGAAACACTGCGAGTACCGCAAGAGGAACTTTTTCACTGATCTTTGCGTTATTAATTATTTCCGACTCCCGACCCCACTTCATCATCATCATTTCAGCGGAAAGACGTCGACTGCTGGACATAGGCCTCACCCAAGCACCGCCGCTTCGACCGGCTCTGTGCTTTCCGCATACAGCTAATTCCTGTGGCGTTCACAAGGTCATCGGTCCACCTTGCGGGAGGCCCACAAGGTGCCCCACTTACCAGGACTAAATTGCTCTTCGCTCGAGCGTGACACCCCAGCTCATCTTTCAACTTAACCTTGGTCAACGTAACGTCAGTCAAGGTTGAGTGGCTAGGTTAAGTCAACCGATCGATTAACACTCTGTTCAGACGTGCAATCACCCCGTAAACGCTTATTTTGATTAAAACATCTAAAGGCTAGAGTGCCTCGTTGGTCTAGTGGTCGTTAGCACTACTGCTGAGATTGAGGTCCTGGGTCAGATTTCCAGGTCGGGTAAAGTGTTAGTGGGTTTTTCTATCTGGTATTTCTCAGTAGCAGCCCGGAATCTGGATTTGTGCCCGGTTGATAAATGATTATATTGTTATGTTGATGTTGTGTTGTATGTTGTTGATTAAGTTTGTATAAACACATTTTAAAAACCAGATGATCGGAGGGTCGGCGTTTCCTACCTGACTGCTCTGAGAAGAAATGCTGGATCAAAATTAAAATCAAAAGTCCTTTATTCAAATTAGGCTGAGAATCAGCACTTTTCGAACGTCAAAATACATAGGATAGTGCCCCAAAACGCCCACCCTTCGCTTCTTCTTCCCAGCTAAAGAGCTGGGAAGAAGAAGCGACGCAACAAACTGCCTAGCAGCACAGCTGTATGTTAAGTCGGATAGACTTGATTCTATACATACATAGGCAAAGTAATAAATTTTACGAGACACAGAACATGAATTAAATAATTAGTCATATGTCAGCTAGCCATGCCAATATACCAACAAATAAAATGAAAACTTAACTCAAGCACAAGGAATAAAAATAAAAAATAAATGTAAATAAAATATAATACCAAAATAAAAGCCTCCTGGTATAAAGGGCGCGATAGCTTACATATCAATGCTGGATTATGTTCACATTAGGGATGTATCCGATACCGATACCGATGCCGATATATCGGCGATACTCGTAGTTTGCCGATATATCGGCATCGGCGATATTTTTATGGCCGATTCAACGATACTTTTCAAATTTCGCGTTTTAAAAATGTAATGTAAACGCGGGTGTTGTCTCGTCTATTCCGTTGCAAAGAGGCACGAACTAACTATGTTAAATATACTATTAACTAATCTCAACCTGTCTATAAAAGGTTTTATTTAGTTTGTCCTGTTATTTGTTCTTTTTATATTAATTTTATAAAAATACCTGACTTGTGTTTTATTTATTTTACATTTATTTTTGAAATCAATAATCGTATCGGTATCGGTATCGCCGATATTTTTATAAGAGCATCGGTATCGGTATCGTATCGGAAAAAAGGCGTATCAAGGCATCCCTAGTTCACATCAAATACAGAGGTTAGAGTCTCTTTTAAAATCCAGGCATAATCTTGATAAGATCATGCGAAGACTAGATATGTAGATTGGTGGCAATCGGCTCGCCTCCTATTACATAGGACTTCAACATAACCAGAAAACTGTGAGTGTACATCTCTGCCCAACTCCTGGAAAACCAGGCGTGATTTTATGGCATGTGTAAAATGTAAAGTCTTATATAAAGCTGAGTGCTGAGCTGCCAAGCAACATAACTTGGTGATTGACATTCGAATAACTAAGGTACATTTTACACAAGAATATGAGCAAGGAAATGCTTATAATTACGGGTCAGTAGTAAAAGCCTCGGAGAAAATGCGTGAGGCCAATTAAGTAGAAACTTGCTATCATAAAGATATATTATTAAAATCTATGCACCCTGTTCGGTAATGAATACGTACGTAACTTCTAGCCTAACAGGTAGAGGTAGATATTTAACAATTTTCTCTATGAAACGTATTTGAAATAAGCATTATTTTATTGAAAAGTTTGTTCATGTAGTTTCAGTTTCCGCTTCCCGTGCCCATTTTTCTCCATAGGAACCTACTATGCTTTGGAATGGATAACTTCCCCTTTCTGACTGACTAACTCCTTGAAAGTTGTAAAAGTGCCTGTAATTGGATTGATTTAAATAATTGGTTTGAGTTTGACTTAGCTCTGCTTCCTCTGATATAACGATTCATTCTTTTAAGGAGTCAATCGAGAAGGTAATAGTTATAATAAAGCTGCACAATACGTTGGTTGTTTTGTTCTTTTACTAAAAGGAAATATGGCAAAAGAACGTTACGTACCTACTACATACCAGCTATTTTCCTCGATTAGCTAGTTTAGCTAGTCCACAAGGAGGACCGATGACCTTGTGAAGGCCGCGGGAATCTGCTGGATATGGGAAGCACAAGACCGATCGAAGTGGAGGAGTATGGGGGAGGCCTATGTCCAGCAGTGGACGTCTTTCGGCTGAAATGATTATGATGATGATGAGCTAGTTTAGTTTGTTTTGGGAAAAATGGACAAATGGTTCTCTTACGATCATATTCAGGGGTCATTTTCTATTATGATCTGTACCTATAAAATAATTAGACATGTATACTTACATCTTTTTCGTAGTCTATCATTTAAAAATACTGTAGGCATTATTACGCATAATATAAAATGACGCCTTGTTTCCCCGAAGTGTAGTGCAGTGGTCCTAGTGTGAGTTAATTTTAACCATCTCGACTTAAAGCGTCGACTGCGATCGGCGTTCCAATTGACCCTGGATTGGTGAAGGGCCAATCGGAATGCCGCCGAACGCGGTCTATGCGTAAAGTCGAAATGGTTAAAAGAAACTCACACTAGGGCCTCAGAGGTATACCTACCTTATTATACATCCACATTAAAAGATAACCCATCATCCCAGCCCCCTAAAATCCTACCTTACTTCCAAGCTGAACACCTGGCTACGTGGGGGGCGGACACGCGTACTGTACAACTGTACAAAAACTTATGCGGCTAACAAGGAAAGGTAACCCCTTTATGCGAATAAACCTCAACAAAAAGACAGTGTCCGTATCCAATCGCAGACACATTTTAAAATTTAAAAATAAAACACAAACATACTTAACCTACAACAAAACAAAACCCAAAAAGTGAAACAAAAAACAAGACAAAAAAAAAAAACCCATCATCCCATGTAAACGGGGGCGAGCCCATAGACATAGGCATTATTAATGTGAATACCTACAATGAAGATAAGACAAGGGTACCTACCTAAGCTAAAAATGTTTAAATACTCATTAGAGAATTTATTAAAACAAAAAAATAATTACCACATAATCAAACGCATGTGAACAAAAACATTATTAAAGCTAACTAGCTTTAATAATGTTTTTGTTCACATGCGTTTACACATATTTTATTTATTATTTTAATTTTAGCTAACTAGCTAAAATTAAAATAATAAATTAAATATGTGAGTCTTATTAATAGGTTGGTTGTTTAATTAACGCAAGAACTGGTGCTTTTAGACGCAAAAAATGAGAAGGAAAAAAATCTTAATTTCGATTTAAAATTTAAGTTAAGGCAGTACGTAAGACCGTGTTTTTATTGTCGTGGACTGTTTCTTTTTTACTATACAATTATTATTTTGAACAATTTTACAGATCTACCATATTTATGTATATTTGTATAATCACTAATCAGCATTGAAAATGCTACCAAGTAACCGGCTATATATATTTGTGACAAAATAATATTCCTTAAAGTGTTATTTCGGTGTGGTGAAAATATGGCACATCAATTATTTGGCAAATGAAAAAAGTTCTAAAGAGGCTTCGGCTAATAGCAAAAAGTTATTTTGTAAATCGGCGAAATATGGTTCTATAAAATAATACCTATGATAGATGATACTTCGATGATCTAAAAATATGTCAAATAATGCATATAGCAAAAAAGAAGTCGGTCAATAGTTTTCGGTAAAACGAAATTCGAACAAAAAAAATAATCGGAAAAGTGATCAGTTCCCCTTGACGACAGATATTAATGCATGCACCATGAAATCAGATATTATTGCCGAGCTGTAATATATATTTATGCTCACGACTGTACAAAGCGAGACGAGAACCGGAAACATTGAAAATGGTTCTAGATCACGAATTCAAAGTCAACGTTAGCGGAATAATTTGCAATTGTCTGGTTTATTTTATTGTTTAAAATAAGGAAATACTTAGTTAAGCTTTTGCATAAAACATGGATAATTTAAAATTTGAATCATCGTGTTTTCTTGCCGTAAGAAGGATGTTAAAAAAAAGCTTGTAACGACTCCAAAAATCATACCTATTTATTAATTATTCCTCAATTAATCTGCTTAGCCTTTTCCCAACTGTTTTTTTTCTTTTGGGTGGGAAATCCTCAAATAACTTCTCCCGCTCTGGGTGGAGCAGGAGGGCGTGTCAGACTTTTACTGACTAAAACCCACCCGTGTTCCCTCAGTTGCCTGTGTGCCAGGGGCGACGGTATCTCTTTCGAACAACCCGCAGCCCCTGGTTCCCAACCATGTCGGGGTCGGCTTTCAGTGTATCGGGATGCAGCTGAATACCAGTATTTTACCTGGAGCGACTGCCTATCTGACCTCAACAACCCAGTTACTGGGTAACACGATTCCCCTTGGCAAGATTACTTGTCAGACGTTTTGACTGCCAAACATTTACGAACGACGCCCGGGACGTACTTCCCGAGGCACGGAGGGGTCTCGAATTCTCGATATGTAATGGATAGTCGTTCATCCGCGAACCGACCGTGGCAAGCGTGCGTTCTTCTAGCGATCCGTGCAACCGTTGTTATTTAACTACGATTCATTCTATCCACATTTGTTTATGAGCTATACAAGAGGTACAAGAGCAGTTGGATCACGATACATTATTGGTTTATAATAATATCAAAAGATCAATTACGTGCCCGGTCAAGTATTTGTTATTTCGCAAGCAACCTTAATCGGAGACCTCGACTGAAGAAGGTACACTTAGGAGAATTCATATTCCCGAGATATAAATATTTATCATTATTATCTATACATCTATACAGATA
The DNA here is from genome assembly GCA_949091785.1 of Polymixis lichenea. NCBI lineage: Eukaryota > Metazoa > Arthropoda > Insecta > Lepidoptera > Noctuidae > Polymixis > Polymixis lichenea. The sequence continues at coordinate 6,982,123 of OX420937.1, forward strand.
AATAAAATTGGAGTGTCTGTTTGTAATATTAAATTAACCGCTTTTTAGTAAATGCATATGGATACATATACATACACGGTGCATATACCAAAATAACATTTTTTACAATTTTTGTCTGTCTGTTTGTCGGTTTGTTCCGGCTAATCTCTGAAACGGTTGAACCGATGTTGACGGGACTTTCACCCGCAGGTAGCTGATGTAATAAGGAGTAACTTAGGCTACTTTTATTTTAGAAATTTTATTTATTTTTATATGTATACTTTTTTCCACGCTAAATTCCACGCGGACGAAGTCACGGGCACAGCTAGTTTTATTAAAAGACGTTTGAAGGAAGCAAAATTAAATCAATCCTATATATGGATAGATCTAAATCTAAAATTTAACGATACTTATACTTAATTTATGAAGCAGAAAGGGAAAGTATGCTTACTACTGTTATAATAACTAGTGTTTATTAATAAACATGCATAATGAAGTTATGATCATTATTTTTCCCTTTATAATTTTACGTGCGTGAACACCGGGAAATGACAGTTAGCCGGTAGCCATAATGCCCATCCCAGGCGTTAAAACGGTAAACGAACGGAACGGAAAATGAACGTTATATGCAAAACATTAAAAAAAAAAAATGAATATAACGTACATTTTTTTGGCAAAAGATTTGTTCATGTTGTCGACTTTTGCCCGATTTCTATACTTTACGGATCGTTATTAGCTAAAATTAAGACCTAAGATACAAATCTTTACCAAAAATGAAGCAAAGACCTCATAGCTTTGCATATTAGACCCTTCCATACGGAAGTAGCTATCATCGGTAGAATTAGCTTACGAATCTATTTGCACGTACGAACCCAGTTTGGCAACAAAAAACGCTAAGTACCTACCACTGGTAAGCAAAACGGCTCGTTTTTGTTTATAGGTACCGAGCATTTGTTATGTTCGTGAACGAACGCCGTCGTCGGTTGAGACTGGTCATCTCGCCACGCCTTTTTAAAAATCTTATATTTTGAATAGTTTCTTCAATTAATTTGTCTTTTTACATTGTTCTCACATATAGAAACAACAAGAATTATGTACCCAGGACTTTGTAGTATCTTGATTATAAGAGTGCCCTTGGAGATTGAGAGTGCCTGTTCTTCTCCATAGAGATCTACGTTTTGGATTAGGCAATTAGCCTCAACTTTCTGATTGACCGACTCTTTGACATCTCAAAAGTACTCGTAAATGGTTTAATTGAAATAAATGTTTAAAGTTTGAGTTTGTGCCACTGGGTGAACCTGAATAATGTACTTAAAACTACGAGTAACTTATTAATTTAAAGCATTTTATTACCAAAAATACTTCAGCAAATCGTCAGTCAGCACTAGATCCTAATGACCTAATAATGAAATCTAATTAAACAAATTACCGGTTCGCTCGTTTGTGACTGGACGATGTGATGCCAGTCGTCCGGCGGCGAGATGGGCGGACGCCATTGTTGCCATCGCGGGCAAAACCTCAACGAGGCTGGCACAAAAGCGCAGGGTGGTCAGCCCAAGAAAAGAGAGACTTATGGCAGCAGTGGATGAATACGAACTGTAGATGATGGTGATCCCTTTGCACACACACAATGACCCCGCCCACACACACTCACTCCACAGCACACACACTCACCCCCACACCACACACATTCACATACATCCTCCCTTGCATGTATCCTTCATAAGTTACCTTATTTTACTACTCAATTTTTTTTGTAAAACAAGTTTTATGAGTAATATTGCAATATTATAACTATAATGTATAAGATTTTTATTTGAATATTATATGCGAATCAGATCGTCTCCAGTACAACATAATAATGTAAAACTGTGCAGTAGACCTGGGCCTCAAGTCTGCTATTACAATAGTGTCAGAATGGTCTATCATTGATTTCATAATTGTTGATTTTAACAAGTTTGGTAATCTACTAATATAATGGCGTCATTATGGCTTTCCAATGATCAGCCACTGACACTCCATTGAAAGAAATGGCATTTATTGGTAATCTCGTACATAATGACAAATGAATGACTGACTTTAGCGGTAATCTGCTATAATTTAACACTAATAAACTATTATATAATAATAAGTAATATGTAAAAATATATATTTAAATGAAATGGGGCATGAATAAATGTTCAAATTTAGTAGTCGTTTTTGGAAAATCATTTCTACTAACGGGTTTTATAATAATGGCAATATGACAATGTCATTATGACACAATTCTATTACGACACCATTGACCGACCAATGATCGATCATTATGAATTTAGCAGATTACGAACTTTAAGCAAATTGACAATGGGATCGTGTTGGAATGACAATGGGATCGTGTTGGAATGACGAATTTATAAAAATAGCAGACTTGGGCCCCTGGAGACCTGACAAACAGGTTTTGTAAAAAAAATAGTTTAGGCACCAGTCTCCTAAAAATTAATAAAAAATTTGTGTTTGTAGACTATATATTTACTTTCTCTGTAACAAATTACAGAGAAAGTAATTATATAGTCTACAGACACAATTTTTTCGAATTCGCATATAATATTCAAATAAAAATCTCATACATTATAGTTATAATATTGCAATATTATTCATAAAACTTGATTTACAAAAAAATTAGAGTAGTAAAATAAGGTAACTTATGAAAGATACGTGCAAGGGAGGATGTATGTGAATGTGTGTGTGTGGGAGGATGTGTGTGTGTTTATTTTTTTTAAATATGATTTATTTCTTACCACAAATGGTAAGAAATAAATCATATTGTAATGTATTGTATCTGTTCGCTAACAAAGGAAATATTCTTCCACGTCTCTTGTGCCGGGTCTGTATTATAAATGTACTAATTTCAAGGTTAATTTTTATGATTCAGGATATATAGTTTGGAATTTGCTTTGAAAAAACTTGCTAGATTTTGTTGGCGAGTAGCGAAGCATGTCTTGATTTGTGTAGCATGTTTTAATCTGACGTCTTATATTTTCTTCTTTAAAGATACACTAATTTAAAACAATCTGTTATCGACTTTAATCTGGGTACAATAATTAAATAGTAACGAAGTCAAAACTGTACATGCTACGAAGTGTGGGAACGAGTCTGATGCTATAGTTTTAGAATTTTTGTTTGTCTAGAATTGTAGATGTATGTTCAGTACCCCAATCGCGTAAAACACTATTAATCAGAATCTTAATAATTATGAAGGTTACTGCTATTCCATTCCCTTGTTCGAAAAAATTGTTTGCTTAGCAACGTAAACAACACCATGAATTTTGTGGTACTAAATGTCAAAATGAAAGCGATTCCTATTGCTAGTGCATTAGGCAATTACAGCTCTAGATTGGTGTAAAATCAGTTAAATGGATTTGGATGAAATTTGGCACACATAGTTTAGAACTTGAATTAAAGGCGATGCCGCTAGGAAAATATATACAGCTAATAGTTACAGATCGGTTAGTCTATATTAGTTATTTTCACAGCGTTATATCGCATGGCATTCTGCTGTGGGCTGTGGGGCAAAGCCGCTGATATCCAAAATATAACTGTTCTTCAAAAACGGGCTGTTCGGGAAAATTACCAGCTAGGTGCTCGAGTTTCTCTGAGATATTTTGTTTAATATTCATCTTTGTTAAAATCTTATATATTAGGCTAAATATATACCTAAACAGTAAAAACAGTGATATTCATAATATTAACACTAGAAATAAAGACAAACTAAGTACATGGATTCCACCGGCCTCATAAGGTTCATAACTCATTTGTTGAGCTTGGTGTACGTTCTTTGCGTCTTTCATCTATATCTTTTAATGCGTTTAAAGCTAAACTATAGTCCAACATTTGTTTAAAGGTTACCTACCATTCTATCACTAGTTGGTTGCTATGATTAACTCAAGACAATGTTAATATTATTTCACCAGAATTAGCTTACCTACTGACAGGTTATATGTGTTCATATAATTGTTTATTTTATTTGCCTGTATAAGTCAATTAATTTTTATTTATTATTAATATAATCTACTCATTACAATGTGATTTTTTATGAGTTCAGTTGTATTACAATTAGCTAGCGACCTCGACAGTTTGATCATATTTTTCTTGCCTGAGCAACCGGCAGCAAGTTCGTTATGCTCCCTTAAATATAATGATATTTAAGGAAGCAATGCCAATCAATACAATGCAAGCAATAGGTTGCGGTAGCGTCGGGGATCAGGTTGCCTCCTTCCTTCAAATATGGCGAGGGCTGATCCTTGCGTTATGCTGGTTAAAGGGTGCTGCTTTTTGCCTTTATTCCTGGAGACTTTTATTTAGGTACTAAGTTCTGTTTCCTTTTTTATAAATTTATTTCTGCTTGAGTATAGTTTTTAATATTTTTTTGGCATATTAGCGTGTGCCAGCTGACATTATGGCAAATTAAATTTAATGTTTCGTAATGTTAATTTCTTACTATTGTATAGAAATTCATCTATAGATCTTCTAACTAAACAGACAGCTGTGTTGCTGGGGAGTTTGTTGTGCCACTTCTTCTTCCCAGCTAAAGCTTTAGGAAATGGTGAAGGGTCGTTTTGGAGACTGCCTTATATAATTTTGACGTTCAAAAAGCTCTGACTCTTGCGCTAGTTTGTTGAACAAAGGATGATGTTTGAACAAATGACTTTTGTTTTGATTTGAAAAACTCGTTTATAAATACAGGTTTATTGATATTCGTATACTTATTCGGTCACACGAAAATAACCGTAGGCTTATACATAAACTTGAAATGGTTAGCACTGGTTGTGTCGGTCAGGGTCACTGAGGGTACATACATACATGGAATGCTTGGCTTTAAATTAAGCGACGTAGGTACAAATCTATAGGTAACAATTATATATGTGAACGGCCTTCACAAACGCCTAAGTAGAGGCACGAGTTTAAATGTTAAATTGGTTTGTTTAATCACGTTCCGAGATTTGATTTTAAACAAGGAGCCGTTAATATAAGTAAACTATCTAGGAGTTATTATTTCATCGATGCATTTTTTTTCCGATGTTTGATGTTATTTGTTTTTTATAAGAATATAACATTAATAGAAGTACTCGTTGTTTTAGTACCTAAACTGAAAGATTTCACGATCTTTTCACGTTATTTAGATCATACTTAAGTATGTGTCACTTTCGAGACAATATACGCCTATTAGATTTAGCTACTTGATACGGCCGTGGCTTCGTTCGCTGGGAAGTAGTAAGACTCCAATACAGGGTCAAATTAAATTAGCTAAAAACTTTTAGACACGTATCTAATTAATTAGCTGCGTAGTAATAGGGAATTTACATTAGGTCAATTTTCGCCGTACGGCTGGTCGTTCACCAAATTGCCTCACAAACCGAATCGCCACCCCATTTACGTAGGTCGATAAAAATCGCAGGTGACTAGTTCATTTTGCATCTAATGTCAACCTTCATGAGACGGCGATCGCCTGCGACTGCTCATTTTCACAGTCGATTTTGGGGGTCCTCGGCCACTCGACCCGCTTAGACTCGACCCGAAGAATAATACCAGATGTTTTACTACCAATTCAGTGCTATTCGTACAGTCAGGCAAAGTTTTATTTTAATTCTAAATGACTTATTTTATTATACACAGAATATTTAATATTTTGTTATGAATGAGACATAATTTATCCTGGTAGTCAGTGATTTTTTCTTAATATTTCAGAAGTTAGTACTTACTTGTTAACCTAATAATTTTAGTCACGTATAAAGACTGATTCAGTAAATACCCCCGTGCCACTAGCTATAAGATTGTGATAATTAACAATAATCTGTGATTTTAACTACAAAGTACAAAGCGTATTAAAAAAGGATAAGTACTTACTTGTTTCATTATGGATTTATTTAAGTATACAACCATTATTTAAATTTTACACTCTCTGTGATGCATCGACGTTTTTACGCCTATCAAAACAGAAATATCTAGATATTAGAGTTCGGGTCGAGTCTAAGCGGGTCGAGTGGGCGCGGATTTTGGTCACGAGGCATGCGACTAGTCGCCGCCGACAAAAGTCGAAACTTACTCTATTTTGGATCTTGAGATATTAGTCACCTGCGGCGGTAGGTAAAGCCCGCATCATAGATATTGATTTGATTCCCCTTGCTTGTCGTAGAACATAAACGTATCTAACTATATCACCTTCGATGATTTACGATAGGTACCTACTACGAGCTCCTAAAATACTTTTGGCTGATTTTACCACGACGATACTTCAATTTGATTCCACGGATATATCGAATACATATCGGATATGTCAAAGATATCAATCATATTATCGGATATATGGAAAAACTGTCAAGAATTCAATATTTATTCTCCGGTTAGGACTTATTCTAGGTATAAAAATTTGGTGGAAGTCGCCCGTAATGATTTATGACATAGTAATTTACATTAACCTAAATTGATAACCACAGATATAGACTTACATATGTAGGTAAGTAATTCTACATATTTATCATTACGTGCATTTCACAATGTGATACCAAGTGTGATAAAAACATTGACCTAGATAATCTGAGTAAAAATAACAACATAGAACAGCATGTTAGGAAAATGCATTCTAATTTCTGTGCCTTTGCAATGGAGTCTAAAATGTTTTATTATCTAGCCTTCGCCAAATCTTGGCCAGTAAGTAACTCGGAGTAGGCTTATTATTTTTGAGCACAGAAATTATTTTATTTCAACACTGGGCACTATACTTACTACAAATTGTAAACTTGATAAGCTATGGCGCAAAAAGAGCTGGTTTCATGATATTTTTATAAAATGCTTTGGAAACGAAAACGAAAAGTAAAGTAGTTTTGTTGAACTCAAAAACAGGTTTAAAATGTAATCACCGGTGTGATCTTATTATGTAAGAATTAAATGTATGAAAATGTTACCAGACCGCATGTATGCAACAGAACTATAAAAAAATAATGATGGGCAAAAATCGATGATGACCCAGATGTCTTGTGTTCTTTTATAAAGTTACTAGCTTTTGCCAGCGGCTTCGCCCGCGTGGAGGTCGGTGTATTATACATATAAACCTTCCTCTTGAATCACTCTATCTATTAAAAAAACCCGCATCAAAATCCGTTGCGCAGTTTTAAAGATTTAAGCATACATAGGGATATAGGGACAGAGAAAGCGACTTTGTTTTATACTATGTAGTGTTACCGTTCATTGTGTTGTCTTGTGTGTCCTTTGTTGTGCACTTGTGAATGTGTTTCAATTGTAGTTTTGCAATTGTTCATAAAACATTATTACAAAAAATGCTCAGTACCCAATTCAACATTTTTTTGATAAATAATAAGGTATTATTACATTAGCTTTACCTGACGTAAAAAATCTACCACCTTATTTATAAACGTTGCTTAAAGTTAAAAGAAGTTAGAAGATACCTCAAAAATGTGTGGTTAAACAGACACTACAATACCTACTTATCTTTGAGCAACGTTTATAAATAAGGGGGTAATGTCTAAATGTGGAATCATTTATGTCTCTTACATTAAACTGTATTATGTTGCATGTGACTTGGATTGTTTTCTGCTACTTAAATGATTAATGTAAAGTACACGCTTATGTAGTAATGCAACTGTTACTCACAAAATAATAGAAATCAGATTACCCAAAATGCGTTCTGTTTGTTTCAATTTGTTTCTCAATTAAGTTAAAACTTTACACAGTTACAAATTGAATCTATCTTCTATCTACACAACGTGTAACAGAAAGGGTATATACATACCAAGGCCACGGCTTCTTTGGATGATATCAAACGATATTGGAATGGTTTTTAATTCTATTTCTAAATGTTCGGAAGTTATGAGAATTTTTAATACATTGATACCAGAATAAATTGAAACAAACACATCACTCGCAAGAGATTTATCGTGATATTGGCAAGTAACGTGGAAAGTTATTGACCTACGTAGTGCTGTGACACGTTTGTTATGATTTGAATTTAAGAAATTTTGAATCAATTCTTAGAATAATTTATTTTGTGCTGAAACTACCTATGTATAGTGATTCTATACCAGCGGTTATCTTTAGTGCTTAAGGATAGCAATGGGGCTTCTGTTACACCTTGTATATATAAAAATGAATCCCTATTTCCCTTGGTCACAGCGTCACACGTGAACGGCTGGACCAATTTTGCTAATTCTTTTTGTTGTTGTGTTTGTTATTGTCAGGAGAAGGTTCTTATGAAAGAACAAAATTAGAAAGTTTCGCGTAACCTATATATACAGCGTGTAACGGAAGGGGGGTATCAACCCTGAAGGAGGTGAATGTGCTCATGAAACTCAACAACTTTCCCCAAAGAACATAGGTCGAAATATGAAAAAAAAAAATTGGCCCTCCCTTACAAAACTGACTACCAGCTGATTGATTTACTATGGGAGGGCCAAATTTTTATTCGCATTTTATATATATATATATAAAATGCGAATTCAGTATTCATAGTTCAGACAGGACAACGTCTGTCGGGTCAGCTAGTGCAACATAAAAATCGCGTTGCAAAATATTTGTACATATGTAACGAAGTGTTACTCCATGGGAACATTTTGAATATGAACTGTATAATATAATCAGTGCATTGTAATGAAAATTTAAATATGAATAGTTTTATGTTTCAGCATTGATTGATGTTACAAAGACACTTTGAAAAACATTTCTACCTATGCATCTCAAAATCGTTTATATGCATCAAATAATTTGTATGCATCGTTAATAGTTCAGATAAAACAGTTGAGCCACGATTTTGCTCGTTTCTCTTTCAAACAAGTAATATGGTACTATTATCGGACATAATATGAAAGTAATTTCCACGTAGAAACAGGGATATCGTGACCAGTTTGTCTACTGGAGCCTGTTCCTGGCTGGCTAGTGCAACCAGTGCAGGTACGTTTCTCTGCACTTTCTCTGTAAATGCTATCCTCGCGTACCCTAAACCGATTAACTGCACTGATAGCGCTGTCGTCGTGGGCTCCACCACTCTTCTTATTAACAACTTCTTGTAAAACTCTCGCTCAATCATTAGAAGCTTTATGTCGATCGTAAAGTTAATTTGTGTAAGTAATCCTTTCGCTTGTTTATCTCTCTATGCTATTATATTATATTATATAATAAAGCAGAAGAGTTTATTTGTTTCTTTGTTAAACCACGCTAATCTCTGAAATTTCCAGCCGGTTTTAGCCGGCGCAGTTCTTGAGGAGACTATAAGCTATAATAACATCATGCTAGGACCCATAGGAGCTGTGCAGGAAGAAAAAATTAGAAAGAACGCTTAGCGAAAACGTGAACTTGAAGGCGATGTGATGCGACGGGATGAGTCGCGGGAACAAGAAAAATAATGCAGACGATGTCGCGCGCAGAAACTAGTTTAATATATAAATACAATCGCGATCAGGAAGCCATGTGTTTACTGCTCAGTAAAACTTGTAGAAGTGCATTATCGAGGCGTCACATTTATCTTTATTTATTTAGGAAATTGAAAATATTATACATAATTATAGGAAGCTGTTGGTATCTTTCATGCAAAGTACTTTATATACTTACTTAGATATAATAATTATACTTAGGTGCTGTGACACGGTCTTACAACAATAATTGCGTGTAACGGCGTCGGCGCCGGCGCTTGTTATTGGCGAATTGGTGTTAGAAATTCAAAAACAAAAATCAAAATCAAAAGTCATTTATGCAAACTAGGCTGGTGTCAGTACTTTTTGAACGTCAAAATTACATAAGACAGTCCCCCAAAACGCCCATCCATTAATCATGTAATCTTTTATTTATTGCTTGGTTAAACGATGAACTTTGTCTATTACGTCGATATCCCTGCACCCTGTGGCAGGGATATCGACGCGCAAACTGTTTCCATAAAGCAGCACATGATTCTAGACGTAGAAAAATTGGCTGTTTCATAGAAAACTGCAATACCTACGTGGTCAAAATGTATGGAACAGCCAACTTTTTGAAATAACCGTCGCAAAATGTCAACTCAGGGGCAGTCATAATGGTGTGTGCTGGTGAAACCATGGAAGCAGGTTCCGCGTCCATGTCCTTTATTGTGTCCTGCCACCCTGCACCTATTATTTAGCTTTTGTACCAGAAGTTAGGACTGCAGAGTTTAGTTTCACTTTCTTTTCTTCTCATTCTTATTTATTCTGCCGAACAAATAATTGTGCATCTGCAAGCTAAGTAATCAGTATCTCAGGTAATAGGAATACCTTCCTGCCATTGTTATTTACTTGGCAAATGAAGGTATTCGAATTTGTGTGGGGTAGTAAAATATCACCATATATAAAATAATAATAAAATATACCACAGCTAAAAATGCAAAATAAAAAGAAGGTAGGAATATATTTTTTTTTATCACAAAGTGAAAAATAACTTTTATTTTGGAAGTCGCTGGCAAAACAAACGAAAATACAAATCCAAAGATACCGACTTCCGAAATTATATTTATTTTTCACTTTTTTGTGTTCTTTTTTTTTGTAAAAAAAACTTTCCCATCTTTATTTATTCTGACGAACAAATATTTGTGCATCTGCACAGCTAAGTAAATAGTATCTTAGGTAATAGGAAGGCGTCTGCATAATTTGACGCAATGCACTAAGTAAAGCTTAGTGCTTCTTTTATATTTCGCAACAGTCTTCTGTTACGTACTGGCGCTGCTTTTTCCTAGTAATTTCCTTTTCAATTTTTGCGAATTCTTTCATCATTGTAAGAAATTCTCTAGAATTTGTAATGTTATGTTGTTTATTTATCACTAGCTGCTAGCCGCGACTTCGTCATCATGCCATTTACATCCTCTGGCACTCGGTAATGCTATAAGTAGCTTCCGATTAGTGAAACAATTTTCGGAATCGGATCAGCGGTTTTGGGGATTTGGTGAAGGACCCCCACATAAAAACTCACAAATTGTATGTCTTTAAACGTAACACAGGGATTTTCCAGCGGGCTTGCTTCATAGAGTTCGCAAATCATCCCACGGCAACGTACTATCGGGATACAAAGTATCCTATGTTAACACATATCCAGATTTTTAACGATTGTGTGACAAAATTTTCAAATCCGTTCAGCCGTTTTTGCGTGATTATCAAACATCCAAACATACGAACTATCACATTTATAATATTAGTAGAATAAGTGTAGATTGACAATCCTAAGAGAAAACCCATTTAGAAATCACCTAGTCAAAGGACTATCAGGTTTATTTACAAGAATAATGGTCCATATAAATCCTTTCGTTTATAAACTTGGACAAACGCGAGGCATATCTTTTACGACAGATTGATGTAAATAAATCGTTTAAATTGGCAATATTTTATAAAGTACCTACCTCTTTCCTCATGGGTTTGTATCTATAGATTTATGTCTTATATGGCGTAATCATCATTTCAGCCGAAAGACGTCCACTGCTGGACATAGACCTGCCCCAGGCTCCTCCACTTCGACCGGTCTTGTGCTTCCCACATCCAGCGGATTCCCGCGGCCTTCACAAGGTCATCGGTCCACCTTGTGGGAGGCCTTCCCACTCTACGTCTTCCGGTACGCGGTCGCCACTCCAGAACCTTTCGGCCTCATCGGCCATCTGTTCTGCTGCTCGCATGTGCCCTGCCCATTGCCACTTAAGTTTGGCAATTCTTCGGCTTCTTACGGCGTATATAAGACTAATCTATACACACCCAACAGGAAAATGGTAACCCAGTGCTGGGCACGAACCCAGTGCTGGGCACGCCGCGATTGCGGCGGTAAGTCCCCTCTTTGAGGAGTGGCTTGAGAGGCGGCATGGCGTCCTCACCTTCCGCCTGACACAGGTCCTCACCGGACATGGCTGTTTCGGGAGGTTCCTGTTTCGGATAGGGCGGGAGGAAACGCCCGGGTGTTTCCATTGCGAAGATCGCCCAGAGGACACGGTGGAGCATACGGTGGAGGTCTGCCTGGCTTGGGTGGAGCACCGCCGTGTCTTCGTGGAGGTGATCGGCGGCGGCGATCTCTCGCGTCCGACCCTGGTCCAGGCCATGGTACGGAGCGAGAGGGCATGGCTGGCAGTCGCCTCCTTCAGCGAAGCAGTTATGCTCGCAAAGAGGGAGGCGGCGCACGTGAGGGAGATGCAGTACATGCGCCCTCACAGCCGTGGCCTTCGCAGGAGACGCCCTGGGCGTCGGGAATCCCAGGCTGATTCCCGGCCACCGTAGGCACGGGCTTGCGGACGGCGAGTAATGGGTAGCTCGCTGTCTGGTAAGGACCAAGCCCGGGTCGACGGCGCGTTGTGTTCCACGCACGCCTCAAAGAGATGTCAACAGATGGGGCCCGCAAGGTCCGATGCCTGCCAGGGGTGCGGGTTGTTCGAAAGAGATACCGCCGCCCCTGGCACACAGGCAACTGAGGGAACACGGATGGGTTTTAGTCAGTAAAAGTCTGACACGCCCTCCCGCTGCACCCAGAGCGGGAGAAGTTATTTGATGATTTCCCACCCAAAAAAAAAAAAAGAAAACAGGAAAGTGGTACTTAATAAAATATTACCATTCTACCAATTCTGTAGGTATTTTGATTTCATAGAATCGGTTTTTCGTTTAGCAGATTTTCTTTGATGTGATTCGATGTTTGTTGGACTTTTAATAGTTTTCATAGGTACATAAACTTTATGAATCTTAAAAGGCATGAGGAACAGGGGTGTAAGTAAAGTGCACTCATCCTCTGTAGAAGAAGGAGGATCCTCCGATCAGACGGGTGTTGTGTCTGGTGTCCAACTGCCCGAAGATTGATGTCGGGACGTATATATTCTATTTGCGCGGTAAACTCTGCGCGATGCAGGATTTTGCGAGACCTCAGTCTGATGCGTACCTAGTTCGCATGTGGCGTTGTAGATGCCGCTACAAACCTACCACCTTTGATTAGAAATGGAACTTCTCGTGATATTTGTGAACCATGAGAGTCTTGGTGACTCTCATGGTTCACATTTGTTCAAATTCGAAGGCCACTGCTCTATTATTTTACGTCGTCGCCATGATTTTAAATGACTAAAGTCGCACTTTGAGTGCGATACAATCATGATTTTAAAATCGCCTCAAATTATGTAGGTATATATAATCAAAGCTAATGTCAAAAACATGAATTGGTATTTATTTTACTATGCAGTTGCATACAATATTACGAATTTGAATTTGTTAAATATTATGAGAATTATATCATAAGAATTAAATATTTTTTAAATAAATAATGGCTATTATTAATCTCGCGTTATGATTTAATATAGTCAAAAAAAAATCATTATCATTTCAATTGAGCTCAAGGTTGGTTTTGATTAGCTTAGAGGCTTATCTGACCATTGATAAATTACTAAACACGAGTATGTAAATTTTATTTTGTAATCGCAACCATGAATGAATGGTTGAGACTATTTTTATAGAAACTGTTTCATGATTTGACACAATTGATGTCCGTTTTCGCCTAAATCAAAGCGCAGTGGTTAGATTTTTAACGCGAATTTTCACTGGCAGAAAATGTTAATCCAACAGCGAGCTTTGGTTAGTATATTCAAGTGTCACATAGTGTTAGTGAAAACGGGGAATACCAGAGTCTTTAAAAGGACAGTCAGCCACGTCAACCTTGCTGACTGACAGATCTTTGATCTAGAATGGTCAGTTTTTTGTCGCACAATTAGGCATATTGGTGCTTTTTAAAAGCCAGAACAAAATTGAGTGAATTGCCAAACGTTCAAAGAAAAGACTTTTCAAAAATATTTCATAAAAATAAAAAAGGATCTATCATGAACATGATAAAACAATTGTAAAACAAAGCTCAAAACATATTATTCGTCGCAAAAATTATAGCCTAATCATATTTTATGTACCTAATGGTAATAAAGGAAACAAAATCAACAAAAGAAATACCTAAAAATTCTTCCTATCCCTTCCTTCCTAAATAATAAATGCACAGGATTTATTATTTTAATTTGACATAGTAGAAAAAGAAGAAAATTAGGCACTGCATGGTGTTACGAAGTAGGGACAAACACAAAACTAAGTCGATTTTATTTCTTACTCCAGGCCGAGATGCCGACTCCAGACTACAGCGTCGACCTGGACCTGGGTGAGCCCTCGCTGGAACTGATAGAATATGCTCATCAGCACCTGGGAGAGGACCCCAACACCCGTCTCCAGGCCATCTACGAGCTCAGGGAAATGATTTATGGTGAGTTTGTACCGTGACTGAATACGTTATAATGACAACTTCCTGTTCAAAAAGTTTGTTTAAGTAGTACGCCTTCACACTAAAAAGCTGAACGGATTTAAGAAGATGAAAGGCACACAGATGGACCATGATCTAGGTCAGTACCAAAGGTCAAAGTAGGCTATGTCATTACATAGCCTACTTTTCATTCTGGATTGCAGACGAATTCGTGGGCAACAGCGATGGACAATAATAGTGCTGACCTTTATTTGAAAACCACCAGTAATATTCTATTCTAATCATTGCTCCGGACTAGTAAAGAAGTAGGGACACAGTATTCCGGCTGGCATATGGTAAGATATGGCGAGAAACAGTGGGCTTTTTGTAAAACTCAATTTTCCACATTATTATACTGTATGTATTAGGTAGAAGAATTACCAAAACGTACTATGTAAAAATACAGCTTACAACTAATTTATTATTAAAAAAAAAACAACCGACTTCCAAAAAAACATCACGCTTTGTTTCCCTGAAGGATTGGGCAGATGTGAACCTTACTCCCACATTTTGCCTGTTAATTTTTAGTCCCATGTAATAGGGGGGCGATCCTATTGCACTGAAACAGGCACACATCCAGACTCCGGGCCGTTATTGAGAAATTTCTGATACATCAACCGACTTCCAAAAAAACACTACAAAGTGAAAAACAACTTTAATTTCGGAAGTCGGTGACTTTGGACATGTATTAAAATTTTTTGTCACCGCCTTCCGAAATTAAAGTTATTTTTCACTTTGTACTGTTTTTTCGGAAGTCGGTTGTTTTTTTTTTTGGTAAAAGTTTATATTTTTCACTTTTTAGTTATAGTACTTACCCTACTAATTCGAAATTTTTTCATCCTTGGGGTCAAAACAATGCATATTTACGCGATAGCAGCAATCGCGGTTGATTTACTGTTAATTTTTGAAGAGTTCCGTTGTCTGTCTCCGAAACGCATAATCAGATCTAGATGAAATTGAAATGGGCCCACACGGGAAGCACCAGCTTTCAAATAAAAAAGAATAATCAAAATCGGTTCATCCAGTCGAAAGTTCTGAGGTAACAGACATGAAAAAAACATACAGACGAATTGAGATCCTGTTTTTGAAGTCGGTTAAAAACCCAATGACACTTTGCCCGACCTGGGAATCGAACCCAGGACCTCGTGATCAGCAGTAACGTTGCGACCACTACAGCAACGAAGCAAGCTTAAACTATTTACAAACTAAAAGCTATTGTCGAAAAAAGGAGGAGGTTCTCAATTCGACTGTATTATTATTACTTTTATGTATGTTACTTCATAACTTTCGACTGGGGACAATTTCATATAGATCTGATTATGCATTTCGGAGACAGACAACGGAACTCTTCAAAAAATAACAGTAATTAAACCGCGATTGCTGCTATCGCATAAATATGCATTGTTATTGTTTTGACCTCAAGGATAACAAACATTTAAAAAAAACAGTCGAATTGAGAACCTCCTCCTTTTTTTAAGTCTGTTAAAAAAGGCATCCCCATTGCTGCCGACTGGTAATGTACCTACCTGGTAAAAGAGTCTGGCGGCATTACCACGTTGTATGGCAATGCTAAGCCTCTGGCCAAGGTAGAAACCAGCCCTTTGGTCACGAGAAGTGTCAATCAGCCGTTTCGATATTTCTTTAAAGAGACCATGAGCACTCGGAATCCACAGCCCGAAGGTGATAGTAGTTACAGTGTAGGTAGTTTGACAATTGAGTAAGATATTATTTCTTATATTTTTATTTTTTATTTATGATAGGATAACAAACAGCTACAATATACGAGTGCATCTTAATACTAAAAGTCTTGTAATTATGTTTGACAATATTGCATCCATATATTAACATGCAAAATTAAAACAGATACGTGTCACTAGGTGGCTCTATACATTATTAAATTATTCGTGTTCAAAGATAAATCCGAAATGGTATATTAAAATTACCGAAACATTACTTTCCCTTCTCAAACCGTTAAAAACCAATAACTGAATCGGTAATCCACTCATTCAGCGCGGAGCGTTGCAACGCGGCTTAATAAATGTGATTTTATTTTCGTTTCCGTACCTTCAATTTGTTTTCTACTATCTTTTGCTAGCGGCTCCGCCTGCGTGGTGGTCGGAAATTATCCCACGGGCACGTATTGTGGTACCGCTAAGGTCCCTTGGGTACCGGGGTCTATTGAAACGCTTGTGTGCGTGTAATTATAAATAATTTCGTTTATTTCACGTTTATTTTTAAACAGCTTAGCGTGTTTTTTTTTTCGAAACAAAAAAAAAATGGTCAATTATTTGAACGATTGTTCTAAATGTGATAAATCCAATTCGTTGCCTGCCAGTACGACATAAGGTTGCCTTCGTTAAACAACCAACCTTTATAGTACTACCGTGTGAAAAGTCCTATGTGTTATTCCAGGTTATAAACTATCTGTATTGTATGCCTTTCATTCAAATCCTTTCGGCCGTTTTTGCGTGAGTAACAAACATCCAAATATCTAAACATGCAAGCTTACAAACTTTCTCATTTCTAAAATTAGCAGGATTTATATACAGCATAACAAACAATATAAAACACACCGACTATTTGTGGAACTCCTGATAACCACGTACAAACAGTAGCATAGATAGAGCAACCGCACAAATGTAACCGCCTACATCCGGAGCCCTTTGTTGCGGTCTGTGTGTGAATCAGCGTCACGCACGTGCAAGGACGGTGGGCTGTTGAAATGTTGTGATACCATACAGAGTAATTTACAAGTCATTATTTGTGTGCGTTAAAATGCCTACTAAAATTATTATATTATAAATGCGAAAGTAACTCTGTCTGTCAGTTGGTTACGCTTTCACGCCAAAACCGCTGAACCGATTGTTATGAAATTTGACAGAGATATAGCTTGGGATTCAAGGCCACAATAACGTAAAGAAACATAAATATTTTTATATTAATAGTATTTACTAGGTGCAATGCAATATCAATGATCTTCAAAAGTGCATTCCACATGAGTCATCAAGGTATTCAGATTTTATTGATCACGTGGCAATTAATTATAATGTTTTAATATTGCACAACACACGATTTAGATAGTCGAACAATGGGACGTCGACAAGATGTCAGTAACCCTGACATGAATTAGAGGACAAATGAGTATTGTGTATGTAGCTTGATAGATGCATATCGCGTGCAGACATTAACGGAAAGGAGCTATCTTATTAGTTCGACTGGATTCTAAAAGAAGAGCACTTTTATAATCCAGTCTAACACAGACTTTGAAAGACAGACTCTGACAGACTTTGAAATTGCCATTTGTTTGCCACTTCTTAATTATCATTTGATCTTGATGATCTAAAGGACCACCTCGCAAGCTTCCTCTGACCAAGGTAAAAAAACAATTTTCAAATTCGCTCCACAATTGACGAAAATATCGATGAACATACATTACAAAAAATACATACAGACGAACAAATAACCACCTTTCTTTTGTAGGTAGCTACAGAAAACGAGGCAACATTTCAGCTACCCAAAAATAACAACAAACTGCCCCATGTAGTTTGCGGTTGTTTCGCTAAATTATTCAAAGGATAAATGTCCTATGTGGACAAAAAGGTGAGGTCCATCCGTGGTCGCAACTAAAATGATAGGTGAATAATTTAGATACATGTAGGCATAGTTACAACGTGTAGGACGTTGAACTATGAAATACCTACCTACTTAGTAGCCAAGAGAAAGACAGACTAAATCTAGGTAAGTTCAGATATCATGGCAACCGGCAGCGAAGACTTCATTCAAAATCAAAATCAAAAGTCATTTATTCAAACTAAGCTGAGAGTCAGCTCTTTTTGAACGTCAAAATTACATAAGGCAGTCCCCCAAAACGCACGCCGTTCACCACTTCCTAATGCTTTAGCTGCTTCCTAATGGAAGAAGAAGTGGCGCAACAAACTCCCCAGCAGCACAGCTGTCTGTTAAGTTAGAAGAACTTGATTCTGTACAATAGTAGAAAATTAACATTACGAAACACAAAAACCATTAAATTTGCCATATGTCAGCTAGCACGCGTCAATATACCAACAAAACATTGTTAACTATAGGTACTCAAGTAGAAATAAATAATAATTAACAAAAGTTAAAAATAAAAATTAAACGGAACTTAAATAAAAGCTTCCAGGTACAAAGGGCGTTCCCGCTTACATACTCAATTCTGCATTATGCATATATGTATGCATTATGCATATATGTATAACGTAGCTATAACTTGAAGTAACAACAGTTAAGCTAAATAACATAGCTATAACTTGAAGTAACAACAATTAGGTTTTTTTTTTTTTTTTTGGGTGGGAAAGTCTGACGTCGTGTCAAGTCTGACACGCGGGAGGGCGTGTCAGACTTTTACTGACTAAAACCCACCCGTGTTCCCTCAGTTGCCTGTGTGCCAGGGGCGGCGGTATCTCTTTCGAACAAACCGCACCCCTGGCAGGCATCGGCCCTTGCGGGCCCCATCAGTTGGTTCTAACATCTCCTTAAGGCGCGCGTGGAACACAACGCGCCGTCGACCCGGGCTTGGTTCTTACCGGACAGCGAGCTACCCATTACTCACCGTCCGCAAGCCCGCGCCTAGCCCCGGTGGCCGGGAATCAGCCTGGGATTTCCGACGCCCAGAGCGTCTCCTGCGGAGGCTACGGCCGTGAGGGCGCATGTACTGCATCTCCTTGACATGCGCCGCCTCCCTCTTTGCGAGCATCACTGCTTCGCTGAAGGAAGCGACGGCTACCCATGGACTCTCGCTCCGTACCATGGCCTGGACCAGGGCCGGACGCGAGAGATCGCCGCCGCCGATCGCCTCCACGAGGACACGGCGGTGCTCCGCCCAAGCCGGGCAGACCTTCACCGTATGCTCCACCGTGTCCTCTGGGCGATCTTCGCAATGGAAACACCCGGGCGTTTCCTCCCGCCCTATCCGAAACAGGAACCTCCCGAAACAGCCATGTCCGGTGAGGACCTGTGTCAGGCGGAAGGTGAGGACGCCATGCCGCCTCTCAAGCCACTCCTCAAAGAGGGGACTTACCGCCGCAATCGCGGCGTGCCCAGCACTGGGTTGCGACAATCGCACTTTCCACGTCGCCATGAGATCCTGCCGGAGCTCTGTCCGCCGTGCCGCGATTTCCCGCGGCAGCGGAGTTACGCCCCGGCGTTTGGCCTCCTCGCGCCACTCCCAAGTGAGCGCGAGGACGTTTGCCTCCAGATCCCATGGCGGTAATCCGGCAAGGAGGCCCGCCGCCTCACCGGAGATCGTGCGGTATCCCCGGATCATCCGGGTGGCCATGACCCTATGGGCCGCCTTCAACCGGCGTGCTGGTTGGCGCCTCAATGTAGGCGCCCACACCGGCGCCCCGTATAGGGCCATGGCCCGCACGACCCCCGCGTAGAGCCTCCGGCAGGAGGCGTTTGGCCCCCCTAGATTGGGCAGGAGCCGCTTCAAGGCAGCCCCGGCCCGCTCCAGTCTGGGAGCCAAACGTCGGAAGTGCTCCGCGAAGTTCCACCGGCTGTCGAGGACGAGTCCTAGGTACTTCATCGTCGACTCGGCGCCGATGCGAACCCCTCCCACCGTTATCTGGGAACCCGTCAGTGGCGCATTCCGAAGACCATGAAACCACATGGCCTCGGACTTGTGCAAGGCCACCTCAAGTCCCAGTTGCCGGATCCTATCGACGATTGTCGCAACTCCGTGTGTCGCTAAGTCGGCCGCCAACAACAGTTAGGCTAGGGTAGACCTTTGGAATAAAATTAATAAAAAGTTAATACGATTAACAAAACCATGGTCAGCAAGACGACCAGTCACCACAAGCAGCACCCGTTCACGAGCCTAACGCAAAGATCAGCCACTACCCCCCTCGCCATATTTGAGGGAAGGAGGCAACCCGTGCAACCTTATCTAAAATTCATCATTTTAGATAAGGTTGCATGAGGCTTAATATCTATTTTATGCCGTATTGACGCGATACCGACCTGTGTATAGAAATTACGTACTACATTCACGAACATATCACATTAACATCTTACCAAAGAGTGAAAAAATCCATGTACAAAACTCCCAATATGTGTCATAAACAGCCTAGGGACTAATTCAATTTACAATCTTGTACGACAAAATCATAATTTATTTAGGAACAAATTCATTCCGTCGCACCATAATAAAACGCGTCAACATGAAAATAATATTTGCCAAAAATATTTTGTACAATGACTGAATATCTATTAATAAAAGGCTCAGAACGTGAAGGTGGAGAAATGTCAAGATCACAAAAAACATATTTTATGAGAAGTGCATCGTGCCATGCTATGTCGATGTTATTTACTAAGTTTCATATTTACCTACTATGAATAAATACACGGTCTTTGATTGGGTCAATAAATCAAGTAGGTTGAGGCATTTGAATAGGTAGTAATAAGATTGTAAGTCGTCTGTTGTCGAGAAATCCGGGTTAGCGACAACTGTAATTCGATTTTCCTATTTGAAAAACCATCAATAAACTCTCAGCGAAGTTAGTATTTTAAGCGACCGAAATTGTTTTGTCTGCTATTAAAGTGTATAAGTACAACGTGTAACGGAAAGGCTTTTTTGGATGATATCAAACGATATTGGAAAGGTTTTTTAATCCTATCTCTACATGTTCGGTAGTTATGAGAATTCTTAATATATTGATACCAAAAACCGAACTTTTCAAATTGAAATAAACACCTCACTCGGAAGAGATTTATCGTGATAGTAACGTGGAAAGTTACTGACCTACGTAGTGCGGTGACACGTTTCTTATGATTTGAATTTAAGAAACATTTAAAACCGAAAATTTGTTACCAATTCTTAGAGTATTTTATTTAGAGCTGAAATTATGTATAGTGATTTTATAGGTGCGCTTCCCTAGTGCGCAGGGTGTGGGTAGTGTCTTAAGCATGGTTGCGAGTCGCCTGGACTGTGTATACGTGGGTCACTATTGTGCCGTCTCTCATGGGATGTCGCAACGGTGACCAACCGTTGTTTATTGTATTGTTTTCCTTGTTTTGTATATAGTCTATGTTTACTAACATAGTCGTAAGTTTTACTAACAATTTTGTTGAATTTTGGTTACTCGAATAAATTTCTATACCAGCTGTTATCTTTAATGCTTAAGGATAGCTATAGGGTTTGTGTTCCACACTGTAAACGTATTACTTACTTAGCTTTGTTTATTTACATTATTTTTATAAGCTACGAAATTTTGCACGGAATAAATTCCTTAGTAGATATTTAGTGCTATCCTACTTGACTCATCATCTACCTAACCTTTTCCTAACTATGTTAGGGTTGGCTTCCAGTCTAACCGAATACTACTGAATACCAGTATTTTACATGGAGCGACTGCCTATCAGACCTCCACAACCCAGTTACTGGGTGAAACGATTACCCTTGGTAAGACTGGTTGGCTGACTTTCGACCTTCTGATGGGTGCTGTCTTCCGCGCGTATGTAGTGCGATTGTTATTACTTAGCCACGAGCTCTTCTATCCTACTTGAGTGTCGGTATGTTCTGCCTATACTTTCTGTGTTAAATACATACTTATTTTACTTTTGATTTTAATGCAATTTTTTTTTTCACATTTCAGAACGTGGTGAATGCACTCCCCAACGCATGGATGACGATTTCCTGATAAAATTCCTGCGTGCTCGCAAATTTATACCAAAACGAGCACATAGATTGGTGAGCTAATACGAATTTGAATAATATTTATCAATCATTCTTCGTTTAGTCATGTATACAATTCACTTAGTTATATGGCTAAGTATATTTCCATATTAAAGTAAGTTTACAATGTTTCTATTGGCAGTTTTCACTTTCCGTATTATAAATCTAATTTATGAGAGTTTCCTGAGGTCAGTCTTCATAAACCTCATATTTACAAAGCCTGCATTAGATCTATCTAACATTTCAACTTTCTCTTACTTATTTATTTAATTATGTAGTTATACTTCAATAGTTAAATCAAGCTGCCTACCCTTTTCCTTACTATGTAGGAATCGCTTCCAGTCTAACTGGATGCAGCTGAATACCTGTATTTTACATGGAGTGACTGCCTATCTGACCTCCACATCCCAGTAACTGGGTAATACGATACACCTTGGTATAAACAGTGGTTTTGGGACTTTTGGGTTTCTGACTACGGGTAACTGTCAAAGATGTGTCCAAATAACAGCCGGGACCAACGGCTTAAGGTGAATCTAGTCACCATTTTTTCCATACAAACTTCGGGAGTATATTACTCCACTGTTAGACAATATAAAACAAAAATTAAACATGTTATGGTTTTGTCTCATTGTTACTATTGTCTGTACGGAAACAGAATACTAAAATAAAAAGTCATTAAAAACTTATGAGCCAACAAAGATTCGTGTTTCTTGCTAATTTAACCTAACTTTGAGTGTGTTTAAGTTATAAAAAAAAGTATAAAATCTCCAAAACCAAGTCGGTACCAACAAATCTCGACTATCGAAATGTTCAATAAACTTTATTAGTCATTAATTTATGTAGTGGTTTTTTCATAACACCCGATCTTCCAAAGGAGTTTTCTTAATTTTTTAGGCGCCTGTTTTACTATGAATGATCCTGCATCTCACTCAATAAAGTTATGCATGTAGACTTGCGTATTGCGCATCACTGATACTACCTCTGTCGGACACGATGCCGGGTCAGACAGCGTGCTTTTTAGCCAGGCCCACCTGTGAGTCCGAGCCCGCGACTAGATTCCCCTTAACGTTCTTTCAGAGATATGAAGGAGTCTCGATATGAGCTCATTTATCTCTATTTCTACTTAAACTTCAAATTCTACAGTCGAGTTCATTAATATATTGGCACTGTCTTGGATTCAAAATATTGTGAGCATTAGACAGCTCAATAAATTCAATAGAACCTAGATAAAAAAATTGTCCTCATGTGATCGGTTTAATAATATATGCTGTGTATTAGGCAATAATATGAAAAATTATGAGAAAAAGCAGTCACGTGTTAATGAATCTGAATCTTGACCACAATTTAATGATGCTTTTAGTTATCACAATATTATGAACTTTTATGATGTTCATATATTTTTGAAGCCTGCAAGGGCCAATATATTAATGAGCTCGACTGTACTGATATATTAAAAATGCAATATTTACCAGGTGGTTATGATTACCGTGAGATGAAACATAAAAATAGCTAACGAAATGTCGGCTTACACACCCTTGTCTACCTTTTCCAGGAATACAGATGTGATGTCATTATTTTTATCGCAAATAATTGTAAACTGCATGACCAACAAAAAAGAGAAAAAAAAGCACAACATTCCTTTTAAACGTTAAATAACTGAAAGTTACGTAATCTCCCAAAAAATCACAAACTGTAGATGGCAAATGATGTTACAATATTTCACGAGCGTTGAAATATATTTGTTGATTTGGTTTTTCAAGAAAGCGATTGGACAATCGATTCCCTATTGTTTCATTGAATCAATTAAGTGGCACTTTAAAAGTACAATACAGGTATTAATTGATTTATATTTTAGTACGATACCAGACTTTTTTAAACCTACGTAAACAAGTCTAAATAAAAAATTACAATGCATTATTATGAATTTCTGCGTTTTAGGTATGGGACCTCGATTATCCATATAGGGTGATAATTAAATAAAATCATGATTATGAGAACGGACTTAAACTAGAATAATAAATAATCTTAGCTAGAAACATATTAGGAAATAACAAAATGCTTAGTATAAAAAATCCTTAGGTTTCACAAATAATAATCATTCTGGCATTGAATTATAATAACGATGTTAAAAAATAATAAAAGCATCTAAAGTTCCCATTCCATCAATAATAATGACGGAATTACTATGTTGCAGAAATAAAAATATAAAATAAGTGGAGCAGCCTATAATTCTAACTTCTTTTTAGTGTTCCGTACCCAGAGAGTAAAACGGGACCTTATTACTAAGACTCCACTGTCCGTCCGTCCGTCTGTCTGTCTGTCTGTCCGTCTGTCACCAAGGTGTAACTCATGAATCGTAATAGTCAGACAGTTGAAATTTTCACAGATGATGTATTTCTATTGCCGCTATAACAACAGATACTAAAAACCATAATAAAATAAATATTTAAGGGGGAGCCCATACAACAAACGTGATTTTTTTGCTCGTTTTTGCTCGATATTGAGAACGGCAACAGATAGAAGCTTGAAATATTCACAGAATATTTAGTTATATATTCACTTTAAAAATAAATAATCAAATTAAAATAAAACAAATATTTAAGGGGCTCTTCCATACAACAGACTTGCTTTTTTTTGACTTGCCGTTTTTATAGATAATGGTACGGAACCCTTTGTGCGCGAGTCCGACTCGCACGTGGCCGGTTTTTTTACTTTATAATGCGTACAGATCGCGGCACGTAAGTTGAACCAAAATGGCGGATTTTATTTCAACTTACCTGCCGCGATCTGTAATTTATTTCCAAACTTCAGTACACATTACATCAATGACTATACTAGAAGTTGAACTCATTCTTTTTCCGTGCGAGGCAATGAGTGTACGCGCTCCTACCTTCGGTTGTTTGATTTGATTTTGGTTCAACTTACGTGCCGCGATCTATAAATAAGTTTGTTTGTTTGTTACGCTTGCATGCTAAAACGGCTAATTAGCCGTTTTAGGTAGGATTTGGATACAATTTGGCGAATAAATAGACCATGACCTGCGTAAAGACATTGCATCCTGCGCAGAAGAAGTCGCGGGCAACATCAAGTAAAATTATAATGACAATGTAAAAAAATACTGAAGCCAATGACAATTGCTATGATAGGTATTTTAATCGTTAATTTTTTTTCGTACTTGTTAAGTATATTTTTGAATATTTTTACAAAAATCATACAAAAACATTTAAAAATGTAAAAAATAGTGGCCCATCGGCATCAGGAGCAGGGTCCAAGAAGTCGGTGGTCAGGGCTCTAGAGAACGGAACCTCCTGACTATGCGTGCCGTGTCTAGGAGTACTACTTTTTGTATCATGCCCTTGATCCAGCCGCGCAATGAGAGCCTCCTGAGGTTGTTGGTCGAGGCTCTTCGCTATTAGATCATTTACTGCAACGATTATCGGTACAATGATTGCTGAGTCCACGTCCCACAAGTCGACAACCTCGCGAGCTATTATTATTATTAAGGGCAAAAAAGTTAATTGGAATATAATAATAATTCACATGAAATAATCATAAAACTGTAATTATGACAAGGTAGATTCCCATAATAATTTGAAATAATTTTCTTTTGTTAGATGTCAGGAAAGATAATGTTTTTAAAGGCTTCCGCAAACAGGCGCGACGCGACAGCGCAACGCGACTCGTAGAACAATTTCTATAATAACTTTATGCGAATTGTTATACAAAAGTCGCGTCGCGCTTGTTTAAAGCCAAGACATCCAGCCATCTACGTTCGGGCCTGCCGCTATGTCTTTTACCATTACCTAGGCGGGACCCACTGGGTACTAAGTTTGGCCCATGAAAATGTTATTAACCTAAATGTATTTTTTCCAGATTGTAAACTACTACCAATTCAAAGAGGACAATCCTGAATTGTTTGAGAATGTGTTCCCGCTGGATTTGAGAAAAATAGGAGATGCTGATGTGATTGCCGTGCCTCCATACAGAGACCAAGATGGCCGCAGATTACTGTTTTATAGAATAGGTAAGACCAAATGAGATAGGCTTTGGCATGTAGGTGAGCTGGGTATTTTAAGGTTACTAGATTACAATACTTAGTGACAGGGATGGCAAACCAATGGCACGCGTGCCTTTGGTGGCACGTAACAAAATACTTTGGCCACGACGGCCTAAGTCACAGTACGGTAGGTTCAGTACGATAGGTGTAAGGTAAGTTCATCTTCTTAAGCCTGAGTCGTTACTTTCAGAAACCGTACCTTCACATGATTCTATTCTATGGCCTTAATACCAGATACCAGAAGTTGCACTAATTTGTTCTTTCATTTAAATAAAGTGGTATCATGTTGATTACTATATAAAGTACAAGTCTATTTCTGTTTGCATATAAAGACTACCAATGATTATTTGCATTGCATTTAGTTTTTTTTCTAGTAGTCAAAAAGTCAAGATTGTTTGTTGGCACGTCAATGCCATATTCAGTATTTTTTTAGAAAAGATAAGAGGTTCGCCATCCCTGACTAATGCAACATGATGCCATTGCCGTATGGAACCTGAATGGGGCTGGCACAAGAGCGGGGATTGGTATAAGCAAATGGATGCTCTGCAGTAGGTGAAGACGGGTTCTGAGTTATAGTTTGAAGACAAGATGGTGATCAATATATCTTCAAAGCAGTGCGTTTTTTTAAACTAAATCGCTCTTTAGCTACGTGTAGATGGATAGATGTGGTAGATTGTTAAGAAAGTTCATCCCGCGCGGGATGGTAATGTCACATTTGTAGTAGTTTTTGTGATTATATTGTATTTTGAATTATATTTAATGAAATCGTTAACATTTTTAGCCAGCCACTAGATCATTGGTATTTGTAATTATTTTTAATATAAATTTACTCTTAAAAACATTTGATCGTAATAAGTACTGAAAATAGAAAATATTTAAAGGTATGTCGATTTTAATAAATAAATCCCAAAATAACTGTAAAAAATTGCATACAATCTTATAAATACCAACGATCTAGTGCTTGGCTGTTAGAAAATAATAATCAAAGGATTTAAACTTAATTAGATAATTACGAAAAACCTATTGAAATGCGACGTTGCCAGCCCACGCCGGATGAACGCTCTTAAAAAACAACACGCATTTTCTCAGAGGTGTTCGTCAAAGGTTTTCCTCCAAGATTTAGGATTGCCATTTACAGGGCATAGGTCCAACTTCTGTCTGCTCGTGCTCGAGAAACGTTATTGCTGATTTTTTCTTATTTTTTGTGCGTTTTTGCTGAGCAATCAGTTGCAAAGCAAAAGTTTGATATGCTTTTGTTAACTTGTGTTTTATAGGCTTCTAATAAACGTTGCCCTAGAAACAATGAATAGTCATTAATTCAGACATAATTATAGTACAGAGAGAAGGCCGTAGCAGCATTTTTTTTCGGATGATTATTTATTTGGCGTGTAGGTTACCTCAATTAGACTAGTCACGGTAATAATTATATCCTAATTATATTTTATTAACAAATGGGAAAAAAATGTTTGCGAAAAATAGGCAGCAAATGTTACGTGATTTTTTGCAATACTTACTTACAATAAAAGTTTCCACGTTTTTTAAATATCCGTTTCACGTGTTTGCTTGAACTAAAAAAATAATTGGGCTGCGTTGTAATTAAGACTCTGAATCAGAAATAAGACAAAAAAAGCGAAGGTAGAGTTTTTAATTTGTCAATCATTCCAAATAGTATTATATACTCATTGATTTGATCATCATTTTCAGGATGTTGGAACCCGAAAGCAATACCTGTTGGAGACTTATTCAAGGCAACCATCATGGCTTTGGAGCTCGGTCTGCTTGAGCAGAGGTCGCAAATATTAGGAGGTGTCGCAGTGTTCGATCTGGAAAACATTGGCACCCAGCACGCGTGGCAGATCACACCATCTGTCGCCTCGAAAATGGTTAAACTAATGGTGGTAAGTGTTTACTTTTCAACATTTCATTTTATTTTTGGACTGTAAATGTTATGCCATCGAAAACATAAATGTTAAAATGGGAGCCAAGTTCAATATTAAGAATAGGCATGGTTATCGACCTCGCTGACAAAAGAATTGAGATTTGAGTGGGTGCCAAGTTCTGTAGATAAACCTGAAATTATGTTTTTTAACACCAAACCAAATTTTATAAGAGTGATATATGTTGACCTTAAAATAAATAATAACATTAATTTGCGTATAACATATAGAAGATAAGTTGATTGGCCAACAAAAAAGATAACTTGTATGTGAAAACTAGCCAAGTCAAATCTTGTGCTTCAATGTATGCTTTGTTGTGTAAATAATTCTGCTGTTCAAATTAAAGAAGTCATCTTTTTAAATCTAATTTAATTGGATTGGATTCTGTCGGCGAAGTGGACAGCCACACATATATTTTTGAACTTGGCTCCCATTTTCCATTTATGTTTTTGATGGGATATATCATTACTTTTTGTAAAGAAATGATATTATTCATCATTCAAAAGTGACCAGTAAATAATCTGGTATACAAAACGATAAAAGCGACCTCCCATCATGGAAGCTATTCCCCTGTGAAATAAAAAGTTTTTGTTGCTAATAAGATTTGGAAAGGCGCTAAGTGTTAATGAAAATCGATGCCTGGAAAATATTTCAATTCGTAAAAAATCAGTGTTTTCTGATTTTTTCCTTTCAATTAACCAGCTGAGCGCCACAACTTTCTAGGTCATCTGGGAGTAGGTTAGGTTTTTGATCTACATGTCAGTCAGTGATAAAAATGTTTAGACGTTGATATCACAATACTTGCTTGAGTTCTATTGATGAAATCTGGGTCTCTAGTTAATCTAAGGGCTTTTAATAAGTAAACCTAAATTCATTTGTTTATGTCAAATAGATTCTTTAAACTTAGCTTAACACGCTACACTTGTCTAGAAATCTTAAATTGAGAGTTTAATTTATTAATTTCTCAAATAGAGAGCAAGAGCTTGTTGCGCATTAAAATATTTTGAATTTTTACTCATTTATGTTCCAGTCATCTTTCCCGGTGACGACGTACGCCATACACATCATCAACCACTCGTGGTTGTTCGACAAGATCTATAACATTTTCAAGCCTTTACTGAACTCCAACATGCGGTCCAGGATCTACTTCCACGGGCAGGACCACACCTCCTTGCACAAGCACATACTCCCCGCCCACTTGCCAGAACGCTACGGAGGAATATGGCCAGATTACTCCTACACCATCTGGCTGAACTCATTAAAGAAGAACTATGAAGTGGCTAGAGAAGTCATCGCTTATGGGTATAATTTCCGAGAGGAAGAAGCGGACCCAGAAGTAGCGAGGCAGTTGAAGGAAAACGGTCTAAAGTTGTATTGAAACATGTTTCTCCTTACAAGAAATAGCCCTAACGCTAAAAGCCTTGAACATTTTCTTAACAGAGCTTTTAAGATACTCATATACAGGATGTAACAGAAACCCTATCGTTATCCTTAAGCACTAAAGATAACAGCTGGTATAGAATCACTATACATAGTTTCAGCTCAAAATAAAATACTCTAAGAATTCATACCAAATTTTTGGTTTCATGTTTTTTAAATTCAAATCATAACAAACGTGTCAACGCACTACGTCGGTCTTTAACTTTCCACGTTACTTGCCAATATCACGATAAATCTCTTCCAAGTGATGAGTTCATTTCAGTTTGATAATTTAGTTTCCAGTATCAATGTATTAAAATTCTCATAACTTCCGAACATGTAGAGATAGGATTAAAAACCCTTCCAATATCGTTTGATATCATCCAAAGAAGCCGTGCCCTTGGTATGTATATACCCTTTCCGTTACACGTTGTATACCTTGCAGTGAACTAATTTGATCTGGGATTCAGGTCACTACAATATGACTCATCTCACATACCTAGACAAGAGACTTTGTAGGTAATGCGACTCCGTTTAATAAAATGTAGAAATGAACTCGTTTAAAAACTGATTTGAGCGTTGCAAGTTGCCCCAAATTTAAAAAGAATGTATGTTAGCGTAGTGACGACAGTCGTGGCCTTTAGGTTTCGGCCCCAACTTACCGAGTTGTGGGCCTGAGGCACTTTACTTTTTGTATTTATTTTCATCGCCGCTGCTCTCAAAACGGTGAAGGAAAACATCGCGAGGTATTCGACATCTCCCAGAACTAAATTCTTAGACATGCACATCCTCTAACCTACTTTGGGCCAGCGTGGTGCATTACGGCCCGCTCCTTCTCACAGAGGTCTGTGTCCCAAAAGTAGGAACAGAAGCTGATTATGATGTTTACTAGATCACTATTGATTTTCTCCATGACGTATTATTCTTGATACGTCTATTACCAGATTAGTTTGTTTTGAAGGAACTTCTTTTGCCATGCTAAAAAACATTTAAATGATAAATTTTTACGTCATATATTTACGTCGTATTTACGACGTATGTTTACGTCTTTTCTAAGCTATTAAGCTTTTCTTCTTTCATTCCTAAGTTAAACTAGTTATGATTTGTGTATCTAGATTTTAGAATAATGTAGCTTATTGTCAATTTTGTGATTTGTTAGTCAATTTAGATATAGTGCCGATGTAATACTTGTTATTTTATAAATGCAAAACTACGTACAGTTGTTAAGAGCCACTACGAGAACATCACTTTTATTGGATTTTCTAAATTGAATTTATGAAAGCTATGAGTCTAATGCATATGAATTATCGTACTTAGATATTTTAATTTTAATAATTTCTCTAACATTTAATTAAGCAAGTAAGCTTATTTTATAAGGCATGTTGACAGAATTCGTCAAAAAACCTGTGATAGAAAAAAATGTGCATATTAATGCACCCATAGTTATAAGTTTAGGCTCTATTTTTGTACTTCTTTAGTATAATGTATGTTTAATAAGTAATACAAGTTTAAAACAATTCGACGTGTTATTTATGTCTCCTTCACTTAAAAAATATCTACACTTTTGATAGGCATTTGTGCTTTGAAGCTGCAGTTCTTATATTAAGTATAGAATAGAATAGAATAATTTTACTTCAAAGTCCAAAGGGGTTAGTAACAATTTTGATACGATATAATATATTACTAGCTTTTGCCAGCGGCTTCGCCCGCGTGGAGGTCGGTGTATTATACATATAAACCTTCCTCTTGAATCACTCTATCTATTAAAAAAACCCGCATCAAAATCCGTTGCGTAGTTTTAAAGATTTAAGCATACATAGGGATATAGGGACAGGGAAAGCGACTTTGTTTTATACTATGTTGTGATATACATCAAGTATAGATACAGTATTTTAATCTCAAGAAGTACGCGCGCTTTACTTGTGTGTGCGCTGTGAATGTGTGTGTGAACACCAGTAGCGTCAGTGCATAACACACACATACGCACACACCCGCTCATTGCCGACTTCGCCCTTACCTCGAATGGTATCGATTAGAGATGAGCATATTGGTTGAAATTGTTTATTGGTTATTAGTTAATGATTAAAAAAATATCGATAAATTTATTGGTTGAAAATATTAGTCAATATTTTTATTGAAGTAGTTAACTGCAATATGGTTATTGGTTGAATATTCTACTAATGCATGTTGAAATTGTTAAGTTAAACTCAATGAACTTTCCTCGATAATTGAACAGGCTTAGGACTGACTATTATTTATTTTGGTTAGATATTCGAATATTTTGAACACGTGAGAATATCATTATTTCAAGTATCATTATTTCGTCTCGGCATTTGTTAAAACAGCTTCACAATCTTCACATTAATCGAAAACAATACAACGCGACGACACGGCTTTGTTATTCGAATAACAAAACAAAACTAACCTATCCAATCAATCAACCATTAAACGACCGAAATATTTGTTAAAAATATCAATTGCGTTTGTTTAGAATAAAATATCCCCAACAGTAAATGTGTTTTATCTTGAGATAGATAAAGCATACAATTGAATGAACGTAACGGAATGAATATTTTTAAGAAGTTGAAATATATTTTTATTCGATAATATTAATTTTGTTTATCGAATATCATAGTTAATTTTAAATATCAGTTAATTATAATGGTTGATGGTTATAATCAACATCTCTAGTACCGATATCGAGAACTGCTGCGCTTACACACGCATTCACTGTTACAATACACTTGGTAACCACAAGTAAAGCGCGCAGAATACATATTCTTTTCTTTTCTTTACTACTGAATGTGAAATAATGTAAGTCTCTTTAAAAACAATATTAACGTGTATGACTCATTGTTAGTGCGTATGAAAAAGATACAATATACCCGGAAATTAAATAGACACTGTTAAATCAATGAACGTGATCGTTTAAATTACCTAAATGTTGAGAAACTCAATGACGCTGGCAAAACAAATATTTAATTCTTATATAAGCAAAGCCGTATGTTGTTTATTATAACAAGAATGTTTTCCAGCCGTGTGTCCTTACACCTATTTATTTATAATTCATGCATTTTTCACATCATATGCAAGGTCATTGCCATCGCCTGGTTCAAGTTAAGGATGAACCACTGCCACAGAATTTAGGACCCTTTACAAATTAATTCTATTTCTGATTTAATACGTGTCTCGCATAGATAACTTGAACTTTATAAATGTTTTTATTTCATTGACAATTTCAAGACCTTTGGAATCCTACGCTTTCACGCCTCATAATAAATTTCCAAGAAGATGAAAAGTCAATTAAATTTGGTATCGAAGTAGTGGAGGCGTAGAGTAGGTACCTACCCACATATTATATGCAATTTTTTTTTTAAACCGCCAATATTAATACTTACTTCTTAAGAAGGGATTCATTTTAACCGTCAATATTAATGACTATGTAAGGACATCATTGAGATTTCGAGCATTTTATACCCAAAAATTAAACTTTCAGGAAAAATGTTAACGGTTTTCTTATGGGAAATAAGACCTTTAACATTTTTTACCATTACAGCGAGAGTATACATACATACATACCCATCAATCATACATACACACATCCGCTGCTATCTAAAGTATCAAAATACTAAAAATCTTATTTTGGTTAGGTATATTCTAATAATAATATCATGTCCATATATAAATGCCATGGGCATTATCTGTTTGCGTCCATAAACGAATGTCCAAAATGTTGTTGGAAAAAATATGATTTTTGGAACTTTCAAATTCAAATAGCAGCCAGGGGGTTAATTGCAGACATTGTGATATTTAAAAAAAATGTTCAAAATATCATTTCCTATAAAAAAACAGCTTTTTCTTTCGACGCGCTACGAGAGAGAATGCCTCGGCTATTATAGGTACTATTAAAAGCCGTGCAGAAAAGTACTCAGGATTTATGAACAAAACTTTTTTCCGGAGGTGTTAACCGGAGCCTTAACCAAGTATTATTTAAACATGGGTAAGTCCTTTGTTCTATGAAGGGTCGGCATTTTCACATTGTTTTAATTTAACCAAACAACAAAGCGGATATTTTGTGGAAAAAACAAATATTAACAAATATACATCCTCCATCCCTGTTATTTGTGTAATTGGTCATGACGTATGTTTATTACATGACAAATTACTTAGATTGAGTCAATTTTTATGAATGTACCATCATCAATCATGTTTACTGTCTGAATGGGGCATCAGGGGCATTGACCGCGAGCCCTGTGACGTCACGAGACGCGCCCCCAGTCGACAAATGTGGCCGTGTGAGAACCGATGAAGGGCGCAGTGTATGGCTTCCGAGCGTTTGTACTGCAATGTCGGCCACACGAGAACATTCGAGAAACTGCCCACGTCTGTAGCTGTCATCGCATGATGACACAAGCATCATAGTTTAGTTACACTTCGAGGTTTCGAAGTAATTAAAGTTGTTATGCTTAACTTGGTACGTGCGTGTGTGGATAGCATTTGAATAAATTGCTTTTGATATTCATATATATGTCTGATTTGAACTGTTTTATTAGTTCCAAGAATAACATGTAGGTACGTATGAAATTATCGGCCTGCTTAAGACTGTAGTTTTCTTTAACTTTTCATTAAAGTACAAGTTAAAGAAAACTTAGCTTAATCTTAGCGCTCGTGAGCTCATTGCAGTGTGACTAAACTTCTTATGAATTGAAAGCAACTTTGCCACCGAAACAGTAGTACAATTGCCTAGTTACCGGCTGGATAATGGCGTAACACACTAAAAGTAGGAATGATTTTAATTTTGACAGTTCAACAACATTTATTGCGTGATTAAAAAAAAGTACGTATTAGTGAGTTTTCGAACATATGAAGCAGTGGATTAGCAATATCCTTCAAAATTATTCAAATTGTCATTGATAGTGTGTTGTGTAATTATTAACATATTGTTTGCATTTATATTATCACTTGCGTGTATTTTTTGTTATTTGTCTATCGATTTTAATAACAAATTAAAAGTAATAAATTAATTAAAAGGTCAATTATCAATCCAAATAAAATACGGTTTATAATAATATACGAAACAAAACAATACGAACAAAACTACCTTCTAGAGTGAGTCACAGATTTCTTTTCTTCTACAAGATCACCTTTACTATGCCTGGAATGTCTTACATCAGGAGTTCTTATATTTTCATTAGACGTTTCCTCCGATATCTGTAGTAAACATGAAGAGTGAGGGTGCCGTAGTCGAGAGCATCTGGGAAATTTAAAGTTTGATATGTTTTTAGTTTCAGACTCTTCTGCGATCTGCACAGTTACGTCAGCCGGGCGTCTGCTTTTCCGGAAAGTGTTCCTCAGTCGTGCAAAGAAACCGTCTTTATTGGATTTCGGAAACGGTAGAACTTGATTCATTGATAATGACTGCGTTGCTTTTTTTGGAGGATTTTCTAATTCTACTTTTGAAATCTTATGCACATTAGTGTTACGATGGGTGACGACTGGTCTCGTCAAGTTACAGCAGCTCTGAGTGGCGTCTTGCGGTTTCGGGAGTCGGTTGCTTTTCTCCTCCAGACGTTTTCGAAGAAAGTGTACGCTCGCCGTGTAGAACAGTTGTTCGTCGTCGGGTTTGGAGAGTGCCACATCGAGAGGATCCGAAGCTGCACTGTCAGGAGGCCTGGATGTTATAGAGTTACGGCGTTGCATCCCTTGTCAGTATAAGTAAACAGTTTTATGGTTGGATACATTTTTATCGATTCATCGGTGAATACTATACCAATATTAAAAGCTTATTATATTTAAGATTACAAAACAATATTAATTTCCCTAATTTGTGTATTGAACTGACGGACTGTCACTGTCACCGAAAAATTGTCTATGAATGTTTTAAAAATAAAATTTTAAGTTCTCAAGGAGTTTCGTTTTCAAAATTAGGCGTTCGCTAGGCTATAGATATGATAGGTTAAAGAGGTAAGTTAAACTTTAGAAGCAACGAAGAGGATTTCGCCTCTTCGAAATATCTCCGATCCTCTACAATATAAGTTTTATAATTATTTATTTATTTGTCACCTCAATGTCCTTATAAAGTAGTTACAGAGAACAATATTGTACAGTCATGGGCTCATTGGAAAATACTGTCGGAGATTGGTACCTAAGCGAAGCCAAAGTCTGTATTTTAGGCTACCAGGTTTACGCCCCAAGTAAAAAATTATGGTTTCCCGTAAACTTAAACTAGACAATAATAAATCTACACGTACAAACGTAGATTTTCGGTTGTTTCATAGTCCAGAGTTTTAACCCATCCATTAGGCCTCTCATACAGAAGTGTTTTGTAAGTTTTTTTTTTTTTTTTTTTTAAACGTAAAAGTGGGAATGTTGTTTTGAATTTTATTTATTTTATTACAGTTGTATCCTCCTAGAAAATAAAAAAATCGCTTGGGAAAACAGGTTGTATATCTAACAAGGGACCGGTCGATAGGGTCGTAGCGATCCTTGCCGAGCATAGGTGTGAGAGTGTAAGAAAGAATCAAAGAACGGTGAGGACCCCACTTTCAGAATGGGTTACAGAATGGCCCAAAAGAAGATACTTTTAAGATTGCTCTTTGCGCCTTTTCAAGTTGGATTAGAGTCGATCTAGGTGCGCCACATTATGTTGTTAGACAATAGGTTAACAAAGATTGGTAAAGTGTTTATTAATTGGAAATAAGGTTAAGGCTTACACACTCAACTAGGGCTTCGAATGCAAGCTGGTATTTGAATTATTAGAATAATAAAATATTTCGGATATTCGAATGCAAAAATTACGGTATTCGAACATTCGAGCAATTTGCACAACACAGGACTGTGAACCCTGATTTGCATAAAATACAATTTTAAATAACAAAATGCTAACGATCACGTTAGCATTTTGTGTGCTATGTGTTTTCGATAAGTGCCTTCCTACCATCAACTCTGTTTAACACATGATATCCAATGTGAGTGTTGGATCATATATACAAATAGAAACGAAATCTTCTTGAAGAACAATAAGAGGAGCCTGCAGGAATCACAGAAGAAGCAGGATAGGATGATGCCTTGACTTGAGCTGTTGAGAGAGATCAAGGGGTTTCACGGACAGTAATACACGTCAACAAGTAAGCCCGTTACGAATCTGGCAAAAGACCTAAAAGCTAGATTCACCCGACACTATATCGATTATAACATACCGGACGGCAGCTTGTACGAGATTAAGATGGCTCTGAAGCGGCTTAAAAACAAC
The DNA here is from genome assembly GCA_949091785.1 of Polymixis lichenea. NCBI lineage: Eukaryota > Metazoa > Arthropoda > Insecta > Lepidoptera > Noctuidae > Polymixis > Polymixis lichenea. The sequence continues at coordinate 7,018,758 of OX420937.1, forward strand.
AAGGCATGGGGTGACGACGGAATTACGTCCGAACTCCTGAGGGCCAGTGCTAAAACCGTTCTTAAGGCCTCCCACAAGGTGGGACGATGACCTTGTGAAGGCCGCAGGAATCCACTGGATGCGAGAAGCAGAGAAACGGACTAAGTGGTGGAGCTTGCGGGACGCCTATGTCCAGAAGTGGACGTCTTTCAGCTGAAATGACGATGATGATGAAGATAGCTCTTTCCCATAATACTGTTTTTACCACTCTCTGTCCCTCTGATTCTGTTTGATTAGGTACATATTCCTTAATTTTCGTAATTCGGTGCTGTGACCAAAAATTTCATTAGAATATTAGTAAGAATAGTGCTCTGTTACATTGAAGATTTTATGAAGTTTTTTTTTTACAGCCTGCACTGTTCCATACAAGGCCTCGTCCAAATCCTGCCTCTATGGTGTTATTTACTTGTTATTTAATTGTTTGATTTTATTATAAATACTAGCTGACCCGACAGACGTTGTCCTGTCCCTGTCTTTACTATGAATATTGTATTCGCATTTTATATATGTTTCGCTCGACTATCTTATTTTTGTTTTCATAAGAACCTTCTCCTGACAATAACAAACAACAAAAAAAGAATGAACAAAACTGGTCCAGGGTTCACGTGTAATGCCGTGACCAAAGGGATAAGGGGATTAATTTTTATATACCGGCTGACATTTTTTAGCGTCTGGACAACAATATGACGTTTCGTGTAAGTAGAATAGAACTCATATACCCTAATATTTACCTGGTACCATTTATTAAATAAAAGTTCCGAATATCCTTAAAATACATGAAAAAGAATACATCCTACGGCACTCGCGTAAAACTAATATTATCCAAAATAGGTAATAGTAAACGGCGTCAGCTGCGATTGCACATGAATGAAGCATGATGGAAGTGTGAGCGAGACGCTAGCATTAACTTCGCTCTCCTGCGCACAGGACGATACCGCCTGATCACTACACACTCACGCACACATTTGCGCGTGTACCTACATACGTCACCGTGCTGTATGTAGTTGTAGTAGGCTTATAATTTGATACACTGAGTGACGCGTGTCTTGAAACCGTAAACCAAATAAATTACGTCTCGTAAGATCGGTAAAGCTTTGATAGAAATGTAAACAAACCGCTGATGTTAAATACTTATAACAATCACTCACATTCATATGTATTTCGAAAGTTTTAACGTGATGTGTAATAAAAAAGGATTCCAACAAGGTTGTTTAATCCAAATCGGATACTACAACTTACTAGGCGTATTTAAAGATCGTAATCAACTTATTTACAAATAATTATACTGATTAATTTTTACAAAATTACAGAAAATGAGTTATTATTTACAAGAAAAAGTACCTTTTCAACGATATTGCAATATTTGTTCTAAATGTCCACCGTTTCTTTCTAAACACAAACTCCCACTTTTTTGCAAATTGGTTGTTAGACTCCTAAGCGTGTCTGTCACTTTTCAGAATATTAAAAACGTCTATTATTCGCTGTTTTAACTCATTTACACTACGAGCTTCTTCGGTGTACACTAAGCGTTTTAGTTCAACCCACAAATAAAAGTCTAATGGCGTTAGGTCTGGTGATCTCGCCGGCCAGTTCACAGGTCCACCGGGACCTATCCACTTATCACGGAATTCACTATCTAAATACGCGAGCACAGATCGCTCGTAGTGAGCTGGACACCCGTCGTGCTGAAAGTACATGTCCGGCAGATAGTCCAGAGGAACGTCTTCCAACATTGTGTCGATAACGGACTGTATAATTTCACGATACATTATCCCTGTCAATCGACCTTCGATACAAACTGGACCCATTATGCCAACGTGTATTATCCCGGCCCAAACATTGACACTGAATAGAACTTGATGAGCGTGTTCGTTTATTTTAAGTGAGTTTTGAAACTCCACCATTGCTCGTTGTGTAGGTACGTTGTAGATACCAGTGCGGGTAAATATGGACTCGTCGCTCCATAGAATGTTCACCTGCGGGTGGAGTTGGAGTATGCGTACGTCATTATGAAAACAATCACTGGCCGGTCGAAGCACACACGGTTCAAACGTAAAAAAACAGCGATCGACGTCACGCTATGGCTAATCGCAGGTGACTAGAGAGAGAGAGCACGAGACGCGGTACTCGGTTTGAAGGGCGCGCGGGTGGGAGGGGATGCGCATGCGGTGACACGTGAGCGGTATTTTGCGATAGTAGTTACCTATCCCCGGCCGGCTTCAATCAAAGGATTGAATGTCGCTACGAATTCATTGATAATTTCTGCGCGTAGAGTAGGGTGCCTATAAGTTGGGTTTTGATATTATTTGCCGATATTTTTACTCTTTTCTATTTTTATTATTTTTTAATTTTTAGTATGAAAAGTTTACTACAAATAAGTAATAGTATTTATTGATAGGTTCATTTCATGTTAGGATTTAAAAAAAAAAGAAGTGAAATTTCTATGCCATAGGCTTCTACTCCGTTCACCTATTATGCCCTATTTTTTTCCAGACGGTAAAAAAAATCATACGGTATATAGATTATAACAATATTTATTAATCGAGATCTGAGATTTGGATCTGCGATTTCAATTATTAAGACCTGTATTGTGGTTGGTTGTCTGTGTATCGATCGCTTTTGCCTTTAAGTGTAGTAGGTTTATAGAGCAGTAAAATTTTGATTTAGTCCTTGATACTCAGACTCCTTCTGTATTAAGACATTGGCAAATAAAGACATGATTATTAAAACAGCTTATTTTATTTAATATTTGAATAATTCGAATAATATACGAATAATTCGAATATTACCCGAAAATAAAAGAATATTCGAATTTTAAAAATGCCGAATATTTGTATGCCTTACCTTCAACGTGTCTTAGGTTCTTATATACATAATTAATTTACTAACTTTAGAGGTAAGTGTGTCGACATGCAGATGAAAGCTCAGACAGGGATTCAGTGTCACTGCAAAGTAATTCACAGAGTTTGTTCCCCCATTTCTTGAGTTTGTTTGCGCATTTATGTGCGGTGATGTCAAAAAGAGGCGTTTGACTGTGGGAACTTTTTCGCATAGCAAAATTGTCAGGGTTCTAATACGCAGGGTGAGGAAATTAGCATGCAACCATTTTGACACCTTATTCAGACCAGTTCGAGCACATTCGGAAACGCTTTGCCACGTGGTAGAATTGAATATTAGGGCACTGTCGTCTGCAACTGATTTGGGGGTTCTTTAGTTTTGGTTCTATTCGTGATTTTGTTGATTGCCTCCCAGGGTTCTTTATTATTTTGTCCAGTGTTTTTATATTTTTCCTGTTCGTGTTCGTGTTTAATTTTGTTAGAAGAGTATTCGTACAGAACCTTGTACTAAAAAACGATTAAAATAAGCTTTTTTTAGCAGAAATACCGGAAACAAAATTGCAAGAGTAAAGAAGTTACGAGTTTAGAAACGAGAGAATAATCAATTCCTGTTTCGTGATGCAACACTACCGGTTTCCTGATTTTTTACATAAACAGATCTCTTTTGATGTCGATCATTGATGGCCATAATAAGCTTAACCTTGCTAATTCAAACATTTCCCCCATTCAGCCTTATTTAACTGAGCGTAAAGTAAACTAGTATTAATACATCGCCAGACGGACACGCGATTACGACATTATTACGACTGTATACAAAATTAACATTATAGTAAACACATTTCTATTTCAGTCTAGACTAAATTAAAGGTTAGTCTCATACCATAACACTGTATTCCCAGAAGCCGTAAGCAAGGGTGTGTAGTTCTCCGTACACCCACATTTCTCCATTTCAGCTATACCGATATATAAGTAAGTTCTTTGTAATAGTCGGGCCTATTACCATTAAAATGTCAGTCTCATTAATGAAAAGAAATGTTACCCGCACTTATAAGGTTAATAATTATATAATGGAAATGGAATGATAACATATCTTCTAAGACTGAAATTCATTTAAGTGGTTTATCAGAGGTTTTCAGACGCCTTAGTGTGAGTTTCACTTTACATTACGGCACGGTTGGCGGAGCGGTTAACCGATTGACTGCTGCGCTGCGTGTCGCGGGTTCTATTTCCGCACGGAACAAATATTGGTATGACCTACAAATAGTTGTTCTGGGTCTGGCTGTTTGTGTATGTGAGTTTAAATGTTTGTAAACGCACCCCACACTAGGAATTACTCCTGTATTGTACAGGAGTAATTCCTAGTGTGGGGCAACGTTTTTTTAAAAACCCAAGAAAAAAAAAATTACCATCTCGATCAAACGCATCGTGCGCGTTTGGCGCTCCGATTGGCCCTGGATTGGTGACGGACCAATCGGAACGCCGAACGCGGTCGATGGGTTTGATTGAAATGGTAAAATGAAACTCACACTAAGGCCTCTGATTACAACTTCGATACGTCACTAGCTTATGCCTACGGGATCCGTTGGAGTTCAATACTAGTCCACGTAAGCAAAGCTGTATGTACCTGAGTTTTATTTACACCTATGTAAATACTCCCTTTCATAGACAGCAGGTCTGTGTTCCAGCTATGCGAACATTATAGGCTGGTTATAATTATGGAATAGAAAAAAAAGAAATGTGAGAGCTTCCATACTTATCCTCAAACAATTCATGCACACAGTTTTAGAAATATAGGTAACAATTGTTGTCCACTCCACTGTCTTCTCCATGTTCCACAAACATCAACTGTCTTTGCAAAGCTTTACTTGTTTCGGCTGACAGCTCAGCACTTGACTGCAGCTGATTGCCCCAACAGTTGAACAACCTTACAGCGAACTCTCAGAATTTTCAAGGCTTTTTCTTTGATTTTCTTATAAAATATTTGTCCATCGATCAAACTATCACGTACATTTTATCACTTTAGTTTATAGTAAATTTAATAATTCTGTCATCTCAAAAACGCTTCAAATAAACTTTCAAAAGAAATGATAAATGACCGTTTATAGGTAAACAATCAGACGAGTTATTCAGTGTTGTGTTCATTTGCTTTCAGTGCTTACAGTACGGTGACCCTAGCTTTTGAAAATAACTGGGTATCTCAACACAATGAAAATGCCCCGAAGCGCGGTGGCTGTGGTAATAAATTTACTTAGTCGCGAAAGTACAGTAATGAACTCGGAACTTTCCGAGATTTAAATAAACGCTTCCATTACAACAATACTTTATTCCACTAAATCACTGCAGGAGATAAGCGAACCTTTGTATCTCAATTAACTCTGTTAAACTATTTTAAAAATTACTATTTAAAATATTTTTTGTGGATGGGTCCATCTCCATCTTTTCATATCAAGACCGCCTTCGTGGATCCCGGCCGTCTTCGTGGATATTTGACAGACATTACGGGTCGTCAGAAGCCCGAAAGTCTGACAAACCGTTTTACCATGGGGTTTCGTGCTACCCAGTAACTGGGTTGTGGTGGTCAGATAGGTAGTCGATCCATGTAAAATACTGGTATTCAGGTAATCCGATTAGGCAGATGATGTGATGACTTTAAATACTAAAAATCTTTTTCTAACTTGTATTATCAATGGTCGTAATACAATTTTCGAGAATTTTATTTAATCATTGATATATAAAAGAAAAAAGTCAAGCCTCATAATAATTTCTTGAGTGTTTTGAACTCTAAGAGCGGCCGTTGACCCATTGATTTCAAATGAAAATTCACGTCGAATAAACGCTTCGAGTCAAGATTTACAAAATGTATTAGTCAAATGGTTCACGAAGTTTATTATTCGAATCAAATCTGCTTGAATTATTGAAAAAGACGAGCGCACAATTACGATGCTTTAGTACCAGTGATTGTCCGATTGCTGGTATTACAGGCCCATCTAAATTTAATGGATCAATGCACTCGTATCTTAATGTTCTCTTGGTTCGTTTATGCAGTATTAGGCACTGAAATCGCAATTAAGAAATAACTAACTATCCTACTATAGATATTAAAAATGTGAAAATTTGTATGTTTGAATGTTTAGATGTTTGTTACTGAATCACGCAAAATCAGCTTAGCGGATTTGGATGAACTTTTGCACTCAGATAGTTGACCTGGATTAACACATAGGAAAATTTTTTCCCGGTAGTACCGTACAGTTTCCGTGGGATAGTTTCTGACCTTGACGCAGGTGAAGCCGTGAACATAAGTTAGTATACAATATATTTTGGAACTGAAACTGAGTACTGACTGATTTCCACAGAATCTAACATAGAATGGTCAAACTACGTCACGCGAAAAAAAAAATATGCAAACACTTTCAATTGATCCTTTTTTAGAAGATCGGTAATTTGAACTACGACGATTTCACCACACTTATAAGGTCACATAATAAATTTATGTCGACTCGTGGCCTTTTCATGTAACGCAAGTGATCCGTTTGCAGGTAATTTACTGAATAGTCGTCTGATTATGTCCCGTAATAGTATTTTATATTTAGCTTGCTTACACGTGCCTGATTATATTGTATGATTGGTTGGTTTATGTAAATGGGTATGCTACTAAGGAGTCCGGAGGTATGATATTGTTATTATTGACTCTCATTTTGTTTCGCTTGTACCTCTAATCTGTTAATGTATTTAGTGCTAAATATATTTAGTGAAACGAAAGCCATTTATTCAAACTAGGCTGAGAGTCAGCTCTTTTTGAACGTCAAAATTACGTAAGACATTCCCCCCAAAATGCCTGCACTTCAAACTTAATTAATTGTGGTGCAAACAGACCTTGCATTAATTTCATTTTCTTTCTTGTTCGTTGGTATGAAATTTGATAAACCCTCGCATTGTATGAATAGAATGAAGAAACAGGTGGGTAGAGACCGCACCACTTGACCTTTCGCTATGGCAATACATACGAGTACCTTTTCTAGGAAGAGGGCTTACTTATTTAGTGTGTTGTTTTGAATAAGCTCCAACATCGCCATGTTGGTTTTTAATGCCTTGTGTGTTGTACGGTCAGTAAATGTAATAAGTAACCAGGGTTTTTTTTGTCGTATATAGTTGTGTGGGACAAGTAATAGAATAGTGTATATAAAGTGATACATAGACGTTGTATAAGACAGTACATAAGTGAATAGTTCCATGGTATTAATAATTCGTTCATAGTTGTGTACATCGTAGACTTAGTACTAGGGGTAAGCAGTAGTTAAGTGTTTATGTTATGCACCCCCTGCGGGGTTCGGACCTCGGCTGAGGGCGTCACTATTTTCGGGAGGACAGCAAGTGGGGACAGGCTGGATAACAATTTCATTATTATTATAAATCGGGGATTTTAACTCTACTTGCTCAGCTTCGGCGCGGGCTGGCACTTCTACGGGCAAGGGACGGTTGGGGTACATTTCGTTCACTCGGGGTCTTCGCGGGGCGCGAGGACCTCGGCGGCGAGGTCGGAAGGACGGTCTGTATTTGTGTGCTATACTGGTGGCCCTACTACTTAGATGGAGGAGAGTGATGGGGTCATCAGGGTCGGGGCAAGCTACCTAGAAGAAAGTACTTCAAATATAGGAGCAAGAAGACTCTAGTGGTTTTATTCCTCGCCAACCTACCACACAAATGCGGCTATAGACCACAATGGTTGAAGTTTAATAAGAAACCAATGCATGTTTTCGTATAAAATAAAGTAAAATAAATAGAAAACAGACAGTTAAATTATCAAATATTTGTTATTGTAAAACATCCATTGGTTTTTAAATAAATTCAACTATTTGCGACGACCCTGGTTACTTCTATATTTGATGACATCTGGATGAAAACAAAGTTTCCTAAATTTCAGAATGACTAGCTTTCCATTTAAAACCCATCCTTATAAACACCCACGGATCATCAAATGTTGAGTTCCAAGCTGCTGGAGTTTATCTAAATAGCCTCCGCGAGTGAGTTAAAAATGCCTCGATGTATATTATTATTATTTATTTATTTCTATATGCTTTATTGTACACCAGAAAATACATTACAAAGATAAAACACTTAACACTAAAAACATACAATGGACTGCCTCATCGCTTTCTGCGATCTCTTCCAGGCAACCTTGGAATGGACAGTGATTGCGTGGACATAAAATTGGGGCTGTCATCGATGGAAAATATAGATTCAATTTACTATAATAGATACATAGATATATTCAAATATATGCTGTATAATAGATACTTATACAGGGTGTAACAGAAACCCTATTGCTATCCTTAAGCACTAAAGATAACAGCTAGTATAGAATAGTGATTCTATACATAGTTATACATAGTTATATATATGCATAGTTTCAGCTTAAAATAATATACTCTAAGAATTGATACCAAATTTTTGGTTTCATATGTTTTAAAAAATCCAAATCTTAACATACGTGTCACCGCACTACGTAGGTCTTTAACTTTCCACGTTACTTGCCAATATTACGATAATTCTCTTCCAAGTGAAGTGTTTGTTTCAATTGGTTCTGGAATCAATGTATTAAAAATTTTCATAACTTCCGAACATGTAGAGATATAATTAAAAAAACCTTTCCAATATCGTTTGATATCATCCAAAGATACCGTGCCCTTGGTATGTATATACCCATTCCGTTACACGTTGTATACATACATACTAAATACTGCAATTATGTGCTGTTTCTAAATTTTATTAAGTTATACGTTTTTATTTTACCAAACCGCTCTGGGCCCGCGTGGTGGATCACGGCCCACTCCCACTCACAGAGAGGAGGCCTGTGTCCCAGCAGTGGGAGCAGTATAGGCTGATTTTGCTATGTGTTTTCAAGTCTCTTTTTATGTTAACTGCAGTTTATGCTGCGACGACAAACGTCAAGATAGCACCTACCAAATTATTTAAGGAATTATCTTACAAATCTTCATATGAAATTTATTGTTTGTTTAACCCTATTTTATCTAAGCCAAAAGTAAACACGACCCAATTTTACTAAAGGAAACGTCTGAGAATCAGTTAATACAATGAAAATTCAGGAACATCTTCAATTCCACACATGAAGGCAGTAATTCTGTGTTAAGCTGTATTAGAAGATACAATGCCCCACTGCTCCGCAGAAACTGTGTCAAGTAGAGAATTAGGACGTTGACTCCTAAAGCGAGGTGATCATTACAGAGAGTTACAAACGTAGGAGATAAACCAGCAATTTATTTAAGCACCTATTTCGTCGTAATTAAAACGTTCTAGGTTAAGTTAATGACTTAAAGGTTTAAAGATAGCGAGTCTGTCGAACATAAATAATGAATTCCTCAAAGTGACGGATTTAGGCGGTACATTAGGATTGAAGATGATTTATATTTCAAAGCTTAAGTGTACCTACGGTAGGTACCCTAACATACTTTTCAGTCATCGTCCCTTTTGGCTGACATTTTTATCTAAATTATCGGATAAGTCTAGTCTAGAGCCTATGCTATAAAATCTAGGCCAGGAGAGTGTGTTATTTCTACTACTTTTGTTTGGGAATTTCTGCAAAATATGCATCATTCCGAAACAAAATCATCACACTTTCTCGCATTATTAATATTGTCTGTACGGAAACAGAATACTAAAATAAAAAGCTATTAAAAAAATAGGAGCCAACAAAGATTCGTTTTTCTTGCTAATTTAACTTAACTTTGGGCGTGTTTAAATAATAAAAATGTGTAAAATTTGAAAAACCAAATCGGCACCGACAAAGCTCAAATATCGAAAAGTTCAATAAACTTTATTGGTCATTGATTTATGCAGTGCTTTTTGCATAAAACCCGATCTACCGAAGAACTATTCTGAATTTTTTACGCGCCTGTTGTACTATAAATGATCCTGCATCTCACTCAATAATGTTGTGCGTGTAGACTAGCTTCTAACTGATACTACCTCTGTCGGACACGATGCCTGGTGAGACAGGGTGCTTTTTAACCAGGCCCATCAGTGAGTTCGAGCCCGCGACTAGGTTCCCATTAAGTTTTTTGAACCAAAACTTTTTGAATTACTTCGTGCCGTTGACCTTATCAGGAATGTTCATTAATTTGTTACAGTTTTAATGCTTGGTTTTATAACTTTTTTGTTCTCATCATTTAATTAAGTGAATAAAGTGAGGCGGTTAATGCCTGTTTATTTATATGTACGAGCTTGGGGCGGCGCAGTGGCGCTAAATCTGACAATGCGGACTTAAGCGCCCGAGAACTGTCAGAATAGCATTAAAATACAGCATCGATTCCTCATATTGTTGGGATTACCATACTCTGTGTGTTGTAACAGTGGGTTATGTACGCTTTGTGTCAAGTAGGGTATCGAATCTACATCACGCGCTTGATATAAGTACAAAAATAAACGCAGTACAAAAGGCTTTTCCATAATAGGTATGGTAATGTTCGAAAAGTTTGCGGGTAAATTATCCAGAGGTGTCAGAAGTAATGAGAAAGAACAGGCACTCCAGCGAGCGGTGAGTTCGTCGGCCCGCGGCCTTTGACCCTTGTGAGCCTGCATCCTGTTTGTTGTTGAACGGGAACTGGCGCTCTCTTGTGGAAAATTAACTTTCCCTCCTCGAGATTTTCAGCCTCTTGTAATAATAATACGTGGAATTTTCTTCGAGGTAAATGAGATATTCTAAGGTTCAGCTCCTTAGAAAATAAACCATTATTGGAAATGTCAAACCCATGTTTTGTATTTATTTAGAATTTTTTTTTTGCGGTTCGACAGTTTTGTTTCCCTTTCATATTTGTAACGGTTGATAAACTCGATCGTGTGTGAAACGAAATAATACATTAAATACGAAGCTGCATATTGTTGAAGATAATACTACCTCCATAAACAAACACTGGCTAGATAGAAAACTGTCTACATAAAGGTTGACAATCGTTTTTGGTACCAGACCTCTTTTACTCCACATTGTACTTAGATAAAACTTTAAACCTTCGTATTAAATGCGTTACAGTATTTCCTGTGTTTTTGCTCTGCAGACCTCCCCAACACATGTGCACCATTCAAATCAAAGATACACATACGTAATGTTATTTGAAACATACATGCATATTATTAGCATGATAGTGGTGCCGATTCTCTTGTCACAAAATTCTCTAAACTAAACTAAAAATCACTAAAATTTAGTTTATTCCTGTCAAACGACGATTTCCTATTCTGAAATTGACTAAAGTGACACAACTTATCTATATTTTAGTTTGACAGCACTAAGATTGTACTGAGTTTTTAATTTAGTGAAAATGGTAATTTTGCTATTCTGTTGTTGTCAAATTCATTATTCTATTCAATATAAAATTTCGATTGTCTAACTAAATCTGACTATTTTTAATCGCGATTAAAAAGGTGTGGAATAAAATTAGTTGTCAAGAACTAAAATTCACACTGACAGCTCGACTTCGGGCGCAAATACAGTACTGTATCTTTTTTTCTTTTGTTTTGCTTATATCTCGAAATTGGTGTGTCCTATCGTAAAAATAATGAAAATTTCGACCCCCTTTATAAAACCCCATACACCTCTAAAACTCAACATGTTGGTAATAATTTTTCATATTTTCGATACAAAAAGTAAAAAAATCCATTTAAAACACGTTGAGGCTGCCCCCCTGCGCGGTTCCAGCTCTAAAAAAGATCACGGGGTAGGGCAAACGTGGAGTCGCGTTTGTCAAATTCGATTTTAGTTGTGTCAAAATTATTTTTAAATTTAGAGATCTTTTTTTGCAGAATAGCTTTAAGATTCTCATAGCCAAAAGTAAGGAATTTTAGTGATAGTTTAGTTAGTTTAGTTCGGTGTACAACAGAATCGGCACCAATGATAACATAACTATCCTAAAATGTTTCCAACTGCTGGGACACAGGCTTCCTCTCTTTAAAAAGGAGGAGGCCGTCATCCACCACGGAGGCCCATAGCGGGTCCATGTCACATGTCTTCATTTTGGTTCTAGGACATGCCGGTGTCCTCACGATGTTCCATCACCGTTTTGAGCGCACTGGTGATGAAAAAATTTACACAGATTCATATTATGGTCATGATAGTATTTCTAAATGATTGTGATAATTTAAGAGAATAATTTCATCCCCAAAGTAAAGAATTTTTAAGATAAAGGCAATGCTTTGCAACCTTGAAAATTATTCATTCGAAGTTGCTCACAATGAAGGTATTTTCATGGAAATTAGATATTTTTCATCCTTCCAGGTGAATGTGCGATTTACTCTCACGGAGATAAGGTTTTTGTGAAATAATTCAACAAGTGTTTTAAAAACTCAATCTCTTTCAGTGAGATGCCATACATTTTTCAGTCAAAAAGCACTTATCAATGTAATCAAGTTTTTCATTGAGAAATATGTGAGCCGAGTTAGAAATACTTCTATTCAAATATGAATGAAATTGTATTTTGAAGGGTTTTACCCGCGAGAGTAGTAACAATATTAAGCGCTTCAATGAATTTATACTTGGTTTAAATAAATTTAATTACGGGATTTCCAGATTGGTTGCTATGGCGCCAAGTTAATTCGTTACCTGAACCAGCAGCCATGAGTCAATAAACTCACAATTCAACACAGGATTAGAGTAAGCACACCTATTAAAATTTTACGTTATTCACTTGTTAACCCTCGATCCTGAATAATATTGTTGCGTTAAAATAAGCACGTAAGTACTTTGTTATAGTTACATCCATACAATCTTATTGGATCCAGTATTAGCACGAGTTATCTAAAAAAACAATTCGGAACGAGGTGTTTTGGTTCGTGCGCGAGAAAGGTGAAGGTACTCTGAGTAAAAACATACACAGTAGAAAGGTAAAATGACCTGATAATTTTTCACGTCTACCATTCGTGTATACACCTACAGGGTTGTTTACCCAACCCATATTTATTTGCTACGTAAATACTACAATAACACTCCCACGCACGCTACGATGACATTTTTCTAAGTAAGGCTGCCCGCTACGCCGTAGCGCGTAGCACTCGTAGCCTTAATGGGTCAAGTGACATTGAAAGGCTTAGGTGCTACTTTTAAGGTTGTGTTTATTTTCGGCAGGTACCTCTACCTTACCTTAAACATAGACTTCATCTTACGTAAAGGTCAGTGGATTTTAAAACAGTTTCAATGTCTCCATCACCTTCATTCATTTCTCTTCATTAGAATTATAATGTGTTAGACCTCGTCTTGCTAAATTTAATTTTAGATTTTTACATTTTCAGTTCCATTGCATTTTAACTGCCAGCGGACTAAGAAGTATTACTAGTTTTGAATTTTAGCTTTGTATTATTTTTCCGTTGTTTTTCCTTCTGTTCATTAATATAGTCATAGTATCTAGGTAAGTGCATACTTGTAACTTTCATTTAATGTGAGCAATGTGTCAACAATCGCACATTACCTATTATTGATATCTGTATTTGTATAAGCTTTTTCTTTTCTTTTTTCGCTACTTTTAGTTAACCTAGCCCTATCAATGCCGTGAAACTCGGTTATTGGCTTAAAAAACAATTGCTTTTAATAACTCATGTAAATTAATTATATGCTGTTGAGTTTCCGAATGAATAAATAAATAAGTAATGTCATAAAATTATGATAAAACGGCGTCCTTGGTGTAGTGGTGGCAAGCGCAACTGCTGAGCATGAGGTCCCTGTTTTCAATTCCCAGGTCGGCCAAAGTCTAATCGGGTTTTCATAGAAATTTCTCAATAGTAGCCCTGAGCCCTGCCCAGTTGGTGGCAAACCGCACGCGCCTTAGTACATGAATTTTAAACATAACTGGCGAAATGTGGATGTACTATAGGTATATCTCTGTATGACCCCTCGGCACAACAGGCGCGATGTTTTGTTATGATATGAATCAGAAAAAAATTCCAAATAATTTACCATGTAATCATTGAAACGCGCTCCGTAACGGTTAAATACTGTCCTAAGTTTTTTTTTCCGCAAAATTAATGATAAGTTGCTAATCTGTTAATTTTTTCGTAAAAACTTAAGTTTAATCAAGTGGCAAGCATTTGCTGTATTTCATGAAGAAGCACCTAGTGTTTTGAAGACAATAACAAAATATCGTAAAACTGTTTGAAAGTGTCGTATCATAGTGCCTGTTCGCGAGTGCAAAGGATTCTCACCTTTAAGTGTACGGCATAAACCGCATACTACTGCGTGCGCGCTCATTACCTGACTGTCAGTGCCACCAACATTCCGACGAATTACTCGGCGTGAGCGTTCCAGGTAACGAAAACGGTACGGTCCACTTACCAACAAAATTATTAAAAGTTGCATTGTGACTGGTGGCGCCACCCCGATCACATTATCATTGAAATAACTTCACTCGAAAATACGACACTGCTGAGGCACGTTTACTTTCTAGAATCATTATGCCACGCATTGTTCGAACTCCCCCAAAGCCGACAGATGTTGAAAATATACCGCAGGTTCAATCTGAACCGGATATGGAAAAAGTGCTTTCAGATACTCCTAACACCTCTACTGTAAATCCCCGACAGCAGAAACGACCGCGTATAGATAGCCCATCCTCTGTAGAGCACGTGAGTCAACCTTCTGACGAGATGCTGGAGACCATTCGCCACGAAATAAGAACAGCAGTGGCAGCCGAAATATCGGCATCGCTAAAAGCATGTATTGCTACGGAACTAAGTGAGTTAAAAGAAGCCCTAGTACTCATAAAAAAACTCGAAATGTCGGTTCAATTTATGAGCAACCAGTTCGACCACATGAAAAGTGAAGTCGACAACTATAGGGACACGAACATAAAAATACAAAAAGAAAACGAGGTACTCAAAAAGTCTATGTCAGATCTGTCTATAAGAGTTAACCTGCTTGAACAAAACTCACGCCAACAAAATGTAGAAGTCAACGGAGTGCCGGAGAACAAATCTGAGAACCTAGTTAAAACTGTGATGCAACTTGGAAGGGCGGTCTCAAGCACCATAAAAGAGACGGATATCGTATCGGCTGTACGTGTCCGAAAATTAGATCCCCACAACAACAATCCTAGAACCGTGATTGTTAAGATGAATAGCATTCCTGCACGGGATGAAATGTTAACATCTGTGATGAATTTTAATAAAGAGCACCCCGAAGACAAGCTGAACTCGAGTCTGTTAGGTTATGGTGGCCCAAAAAAGCCAATATTTGTATCCGAGCACCTCTCTCCTCTTAACAAGGAAATTCACGCCGCAACCAGAAAAGCAGCACGAGACAAAGGTTACAAATATGTATGGGTGCGCGATGGACGTATCCTCATTCGGAAAGCAGATGGGATACCAGCTAAGCAAATACGCAGCCTTGAAGCGGTAGCACTGCTGTAATTAGAATTATAAAAAATAACTTACACAAAACCCTGTACTAAACTCTCACGTTCAATATTTACTATCAAAATTTTAGAGGAATGAAAACCAAACTAAACAACATTATGCTGAACGCGCAGAACAGTATGTACGACATTATTATAGGGACAGAAACATGGTTAGATGACAGCGTTAACGACGGCGAAATACTTGACTGTAGGTACAATATCTACCGCAGAGACAGAGCCTCAACAAATGCAAGGAAGAAGAAGGGTGGAGGTGTTCTTATAGCTGTCCTGAAGTCTATCGGGTCCGTTCGCATGTCACAATTTGAGACGGAGTCCGAAAACATATGGGTAAGTCTAAAGATCACAAATGGGAAAAAGATCCAACGCCTCAACATCTGTGCTGTCTACCTACCACCCCCGGTTCAGCAATCAACTCTTGATTCGTTCCTAGATAAGGTTACCTCAGTTATCGACACAACCGGAAATCAAACCTTAATAGCTGGCGACTTCAATCTGGGATCCATTAATTGGATTTTGGACGAAACAGGAACTCAAAGCACATTTACGTCACCAAGCAACTACAATACCCCACTGGGTTACTCGTTAATAGACTGCTTGTCCCTAAATAATATTGGACAGTTAAACTGTGTCAAAAATCAACTTGGCAAATCCCTTGACCTGATTTTATCTAACTTTCCTGGCGGTTTTGTTCATGAATGCAAAATCCCCCTGTCGGTTGTAGACTCTCATCATCCACCATTGGAGATTGTTATAAGAAATATGTCACATACCACACTTAAATGTAAACGCTCAGCAAAATATAATTACCGAAATGCGAACTATACACTGTTGAATGAGCGAATAAAACAGGTCAATTGGACTACATGCTTGTCCGATTGCGCAGATGTCAATGCAATGGTTGAAGTACTGTACAAACACCTCCATTCTATAACTGACGAGGTCGTTCCAAAAACCAAAGTTTCACATAATAGGTACCCCCCTTGGTTCCCAAGAGATCTTATTAGACTTTTAAACGAAAGGGAAAAGCTTAGGATACGGTTTAAAAAATATAAAAATCCCCGCGACAACTACGAACACAGATTGTTGAGTGAGAGAGCTAACATAATGATCAAAAGTAACTACAAAGACTACGTGGGGAGAATCGAGAAGGGCATATCACATAATCCCAAAGTTTTTTGGTCCTTTGTCAAAGCAAAAAAAGCGAACTCTAATGACATGCCATCTGAGATGAAATTAAATAATCAGATAGCCACTTCCGGGGACGAGGTCTGTAAACTCTTTGCTGCCCATTTTTCCTCAACATTCACCTCATCAGATGAAACAACGCATGCATCATTTCAGAAAAATCACAAGTATCCCCAAAATAGCTTAAGCCGGGTCACATTCTCTGAAAGAGAAGTAATTAAGGTCCTTAAAAAACTAAATGTATGCAAAGGTCCAGGACCGGATGGTTTTCCACCACTATTGGTTAAAAACTGTGCAAGTAGCTTGGCCCTACCGCTAAAAATCATTTTGAACCACTCTATCGAAACGGCACAATTCCCTTCTGAATGGAAAAACGCTAATGTAGTGCCCATCTTTAAAAAAGGTGAAGCAAACAATATAAAAAATTACCGGCCAATATCAATCTTATCTGTGTTTTCGAAGGTCTTTGAATCCCTCATGTGTCCAATTCTAACATCTCTTCTGAAAATAGAACTAGCATCCCAACAGCATGGATTCTGTGCACATAGATCAACCACGACGAACCTGACTCTCTATGTCAATGACCTAAACAAACTTATCGACTCTCGCTCACAAATTGACTCCATTTATACAGACTTTAGCAGCGCTTTCGATAAGGTCGACCACCAGATCCTACTGCAGAAACTTTCAAACCTCGGCATATTTGGCCAGCTTCTCCAATGGTTTGAGTCTTATCTGACTGATAGAAAGCAACGGGTCGTAGTAAAGGGGCATCAGTCTTCCTTTTATTACTCTACTTCTGGAGTTCCACAAGGCTCTCATATGGGTCCAATATTGTTCCTAGTATTCGTTAATGACATAGTGAACTGCATCAAGCACAGTGAATGTTCACTCTTTGCAGATGATGTCAAGTTTTATAGGGAAATAAATTCACTCAAAGATATATCCTTGCTGCAAGAGGACCTAAACTCAGTGCACAACTGGTGCATAAAGAATAGAATGACTCTTAACGCCGAAAAATGCCAACACATGACCTTTACTAAAAAACTAAATACCATTCCATCCTCGTATTCGTTGAATGGTCTAACACTGAAGAAGGTTAACACAATTCGCGATCTGGGAGTCTGCCTCGACAGTCAGCTCAATTTCATTCCACACATAGACAATATTGTCAAAAAGGCAACAAAAATGGTAGGATTTCTGAAGCGCGTCTGCCGCGACTTTAAGTCGATTCGCACCCTCAAACTCCTCTACTTCACCCTCGTCAGAAGTATACTCGATTATGCATCGCAGGTGTGGAATCCTACCTACCAGGTCCATATCAATCGAATCGAACGCGTCCAAAAAGGTTTTACTAGGTACCTACGACATAAATCTAACAGCTGCCCCATCACATCTAATTACTCTGAAAGATTGAGTCATTTCCACCTTACATCCCTCGAAAACCGCAGAAAAGTGATGGATCAAATTCTGCTCTTCAAAATTATTAATGGACTGATCCATGTTCCAAAACTTCTGGAAGACATTAATGTATCTGTTCCCCGTAGTAGTCAACCCAGGCCGGATCGCAAACTAGCTGTGTTCTCTCTACCTACAGCTCGAACCAACCTTGGGCGATCAGCGCCTTTGAGCCGTCTGATGAGGACGTATAACGAAAGTCACTCTCGCACCCATAGCATTGACATCTTCTCCAACACCCTGACTCAATTTCGCAAACATATTATACGACAACTTGCAGATTGCTGATAGTTGATTCTTGTTTGTATTCTGTCATTCATGTCTATTTCTGTATTTTTTGTTACAATTTCAACTTTCTAACTAATTATTTTTTATAATTTTTAAAATGTTAAATTCACCCATTTCATTGCATGTATTATTATTGATTTTCTTGATTTTATAATTGTTAATTTCTTACTAATTTAGTTGATTTTATCATTGTCATTTTATATTTATTAGTAACTTATTTGATTTTATAATTATTAACTAATTTTATTTTATTTTTATTTTCGCCACTTTCATTAACCGTGTTTAATTAGGCAAACCATGTAAGTGCTGTGCACACCTTTAAGTGATAAGTTCACTGTAGTACTAGATTAATTATGACTAAACTTTCTGTAATGTTTATGTGAACTAGTCGTTGGAGTGCCATAATAAATAAATAAATAAATAAATAAATTGAACGTAAATATTATTTATATCGGAAGGTGAACAACCGCGCTTTCTCTATAGAGGAAAATACCTTTGCCAGTTCCATCCATAATAATTACATAAGTACATACTTAGTCACGCATGGAGGTCCCTTACGAGGGAGCCAATCAACAGTTATGGAAGAAAAATGAGCAAACACCAAGTTTTATCATTACATGTATCGGAACTTAATGATGTGTTGGGCGAAGGCAGTCGTTGACCTTATAGTGAATGACAATATTCAAAGATACAAAAATCAATAAAGAATTGAGATATAAATATGTGGAGTGTTACACTCAAATACTTACTTTACAAGAACCTGAATAAGGTTTTATAAGATGCCACCGTATTTTATTTCAATGAATATTGTAGGTTTTTATTCCATACATTTACAAGCCATCTCTTTGATTCCGAATGTGACTCAAAAGAATTATTTAAGAAATAGCTGCTATTTGATTCGATATAAGATTTTTGGATCAAGACTCCTTAAATTGATCACACTTTGAGATATTGGGGGTTAACGGCATTTCTAGTGGCCAAAAAAAAAAGTTATCAGAAGTTAGCTTGTAAATGGAAAATACGATTCTCATTAATAACAAAATAATGAATGGAAATTGTCTTTTAGAGTCAATAACACGAAATTACTGATCAAACGCGTTCTCTTGAGGTTTGGTGTTATGATCAATACTAGTTACTAGTTCGTTTGAACCATGTTTGTACCGTTGCATAATTAGATCCAATTGGGCTTCACTCGAACCACTCGCAGGTGAGGTTGTCAGCTCCTTAACCGGAATTGCCGGTTACCTTAATAAATTAAGGACTCCAGCCACGGCTTAAAAACTTAAAACTAGAGTGACTAGACCCCTGTGGGGTACGGAGCTCGGCTAAGGGCATTGCTGGTAGAAGGCAGCAAGGGACAAGCTAGATCGGAATGAAAGGTATCATTATTACATTTAATAATACTATGTATGTATAAAAATGATGCACTGATAGTAGGGGTACTTCTTTTGTCACAATAAAACGATAATTCTAGTTATTTGCAAAGTGTGCGTCTTTCTTAAACCATGAGCCGGGTAATTGCGTATTTCCGTGTGGTGGACTTAAAAGAATAGCACCATCCCATTTCTTCCCATAGGTGTCGTAGAAGGCGACTAAGGGACTTACTAGAGAATGGGCAGCAGCGTTCTCTATGCATTTAACCATCATACTACGATCGCCAATCCGCCTGCCAAGCGTGGCGATTATGGCAAATCCCCCTTTTGGGCAGGCTTATGTCCAGCAGTGGACGTTTTTCGGCTGATATGATGATGATGATGATGAAGTCTTTCATTTTGACAGTTCAGCCACATTAATTTTCATTTACGTTGTTGAGCAGCACTCTAATGAGGGTTTTCATGAATATTCAAACCACCAGTTGGCGCCACTTTGACAAGAGGTCTTCCAGTACGAAAATGAACTTAAAATATTTGATGTCATTCGTTTCATTCTTTCGTTCACCATTCAGTCCGTAGGCGCTTTGACACTTTTGACAGGTGTCCGGACTTGACGTCTCAGTGCTGCCACCTAGTGAACGTCATTTCAGAAAACCGTCATTACGTAACACACTAACAGTAGGAATGGCTTCCATTTTGACAGTTCAATTAAATTCATTGCGTTATTTACGTTGTTGAGCAGACAACTGTTTCGAACCTATGAAGCAATGGATTACGAATATCCATCAAAACCTTTAGATTGTGAATGTTAGCGTGAAACGCCATCAATCACACAGGTCATCAGGTTCTCTCACTCCTTCTAGTGAAAGTTCTATCTTTATATAAATTATCCTACTATCCTACTAATATTATCAATGTGAAAGTTTGGATGTTTGTTACTCAATTACGCAAAAACGGCTGAACGGATTTGGATGAAATTTGGCACATAGATAGTTTGTAACCTGGAATAACACATAGGATACTTTCTATCCCGATAGTACTTTTCCGTGAGATAATTTTTGGCAAAAGCTGGTGTACTATATTTTAATAGAATCTTAGATGGATTCCATGCTGTTTTATTTAGAATTCTGCTTAAAAAAAGGTAAACAAAAACAGGATGACAGAATAAATCAGCTGCTGCTCCAAAATTGTCACATGGGAAAGCCCAAAGTGTTAGTAAACATAGGTAATAAAAAGATGACGAAGATTTCGATATTTTATCAAATGATTCGCGAGCAAACTTGGATGACATCACCGTGTAGTATGCGGCAGATGTGCACCATCATAAAATTAATAACCGACAACCTCTCGATGATATAATTATTACAAAGTTATAATTATATTCGTATCGGGCTAATAATAACTGAACCAAAACTTTTCCCAACGGCTATTTGTTTTTACTAAAAATTTTCCAACGTCAGCGTTCCGCGCCGGCGTCATCGTCGCGTCAAAATATTATCAGTTCCTTGAAATTTAATAGTGTCGCAATATAATAAACCAGTCTTATTACTCGACTGTTGAAAGGCAATAAACAATAAACGCTGGGCTTTTGACCGGCGTCAGTAATAATGTGTATTATTATTATTATAAGACGGTTGAAAGGATGAAAACAAAGCGTTGAACCATTGCATTAGGTGAGTGTTTTGTTTTGTCGCCTCACTGTTTATTGTTTTTAAAACAATTGTTTCATTTTCTTGGGTGTGACATGGTTCATTAAACGCTATAAAGGTAAGCGTATTTTCTATAAAAACAAACATGGGTTTAAACAGTTTCTCGTGTTATTCAATAAAAGTTGTGACCTGTTTTTTTTTAATGAATTGAATTGTTTCGTGTATAAAGTCTGTATTCGATCACGTTCAAGTTAAGTGCGGCATGGCCACTTCTGGCTGGCGGCTTCATATCAAAATAGCTAAATTGCGTCAAAAATATTGGCATAGATCTTCAGAAACTGCCGAGAAATAATATTTGCACACCTAACTAGTATTCGTCTTATGCATTTGATATTACTTTGATTATATTATTTATTTGTGCTTACCCTATGAAATTGATTATGGCTATAAAATATAGTTCATACTATTACATTGATTTCGACAAATAAAAATACACTTTGCTCTGTAATTGCAGAAAAATATATAATTAGCGCGGTGTTTTAAGACATCGTAAACTGCTTAGATGGCGCCAGATATATCATTTGACGTGTTCATGATCAGCAAGTGCCTGTCTGTGGCTAACACGTCTCAGACACCCCACGTCCGGTGGTACGAGTAGGTACTTCAACACCTCGTCTTTTAACTGCATTTAAAAAGTTAGCAGACTTCGTGTGAAAACCCAAATAAAATGCAACTTCTTCGTAATTATATTTGTTTTTATTATAAACCAGAGTATGTGTTATGATTGCTTCTCAGTCGATACCTAAGATCACAATACGAACCAGACACAGAATAAAAGAAGTATTTGAAATCTGTAGCCAAAACAAGTTTTCAACAACCGATCAGGGAGGATTTACCAACAAAATCATCGATGATAATAACAAGAAAATGTTATTGTTTACAGTTTTAAAACGGTAACTAAAATGGGAAAGGCAAATAAACTCTTGAAAAATAAATTTATAAAAAAAATAGGGTTGGCTTTTCTTTATTTCACTAAATACGTTCGACAAAGTAACCTATTTTAATGCTTTAACCTTTAGCTTGAACTCTATTGTAGTTTGAAGAGACCTGTCCAATTGTATCCACCACAAACAATTATTCAATAATAAAGGCACATAATATCGTCTATTATGTAGCTTTATTATTACATACATAAAAGGTTATATTGTATTACTATAATACCGAAATTTTAACTTTCAATGGCTTTAAAGTACGTAAGAAAAGTTATTTAGAAAGTACGTATAAATATTTCGAATGAAATATTGTAAAACATTTTAAAAGAATACCAGTGGACTTTTTTGCCCATTCTGCTCCATACGAAACTTCCTTCTGGAAGAGGCAACTAGAATTAATTTTTTTTTTTGGTAAATTTTATAAGTGCCTTTTTAAATGTTTTTTTTTCACTTGACTTCGACAGAAAACTTTTAAATTAACTTAAACTTAACCTCTTATCGCAGTTGTCACCTGCAAATACCATTTCAATTCTATTTGCATAATATTGAACTATTAATTTATCATTGTTACCTGAGTAGTATTTACATTTCAGGCGGTATCTCCACGAATATCTACTCATTGTTCTCTCGTCGAGTATTGATTTACTCATGTCTACGGCCCCTATCAAATTCGACTTAATCGATCACATTATTCCAGTACGCGACTAGGTATAAACTAACGACAGTAATTAAAATTCGATCGGAGTTGGTGAGATACACAGATCAACTTGAGGACGTTGACCCCACGAACTTTCCGTCTTTAAATCTTGCACTGAAGTGAAACGTCCACTGTGTGCCGACTGTGGAGTTGGTGGTCGGTCAAGGGCCAAGGGGCTGTTGCGGTTAAATATAAGTAGATTAGGTATCAATCGGTTTCATCAGAACATCAACCTACAAAAATCTTCACAGCAATACGTGAATAGAGTAATCATGAATACAGATTGTCTTCGCCTTTGATTTTTCATCTCTTAAAAATGGGCACCAACTATTTTCCCAAGCCTTGTGTATTTACGAAGCGAGTTTCGTCTCATGATTTCAAAGGCAATATAAAATTTATCGTGTTTACTTAACAAATAAATGCATTTTTATCATCTGCTAGACTGAAATAAAAGTTTAAAATAATCAAGGTAAGTGTTCGCTTTCAGCCTTCTGTGCTGACCTAGAGATGTCAAATTATGTGATTCGTTTAGAACTGATATAATACGCATTAGAGATTATCTAAAGAGGTAACCAGATCGCACGACCTTAAAATGGAAATCATAAACACTTCCTGGCGCCGGCCCTGGATCATGATCGGGATGACTCGAGTAGTTAATGATGAGGTCAATGATACATTACTCGGCTTAGATACCATAAATAGTTGAGTGACGATGTTCAAATGGCTATTTCAGTCTGACCTCTGTGTATAAGGATGTTAATAATCTCTTTAGCAAATTTGTTACTGAATGTCCGAGAAAAATGCGGGTAGAGTTTAATATTGAAAATATTAAACAGTCAGATGTAGACACAATTGGAACACATGGACACCCTTATATCAAGACAATTATGAACCTGACAGAAACAAGTAAATGTAACAATAACAAGCCGACAATGCCACGTGCCGATGGCGGTGGGTAAAGGTCGCTTGGAAAACACTTCTTTTGCATGATTTCCTTTTTTTAACCTTTTCTGCCCGGCTGTATTGCAATCATAATAAAAACAAGCAAAATATTCCTACTACACAAACGGCACGTTCATAAGCTTGCTGAGGTGCTTGGAAAATGGTGTCTGCATCTGACATTGAGCCTGTCTGGAAAAATGCGGATTTTCCCTTAAGCATTTTATTTTTTATTAAAAATGTAGGTTTCATCGAATTTCTATTGTTTACGTTAAAATTAGAAACAGAGCAAGCGTAATAAATGCTTGCCACTAACATCACATCGTTTGCTGTGCAGGTTCAATTATATTGAATTATTACACTACTTAACTTGATTGCAATAAATTTTTATTGCATTCATTACTTGAAACACTTACAACAATCTCAAACTCAAACTCAATGCATTTATTTCAATTAAACCATTTACAGGCACTTTTGAATTGTCAAAAAGTCGATCAGTTGGAAAGTTGAAGCTAGCAATCCATATTTATTAGGATTCAGCAAAAAAAAATACACGGTGCAGACCATGCAGTTTCTTTCAAGGCAAAAATGAGTTTCTAAATTGCTATTTTGCATCTATAGACTAAAAGTTATTTTAAACAACACCATTTATTACTCTGCACAAAACTGCTTGGTGTTAGCAGAATTCTCGTCGGTAACAAGTTACGTAATCATCTGTTATTGCTCTGTTACCCAACGGGACGGAGCCTTCTCGGTAGCCTGTAGCTTTCCTAATGAAATCTCTGCGAGTCACATGATTTCATATTCACGTAATAATGGAAGCGAGAAACAGTAATATTATATTATAATGATCGTTCTGCTTGAAATTTACATAAAAGTACCTTTCTATCTATATCGTATCAGCCGAAACATGTCCACAGCTGGACATAAGCCTCCCGCAAAAGGGGGCCAATCATGGCGATTTGCCATAATCGTCATGTTTTGCAGGCGGGTCGGCGATCGGAGTATGGTGGTCAAATGCATAGAGAACGCTGCTGCCCATTCTCTAGTAAGTCCCTTAGTCGCCTTCTACGACACCCACGGGAAGAAATGGGATGGTGCTATTCTTTTACGTCCTGCACCACATGGAACCTATATAGGTATAGTTAAATAAATACAGGAGAACAGTGGTCGCCTCAGGCCTAGTGGTATCTGTCGTGACTTACTTACTAGTTGTGGGTTGTGTGGGTTCGACCCCAAGCAGGCACCACACTTTATGTAAATTCTTTTATTACCACTGCTCGCAAAACGGTGAAGGAATAATATCGTGAGGAAACTGGCATGTCCTAGAACCAAATATTCGAAATTGGTTATAGCCCACTCCCTCTCATAGAGAGGAGGAATGTCTCCCAACAGTGAAAATTTCGGCTGAATATGCTATGTCATGGTAAATAAATAAGATAGAATAAATAGTTACATCTTAGTAAAATTAGGTTAAATACAACTCAAAAAGTATTTTATCGCTCGGTTTAAAATTGATGATGAATGACTTAGACAATTCCAAGAATAAAGGAAACTTCCCAAAAGTATACCAACTTCTATGTAAATACCTAGTTATATATTTCCAGAATAAACTCGCCCTGATCAATATGCGTACTACGCTGAGCAATGCTACATTTATTTCTTAGAGTTTAAATAAACAAGGATTGCAATTCCAAACCCAAACACTACATGCCTATGCCAAATATTTTGAAAATAAATGGACGTACAGATTTGAGCGGATGTTAGTAGACATTTGTAAACAATACTGAATGTTGACCGATTTTCCTCGAAGTGCACATTTAAGTGAACATTCATCAT
Organism: Polymixis lichenea; assembly: GCA_949091785.1. Taxonomy (NCBI): domain Eukaryota; kingdom Metazoa; phylum Arthropoda; class Insecta; order Lepidoptera; family Noctuidae; genus Polymixis; species Polymixis lichenea. The sequence continues at coordinate 7,044,464 of OX420937.1, forward strand.
TCTGACAAAGCATTCATTCGGTACTACGGCCATTCATGACCGAAAATAACGTGAATCAAGGAGCTCAGATGCACCATATAAGCTTACATATGAAGTAGGTACTAAAAGAGCTTCGCACGCTTATACTATCTAAAGGGATTGTCTATGAAATTTAACACGTACTTTATAATAAACTAGCTTATTCCCGAGGTTTGGGCCGAGTGGATGTTGGAAAATATCCCACAAGAACTATCGGGGTTAAAACTCCACTAAGTATGTGTCCAAATCCGATTCCCTTCGTGTCAGACTTTTACTGACTAAAACCCACCCGTGTTCCCTCAGTTGCCATATGCCAGGGGCGGCGGTATCTCTTTTGAACAACCCGCACCCCTGGCAGGCATCGGCCCTTGCGGGCCCCATCAGTTGCTGCTGACATCTCTTTGAGCCGCGCGTGGAACACAATGCGCCGTCGACCCGGGCTTGGTCCTTACTGGACAGCGAGCTACCCATTACTCGCCGTCCGCAAGCCCGCGCCTACGATGGCCGGGAATCAGCCTGGGATTCCCGACGCCCAGGGCGTCTCCTGCGAAGGCCACGGCTGTGAGGGCGCATGTACTGCATCTCCCTCAAGTGCGCCGCCTCCCTCTTTGCGAGCATAACTGCTTCGCTGAAGGAGGCGACTGCTAGCCATGCCCTCTCGCTCCGTACCATGGCCTGGACCTGGGTCGGACGCGAAAGATCGCCGCCGCCGATCACCTCCACGAGGACACGGCGGTGCTCCGCCCAAGCCGGGCAGACCTCCACCGTATGCTCCACCGTGTCCTCAGGGCGATCTTTGCAATGGAAACACCCGGGCGTTTCCTCCCGCCCTATCCGAAACAGGAACCTCCCGAAACAACCATGTCCGGTGAGGACCTGTGTCAGGCGGAAGGTGAGGACGCCATGCCACCTCTCAAGCCACTCCTCTAAGAGGGGACTTACCGCCGCAATCGTGGCGTGCCCAGCACTGGGTTGCGACAATCGCACTTTCCACGTCGCCATGAGATCCTGCCGGAGCTCTGTCCACCGTGCCGCGATTTCCCGCGGCAGCAGAGTTACGCCTCGGCGTTTGGCCTCCTCGCGCCACTCCCAAGTGTGCGCGAGGACCTTTGCCTCCAGATCCCATGGCGGCAATCCGGCAAGGAGGCCCGCCGCCTCACCGGAGATCGTGCGGTATCCCCGGATCATCCGGATGGCCCTATGGGCTGCCTTCAACCGGCGTGCTGGTTGGCGCCTTAATGTAGGCGCCCACACCTGTGCCCCGTATAGGGCCATGGCCCGCACGACCCCCGCGTAGAGCCTCCGGCAGGAGGCGTTTGGCCCCCCTAGATTGGGCAGGAGCCGCTTTAAGGCAGCCCCGGCTCGCTCCAGTCTGGGAGCCAAACGTCGGAAATGTTCCGCGAAGTTCCACCGGCTGTCGAGGACGAGTCCTAGGTACTTCATCGTCGACTCGACGCCGATATGAACCCCTCCCACCGTTATCTGGGAACCCGTCAGTGGCGCATTCTGAGGACAATGAAACCACATGGCCTCGGACTTGTGCAAGGCCACCTCGAGTCCCAGTTGCCGGATCCTATCCACGATTGTCGCAACCCCGTGTATCCCTAAGTCGGCCGCCGCCTGGTACGACCTCCCTTGCGCCACGACCAGCGTGTCGTCAGCGTAGCAAACTACACCGACGCCGCAAGGGAGGTCGGCGCGCAGCACCCAGTCGTACCCGATGTCCCACAGATGCGGCCCCAGGACCGAACCCTGTGGGACACCGCACGACATCTCTCGCCGGTTCCACTCTCCTTGGTGACCGGGGTAGATGACAGCCCTGTCCGTCAAGTAGGCCTCGACCGCACGACAGAGGTAGGTCGGCATCCGGTGATACCGGAGTGCCTCCCTGATGCAACTCCAGGGCAGGGTGTTGAAGGCATTGGCGATATCTAGAGACACCGCCAAGACGACCCCACCCCGGGCCACTGCATCCCCCGTCTTGAGGGCTCGCACGCGCATGATGGCGTCCACCGTGGAGCGCCCCCTGCGGAAACCAAATTGGCTCTCCGTCAGATCCTGCCCCACCCGCACCATCCCATTAGGTAAACATACTAAGTATGGATAAGTTTTCCTAAATTTGGATCAACATTTTTTACATGATGACGGGCTCTGTCAGTTGTTTTATAAGTCTAGTCCAAAATATGAAATAGTGTTTATCTCATAATAATTTCATCAACTTAAAAAAATCTCCGTTAAAGTCAGTCGTCACAGTCAACCGTACACAACCTCTACAGTACATTAGTAGCGTGGTTTAGCTCGTGGTGAAAGGCTAGAGTGCAGATCGATCTTAGAGATTGCAATGTTGATTGTTGACATCGTTTTTCCTCCGTGCCTCGGTAAACACGTCGTTAAACCCGGCCCTGGCCGTCAAGGAAATACGAAAACAATGTCAGACCTTGGAAAATGTCTGATTGAAAATTGAACTATGGTATTCTTGAACAAACAAAAAACTATTATTTCTTATTAGTTTCATTCATGGCTGCAAGCAAATTTTCTTGAGCACGTTCTCAGAGTTTCGCGAAGTTCCAGTAAGAAATAATATTCCAAACTGGAAGAAACGTCTTTTGGAACTGTATTTTACACTAAGTTACCATTGTACATACATATAATGGTTCATTTCATAATGAATCTGCTCCACTATAAATAAACTCAATCCAAATAGCCTTTCCCCAATTACGTTGGGGTCAGCTTCCATTCTATCCGATGCAGCTGAATACCCGTATGTTACATGGAGTGCCTACCTATCTGACCCACCACGACCCAGTTACTGATCTCACTTTTAATAAATTAAACATTAAAATTAGACACAGACTATTACCTAACCACTTAAACTGCATTGTTAACTCAAATAGCTCCTATTACACGAGCTATTTGAGTTTAGTAGTTTTCTCAGTTCTTCGAAGTAAGTAATTGACCGCGCAGTCTTAAGGCTTCGATAACCGATAACCCCTAGGAATAGACCGCTCTCGATTGCAGAGCAAACTTCTCGATATTTGCCTAGTCGCTTGAGCCACGCAACTTGAAGTTCTCGGAAAGAAGCCAAACAAGTTGATTAAAGAATTAACAATTTTCAATTACATATTTGTTTTGCGTAAAAAAATGTTATACAACATTGTTTACATGAAATTATGAAATTGTTTCTTCAAGGGGTAATTGCAGAGGTAGCCCGCGAAATTCGTACGTTTTGTTTTGCAATTTGCAGGTCTGGGTCAAGCTGTTATTGAACAAATTTTGAGTCGCAACAATAAAACATCACGAAACATAACATCAAATTGAATGACCTTCTCCTCCTGATCTTTAGAAAGTCATTCTTAAGTAATGGCTTTACTCTTACAGGTACCCGTGTTCAAATGCAGGGTGATCCGTGGGGATAGTCCGTAGAATCTACGGGCAAAATCTGCCACTGGAACTGAAAAACGATTTTCAAAGGAACAATGTCGACGATTTTAGAGTTGAGTGATCTTCCTTAATACGGTTTTGGTTTATTCATACTTAAAGAATCGAAAAATACGTAAAAAATAGGACTGAGGACCTAGATCTGAAGTGGTGCTTAAAGAAAATGAAGCCTATAAGAAACTGTTGTCATTCATTTTAGAACTTAATAACTTATCTAGGGCTGGTTTTATTTTTCTTTTACGATCTATATTAAGAATTACATTTACTTATAATATATAAAAAAATATATGTATATTATTATACAGGATAAATTTTTAACCAGTGCGCAAACTGTAACCATGAATTCGGCATATCATTCTAGACCCCCAGAAATATTCCGTCAGTTATACAAAAAAATCAGCTGTTTCATAGAAAAGTGCAATACCTACGCGGTCAAAATGTATGGAACAGCTTGTGCACTGGTTAAAAAATTACCCTGTATATTAAAATTATAATAAATAATATCCACCTCAAAACTATTAACACTCTCTTCGTTCGCAAGGCAATGGCCAAATATGTAAAATTTTTCGTAAAGATACAAGTTTACCTTAATACGGTTTTTTTTTTGGGTGGTATATCATCAAATAACTTCCCCCGCTCTGGGTGGTGGAGCAGGAGGGCGTGTCACTGCAGGCGTTTTACCGACTAAAACCCACCCGTGTTCCCTCAGTTGCCTGTGTGCCAGGGGCCGCGGTATCTCTTTCGAACAACCCGCACCCCTGGTAGGCATCGGCCCTTGCGGGCCCCGTCAGTTGGTTCTAACACCTCCTTAAGGCGCGCGTGGAGCACAACGCGCCGTCGACCCGGGCTTGGTTCTTACCGGACAGCAAGCTACCCATTACTCACCGTCCGCAAGCCCGCGCCTACGGTGGCCAGGAATCAGCCTGGGATTCCCGACGCCCAGAGCGACTCCTGCGGAGGCTACGGCCGTGAGGGCGCATGTACTGCCTCTCCTTCACGTGCGCCGCCTCCCTCTTTGCGAGCATCACTGCTTCGCTGAAGGAAGCGACGGCTACCCATGCACTCTCGCTCCGTACCATGGCCTGGACCAGGGCCGGACGCGAGAGATCGCCGCCACCGATCGCCTCCACGAGGACACGGTGGTGCTCCACCCAAGCCGGGCAGACCTCCACTGCATGCTCCACCGTGTCCTCAGGACGATCTTCGTAATGGAAACACCTGGGAGTTTCCTCCCGCCTTATCCGAAACAAGAACCTCCCGAAACAACCGTGTCCGGTGAGGACCTGCGTCAGGCGGAAGGTGAGGACGCCATGCCACCTCTCAAGCTACTCCTCAAAGAGGCGACTTACCGCCGCAATTGTGGCGTGCCCAATCTTAATATGGTCAAATGTTTCAAATTGTGATACATACTACTTTTGCCCGCGGCTCCGCCTGCGTGGATGTCGGTTATCATGTAAAAAAGTATTCTATGTCCTTCTCCATATTCCAGGCTATATTTCTGCCAAATTTCATGACGATCGTTTCAGCGGTTTAGGCGTGAAAGCGTAACGGTCAGACAGACAGAGTTACTTTTGCATTTATAATATTAGTAGTAATACCAATAGTTCACAGTAATCACAGATTCTTAAGGTTTTCAGAGTTCAACAACTTATCAAACTCAAAGCATTCATTTCAAATAAATCAATTACAGGCACTTTTGAATTGTCAAGGGGTCGGTCAGTCAAATAGATGAAAACTAGTTGCCCATTCCAAAGCGTAGTAGGTACCTATGGAGAAGAACGTACAAGAAACTCCACGGACACTGTTCTAAATAATAATATGGTCAGAAAATATTAATGACATCATTCATGTTGAAATTATGATTATAAGAACGATAAAAGCGTCCGTTAAAAAAGTATAAAAATAATATACACAATATCGAGCCTTTTGGGAACATTCATTTTAATTTTTAAACCGAGTGAATTGACGCCATGATTGATTTTTTACCTGTTGCTAGTTTTGCTTGATCATCTTCCCTCATCGTCACCCAATAATCTTAAAGGCCCAGAACGATAATAATTCTTTCAACAGCGTATCGTAATTCGATATTGTACTGTAACAAAACAATGTATTGAATAAATTACAAAACATAAATGTTAGAACACTATTTAATAGCAATTAACCTGATTTCTAGATATAACATTTTATTCTTATTCAACGAATTTGTACCAAATAAATATTTGTAGCGCGTGTAACTTTAACTTTAGTGTACCATATTGATATACTAGCATCATAAATTAATAATAACACACGTGGAAGATTTCAGTAATAATTTTATTTATCCTTCATGAATAAGGGAAATTAGGGCACCGTGGGATTGAGGATAATGAGAGAAATTACCCAGTTACCAGAGCATTACATTATTGAAAAAACATTCATTCAGATTGTTATGAAACTCGTGTAGATATAATACATCGTCACCGTGTGTATACACGTATGTATTTATGTTGCTTCCCTAGCTCTTATGTATTTTGATACCTACACATAGTACACACGTTTTGGTATGAATCGTTACAAATGAAAAATATTTATCAGTGGGTCATCATCATCATCATATCAGCCGAAATATGTCCACTGCTGGACATAAGCCTCCCCTAAAAGGAGTTTTCCATAATCGCCACGCTTGGCAGGCGGGTTGGCGATCGCAGTATGGTGGTCAAATGCATAGAGAACGTTGCTGCTCATTCTCTAGTAAGTCCCTTAGTCGCCTTCTACGACACCCATGGGAAGAAATGGGATAGTGCTATTCTTTTACGTCCGGCACCACACGAAACCAGTACCACCAGTACCATGGTATCAGTGGGTATCTACGAGTATTTACTTCATACGAACATTAATTTACACAGATTAATGCACGATTCCAGACGTAGTGAAGGAGAAAAGTATATTTTCATGTCACTTAGTAGTAATTTGTTGCTAATATAAAACATATATAAATACGCACATCCTCTAGATAATTAACCTAATGTATCCCAGTTTACGTAAGCACATGTAGTCGCCTAGACATCTGTGTTTGAGATTTTTCTAAAATAAATCTAGGTGTTGTCAATGTTACGTATACGCTATTTTCATAGCGAAGGTGATCTCTAGTCCAAACCTGCTTTCCGCCAGATTTAATGGCGACATTCTAACATAGCTAAATACTCGAGCCAAGGTCGATTTTCGCGTAACGTAATCATTTTTCAGTTACACAAGGGCAATTTTGTTTATTCTACAATTCTTCCGCTTGCCGGAAGAAAGTAGTTAGTGGAACTTGTAGGTAGGTTAATCTTAACTGTGATATTTCAAAATGTTTGGCAACGTGTTGTGATCGTCACTGTCTGCTTTGTAATTCCCCTTCAATAGAAGTCATTAACATTGAGACGGTAAACAAAACATGTTTTTAAAACAAATTTACTTATACACAAATGCTTTTGAATATCGAGTACAAAACAAACACTGGTAATTGTCAGGTTTAGTAATGACAGAACTAGCTTTTCGGCTTCGCCCGCGTGAAAGTCGAAAATGATCCCAAGGGAACGTACTATCGGAATAAAAATTATGTAATACCGAGTGTTTTATGTGTTAACCTAGGCTATAATTTTTCTGTGTGCCAAACTTCATCCAAATCTGTTAAGCCATTCTTGCATGACCGAGTAACAAATATCCAAACGTCTAAAAATACAAACTTTCACATTTAAAATATTATTCCTACTAAGATGATATTGTAGGATTATATTTTCCATTGTCAAATGGAAATGTAATCAAATCAGGAGAAACAAAAGCTCGTACCAGAAACCTTCCAGATTCAGACAACCCAAAAGTTAAACAGAGCGGAAATTAAAAATGGGGGAAAGCAGGGATGTACATATACAGTAAGTACAACGAAGGCTGCGTAAAATACAATTACGTGCTTCGGGTAACATTGTTTCATGTCCTTGATGTGTAGTCAGCTGAGCTTCCTCATTAGCAGTATCCTCACGGAAGCTCATAAGTATACTATCGACGTATTAATGACGTGCATCCGGCGGATATGACGAGGTAATTGAACCTAGATAGATTATTAATTCAATAAATATATCTGTCCTCACCTCAGCTTTGTGATTTCACCTGGCGCGATCACTTTTGTTTGTTTGTCTTTAGGTGTCAATGACGTAATGTTTTTTTTAGTTTTCTTGATTTTAAATATCCTACGAGTACTTGAATTAAAGATATCCCACTAAACGTAGTAATATTATATACTAGCTTTTTCCAGTAGCTTTGCCCGCGTGGTGGTCAGTGTATGGGGCCATTCAAGTATTACGTAAGCACTACAGGGGGTCTTTGCTTTGCTGATTTTTGATGACATGTGGGATGGGGAGTCTGGGTGGTGATTACGTCAGCAGTATTTTTTTACTCTTTTGGATTTTCTACAAAATGTAGTCGATTTTAGTTTGAACACATGGCTCGAAGAAAACGATGTCGATATTCCAAATCACACGAATGTGAGCAGACACACAATATTGAGCAGCAAACATCCAATCTCAACGCAGACTTAGAGTCATGGATTCGTGTGTCATGGACTGAAGACTGTTAATTTGAATTAATATACCAAAATGTTAAAAGCAGTTTGATTTGTTCGTTAATATATAAAGATTATAATAACTGAATACCGTCTCAATAAATTTGCTTAAATAAATATCATATACGTTAAAGTCCTATATTCCAAACCTATTCCTTATATCAACACTTATAAACTGCTGTTCATGAATCAATTAATAAACCAGAACACATTGAAAAATGAATGTACCAATGTTTACGTAAGCATGGAAGGAGGGGGGGGGGGTAAGAGCTTCGTTTACTTTTGCTGACGAAGGTGACGACGGGGTTAATAATTGCAAAAAATCTTCTTACGTAATACTTGAATGGCCCTTATTATACATATAAACCTTCCTCTTGAATCACTCTGTCTCTTGATGAAAACGCATTAAAATCTGTTGCGCCGTTTTGTAGATCTCAGCGTACAAACATGAAAACAAACTTTGTTTTATACTGTGTAGAGGATATGTGAAAGTTTGTATGTTTAGATGTTTGATACTCCAAAAATGGCTGAACGGAATTGTATGAAATTTAGCGCACAGATACTTTATAACCTGGATTAACACATAGAATACTTTTATCCCGGTAGTAAATTCCCGTGTGATAATTAAATTTATAATCAATAACTTTGACGCAAACTCAGCAGCTTCAGTGTTAGCTTTTTATCAGCTGATAATGCCTGCTGTTAAAACTACTCGTGGACTTCTGATAAGGGTGAGACACTCAGACATAGGATTACACTGATAGTGCTCCAGTGTAAGCCGGGATTTAGCCACGACACTTATCCATCATTGTTTTCAACACAATAATAATATACTAAGCAATCTGCTATTTGGAACATGAGGCACTCAACAACAAAGCAATAACAAACCGAAACTGCTTATCGATTTTTAAAAAGGTTATAAAAATCTCTGAACGGTTTGTTGATGAAAACAACTCGTTCAATTTAAATTTAAAAAACAAACAATACTTACTCCAGTTAATGAAAACAAATGGAAAAATGTTTATTATGTAGTCGAAAATTATACCTCGGGAACGTACTATCGGAATAAAAGTATCATATGGTAAAAGTGTCTCTGTTTGCCAATTTTCATCCAAATATGTTCAGCTGTTTTTGCGTAATTGAGTGAAAAACATCTTAATACACAAACGTCCAAACTTTCACATTTACCACTATCACTACATATTATAAAACAAATTCCCCTGCCGCGTCTATCTGTCTATCTATTCGCAATAAACTCAAAAACTACTTGACGGATTTTCATGATTTTCATGCGGTTTTCACCAATAGCCAGATTAATTGTCATGAGGAAGATTTAAGTGTGTAATTTGTTAAGGTTTTGTGTGCATTGGTTAACGCGGGTGAAGCAGCTGGCAAAAGCTAGTAATTCTACTTCCTAGTAATAATATTATAAACTAGCTGTGCCCGCGACTTCGTCCGCGTGGATTTTTCTAAAATAAAAGTAGCCTAAGTTACTCCTTATTCCATCAGCTACCTGCCAGTGAAAGTCCCTTCAAAAACGGTCCAGCCATTTCAGAGATTAGCGAGAACAAACAGACAGACAGACAGACAAAAATTTGTAAAAAATAGTATTTTGGTATATGTACCGTCTATATATGCATATGCATGTAGCAAAAAGCGGTTATTTTAATATTACAAACAGACACTCCAATTTTTTTATATGTACCTATAGAAGATGTATAGATTATATGTATAGATGTGTTAGGTCTGTAGGTTATGAAGAGAAACAACCAGTTCGAGACGCTAAAAGGTAATCAATTTTATTTCGTAAAATACCAACTACTTATACATATTCTTAAAATAACAAAATACAATAGCGGGCACTTCGAAAACTGGTTGTTTCTCTTCATAACCTACGGACCTAACAGTGGTGACCCCGACGTGATAATGAAATACCAGCTACCTCTGGGATGTGCAGTGGGTAATAATGATGATGCTGCTACAGTAGTCCCCCTCAAGCGAAGCGTACGGGTCGCCGCGCCGGACAGTTCGCCCGGATAAGGTCTTCTGTATGGAGGCGTCAGGTGCCACTGTTGATGAAACGTCGTCATTGACAGTGTACTCAGGCTTCAGCCGATCTATTGACACTGAACTTTGCCGGCCTGGTAGCTGCAGTGTAAACACTTTGTTTTCACGTTTCAACACTGTGTAGGGCCCGTCATACGTTGGTTGCAGTGGTTTGCGTACGGCGTCAACTCTGAAATTTGTGTGTTTGAATATTTAGATGTTTGGATGTTTGTAACTCAATCACGCAACAATGGTAGAACAGATTTAGATGAAATTTGGCACACAGATAGATTATACCCTGGATTAACACTAAGGATACTTTTTATCCCGATAGTACGCTTCCTTGGGGTAATTTCCGACCTCCGATCGGACGAAGCCGCTGGCAAAACCTAGGAAAATTATATAAGTACAGAATAGATCTGTTACACGAGGGGATACAAAAGGATCATTACGTAACAAGCGAACGACGATCACGTTTAAGTAATAGAAAGGTAAACAATCGTTCATTTTCTCAGTCACGTGTAAGCTGCCTTTAAGGCTTTTCGACTAAACCCCTGCAAACGAACTGAGAGGGATGCCAGTATGCCAGACGATTGTATCACGTGCCGACATTGTTTTGGCTGACGGAAAATCTGTCTCGGTGAAGCCGAAAACCAACTGCAATCCTATGCTACTATATCCTACTAATATTATAAACTAGCTGTGCCCGTGACTTTGTCCGCGTGGAAGTTAACAAAAAAGTAATTATTAATATTAAATAAAATCAAATTTCTAAAACAAAAGTATTCTAAGTTACTCCTTATCACACCAGCTATCTGCCAGTGAAAGTCCCGTCAAAATCGGGCCAGCCGTTTCAGAAATTAACCGGAACAAACAGACAGACAGACAAACATTAAAAAAAAATGTTATTTTGGTATATGTACCGTGTATACATCCATATGCATTTAGTAAAAAGCGGTTATTTTAATATTACAAACAGACACTCCAGTTTTATTTATCTATAATTATGTATAGATGTATAGATGTAAAAGTTTGGATGTTTGTTACTGAGTCACGCAGAAACGGCTTAACGTAAGTGGACGAAATTTGGCAAACAGGTAGTTTGTAACCTGGAATAAAACATAGGATACTTCTGTCCTGGTAGTGCCTTACCCTGAGATAGCTTTCGACCTCCACAGGGGCCAAACCGCAGGCAAAACTTAGTAATATTATAAATGTGAAAATTTGTATGTTTGGTTATAAAAATGTATGGATGTTTGTAACTCTTTCACGCAAAAATGGCTGAACGGATTTGGATGAAATTTGGCACACAGATAGTTTAAAACCTGGATTAATACATAGAATACTTTTTATCCCGGTGCTACGTTTCCGTGGGATAACTTTCGACCTCCACGCGGGCGAGGCCACTGGCATAAGCTAGCATCTAATATCTCTCTCAAAACTGGAAACGATCCAGTTCTCAAAATTTTTAATTCATTGTAAATGTTGACGTTATCGAAGTTTATTGCCAAAGTATGATGGTAGTAATGATAAACAAAGAGCATTTTCTCTTAATTGTAAATGATTTATAAGAATATCTTGTTTGTACAGAACAGCTGATATACGAGAATTGAACTTTGAAGTCATGAGATTCTGCAAATAAATAATGCGATGTTCCGCATTGTTCTGTATTTACGTATGTACTTTGTTTCTAAAATCATAAAATTGGTACCAAAAATATACAATAGACATTCATATTCTAACGAAACGTTTGGTGTAGGACGAGTTATTACTTCCAGTGGGATTCAAAGGTTTGGACGTCTTTGCAGCTTCGCTTGCTACGTAAGCTGTCAGAGGACGTGTGAACCAGATATGTCTTATATTCGGTTTACACGTCCTATATCAGCTTACGTTTTTGTTAAACTTGGAAGTAGTGTTTTTCTGAACTGCCGCAGTGGTGGCCCTGTGGTAACGGCCCCAACTTACGAGTTGTAGGTCATTTTTTTTTTTGAGGGTCGGAAATCGTCAAATAACTTCTCCCGCTCTGGGTGGAGCAGGAGGGCGTGTCAGACTTTTACTGACTAAAACCCCACCGTGTTCCCTCAGTTGTCTGTGTGCCAGGGGCCACGGTATCTCTTTCGAACAACCCGCACCCTTGGCAGGCATCGGCCCTTGCGGGCCCCAGGTCTAGGGTGCGAACCCAGGCAGACAATTTACTTTGTGCAAATAATTTCATCACCAATGCTCTCAAAACGGTGAAGGAAAACATCATGAGGAAACCGGCATGTCTTGAAGTCAGAAATTAGAAGACATGTGACATCTACCAACCCCCACTGCGCCCGCGTGGTAGCACCGCCCGCCGTAGTATTACAGCCCACTCCATCTTAAAGAGAGGAGGCGTGTTCTAGTCCCAGCAATGGGAACAGTATAGGTTGTTTGTTGCTTATGCTTGTGAACTGAATGATGTCGTCAGTTGGAAGTATCAAATAGCCTGCCAGATAGTGGTTGTAAAAATTTCCGCAGTTTCCAAGCCGTCGCGTCGACGTAACAATACATTTCCCAGCGCTGATGTGTTCCGGCATCTGAATAGGAGCGCCGTGTATCTCCACAAGGCCGACGGCAACTAAATACAGGTGCTGCATACATGCACACTGTAAACTATGCCAGAAAAACCGTAATTATTCACTCTGAAATATCCGCGTAATATAAGATAATTAATGAGTGCATTAAATATTTCCTTCATGTAATGAAATTCTTATAATATTTGGCTTCTTTCAGCATCACATTAGCTATTACTAAATATTTAGGTCTGGTAATGGTTCATAATAACTGCTTGAGATTGAGATTGTTTATAAGTTTAGCTATGATTTTAATGAGTTCAGATCCGTATTGTGATTCATGTTTTATCTTCACAAAGAGCTTTGGTCTGATTAATTGGTACTTTGAGCTTATTTATCGATATTCCCATATATTGCGTTGTGCCGACCTTCTGTTCTGTTCTAAAAGGATTTATTCACTGACCCCTTCCGTCTTATTACAAATGCAATCTAACTTTAGTTCTAGCCTGAAGCTCTGAGCCAGTATTTGCATATCCAACTTTATTTCGATTTGGATAAAGTTCTTAATACAAAAACTTTTTCCAAAAAAACAAACAACCGACTTCCGGAAAAACACTACAAAGTAAAATAACTTTAATTTCGGAAGTCGTGTTCGACGTGCGACGAGTGACTTGGATATGTAAAGTTATTTTTCAGTTTGTAGTGTTTTTCCGGAAGTCGGTTGTTATTTCGTCAAGTTCGTGAACGGGCGCTGTCGGTTGAGACTGGTCATCTCCAACTTCCAGGGCTTATTTTTATCTTGTGTTTAGATTTGTTTATAATTATTTTTTTTACATTGTTCTCACATACAGCAACAAAAATAATGTTCGCAAGATTTTGTAATATTCAACTTGATTTTAAAAAAGTGTCCGTGGAGTTTCTTGCCTGTTCTTCTCCCACGCCATAGAGATCTACGTTTTGGAATGGGCAACATTTTTGACAATTCAAAAGTGCCTGTAAATGGTTTAATTGAAATAAATGCTTTGAGTTTGAGTTTGAGATTTTTTTTTGGACAGTTTTTATTTTTTCACTTTTTAGTTATAGTACCTACCCCACACCAATTCGAAATTTCATCATCCTTGGGGTCAAAACAATGCATATTTATGCGATAGCAGCAATCGCGGTTGATTTGCTGTCATTTTTGGAAGAGTTCCGTTGTCTGTCTCCGAAACGCATCATCAGATCTATATGAAATTGAAATGGGACCGTTTAGGAATAAACCCCTTTCGAACAAAACAGAATTTTACAAATCTGTTTATATATGACGGAGTTAAGCCTGAACATCCTACCACTCCTAACCGTTAAAGAAATGAAATGAAATGTTTATGAAATGAAATGAAATGAAATGTTTATTTATGTAAGTAGATCATAAAAGACACTTTTACACGTCAATATTTTGTTGGTCAATATTTTAAAAACTAGATGGCGCCGGCAAGAGTTGTACCGTCCCTCATCAGCTCAGCGTCATGAGATGATCATGACCATACGCAAATGTATCAATAGCTTTAGAAAATTTATGAAAATCATTGATAATACCTATAAAATTTGAAGGTTGCTCATCAGATCCTGTTCCATAATCAGATCCTGACTTGGTGCCAATGAGACTACCTAAGGAGTATATACACTCTATCAAATAAAAAAATATTTTGAGAATCGGTCCACAAATGGGGGAGAAATCGGTCAACATACATTTAAAAAAAAATACATACAGTCGAACATATAACCTCCTTTATTGAAATCGCTTAAAATGAACTGTATTTCGATTTCTGTTAGGTTCTTATTTCAAACTTCGATTCTATAAACCATACTCGTACCTACAAAAAAACCTTGTTTTGTAATAAGACAGAAAGGGTTTGCGGTGAGTTACCTATATCTTCTAAAAAGTGAAGAAAAAACTACATATGTCACCTTTTAAGAAAATTACGCGGCGGCCTTAGGAGAATGAAATTTGGAACGGTTAAAGTTTTTATGGTGAAGGAGTGCAGAAAGCGAATATATTGGATTTAAATAAACTATGGACGAATTACGACATAGTGTAAGGCATACTTCTATAACGTGTTACGGAAAGGGTATACACATACCAAAGGCACAGCTTCTTTGGATGACATCAAACGATATTGGAAGGGTTTTAAATCCTATCTCTGGATGTTCGGAAGTTATGAGAACTTTTAATACATTGATACCAGAAACCAAATCATCAAATTGAAGTAAACACATCACTTGGAAGAGATTTATCGTGATGTTGGCAAGTAACGTGGAAAGTTATTGACCTACGTAGTGCGGTGACACGTTTGTTATGATTTGAATTTAAGAAACGTATGAAACCAAAAATTTGGTATCAATTCTTAGAGTATTTTATTTTGAGCTGAAACTATGTATAGTGATTCCATACCAGCTGTTATCTTTAGTGCTTAAGGATAGCAATTGGGTTTCTGTTACACTGTATATACTTTGACCTATCTAAACACCTTACTTCAAACTTAGGTCAGTCAAACAGACAAACAACAGTCTTATCCCTAAACAAAAGCTTTTGACCTGTAAACCTCACTTTATTTTCTCGACAAACAGTTGCCTTAGTATAATAATCTTCCCTCACGTTTCTTCTGTTTAGGCATTGAAACCGATGTCACGTGCTTATCTCACAGAGGTCCGGTCAACATTGTAGGTATAGCCTAAGCCGAATTAAATTGTTGTCGGTACAATGGCACCACGTGACGAGTTTTTTTTTTCTTCTGGGTGGGAAATCATCAAATAACTTCTCCCGCTCTGGGTGGAGCGGGAGGGCGTGTCAGACTTTTACTGACTAAAACCCACCCGTGGTCCCTCAGTTGCCTGTGTGCCAGGGGCGGCGGTATCTCTTTCGAACAACCCGCACCCCTGGCAGGCATCGGCCCTTGCGGGCCCCTCTGTTGCTGCTCCCACGTGACGAGTTACAGAACAGTCGCGGAGCATGAAAGCAATCAAACGTGAGGAGATAAGACATTCCCATTTTGTCTGAAAAGATTAGGTATGCCCAATAGTGTGACTGTGTGTCTGAGTAGTATTTAAGTATATTTACGATATGTAGGATTTAATATGCCTGGTTATACCCTGATATGATATTCAGGTTTACAAAATATAGCGCATCACTGATTCTTCATTCTTTTTCGTACTTGACTAGTTAATTGCTTGTTGCTCTCGCCGCTCAATTTTTATCCAACTACAGCCAAGCAAAAATAATGGTTATGGTTTTGACCGGTAGGTATGTGTGTAATGTGTGTACCGTATGTTCATATGTTCCCTCATAACTTCTAAACTACTTATCATAATTTAACAAATGAGGTATTGTCGGAAGCGTAAATATATATTGTGAGCTAATTTCAGAATAATTTCAATAAAACGTAAGTTCTAAAACTAAAACCCGACATCTGAAAAATAACGCTCTAAAAAGTAAGAAACGCGAAAATTTTCTTATCGGAAAGCCTCGGTCGTATGCCACCAAAACAACACAATCTAACAATAGTAACCAATGAGAAGCTTTAGGGCAAAGTGGCATACGACCAGGGCTTTCAGATGAGAATATTTACTCGTTTCATTTTACTTACATTTTAGAGCGTGAGTTTTCAGTATTCAGGTTTTAGTTTTTTTCATGTAGTATGTAGGTACATAAGCTTTATTTATTTATTTATATAAGGTACTCCAACGACTTATTCAATAATAACATATTACATAAAAGAACTTATATATATATATATTAGTATGGTGAATTTGTCACTTAAAGAAGTACACAGCTTATACATAAATCAAAAAGTGCATACAAATTATGAGGATCTATTTCAAAGTGCGTTACAGTAATTTAAAAAAAAAGATTAAAATCATAAAATTAATAAGACCTACTTTACCATAGAAAGACATTATTAAAATAAATACATCAGATTTACTTAATTAAATAATTAATAATAGATACTATACTTTATCATCAATTATTTTCTCAATTTCATCACTTCCCATTACATCATAAATTGATTGATTGCGTAAGCCTATGTTATGACCATGTAGTGTTTACATCGTTTCCTCCCATATCTAATCATACATTTATCACAAGTGTTAGAAAGTTTAATAAATAGTGTTTCATCTTAACTTCCGACAAGAGTAGGAAGTAATGTGAATATAAATAAACGATTAGAATCCTTCGCTTATCCGATAACTAAGACGTGGATTAATTTCCGCTATGTTTTAATATCAAGGCGGCCATGTTCTTGGAAACTAGTCTCGCAATATAATTATATTTTCGCAATACATCTTCACATTTTCTTGTCGAAAGGAAGAACATTGAGAATTGATACGTCGTGTGTCTAATTTCAATGTTATTTAATTCGATTCGGTTGATATATCAAAATAATCGTGCGTGTAAGGACAGTAGAAATTCTGAAGGTCCATTCTCATAATTAATAACGTTCAAAATCTAGTCGCAGTCTCATCTCGGCGACAATCAAATGACAAAAACTTGTCAAAAATGTAGGGAAACATTTATTTTCGACAGATTGAGACAGAGATCAGACTGTGAACGTTCATAAAATTACGAGAATCGCCCCACTGAAATTATGAATGAATATGAGCGTAGAGCTGCGTACAAGGTCCCTGCTTGATGTATCGAGGCCGCTCCTCCGGGATAAATGAACATTATAAACAAGAATTATAGTTCGTTACACGCGACATAATAATTTGTTAACACTACATCAAACGGTCCGTTGTTCTGTCTCACAAATGACAAATTGAGCATTGAACCTTACATCTATTTTTTATGTGACTTGTAACAGGTTGAGCCCTTCATAACTCCATCGTCTGCAGTCAGCCATAAGCTGTTCCAGAAACCTCGTTCAATGAGTGGTGGCCTATAAATATTAAAAACATTTTTATTAACCACGGAGATAATTTCAATTGATCGTGGTGATTTACAGGTGTTTATTTTCACAGCGTTTAATATTCATAACAAATTCGATATACTTAATCGGATGAACCTATATTTAAAAATATTATTTTTCGCTCTTTTGTTGGTCTAGTGTTCGCAAGCGCTACTGCTGAGCAGGAGGTCCTGGGTTGGGTTCCTAGGTCGAGCAAAGTGTCAATGGGTTTTTTTATCTGGAATTTCTCAGTACCAGCCCTGCGTCTGAATTCGTGCCCGGGTGATGGCAATATGGCTATGGCTCGCCCTTATTACATGGGACCTAAACATAACTGACGAAATGTGGGTGTACAATAGGTACATCTCTGCCTAAACCTCCGGGTAGTACCCGGAGGTTTAGGCAGACAGGCGTGATGTTATGGTATGCTGTTCAAAAAGTTATGTCACCGTATGATTGTGAACACCGTTAGTTTATAATCTATCTCGCTAGATTATAAACTGTCGATAAATTGTGAACTGCACCATACTGCTTACCGACCGAAAAGGTTAGGTTAGGTTAGAATTGCGACCAAACGTGCGCAAGCCGAGCGAGCGTAGCGAGCGGTGCCGCGGCAGTGGCCGGCGAGCGCTACTTTCAAATTATTGGCAGTTACTTGACTATTTAGTAATAGCGCAAGGTACTATCTGTCTTGATACCAGTTCACAAGTTGTTGTTGTTGGTTTCACTTCGATAGATTATAATCTACCGAAAAATAATGCGTTAAATTGTAAGCAGTATGTTACGGTTCACAATCTTTCGAACGTTCACAATCTCGCGAAATAGATTATAATCTAACGGTATTTACAATTTTACGCAGATAGTAACATAACATTACGCCTTGTTTCCGTGCCAGACTCCGGGCTGCTAGTAAGAAGATCTTTATTAAATTGGAAGTTTATTTCTTTAGATATTTCCACAAATAAATTATTAAACTTGCACGTTTTCCATAAAAGGAAACGTGAGCTTAAAGTAATCCGCAATGCACCGAGCATAAATATTGTTGAAAACAACGAGTGATTTACCTTTGTTTAACGAATCCCGCAGTTGGTGAATCCTTCCTCTTGCCACGTACCTGCGTGAGTTATGCATATTTTAAATACTTACAATATTTCCCTGGTCATTGCTTTTCACGAGAGTAAGTATCTACCTTGGAGTGCTCCAGTGTCGCATTGACATACATATAGTTCATTTACCTTTTCACTTTTTATTAGTCGCAAGGCAGATTACACTTGTCTTGGTGTTTTGACTAACACCTTGATGACTCATTTTACCATTTCAACGGACCGTGAAAAACGCTTTCCTACTGCCGTATTGTAAAAAACTCTAAAATCTGGCAGAATTGTGTCATACGCTGACATATTTCGAACATAGATTGAAATAAATCACATAAAAGGTGTTATTATAAATGTGATATATGATCATTATTCTTTTAGACAGAGTTATAACGCCAATTAACCCGTTGTTGCTACGCCGACCAAAACGTTTGTTGGAAAACGGCTCGCTAAACATATTGTGTAACTATGTGGCCGGATGCCACCGCGACTCGTGAATTTATCACCTCGTAAACACGTAGTCTGTGACCATCCATGTCATGAAGTAGTGCAACACAATACTTGAATGAAGCCAATGAATTCACAGATCAAAGACTAAAGAAACCACAGAGTACCGACATGCCTTACACATTCAAAAGTATTTATGAATTTAACTAAGGAAACGGTTTACTGATCCATAATGCTAATTTATTTGTAGAAATGCGAGGACTGAGTGAATGAGCTATCGCGATAAAATCATTTCGCTTCCTGTTAGTGTTTTTGTTTACTGAAATATGACTTATATGAAGTGTTCGCAGAATGAATGTGTACAGATCCCCATTTTTCAGAATGGGAATCTCGTTCAGTTTAATTCCAATCAAAAGTAAACATTTATTCATAGGAGCTATAAATAGAGCGTTTATTCTTACTCTCATTTGAACGACTGACAGTTTGCTACGTCCGGCATCGAGAGAGTGAAACTAGTAAACATAATGAAGATCATCCATCAAGGTGACTTCAGGTTTATGCTTCAGTTTCATGTTACGAGACTTCGACAACATTGTTTTTTTAACCGACTTAACAAGGAGGAGATTCTTATCGTCTATTTTTTTGGATGTATCTTCCATGTTATCTCCGGTAGGTAGGTACTAGTGGATCGTTTTCGAAAATGTTTTATGTTTATGGTTAAGGTATACCTCAAGAGTGGTCCCATATAAATTGTATTAACTTTGCTGTGGCAGTTTTTGCGTTATCTTCGATAATAAACGTATTAAACGTTTAATCTACTTTGTGTAACTTGATGATGTTCTAATATTCCCTGGCACCATTGTTAGCATAGCAAGTAGAGGTATACGAATTAGTGTGAAGTAAATACATAACTAAAAACTGAAAACCTTTTAACTAAAATAAAATACCGTCTTCCAAAACTCAAAAAACACTAAGAAGTGAAAATATTTTTTTTTGTTTCATTTATGTTCACAATCAACAAATTTCAATTTTATAATCTCTACAACATATTTTTGTTAAGAATCCAACGCCTCACACCAACATTTTGCAGATTCCCTAATGATAAAATAAACAAATTCCTAACCATTCTGCTAATGTCTAATCTACTATTCATAATGCCAGTCTGTAACCTCATTTTGTTTAATTTGATTACATAACACCCGTAGAGAGAACATTTTATGAATGGAATCTGGTGAAGCATTTGTTTTATTTAAATAAATATTCTTATTTTATAAAGACCTACATTTCTTGAATATTATTTTCTTTAACGTGCCGGTAACTGTTATGTAGAACAAGTGAAGTCTTTCAGAATACTGCAAACTTGAAGCTTACGAATACAAGAATTAGGTCGACTGTGTTTTAAAAGTGTGTCCTATTTACAAATTATGTAATTTCAGACATTAAAGTGTTTACATTAGGCGACTAACGTTTGATTTTTCTAACATGACTCACATTTGTTGGAAAATTACTCTGATTTCTATGTAGGCGTTGCCTTTAGCGAAAATAATTACCTGAAGATAGCACCTAATCTAAACATATAGTTATATTATTATAATTATAATAATATTATAAACGTGAAAGATTGTATGTTTGAATGTTTAGATGTTTGGATTGTTTATTACTCAATCACGCAAAAACGGCTGAATGGATTTAGATGAAATTTGGCACACAGATAGTTTATAACCTGGATTAACACATAGGATACTTTTTATCCTGGTAGTAGGTTCCCGTGAGTAAATTTCCCACCTCCACATGGACGAAGCCACTGGCTAAATCTAGTATTACAGTAATTATTAGAAGTAACTATCAACTATCGTGAAACAATAGTTATAAGGCTATCTATAAGATTGTTGTACGGAGCTTTCTAGTAAAATTATCGGGCAGGTTTAGTTACCGAGGTGTCATTAACCTGTAGAGTTAACAGAGTACTAAAACTTTAATAGTAAACAAGTAGTTAATTACTTTAGTCCCATTGATTAAGATGAACAGTAGTACACTTTAAACTCCTCCGATACTCGTGATTATATTCTAATTAAATCTATAATATAATCTCAGTGTCGGGGAAGTTTCAAGTGTTTACAATATTGTTATTATAATATCACTGCCCCACGGGAACGTACTAACGGGATAAGCAGTATCCTATATGTTAATCCAGGTTATAAACTATATGTGTGCAAAATTTCATCCAAATCCGTTCAGCTGTTTCTTCGTGATTAAGTAACAAACACCCAAACATCTAAATATCCAAATTTTCTCATTTATAATATTGATGTAATTTTAATCTCCGTTAACCTCATAAGGGGTCATTGTACTCATCATTATGAACAACTTTTACTATGGGCCCAAACCTGAAATCGCGGAAATAAAATCAGCTGTTCCTTACATTTTCACGAGTTATGCGAACATAAATGTAGGGAACAGCTGATTTTTTTTCGCGATTTCAGGTTCTGTGAGAAGGAATGGGCCGTAATCCACCATGCGAGCCCAGTGCGGGTTGGTAGATGTCACATCTTCGAATTTTTTGTTCTAGGACATGCCGTTTCTTCACGATGTTTTCCTTCGCCGTTTTGAGTGCAGTGGACACTTGTCTGGATTCGAACCTACAATCTACAACCCGTAAGTCGCGGCCCTTACCACTGGGCCACCATAGCTCCCACTGTTATTATAATAGCCACACACAAATTTTGACTTTGACGCGTGACGTATTACGTAAACGGAAACAAATTTATTTTAATTTTCCTAAAAATAGTTACAAAGGCATAAGTAGGTACTCGTATTGATTTGCAAAGTTCAGAAGTTTTAGCCTTCAGTTGGATTTCTGCTCGTGACTCAGAACTTGATGGGATTTCCCGATGGACCACCACGAGCCACCACAATAAATACTTTTTGGTTTAAGTATCATGAAAATACACAAATAGACTTTCTTTTTTTTTGTTTTTGTCTGCCTCGTTGGTCTAATCGTCGCAAGCGCTACTGCTGAACATGAGGTCTTGAGTTCGATTTCCAGGTCGGGCAGAGTGTTATTGAGTTTTTCAATCTTGAATTTCCCAGTAGCAGCCCGGAGTCTCATTTGTGACCAGCTATATTTAGTTACGTCACTAGCGTGTCGCTGCGTTACTGAATGGTGCGTGACTAATCACACGACAGGCAATTACCTTGCATTTATCTTGCCAATATCGAGCGCCCGTAACGCAACTAAAGGTATGTAATAAATATATCATTGAATAGAACGCTAACGTTTGTCTATTTGCGTGAATTTCTCTAATAGTTCTAAGTTTTACCTCAAACACGTGTATTCGAAGCACCTGCGACATAAGTACCGCATACAAGATGAGTTTCATGTGCAATTTGCACTGATTATGTCACATTTTTGGTTTGATTTGTACCCGGTTGATAGCAATAGTCTCGCCCTATTCCATGGGACTTAAGCATAACTGGCGAAATGAGGGTATACTATAGGTACACATCTGCCCATACCTTCAAGGAAACAAGGATGTCTTTATTTTATACCTACATCTCTATAATAAACGAGGGCTATGCGACTGTTCAAAAGTTTCCCTCAATATCTTTATGTAATTCTCCATTTAGTCAGTTCACGATGACTAATCTCCAAAACAGCGTCTAGTTCAACCCATCATCACCATCATCATTTCAGCCGAAAGACGTCCACTGCTGGACATAGGCCTCCCCCAAGCTCCGCCATTTCGACCGATTTTGAGCTTCCTGCATCCAGCGGATTCCTGCGGCCTTCACAAGATCATCGGTCCACCTTGTGGGGAGGCCTTCCAACCCTACGTCTTCCAGAACACGGTCGTCACTCCAGAACCTTTCGGTTCCATCGGCAATCTGTTCTGCAAGCAATGTGCCCTGCCCATTGTTACTTAAGTATGGCAATTCTTCGGGCTATGTCGGTTGCCTTGGTTCTCATATGGATCTCTTAATTTCTGATTCGATCGCGTTGGGAACTCCAGGCATAGCTCTCTCCATGTAGTCAGTTCACGATAACTAATCTCCAACAACAGCATCAAGGTCAACCCACCACCAAATAACCAAGCATAAACAATTAAAATTAAAAATACAGAAAACGTAAATCAATAAAATTCTCGCTAATATCTTCACACCTCCGAACTAAGAGACCTTAGAACGGACATTAGGAAGTTCATAAAAAAATTCAAATGTTTATTTTAAATAAACGGCTATTTAGATTTAGTGCTCTCTTAAAGCAACAATGGCCATGGGGGATATTTGTGAGACCGATAAACGCTATGAATTCCGTCGGAAGGACGCTTTATATTAGAGCCTCCTACACTGGGATTAATGGGGCTTATTAGTCGACTCGCACGAAGTTACTCGCCCGAATTGGGCGAATCGTAACTCTTAATCAATATAATAATCAGCCATATCTATAATCAGCCTATAAGCTTCCCACAGACACAGACACAGGCCGCCTCTTTTGGAGAGGGAATGGGCTGTAATGTACCACGCGTGCCCAGTTCGGGTTGGTAGATGTCACATGTCTTCAAATTTTTGTCTTCAGACATTCCGGTTTCTTCAAGACGTTTTCCTTCACCATTTTGAGAGCTGTAGTGATTAAATTATTTACACAAAGTAAAGCGCCGGCCTGGGTTCTAACCCACGATCTACAACTCGTAAGTCGGGCCGATTCGCCCACAAATAAATTAACTTCGTGTCGCCTGTAGAAAATATTTCCAAGTGGCGATTCACCCGATTTGGGCGAGTTAATTCGTGTGAGTCGACTAATATAAAAGCCATTTAATGGTGGCCATTTGATCTCTGTTGCTTTGTAATAGTTTTTCATAACGCGTGAGCTTTTCGCCGCGCCCTACGCGGAAGCACAGTTAAAAGGGTCAGGCTATTTCGACACTGCAGTCCACGAATAACAGTCCCATTTGAGTGTTGTTACAGCTGGAAGTGGTAGAAAAATCATCTTATGGCAGAGTAAATCGTTTTTTGGTTTTCAATGTCTTTGTTTTGTCATCACTATATATAATAAAACAAGGTCCCCCGCCGCGTCTGTCTGCCTGTTTGACGGTTTGTCTGTTCGCGACAAACTCAAAAAGAACTGAACAGATTTTCATGCGGTTTTCACCAATAGACAGAAGAAGGTTTAAGTGTATAATTGGTTAAGGTTTTGTTTAAATTGGTTAACGCTGGCGAAGCCGCTGGAAAAAGATGGAAAATCTGATAACATGAGCGATTTCTTTACTATAACTTGTTCAATGAATCAATCAATCTGCTTTTCTCAGCAATGTTGGGGTTGGTTTCCAGTCTAGCCGGTTGCAGCTGAATACCAGTATTTAACATGGAGCAACTGCCTATCTGACCTCCACAACCCAGTTATTGGGTAATACGATACCCTTTAGGTAAGACCGGTTTATTAGACTTTCGTAACTTCGACTTCTCTTCTTAGCTTGTCAATAGCAATCTAAATACAGTCAGCCCAGAATTTGGCTACGACCTTGGCACTTTCAGCAGCGTCCATCAGCTCCTGTAGCGTGCAGACAGCGGGACACGCTGGTCAAGAAATTATTAAATGCCCCATTGTGGACAGAACCACACTTACACTTCAAGGCGGAGTCATCTATGAATCTCCACCTTAACAGGTTCTAAAACAGGTAATTAAACATTGTAGTATAACAAATGACATCCACATATTTCTCAATGGAACGTAGGTAATAAGAAACAATGTAACTGTTTTTTTTCCATGTTTAGGGTTTGTCCGTCCACCTGCTTGTTTTTCCGCGAACCTGTTAGAACATTACTTGGAAAGAAACAGTTGTGTTTTGACGTTGGACGTCAAAATACAACTGTTACTAGAAATACTACCTAGTGGAAATGATAATTATATGGTTGCAACAAAGTGCTGTTCCACATGTATTCACACAAAATATTGACGTGTAAAAGTGTCTTTTAAGATCTACTTACATCACCTTCCGCCTGACGCAGGTCCTCACCGGACATTGTTGTTTCGGGAGGTTCTTGTTTCAGATAAGGTGGGAGGAAACGCCCGGGTGCTTCCATTGTGAAGATCGCCCTGAGGACACGGTGGAGCATACGGTAGAGGTCTGCCCAGCTTGGACGGAGCACCACCGTGTCCTCGTGGAGGCGATCGGCGGCGGCGATCTCTCGCGTCCGGCCCAGGTCCAGGCCGTACGGAGTGAGAGTGCATGGATAGCTGTCGCTTCCTTCAGCGACGCAGTGATGCTCGTAAAGAGGGAGACGGCGCACGTGAGGGAGAGGCAGTACTTGCGCCCTCACGGCCGTAGCCTCCGCAGGAGACACCCTGGGCGTCGGGAATCCCAGGCTGATTCCCGGCCACCGTAGGCGCTGGCTTGCGGACGGTGAGTAATGGGTAGCTCGCTGTCCGGTCAGGACCAAGCCCGGGTTGACGGCGCGTTGTGTTCCACGCGCGCCTCAAAGAGATGTCAGCACCAACTGATGGGGCCCGGAAAGGCCGATGCCTGACAGGGCTGTGGGTTGTTCGAAAGAGATACCGCAGCCCCTGGCATACAGGCAACTGAGGAAACACGGGTGGGTTTTAGTCAGTAAAAGTCTGACACACCCTCCTGCTCCACCCAGAGCGGGAGAAGTCATTTGATGATTTCCCACCCAAAAAAAAATTATCTACTTACATAAATAAACATTTCATTTAATTTCATTCAATAATCTTTATTTATAAAAGCCTTCACAGCTATTTTCATAAAAGCAAATCACAAAACTTCGTAAAGTATGGTTCTGACGGGAGGTCAGGTAGGCAGTCGCAACAAAAAAAAAGCGAAAAAAGGTCTAAAGCATATAAAGCGCTTTTCCTCTCTCTACTTATTTAAAAATTTGCTGTGCCCGACAGGGTCCATTATTGTTTCTATTATTTTTTTATTTACCACCTATAACCTGTAAGTGTACATGATGGATTGCAATAAACAATTTGAGATTCGATTTGAATACTAGGCAGATGATGATTTTTTCTTATCGTATGAATGTGCTGATAAGAACTATCATGTCTCTTGGCAGGCACCAAAAGGGTATATTTGGATTAACGGCGAACATAAAATATAAAGATACTGAATAGAAGGGCGGCAATAAATGGAATTTAATACGATACAAGCATTTTATTGAGTAAATGGTACTAAATAGCACATAAATATAAAAAAGTGTACTCACTCTATTCAAATTTTGGTCCACGTTGACGTAATGTCGATACTGAATTCGTCCTATATTAGATTGCTGTACCATAATGAACCTACTCGTAAAAGTTAAAACTTTAATCTTGCATGTGTCGAGGATTGTACAAGTTTTATTAAAATTGTAAGAATTTAGGGGGCCTTTTTTTAAAAGAACTTACTAAGAACGAGCTTTCATGCAAAATTCCTTACATAATCGAATCAAATAACATTAATTTTAGGGCTTTGCAATTTTAAGTGATTGTAGTAAATGAGCAGATGATAATCATTTCTGTAAATACATTTATCATTGCAAATACTTTTAAACGTCGTATTTTAAAATATAGACATGGACAAGAGATACGAGCACGTGGACGTATAAGAAATATATACCTTACACACAGCTTTAAGATGTGTTAGAAAACCATTCTTAAAATATTCCACAGACATTTCCAGCTACATAATTCTGTGTGGTATTCACGATAATCGAAGGGCTCACAAGAGACTAGAAATAGACGTCGATAGTGGACAGCTCGCCATGCCCTCGTTGTTCGTTAATACCGTACTAAAGGTCGCCGGTCCAGACGGTTACGTAAAAACCGAATTATACGTAGGTACATACACCTAACACTTTTCTGGATCACGATTTTTATCGAATTACCGGGTTACGGTTTGCGTAAGTCCCTGATAAACAAATTTAATGCTCAAAACTCAGTTTATCTAGCAACCACATAAATCGTAGACATCATACATTATTACATTTTTAGTTTGAAAACTTCCTCATCCAGCACAACATTAACATACATACTTTTCTTTACTATTCTTCCGCAAATACATAAATCTTGTTTTCGGGTAACCATTGCGCTGGAGTCATAAAAGCATACATTACTACTAATGTTACTTACCTAATGTTCCCACGAGATGATCAAGTGTAATGCATTTTGTAATACGAGAATCTTATTGAAAAACAATAACCTAAATTAACCAGGAAACATCTTGTCTGATTGTGCAACGCTACGACGAATGTTTCGACATCCGGCCGCTGAATGAACGCCGCGCGCGCATCGTGGCCGACTGTTGCCAAACAACGCCACGCGGTGTCGCACGCGCCGCCCAAACCGTCGACACACCATGCTCCATGTGTTATAAAACCATTCTGACACACTCAACTCAATACCTACATTACCTGCTCTTCAGTCAAGCATGTATAATACAGCAAATTCGGCAGCACCTTGACTGCGCAAAAGTAACTATTCTCGTTCTCTTCTGCTGCATAGGGAATATTTCAAATATATTCATCATCATATCAACCAAAAGACGTCCACTGCTGGACATAAGCCTCCCCAAAAAGGGGGGATTTGCCATAATCGCCACGCTTGGCAAGCGGGTTGGTGATTGCAGTATAGTGGTCAAAAGCATAGAGAACGCTGCTGCCCATTCTCTAGTAAGTCCCTTAGTCGCCTTCTACGACACCCACGAGAAGAAATGGGATGGTGCTATTCTTTTACGTCCGGCACCACACGGAACAAAATAAATCAAATATATTATTGACCAGTGGCATCTGTAGAGTTGAAAAGCTGTCAAGGGAATACAATGCAATCCACTCGTGGCTGATTGCGATTATGCAATGAAAGGAAAATTATCTGCAACATAAATATCAAACGTTTGGTTTTACATGGATTTCACTGCACGCTCTCACTCGTAATACAGGATGTTGAATCTATGGATCTGTTCGAATCCAATCGCTTCGCTATTAATAGAGATAATAGCTGTTAAATTTAAATTAATACAGAGCTATGTAACTCTGAATGTATTGGACCCATGAATTTCATCAGTTATGTACGTGCGTGCTCCATAACATTGAATTTTCAAAACAAAAACAAAGGACGGTGCATACAGCCGAGTAATTTCACTAAGTATGAATGATGGCATCTCTCCGAGCGGCAGCTACATGGTTATTCTCTTCACACTCGCAATTCTTCATACACACCTATATCAGTCACCACCAATAAAACAAGACAATGAGAGAAAGTAATAAAAATGCTGTAAAACTGCAAGACAACAATATTTCAGTGATGGCGCCAAAATATTGTTCATGACTTTCAAATTAGCAAGATTAATTGTTGACAGCAATAATGCGATATTATTTATAGCAGTATTTTTAAAAGTGCCTCACAAAATAAGATTGATATCTAACAATGTTTTATTTCATGTGAATCATTTGCATGTAATAACCGTACAATGTGGAAAGTTAATTTCGCGTTTACTTTTAAAAATACATTTTTAAAACGGCTAAAGATGTGTAAGCTTTTTAAAGAATTTTTATGTTCGGAATGCATCTTTTAATGGCGTTAAAGAATATCTATCAAGAGGGCAGTGATAAGTGTTGTAAATCTGGCAGTCGGCGCCGAGCTGCGCGCGCGCCGCCTTGCCGGCGATACTTCATAGTAAGGCTACTGAATATGGAGACAGCTTTAATCCCACCAGTCATAAAATCTATAAAGAGCTTTATTATGTTTGTAATTTTCACACCCAAGTTATGCAGAGTGACACATACACATTTTTCTGACGGTTTCATACTCGACATAATTAGACGATGATGTACGTACTGAAAGAAAATATTTGTCGGTTATCGTCGTTTCGTTTCATGGAAAGAATAACATGTTCGACATTTTATTGTTTTTGCGTACATTCTAAAAAAAACGGAAGTTTTCTGAAATGTACACCTACATTACTACCGGTTTGACCGTCAAATTTTCTTTGAACATCAATGCTGCAAAATGAAAACAATTATTAGTCAATGAACAATTTTTACTTCTGAGAAAAATGGCGACTACATGTGTAGGATACAGGTTGTAAAATGATAATTTGCCGGTGGATTCCACAATATGTTAGCTGCGTACGCGCATAGTTGGCGCTAGGCCAGCTGCACTCGCTCTGCGCCGGATGCCGGCAGCCCTAAAGAATTCGAAACCGGCGCGTCGTCACCTGCGCACTGCTAACCGAACAAGCTGCCGCCGCGTTCTGGCTGCCCATGCGCAGGACCATCGGACATTGAAAATATGATTGCTTAAACAAAACTTTATGTTCCATTTTATACCATCTTTGTAGAAACGTTTTAGATGCCGAGTCATTTGTCAAACATTCTACAAGTTTTTTTTGTTAAAAAAAATACATCGTAAAGTGAAACATAACAAAAAGAACTTTTTATGAGTATTAAAATATTCATTTTTTCGCTTTTCATCTGCTCCATCAACGTAAGATAGGTACGTACTTAAATATTCCTTAGTTTTTTACTGATTTCATTGAAATTCTTTTGCATATTTATAGCTTTATCAAAGTTTATACTAAAAATGTTTAAATATTTACACAATGTCTATGTATTAATAGGTCAGATACAGCTGTTTTAATTGAAATAATTGGTTTCACAAACTGACTCATTTTCGTGTAGAGTTGCATGAAACATGTCACTGTTATACGTTTTCAAGCTACATACCTCCTTGTGTATAGAAATTACGTACTTCATTTAACAATGCGCTTTAGTCACACATTCATTCCCCATCCATTACTAGGAATTGTCATTATTGAAATTACTCTTGGATGACTTCAACCGATTGTGAACAAGCTTTACGCAAAACAAATGCAATTTTAAAACTATTCAGCATTTAACTAACAACAGTCAAGTATGAATGGAACATGACATGATTACAAGTACTGTTCAATTCGATTCAATCCAATTGAAACTGCACTTTGAAAATGCGGCGCAGATTTCAAATTGGCTAGAACAAATTTACTCGTGAGACTGTGACATTCACGGACGGATGTCCACTACTCTGCCTAAGCGCTGACAGCCGCATCTGACATTGCAACACGCTTTATTATGAAGAGGAACATGCTCGAATTATAACTGCAATATATCTTTTAGTCATGTACATATGAACCTTGCAGGCCAAGGTTTAATTCACTGATGGACGAACGAGGTTGTTCCCACTGAAAGTACTATTGATTGATTGATTTACATATTCTGAAGAATGCTACCGTGCTTGCTTTACGACAGTTATTAATAATTAGAAGTGGCTAACCCTGAAATGTACAGGATGTGCCACTTTGTTGCTCCTTAGCTTAGTCTTATTTCCTTTAAGTATTTTGTAGTGTTAGTCAGCGTATGAATTTTCGAAAATGCCTAATTTTAACATTCCTTTACTCAAGGTCCTTAGTTGCTGCATTCGTTTATAACAGCATGCAAATAAGCTCAAGGAAGTTGGTTTCTATGTACCATTTCAATAAAAAGGTAAATAAAAAACTACGAAGAATTTAGATGTCAATGACACCACGAGATGCTGTGGAACTTTTTAATTGACGCTGTTTGCCGGGCAAAGGCCGAGGAGTGGTGAAACCCATCTGTTGGTGTTGGTTTACAGATAATTAGCGCAGTGAGCGACAGCTGCCGGTAACCGTCCACTCAAGACCACTTGACAATGCCGTCCAGTTCGGGATCCAGCGGAAAAATGTAAATGACTCATTAGTTACTACATCATTACTTACATTCCTTTAAATATTTGCTATTTGCATATTTTATTCTCAGAGACAGTCTACGAGCTTTTGCGCGTGGCGAAGTTTTCCATGCTAAACCAAATTCCGGATTAAGATCCGGAATTTGGTTAACCATAAACGATCCGAAACGTTATTGAAAGAGGGTTTATGATACAATACCTATCTACCAACGAAACAAAGTACAACAAATTGCAATTATACATTAAATCCGAGCTGATCGATGTAGCCTTAAATGTTGAGCGCCTGGCCTCAGACATTCCGACCCGTATACGAATCTCTATCCCGATTTCAAATTCCCTAAATACATGTACACTGACGTGTAAATCCCTTATTGTTTACAAATACTATGTGTGTAGTACGCGCTATCACGGCCCGTGTCAAGTCGCTCGGCCTTCCCCGAGGCCGTTCCTGACCTGGATTTCGTTGCGCCCGCGCATGACTCATTGTTTTGGTGCGCCTGCGTTGCTACCACCTCGCGTATTGTATTACGCTTCACTATTATACGACTCATAGTTTAGGGTTATACTATAAAAAAAATAGAGCATGGAAAGAATTTTGTTTTATACGATCGATAAAACAAATGAGTATCTTGAGCAGTTTTGATTTGTAGCGCGCGAAGGCATATAAAATGTTGTTACAAGTTTCTAGGTTAGCGCACACATTGTTATTTATTGTTATTTGAAATTATACAAGCACATTATGTCTGCAATTTGATCTAATAAAATATGGAAACTATTGCTTGGAGATTTTTCCTCGATACATTAAAAAAAATACTGGCTTTAGAAAAGCCAGCTTGTAGTTTAGATTTAATTACACAAATTATATGGTTATTTGTTAGCTCTGCCTCTAGTGTTAGCTCAATACTAGTAAGTAGGTACTTTAACACGTGTTTATTCTGCAAATGCAGTAACAAAAGCAGTGGACCAACTTCTTGACGATGAAGACAAGTCACCTGTCTCAGGATTAGATTCCCAAATAAAACTTCCCAGAATTCAACAAAGCCTCTTTGTACACAGAGGAGCAGAGGGTTTCGACCTGACGCGGGAACGCGGTGTCTTAACATGAAAGTTTTCGAACAATCCCGTATTCTAAATCGTACTCACGTTTGGCTGACAAGTTACTTCTAAGGAGATCGTTTACTCCAACCAGAAGGTCGTTACCCAGCATAGTTCAGTAACTTAAGCATAGATAACCAACCATAGACTAAAATGACAAGATAAAGCCGGATAAAAAGTTTATTAAACTGATCATAAACTCGCTTTAAGTTTTTCCCAAGCTTTGTAACTAATAGATTAAGATGAAAATTCTTTTAAGAAGAAAATGTCTGACCCAGAAAAGTGTCGCCGACTTTTAATAACAGTAGGTACTTTCACACAATGTTTTGCCAAATGTTAGCAATTTGAATCGCAGGCCAGGGGATTTGTCTTAAAAGATTAAGAAATTCTTCCAGCAAATGTTTTTATTTTTATGAAGAAATGAAACTGTTAAACGCTTTAGATTAGTGGAATATTCTAAAGAATTGTTGTGGATTTTTTTGATTCCACCATCGTCTTTTTACTACCGGATTACCAGACGCACTGCAGGGTACCATGCGCACTTGGTGATATCTCGACCAGTTGTACTCAGCGCTTTTCCTCAACCTTCATAATACGCACAGCCAAAGTGCAGAACTCTCTGCCTTCGTCTAAGACCCGTTCTACATTTAACACGTCTACCTTCATAACAAGAGCGAACAGGCATCTTCTGGGCAGACTCTTTCTATCGTAGACTTCATCAATAGCTTTTCGACAGGCGTGATCGAGGTCAAGAGCAGTTCTATTAAGCAATAAAAAAAGATTTTTAAAAATGAAAATTGGCAAGTGTTTCACTTCATTTCACTACTATAGAATAAAGTAAACCATTCAGCCATGCATTTCATTAGTCAACAATGCATTCAGATGATTCAGTCTATATGTCTGGAAAAATTACTTTAAACGATTCGATAGCCGTTTTTACAGTGTTTATTTATGTGTACTCCTGATCTATCAATCATTCGGATAGCAAATAACAAAATAACGATCGATTCAACGAACTTTTGTTCCCTTTCTCCGCTGAGCTACTCTATTACTGAGTAGTTTTCATACCAGCATACAGTGGTAAGTATGTAATGATCTGTGAATTGTTATTGCAGTCACAACAACACAATTCATACGTGGCGATATTTTTTGGTCATAGTAATTATTTAGATCAATGCATATAGAGCAAGCATCTGCGATTTTGCTTCTATATTACCAAACAAGAGAGCAGCAGGCTTAGCACGAGCACCGATTTGTGTAACACCGATGTACAATAGGAGAAGATAGTTATGTTTTTAATTTTTTTTTTTATCACAGTTATGCGTTCTGAACGAATCATGATTTTGTAGATAATCATATATACTTTGTGGCCGTCGAGTAGAAAGTTTGTTGTCAGTGTGATTTTGACTGTTTGGGAATAAATATTCTTCTGAAATAGTCTACATATACAACGTGTAATGGAAAGGGTATATGCAGACCAATGGCACGGCTTCTTTGAATGATATCAAACTATATTGGAAGGGGTTTTAATCCTATCTACATGTTCGGAAATTATGAGAATTTTTAATACATTGATACCAGAAACCGAACTTTTGAATTCAAAATAAACACATAACTCGGAAGAGATTTATCGTGATATTGGCAAGTAAGGTGCAAAATTATTGACATACGCAGTGCGGTGACATGTTTGTTATGATTTGAATTTAAGAAACATATGAAACCGAAAATTTGGTATCAATTCTTAGAGAATTTTATTCTGAGCTGAAACTATGTATAGTGATTCTATACCAGCTGTTATCTTTAACAGGGTTTCTGTTACACACTGTATGAGGACCTTGGCAAAGATCGTTAGAAACGAAAGACAAAATGGCGGACTGTAGAAGGATATCTACGGTGCGGTGTCAAAAATGGAGAAACGAAATGTCACTTTGTATTGAAAAACCACTGTCTATTCTTCGTAGAAATAGAAAAAGTCATGCCAAGCCGAGCAGTGGTGGCCTAGTGGCAGCGGCTCCAACTTACGAATTGTAATGTCGTGAGTTCGAACGTACTAATACACACAAAGCAAAGGCACTGTACTTTGTGTATTTGCTTTTATCACCACTGCTCCCAAAACGGAGAAGTAAAATATCGTGAGGAAACCGGCATGTAAATTCGAAGAAATGTGACATACACCAATCCGCACTGGGCCAGCGTGGTGGATGGTGGCCCACTCCCTCTCACAGAGGAGACACTGAAAAAAATGTTTCGTTCTAAGTAACAAAAACTTTGTCTACCAGTTACATAAAATTAGTGACAGCCGAACCAATGTAACACATAACAAAACCCAGTTGAGTTACTGGAGTTATGTAGCTTTAAACTAATCTAATTTTGTTTTACATAGCTAATTTCTTTTGCTTATTGTTCTCAAACCGTTTGTCTACGGCTTAACTCATTACAAATTACCATTTGCATAACTTTTCGGTCAATCTAGCACCTCATTTATGTTACAGTAACTTATCTGTTTGTCTATAGGTAATTGTATTTGAGGTTACATTACTTGAACGGTTTTGTAAATTATTACCAAATAACATTATTAACGCAACTTAACTTTCTCATTTCCTTACCAAACATTTTTGCACTGTGTAGTGAAACTTCCCAGTAAGTTTAGCTAATTAGTTTTGCTGCCTTTCCAAATGCTTTGACTGATATTAACAAAATTAATTTGTTATATTAAATTTAGCAGTTTGCTAATATAGTGCCTAATAGTTTTGATATATATGAATTACTAGTTATGCTATATTTAGATAACTGTTTTGATATAAATGAATCATTAGCTATGCTTTATTGAGACAACTGTTTTGATATTTATGAATGAATGGTAATGCTATATTGAGATGAACTGTTTTGTTATACATTAATGAATAGTTATGCTATATTAAGATAACTATTTTGGAGGTAATATGGCTGGGATTACTCACACTTATTCAGCTCTGTTCAGCTTTTGTCCATAGAAAACAACGATTTTGTATAAGATGCGTGGGCATCCGTTCAACCGCGGCAAGCTGAACGGACTCTATACAAAATCGTTGTTTTCTATGAACAAAAGCTGAACAGAGCTGAATAAGTGTGAGTAGTCCCTTATTCCTTCTACTACCCGGTCTGGGACACCCTGTAGGATATAAATGAACAGTTAAGCTATATTGGTATAACTGTTTAGAGAAGGCGCAAGTGTATGAAGAACGAATTTACTACGCCTCCTGCAGCTCTGAGTAGTGCGTGTCTACCTTTACAAATCGACTAGCAAAACAGTAACAAAATAAAAAGCAATTTAACAAAATCAGTTTCTATTAATTACAAGGAAATATTTACTGCTTTTGTATGCTAAAATAGATAAGCAATGAATGAATGGATGAAAGAAATGAATGAATGGATGGATGATGAATGTGATTTAATGATGACATTATTATCTATTAAAAATACACATATTTATTGAATAAAACTTTTATTCATCAAAATTAGTATAATTATTATTTGTTATTACTTAGTACTAAAACACAATTCTTTGCGTTACATAACTTTTTCCACTTGTATGATATTAAAGCATCCTTAAAAGTATATACAGTACAATCATTATCAGCTTTTTATACTTCAAAACAATGTAAGTGATCATAAAAACTTATTGTGTTTTACAAACAACATTCAAAAATAATTCTATTAATATTGTAGGCAAATAGCTATACTCTGGATCACCATAAAATTAACTTCTCCGACGTCTGATATATCATGAACAATGATTTTTCCATGCTTTTAAGTTGTAACTTTTACTTTTGACCATGGAACTTAACATAAGGGATAACCAAGCGATAATTTAAGAGAATTTATAACATCATCGTATTTATGTTTCGAAATTCATTTTGAAGAACCTAAAAAACATGTAACCATTTTAAATGGCTTATACTCGTTAGTATGTGATCTTGTACAAGTTTTTAGGTACTCAACCTGAATACCTACTCTAAGCCAAGGTCAGTTGCGAGAGCCCTCACAGTGGTGAAGATTTTATCATACTTGGTGTTGAGTGTGAATACATATTTTTGAATGAATTGCCAAATATGTGTACTTTCTGCAGAATACTCTGCATTTAAAATAAATATTATTTTGAAACAAGCATCTACCGACTTGACGATTGAAGGCATTTCATAACGCAACTTGTTCAGGATTATATACCTTGCAGAAATTTGTTTTAATGACGGCCCTAACACAATTATAAATGGCTGTAAAGTCAACCCTAATTCTTGAAACTTAGCTTTTCGACGTGAGATGGTTTCCTCGATTTCTGCAGCAGTCTTTATGTGACAAATGAAACCTTGTAAAGCTTCGTGCTTCGAAGGACGCCACCGTTTTTTCGAATTCGTTGTGTGTTTCTTGACTATAGATGTTGTCATCAAAAATGGGAGCGCCATGAAACCGATCAGGTCAAGAACCTCGTCTTCATCTGTACAAAAAAAAATACTAAACGTTATCGAGACTCCCGACGTGAGACATTGGCAGACATCGTCTTTGAGGCAGGCATATAGGTATTCCTTCCCTCCTCTCCCCGTTAGCACCTCATCTGAACCCCTAGGTATTCTCCTCTCCAACAGTAGATGTACAGTCACCTACAATAGTAGGCGAACACTTTTAAATCCTTAAAACTCCTATATACTTACTTACCTTAACATCAAAAGTAGTTAACAAATATTTATGTACGAGTAGGTACCGACACAAAGTTTTAAAGTGTTCATCGACTTTTGTTGATGACTGTACAGACACCAGCACACCAACCTACCCGAAACTGTCAAATTTTCCCAATCAACTTTGAACCTTATACTTTAGCGATAAAGTTGAAAATCTATTAAAGAAATTTGACTGATTGTAGTAGCTTGATGTGCCTGCGTCTGTCTGTACATACAATCGCGGACACTGGCCGTCGAACACTTTTCACCCTTATGCTCTTAGTAATAACGTTGAAAAGTGGTTCACCGCCAGTGTCCGCGATGGGACATACACTAATTCTAAAGGTAGTACAACTTGTACTCTGTACTCGTATCTGTACTTGTATTCTGTGGTATTATCTCAATGTTAAGCCATTACGTAAGATTGGTCAACAGCAATAAAAATATAAATAATGACGACAAAACTTACCATTAATATTTGCAATAATATCCTTTAACCCGGAATCTGCATTAGAGGTTCGTTTTTTAGCTTCTTCAATAATTTTAGGCCTGACTATTGGCCAGTTCTGGTATAATTTATCATCCGTTTCTTGGTAAAGTGTTTTGAAGTCTTTCAGAAGCTACAAAAATATAAAGCTACAATTATGTAAATATTGAATAATAACCATACATTAGTGTTAAGACAGGAAATAAAGAAATTTTTACTTACTAAAAAGACACCGCCGGGCTGGGTGAGTGGCTTAAACCCCCGAAGGTAGTCTTCAACTGTTATTTTACTAGAAGTTAAGTCAGATAACCTTTTTTTGGCTGTGATTTCCCAGTACAATTCAACAGTCACCCAAGGGTCACAACAATTTTTCAACCACAAAAGTCTCTCGTCAACATCCTCTGTACAATTATTTAATTGATCAATCGCTTCTTGAACACTGCAGCTGGAGTTGGGGCGACGCAAACCTGCTCCACTGGTAGATGCAGGACTACGTTTCGAGGACTGAGCAATTACTCCAGACTTAATAAATTCTCTCCTGCGTTGTCTGTAGCAGTCAAGTAGTTTTCCTTTGGCTGAAGTTTTTTGCCCTGGATTGAAGCTCATGAACGGTATGAAATATACAGATGAGTTTTCTTTTCTAAATACTGTCGGCACGTCATATGCTAATTGGTATAGCCTACTGCTCTTAATGTTTAAGTCCGGGTCATTTTTCAACTCGTTATCAATAACAATATTGCATAATTTTCGTCTTGAGGCATTGTTCAGCAGTCCATTTTCTTGGAATCTCAACAGCAATGATTTTCCCTCGTTACAGGCACTCAAGATATTGTATAATTCCTGAAATAACATGGAATAAATAATATTGTACTTTTCTGTACATTATTAATATCTAAGCACTTTAATCCTTTCACCACATCTGGTTTGAAAGAATTTGTGACATCAGTAGTACCTACTACTGCTAGAAAGATGAAGCTAATACCTATTAGCTTCATCTTTCTAGCCATTTCCGAACTATGAATTAATATCAACTTTTTCCAGGTAACAATAAAAATACTAGAATACATAAAGTTCTTAATAACCTAAATAGTATATAAAGTTCTGTGACTGACAATCAGCGCACTGCCTTATCCAGCAGGATAAAGATGATTCCCTTTGTGGCGTAGTAAGAAAGGAATTACCGACAATCAACCCGTGAGAGGCTGCAGCGGGAAGATGAAGTTTCATGGTAAAAATGAACTTGAACAAACTTGGAGGTGTTTCCACTAGTATAATACTGTTATAAGATCATTTAAAAAAAATGTGGAACAGATTACTTACACAGGATGTATTTGGACTTGTGCCTTCAGTATTATCCACTTCCAGTGCTATGGGTTCCGAATCATCCAAAGTTATTGCAGAGGATTCAAGAGTGTTCGGATTAAAAATGAAATTGAGGACACTATCTGTTAGGACCGGCTCCTGGTCCTTAGAAATCTGAAACATATACAAAAAATTTAATTGAGACTCATCATCTCCCAAAAGGAGAGGCTGATAAACATTACATACATCTACAGATGGACAGATAGATATTAGCATACCTTTATATACTATAGCTACAGGCAAGCGGACACAAAATTCTCACAGTGAGGGTTACTTTTAACTTAGGCATTTATTGAATAAATTAAAATATTTACATTAGGTGTATATACTATGTATCTAACTATTTATACTATGTACTTAAACACTTGTTATACAAGGATGGTAGGTTCTCTAACAACAAACCTTAGAGTGATAGAGAGATTTGACAATGAGGACAGAAACTAATGTATAACAGGCAACAGGATATTTATTACATAGACCAATTACATGATATATACATAGGGACATAGATGTGTAAATTAATGAAATATGTGTACAGCACACAATACAAAAACTACTACTACATACATAAATAATTAAATAGAGTTTTAACTATTTAGGTAGGTTCCTACATCTAAAGTACAGAATACCATACAAATCAAGCAATTTCTTTTTTTTAGTTTTGTCACTTTTCTGGAGTTCAAAAACATTGTGTTAACTTACTGATACTTGATTACTAGCTTCTGATAAAGTTCTTAACATTTTGATTTGTGTAGTTAGTTTGGCCCTATGGCCAATGATAGGTATTAGGTCTTTTATGTCGTTTTCTGATAGCATTTGAAGTGTCTCTAAATCTATGGCTTGTTCTGCAAATATTAGAAATAGCATTTTTGAATAATTATGTACACACAGACAATAGGTATACGATCTGTACAAATACAATAATTCGAGAAAAGATATCTATTTGGAAGAGCGAAGGATTAGGGTATTTGGTGGTGCAAGAAAGCCTTTTTTACTTGACCTGAGGAGTAAGCAGAACACACTAGGAACAGAACACACCACCGCCACTTCGCGTAAATCGAAAAGTAGTACCTAGACTATCCAGTAGAAACATATCAACTAAATAGCTAGGTTGTTATTAGGAACCTAGCTATTTAATAATGTAGGTACCTAATTACTACAGTTAAACATAACTAAGTAATTACCAGATTCAGTAATGTACTTACCCCGGAACTTGTTTATGTACATTTCAAGGCCCCACTGCCTTAGATATTCATCCACAGGCCGATCAAGATAGTCTTCGTCCATCGGTGGTCTTCGAAGGTCTTTCAGTAATTTCACGAACATGAAAGCCAGCACCCGCAACGTGGGTAGATATAAAGAAGTTAATACCTTTATTTTTGAATGTCGATACCTTCTAATGTAAATAGGTAAAACTTTCTTTACTTATAAAATTAACTTGACCCGCGCGCGCAACACGTAAACCTTCGATCAATCAACACAAAAAAGGAAAAAGAAAAGGTATAAAGAAGTGCACACTTGCACAGCTATTTCACGCGAAATTATGCGCGAAATGCACTATCTTATGCAGATTACGACAGGTCTTTTGTGGAGCGGTTACTACCTTAGTAAAACTAAAAAGTACTCTGTGGCCTCTGTGGGTGGGGTAGCGGTTACAATACAAGCAAAGCGTTCCGTTACACGTTACAATATATTTGTAACAAATAGTTGTTTAATTAATTTATTCATAGTCAAAGTTTTGCAAAGCAGCACACTGACCGTGCGTGTTCTATCTACAAAGTCAGTTACGTATTTATTACAGAGCGTTAGGTTAAAATAGCAATATTTTTTAGGTAATAGATACACAAAATTATTACGTAGAATGCTTTTGCTATAAACAGTTAATGTTATTAGGCATATTATTGTCGAAGAGTTTTGATATATTGCGTACAAAGGTGTGGTTACAGGTTAACGAATCAGTTTGTTTAAAGAAGTTCGGTAATTATCAACAAAAATATTGATTAAATATAACCGAAATAAACTTAACAAAACCAGTTTGGGGCTTGTTACATAAACCAGTTTTGTTATTTTAAATGAATTTTATTTTTGAATAAACAAATTTCAGTTATTTCTAAAATAGCCAAAATTGGTTCTGTTATTTCTTTTTTTCAGTGGACTTGCGTAGCAGCAGTGGGAAAGTTATAGATTAATTATGCATTACCAAACAAGGCTCCATGGAGCAAACTTTTGCAATGCATCAGAGGAAGCATGATTGATGACCTCCACATAAAACAAATACTTACGTAGTAGTAACAAAACTATTCACGTGTACGTTTACGTCCAAAGTATTTTTACCAGCTCGTACAAATGGCGTGTGAAACTACACAATTGCCCTGTTTGTTCACGAAAGTGACAACGTGGGCTTATTTACTTGTAGAAATGACAAGTGTAGGCATAATTAACCTTTTAACCGCTTACGTCGGATTAATGGATATTTTCGGGTCCATTTCCCCAGAGTCGTATATTATAATAATCTGTTGTAAAAATTTAAGTTTTGCACATCCCTCTTTATTGTAGGTATTTATTTTTCGGTTCACTGTGCCAGGCGCTGCGGGCACGACAACTGATATGAAGTCGGGCAGTTAGAAAGATTAAATAAGCTTTACGCAAATCAGTGGGAAATTAAATAGTGTTTGATAATTCATGAATCACACAATTACGAGATTATGGAAGCAAGACCACCGTTTTTGTTAATTATTTAAGTATGGCAGGCGGCCTATCTGATGGCAGGGTTCTGATGGCCACCTTTGGTAATTTCCAAAACTAGTTACATATAGATGCGATGACCTCAGAAACAAAACTGAAATATATGTGAGACCCTTTCACAAAGACTTCTAATTTTCTTAATAGAAAAGGTATTTTTTTTTTTGGGTGGGAAATCATCAAATAACTTCTCCCGCTCTGGGCGGAGCGGGAGGGCGTGTCAAACTTTTACTGACTAAAACCCACCCGTGTTACCTCAGTTGCCTGTGTACCAGGGGCTGCGGTATCTCTTTCGAACAACCCGCACCCCTGGCAGGCATCGGCCCTTGCGGGCCCCAGCAGTTGCTGCTGACATCTCTTTGAGGCGCCCGTGGAACACAACGCGCCGTCGACCCGGGCTTGGTCCTTACCGGACAGCGAGCTACCCATTACTCGCCATCCGCAAGCCCGCGCCTACGGTGCCCGGAAATCAGCATGGGAAATCAATTTGGTTAGGCATGATTGGGCAGGAGAATGATGATGTTAAATAATTACCATTACCTTTTGTAAAAAAATACATACTTTGTAATTGGTTAGTGTAAAAGCACCCTTACACCGCAGTAATAACAAGCTTATTGCTATACTTCCCTTTTTTAATATTCTCTGAGCTGTGGTAAATCATTTGTATACTAACCAAACTATTATAACACCATCGGAGATAACTACCATGAGATATAAGAGTAGTACCCTACGTATTTACGTAGTTTGAAAGTTACTCTACTGTTAAAATCACTTTCGAGAAAGTTTGTACACGTGTAAGCAGAATGAAGGTAAGTACATGTTCGTTGATGTACTCTGAAAACTTGCCCGTTCGTGCGTAAGGAGCATTTTAGCTTCACTTAAAATTCAGTATGTAGGTCACCGATAGCACTTCCACGAAGTGCTGTTTCTACTTTTATTTGGCAGCCGTATTTTCGTTTTATTTTTTTTAATAGAAAAGGTTAGATTTTTTATATGTTTGTTTCGCTTTCACACTACAACGGCTAAACGGATTTGGATGAAATTTTCTACCTGATTAGACCATGACCTGTATTAGGACATAGGAGTTAGAAAGAGTGAGAGGACTTTTTATCCCGATAAAAGAAAAAAAAGTGCCTATAATTGGTTTATTTGAAATAAATGCTTTGAATTTGAGTTTGATATTTCCACGAGACCGAGACTTATGGTGGCGAAACCGCGGAGCGCAAGCTAGTCAGTCAATAAGTACAAATTCTTTGTAGTTTACTGATACGATATAGAGACTTTGACCCTTGAGAAGAAATGGCGAAACAAACTCAGGGTTCAAAGTATCTATTATGTATGAGAGAAGAACAAAGTATTCGTACATAATTAAGTACTGTATTTTCGAACCAGAGGGTTTGTTGTCGCTGCATAAACTTGCTTGCTTGTTAATGAATCAATCAAAATCATAATTAGCCTAGAATGTTCCCACTGCTGGGACACAGGCCTCCTCTCTGTGAGAGGGAGTGGGCCGTAATCCACCACGCGGGCCCAGTGCGGGTTGATAGATGTCACATGTCTGCAAATTTTTAGTTTTAGGACATGCCGGTTTCCTCACGATGTTTTCCTTCACCGTTTTAAGAGCAGTGGTGATGAAATTAAATACACAAAGTAAAAGTGCCTGCCTGGGTTCGAACTCACGACAACGACGACGACGACGACGATGACGACGACGACGACGATGACGACGACGACGACGACGACGACGTTCGTAAGTCGAGGACGATACCACTGGGCCACCACTGC
Organism: Polymixis lichenea; assembly: GCA_949091785.1. Taxonomy (NCBI): domain Eukaryota; kingdom Metazoa; phylum Arthropoda; class Insecta; order Lepidoptera; family Noctuidae; genus Polymixis; species Polymixis lichenea. The sequence continues at coordinate 7,087,444 of OX420937.1, forward strand.
TCTCTGTTAATGAATACTAACTTAAAAATCTCTGTCCCCGTTTGTCTATCTTTCATAAATGTATGTAATTTACATTTGCACGCCACACTTGGCAGAATGTGATGATCATCATTTCAGCCGAAAGACGTCCACTGTTGGACTTAGGCCTCCCCCAATATGGGAGGGTTTGCCATAATCGCCACGCTTGGCGGACGGGTTGGCGATCGTAGTATGGTGGTAAAATGCATAGAGAACGCTGCTGCCCATTCTCTAGGAAGTCCCTTAGTCGCCTTCTACGACACCCACGGGAAGAGATGGGATGGTGCTATTCTTTACGTCCGGCATCACACCATTTACTAATCGTAAGACCATTATGATATACCACATTCTAACAAATAAGTGGTTCTACAAGTTAATAATAAAGGGAAAGAAAAATAATTTGCAATATTACACGTGGCTTTAATCCACGTGGAGATTTTACCTTCAATCCTAGAATTGATTGCAAAATGATATTATTATGCGCCGAAGGATTTTCTTCGATTGAGATATTTTCCAGGTTCATAAACTTTGTGCAGTCTTATAAGGGTCATTGAAATGAAATTGATCGTACCTAATAGGATATCGGAATCCATTTTACCCGTTATCTGACTACCTCTGAGAAGAGATAGCGAAAACATTCAGGGGTCAAAGTCTTTTTTAAAGTCCAGACATAATCTTGGTCAGATCATGTGAGGACTATGTGTCTGATATAGTTTTTTGAGGAAATAACGCCGCCGTGCCTCGGAAAATAAGTTAAGCGGTGTGTCCTGGCTATCATTCGTAGATCTTTAACAGTCGTTACGGATCGTCAGAAGCCCGAAAGTCTGACAACCAGTCCTACCAAGTGGTGTCGTATTAGCCAGTTACTTGGTTGTGCAGGTTAGATAGGCATTCTCTCCATGTAAAATACTGGAACTCTGCTGCATCTAGTTACACTGGAAGCTGACCCCACTATAGTCGGTAAAAGGATGGGCAGATGATGACTCCGACACCATAATTGATCTCCTCGAATCACGTGGAGCGTCCCAGTACTGCCAGTCTCAGCACGTGGTTCCCCGATGACCTCTTAACTTCTAATATTCATACCATTTGTCATTCGTTGAACTATTTCCGGGAAGTTTATGACCCATGGAAACGTGTTGATTGGTTGACGCGAACTTTGCGCACGTGACACCGACCGTAGGCTTCCTCAAACAGGCGCGACGCGACTCTTTTAAAATAAAATCCATGAAGTTTTCATAGAAATTGTTCTACGAGAGGTCGCGTCGCTCCTGTTTCTAGAAGCCTTTATCCACCATCGTAAAATAATCCTATACTATCAATGATACAACTCGTAAAATAATGATCGCATACATTTATTATAGACGTAAAGTTTGTTTGTTTGGCTCGTGGTAAGCCATAAATTCTTTCTTTATATACCAATATATTACACGTTACTTCCAAATGCAGGTTATGACGTATTGTTTCATGTGTATGACGACAAAGAGTGTATTTATTGGATTTTACTTGGACATAATTTATTTTATCCACGTGGAGCGTTACTACCTATCCTAAATTGGTATAACATAACATATCACAATGGCTGCAAGAATCCGCTGGATGCGAATAACAGTAGCGGCGGTGCTTGGGGGAGGCCTATGTCCATCGGTTGACTTCTTTCGGTGGGAATGATGATGATAACATATCTAGGAAATGTATTAGGTATGTCGAATTGTTTGAATATTCTATTATACAACGTGTAACGGAAAGGGTATATACATACCAAGGGCACGGCTTCCTTAAATGATATCAAACGATATTGGAAGGATTTTTTAATCTTATCTCTACATGTTCGGAAGTTAGGAGAATTTTTGATACATTGATACCAGAAACCGAACTTTTCAAATTAAAATAAAAACATCACTCGGAAGAGATTATCGTGATATTGGCAAGTAACGTGGAAAGTTATTGACCTTGAGTTTGTTATGATTTGAATTTAAGAAACATATGAAACCGGAAATTTGGTATTAATTCTTATTTTTAAAATTTAGTATCAATTCTTAGAGTATTTTATTTTGAGCTGAAACTGTGTATTATATATTCGATACCAGCTGTTATCTTTAATGCTTAAGGATAGCAATAGGGTTTCTGTTACACGCTGTATAGGTTAACTATAATACTTGGCTAAAACGACGACAAAGATTGTAATTATTAGATTTCACTTAAACTCAATTTATTTTATCGACGTGGATCCTTCCTACCGAAGTTGGTAGAACATATGACATATCTAGAACATTTAATATGTCGAATTGCTTGAATATTCTATTATATAGGTTAACTAACATAGCAACGAGCGGTTGCTAAGTAACCGCCTACTAGTCCCGTCGTAACATATCTTCTCCTTCATCTGGCTCATTCATCTAACATGGAATTGTTCGATGATGACCAATACGAGTCGAGCTTCATTCATGAGAAAATAATATCATATTTAATACCATTTTATGTCGTCCCACATATACTCTTCCATTCTTTAATTTCTCGTGTGTGATGAGACGTTTTTTATGACCCTAGTTTTTGCTCAAGGTTAACTTTAACTGCTCTTTACAACATAAACGTTCTAGTCTCAAAGTTGTTTAAGATAAATAAATAATAGTTTAGAAAAATAAAAAATACGCTTTAAAAACCAGACTAAAAAGTAGAAAATAATTACAAAAAAAAAAAAAAATATGATGGAGTTATTAATAAATAGCGTTTTTTTAAGCTTGATATTAATTGATTCTAAAAATATCTCAAAAAGCACCCCTTTTTAAAGCATGTTTATTTTCTAATTTATTTGATTTTTTTTATTTGGGCTAGCTACAAAAGCGACATATTTCTGTTTTTTTTTTACATTTTATTTGACCAGCATAATGGAACAAATTTAGGACATTATTGAATTGTCATCGGTTCTTGAGAAGTGTGCAAAGTTTTAAATGAATCCGACGTTTTGAAGGGGTTGAAAATCACGTTCAAAGATTCCGTTACCTAAATACACCCCATTACCATGCTAATAAAAGCATACACACATCAGAGTTCTTAGGTACTCTGTGTGCGAAGAATAGTTACCTAAATAAAATAGTCGCCAAGGAGATCGTGCCAATTAGCAGGTTACATCATCACCGCAGTGCTTTATATCCCTGTAAGTATGTGTGTTTTTAGTGCAGACGAATTTATTCAGGCGATTCATTTAGAATAAATATCTGAGTGTTTAAATAATCATTAAAGGGATCTCACTGCATTCCTAAAATTCCAGGTGCGGAGATATAAATGCAGTCCTGAGAGCCGACGTTGATTAATTCATGTGGAAATGCAAATAGAATAGTTTGGTTTTCATAAAGTATGACTAATTTAGTGACAACCTGATTTAGGGTCTGTCTGACAGAATCCTGCATAAATATGTTGAGATAGAGAAGTCTCACTGTACAAGAATGAATCAAATTAGCTGGTTTTTTATCTTTGTTTATTTAAAGGATTTATGTACATATACGTGACAATGTCAATCCCATCGTGCTTTTACAAATTATCACTTACTTTTAAAACTAAATAAACTAATCTAAATCACATAAAACTTAACCTAATCGAATTTATTATCTAATAAAAAGTATTTAATATTTTTGCTGCTTCAAAAGTTGGATTGGCTAAGATGCCATGGAACAATCCAGCATCCATTACCAACAATTTTAACGGATTCAGTAGTGCGTTTCTTGTGTTAGTATGCCAGACACACTCCACCAACACATGCTGTGCATCCTCTCTTTTACCACACACCTCGCAGTTAGGAGATTCTAATTTTCGCATGAAAAAAGCAAAGTTGTAAATTCGCTGGTTAACTTCACAAACGTGATCGGTATCACCATCTAATGCCAATAAAGCATAGGTTTTCTAATATCATAATATCAAGGATGAATATTTTTGCGAAAAAGTTCGTGAGAAATGTTCATTCTTCCAATTGTTTATTATAAATCCTGCGTAGAGTTACATGTTATAAATCCTGTACAGTTACGTGTTATAAATCCTGTACAGTTAAATGTTATAAATCCTGTACAGTTAAATGTTATAAATCCTGTACAGTTAAATGTTCCAAATCCTGTACTTACATGTTATTAACCAATTAGCTTTTGCCTGCGACTTCATCCGCGTAATATTTCTTGTTATCCCACCCACCCCGTCGCATCGCATCGCCTACTCGCGCTATTAATTCGTTTTGCTTCTTCACGGCTCCTTAGAGTTCTAGCGTGATGTTAAGTAGCCTAAAGCCTTCCTCAGAAATAGGACTATATAATGCAAAAATATTTTTTCAAATGCGAAAGGTAGTTCCAGAGATTAGCGCATTCAAACAAACAAGCAAACAAAATATATTACAGATTTCAGCATCATGCCAATTCGCGTTGTTGTAAAGACTCGTAACCATATCTAATTTTAGCCCGCTCATTCTTTCACATCCCTATTTAGACGTTCCCTAAATAAATTCTATTCTTAGAGACCAGGAGTGGTATTTAAATAAAAAAACAACCGTCAGATCAACCTAACTTATATTTAAATAACGAGCTAAATAATTAACACAAACAACCACGCACTATTTAATAGGAAACAATCAACTTCAACATAACACACTAAACAAAGGCAATATTCGCACATAGAAAGGAAATGGCCACCAAACAAAGACTTAGCTGTGATCCGAGACGAAATCCAACGACCTCACTGCGCGAGCGCTGACAGGAAAAAAGGGACGCGGCTCGGTTGACAACCGCTTTTATAGGCGTTGGAGTGACGTCTCAGATGACAGCTGTACATAAACTCATTCTTAACCTAATACGGCTTCTCCTGACTGTGCACCGTCCTCGGGCACGTCTGATGTGGCGGCATCTTGAGCTGGGTCCTCACCTTGGCTCACAGGTGGATCAATCGAGGGTCCTGTCTGCGTGTCAACACCATTATCTTCGCCTGAAATTATGACATGATTAGTGAGGACCCAAAAGCTTTTTTTTTGTTTTTGCCTATTCAATCATTCATCACACATTTGAGGCCCCCTTTCAATTAAACAATCCAGCTAAGATATCAAATCGCTTTCAGTCAATCGCAGTTATATTGTTCTCACATCCATGACACTATATCATCCGGCGCCTCACATTCTCATTATAAGAAAGTGTTTATGCAACAAATGCACCGCAGCGCATTTCTACTCAATATCGAGATCATGATACCGCAGCACATGTCCGATAATACACGTACAAGCCGTGTCTGCAAGACAGAGGCACCGCAGCGCATGTCCAAAATCTAATGGAAGAGTACCGCAGCACTAATCCATCATAAGCACATAAGACTAAAGCACCGCAGCGCAAATCTGTCTTCTCAATCAGCACCGCAGTATCAGTCACCACACATGGCGACGAGGCTGAGTAGTCGCACCGCAGCGCGCATCAAGCCAGTAGTTTGCCAGCTTCGCAATCGCGCCGTTTCATCGCGGCTCCGCTAGGGCAGCCGGCGAAAAGTATCACATACGCGAACCAATCTGTGACATACAAACAATTACTCACATTCAAAAAAGGCTGAACAGGTGTCAGGACACCATTCTCCTTTCCACGGCACCATATATTGCGCCGCAGCCTGGGTGGTCTTGCCTCGAGCACCGGTCAGTAATTTAAGCTCATATCGGTCACTTGGTAAGATCCTTGTGACCTTGTACGGGCCTCTCATCCCGGGGTCCAACTTTCCAGTGCTTTGTGAATACTTTATCACAAATACTAAATCATTTAATTTAAATCCCTTTGGAGATCCACGGTGTCGATTAACACGAGAATTTTGTTCGTCCTTATTCCTTTTAAGGAGCTCACTCGCGCGGCTTCTGCATATCTCACGCCACGCCTCGCGATTTGGGTTAGCGTTCTCCATCGCCAAATCTCGCACCAAAGCACGAATTATAGGTGTAGTCGCCTCGGTGCCAATTAACAAGTTTAAAGCGGATGATTTCGTGGTTTTATGTTTGGTAATATTCAAAACTAATTGAAGTTTCCATAACAAATCAGACCAACAAGTATTTTTATTACTCGTCTCGATGCGAATCATGTTCAAAACAGTGCGTATATAACGCTCCGCCTGGCCGTTTGCATGATGCATCTCGGGTGTGATATAGTGAATGTTGCAGCCCATTTCGGTAACTAAACTCACGAAACTATTTGCCTCAAACATACGACCACGGTCGCAAACTACTAATTTTGGAACGCCAAACAGTGAGATCGCGTTATTAAACACGCGCTTTAATTCTTCTGCGTCTTGTCGACACATAGGGTAGAGCAGACAAAATTTTGTGAACGAATCGATCAAGACTAGCACAAACTTGTAACCATTCGATTCTGGCAGAGGACCCAAAGCGTCGACATGTATAGTGTCAAATGGAATGTTTGGTTTTTCCCATGATGTTATGGGTTGTAATGGGGCTCGAGGTACGCGTTTTTTTGAAATACAAGTAAGACAGTGGGAAACATATTTGCACACAAAAGCTTTAAGTCCGGGAAACCAAAAGTGTTTAAGGATAAGATCCAATGTTTTCTCTACCCCGATGTGTTCATGCTCATCGTGATATATCCGTAGCAGGCTTAGCCTGTGGCCTTTGGGGATATAGCACAATAGGCGAGGTTCTTCACCAGTAGGCAAGAAACGGTAATACAAGACATCATGTTGACAGACGTATCGTCGCGGGTCCAGATTACCCTCATTTAACTTTTGAATGAGTTCCCGGGTCTCATTATCTACACTTTGTGCAATCTGAGCCCAGTTGCGAGGTCTGTCAATTTGATTTACATGTGACACCAGTGGATTCCTGCTTAAATAGTCGGCATGTGACATTAGTGCGCCTTTTCGATACTCGATGGTGAAGTTAAAATCTTGCAGGTAAATCCACCAGCGTGCCACTCGAGGAAGCAAGTCTTTTTTGCGCTCGGTTGCTTTCAGGGCGTTGCAATCAGTTATGATTTTGAACTCTAACCCAATTAAATAATGTCTGAAATGCTGCAATGCCCTGACGACAGCCAGCGTCTCCAATTCATAGGAGTGGTACCTACTTTCAGCGCCTTGGGTAACTTTACTAAAGTAAGCCACCACTCGTTTAGTGCCATTGATATGAGCTTGCATTAGTACGGCCCCATATCCAGCACTGCTAGCATCAGTGTGGAGCTCCGTGGGTAGGGTAGGATCGAAAATAGCAAGTATGGGCTCACTTGTTAGCCTCTTTAACAGGTCTTGTCGAACAGTCTCCTGCTCGGGTCCCCATTCGAACTTTACGTCCTTTTTAGTTAAACGCGAGATACTTGCTGTTTTCGTCGCGTAACCCTCGATGTAACGTCGAAAGTACCCAGCTAAACCTAAGAATTGCCGGACTTGTTTAACGTTTGTCGGAGCCGGGGTGTTTACCAACGCTAAGATTTTTCGCTGACTCGGCTTAACCTGACCATGTGATATAATGCGGCCTAAGTACTCTACTTCGGTGGTTAGAAACGAGCATTTTCGAATATTGACTGAGAAGCCGGCCTCGGTAAGTGTTTGAAGCACTTCGCGTAATAGTTTTATGCCATCAGCTATGGTTTCACTCACAAGGAGCACATCATCGACGTACACCAGGACATTCCCGGTCTCAAGCAACTTCCGAAGAGTGCCGTTTATTATTCGCTGGTAAACGGTGGGGGAATGACATAGGCCAAATGGCATCTTCAAAAATTCAAAGTGGCCTTCGGGAGTAACAAAACCAGTTTTACGGATAGAATCCTCATGAATCGGAATTTGAAAAAAACCTGAGGCCATATCAAGACAAGAGAAGTATTTAGAGGATCCTAAGCGATCGATGTGGTCGTCTATGAGAGGGAGTGGATATCTGTCCTTAACGGTAATCCGATTGAGAGCACGAAAATCCACGCATAACCTATCAGAGCCATCTTTCTTTTTGACCAGTAAAATAGGACTGGCGTACTCAGATTCCGATTCTCTAATTATGTTTTTATCCAACAAATCCTGTATGATCTCTCTTACTTTAAGTTTTTCTTGATAGGAAAGACGGTAGGGATGATAAACTATAGGCGTCTCGCTTATCAAACTGATATGCATCTGTCCTGTTTTCACTGTAGTGGTAGCAGTACCAGATATCAGAAACTCTGAGAACTCATCAATGATGACCATTAATGCAGTAAAATCGTCTCCTTGAACGGGCGTATCTACTTTAATTCGCAAATCAGTTTGAGTGGAGTTTACTTGAGAAACTTCCTTTGGGGCACGGCTCAAGTACTGTTTGTGTTTTGTGCGAATGTAAACAATGTCATTTCTGTCAAGAACATCCGCGCCGATGACAATTGGAACATTCATGCATGAAAAGGGTATGGCTACTAAGTCTACTTCAAGGGAGATGTGTTCGAACTCGATAGTGAGAGTCACGTATTCTCGAGAAACTATTTCGCTATCACTCACCCCTTTAATAACGCAAAAAGTGGACTTACGCGGACAGGAAAATAGTTTGGCGACGTCTGAAGAGATTAAAGAAATATTAATCGCACCGCTATCTATCAGAACGTCTACTGGAATACCTTGAACGACAGCAGTAGAAACATCACTGTCACTAGAACTACTCGCGAGTTCCCTACACAGGTTAACTTTTCTTTGATTATCGTTCCGTGCCTCTGAACGCTGTTTAGCAAAGCAGTCTACTTCCTTATGCCCGATCTTCTTACAAAACGAGCATGTTGGTTTTGAAAGACTTTTCGAAGATTTTTCCGCACTTTCCGCAGGTTTCTGATTTTTCGGACACTTGTAGCTTTTATGTCCAGTCTGACCACAAGAAAAGCATTTATCATTAGTAGAAATATGGCGCCTTTTTATTGTGTTAGAGGAAGACACGCGTGTCTCATTCTTGGTATGGGCAGGCTTGACATAAATTGCTAAAAACGATACCAAATTATCAATTGTTAAATCGGCATTCGCAGCCGCTGCACGCACATGTGGGTCGGTAATACCACGTACTACGATCTGCACCATTAGCTCATTACTCAGACCTTTAACAATACGCAACCGTAACAGCGAACGCCGGGCATATTCCGCATAAGTCGAATATTTATCTGAAGTAGAATTCATAACCTCAAACAAAATATTGGCGTAATCGAGTTTGCGAGGGCACAACGGTTTAAATTCTAATTTAAAATTAGACCAGCAACGATCATTGGTATTCCACTCACTAAGCCAGGTTTTTGCATCGCCTTTAAGGCAGTTAGACACTCGCGAAAGACATTCGTAATCATTCCAATGATTTGATAATTTAGCGCGTTCCACCTCTTCACACCACACCTCAATGTCATGGATAGAGGGATCGAAATTGGATACGTAATAACCATGTGACTTTGCAGGATTTAACATGTTTAGTATCTCTGTTAATGTTTGTGTCGTTGAGGGTACACTGACATCTTGAGGCGTGCTGTGACCAGCGGGTCGCGGTGGAGTTTGAGGTACGCTTGCGGAACTTTCCTCGATTGCATTCAAACGCGAGACGATCGTTTGCAATGCCTGTTTTACAGAGCTTTCCCGACTACGAGATCTTCGGTTCGATCGGTCACGCGACTTATGATGAGCTCGCGAAAGTGAAACGCGGTGAGAATGGGAACGGGGCCAATCGCGAGAACCAGAACGGGAACGGGCTCGATCGCGGGAGCGGGAACGGTGCCGTTTACGTTTATGTATGCGTTTCTGTGGGTAGTTCGATTCGGACGAAACACTACGCGATCTTGATCGAGGCATTTTTCAAAACAAGAATATAAGTTGATTAGTTGATTGTCTCCTAGTGTAAATCAAATTTAGTGGACCGGGGCGAATCCCACTTCTGATCTTAGAGACCAGGAGTGGTATTTAAATAAAAAAACAACCGTCAGATCAACCTAACTTATATTTAAATAACGAGCTAAATAATTAACACAAACAACCACGCACTATTTAATAGGAAACAATCAACTTCAACATAACACACTAAACAAAGGCAATATTCGCACATAGAAAGGAAATGGCCACCAAACAAAGACTTAGCTGTGATCCGAGACGAAATCCAACGACCTCACTGCGCGAGCGCTGACAGGAAAAAAGGGACGCGGCTCGGTTGACAACCGCTTTTATAGGCGTTGGAGTGACGTCTCAGATGACAGCTGTACATAAACTCATTCTTAACCTAATACTATTGTCTACAATACATCTAAAACCGCTAATTACTTCCCTCAGCTTTTCCGTCCGACAATAGGAAAGCTTATTTATTTATTACCTTTATTACTGTCTTACACAAAGGTGAATGAACATAGAGCCTGAGATTTATAATCGTTACTTAGCACGTACCTACTTTTTATTAGCATTACTCGTGTCACTTTCGTAGATATATCAAAATGCAAGTGCAAGATAGAGACGAGACTATTTTTATTTTAATGGCATCTCACATGTCAACCAAGGAGGTTGTCGGCTACTTAACCGGACTTGCTTGTGGGTGCCTCAATAAATTAAGGCAAGGCTTTAAAGCTGTCACGCCCTCCCGCTCCACCCAGAGCGGGAGAAGTTATTTGATGATTTCCCACCCAGAAAAAAAAAAAAAAAAAAGGCTTTAAAGCTACAGGCTAGTGTCACCCCCAGTGGGGAATGGACCTTGGCTTCGGGCGTCGCTGGGGGTGGGGGGCAGCAAGGGACGGGCTGAATTGGAATTCATCATAATCATCCTATAAAGTTCCCACTGCTGGGAAACAGGCGTCCTCTCTGTGAGAGTGGGCCGTAATCCACAACGTGGGCCCAGTGCTGGTTGCTAGCTGTCACATGTCTTCGAGTTTTCGTTCTAGAACATGCCGGTTTCCTCACGATGTTTTCCTTCACCGTTTTGAGAGCAGTGATCGGAATTATTACATATAGTTTAGGGACGAATTTAAAGGTACAGGCTCAGCGGTCCGGCTGATTCGAGCAAGGGTCGTGGCGGTGAACATAATATATCTTAGCCAAACCTAGGGCTGAACATCGTTTACAGATCTCGGTCTGAAACTTGCCGCCACGCGTGCTTCTTTCAAAGAAACGCAGCTACTCGTCAGTAGTTACAATGTTTACTTTTTCGGCTGCTCACTTTACATCGCAATAAATGACAGGGACACGTGTCACAGGTCAACAGTACAAAGGAAACGTTTTAATTGTAGTGAGGTCGTTTGAAAGTGACGAGCTGGGGGAACTGTTACCGGGAATTCGTTACTACATTGTGTGCAAACGGGCCGGACTGCGCCTTAGTTTTACAGTGGTGGTATACAATGTTCTTCAGAAAGGTCAAGTGCGTAGTACTCGCAACCGGCCTGCGTGTATGACCAGTGGCCCTAGTGTGAGTTTCATTTAACCATCTCGATCAAACGCATCGAGCGCGTTCGGCGCTCCGATTGGTCCGTCACCAATCCAGGGCCAATCGGAGCGCCAAACGCGCTCGAAGCGTTTGATCGAGATGGTTAAATGAAACTCACGCTAAGGCCTCAGATGTATGAACCTAAACGAGGCAAAAGGAGCATGTAAGGATCGTAACTGGTGGCGTTCTGTAGTTTCTGCCTACCTCCATGGGAAAAAGGCGTGAGTTTTTGTATGTATGTATGTATGTATGTCAAATCAAAATGATTATTTCAATTATTTAAAAATGCGTTTACATTAGGTCATTATGGAATTTCTATTTAAGGTGAATCTAGTCAACATTTTTTCTATATAAACGTCGGGAGTATATTACTCCACTGTTCGACAATATACAACAAAAATTAAACATGGTATGGTTTTGTCTCATTGTTAATATTGTCTGTACGGAAACAGAATACTAAAATAAAAACACATTAAAAAGTTATGAGCCAACAAAGATTCGTGTTTCTTGCTAATTTGACCTAACTTTGGGCGTGTTTAAGTAATAAAATAAATGTAAAATCTCCAAAACCAAGTCAGTACCGACAAAGCTCAACTATCGGAAAGTTTAATAAACTTAATTGGTCATTGATTTATACAGTGGTTTTTCCACAAAACCCAATCTTCCGAAAGACTTTTCTTAATTTTTTAGGCACTAGTTTTACTATAAATGATCCTGCATCTCACTCAATAACGTTGTGCATGTAGACTTGCGTCTAACTGCTCATCACTGATACTACCTCTGTCGAACACGATACCTGGTGAGACAGCGTGCTTTTTGGCCACGCCCACCAGTGAGTTCGAGTCCGCGACTAGATTCCCCTTAAGTAAAAAATATACTTGTGTTAGGAAGTTCCGCTCTGCCACTACTTACGACGAAGTACGTGCAAACTGAAATATAGATTATCCAGGACTAATGTATCATCGCTTGTGCCTGCCTTTTCCAAACTATGTCCGGGTCGGCTTCCACTCTAACCGGATGCAACTGAATACCAGTATTTTACATGGAGCGACTGCCTATCGGACCTCCACAACCCAGTTACTGGGTAATACGATACCCCCTGGTAAGACTAGTTGTCAGACTTATGGGCTTCGGACGACCCGTAACGACTGTCAAAGATCCGTGAACGTGCTTTCCGAGGCTCGGAGGGGTCTTGATATGTAAACATGGTCAGCCATCCACGGACCAACCGTGGCAAGCGTAGCGTTAACCTGATCGAGCGACCTCATTACTTAGCCCAGGATTAACATATACCATTTTCAGTATCTACACACCTTTTGCTCATCTACATATTTCGATGAAAAGTTTAACTAACAGTTAATCCTAATAAACAATCTAAATGGCAAAGTGTAGGAAAATACCATGAAAATCATTATGCAAATGATTTGGCTTACTCGTGCGGCTTGAGTCCCTACCAGCTGTCACAGTAAGCGAAAGAAATAGCACTGTGTGTCTGTGTGTCAATTAAAGTACACACCGCGTGGGCGTTACCTAACCTTTGAAACAAAGGCTGCAAAACAATCAGACTTGAGACTTAGTAGACATTTAAGTTGGATTAGAGCACTAGAAATAGTTACTTGAACGAAACTTGTTAGAGAAGATTCTAGAAAGAGATTATTTCATGAAGGAACAATGTGGGTACGTCTGTGTGTTTGATATATTAAAAAAAACTAGCCAAGTGCGAGTCGGGCTCGCACACTAGGGGTTCCGTGCCACCGTACAATAATGAACACTATTTTTTTTAAAACACGTTTCTTGTATGGTATCATTTTCAACATTATTTTATTTTTATCATTTGTTGTTTGACCGGCAATATATTTCTATTGCCGCTATAATAACAAAAGATAAAAAATACACACACACACTCTGGGTAAATTTTAACTATATACCTATTCCGGTTCATGAGATTACAGCCCGCTGACACACAGACGAATGAACAGCAGAGGCTTAGTAATACCTACCCTAAAAAATCACTTAGTTGCTATTTAATATTTTCGTACTTATCACATTAACAGTGCCAAAAAGAGGTTATTGACCAACCTTCAGTCAATATGTACCATACGAGGAAGATTCGAGTTCATCTGCAGGAATACAAAGGAAGTAGGGCGAAACCATCGGCCGTCAGATCCGGTAGCTGTGGTCCTACAGGTGAGGTGCTTGACCGCGCAGTTACCAGTCGCGGAATTCCGTGTGGCGCCCAACAAATTAAGATGAACAGATTAAGTTGTCGCTTGGCACGGAGGTGTATACATGTAAATGGAGTGCTAACTTGTGCAGTTATGCCTCTCATATATTAGGTACCGCAAAGAACTTTCAGTATTACAAATAAGAATTTTGGTTTCGTGATAAACTGCAAACGACGTACATTAAAATCTTTTAAAACGTACATAGGGACTGCCAACAGAAGTGACAACTTAAAACTTTGGAAAAACAACACGTCACATTAGCATATCGGTGACGCAAACCCAAGTTGGCGGTTGTTGGTGGCGGCCTGTGTCGGTGTGATTATGGCATCGCACCGACACAGGCCGCCTCTCTGTGAGAGGAAGCGGGCCGTTATCCACAACGCGGGTCCCGTACGGGTTGGTACATGTCTTTGAATTTTTGCTTCACCGTTTTAAGATCAGTGGTGACGAAATAATTTACACAAAGTAAAGCGTCTATTGAGTTCTAACATACCTACCGACCCACAACTCGTAAGTCGCGGTTTGATTACACTGGGCCACCACTGCTCCGCCACCTTCTGCCTGTCATCACGTATTTCTCCGTTTCATTTCTACTCCATGTCGCGTAGGAATCCGGCAACACGCCGGAGGAACGACCCGTGGTCGCCGGGCGGGCGCGGCGCGGCACGGCGCCGCTTGTGGTGCGTTCGACGTTTGAACGTATTTCAACGCGTCTTGCTGAAAGAAATGTTTTCCTTTATTTGTAATTTTGTACGCTATAAAATTGAATTAATGTGACGATTTTTTCGCCCATAATGTGCTTTTCCTAACATAATGATTTTTAGTGCGCACACATTTTTATTTTCATGAAGTGAAAATGAAATAAAACCGAATGTGAGTGACAACTATTTCTTCTCGAGTCGTAAACCTCAAATGAAAGTTATTGTTTCTTATTACGCATTACCGAAAGAAGCTGCATAGTTGGGTAGAAACATTTACAGAAAAGATACGATTTCAATGGCGTCAATCTACTTTATCTGCGTTAGAATCATTTAAAGTTACACCCACATGATGACATGTGAGATGAACAATTTGATCTATAATTATAACTAAATACAATTTGTAACATAAAACATTTCGGACATAAGACAGCCAACCTATAATTTTCCTGTCTTAAATCCAGGTGTAAAGCAAATAAATGACAATACCTATGACAAAGCATTGTATTCAAATCTTAAAATAAAGTATCATTAGCAAAGAATTCAAACTTTATTCAAAGAATCAACTTTAAATCTCATTTAAATAGCTAGCTGACAAACTACCCACAAGTAGGTACTTGTAAGCAGTGTTAATGTCATTTAAATGTAAATAATACAGATACCTGGAAAACTAATTTTTCACAACGACACATATGTTGGGGTGATTCAGACATTCGGTTCAAAACCGTGGGCGACGAATAATTCGCTTTATTTTTACAACTTGACTTGTGAGTTGTGATTCAATAAAAAGGCTAATCTTAAATGCTTCTTGTTTCACTTTTTTATTTTAAAATATATTTTCAAAATGTTAAGATCTTTTTGTTCAAAAAATATCCGAACACTTCTTGAATTACGGACGTATACAAAATTCTTTAAAGCTTATTTGACAATGTGATGCCAAATGTAGGAACATATTCACATACGTCAAGTCTCATTTTACATACTAAAACAACATCCAGAAGCTGAAGGAAAAGTACAATGTATATAAATTGTGGTTTATCAACATAAACAAGGGCTTTCGACGCGTAATAACGTTCTCAATAATATTGTTACAAACAAGATCATTATCGGTCGGCACTTTATAAAAGTTATTGTAATACTGCTTGCTTAGGGATAAGACCCTTTCACTTTATTATCAGTTGTTGTTTCATGTAAAAACTAAACAAACCACAACTAAATACCTAGTCATTACTAGTCAAACTATGTCGGTTTATTTTGAACCCTTTAACGGGTTTTGTTAATGAGGGTGGGAAATCATCAAATAACTTCTCCCGCTCTGGGTGGAGCGGAAGGGCGTGTCAGACTGTTCCTACCCGTGTTCCCTCAGTTGCCTGTGTGCCAGGGGCCAGGGTATCTCTGTCGAACAACCTGTACCCCTGGTAGGCATCGGCCTTTGCGGACCCCACTAGTCGCTGCTGACATATCTTTAAGGCGCGCGTGGAACACAACGCGCCGTCGACCCGAGCTGGGTCCTTACTGTACCTCGAGCTACCCATTACTCGCCATCCGCAAGCGCGCGCCTACGGTGGCCGGGAATCAGCCTGGGATTCCCGAATGCCCAGGGCGTCTCCTGCGGCGAGTAGGGCCGTGAACGTCTAATGCCTCTCCCTCACATACGCCACCTCCCTCTTCGCGATTTACTGCTACGCAGAAGGAGGTGATGGGTAACCATGCACTCTGCCCCCTAAAATCCTACCTTACGTCCAAGCTGAACACCTGGCTACGTGGGGGGCGGACACGCGTACTGTACAACTGTACAAAAACTTATGCGGCTAACAAGGAAAGGTAACCCCTTTATGCGAATAAACCTCAACAAAAAGACAGTGTCCGTATCCAATCGCAGACACTGTTTAAAAATAAAACACAAACATACTTAACCTACAACAAAACAAAACCCAAAAAGTTAAACAAAAAACAAGACAAAAAAAAAAAAAAAAAAAAAAAAACCATGCACTCTCGCTCCGTACCATGGCATGGACCAGGGCCAGACGCGAGAGTTTGCCGCCGGCGCACAGTGGAACGAATGTATGGGAGCGGTTGGACGTAGACATGTCCGAAAAATAAGAGTAAAATTATGACAAACTAATGATGCCATCTTATTCGATTACTTAATGCCTTCATAAATTGTGGTGATGAATTTCTTCATAACTCCCATATTTCGGGAGTAATTTGAGAAAATGTGAAATTTTACTATGAAAATGAGTGTATCGAGCTCTCTCCCTCCTGATTCCGGGCTTGTTTCAAGTAGCGGTCTCTAATATCGTAATGCTATTACTAAGAGCTATATTTAATACTAAGACACATAGTGCGCCAAATGTGCACTTTCTGGGATAAAAGGAAATGAAAATTTAAAAAAAAAAACGTTTTTTCCCCATTTGTATTTACTTTAAACCGCAGACAGACTTATTAAGAGGTCTATAAATATATTATATATATATACAGAAATATATATTAACAAAAATATTCACAAGAACTGATGAGAGTATGACTTTTAAGTAAGTTGATAATAAATTACCTAGTTTCATTAAAAGTACAATAAATAATTAAGATGTAAGCTCTAATTTACTAAGTTACACATTTTAAAACAATAACATCATTTAATTATCTTCGTCATCATCATCATCATCAATTAATTCAAATTCAGAATCGATGTCCGCTAAATCATTTATGTTAACAAATTCGATATCACTTTTCTCAGAATCCGTAAGCTCATAAAATTCCTTAAAAGAAGATTTTTTTACAAACTTATTTCCTTTTGGACGGATACTTGTAACAAGTGGATCAGAAGACAGTAAAAGATTGTGCATAATATCTTCATTGCATGAGATACTGCTATGCTTTCGAGAATGCCCCTCTCTATATTTTCTAAAATCTTTATTTCTAGCCTCAGATGCCTCTTCGGATAGAAAACCAATGGGCACAATTGACATGTTCTGAACTATGTCTGGCCCATGCATTAAAATTTTATGAAGTGAAGAAGGCATATAATACCATGGGTATAACTCCACGTAAAGCTTAGCAGTATCAAAGCAGAACTCTCGGAATTTAGTTACGTTGATCTTCTCTCCTGATGAAATACACTGCAAGATCACACAGATTTTTCTTAAAAGCATAGCATCTATTCCGGTCAGTTCAGCAGATTTAGTGTAGTTTTCAAAAAATCTCCTTGCCGAGTTGCCATTGTTGGTGGATCCACTGCCTTGTTTCACAACATCGAGAAGTAAGCCCGTTTCTCTTCTTACAGCCTCTTGAACTCTTTTCTTCCTGTCATCAACTTGCCTTTTTGCTATATCACCCCTTACTTGCCATGATTTTATGTCTAATTTGTAGGAAATGTGTAATAAGCATTCCATTGAGCGAATCCAAGCGTGAAGGGTGCTTAAGCTATATTTATACATGTCCTCGTTTGCGTGTTTATCTTTGATTAACTCTAAATTATTCATTTCTTTAGGACAAGCCTTGCATATGTCACACACTGAAGCTGCTGTATTGGATATAATGGAATGAATTTTACCATCAATCATTGTCAACAGCAGTTGGTGTTTGACACTAATTCCATCAGTGATGGTGGATGGAGTTAAGGCTTCAATCTCTGCTTCGATTTCAGCCATCTCTCTCTGCACATTTTCTTTGGTTTCCTTTATAAACTTAAACAATATTGGCCGGCAAAATGAAGTGGAAGATGGTCGCTCGTTTTCCCAAATTGTTACACCTTTTGAGACGAGCCGCAGTGGTACAAGACTAATCATAAAATTACTAGCAAGATCGATTTGCTCATCTTCACTCGTCCTTTGATGATAAATGCTTTGGCTAGATGATCCGTCAAAACCCCATTTGCTGGTCAATACGAGCTGTTGATTGGGATCAACAGGGGTTTCTAACGACCTAATAAGTCTTCTTGAGGTTAAATCCATCAAGGCTTGTAATTTGATTTTTGCAGAGCTCTCTGTAACTGTGAGATCTTCTTTGGCCGGATAGCACTTAATTTTTTCTTTAACCAACATGTAGTAACTCGGGTATTGAAGAGCTCCTTCTTGAGTGTTGAAATCCCGAAGAGTGTTATAGCGCCATTTCGATAAGTTCATCGATACATAAAGAGCCAATGCCTTCAAAGGGGATATTTCCCGTACCTGAATTGATTTACCTTCAATGAAGGCTTTGATTTTTGAGGCCTCTTCTGGATTCTCCGTCAAGTATTTCATAACATAAGCTGTATCGCTTTGTCCTGCCTTTTGAAGCGCCCTTTCGGCCGAAAACATAATTTCAGCGCTGCTACTGCTGCATGAAAGACTATCTTCAGTGCGTCTTCTTTTTTGCCGGTTACTAAGGTCCTCAAAAGATTTACGAGGACTAGGATGTGTACAAGTTGAAGCATCAGATTTAGCAGGAGAAATTATGGGCTCGATGACGTCACTTATATTTTCTGTAGAAGGTTCCATATTTTCATTCTGTAATTCCGGCCATTGAATTGCAGCCTGTAGCCAAATCTCATGTTTCTTCCGAAACTTATCTGTGCTTCTTCCAGACTGTGTCCATTTTGCATAAATGCGGTAGCAAAATCGACGACACCAGTCTTTTAAACTTGTTTCAGCACTTTCACATAACTGAACACAACTGTTATCTTTTAAAACACTGAACAAATAGTTAAAGTCGCGTAAATCTTTATGTGCGCGTGCGCATAAAGCAACGTGAATATCAAGATTTGTATTAAAATTTGGAAAATACATTGCGAGATTAGCTTGGATACAACGAGGTGTAAATCAACACTGATTTTAAAGTTACTAATAGTGACCTATTTATATAAAATCCAGGTATCCCAGGTATCCTTTGTTAAATATTGCAAGGTAATTAGTTATTGTGATAATTAGTAAATGATGCATGCTAAATTAGTGTATTAAGAGCCATTTAGTAATTAAATAATAGCAATGTTCTTATCAGTAATCATTAGTGCATCAGTTTTATATGTAAACCTTAAGTCCCTAATTATATATCCTAATTAGCTTATATCTTCTCTAATTGGCTGCTCAGAAATGTTATTGTAATAAGGTAAACCTTTAGAAAAACGGTTTTAATCAACAAAATAAACAAAAAATAAAAAAATTGTGTTATAAAATAAACATCACTCTTTATCCCAGAAAGTGCACATTTGGCGCACTATGTGTCTTAGTATTAAATATAGCTCTTAGTATTAGCATTATGATATTAGAGACCGCTACTTGAAACAAGCCCGGAATCAGGAGGGAGAGAGCTCGATACACTCATTTTCATAGTAAAATTTCACATTTTCTCAAATTACTCCCGAAATATGGGAGTTATGAAGAAATTCATCACCACAAGTTATGAAGGCATTAAGTAATCGAATAAGATGGCATCATTAGTTTGGCATAATTTTACTCTTTTTTTTCGGACATGTCTACGTCCAACCGCTCCCATACATTCGTTCCACTGTGCGGCGATCGCCTTCACGATGACACGGCGGTGCTCCGCCCAAGCCGGGCAGACCTCCACCGTATGCTCCACCTTGTCCTCCGGGCGATCTAGACGCATTTCAATACAACCCTCTGATACTACCTACTTCTTCCTTTAATACTACCTACTACTATTTCATGCATTCATGCATTTCACGAATATACCGAAAACATTAAAAAGTCATTCAATGGGATTAAATTAACTTTATTAATTAATTATTGCATTTTGCAAAACCCAAAAAATCGTGAATATCGTTGGTTATCTTTACGCAACATTAAAACTAAAAAAACAACTACAAAATACTCACCTAGTAAGTCAAACTATCTCGATTTAATTTTAGCCCTTTAACGAGCATGAGGAATACCATTAGCAGTGTACCAAGCCGAAACCATTCCGTGATGGCACACACTAGTACAGATTCTCGTAATAGAAACACGAACAATTTGTTTCGTAAGAAATATTCAAGTTTGGAATTGACCCAAAAATGTGACATCGACTGTGCAAATTGCACATGAACCACGTGTGTACGTAGGCTTGTATACGTAGATACTCATGTCGCAGGTGCTTAGAACAGGTACACGTCTTTGGGCTAAAAATACGAGCTAAATGAGAAATGTATTTATTAATACGTGAAGTTTATACCCATTTTTACGAAAACGGACGGATTTTGATTCGGCACAGCTAAAGTTTATATGGAGAAAGAGTGCTTATATTTTAAAATATAAGCACTCTTTCTAATTCATATTAATGTATCAAAAATACATTTCGTTTTATATGAATTATGGTCGAATTTCGACCACTGGGCAACCGCTGATTTTTGCAAATAGACAAACGATAGCGTTACATCAGTGTTATAGCGTTGCTAAGTGGTTTTTTTTTTTTTCTGGGTGGGAAATCATCAAATAACTTCTCCCGCTCTGGGTGGAGCGGGAGGGCGTGTCAGACTTTTACTGACTAAAACCCACCCGTGTTCCCTCACTTGCCTGTGTACCAGGGGCTGCGGTATCTCTTTCGAACAACCCGCACCCCTGGGTTGCTAAGTGGTTGGGTATAATTAGTGGATTAACATTTCCTAAAAGTATAAAACCCAAAACAAGGCGTGGTACATTCTGGCCGCACCACAGTCGCATTTTGAATCGGGTTTAATAAGAATAAATGTATATAATATGTTCATTATTGTACATATTATTTAAAAATAGTACTTACTATAAAGATTCGCGAGAAATTTAACAAAATCGGTGGCGCGGCCAGAAAGCATGCTTCCTAGCCACGACACCGCGTAAACTGGAATAAAATGGCTGTTTGTGTACTAACTCAATGGTAAACAATTGTACGTATATTGTTTGTTCTATTGATGATGAGAAATACCCCAAAAACTTATTATCTATTATGACAGTCCGTTGTATTTGTTGGGCAACATTTTTATTGTACACATAACATCACGCCCTGTTTCTCTGAACGGTTGGGCAGAGGTCTATCTATAGTATACCCATATTTTGCCCGTTTTGTTTAATTGCAGCTTTTTGCCATCAACCGGTCACAAATTCTCAAACTCCGGGATATTATATCCATAGAAAAACCCAATAAAATTTTGCCTGACCTAGCCATTGAACCCTGGACGTCATGCTCAGCAATAGTTCTTATGACCACTACACCAAGTTCTAGAGGCAGGTTTTATTTATGTAGAGAAATAATTAACTTCTGCTATTTAAATTTCATACTAAAAATGTGTCTCTTCGGTAAACGGCTTTGTCTGTAAGTCAATTTCCAAAATTGTGGAAAGTTTATCTCATTATCTGCCTAGCCCTTTCCCAACTATGTTCGGGTCGGCTTCCAGTCTAACCGGATGCAGCTGAATACCAGTATTTTACATAGAGTGATTGCCTATCTGACCTCCATAACCCACTTACTGGGTAATACGATACCCCTTGGTAAGACTGATTGTCAGACTTTCGGGCTTCTGACGACCCGTAACGACTGTCTAAGATCCACAAATGTCAACCGGGACCAAGGGCTTAACGTGCTTTCCGAGGCACGGAGGCGTGTTGGTACGCAAAGATAGTCACCCATCCACGGACCAACTATGTCAAGCGTAGCTTAACCTGATCGATCGACCCGTGGGGTGCTTATAACTTAGACACAAGAAAGTTTATCTATTATCCTAAATGCCTAGTCTTTCAGCGCAGCGACTACTTATTTCAAACGCTCACACATGCATATGGTATATAGCTACAGCAATATATCACGACTAATGGGCATCAAAATGACTGTAGCCACAATAACTGCAAATAGATCGACCTTGAGCACAGTGCTGCGATTTTAAGGAACAGCAAGATATTCTAACTATGTTGTGACGTGTTTAAGTTAAGAATGAGGAAATCTATGACGCATTGGATACCGTTTTGTCCATGACGTTTCTGTAATAGCTAAGCTGTATGTGCTCCAAACGTTGCCCAACTGACTTAAAAGCGCCAGTGATTGATATATACGAAACATACCCACGACAATCGACCAACAATCAGTTCAACGACAATCAATCAATGCAACAATGCAATGCACGTGCAATGCATCAATTTTAGTTACTAAGTTTTAGATTTTTAAGAAATAGTTACGTACCAAATAATACCTTTTATTGGGCCATACCAGTCTACAACGGCTCTTAGCTCTAAGCCTTTTGTTAACACCTTTGTTTTAACCTTGTGGAACGCAATTAAATGAATGTGAATATGAATTGCTACTATTGCGGTACACCATAATCAGGTCACCTAAATAATAATCAGCCTATAATATTCCCACTGCTGGGGCACAGGCATCCTTTGTGTGAGAGGGAGTGGGCTTAGTGCGGGTTGATAGATGTCACATATCTTCGAATTTTTGTTGCTATGCCGGTTTCCTTACGAGGTTTTCTTTCACCGTTTTGAGAGCTGTGGTAATGAAATTAAATCAGTTTAATATCTTTTACAATATTTAACACAAATATTTATTTTATATTAGATACTAAACTAAATTAGGTACTAGCTTACAAATGATATTAATATCAACATTCTCACTATATATGTACTACTCATTACTATTTTATTAATGTCTTGAGACATTCTTTTTTTCAGTATGCATTTTTTACATACGTCACCTCATACGCTAGGTCCAGTTGAAAACCAGCGTCAGGCACTAGTTGTCTGGCATTTTTGCTGTACTGGGCCTTTTTAGCGCAGCCGTGAGGCACACTTTGACGCTAGTTTCTGACAGCGCACTTCACACTTTTTTTTTGTTGGTCTTTTTATCTTTGTTTTTTTTTTATATTTTGTACCTTTTTAGTCTTTGCTAAATAAATATATTTTCTTTCTTTCTTTCTCTTTTAAATAAACAAGTGTCTGCCCGAGTTCAAACTCACGACCTTCGTCTCCTAAGCCGGGGCCAATGGGGACTGGGCCACCACTGCTCACACTATGCTTGACTGATTAATATCTTCACCACGATCGCAGTTTCGTCATTATAATTAAGCTGCATTGCCCCTGTTATGAAGAATGCCTATAAGAATGCCATACCTTTATGCGTATTTTGAAAGCGAATACCAATAAGGACGAAAATACGGCTGCCAAATAAAAGTAGAAACTGCACTTCGTGGAAGTGCTATCGGTGACCTACATACTGAATTTTAAGTGAAGCTAAAATGCTCCTTACGCACGAACGGGCAAGTTTTCAGAGTACATCAACGAACATGTACTTACCTTCATTTTGCTTACACGTGTACAAACTTTCTCGAAAGTGATCTTAACAGTAGAATAACTTTCAAACTACGTAAATACGTAGGTACCTACTACTCTTATATCTCATGGTAGTTATCTCCGATGGTGTTATAATAGTTTGGTTAGTATACAAATGATTTACCACAGCTCAGAGAATATTAAAAAAAGATGGAAGTATAGCAATAAGCTTGTTATTACTGCGGTGTAAGGGTGCTTTTACACTAAGCAATTACAAAGTATGTATTTTATCACAAAAGGCAATGGCAATTATTTAACATCATCATTCTCCTGCCCAATCATGCCTAACCAAATTGATTTCCCATGCTGATTCCCGGGCACCATAGGCGCGGGCTTGCGAATGGCGAATAATGGGTAGCTCACTGTCCGGTAAGGACCAAGGCCGGGGCGACGGCGCGTTGTGTTCCACGCGCGCCTCAAAGAGATGTCAGCATCAACTGGTGGGATCCGCAAGGGCCGACGCCTGCCAGGGGTGCGGGTTGTTCGAAAGAGATACCGTGGCCCCTGGCACACAGGCAACTGAAGGAACACGGGTGGGTTTTAGTCAGTAAAAGTCTGACACGCCCTCCTGCTCCACCCAGAGCGGAAGAAATTATTTGATGATTTTCCACCCAAAAAAAAAACCCTATTTATTTGGGGTCGGCGCAACATGTATTTTTCTTCAATTATTGATATCTTGTATATTTTAGACCACCATGTCAAGCTGGACCGATGGTGCACGTTTTGTGTTGTGTTGTGGGTAGTCGCTACTTGCCCGTCAGAGGGTGCAGCAGGCGGGTACGGGCGTGGCCTTTAAAACCCCGAGGTCACGGTACGGGCACATTGATTGGTGCATGTAGGGCTGACCTGAGGCAAGTGCGGCGGTAGCACAACTTGCCTATGTGTGGTTGCATTTGTATTCAGCAGGAGCGCCACGGTACTGTTCCACAGTACCGCCTTCTTCACGCCACCCTGGTCTGTCTCCGACAGGTTAGACCTCCGATTCCCCTGAGGAGGCCTAGCGGGACACGACCAGCGATAAAAGATACTGACTTAAGGCGCTCCCTGCTGAGCTCTTGGCTGTCGCTTCCAGGTCGAGTCATGTGCGTGACGCAGGTATAGGTGGAAAACATATTGTTAAAAAGAAAAATTACCAAAATATTTGTTAACTTAAATTCTATTAACATTCTATGGAAAAATTAGTGATAATAAGATTATAATATGTACACACAAACTTTTGGCACTTGCCACCGGTCATTATAACAAATGGCGATCGTAAAATGTATTCCTGCTAATGACTGAATATTAATCAGATAATTTATGTTTGTACACTCTTGCCAAATATTTTATAACATTGTTAGAAACAAAATGAAACCAGTTGATCAAGTTATTTGTACCTTCTGAAACACACAGACTTTTTACCTCGGATTTTGCGTCACTTCTAAATCAAAGTGATCTTAGTTTTCGTTACAATAAGTTTGCTTTTGGATTGCTGTCACTTACAAGTCTGTCAATATCACACATTCGAAATGAACTCACCTTTTCCAGTATAAAAATACTGTATTTAAATTCTTGCACACATGCAAACCTGGTATACAACAAGAAACTATTTAATTAGGTACTCAACATAATATCAAAATGGACTTCTTGAAGACAACCGTTTAAATTCGAAGTTCGGAGAGAGAACTGAAATAGAAAACTAGGCGAGATGGTGTTCCTCCCAATCAAAGCACCTGCCATCTAATCTCTTCACCACCCTGGGTTGACTGGTAGAGAATGCCTAAGGCATTAAGCCCGCCTTTGTACCTTTTTGTGTGCGAGAAGTTTAAATGATTAAATAAATAATAAATAAAACATCATATTTCCAATCTGTTTTGTTAAAAAAAAAACAGTAATTATTCAGTAACTGTCAAATGAGATACTTTTGAAACGTCCTTACATTGATACAAAACCATTAGAGGCAAATAACAAACTTACAATTAAATAATTCGTATTTAAAATCACTACAAATCTTATTAATATTTGGAAATCATGACACAGTGACCTTTATTCTCGTAACAATAAGATTGCTGTCTCTGCTGTCATATAAAAAATAACTGTGAACTGACTGTATATTTAATAACTAATATCTGCATGTATTTTTTTAAGGGTGCCCTACATTTTCATCACTTATCACGAGAGAGCCAAAAGATCAATTAACTAATTATAAAACTTTTAAATCAATGCTGCCACTGGCAGATTGATTGATTAACAATGAATCCACTTAAAAGCTGGTATTCAATTAAGCGCCATCAGTAGTGTAGACGCGCCATAACTTTGTTATCAGTATCTAACAGAGATTAGATACGAACTGTTCATAATATCGAGGCTAGTATTTACAATAGTAATATATAAGACTATAGAGAGGAGTGGTGGCCAGGAGGTAACGGCCCCAACTTACGAGTTGTAAGGTCCTTTTTCTTTTTTTTTTGGGTGGGAAATCATCAAATAACTTCTCCCGCTCTGGGCGGAGCGGGAGGGCGTGTCAGACTTTTACTGACTAAAACCCACCCGTGTTCCCTCAGTTGCCTGTGTGCCAGGGGCCGCGGTATCTCTTTCGAACAACCCGCACCCCTGGCAGGTTGTAAGGTCGTGAGTTCGAACCCAGGCAAGCGCTTTACTTTGTATAAATAATAGGAGGACTGTGTTGCAACAGTGAGAACATTAAAAGCTGATGTTATACATAAACGACTACAACATATGTAAAACTAAAGAGATTAATATTATATTATATCTAAACGGTTACGATGACCGGCCGGTAACCTGACCGTAGGGTAGCTGACATAATTTCCTAATAATCCAATTGTTAGTTTGCTTTTGGGATTCGGTTACTGTAGATATAACATATAGGTAAGTACTTTGTAGGCTATGTCATCTGAATATCTGAATTGACAGCACGGTTGGCGCAGTGGTTAAGCGATTGACTGCTGTGCTGCGTGTAGCGGGTTCGATTCCCGCACGGAACAAATATTTGTATGACTAAGAAGTAGTTGTTCCGGGTCTGGCTGTTTGTGTATGTGAATTTAAATGTTTGTAAACGCACCCACAATACAGGAGTAATTCCTAGTGAGGGGCAACGTTTTTTTTTTTTTTTTTTTAATATCTTTCATAATATATAATAATATAAGCTTTTGCCAGCGGCTTCGCTCGCGTGGAGGTCGAAAACTATCCCAAGGGAACCGGAATAAAAAGTATCCCATGTGTTAATCCAGGTTACGAACTATTTATGTGTCAAATTACATCCAAATCCGTTCAGCCGTTTTTGCGTGATTGAGTAACAAACATCCATACAATCACATTTATAATATTAGTAGGATTACAGGGTTGCAGGGAGGTCCACGTACAACCTGGTACCATGGATTCAGTACCTACATGATTCTGGACCCTTTGAAATGACATTTTTGCAATACCTATGCGGTCAAAATGTATGGAACAGCGAATTGCTTTGGCGTAGTACAGTCAGCATGAAAGTTAAGTGATGACTGCACACGCTTGTAAAAGAAAGTATAAAAAACATTTTGATTGAATAAAAGAATTATAAAATATTAGCTGCTCGTTTTTTTTTTTTGGGTGGGAAATCATCAAATAACTTCTCCCGCTCTGCGTGGAGTGGGAGGGCGTGTCAGACTTTTCCTGACTAAAACCCACCCGTGTTCCCTCAGTTGCCTGTGTGCCAGGGGCCGCGGTATCTCTTTCGAACAACCCGCACCATTAGCTGCTCGTTGTTCGTGATATTTTCATACAAAAATTACCATCCAAGCCGACTTTTACGGTAGATTTTCCGATAAATTTACTTTCATACAAACCTTGTTCTGACACAACAAAACAGCGATGAAACCACAACAAAAAGAAATTAACCAAATCGTAGAGCTGTTCTCTTGTTAATGATCTTTCATGCAAATGGCAATTTATTTTTATTTATATAGAAAAGTCAAAGTTTTCATTCATACGTCATACTTAATATTCATGGACACAATGACGCTGAACAACAACCAGAAATCTGTGCTCCAAAAAGAGAGTAGGTAGCATTTAAAATAATGTTATACTAGAACTCGACACCATCTTAGTCGCTGACAACTGACACGAAGTCATTAACTACACACACTGTGACAGTCGCCAACACTTTGTAAATTAACAGACCGAACGAACCTACCTAAAGACACCGTAAAAAGATATCTCATCTAGCAAAATAAAAATGTGTAATTAAACACAAAAAATAAACTGTCAGAGTTTTTCAACAACTTCTATTTATAACATTGGAACCAGGATGAGAACCGAAGGGCGAATATTAAAATAACTTCCTACATCCTGCAAGTGGGACAAAGACATTGTATATACGCGTAACGGACGATGTTTACATTGATTATCATGTCCAAAATGGATTGTAAATTGTGATAATAATGATGATTCAAGGTACCACTTTGAAGAGTTGTATTTCCTCTGTGACACACATGACTTCTATTGTAAGAAGAATTTTACTCGTAATAAGTTGATCCACGACATTGCTTTAAAACGTTTTGTAATCAAATGTAGTTGGGAAAAGGCTAGGCAGATGATGATTTATTTAATTTGGGAAAACAAACAGTTACACACTTACACAAACATCTTAATAAACAGGTAGTGAAGAGAAAAATAGATAACATACGTGTAGCTCAACGTTATCCAGAGCTAACATACTACTAATTGTTACGGAACTATTTGCACACGAGTGAAACTTAAAAGGTCTGAAGAAATTTCTAAAATGATGATGATGAATTTAATGTATTTTTATCTGAAATACCTATCACAGTTCATCATCATTATTTTAGCCGAAAGACGTCCACTGCTGGACATAGGCTTCCCCCAAGCACCGCCACTTCCACCTGTTCTGCACTTGTCCCGTCCAGCGGTGTTTTTTTTTTAAATTGTCATCGGTCCTCGATAAGTCTACAAAATATAATATTATTAACCAACTTTTCAAAAATATGTCAAGTATCTCTAGAAAATATCATAGTAGCCACATATAATAACAGTCCAATTAATTTAGAAACTAAGGAAATATATTCAGTAACAATTACTAACAGTCGTTAAGTCCAAGCCCATCCTTACGTCATACACAAAAGTGGGCCAAAGATTTATTTAGACCAAATTTTTGTGGGTGAAAACAAAGATAGAACAAAGTCAATTATGGTTATATTGGTTCTATAAATAAAGTATTGGAGTGTCGGCCCGATATCCAGCGCCCACTTGACGCCTGTGACTTTGCATACAATGACATCGCCGACGCTAAGTAACTGGGCACTTCAGCTGATCGGCTTCTATTTCGGGCCATCATTGTATTTGAATTCAGTAAGCATCATTAAACAATTCAATTGAAATTATGGAGTATCCTCAACTCTTACTTAACTAGAGGAGTCAATGACCACGAGATTGAGGATATTGTTAAAACCAAGCTTCAAGGGTCATTCCTTGGATTGGTGACAGATCCTAAACAATCACGACTAATCGAATGATAACAACTTTTGAGTTCGGAAATTTATCGTTTACCTGCCTACAAACGATGACCGGACCAACCAAGTCGTTGATCTAGTTGTCGCAAGCAAAATTTCATTTTTCAGATCGAACGACGCGTTATTAAGGTTTTCCAATCGTAATTTTTTGTTAGGTTTTTTTCCACAGACCGGAATGGTTCTTTGACATGGATTCAGAATGCTTTTTAGACATGGAGCTAGCCTGAATATGAGTTTACTGTACTTACACCTTTTTATATCCCTTTGGGGAATACGATGATGATATGTTTTAACTTTCGTTTAGGACTAAAAAAAAACTATCAAACTATTTAGCTTTTATGAAGCTTTCTCGTCAATGCTAAACATAATTTTCAAAAGATTAAATCTTGCTAATCTCATTCATTCAGCAAATTCAATTGAAAGTCAATATTTCAAGTGACAACGCTCTTATAGGCGAATGCTTGTGTTATTCCATGGACAATGTCAAAATGTCGTTGAACCCAATCGTTGACTGATCAAATTATACAAAACGTTAACCCTAATTAACAGAGTTAGGCTTTAACTTTAAACTTTAACTGTTTAAAAAAGGTGAATTGAGACCAATTTAAATCAAATTAACAGCGAATCGTACCAGTTTTTTCTAGTCTTACCCCTTGCATGATTAGCGATTGTTTAACAATACATTTTTGAAGTTTAAACATCTCTTTTCTTTAATCAAACTCAATTTAGGTTTTTATAAAGAAACCCTTAAATGTCTGAATATTAGGTAAATTTCATGGTCTTCTTTTAATTTTAGATTTTATTTACTCGTATCTGATATAATGCTATATTATATATTATATTCGATCGACACAGTATAATTACAGGTTTTTTTTTCACATTTAGTGGATGAATTCCCGGACGGTTGGATTCCCTTTCCAGACAGGTTATTATTTAAAATTCTTTGGGTTTTAAAATTAAAAATGAAGTTTTCAGATATTTTTCTATCTACCTTCAGTATTTAGGCTACTTTCCCTCCATTTGGCAAAGTCGTGGGACGCCCTGTATGCGTAGATAAAATCAATCAACAGGAAGAAAATCCCAAACTGTGTGCTAAATTATCGATTGTAAACAAAAAATTGTATTTACAACATGACCAAGATCAGTATTCCAGAACGCTGCACAGTCTTGAATCACGATTGAAAGCTGACAGATTTGACACTAATCTCGTCTGAAATCTAGTTTCAAACCGAGACACAACATTGTAGTTACGAATGAACACTATTCTAGAAAACAAGCCTTTTATCTGCAAAAACATACGTACATACCATGCGAATTCTAACTGTCTGATCGACAGAGCCGATTGGTTATACATGTATACGCGATCGATTGGTGGATCAACGGAAGTTTACCACAAATGTCAGTCGTGCCAAGTCATAAAGTTGAGTAACGATCATCTGCGTGCAATTATCTCGTATTTAGACAACGTTGATGGTTGATCAACCTACACATTGACATTTAACAGGCCATGAAATGTCACAATTAGGAATTCAATATTCCTTTTTGAAACTTTTAATATGATAAACTTTGAAACAAAAATACAACCGGCGTGTTTGTTGAATTTCATGTTTTTTAATGCGTTGGCATTTACTCTAGGTTCGCTCACGTGTGATTAATTTAGTATCAGCAAAGTAATTTATCATTGTTTAACAACAACTTAACATAAACATCAAGCCTTGTTTCTCCGAAGGGATGGGCCGAAGCGTATCTATAATACACCCACGTTTCGCCAATTATGTTTAAGTCCCAAGTAATAGGGGACGAGCCTATTGCCATCAACCGGGCCCAAATCTTGACTCCGGGCCGCTACTGAGAAATTCCAGATAGAAAAGCCCCATAACACTTTACCCGACCTGGGACCCGAACCCAGGACCCCATGCTCTGCAGTAGTGCTTGCGACCACTAGACCAACGAGACCGATTAGAACTTTACGAGGCCTTTATGTTAGGCCTCCAAAAGTTCTTAACTTTCAAAACAAAGGCAGGACCTTTACTATCTAATCACAATTACAAATGATTATGTACTTAACCTTATCAAATATGAATGCACCTGGGAAGGCTCTGTGCCCTAATCGCTGTAGGCGTTTAATTGTTGTTCTAAAGTCTAACTTGTCCTATTTTGTGTAAGACGGCTTTTCAGTTTCTAATACTGTGTTATTTGTACACGTTGAATTGTAAACTTAACGAAAGAGCAAGCTAAGTTCAGCTTTCTTGCATAATAAAACTAGTAACTTCTTGTTTCGAGGGTTTTATTTACTCATCATCATCATCTGCCTAGCCTTTTCCCAAGTACGTTGGGGTCGGCTTCCAGTCTAACCGGATGCAGCTGAATACCAGTATTTTACATGGAGCGTCTGCCTATCTGACCTCCACAACCCAGTTACTGGGTAATACGATACCCCTTGGAAAGACTGGTTGTCAGACTTTCGGGCTTCTGACGACCCGTAACGACTGTCAAAGATCTACAAATGACAGCCGGGACCAACGGTGGAGGGTTTTATTTACTACCAGATGAAAAAGTTTCTCGAAAAAAGCTGGTCAGTAGGGTAGTTCATTAGTGTAATTTCCAACTTTATTTACCAGCTAAAACGACTTCTTTTGTCCTTCTATTTTGTTGTCACGTAAAGATTTAAATTATAAAAAGTCAACTTGAAGCATGTTTTCGTTATTAATAAGGGTAACAAACAACGTGACAGCGAAATTAGAATAAAAACGCCACGTGTTTTACTGCTATTTTGGGCTTTTTGTATAACCTTCCGTTACCAAAAATAATACTGAAATGAAATTGTGTCACGTCTCCGTACAAGGAGAACATATATCTTCATTGTCTATGCCGGGCGTGTCATATCGGCCCACGCTCATAGTATTTCATTTCGGGTCCCACCCATGAAATATCCCATAGACATTATCCGGCAGCTATTTCTCACAATGTAACCCTTGGAACGGAACCTCTAATTAAATTATACGTTTAAATTACACGAAAGGGTACCCACATAATACCCGGGTAATAAAAAGGAGTTTTTATTGAAAAAGGCTGGTTCATAAGAACAATAACAAAGTTAATTCTGAATCATGAAATCATAACATTTGTCTTTGGTTAAAGGGAACCTGTAAAATGTACAATATGTTTCTAGGTTAAGTGATATTACCGAAGGAAACAGGTTTGAACTTTTCATATTCCGAGTCGCTTCCACAATTTCTACAATTTTATTCGTATTACTGGGTTTGCAGATGTGAGTAGGTTTATAGTTCAAGGGATATTGAGGTCCTGAATATTACATAATTCTATCGTTATACATTAGGGTGTGTTTCTACACGGCCATGTACTTAAAAAATTAGCTATAATTCGTGGTGATCACTTTTTCTCTTATTAACGAGGCCGTACGGGCTGATAATTACGATGTTGTTGATTTCAGAATTACGCATAAAATTACAGACACACATTCATGTCACATCCTAAAAAACGTAATAAAATAAACAAATTAAACGACGTTTTGCGACACAAAACCTCACAAACAAAATACCTGACGTACGGGTTTATTCCGTTACGGATCACCTTCCACAAAATTCCAATATCTGCGCAAAAACACGGTCATTGATAAACAAGCTTTATTACTTGAGATTTGACGCGAGCTCGTTTCTTAAACAATAAATAAGCTAATCTGGATATCCGGGATACGATGACGCTAATTGCCCGGGGGACTCACGCAATTTATTCGCTATCGGAACCGTGTCAAACTAAGCCGAGATTGCGTGTAGGTAAACTATGTTACGACTACACTATCGAGGCTAGCGAACGATCCTCACTACAAATTTATATGTTGCCGAACTAAATTGCTTCCAATATTGACCTTCTTTGACTTTATTGCTTCACAGAAAGTAGGAAACTTTGTTAACGTAAGTGAATTTAATAAAAACGAATTTGATACCGTTGTAATAATATTTACCACATCAATGAAATAAAATGTGGCATTTATAAGATTTTCAGCATAATCAGCTTATAATGTTCCCACTGCTGGGACACAGGCCTCCTCTCGGTGAGTGGGCCATAATCCACCACGCGGCCCCAGTGCGGGTTGGTAAATGTCACATGTAACATGTATTAGAGTTTGCATAAGTTCAAATACATAGGATTTATGTGGTAAACGTGGATAAATTCAACACGTGAATTTACTCCAAAATAGCTCAGAAATTAAAACGTGACAATAATTTAAAGAAATAATGTAGGTAAATCTTGGGGACACTGATTTCGTAGCCGATCTCTTCTACGTATTCTGCTACGAGCTACGCAGGCTCTACGGCTACACGCTACGGCACGTAGGCCGCTAATGTAGTGAACAATATATACCTTCCCTTTTTTTAAACCGAATTCACAATGCACTTTCAATGTTATACAGAGTGTTTACATTGTCTTTTTAGTCTTCAGACTGGTGCTAAAACAAGCGTAGATGCAAAACCTCGATTTCACTGGAATTTAAAATTGCATTGTTGGAGCTTCGTTCTCGGTGAAACTGAATACGAATTACACAACACAATTAAGTTTTCGGAATAGCCGCTGTATTCACTGCACGGTGAATTTTAATCAAATAAAGGAAGTACCTACGATAATTGGATTTTCATTGAAAACTATTTCCAGATACTTTGTTAGAAACTTCTAAACATCAACCACCAAAATGGGGGCGCTATTTTATACGGCTTCAAATATATTTTCATGGAAGACAATTTATATGGCTGCAAAATCTGATAAATTCCAATAAATAAAAGAAGCTGCAATTCAACGGTGTATCATAGCACTTCAGAACATTAAATTGAGTGGGCGTTTATAATATAACTTTGTAAAAACGCTCATGCAGGCTTCTGGCCACCCCCAAGTTTCGCCTACGTACACGACTGTACAAATATAATGTTATATTGTATACTTATCAAATCATATTGGGAAAAGTGTAATTTTTTATTACACAATGATTCATTTGCCTCCGCGCCTTAGAAAGCACGTTAAACCGTTGGCCGTGGATCTTTAGCAGTCGATACTGGTCGTCAGAAACCCGAAAGTCTGACAACCAGTCTTACCAAGAGGTATCCAGTCACTGGGTTCTGGAGGTCAGATAGGCAGTCGCTCTATGTAAAATACTGGTACGCTTTGGAATGGGCAACTAGCTTCATCTTTCTAACTCACCGACCTTGACAATTCAAAAGTGCCTGTAATTGGTTTATTTGAAATAAATGCTTTGAGTTTGAGTTTTTTGAGTTTGTATTCAGCTGCATCCGGTTAGACTGTAAGCCGACCTCAACATAGTTGGGAAAAGGTTAAGTAGATTATGATAATATAATTATACATTTGGGACAGGACGTGGGAGACGAAAGTGAATGGATTAAAATAGTTTCCAATTATCTATATAATAAAACGTGATGCAAAAACTTTGTACCGCTATTTAAGAAAATTACGTGAACGGAGGAGTATGAGATTTGCCACAGTTAAATTTTATACTGAGAAGTAGTGCAGAAAGCAATTTTTTATATATATTTTTTTATTTATTTCAAACATAACATTAGTCCATAGTTTCAAACTCATACAATTAAATTATGAACTATTTTAAAATATAAAACAGAGAAAACCTAAAATAAATTTGTGATTAACTAAATTTAAAATATTCAACAACTCGAAAAATAATAATAAAAATTGTCAAAAAGTTATAAAAATGTCCGAATCGTATAAAAAATTAAATGTAAAATATAAAATGATCAAATCGAAAGATGTTTTAAAAATGTCAAAATATTAAAAAAAAAACAAATAAAGATTATATGTTTAAATTGCAAACAAAACAAATCTATGGTTATTATTTTACATTTTTACCTGCCCCAAGTCTGATATAAGGGTGCATGTAAGGCCTGCCAGTGCTGCATGAAATGCCCGTCCAATGTTGGCAACAACGGTAAGAAGACTGTTGCCGCTACCCCGCACTCTACTCGCTATTGAGGTCGCTCTCTTGCGCATGCTGGCATAAAAACAGTCAATGTTGGACGCTCGCGAACATTCCCGAGGCGGTGCAGAAATGAAGCATAATAAATACATTAAAATTCAAATGAATTATGGTTAAATTTCGATCACAGGGCGACCACTAGTTCAGATAATTCCCTGTTCCGTAGTGAACCAATCATCAATGAGAGTCCAGCTTTAGCCCTAAGCAGTAAAGGAACAAAAATATTCCGAGCACCTGCCTCTCGACCCACGCGCGTCACTTGTCTAAAGAAAAACAAGCATTCATAACCTGTGCAGATGACAAGCTCCCAAGGCCGCTAGTAGCTGGACAATACAGATGGAGATAAATTTTACCGCAACATCTCTTTGGATCCTTTAATAGAAGAAATATCTTATCGTCAAAGGAAAAAACATGTTTACTAGTGAGCAGTGTCCTTCCTACTGTAAGCTGCAATGCAAAAAGAAAACACTGTGTCATGATTTCTAAATATTAATAAGATTTGTAGTAATTTTAAATAATGTTTATCAAATTTAAAGTATCTAATTTGCCTCGATTTTGAATTAGTGTATTGACGTTTAAAAAGTAAATCATTTGACAGTTATCGAGAAAGTACTGGCTTTTTAAGGGGAACCTAGTCGCGGGCTCGAACTCACTGGTGGGCCTGGCTAAAAAGCACGCTGTCTCACCAGGCATCGTGTCCGAGAGAGGTAATATCAGTGATGAGCAGTTAGAAGCTAGTGTTCACGCACAACATTATTGAGTGAGATGCAGGATCATTTATAGTACAACAGGCACGTAAAAAATTAAGAATAGTTCTTCGGAAGATCGGGTTTTATGCAAAAACCACACCATAAATAAATAACCAATTAAGTTTATTGAACTTTTCGATAGCTTGAAGCTTTGTCGGTACCGACTTGGTTTTTCAAATTTTACACTTTTTTATTACTTAAACACGCCCAAAGTTAGGTTAAATTTGCAAGAAAAACGAATCTTTGTTGGCTCCTAACTTTTTAATGGCTTTTTATTTTAGTATTCTGTTTCCGTACAGACAATATTAATAATGAAACAAAACCATACCATGTTTAATTTTTGATGTACATTGTCGAACAGTGGAGTAATACCCTCCCGAAGTTTGTATGGGAAAAATGTGGACTAGATTCACCTTAACGGAACGCAATGGAAATATGTTCGGGAATTCGCCTAGTTTTCTAAGCTAGTTCTCTCCGAACTTTGAAATTATAAGGTTGTCTCAAGAAGGTTGTTATTATGTTGAATACCTAATTTAATAGTTTGATATGTATTACTATATACTAGGTTTGTATGTGGGTAAGAGTTTAAATGAATAAATATTTATACTGAAATGTTTTCATTACAATTGCGAGCTTCCTCCGTTTAACAACTTATTTTCATGTACCTACATTCTAAGCAAATAAAGACCCATTCTATTCTATGAAAATTGTCATAAGAAAACATGACAGTTACAAGAATTCTACAGAAACGTATTATTGTTTTAGAACACTTCTGTTTTCGTATAATATTTGAATATTTATTACGTAAATTCCGCTTAATCTCCGTACGGTTGTTATTTAACGTGTGTAAACACGAAGTGGCGACGGGCGCCGCGCCACGCTACTCACGATGTTTCCCGGAACCAACGCTTATTCCCCTCCACACTTGACTCATACAACTAGTGATCTTGAAATGTTTTCATGAACATCGTTGTCTCATTTCAAAGAATCTTTAAAGAACATTTTCCCATATTAGAGAACTACCCACGGTCACCGCGGAGACCGTTTATCATAGCTTATTTATACGCCTACGATGTCAAGAATTTTGCGATGGGATCGTTTTTATTCCTAAATCAACATCTAAAATACGTGCTCAAATTCTAGCTACCTGTTTCGAATGTTTAATATTAACTTCACGTACCTAAGCTAGAAATGTGGACAGGTAAGTAAATAAAAATACATAATATATAATAAATAACCGTAATGAAAATCGTATCCAACTTAAATTATAAATGTCAAAGTTTGAGTGTTCAGATATTTTTTACTCGATCACGAAAAAAAATCTGAACGGATTTGGATGAAATTTGGTACACAGATAGATATAATCTGGATTAACTCATACAGTTCTTTTTTTCCCGGTAGTACTTTTCCGTGGGATGTTTTCCGACCTCCACAGGGAGAAGTCGTTGGCAAAACCTAGTAAATTATAAATAAAGTACCGCAGTGCAGCTCGATATTTACAACATATGGAAAGAGGATTTAAGGTAAGGGCTAAGCAAAAGTAGGGTAGATAGGTTAAGGCTAGCGTAGACTGGGGCAGGTCACGCCGGAACTCGACGCATTGCAAAATGCTTCATCACTTCCGTACCTTTTCTATAAACCAATGCATACTGCAGGCGGGTAACCCCGCACTTTTTAGGGTTCCGCACCTCAAAACGAAAAATGCGGAACTCTTATAGGCTCACGTCGTTGTCCTTCCGTCTGTCAGTCTGTCAAGAACTCAAGAGCCCTGTTTCTCAGGAACGCGTGGAGGTATCAAGTTGCAATTAATATGAATTACGTAAGTCTACGGTCCCTCGCAGTTTAAAAAAATAAAACTTCTAAATTAACGCAATAAAAAATACGGCCATTTATGCGACACATTCTGATAGTCGCAAATAAATCAAAACCGTACTTGCCGTTGACGATGAAATTTGACGAGATGCAAGGTTTCATAGCACAAGTAAAGTAAAAAGGGTCCGAAAATCGTTAATTTGTAGTTTTATCACATAAAATTACATGTTGATTATAAAAACTAACATTTGCGGTTGGAGAATACGTATAACGATGTATGGAGAAAATGTTTTCAACTACAATGTTAAGTTTGGTTTTGGGATAAATTCAGCCACAGTACAGAACCCTTAATTGTGCGTGGTGCACTTCAGCGGTATTTTTGTATGATAATGCGTTGCGCTGGGTGCCGTTGCGGCTGTAATGTTCACTGGGCTTTACACATGTGTGTTACAGTAGGTATCCAACATCCTCTACCAGTAAGTTCATGTAAATATTAACTTTATACGTTGGAAGATAGTAAACCCACAGGTCGTTGCGGTGAAAAACTAACAGTAGATCCACAACCTACGCCCGCAAACATACTCCCTCGGTTACGTTCGTAACATTTCCACAATATTGCGAGATTTGATTCCCTGCAGCCTTTACGTAATGTTATAAACAGAAGCTACCGAACCATTACTAATGTTATTTAAAATAAATGTATTCTTCAGAAAGCTTACAGTCTAATATCTAGTATCATAAATAATGTATTAGTAATAGGCTTCCTTAAATTAAAAACTATGTCTCTAAAGTTAACAGAAATAAAATTACACACAAATATAAAATATAATATTTTTAAACAAATAAAACAAAACAACTTATTTCTAAATATAAACAAAAACAAAACAAAACCAGACAAAATTTACTTACAAACTAGTATAAAAACGAAACATAAAACAAAATGCAATTACATGTGCTTTAACTAGGAGTAATGGTACTGAGGTCTTTACATTCCTTATTTATAGCTTGTCTTAGTACATGGACTGGTTCTCAATAACGTAATACAAACCGTGTATAATCTCAAATTCTACAGAATTATTCATAAAAGCTGTACCTGTATGTTTTGCTTAGTCACGGTTCGTGACAGATGGCTATAGTCAGTTATTAAATTGTGTTTACTAACATAAAACTTTCAACACAACGAACTGCGGTGTTAACGCACCAGATAACTGTCTTGGGAGTGCAACGCACTAACATTCGAACTCCGATCAATATTTTTTTAACTACATTTTACGTCCAATACTCCAACAAGCTCTAAAATGTCAATAGTCCCAGCCTTTGTATGGAGACGATAAGAATATTCAAATGAGTATGTTTTCATCATAAATCACGATTACTTCTAAATCTTGGATTAAAATCTTAAAACGTTTATGTGGAGCTTTTTGAAAGGAAACAACATTTGTATAGCTGAGTTTTTTAACTAAACTTTTCATCATCTATCAAAAACTGTGTAGTATATAAAACTATAATAACTACGGACTTTTGCAGAACGTAATTTCATTCATGAAAGCGTTTGAAGGTCTTCGTATCACAATGTGCGCAGGAAGAGGATTGCGTGTTTCGCGAATGTTTTGTAGAAATTATTGAATAAACTTGTCATGATTAAACGTTGTAATATCAAACGGAAGCCTCGATAAATTCATGCGACCACGTTGGACCGGAGACGTCACGGCACGGGGCAGCCGGTGACATTGTGACCATTATTATATTTAGCTTAGAAATTATCATATCCTGCTTCTCTTTAGAAACACGTCTAATTTCTCCGGATGCGCATGAGCTTTTGAAAAGATTATCAATGACGTACTCTCCTTTTTATTTGAGTTTTTGGGTAAATTAATTGGTATTTATTAACGTCGTACGTTGGCATTAGCTTTTGTTCTAAAGAAATATTGGGTTAATAAATGGCACAAAAGCATTGTGACTTTTACATTAAAATAAAAGAAAATCATTAAAAAAGAGAAAACATTATCATAAAACAAACCTGCATAGTTTAACTAAATAAACAAGGACATTCAAGGAAGATTATTGATGAAAACAAATAACAAACAGGAAAATCCAAATTGTTATTGTATGTAATATTTCTCATATCAACAACAACTTCACTTAAAATCAATCTGCTGTAAATAGAACACTAAGACTCGGCTGTAGTGTGGGTGCATTCGTGGATCCGTTCGCAATACTAACAAATACTAGTGATTGACATTTTTAGAGCAACACATCCTTAATTAAATGAATGATTGAAACTTTATTTGATATTTTATTTTATAAGAGAACTAAACGAATTAGTTAGTATCATAATCAGCCTATAATGTTTTCACTGATGGACCACGCCACTTCTCTGTGAGAGGAAGTGGGCCGTTATCCACCACGCGGGCCCAGTGCGGGTACATGTCACATGTCCTCGAATTTTTGGTTCTAGGACATGTCGGTTTCGTCACGATGTTTTCCTTCACCGTTTTGAAAGCAGTGGTGATTAAATAATGTACAGAAAGTAGGCTAGTAAGGGTTTGAACTGCAACCTACAAGTTGTAGGTCGGTCTTCGGTTGACAGCCGTTTGCACTGAGCCACCACTGCCGGTGT
This sequence comes from Polymixis lichenea, assembly GCA_949091785.1. Taxonomy (NCBI): domain Eukaryota; kingdom Metazoa; phylum Arthropoda; class Insecta; order Lepidoptera; family Noctuidae; genus Polymixis; species Polymixis lichenea. Next base: position 7,127,762 of record OX420937.1, read on the forward strand.
AGCTGTGTAAGTTAGTGACTAAAGGCTTATGTTTGAAAATTGCCTGGAAACATACATTGACTGTTATCGCACAAAGCAGAGATCTATAACCGAGGTCTTTAAACTAATACACTACAAAAACGTACGACAAAAGCTTTCTCAGTCGACCGCGACAAGGTCTTGAGGACAATTCGCATTGAAATCCTTCACCACAATATTAATATCACGATAACAATACGCTACAAGTGACCTCATGTTCTTATCATTTCGAATACCTTTCTTAATGTCTGCTTCCATTATTCCGGTGTATTGCCTTAGACCGATATTGCTAAGTTATTTTGAACGGGAATCTCACTTTTGACGTATTGAACGCAAACAATATGAATTCTGCGGACAGTCATCGTACTCCTTGTGGGTCACAGAGGGTGCGGGGGCTAAGTAACGAAATGAACTAACTGGCATAAGTCTTACTGACTAAATCCTGCCGTAATCCTCCAATCCTACTATATATCCTACTCATCATATTATAAATATGAAAGTGTGTATGTAAAAACGGCGGAATGGATTTGTTGACATTTGGCACACAGATAGTTTATAACCTGGATTAACACATAGGATATTTTTTAATCCTGGTAATACGTTCCCGTAGGATAATTTCCGACCTCAACGCGAGCGAAGCCGCTAGCAAAAGCTAGCTGTAATATAAAAGTTTACTGATCCTCGAGATTATGTAAGGATTAGCAATATCCACTAGCATCGTAATACTTCGATCGCCGAACGGTCTGTGATGCGTAGAAACCACTTTGATTGTTTGTTCCCGCAGTCTATGTAACATCTAATGTTTACTCGACATTCAAAATCAAACGTAATATTTAAACTGGGCCTATATCGCACGTTTGTACAGCGAAAGTTTTACGTGAGTCATCGATACTTGACAAGAAGATATATGTGCCAATGATAATAAAAATGGTTCGGGAAATCCAATGTTGTTGTGGAGCATCCTTGAACTGGTTCCAGTTTACATGCGAAGAGACTTGTGATAGCGATGAAACTACTTTTTTTTAAATAATTCAGCGTAAAACGATTTGTAAATGTTTGTTAATTGCGTTTTGAGACACGCGAGATTTTATTAGCTACTCCATTTTTCTTCGCAAAAATGTCGGAACGTGCGCAGAAATATTTTGCTCAAATAAAAAAATGCAAGTACTGCGATTGTTGAGTCTAAAAGTTCATAATGGATTTTTTTATTGGTACGACTATCGCCCTAATAAATTGAGTTGTAACGATAATTCAGTTCTTTTGTTTTCTACTTTATAGGTTGGCGTTTTTATACGCGCATAAACTGTTTTTACATTTATTGTTGACATTAACATGGTTACTTGCGAAAACCATCGTTTGCTATCGCGAATGTTCATAAATTATAATGCAATAAATTTTTTCTAGCTTTAACAACATTTGCGCAAAAAAATCTAGTTTTCTCCTTTTCAGTTCATTGCTGTCTGGCTGTACATATAGACATGAAAGGCAGGATGTTGGTATACTTAATAATCCAAATAAATATCTAATTATAATGAGAAACAGCTTCATCCTACTCTAATTAAAACATGAATAAGACCAAAGCACCCGTATATGGCTTTGAACACATACGGGATACGAGTAAGGAGCCGTTAAGCCGTCAGATTAAAATAATTTGGTCAAGTGTCACAGATGCAGGCGAGGAGATCAACGCTCTCATTGTGTCGGCTAAGGCAGTGACAGAGAAAATTAGGCTCAGAATTCCTCCGATATTTTTGCATGTACGAGGAGCGCGGAGGGCGGGCGGAGTTACTAGCTACCTACGTATATATAGGATGGCTGGCTGCGCGCCGCCCAGTCGCTCGTCGATACTCTAGCGTGCTCCACGTTGCTCTTAGCTTCAGTGACTACAGCATTACTTGAACATAAAACAATTTCTTTTGCTTATACTTGGACTCAGAGAACAGTGAATTTATAAACGTTTAGTGTTGTGTATAGACTTCTTGCTATTTCGTTCCTTGTGTGGGTGTTTGCCGGCGATTCAGCCGACCTGTAGCTGTTTGCCCCGGGAATCCAATACTTTGGATCAGGTGAGCTTTCATTCAAGTGTTGTATCCTTCACAGTATTGAGGCACTTCTTAGTATTCGTGAAGCATGTCGTTTATTTACTTAGTATTCATTGATTTTCAGTGAGAATATACCATTGTGATTTCATTCATTGCCGTGTTTGTGTGACTGTAAATATTTTAGTTTAGTTCATACATTTCGATGTTGGAATAATGGTAATATTGATTAGATGTTGTTTCGACATATCATTGCATGCACGAATTATATTTTAAAAGGGTCTTAGCGACAATTAGACAAAAGTAGTCTCAAAACATGCAAAATGCTTCCATAATTTTGCACATGTTTAGTAGATTCACTCATTCATTACCACTCAAGCTTCAAGTGGGCTTATCATTTTCATCATGCGTATGAATTGATTAGGCGAATCATTAACACGTGTGGCACGCAAATATTTGTGCGTTAAATGGAAATGATAAGCCTTGTGACGTTCATTTTTAATTTGTTAAGCACCATAGATATTATTTTGCATTAGTGGTAAGAATTTCTGATACACATGTTTAACCACAAATGGCTACCATTAAGTAGGTATGTAAACTGAAATCTATAATGACTTTCTAGAAATGGCAACAGAGGTGTCACAACCAGCATGCTAGGTATATAAATTGGTATCTTTTGCTATGTTATCAACTAACGCTCGAAAAATACTGATACCTACGTAGATATAACCTTGTTCCTATCAGAATTTTTTTATCCCTTAATGCTTTTCTTTTTCTGGGTGGGCAATCATCAAATGACCTCTCCCTCTCTGGTGGAGCAGGAGAGCGAGTCAGACTTTTACTGACTAAAACCCACTCGTGTTCCCTCAGTTTCCTGTGCGCCAGGGGCCGCAATATCTCTTTCGAACAACCCGCACCCCTGGATCCCTTTATGGTACGATTGCACTCGTGGCTCGTGGTCACGGGTGTGACTTTTCTTTTGTAGGTCATAGGTTTGAGCCCGGACAGGCGCTTTACTTTGTGTAAATTATTTCATTACGACTGCTATCAAAACGGTGAAGGAAAACATCAAGTGAAACGGTCACGTCCTAGAACCTAAAGGCCGAAGACATCTGACATCTACCAACCCACACTGGGCCCGCGTGGTGGATTATGGCCCACTCTCTCACAAAGAGGAGGCTTTTGTCCCAGCAGTGTGAACATTAAAGACTGATTATGCTATGATACGACATCCATGGGTAGCTTAAAAGATCTTTTACTTCATAATTGATGAAGGAAAAGTCTTCGTAAAGCTCACAGGTGTACTCTCATCGAACTTCAATTTTATCAATATAATTGATATAGACATTGTGTTCCATTAAATAGAGGAGTCCTATGAAGCGTAGTTGCCAGAACAGACACAGAGAGCTTTCAGTGTTTCTCGGAAATTCATTAATTACCTGCAACTTGAAAGGGGCGCAGAATCAATATCGAACTCGGCTGCATGCTTTCCAATTGAATTATCGAAGCCAGGCGTGCAATGTAATATTGAGCTATACAAAGAACAAGTTATAAAAAAATTACCGTGCAATTTCGATTTTATTCTTTGGTAGAATTATTGCAAAGACATGAATTACATTCTTTCTGAAAACTGCTTCTACCTGATAACTACTTCTTCTGCTGATAACTTTGTACTTTATCATTATAACGTATTTATGCTTTCAACAACTAATCATATATTCCTTAAGTTCCGTCCTTTATCTAAACGAACTATAATAAGTAATTAATAAACATAAAATATCTCGCCTTGTTTTCCCTTGTTTTGTTTGGGACTAGAAATGAGGTGTATTACCTACACCCACAGTATACCTACGTCAGTTATGTTTAAGTGCCATCTTATAGAAGGCGGACCTATTTCCATCAGCCAGGTACTAATCCAGACTCCGGGCTGCTAATGAGAAATTCTAGATAAAAATCCCAATAACACTTTGCCCGACCTGGGAATCGAACCCAGGGTCTATGTTCAGCAGTAGCGCTTGCGACCACGAGACAGACCATCGCGACAGTCAGCAGTAAATATTAATACTAAGCAAAAAAGTATAGGTACATATTTATAGCTTACCGCACTCCGTGTACAACTACTTCACATAAAGAAAACGTATTACAGTCAGATAGGCAGTTTTCCTTAACAATAACCTCATACATTGGATAATATAAAAGCCTTTCAGTAAAAAGGACCTCGGCTTCATTCAATTTATTCGATTGCTACTGATTCATGATAACTGAAACATTCTTACTAGAACGCTTCAGTTATTCATTCATGAATCTATTCTATTTATTGTGAACATGATATATTCACAACTACTTAACTCTCTAATGTATCGTCAAAGCTCACAATCTTGTGCCTACAAAGGAAAGTATCTATTCATTTAAATGAACTTTGTGTTTTTAGGCTGGATACAGAAAATATTTATTACTCGAAAACATTCCACGCCCTCTAACTAAACTCACGTGTGTATTACATATGAAGGTATATATGATTACTCGGTGAAACCGTGTAATTAAATTCATCTTAATTAACAAACCCCGAGAGTCCTGTGATTTTTTCCGAGTCCAGTAATTGGCTCGTCATAACACAACCTTGAAAAATAGCTGAAAAGCCAATTAAACATATACCTTCCCAACTGGTTGCCATCCAATTTGGAACGAGAACCATTAATTTTCATTGTGTTAATGCCGGACTAAATACACGTGTCCACTTCAGAAGATAATTGGACGGAGTAATTTTCCCAAATATTTTGTTTCATATGCAAATTAAGTTTATATAGCTGACAGGCGGTTTCCGTAGGTCAAAGTCGCGTTAATCAAGACTACAGCGAGACTGAACACATCCGGCCGAATCTGAACAATTCCGTTCTCGACACTGCCAAGTATTTCAAACGTTACGATGCTCACTCATTAAAGATCGAATATAATTATAGTTCATCTCTTTACGTAGGCAGTTGCGAACATAAATATTTTGCATGTCCAACTAACGTCAGCGTTCACTATCGCTCATTCTCACGTGAATGAGAAGTTTACCATTAACACGCCTCATGGAAAGCTTCTGATGTAATGTGGAAAAATTATGAATCAAAATTGATCTGAAGCTTCGAGTTTTCGGCACGTGCTGAATCTAAATGCAAATCTTGCTTACAGTAAGACTTAGAAAACGAGATTTATATAGACATAGGTCTGATTAGAAAAATCTTTCGTTGGTACAACGTTGTAACGGTAATGTCCAAACCGTTGGTGTACTTGACCCAATAATATTTTGTTGAATGTAAACGTTAACAGCTGTAACGATCACTTGCGAAACCATTATTGTTAAACACACAGAAAAGTTTAATGTTAACCGAAAAAGTTTATTTATTCAAGCGCGGTACGGTAAAAATGAAAATAAATTAAATGGAAATAACGTAACTCGATTTTGGCTAAACTTGACCCAGTTATCGTTTTAACAATACTTCTTTTAACCCAGTTATGAACGTTGCACAACGTTTGGCGACTTGCATGCGTTACCGTCAAAATATAAATTGGGCTAATGAGGAGTTTCGAGTATCGCTTGATCATTTTTGTAATGTCGTCCTTCGCCTACATAGGTAGCTAGCGATCGCGCCGCATACCTCCGTATGTTTTCGGAAACAGCGCAGCTTCGAAATAAATGAATGAACGATTTATTCTTTAAATAATTCAGTAATATCTAAGCTCTGCAATGTGGGTTCGTACAATAAATCTGGCATGATTTGATCACGCCTTTCCCTACGTATCCAGAAACGCGTAGCAACCAACGTGTTTATTTATGATAAAATATACAGTGTGCGTTGAGTACCAGTAGAATTAATAGTATTTTTCCACAACACATGGATAAAATTCGCTAGGTAGCAGCAGTATTGTACCATCTGCACAGTTTCACAGGAACCTACAGAATATTTTAAAAGCTTATCAAATTAAATCACTTAAACTGGTCATAAAAGATCATTTGTTACACTATCGTTTACTCTTTCTACACAAATGAAATATTGGAACATATCACATAATGCTTTTAAAACATCATTATCAATGATTTATTGTTTCAACTAAATAGTAAATGATGAACGCGTAAAAGGTTTTAATTTAACGTTGATTGATTTGTAACACGTGTTGGAAATAATGGAAGCACTTCAGTTAAGCAATTCTCGTAAATAATCAAATTATAAACATAGTAGTTATACCTATATATAAGTAAATACTGTTTGTTAATCATCAAAGGCTTGGAGAGCAGACGTTCTATAACACAGTCCATACCTGGCCAAAAATCAGAACACGTAATTACAGAGATATCAATCTAATTGTTTCAGAGATAAGGTTCAGATTAGTACATCAGTTTTAGTAAAGTGCGCTCCAGGTGTGGACGGCGCACTGTTGAGTTAGAAACAACATGGAAACTTTCCTATTAATGTACCAGAGTATCGTTTCAGTCGTAGATCTCTGGGTATTGGTGTAGACAGATTACAGCGCAATTGCACTCGGCAGGATTGTATTAAGTTTATTTTCATAAATAGTTGAACATTCTCAATAACCCACCCACTCTATGCTGTTAAGAGCACTGACTTCGGCCATTCGAGAAAGGTCAACTATCATGATATAAAGAATGTTCTAGGAAACCATCGTTTAACAATAAACGCATTTTGTTTAAAATATTGAAAATATCACAATTTAGTATATCATAAAACCAGAAAATCTATGTTCTCCAGTAAACAGCTTCATATATGTAAAAATATTTATGTTTCATTCGAATAAGTATAAATATTATTGTAGTATTCGATATCATAATGCTGTGCATTGTTCAATTTATATACAGGATGGAGTTTGTATTTTAAATAACACTGGGAAATTTAGGGCGTTATTTCATGGTTATTTCCAATATCGGGTGAAGTCCAGTGAGCCGCGAGACAAACAGCAATGCACTGGAAGTGACACTTTATAGGAGACTTGTTGACTAACGCACTGCACTCATACATAAAACATGAGAATAAAGTAAGTTCTGTGTCGATACGACACGTGTACGCTGCAACTATTAATTGTAACATCAGCCCTATTCGAGATACGTGTAACCTGATTTTTTGGGGCAAGGAGTTCGTTAGCGGCCACTGCTAACGCGAAAATGCGCCACGTTTTCAGCGCTACTTTCTTTTCGTTGTAATAAAGCGATAATAGTAATAATATATCTTTATCTCAACATCGGATAACACGGCACTGGTTTTTAAATGCTTAATCTTAAATGTAGAAAGGTGTCTGAGGTAGGAAAGTTCAGAGTTACAGGCTCACTCAGATAGGACATGTTAATTTGAAAATGGTTAAAGTTAAGATCCTACTATCCTACTTCTTACTACATATGTATATGTATATATAATATAAAAAATGTGAAAGTTTGTATGCTTGTTTCTCAATCACGCAAAAACAGCTTAACGGATTTGGATAAAATTTTGCTTAGACAGTTTATAACACTTATCTTGATTAACACATAGGATAAGTACTTTTTAATCCCGGTAGTACGTTGGACATTTTGCGAACTCCAAGCGAGTGAACCCAAGTTAATAAAGTATATAGTATTATAAGTATATAAATAAATATAAAGTTCACTATTTAATAGTTAAAACGGCCAGGCCTCACCTAGTGGAAGCCTGTGTCCCAGCAATGGGAACATTTATGGTGATGTATATGAACATATATATGTATTTAATATAAGCCAACAAAATGCCTTTTAGCACATAGTTTGTTGATGCCGTCTATTTGGGCCTTGCGCAGTATATGATATGAAAATTCCCGTAGCTTACAACTTTAATAAAACTATGTAAGAGGCACCTTTAGGTTTCAGCTCACTGCTTAGCACGGCACACAGCTAAATAACCCGGTCAGCACTTGATGCGGGTCACGACAGGGTCACCGAGATCCTGAGGCTGTACTCGTTACAATGGACATGAATATGCTACCTTATTACACGAGATAAAATGCGATAAACCATGTGAAATATCTGTTTAAAAAAGTAATGTTTTATGTGGGTCTATTCATGATGAATCAAAATATTCTTCAGACAGAATATAATATAGGACTCATGGTAAATATTATTTACGTTTTCTTGTACCGCAGTTTGTTTGACTGCCGATCAAAGTTGCTTTGATATTTCCTTGATTTTGCAGTTCAATGATCGACCTTAAATGACTTGTTTGTCACGGTCTCAGATCGTCCATACAATTTAACTTCAAAACATCTACATCACAATTTTGCTAAATACGAAACAACGGATTCGCCGGTGGGGTGGGGCACACGTGTCGGTGAGAAATCGATCTGTTTATTTCAACACCAAAAACAATCGGTTCGTATTCTCACTGCGTTTCGACTCCGCTATTTTTATTTGTTTCAATGGAATTTGACCTACCTTACGTCGTAAATTACGACGCGCCGGCAAGATCTTATTGCAAATAGTCGGTAAGAGCTTTTTCGTTGTATGAAAATCGGTTTGGCTTACAAATATCATGTAAGAGTATCACAGTTTATGCGAAAATCCCTAAAAAGCCTCGTAAATGTACGCGGATTGTGGAATTACTTAATTAAATCGTAAAACATTAATGAATGCTCGTTTTAGATAGCAATAAAACCTCTTTGGCCGAAATCCTCCACGTCTGTCGAGCCTTCGCTTCGAAGCAACGACATAGAAGTCAATGGCCTCATTAAGAGACAAACAGACAATTGCAGACATAAACACTGAATACGATCGAATCCCTAAAGCGCCAAATAATTGCTTGTAAGCAACAGTATTACTTTTCCAATCGTTTAGTTTAGAGGTACACATTTGTCAGAAAAACGTGCTACGCCGTAGCGCGGTTTTGCTACGGCGTAGCAATTTTTAGGAAATATTATAAAACATTTAAATTATTGTCTCATAAATAATTTTACTTTAGTTTGTGGTTCACAAAGCACCTATTACATTCTATCTTTTCATACTATATTATCATATAATCTTGCATATTCCTCACATGTGGAGATTAATTAATTAGGATAATATGTATTTCAATGACAGCAACTATAAACACAGCAATTGTACTAATTATTTTATTTATATGAGCTGCGGCAATATTGCTAGCAAACATTGTCTAAGTAACAAACGTTACAAACAGTTACACAAAATGTACAGTGTTAGGTTTTTATTTCTTACGGAAATGATGTTATCTCACCGAAAATATTCCTCTTCTATTTCAAGAACTCGGTCATGAATATATTAGCGAAATGAAAATATTGTTAGGAAAAATGGGACTTGGTTTCGACATTATCTCATTTGATGGTACGTTAGATAACCCGAGAAGACGTACCCGCCCAGAATGTACTCGTTGTGACTCAACGAGATCTTACGAATCTGCTCTATATTACAAACTTAGGCTAAAGTTTCCATCTATACACCTGCCCGTAGAAATAGAGCACATCTAATTAACATTTCGTAAAGTACCAAGGTACTCAGTACTTGTTACTAGCCAAGAACGAGAACAATGAATAAATAAATTGAGTCATGAACTGGTATTTGAGCTGAAACTCGTTCACTAGGTTTATTATCGAGTTGTTTGTTGTTGTTGCCTGATATACCACGAAGTGGCCAATCAGATCGTAAAGTTAAATGCTCAGATTTGTGGTAAAAACAACAGCTCTTTACTTTTATGTACAAAAATTAGGTCTGTTTGTAATAAACACATAACTGAACTAGAATGTGAAGACATAATTTTTGTTACTTTTCTACCGTGAAATAATAAACTAAAGCAAAGTGTGTAAGATAATACGTAACGTCTATTATCTTTATCGACTATCACGTGTAAAGTTTAGTCCTTTAGTGGTTACCCGACGCAGATTCTTGGAAGCCAAGGACTCGGCCTTCTTGTAAACAAATCACAATGACTTGCCAAACTCTTTTTTCGCAACTGAGGAGCTATTTATCATCGTCGACATCAGTGTCAACAGCCGAAGGGGTCCTTGGCAGAGAACCTTCTAACAGGGAAATTAATAGCTTAAATCCCCGTGATCTGGCGAATTGTTCCCAAGGTCATGTCCTTTGGGCAGGTCCCGCGGGGTGTGACCTTGTATTAATACCGGTACATGCAGCATTTGGCGGTGAAGGCCACAAGGCCATACTTCACATCAAGGACTCCTGTAAACGTGTTAAGTTACGTCGGTGTAGTGTTTGATCAAGTTACAAGGACTCAAGGTTTGACGGAATGTAAAGGTATAGTCGGACCTTACCATGTCTAAAATAAAAGGACATCAAAAGAAACTTTGTTATGAAAATTACTCCGCTTTACTTCGCTACGTCCTGACGGATTTAAAACCACTATAACAGATTAAACAATTATTAAAATAAACTATTTAGCATTACGATGACTTAGGAACGTGATGTTCTAGAATGTTAACATTACATCCCACACGTTTGCCTGTAAGCCTCCAGGGTAGGGAATCAGCACGTGGGCAGAGCGCACTGGAACCACTTTCTAAATTGATTGTCCATGTTTTCACAGTGCGAAATTCGTGTATTAATAGAATATAGTGCTTTGTGAATACAAAAGATTTTCCCCGTTTATAAATAGCCCATTCCATCGATATCCGTGGGAGTTGAAGGAATTAGCTGTTTGAGGTTTGCAGTTTCAGCAGTATGCGCTATTGAATGCAGGTTTAGGCCTTACAGACGTTCCTCTAAGTACCTGGTATTTGTTGACAGGCCTGCACTATCCTCCCATACCTAGCATCACTGTAATTTGAAAATATTATAAAAGCCAATTATTTTTAAAAGAGTAACCGTGGAGTTTCTTGCCGGCTCTTCTCCATAGGAAGCGACAAATTGGAACCGTGCACCTAGCTTCTGACGTTTCATAAGTGCCCTTGCAGGTTTTTGAGGTTATTGTTTTAATCCTCAAAGACATGAAACTTTTCTTCCGCACAGAGCCTCTTGGCTAACCTAGAGGCTCTGCGTGGAAGACTCTATTTATCCGGTCAGATGGCATGAATAAATCTAGTCTTGACCGGCTCTTAAGAGTTTAGACCGGACTCCGCCCGGATTTCATTCGAAACCGGATCAAAATCTTTCATCGCTGGAGCAAAATCCTAATACTCATAACACTCACTATCGTCTCCAATCTAATTACAATATAAATAGAAAGAATTTCACAAGAAATTGTGTGGAGAGAGTTTTTGAAAGCTGTTGCCGATCGACAATAACGTAAGGAGTAAAGTAAATGGTCTACATTTTTTTTTTGCTTTTGTTCTTTCATTTAAGAAAAGAAAATTAATCTACTAAGTTTTATTTTGAGTAAAAAACCGGAGTTTTTGCAAATAATCATGACATCAGGATTTCTAATCACTTGCGACCGGGTTTTCGAATTAAGATCCAGGTAAAGGGTTACCAGGCCCTAAAATGTTGTATTAAATTCCTTTTGACTTTAGTTTATCAAGAGTAGGGACTCTTGATAAACAAAAGTCATTAGGAATTTAGTATATGAACAATACGTCGCAGACAACTGCCTCAAACGCGAAACAGGCGAGAAAAAAGAGTAAGTATCACGTAATAAAAAAGCAATAAATATAACATTGTAAACCAATATTGGAGACTTTCGCAGTGGGCGAAAGTAAAGTCGCGCAGCTGATATCAATTTTCCATACTGTTCGATAGTAAATAGCGACACCAAACACTCGCCCACGCATAGCGGTTTTTGATAAAACTCTTTGCCTAAAAATACATTGCTTTTATTGCACAACCTTATCAACGTGACAACAAATTCACGCAACTAGCAACAAGCCTAATTCATGTTCTGGAAAAACACTCACGTTTTATCGCACCTTAAAATTTACGAGTTTTTGCCAATAAACTGGGCATATTTTCCACCTTATAGAACTGTTGGTAGGTAGAAATTCATTGTATATTTCGCTATACATTCAAGTTTTTAACAATCCTCTTAAAAATACATAGGTAATGTATATTCTGGTTGATCATTAGTGAAATTATTTCAGCTTTATAGATCAAAATGAAAAGAAAATGAGTTTCCGTATTAAAAATGCAACGGCACGCATCCCAATAATTTTTATATAATACCTACCGAAATTATTTATGTAACACGGAAAGTTAATTTAAAACTTGATATTTCTTTTGGCACCACGGCGCGACTGAACGATATTATTTGGCGCCAAACGTAAATAAAAATGGCGACGTTGTCGCCACTGATACATTAATCTGGGTGAAGTATCAAAAATGTAGAATGCCACGTTTTTCAACCGCGTGGGTTTCCCTTTTTCATGTGGTGATGCATTTTCTTTTGATATTATAATTTATCTATTTTTATTTTAATAAAACAATAAGTAGATAGTAGATACCCAATAATATGAATACATCGTAGTTTTAATCATCTGTGTTGAATTGGTAATACGATGACAATCTTGTGACTGTCAACTCATACTTATCAATCAATCGCATTGAAGCTCAATAAGGTACAGGAATACATTACTTCTACCTCCAGAAAGTAATCAAAGTTTATGGTTTCATAAAATGCAAGAAACATCGAAATTGCTGTTAAAATATTTCATGAATCCAATATACTGTTGTTATTGTACGAAATATAACAGTATTTTTACATTAAAACTGTGTCACAAGTTCAACAGTTTTGTTTTTATGACATAAAATAAAGTTATATAAGCTCGAGGAAAAGGACTCTGGTAAATTTTAAACGTGGTCGGTGAGGCGGCACCGTGGCAGGCGTCACCATGATTACATCGACTGCTTGTTGATTGTGTACTTTATTCAATGATGCGTGCTACGTCAATGTGTGTTGTAAACAATACATAGACACCTCTGACGTTAATAACACCTGCTCATTGCTCATATAACAAACTCTAGACACTCATGTGTTACATTTATAACGCGTGTGTAAACATTACACTACCTATCCAACTTTTAAAAATCTAAAAGCGATCCAACTCAAAATAAACTACATTCAAATAATGCAGTTTCTTGCCAAAATGTAAATAAGAATATTTTTAGAGATCTCCCATGTTACCAATTCGATCTAAAAATAATTATCAACAAAGAACGCATATCAAAAGATGTTTTGCGATGAATTTATGTAACTAAGAGGCGTGTTTTTGTTTTTAATTCCGTATTGTTGTCAACACAGTGGTGCGTTTGAATGGACACCGCGGTGTTACTAGGGTTATTCAACCAGCCGGTGGGCAGCCGCTGACGCATAGCGACGAACCAATCTATAAATATTTCAGAACATATCTACATGTCGCGCTAATGGCGGTTTTGTACGCAGTTCTTTTTAGTCCTTCCTGGGTTCAAATAAATAAAAGGGTTGCGTTTCACTCGCAGCACTCACAGTGTTACCTAATCAAAAGGTTGTATTTTTTTTCTCAAGGTCAACAAATACAACGAAGGTCGACGAAGAATCGCAATTCGTATTTTGCGTTTTATTTACCGACCTTTCTTTTGTTTACCGGTCACCCGAAATCTTTGGCAGATATTAGAATACAGAGTTGTGTAACAAAGCTGTTCAAAACAATGTTTCCTGTCACTTTTCAAATGTCAGTGACTATCTGGTTAATTGATGGCAGAGATGAGTCAAAAAAGGAATACTTAAATCTTGCATGAAATTTAATGTAATCTTGAACAAGTGTTCGTTTCTGACGCGCTTAGCCGGTCATTAGCTGACGGACGTCAGCGCACGGCGTCAAGCGACAAGCGTCAGTAGACTCAGTAGTGAATGAAACTGACGTTCGCCAACTAACCGCCGCGAGTGATTTAGCGCTGAAAGCGACTTAAATAATCATTAACACCAATTTACCACAAAACGATAAAGGTTATCTCCAGGGAAAACGTAACAACAGGGTTGAGCTTTAACAAGCTAAAGGACCAATTTATAAACTTTCTTGTTTTGTTTTTCTTTGAAAGTTGTTGCTACTCCCTCAGGCTCGTGTACCTTTCATGCTTAAAGTTATTTGTTGCAAACTTTTCATAAAACATTTTTTGTATTGTTCCAGATAAAACGCAAATCCCCAAGTATGAAGGACGAGCGTGCCAGTATGCCGCGCGTACGCATAGCTGTCATTGGCAGCTCCCGAGTTGGCAAGTCCGGTAAGTGAATATAACATCCAACAAAACATCTTCACGCTATATATTATAATAATATAGAGAGGAAATTATTTTTTTGGAACAGGAAAATATTTTGTCAAAAATGTTTCGGAAAATCCCGTGTCATCTGATTTAATTCTAGCGACCCAGTTATTTGAGAGCGCCTGTCATCATTTGATGGATTTCGTATTCCGCGAGATCATAATTCCGATAACTTTCCGCTTACTTGGATGGAACAAAATTCTTAACTTTTCATTTTCAATTTTAAATAATTGTATGGAACCTAATATCCCTGTAGAATTTTCCGAACGTCAACGATAATTGAAATTAACAGTAAATATTCGATGGAAACAACAAAATATTTTTTAACACCATTTCTACGTTTAACTCCGAAGCGTTTGATACGTTAAATACGTCCTAAAGCAAAGTACTAACATAACAGAAACAATAAACAAAACTTCAATTACAGTACCTTGACCGAAAATGTTCAGGTCTCCGACCTAGATGGCGTTACATAAGCCAAGCTGGGCAACAGCCCACTGACCTATTCTCCTTGGTGATGTAACACTAACATGTTGTACTAATACATGAATGTCTTACGGATACATTCGGTACATCTCACAAACGCAATAGCCACAAACTGCGACTGAAATTCTGTTTCTCCAAACCTCTTTACTACAGTAGGTATACCTACTTCAAACAGTTGTAAAATCTCTTGTAGTCTCACAAATCTTAGTTGGTTTCGTAGAAAAATCCTACTATTATTATAAATGTGAAAGTTTGTCTGTTTGGATATTTAGATGTTTGGATGTTTGTTACTCAATCACGCAACAACGGCTGAATGCATTTGGATGAAATTAGGCACACAGATATATTATATTCTGGATTAACACATAGAATACTTTGTATCACGGTAATACGTTCGCGTGAGATAATTTGCTCATCATTACTAGGCAAGATTGAATTGGATTCTCTATATGTAAATAGTTTAAAATTAAGACGCGTTTCGTATCTGTCTTCTAAAATATGGTTTACTTAATGGGCTTTAACTAATATACTATTAAAATTATATGCCATTTTTTACGGCACGCCAAAAACCTTCCTACTCATCTATCATTTTTCTCTATCCATGAGTAGCTCATTCCACGAAAAACGTCCACTGCTCAACATAGGCCCCAAGCTCCGCTACTTCCATGCTAGCTCCACGCGGGCGAAGCCCCTGGCAAAAAATAGTAAAACATATGTATTTACGGATGAAATAAATTGGTACCTATTTCGTAATTTTCACAATCTATATTTCTTTGTTACAGCTCTCATCGTCCGCTACTTAACCCGACGATACATCGGCGAATATCATTCTACTACAGGTTGGTTGCATTCCTCATTTATCACATGATAACTCTACGTTGGTCGAATATCCTTCAAGACGCTTATGTAACGCCTTGGTTTCAGATCTCCTATACAGACAAACGGTGCCAATCAACGGCACTCCGGTGGAACTGGAAGTTATAGATGTATCCGGTTCCAATTCAGATAAATTCCCAGCTGAGCAGGTAAATAAATATCTTAAACACATTTATTTGATTCCAAAGTGCAACTCTCAATAAATCTTCAGGGCTAACTTTGAAATTGAACAGTTACAAACATCATAAAATATTTTTTAATGAAGTGTATAGTGTTCCAAAGAATATTTACCTACGTAGTTATTGACCCTCTGACTAAGATAATTTAATGGTTTTGATCATAACGCAGACCATCGTAAACTCCGACCTTCGCTTTGACCAGAGCACAGTATACTCAGTTTCAAAAGAACCCTAAAATAACACGTGTACTAAGATTTAACCAACAGCCGGCAGTATATGAATAGGTTAATACCCCGGGACCTTGCTCATTGCCCACTAATGTTAACCTTCACAAAATTAAAGTATAACCTAAACAAATGCCCGACCTTTAGATTCTAAACAATAATAAGTACACAAATCAGTGAGATTAAGGATGTCGAGTGTTTCGTAAGAAGGCCACATTTTTGTAGCTATTTTAACTGAAGACTTTTAACTCCTGTACTTTTTTAACTCGGTTGTAATATTTTATTATACCAGCAGTCCAGATGAACATTTCAAAATCGCTGGTATATTTTTTTCGAAAGTTGTAAGCCTCAAACACGCACCTAGGTAGCTTCTACAGAATATAAATATTAAACAACCGCAAAGGAACGGTAATTTGAAACCATAACAACGTGAAAATTAAACACTGTCGCGTTAACTTCCAACGATACATCAAAGCGTGGAACCCCGCAGTAGATGCCCTTCCGCAAACACAACGCGCGCTTACCGGTAGTCTGGAGCCGCTTTATGTTCCGACAACTGGGTTAATGTCTCAAATAATACTACTAGTGGCATGGAACAGCTCCAGAAGATACTCCGGTGACCTGCACACATTATGACTCATCAAGTTTACATAAAACCTACACATTATTAATAGCACTTCCAGTAATGAAACTAGTGATTGTCAGTTCAACATTTTTAGAACTCGAACGACGACCGAACCAATCTGGAACTCCTTCTAAAGTTTACACAAATATTGTTCTAGGCATCCTTAAAATAGTTTTTCCCAGCTTTGTAAAAATAACCAATGCATATTACAAATCGTAAAAGTAGTTTTGCCTGTTGATATAAATGGAAGAAATTTAGGCAACGATGTAGGAAGGAGGCCTTGCCTTGATTACCTAGTTAACACATTTGCCTAATTAATTGAAAAGGATACTTAAGCATGTTACACAATTACGTAACGGTTCATTAACAATTGTATTGTTCATGTAAAAAGTTGGTAAACCAATAAACTATGACCTTGTCGGAAGCCTTACCACGTACATTTCAATTAAAAACTTTTTCATTTACGTTTATCATCCTGACCAAACAAAAATCTTCGTGAATTAAAACCATAAAATTCTGTTCCGGCAAATTAATCTGTAAAAAAACTGCTGAAATATCAGCTTATTCGTTGACTATCGTGAAGCTGACGGTCTCACAGAGAGCAGGCCTGTGTCCTAGCAATGAACATTATTTTATTTATTATTATGGGACAATAAACAGCTACAATATAAAATGTTTACATATAACAATAATACTTATAGTTTTAACAATATTGCAGCCCACTACATTATCCGCATGTAAACAACATTAGGATTAGGTAAAAAGTGCCACTAGAGTATCATTACTCAGATATATTAAATAAAAATAAGAAAAATGATTATTAAAATACAGTACAATTAATTCATTAAGTATCTCAAAAGGGAAAAAAAAAGAATATAAATATCAATTTTTGG
The DNA here is from genome assembly GCA_949091785.1 of Polymixis lichenea. Taxonomy (NCBI): domain Eukaryota; kingdom Metazoa; phylum Arthropoda; class Insecta; order Lepidoptera; family Noctuidae; genus Polymixis; species Polymixis lichenea. Next base: position 7,145,301 of record OX420937.1, read on the forward strand.
ACAAAATTATACATTTGGGATTGTTCCTTAAATAATACATTACAATTTATTAATAAAAATAGTTAAAACGGTTGAAATGAACAAAATTTAGAATAAAGGACTCACACTATTCCTTATTATCATTAGATAAGATTTTAAAAACATTGGATTTAAATTTAGATTTGGAACATACAAAAATATCAATGTTAATGAAGTTGCGATTATACGATTCCACTATACGACGAACAGGGCAATTATCGGCAAATAAAACTACGGAGTTCTGTGGATCTTCCGTAATAACGTTTGTTTTGAATCTACGGTGGGATCAATTTCTGTACCTACGTGGGTATAGGTTAATAAATTCATGACGTCAAATCGATTTCCTGTTTAATGATTTCACAGCTTTGTCCGATATAAACAATTTTCTGTGGGTATGTGGACAACAATAAGTGTCCATAGCAAACGCGACGTGGGCCGGTCGTCCCGGCGTGGCGCTGTCGCGTGGGAGCGCCCGTGAATCGCTGCAAGGCTAATTTTAAGCCGGAATGTTGGCTCTGAAAGTCTGAAGACGCATTCATTAAACACATTCTTCTTCGTCTAGTGTCTTTGGTGCAAAGCTGTGAGCTTATATTCATTTGTTTAATGAAGACTTAAAAAACGCTTCGCCAAAGCAAACAGCTTTGTTCTGTTAGATTTTGTCTAAACTTTACTCCAAAACTGATTTTATGACCCTTTTTTTGAATTTCGCGTGACGCACTTTCACGGTTATGAGATTATAAATCGTTGAAACTTAAAAGGCTGTTGTCTATTATTTGTAAATGGGCCAAAAATTACAACTCGTAAGCGTGAAAATACGAGATTTAATTAGCTATCAAACGGTAATAACGCAAGCAGATGTGACCCATAAAAATCTTTCCTTAACGATTGGCTTTAAATTATATCGATTTATTACACCTCTTTCGAATCTTCATAAAAATAATGAAGTAGGTATGTGACATAAATAAATGCTTCAGACAACACTTTCACCTACTACTTCCGTCACCAAACATTTGCTATTATCTTGTCAGACTAATTTAAACAGCTTCTTGGCACTTTTTAATGTTATTTTTGTTCCTTGTTCTAGATCCAATGGGCCGACGCCTGTCTGCTGGTGTACGCAGTGACAGACCGCAGCAGCTTCGAGTATGCCACTGAGGTGTTGAGTGCGCTGAAGCGTGCGCCAACGGGCGGCAGTCCGGCGCACGGGCCGGCCGGTGCCGCGGCGCCCATGCCGCTTGCACTGCTCGGCAACAAAACAGACCTAGACCACTTGAGACAGGTCAGTACATAATAAATAACAACCCAATTTGATAACGTTTCCACAAGCTTTCAAACTATGTAGGTACCTACTTATTATAGCGCAAACATTCTCATAATTCGCGAGTTTCCAACATATGAATTTACTCTTACACAAAGTATCACATATTTTAGATGGTAAATGTGTTGCGATCGGGACGCTTAAAATAATATTGTGAAAACTACGCACTTTTCCTGTATTCTACGTTCGTCGGGGCGTTACGTCTCGTTTACCGTCACGTTCGTACTTCGTCACCGTCACGAATCGGTGAACTTATATATCGCTTTAAATAAGTGCGCATTTTTGTTTATTAAATATGAAAAATATCTCCTCTTAAAACGTATGGATCTAAACCTACTCGTGGGAAGCAAGGAACCATTGCTAATAAATCTACAACTTACGATTCGCGTGCATAATAATAACGGTGGAGTTTCTTGCCCATTCTTCTCCATACGAAACTACATTTTGGAAGGGGCAACTAGAATCAATTCTATTTTAATGTAAATGTTAATGTTCAAAACTGCCTTTTAAGTGCCTACTTAAAAATAAATGCTTTGACTTTATGTGTGTACTGAAAAAGAATCCTTTTTTAATTAAGATTCTTTATTTGAAACGTACTGTCGTAAATTTCTATCTGTTATCTGTAAACACGGAACAATAGAAAAAAGATCAAATAACACCGATCTACAATGAAACCGTGAGTGGGAATCTCTTACTCCTTTCTACGCAATATCTTCAGTTATTTCTAGAATTTTCGTCAACATCGTCCTTCATCTTTCAACAAGACGTCAGCTGATATATAGGATCCCTGTCACGATTACATAACAACGCGTACATTAATAATAGACTGGATGATTGACACGTTTCCTTTATCTTTGATTATAAGATCTAGTTTTGGATCACTGCTGCGACAAAGATAGAATACAGTTTCAGGGGCAAACATTCTAACTTTACAAAGTTCATCGAATTTCTTTAAAGCTACACGTAGAGAATTTTCCAGTTAGATATTATCACAGAGTGGAACCATAACATCACTACGACAGCCTGTGTTAAAGTTTCGTCGTTGTCGCCAGTAGAACAAAGACGCGAGACAGTCTTGTCTATCACTATTGAGTCTTTTGAGCTCGCATTCAATGGAAATATATACGTACAACAGACCCAACAGCTTTTGTTATGCGTAGGAATAATAGTCACTCACTCACGTAGTTGCCATTAGAAAAAACACAAAACTTATATCAAAGAAAATGTAGGTAGTTTCAGAAGAACTCTCTAGACAGGAACACTAAAAGACAATATGTATTACTTATATACAAGTAGATATGAAACTACTGTTTACGTAGGCGTGACGTAGGCTTCCACATCCTCACATTTTTCTGGTGTAGCTAGAGGTTCCGCTATTCCATGAGGCAATGTTTCCGTTAACAATATATATTACAATTAGTAAGGATAAAGTTTTAATTTTGTACAGCGTCAACTTCCCTAGTGACAAACCAAGAGATAAAGTAAGATAATTCTAATTACCCCGAAAGCCGATAGATATGTAAAAGTACTCAAACTAAGTACAGAAGCTGACCTTGTTTCATTTTGTTTGAAGATTTTACGCAATCCAAACAGCTTTGTAAAGTTTACTTTGAATTAATTATTAAGTAACAACATCCCCGACATTATCTGATATTCCGAATTTGTCGCTAGGAGCCTTAACGTCGATCAGATAAAAATAACTTTCAGTGACGCAATCTCACCTAGATATTTAGGGCTTAGAAGTAGCTCTTGCGTAAAATCCCAGTACTTAGGGAAATCAATTTTTGTCACCATGGCCTACAAAAACCAACTGCGGTAAACTTGTGGTAGTTAAGTCACGATATACCTATCCTTTCAAGTTTTTTTTACAATGTTTTTTCTTTGTCTGCAGGTCACTACCAAGGAGGGTCAGGCCATCAGTGCCGCTCATGGTGCATCCTTCAGCGAGGCCAGTGTTGCTGACAACTCGGGCGACCTCTACCGTTGTGTGGACCGCTTACTGGCTGAAGTACGCACCCCACAGCGCACGCGCAAGTTCTCCGTCACGAAAATGCTCGGCTCCCTAATAGGTAAACATCATTTCCTGTTTGATGAATGTTCGCTCGTAAATTTCCTCGATTACGTTTCGATACGTCAATCAACGCCTTTTATTAATCGTTTTTAGAGCCAAGCTTTCTAGATCGCGTAGCAACCGAGTTTAACCGTATTCAGATACCTTTCAAATAATAATGATTGGTTCTATGGTGTGAAGAAAATGACTAATTTCTTACTTTTGCTTGTTACAGGCGGTGGTGGCAATAGCCAAGCCAACCGAAGCGGGTCGATGGTGGCATGTCCGCGCGTGCCCGCTCCGGCACGGCCTCCGCTGGCCGCTGCTGCTCCCTGACCGGCAGCCGCGCCCGCGCATCGCGCGCGCTGATGCTTCGCCGGCGCCGGCGCAGTCTGGCTTGCCTGCCTGCCCGTGCCCGCTCGTTTCGCCCCGCCAGCCCCTTTGTCCACTATCATATGAACTACAGTGACTGACGTGGTGTGGCGACTTTACCGTTCTGATCTTGTGTGGAGCTCGTGGACTTATCTCACCAAAGACTAGATAAACTAGTCAATATTACAATATGTGCATATAACAAGCGCACTATGTGAGCTTTTATTAAAATATATGCTTGAATAGCATTGTGTTAAAACATCAAGTGAATCAGTTTTATGAATTATGATGTTTAAGTAATTTTGACAATAATTGCTAGAATATTAGAAAGCACGATGAAGTGTTTCTACTCAGGTATATGTGCCAAAGATCTGCTAATTGGTGAAGTTATTACTTACATAAAATTAAGAATGATAAACTTTGATTAACTCAATAATTGAATACTCATTTGCATATTTAATAGTAATATCGAGAAATCCGTAATTTGTCTGTTGTATGTTGATGTTTATGAAATATCTATAGAAATATAAATTACAATCAAATAATATATATTTACGTGTACCTTCGTCCGTGTACCTTGCAGAATATTCTCATCTTCATTATATGGAGCCTGACTGTCGCTATATGTATAGTGTACCTCTCTATGCGTATAGTATATCACTTTGATATGGCCTAAAATTTTCTACTTTTTGACAGTATTATTATAAATAAGTCTTGACGTGTAAGCTAAAGATATTACACTTTTTATAAGTCCTATTTCACCACGTTCGAAAAAAATTTCGAGAAAGCCTAAAAATCTTTTAAAATCAAATGTTACATGTTTTGATTTGAATATATTGAGTAGTTTAACTTAAGGCCTAAGGAGTGGTGAAGGGAGGTTAAAATATATGATATCACCTTTTGAATTTTGACAATTGTTGTAATAAAGTACTACAGTCTTTATAAATTTCTATGGTTACTACAGATTTTACCAAAAATTTTGAATGTTTAGCGTTGTTCTATACAATATTGCTATACAAATATTATTTGTACTAAATCTTTAGTCATCTTCTAGTCATAGAATAAGGGCTGTGAAAAGACATTTTGAATGTTTGGGAGGAGATAAATATGAGACGGTCTGAGTAAACAATGTAAATGTATTTTACAAGACAAGTATCTACGTGTATTCTGTCAAATTGGATGTAGTAATAAACTATGGATAGTATGATTAAACTTGTAAATATGTAATATGAAGCAAAGATTTGGCTGGTGATATTTTTGTAAATTGTGAGGAAGCCGCCGCACACAAATTAGCAAAATTAAGACTATCAAAACTTCAAAAAAGATATCATAAATTATGATATAAATATGTATAATTAGCAATTGTATAATAATGTATAAAGTATATAATTCAAAGTTTTCGTGCGGCGGGGAAGTTATAAAGTGAATGCCTTACCTTGATTTGCGAAATTATTACTAAGGCAGGGAATGTACTAGGCAGTTGTGCTACGCGTAGCCTGCTACGTCTGCTACGAGCGCTACGGCTACGAAACAAATCCAGGCGAGCCTCCGCTACGCCATAATATACTTAATGATTACCACTTCTTGATTCTGGCTGCCTAGTCCGTTTCCAGTCTTATTGTTAACTATTCCATATATATTATATTGAAGAGAACAGAATTGGAGAGTGTAAATAAATGAATTGTACATTGTTAAGGGGACTCAAATGTCGGAACTGATTGGAATAAGTTGTAAATAACTTTAATTGATTAGCTTTAATAATATTAAACGTTTATAATATTTTTTTATGTCTCATTTAATATCTTTTCATGAACCAATTCAAAGCTTGGTAAACAATCCTATCCTCGCACGGATTCAGCTTGTGTGATACAACAGATCGCCACATTTATAATGAATGCTGTGGACAATCTGAAATACAAGGTAAACTAAGCGACAAGAAATACCATAAATCATGGAAAATACACGTGTCTGACACTCCGCAGTAGTAGGTACGTGCACTATTTAAAGAGTGAAATGGCACGCGCACATTTAGAACATTCTCAAAAAAAACCCTGAATTTATAAATCAGAACACTATCAAGGTCAGAGAGCTACTTAAAGTGACCTATAATTACAATTTAAAATAGCTATTCGTAACACAAATCAAAGCTACAGTGAATTAACGAGAGCATTGATTGATACACAAAATAAACCATTAGGTGTTAATAAAATAAAGAGGGATTGCTTGTAAACTACAAATGTAGGTAAGTGTAAAACATTTCTAGTATAGCATCCTATGACTCAAAAAAAAGAGTGGTTCGTTACACAAACTTCGACACAATCTTATGACTGAAATATATCTATGAATAATGATCTCATGGCGGACATCTACAATGCCCCACATACGAAACTTCAAATCAACAAAAAGTGGAAAACACGAAAAGTAAAGTGTCGCCATCTACAATGCCATATGCGAACTACTCAAGACTTGACGTCATACCGCAACTACATCACGCAAGCAGAGTTTACCGCGCAATCTACATATATACAATATCCCAGCCTCAATCGTTGGGCAGCTGCCCACCAGACACAACACCCGTCTGGTCGGAGGATCCTCCTTTACTATGAAGTATGAGTGAACTTTACACCCTGTTCCTCATACCTCTATATTAGATATTATATTGAGGCTTGGGATATTGTATATATGTAGATTGCGCGGTAAACTCTGCTTGCGTGATGTAGTTGCGGTATGACGTCAAGTCTTGAGTAGTTCGCATATGGAATTGTAGATGGCACCACTTTACTTTTTGTGTTTTCCACATTTTGTTGATTTGAAGTTTCGTATGTGGGGCATTGTAGATGTTCAACACAATATTTTGGCATTATCATCATAATAAGCCTATAATGTTCCCACTGTATTGGGACACAAACCTCTCTCTTCAAGAGGGTAGATGTCACATGTCTTCGAAATTTTGGTTCAAGGACATGCCGGTTTCCTCACGATGTTTTCCTTCACCGTTTTGATAGCAGTGGTGATGAAATAACACAAAGTAAAGTGCATGGCTGGGTTCAAACCCACGACCTACAACTTGTAAGTCGCGGCCGTGACCACTGGACCACCACTACTCTAATAGCCACTAGCAATACAAAACAAATACTTATGTATTTAGTTCATCAAAAAAATATTACGAACATAATAGAGGTTGATCTTCATAAATCATACAAAATTATCAACACGAACTCTTAATTTATACTTCCTCTATAGACAAACGGACAAGGAAATACCGTTACCTCACATAACATATAATATAATAATCTAAATGGATTATAAATCCACTACGAAATGATGGATGCGAATGTTTTTATCTCTCGTTTGGTCGTATTTAGTTAACCCAGTTGCCGATACGCCATGTAAATTATCTTTGGAGGGAATTAGGACGCGGTCAAAAAGAGAATCGACAAAAAAAAACAAAAGAAGAAATGGACATTAACGACAAATGATTATTGAAGACGTAATTTTCAACATCACGCCTTGGTTTCCCGAAAGGTTGGGCAGAGGTGTACCTGTATGGAGTACACCCACATTTCGCCAGTTATGTTTAAGTCCTATGTAATAGGGGGCGACCCTATTGCCATCAACCGGACACAAATCCAGACTCTGAGCTGCTACTGAGAAATTCCAAATAGAAATACCCAATAACACTTTGCCCGACCTGGGAAGCGAACCCAGGACCAAGTAGTAGCACTTTGACTGACCAGACCAACGAGGCAGTTATTGGTTTAATTAGTTCTACATAATATTGATAGACAAAACGAACAATTTTAATCCTTAAGGTTAGGTATGCTAAAGTCCAATCAGGTTATTCTGAAACTCTAACAAATCTACAAAAACAACATTTCACAAAAAAAAAAAATAAGTTTGTAAGAATCTGTGGTTTCACAACACTATTACTCATTATACTTGTACTACTTTAACTAAAAAATGTCAAAATTCCTTAGTTATGATGTACGTAGTACAAAATCATCTTTTCTCCTCTTTATTTTAAAAAAATTTCGGCAATTATATTTGAAAAAAAAAAGTTAATTTATTACTGGTTGAAGAACAAATAGAAATTATGGTTACATCGATTAGTGTCATTGCGCATATTTAGCACACTATTTTAGTGTGGGTGGTAAAAGATGAACAATTTCTACAACTTTTATTTATAAACAGCTATGGGGAACAAAACTACGAGTATGTTAGTTTTGTGGACGCGGGTTTATGGCACGGTATACGATCGGTAGTCAATGAACCCTGTTCCGTTTAAGGCTACCGTTCGATTTGGTGCACTACCTGAATAATAATAATTTATGCATGTGTGCGTTGTGCGCTATTCCGGTGTAAATAAACATTTATATGGATCCTTTAGAACTTCGCCAGTTCTATTTGTTTTGTTTAGATTGATACGGTTCTTTTTCATAGGAAGATATTTTCTTCTGGTTCTTAGAATTTCTCTTTTTCATCTATTTGTGTATTGACTTCCCAAATAACTGGTCGAGTATGCAATCGAATTGTCTAAATGAAAATATTTTCAGGAGAGAACTCCTTTTTAAATATAGCCGCATTTTTGGTGAAAATAAACTTTAATGTATTTTTTTATGCAGCTTGGCACTGAACTTCAGTGCATCATATTATAAATAATAGTTTCAACCTAATTATCAACTGACATGCATTGATAATTTAATTTTAAGTCGCCGGCCGGTCGCACACGCGCCGACCAAATAAATCACAATCGCATCTCAGAACAATGCTCGCTCCGGTGAGATGAGAGGGGTGCGCACCCCAGCTGCGTGCCGCGATCGATCGTGGACCACTCTCCGCGACTACACGACACATTGTCTGTCAAAGCGGCACCAACTTCAAACGTCCCTGACACCGTCCCGTAAAAATATTAACAACAGTGTTTTTAATTAGTGTTATGTGTTAATTTTATTTTTTTAAATAATGGAGGGGCGGAGGTCTTGGGATGGCGTGCCTCTGGGCGAGTCGCACTCTCCACCACAGTCAGTTCCAGGCCGCAGGACGCCGTTGGGGGCCGTGGGGCTGGGCGGCTTCTACATGCAAGGTGGCCAGCCTCCGCCGCCTCCGCAGCACTGTTACCCGGCAGATGAGAACCAGCCAGAACCAGGAACCAGTTACGGACAAAGGTTTGTTTTTACGCCCAAATTCGAATATGATGATGATCTTTCGTTGCACTTTGATAACGTCATTCGCTTCTTTGAATTGGATTCATACTAAAACCAGGGTTCCTGCTGCAATCCGGCTTTTTAATCGGCCGGAATTTCTGTTTGTAAGCAAAAGCAGATGTTTTTTCGCGCATGCGCCTTGACAGCAGACAGCTAACAAAAAAAAACTACCGATGGTACAATTTGACTTAAAAATTTGAATAAACCGCATACTAAAGTTTAATTATCGCAAGATAAAAGTAATGTAAAATGCTACTAACCCAATGAGAAAGTTTTTCCCTATAATTTTAAACATTGACATTTTGACCGGTTCATACACCGGGTACATATCGTAGAGTTTTCGATATCTTGGTACTAGGATAAGAGTTAATTGAATACATAGGTATCCAGTCAGGTTTTCTAACTCAAAAGAATAAAAAACTAGGAAGAATCTAACTAAAAACTAGAAAGAAAAAATCGATAACTTTTTGGTTTGGTGCATTCTTTTACAATCGTGATATTTCAAAAAGCACAATTGAAATGAGTTATTATTTAGTGCGTTCCATTATATTTAAGTCAACAAACTAAAACATTTGAATTTTGTCTCTCCTTGCAAAGTTTTGAGTTCTACAAAAGTATTTTTATTTTAAAAATATATTTCAATAAAGAAGAGGTGGATTTCGCAACAGCTTTAGTAAAACCGCACATATGGCATAAATGCAATATAATCTATAAGTAATTCATATCGTGTTACATGTGTCACAAAAGCACACATGTTCACTATAATACAGGACAACACCGGCACTTCTGGGGCAGCATCTGTGCACAATAGTGTGCTATAGTGTACAATAGTGCACAATAGTGATGTATTGTTCAAACTCCCTCCCTTGCGACAAGTATATTGCTCCCGTTGACCGCGATAATGTTTACTATAGACACTTTAAAAAGGGTAGATTTAGAAGTGGCTTAATTAATGAGAAGCTTTGCTCACGACGACCCTTTTTACTTTATCCTAGCTTATTAGTCGATTCGCACGAATTTACTCGCTCGAATCGGGAGAGTTGTTAATTTAATTGTGGGCCCGTCGACAACAGAAATACTTAGTAGCCAATTAGCACGTTTTGAATTTTATGCAAGAAACTTATGAGTAAAAGTCATAGAAAATTAAATATTATTTAAAATCTCGGTCGATTCGCCCGACTCGGGCGAGTAAATTTGTGCGAATCGACTATTAGGCCTTCATAATCTTTCTAGCCCTTTTCCAACTCGAATTAATTTAATCGCTTATTGGTATATCACCTACAAAACATGAGCATATTTTTACGAATTAATTAGTACTTAAGCTTTATTTAAGTACATACCTATCAATTATATTATAGAAAAAAATCGTTAGTTGGAAAGGTAAATCTCGAGTAAATCTGCTGGCTGCGGGAAGCACAGAATCGAAGTGGCGGAGCTTGATGTCCAGCAGTGGACGTCTTTCCGCTGAAATGATGATAAAATCTCATGGCGTAAGCGCAAATAACAGATAGACGGAGAGGGAGGGGTTCTATATTAAAAATATAAGGATGGTACAAATCATCATAATCATGGTTGATGAATCTGCACTCAGGCATTCAAGATCCAAAGCCAATAAAGTGTTACTACTCACATTAAATTCGGCATCAGCATTTGAGAACATTTGAAAGCTATTCAATTTAGCGAAGTTTAAACAATCCAAAATAAACGGGCGATTACCTCATAAATTCTATCACAGAGGAACAGATACCATTAAGGCACACATTTCATCGGCGTTTACCGATTGTTTGACACGTCTGTAGATATTGCAAATGCATTAATATGTGTATATAATACAAACTTTATGTATCGTAAACACGAAATAGAACGCGGATATTTAGCTAATACTGGTTCTAAGACTATTGAATATTAATATATGGTGATATATCAAAGGAAATGGGTCTAAAATATTAAATGTTATCCAGGACCACGTGTTATTTATGTGATACTAGCTTTTACTAGCGGCTTCGCCCGCGTGGAAGTCGGATATTATCCCACGGGAACATATTACCGGGATAAAAAGTATCCTATGTGTTAATCTGTGCTATAAACTATCCGTCTGCCAAATTTCATCCAAATTCATTCAGCCTTTTTTGCGTGATTTAATAACAGACATCTAAACATTCAAATATACAAACTTTGTAATACATCTCTCTCTGTATATAGCATCAATACTGAAATATCCAGACAACGTTTACAGCTTCTCTTAGAGCTGGTCGGCTTATAATATCTCAATGAGGAAATATGTAGTTCATAATTCCCGCGTCTAAACATTCTGAGTACCGCAGGATATCAAGTACGCATTTCGCGTTAGTATGCCGTGGGCAAAGCTCCCGAGGTTCCCGTATCTCCCCTCACCCCTCGTTAGCGTCGTTAGCGTCCGTCATACAAGCCCATTCATCGCGCACAAAGAGTATTTGCCACTTGTTCCGCTCTGCCTCACCGCCGTCCCTTATCGAATCCTAACTAAGGGGCCGCTGCGCTGTACGCAACTGTACTTCCCAATGCCTGACAGCAAACCTACTTCCTACTAACGTTTGCATGTTTGTTACTCAATCACACAAAAACGGCTGAACGGATTTTGATGAAATTCGGCATACAGATATTTTATAACCTAGATTAACATATAGGATACTTTTAATCCCGGTAGTACGTTTCGGTGAGATAAATTCCGACTTCTACTTGGGCGAAACCGCTGACAAAATCAACTACTTCTAAATGCTATACGAGTCATCGGCTTACAATACTTTCCTGAAATAGATTCCGTCATAACTAAACCCGAAATAATTTTAAAGCTCTCACCGTCAATCAGAAAATGATGAGAATAGTGTTCTAATTTTAGCACTTCTGTTAGTATATTTAATGTTCACTATAGGTTTCTAAAAATGCTGACACGTGACTAAAAATCTTCCTGCGGTTACGTTTTGGAAATGTTTATAATGATCTTATAATAGTATTGTTGCATTATCACTACATTTATTATGGCTGATTTTTCAATAGTCAGATAATTTATATCTGGGGTATAAATGCAATATTTATTCCCCGGTTTGACAGCTATTGTATAGAAAATATGTCAAATTGATATAATTATTCTTCGGATAAAAGTTATCTGACTACTGAAAAATAAGCCCTTATAAAACAAAGTCCCCCGCCGCGGCTGTTTGTCTATCCGTTCACGATAAACTCAAAAACTACTGAACGGATTTTCATTCAATTTTCACCAATAGACAGAGTGATTCATGAGGAAGGTTTCGGTGTATAATTTCTTAAGCTTTCGTGTAAATTGGTTAACGCGGGCGAAGCCACTGGCAAAAGCTAGCATTGAATAAGTACATACTTCCCGGTTGTCACATTGTAAACAATTAAAATGTATAATTCCGTAAATCACTTATTTGATGTTTATAATCCGCAGTTGGCTCTCAAACTCAAACTAAATATTATTTTGACTGCAATATGGAGTAATTAAACTATATTTAGGTATCATTTAGAGTCTAAAATTAACCAATAATTTATAAATTACAGACCTATCAACGAGTCGAAGTCGAAACAGAAGATGCGTCAAGGCAAAAACGTACGACTGAACATCAACGCAAGAGAACGACGCCGCATGCACGATCTTGTAAGATACCATTTGTTACTTTAATTTGGATACACTTTAAATTATACAAAACGGGGTACAAAGTTATTGCGTCACGTATTAATTTATAGATGATATATCGGTTTTATATTTAACAAGAATTACGCGGAGGTTTGCGAAATTTGGTACCTACAATTAAAGTTTACGTGGAAAAGAAGTGCAGAAAGCTAATATTTTATATAATAATGCATTACAAATACAATAAGTTTTAAAAGAATTATGGTCGAATTTCGACCGCAAGGTGACCACTAGTAGGTAATAAATAGGTGATAGGTAATAGGTAAAACGGGCTGTTTTCGGCAACTCCACGTCAAGGCGCGTATTTTGCGTATGGGTGGGATAATGAGTTATTCGATCCACCCCAGCTCCTCGAGAAAGGCCAGCAGCGCCTTGGTGTTGCTGACAATCTCACGTAGGGTACCTGGGTTACCGAAGTATTTTGCCCTGTAATTAGCGACCACCGGGCAGTTCAACAGCACATGAGCCGCTGTCTCGTCGTCCTCCATGCAGGCTCTGCACAGCGGACTGTCTGTTACTCCTAAGACAAAGAGGTGTTTGTTAAATGATCCGTGGCCAGTTACGGCTGCTGTAACTGCGCGCAACTGTCGTTTAGTTAAACGGAGAACCTGTTTCGTGACGCGAGCATCGAACGCAGGAAGTGCTTCCTTAGCCTGCCTGCACTCACTTAGGTCCAACCATATTTTGTGATGTTGATCCCTGATATGTTTCCTTACCAGAGTGCGTAGATACCCGAAGGGGAGTGGCACAATGGGTTCTGGTCCCACTGGTGCCATGCTCGACCCCCTCCTGGCAAGTTCATCGGCTGCATCGTTACCTAGCGAATCGCTGTGTCCTTTGATCCACTGAATGTTAATGTTGTTGAGGCTACCTACCTCGTTGAGGCGCTGGTGGCACTCGTATATCAGCCTAAAGTCAACTGTGTGACTGTTCAGCGCTTGCAGAACAGCCATGCTGTCCGAGAGTATGCGGATCGAGTGGTCCTTAACTACCCTGGCCATGATGGCAGACGCTGCCAGGGAGATGCCCATGCATTCGGCCTGGAACACTGTGTTATGGACTCCCAGTGGTGTGGCTATGTGGATGTTGAGGTCCTCCGAGAAGACCCCAGCCCCTGTGCCACTACCTGTTTTGATCCGTCCGTGAAGATACGCAGCTCTGCGGGGCGCAAGCCTTCGCATCGTCGATCCTCATGCAGTTGGATTCTATATTTGTTATCGAAGATAAATTGTTTGGGCACCCGGTCATTTATTGCCCTCGTAATGGGCAACTCGCTATTGAGTTCCTTTAGTAGCGCGGTGTGTTGTGTGTCTCTTTTACTCCAGAGATTTATAGCCTTTAGACGCGCCGCCGCCATCGTTGCTTCCTGTTGTATGAACAGGTGGAGCGGCGGCAACCCCAGCATGGCCTCGATCGCTGCAGTCGGAGTAGTCCTCATGCAGCCCGATGACCACTAGTAATAATAATTCAATAAGTCCAGACTTTTGTATATCCAAAATCCACAAATAATGTGAGTTGCCCTTAACATTGCCTGCTCCAAATCTGGCATATCTCAAGCATTATTACTACACAAATATAGATGTCTATTTCTAGGTCCACAGTAATTGTGCAACCAAATTTCTAGGAAACTTGTTTGATAATTTGTACTTTGCACTAAACTGTTATATAACTTGTGTTTGTTATTCCAGAATGATGCATTGGACGAGTTGCGTGGAGTGATACCGTATGCTCACTCGCCTTCTGTCCGCAAACTGTCAAAGATTGCGACGTTGTTACTCGCCAAGAACTACATCCTGATGCAGGCTAGTGCGTTGGAGGAACTGAGAAGGTACCACGTGCCATTTTTCAACTGTTTGCCAACGCCTTCATTCAAGCGGGTCCCAAACTATTTTAGTTTTCGTATAAACATGGCTGTGAATATTTCCTGGGAAACTAAATATAGTGTGTCCTTCATCTGCGCTTTGAACTCGAGTTCAAATGTTTTATTTGATCATGGTCCAAAATCAGAAAGAAAATATCCTCAAACATAAATTACTTCACTAATTGCGTAGAACAGAAATAAAAAATAAAACTTTTTAACCTGCAGATGCGTGACGAACATAAATTATCTGATTTTTTTTATTGCTTTCAGATTGGTAGCCTACCTTCAGAGTACAGCAACAGCCGCAGGTATCGTTCCACCTCCAGGTTTCGACCTGACTGGGTTCCCAGCGGCTGCCAAACTGCTTGCAGGTCCACTGCCTGGCCCACCCCCACCCCCTGAGCCGCCATCTTGAGATTCAACTGTCAAACTAGAACCCTAAAGGATTAGGGTACCTAGAATTAATGTCAGTCCATACGATATAGACTGATACGCAGCTTGGGAAATCAGAATATCTTGAGATATATGTCCGGAAAGCCAGGGCTTTCCGGACATATATTTTCCGGACGGATATCGTGTGGACTGCGCGCTACGTTTTTATCTACGAGTAATTATTTAAGCTAAAATATTATAATACTCTTGATAAATTTATAATAGATCTCAAATTACTTTGTAAGGCGTGTAAATAATTCGACATTTACCTAAAAGCAGTATTATTATTCGTAATTTGTATTTATATGAAGCGACTTTCTCGTCGTAAGCAAGCAATGCTTCGAAGGCACCCAAAAATCGAACGAGTATCTTCTCGACTTGTCATTGTCACTTTGTCGACACGACTTTGTTGTGTCCAGGGACGCCATTATACCATATTTGGCGTAAAAATTATAATGTAAGATAATTCCAAGGCCTAACTAAATACGAGGCTTATCGCCCAAAATGATCGAGAAACTCTATCCATTTAAATTAGGATTAAAATTAAAAGATAAGTTATTCTTAGATTCTTAGAAGAGTCTTTTTCCAACGATCTTTTGCTATGGGAAAAACAATTGAATGTTCTTTTGGAAATCCCAAAAAAATGTCATTGGGGATTTGGGGATCCTTCAGCGATACTTTACGTATTTGTAATCATTTATTTATGTGCGGGAAGTGGTTAGACATTTTTATGAACATTGCGAGTGCGAATAGAATTTACTAGGGAAGATATCATCCGTATCTACATTTTAGTACGTTGAAAATACATCAGAAAATGGCCATAAGACGAATCAGGCTTAGGTATTAGCATTCCCTTGGCCTCAAGAATAATAACCTCAGCATTCCTATTATTTATTCTTCCAAAAAGAAGTTAAGCTAAATGAAATGTGATTGTTATCAGCAACGTTTTTTGTGAAATCGTTGCTCGTCCATTAATATCTTTCGTTTCGATGCTACACAACTCATTTTAAGCACTAAAACATCATTATATTAATAAGAATCCGTAATTAGATAACAATTAAGAATAAGTTCAGTTGATTGATTTATTGGGGACTGTTCACGGTCAGGCTTTGTTATCAGCATTAGATATAAAATCTTAACGTAACGTGTTTAAGTACGATGCTGTAGATATTTAAAAAATATATATATATTATTCCTATTTTGTATTGAAACCAAGGACTTTCTGTATTGCCATTAAGTAACATCGTTTGCCAGCTTCGTATGGGAAGTGAAGTACAAGAAAACACGTACTTACTTATAAGTACAACTAAGTAATATAGTCCTGGGAATTGGTTTCCTTCACACTGTAAGTATAGTAGGTATTTACTTATAATGGTAGGTAGGGATAGACTGTATTGTAAGTTGCTATTTATTTATATAGATAGGATGATTAAGATGAGTGATCATGTTACATCGTGTCGTATATAGTACACATTAAGAATTTATTTATTTATTTAGGAATATGTAGCCACAATTTTGTTTTGTTTTCCTAGGCATTATTTTACTTTTCGATGTGTTTAGAGTAAAATGTTTCTAGACATTACTTTGATAGAATTTTCATTGAATTTAAACATTTGAATACAGTAATATGCTCTGGAATAAAATAGATATTAATTATGTAGACGCAAATAATTTATATTTAGGATATACATTACTTTTAAATAGATATAAAGTTGTAGTTTTTAGAAACTTTCTCTGTGAGTAATCCAGAGATAAATGTGAAGCATGTGCCAAAAATTAAGTAGATTTGTATTATATACTTAGGAAAATAGTATATTATTTACAAACTAGATATTCGAATTGTCATGTTCAGTGTCGATTTTACGTAGATTTAAGAATATTGATGTTTTGTAAACTTCCGCGTAACATTTTAGAAATATGTAGTTATTTTTACTATTAGGTACCTACTTAATTATTTATTAATATATACATTTTGTAGTGTAGTATATATTATGTGTGGTAATCGTGTGAATTTTTATATTATTTACGGCTACAAATACAAAACGATTACGATTACGACGAACGATTACGTAGGTGTTTAATATTATATGTAGCTAATCAATAATTACCAAATCATTGCTCTATTAACTATTATTATCCATGGAAAGTGAGCTTTCACTTTCCATCGATATTTTAAGAATATTCCTAAATAATTATCCTACATTTAATATTAATGTTATAATAATCCTTCCTTAAACTCTTTAAGAATTAAAATATACCAAATTTAATGCAATTAAAGTCACTGGAAAACCTTGTGAAGGTTTTAAATAGCGCTCAATAAATTGACACAACATAATTGTGAATGAGAAATGAATCTATATGTATATTATTAATATTATTGCATGCAAAGTAAAAGAAACTAGAATCTAGATCGCAAACATGGTGGTTTCTGAGGTCCTAAGGTGTACCTTAAAAAGCTATAAATACGATAAAATAATATATTTCGAGGGCAGTGGTAGCTCAGTGGTAATGGCCGCGACTTACGAGTTGTAGGTCGTAGGTTCGATCCCAGACAGGCGTTTTACTTTGAGTAAATTATTAAATCACTACTGCCTAATTAAAATGATAAAGGAAAACATTGTGAGGATACCGGCCTAGAATGTCCAAGAACCAAAAAATCAAAGACATGTGACATCTACTAACCTCCACCTCCGTAATCCAACACGCGGGCCCACCTCGTGGGCTCGTGGGGGATTACGGCCCACTCCCTCTCAGCGAGAGGAGGAATAGGTCCCAGCAGTGGGCACGTTAAACGCTGATTATGACGAATATTTTTCGAAGACCTTTCCTAATTAATCATTCATAAAACACACATAACATCACGCCTGTAACCGGAAAAGTTAGGCCGAGCCCAGAGCTTAGGTGAGCGTTAAAAGAAGGCTCAAGACATCGAACCAATACCACTTTCGAATAGACAAAATCTGGTTACAATTACCTCAGAAAGTGGCCATAAGACGAATGAGGCTTAGGCACCTATTAGCATTCTAGGCCTCAAGAATAAATATTCTCAGCATTCCTATTATTTAATAATCCAAATAGAAAATAAGCTAAGTGAAATGTGATTGTAATTAGCAATATTTTTCTTTATACGTGACTGGAATTAAAGTGTAGTGCAAACATTATAATTAATTGTAATCTCATCTACGGTTTTTTGAAGTATTGCTCTAGTTTGTAAACTATGGTCAATAAAGTATACTTGTAACTACAACAGACCTTCTTTGGAAAGAACTCCCAAATTCGTCATCGGCATTATATCGCTATCAAAATTCACCACTTCACGTGGTGAATGTTTGATTTTCCAAAAAAAAAACAACCGACTTCCGGAAAAACACTACAAAGTGTAAAATTACTTTAATTTCGGAAGTCGGTGACTTTGGATATGTATTTTAATTTTTTGTCATCGCCATCCGAAATTAAAGTTATTTTTCACTTTGTAGAGTTTTCCTGAAGTCGGTTGTGTTTATTTTGGAAAAAGTTTTTTATTTTTCACTTTTTAGTACCTACCCCACACCAATTCGAAATTTCATCATCCTTGGGGTCAAAACAAAATGCAATAGCAGCAAGCGCGGTTGATTTGCTGTCATTTTTTTAAGATTTCCGTTATCTGTCTCCGAAACTTATCATCAGATCTATATGAAATTTAAATGGGTCCATTTTGGAATAAACCCCTTTCGAACGAAAAAAGAATTAATCCTATCTCTACATGTTCCGAAGTTATGAGAATTTTAAATCCATTGATACCAGAGCAAATTAAAACAAACACATCACTCGGAAGGAATTTATCGTGATATTGGCAAGTAACGTGGAAAGTTATTGACCTACGTAGTGCGGTGACACGTTTTTTAGGATTTGAATTTAAGAAAAATATGAAACCCAAAATTTGGTATCAATTCTTAGAGTATTTTATTTTGGTGCTAAATTATGAAAGTATAGTGATTATAGCAGTGTTATATACCAGCTGTTATCTTTAGTGCTTAAGGATAGCAATAGGGTTTCTGTTACACCCTGTATATGACGGAGTTATTCCCGAACAAACATTTAAAAACAATAAGCATGTAGAATTGATAACCTCAATCTTTTTGAAGTCGGATAAATATACAACTGAAGATTCCAAAAACCGACTGCACAAACCTTTGAATCGACTCTTGACATACGTTAATACGTACAGTAGCAGTGGTGGCCCAGTGGAAACAGCCGCGACTAACGAGTTGTAGTTGTTGTAGTTGTTGTTGTTGTTGTTGTTGTAGGTCATGGATTCGAACCCAAACAGGCACTTTACTTTGTGTAAATAATTTAAAAACGGTGAAGTATAACATCGTGAGGAAAGAGAAAACCGGCATGTCCTAGACCAAAAAAGACATGTGACCCAATTCGAAGACATGTGACATCTACAAACCTGCACTGGGCCCGCGTGGTGAATTACCGCCCACTCCCTCTCAGAGAGAGGAGGCCTGTGTCCCAGCAGTGGGAACATTATAGGCTGTTTATGATGACATATAAGAGGACAACAGAGTGACGTGTGGGTAATTTTTGTCGTTTCTAGGTATGTCATAAATTGAAGAGGCAGTAAAAATATGTACCTACTTAACTATTAATTGTATAATGCTGTGGAATAGAGAACTGGGTACAACCGTAACACAACCATTACAACTTTAGTTTGACTAAATGAGCGGCTGAAGCAAGTCTCACCTATGCCATACAGTGGCAGTAAGCGGTACTACCTACTGCATGACTTAGCATCATACCATCAACCTCTCTAAAAAATGAGCAACCATTTGTGTTCTCGAACAAAAAGTTCATAGACTCCCCAACAGATGGCGCTGACGTATGGAATTAGCAATTCAGCATAACATTTATTACAACATTATTGCAAGAGAAACATTACGTAACACTGTCAGTTTTAAATGATGCAAAAATTTAAGTAATAGTATTCAACTACATCACCTTTTAAACTATTAGGATAGCAACACTGTGTTGATGAGTGCGCGTTCTCATTTGCTTTATGAAACGTAATGGCACTAGCACAATGGCCGCTGTTGGCCTCATTTCGACGTGCATGGAAGGATTACTTAGTATTTTGATTGATCTCTTATATACAAATAGGGCGATGGACATTGATATGTGAAATTGTAAATACACTGAGCCTCTGACAAAAGATCTATGGGTAGCAAGTAGCCAGTGTACGTACCTACATTATAATGTATGACATGGGTATGTATACGTTAAGGTATAAAGGTGTACCTAGATATATCGTTACTGAAGGTACCAATTTATACGTGGTAACTTTGCTAACCGTCCACAGGCTTTTATCATTTATACCCAGCAAAGGTTTGATATAAACATGTACCTACATATAGAAGTAGGTATCTACAACTCTGATTAGGTATCAATAATGTAAGTATATTATGTACCTACCTGGTAACTACTCAGTATTCAGGAAATAAGATACAAACCAAGTTCAATGAGTAGGTATATTTCAATGTGGTATATTTTGTTAGTTTAGTCACGTTGATCTAATTGGTCAGGGCGGTACAATGACCCTGATTATATGAAGACCATTTTTTCCTTGATGTATCGGTTATTAAAGTTTATGCACCAGAATAGGTAGGACCTTCCTATTCTGGTGCATAAACTTTAATATTATTTCTTACTTAGATAGAATGACAATTATACAATGAAAAAATGTGTACCTACTTAAATGATTCCAAAATAATTTCACACCAGTCACGGGTTTCGTTTTGACCCTAACGAGGGGTTAAAGCAGCTTTTACAAATAAGGTGCCTACATCTACGTAATATTTAAGTACGTATATATAAAATCATATCAATCAAATAAATGATCCGTGTGGTGCCGGACGTAAAAGAATAGCACCATCCCATTTCTTCCCGTGGGTGTCGTAGAAGGCGACTAAGGGACTTACTAGAGAATGGACAGCAGCGTTCTCTATGCATTTGACCACTATACTGCGATCGCCAACCAGCCCTCCAAGCGTGGCGATTATGGCAAATCCCCCTTTTTGGGGGAGGCTTATGTCCAGCAGTGGACGTCTTTCGGCTGATATGATGATGATGACCTTGTGGAGCAGGACAAGCAGCGTTTAGCCAAGCATTTTTGTCAGCTATGTAATCCCCCATTTATAATAAGCATGGCTGATTAACTGCATACGCAAGTAAATTTATTAAAAATTAATAAGCCCTCTGACAAGCAATGTCACAAAAAATCTTATGAAATGGATAAAGTTTCTCATAAAAAATAAAAAATATTATTAAATTACGTAAAAGAATAAACTACTAAGAACTCTCATAGAAAATTAAGCTTTCTAAACAAACAAAAAAACAAAGCCTCATTTTCTCCATAGTCGTCATCAATATTCGTACGGCTTCTTATTCAAAAACTTTCATTCTTTACACGGCTTCACTAAAGCCATTATTGTGTATGGCAGTGTTTCACAATCTTTTTGTGTTGAAGGTGCACACCTAGGAAATCGGAAAATTTTGGAGGTACACCTAAATGAATAATCGAATTTTGCATAATATTTTTTACTAGCTGTACCCGCGACTTCGCCCGCGTGGAATAGTTATTTTTTATTATTTATTTATAAATTATATTATGTATTTTAATAAAAATAAATTAAATTTCTAAAATAAAAGTAACCCAAGTTACTCCTTATTACATCAGCTATCTGCCAGTGAAAGTCCTGTCAAAATCGATCCAACCGTTTCAGAGATTAGCCGGAACAAACAGATAGACAGAAAAAATTGTAAAAAATGTTATTTTGGTATATGTACCGTGTATACATCCATATGCATTTTGTAAAAAGCGGTTATTTTAATATTACAAACAGACACTCCAATTTTTTTTATCTGTATCAATATGTATGTCTAGATTAATAATTAAAAAAAAACAATATTTTTTTACTAATCGCCTCGCTCGCGCACTTGTGTTTTGCGGCTCTTTAAGTAGGTATTTTTCTTTCGTCTGTCTATTTAACTTTATGAGATAACCTTATTTTTCCTAGGCTCACCAATCAATGACCACGGTACACCAGTGTGCAGCGGCACACACTTTGAGCAACACTGGGCTATGGTTTACCAAAAGGAACCCCTTTTCTGGACAAAAAATCATAACCGATTCACTTTCATAAAGAGCTACTTGTCAATTTTTGTGGTTACTTTTTGTTTCAAACCACAACGTTTCTAACGTGTATTTTTCCTTAAACAAATATGGGTCATAAAATAAATTAAAAAGCCCATTTCTCGCAACCTTATATTAATTGTGTTTTAAAAATTTCTTTCTTCACACAGATACAGCTAACTGGAAACAAATCTTAGGGGATTTGTTTCCAGTTAGCTGTATCCTGCGTTATACTTCTAGCTCATTATTTAATCGATCAAAGCCAATTTGTTTACCATGAAATACGTACTGTTCTGTTTATTTATGAGGCGCACTGCCTATTACTGTTGTTTTATTTTTGGTTCTGTTCGACATTAACATTGGTTTAGATAGATTTATCTCCAACCCGACTCTCTTACTTACTTCATTTTGTCATTAAAAAAAAAACAAGTTGTCCCCTGAAAATGGAGTTGCCCCTGAAAAAGGTCACAACCCCTAATCAGCCTATAATGTGCCCACTGCTGAGACATAGGCCTCCTTTCGGTGAGAGGGTGAGTGGGCCGTAATCCACCACGCGTACCCAGTACGGGTTGATTGATGACACATGTCTTCGAATTTTGGGTTCTTGGACATGCCGGTTTCTTCACGATGTTTTCCTTCACCGTTTCAAGAGCAGTGGTGATTAAATAATTTACACAAAGTAAAGCGTCTCCTTGGGTATCGAACCTTCATAACCTACAACTCGTAAGGGGAGGCTGATACCTCTGGGCCACATCTGCTCCCTCTGCTCCTGGAAAAGATCACAGCAATGTTCTTTAGTCAGTTTTTACCATTTTTGATCGTAGGGGCAATTCTCGTAATTTTTAGAACGTTCACAGTCAGCGGGTCTAAAAAGGCCACAAAAGTGCATCTTTTCCTGAATTCCCCCTACGATTCTGCTATTTTACATTTTACTTTAATATAAACAATTCATAATTTGGTGACCATTTTACGAATTTCCATACAAAACTTTCAAATAGATGAATTGCGTGCTGTCTATGCAGATAATATTATGAATTGTCAGTTTGTGACCATTTTACGATTTTAAATAAGTTTCATATTATGATTTCTGGCAAAGTGGACTTTTTAGACCCCCTGATTTCAGTCTCAATCTGTCAAAAAAAACTCGAGTGTCACATTTTTTACAAGTTTTTGATATTAGCTTGGCGCCGAAATGACACTGCGACTAGATTTTGAACGTTTTTAATTACGAGCATTGACCTTCTTGTATCTGGCTAGGTGTTTGATTATTGTAGCGTTTAATGGAATACCTAATCATTTATTTATCTATTTATAGTAAATTAAAACGGCAACACCAATTACATTAATTAACGTAAAAACAATATTATTACGTGGCAAATAATAATTGGACCAATTTAAGCAAAAATGTTCCAATCCACACAAACCTCATTTCGAAATATATACCTTATTTGGAGTACATAGGTCACAAAAACTCGAAATTGTCGAGGTTGTGGGTTGGATCATTTTTGCTTTAATCGGTCCAATTATGCTAAGATATATGATTAAATTAATAACTAACATGGAACAGTGGACTCCCTTGCATACTTTCCCTCACAGAACACCAGACATATACGCATAATTTTATTCCATTCATCCGCAAACACATCACATTTAGGGTCTGAAGGGCATTTAGCATCTTTAGGGTACGACAGACTGGGGTGGTGTCTGATGAAGGTGTTTGATTATCTCCCAAAATGTATTATTGTAAACAATGGAATAACCATGTACTTCGGCAGTTGAAATAAAGAACACAGTATTACCTACCTACCTATAAAGTTGCAAAAAACCCTGATAATGTTATAGATATGACAACCCACGTGCGTAAGCAAAGACAATAATATTTATTCTTATCCCTATCACCATTCATTCTCAACGAAAAACAGTTATTATCAAGCCACACAAAGCATACAATTTCAAGTTAGCAATCAGTATGATACGTAACTATAATAACTTACAGCAACAATAATAAAATTCATTATAAATGTTTCACACACCACAATGCATATTTTAATGATAAAATTGCGTTGTTTCCCAATCTTTGTGATAAATGTGATAATAAGTGTTGTAAACATTGGCAAAGAACTTGAAAGGCATCGATAACAAATCACAATCAATAATATAATTCATGAAATAATAAGTCGTTTACCAAAAATTAAGAGAGTCAGCAAGAAAAAGCAGAGGTTTCCCGTTCAATTTTGACGTAACTTCCTTACAGCATTTTCTGGGCTTATACTTTAAATCGATAGAGTCTGTTTTACTAAAGGACTACCCAAAGAGGGGCTTGTGGCCAAGTTATAACAGCAGCACGGGTTGGTCGATCAGGTTAAGCTACGTTTGCCGTGTTTGGTCTGTGGATTGACCATCTTTACATATCAAAATCAAAATTAAATGTCATTTATTCAAACTAGGCTAGTGGCAACACTTTTTAAACGACAAAATGGCATAAGATAGTCCCCCAAAACGCCCGCCCTTCACCACTTCCTAGTGCTTTAGCTGGGAAGAAGTGCCGCAACAGACTCCCCAGCAGCACAGCTGTCTGTTATATTAGAAGAACTTGGTTCTGTATAATAGGTACGTAATTATCATTACGAAACATAAAATTAAAATATTTGCCTTATGTCAGCTAGCACACGCCAATATACCAAAAAAAATAATTAAAAAATGTACTCTAGCAGAAATAAATAATAAAACAAAAAAATAATCAGAACTTAAAACCTAAATTAAAGCCTCCAGGCAAAAAGGGCGTGCCAGTTTAAGTATGCAATGCGGCATTATGTTCACATAGTTGTAGCTAGAAGTAACAAATGTTAAACTAGGACCTTCGGAGTAAAATAAATAAACAGTTAAAACTATTAACAATAACAAAACCATGGTCAGCAAGACAACCAGTCACCACGAGCAGCACCCGTTCACGAGCATAACGCAAAGATCAGCCATTACCCCCTCGCTAACAACTAAAACTAATCAATTTCAAATAATTACAACATTACATACCAATACCCCCGCCTCGGAAAGCCCTTTAAGCCGTTGATCGCGGCTGGCATTTGTAGATCTTTGATAGTCGTTACGGGTCGTCAAAAACCCATAAGCCTGACAACCAGTCTTACCAAAGATATCGTATTACCCAATATCTGGGTTGTAGATGTCAGATAGGGAGTCCCTCCATGTAAAATACTGGTATTCATCTGCACCGGGTTAAACTGGAAGCTGACCCGACCATAGTTGAGAAAAAAGCTGAGCAGATGACGACGACGCGTTAACACCCAACATTATCCTCTAGTCTAAAACCTGAAAACTCTGAACATATAATTACAACGTTGCCCAAGGCTACTCACTTCCTGAAATAAAGCATTTTTGTGTAACGAGTTCTGGAGTTGATATCAATATCAATTATGTATAATTATTGTATGGCAGCTCTAACAATACCTTTCCCTGGTGACTTATATTTATATCGTTCCCAAAAGGTGCGTATGTACACATACATTTTAGATTCAGTTACCTATTTCAAATAACACTTTGTACAGATTAAAACGCCATTTAGGGCTTATTTTTCAATAGTCAGATAACTTTTCGCTGAGGAA
The DNA here is from genome assembly GCA_949091785.1 of Polymixis lichenea. Lineage (NCBI taxonomy): Eukaryota > Metazoa > Arthropoda > Insecta > Lepidoptera > Noctuidae > Polymixis > Polymixis lichenea. The sequence continues at coordinate 7,171,041 of OX420937.1, forward strand.
TAAATATGTTGGTTTGACAGTTTTTTTATAGAAAATATGGGCATCTGTGAGATTTATTCTTCAGATAAAAATTATCTGACTATTGAAAAATCAGCCCTAATTCAGAAACAAGAACCATTTTTGTTTCCATTGAGTGATTAATTTTGTTTTTTGACACATGCTATCTCTTTATCTTGAGGATGATAAAAGCGGATTGATAGGAGGAATTCATTACGTCGATAAATGTTGTGGAATGAAATGCTGAAATCACTACTAAGTATAGTAAATATAGAAAAAAAAACTGAACAAGCAACTTCCAAAAAAAAAAGCTACATAGTGAAATATTACTTTAATTTCGGAAGTCGGGTCTATGGATCGTTAAGTATTTTAGTTTTTTTGCCACCGACTTCCTACAATTGCCGGAGATATCGCGGAAGTTACTTACATACAAAAAAATACAGACGAAGTGAGAACCTCCTCTTTAGTGGAGTCGGTTAAAAAAATGCTAGTAAAGTAGAAACCCATTTCAAAAATCAAAAACTTGTATGAAAAGCCTACACGAAATTAATTAATTTATCCTAAATAGATCTCATACAAGCAGCTCTGAATGCCACAAAATAGATTGAATGCGTGTTACAAACAGCCATGGTATACCTATACCAGACAGTCTACTAGGCATCGTGAAATAGCAATCTGTGTTCGCGGAAGTACCTGCAGACTTGCGCACATGCAACGGTACATATACGTAGACATAATACACCCTGTCTGCGTACGAAGGGGTTGAATGCGTTGCGATGCGGCGCACCCCTAAATCTCTGCCGTAATTGAAATTTGAGAATCATACTTGTGATTTACACATAATTTTCTCTTGAATTGGATTCTGAAAGGAGTTATGGGTAGATTCTTGTAACTTTGTGAAGAGTCGATAACATTTCTATTTAATTTTGCTTTAACAAGCAATTTCTATCTATAATCCCCTATTAGATATTTCTCTCTGATTTCCTGTTTACTCACAAAACATTCTATTTTTATTGGCGTACCTATCCGTATCTCATCGTCATGACGACAGTTGAGCCTTTTCAAGTGATATATTGAAAAAAAAAGTGCTTGTTATTGTATAGAGTATATTTTAAAGTAAGTATATGGAATAGGGATGTAACGTTTTGGTGTGTTTTTTTAACTATATGGCATCCTAAAAATGGAATACAAAATGGCAAAGTTCTAGCTAATTTCATGTTATTTTGAGTATTCTACTCGCCTGCTAATCCTTCTACAAATAAATTGAATTACCGTGACTTTGTTTGTGTTTCCCGAAATGAAATGAAATGTTGAAATGTAATGTTTATTTATGTAAGTAGACCATATAAAAACACTTTTACACGTCAATATTATGTTGGTCAATATTTTAAAATTAGATTTCCTAGCCGACTGATCCCTGAGAAGAAATGCTAAAATAAACTCAGAGGTCATGGTCTCTTTTAAAGACCAGATATGAGAGATGTGTGTGATGTGGTGTGATGTGTGTGTGATGTGTGTGTGATGACTGTGATGAGTGATGAAATGGACTCTATTTGAATTTGATTTGAGACTAACATCCTGTGTCTCTCATTCGTGGATCTTAAACATTCGTTACAGGTCGTCAGAAGCCCGAAAATCTGACAACCAGTCTTACTAAGGGGTTATCGTATTACCCAATAACTGGGTTGTGGAGGTCAGATAACCAGTCGCTTCATATAAATAAAATACTGGTATTCAACTGCATCCGGTTAGACTGGAAGCCGACCCCAACGTAGTTGGGAAAAGGCTAGGAAGATTGATATAATCCCATGCCATATACACTTTGTCATTTAAGGGTTGGTCAACCAACGAGGGTTAACTAGAGGAGAAAATAATTTTAGGAGTAAGCAATTCATTAGTAGTTCCAAAGTAAAAAACTGTGCTTAGGGCGTGGCTGTGTTGCCTCGTTCGTCAAATAAGCATGACAGTAGGTAAACTTACTTTAGTTACTTTTTTTTTTTTTGGGTGGGAAATCATCAAATAACTTCTCCCGCTCTGGGTGGAGCGGGAGGGCGTGTCAGACTTTTACTGACTAAAACCCACCCGTGTTCCCTCAGTTGCCTGTATGCCAGGGGCCGCAGTATCTCTTTCAAACAACCCGCACCCCTGTCAGAACTTACTTTACTTACTTAGGTACTGATTGAATGATCGAGTGATAAATACATGTTATAAAAATTAGTTGCTGTTCGTAGCTGGTAAGCGCATCACTTGACAACGGTTGGACCGAATTGGTTAATTTTCAATTTTTAATGTTCGTTGTAGTCCGAATAGGTTTTCAGGGAAAGAAAAGTTGGATAATTAGCCCAAAAAATTTAGTGCTGAAATTTGGACAGGACTAAAAATCGGCCGACTATGACTTTGGCCGACTAGCCAACTAGCCGACTAGTCTGCTCCAAAATGGCCGACTAGTCGGCAAGCCGATCATTGCTTTCGGCTGAGTTCGGGTGACATCGGTAATGTTCGTGACTAAGCTTTCGGCTCGTAGGTGCACGGCGCACACTGGTCCCAAATTAAAAAAAAGTGGACATTGATAGTAGACCGCTGATATTTTTTTTTATTGTTGATATAATGATAACAGATAAGGCAAAAAAATATTATTGTCCTACTTCAAATACTTTTCTCTATAAAAAATATTTCTTTTTTTTTGTATGGGAGTGATTACATTTTACTCAATTTCTCAAAAACCTTAAGCGATGTCGAGATGGCATTCACATATGTTAGAAAACTAATAATTCTGAGTATTTGGCTCGAAGAAACTTATTGCTTATCTCTGCGTACTTTCGAGATAATAGTGACAGAAAATAGCAATTTTTTTTAATGTTAATTGTTCGCTTTTTTTAATCATAGCCTTACTCATATCGCAATAGGTCCGCTGGCCAGCAAAATGGAGCTTCGACGCGAGTTTGCCGGGATAACAAGATGGCCGCCTCTCATGACGTAACGTAATACGGTCACGAATCGCGCGCGTACACCTCACTCAGTGTACAACTAAATGTGGTTGCGATAAGACGTGTCCTTATTTTTTCTGTGCGCTTGAAGAAATGCTTGTTGTTTGTTTGTTTTGTTATTGTTGTATTTTGAATCTTTGGATTTTAAAATCAAATAATTTTTGTTTGTCTTTCTGTAATTTTTTTTGTTTAAATCAAAGTCACTTTGTCTTTGATATCTTTGATTCTAATTTGTTTTCAATTTTCCTTAAAATTATAATATGTCCGCATTTGTCACCAACTTAGACTTATACGTTGTTCTTAAATGAGGAGGTGGTTTTAAAAATGTCGAATTTTTATTTAATGCCCTTATTGAACGTATTGGTGTTGAATTGTCTTCCGAAGATTTGAGTAATATTAAATTATTTTGTCGTAATTTTTCAAGTAATATCTCAAAAAGATGGTCTGCTTCCAGTAGAGCTCAAAAGACCTTTCTTAACAAAAATTCAGACTGGTTACAATCCCAAATAGTTTGGCCAAAATGTCAAAATATCGATTTAAGCAGCATTTTTAAAGTTGCCGAGGAAGTAATTCCAAATTTCGAAACGCAAGTGGATACTCATCAATTAAGTTATGGTACAAGTAAAAAACCATTTGTTGATATATCTGATAAACAGAAGAAAAGGCGTTCTCTAACACTTCTAGATCACACAGAGGAGGAATTAGTTTATGCTTTATGTGCCAAATTAAAAGAGTCTAAAAAAACAAAATTAGCAGCTATATTAAACGAACTCAGCCAAAACAAGGAAAAATGTGAGATGGTATATGATGTACTATTCGCTAAAAAGACTGACAAACCGTGTTTACCAGATGATAAAACGTTAGCGCTTTACACCTCAACAAATTTGTCAAAATGGCAATATCGAAATTTAAGAACTATTCTTGCTTCAGAGAAAATGTATGGTCTTCCATCCTATCAAAAGCTCCTGGAAGCTAAAAAAACTTGTTATCCTCCAGAGTCAGACATAACTGTAACTGAATCTGATGCTAAGATAAGACTTCAATCGCTTCTAGATTTGACAACTAATAGGATATTAAAAACAATTCAGCACAACTCTGCCGACAAAAAATCGCTAAAACTAATAAGCAAATGGGGTTTTGACGGGTCATCTTCTCAAAGTAATTATAAACAAAAGTCACACTCCGACACTAAAATTGACGATTCTTCAGTTTTCATGATTAGTTTGGTTCCGCTTCGTTTGGAAGAAGAGAGTGGTACTATCTTGTGGCAAAATCCTGCTCCCTCTTCAACAAACTATTGTCGTCCAATTGGCTTTATATTTGCAAAAGAAACAAATGAATTGATAAAGAAGGAAAGTGCATCCTTAGAGGAAGAAATTCGTAATCTTGTTCCCACAATTGTAGATAATTTTGATATTAAACATGATTTGTACATGACTATGATTGATGGGAAAATTTCTACTGTGATTTCCAATACTTCTTCTGCAGCTGTTTGTAATATTTGCAATACCCCACCTAGCAAAATGAATGACTTGGACTTTGTATCCAAAAGACTCATCAGAGAAGATATGTATAAATATGGTCTGTCTTCGCTTCATATGTGGATAAGATGTATGGAATGTATTTTACACATTTCGTACAACTTAGACTTCAAAAAGTGGGCTGCACGAAAAGAAGATAAATTGTTAAAAGAAATTAAAAAGAATTTGACACAAGAAGAATTCCGGGAAAGAACTGGTTTGTTAATTGACATAGTAAAACAGGGATTTGGTACAACCAATGACGGTAACACGGCAAGAAGGCTTTTTGAAAATTATGAAGTATCTGCTGAAATAACGGGTATCCACCCTGATTTAATCAAGAGATTTGCAGTCATTTTACAAACAATTTCATCTGGTCAACTTATTAATACCAACTTGTTTAGGGAATATTGTAAAGAAACAGCAATGCTATATGTAAACTTATATCCATGGTATTACATGCCTTCAAGTGTCCATAAATTGTTGATACACGGTGCTGATATTTGTGAAAATTTCTCCTTTATTCCGATAGGCATGCTTTCCGAAGAAGCTTCCGAAGCGAGGAATAAAGATTTCCGGAATGTTAGAATGGCACATACAAGAAAAATCGGTAGAGTTCAGACTAATTTAGACATTATCCACAGCTTTCTAATTAGCTCAGATCCTTACATCAGCCATATCAAACCAAAGTTTGCTCGTTTACATAAACAGTTGTTTCCAGAGGCTAGTGCTTTGATCTTGAACAATGAATTGCTTTCGTTGGAAAACGAGGAAATAGAGATTTCTCAAGAGAATATAGACCCAAATATTAATCTTTCACCATAATATTTTTTCAGAATCGTTTGTGAACATATTCAACTTTATGTTTGCAGCTTAATATGTCTTCATTTTGATTGTTTTTTAGAACTGATGAAAGTACTCCTTCAGAAAGGTCATAGCTTTTCAGTCATTAGTGAGCCCCCATAACCTCTTTTACAGAGAAGTCTCTTTTTACTTATTTGACATTACGCATACATTATAATTATGTGCTAAAGTAAGGCTATGATTTAAAAAAAGCAAAAAATTAACATTAAAAAAAAATGTTATTTTCTGTCACTATTATCTCGAAAGTACGCAGAAATAAGCAATAAGTTTCTTCGAGCCAAATACTCAGAATTATTAGTTTTCTAACATATGTGATTGCCATCTCGACATCGCTTAAAGTTTTTGAGAAATTGAGTAAAATGTAATCGCTCCCATACAAAAAAAAAAGAAATATTTTTTTTACAGAAAAGTATTTGAAGTAGGACAATAATATTTTTTTGCCTTATCTGTTATCATTGTATCAACAATAAAAAAAAATATCAGCGGTCTACTATCAATGTCCACTTTTTTTTAATTTGGGACCAGTGTGCGGCGCCTAGGAGGAATTATCGGGACATTTTTCTGTTTACTTTGCATTTATTCTACATTAAATTGTTTACGCGCGAGCCGGCGTTTCTTCCTATCCTAATTTCTATCCTTTTCTAGATTGCACCGAAAGTAAACCGTTAAACTGATTTCTAAAATAAAAAAATAATAACAGAAAAGATTTCAATTCCATTTCAGTCACCGTATTTAGAATTTCTATCACAGAGTACATTATTATAGGATTTCTATTCGATTCTATGTTATTTCTTTTTTCTAATTTACTTTAAAGTTTTCGACCAGTACGGAAATAGACGAGGGGAAGCAAAAAAAAACAAAAGAGTCGATAAAAAAGGTGTCTATGTGACTGGTGTGCTAAAATAAAAAGCAGAATAAAATTATCAAAAAGCATTATTTAAAGGTGTTTATTTCTGCAAATCAATTCTAATTCTTCCATCCTACATTAATACTAGTACAAAATGGGCCGATTAGTCGGCGGTTTTATCCGACTAGTCGCCGACTAATCGTCGACTACAAATATGGCCGACGGTAGTCGGTACATCACTAGACATTACACCTTGTTTCCCCGAAGGTTTGGGCAGAGGTGACCTATAGTACACCTACAGTCTGTTTGTAATGTGAAAACAGCTTTTTGCTAAATCGATTTATAAGTATATACTGTACTTTAACAAAAAAACGAATCTCCAAACCGATTTTGACAAGAATTTCATCGGCAGATAGTTGATGTTTTTAAGGAGAAACTTACTAACTAATTAACGACACCCACGCGAGCGAAGCCGCATGCAGAAACTAGTTTTAAATAAAACATGAAAGAACAGTTCATAAGAGCAGGGTTACGTACAAAGGAGTTCGTAACGATCGGAGCAAGTATATCCAGCATTTCCTAGCTACGAGAGAAACATTATTATTTTTAAAATATATATTTTTAAAACACATGATGTAATCTCGTATTTCTGTAGTACAACCGCCTCTCATTCGCATAATTACTACAATAATTGAAGCATATTATTACAAGTCATGTGAGTCAGCCGCTATAGAATGCTGCCGTACGGTTGCTGCAAAATGACGTGTCTGCGCATGAGAAGAGCTCGGAAACAATAGAGGAAGCGATTGAAATAATTCTGGTTAAAGACATTTATTTATTTCTCATAAAGAAATTTACATTTCACTTGCATGAGAACAGATTTAAATTTAAGTAAAAACTAATCAGTGTCCTTCGACACTCGGACCCACAATTAATCTACTTAATGCATTAATTATACATTATCAGTGTACATTATTACTACAAATTATTTTGGTTTGAAGGTACTCCCACAAATTTAAGTTGTGGCACTATGCGAAACTACTAAACTACTAAATAATTCAATATGTATTCACAAAATCTCGCACAATATTGACTCAAAATTGTCTCCATATTATGCCGTTTTGAATGAATTATTATAACAAAATAAATATATATAATAAATAATTCATGAAATAACTAGTCGTTAACCAAAAATTTTGCAAAGCACAAACGAATGCAGATAGGTTTCCCAATCAATTTTGACATAACTTCCTTACAGCATTTTCCGGGCTTTGACTTTAACCCCTTTATATATAAAGTTATGCAATGATTAGCGACTGTTTGCAGCGTTTATAAATAAGTGGGTAAATCAACAGAATCAGTTTTTTTTATGGATTCTACGCGTTGACGGCCAGAATATTGTTCTAGAACCTGAAAACTCTGAACATATAATACACTTTCTGCATTAGAATGTATTTTTGTGTAACGATTTCAGGATTTATATCAATATAGACTCCAAATTGTCTTCATATGATGCTGTTTTGAGTTAATTATTAAAACATTAAACAAACAAACATATTTATAACGAGCACTTTCAGTGGAATTATCCTCTAAAGTGTAATAAAAGCCTGAAAGTTCCGAAGACCTTCATCCACAGGGTCACTGGAAACCAAAAGCATGTACAAATAAATCACTTCAGCCGAAATACGTCCACTGCTGAAGATAGGCCTCCCCCAAAAGGAGGGGTTTTCCCATAATCACCGCGCTTGGCAGGCGGGTTGGCGATCGCAGTATGATGGTAAAATGCATAGAGAACCCTACTGCCCTTTCTCTAGTAAGTCCCTTAGTCGCCTTTTACGACACCCACGGGAAGAAATGGAATGGTGCTATTCTTTTACGTCCGGCAACACACGAAGCAGGTACAAATAAATAAGTATAGTTAATAACACAACCGGACGAGTGCGTTACCCAAGTCACTCATTTCTACATCAATGAAAATTATGTTTTAACCGAATTCAAAAAAGTAGGTTCAAAGATTATCTCCTTCGGAGTTCTTTTTAAATGTTTTTACCTCAATACTGCGTCATTTATGAAGCGATTTTAAAAAAGATCGTCGCTTTTGAGTTAGCTTCAAGAGTAGGTACGTAAAAAAAATCCAATTAGTTTATGTAGATCATGTTATAATCACTTCTTGTCGATGTGATTTAGTTAGCAAGTGAAGGTACGAATTAGTATGGGGTAGGTACCACATCTAAAAGTGAAAAATAAAATGCTTCAATCGAAGTTAGAAGGCAATATCACTAAATTATACTTCACTAGCTTTTGCCAGCGGCTTCGCCCGCGTGAAGGTCGGTGTATTATACATATAAACCTTCCTCTTGAATCACTCTATCTATTAAAAAAACCCGCATCAAAATCCATTGCGTAGCTTTAAAGATTTAAGCATACATAGGGATATAGGGACAGAGAAAGCGACTTTGTTTTATACTATGTAGTGATAATTTGCACCATTACAATCGTAAATAAACTAGTCCGAAACGCATGCCTTCGCCATAAGGTACAATAACTTATGGCCGTGTAAGCATATGGCGAGAATCACCGCGCTTGGGCACTATATAAATAGAATGATGTTCAGTATACAACATGATTCACACCTATATATGTTGGTATTTACCCTCTTGATATATATGTCCAGTACCGTTGGCTCATGGATTTCGGAAAATATCCCATTTATACATAATTTTCATGTAACTCTATTGGTTTGACTCGCCCCCTTATAAAATTGTACTTAAGCATATCTGGCGAAATGTGGATGTACTGTAGGTACCATTCTGCCCAACCCTGCCATCTTACGCGGAAACAAGGGGTGATGTTACGTCTAGATTCGTTTCACGGCGAGGCGGCGCACGCCAGTACCTTAATCTCCCAGACGGCATGGTTTTTTCGACATTTACAACAATTATCGTAATATTTCAGCCAATTTTAACAAAACCGTAATGGATTATACACCCATTGGTCAAAATCATATGAAAATCCATGTGGTCGTATTTGATTTTATGGCGGTGATATAGACAGATACTATTATAAAGTATGTAGGAAAAAAGCCTGGTTTCCAACCAAAATGCATTACCAAGTGTAGGTATAAGTCGTCCATCATAGTTTAAAAGCTTCGCCCCAGATTCCGGTGTTGTACTTATAAATGTCAGTAGGTACAATATATACAAGGGTACGTTTACGGGCCTCAATAATTTTATCGTTGACATGAACTGATCGTAAAACCTCTTTTCACCTTTTCATTGATAAGTATTCACTTTATTGACCTGATAATTTCCGTTTTTACGGAATTTTATTTTTAGAAAACCCAAAGTTTACTCGACACAATTGACTTTATCAAGGGCTCAGCTTACTTAAAAATACTTAACTAGCAAACTGTAGACATTCTACATCTCTGGCTACCTCTACAGGGATTCATCATCTGCCTAGCCTTTTCACAACGATGTCGGGGTCAGCTTCCAAACTAATCGGATGCAGCTGAATACAAAGAGCGACTGCCTGTCTGACCTCCATAACCCAGTTGTAGGTAAATACAAGGGGTATTTACGTAAGACTGATTGACAGACTTTCAGTTTTGACGGCCCGTAACGACTGTCAAAGATCCACGAATGAGAACCGGATCCAACGACTTAACTTATTTTGCTAGGTACGGAGGGGTCTTGGTATGTAAAGATGGTCACCCATCCACGGAAAAACCGCGGCAAGCATAGCTTAACCTGGTCGATCCACCCTTACGGCTGTTATTACTTAGCCTCAAGCCCTTTCAGGGATTACAGGTGTATACAGGGTAGCTGACACTATAAGTTCAGCGCGTGCTGCCAGAAACCCCGAGCCTAGAAAATTTTCGTCCGTTATCAAAACAAAAATCTGCTGTTTCATATAAAAAGCAATACCTACTCGTACACGATCAAATGTATGGAGCAGCAATATTTTTTTTTATAACCGACGAAAAAATTCTACGCGCTTTGTGTCTGTCGTAACAATTTGTGCATCGGTCTCCCCTGCCACCTATACAGGGTGTATTATGTCACCAAGAACTTTAACAAGAGGCAGTACAAGCGCCCTCACGGTCGTAGCCTTCGCAGGAGAGGCCCGAGCGTCGGGAAACCCAGGCTGATTCCCGGCCACCGTAGGCGCGGGCTTGCGGACGGCGAGTAATGGGTAGCTCGCTGTCCGGTAAGGACTAAGCCCGGGTCGACGGCGCGTTGTGTTCGCCTCTAATAGATGCACCAACTGATGGGGCCCGCAAGGGCCGATGCCTGCCAGGGGTGCGGGTTGTTCGAAAGAGATACCGCGGCCCCTGGCACACAGGCAACTGAGGGAACACGGGTGGGTTTTAGTCAGTAAAAGTCTGACACCCAGAGCGGGAGAAGTTATTTGATGATTTCCCACACAAAAAAACAACACATACCCAGATGACTTAGGTACATACATAAGTTCTACATATCAACTATCCATAAAATGTCCACTAAACAGAACTTGGTAAACGAATCAGTCAAAGTCTAAGTCAAACCATTTATTTCAATAAATAGGCACTTAAAAGGCTCTTTTGAACGTCAACATTTACATTAAATGAAATAGAATTGATTCTAGTCGCCCCTTCCAAAACGTAGTTTCGTATGGAGAAGAATTATCAAGAAACTCTACCGTTACTCTTTTAAAATGATACATTCTAAATTAATTGAAGCCCATGTAGCCCAGTCTACGCGAGTAACAAGCAGCTCGCGACGTAATGATTTATCGATCGATGGTTTTCTGTAAACATTTCACATATACGTACCTATCTATCTAATTGATAGAACATTATGTTTTATCTATCAGATCTACATGATATCACCGTGTCTTAAGGTGACTTCTGAATATGTAATGATTTTACCGCAGTAGCCTTGGTTGCTTTTTGCTTGGCAGAGGTCGTTTTCGTAGCGCAAACTTTTTAGTTAGTTAGGTATGAAGTTCTATGGAGAGCTTAGGAAAGTGACTTGTGGAAACTGTTATTGTATATGATAATAACAGTTGGACATTGGGGCATAGCTTGATCTAGTCAAGCGACAAGAAGAAGAACGGCTCTCACTGGAGGACCCTACTCAAAACGCCATAAAGCACAGAACGCAACTGTTAAAGGCTTGGGAAGCCGATTGTAAGATTTATTTAAACAAAAAAAATAAAAAATAATAACCTATATAATAATTGGGTACAGGAAAATAATTTAGTCCTTCTCGTTTAAAAAAATATTGATGCAAAGTGGCAAGTAAATAGAGTTCCTACAACTTACTGACCACAATAATAATCCACCTTAATAACTTACCTTTCTGTATAGCTAGACATATTACTAAATGAGACAATTACTAATAATACGAAAATGTAACTAAAACCATGAAAGAAAACACAATTATTGATCTATCCTGCGGTACTACCAAGTTAAGTAGCAGTACCTAGTTAGAAGTAATTATACTACAAAGTTCACAGCCGTTTGCGCCCTTCTAAAAAAACTGATTTATTCAGTTCCCAAGACATTCACAATTACAATATAAATCAGCCTTGCATTGTAATACACGCACTAAACACAGTGTAGGGCGTGGTTGTGTTTTCAAAGCGTGGCTGTAGCGACCATCGTGGGATAAAAGGGCTCGCCAGACTGCCAGACGGGGAAGGACCGACGCAAGTACCTCGAGGAGTTGAGGTACTAGCGATCCGTGGCGTTGAGAATATACGGAAAGATAAAACCCCCGTTGTAAAGCTTTTATTCCAATCCATTTTAGACCCTAATAACGACCGGGTATCCTTCGTTTATGAGCAACCAAGTAATCAGTTTCCTTTGGCAGTATGGGATTTTATTTACAGTTTGCAGATAACGAGAAAACTGTTTGCATTTCACAACAAAATCAACAAGAACGCTGGTAGTCGAAATTAAAAAAATCTTTATGAGTAATGGGAAAACCAAAAAGGGTATGTAGGCTTTTAATAGCTTTTATCCAAGCCGGCGACATAGTTCTAAGAAACATGAAAATATAGAATGTGAGACTGTCGTCTGACCGCGTTGTTTTTCTAAATTTGCTCAACAGATTTTGATGTGGTTTTTACCATAATTTAGACAAGGTTCGTGTGCATAATACATAATTTTAAACGTACATTCAATAAAGAAACATCGATGTATTGTTAAGTCGTAAAAACTGTGCGAAACAGGGCCGCGGGGCGGGCCGCTTGTTAATATCTATATTCTGTATTAAATACGTGAAGCAAAAGCTTTGTACCCCTACTTACGAAAATTACGCGAACGGAGGGGTTATGAAATTTGACACAGTTACAGTTTATGTGGAGGAGGAGGGCAGAAAGCAAATTTTTTTTTTGGCCGAATTTCGACCAAATGCGACCACTAGTTATTACAAAAAACTTTTTTTCGGAAGACGGTTGTTTTTTTTTTTTAGAAAAGTTTTTATTTTCACTTTTTAGTTACAGTATCTACCTACCCCACACCAATTCGAAATTTCATCATCCTCGGGGTCAACACAATGCATATTTAATTTATGCGATAGCAGCAATCGCGATTGTTTTGCTGTAATTTTTTGAAGAGTTCCGTTGTCTGTCTTCGAAAGGCCAAAGGCGGTTCAGATCTAAATGAAATTTAAACGGAACCATTTCGGAATAAACCCCATTCGAACAAAAAAAAATATTTTTGTGAATCCGCCTATATACGACTGAGTTATGCCCGAAAATACATTTAAAAATATATATACATAAAGATGTCGAATTGATAACCTCCTTCTTTTGGAAGTCTGTTAAAAATGACCAACTTCCGCATGATTAATTTATCCCTTATCACCCACATAATACCAGTCAGTTAGACGATCCTCTAATCCCTGTCCACCAACGGATATGATCAAACTGATAACAGCACAGTAAAAGAATATTTAAAAAAACTTAAAAGATACAATACCAAATAGCAGAACATATTCAATGCTGTACCCAATAGCGTTACCTTGACCGATAGACACTAGACTATTACTAGACCGAGCCAGTCAGTGACAGGCTAGCTAGGTCACGTGACAAATAAAACTGAGCCTAATAAACGGCTCCACAACACTGTTACTGAAATAAATCAGACACTACAAAATGTTTTCATATTCATAGTGAAGCCGAAGATATCAACAATAACAAGAGCAATAAATAGTTTTTTTTTTTATATATGACACCTATTGAGCCATAATGATACAGGGTGTGATTCAGTACATAATTCTGAACTGAAAAATTCCAGCTGGAATTGTGGCTGGAATTTTGGCTCTGCCAAACATTTTAACAGCAGATTTTATTTTTGACTAGCTTTTGCCAGGGGCTTCGCCCGCGTGTAGGTCGAAAATTATCTCACGGGAACGTATTACCGGGATACAAAGAATTCTCTAGATTAATCCAGGTTACAATCTATCTGTGTGCCTAATTTCATCCAAATCCGTTCAGCCGTTTTGGCGTGATTGAGTAACAAACATCCAAACATCTTCACAAACTTTCACATTTATATTATTAGTAGGATAGGATAACCGGCTAATAATTTCTACGCTAATTAGGTCTAGAATGGTGAGCTGAATTCATGGTTTCAGTTTGCATATCGTTATATCCCTACCACCCCATTATCACATGGTTACAGGACTTCCCAGTTCAGTAATAATGCACCACGTAATTTTCCAGGGCAGCATGTACCAGAGAGCGAGCGGTTTCCTTGCGATGGGTATCAACTAGAGCCCATGCTGAACAAGACGCGACCCGCATCTCCAAAAACGGATGCCACATGTCGATCAGATAATGCGATGTCCTGCGTGAGCGACGAATACGACGCGACGACGCGATGCTACACGCGACAAATTTCCTACGTGATTTTGGTCATTACTTCTCGATGTATGCCGTTGAGTTGATCGCTTTCGTCGTGTTCGCAGCGTCGCGTCGCGTCGTATTCGTCGCTCACGCAGGACACCGCGTAAGTGACCGAACATCGATTTTTATCAACGCGCGACGCAGGCGCATAAGAAAGTGCTTGATATGCGACACAATGGCCGCGCAGCGCCGCGCCACCGTTTTCAGCACGGACAATATCTTGAACACACAGTAAACCTTGACAAGCGATGAAGAAGGGAGCTCAGAAACTCCTTTCGTCATTTCGTCTCTTTTCGCCTGCTGGATAATTGCGTAACATACTAACAGTAGTAATGGCTTTCATTTTGACAGTTCAACAACATTAATTGCGTTATTTACGTTGTTGAGCACACTTTCTCGAACATAAATGAAGCAAAAGTTAGCAAAATCCTTCGAAATGATTCAGATTTTGATTAGGTAATAGTGTGTTACGCAATTAAGGTGCTGTTTTTCCCCTTGCATGCAGCTCCACCATAAACCGCCAAAATATAGGTACAAGACAACATAATAGGGTATTTTACATGAGAAAATATCAGAAAATATGTTATTGAGATAGCTTAGGCAAAAACCAGTCGGAAAATGTTGGTTTCAATTCATGAAATAACAAAAAAAAAATTAAATTCAAAGATTTCAGTTTTTTTTATGTGTTTTTGAACACCATTAAATAGTAGCCGCCATGTTATTACGTCACGCCGCTGTTTTAACTAATCAACTGAACATCTTTGTACTTTTATTATTTTCGTAACCAAAGTAAATTTTATTGAAATGATATCTTACATTCAGGAACAGTAATCCAACGATAAGTAAAATAATAACTCATTTTTTTAATTATAAACAATTATCAGACAAAATATCAACACATTTGTTAAAACAGAAAACTGACGTCATACCCACAGAGCAATATGACGTCCACTGCGTCCAGCGTTTTCGCCAAATTACGCGCGAAATATGAAAATGTAAAATTTAAATGCATTTATAAGGCATTAAGCGATTCAATAAAAAAAATGTTTTTTTTTTTATGGTTTATTAGCATTTTAGAATCTAATTAAGAAATTTTAAAAAAATGGGTGTAAAACAATATTCCTAGGTGCACAGTCCGGTTAGATAACGTTTCGGTGTTGCATTATCTCTCTAATAGTTTACACGTTGTTCATTAAACACAAGTGAGTCAGTGTTTACAGACACATGTAAACATTATAGTTGCCTACTGCACTGCGTCTTCTACTTTTGTCTTTATACAAGGCTCGTCGTGATAACCGATCAAGTCTACTATAAACACGCATATTTAACTGATTTATTATTTTTATTCAACACTCATAATTTTTAAACTTCTTCCGTAGATGTGTCACCATTTTTACATACCAAGAGTCCTCCGTGAGTCGGATGGCACGTTAAGCCGTGGATCTTTGACAGTCGCTATGGGTCGTCAGAAGGAGAAGCCCGAAAGTCTGACGAGTTTTATAAAGAGGTATCGTGTTACCCCCAGTAACTGCCGACCCCAATATAGTTGGGGAAAGGCTAGGCTGGAATTTAGAAACGTCTTACGCGAAATTTGTCTTGACTTTTACTGGAGAACATGCAACTTTTTCTAAGCGATAGTTTTGACTGGCTGAGCTGATTGGTCCCATTTTAAGTGGAAACCTTTTCCATTTTTATCTGCTGTACCTCATGTCACGTCCGCGTTATACCGTCCGTCCTAAGTATCATTGCCTTAAACCCGCCAAGCCTGTAATGTCTCCGATTCCCCTACAACCCGGAACACAAGTTACTTGGTAGCAAAATTGGGAATGGTGGTACCCACACCCATTTAATTTGTTTGCTCGACCCACATTCGTAAATAGGTACGCACATTACGCCTACATTCATTCTACTGACTATTCTATCTAATGATTGCTACGAGAACCAATCATGGCGTAGCATTATACAGTTAATACTGTGTGCTCATATGAAACTGGACACTTTGTCTATGGAACCAACTCTGCAATAAAAATATAAAAATCTGTTCCATACAAAAGTGCAGTACAAAAATACAAGTTTCGCATGTACTAAAAACTCTATACTATCCTACTACCCAGTGCGTGTAGTCCATAAAGACAGAAAGACACTGCCTACCCTACCTAAATCAAACAAATAATTAAAACTAATATAATATTATTTTATCAATAAACAAAAAACCTTTTTTTATAAATCAGCTCCACCTGTTGAGCGTCGGACGTATCATTAGTATCATCGATACAAAACCCGTTCGTTCGTACAATTTGACGCAACTTCGCATTGCGATGCACTAGCACCGTTGACAGCCTCGGGAGAGACGCGAACTATTCGCGGCTTAATGTTTATATGTGTGCTCTCGTGGTTATGCAGATTTATTGTGTGTGCGTTCCTATAAATACGTGGCACGCAATGTAACAATTTACGCACACAACCTTACAGGGTAGCACTGGCTTTTGACACGACGAATTACGAAACTTACCGAAATTTTCCGAACAAAGTTGGCTATGCGACTATTTTTTAAAGTAGCATTGTTTCATTAAATTGTCGCTACATAAACTACTGTTACTTGCACCGCCGCACAGACTGGTAAAACGACCAAAAACTTGGCCAAAAATATTTTGTTTCTTTTTCTTTATCAGATAGGTGGCCCATGACGAGAAATGATATTTTTCATAAAAAAATATAATTTTGAATATATTTGGAGAAGGAGAAAAATAAAAAAATATAATTAAATAGGGATTTTTTTATTGTAGTAACAAAGAATAAAATATACGTTGAAATACAGCGAAACTATGACTTCTTCAATTCTAGATTAACAAGAATAAACAAAAAAAAATTTAAATAAAAAAAAATAAAAAATTTAGGTACATTATCACTTATTGTCTAATCTTCAGGTATAAAGAAACCTGCTGCTTCTTTAGTGAAAGCCTGTTTATTTTTATTCCTCTTTTTCTCACTTTGTCGGCTACTTATGAAAGGGTCAGATGTCAGAAGAAGCCGGTTCAGCACATCTTCATTGCAGGCTTTTCTAGAAAACTTCCTAGAGAAGCTTTCCCTATATAGTCGGAAGTGCTTGTTGCGGGCCTCCGCAGCCTCTTCTGACAATTGACCAATAGGCAGAAGCGCGTGAGATATTATACTTGAAGAGTGTACCAATATTTTATGTACAGTAGGACTCATTGGTTGCCAGCTGTACAAGTTAATGTAGTAATGCGCTACATCCATAGTGTAGGCAGACATTTTTTTTAAATCTATTTTATATCCTGACGATATGACTTCTAAAATTGTTCTAAATTTTTTAATAAGGTCTTCGTCAATACCTGTGATGGATGCTGCTGTTTCTGGGTCGGAAAAGAATTTGCGAGAGGTATTCCCGTCATTCGTGTTTCCGTACCCAGCCTTGGGAATGTCTACTAGTAAACCCATTTTTTCCCGGAATTCTTCTTGTATCGCTGACTTGGCGGTTTTGATTTTATCTTTATCTTCTTTTCCAGATATCCGTCCCTTATTTACACCCGCTCTTATTTTATAAGACAGATGTAATAAAAATTCGAAAAAACGGATTCGCGCGTGTAAAATAGACAATCCGAATTTAAAAGTTTCTGGATTTTCCGGTTGTTGCGATGATGTTCCCAAATCGTTGAAACCTTTAGACGTTTTACCACATACATAGCAGCGCAATGTTGAACTCGTGTTAGTGGCCGCGTTACACACTTTTCCGTCGATCATTGTTGGGAGTAACACATGCTTAATTCGAATATTTTCATTAACAACTGTAGGCTGAAGAGACTTTATTTGGTTCTCAATATGATCGATTTCTTCGTTAGTGACGTCTTTATCTTCTTTTACATACCGAAACCTCACGGGCCGGCAGAATCTTGGTGAAGATGGTTGGGGATTCTGCCATATGATTTTAGTACCGTATGTGAGCCGAAGTGGTACCAAAGAACTCATAAATATGTTTGCGTCACTATTACCATCTTCCTCGAATTTTTGCTTGTATTGATTTTGGGTAGACCCATCGCATCCCCATTTATAAATCAGTACAAACTCAGCGTTTGGCTCCAGTCGTTCGAGAACTGGTTCTAAATATTTGCACAGCCGCGAAGCTGTGTGATCAAGCAGATCTTGTAGTATCACCTCTGCAACCGTCTCATTCACGTTTTTCGGTGGATAACAATCCTGTTTTGCCCTCTGGACATAAGTATAACAAGGGTATACGTCTTTATTTGCCTGATGTATCACCTCGTATTGACTTAAGGTCATGTCGGCTTCCACGAAAATCATTAGGGCATCTTCTGGCGTATGCTTTTTGGTAGTAGTAGTTTTACTACCAATAGCAGCTGCCTTGCGGAACTTTGTTGCTCGGGTAGGGCTTTTTGTCACTTCTTGAATCACAGAGGCAGCATCGGCGTTACCTGCAGCTCTTTGGCTCATTTGTGCCGCGTAAGTGAGTTGCTCCACTGACACGTTTTGTCTAAGTGATATTGTTTTACGGCGCTTTGACCGATCACTTAATTCTCCGAATTCTTTAGATGGACGACCCTTGGAACTTCCTGGAATCGGCCCGGCAGGTAAAGTGACGTCTTCGTTAAGCCATTCCTCGTTTTTTTCCAGGAAACGGGTCTCCGTACTGTTGCACGCTAACCACTTACGTTTATATACCATTTTAAATGACTTGATTGTTTTGAAAAGTTCGTCATTTTTTTCAGCAGGGCACTTTGTCACTTCCACTAACTTCTTGTCCAAATCTTGGAGCTTTCCGTCAAGCAATCGCTGCGGACTAGCTCTAACTAATTCATGAAGCTCTTTCCTAGTCATAGATATGACACAATGTAGAGAGTCTGAAACAATCAAAATAATAGTTAAAAAATCGCGGGTAAAGAGACAGTTTTCAGAGTTAAAATTATCTTTTATGTGAATATATGTGAATGTTTTTGCTACCTAGTATAATTGCACATATCCTCTAGTTTATTGAAATATTACTACGATGCAGTGGCGATGAGTTGTACATATTTAAAAACACGAATTTATCAAAATATTAAGGAAAAATTCAATATTTTTAGGCATGTTGATATACTGCAAAGTAGATCATGAATAAGCTCTCATAATAAATAAAACGGATCATAGAATGTAGTACATACCTTGATTGATAGAATCCATAGCACTTTTTGTATCTTGAATCACTTTGCACATAAACTATGGCACGGAGAAATAATGATTTTTTAGAGTTGCCGCGAACAGAGACGAGTGTTGTCAACAAGCGCTAAGTTCCGACTGTCCGTGTAGCGGACGGGGACTCGGAAGCAGGTAGAGATTTTACCTAGTGACGCGTGGATTATCTACCTTTTATGGGATTAAGTTGGAAGTCTAGTAGAACATTTCGAGAAATTTGATTAATGGCCAGGTTTTGAGTCGTTTTACCAGTCTGTGCGCCGTGTCCTCGTGGAGGCGATCGGCGGAGGCGATCTCTCGCGTCCAGCCCTAGTCCAGACCATGGTACGGAGCGAGAGTGCATGGCTAGCAGTCGCTTCCTTCAGCGAAGCAGTGATGCTCGCAAAGAGGGAGGCGGCGCACGTGAGGGAGATGCAGTACATGCGACCTCACGGTCGTGGCCTTCGCAGGAGACGCTCTGGGCGTCGGGAATTCCAGGCGGATTCCCGGCCACCGTAGGCACGGGCTTGCGGACGGCGAGTAATGGGTAGCTCGCTGTCCGGTAAGGACCAAGCCCGGGTCGACGGCGCGTTGTGTTCCACGCGCGCCTCAATGAGATGTCAGCACCAACTGACAGGGCCCGCAATAGCCGATGCCCGCCAGGGGTGCGGGTTCTTCGAAAAAGATACCGCGGCCCCTGCCACACAGGCAACTGAGGGAACACGGGTGGGTTTTAGTCAAAAAAAATAAAACAGTGATTGTGAAACGTAGTTGTACACCGGATTTGCAATTAATACAAACATTGCCTCACAGTTTTATGTTGTGTAAGTACAGCAATCGGTATTTTTTTTTTGCTTCTTTTTAAATTTCTGCCTACCCTGTCTAAAAACTCTGTGCACGCCACTGCTACTACCCTAATATCTTCTACAGGATAAGTTTTTATCCAGTGCGCAAACTGTAACCATGAATTCATCATATCATTCTAGACCCCCAGCGCAAAAATTTTACGTCGGTTTTACAAAAAACAATCAGCTGTTTCATAGAATGGTATAATATCTACCCGGTTAAAATGTATGGAACAGCTCATTTTCTTTTTGCATTACCGACGAAAAATTTCATGAATGACATGCTGAATTCATTGTTACAGTTTGCGCAAAGGATAAAAACGTATCTGGTATACATCTTCTATACATACCTACAGATAAATAAAATTGGAATGTCTGTTTGTAATATTAAGATAATCGTTTTTTACTAAACGCATATGGATGTAACACGGTACATATACCAAAATATATTTTTTTTCATTTTTGTCTGTCTGTTTGTTCCGGCTAATCTCTGAAACGGCTGGACCGATTTTGACGAGACTCACTGGCAGATAGCTGATGTAATAAGGAGTAACTTTTATTTTATAAATTTGATTTATTTTTATTAATATATACAACATAATATAAATAAATAAATAATTAAAAAACAAAAATTCCGCGCGGACGAAGTCGCGGGCACAGCTAGTAATATAATAAATGTGAAAATTTGTGTATTTGGATGTTTAGATGTCTGGATGTTTGTTACGCAATCACGCAAAAATGGTGAACGGATTTGGATATTGCCTGGATTAACACATAGGATACTTTTTATCCCGGCAGTACGTTCCCGTGGGATAATTTTCGATCTCCATGCGGGCTAAGCCACTAACAAAAACTAGTAGGTATTTTCTATATTAATCGTTTTATTCAAAAATGATAAAAAGCTGTGCCAGCTGATAGCCTTGAGATTGGCAAATACCAGTTGAAAGCTGTCACGTCTACACAAGGCCAATCCGGCCTTGTGTCTCTATACTTTAAGGACCACTTAGGCATTACATAATAATGAAAGCACACAATGATGTAAATAAACTCGAAGAATACTTCTATAGCCTTCGTTAAGTTACACGATTTGTTTTGCTAAAGCTTTTAGCTTTGGTGAAATAGAATCCGACTACATGTGAAGTTGTCGAAAAAATCGCAACAATTCATGGCGTTCCGTGTGGTGCCGGACGTAAAAGAATAGCACCATCCCATTTCTTCCCGTGGGTGTCGTAGAAGGCGACTAAGGGACTTACTAGAGAATGGGCAGCAGCGTTCTCTATGCATTTGACCACCATACTGCGATCGCCAACCCGCCTGCCAAGCGTGGCGATTATGGCAAATACCCCCTTTTGAGGGAGGCTTATGTCCAGCAGTGGACGTCTTTCGGCTGATATGGAAGTAAAAAACTGGACGCAGCTACACTGCCGCCTTGTGTTCTACGACAACAACAGACTGCCTGGAGGTGGGCTAATCTTTGTCGATAACTTAGAAAATATCGTAATGGATTTTTTTTTTTGCATAGGTAAGTCAATTTTACTGTAAATCGTGTTGAGTTTTGTTTTTCACTTATTGAGTGTTTATTTCTTTAGCGTCAATGACCAACCAGTTTAAATTAAGTTCAACTAACGTTAGATATTAGGTATACCTACACGGAATTCTTCGTTTTGCGCACATTATTCGATTTGTTGAACTTATAGTTATGATAACATGGGAAGTTATGCCCCTTGGCAGTCTTTGACAGTATACAAGTAAACGCTTTATTACTAAAGTGCTTTATTGCTGCCTAGTCCCAAATAATATAGTAGCAATTTATGGCGAAAACTAAATATAACAGATCATATTACTTTTTGTTTTTCATAAATCAACTGTACGGTTATTCACCTTAAGTTTTTTGTATAATTTTGTGAAAGATTTCTTTTGCGTCAGTAACAAAATCAGAAGGCCAATTCTCGTAATTAAAAACGTTCAAAATCTAGTCGCAGTCTCATCTCGGCGACAAGCAAATGTCAAAAAGCTGTCAAAAACGTATTGAAACTCGAGTTATTTTTCACAGATGTAGACTGAGATCAGGCTGTGAACATTCTTAAAATTACGAGAATTGCCCCATAGATATGTGTGATTATGATTAGATTGAAATTATAATTTTGACTGACGTATTCACGGAATTCTCCCATTTCCGCGCATTATCATTAATCTACGTATTTTCACTTATTCCATTTGTCATTTGTTCAACATAATTAAAGCATATCCAGTAAGCCCACACCAACCCACACTGGACCACGTGGTGGAATACGGCCCACTCCCTCTCACAAAGAGGAGACCGCTTACGCTTATTGTCGTGATAATATATCACAATGAATACGTATAGCCATGAAATCAATTGTAGGAAAAATTTCATTCGGTTTGTGTAGAAAAACATAAAAACAAACCAATGATGCAAGGCAATCGCATACTACACATGTGAGAGTAAATTGTGGGGCTGAAACACACCGGGAAGCAATTGCAGCCCTTAACGCTGATGAATACAAGCGAGCTCGAGGCAGCTAGCGGTGTGCTGCGAAATTTAATCTACCCCAGTCTGCCACCCGGCGCCCCCATGCCCCTCCCCACTCCCCGCGGCCCTGAGCACCTAGGTACCTATGTACACTCTACTCATAGGTATAGCCGGCCTCGTAATTGTTTAACCAGCCCTAAGGTTGAATGTCATTTTGGCCGTCTAACAGACAATACATAGATGGATATAGAGAATAGTTTGTAGACCTAATAAACCACGAATCGACGGCGATATCTCCCAAATAGCATGCAAAGGATGGATATAGGAAAAAAATCTTCTCAGTTTTGCTCTCAGGAGGCCTTCTAATGTCAACATTTGGGTTTGAGACATATATAGATATGACCCCAATATTATTATTATAATCGTTTATTTCGGAAATCAGGTTCCATTTTGTTAGTATTACAGTCTTAAAGAAAATGTTAGTACGTAAAATATTAAACTAATCGGGCATGAACGGAGAACCACTCATCTCCTGTTGCAAAGAGAGTGCCACCCCATCCACGCCTGCAGCATTGGTGAATCCCACCGTTCAGACAAGGGTTCAATATGGGTGCATGTTAGGGTCAATATCTCAAACCCAAATTTTGACATTTCAAACTAATAACAACAACATACATACAACAACAACAACACACTAACAACAACTAACAACTGACAACAACAACAACTGTACAACAACAACAACAATACTAACAACTGTATGTAAGCAAACAAGCTACTCAACTACGTTCTAACAATTAAACTACATATTCATATAGGTAAAATTTGTTTATTTGTAAGTTTGTATGTAGCGGGTAATCTCTGGAACCATACGACAGATTTGAAAAAAATCTTTTTTGTTGCATTAGCCAGCCCAAACTCTTGAGAAAGGTTATAGGCTATATAACATCACGCTACAACCCTTAGGACACGAGCAAAACGTAAAAAGGCTCTGAAAGAACGCTAGGTAAAAATGAATTTCAAAAATTCAGAGAGTGGGAGAAAAATAAAGTAAGCCTTTATTTTTCTCCCACTCTCTGAAATTTATAACAATTATAAGGTTGAATGTCCCTTGGACCCTTGGTTGAACGTCATTAAACGACAAGTTCTTTTTGTCAGTGACAGTTCTACAGTTTCAATTTACAAGGAATGTTTTTAAAAGTGTTAAAGCATTTACGAGGTCGACTATATCTACTATACCAACAAATAATTTATTCACGCTAACACGCGTCTTTGATGGGTATACACTCGCGTAATGACTATAATACAGCTGGAGTTTGTTGTTGACGTTACCATGTGAACCATTACGCTATGTCCTATAGGTAGTCTGGCAGTGCCTAGGTACGGCACGATACGGCGGCTGCCTATGTAGTCTACGTACTAGGTAGTATGTAGTCCACACAAGGACCGGCGACGGCGGCGTAGCAAACCGTTAGAAATGAGATAAAAAACTGGTCCCACACAATATTAACAAAAAAACTAGTTCGATTGTTGTTGAGCTGGTCTGCCTCCGTGAATTAGACTGTTGTTAGCAGTACAACAGTGTGTTTAAAACATTTTTTTTACCTGAGAACCCGAGATAGGGTTCACTACAAAAAAAAGAGCTAAGAGTTTAGTTTTGTCTTGAACGCAGTACAAACTCGAAATATTTGCATATTTGCCTTGAAACGTTTCCTTGTTTTACTGTTATTGTCAATAAGTAATGTAAAATTCGCGCTTGAATACGAATATAATTAGCCAGAATTTGAAAGAAATTCGCCTTTAGTCAGACCAAATATTTCAAAGTAGAGTATTGTAGAGCCAATACTATGAATGACTAAATTACAATACATAACCTACAGTTTAGATATTCAAAACGTAAATACTGAAAATCTAAATTAATCAACGAGAAACTCTACAAAATATTAGGAACTTAGGAAAAAATAAGTTAGGGATAAAAGATTATTTTTATCAGTTTTACATTGGCTAGTAAACTCTATTGTAAGTTCGCAACTATCTTGTTTCCTTGATAACGATGATATAACAACGTTATCATTAATTTACTGTTGTAGATGTTACAAAAAACCAACTTTTAATCCACATCGGGCTTTTCACCGTATGCTATGTAAATTACAGGGCAGAGCGAGAGCGCACTATAGTGGCGTCTCTGTCGCTCTCCACGAAAGCCTCCTGAAAATATCTATTGATTATCGTATACGTGCGGGTTGGTACGTACGTATAGTGTGCCACCTCGCCCTGTATTATGTCGACTGGCGTCGAGTGCCAATTTATTTGAAGAATGCTCGTAGTGAAGCGAGCAAGCCGTGCTCGCTGCAGTGACGCGACCAGATCACACGTCATGCCCACCTACGGACACCTGCTCGGTAAACAGACTGCCAATGTGTATACTACGGCAGATTTTATAAATAGTGCCCCCGGACGGTTAACTACAGTATCCAATACTGAAAGTATCCAGTAAGCGGATTGGAAGTACGCATCGCGTGGTTCTTTGTTTCAAGTAAAAGAATCGTTGTCATGCAGAGTATAGTTATAGGTATTTCAAGCTGCAGGAGTAGGTCTCATCAGTTAGCTGCAAACGTATACATAGCCATGATGACATGACGCAGACGTACGCTTATGTCGAGACCTGCCTGTCGGGCTGGCCTGAGAGCAAAAGGTTGTGAACCTGGGTTGCCAGTTTTTGCACTCCCACACTTTAGGGGAATTTATATCTATTACTTTGTCGCACTTCCAAAAAGTCATTTGTGAATTACTAAATGTATATCTAAATGTTGATAAATAATAATGATCAAAAATAAAAATTAAGAGGGCTTCCTATTTTTCTTAACTTGTTTCAACTTCATATTTAATAAAAAAAAGAGTAAGTAGTTTAAAACTTGCAAAAAGACTGGTGAATAGAATAGTGGTGAATGGTGGATGGATATTGATCACTAAAGAATATCTCATTGGCATGAAGACCTGGAATCCTGAACATTTTCTATTGCAGCTGTCAATTTGAAATACCTTATCGATCAGTACAAAATACGAAGTTTAAAGACATCATTACGGGCTCAGCTAGCAATGGTGGCCCAGTGGTAACCGTGACTTACTAGTTGTAGGTCTACGACGAAACAAACCCAGATAAGTGATTTACTTTGGATATGATTTCATCACCAAAACTGTGAAGAAAAACATCGTGGGGAAACCGACATGTCGTATAACCAGAAATTCGAAGACATGTGACATCTAACAACCTGCGGGTTAGGCGCACCTGGGCCTGAATTCACTATGACCACCTAACGATTCCTTATTCGTAACCACGTCAATCGTACACGAACTCTGCTAATATCGTATTAATTATATCGACAAATTGTCTTGGAACATACAGAATATGACATTTCGATTCCTTACCGTTACATTGGTTTCTAAAAAAACGATGTTGACGTAGTTTGAACGTAGTAAGATTCCGCGGGGAATCAATTTAACGATACAGAATTGGGGCCATGGTAGAGTACAACCCACTCCCTGTCATCGAGAAGAAGTATTTGTCCCAACAGTGGGTATATTATAGGCTTATTAAGCTTATGGACTCTAGATCTAACCCAATTGGATTTCCGTCTCAAAAGCATAACTCCTTGTTATCCGTTTATTAAATTTTTCTTACATTCAGATTTCGCCCTAATCTCATCTACAGTTTATCCCTGGGAAGCTGATCGTTTGAAATGACAGTTGAAATTATTTGGGAGTCGAATAAAATGGCTTTATCACGTCAATAATAGTCTGTCAATCTGCTAAGTAATATATTTCCCTAGCTGTACCTACATATGTACGTATAGTCTGTTCCAAAACTATCTGATAAAAGAGTAAACAAATCTGCGGGGTAGTAGTGAAATACAATAACAGTAGGAAAGGGTTTCATTTTGACAGTTCATGAACATTTATTGCGTAAGTACGTTATTTTTCCTTCTGTCCGTCTCTTACGACCAATTTGCTCCGAATCTAATGGATAGATTAAGTTGCAATTTGGTAAACATGTGAATTACTGTGACCCAAACACGAACATGTAACAAAAATAACAAATGTGAAAAAATGAACGTTGAATATGAGGGTTAATTTTAAGAGGCAAATAAGAACATTTTTTTTTTAAGTTTTGCGAAAGTTTTTTAAG
The DNA here is from genome assembly GCA_949091785.1 of Polymixis lichenea. Lineage (NCBI taxonomy): Eukaryota > Metazoa > Arthropoda > Insecta > Lepidoptera > Noctuidae > Polymixis > Polymixis lichenea. The sequence continues at coordinate 7,197,864 of OX420937.1, forward strand.
AAAATAGATTAAAATTGATGACTCCCCACCTTATCTGCGAAACTACTAAGCCTAATAGTTAAAAATCAAAAAACCCGATGCGTAAAAAGTGTTTTTTTACACTTTTTAGTTAATTATTATAGTTTTTATCGTTAATAAGACTTATTTATGAAACCCTTTCTTTGATACCCCACTCGATAAGTTTTGAGAACAAAAATATGGCGCCAAAAATCGATATTTTAAATTTTTATAATTTTAATATACCCAGTGTCACTCTCACAATCGAGAACACCTCCCAAGCTAAAATCCATCAAACCTTTTCGGCTACAGAGTGTGACAAAGAAATCCACACACATTCATACACTCGAAAAACATAACCTTCCTTCCGGCGCAGTCGGATAAAAATAAGAAAATAAGTCTAAAGTATACTTATAGATTACTTACAGGCAAAACCAATTAAAGTGCTATGGTCTTAAAATAACATGGTAGGCGTGCCAACTTACAACGTCCCATCTACGGAACCCTTCATTGTACGTTGTCCGACACGTACTTGGTCGCCTTTTTTTCCTTAGTTTATCGCTCTAAAACGTCAGTTCAAATAAGCAAAGCTGCCTAAAACGTCATTTCAAATAAGCAAAGCTGCTGACCAAACTCTTCGTTACAACTTACAACTACAAATTCAAAACATCACGATTCGACCCAAAAATGTAATAATAACAAAATGGGAATTTATAATCACCACGTTGGTATCATTGCATTCACAAGAAACGGAACGCGCTTGCGCGAGCTCGGCGGGTGGACGCGGCGAGGAGGGTCGCAAGGCCGGGGCGCGGCGCGCGGGGAGGGGCGTCGTCACGTCGAACAACGCAGCCCATACGCTACCAAATTCAGACGTCCCCTCCGCATTCGTCGCTCGCATTTGCCGAACGGACTATTCCATTGTTCCGGGTTAAAACTTGCCTGCGTCGCCCGAGTCGTCCAACGCGATTACGCGAGGTGGGAACTGTGAGATCGGTAGTAAAAGTGGCCTCTCTCTGTGACTTTGTGCTTCATGTGCTTGTCCAGTGATGATTTTACGTTAAAATATTTTGTGTGTATAAACGATTGTGAAGTTCGGATATCTTAAAAAGTGAATAGACTAAATACTGGCTTGTTAAAGGACTAAAACGCCCTATATAAAAAACTGAAACTCAAAGAACGTCGCTGTCAAAATAAGGCGGAAAATAAATAAATAGGGTTAAAACACAACGGCGCGCTACAAGACGTGATATAAAGAGAACCCTATTTAGTAGTGCAATAGAGTGACTTTTGTGCGGCAGAACTATAGTGGATGACCGAATTGCAGAAATAAATTATTATGCTTACTGATATTTCGTTGATCGGAGTGAGAAACCGTTGATTGTGTTGGAGTGTGATCATCATGGAACAGGGGATTCGTTGGCGAGCTCGAGCGTACCGGTGGAGTTAGTCGAGGCCACAGCCTTTTGAAATAGGTACCGGTTTTGAATTATCATTTTGTTTGATTTATAATACTGCTCGGTTCAGACGGGTGCAGGTGGCTTGTAGTCCTCTATCGCAACGATTACTGTTAACGTATTTACAGTCATGACTTCATGAGCGAAGATAGTAATAACGAATTTAGTAATTGTTAATAATGAACTTCATGCTGTTCCACATATTTGTAATAATAAAAGCTGACATCCTTTTCAAACCAACCCAACCAAAAACTTATAACTTTAATTGTTGTTCTAATAAGGCTTATTATAAATAATTTTTTTCTTTTTTACAGATAATTGTCACAATCATGGAGAACGCAATATCAGAATTAGGCGTACAGCCACAAGAGCAGCTTGATAAGGACGTTACTGAATATGATAAAGACCCAGTTGGAGAACATAGGGAGGAAGGTGGTTTCCTTGTGGTAAAAGACGAAAAAAGTAGGGACAGTGATGCTCACAGTGAAGATCTTAGCTCTAATGATGATCAAAGTAATGTAATCAGTAGTAGTAACTCTCAGTTTTATGAGAGCAGTGACAGTAAAATAAACTATGCAGTAAAAATAGATGATAATGATACTCTAAGTGACATAGATGATATCAAAACGGACAGTGCTTCAGCTGACAGTGAAGACTCTGCTCTTGGTAGTCTTCCGCCAGATAGTGCTCTCAATGATAGGGAAGACGAAGCTCAAGACCGGTCAGAAGGTAGTGACTCAGGTCTAGGCTCAGAAGTTATCGAAGATGTAAAAATACCAATCTTCAACCTTGCTGCTCCATGCACAAGTAGCCTAAAAAGTGACAAGTCATCAGATGATTTGGACCACGACAATGATAACTCAAGCAATAGTAATATTGAGAACAATGTAGATAATGGCCATAATTCCATAGCACAAGTTAAGCCCCTCAGAAGTAGTCTTAAGAGAAAATACAGTGATGATAACAAAAATGAGCCACAAACTAAAAAGCGGAAAGAAAGCATAAAATTTGATAATGTTACTGTATTTTACTTTCCTAGAGCCCAGGGATTTTCATGTGTTCCATCACAAGGAGGTTCAACGTTAGGAATGGAGTGGGAACACACCCATATACAAAACTTTACTCTGGCCGAGCATGCGTTAGAACAAAGAAGATTGCATAGACAAATATTGCAGCAGCTGAAGAGTGAGCGTCATTCGTTACAAGGCGTGTCACTTTCCTCTAGTGAAGACAGCGACACTGAAGAAGAAGCGAGCGACATTTCTGAATCTGAACTAGATTTAGACAGCTATTTTTTCCTGCAACCTGTTCCAACCAGGCAAAGAAGAGCTCTATTACGTGCAGCCGGAGTGAGAAAGATAGAGGGCTATGAGAAAGACGAATGTAGAGACATAAGAACATCACGAGAATTCTGTGGATGCGCTTGTAAGGGAACTTGTAACCCTGAAAGTTGTTCGTGCAGCTTAGCTGGAATAAAATGCCAAGTTGATCGATTGAACTTCCCTTGTGGATGCACTAGAGATGGGTGCGCCAATACGACGGGCCGAATAGAATTCAATCCTGTGAGAGTGAGGACGCATTTTATTCAGACTCTTATGAGAATAGGTCTTGAAAGAAAAAATGAAGAGAATCAGGAAGCAGCTAAGAGACAATGGCTAGAGGCGCACAATAATTCCACATCATGTTCATCAAATTCTTCGTACGAAAGGGAGCGTTGTCTTAGTCATGAAGATGGAATGTTACGTGATGTTACCCTTACTCCAAGAGTGGAAGTTGAATCTTGTGTCAATACAGGAAGTTTTAACAATGTTCATTGTGATATGAATAATTCCTCATCACAGAATAGTGACATGTCATACGGCTATAGAACGGAGGCTTCCAATCATAATGTAAATGACAATGGTATTATGCACTTTGAAAATGCAAACAATCATCGTAGCCACAGTGACCCTTACGCATCCAGTATACTTCAAGGCAAGGGCCCACCTTACGCACCAGTGAACGCCATGGGTTTTGATGCTATGGCAAATAACATACAACGTTTTCCTTGCGATCTAAACTACGCTTACGAGCAGCAAACAGAGCACCATTTCAAAGGCCTGCAGAGCTTCTCTGCCACCAGTTTTGAGGAGTTTGCCCACAGCTCCCAAATGACTATGTTTAGTCATTATGGTCATGTTTACGTACCAGATTACTTGCAAAAATCAAATATACACGACCACAGTTCGCTACAATATCATAGTGCACCACATAATCACTATGGGATGTACAAAAACAGTTCTGATTGCGTAAACAATGACAACAAAAGTGATACTCATTATACTACTTTGATGACATTGCCATATCAACCTAGTAATAAGATGCAAACTGTAGAAAATGATGAGAACTGGTTCAGTCACAATACGCTGTTGAACTTGGACCATTCTGACCAGATGACCCAGGACGCGTCGGACTCACAGTCCCAACTCGCGGGGACAGCAACAGAAAGCAATAATGCCGAGACTACGGAGAATTTTGGTGAACTTATAAAAAAAACTATGGTAGAGTCTGTTACTGTGTAGATGAATTACTTGTTGTATTTTAATCGTCTTAATTATCATGTTATAAAATTTTTAATTATATTAGTTGGTAAATTCAAAGAGTTGCTTTATTGAAAATCTCTTGAAGGGCGAAGCTAGGGTCACCTATATAACGGTCTTTATCTCCGTAAATAAACAAGTGTGCTCACAGTTATCAGTAAATTGTGATAGCTAAGCGCGTATTACAGTTGTCGAATATAATGTTATTACTTCCGCTTCGAGCATTTTAAACCCTCTTAAACCCTGAAACTTAAAAATGAAACCATGAATTCAGCATATCATTCTAGACGCCCCGTCCGCGTCGGTTATAGAATAAAAAATCAGCTGTTTCATTGAAAAATGCAATACCTATGCGGTCAAAATGTATGGAACAGCTGATTTCTTTGTATAACTGACAAAAAATTTCTTCTCTGGGGGTCTAGAATGATATAATGTGGTTTTATTTAGAATCCTTGAGATATAATTTCTTACACAATAGGTGGAAAGTTTTCTGTAAACAATAAACCATGGTCACCCTAACGAAAAATTCAAAACGTATTTCAAGGGCTTATAAAACAAAATAATTGTTTTTTTTACCTATTATCGGTAGTTCTCCATATTAATAGTAGTTGTTTACAAAAAAAATCTCGCTACTACTTACTTTCTTCGATAGATAGGTAATCACGACTTATTTCAACGCAATACCGTACTACAGCTCCTGAAATATAAACCTAGGATTTTTGTTGTATTTTTACTAGTTTCGACAAATTCAAATCTATGTTTTACAAAAAACACAGAGTACTTTAAACTTCAGACCTCTGCGATCCTTTTTCAGCGTCATATCGGCGATAACGTGATTTTCACCGTTTCGATGGCGCGGCCATGTGGTTTTAGCCTTACAGCTCCTGAAATATAAACCTAGGATTTTTTGTTGTATTTTTACTAATTTCGACAAATTCAAATCTAGGTTTTACAAAAAGCTGTCTGAAGCTTTTTGTAAAACCTAGATTTGAATTAGTCGAAATTAGTACGTGTCTACTATGTTTTTTCAGCGAGATATCGCCGATATCGTGTTTTTCACCGTTTCAATGGCGCGGCCATGGGGTTATAGTCTTGTAGCTCCTAAAATATTGACCTAGGATTTTTTTCTATATTTAAAAAAAAATTACAAATTCAACCTATCATTTACCTAAATTGCAGGTCTCTGCAACGCTTAGTTTTAAAGATCTCTGTGGCCGCGCGGTTCTCCGCGTTTCAATGGCGAGACCACGTTCAAACCCTTATAACTTTTTAACCATAACTTTGACAAATTTATGGTTTTGGGAATCAACTTTTTTTTTTTTTACAAAATCATGGTAAAATTATTTTTTTGAAATTACGCCGTGGCCGCGCCATTGAAACGGACACTAAAAATGTTACTTACTATAGTTTACGAAAGTGGCTGTTGAGCTTCACGACTGATGAGGCTGACGTCATTTAACAAATGAGTATCGTATCCTGTCATGCAATATTCTCGCACCTCCTGTATCTCGTAGATAGAGGCTTTAATTATATGTTTGTAGGGTCGATACATCTCTAGCCAGCTCTTCCCTGACTCTTTCAAACTCAAACCCAAAGCATACCTTTACCAGTTGTGTTCTGGTAAAATCTTGTCTTGAAAGTAGGAAAAAAGTAGGTGTCATTAAAAACTGCACTCAACTAAATGACCACACAAAACATCACACTTCAATTTTGCCGTACGGGTAGGCTGAGGTGTATGTATATGATACACCACATTCAAGGGACGCCAATAGGAAATGGCGCCTAGGGCGCGCATCACATTTTACGCTCCTGCGTAAATTATCTTCTCGGTCTACACTGAGCAGAGCTAGGTCGCATAACCTTTCTTGACCAATAGCCTTTAATAACGTAGCTATTAATTTCAACTTCCTAAAAAATCGCTTGCAACGCTGCAATTTGAAGAATTTTAATAGAAATAGGCAGATTTGGAAATACGCTTTTATCCTCCTACTGCACAATATATTCTAGCTCTTAAGATTTCTTAGATATAGGTAACAGTATGAAATTGTTTATTGATGTTTTTATTTTTTATTTTTAAATTAGCCCAGGGCTCTCGCCTTGGCTGCCCCACCCCAGTTACGCCAGTGCCTTCATTTCGTCAGTTATTTGTTTAAGTTCACGTTCGCACAGACGTACAAATATTGCAGCGGGATTTCATCGCGCACTGGATCACAAAGTACATTATTTTAAACCACTGGATCGGAGTATTTGGGAGTTTTTGGCGGGATCGCGTTGGAACATGTCGCACGAATTTTCGTTTTCATGGAATTTAGTGAAATAGCGAATTAAATTGTATAATTTTGGTAGTGAATTATTCAATTTAGTTACGTGTGAGTGCACAAGTGTAGTGAAGGTGAAAATAAGTGACTAACGTGGACTTTTCGTGTTCCCCCCAAAAACTCCTATTAGGTTGTTGTAAAGTTACTACCGCTTTACAATAACTTTGATTTGACTTGACTGACTAACGACGACTGTGACTGTTTTGTAACTTCGTGCCCGATATCGGGCCATTTACTTGATCTAAAAGAAAATTACTTGACACTGGCTAAATGCACAAACCGTGTGAAGCCAAAACCAAAAAAAAAAAAAAAAAAAACCACTGGATCTTCAACGCGCTGCTTAGGGCCGATTTGAAAATCGAACAATATGTTTTTCGTTGCGCTGGAATGCACTCTGTGTAGGTAATTGTCAATGCTCGGACTATATCCGAGCATTGACAGTCACCCGAGAGTTGAAAATTCAGTGCGCGATAAAATTCTGACCCGATATTTTTATGTCTGTACGCAGCTGCAGTTTTTGTAGGTACTAATACTGTCATCTAGACTAGTTTGACTACGCGGGATGATGATAAGAAGAAATAATAACATTTGTTTGGCAACAGTTCATGAAAAACAAACTACCTACATAGTTAAAATATAGAAATGTAAAAAAAAAAAAGATGATGCATTCCGAATTCGATCACGATCTCTTACTTGCCTACCTAATAAAAGCACTCAGAATACAAAAATAACAGTTCTTTCTGTATTCTGAGTAACAACAGTGTTTTACAAAATATCTAGAAGTTAATAATATTAGTAGTAGCTAAGTGGTCTCGAACAAGATAAGATAATCGTCACTAAAAACATTTTAGAGGTTAACTTGTATGCCACAGATTATTAGGTAGTCACAACCTACTTCACAGCTGCACTCGGATAAAGCTTTGTAAATACCTTATCGACCTCTTGGTAGTGCGTACCAGGCCGGGCTCAAAGCCTCCTCCTTTTTGCATGTAGGTGTATTAATAATATTTATATATATTTTTTTTAAGTGAAAGGGACATGTGTTGTATTGTGTAGATTAACATTGTTTTTAAAAGATCATTTTGGCACTGGTTATGGAGACAAAGGTTTTAATCTTGTTCAGTTCCAGCCCAATTAACGTATACCACCGCCATAATTGGTACAACTGTGGCACGTAAAATAATGCATTTGCACCTTAGCTCGTGCACACCCGGCACGGTAGAGCATCGACGTCCACACGAGCGTGATAATGTCCAACGGGATGTTTTTGCGCACTGGATCATCAACACACTGGTTACCGCCGAGGGTTTAAAATCGAACAGTGTGTTTTTTCAACGCGCTGAGATGCATTCTGTTGGATTATCGATGCTCGGTTCAACACCGAGAGTTGCAAATCCAGTGCGCGACAAAATCCCTCCGCGTTTGACGGCACAACTTTCATGTTTTTCTCTACTACTACCGACGCATGGATTGCTAAACGTTGGATCCTGGGGGCCTACTCCCTAAGCACGAAGTCCGTCGTTACGGTCGAAGTAACGGGCAATTCCAACTACGTAGGTATCACTTACGGACAGAAGATTAGTTTAGAGCCCGAACCAAAGAGTATAATAATATTAATGGGAGGCTCGAACTAATAAATAATGACATCACGATTTGACATCTGTCCCTACTCCCGATATGTTTTTGCCCGTCCAAAAAAGTTAGTTAATTGGCTGTAGGATTCACTAAGAAGTTTCGAACTACTTTGGGACGGGCCCGTATCTTGACGACGGACTTAGAGAGTAGCCCCCCCTGGTTTCGATTCCTAGGCGGGGAGTGTTTTTGGGAATTTTCGTCTGGTTTTTCTCAACATCATCAGTGGACTTATGTGAGACTAGCTTTTGCCCGCAACTTTATCCGCGTGAAATTTCTTATTTTGACATAAAATATATCCTACTAGCTACCGCCAGCGGCTTCGCCCTCGTGGAGTTCGGAAATTATCCCTCGGGAACGTAGCACCGGAATAAAAAGTATCATATGTGTCCCAAGTTATAAACTAACTGTGTACCAAATTTCATTTAAATCCGTTCAGCCGTTTTAGCGTGAAAGAGTAACATCCATCCATACTCACAAACTTTCACATTTATAATATTAGTAGGATACCTAGCATCGCATCGCCCGCCTGATGTTACTTATTTTTCTCTTAGCATTTTTTTTTACTTTTTTTCTTTTTACTCGGCTCCTTAGGCTCAGTAGATACAGGCAGAACAGAAAATCCTCGTGCACGCTCAAACCTTCTCTATGTTCTCTGCATTCGAGGCTACTCTGAGTCGCGAGCATGCGCAACCCGACTGTGTCGTTATTCATACAATTTTCTACTTTAACCAATGCTTTTTTTTATAGGACCGTATTACTAAAGTTATACAGACCTATTTTCAATGGAGCCAGCTCGGGCAATTTTCCGTACTGAACTAACCCTTAAGGTCGTAGCGTGATGTTAAATAGCCCATAACCTTCCTCAAAAATTATTAAATAATTAAAGCAAATAGAATTTTTCAAATTAGACTGGTAGTTGCAGAGATTACCCCCTACATACAAACTTACGAACATACAAATTATACCTCTTTATAAAATTAAGTATACCTACAGAGATTAATGGCAAAGAAATTGAAGAAATCTAGAGAAATCCGGGTTTACTTAAAAACTCTGCCTACCTCTTCGGTTATACAGGCCTGGTGATCATCCGATCTGCCCCAAGCCTTTTCCCAACTACTTATGTTGAAATCGGGTTACCTACAGTCTAACCGGATGTAGCTAGCTGAATACATGGAGCGAATGCCTATCTGACCTACAATATCCAGTTACTAGATAGCATGCTATGAAAGACTAGTTGTCAGACTTCCGGATTTCTGAGTACTCGTATCTACACCCAGTATAACTCCCGTATAACTATCAAAAATCTACAAATGACAGCCGGCACTATAAACGACGTGATGTTTCTGCAATCGTTCTTTTCTCGCCAAGCGTCGCTGAACCTTGAAGATTGACCCGTGCGACTGTAAGTACTTAGCTTCTCTCAGTAAGACAGGCGTGGTTTTAAGTATAAATGCCCTAGAAAGAAAACATTAATTAAAAATCTTCAATATGCGAATAACAGACTTCGCTTCACTCATATCATAATCCCGTACTTCCATCACTTCAGCTTGGCCATCACTAAATAAAGCCTTGCCATATTTATCTGTAGGTACAATATTGTTATAAGCCGGTCTGCTCTTCCCGGTGAACCGTTCGGAAGATAGTGAACGTTTTCGAGGTCACCCACTTTTCTTTTTCCTACACTGTTATCGTTATTAAACGTATGCAGCGTTCTGCCATTTGGTACTTAACTATTATACGGTAGGACATTTCATTAAACAGGCAGTCAGCCCTGCTACCACCTCAGTGGCGGATTAAGCATGCTACGGGCCCGGGGTAGAAAAAATAAATGGGGCCCCTCAACCAGGAATGAACGTCGAAATATTTACCGCTGCCTCAAATAGGGTAGGTTTGTTTTTGTATTGAGTTTTCTTTTTACTATTAATACAGAAATAGGAGATACTTTGTCGACAACAGAAAAGCTAGACAATCAGACCAATAGAGGATGGTAGACTGTAGAGCTAGCTAAGCGAGCTCAAACACTTGAAAACTATAGCACCCTTCGTTGATATTCATCATGTGTAGGGGGGCCCCCAACTACAAACTGCCTTTTAATTACTGAACATAATATTTTGATCTTGTTTGGAATTTGATCAAAAAGTATTTCTCGAGTTTTACGGGGCCCCCAGGAACGGGGATCCGGAGCGGACCGCACCTGCCACCCCCCTTAGTCCGCTAATTACCACCTTGTCGACTGACAAATCTATCTACCACGGCATACGATCCTCTTCAATACATTTTGACAATACCAGACAGTCGCCACAAAACGACTAGATAAATGGGCTCTTGTGGAGTTCGAACTTAAATAAAAATAAATCATTGCCTAATTAAGTAATTAACATTGCTTGTCTCATAATGGTAATTTGTTTTGTTAGTCGTTTCGGATAAATGTTTTTAGATCGTAATGAGGTACTGCGAAAACGTTATATTGCTAGTGTTTTAAATATCCAACAACAAATCCGTTACAAAAATACATGTTCGTGCCAAAAAAGAAAGCTTCAACAGAAATACGTTCCAACGATAGTTTATTTTGCATATTTGCATAAATATGGGTGGAATGCGTCCTTGACTTCTAACTTGAAGGTAATGATTCTAAAAGCTAAGTGTGGACGAGGTACGTATATATTACGGGTCGTTATACCTACCTACGGTGGGATGTAAAGAATAACGCTCGATACAGACACCACCCTTTCATTCTGGGGCGGTCGGGCGTCAGGCGCGTGGAACTCCCCTAACTGCTTAGTAACAAAAGATTTATGGCAATAAACATGCACCTCAATGATCAAACCCGTTACCAGATACAGTTTGGGTACCTAAATAATGATATCTGATGAATATAACTGGGTTGTGAATGTCAGATAGGCAGTCACTCCATGTAAAATACTGATATTCAGCTGCATCCGGTTAGACTGGTAGCTGACCCCAACATGTTGGGAAAAGGTTAGGCCAGGGATGGCAAAGCTCGTAGAGGACGAGCCATTATTTCCGAAAAAATAATGAATATGGCATTGACGTGCCAACAAACAATCTTGACTTATTGGCTACTAGAAAAAAAAACTAAATGCAATGCAAACAATCATTTTTAAAATAGTCTTTATATGCAAACAGAAATAGACCTGACCAACGTGTAACGGAAAGGGTATGTACATACCAAAGGCACGGCTTCTTTAGATGATATCAAACGATATTGGAAGGGTTTTTTAATCTTATCTCTACATGTTCGGAAGTTATGAGAATTTTTAATACATTGATACCAGAACAAATGGAAACAAACACATCACTCGGAAGAGATTTATCGTGATATTGGCAAGTAACGTGGAAAGTTATTGACCTACGTAGTGCCGTGTCACCGCACTACGTAGATACATTTAAGAAACATATCATCATCTGCCTAGCCTTTTCCCAACTATGTTGGGGTCGGCTTCCAGTCTAACCGGATGCAGCTGAATACCAGTATTTTACATGGAGCGACTGCCTATCATCACACATTACATCAGACATTGTTGTTCTGACATTTAAGAAACATATGAAACCGAAAATTTGGTATCAATTATTAGAGTATTTTATTTTGAGCTGAAACTTTGTATAGTGATTCTATACCAGCTGCAGCATCTTTAGTGCTTAAGAATAGCATTAGGGTTTCTGTTACACCCTGTATAGTACTCAACATCACACCACCTTATTTAAATGAAAGAACAAATTAGTGCAACTTCTGGTATTCTGGTATTTAGGTAATAGAATAATGTGAAGGTACGGTTTCTGAAAGTAACGACTCAGGCTTAAGAAGAACTTACCATACCCCTATCATACTGAACCTTCCATACTGTGACTTAGGCTGTCGTGCACAAGTTATTTTGTTACGTGCCACCAAAGGCACTCGTGCCATTGGTTCGCCATCCTTGGGCTAGGCAGATGCTAATGAATAATTATTTCTGATGAAGTTAAACCACCATTTACTAAAACGATAAATCTTTATTGAACATAGTCTAATTTCTGTCTTTTATATCATTATAATAACACAAATACAATCTTTATTTTTACGTATTGTTCGAATATCACAATTTTTAAAAGTTTGTTTTATCTGTCATGATTCTTAATACTAAAAGCGAGCACGACAGGTACATATCCGTCAGGAACTTTGCGTTATTTCCCAGATCTTGATAATTTTGTCTTCACTGGCAGTGATCAGTGTTTTTGAGATCTCGTCGAAGTAGACATTGTTGATAGCGTCTGAAATATAACACATTCTTGAATGAATAACAAGGGCTAAAGCTAGGCAGATTTCAATGGTGAGTTCTAAAACTATACATGAGTAGCCTTTAATGTTCACACTGCTGGGACACAGCCCTCCTTGCGTGAGAGGGATTGGGCCGTTATCCACCACACGGCCCAGAGCCTGAGTTCACTATGGCCACTTAACGATTCCTTACTCGTAACCACGTCAATCACACACGAATTCTGCTAATATCGTATTAATAATATCGACAAATTGTCTTGGAGCATACAGAATATGACATTTCGATTTCATTGGTTTCTAAAAAAAAACGATATTGACGTAGTTTCAACGTAGTAAGCTTCCGCGGGGAATCATTATAACGATACAGAATTGGGGCCCAGTACGGATTGGTGGATATCACATGTCTTCGAACTTTTAGTTCATGAACATGCCAGTTTCCTCACGATGTTTTCCTTCACCGTTTTGAGAGCAGTGGTGATGAATTCATTTACACAAAGTAAAGTGCGTGCTCGGGATCGAACCCAGGACCTACAACTCGTAAGTCTCGGCCATTACCACTGAGCCGCCACTGCTCTCAAAGCGGTTCTAAAACTATAACTACTCCCTAACTACTGAAAATTGAAATGGTCTTTTTATAAATTGGGTTTTTGAAATTTCCACTTTTTACAGGCTAATAGCACACATTCAACAAAATTCCAAGTGTCGATCTTTAGCACACGTTATCATTTCAAAGCGAATGAATTATTCATTTAGTTAAAATATGTGTGTTAACATAATATTTCAATACAGATACTACACTATCTTTTCTGTTTTGTAATATTTTTAGCATTCAGTTTACTATGTTTCAATTTATGTTTTTTCCACCGGCACGTGTATACTCTCTATACGTACGAGTACGACTGCTATTATCGATATTCAGAGCTAGATTTGAATAGTAAGATTTCTTTGTATAACATTATGATTTTTCTAGAATTATACAACAGTTTGCCTAGTAACAGTGTGTGCGTATAAACGAGTGCTGTGCGAAAACAGGTCAGTACCTACCTATACGTTATTTGTCAGGGTTAAGGATGTCAGAATACTTTTAGAAGTATCAGGAACACTATAAACTTGTCTCATCCTCTACTGTAAGGATCTGATCTGGTCACAGGATCGGGAGGATCCTTCGATCAGACGGGTGTTGTCTGGTGTCCAACTGTCCGACGATTGATGTCGGGACATTGTATGGAGGTTGTTGTACAGGACACGACGTAACGTTTCCGCAGGTAATGTCATTCCCATACATTTTGGCGTAGCGTTTGGCGTGAACGCTAACAGAAATGTGTTTTGTCTAGGCCTGCTGGTCAGTGTAAGGTTCTATGTCGATAAAAATATGAATCGCGACCGTAACAAATATGGCATACTACCAGGGGGTCTACTCTTTAAGCACGAAATCCGTAATCTCGGTCGAAGTTACGGACGTTTCCTACTCCGTACCTATCACTTACGGAACTATGATTAGTTTGGGGTACAAACTAAGAATGAATTACTACACGATTTGACAGTTTTCCTTACTGCCTATATGGTTTTACCCGTCCAAAAAAGTTAATTAATCAACTGTAAGAGTCACTTCGATGTTTCGAAATATTCTCGGACGGATCCGTATTTTCGTTGACGGGGTTAGAGAGTAGCCCCCCTGACACTGACCTGCAAATTGAAAAACTTAAGAAAATTTTAATTTCGCTAGGAACCCTTCGCTTCCCCTTTCAAATTAAAAGCCTGCAATAACAGTCTTCTCGATTTCGTCGTTAACAGTTCTGAGTAATGGACGTTTCTGGATATTTGAATTAGTGATTTATACGCTTAATGAGTACCTATAGTTTTCCCTTCCAGTGCGAAGCTATAGGTACCGTTTCAAGAGATCGCGGTAAACAACTCGCTTATCTAGCGTAGTGACTGCGATAGCCTAGTATTCGCTGCGCTACCTCTATACGATTGCTCTGCGAAGTCATTCGCTTTCACGATCAAAACGAAAATTGGTCAGCTGTCCTTTGTAGCTATCCACACATGGCAGCCAGACCTAATGCCAAATTTCCATATGTAACTTAACTTTCCGTCTCAGTTACTTCTGTGGTTAAGTGTAAAATGCATTGTACGGTCACCAAAAGAGATAAGCAGCCAGGGTCGTCGAATATAATTGAAGTTTAGTAAGAAACCGTTGGCTATTTTCGAATAAAATTTAATTTAATTCATACAAAACAAACAGTTAAATTTTCAAGTTAAAAGTTATTTGAAAACATCGATCAGGTTCTTACTAAAGTTCAACTATATCCGATAACCCTGGTTACATCTCTTTTGGTGACCGTACAAGTTCCTACTTTTGCTAAGGCATTTGTTAAGGCTGACTTTCTTCCAATGCTGAGCGAGTCCGCCACCTCACACATGACAATAAATTAATCTTACAATAGGCGGTTACTGGATCAGGCGGTAAGAATTTCTTACGTCAGCAGGGTGGCCAAACACGCCTGAGACTTATTTAATTTCTCCAGAAAATATTAAGTCTTGCACGTCTTCTTCACTTGCAGAAAACGGGCCACACTTTCCAAAGTTTAGCCTGTTTTCTGATTGGGAGGACGAGGACGGGTCTGCCTCCTAGGTCGCTCGTCTCGCACGAGCCGTAAGTGGCCTTTTATCCAAAATTCCTAAATAACACAGGGCTTCACAAAACAGTACTCTTATCTTAAATCATCCGGGTACCGTAGTACGAATACGATCATACTCCTCGGCAATTGAATATTTTCTGAAGTACCTACTTCCCATTTTTGAACTCTATCAAAGTCAAATCTTTGATACCAGAACTGAAAGTAATTAATTACAACTAAACAATAGAACACCAACAAGGTACGCCGTCTCGTAAGTCACCCACGCCTTTTCAATTTCGTCCTACTAAGTTCATCGAACTTCACCGCAGGTCATTATAGAACTAAGGTGAGTCAACATACTTTTTCCTTCTTGGAGATTGCCAAAGATCGATGAAACGCAGCATTCTGGGTGTAAAATACAGGCCAAATTCGGAACACCGCGTTGCGTTCCAAAACGGGTATAATAGATGTAGGCAAGATGGCTGCCAGGCTCAAATGGGATAGAACGGGTTACATCTGCCGCACCCATGATGACCACTGACAGTATAGGCTACAAAAAACAAATAGATACATACTATTATGAGCGGTGTGTACACTGGTCTGTGTGACTGTGAGCATGTTCCACTGCACCAAGGTCCCGTCACCGCAGCCCAGCCATAGCACGGTGGAGCCATCCCAGCATAGTGACGTCACCGCCTCCGGCAAATGTTTCTGGTACACCTGAGTATAACAAATTACGTAGTTTA
Organism: Polymixis lichenea; assembly: GCA_949091785.1. Lineage (NCBI taxonomy): Eukaryota > Metazoa > Arthropoda > Insecta > Lepidoptera > Noctuidae > Polymixis > Polymixis lichenea. The sequence continues at coordinate 7,213,493 of OX420937.1, forward strand.
GTGGCGATACATACATCTAGCAAAGGGCGGCATACATCTCTGTAATTACATAACATTAAACATAACATCACACCTTGTTTCCCCGAAGGGTTTGGCAGAAGTGTACCTATTGTACATCCACATTTCGCACCCTATTGCCATCAACCGGGCACAAATCCAGACACCGGGCTAGTACTGAGAAATTCCAGATAGAAAATTCCAATAACACTTACTTGCGACCATTAGACCAACGAGGCAGTCGTCTCTGTAATTATTGGTTATTAAAGACTAGAAACATCTAAAACACTTTTGAACATAAGGCCATTGGCTACTGATTAACTCTGGTGATGTTCCACCATGATCAACTTACAATTTGGCTATAGATAACATTACGGACAAGAATGCAAGATGATGCTTCGATCCCTGACCGTTCTACTTGACCCTGTTTTAACGTCTAACAGGCGTGAGAAAAAATAGGGAAGTTATTCTGTATAGAGGACCCCTCACAATGTAAAATTGGGTGCATAATTAAACTAACTAAATTCGACCATGTTGTTTTTATTCATTTATTGTATTTCTAATGCATTATTATTTAAAAATATTGGTCCGCGTAATTTTCGTAAAAAGGGGTACAAAGTTTTTGCTACATTTATTAATATATAGATATAACGTTTTTGAGACACGGGTCAGCATATTGGGCCACAAACATGCAGCTTAGATGAGAATGCTAACAGGGATGTGTGACGACACACGAATAACATAAGAAGAAGCCTGAAAGTGGCACCGGTATCTGCAAAGATGTCTGGAAATTGGTAATCATGGTATGGGCATGTGATACGGAAGAATGAGGAAAATGTCGTGAAAATAGTTTTGAGTATGAATGTCGACGGCTATAAGAGTAAAGGGAGACCAAAGAAACGATGGACGAACTGTATGAATAACGATACCGTTAGAAAGACGGTGACTGCCGAGATGACGACTAATAGAAAATTATGGAACAAAAATACATGTTGCGCCGACCACAAATAAATTGGAATAAAGGCCGGATAATGACCTTTTTGAGACAGATGGATAAAACTGGCTCCACTTTTGTCCTTTTGGACAAACATGCGAAAGTCATATACATACAACGTGTAACGGAAAGGGTCTATACATACCAAAAGCACGGCTTCTTTGGATGATATCAAACGATATTGGAAGGGTTTTTAATCCTATCTCTACATGTTCGGAAGTTATGAGAATTTAAATACATTGATACCAGTAACCGAACTTTTCAAATTGAAATAAAAACATCACTCGGGAGAGATTTATCGTGATATTGGCAAGTAACGTGGAAAGTTATTGATCTACGTAGTGCGGTGACACGTTTGTTATGATTTGAATTTAAGAAACATATGAAACCGAGAAATTGGTATCAATTCTTAGAGTATTTAAGTGAGTGTTTGAGTTTTTATTTTGAGCCGAGACTATGTATAGTGACTCTATACCAGCTGTTATCGTTAGTGCTTAAGGATAGAAATAGGGTTTCTGTTACACCCTGTATAATACACTTGTATATACGATCAGCAAGTGGTTATAAACCGGAAACAAAACACTTATTTACATATTCAGTGATCTTGAAAACCAACACGTAAAAACCTTACGTAGGCTGAAAGGCATTAAGATAAAGAAAATGGCAAGCAACCAGAATGTATAAAGACTAATTAAAAGTCGGTTAATGACTTCACGCAGAAATATTAAAAACTAAGAATGCACACTCATTGTTTTCTAAAGGCAATATGATAAGGGAGGTGAAATTGAAGAAATTGTGTATATACAGAATAAATTACAATAATGATTATACCGAAGGCGATAGGAAGGCCCAAGGTTAGGAAAATCCCTCACTTTCTGTCAGGGGTTTTCCCAACCGTTTTGTGTCCATTTTGCGTCAAAGACAATGGCGATTTTTGATATTTAGGTAAAAGCCCCCACTATAAATATTATTTGTAAAATGGGTGCGTTTTAGGCGCATGCGCTAAGGTCATCATCAGCGTATTTTACATGTAGCGACTGCCTATCTGACCTCCACAACCCAGTTACTGGGTAACACGACGCCCTTGGTAAGACTGGTTGTCAGACTTCCGGGCTTCTGACGACCCGTAACGACTGTCAAAGATCCACGAATGACAGCCGATACCAACGGCTTAACGTGCTTTCCGGGGTACGTGGATGCGTTTAGATAGCCCGCAAAATTTTAATGATCATAAGTTTCTTGAAATTTTAAAGTCAGTGTCAAGTTGTATGTTGATTTTAATATGATTCGCGACCGTAACAAATATGGCTTTACATAATTTTTATCAATAAAATCATGAATCATGAAACCCTTTAAGTTCATTTATTTTATTTTTTTACCGACTTCAAAAAAAGGAGGAGGTTCTCAATTCGACTGTATCTTTTTTTATGTTTGTTACCTCATAACTTTCTACTGGGTGAACCGATTTTTATTATTCTTTTTTATTTCAAAGCTCGTGCTTCCCGTGTGGTCCCATTTTAATTTCATATAGATCTGATGATGCGTTTCGGAGACAGACAACGGAACTCTTCAAAAAATAACAGTAAATAAACCGCGATTGCTGCTATCGCATAAATGTGCATAGTTTTGACAGGATGATGAAATTTCGAATTAGTAGGGTAGGTATTATAAATAAAAAGTGAAAAATAACGACTTTTTCCAAAAAAAAACAACCGACTTCCGAAAAAACAATACAAAGTGAAAAATAACTTTAATTTCGGAAGGCGGTGACAAAAATTTTTAATACATATCCAAAGTCACCGCCTTCCGAAATTAAAGTTATTTTTGACTTTGTAGTGTTTTTTCGGAAGTCGGTTGTTTTTTTTGGAAAAAGCTTTTCCTGAAATATTGAACAGGACGACGCAATTTGATAGGGACATAGAGCTCTTCTATAAAATATCTACATACGTCCACGTTCGTGACCGCAGCTTTCATACACAACTTTAAACAAAACTTACGGAATCCAGCACGCTAAGGTCAGTGACCCGCATGTCTCCGTCATTGCACGCAGTAACAACCCTGTCTCCGGACAGCACGAAGCACACGCCGCACACGGATGAAGAGTGCACGCTGATCTTGTTCACCAGCTGCCTAGACGTGTAGTCCCAGATGAACACCTCGCCGTCGCCCGTGCCCGTTATCACGTCGATCTCGTGACGACGCCGCCTAAGCAGATATGTGAGTAAGAGATGATTACGATCCTGTGGGCCTAGCACGAAAGAATGGAGTAAACTTAATGCAAATTTGAACGATTTTAATGTTGAAAATACTTCTTTCGCAAATAAAAGGAGAATGAGTAAGCGCGTAACCAGACTCAAAGTTAATTGTCCGTATTTATGCAAAAAGGAACCACCCAGCAATTAGGCACTTTTGAGATATCAAACGATTTACAAAAACATGTGCAGCTCAGTTAGATGAAGTAAAATTACTATTTATTTCGTTTAAACTTATTGATAAATTTCTCATTTAAGTATGTGTATACAATTTTTCTGTGAATTCTTTTAAACTTTCTAGATAACTAAGAAAATGTGCATGTGGTTCCTTTTAACATTTACTAATTGATGGGTTTTCTCATACACAAAAAAGAACCACAACCCAGGGATGTACTGATATAAATGAAATTATGTATTTATATTATCATTTTTAAGCTTTAATTCTCAAAAAATGACAAATAATACATGAAGACAATAATAATAATTAAACGTTATCATCAAAAGCTTCTTCTTCTTCTACCTGCTGTCATAAAATAAAACTAAAACTTAAAATCACAACAACAAAACCGCATGGTTTTATATGTATATTATAGCGACAGCAAAATATTATTCGTTCTAATAAAGTTGTATCCCCACTAGGCGACATTTGCCGAGCAACGGGTGTCCCCGGAGACATCGGGTGATGTCGTTGCCAGACGAAGATGAGACATCGGACAACATGTGTCCAATCGTCAAATGTCGTCTAATGGGGGCGTGGCTTTAAGTTACTTCAGAAAGTACCTACTATGTACATGCACCATGTACTAAAATCATGAGCAACAGTGACCAAACCTAGCAAAAAAACTAAATGAGCTTGTTAACATTTTGAATTTCTAGGCTAGGGCTAGGGCGTAGCAATCCACCTTTTTCCGCACAAAACAGTGGCCTCGCGAGTTTTAAAATCAAACAAATAATTAAATAGCTGTCCCACCACCGCAGTAAACCACGGATAATTAGCTGATCCACAACAGTACTGTTAAACCATCGACAGTTTAAAAAAAATGAAAATATCGATCGAACCGCGTCGGTAATTCCGACAGTCCAATATTTTAAAATACGGTATAGTAGTTTAATCCCACGAAGGCAGATGAATCGTAACAAAATTACTCTTATGTCGACTTCATAAAAGTCACGTAACCCGCCTTCGTGAGATTAAACAACCATACGTTAAAATACGAGTAAGTAGACATCTACTTACTCGTATTTTAACGGAACTATCGCTCCAATTTTATCTATAAAATATTTGCCTAATCCGCAGTGAACATCTCTTGTACCTATATACTTACTTGTTGCAAAATCTTTTTATCACTCCACAATCGGGAATTAATCAAATGTGGATAAAACGTACATCTCAGATTCATTAAGTATTTAAATGCATTAAATAAAACTGCTTATCTGTTTTATTTTCATGTTCATCTCTTCGGTGTTAATCTCCAATGCTTTATTTACTAATTGCTTACCTCTACTCAACATTTACCAAAAAAAATCAATAGAACTTTCTTCGCAGAGAAAAAAAAACGGTCGTCACGCATTTGAACTACTTTGTTGAATGTCACCTATTTTGACAGATGTTTGACTTTAAAACTTCGAGTTACTGCACTTGGAGCCATAAATTCAATGAAATAAAGCAAATATTTCGTTGTTCAAAGATGAGATGCATGTAACATGTCATTTCATTTGGTACCTTTGAGCGATGACGGGTTTCAACACGTTATTTCACAAAGTACATTATTATATCGTTATTTGCATAATGGAATCACATACTAGTTGTACTGTTTTACAATATTTATTTATAAATTATAGAACCGAATGGTCCCATTTTGCATAAAAATATTAGCAATTAAATTATGAATTTATTTTACGAATAACGGAACCACAGAAACTTGGTTCCATTTCGTGTAATAAAAATAATCGTTAGTAATAGAAACATGTGTAATGTATAATGGGACTAAGTATAGGTGGATCTGTTTTGTATAAAATGACATGGTAGTAATATCGTCTATTTATTTGAACAATCGAGTCCCGTTGTCCTGTGGTTCGGTTTTGCTTTATATGTAATGTTAGTTTTTGCTGTTGGTTCTTTTCTGCTTTTTGTAAACCTTGTTTCCAAAGGGAAAATCATGTGGTTCTTTTTTGTATTAGAATTTTAGACCACTTTTAAATAAGATTCTTAAAAAAACGGAAAAAACGAAATTTGTCGTGTGGTTCCATTTTGCATAAATACGGACAATTGTAGCATTATGAACTATGTCTGTCTTTACAATTTTATGCCCTCAGGTAGTAGTTTAATTAACCCTATAGATAGGATGCCGAATTCACTTGGGAGAAAAAACAGCAGATTGTATGACAAGGGAGCAAAATCATATTTTTATGGCGAGGGCGCTATTTTGAATCCTGAGCGTAGCGAGGGATTCAAAGTACCTACATCGCCTGAGGGAAAAATATTTTTGCTCTCGAGTCATATACTCTACTTTTCATCTCCTTCTATGAGAAAATAAATAAGATACACTTTTAAGTAGTTAATGAATAAGTTTAATTTAAAAAAAATTACATAAATGTAAAATTGATTGTCACTGTTTTATTTGGGATTGATATAGTTGTGGATTTATTTATATTTGAGTGTTTGTAATCTCAGTATCTGACTTGTGCTCAGGAAAAGGCACTGATTCCTTTGATGTAGATGAGCGTGGCGACAATGGTATGGGCGGATTATCTGCAGCTCTTAATTTAATATTTTCTACAATACGGGTGCTAATTTTTTCCTTATTTTCGATGGAATCTTCGATGTAACCCTCTGCTACAGAACTATATTTCCACCCTCCGTGCCGCTTCAAAACAGTAAGGTCCGCTCCAGAATCTGCCAAAAGTGTAGCAGACGTACGGCGAAAACAATGTCCTGTGTACAGCTTGCTATCAGGCAGTAGGTATTAAGTTTTGTATGACGTTATTGGCTTCTATTTTTATTGTTTCAGGAGTTAATGCACTATCACTTTCAGAACTCGACGTAGAACTATTTTTTTTTTTTTGCAAAATACAATATAGTCCGTACCGATTACAAGAACAGGGAAGTAAAGCGCTCTTTTATGTTTTTGTTAGTTACCGCGCCTCCCCGCACCGTACAGCCAACACTTACAGCCAGTAACAATTTGCGTTCGATTTCAATGAACGATTCATGTTCCAAATTCAAATCTCATTACTGCCCACTAAAAAGTCTAGTGGAGAAAAGAGCTACTTTGCTCCCGCTTATAGAGGAACAAAACGACACTTTTCGAATATATGGGATGAAATAGTAGATTGTATCATAAGGGAGCAAAATAATATTTTAACGGTGAGGGCGCTTTTTTGAATCCAGAGCGGAGTGAGGAATTCTTTAATAGAATCCAGAACGTAGCGAGGGATTCAAAGTACGTCGCCCGAGCCAATATATTTTGCGCCTGAATGATACACTGTACTTTTCATCACCCTCTATGAGAAAATAAAAGGCGCCTCATATTTTAATAGAATATTATTATTTAATAAAACATAGAGTAACAACTAAATTGAAATTAAATAGTATCTAATAATAAAACAACTATAAACTTATATTTACATTTGAGACATTTTCGCAATTATGAAAATTTATTGTTACAGTTTTATTAGGAATAGAAATTGTTGTAGATTTTATATTCTGCGTGTTTGAAATAATGTCCGAATCTGGCTCATTTTGAGGAAAATGTGACGGTGAATCTCGTTGTTTGGATGTAGATAGGCGCGGCGACAGTGGCATAGATGGATTAACTGAAGGTTGCAATTTAATGTTTTCCACGATGCGTTCACATGTTTTCGTCTTGTTCTCAATGGAATCTTCTTTATACCCCTCTGCTACAGCACTCGACTTCTTTCCTCCATGTCGCTTGAAAACAGTTAAGTCCGCTCCAGAATCTGCCAAAAGGGTAGCAGAAGTACGACGAAAACAATGTCCTGTATACAGTTTGATAACTGGTAACTTCAAATAAGTAGCGATTTCTTGTGGCATGTTAGAAACTTTATATTTTCCCATAACTTGTTTGAAGCACTTGCCATAATGATAACGGATGAAAAACCGATTGGTCTTCATATCAGCAGGACGCATGTCCAGGTATTTCTTTACAATAGTTTTGTATTCTCCTCGGATTACGAAGGATCGGTCAATTTTTGTTTTTGTGTCTGTCAGCTTTACTAACAGTAAATCATCCGAGTGATTTTCGACATCATCAACAGTTATTTTTAAAAGTTCATTGCCACGACAAGCTCCATGTACTCCGAAAATTAAAGCCACCTGTAACAAAACCGAATGTGAATAAGACAAGTATCTATCGAAGTACAGGTTACAATAAAATGCGAATTTGAAAACACTATGGTTATACTTTACTAATCCACCATATACATAGTTACTTACTTTTACGGCAAGAAAGACTGTCGGGTGCCTCATTAAGGAAAGTCTCCACGTTTTTGACTGAGAACACTTTGGATTTTTTAGGTTTAAATCCATCAGACATCCTCTTCAGATACGCTATTAATTTCGAATATGTGTCCAGTTTTACGTCATTATTAGAACTGACTGTTGATTTTAGCATTGAGTAGGTACTCCAAAGAGTGCAAGGTTGTTTAGTTTTGGCTAAGTACTGGAAGTTGGCCAAAAACACAGATTTATTTATTTAATACTTCACGCACAGAAATGTACAGAGTCGGACTTAATGCCATATGCATTTTCTACCAGTCGACCTTTGGGCGATGCAGAGACAAACAGTGGTAGGTGCTATCACATAAGTCGTGTAATTAATTTCAGATTTAGAAAAATTCTTGGCGCCTCTTGCATTTCTCCATTCAATAAAATTACCATAGGCTTTCATATATTTCTCCCGCGATTTTAAAAGGAATATATTATTCATCACATTTCTTGCGTCAGTTCTAATACTTTCAGGAGTTAATTCTATACTGTCACTGTCACTTGAAGAATTCATTTTTCAAAACAAAACCATAAACAACAACAAACAACAAACGAACGAACGTTGTTTTAACAATCCGTGAAAATTGACGAAAACGCAGCTTCCTTTCCTTGGTCTGAGAAACGCAGGCTGTAGTTCGCGCGTTTTTAATTTGATTTCTTTTTGTTTTTTCAGTTGGCGGCGCGATTATGGGCCGTCGTACCAGCCAGTCTTTATTCAAACAATATTTGCGTTCGATTTCTTTGGCGCTGAACACTAACATGTTCCAAATTCAAAAAGTGCGCGGCAAAGATTAGAAAAACTCATTACTGCCCGCTAAAAGTTTCTTAAAGAAAACACCACCTTTGGGTGCACTTAAAGGTGCACCAAGTCGTCCTTTTCGAATAGATGGAATTAAAAGATATGTGGGGAAGTTAGAGTAATTTAATAAAGACGATATATTTTTAACGGCCCACTCCCTCTCACCGAGAGGAGACCTGTATCCCAGTAGTAACATTACAAGCTGACTATGCTACTAGGCTATGCTACTATTTTTAACAAATCCTCTAAAAACTTATTGACCTGCTAATGATAGACACGCAATTATTTGAGGTTTTTTTTGGGTGGGAAATCATCAAATAACTTCTCCCGCTCTTCGTGTCAGACTTTTACTGACTAAAACCCACCCGTGTTCCCTCACTTGCCTGTGTGCCAGGGGCCGCGGTATCTCTTTCGAACAACCCGCACCCCTGGCAGGCGTCGGCCCTTGCGGGCCCCATCAGTTGGTGCTGACATCGCTTTGAGGCGCGCGTGGAACACAACGCGACGTCGACCCGAGCTTGGTCCTTACCGGACAGCGAGCTACCCATTACTCGCCGTCCGCAAGCCCGCGCCTACGGTGGCCGGGAATCAGCCTGGGATTCCCGACACCCAGGACGTCTCCTGCGAAGGCTGCGGCCGTGAGGGCGCATGTACTGCCTCTCCCTCACGTGCGCCGCCTCTCTCTTTGCGAGCATCACTGCTTCGCTGAAGGAGGTGACGGCTAACCATGCACTCTCGCTCCGTACCATGGCCTGGACCAGGGTCGGACGCGACAGATCACCACCGCCGATCGCCTCCACGAGGACACGGCGGTGCTCCGGCCAAGCCGGGCAGACCTCCACCGTATGCTCCACCGTGTCCTCCGGGCGATTTTCGCAATGGAAACACCCGTGCGTTTCCTCCCGCCTTATGCGAAACAGGAACCTCCTGAAACAGCCGTGTCCGGTGAGGACCTGTGTCAGACAGAAGGTGAGGACGCCATGCCGCCTCTCAAGCCACTCCTTAAAGAGGGGACTTACCGCCGCAATCGTGGCGTGCCCAAATTATTTGAGGTTCACGCAAAAGGCCTGTATTTAATCGAACCACTCATCATTCCCATTTTGCGCTCCTAAAAATATGATTGAGATTATAATAGATTGCGCCTCTTTGGTGAACGAGCTATTGGTCACAGTTCCAACCTAACCTTACCCGTTTGGTCGGAGTACCTTAGCTCAGTTAGCTGCCACTAACTGTTATTTATGGCCAGATAGTTAAAAGAGGCACAATAAAAAAGTGCATCATTCAAAGCGCAAAAATTTTTTAGAGGTTCAGTAATTTCAGAAAGTGTCCATCATGAAAAGGCAATTCGTTTTAGAGGATAAGCATTTGTTCTTTTTCCATGTGAATTCAGACATGCTGTCTTATGATTAATTAAACTATTCCCTGAGGGCATAAAAGGCAGACATATAGGTCATACTCATAAAAATAAAATAGTTATGGGTATATGGCATTATGGCCAGTGGCCCATATTAAATTACCCACTGTCCTTTACTTCGTTTTAATACTTCATTCATATATATGGGTCTCACAGCCAAGCACTGGTGGCCCAGTGGAAACGGCCGCGACTTATAAGTTGTAGCTCGTAGGTTCGAACCCTGATAAGTGCCTTACCTTGTGTAAATTATTTAATCACCACTGCTCTCAAATTGGTGAAGGTAAATCCTGGGCTAACTTTTAACCCAAGAAGGTATCTATCTGTGAATATTACTACATATTATAAAACACAGTCCTCCGCCGAGTCTGTCTGTCTGTTCGCGATAAACTCAAAAACTACCGCACCGATTTTCATACTGTTTTCACCAATGGATAGAGTGATTCTTGAGGAAGGTTTTAGTAGATAATTTGTTAAGGTTTTGTGTAAATTGGTTGAAATACGACGATAATTGTTGAATATGTCGGTTAAAATCATGCCGGCTAGAATCTTTACTGGCGTGCGCCGCGTAAACCAATATAGTTATGTGAAAACAATATACTACGGAATGATTGATTATCACAAAGGATACTTTAATCCCGATAGTACGTTCCCGTGGGAAACTTTCCGACCTCCACGCGGGCGAAGCCGCGGGCAAAAGCTAGTTTTTTTATATATTTATGAACCTAGTAGGTAACAGGTAACTTAGTGATAATCCATTGTTATTTTTCTTTAAAAGATTTATACCGTATCATCTCAAAATCTAGTGTGACAACTTTCTAAAATCATCGTCTGCCTTTGCAGCTGTGAGTACGTAACATTGGCCAGTATGCATAAATATCAATGTATACGCAATCCGCGAAAGACGATGTATTACTGACCTAGACAAGAATATTTATGCAGACCGTACACCATATAAATAAAATAAATTTATATAGAGACAACATACATGATGTGCTTGAATTTAAATAAAACTAATGTTCATTTAGAAAAAGTAATTGTGAGTGTAGTGACCTCTACGTTACACGAAAATATTTTTTAAAATTTATTATTGTTTTCCATATACATCAGGGGCCAGAATTCTCATTAGTTGGACAGAAAAGGAATTGGTAACTAATCATATTAGTAAGTTAGGCGACATTTAAACTGACTAATTAACATAGGGGACACATTATACTCTAAATATGATGTGTTAACGAGTAGTAAGACAAACAGCTTACCTATAAGTAAGGCTGGTTACTTTGCCATCATGGTCGAATTCTGCCTTCAGTCCGCGCAGAGCTTGCCCGGTCCTGCCAACATTGCCCCACACGCGAACCACGCCGTCCCATCCGCCCGAAATCAACAGACGTTCTAAAATACACACCAAACAGTTAATTACTAAGTATTTTAAAAACAACAAGCAATCCCAAGAGAATATTAGCATATTAGTAAGGCACTGCTGATGATTCTGTTGTGCACCAACTAAACTTAATTTCGGCTATTGCTATCTTTTTCCTTCTAATGAAACAAGAAAGAGACGGATATAAATTAGAGCTGTCAAAAGTTGCACTAAGATTTTGTTCAAAGCAAATATGATGAACTAAATTCATCATACTTAAAATCACGCCAAATTCAAAGCGATCGAGACGTAATTTAGTTTGGCAGTTTTAAAGAGTCACTTGTCTTTTTCTTTCGCGGTCTGTCAGTAAGAGATAGCAATAATCTTATTTTAGTTAAGGCGATGAACAAAAGAATCGTTACCATTGTCAGATTTATGAAAACTATATATAAAACCTACGAAAAACAAACCTTTTTCGAGCCACAACAAACAGCTGACGGAATCGTCATGCGCGCGAAAACTTTCCACTATCCTGCCGTATTCTACGTCATACAAATATCTGCAAGTTAGTATTACAAATTAGTACAGAAAGCATTTCATAGAACAGCCATATCATTAGATTTATTATGAAGAAGAAATTACATTTCATTGTCCCAGGAACCAACCGCTACCGTATTGTCGTCAACCATTACACACGAACTTAGAGGAGTCGAACTAAGAATAACACTCCTTATTTGTTTCTTTAGCACAGTATCATATACTTTGAGAGTGCCATCCTTTCCCACGGATATGATCCTGTTCCCTTGTCGAATAGCACAGGTCACAGCCTCTTTATGCAGCTGCAATACATCTATACACTCCATTTTGTAGGAAACACAGGCGTGTGAGTGAGATAGAGGTTTAGCAATACGTGGAGATATCTTTCTAACGTGCGGTTTTGTGAATAGCTGTTTTGGCACTTGTCCAAATTCCATTATTTGCACCTCTAGCGCGTGCCTGTCGTTCATGTCGTATATACGATCGAGGTTCACCGCGCCTTCATAGCACACGTGGTGGTACACTGAAATCGAAATGTTAACAAGTTTTATTTTTTTATTACTACATCCAACCAATCTATACTTACATAAATATACAATATCGAATGACCGAGCTTTGCTCAGGTTTTTTTCTAGTTTGTTGTTTTCTAAAAATGAAACCTAGCTAGATCGATTTATCGCCCCCGAAACCCCCTACATACTATAAATTTCATGAAAATCGTTGGAGCTATTTCCGAGATTCAGATTATATATAATTATGTACACAAGAATTGCTCGTTATAAGGTATTAGGTAGATACAAATAAATAAAATTAAAGTGTCTAATTGTAATGTCAAGTAACAACTTTTAACATTTAGTTAAAAGCATCTGTGCATTGATGCAGAAAAAACTATTTCGATTTTTTCTGTCTGACTGTTTGTTCCGGCTAATCTCCAAAACAGCTGGACAGATTTTGACGGGACTGTCACTGGCAGATACCTGATGTTATAAAGAGTAGCATAGGCTACTTTCTGCACGCACCCGTGGGATAATTTCCGACGTACACGCGAGCGAAGCCGCAGGCAGCTATTTCTTACTACAAAATACCTAGGTACTAGAACACTGCCACTAAACAAACCCAAATAATGTAATATAAAACGCGTTGATGCGTATCGCTGACACATCTATTTTTGTTTTCTTATCAAAACATCAATTCCCACAACTATTTTAGTCTTTTTTATTGGAATCCAATCAAGCTAAAACGCTGGCTGATTCATAGTGATTGTATCCGTATAGGCGTGTAGTTAGAAGCTTAAACAATACCAATCGATACGTAGATAAAGCGAGGCTCGATTACTGTAATCATGGTTATTTTTATCTACATATTTTATCTTCCTAGGTTCAACATTTTTTTAGGATTACGCTCAAGATACGCTGTGACGCATCAGGAGAATATAGCTGATGACATGCATATGAAATCGATTTATAAATAAGCCTCGATAGTTTTTCAAACAAAGTCAGAAATGAATACTTTATTTATGCGGATATTCGGATAATCTATGCTCCAACCTTCACGGACGTAACTTTTAAAGCATGACAGGTGAAATCTACAAGGTCATGTTTTTATTACGTGCAAATGATCTATTAAAACACCAACCATTGTTAGCCTTAACGGCCTCTTCGCCTCTTTGCCTGTACCCAAATATAAGATCGATCCATAAATGTAGATGTCTGCACACATATTCTGACTCCAGGGCTTCCCTTAGTTTCACTACGAAGTCTTCAGGCGACGAGGCCCACGATGGGAGGGCCACATTGTTTACTTTTCTCCCATCGTGACGCTCACCAAAATTGATTTCATACTGGTTGAGCAAAAAGTCTCCTTTGCCCTCTATGTCGTAAAATTCGGGAACTAATTCCTGAAAATGTATAAAACTGGAGTTGAAAAAATGTATTAAAGAATGTTGAAGAGTTAGATTTAAATAAAATAAAAATAAAAACAATATATGATTGGGTATAATTTCATAATCAATAAATTGCCAGTTACCTTAAAATCCGACATATTCCGCAGACAATTATTATAGACATCTTTGACTGAGTTGAACATTCTGTCTGGGTGATCGAATCTACCGTTTTGTAAACACAACATATATTTAGGGTATTTCCGAACCTGAAAAATTAGATCCAAATTATGAGTTATTTCACAACACAGTTAGAATGCTGGTGGTAACAAGAAAAGTAATCATTTTCAATAACATTCATTGGATAATACTCTTTTGCTTAGATATTTATATTAGTGATTACTCTATTTAGAATAAGGTAGGTGACCATGAAATTTTGTAAGGCAGTTTAAGCTCTAGTGAATAAACCTATTAATTTGTACAATAGAATTGTCCTATAGACGAAAGATCAATTATTTATTTAAGACTAGCTGTGCCCGCGGCTTCGCCCACGTTGATATAAAAATTATCCCGTGGGAATGTGCTTAGCGTTTATTACTTCTTATAACACCAGCTATCTACTAGTGAACGTCCCGTGAAAATCGGCCCAACCGTTTCGGAGATTAGCCAAAACAAACTGACAGACAAAATTAACAAAAAAAGTTCTAAAATAAGTACCATATAAACTTTCATATGCAATAAGTAAAAAGGTGTTACTTTGACATTACAAATAGACAATTTTATTTTATTATGAATGGATGTATTGAATATAGATACTTATTTATAGAAGAACAGCATGGAACTTGAATAGAATTTAAATTCAATGGCAGGAAAAGTAGTAATTACAAACTTACCAAATAAAATAAAACAAGGCCAGGAGCAGAATAATGAGATCCATATAAAAACTTGGGTTCACTCATTTCATAGTATCTTTCTTTGAGTTTGTCTAATCTATCTGGGTTTAGAGCTCCCATTGGCTTAGCCAGGTCTCTGAATGTGTCTGGGTTTGTCAGGTCTAAAGTTTCTGAAGTATAGTCTGCCACAACCCAAGGATATACTGGATACTGGGTGAGATCATTCTTACTCCTATCTGCAAGACTGGAAATAAAATAAGCAAGTAATATTTAGTGTAACTTTATAAAGCTTTTTATAAAGATTTTAGCTGCTCAGCTGTTAATACATACCAATTTAAATACATCAAATAGTCATAATTAGATACAATTCCGTTTTGCCACTGTAGGGTCATCTCCTCTGTGTGTAGTTCCTCCAGCTGGACATTTGGAGACTGTTCTAAGATCTTGTATATTCTCTCTCTATCTCTTTCTGATTGGAATGTCACATATATGTGAGGCACTGAACTCTCCTCTGCACTGTAAATTTCTAAGCCCTGAAACAAAAATGGTTATTTTTAATATTGGTATCCCATTACATAGCTTTATTATTAAATAAGCAATTTTATATTTAAATGTTGTTTTGAAGACTGTGTAGAAAGTATTTTTACTATTTATACAATATACAGTAAGTTAGGTTAATCAAGGGACATACTTTAAGGCGGTGTGGTACTCATGAAAATATACAACTTTTATTATGGAGGTGACACCAAAATATCAAGAAAAAATCGGCTGTTCCCTACATTTTATCCAGTCATGCGAACATAAATGTATTGAGCATCTGGTTTTATTTTCGCGATTTTAGTGTCGGTAAACGTTTTTAATTTTTATGAGTACTTCACTCCCTTAAAATGTGTCCCTCGTTTAACATAACACACTGTTCAGACAACTAGTTTATTCATGCAACAAGAAAGGTCATTTTACAGGCATACAATGTCTACCATGCGCAAAGTCATTCAATGCTAAAAATCTACAATCTGCTGCAAATAAATAAGTACATAAAACACAGATACATACAACTTGCCTCAGTAAAAATCTTCTTTTGTACATCCTTCGCAAATGGCCTAGTTTTAATTTAAGAATGGGGCTCTGAAAATAATATCACATATTGTTTACATCTTTAGCATCTTTGTAACTGTAGTTTCATACAACAATGGAGCATAAAATCTTGAAATATACAAACATAACTATTGTTAAGGAAACACTCAATGTTGATAGTGATATCTAAGTCAACATTGATGAAAACCTGTGTCCCCAAGGTCCCTTTTATACCTCTTAAACATAAGCATGGCATAGTTAATACTATGTTATGTGGAAAGCTATACAATAAAGGTTTTCATTGATATACTGTTTATCAGAATGAGTTGTTCAATAATTAAATAAAGTTTTTCCTCATTTATGTCATGTATGTTTATGTCATGTTTTTAAAACAATAGCCAGAATGTTGCTATGTAAACTGTAATAATTGGAAGTTGGTTTGAATTAATATTAAAATCAAATGATCAATAGCTTCGCTAGTAATCAATTAATTCATATTATTACTCATTGTAATTTTAATTCATCCTTGTTAATGTTTATTACAAATAAAATGATAATTCATTGAATTAAAATACCTACACCTTCAACATTACTGAATGGCTGGAAGTATATAGTAGTTGGTGTTAATGCCAGCTTGCCCTGATGTCTCACGAGTGGGGATATCTTCTCAGCCTGCAGCTCACACACTATCTGTTCTGTGAAGTCATCCATCATCACTGGATCAAACTCCATCCTCATGTATCTTGAATGGAGGATTGTAGCTATCATGCTGTTGTGTTCAGGAGCATGCAGAGTGGAAGCTCTTTGCAACTGCTGCATTTGACACAAGCATTCATCAGCTGAGGCAAAGTCAAAGAACACATAAAAGTCTCGATCTTCATAAATAAATTTGTAAGGTGCCAGTATGTTCTCCTCTAGCATTTCAGCATACATTTTCATTCTAACTTTAATGACATTATTATTTTCATCAACATAGTCAACTACTGAGATATCTGCACAATCCTTGAATTGCATTTTAATAAGTGGGTGAACCCAGTCCCTGGGCTCAAACACCAAGGACTTGGAGCATAGTTTCAATCTTCCTTGCTTAGCATTTTCTTTCTTAAATTCTATATCATTTAGGGTACATGAGTAGTCTTCAAAATAAATTTCTCCTGGTTCCAGTAGTAACATTGAAAATCTATAACAAGCAAAGTGTATTATACAACAAAATTTAAATGAATCATGAAAGAATTTCAGATTATTAAATCAAAAAGTGTAAAATAAACACATCCATTTCGTTATGACCCCAATAGTTAGAGCAAATTATGAAAATAAGATTTGCGGCAATTTTACAAACTAAATAAAATAGGTGCTTTTCATACATTTTACGTGTAGTCAATTTATAGAGAGATAAATATTTGCCCTACAAAAAGATCTATAACACTGCTTTGCATTGTGACCGTTACGAAATTGCACAATGCCGAGTGAGTCATTTCGTTCAGGAGATACTTCAGTAGACCATAGAAACAAATGTAGGTAGATTATTTTGATTCAGATCTTACCTTGATTTGTCCATTTTATAAACAGATTTTATTGAAAATATTCACTTGTACGTAAGTTTTGATAATAATGTCTTTCTTAACTTAATTTTATATGACGAATATCCTTGCAATACAAATAAACACACAAAACTTTCACCTATTTGTTTATTGTTTACCGCTTTGTTTGATTCCAGATGTTGAAATGTAACACCAATTAGACGTGTGCGTTATTTAACGTAATCGGTTTCAGAAACTGCTTACGAGGCTGATAATCGTGTAACTAGTTTCGTGGACAAAAATGTAACGATTATTTTACGTACGTAGTTCTCAGTTGACACGACACTCCCACAATAAACGGCGTACCTACGCGTAAGCGTTTTGTTCAACAGATTATTGTTACGACACGCACAACGAGAGTTATGAGTCTCTTCGGAATAGGTATGGCTTATACGCAAGATAAAAAGAGACGGCAATATAGTAATCGGTGCGCCTTTTTTTTATTGCTAATACCCATGCGAATTTATATGCAGTTAGAAAGAGTTAAAGTTCATTATGGTATTGCTTTTTTTTTAAGAAATTGCGACCGTTATTTGTTGACCGCGTCTATTTTTTAAGAATTTTATTTATTGCAAGGGATGATTCACGGTCTATATTATTATTCCATGGGATGATTGACGACGTTATTGTTATTGTCTTGATCCTGTGAACTGTGTTCTTAAAAACTTTTTGCGGTTTATTAATAATATTACATGTAGGTACTGTTTTCTTTATGAATACACATTAATAGTGTAAATAAACATTTAGTGTGAATAAATAAACATTTATGTAGTGTAAATAAATAATTTAATATAAGTAGGTATAGATTAAGTTTTTGATGGATTTTTTGTGAAATACGTGTATAATCATAAAATTATGATGGACAATAATACTTAGGCATTTAAATGTTCTGTCTATAGAAAAAATCACAAAAATAACTTTAAAATGAAATTTTACAGCCAGTGCTAAGCCTGGAAAAGTATGAAGGGAAGTTCAATTTATAAAATTTTATACGCATAAAACATGCTTAACATACATATTATAATAGGTACCTATAAACTGTTACATATTCGTAACACACATTAGTAAAACTATTATTATAATACGTATAACCTGTAACAGTTTTCCAATCATAACATAAGTAATACTAACGCAAAACCAACCAACACCCTACTGTATACAAAAGTAACTAGATAAAAAAATAATCAGTTTTGAAACTAGTTACTCTTGGTAACTTATCACACAAGTAAAACCATTATTATAAAACGTATAACCTGTAACAGTTTCGCAATCATAACATAAGTAATACAAACGCAAAACCAACCAACGCCCTACTGTATACAAAAGTAACTAGTTACAAAAATAATCGGTTTTGAAACTAGTTACTCATATCCACGAAACTACGTATAACCGATTACGCCCAAAACACGTTACGACCCACGTCTAACACCAATGTCAAATTCTATCTGCATGACATTGACAAAGACAGTATAGTTTCTAGAGGTTGGTATCCTGTTTTTTTTTGTTATGTTTAACTATTCTAAAGCCGGCCTCACATGCTCGCCATACGCTATATATCGGCACATAAATTGAATCAAAATCAGAACAAACAACTGAAGGTAAGAGTGAGTGCACTCGTTGCCTCGCACGGAACAAGTATGAGGTCACCTAACGTGTACTGAAAGTTGGATATAAATACAGATTGCAGCACAAAAATTGAACCAAAATCCGCCATTTTGGTTCAACTTACGTGCCGCGATTTGTACCTAACATAAAAGAAAGAAACTCTATTTGGCACTTGCCACAAACACTTACGGCTAGTGATGGACAGTGGTTAGATACTTGGAGGATAAATAATCGAATATTTATCAAAAATGTATAAATACTCGTTTTTACACTTTTTACTCATTATTATCCGATCTTTACTCAAAATGATGGATAAATATATTTTTTGCGCATTGGCTGCTTATTAAAAAATGTTTTTGACTTGTATTGTTATTAGGGTTTTCCAAAATACTATAATATTACATTATTTCGTTCTGATGTCACTTGCCAGGGTTGTAAGTGTGTCAGGAGCCCACAGTTCACAAAACACTATTACTCCTTAATAGAACAAAGAAACTTTCTTTGTTCAGAGTGAATCGCCACACACACAAGTGAATATGACACCGTGACGAAATTGTAACAGTCATGAAAAAATACGGCGTTTAAAGTTTATTGTTGTTGTTGGTGACAACGCTAGAAACATGCGAAAGGCTTGAGCAGTACACATTATTAATTTGCTGGCTCATCGTGCATTGAAATGAAAAGGTTTCAAGCGACGCTTGCCAGGCTCCAGTCCTGTGTGAGCTTGTGAGTTTCTTTAACTCATGAAAGAGGGTGCAACGCGCGACGCGAGGAGCAGAGGTGCAGTGTTTCTTCAAAAAAGGTGACAAAACCTTGCTCAGGAATTATAGACACATCTCACTTCTGAGTCACGTATACAAGCTGTTAAAAATTAAATTATCTAAGTTGAAAATGATTGCAACTGATAACGAATGTAATATAGTGATTTGGGGAGAAAGAAACAGGAAAGTTTTTTGAAAGTTGTCACTCGTAACTGAGAAATATTAATTTTCCTGTAGAATTTACACACTGCGCCGATCATTGTTATTATAATGAGGATCACAAGTGCATTTTAAAACAAATGTTTTGCGATATTCTGCAGATACTTAGTGAAGCGACGGCAAACAGCCAGACTTTGGGGGGGGGGGCGGGGGTCACAGACAAAGACTACCTACATATTAATAAGAAAATTTATTATATTTTCGAAAAATTACTATTTTAAGCTTTACGTTTACGGCTTTGGAGACGTCCCCTAGGACCCCCCCCCCCCCCCTCAGACCGCACCTGCAAACAGCTATGTTGGTCCTGTGTCCAGGAAAGGATATATGCCAGGGTGGAACAAATACGTCAGTGGGGTTCACAGAGAGGCTCGATTATGTTATCAAAACTAGTTTTTGAGTGGGAAACAAAAAGCGGACCTATTTACTATAGCATGTGCCAAACAAGGCGACTTCTTAGATCTGGAGTATAATTTTGTCAAACTAATAAAAAACAAATCAAGTTAGATTAATTGCTCAGCATCATTCGATTAAACAATTTGGTAAATTCTGCAAAAGGACAAATAAATTGAACCCGAAATTGAGTCTACCTGTGTGCGTTGCGGGCGTGCATGTGCCCTGTGAAATAGCCAGCCTATTTCAGCATCATTTTTGGGTGGAATTTCCTCCAGCAGGCTCGACAGACGACACGCGGTGCGGAGATCATGGCAGGGGACATTGCCGTTCGATTTTGAGCTAAGGAGGTTGCCTCCGTAATTCATAAAATGGTGCGGGGTAAGTCCCCTAGTCATGATAGTCTCAGCATTGAGCATTTTAAATATGCTGGCTCTGCGACCGCGCCTGGTGCGGTGGGCAGGCTCATACTCGGACGTGTATGGGTTTGAGTGCGGGGTGAGGCAGGGGGCTTAACCTCTCCTCGTCTCTTTAACTTATTCATGAACGTGCTGATTGGCGTGCTCAGCAGTACAAGCACCCAATGTGCCATATAGATATACCATGGACTCAGATATCATGTGAAGAAGAGTGAAGTGATGGTGTTTAAGGACGGTAATAAATCCTTTGCTAATGTGCCTCCCTTGGATCTTTGCGGTGCCAGCCTAAACAGTGTCTATTTTTTTAAAATCTGGGTCACTGGGTCTCAGAGGATTTATGTGACAACACTGATTTGGAGAGGGAGCGCAGGGCGCTGTCTGTATGCTGTACCATTCCAAGCAGCACGCAAGCGTTTTCTACATCAATATAACAGCCTATTTAGAACTTAGAGGTATTTTAGAGACGAGTGTCAAAAAATATTTTGTCTTTGTAATGTGTTTATGAGTGATTTACTTTGTGAGTGATTTATGAGTCATTAATGTCATTATACAGCTCAAACTGTACAAAATCTTTATTAAGGGATCCGTGAAAGCTTAGGGTGCTTAAACAGAATATTAAAACTCTACTATACAGCTTAAGTATTTTGTGACACTGTTAAAGTACAGCTTTGGTTAACATTAGTAACACAGTCGCTCCATTCACCTTAGGGTCAACCGTCAATTCCGTCAACGTCTAACGAAGAGGGCTCCGTAGCAAAAACATTGATATTAATCATCATAACAGACGTCAAATGTGTAGATTTAGTTCAACTATCCGAACCTGATGATGACGTTTCTTCATGCACAAGTAGTTCAAATGATGATTGATTTAAACCATGAGATCTAGTTTTCTTACTGCTTCGTCATATGACGATAATGATAGCTTTTTCTCACAGCATTACCTCAAGGTAGACCAATTAGCTAAAAGCCGAGACGTTTCATCGTTTACCAATTTGTTGACATCTAATCGCTTTCTTGGCCATCTTAACTTGTCTTTTGATTCCCACAAATTTGATACAAAGCCTGTTTTTCCCTACAAGGTTTCTATAATAAAATTTTAAACGGCATGTTTTCCTGAAAATAAAGTAAAGCAGACATAATATATCCAACACACTAATAATACTTTACAATCAATTTACTTAGGTATAAAAATATGCGGTCATGTTGAGAACCTCCTTAAAAATGAAACAGCTAACTCTTTTGGTTTAACCATACGTAGGTACTTATCATCGTGGGTCAGGGTTTTTTATTTATTTTAAGTAACTAAAGAGAATTATAAGTTATGTATAGAGAACTGATAAACAGCTAAAGTAATCAAACTATTCTATTACTAGCTTCTGCTCGCGACTTCGTTCGCGTCAAATTTCTTGTTCGCCGACCCACCCTGTCACTCGCCTCACCTGCCCGTGTGAGTACTTCCTATTCGTGACTTTTTTCTCTTTGCTCGGCTCCTAAGAATCTTAGCGTGATGATATATAGCATATAGCCTTCCTCGATTAATGGGCTATTTAACGTTGAAAGAATTTTTCAAATCGGACCAGTAGTTTCTGAGATTAGCGCGTTCAAGCAAACAAACTCTTCAGCTTTATAATTAGTATAGAGATAGATAACAATGGCGCCGCGCCGTTATCGTTTCTAACATCTTGAAATTCTAGTTCATCTAATTTTTATTATTTTGTAATTCTTTCTAAAACCTATTTGGAACTCTTTTCTTTACAAGTTATATATAAGATAATATCTGCAGTGTAATGGTTTCTTTGTAAACTGAATAATACCTCTAATACAACTATTAAACACCTTCTTCATTGCTTCTACAGGTACTATACAGCTTTTGAATTTGTTATGGTTTGTCGAGAAAACTCTCGACAAACGGCATGCGTGTGGAATATGTTTTCTATTCTATAGCATACACCGACCCAATACGGATTTTATACAGTTGGCTGAAAGCCAGGTGATTTTCGAGACATCACAATCCAACAATGAATGACTGTGGGTGCTCACAGCGTAACCAACCTTCTACTGGCCTTCTCTTCATTAATTTATCTGTGGTTACTTGTTCTATGTTTTGACAGGTGTTCAAATAGTGTAAGACATGACATAGCAATTTGATTGATTTGGCGCCAATTTTCAATTTGTTTTCAATTTTGATTTTCTTGTGTGACTGACTTTAAGCAATTTTCATGATAAAATTAAGGTTCATAAATATGCAAGAAGACAAAAATGCAATATTTCAAATGCGTTTTCCACAAAAATTGTGGTATTTACTAAATTTACGAACAGATGCTATTCTATGGGGTGGTACTGGAAGAACAATTTTGTTGAATTATCGCATCCTCCATAATTATTTGCAATGCGATCACTCAATTTTTAAAACAACAAATATTTCAAGCTTTGTAAGGCAGCTCAACCTATACGGGTTCAGAAAGGTCACTTCCCATTTGCAAGATCCTCTGTGTAACTCTAGTAACCCATACATGCACGAATATGTTCATGACTACTTTCAATACGGTAAACCTGACTTACTAAATAAAATAACACGGAAAGCTTTAGCTATGAAACGAACGTTTAAACCTAAGGTATGAACTTGCCAATTGTTATAATTTTCAGCAAATTTATTAAAGATTCTTGACCAAAAAATTATTTGTTGTAGAATTTGTTTGTTTGTAGAATCTTTACAGCAATGTTGAACAGCTGCTGTACTTGACACCCCTACAAAAGGCACGTCGAGCTCTACGCATGGCCCTGAAAAAAGCTGCTCAAGACTTGTTTGTACAAAATTCACCAAAGCAATTTTGTAATCTTAAGTTTGAATGTGAAGGTATGATTTACTCTAAAAACGTTATCTGCTTAAAAGCTTTGCGACGCGACTCATAGAAAAAATTCTATGAAAACTACATGAAAATTGTTTTACAAGTGTCGCGTCGCGCCTGTTCGAAGAAGCCTTAACATTCACTAAACCTACATAATTATGAAAACACCTAATTTTTTTATTCTAAACTGACTTGAATCTATTTTGCCAATATTTCAGATTCACAAGATGACTACTGTGAAGATGAAGAAAATATTGAATTTGATTGGCTGATACCCAATGATCCAGAAAAAGTCCTTCCAGAAACAGGTTTTTTGTCCTTACTCTGTAGTTTCCTATTTGTTTCCACTCTTTTCATCCTAGTGATCCTTTCCTTTTCACAGTTAATTCCCAAGTTCCTCAGAATGAACCAGCAATAATAATACCGGAGGACACTTCTACATACAGGTAAATAAATGATGCCATATTAAGTATAGAATTATAATTATTTCTTTTATTCATAATATTTGTATGCAGTTTCATTTGCATCTTGGGGAACCTAATTCGTACTTACCTATTGTCTAATATCCAAATCCATTAAATCATTTCAACATGTTTGAGTAATTCTACTGTTCGCACGGACCTAAAAATATGGCGGCGGGATTTCTCGCGCACTGGATCTTCAACGCACTGCTTAGCAAAGTGTTTTTTCAATTTCGATGCGCTGGGATACACGGTTCCAACAGATCAGCCATATTTTTGGAACAGGGAGAGATGGTCCACGAAAATCCCCATAATCATAATCTTATTAACAACATGTTCTGTTACAGAGATACGTCTCAAGATACTTTGATGAATTTTACTGAAGAAGCATGCCAACAGAGCAATGATAACTTCCCAGCCCAGTTTCTGAGCATGCCTGATCTTGACCCAGAACCTCAGGAAGAAAAGTCAGGTGTTGAATTATTGGCTGAGTTTAATATTGACCAGGACACAGATCAAGGAATAGCAAGGAAAATTGGGGATGGTCAAGAAATCGATCACAATTCATTGAATTGTGTCCTACCTTCAATAAGTAATGACCAGATTGACGATGTCTCTATGGCTGAGGTAAGTGCTTTTTATAGGCTATATATATTTCCAGAATATTTAAAGAACAATTTTTTATATAAATGAGTTATCCTTTACCAAGCTAGAACTTATTCATCTTCATTATTTCAGAAGAATAATGAAAATTCAGATCATTACCATGGGGAATGGGACCAAATGTTCAATGATATTATGATTAACAGAGGACCTAATCAAGAATGTGGATCTGATTTGAAAGAACTATATTCTCAAATATCTAAAACTATAGATTTACTTAATTCTTAATTTAGTCAAATAAAATAGTCATTAATTTCCTTAAAAACATGTATTAGTTATAGAAAAAATAAACACAGTACTAAGTTATTACTTCTTCTGTTTTTTCTTCTCCGCTTCCTCCTCTTTCTCTTTCTCAATTATAGACACATAGGAGCTGATTGTATCAGCATCAAGCATCTGCATCGGTTGGCCACGTCTCATCACTGCTATCTCCAAGTTCTTCTGTCCAGACTGAACGACTTCCAGGAGAGCACGAATAGCAAGCTAGAAGAAAATATTGAAGTATTTAAAACATGTGAAACTTCTTGGAACATGAGACCTTAATGAATTGATGCTAAGAACATGTGGAGCATGTTACTTGCTTCATAAATAGATATGGGCTGATCATAACATTATAATATGACATAAGCAGTTAATAGTTTCTCCTGTAATACAGGTGCTTTTACCTACTGCAGGAGTCAGGGCTTAACTTTGTTTACACACAGTTTTGATGCCAACAAAGAATTTATTTATTAGTTGTGTCCTTTTCAAAGGCGCGGCCACCGCGATATTTAAATAATAAAGTTACCAAGATTTTGTAAAAATTTGTAAAAGTTGATTCACTAAACCATAAATTTGTCAAAGTTATGGTTAAAAAGTTATAAGGGTTTGAACGTGACCGCGCCATTGAAAAGCGGAGAACCGCGGGGCTACAGATATCTTTAAAACTAAGCGTTGCAGAGACCTGAAATTTAGGTAAGTAATAGATTGAATTTGTAAAAATATAGAAAAAAAATTCCTAGGTTTATATTTTAGAAGCTGTAAGACTATAACCACATGACCGCGCCATTGATATGGTATAAAATACTTTATCGCCGATATCTCGCTGAAAAAGCATTGCAGTCATCTGAAGTTTTTTGTAAAACCCAGATTTAAATTTGTCAAAATTAGTAAAAAAACAACAAAAAATCCTAGGTTTATATTTCAGGAGCTGTAAGACTAAAACCACATGGCCGCGCCATTGAAACGGTGAAAAACATATTATCGCCGATATCTCACTGAAAAAGCATAGCAGAGGTCTGATTTTTTTGTAAAACCTAGATTTTTTATTTTACAAAATCTTGGTGGCCGTGCTTTGAAACAGACACTATTTGGTACTTTAGGTCCCTGTCTAACAAATTCAATTTTGTTTCTGCATTTTGACATAAACATATCTACAAACCTGGCTAACATCACACACACACACAACACTTATTAAATGCACTGTGGACCATTAACCAAACATCATTTTTTTTGCATTAGACTAGTTTTAAAATGCAAGTCATGGGCACAAATATTAATGATTTAGATTATGATAATATTGTAATACAGTTTAATAATTACCTTAACAGCACCGTTTTCTGTTGCAACTTCATCACCAGTATAGTTCTTCTCTAAGAATTCTCTGACAGTCTTGGCTGATCTTCCCGTTGCATTAGCTTTCCATTCATAGTAAATTCCTGATGGCTCAGTTTGGAACAAATGGGGGAAACCATCATAATCGAAACCACCAATCAGACACGAAATACCAAAAGGTCGTCGTCCATTACTCTGAGTGTACTTCTGTTTGAGTCCTGCTATGTATCTAGTTATGTATTCCAAAGTAACTGGGTCCTCAACAGTCAGCTTATGCGACTGGCACTCAATTTGAGCCCTGTTGATGAGAATTCTAGCATCTGCTGTCAATCCGGCAAATGCCATTACGACATGGTCATCGAGGAGACAGATCTTTCGCACAGTTCTTTCTTCTTGCAACTTAGCAACTGATTTCTTTTCAACTCCTAATACTACTACGTCAGCACCTCTTACACCGACCTGTAATGAGAAAATAAATTGGATTGTTATTTTAAATAAAGTACTTCGGCAATTTACTTGAATGTAACCAAAATTTACTACATACCGCGGTCGATCCTTTTCGAACGGCCTCCTGTGCATATTCCACTTGTAGTAAATGACCATCGGGTGAAAATACTGTAATAGCTCTATCGTATCTTGCAGACATTTTCTTATTTTGTTAAAATACAAATATTTCACAAATCACTCTGAAGTCGATGAAACTATTCACTCGCCGCAAGCTTTATAGTGATGTGATGCTTATGACCAGTCAGTATCGTATAATTATCGATATGTTTTACTTGACAGACTCGGCATTGGCAATCTATCGGTGAAAGTGGGAGATAAACTGAATTATTATTTAAACTTATGTTTTATGACATCAAGGCAATAGTGTTAGCTTTATTTTAGATAGCTTAACCATTGGGACAAAATAGTATTATAACGAAATTCAGAGACTTTCTATCCTAT
Organism: Polymixis lichenea; assembly: GCA_949091785.1. Classification (NCBI taxonomy): domain Eukaryota; kingdom Metazoa; phylum Arthropoda; class Insecta; order Lepidoptera; family Noctuidae; genus Polymixis; species Polymixis lichenea. The sequence goes on from OX420937.1 coordinate 7,240,684, forward strand.
GCTCCTTATGTAGGGATATTTTAATAGGAATAAAATAGGAGAATTTTCCGTCATATTTCTTTTGTAATTTTCGTAATTTTTCGCACGTAGCGCAAAACAATTATTGAGAGTAAACGTTTTAACGTTTACTATCAATTTTTTTCTTGCACTTTAATATTAACAATTATTACTATTGCAATACAATTTATTACTATCGGTCACCCAGTGGTTGAAATTCGACCATTATTGCAAAAAATATTAGCTTTGTAAACTCTTCTCTAAATAAACTTTAACTGTGCCAAATTTCATCCTCCTCCATCCGTGTAATTTTCGTAAAAAGGGTTACCAAGTTTTTGCTTCATGTATTATTTTATAGAAGATTGATTTATTTTCATCGAACTTCATCGATAACAAATTTCATCACTAAATGCACGATGACAACGGTGTTTCGATAGAATTTTCGTTCAGAAATATCACAATTTTCGAATTTCGATGATGCCGTCGTTGTGATGGTCCCCTTGTCTTGCTTTGCAACTCAGACAAAATGATTTGATTGGCATGCTCTCCATATGGCACAAAGGGAAAGTAATGGCAATATATTTCTGGGTTCTGACTAGGTTGCAGCATGAGGGTTTGAGGGTCAACTTTGGAGTAGGTCTGCCAATAATTCGTGGTATGATCAATGCTTTATTTTCTAAGGGGATAATCTGGGCTATGGAGACAATACTAGTCTTTTGAGCGAGTTCTGACTTCTGAGCACAAGGGGAAACATCCAATGACCAATGTTCATGTTCTGGCGTGGGGTGTCCTTCAAAAATGCTTTAGGAATGTTACAAGTATAAAAATTTCAGAAACTTCAAAAGTTAAAATGTCAAAGATCTTGAAATCTCAAGAAACTCGAGCAATATGGCGATGGCTACGAGTGACTTTGAGCCGTGGCTAACTGAAAAGTTGAGATCGCTTAGAACTGACGAAGGAGTTTTCGGATCGTACATATCAGGTATTTTAGAAAGCGAAGATAGTGTGGATGAGAAAAAAGACGCTTTAGAAGGCATATTATCTGAGATAGTGGTAAGTATCAACTGGTTGTAGGCTAAGATTAGTTTGTTTTTTCTCTAAATAAAATTGTTTCTTAACAGGAAAAGGACATTTCTACTCACATCGATGAGATAATAGAGAAATGGGAATCATGTCGGGTACTGGAAGAAACCCCAAAGTTTGTTACGGATGTAGATGTTCGGCTAGCCAAATTGTTAGAATCTCAAGCTCCAGCCACTACGACACGACGAGAATATACCGATGAAGAGAAAAAGATTCGTGAAGCAATATTGTCCCAGTATAGTCAGCTCCCTGATAATGAGGTACCTATGTTATTGAATGTGATTATTGTACATACACAGTTGAACACTTTCATGCAAGAGGTTATAATGACAACTTTACTGTAATACCATGCTACATTAGACTATATCAATAGAATTGTTCTAATGTAAGTATAATTGTGTTATAGGAAGACGTTGTACAAGAAGAGGAGGCTGTCGGTCCAGACTTAGTTAAGAACACTAATGCATCTGATGTCCATGCTGCAGCTCGCGAGCGTCGTGAACAAGCCCGACTTGATGCCCAGAAGAAAAAGGAAAAAGATAAAGAAGATAGGTAAAAATCTTGCAAACATTTCATATCTCACAAAAAAAATTTGGTGATTCTGTCATATAATCACCCAACCTCATTACGTTTCACAATTTATTTTGATATTAGGTTTCATAAATCTGTTGTGATTTCAGGGAAAAACAAAAGCAGCTAAAGGAAGAGAAAAAAGAAAAACGTAAGACACAAAAAGGCGAAAGAAAAAGATAGCAATCTAAAGTGTAAGTGAACATGCTTGGTTGTTCAACATTGCTTTGTGAATATGATATTAAAATCCTGTTAATATTGCTCAATATTGCACAAATGCAAGCTGGACATTCATATACCCATGTGTCTTAGTATATTTAATCCATTTTTACATGAAGCAATAATATCAGTACTGTTTAGATTATTGAAAATGGTCATGTGCAACAGTTGCTGTTTATTTGTATGAGTATCCAGCATGAATGTCATGCTATCCATATAAATTCTCCCGCATATAGGCACGGCGTGACTTTAATAGAACAATTTACAACATGTAAACATCATGGAAATTGATCTATTTGAGTCGCATCATGCCGGTCTGCGGGAGCCCTAAATATCAACCTACATCATTTAAAATTCCACTAATAAGTGTCTACTTTGTTGAAATACAAGCTTTGCCTACATAGTTCAAAACTCAGACGAATATTATTATTATCCTATTAGCCTATGGCCACTGCCTCCAACAAGGCCCTCATAATGTCACTAAAATAGAAGCTAACGCAGCAAAAATGTCATTGTTAACCTAGTGATGTGAATAAACATGTTAATTATTTTTACATGTGTATTATGACATTGTTAATCTACATTAAAGTTCTACATATTGATTAAAGTTCCCTCTATTATTAATTGTTGTGAAATGTTTAAATTTTAATTAGGCATCTTTGTAATTGGAGGTTGAGATCATGTTATAAAAAAAAACCAACAACACAATGTTTGATCAAGAATCAAGCCCAATTCAATCTAATCTTGTTAGTTTGGCATCAGTTCCAAACATCTGCCTGATACAAGAAATATCATAAAAGATGCTTTATGTTAAAAATCTATTGCTGAGAAAATTGATGGTGCTTTAGTTGTTCCTATGTAATCTCCATTGTGATAGATATTAGATAGCTATTAGTAAAGTGCTGTTGCATTGACCATCCAAACGTTTTTATATAACCTTTTTGGTATTATGCTGAACTAGAGTAGAATCAGTTCAATTTTTTTTTTACAAAATTAAGTAAGCGCCAATGTGTCTCTAATTGTTAGTGGGTATTTTCTTTTTTGTAAATTTTAATGTAACAATGTGGATAAAGTAATCAAGATAGGTAATAATTTATGGCATTTATAATTTCTTGCAATCACTAATAATAAAAGTTATAAGTGTAGAGTAAAATATACCATGTTATTATTAAAATTATCTAAGATATATAAAAATGAATCCGTTTCCCTTGGTCATGGTATCACATGTGAACGGCTGGACCAATTTTTGCTAATTCTTTTTTGTTGTGTTTGTTATTGTCAGAAGGTTCTTATGAAAGAAACAAAAGAAGAAAGTTGCACATAACATTTATGTAAAATGCACATTCAATATTCATAGATAAGGCAGGACAACATCTATCAGCTAGTTTTTAATAAAACAACAACGTAGCCTTCATACAGTAAGTGCTGTTACTGCAGTATTTTATACCTCTGTACAGCAATAGTGGATGTGTACAGTTAAAGATGAATAATACTGTTGCCGTGTCATTAATAGCTCTATTCCATAAATTCTTGTTCTCTTTATTTTTACATTGTCACCATATTTTCATATTTCACTGTACACAATTTTAATATGCTTTTAGTCATTATTATAGTTGTTATTTATTATGATGCAATACAATACATGTGTAATATTTTAATAAAATCACATGTGTCTGTCATATTATTGTTTTATTTAAGTAACATGAACAGGTACTTAATTAATAATACTTATGATATAAGCATATTGGTGGCATGCTATAGTATCTGCCTACCTTTAAGTATGTATAACCATACTTGCAACTTTTATCATTTTTAATAAAATACTGCAATGCTGCAAAAATTACATAGCACCTACATTCATTTGATTAACTAGCTATAAAAATAAAAGTTAAAAATACCATATAGGTGTTAATAAAACTCATTTAAATTTTTAGTATGGGAGCCAAATTCTGATTAGTGTAAATGATTGTGGTATGCCCATCTAAATGAATGTACAAAGTAAGAATGATGATTAACTTATTCATAGAGAAATTGGCTATGCCTTTCCTAACTATATAAAAAGGTTGCGAAACTTTGAATAATAATAAATCAATGATTCCTATTTACTACTACAACCTCATAAATCACAAGTAGAATTCATTCAGTAAAATACCAACATAAATGTACAATCATTATACCTACATAAAACAAAGTAAGTACAATTGTATAAAATGTATAATAATATGCGATACTTGCTGACTAGTATGAGTCATCTAAGATGACACGATGATTTCATTTTAAGGGTGTCACTGGCCTATCACAGATAGCAAAATTTAATTGGGCTTTATATCAATTTTAACACAATTTACTTCTCAGTTACAACAAAGTTGTGGGCGCCACCAGCATAGATTTGTGTTACTTTCGGTTTCTTATCGATTTCCAAAGGTATTAAAGTAGGCTGTAGAATTTGGTTTCCTAAATCGATTCCTGTATTGAAATGCTCATTCCATCCCCAGGCCCAGAGAGTATTGTCTGTTGCTAAACAAATAGTGTGCTCTGAGCCTAATGCAACATCTTGTACTTGTCTGCAATCTGGAAAAAAAAGCAAAATATAATTGTAATGTTCAAATTAGAAGTTGGATATTCCATTATATTTCCAGCAATCACAATGGCTATGTCACCACACCACACTGATCAGGAAATATATTATTCTGATTCTGAACAAACTAAAGCATAGCCAATAAACATGAGGTAAGGTGTTGGTGCTTGGTGTTGGTGTTGGGTTTACTAACCTGGCAGCTTGATATGTGTAAATGTTCCTGGCATCACTGTCTTTTCAGTTCCCAGTTGTCCCCAATTATTTCTGCCCCATGATAAAAGTGTTCCATCTACTAACCACAACAATGCATTTGTCCAACCACTCAATAACTTCTTAACGTCTTGTTTTACGCCTATATCAATTTTATTTGGTTTAAATACTTTTTTATATTTTCCAGAACAAAGCAATAACTGACCATGCTTGTTATCGCCCCAAACATATAAGGCTTTCTCCTCAGAGCACCATGCTAAAGTGTGGTTTTGTCCACAAGCTAAATGAGATATTTTACCAACACCCTGCACCTTCTGGAACCTATCAGAGGACAAAATGTCATTCCCCAATCCAAGTTGACCATGTCTGCCACATCCTGTAGTCCACACCTCACCTTTCGAATTTACTATTGCTGTGTGTCTTAGGCCCATAGATACCAAAATAGCATGCACTGGAAGTCTAATTGGTCTCATAATTTCTGAGAAATATTCTTTTGGTGTTGTGGGCATTCCCAATTGGCCATAAGCATTGGAACCCCAAACAATCATTGTTTGATCATCTGTTACTCCACAGCTGAAGTCCCATCCACATACTATATTTGTGAAAGTAACACCACTCAAAGACCATGTTCTTTCAATATTATGTACTTCTGTGTCTCTTGCTAGCTGGAGTTTTGAATTCCATCCACAAGAATAAAGCTTGCCTTCATTGTCTATCAAGAGAGTATGGCCACCTCCGCATGCAATTTGCTTTATCTTGTTATCATACAAATGTACTTCAACATTGCAAGGCTTTTCTACTTGTTCATTAGCAGTACCCACTCCTAACTGTCCATGTGAATTAGCTCCCTGGAAGTAACATCCACGGTATTGTAAAATGAATTAAAAAAAAATACATGTACATTCATCAGCAAATAAAGAAGTCAATTGAAGTTACTAACGGAAGACGGACGGACGGACGTTAGTTGTTGAAGGTACTAATGGTGGGTACTTACCCAAGTCCATAGTTCCATATTTATGTTTAGTTGATCTAAAATCTTGATTAATTCCTAAAAATCTCAGTTGCTCCAAACATTTGATACGTACTTAATTTGAGTATTTTGACTGATCAGTCCATGTCAATGTCATTGCGAGCGACAGCCACTGCCACAGAATACCAAACTTGTATTTTGTATATTTTGTATCCATAATTTCTTATTTTACTTTTCACAATTTTATTATGCTTTTAGTCATTTATAGTTCTTATTTATTATTTTATCCTGTGTTGTGTGTAAGTTCGTTCTAGCCAACGTAATAAGGGCCAGGAGTTTGACATTTTACTCGCACTAAAACTTGGAACTAGTAGTCTATGACAACCAAAGAGTAAAGTAAATAGGGGTGACAACTGACAATGACAACTTTTGTTTTGAGATTTACAGCTGAGCAGAAATGTAAATAAAGACTTTAAATTGAAATTATTTATTTCAACTAAAATAGCATTGAATCTGAATTAAAAATCGAAAGCATTACAAAATTTTGTATTCTTTAACATGGTAGGATAAATTAACATTACTTTACTGTGTATTTCATTTTATAAATTCGATTCTTGTATCGAAAATGTATATTTTTCTTAGGTAAAGAGGCAATGGATTCATCTAAAAAACATGCGACTGCTGCTCAAGTGACAGCATTGATGGATTTCATGCAAGAACATTCTAGTGTCGCCAAGGGTCTTCTTAATTCAGGGCTTGAAAGGGAAGACTTGGAGGCACAGTGGCAAGATCTTACAACCACACTTAACTCCATGGGAGGAGCTGTTAAATCCGTTGATAAATGGAAGCAGGTACATAAACAAGCATTAGTATATTAACTGATAAGGATGAGGAAGTTAGTTTAATTATGCAAGAAATTGTAGGAATGAAATCAATAAAAATGTTGGTTTTCAGACTTGGCGTGATCTGAAATCAAATACTAAGAAAAGGGCTATGAAACAGCAACAATCACTGTGTGACACTAGTGGAGGATTGAGTTCAGAAGGGAGTGGAGACACCTCACAGAATATAGACAATGAAAATTATGTGCCACCTCAGAAAAGATTTGGTAACGACATACATTCTGAAGAATTAAGAGGAGTCAAAATATAATCTAGCCCTCTGAAATATGTGATTTAGACCCAATTTTTCAATTTCCAATCATCACAGAATTTTTATCAGAAGTATAAAATGATGAATGGTCATTTTTATTCCTCAGATTAAAATTAACTGACAATACTAATATTACATCTTAATTTTTTGATCTCAACATGATATTTTATTATGCACTGGTTAATAAAATGCACAATCATAAATAGTCACACAATTGTAAATGTCTGAGGTAGGAGGGTCCTGAATAACAGATCACACAGCTCTCATAGATAGGCAAATATTAATGAGTGTTAAAAAATATTATTATTATGTTATCTACTGTACAGATAATTAATTATTATCTTCTACAACATTTCAGCATCCTTTGATGAACAAATTATTAGAATAGAAAGAGACAAATTAGAATTTGAAAAAGAGTACAAGGTGCAGAAAATTGAAGTATTATCCAGGTTATAAATGACTAATATTTTGATGAATTTAATAAGCAATGTTTAATAAACAAATCTGTACCAACTTAATGGTTTGTTTTGTTTCAGAATAGCATCAGCTTTAGAAGAATTAGCTAAGAAACAATAAAGATATAATTCAATAAACAATGTTTCATTGTTAATCATATCTTGTAAATCAATCAGTACAATACATTTACATTATTATCCTACACAACCAGTGTTGCCAACTCCAAAAGTTTAAATTATCGAGTTCCGACGTGAATTTTAAATAATAATAAGTTTAAATTATCGTATTTTGGGCAAAATTATCGTCCAAAGGTATAAACAAAAGCAAAATCACAAAAATATCGAATTAATTATTTTTAATTGATAACAGACGAAAATACTAGAGTCAAAAGAGGAGTATATGCCAAGTTTCACTAGCAGATCAAACCGTAAACGTGTTTTGTCGTAGCGTTTAGTTAATATTATTTTAATGTTTTTCACCGTAAAATTAAATAAAGTCTTATTTAAAGAAACATCACAAATTTTTCACCTGATGATGATGGTGGGACTCTCTTTTTGCGGATGGATACCTACATAAGAATATTTTCAGAATGTTGCGCTAATTAATGTAAGGGAAAGAGACAGAGAGAGAGACATGTACTTGTTAATGTTGACATTCTTTACATTTACCAGAGATTTTGTTGTTGTTTCATTTTTTCTGACAACTATGCTTTGTTGTTTTGGAACTTTTATTTTTATTTTCCTCCAAAGCACAAAATTATCGTTCATTAGACATTCATTATCGTACATCGTACCTTTGGGCTATATAGCGTACGCCCTCATAATTATCGTACGGGTTGGCAACACTGTAACACAACCGAAAATTTGCTTGATAAAAAACTATTAGCTACGTACTGCTGTCTTTTAACAATAGATGGCGCTAGCAGTTAAGCGATCTTCAATGAGAAGACGTACCTACTTATGGTATATTTTAGGATTGTGACCGGCGCTATGGAAAGGACCCGTGACTAATAATCTGACAAGAAGCCAGTCACTCTACTTGAGTAGCCTGTGGGTGAAACATACGCAGCGATCCTACAGAGCCCCGCGCGCCCAGTATAACAACGCTTTTAGGATGCTGTTGGGGCTGCCGTGGGGCTGCAGCGCGTCATGCATGTTTGCTGAAGCGCGTACGGATGGTTTTCAAGCCATCATGCGCAAGAAAGGTAACTCGCTGCTGCACCGTCTACGAAGCAGCAGCAACAGTATCCTAAATGTTATTGCTGCCCGTTTTGACTGTCACTTCCAAAATCATTGGGTAAGGACGGCCATAGGCATCAGTTAGGTATAGGTATTGGGTAAGGCCGCGGATTTTGCCACTTTGTAACATAGAACTTTTATGTTACAGTAACGTAGAAGCAACGCGAAAGTAACTCATAATATTTGTAAGGCTAATTTCATAATATGGTATTTTTAACCGACTTAAAATAAAAGGTGTAAGTTCTATGATGTGCTAAGACCAAAAGCTTCAGTCCGAAATTTGGATTTCGACAACTATGAAAGTTTCAATGATAGCGGAAAAACATGCTAAGTGCGCGTGATCAGAAAAAGTTTTAGAACTGTATACAATCACAAATTGACCATTTACCAAATTAAGGGAACATTATCAGGAAAACAAAAACTACGATATATGTAAATGTAGTAACAAGATATTTATTGTGATATATTTATCAAAAACTCTTCTTGTATTAAAGGCACTAAATAACATTTATTATAGAAATTATGTTTGAAACCTAGAAAATAAGCTACTCACAATGAGATCAATGGTATTTAGTAAAATCACAGAAATGAGAACAATCTTATAAAATAGGTATACACTGCTAGATATTATCAAGCATACATTTCCAGTTTACGCTGAACTCGCATTGTATAGGATTTCCGTACAGTGAGACGTCAGCTTATACCAGAAATGTATAGCATGATGTGTAGCCTTGTGTACCTAGTAATATGTCTATTTAGTTATACTAATTAGAAATTAGCATTTTTTTTGGAATCACACATGCATTGTCTTTTAATTGTAACAGTAAAATAATATTAATAATGATTGTTTCTTAAAAACTCTTCATAAAAAAGAAAAATCGTATTTCTTCATATTTTTGAGGATTTTCGGTGTTTAGCTTGTCTCTGTATTTTTTTTTGTTTTTCAGCCGCAGTCAACGGCATCTGTGACAATGTTTATATTGGTTAGTCGTCAATCAGAAAAGTGAACTGAATCAATAAAGTTAAGGTTAAGGGCAAAATTTCAGTCAGACTACTCATTTCGCAACACATATTTTCATATCTCTGTGGTTACCGCTAAATGACTTCATTTGCTGGAAAGATAATACCACTCGACGTGCAGATTCCGAAGAAGGTGTACGTACGGGGTGCGCGTAATCTTGTTTTAATGTAGACATGCCATTAGAAACACTGGCTCCTAAGTTACAAATAGGGTGGCAAATGTGTTACTGTACCGTTAAGACTTAACGGTTCAGTAGTAACACATTTGCCACCCTTAACGGTGATTATATATTTTATGCCAGTAAGTGAATTATTAGCCATCTTGAACTTTACAAACGCTACTTTACTTGGTGAAAACCTCGAGCAAATAGGATAACACTTAGTAAGGAAGTTTTTTTACAAGGGTTACCTTGCCGTGTAAAAGAAAAAATATAATAATCTACGGTATGCACAAACCTTTACAACACTTCAACGTCACCGTAACATACAATCAACGTTACTTGTAACATAGAAGCTACATAGAAGTAACGTATAAGCGCAATTTTCAAGGTTAAAAATAGGCATAATTTCAAAACCGAGCCGAATGTGAAGCAAAGACACAGTATCACGCATTTCTTAAACACTCGTGCATAGTAATATGTAAGAGGTGTGTAAAAAAAACTGTTATTTACCTTCGAAATCACCAAAATTCACAATAAAAATCCACTGCCGAAACACAAGTGTATAGTTTGACAACACTCCAGAGACGACAAAATGGCGTCTTTTCTTTTTTTTTGTCGTTGTCTATACTGTCAGTGTAACCAGTAAAATTACTAAAACGACAACTATCTGTTTTAAACAACTAGAAGCCAAAATTTGGTAACATAGAAAATAGTAACATACAAGTAAAAATATGGAGACAAATGTTTGAATAATGATAATTCAATGAAAATCGCATGATTAAAGATATGAAAACCACGATATAGCAGCTTAACTTAGAGACATTTAAGATAGTCACAAATAATAAGACTTTTACTAGAAAAAAAATAAAGTTTTGTAGCTTTCAATGTGTGGCCGAACCAAAAAGACACCGTGTTTTTGACGAAATTTGGGGGTCTGGACAAATTTAATTCATTGTATTTTATAAACTGTAAGACTTACATTCACTTTAAGGATACATTCTAATAGTTTAAGAATTACGTAATCAAAATATGATACTTTCATTACAATTTACAAAGCATTTTATTTTTTATGAGCAGTCAAAATTTGGGACATATTTTTCATTCAAAAAGTGGCAAAATCCGCGGCCTTACCCTATTAGGGTTGGACCTCATCTGGCAGCACGGAATCGCCTTTTTCCGTCGCCCTTTCTCTTTCTGTCGCTTAGAACTGCCATTTGCTAGACCGAGACAGAAAGCATAATGCGATAGCACGCGGCGGAATCCTCGAGGCGATCGGCATCACGGACAAAATGCAATGGTCGGCAGGGAGCGCTGAAGCGCGCGATAGCATGCTAACGCATCCTTTCACCGCCGATCACTTGCTATCGCATGCTGTCTCACTCTATCGTACAATGGCGCACGCGGCCGCTCGTCAGCTCAGTGCAGCCCACAGAGTACTTTTTTATATATGGAAGTGCAGCCTGTTCATTCATGCCGTACGGATGGAAATAACAATGACTGAAGAAAATTTGATAGTTTTAGTGCAGAAATATCCTTGTCTCTATGACATGGAGTCGGCGGAATACAGTGACCAACACCGTAAAGAGAATGCTTGGGAAGAAATAAGGAAAATAATAAATCTCAGGGGTAAGTATTTTTATGAATTCGATTTATTTTTTAAAATTTGTAGGTAAACACACATATTAAAGAGAAATGTATTTATTATTCTAATAGATACATATTATTTATGCTAGACGCAGTCGTAAGACGATTTATTTCCCTAGGTCAAGATATAGTAATTGATAGTCCAATCTATTACTGCAATACTGATAAACGCGTAATTTTTAGTTTATCATGTCCTATGTACAGACGCCAGCACATCAAGCTACCCCAAACTGTCACTTTTTCCCAATTGAACATGAACCTTACACTTATGTGATAAAGTTGAAAATCTATCAAAGAAATTTGACAGTTTGGGGTAGCTCGATGTGCTGGCGTCTGTACCCTCTCGTACTGCCAAGTTAGACTTCCAATATCGGTATTAAAATATCTTTTAAAATTTTCTCTAACCACAATCGCACTCATGTTATTATCATTTCCTACGATTGGCATTAAATTCTGCAGAGCCCGTTCTACGTTAGGTGTTGACGTGTTGAAATATGAAAACATTCTTTCATTTTTAAATAAAAATTATAAGGACAGAGCCACAGTTACAAACTTATCACCAACGTCTCCACCACAAGCACAAGACTTAACAGATAATGAGAGTCAGTCAACTGAAACTACAGCTTATGATTCAAGTACACATCAAACAAACAATCGTAGTAGATCAAGCGAGTCATATATAGGAGAACAAAGTCTAGCAAAAGTATTAGATAATTATTTAAAGAGCAACAGGCCAAGGAAAATAATGATCCCATTACAATGTTTTTCTTAAGTATGACACAAACGGTCAAAACATTTCCTTTAGAGATACAACTGGAAGTGAAGAAATTTTTTTTGAAATTGTAAGTGATGCGGAATCTGCCTTACTTCGTACTTATCACCCTAGTACTCCTCATTTTTCAAGCTATGGTTATAGTAGTAATATAGCGAGTACAACGACGTCGTCTATGGGGTATGCATCAACTGCAACGACGTCTTCTGCGAGATATACACCAACTACAACGACGTCGTTGGAAGGGTATACACCAACTACAACGACGTCGTTGGAAGGGTATACATCAACTGCAACGACGTCTTCTGCGAGATATACACCAACTATAACGACGTCGTTGGAAGGGTATACACAAACTACAGCCACGTTGTCGTCGACATACAATGAACAGTTTGATGATTCTATCTACTAAGAAAATGGCAAAATTATGTGTAAATCTACATCAAACACTTATTTGATATTGAAGTTGTGATTATTAAATTATTGTTGTTGTTTCCCATGGATGATTAAACTTGTGATATTGTTATTTGGGGAGAAAAGCGTTTACTTATTGTAGTTGTGATTTTAAAGAAAAAGTTGTTAATTGTTTCTCAGATTTGATTAAAGGATTAATTAATAATAGTGTATTTTACTTACTTTAGACAAACACACAATCTTTGTTTCACTGAGATGCACTTCCGGAATTTTGTGTTTTGCTTTTGAAGAGTAGGCTGCAGTAGGTCAACTAATTCATTAAAATCATTTAAAGTCATTCCATAATAATCTACGAAACTATCTGGATATGTTACTAAATCCGGAAAATGCGTAACATATTGTCCATGAATCGCTCTCTGCTTCCAAAAAGGATGAACCCAGTATCTCCCTTTTATTTTGCGAATTCGTTTCTTTTTATTATTTTGATTTTGCATTTCTTGCAAAATACACGCTAGAATCACTGCTCTCTCTTCCGTGGTCCTATCCATCTCGCGGTTGAAACTAAACTGATCATGAAAGAACGCGGCAGTATGCCACCCATGCTGCAGCATGCTGACGCGTGCGATCGCCTTTTTTGTCTGCGGAATGCGACAGCGCGCGTTCGCATGCGGCAGCATACTGCACACAGAACACTATTACATACTGCAGCACGTGGTAGCACAGGCGGAACAAATGCGATTCCGTGCTGCCAAATGAGGTCCAACCCTTAACAATACTAAAATAGATAAACGTACATTATTGTTATTATTATTTTTTCTGTTACTAGCACACTAACTATTCTTTGATGATTTTTATGATTTATGATATTAATGATTTATGTTTTATGATATATGATTTCTATGTTGTTTTTTGAATTTTGTAATCATATACGGAGTTTTCTCTGATACAATTACCTAAATTGAATTGAATTGAAAATTAAAAAAAAGATCTATTACAGCCACCCATTTCTACTCCCAATTCCCAATTTATTGTTTTTGTGCCTTATTTATTGGGTAGCAAACGCCTTTGTGCTTGTTAGGTAAGTACCCCAATCGAAGTGTACATGCACATATTGACAAAATTCCTGAGCCGATAGGAACATAATAAATCATAAACTGTCATCATCAATTCTGCCGAAAGACGTCCACTTCTGGACATAGGCGTCCTCCAAGCTCCGCTGCTTCGACCGCTTCTCTGCTTCCCGCATACAGCGGATTCCTGCCGCCTTCACAAGGTCATCGGTCTAACTTGTAGGGGTGGGAGGCTTTCCAACTTTAGGTACGTCTTCCGCGAGCAATGTGCGCTGCCCATTGCCACCTGAGCTTGGCAATTATTCTTTGGGCTATGTCGATTGCCTTGGTTCTCATGCGGATCTATTCATTTCTGATACGATCACGTAGGGAAACTCCAAGCATAGCCCACAATCAATCATGAATACCTACAATCTAGTATATCCTATCTACTCATTTTACTTCCGTGTGTTTATGTAATACCTACCTAATATTTTCAAGTATTGTTGCCAATGTTGGCGGTGTGATTAATTACGCCTCATCCGCATCTGTCGAGTTGCGAACTTTCTGCTTGTTTGTGGGATTTGTCGAGAACTCGAGTCAGGACCCTAACTTGAGAAAGTTTATTTCGTAAATAACTCATTGATATAAGCGATGAGTAAGCAGGCGTGTTTGTAATGCCTCCGCGCTTTGAAGAGCTTTGATAAAAAAACCCAAAGATTTGTACTAGTTCGTTATGTTTCTAGAAATAGTACCTTAACGTACAAAAAAAAATTGAGTAGCTAATTAATCATAAATTAATTGTAACAGAAATTTGATAGAAAGAAAAAGACTGTTTAACCAAACTTAAACAACAATTTATTAATAAAAGGTTTATATTCATTATAATATAACACCTCCCCTGGCTCGAACACATGCGGTGATCCTCCTGGGCATGCTGAGAATCAAGTTATCCAACATTTCTTGGGGTAACCTGTCTCATTCTTGAATAGCGGCTTTTCTGAGCTCTGGCACTGTTTGGAGACGTGGCTGACGGTTCCAAACAGCTCGATTAAAAGCATCCCACGCGTGCTCTATTGGGTTTAAGTCAGTCGAGCCGGCAGGCCAGTCTAATCTTGTGATGTCGTGTTTTTGGAGAGCAGCATTGACTCGTTAATCTCGATGGGCGGGCACATTATCATCGACCAGCGGGTCTAAAAAGGCCACATTAAACAATTCCTCTAAAAGTGATTCATTTCCTGAATTCCCTATGATTCTGCTATTTGACATTTTACTTTAATAAAGCAATTCATAATTTGGTGACCATTTTACGAATTTCCATACAAAACTGTCAACTAGATGAATTGCGTGCTGTCAACGCAGATAATATTATTAATTGTCAGTTTGTGACAATTTCACGATTTTAAATATGATTCATATATGATCATATTATGATTCTGCCAAAGTGGCCTTTATAGACCCCCAGTACAAATTGGTGCTCATGGTTTACTCGGAATGGTCTGAAAATTACATCAATAGCAACTGCTCTATACATGTCTGCTGTCATGAAGCCTCGATACGGGATCAAAGGCGTTCTAGCTCCAATCATAATACCACCCCAAAAGGACACCGATTTCCCGCCTTGCTGAACTGTTCCAGTGGCAGTTCTTTGCCTTTCGCGGTCTCCTGGTCTTCTCCAGACACGGACACGTCGGTTATCTGGGTGAGTACTGATTCACGATTCGTCAACGAAGATACAGTTTTGCTAAATGTTCTCTTCTTCATTTTGCCGAAGCCTAGCCTACTGCAATCTCCGTCGTTATCGTTCCCGGGAATTCAGAGGAGCTCGCCAAGATCACCGTGCTCGTAATCCAGCCTGGTGCAAGCAATTCCGAATGGTCTGAGTGCTAACTTCAAGCCCAGAGGCGGCACGAACTTCTGCTTTTATTTTAGTAGCGTTGATTGTTGGGTCACGGGCTGCCAGCAATCTAATATAGCGCTTTTGGGCAGCAGTCAAAACAGTTGGGCGACCACTGCGGGGTCGGTCAGCAAAATTACCCATCCCGTGGTACCTACCTCTGCAACGTGGTCACGACACTGGATTGGGATATAGCAACTGCGTGCTATTTCTCTCGTGGTGGATCCTTCTTCCCTCAAAGTTACTGTTCTTGCTCGTAAAATTTCTGATAATCTTTTTGGCATTTTTTCAATCACAACTTTGCGCGAAAAAGTATTTTAAATCCGTTAAAATTGACTAAATCAGATTTCTGAATGAGCGTAAGCTAGGACTGAAAGCCTTTTTATATGGACAATTGAACTGTTTTATTGTTTTATATTCTAAATCTATATTTTTAAACAAAGAATGTAAAAGAAGAAGAAATCTTAATGTAATCTACCGTAATAAAAAAGATTTCGATTTTTCAAAGTGATTGCAAACTTTTTTTGATGTGTGTATGTTAGTTTCCTCGATAGTACATAGGTAGACGCATAATAAAAAAGTAAAAAGAGTAAACCGAACATTCAAAGTTATTTCAGAGATTTGCTACGCTTTCTACTTTCTACATGGGAGTTTCTCTTAAGGGGAATCTAGTCGCGGGCTCGGAAGCCACTGGTGGGCCTGGCTAAAAAGCACGCTGTCTCACCAGGCATCGTGTCCGATAGAGGTAGAATCAGTGATGAGCAGTTAGACGTTAGTCTACACGCACAACGTTATTGAATGAGACGCAGGATCATTTATAGTAAAACAGGCGCGTTAAAAAATTAGAAAAGTCCTTCGTAAGATCGGGTTTCATGAGAAAACCATTGCATAAATCAATGATCAA
This sequence comes from Polymixis lichenea, assembly GCA_949091785.1. Lineage (NCBI taxonomy): Eukaryota > Metazoa > Arthropoda > Insecta > Lepidoptera > Noctuidae > Polymixis > Polymixis lichenea. The sequence goes on from OX420937.1 coordinate 7,257,018, forward strand.
TAACTTTTTTGAACTTTTCGACATTTGAGATTTGTCGGTACCGACTTGGTTTTGGAGATTTTACACTTCTTTCATTACTTAAACACGCCCAAAGTTAGGTTAAATTTGCAAGAAAAACGAATCTTTGTTGGCTCCTAACTTTTTAATGGCTTTTATTTTAGTATTCTGTTTCCGCACAGACAATATTAATAATGAGATAAAACCATACCATGTCTCTTTTTTGATGTAGGTACATTGTCGAACAGTGAAGTAATACACTCCCGAAGTTTGTATGGAAAAAAATGTCGACTAGATTCAACTTAAAGCGCCATTTTCTTAAGTTTTTTTGGAATTTGGTCAGCGTCAGGCTGTACCTATGTGTGTTTAACAAAATATGATTCGCGATCGTAACGTAACACGTAGTTATGTACCTATCTATTACATAATTTTAGGTAGGTATCCATCAAAATCATCAATACAACCCTTTTAAGTTAATTTAATGACTTTTTCATGAAATAGAGGAAATTCCAATTTCGTCCCAAAAAAATTTGAATTTCATGGACTACCTTAGCGCATCCAGCTTAATAGGTACCTACGTGACTAAGAGACTTAATAGGTACCTACGTGACTAAGAGACTTCATAGGTATCTACGTGACTAATAGACTTAAAAGTTACCTACGTAACTAAGAGACTTAATAGGTAGGTACTGTGGAGGCTCAGACGAGCCTCCAGGTACCGGGTGTTTAGAGGATATACATTAAAACATTAAAGGGCGCTTAAACTGTGGGATTCCACGTTTATTTCAAGAGTCTAGGATTAACAGATGCTTACAAAGACGCGCCTGTCATTAGAATCAAAGCTCACGGCACAAAACCTATATAACATTATTTGACGTTCATAATTTAGAATATCCTAAATGCTCGATCATAGACACAGCCTAATCATCGGCTGCCAGTATGTGCGTGAGGCTTTACAGTAAGTAAATATCCTCTACATGAGCTACGCCCACTCTTGAATAAAAGGATTAACGTAGTCATTCAACTGCAGAACCCTTTATTCACGGTGTTCGAACAATTAGGTGGCACCTACCTATACCTATAAGAAAGTTTACCTAACTTGAGGAATATTTACAGAATGAGGTACCTCCCTTAGAAGAGAAACCTCAAGTCAGGACAAACACACCGCGTGTCTGACCACCATCATAAGTGTCGGCGAAAACTAAAAGTTAATTCGTGACAATATGCACCCACAAAAACTAGTTTTGTCATGCTTGAACCTCATCACGCCAAAACCCCGAGGAAAAGACGCGACGTGCCCTCTTAGATACAAATAAATCAATGTGAAAGTTCACATCAGTCCAGAAGGGGGAAGACCTTAACATCAAAATCTTTTGCTCCATCGGACGGCAAGTCAGAGGGAAGGAAGAGGTTAAGAGGCTAGTCCGCCAACGTTCATTGACACAATTTAAAATATGTTCATACTCCAGAGGTAAATTCTAAAAACGCACCTACTCCTCTCTTGTTTCTTTCCGTTTAGTGTCAGTCACTGCTGATAAAAACCTGTGGGTCCTCATTTACAAGCTGAACCAGTAGTGTCAACTCAACACTCTTTGCGGAGACTACGCTCCTTTAGCAAAGTTGGTCATGGATTGGAGTGAGTGAAGGTAAAGAGTCCTCATTTATAAGCTAAACTAATGGTGTCAACTCAACACCCTTTGCGAAGACTACGTTCCTTTAGCAAAATTGGCTGCGGCTTTGAGTGAGTGTCCTCCCACCTCTAGGTGGAACCACAGATTGCAAGATTATTTAATACGCGTAGCTACTTAACACGTGTAACTATTTTCTGGAGTATGCCCATGCTAGTTCACCGTTGTGAACCCTGGCTAATGAAGACGAAGTTGTCCCTCCCTCGGACTCTGCGTGGCTGTGAGCAGGTGTCGCCTCGCACGCACACAATAGCGTCCGATACATTCTCAGGATCACATGTAATAAATACAAAGGAGAAAGCATTAGTAAAATGTAAAATTAACCAAACTAAAATAATATCCTAATGTTTACATCTAGCTGACATTGACATGACAATAAATGACAATAAAAGAATTAATCAATTTGACAAAAAGGGACGATAAAGAAAATCTATAAATTAACGAGAAAAGGTTATAAAAATGTAAAATATCCCTGATCCTTCTATTATTAAATTTTCTACATTTATACTTCAATATGAAAAATGTTCCTATAAATTGCCCTTTATGAAATGTTTTCATAAAATCTTTTTGAGTTTCCCTAGAACTTCTTTTGAGTTTTTTCAGTTCTGGGGTTAAGTTTTCCATTTGAGTTTTTCTAGCATATTCGTATGCGCCATTTTTCTTTCTTTCTGAATTCATGGTTACAGTTTGCGCACTCGGTAAAAATGTATCCTGTATAGTACAAATAAATATTTTTCGTGGCAGAACTCTCAAAATTTTTAGCGTTAACTATCATATTGTATTGTATGTACTCCACTCTGCTACGCCAATCTGTCAAATCTCTTTGATAGATTTCAACTTTATCATATCAAACTCAAAACTCAAAGCATTTATTTCAAATAAACCAATTACAGGCACTTTTGAATTGTCAAGGTCGGTGAGTTAGAAAGATGAAGCTAATTGCCCATTCCAAAGCGTAGGTACCTATGGAGAAGAACGGGCAAGAAACTCCATGGACACTCTTTTAAAATCATGGTATTGTTACAAAAAGTTGGTTACATCATTATGTTGAACTTATCAATGTGAGAACGATGTAAAAAGACGTGCACATTAAAGCGTCCGTAATTAAAACAAAAATAAAATAACAATTCAGAAATTAAAATAAGCCGTGGGAGCTAGGAGATGACCAGTCCCTACTGGCGGCGCCCGTTCACGAACATGACGTGTGGATCAGCACCATTCAGCTCAACCATTTTGAAGGGAACTTAATGATCCAACACACACGCCACCACCAGCGAGACATTTGAGTGAGCATGACATACTCTCAGCTGCCAGGGCACATTCAAGTCAATGAAAGACGTACCCTGTAAATGGTAGCTTTATAGTAGGAATATAGTGCTCACACATATGCTATGCAATTATACAATACTAAAAGTTTGAATTTATACAATGCAAAGATATCTAGTCTTTTACAGTCTTCAGCAGCTCCAACGTTTTCAAATGCTAATCAATTTGGTTTAAGCTACCTTGTGGAGCTGGACAAGCAGCGTTTAGCCAAGCATTTTTATCAGCGATGTAATCTCCCAACTTATAATAAGCATGGCTGCATAGTGTGCGTTTTATACAAGATTTAAATTTCATTTCATTCAGTTGGAGAATGTGGGGAGGTATTTTATTGTAACATTTTAAACAGTACCCCATGAAGGATGAGTCTACTTTAGCCAGTCTGAAGCCTGGTTGAACTAATTGGTCCCTATTTCTAGTCCCAACGGTGTGTTTTTCACCTCTTTTACTGAAAAGATTTAAATTTTTCCTGACGTACATAATGTTCTCATAGATATATTGACAAGGTACCGTCATGATATTAATATTTTTGAAAAGTTCCCTTAGAGAATCTCGCCTACGGAGGCCATATATTGCTCTGATGGCTCTTTTCTGCAGAATAAAAATAGACTCAATATCTGCAGCCCGTCCCCATAGTAAAATACCGTAAGACATGATACTATGAAAGTAACTGAAATAGACTAACCTCGCGGTTTCTACATTAGTGAATTGGCGGATTTTTCTTACAGCATATGCTGCTGAACTTAGCCGTCCTGCAAGAGCTGTTAAATGAGGACTCCACTGTAGCTTTGAGTCGAGCGTGATCCCTAGGAAAACAGTTTTATCGAAGAATTCTAGTTTATCTTTATTCAATACTATGTCACAATCAGTACTTTTAACATTTGGTAAAGCAAATCTTATGCATTTAGTTTTTTTCCCATTTAATACTAAATTATTAGCAGTGAACCAATTTTGCACCAGCAGTAGGGCGTTATTTACGTCGTCAAGATTTGATGCACGTCTATTTATTTTAAAAATTAAGGATGTATCGTCAGCAAATAACACCATTTGTGGTTGTTTTTTTAATAAATGGGGTAGATCATTAATATATACTAAAAAGAGGAAAGGACCTAATATTGAGCCTTGTGGAACACCCATTTTTATTTTTAAACCAAGTGAATTGACTCCATTTATATGAACTTTTGCTGTCTATCATTTAAATAAGATTTTACTAGACTGAGCGCAAGTTTACCTAGTCCGTAATGCTCAAGTTTTAAGAGCAAGGTTTCGTGATTAACGCAATCAAATGCCTTGGAGAGGTCACAAAAGATTCCAATGGCATCCTGGGCCTCCTCCCAAGCATTAAATATGTGTTTTAATAAGGTAACACCGGCGTCAGTCGTACAACGTCCTTTGGTGAAACCATATTGCTGATCGTGTAAGATTTTGTTGGTGTTAAAATGATTAAGCATTTGATTGAGCATTATCTTTTCGAACACCTTGCTGAATACCGGCAGCACGGATACTGGTCTATAATTGTTGGCGTCATTACTGTCTCCAGATTTGAATAGAGGTATAACCTTACTATATTTCATTAAATCCGGGAAGACTCCTTGATCTACACACAAATTAAATATCAAAGCTAAGTAAGGTGCTATGGTCTCGATTATAGATGTACAAACTTTTATAGACATTCCCCATAGATCTTCGGTCAGTTTGATTTTGATTTGCCGAAAACATTTTAAAACTATCATAGGGTTTATGTGTTTAAATTGAAATTCAACAGGGCAGCCTGGAACGTTCGCTCTTAATAAATCAATTGAGACATCGGGGGACGAATTTAAAGCTTCTGTCGTTTAAAATGGTATATCAGTAAAGAAGTTTACAAATTCTTGAGCTACTTCTATGTTAGAGCTTATGGCACCACGCGAAGTCTCTAATGTATAATCCAATTTTTTTATTTTTTTCCTACTAGTTTCGTTATGTTATATATGCCTATGGTTCATGTTCAGTTAGGAAAATTTGACAGTTTGGGGTAGCTTGATGCCTAATGATAATCAAGGGAATTCAATCAACTAAAATATAAGTATTCCACTGAGCCGTGCATTTATTTTTTAATTTAATTAATACTGAAAAAATACTTTAATTTTGGTGGTCATTCGATTCGACTAACATCATCGCTGTTTTGAACTTTTTTATTTCCGCGATAGGCTTTTGTCAAATACCTAAAAATTTGCTTCTTACTACGCCTTAGTACTAAAAATCCATAAAGTACCTAGTTAGATTATGAAGATAGGTATCAATGGACTTGGCTTGGCCAACGTCAGCTGTTTTACACAAGGATCGTTAAGTTCCAGTAACTTATCGACTAATTGCCAATTACGGCACTCGATGCAACGTCGTTCAACAGATAATATTTTCTTTCAAATAAAATAAGCAAACCGAATCTGGAATCAACAAAATCTGTTATTTATGGTTTTCCACCTGACCCGACAGACGTTGTCCTATCTAAAAAATTATTCAAAGCTTCATACAAAGAACCCTATACAAAAAAAAACATTTTAAAATAAAGTTTAAATGGAAAAGGAGTGCAGAAAGCTGTTATTTTTAACTAAATTATGGTCTTTGGTCTTGGAATTTCGACCACTAGGTGGCCAGTAGTTTTTATTAATAGGTCTAGCTAGATTATCTTCTTCTTTATGTTATACAAATGAAAGTAGTTAGAAGTTATTGGAAACATTTACTAGATATATTTCTCAGATATAGCATTCATCAATTCTGTATCATCTTGTATCATCATCATCATCATCATCATCAAGAATCATTTTGTATTTAGTGACTGGGCTACTAGAGGTATTAGGATAAGTAGGGAATGACTGTTCGAGCTGTATGGCCTTAAGCCTTAAATTAACACCGAAACTTTCAACAAGTATGTTGCTACATATTCCAAAATTTTTAGAAATACCTGCAAGTTAGCTAAAGCTTTGTACATTAGCAACAAGATCAAATCAGCAGAGAATAAAATAAAAACAGTTTGGAAAGTTATTAATAACGAAACTAGTAGGAAAAAAATAAGAAATACGGATTATACATTGGAGACTTCGCGTGGTGCCATAAGCTCTAACTTAGAAGTAGCTCAAGAATTTGTAAACTTCTTTACTGATATACCATTTAAAACGACGGAAGCTTTAAATTCGTCCCCCGATGTCTCAATTGATTTATTAAGAGCGAACGTTCCAGGCTGCCCTGTTGAATTTCACTTTAAGCACATAAACCCTATGATAGTTTTAAAATGTTTTCGGCAAATCAAAATCAAACTGACCGAAGATCTATGGGGAATGTCTATAAGTTTGTACATCTATAATCGATACCATAGCACCATACTTAGCTTTGATATTTAATTTGTGTGTAGATCAAGGAGTCCTCCCGGATTTAATGAAATATAGTAAGGTTATACCTCTATTCAAATCTGGGGACAGCAATGACGCCAACAATTATAGACCTGTATCCGTGCTGCCGGTATTCAGCAAGGTGTTCGAAAAGATAATGCTCAATCAAATGATTAATCATTTTAACACCAACAAAATCTTACACGATCAGCAATATGGTTTCACCAAAGGACGCTGTACGACTGACGCCGGTGTTACCTTATTAAAAGACATATTTACTGCTTGGGAGGAGGCCCAGGATGCCATTGGTATCTTTTGTGACCTCTCCAAGGCATTTGATTGCGTTAATCACGAAACCTTGCTCTTAAAACTTGAGCATTACGCAACACTTTGCCTTGCCTGGAAATGGAACTCAGGACCTCGTGCTCAACGTAGCGCTTGCGACCATTAGACCATCAGCAGCAGACAACGAGGCGAGGTTAACGAACTGCTTGCAAAAATGGAAATGTTAACTTATGTTCAGGAGTAGAGATGCGCAAAATGTGTCAGTAAAAAGAAATGAATGAAGTATATCTTTTCGCTAACTGAACTAGTCCACTCATTTACTTCAGTACTTCATTTAGTTCAGCAAATCAGAACGAGTCCTTATCCTATGCTAACGATAGTGATTGTGAGTGACAAGTTACGACAAATGATACACTTCACTAGTTCAGTTTTATACGTATGTCGATTTTTCTTCATACTTACAGGCTTAGGACTGTCAACTTAGAGATATGAATTTAAACATAACTCTTTTTATTAAGTAAGTAGTTGTAGTATTCTTTTTTTACTAATAGTTGGAAATGTTTGTCTAGACTGGCGTATTTAAAATCAAAATACCGAAAAGAAACACTGAACTAAATGAAGTAGAGACACATTTGAATGACTACTGATTGAATGATAAGTTTATTTTGTGATATGAAGTAGTTCATTTCCTTCAATCGTTCGCGAACTACCCATGTCTATTCAGGAGTTCAGGTACACTTTTGTGTTAGGAATTAGGGTTAAGTTTTTAGTACCTCATTTAGGCGGTTTAGTTGTGGTTTTTGATAAAGAAATAAAGATGAATGTTAACACGAGCAGTTAGGAATTTAAGTAGGACGGTACCAACATAAAAACGCACATAAAAGTAGTGTAGTCACCTACACACCATAAAAGCTTTTACCTCGGTAGGCCGTAGCCTACTTTTATGATCCTGGGCTTGTGTATCTCGTTAGGTACCTACATACCTTCCTTTTAAACAAAACAAGCATTAATTTGGCTGTTTACTCCATTATTTATCCTCACATCTAGGACCATAGAGCTTAGTACCTACCTAGTCTGACTAGGCTAGTCCTGTTTACTTAGTATGGCTATTTCGCTTTAATTGGCCATCCTACATTTTTATTTAAAGAATGTAGGTAGGTACCTACCTACGGTTTGTTTTTTCACAGCTTAGTAGAAAATTGGATAACAAACGCTGAAGGCAATGTGTTAGACATCGTAGGCACATATCATTTAAATTAATTGCAAAGTAAAGTAATAAGTAGTTAGTAGTAATAATTCTGTATAAATGGTAGTAGTAGTAAGTAGTAATAATTTTGTATAAGTAGTAGTAAGTAGTAATAATTTTGTATAAGTAGTAGTAAGTAGTAATAATTTTGTATAAGTAGTAGTAAGTAGTAATAATTTTGTATAAGTAGTAGTAGTAGTAAGTAGTAATAATTTTGTATAAGTAGTAGTAAGTAGTCATAATTTTGTATAAGTAGTAGTAGTAGTAAGTAGTAATAATTTTGTATAAGTAGTAGTAGTAGGAAGTAGTAGTAATTTTGTATAAGTAGTAGTAAGTAGTAATAATTTTGTATAAGTAGTAGTAAGTAGTAATAATTTTGTATAAGTAGTAGTAGCAGTAAGTAGTAGTAATTCTGTATAAGTAGTAGTAGGAAGTAGTATCTAATAATTCTGTCAATTACTTTTTAAAGTTTTGAATTGTCATTTTAATTATGTTATGTATTATAATATATATTATTGGGCCCATACCTACTAATAACACTTTTCTTTGTAAAGCAGTATTACAACTCTCAACATGAAGTAGATATTTATACTGACTTCTTATAGGTCTATTTCTATCTTTTGAAATAGCAGTGAACAGGTGTATGTTACATTTAACGAAAATTGCAACTTCTAAAATGTATATAGCCGGGGAAGATAATAGTTTGAGGGACTTAAACACACGAATGCAACTATCCGTCACGTTCATATGAAATATTGCTCGTGAGCATCGTTTTTGGGCTTTGAACACAATGTTCTTGTAAAGTACAGTTTGACCAAAAGATTATTCCGTATCTTAAAATGGACACGACTAGACTATGGTATGCAGTTACGTTTGTGTTGATGTTGACCTTTTCTGCTAGATTGTATAATACATACACGGATATGCTCATTTTTTCTATAGACCTCTGCTGGAGGATTCCAAGTCAACTGACTGTCTATCAGTAGGTATAAGTACCTAAAAATTTTGCAACTTGTACTTGGTCTATATTACGGTTATTATATTCTATTATTACAATTGGTACTGACGTGCATTGATAAAAATGCAAAACGTTTTGCAGGTTAATTACTAAATTACTTTTCGCAAGTTTTTTATTGCTGATTGTTAATCTCAGTTCAACTCAAAAACGCCTTAACCGGTTTGTTTTTTTTTTGTTTTCTTCGCTGTAATACGTATACGCTGCAATACAGACACAGATTAAAAAAAAGACAATTAGGAAAAGCTTAAAGTAACAACAGAAAAATCGGTAAAGCTGAAATTGCATTTTCTATGGGAATTTTGAATGAATTATTGAAATTTGGCCAGGACGACGTCTGTCGGGACAGCTAAGCTAAGCAGTAAATAAGTGTGGTGTGTTGTGTTTTATGTTTTCATAAATGGGACCCACCCCCACTGTGTATGTAGTTTATTGTTTGTTATGTAACCCATTTACACAGGCCGAGCTTTAAAAATTCCAATTTGTTTGATAACCAAAATTGAACTTTACCTACATATTTAAAAACTTTCGGAGGAAAAGTTTGGTTTGTTATGTGATTTTGTTTGTTCTTTTAAAGGTAGAAGTTGGTACGGGTTGCGACCTCGTGAGCTGCTTTGTGATACTTTTAGTTGAACTTAAAGCTAATAATGCGCACTGCTTGTTCAAACTTGACCCGTTTATATTGTATGTGCTGTAAATGGAAATGTAACTGTATTGCGCGGGTTTTGGTATTGCTGTATAAATAAAAACTTTTTACAAGTCAGTTGTTTTTTTTTTTGAACATTTTGTTATTTTTCTATTTTAGGTAGGGTACAGACGCCAGCACATCAAGCTACCCCAAACTGTCAAATGTTTTGAAGTGAAAATGAACCTTATTCATTTGGAAATAAAGTTGAAACCCGATCTATCCATAAAAAAAATGAAATCGATCCCCGATAATTGCCGGATATAACGCAACAAATACGTACAAAAAAAAAGCAAACAGTCGAATTGAGAAACTCCTCCTATTTGAAATCGATTAATAAAAAATCTTTGGAAAAATAGGTACCTACTGTTTCTAGTATCATTCTCACTCATCTTCTTAGCGTGTCGATAGCAATCTAAATTAGGAATGGGTTGTAACAGCTATAATCACATATCTGCTCCGCCTGTTCCTGTTCCACGTAAATAACAGTTCCAAAAATCGTCCAAAAACGGATACAAAATAACAGGCTGTTATTTTGTTTCATGTTATCAGTGGTGGAAGCAAACTATAAAATGACATATCTGTTGCGCCTGGTCCCGTTCCATGTACACATGGTAGGTACTTCTGTTTCTAACTAAGGTGCCTATGCGAGAAAAGAAAAGAGCTTGTGATGATGTAACAGGGTGTAACAGTAACAGTTTTTATCTCATCCTTACTAATATTATAAATGCGAAAGTAACTCTGTCTGTCTGTCGTGCTTTCACGCCATAACTACTAAACCGATCGTCATGAAATTTGGCAGATATATAACCTGGGATATGGAGAAGGATATAGGCTACTTTTTTACGCGATAACCGATATCCACGCGGGCGGAGCCGCGGGCAAACGCTAGTTATAAATAAGGTAACTGTTGTAAGCATGAATAAACAAAAGCTTGCGTTTGCTTGCTTGCGTGTGTAAGGGATTTTATTATTTTGAGGAACAGTAGCTGATATTTCAATTTGTACGTCACAGTTACAGTCTGTTAGTAGCCGATACCTGTTATATTTAGCTGTTACAATAAATACTACACTACTAATCTAAATACAGTTAGCCCAAAATTTGGCTACGAGCTGGGCACTTTCTCACTCATTTGTTACTTACAGTAAAATAATGGATTTGGTGTAAAAAACAGATGTAGGTACCACATTACCACAGAATAATATTCATATATAATAAGTACTGTACTATTATTGAAGTGTATTCAACATTAATCTTATTTGCAATAGACATGAGGTACATATTGATGATCCGTTGTTTTTCGTACATAGCATCAGTACCTACCTACATATCTACCAACTCCTCAATACTTATTTTTAGAGATAACAAACCTTGTAAACACTTCTTGGAAATGAACTTAATTACTAACTATCCTTCCCCATAACTATACTTTCCTAAAATTTCGGATTATCTTTGCAGCGAGCCCAAGCGGTCTGTTAGTTGCTTTATCTAGTGATCGTAACGTTTCTGATGAATATACTGTGGGCCCAGTACGAACGAAAAAGGTTCAGAACACACACACTACAACAAAAACAACCTCATACAACACAAGTACATTAACAACAACAACAACACAACACTTTTTTAATAGGTAACCATAAAAATAGTCTAATAAATAAGTAGAAAAATTACCACTTATATTCGATTAGCGATTTAATCAAAATCAAAATCAAAATCAAAATATTTTGTTTCACATCAACCTGCAAGGGCACTTTTGAAACGTCAGAAGCTAGGTGCACGGTTCCAATTTGTCGCTTCCTATGGAGAAGAGCCGGCAAGAAACTCCACGGTTACTCTTTTAAAAATAATTGGCTTTTATAATGTTTTCAAATTACAGTGATATTAGGTATGGGAGGACAGTGCAGGCCTGTCAATAAGTAACAGGTACTTAGAGGAATGAAAATAAAGAATAGAAACTGTAGGCCTACGACGTTCTCTCATTCACAATATGTAAAAGAATCTACATAAGTAAAATCAACCTATTTAAACCAAGTGATATGATTTCCATGAGAATCACTAATAAATACTCGATATTACAAGTGATGTATAATGTCAAATAATGACAAGAATATGTCAGAAAGTGTAAAAAATAAAATTAATAAAATTAACATTGTAATTTGGAAGCAGTTAATAGGCGCTCACATAGTTATGGTGCTAATGAGTTACCAGGTTACCATTTCAAAATTGTAAATACTTGTTTCGGTACAAAATACACACTTTTCAGACAAAACCAATAATTATTTTTGGCTTATGAGTGGATTCGCACGAAGGTGTTCAAATAAAAGATCGTTAGTCAATTTTCTTTTAAAACATTTTTCATATCCATGGGCACTTTTAACTGTATTTACCGCAAAAATTTAAACCAAACAGCTACAGTATAGTAGATTCTTCGATGAAAAAGTCGTTCGTTTTAATATGTAAGTACGTCTTTTTACATCGTTCTCACATGTACGAGTATAATTTCAACATGAATGATGTTACCAATTTTTTGTATCATTATTTTGATTGAAAAGAGTGTCGAGTTTCTTGCCCGTTCTTCTCCATAGGTACCTACTATGCTTTGGAATGGGCAACAAGCTTGAAGCTGATCTTTCTGACTGACCGACCCCATCATTTCAGTCGAAAGACGTCCACTGCTGGACATAAGCCTCCCCCAGGCTCCTCCACTTCGACCGGTTCTGTGCTTCCCGCATCCAGCGGATTCCTGCGTCCTTCACAAGGTTATCGGTCCATCTTGTGGGAGGCCTTCCAACGCTACGTCTTCGAGTTCGCAGTCGGCACTCCAGAACCTTTCGGCCCCATCGGCTATCTGTTCTGCGAGCAATGTGCTCTGCCCACTGCCGCATAAGTTTGTCAATTCTTTGGGCTATGTCGGTTACCTTGGTTCTCCTGCGGATCTCTTCATTCCTGACTCGATCACCGCCGATCACGTAGGGAAACTCCGAGCATAGCCCTCTCCATTGCCCTATGGGTGACTTGTAGCCTTCTGATAAGGCCCATTGTGAGCAACCGATCTCTTGACAATTAAAAACTACCTGTAATTAGCTTCATCATCATCATCTCCCTGGCCTTTTCTTTCCTGCTTATATTGTGTGCCTTTAGTCTGTGCTAAATACATGTATTTTCTTTCTTTATTTTCCCAACTATGTTAGGGTCGGCTTCTAGTCTAACCGGATGCACCTGCATACCAATATTTTACATGGAGCGACTGCCTATCTTACCTCCAATTGGTTTAATTGAAATAAATGCGTTAAATTGAGTTCGAATTTACGTACCTACGTTATGTTTACTTCACGCGCTGGTGCTCGCTCTGTAACATGGCGCTGAAAATGTAATACCGTCGTGTTAGTCGTCGATCGCTGGTTACTGCCGGTCACTGCCGGTCATCCCGTCATGGCCGTTATGCACCGACCTACGGTTTATTTAATCAGTCGACGACCGTATGTCGATGCTGGATGCATTTTTCATTGCACGTATCGACACGACGCTGCAGTGAACAAATTGTTAATGAAATCCGTCCTCCACTTTTATGAGATTGATGAAAAAATTCAATGGTTTTCGTTGTGAGTAATTTCGTTATTCGGCACATTGTTGAAATAGTTTATGTAAAGCTACATTATAGAAAGAACGGATTAAATAAAGCCTTACTTAGGTATACCAGTTTTGTTTAGCTTTAGATACAATCTTTTCATAAAAATGATTACGGTTCGGATAGACTGGAGCTTATCTGATGTGCAAGAATACTAAAGAGGGATCCTGGTTTGACGTAGATGTTTAAGTCCCCAAGCTCGTCAGTTCTGTGGTTCGTTTGGCCTCTCAGATTATCCCTTATGTGGATAATTTGTACGCACAGTGTTTGGCGAAGGATTGCGGTCCCTCTCCGCCATTAATTAACATAACCACGACTCCTTCTAAATTTGAATATATTGACAGCCTCTGGCGGGATTAAGGAGACCCTTATTACTCTTTCCACGGAATTTTGTTAAGTCAGTGCTAAGCTAAAAGGTCGAGTTGGGTTACAAAATGCAAAGCAACATTTTATTAGTGACAAAGTTTTTTAATCAGCAGTAACTTTGCGTTTTTACGGCTTAACTACTACTTACTTTTGTTAAAAATTAAAGCTCCAGTTTATCGTACTTGACTGCCCGACTAGTTTTAGATTCGATCGGGGCCCATAGTCATCCTTGCTGCGACCGACACGACGTTTAAAAAACTGTCAATTATGAATTTCACTTACATAATATATTACAAAAATGTCTGCTTTAAGAGATTTTTTTTCATTGAATTCTTTAAAGTTAAAGGATACTTAATACATATTATAATATAACACAGGTAATAAAACGTGATAGACAACAGCTTCTTACCCTCAGTAGCCAGTGAGGGCAATTCCGTACAGGTCGGCGCGCAATAACCCGCATGATTGAGTTTAGGCACACGTGGATCGCTCCGCTCTGCTCCCTCCGAACCACCTATCTTGTAGCCTTCAATTTGATATTCATTATCGATTATAATATTAGATTTTAATGGACTTATAAACGTAATTTAGAGTTAACAATAGGGGTAGCATTCGGGAAGCGTTGCAATATCTTCTCGTTCCACATACCGCAATGTCTCAAGACGAAAGTCTTTGACCAGTGCGTGTTGCCAGTGAAGGCTCATGGAACCGAAACGTGGTCGCTCACAATGGGCCTCATGAGAAGGCTTACAGTCACCGAAAGGGCAATGGAGAGGGCTAGGCTTGGAGTTTCCCATGATGGAATCAAGAATGCAGAGATCCGCAGAAGAATCAAGGTAACCGACATAGCCAGAAGAATTGCCAAACTTAAGTGGCAGTAGGCAGGGCACATTGCTCGCACAACAGATGGCCGATGGAGCTGAAAAGTTCTGGAATGGCGACCGCGCACCGGAAGACGTAAAGTTGGAAGGCCTCCCACAAGGTGGACCGATGACCTTGTAAGGGCCGCAGGAGTCCGTTGGATGCGGGAAGCACAGAGCCGGTCAAAGTGGCGAAGCGTGGGGGAGGCCTATGTCCAGCAGTGGACGTCTTTCGGCTGAAATGATGATGATGATGATGATGAATAGGGGTAGGATTATCAACCAGAGGGGTATTTGCGTAAAATACTATCAGTACGAATCGCATACATTCTGACAGTTCCACAACATTCATTGCGTTGTTTACGTTGTTGATCACACGAATTATACAAATATATGAAGCAATGGATTAACAATAAGCTTCAAAATTATTCAGATTCTGATTAATAGTGTGGTACGCAATTATTTTTGAAGGTATTTATTTTCCGTTAAGGGCTAACATCATGCCTTGTTTCCCCAAATGGATGTGCAGAGGCGTACTTTTAGTATACCCGCATTTCGCCAGCTAGCATATTGCCATCACTGGGCACACATCTAGACTTCAAGCTGCTACAGAGAAATTCCAGATATAAAACTCAGTAACACTTTGCCCGACCTGGGAATCGAACCCAGTACCTCATACTCAGCAGTAGCACTTGCGACCACTACACTAATGAGGCAGTAATTTTACTGCACTGGTGGACTACTTACGCATACTTTCAAAAAGTTGGGTAGCTCCCCGTGTCTTTCTTGCACCAAATAAGTATGTAACAATAAATGTGTAGAGATTCCGTCTTGCACTGAAATTTCTAGCAGGAGCGACACTCATTTTTGGAGCTTATCTAATGAGTGGGTAAAACTGGTTTGATTTATGCATATTCATATACTTATTTGCATTTCAGAATGTTTAAAGCTTAAAAATTATGGCTTTAAGCTAAGGTTGAATTTACTATAGATCCTGTAGGTACAGCACAGCATAAATTACCATTAATTATTTTAAAATGTAATTAGAAAACAATTAACAATTTATGTAGACGCTTTTAGTTCCCAAGGAAAGTTTCCTGATTATGGCGACGCCATTTATCCACTCATTCATCTCCATCAGGATTAGACGCCTTTCGTTAGAACGCTAAGTTTGTGTTTTCAAGAGATATGTATCAGACACAGGTCCTCAAAAGCTGTGGCTGACTAAAGAGGTTCTTTGTTCCACCAATGAGGTGACAATATTCATCGTTATTTTTATTTGCTCAGGTAAGTGCTCATTCAATCGGCTAAAGGGCTCGAGGGTGGCGGAATTTATCGTCGGCAAGCCGCCCGAACAATTATGAGATGAAAGGATGTGTAAACATCGGAAATTATTATGTAGCTTTTGCCAGATTTATTTTGCTTTTCTGTGTTTTTCTGGGGAAGGAAGTGATGGGCCCTTTTACATACGCACGTGTAACATCCTGAAATGCGAGGCCGTGGCATCTCAACGTGAAGAAATCTTCGGAACAATGAGTTCGCTACGCGAAGTGAATCTCTCAGGAAGCACTTTGTTCGCCAGAAGCCCCACGCACAACAGAACGAATGAGAGTCTTGTATAAAAAGCACACTATGCAGCCAAGCATATTATAAGTTGGGCGATTACATCGCTGACAAGAATGCCTGGCTAAACACTGCTTGTCCTGCTCCACAAGGTCGCTAAAAACTAATTTGATCAGCATTCTAAAATATTGTTGCAGCTGCTACAGATCGTAAAACTAGATATCTTTGCATTGTATAAACTCAATCTTTTAGTATTGTATAATTGCATAGCACATGTGTGAGCACTATGTTCCTACTATAAAGCTACCATTTACTGGGTACGTCTTTCATTGACTTGATTCGTGCCCTGGCAACTGAGAGTTTGTCATGCTCACTCAAATGTCTCGCTGGTGGTGGCGTGTGTGTTAGATCATTTAGTTCCCTTCAAAATGGTTGAGCTGAGTGGTGCTAATCCATACATCATGTTTGTGAACGGGCACCGCCAGTATAGGGACTGGTCATCTCTGAGCTGCCACGGCCTATTTTAATTTCTAAATTGTCATTTGATTTTTGTTTTTCATTACGGACGCTTTTAATGAGCACGACTTTTTACATCGTTCTCACATCGATAATTTGAACATAAATGATGTAACCAACTTTCTGTAACAAATTGTTAATAACAATTTCAAGATTTAAAAAGAGTGTCCATGGAGTTTTTTGCCTGTTCTTCTCCATAGGTACCTACTACGCTTTGGAAGCTTCATCTTTCCGACTCTTTGACAATTCAAAAGTGCCTGGAATTGGTTTATTTGAAATAAATGCTTTGAGTTTGAGTTTGAGTCTAATTGCAGAAATGGGAGTCCCCGTCTTCATCATCATCATACGCACATGTAGTCGCGAGTGTATAGAGCCATCATGGGGTAGTTTAGCAACATAGAT
This sequence comes from Polymixis lichenea, assembly GCA_949091785.1. Lineage (NCBI taxonomy): Eukaryota > Metazoa > Arthropoda > Insecta > Lepidoptera > Noctuidae > Polymixis > Polymixis lichenea. The sequence goes on from OX420937.1 coordinate 7,273,960, forward strand.
TGCTATGGATTATCTACAGGCGCGACGCGACAGCGCGACGCGAAACTTCTAGGACAATTTCCATGAAGTATTCAAAGAAATTGTTCTATGAGAGTCGCGTCGCGCCTGTTCGAAGAAGCCTTTAATTTTGAATTTTCCTGAAATATATTCTTAAAGGCTTAAACAGGAACGGCTTATGTGTTCGAATAAAAGTCTTATTCGGAACTAGGACTACCTCAATCCTTATATTCATGGGTGGGCGGGCGTAGCTCATGTAAAGGTTGTCTACAAAAGACGACCTTAAATAGCAGAAAAAACAGTAGGAAGGTGATTTGGCTGACAAACAAAATGGGGTAGATTAAAATAGACTCATAGAATGATTTTCTAGGAACAATGATCATAGTTGAAAAAAGGGCATTTTTTCCTTGATCCGGTACAGGGAGCCACTAAGGCCCTATAGTAGGTACTTGCGGGTTGGTGATGATGTTGATTTTAGTTTTGCACAATTATCATAAAGCGAATCTTCCCTTTAAATACATCCGAAGGCTGTCTTTAAAAGATCAATTTTAGCGATAACACCGCCCGTTGTGTAACCATATGTCAAGTTTCTACTTTTACCTATATCTGTAATTCATATGGCGTACCTTCTATTATATTCTTTAAAGAATGCAATTTTGTCAAAGAATACTTCTAAATATACTCACAAGTTGTTTTAGTTTCACGGCCGAACTAGGAACCAGTGGAGTGACTACCTCTCCGACAAAACATTCTGATCTATCGATCTTCCCGTTGGTATTTTACCGACTTTCATAAAATTGTATCGTATATCTTGTTCAGGCTCGTAGGTATATAATGTATGTTGCGAATATTTGTTACCATTGGCATTTTACACACACGTCGTAAAATTCAGATGAAAACCACAAAGTGCCCCATTTGGCTATCATTCGTTTTATACCCTTTATAAGCGAATACGTAAAACACGCTCCCGGTTATTTATTGACTCCAAATGAAATAGGTGATACGGATACAGTAGATATAGGTACCTATATAAAGTTTTTGTAGATTCAAGCTTAATTTATTTTCAGTGGAGCGAAGTGATCATCGATTTAGCCCTGATGTTTACCTACCTAACCTTTGTAGACAACTAAGCAAAACTTTAGGAAAGCTTGTTTCAAAAATACCTTTCCATGTACTAGGTACCTATGGTACGTTGAAGTAGCTATAGTACATACGTACTACACTTACTTCCACCACCTCCTACTACCTACCATATGGTAGTAGGTATATGAAATAAAAAAATTGTAAAATAGAAGCATTTACCTCAAAAACTATGGGTTTTAGTCAATTACAAAATATTTGTGTCGAAACCATGCCATGTTTAAGGTATTTTTTACTTAAGATTATCTCCTATGCTTACATAGAACTTTTCCCTTTTTCAGAAAGTAACATTCATGTTCCATTCGAACACAACGTACAAAGGAGCTCGTACAAAAGTTGCCTCGTTAGGGGTGTGCGTTTGCGAAGGGATGTCACAGTCTAGGTAAGTAAAAACGGTGTCAAATAGTCGGTGTCGTGCGAAGAAAGGTAACACTCCGTCTCAATGGTCGTTACTAAATATTCCAACGGGCCGCACTGCGCACCGCCTTAAATAAAACATTCCTGCCGGCCGAACTGAATTTTTCACGCGCTCTGGTGGTCCCATACCCTTGGAGACTGACTTCGTATGCCCAACTAGTGCTAGTCAAGTATTCGGATTATTTATCTCTCGTAAATCGTGTGCTTCGAAATTTGGCAGTGATTTTATCAATAGTATTTTTGTTTCCTATTATGTAGGGTAGGGGTTTTTGTGAGCGTATAGATATCACTACCTCAAGAAAAGCGAGCTAAGTTTTGGCTAATAAGGGGAACCTAGTCGCGGGCTCGAACTCACTGATGGTCCTGGCTAAAAAGCACGCTGTTTCACCAGGCATCGTGTCCGACAGAGGAGGTATCAGTAATGAGCAGTTAGAAGCTAGTCTACACTCATAACATTATTGAGTGAGATGCAGGATCATTTATAGTACAACAGGCGCGTAAAAAATTAAGAACAGTCCTTCGGAAGATCGGGTTTATGAAAAATACAATGCATAAATTTATAACCAATAAAGTTTATTGAACTTTTCGATATTTGAGCGGTACCGACTTGGTTTTTCAGATTTTACACTTCTTTTATTACTTAAATACGCCCAAAGTTAGGTTAAATTAGCAAGAAAAACGAATCTTTGCTGGCTCCTATAACTTTTTAATGGCTTTTTATTTTAGTATTCGGTTTCCGTACAGACAATATTAATAATGAGACAAAACCATACCATGTTTAATTTTTGATGTACATTGTCGAACAGTGGAGTAATACATTCCCGAAGTTTGTATGGAAAAAATGTGGACCATAATGAAACTCTAAATATTGTATTAATAATAATTTGACTTGATTTTGATACTTCATCCATTCGATAAAGATCAGAGTAGATATCTATCTAAAAATGCATGTTGTCGACATATCTAATATTTCGGGGGCACCATAAAATGTAGGTACCTATGTTTATACACATCTGCAGTGAGTACTTACCTACGTAGTGCTTATAGATAGTATCCTTGAGAATTCTCGCTGTGTTGTGCCGCAGGGATTTCCTAAAAAGGTGATTTGCATTATTTTTCACCAAGTTAAAATAAAGAGTCCTATCTACGTAAAATGTAAATTTGGGGCTCTCCTGAATGTAAAGTTCACGGTTGATTTTATTTTCATGGAGCGAACGCGGCTTGAATTTTAAAATCACAATGGGCCCAAATGAAATTTCATATTATTAATATATTTTCGAGTTTAGGCGCGGATTACAGCCAGATATGAAATATGATGGCAGGATTTTCATAATTAACAGTTTAAATTACATAAATTCCTCGACCCCTCTGCTTAAAATGGAACAAACTTTTTTAAGAGTTATGTATGTGGCCCGATACGTCTAAAAGGCCACTGCAGGTGCCTTGTAAATCTTCTAGAAATAATCAGGATGCTGGTAAAATCCTATGTTAACGCTTTCTCAGAATCCGTTTTTAAGTCGTTGGTACCTACAGCATCGAATTGCTACCAAATAAGAAAAAATAAACCATCAAAGCTGTGGAAAATATGTGGAAATTAAAATACCCGACCATACAAAAAACACAAAAACCCCCAAGACTTCAGTTTTTGTTCAAGTTCCAAGGAATGATTAAGTATCCCGTCTCGGCAAAATTATTTTGTCTTCAATAACATTTTTATTATTTATGAAGCGGCCAGTCTCCTTTGACTTGTTTTAATATCTTTGAATAGCCGGACTTTGAGCCCCGATCAAATTAAACTTTTTCCAGACTGAAAGGCTACTAAATGTTTCATGGCTTCAGACGTCTTATTCAATTGAATATTTAAAAGAACGAACAGAATCTCACATTCAATATTATTTATAGTGGCTTTGCGTTTCTGATGAATGGAACATTTAATACCACTGAGACATATTAAATTGAGTGATTAAACTTGACGAGAGACAGACTATGATTAATTAAATATTACAGAGCGTTATTAGCGGTTGCTATATAACTATGAGTATAATACAGAATCTAATAAATTATTCGGAAACAGAGGCACACGCGCCACGATAGGTATTGTAGACATTGTTAACTTTATCAGACCCCTGTTTTTAGCTCGACATGATTTCTGAAATGATCTGGTCGTTACGTTGATAGTACGAAAACTTCCGAACTGCCCCGTTGGTCTCGTGGTCGCAAACGCGTTCGATTCCTAGGTCGGACAAAGTGTTATTGGGATTTTCCGTTAGGAATTTACCAATAATAGACCGGAGCTTGGAAGTTAGCGGTGTGAAACCCCTTGCCTCGGAAAGCACGTTAAGCCATTGCTCCTGTGCCTGATCTCGTTCCGGTCGTGTCGGATTGCCGTCCAATCAGATTATGAGAGTGAGGGAAGAGCGAGTGCACCTGTGTTCGTGCATACACTTGTGCACTATAAAATCTCCCGCGCCGAAGGCTAGTCTCCGTTGAGATTGGCGGCCATGGCCGAAATACGGTCTGAAGTACTATTACATACAAACATACTCAGCCTATAACGTTCCCACTGTTAGGACTAAGGCCTCCTCTCTGTGAGAGGGAGTGGGCCGTAATCCACCACGCGGGCCCCGTGCGCGTGGGTTGATGTCACAGTCTTCGAATTTTTGGTTCTAGGACATGCTGGTTTCCTCACGATGTTTTCCTTCGCCGTTTGAGAGCAGTGGTAATGAAATTATTTACACAAAGTAATGCCCTGGCTGGGTTCGAACGCACGACCTACAACTCGTAAGGCGCCGCCGTTATCACTGGGCCACCACTGCTAGTACTATTATTTATTATTATGCTAGTACTATTATTAGTGCCTCGATATACATTTTTTTTTTGTTCACATCTAAGTTATACCTACGCACATGGGATCAGAGGCCCTAGTGTGAGTTTCATTTTACCATCTCTATCAAACGCAGTGAGCGCGTTCGGTGTTTCGATTGGCCCTGGATTGGTGAAGGACTAAGGCCTCTGAACGATTGCCAAGTCCATTATCATACATAGCACACATTCCTAATTAACGCGTAAACGTTCGCTACTAAACATCGGCCTCCTAATGCTCGTATAATACAACGAATGGTCGTCATATTGCTATAATTTAAATATCACGTTTGCCAAACGTATGTACGATCATAACGGTTATTACTGCGGATGCTACAGCTTGTCCATAAAAAAAACACTATAGCAGTGGTATGGTTAGACAACAATGATTTATTTTCGAACAAGACAATATTTACATAACCTAACAGTTTTACTTTATTTTTATTGCTGAATGGGTCTGCTCTCGACCTTGGTGACACCTAATGGAAAGCGATTGATGAAGATGCCTTTTAAAATAAGATTAATAATTATGTAGGAGGGGAAAGAATCAAAAAAATCAAAACCCGCATCGCTGTCACTAGCAAAAGTGCCCAAAAGGCTGGCAATTGTAATGCTGATACTTCCCATGTCTTCCTGTGGGGGTCGTAGAAGGCGACGACGGCGAAGGAGAGCGAAAGGCGAAGGCAAAGGAGAGAATGGGCAGCAGCGTTCTCTATGCGTTTGACCACCATACTGCGATCGCCAACCCGCCTGCCAAGCGTGGCGATTATGGCAAATCCCCCCCTTTTGGGGGAGGCTTATATCCAGCAGTGGACGTGTTTTGGCTGATATGATGATGAATGCTGATACTTTGGCCAAAAATAGGCCAGCTCTCCAGTCACGTGAAGAGTCGACAAACCACTTGGCGAGACGTTCTAATAGTCCTAATGAATTCTTACTCAAGTACGCTAGATTTTCTTCCACGAACTAACGAGCATGCAAATTAAAATCCAAATTAAAAAATGCCTGAAATAAAACGAGTAAATGTACGTTTGCAAGTAGCACGAGGTTTAACGGTAAACATTAGTTTTCACCGTTAGCATTCCACGTTTTCGCCGCGTTCGCTCGCTGCACGCAAATCCAGGAAAACGCTTCGTTGCATTCAACTTGTTTCGTCACCCAACTGAAGGTGCTGGCTCTGAAAAATGGTTAAGAATATGAATGTACGTTTATAATATGAATGTACTCAAACGCAGACGTCGCCGTGAAGTTGCTTTGCTGAAATCCGTGATACGAATATTAGTACTTGTTGGTATTTCGCTGTAAAAGTTGACATGGTAAGTGACCAAGGGCAACTTTCTTCATAGGTAAGTAGATAGGTTGTTTTGGGTGACAAACGTTATTTTTATTAGGTAGGTACTTCTCAATTCTGCGCCCTGAAGTCATTCATAGCGTAGTTATTAGAGATACTTAAATTTATTCTGTTTCCTTGTTTTTAATTGAGGAGTGATTTTCAGATTTCATTTTCTACCAAAAAGCTGGGGAGTACTTTGGACGAAAACTGTCTCTTAAACTATTGTTTACTTAATAGCTTGTTGTACCTAATATTATAAATGTTATTGGAAGAAAAGTCAGTTCCCAAAAATATGTATTGAATTTAGTCGAACTTGATAAATTTTCGAAAGATTATTTTAATTTGTTCCTTGGCAACTATACACGACTGTTTTACTAGGCTTCACGTCTGGAGTCTGCTATACTAATTTAAGTACTTTTTTACTTTCCTTTATTCGCTCTCTCTGCGGAAATCTTAGCAATTTTTCTGGTATAATATCCAATTTTATTTATTGTACGTGTAGAATCAGTTAAATTCTCTCTGATTACCAGACTATTCACCGTTCGAGACGAGTAAATCCATTCTGATCCGTGACACATGTTTGTCGTTCAACTGCGATCACGTCGAAACAAACTTCGCTTTGAGGCCAGCGTCGGTCGTCAGGATCGACTAGACGTGCTATGGTTTAGGACTGCGGTTCATCAGGATTGACTTGTTATTTGAAACCATTACATTTATCTATTATAGTAGCGTTAGTACCTACAAGGTGACATTTCTAATGCTAGTTGATTTTTTAACCAGGACTGTTTCAATCGGGATAACTTAGTTTCATCTTTATAAGATCATATTCTTTCGAGAGGGGCTTGTGGCTAAGTAATATTTGCTGCACGGGTCGATCGATCAGGTTAAGCAACGCTTGCCGTGGTTAGTCCGTAGGTGGGTGACCATCTTTACATACCCACCGTGCCTCGAAAAGCACTTTAAGCCCCCGTTGGTCCCCGCTGTCATTTGTAGATCTTTGACGTCGTTACGGGTCGTCAGAAGCCCGAAAGTCTGGCAACCAGTCTTACCAAGGGGTATCGTATTATCCAGTAACTGGATTGTGGAGGTCAGATAGGCAGTCGCTCCATGTAAAATACTGATATTCAGCTGCATCCGGTTAGACTGGAAGCTGACCCCAACATAGTTGGGAAAAGGCTAGGCAGATGATGATTCAGTCGAGAGGTTTTAAGTAATTTGGTGAGGACGAATCAAAAACCGATCGCATACCGATTCCCTAGTTCACGTTTCCTTAATCTTAAACACGTGTTCAGCACCCCTTCGACAACCCTTTTTGATTATATATTTAATTTAATCTTTCTATATTTTCTCCCCTCTCGCCGAGATGAGGCCTGTGTCCCAGCATTAGGAACAATAAAGGCTGATTATGCTATATTTTTTGCGTTTCGAGAGTTTAAATAAATTATACGTGTTGAATATGAATATGAATATGAAATGCACCGATCCCAGCGTGGCTTGACCAGACTCGATAAATCGAATGAACCCCAAGATTTGCACTAGCCCCTGGAGCCTCATGCTTCATGGTGTTACAGAGGCCATTGCATATCAAGAAGTAGACCGGGGGGCGCGGTAATGGTCAGGTAGACGTGCCCATAGGATAGGAAAGGATTGCGAGCCTACCGGATATGCATCCTTGAGTAAGCATTGGACTAGTGGAGAGACGGGTGGTATTTATTTATAGGAGGGCATCTTTTCACGACGTCGCCGGCATGTTGATTCAGGTCGGGCTTCTTGGGTACGTTCATTGTTTTCTTAGCTCTTTTCTATGCCGTTGCTTCGCTATGTTCTGTTTTGTTGTTTTCGTAGTAATATTCTGAGTTCTCGCAGCTAACAGTTTCTGGTTTTTTTTTAGATATTAGTAGCCGCTTTCTTGATCTTAGTTTTGTCTCCAGCCATGTCCTTTCAAAACTTGATTCCCATGTCGAAGTATTTCATTGCTTGTTTTAGATTGTCATTCCTTGGGTTTAATAGGTCGTCCGAGGTTCTTAGATTTGGCCTTGTACTGCATTGCTACCTGCAATAGGTGTGGTTTATCCCGTCTGAAGACGTGTGCTAAGTAGCACATCCTGTGATTCTTGATGCGTTTTGTTACGGTTTTTTCGTCTAAGATTTGGTGCATTTTCTTAATTATTAGTTTATTCCTGATGTGGTTAATCAAGTCTCTCATGATAACTCGTTCATATCTTCTGAGTCTTAATCTGTTCACCTTGGGTCGATGCTTTTAAGTCATATATCATACAAGGTACGATAACTCTTCGATACATAAGTCTAGCTAACTTCCAGTCCATCTTTGCCTTTAGTATGAATGGTAGTAATGATTTGCGTTTCTCGTGGCCTGTTGGCATCGTTTTCTAATTGTGCTTTTTCTGCTTGTGTATGTGCCTAGCTATTTTATTTCGTCCATTGTTGGTATACTTATTCCGTTGAGGGTCACGTTGATTGGTTGCTGTGATGTTATGGGGTCCCTAATTAGAATGTTTGTTTTTGTTTCGTTTATTTGGAGGCCTGCGGTATTTAGTAAAGGTTTTGTGTGGTATAAGATGCGCTCTAGTCCTTCTAGATCATCTGCAATGAGTATAAGATCGTACGCAAATGATAATACCAGGGGGAGTGAAACGCGGTCCTGATCTAGTTTGATTAAATGGGTTGCATCTTTAAGGGTTCTAAGGACTTCGTCGAAGACTAATGTAAAAAGGCGAGAGGAGTGAGGGCAACCCCGTTTAACTTCCTTTCCTTTGATAATTATAATCCAATTGCTTTGCTGGCCACTCCATTTGATGCATGTTCTTACATTCATGCATACCTTGATTATCCTGTTGGTCATCGATTTGTTAGTTCATTGCAATAATTATCCTAATGCCTTAATGTCTTTAAGTCGACATTGGTGTTTTCTATGACAAGGGCGATAGGGCGAGCGTAAATTCGTTTACTTGCAAATCCTTCCTCGTCTAGGACCCTTTCGTGCATAAAATGTGGTAATCTGTTGATCCATTGTTTAAAAGGGACGCTTGGTAGTTGCCTAGTCCTGTTATTGCATCGTCTATTTTTTTATTGTTTTGTTTTTACTATGCATCTGGCGTAAATTCTGTAGTACCATTATGCAGCGATATTCGTTCGCGTCTTCTAGTTTTTTATTTTTGGGATAAGTACCTGCGCGGTTTCAAGCCACTTGTCCGGCACTGTATTCTGTGTCCTGGCTTTATTCTTGTGTATAGTTGCGGTTTCCTGTTATATTTGGGGCATCGTTTTGTTAAGTTCGGTTACCACGGTTATCACTTGGTCCGTTCCGGGAGCTGTCTCGTTTGGCTTTTATTGATGATTACCATTACTTCTTCGGCTTTGTTATTTTAGCATTTGGTATCTGAAAAGGCCCTCGCTCCTTTTTTTTTTTTTGTTTTCCTGGGGGACACCTTTATGTACACGGATCTCCTTCGGCGTTTTGTTTGTTGTTCCTGTAAAACGTGTCGAGCATTTGCCTGCATTTTCCGGTGTGAAATGTCCCCAGTCCGGTGAAGCGGACTCTGCGTGTTTTTGTTCTTCTTGATATTTAACCTTTTGGAGTGTTGTCTGCCATTATTTTTATGTCTATTTGGATTATCCGGTTTCCCGCTTTGTAGGTTAGCAAGAGCTAAGCGATGGTCTCTTTATTAAATTGGCTGAAGAATCAGTTTCCTGAGCAGCGGTCGGTTTTAATAACCTCCGTTATTGTGTTCCAGGGTATTTCGATGTCTTTACTCGTTGGGATGATGTCTTTATTTGCTAGTTTTTTTTGTTATCCAGTCTTCGTATTTTATTAATACAGAATTTCTGTTGAGAGCTGCGTAGTTGCATTGTTTGTGCTTGATATGACCCCGGTGTGTGTTACTCGCTTTTCTTGAGAGGTGCCAATCACAGTGTGGAGATGTATGTTCCTGAGTTCAACCCTGTTTCCTGTAGATTGGCTATATGAATGCCGCTACGTGAAGGTTCATCGTCTATTTGATTTTCTTTCTTTGGCTGGTGTTGAGGCGCCGATGCACAGGTCTGGTCAAGTGCGCTTGATTGCGGTAAAGGTCTGTTTCTGGGTGTTGTGTATCCAGTGTCGTTTGCGATTACGACTGATAACGGTGTTAGTAGCTTGCTTCTTGTTCTTCACATGGTGTTAATGAGTTCGCTAATTGGGGGCTGTTCGTTTGAGGCCGGGGTTTCGTGGATTTTTCTTGCTCTTCTCGTGTGTGTTACCGGTTATAAGGATTGGCATGTTGCGGTGTTTTAGCGTTGTACTTAGGATGTCGCTGTTGGCGGGTACTAGTTCGCCAATAGGTGAATACCCTTGTGCGTTTCTGTTGTTTATGTGCACATTTACGAGATAGTATTCGGACAAGGCGATGATAATATCTTCGCCACCACAAAATGTTATATTAAACTAGCCCCTGACCGTGGCTCCGGCCGCGTGGAAGTCGGTTATAGCGTATGTTCCTATATGACAGTAGCCTACTTATGTCTCTCTCCATATTCTAGGCTATATCTCAGCCAAATTTCATGACACTTGGTTCAGCGGTTTAGGCGTGAAAGCGTAACATACATACAGAAAGTCACTTTTGCATTTATAATATTAGTAGGGATTGTGCGGTTATGTATTTTGCTATCCTTTATTCCTGGAAGAGAATGCTGTTAGGGAGAAAATCATGTATATTATTTAGAAGTGCTAGGAAAATTCTATCATCCTGTCGATGTTTCCAAATATATGTGGCGAGATCTTGACTGACAATCCTATGATCGAGTGTTAAGCCCATTAAATTATTTTTTGAAAACACTTTTGTTTGTAGTGCAAGTCCAGGACACGTGCAAAGGGGCTGAGGCTGACTTGACCTTTTTTTTTAGGTTAATCTGTAGAACAAAAGCGTGCTATGCGAACTTAAGAGTTAAGGGTAACTTTTTTGTACACTTCAGCACATATGGGCCGTGGGCCGACTCAAATTTCGGTAACCGTGGCGTTACAAGTTATAATAATACAATCTTTAGGTACTGCGTTTTGAGCGATAGGTACCGTATTTTGCGCTAGAATAATAGCGTAAATTAGTTTGTGCCGCCCTATTATATATAGTGTTAGCACACTGGCCCACAACGAACCGGCCGGCTGGCCGTTCTCAGTTTTATAGAACAAATCCCTGAAATATTAGGAACGATCTCACCAGGTTTAGCCGCCAGGGGTCAGCCGTGTCACTCGTCCTCCAGCAGCCAGTCTTCGCTGCAGGCTGAAGCGCACTTACATCACTTTTGCTCCCTTGTTTTATACTACCCAATATAACAAATTGCGACACAGACGGAGACGCACAAAAAACTCGGTTTGATTTCGAAGTCTGGCAAGTCAACATCTGCTGCGTAGATAGATAAGATAGATAGTTAAATCGTTTATTTGGTGCATAAAAAAGACATAAAGGCTCGTGCAGACTAGCGCGACGCGACGGTCGCGTCGCGGCTATTTGAAGAAGCCTTAACACAACAAACAAAGCACGATGCGATTAAAACTAATTACATGAAAATAGGATGACACAAGTGTAGTGATGACATTTTAGGCTATGACACAATATAACATTCAAATTATATTTAATTTGAATGTTATATTGTGTCATACTTAAACGTGTACTACTTAAAGTCTAATAAAGATAGATATACTGCGTGATTTAATATCAGATATTTTATCTTGTAAGAACCAGAACTTACTAATATAGTTGACTAACAAAGTTTCTCTATCGTGTTGTAGGTTTCATTATTCTGTAATGTTTCAACTCAGTGTGAACATTTACGCAAATTGTTACTTTTGTCATTATTATGTACAATACAATTGCCAATTCGATCGATTATTTTGATTAGTTTTTGTGTTTTATTCAATCACGTGGAAAATTATTTATTTGATTATACAGGTTGTTTGGTAGAAGGAACAATAATAATTATTTGAGTGATATCCTGGGAGATAATAAAAAGTGAATTTATCGTACATTAACTCCATTTTAAGACTGGAAACACATACCAATTAAGTATTGTTCTAGATCAAATTGTAGGTATACCAAATGTGCATTGCAAATACTTATATCTCAGTTATTACGTCCTATTACAACTACAAAATATGCCATATTACCAGTATCAATTACCGTGACGGTATTCAGTGCAGCGAGCCGAGCGGGCTGCTCGATGTAACACTGCGAGCGCATGCTTGCTTGCAAACAAGCCAGTGTTGGTTGACGCGTCGTCGCAAGCACAACGTATGATCTCCTTTTACTCTCTTTTCCAAAATAAACAGCCATTCTGAATCAAATGGAGCACGCTTGTGTCAAGGGCTCGAATCGAGCGTTCGCCATGTTAAGGGTAGGTATCGCCGTTTTGTAACCAGAAATGAAGTGCGCTTGAGCCATGTGCTCGACGCGAACGTTCACGGCGTCTTGTGTATCACCGTTTTATAACCAAAATGGAGCACGCTTTAGCCATGTGCTCGAAGCGAGCGTTCGTCACGTTTATTGTATCGCCGTTTTGTAACCAAAAATGGAGCACGCTTTAGCCATGTGCTCGAAGCGAGCGTTTGCCAAGTCTTGTGTATCGCCATTTTGTAATAGTAACCAAGCTCTCCTTGAATGATAAATTACAATCAAACGTTGCAAGTCAGTCTCCGCCTATAGATTCTGGTGAAACACTGTGAGACAGTTTTGGTGGCAGAATTTTGTCGGACAGCGCTTACATTTTAAAAATCGACACGATACTAGTCATATTCCTGTATACCCGCTGTTAAGAAATATTTGCGATATACCTACAGAGATAATTTGATGTAAAAAGAATTTCCACATCGCCTTCGAAGCAGAAACTTGAAAGAAGCTCCATTTCAGTATAGCACTTGAAAGTAAGAGGATTTCGAGTGCCAATATATTTGTGTGGGGCAAGTGCGGTCCGTAACAAAATAGGTACTGAGTATAACTGAGGATATTTTAACACATTTTGTTCATTAATTTAGGTATAAACTGAATATCTACCTATAATCAGTCAGTCTTAATTAATTAGAACCAAGATTAGAGAGAGAGAGAGAGAGAGAGAGAGAGAGAGAGAGTGAGGGAGAGAGTGAGAGAGATTTTTTTTTAGAGAGGGTTTTTTTTTTATTAGAGCTTTTGCCAGCAGCTTCGCCCACGTGGAGGTCGATTATCCCACGAGAACGTACGGGACGGAAAGTATTCTATGTGTTAATCCATGTTATACACCCAAATTAAATTTCATCCAAATCCGTTCAGCCATTTTTGCGTGATTGACTAACAGACATACAAACTTACACATTTATAATGTTGGTAGGATGTAAAAAGGGGGCGAGCTGCCAGGGGTGCGAGTTGCTGGAAAGAGATACCGCGGCCCCTGGCACACAGGCAACTGAGGGAACATGGGTGGGTTTTAGTCAGTAAAAGTCTGACTGCTCCACTCAGAGCGGGAGAAGCTATTTGATGATTTACCAAACTACAAAAAAAAAAATAGTACCGAGCTTATTGCTATCAACTGGACACAAATCCAGACTTCGGGCAGCTACCAAGAAATTTCTGATAGAAAAATCCAATAACGCTTTGCCCGGGCTCAGAATCGCAGCCATGACTATGCTCATCTGTAGCACTTGCGACCACTAGAACAACTTATTTTTAACTCTAGAAATAAGTCTGTATGGATGTCAGTGTGTAGCTAGGTACGGACCTAACCCCTTTTCCGTGAGGGTTTATTAGCATATGCTCTAAGTCTAGACAGAGAGTCATACATGAATAATACGTTGTTAGTCTAACTTTTAATAGAATTTGTAGACATACACAACTATAATTTAAAATGAGATCCTAAATAAACTGTTGTTATACTTATGTAAGTACGTATATGTCTAGTTACCCAGCAACATGGTCATATTTTTCGTAATTAACTACGCAAAATAATCTAAACAAATTACGTTTATGTAGACTTTAATCAGCTTAGTTTGTTTTCAGACTGCAACAAACAATTAAGTTTATTTATTTTGATGAAATACTACGTGGTAATCAGTCATGGGTAGTTACAACTTGAGGAATTAAATAACAATATTAAAATCTTTTATTTCAGACATAATTTCATTATTGATATGTAAACCTAGTCTGTAGAATGAACAGTTTATAATTTTGAATCGGTATAATTATACCGATTGAAAATTGTAATTAATTCATTCGGTATTGTAGTTATATGCAATAAAGTAAAAAAAAAGGTTTTTTCGTACTAGATAATAGAAGATGATCAAACAAGTGTCATCATCATCATTTCAGACGAAAGACGTCCACTGCTGGACATAGGCCTCCCCCAAGCTCCTCCACTTCGACCAGTCTTGTGTTTCCCACATCCAGCGGATTCCCGCGACCTGTTTATACACCGTGACATTTTAGTCGTCTTACAAAGGTGGTCCACTCAATGTATCCTTCATAAAATACCTCTAGGTGCGATTAAAACATTGTTACCATTAATTAACATTAAGTACAAACAAAAATAAATAATACTTTAGAATTATGAAACACCCTCCCTACTAATAATGTTTACGTATCAAATGGTAGAAGACATCCTACCTACCATTACATTCCAACATTCATTCCATCTCCATAACAGGGTGTTTCAAACTACGTCATGCGTCTTAGTGAATGATACCTACTTTAATTTTTTTCGTTATGCATATCTATCTACAATTTTTTTTAATTTTTTATAAATGATTAGTAGTCGTTGGATACATGAAGTGGGCTGCCGTTGTAAGACGACTAAAATGTCACGGTGTATATTGCCGCGGTTATGGCTTTATTTAATTTAATTTCAAACGTGTCAATTGCGTGTTTCTGGGGTTGTCGATTCGCGAACAAATAAATTAACTTCGTGCGAATTTCCTACAGAAAATTATATATTATTTTAAAAGTGTCGATTCACACGTTACTAGCGAGTGAATTCGTGCGAATCGACTAATAAGCCGTTTTCCAAATCAGTGTCATTAAATCATATTCAGGCAGAATGATTTCATAAAGTTATAGCAGGCTATCCGTACCGATTCTTTTAACATTATACGTATTGATGAATGGCTAGTTAGTGGCCGCGATGTTAATTTGATTTTATTGTAATTTCTTATCAAATCAATGCGTTGCCTCGTGAACACTGGACGCTGACGTTCAGCTGCATCGCGACGTGTTTAATTAATCTTAGTTTATTTGTGCGTCAGACGCGTGAAATGACGTGGTTTTATTTTGTCAATTTTATCTTGAGTTTACTAGTTTTAGAAAATTTTGGGCGTGATCTTGATTTCCGATTAGAAGAGTTAGCTGATTTTCAAGAAGCAGGTGAGTGTGTTTTTATTAAAAGTGCAAAAATAACAATAAAAAGTGAACATTAACAAAAGATGGAAATAAGAACATTTTATTTTAAGAGGTTGACTACTAAACTTATTACTTTAAACAATCAAATACAAATAATTGTTAAATATAGCTCCGATTAGTCCGGACTTGGTCTAGTGGCCGCAAGGTGAGTATGATGTCCCGGGTTTCATCCCAGGTCGGGTAAAGTATTATTGTGCAAACTGCTATTCCCATTTATTATATTTCCCATTATTGACCGGTTGGGTCACAAAACTGGCAACTGGGCCCGGGTGGTAGATTATACCCCTTTGTAAGTGGTTGTCACACTTTCGGGCTCCTGACTCTCAAAATTGTACAAATAATAGCCGGGACCAATGGGTTAACGTGCTTTCCGAAGCACGGAGGGGTCTTGGTATGTAAAGATGGGCACCCATCCACGGGTCAACCGAGGCAAGCGTAGCTTAACCGCTTAACCTTATCGATCGAACCGTGCGGCTGGTATTACTTGGTCACAACTTCACAAGCCCCCAGCAAAATATATGACGTGAAAAACTTTTAAAAGAAAATAAAAGAATTATTTCTTTTAAAAGTTTGGACGTAAAGTAACGTAGAATTACACCTTGAGAGTTTACGACGGAAGGTTTTATCAGCACTCTGACGCTAGCCAAAGTTTCCCTCTGACGCTAAATAAACGTGGACTTCGTTCGATTTTTCAAAAGTAACGGGACTTTTGGCATAGTTATAGATTGTAGTCGCCCGCCCCTAGTCCATTTTTCATTTATTTCAGCCCTGATTCATGTTCAACGGTATTCGGTTTTGGACGAAACTTTGGCTATATTTTAACGGAAGCAGTTTGGCCGAGTGCGCCATTTTTAGCGGAAGATGGCCCAAGGGTACGCTTAGTAATTTGCACGGAGTAAAATAAAAAATCTAAACAGCCCATAAAATACTTTCGAAAAGACCAGTAATATTTATTTCTGTACTAGCTTTTGCCAGCGGCTTCGCCCACTTGAACGTATTTCCGGGGTAAAAAGTATCCTATGTGTTAATTCAGGTAAAAAAATATATGTGTGTCAAATTTCACCAAAATCAGTTCAGCCGTTTTTGCGTAAGTAATTGAGTAACAAAAGCCCAAACATATCAAAATCAAAATCAAAATATTTTATTTCACATAAACCTGCAAGGGCACTTATGAAACGTCAGAAGCTAGGTGCACGGTTCCATTTGTCGCTTCTTATGGAGAAGAGCCGGCAAGAAACTTCACGGTTACTCTTTTAAAAATAATTGGCTTTAACAATGTTTACAAATTACTGTGATAATAAGTATGGGAGGACTACCACATTTATAACATTAGTAGGATAGAATATAAATGTAATACCAACTACTAGTTGTCTTATAAGAATGTCAAAACTAATCTGTCTGCTAAGTATATGCCAATATGCACTAAGTACTAAAGTGCTAAGGCTAGGTACAAAAGCGACCCATTTGCGTGGTTGACACAGTTTGCGCTGAAAAACGCCTCGTAACTGGTGCTCGGCGGTCGGTAATCTACATGTGTTATGGAAATCTGGCAAGACGCGTGTCACAACGACACGTTATACTCAAGTATTCGTATGTAGTTAGCATAATATGACTTAATACTTATGTGTATACCTAACTGATATATTTTCCTTTCCCTCGGAAAAGCTTCACAACTACCTTTATAACTGAGTTTGTCAGAATACTGCGAAATCTCGGTAACGGATTCGTTCTGAAGTACTAGTTACTTATCTGGAATTTGGCACAAAAGTAGAAAGTATCCTAGAAATAGCGTACTTGTTACAGGGTTCCTTTGCCCTGAAAATAAAAACTTTTTGTGGGTAGGCAGTGCCCTGCAGTACAAAAAATCTAATTAAATTATGTTTTTTATTATTATGGCATTTTAATGAGTACACTTTAGTGCATTTTGTCATATTTAAAAATTTAAGATTTTTTTAAACTCCTTGACCAGTTTGTGATGTCTATCTAATATTAATATGAGAAGCAAAAACTTTGTACCCCTTTTTACGAAGATTACCTGGATGGAGGAGCATGAAAGGCACTGTTAAAGTTTATACAGATAAGGTGTGGATAAAGCTAATATTTTACAAGCTTTTATTTAACTTGCAATGTATATATGTAACTATGTTTGTTCGGGTGAACTTTTGAAAATTAATTTTGAAGCAGATATCTTTAACCGTTTGAGCTGAAATAAAACGACACAACCCCATCGAGTTTGGACGGTTTGATTCGTATTGACGAGTACTTTGATCCTATCTAGTAACCAGCAGGATCTGATGCTGGAGCTGGAAGGTGGCCATAGATACATAACACTTTAAGTGCTCAAAACAAAACATATGTGTGGGTTCTACGAATTATTACGAGTTACGTAACGGAAAAACGCTGCTACGAACTATGCCGTAGTAAATTCCGCATCATAAATACTAAAAACGCTAAAAATATTTTAATTGAGATTAAAATATTTTTAGCTTTTTAGTTCGTTTTATTAACAAGTAATAATAAAAGCTTATTTATAAAAAGTTTTTTTTAAACATTTTTAAGTAATAACGGATTAGAAATGCATTAAATAAAATAAAAACATGGTTGAATTTCGACCACAGGTTGATCACTAGTTTATAATAACTATATTAACATCAGGCGCGTGCTCTATCTGTTGAGCGTGTTTTGTGGAAGCGTGCTCAAAGGTATTAACGTTGCTAATTATGAAACGCTAATTTGCTTATCCACAGAGCGGAATCACATTAGGGCACTGCGAACACCAAAGGGAAATAGTAATCCTTTTATATTCTCGTTAGCGTGTTCACGTTAATTCTTTGTTTGTGATTGTTCTTTTATTTGATGACAATAATATTAAGTCGTAATTAATGGAGGACCTCTGTACAATGCTCGATGACCTCAGTAGAGTTTCCGAAAGACTGAGTCTTAAAATAATCATGTACAAAACAAAGGTCATGTGAAATGCCCATGTAACGCCCCCAATTGCACGCAGAACAGATGGCCGATGGGGCCGAAAGGTTCTGAAGTGGCTACCGCGTATCGGATGACGTAGAGTTGGAAGGCTTCCCACAAGGTGGACCGATGACCTTGTGAAGGCACAAAACCGGGGTACGTCTATGTTCAGCAGTGGACGTCTTTTGGCGGAAATGATGATGATTATGATGAAATAAGGTCCTTCTGCGTGCCGTACACCACTCCTCATACACAGAAACATAGAATATTGGTCACCTCGTATGCTCCCTTTGTGTGATTCTGACCGTTGCCTACATATTTCATCATCTCATCTGCCTCGCCTTATCCCAACTATGTTGAGTTCGGCTTCTAGTTAAACGGATCCAGCTGAATACCAGTATTAAACATGGAGTGACTGCCTATCTGACCTCCACAGTTACTGGGTAAAACGATACCTGTCCAGTCCCTTTATTTATGAATGCAATCAGATGTAGAAAGGTTGAAAGAGTCGCAATTAAATCATCATTGAGTAAAGACGTTTGTTATTTTTCTAAAACACCGTTCCACTATCGAGAAGAAACTGTACCTAAGCACACAAACATATGGTCGAAATCGAATCGGATTAATTAGTGAATGGGAACAGCTTGCGGACTCGGTGCGAATACAATAGGGAACCGCATTCCTCAGATAAGGATTGAAGTTGTTTACAAGTAATTAGTGTATGTGAAGACTACTTATAAAAACTTATAGAAAAAAGTGGTTAAGACTTTGCAACTATATTGAAGGTGCTTGTGCGAATAATACTACGTGGACCATTTATTTTAATTCTACAAAATGAAATCACCAACTTCAGAACAATCTAAACATTTATCTATGTTAGAAGATGTGGCTAGTATGATACAGAAAGCGCAAGTTAACATAAAGAAGTGTCCGAAACAGCTATTAACACCAGGTTATGTTAAAGCTAGATTAAAAACCATAGAAGAACATTGGGATTCATTTATACAAACGCATAGCAGCCTGATGAAGTGTACACCACGAGAACAGCGGGCCATGTTGCCTTATTTTCTCAATGAAGAATATTATACGTACGAAGAAATGTATCTTTGTTTACGAGCGGATTTGACCGATCTTCTAACAAACTTGGAGTCACAACAGAGATTATTAGAAGCGTCCAACATATCTATTTCGTCAAACGATGGCCAGCTACCGTTTGCTAAGCTACTGAGAATACAGTTACCCACCTTTTCGGACAGATATGAAGAATGGCCTACTTTTATGGATATATTTACAGCACTCGTCCATATTTCTTCTATTAGCGATGTACCTACGTAAGTTGCATTATTTAAAGACTATTATTGCCCGAGAGGCAGAGATGTTATTAAGACATATTCAAATATACGGAAAGTAATTATGCAACAGTATGGGAATTACTTCAAGGTCGTTTCGCTAACAAAAGGATGATTGTTTCGTCAATTTTCAAGAAATTTTGCAATCTGAAAAGATAAGCAACCCATCAGCTACACAAATTAAATCTTTGCTCAATACTACTGTAGAATGTATCAACAGTCTGAATAACATGAACATAAATACCGCCACTTGGGATCCTATCTTAGATTTTCTAGTAGCGCAGAAGTTGGATTCAGAGACATTAAAGTATTGGGAAGAGGAAGCTTACAAGGAGAATAACGATGAGTTGTCTACGTGTGAGGAGTTGAAAAAGTTCCTTGAGTCTAAGTTTCGCACGCTCGAACTAATCGCTCCCATCGCTGATACATCAACAAAAGAGAAGACACAAGCGTATCATGTTATTGCAAAGGATACTGAGAACGATAAGGGTGACTCTGCGCACACCAAAAGCAGTTCATCACCATATTTTGTATATGGCAAGGGTTAGCATTATATCTTTAGTTGTAAAGAATTTGCAAAACAAACTGTGCAACAACGACGTGATTTTGTGAAGAACAAAAACCTTTGCTTCAACTGCCTAGTACCGAATCATATAGTCTACAAATGTAAAAAAAAGAGGAAATGCCGAGTATGCGGAAGAAAACATCATTCTCTCTTACATGAATCAAAGGAAACAACACAAGAGAATGTCACACAAGAGAGTAACAAACAAGAAGAACAACCAGAACACAACCTGGTCGTCAAGTGTTATTGGCAACAGCACAAGTACATGTTATATCAAGCGACGGCGAAACACATGCATTTCGAGCATTGATTGACCAAGGCCCAGGGGCTTCATTTGTTTCTTCAAGAGTAGTGGAACTCAGTGAGGTTAAAGAGGACAAGCATCAACGGTGTAGTCTCAGGGGTGGGAGAAAGAAACCTGGTTCCTATAAAATATGTAGTTGACTTGTCATTTACATCACAATTTATTGGAAGGGAAGTTATTCAAGTGAAGGCTTATGTTTTAAAATCACTATCTGCTAGATTCCCTTCACAACGCATCACGATGAACTGGCCAGAACCGCAAAAATTACTATTGGCTGACCCTACGTATAACAACACACCGCACAGTGGAACGAATGTATGGGAGCGGTTGGACGTAGACATGTCCGAAAAATAAGAGTAAAATTATGACAAACTAATGATGCCATCTTATTCGATTACTTAATGCCTTCATAAATTGTGGTGATGAATTTCTTCATAACTCCCATATTTCGGGAGTAATTTGAGAAAATGTGAAATTTTACTATGAAAATGAGTGTATCGAGCTCTCTCCCTCCTGATTCCGGGCTTGTTTCAAGTAGCGGTCTCTAATATCGTAATGCTATTACTAAGAGCTATATTTAATACTAAGACACATAGTGCGCCAAATGTGCACTTTCTGGGATAAAAGGAAATGAAAATTTAAAAAAAAAAACGTTTTTTCCCCATTTGTATTTACTTTAAACCGCAGACAGACTTATTAAGAGGTCTATAAATATATTATATATATATACAGAAATATATATTAACAAAAATATTCACAAGAACTGATGAGAGTATGACTTTTAAGTAAGTTGATAATAAATTACCTAGTTTCATTAAAAGTACAATAAATAATTAAGATGTAAGCTCTAATTTACTAAGTTACACATTTTAAAACAATAACATCATTTAATTATCTTCGTCATCATCATCATCATCAATTAATTCAAATTCAGAATCGATGTCCGCTAAATCATTTATGTTAACAAATTCGATATCACTTTTCTCAGAATCCGTAAGCTCATAAAATTCCTTAAAAGAAGATTTTTTTACAAACTTATTTCCTTTTGGACGGATACTTGTAACAAGTGGATCAGAAGACAGTAAAAGATTGTGCATAATATCTTCATTGCATGAGATACTGCTATGCTTTCGAGAATGCCCCTCTCTATATTTTCTAAAATCTTTATTTCTAGCCTCAGATGCCTCTTCGGATAGAAAACCAATGGGCACAATTGACATGTTCTGAACTATGTCTGGCCCATGCATTAAAATTTTATGAAGTGAAGAAGGCATATAATACCATGGGTATAACTCCACGTAAAGCTTAGCAGTATCAAAGCAGAACTCTCGGAATTTAGTTACGTTGATCTTCTCTCCTGATGAAATACACTGCAAGATCACACAGATTTTTCTTAAAAGCATAGCATCTATTCCGGTCAGTTCAGCAGATTTAGTGTAGTTTTCAAAAAATCTCCTTGCCGAGTTGCCATTGTTGGTGGATCCACTGCCTTGTTTCACAACATCGAGAAGTAAGCCCGTTTCTCTTCTTACAGCCTCTTGAACTCTTTTCTTCCTGTCATCAACTTGCCTTTTTGCTATATCACCCCTTACTTGCCATGATTTTATGTCTAATTTGTAGGAAATGTGTAATAAGCATTCCATTGAGCGAATCCAAGCGTGAAGGGTGCTTAAGCTATATTTATACATGTCCTCGTTTGCGTGTTTATCTTTGATTAACTCTAAATTATTCATTTCTTTAGGACAAGCCTTGCATATGTCACACACTGAAGCTGCTGTATTGGATATAATGGAATGAATTTTACCATCAATCATTGTCAACAGCAGTTGGTGTTTGACACTAATTCCATCAGTGATGGTGGATGGAGTTAAGGCTTCAATCTCTGCTTCGATTTCAGCCATCTCTCTCTGCACATTTTCTTTGGTTTCCTTTATAAACTTAAACAATATTGGCCGGCAAAATGAAGTGGAAGATGGTCGCTCGTTTTCCCAAATTGTTACACCTTTTGAGACGAGCCGCAGTGGTACAAGACTAATCATAAAATTACTAGCAAGATCGATTTGCTCATCTTCACTCGTCCTTTGATGATAAATGCTTTGGCTAGATGATCCGTCAAAACCCCATTTGCTGGTCAATACGAGCTGTTGATTGGGATCAACAGGGGTTTCTAACGACCTAATAAGTCTTCTTGAGGTTAAATCCATCAAGGCTTGTAATTTGATTTTTGCAGAGCTCTCTGTAACTGTGAGATCTTCTTTGGCCGGATAGCACTTAATTTTTTCTTTAACCAACATGTAGTAACTCGGGTATTGAAGAGCTCCTTCTTGAGTGTTGAAATCCCGAAGAGTGTTATAGCGCCATTTCGATAAGTTCATCGATACATAAAGAGCCAATGCCTTCAAAGGGGATATTTCCCGTACCTGAATTGATTTACCTTCAATGAAGGCTTTGATTTTTGAGGCCTCTTCTGGATTCTCCGTCAAGTATTTCATAACATAAGCTGTATCGCTTTGTCCTGCCTTTTGAAGCGCCCTTTCGGCCGAAAACATAATTTCAGCGCTGCTACTGCTGCATGAAAGACTATCTTCAGTGCGTCTTCTTTTTTGCCGGTTACTAAGGTCCTCAAAAGATTTACGAGGACTAGGATGTGTACAAGTTGAAGCATCAGATTTAGCAGGAGAAATTATGGGCTCGATGACGTCACTTATATTTTCTGTAGAAGGTTCCATATTTTCATTCTGTAATTCCGGCCATTGAATTGCAGCCTGTAGCCAAATCTCATGTTTCTTCCGAAACTTATCTGTGCTTCTTCCAGACTGTGTCCATTTTGCATAAATGCGGTAGCAAAATCGACGACACCAGTCTTTTAAACTTGTTTCAGCACTTTCACATAACTGAACACAACTGTTATCTTTTAAAACACTGAACAAATAGTTAAAGTCGCGTAAATCTTTATGTGCGCGTGCGCATAAAGCAACGTGAATATCAAGATTTGTATTAAAATTTGGAAAATACATTGCGAGATTAGCTTGGATACAACGAGGTGTAAATCAACACTGATTTTAAAGTTACTAATAGTGACCTATTTATATAAAATCCAGGTATCCCAGGTATCCTTTGTTAAATATTGCAAGGTAATTAGTTATTGTGATAATTAGTAAATGATGCATGCTAAATTAGTGTATTAAGAGCCATTTAGTAATTAAATAATAGCAATGTTCTTATCAGTAATCATTAGTGCATCAGTTTTATATGTAAACCTTAAGTCCCTAATTATATATCCTAATTAGCTTATATCTTCTCTAATTGGCTGCTCAGAAATGTTATTGTAATAAGGTAAACCTTTAGAAAAACGGTTTTAATCAACAAAATAAACAAAAAATAAAAAAATTGTATTATAAAATAAACATCACTCTTTATCCCAGAAAGTGCACATTTGGCGCACTATGTGTCTTAGTATTAAATATAGCTCTTAGTATTAGCATTATGATATTAGAGACCGCTACTTGAAACAAGCCCGGAATCAGGAGGGAGAGAGCTCGATACACTCATTTTCATAGTAAAATTTCACATTTTCTCAAATTACTCCCGAAATATGGGAGTTATGAAGAAATTCATCACCACAAGTTATGAAGGCATTAAGTAATCGAATAAGATGGCATCATTAGTTTGGCATAATTTTACTCTTTTTTTTCGGACATGTCTACGTCCAACCGCTCCCATACATTCGTTCCACTGTGCACCGGGTAAAATTGATATATTACTCGGTGCAGACATCTTTTCCAAAATTATAGAAGTTGGTTTAGTAAGATGTTCTGATGGCATAGTGGCTCAGAAATCACGTTTGTGCTGGAAACTTTCAGGTCAAAGGGAAGACAAATCAATTAGTGGCGAACACAAAATAACAACACTACATGTGTCAAGTATGGTAACAGAAGACATTGATATACTAAGAAAATTCTGGAAAATTGAAACAAGTTTATACAAGAAAAGAAAGCTGCTGACAAAAGAAGAAGAGATGTGTGAAGAGATTTACAAAAATACAACTAAAAGAGTGAACGAAAAATACACAGTGCGACAAGGAATTGAAGAGACACTGTAATTATGTGGAGATACGAAACAACAAGCTGTTTATAGATTCAAGCAGTTGGAGAAGAAATTACAAAATTCTCCGAAGTTAAAGTCGGATTACTCTAAAGTAGTTGATGAGTACATGGAAATGGGTCATTTGAAAAAATCGGACCCAAAGGATGACAACAAATCAGTCTATCTTCCTCATCACGCTGTAATACGCGAAGCCAAGGACACAACGAAGGTTCGACTAGTTTACGATGCGTCTGCGACGGGTTCTAATGGTTATTCTTTGAACGACACCATGATGATTAGACCTGTATTGCAACCTGATTTACGAAGTTTAATTATCACATGGCGAACACATAGAATATGTGTAATCGGAGACATCATTAAGATGTATAGAATGATTAATATGACACCAAATCACACAAATTTACAACGCATAGTCTGGCGAGATAACCCTGAACAAAAACTAGAAAGCTTCAACTTGATGGCTGTAACCTTTGGTACAGCTGCAGCACACTATTTAGCTGTACGCACGTTACAACAACTCGCCGATGATGACGCACTCGAATACCCTAATACAGCACCTGTAATTTAAAAATCATTTTATATGGATGATTTAATGTCGGGAAGTGATACTGAAGAAAAAACCAAAAATATGTGTGAGGAAATAAAGCTGATACTAAGTAAAGGAAATTTTAAAGTTCAAAAGTGGTCTAGTAATTCGGAAAATGTATTAAAGTATTTACAAGAGGGAGAGAGTACAAACAGTACGAAGGATGGAATAGAGATAAAGCTAGATAAAGTTAGAAAAATTCTGGGATTGACGTGGGATAGGGAGGATGATATATTTAAATTCACAATTAACTTACCTGAAGTTCGATGTTCCGTTACGAAGAGATCTATTCCGTCTGATGTAGCAAGGCTGTTTGATCCATTTGGATGGTTATCACCGGTGATTATCAACGCTAAAGTTTTTATACAAAAACTGTGGCTATGCAAAATAGGATTGGATGACGACCTGCCGTCTGAGTTGATACATGAATGGATGAGATACAGAGAAGAATTAATACATCTGGAAACCATTACAATCCCACGCTGATTAAAAACTACGCCGGTTAATTATAAAAACATCGAATTGCATGGTTTTGCAGATGCATCTACATTTACATACCTTAAGATTATGGACGAGGACACAGTACATATCACAATAATAGCATCCGGAACCAAGGTTGCACCGTTGAAGCAAATTTCAGTTCCTAAATTGGAATTGTGCGCCGCAGCATTATTAACAGACTTAATTAATGATCTGGTAGACCTGTTACAAATATCTAAAAACAAAATATTTGCGTGGACTGATTCAATGGTCGTGATGTCTGCAATCTGTTGTATGTACATTTGTTGCCAACAGAGTGGCAGACATAATACGGATACTAGACAAGGATCGATGGAGACACGTTTAGTCTACCAATAACCCAGCCGACATCGCTACAAGAGGCGTAAAAGCGGGCGACCTGGCTTGTTTAGACTTATGGTGGACTGGACCTGTGTGGTTAAAACATAAAAATCTCGATCTACAAACATATGAAATTCCTCAAACGGAATTAGAAATGAAAGGTGCATCATTTCACACAAATTTAGGAGTCAAACCAATCTGGGAACATTTTTCTTCAATTTAAAGAATAAAAAGAATTTTAGCATACTGCAGAAGATTTATAAAAAGAGAAAAAAGAAACAAAGGAAATATATTTAACAGTTAAAGAGCCGGACAAAGTATTAGAATTATGCATAAAGTATTATCAAGACTTAGTTTATCAGAAGAATATTAAAGATTTACAGAAAGATGGAGGTTGAAGCGTAAAGAAAAGAAGTTCTCTTATCACACTCGCCCCTTTTTTTAGATAAAACAGGATCATAAGAGTGGGACGAAGCTTAGAAAATGCCTCCATAGCTGAAATTACAAAACACCTAATTGAATGTAATGTAATCAGTATATAACTAAGTAATTAGTTCAAGAAGCAATCATCTTAGAACGCTACATGGTGGCATACAAACGATGATGGCTTTTGTGAGATCTAGATACTGGGTCATAGGTTTGAAGACTGCTATAAGAAAATGCATTCATAACTGCAAGACCTGCAATTTGGATAAAGCGAAGTTACGAACGCAGTTCTTGGGGCAGTTGCCTGCCGTATGAGTCAAACAACATTGATTACGCTGGACCAGTATTCATAAGGACGTCAAGAGGCCACGGACACCATGCCATAAAGAGCTACATCTGCTTAATTATATGCATGGCCACTCGCGCGATCCATCTAGAAGCAGTCACAGACCTCACAACACAAGCTTTTATCGCCGCATTTCGGAGGTTTGTGGCGCGCCGAGGCCACTGTTCCAACTTATGGAGCGACAATGGCACCAATTTTGTTGGCGCTGCCAAGGAATTGAAGGACATGTTACAGAAGGGAAAGAATAATATCGCGAAGGAAGCGGCTGAACTTCTAGCTAATGATAACACAATATGGCACTTCATACCACCAAGAATGCCCACATGTGGAGGTCTATGGGAGGCTTGAGTTCAGTCAGCTAAAATAAACTTTTATAAGATAAATAAGGATACAACGCTGACCTACGTGATGTCTACGCTTTTAGCACAAATAAAGGCATGTTTCAACTCTTGCCCGCTTTATCAAATGGACAATACTATAATGCCGCTGACTCCAGGGCATTTTTTAGTCGGCGAGCCCTTGATTTTGGGTCCTGATTCATGCTACGAGTACCAGCCTGTCATTCTTTTAACTAGGTGGCAGATTATTCAAAAAATTACTTAAGATTTTTGGCATAGATGGCATACAGAGTATCTTAACACGCTCCAACAAAGATGCAAATGGCAAGTGAAGGTTCCACAGCCTGCTATTGGAGATGTTATTATTAAGGTAGATAAACTGCCCCCTACGAAATGGTTATTGGGACGGGTGAAATATATACATCCTGGAAAGGACAATCTAGTAAGATTCAATTGCATACAGTCGTTACAGTCCAGACTAAGGGGAACAAGGAGTTAAAAAGGCCCATCTTTTTTTTTGTTAATTAATGTTATCTTTTATATGCACGTGTTTCTGTGACAAATAAATCTATTTTTCTTTCTTTCTTTTCTTTCATATACAAATACCGCTTCCCAACGAACCGATAAGTCAGTTAGCTATGGTGGGCGGTTTAGAGAACGATTAGATATGTGTTGAAGTGAATGAAGTGATAAAATCAAAATGTATATAGCGAATTAAGGTTACAAATATTTACAGTCCATTGTTTGATTTCCATGATATTGTGTTATTTATGTATACATTTAAGTATTGATTGAAAACTAATGTTTTGGTGGGCGGTATGCCCAGTTCCTTTATTTATGAATGCAGTCAGATGTAGAAACAGTCGCAATTAAATCATCATTGAGTAAAGACGTTTGTTATTTTTCTAAAACACCGTTACGCTATCGAGAAGAAAGTGAACCTTAAGCACACAAACAATACCCCTTGGTAAGACTGGTTGTCAGATTATAGACGTTGCCTATATATTTATCTTTACATAATATTATAATGAAGTATTACGGTTATAACCTTTGCGATAAATATGTAGTAAAAATATCCCTTTTTCGCTGATTTTCAGATCAGCTTTTTAATTAAACCTTCGGCGTAGCTTTAACAAAAAATGTCAAAATCAGAGGATCTCTGTATTCAAGCTATCTACCTATCAAGCAAGCTTGCTTACTTTACATTTCAGATATAAAATCGTTTTCTTTACAGCTCGACAAGTTCCATCAACACAACACAGACCACACAAGATGGGGCTAAAGCGGGGGATGAAATCCGAGAGTCTTCACGGAAGGCTGCCCGGTTTGTAAAACGTCGGGAACACCTGCCTCACGTGAGTAAATCGTAGTAGACTATGGAAGTCCCTCACGCGGCTGCAGACCAAAGTAAGTCGCGCAGACGAAAAGAGAAAAAAAAAACCATTGTGAGTATGGTGTTCCCGAAAAACAATGTTACTCTTGAGTCCTTTGCGCATGCGCATAGGTATACTCACAACTCATTTCATTGTGTGGAGTTATTTAATAAAAAATTATGATAAGTAAAACACTAATTCAAAACGACGGGACCTATCGGGTGCAGATCTCTGGGGTAATTCTGTAGAAGTCGCTAAATCTATTATTGACATTGTAGCACCAACTTTAGCTCTTATTTTTAATAATTGTATCGACTGTGGGGAGTTTCCTGACCTAATGAAGAATAGTAAAATAATACCTTTGTTTAAATCAGGTAGTATATCAGACCCCTCTCATTATAGACCTGTTTCAGTACTACCTCCTTTTAGTAAAAAAAATGAGAAATTAATTTTAGACCAATTGCAAAGATTTTTTAACAAACATAATTTATTACATACCAAACAGTTCGGTTTTACAAGCCGTCGTTCAACTACCAACGCCGGTGTTGAACTTTTAGGGCATGTTTACAATGCATAGGAAAATAAATACAATGCCTTGGGCATTTTTTGTGATTTATCTAAAGCATTCGATTGCGTTCTTCATTAAAGATTAGTCAGGAAACTCACTACGGGATCCGGAACACCGCTCTGGATCGTCTTAATTCGTGCTTGAGTAATAGGATTCAGTGTGTTGATGTAAACGGAAAAAGATATCATTGATCTATAGTATCAATGGGAGTCCCACAGGGCTCAACTCCTAGTCCTTTCTTGTTTCTTATTTATATTAATGACTTGCTTTACCTCATAAAAGATAATCATGATATAGTGTAGTTTGCGGACGTCAGTAGTTGGTTACTGACGATGTAAATAGCGCAATCTCAAAAGTAGTTCACTGGTTCAATGTTAATAATTTACTTCTGAATGAAAAAAAAAAACCGAATGCATTAAGTTTACGCTACCTCACGTTAGGCAGGTGAAAACTACTGTGTTGAAAAAGGGCGAAGAATTGAATTCTGAAGATAGTACTGTATTTGTATAAGAAAATAGTAAGTACTGTATTATATAAGAAGATAGTACTATACTTCTCTCGATGACTAAAAATCTGTTGCCGCGTCAGTCAGTAAGTTCAGTCAGTTTAGACTCAAACATTTCACGAAAACTTGCAGAAGACGTATTATTTGACACCTCCATGTTTACATAAAATTTTGCCAATATCACACTTTAATTTCACTTAAATTTGCACACAAGAACGGAAGATAACATTCACGGTTTGCGCTATTGCCGCGTTATTTGTTTTGGTGACTACTAGCACCGCAGTAGAAAAAAAACCTGAACTAAATTTGAATCACTTGGCTGAGTCTTGGTCGGTCATCTTCAAAGGGCTGAATTTCAATACGCCAAGTTGTTAAACAGTGAATGATTCTAGTTCAATTAACTATCGGCCTACGCATCCAATTGGATGTTGGCATTTAATGAACGGCCTAGGCGTCCAATTAGCTGGCTAATTTAACCAGATGGCTGCGATATACTTTGACATGAATATTTACTTTGAAAAGTATATATTATTATTGTTATTTTTTTTTTGTTTTATTTTTTTCTCTCTCTCTCTCTCTCAGTTACTTTTTAATGATAATCTGGCAGTTTGAGTACTTTATGCGGCCTACCAAGATGTCCTTTCTTTGGTATTGTTCGTCAAATCGTTGTGCTCCTCAAGTTCTGAGTTGACCTGTATGATTACTGATAAATGCGTACACTGATTGGGCAGGTCCGAAATCTGAAGTCCGAAGTCCGAATCTGTGTGGTTCTTTTCTCAAAAGACTATTTCAGACACCAATCCACATGGTCTTTGCAAGATCTGACCAAGATTATGTCTGGACTTTAAAAGAGACTGTGACCTCTGAGATTGTTTCGGCCATTATTCTCAGAGTAAAAGTGTTTGTACAAAACCTACTTACAGAAATACAATCATTTATTATCCTACCGAAAGAATGCAAGTACGATTTTATTAAAACTCGTTTTAATATTTTCAAAAAGAAAACGAGAAACAAACTAATGCATGATCTTTTTGCTTTTATGATGTCCTGAGAGAATTTTATCTCTCAGGACATCATAACTTAGGTGTCAAATATTTTTTACACAAAAATTAAAGTACCAAAAACATTGAAGTGGCAAAATAAATACAGTTTTAATATGGGAAATAACACCCTCAACATTTTTTACTACTACAACGACGGCATACAGTTGGTTAACTGTATGCCGTCGTTGTAGTAGTAAAATGGTGTATGGTAGATGGGTTCATCTGCTGCTATTTATAGTTTAAAAATAAAAAATAAAAATATTGTGACTGAAAATGTTTGCAAAATTGAAAAATACTGACTTTGTATTGAAAATAGAATATTGTTTTTTTTTTCTATTACAACATAGGGTCTACATTGACTCCTTTCGTCTTTCGTTGCGGTTTAAAAAAAATGTTCAACATATTAAAATTTCCTTATATAACGCTAACGGTTTTTTACTCTAGCTGGCACTTTATTTTTTGGGTACGAAATGAATCCTTTAACATCACACATTTCTTTACGCAAAAGTCCTTTAGAATCTCTAAACCTTGCATTAGTGTAAGTTGGACCCGTCGGCATTGCAATCAATAATTCATTTCTGACCCACGAATAGGTACCTATTCTAGACAAGATCGAGAGAATTTGGCACAACTAACTAACGTCCAAAAACTAAGCTTCACTTGAAAAACAGCCAATGGTTATTTTATTCGAGGGTCTAAATATATTCCCGTTAAATCACATTAATACGTAAATGGAATCGAGTTCGCTTGAGATAATGTTGGCGACATCGGTCGGATCCGATTGGTTAGCGGACCGACGAGCCAGCTAAACGAATTTGGTTCTAATTAGCATTCCGTCGATGTCGTCGGAAATGTTTGAAAAAATCCAACCGGTATCGTACTCGTCTATTTGAATCCGAAACTCCTTTATTGCATATAAAGGAAAATTCTATGAAAATCATTGCGACGTTGAGTTTCATTTAATTCACGATTGTTTGATGTTTGGACAAGAAAGACGAGTACAGAGGGAAATATTTGGAAATTAGTTTCTGTTATGCCAAATTTGGATTACAAAAGTGTTGATCCTGCAGGAAAAAAAACGCTGCTACGGCGTAGCAACAAACTTGATAATATGGCTACGATTGCTACGCTGTCGTAGCAGATGATCGCATGTCGTGTCGATTGAGTAAAATTATATTCGATTCGTAGTAGATTTCTTTCTTTGGTCCCATTCTTAAGGCCGTATACGAAATTTTGTCGTTTTCGCTGATTTACTTGATTTTACAGACGTTGTTTTAGAGTTAAAATACTGTACTTGCATAAGTTTTAATGCACAACATGAAATATCGTTTCAATTATTATCTAACCAATGGCTACATTTTTAATCTATTTAATGTTGACAATTCATGTTGTTTATCATAACTTATAGAAATACAGTATTTTACCTGTAAAATCACGTAAATCAATGAAATCAGAAAGAAATCGTATATGGCCTCTTAAAGTAGGTAGTCGAATGAATGTTTTATTTCAATTTCAGTTCAGATCATCTCCCGCTGTCAGTCAGGCGGATTGTGTATAAGCAGCGGCGGGTGTCCCATTCACCGGGTCTTGAAGGACGAGATCAACTGTATGCTGGAGCATAACAACTACGTGTGTTGTCACGTGGATCGGAAACGTATGCCGGTCGACGTGTTTTTCGATTATAATTAATCCTAATGAAATAAAAATAAAACTATAATTTACTATAAATACGGAAGTAAGTTTGCTTGTTTTTTTCTTACACTTTCACTCTAAACCGGCACGAACGCAAGAACATAGACTACTTTTCGTCCTGGGTCGCAGACAAACTCCCCCGAGTTTGTCTGCGATCCAGGACGAACACAGCAGCTAGTTCTATTATATTTAAAGAAATACTCAGTTATTTTTCACTTGATTGACACTTGTTTAGTTTTTTTATCTATCAACACATCAAAGTACTTAGCTGAGAGGCTCGTGGCTAAATATTAACAGCCCACGGTTGGATCTTGAAGGTTAAGCAACTTGCCGAGGTCGGTCCGCGGATCGGTGACCATTGATAAGATACCGAGACCAGAAAAGCACTTTAAGAAGGTAGTCCCGGTTGTCATTCCTAGAGATTTGAGAGTCATTATGGGTAGTCAGAAGCCCGAAAGTCTGACAACCTGCTGTTTTGCCATGGCGTAACGTGTTACCCAGTAACTGGGTTATGAAGGAAATACTGGTATTCAGCTGCATCCGGTTAGACTGGAAGCCAACCCCAACGTAGTTTGGAAAAAGCTAAACAGATTGATTGACATCAAAGAAGAACCTTCTCTATGACACATTTTTGATGTCGTGTCGCTTTCAAGTAAATTGAGATCAATATATATTGAATATATTATGAAGATATTCAGGTGCCTCCAACAAAGCGTAGCTTAGAACGCTTCCATAGTTCGTGTCTATCAGACTGTATGAATAAGACAATATGCGCGGCTCCGTTTAAGTGAGAATCGAGGTATCTGCTCCTTCGGGACTGATTCCAAGTGCTACCTGTCTGCCAACTTTGGATATACCGGCTGAATGTTTTTGTTTAGGTAGGTACATTCTACGGCAACCTTCAACTCTACTGGTTTTGTTTTACATATCGAAATTGGAATCCTTATCTTCATAGCGACTCAAGATTTCTGAGATATCAAAAGTCAGAACACACGTTGAACAATATTGAAATATATACGCAGAATTTTCTAAGTGAAATACAAAGTTCACTAGTCTTCCACAATCTCGTTCCGTGGGTGAACGTTGGTAAATGTTTAACTAAATGCTTAACGACATAATCTGACGTCGCACTGTTATCCAAACCTGACTAATGAAGTTTAGTTAGGCTGGCTCGTGCGATCCAATCTCCCACCAGGCCTAATGCTGAGCTATAAAGAATTCTACTGGATGTGTTTAGAAGAAAACACGTACCTACTAGATACCAAAAGATTACATTAAAAAAACAACGTCACGTTAAAAATGATCGTCAGAATTTATTTATAAATTGGTTTTTGGTAAAATTTTGATGAAATCTGGTCCGATAGAGTATTTTTCTTCGTCTATTTTTAACGTTCGCTTCTGCTTGACATAGTCGTTAATAATAGCTAATATTTATCAGTTAGTTTAGAGGCATGTCCGGATATAAGGCACGCGTCTCTGGAGGCACGTAGAACAAAGTACAATCAGCTCCGATTGTTTGTCGGTTTTGTAAAGGTCAAATGAAACAAACTCAGCAACTAGAGCAGGGACTAGAACAAATTATTTTAATAATGATGAAAAACGATTAGACTATACAGCAAATGCTTTCACCGATGAAATTAAATTCTCTCTGCTACTTCAAAACACTTTCCGGTTTAAGTTTATTTTATAAAGTGATAATACAAAAGTCACCATGCTCGTGAAAGATGAAAAATTGTATTGTGCCTCCAGCTGGAGCGGTGTCGTTTCTAGTTACGAAGAGTGTTGGGTCTAATTCGGCTCGCTCGGATATTGCAATTTCCATCCAGCTCACGCCCACTGCGTCTCCCTTCCATTTCGTTTCATATTGCGCTGCAGTAACAACACTTGACGTTTATGAATCTAATTTCGCAGGTAATGCCACAATCTGATTGTGAAACTACTGATATGTAGATTTCCTAGCAAAACGCGGCGGGAATTACACTCTGACGTTTCTGCACATGATGTTTCCTAAAAGTTATTACTGGGTAAAAGTTATTCACACATACTTAGAAGATGGA
Organism: Polymixis lichenea; assembly: GCA_949091785.1. NCBI lineage: Eukaryota > Metazoa > Arthropoda > Insecta > Lepidoptera > Noctuidae > Polymixis > Polymixis lichenea. The sequence continues at coordinate 7,308,185 of OX420937.1, forward strand.
ATCCGTTTGCTCCCACTAGTTCAAACATCGCCAGTATTTGTTTAGGATTCGTACAACATAGGTTTTCATACAATAGGTATGGACGTTCCATTGCCCCACAAAAGATTTCCCTCAACAACAGGCTGAAGCCGACCCTTTTAATGAAAAAAAATTAGACGCTTTGTAATATTTTTAATTTTATTCACAATCCGTGTATTGTTCTGCGAGGCGAGGGTCGGCCGGAGGGCACACCGCTGTTATAATATTCTGCCTCCATACCACAATGTTTTATTTAGCCATCTCGGCGGCTTCAATATTCATCACTGTACTCCGAGCCCTCTTAGCTCCTGAATAAAATACTCTAGCCTTCCCCACGTCCACATTTAGGCTTTTGGTTCATTTTTAATATGACGCGGAATGGTTATGTGTGTAGCAGACCGTTAATAAGCCTATAGTTTAAAATATTACACTTGTTTCGAAAAGAAGCATCATAATCAGCTTGTAATGTTCCCACTGCTGTGGCACAGGTCTCCTCTCTGTGGCCGTATTCCACCACGCGGGCGGGTGTGGATTGGTTGATGTCACAGTCTTCGAATTTTTGGTTCTAGGACATGGTGGTTTCTTCACGATGTTTTCCTTCACCGTTTTGAGAGCAGTAGTGATGAAATTATTTGCACATAGTAAATCGTCTGTCTGAGTTCGCACCTACGACCTACATCTCGTAAGTCGCGGCCGTTACCACTGGTCCAACACTGCTCTCTAAGAAAAGAAGCATAGGTAAAGTAAATGATTAAATAAAATTTAAAACAAACACCTTCACAGCTAAGCTCCGTGAAAAATTACATTAACCCGGAAAGTGGTTGTGACATTTTAAGATATAAAAATATTCAAGCAAATAGCGCCCATTAAGAGACAGTAAGCACAAAACTTATGAGAACAAGAGTCAGTCGTCGAGCAAAATGGATATTTGTTGAGTCCGAAAGCCGTTGAGCGTTCGTGAATGAGAGGACGACTGAGCGCGGGACGTGACCGCACTTTTCAAGTTATGCCTTTTTACATCTCCATCCTTTAAGCGCTGGCCACACCGCCAGCTAGCGAGCGAGCGAGCGAGCGAGCCGAGCGAGGGTCGTTTCACCTCTTTTCATACTTCGGTTACACACCGAACTACAGAGATAAGCTACGTCAGCGATACAAACGATGCGAACGAAATGTCTGACGATGCCAGTAATGCTATTTGTTCACCTCGTTAGCGTAGCTTAGCTCTGTAGTTGGCGGTGTGAACCGAAGTATGAAAAGAGGTGAAACGATACTCGCTCGGCTCTATGGCGTACGCCCCTCGCTCTCGAGCCCGCCCGCTCGCTCGCCCGTCCATCCTTAGTTTTCGGTGTGAACCCACATACTTTAGGTCGCCAAAGCTTCACTTAGTTTACATAGTTTTCCTCGCCTCGCTTCGCCCGCCAGCTCGCTCGCTCGCTCGCTAGCTAGCGGTGTGGCCTGCGCTTTAATATTAAATGTGTTTGAGTTAAAACGACTTATTTCCTTAATTTTCTTTTAAACTTTTTCCTTGAAACTTGATAGGCACGCAATGAAATAAATTCAATTAGTTTGATGACCCTTTTCGAAAGCTTTTTGCTTCTGTTTTATAATTCCATCAGTCTAATTATTTGATGTTTTATTCTAACGACTCAATTTGTGCCGTGGCTCATTGAGCTACAGGTTCATTTCGCATGGTTCGATGGTTGAACGGAACAGTCCGGGTACCTATATTTGTGCATTGGGAGTTGAAATCCAAGGGCGAAGCTACAATTTAGAATAAATTCCCAGAACACCAAAGCTTCCAGAAAGCTCTCTGACCTGTTACATTTATTACATACCAGCTGCTACTGGATGTCGAAAAAAATCCCACGGGAACGTACTACCAGGACAATCTTATAACAACAGCTGTCTGCCAGTAAAAGTTCCATCAAAATCGGTGTAGCCGTATCGGAGATTAGCCGGAACAAACAGACAGATAGACAAATAAAATGTTTTTTATTATTTAAAAGTACCGTATGCATAACAGAGACTACAATTTTATTTGATTGTATAGATGCTGCATGACTGTCTGGTCAGTGGTCTGATTACATTACATTTGCGGTAAATCACTTGAGGTGATGTTTTCTGCTGACGTATGTTACCTCACAAAATGTTGGGAACGAGCCCAAACTTGTTCTCACAATTCCTTCAGGACTCCGCTAAACGCTATTGGTATCAAAGTGTCAGCTCAACCGAGCAACCGCAAGCCCCTTAGCGTTGGAGAAGTTAGTGTCGGCCCGACTTGTACCCCTGTCTACTTCGCTAGTTGATTACTATTCAACTTCGAAGCGGGCTGCACGTTCCATCTCTTAATTTGATAAGATATTTCACAGTGAGCGCACAATGTACAGCGTTTAACATTTTCGGTTGTTTGAGGCGGCGGGCTCGTGTGCTGAGGTCTTTACCGCAAACATTAGCTGACGTAGCGAAGATGTGGCTACATGAATTGACACCATCCCGTCGTTAACAAGATGAGATGAAGTTTATAGTTCTTAATATAAGATTTATGCCAAGAGTTTCCAACCACTAACCGGTTCGGAAGCCTAGCGCGGGTTATGATTAAAATTATCATAATAATATGGCGTAAAAATCAAGGTATGTTATAATTCCAAAGAATTAAAACCGAAGGATATAGATGGGTTTCAAGAGGTAACGAGGCGAAGGTCAAGGAATCTCTTCAGAGGTCTGCGACCAAATATAATGTGCTTTGACATTGTTCGCACAGTAACATCGAAATCGATGTATGTACGTATGTTTTTGATTGAACCTTTTTGGCGCAACCGTAAGGCACAAATTGTTGTAGTTATTTATTTTCACTTATTTTTGGAACGAAGTTCCTTATCGCGCGTTGCGAAAGGGGGCTAGACGGAAAAAATTAAGAACAAAAGTTGTAACGACACTTTTAATTAAGACCAAAAGTTGTAACGACACTTTTTTGTTGTAATCCGTGCGGCGTGCGCGTGTTTGTCTGCAGACAGAGACACAGACAGAGTGCATATATATATATATGTGTGTGTGTGTGTATGTATATATACGTACAATTTTTAAAATTTTATTACAATTTCTTCACTAATTAATCGAAAGGAACTTCGTTCCATCCGGGTGTCCCTTGACACCTCTCAAGTGTTTTGTTATTACATTTTGTGTTTCACGAACTGTGTCCAAATAGACGGTATCCTTTCTTTCTTTCTTTTTTCACTTATCACTTTTGGTGACCGTACATAGAGTACCTACACATACCCGTTGAACCTAGCATCCGTCACAAAGAAAAAGAACGGTCAAAGGTGAAAGGAATTTGGAATAAGCGGCACCTATAGGCGCAGATCAAAGAGCATGATCACAAAGAGATCGTGGGACTGGAGGCTTTAGTCGGAGGCTTTCAATCGAAATCTTCTGAAGAACGGAGAATTGCCCTGATCGACGCTTCTCGGATACCAATCACGGATCTGTACCGATACTGTCGCAGATAATAATATTGGTTAAATCGGTATCTTTTGTGTCAAAGGCCCTTTGATGTGACGACACTGATTAGCTCCATCGATTTTATAGGATTTTCTTTCACTCGATACGTGGTAAGTAACTATTTAATTTTGACGAGTACTTACAAAACATAACATCACGCCGTGTTTCTCCACAGGGTTTGGTAGAGGTGTACCTATAGTGTACCCACATTCCACCAGTTATGTACTAGGGGGCGAATCTATATTGTCATCAACCGGGCACAAATCCAGACTCATGAGAAGTTCCATATATAAAACCCAATAACACTTTGCCCGACCCAGGAATCGGACCCAGCACCTTATACTCTGCAGTAGCTCTTGCAACGCCTAGCTAGCGTTGGTCTACAACGAAAAGTACTTACCTATGACGATTTAATGGAAAAACCACTTAATTATTGTAACATCAAATGAAAATTACGACTCAGTTTCAGACCATAAACGCTTATTGATGAACACATTCGGTTGACAAATGGATTGGTGATCCCTATTCGTTGTTATTAACTCACATAATGATGTGGTAACCAATACATTTTTTTTTTTGTGGGAAATCATCAAATAACTTCTCCCGCTCTGGGTGGAGCAGGAGAGCGTCTCAGACTTTTACTGACTAAAACCCATCCGTGTTCTCTCAGTTGCTTGTGTGCCAGGGGCCACGGTATCTCTTTCGAACAACCCGCACCCCTGGCAGGCATCGGCCCTTGCGGACCCCACCAGTTGGTGCTACCGTCTCTTTGAGGCGCGTGTGGAACACAACGCGCCGTCGACCCGGGCTTGGTCCTTACCGGACAGCGAGCTACCCGATTACTCATCCGCGAGCCCGCGCCGGCCGGGAATCAGCCTGAGATTCTCGACGCCCAGAGCGTCTCCTGCGGCGACTAGGGCCGTGAGGGTGCATATACTGTCTCTCTCTCACTTGCGCTGCCTCCCTCTTCGCGAGCATTACTGATTCGTAGAAGGAGGTGACGGCTACCCATGCACTCTCGCTCCGCACCATGACCTGGATCAGGGCCAGACGCGACAGAAACCAATACATTATTCAAAGGATGATTTTACCTTCTCTAGCGGTCCTAGCTTACAAATAAGTTACTTTAGTCAGTATGTAATTATTTTCTCCGAAAACAATGTTGTCAGTGGGTGACGTCGCAGTTTTTATTAGGCCATCACGGCGGTGGAAAGTTTGGCAACGGTCGGACGGCGGGCGACATCAATCATATTTTGACATTCGATTTTTTCCGTCCACCCCTGCCTCCGGGATGATGTAGGGGATGTAGGGATAACTTTTTGAAGTATTGTCACTTTTATTATACGAACGTCGGGCTTATGTTCTGACAGGACTCAGGATCAAATTGAGGCGAAGTATTGAAAAGTATTCTGTAGATGTTATTGTACCTACATATTGTTGATTCGACTTCAATTTAGTTAGAATTCACGCGGTTACTTTTGTTACTGGGTTTCATCTCTTAAAATAACGTTCTTCAACTACGAAGTAATTAGATAGGTACATTTGTCGACAAATATAATGAGTCAGATAGGTAAAAATACTGGTATTTAGCTGCATTCGGTTAGACTGGAAGCTGACCCCAGAATAGTTGGGAAAAGGCCAGGCAGATGATGATGATGATTATTATATTTGCCGATAAACGTTCAAGCGATACAGCTGCGTATGTGGTCCTGGTTTCGATTCTCAGGTCGGGCAAAGTGTTATTGTGCTTTTTCATCAAGAATTTCTCAGTAGCAGCTAGGCGTATGGCTTTGTGCCCAGTTGATGGCAATAGGCTCGCCCTATTGAATGGGCCTGAAACATAACCGGTGAAATGTGGGTGTACTTGGTATAGATGCACCCTGCATAGCCCTTCAGAGAATAAAGACGTTATGTTACGTTCTAACTAACGTGTGTATTTCACCTTATATTTCATCATCATCATCATTTCAGCCGATATACGTCCACTGCTGGACATAGGCCTCCCAAAAAAAAAATGGGGGTGTTTGCCGTAATCGCCACACTTGGCAGGCGGGTTGGCGCTCGCAGTATGGTGGTAAAATGCATAGAGAACGCTGCTGCCCGTTCTCTAGTAAGTCCCTTAGTCGCCTTCTACGACACCCATGGGAAGAAATGGGATGGTGCTATTCTTTACGTCCGGCACCACACGGAACAAATATATATCCCAGCAAACGTTGTTTTGCCTTATAAATTATTTAGGGGTGGACTACCCCTAACATTTAGGGGGATGAAAAATAGATGTTGGCCGATTCTCATAGATACCGGATAAGCACAAAAAATTTCATCAAAATCGGTCAAGCCGTTTCGGAGGAGTATGGCAACGAAAACTGTGACACGAGAATTTTATATATTAGATTATAATATATAGTTACATACCTACAATAAAAAAAAAAACTTACTGAATAGTAAAAAAAAAATCTCTTGAACCTTTGCTGTTTACAAGATCAAGGGTGCAATTATCAGGACCCATACCTAATTCAGTATTTAATAAAAATGATAGCAGAGGTAATCAACAAACGGGCGGGCCTGTAATCCGGGCCGTCCTGGGCATGCCCGTAAATCACGGGCGCGCGACGCAATTTATCGCTTTGGCCCCACATTCGCACACGCACACGAATCGCTTTTTATTGCGTCATAGATACCCAGTATTCACGCATAGTGAATATAATTTACTATCCCTGGAGCGACAACCTTCAAGACATCCTGCCATACCAATAAAATATTGGTTCTCGTTTCAGATTTTCTTGAAGACAGATTTTTGTTAGGATGAGTGGTGTTTTTATTTGTTATTTTTAAATTGATTGAAATAATGGAAAACAAAAAGAGGGAACGTTCATCAAACTTATATCATACCTAAGCAAATAAAAGAAAAAAAAAAAAAAAACTGAAGTTGTTGCAAACAAAGACAAAGAATCTGCATGGAAGAACATATTATTAATTATTTAAACTTGTAAAACACGAAGCCTAGCAACAAATTTAGTAACATTGACGTTATTTATCAATGGAATAAGCGGTTATCTGGCCGTCAAAGGGGCAAATAGATGAATTCCTCAGATAAGTGAATTATTCGACGAATAAAGCCTATTTGACGATTGAACAACAGATCTTTTTGCTATCTATCGAATATACCCTATCTGTCTGTTTATCTTTGAACTAGCTGTTGCCCGCGACTTCATCCGCGTCATGCACGCGTGAACCTGAACATATCTATTTAGTTGCGGAGTTATTTTAAAATGTTGATATCTCCTAAGATGTTGGTTGAAATCAAGTGATGTCAATGACAATTTTGTTCACAATTAAATACTTATTACTAATAACATATTTATTTCGATAAGGATAAATATTATGTTGATAAAACTCCTACAAAAAATGCATTAATTTCGAACAAAATAGATTACCATAAAAAAGGTTATAGTGAGTCAATCTTAAAAGATAGACGTATGCTGTCGCGGACTTTTTTTAGGACTTCTAAAGAGGAACAATTCCATTAAAAATGGTTTTTGTGAAACTTTAACCATTTACGCAGCGCACGCAGCGGAAGCTCTCAAAAGGGAAAACCGCCCCCGATTTTGAAACATTTTTTATTTGAGCTCCGCTTTTTTTGGTCTTAGTGTGATGATATATAGCTTATAGCCTTTCTCGATAATTGGACTATTTAACACTGGAAGAATTTTTCAATTCGGACCAGTAGTTCCTGAGTTTAGCGCTTTCAAGCAAACAAACAAACTCTTCAGCTTTATAATATTATACACCGTGACATTTTAGTCGTCTTACAACGGCAGCCCACTTCATGTATCCAATGGCTACTATACATATATAAAATTTATTATTTTGAACATATGCATAATTAAAAAATTTGATATGTCATTCACTAAGACGCATAACGTAGTTTGAAACACCCTGTTAAGGAGATGGAATTAATGATGGGATGTAATGGTAGGTAGGTAGATATCTTCTACCGTTTGATACGTAAACATTATTAACAGGGAGGTTGTTTCATAATTCTAAAGCATTATTTATTTGTCTTTGTACCTATTATCTTAATTAATGGTAACAATGTTTTAATCGCGCCTACAGATATTCTATGACGGATACATTGAGTGGATTTCCTTTGTAAGATGACTAAAATGTCACGGTGTATAATAATATACAGTATGGATTGCAAAATCGGCCAAACGACTACACGGGTTTTGGATGAAATTTGGTACACATACAGTTCGTAACCTGGAATAACACATAGGATACTTTTGATAAGATTTGATTTATCGCGATAGTACGGTCCCGTAGAATAATTTCCGATATCCACGCGAGCGAAGCCGCTGGTAAAAGCTAGTAATAAAATAAGAAAAGAATACATTTCAGATTACGGCAGAAACCAACAGAAAGTACATAAATTACAGATTAAGATATTAATACCAAATATAAATATACGTTTCATCCGTTTCGGTGTTGAGATAAAAAATAAACCGGTCAAGTGCGGGCGGAGGGTTCCGTACCTACCCATTATGCAGCCATAATAAAAAAGATATGGGCAAATTTAGATTTTCGCGAAAACTTATAAGTACCAAAATTTACCTTAATTTTCAACATTTTTAATTTTTTGGAATTTTTCCTTTATTTGTGCTGTACGACATTGCTTTTTGCCAAATTTCGTGATTTTAGGTCAACGGGAACTACCTTGGGTTTTCGACCCAAAACCTATAGGGTAGAGGTCTTTCGGTTGACCTAGAATTGACAATTTTGGTTAAAAGCAAGGTCTTATAGCACAAGTAAATGGAAAATTCCGAAAAATAAATAAAGTTGAAATTTAAGGTATTTAAGGTAAGTTTTCGCAAAAATCTAAATTTGCCCTTATCTTTTTATCGTGTTGTCTCGGGGCATTGATTTTTATACAACTAATAGGGACTATAGACCTCAGTATATGGTATAAATTTCAACTTGCTAGATCCACCCGTTCCTGAGAAAATCGGTGGTGACACACGGACAGGCAGACAGACGGACAAGAGAGTGATCTTAAAAGGGTTCCGTTTTTACCTTTTGAGGTATGGAACCCTAAAAAGATTAAAAGAAAATTTTTACCAGCAATTCATAATGTATATTTTTTATGACAAACGACCTGTTATCTAAGGATAAAAGCGTTGTAAATATTTGTAAATGAAACGACATTCTTTAATCTCTGGCATTTTTGGGAAATAAATAATTACCTTCAGGTAATTGTACACCTGTCCTAAAAAGGACTTTGTTTGGAAATAAAATATGTTTCAATTTTTATACAAACAAGATAAGCTTCTTATAGCATTACCATAGAAACCAATTCGCTATTATAGGGATGAAAACTAAATGTATTAGTTTTAAAATTAAAAAACAAGCAGGTACCTAACAGTCTTGTATTATACTATTGCTGTAACTACATTCTCAGACTAATATTTCCGCATGGCTTACCACTCTAAGATTTAATAACTATTCTTTGACCTTAACACAATATACGTATTTAAAAACTGTAATAAATAATACCTATTTTTGACTTAGCTGTATCTACATCGCCGCATGCAAAATACGCAACACACTGACGTCACGCAAAATCCTGCATCGCGCAAGCAAAGTTTACTGTGCACCGACATCAATCATTGGCCAGTTGCCTACCACTTCCGACACAACAACCATAGAACTTCACACCGTGCTCCCCATGGGAACAGGATGTCGATGTCAATGTGTCGTGTGATGAAAATGTCGTCAGCGCAGCCTTCGTGCAACTTCAGCAGCATGTCATCATCATCATCACTTCCTCAAGCGCTCGAGCGTGATGCAAGAGACCGGGATACAAGTTTTACTCTATAAACGAATAGGGTAAAACTTGCATCCCATTAATATTATAAATCGTCATCTCAGTGGACAGGCACTTATCACGTAGGTATTTTATCTATACTTGTGCAAACTACCGCATGGCATATCCCCGAGGTCCGCAGTATGCATAAACAAATATTCAAACCTGGATTTACGAGCACAGACACCTCGGGGAGTTGTCCTGCCCTAAGCATCCGGCTTCCGGGCTACGGAACTGCTCAACATTTACAGAAACTGGATGAGCTACGCTCCACTGTCCGAACCGGAACGGAATGAAAAATAAACCCATCAAAAAGTTTGACGATGAATAAAGGGGAGAGCGGGCCACTCTGAACAAATTTTTCGCATTCCCTCCGCTATATTTTTTAAGGGGAAAGTTAACGCAGCGGCCATTTTTCTCCATAATTCCGAGAAAACTACAATACCTACCTACGTTTGTGGGTGGAAACTTTTGAAATTGTAATTAGCGCACTCTTGTTACTGGGATTCCTCTATTGTACTAGGTTTTGAAGAGGAAATACGGGAACAAAAAACGCTTGTTTCAAAGGAGAAATAACCATTTTACAATAGATTTGTTTCCGCTGGGAGCTGTACTGTTAAATAGAACAATGAGTATTGTAGCTAGTTTATTTCAAATTCAATGTTTAAAATAATTTTATTCCACTGTTTACTGCAGAAGAAATATATCTGCGTAAGATACTTCAGTTTGTAATCGTTTACGTGGAAATATATTGCCGCCCCTTGATATAAAATCGAAGATATTTGGTGTCCGTAATAATTCTTATACTACGATTTTATGGGTTGGTTAGGTAATAATTTATGCTCCAGACCCGTCTGTGGTCTCACATCAGTGTGAGGGAGGAAGATAAACATACATTGTGACACCTGCGAGACACCTGCGAAGATATGAGATGGGTCGACGGGGTTCAACGCTGAGATTTACTTATAATTTTTTAACAATTCGCAACAAAAACTTATTTCATACGTGACTATAGTGCGCATACATTCAGTTGAAAAGTAGTTCTCTTTAAAACAGTAAACATGTTATCAAATTGCAGGGAAAATTAAACTCATCAAGCACCACAGGGGTAAACACGCGAGCGGGTAGAGTCAGCCAGTCAAACTCGGTCAGCGTCTACACAAGTAACAGGTAACTTTATATGGAAACTTCGTGTTGGTAGCGTTGTTCTAGTTTTTGTGCCAACAGTACATATATGTATGTTGACACTGCATAATAAATGCGGAAACGGTAAGTTCGCTGTGCAACTTTGAAAATAGAATTGAATTCGTGTATGCCGTAATTTATTTTTAGTGCTGGCTACACAACGGGGAACGTAGCTCTTCGGGGCAGGAAATAACTGATGTGTATGTAGAATAATAAGTAAAACAATTTGATTGGTCAAAAGGAAATGTTCCATTACCACACGTGAAGGTAATTAAAATCCTGTGACAATGAGCGAAAAATCCCAATTTCACTTTATTAAAAATTCTCGTGTATCTCTTGTTAAAATCTAACTAACTTCCTTTTTGCTGGCTGGCACATCTAAAAAGCTATAAAGCTAAAAAGGCATGTATTCGAACAACGCGAGTTTGAACAAACCCTGCTGAGTCGGCTTCATCCGGAATTTTGTAATTGCCCACACAGGCGGAACAAAAAATTGGGCCAGCACAAATGCACGGAACGGGTTCCACGAAAAATATTATAGTCTACATCATCCTACACGACCCTCGTTACGAAAATATATACTTTTCTTCCTTTCTCCATATTAAGAATATTAAAATGAGCAAACAAGACGAGCTCGGGAGCGTGTACCTATAGCTTGCGAATATTCATGGGCGGAATGTGGGACAAGGAGAAAGTTTCTACACTTTGAAATATTTCGAAATCTTTGATTAGCTTTCCTTGATTATGTATTATATTTATGAGATGGATATTGGAAGCTACATGCAGTCTTTTCCAGAAGTCTCAAATATGTCAGATCATGTACCCGTGAGTGCCAATTTGTTTGCCACTTACAAATTAAGTTTTTTTAAATTTTGTTACTTATTCTAATATTATAATCCAAAGTTCTAATTTTGAATGACCTTAAACATGTTTTTCATATTACAATTGAGGTTAATTTTATAACCACAATTTTCGTCGATAATTTTTCTATTAGGTACAATTTAATAATGTTCAAGGAATAATTGTTGGAAAAAGTGAGATATAAAGTGGAAACCCTTACTGAGTGATTGCGTACGAATTGAACGTGACAGGGTTTGTTTACACTTTCAACATACAATTTTAGAACATGCCATAATGTAAATATATGAAACGTTTCTGAGACTTACGTCCTATTTAATTGAACAAACAAATTGCACTTGCAGCTACTTTAAAATAACTACTACCACTACTATTTTACTTGTAAAACTTTACAAGCAAATTGTTATGTCGTGTAAAGAGAAACTGAAGCATTTCGTGCAAGTGCAAGGAATAACAAAGACTTGCAAATGGCTGCAATAACAGTAGCGCTTCGTAAAGAAATCACGTCCTTTTTGTCTACTCCTACGGCTTTCCAACTTAATTAGAATTTAGAATTTTGCAAGAGCTAAGCGAACTTTAACTATGTACTTCATAATGTGATTAAAAAATGAATACAATATTTCTTGTGACATAAAAGTAGTGTTAGTGAAAAAAATTATAAATTTTAAAAAACCTTAAATGTATGAACCTTAAGTGTAAGGAGTACGGCACAGGTTGCGATCATACCGAGAAAATAAAAATAAAAAAGTGTCTTAAATTTTGTTAATAAGTATTTTTAGCTCCCTATTTCCTTATATTTATGTAATTCGTTTTTTTTTTCATCGAAAGTTCGATTTTTATGTGTTGTGCTATGTCTTTTGTGTGCACCAAAAAAAATATTTATCTATCTATCTATCTTACTAAGTATTACATCCGAAATATGAATAGCTAGCTAGCTAGCTATCCTGAATAAAACAACATCAATCTACACTCGCGCCAAGCTGTAAATAATTCTGGCTTATAACTCGCATGTCTCTAACAATGGGCTGCTCCATCCGTTTCCATTGTGGTCGGCTGTAAATAACTAAATACACAAAACTGAACACTTATATCTCTTTGATTAATTACTGCAGAAACTGGGAATGGAATTCATTGTCGAATTTAATACTAGTTGTACTAAAACTTTTTTAACATGAAATAATTTCAGTGGGTACTTGTAAACGTATATTACACAGTAAATGGGTTGTGCAGGTCAGATAGGCAGTCGCTCCATGTAAATTACTGATATTCAGCTGTATGCGGTTAGATTACAAGCCGACCCCAACATAGTTGTGCAAAAGGCTACGCAGATGAATTTTTTTTTTGGGCGGGTTAATCATCAAATAACTTCTCCCGCTCTGGGTGGGGCAAGAGGGCGTGTCAGACTTTTACTGACTAAAACCCACCCGTGTTCACTCAGTTGCCTGTGTGCCAGGGGCCGCGGTATCTCTTTTGAACAACCCGCACCCCTGGCAGGCATCGGCCCTTTCAGGCCCCACCAGTTGGTGCTGATACCTCTTTGAGGCGCGCGTGGAACACAACGCGCCGTTCGACCCGGGCTTGGTCTTTACGGACAGCGAGCTACCCATTACTCACCGTCCGCAAGCCCGCGGTGAGAAGAGAATAGAGATTCTGTGAAGTATGTGATTATTACGTGCAATCATAAGGTGTTCGCCAGATGGCACCAGGAAAATTTACGAAGTATTGTAGAGGTGAGGTGCGGTAAAGAGGAAGCGAATGCTCAAGGTTATTTTGCTCGGTGAACCGCCTTAAACTATGCAACCAAAAAACATACTGTAAAAAACGAATTTTATCTAAATAAAATTTCCTTGGTGATATAGCAATTTATTTCTAAATAGATTGACGTTATCGTATATGAAAACAAACCGCTTAGTAGAAATATCACTCAATAGATTACGGGACGGTCGCGGTTCCATACCTATGTCTTTAACCATTCGTCAAAATCATTTGCAGTAAAAGGGAAAAGTCTTTTGTTTTAAACACTTGAGACGACAAATTTTCTTATTTTGACAAGAATTCAAAATTGTTGATATATGACCAATAAACATGACCTAATTTAAATGATTTTTTAATGTAAGAAAACTATTTTTTGGGAAAAGTAGTTTTCCTGATGCATTTTCAAACTCTACAACTTTTCTCTAGAACTCAATCATATATCTCTCGTCGTTAAGGCCGCGTTCGTAAGAAATGTTTTCGTTCGACCGTTTTGTCTCCGACTTACTTCTACTACTACTCAAATCCGCCTACCACGAAAAAGTCTTTTCATTTTTCGGCTTAATATATAACCTATGACACTCGCAAATAACGTGCCTTTCTATTGGTAAAAGAATTTTTCCAGAGATACCCCCTACAACTTCACAAACTTTACCTCTTTATAATCTCCTCTCTCTCTTTAACATATAAATTCTATAATTAATTTAACCAACCATAAATGTGTATTGTTTGCTGATGACATTTTTCTATTATTGTCACAACTGATAGGAAAAATAATACGATTGATGATCATGAGACTGATATTAATAACACTATTGAACGTCTAATTGAATATCTAAATTCGCTATAGATTACTATTATCGATGTAGATTAAAAGAGCAACAGCTGCAAGGCTCGATAGCTCAAGTTAAGCTACGCTTGCAGTGGTTGGTCCGTGGATGGGTAACAATCTTAACAACACCATAGGGGTCTTGGTGCCTCCGTTGGTCCCGGCTGTCATTCGTGGATCTTTGACAACCGTTACGGGTCGTCAGAAGCCCGGAAGTCTGACAGTCTTACCAAGGGGTATCGTATTACCCAGTAACTAAGTTGTGCTCCTGCCAGGGGTGCGATTGTTCGAAAGAGATACCGCGGCCCCTGGCACACAGGCAACTGAGGGAACATGGGTGGATTTTAGTCAGTAAAAGTCTGACACGCCCTCCTGCTCAACCCAGAGCGGGAAAAGGATATTTGATAACTTCCCACACTCAAAGAAAAAAACAAAGTTGTGCAAAAAAAAAACTAAGTTTTGCAGGTCAGATAGGCAGTTGTTCCATGTAAAATGCTGGTATTCTGCTGCATTCGGTTAGACAGGAAGCCAACCCTAACATCGTTGGGAAAAGGGCTGACAGATTGATTGATTTCGAAGCATCAAAATCTCTTCCACTATCCAAAAACAAACATTAAGTATTATAGGTAATCTTGTTCATAATTAGTTCCTTTTTGTACAAGGCTATTTTAAAAATCTAACGGAATACACGTTTTATTTTTATTAATTAGCAGCAACCAAAGGTTTTTCCCCTTTTTACGTAGCCCCTGGATGGGATACAGGTCTTTTAGGTAGAAATTTTATTAGGCTTTCATGAAAAATTCAACCAACTTTTCCGAGTTAAAACATCGCATCACTGTTTTCACTGGCTCACTAATGAATAACTTTTTTCTTTTACGTTACCCACCCCTTTTTGTGAGGGTGCATTTAAAAATTAACTTTTAGTAGGTATTCTGTGAAATCAAAATAGAACGCCTAACTCAGCTGAGCATGAAGTGTCCGTTTCAATGACGCGGCCACGGCGTTATTAAAAAAAAAACCTCTAAAAATTTTTGTAAAAATTTGTAAAAGTTCATTCCCAAAACAATAAATTTGTCAAAGTTATGGTTAAAACGTTACCATGGTTTGAACGTGGCCGCGCGGAGAACCGCGCGGCCACGGAGATCTTTAATACTAAGGATTGCAGAAACCTGAAAGGTAAATGTAAAAAAAAATAGGTAAATGGTAGATTAAATTTGTGATTTTTTTTTTAAATTTAGAAAAAATCTTAGGTTTATATTTTAGGAGCTGTAAGATTATAAACCCATGGCCGCGCCATTGAAACGGTGAAAAAAACGATATCACCGGTATCTCGCTGAACAAGCACCGCAGACGTCTGAAGTTTTTTGTAAAACCCAGATAAGAATTTGTCAAAATTAATAAAAATACATACAACGGTGAACCTAGGATTGGTTATCCTATTCGTTTCAATGGCGCGGCCACGTTCAAACCCTTTTCAAAACTTTAAACTTTTTACAAACTCTTGCTTGTTTGTTATTCTTTTAAATATCGCCGTGGCCGCGCCATTGAAATGGACACGAGCATGAATACTGAAAAAAAATATTCGAGCAATACAAACATTACGAGCATTTAGAAAAGGTGAGATGTGGAAATGGCTACCTACCGGAACGGTTTATATCGACAGTTTAAGAATTGGAAGTCATTATGGAAATATAATTTAAAGCCAACACTATGTTTAAATATCAATGAAGTATTAGTACCTACAGGACTTTTGTGGGGCTTGTGGCTAAGTAATTACAGCCGCACAGGTCAATTGATCAGGTTAAGTTACACTTGCCGCGGCTAGTTCGTGCCTTGGAAAGCATGTAACCTAGGGTATGCGCCCCCTAAAATCCTACCTTACGTCCAAGCTGAACACCTGGCTACGTGGGGGGCGGACACGCGTACTGTACAACTGTACAAAAACTTATGCGGCTAACAAGGAAAGGTAACCCCTTTATGGAGTTTTGCGAAAAGCCTCAACAAAAAGACAGTGTCCGTATCCAATCGCAGATACTGTTTAAAAATAAAACACAAACATATACCTAATCTACAACAAAACAAAACCCAAAAAGTGAAACAAAAAACAAGGCAAAAAAAAAACCTAGGGTATGCAGCTCAGATAGGCAGTCGCTCCATAAAACATGCTGGTATTCAGCCGGTAGTTAGACTGGAAGCTGACCCTACCATAGTTGGGCAAAGGCTAGGCAGATGATGGGCCTATGTAATATAGCTTTATTACTCAGAAATTATTATTTTGTGCCTCGACACCCATCGACAGTTCAGTGTTTTGCTATAGATTACCATAAATAAAAAAGTAAATGTTTTGCAAACCGTTTCCTTACGAAAAGGGTTTCTTAAAAAACATGCCTCTGCATTTCCTCAGAAAATAATAAGGAAAAATTCCAGCCTACAAACATATTTGACCATAAACTTTCATCGAATCAGCCAACGCTGATGGAATTCGGATATTGGGGCCAAAATAAACTTTGCACAGTATTTTTACGCGCCATATAGGCCGCGTTCCGAATTAGAACAATATCGCTCACAGCATTGACATCAATAATTTGCGTTCTATATAAGATATCACATTTTTTTCAACATACGGAACGCTCGTGAATACGCTAACAGTGCCCACTCAATGTTAAAACCTATTTACAACATATAAAACTTGTATACACCAAAACTTTCGTTTCTTATTTCGTTAGGTGGCGACTCTACCCAGAACCATTATTTCTAATTAATCTAAGTTAGCCAAAGATGTAACCTATGGTCTGCGTTATCGCAAGATGGTGCATGTCATGACATCATCTATGACATATCGTTATCGCGCTCACGCCAATTCCGAACGGATGTGAGCACGTTCAAATCGATATTATCGCAGCTCGGAACGTAGCCATAGTTTTGTACATAGAGTCCGTATATCATTGTATGTGGTAGTTTCCGTGTTGATGTAGTAATGGAAAAAAAACAAAAGTATCCGCCATTTGTCATTGTTAGGAAGTTATTAGCTACCGCCCGTTAGTGTAGCCTGCGCTGATTAGAGGGCCAAGGCTGCGAACCTTCATTTTTCAAACTGATGGATGACTTTTAATTTTTACACTGGGATTTTTCTTTTTGGCCAGGTAGGTTACAGGTATACTCCGTTACGTATGTACCTACAAACGGTGTGAATAGGGATGCAGGGGTGAATCGGGGCGAAACTTTAAAATGTATTTCAATGTTGATCTATTATTATAGTGGCACTTAATCGTTTATTATAATAAAATTAACACATTAAAGTCCTGTTTGGCAACAAATTGTGTTGTTTTAATGTTAAAGTCCATTTTATTTTTTTTTTCCCGGTTCGCCCCTGCATCCCTATTCATTCCGCGTGACGGAAATCTAGAAAGATCGCGATCTAGAATTATCCATACCTATTCCATATTCACATTTGATTCATGTTAATTTAAATAAGCGCTCTTTTAGTTGAAATGTTTGTTTTAGTATCAACATTGCATAATTCCAGGAAATAGGAAATTAATTATCCACTACTGTCTTTGGCGATGTATTTTTATTTTAAACAAGATTTACATATAATGCTAACGCTCTTAAAAAGTTATACCACTGGTTTTTTTTTTGTTTCGTGGTTCAGCCGGGCATCGGTCAGGTTAAGCTACGGTTGTCACGTTTGGTCCGTGGATAGGTGACCTTTACATATTAATTCTCCCTACGCGAGGTTTTGCAGGGCTGTGAATGATTGCAGTGATCGGATCGACCTCCATTTTGACAGTTTAGGCAAATTGAAAGCCAGCTTTTATAAGTATCTCCCTGAACATTGAGTTTCTTGGCCCTGCGTTATCTCTTATCTTACTCTCTCAATTTAGGCTACTTAATACTTGCTTATTTTTTGTATTACCCAGTTTTGTTAACTTTAGTTTGTTTTGATTTTGTTTTATGTTTATTTTTATTTAGTTCAATTAATTTATTAAGTTCTGTTCAGGGCAACTTTGTGATATAGTCCTTATTTTTTTTTTTTGAAGTTACAACAACGTTATGTGTGCATGCAGAGTTTACATATAAGTGATTGTTACACTTTATTCTAATTTGTTGCTCTTGTTTCATTTACTTATACCAGTGTATACAATAGTTGGTGAACCAAAAAAAAAAAATTAAATAAATAAATAAATAAATATTAAGACCCCTTGGGGGCCTCGGAAAACACGTAAAGCCGTCGATCCCGGCTGACATTCGTCATTCGTGAATCTTTGACAGTCGTTAAGGGTCGTCAGAAACCCGAAAGTCTGACCCAAAAGGTATCGTATTATCTAATAACTAGGTTGTGGAGGTCGGATAGGCAGCCGCTCCATATAAAATGCTGGTATTCAACTGCTTCCGATTAGAATGGAAACCAACCCCAAAATTGTTGGAAAAGGGCAAGGCAGATTGACTTTTTTTTCTTGGTTTTAGTTTTAGTCTATAAAACCAAAATATGTTATTGTTTAAAAAACTGGGAACAAAATACTGTGTCATTCAGAAGGTTAGCTATAGTTCTCTTTACCTCGCTTTTCAATCAATTAACCACAAAATCAATTAATTTCACATGATTCTGAAAACATTATTGCTTGCAAAATTGCAAACTTTAAAGCCTTCCGTAGACAGGAGCGACGCAACGGTGCGTCTCGATTGTGGTAGAACAATTTCCATGAAGTTTTCATAGAAATTGTTCTAATAGCGTCGTCTCGCGCTGTCGTGTCGCGCCTTTCTGTGGGACCATTAAGACTCCATTTTGCATGTCTTCATTTGACCATTAGTTATATAGGTATACGCTAAAATATTATAGAGTTGGTTACAAAAATTACTTTTACTCGTTTACTTCCACTTGAGTTATTTCAATTTGATATTGCGATAATTACACGCGAACATTAATAATTATGTTTGTTTTAATGGTTTCCATTATTTTAATCTTGTAAAATACAGTTTCATGTTAACTTTTAATTACATTGCTTCAACTTCATAAACGATTGTATTAATATAATTGCCTGCCAATGATTGTGAACGAACAGAATTCGAATTTTCACAAATTGAATTTGTAGTAGGCACGTTTTCGTATTAAAATTCGTTTTAATATTTGAAAAGGCAACACCGAAATGGTTGAAAACAGTGTACTTAAAAATATTTTTATTTTATAGAAAACGATGAAAATATCGGGTGGTCTGCCAACGAATCGTTTTAAACCGACTTCAAAAAAGGAGGTTAATTATAGGTATACCTAATAACTTTAAATTCGGAAGTCGGTGGCAATAACCGACAATCAAAGACACTGTCTTCCAAAATTAAAGTAATTTTTTTACGTTGCAGTGTTATTTTGGATGCCAGTTGTTTTTTTTTTGTAAAAAACACACTCACTCACTTTTACACTTCACTTTCACTTTATTTAATTTGAAAAGTGATCAATATTGTATGGAAAATGAATACTGAAAATTAATACAATATAATGTATGGAACAAGAAAGTTTTCACATTTATATACTTACCTATGTTTGTTTAAATTTATTATAAAAAAGTACCATGGCACCAGCCATGATGATCGACCGCCTGAGATTTTATTTGTACTTTTAGCGACCAGCGTGTGAACTGGTGAACATTCTTTAGGCAATCTCTCTCCCTGCTTCGGAGAGCACATAACGTACGTCTACGCACCATCAAGCTGAATATTGGTATTGCTATAATTGGGTACAATGATCAGGCGACAGCTGATTCGTTTAAAAAGTTTCTACTGCATTCAGACGCATCCGTTCCTACTGAAAGTCTAACCATTTCAGTAGATGATGATTTAGTATCCTGTCAAAAAATAGACTGTTTCTCCTTCCCAAGACTTCGTGAGACGTAATTTAAAAGCACTTAACTATCGCCATCCGCCATTTTGCCATTTATTGCGCAGTTCCCGATAACGTCTTTAGGTAGAAAGTTTGCATATTATGGGGCAATTAATATGGAAATGGCTCGTTCGTTGGACCGATCACAAGTTTTATTAGCTCAAACTTATTCGCCGGTCGAATTATTTCTGCCGTCATTTCAGCTTGTTAATAAAATATGTTTTATACTATAAACCTGCAACAAATTGCAAAATGCTAATCACCAGTATTTTGATCAATGTAAGTAGCCACATGAATCGATCAGTCAGGTTAAACTACGCTTGTCGCTGTTGGTCCGTAAATGGGTGACCAGTTTAACATACCAAGACCCCTCCAGGCCTTTTTTTATTTTTTTTGGGTGTGAAATCATCAAATAGCTTCTCCCGCTCTGGGTGGAGCAGGAGGGCGTGTCAGACTTTTACTGACTAAAACACACCCGTGTTCCCTCAGTTGCCTGTGTGCCAGGGGCCGCGGTTTCTCTTTCGAACAAGTCGCAACCCTGGCAGAAATCGGCCCTAGCGGGTCCCATCAGTTGGTGCTGACATCTCTTTGAGGCGCGCTTATTGGACAGCGAGCTAACCATTACTCGCCGTCCGCAAGCCCGCGCCTGCGGTGGCCGGGAATCAGCCTGGGATTCCCGACGCCCAGGGCGTCTCCTGTGGCGACTAAGGCTGTGAGGGCGCAAAGACTGCCTCTCCCTCACGTGAGCCGCCTCCCTCTTCGCGAGCATTACTGCCTCCCAGAAGGAGGTGAAGGCTACCCATGCACTCTCGCTCCGTACCATGGCTTGGACTAGGGCCGGACGCGAGAGATCGCCGCCGCCGATCGCCTCCACGAGGACACGGCGGTGCTCCACCCAAGCCGGGCAGACCTCCACCGTATGCTCCACCATGTCCTCAGGGCAATCTTTTTTTTATGGAAAAACCCGGGCGTTTCTTCCCGCCTTATACGAAACAAGAACCTCCCGAAACAGCCGTGTCCGGTGAGGACCTGTGTCAGGTGGAAGGTGAGGACGACATGGCGCCACTCAAGCCACTCCTCAAAGTGGGGAATTTGTTGTTGTGTAAAAATATTAGCTTTCTGCACTCCTTCTCCATAATAATGATAAACTTTAACTGTGCCAAAGGAGACGGATACGGTTTCATACAATCTTGGGCCTGGATGTAAAAAGATAAAATTGAGGTCAAATGAACGCTCCTATATTATCAAACCATCACTGAACATTTTGCGGATTTTGGCAATCTAAGAGCAGAGTTAAAAGAGATTTAATAAAAGTGAGGTTATGTAGCAATCTTCACATTTAATATCTGATTTTTGGACAAATTGTCATTTGTTATTTAAATAGGATGTTAATTATATTTAGAGGAAGTTAGGAAATACAAAGATTTAAAAATCATAGGTAAGGAGATGATGTTGAAAATAGAAATAGTTTTTTATTAGTAATTTTTTATAATTCTTCAATTATAAAAAAGTATCTTCAATTATAATTAGAATGTCATCTAGGAATTGTGCAGGCGAAACTAGAATTATCTTGGTAGCTAGCGACACGCACTAAACAATACGAAACGAGTGAGTGACGTTCACTGTCTGTCATGTCAGTGTCATGGATTTAATGACAGCACAGACTAAAAATACAAGAATCGATTAGCAAACGTGAAAAGATATTAAGATTTATCTTTATTATGTAAATATAAAATTTGTTTAAACTATACAAAACGTTCATTCTAATATATTTGATCATTGTAAATTAATTAATCATCCGGTAAAAGCATTATTTTAAATACTATGAGCTCTTTCATGTTAATCGATTTTCATTTTATTCGTCACCTTAACTTAATTTTCGGATTTCTAATTTTTCATATTGTAAATTGGCCTGATTTTTCACATTTTGAAATAGAAAAATATAACATTTTTTTTAATATACCGAACACACACATAACACCTTAACTTATTACATTCATCCCCGTCTCCTTTAAAACTTCTCCATCCGCGATATTTTCGTAAAAAAGGGCTACAAAGCTTTTACTTCACGTAACTATTAATCTATTAAATGACATGCCTTTTGAAAAGATTTATGTTTCAGTTTCAGTTTCATCAGTTTGGGTATCCAACCGTTACGACTCTTAAAAAACTAGATGAAACTTTAATATTTTTACAGAGCTCAGTTTGGACAGCGCCGTGGTTCTTAGCTCGTCGTTTGTGAAAAACACGTTACGTATACTTAACTTGTTTCCTCTAAGTTGACATAAACTTAAACTTGACCAAGATTGCAAAGAGTCGACCCACTTGAAGTTTGCCTTTCATTTGTAGATTAGCAAAGAACGTTACTGCATCGTTTGAAGAACTAACTACAAGGAATTACCTACGTAAAGAAAATGTGAACAGCAAAGTGAAGCGTAGCTGTATGCTTTTTAGACGACTGCGCAACGTAAAGGAGGGTAATGTGTTTATCAACTTATGTACCTTTGTGGCGCTTGAAAGACCAAACGCGTGGGCCAATTTTGATAATTCTTACGTCAGTCGATTTGTCTTAATCTTGTGAGTGTCACTTAAGACATGACAGTAATCAAAATTTAATAAAACGACAACCAAGCGCCATTGTCGAAAAGATAAAAAATAAAGTCCACCATCTATGTCAAATGATTTGACATAGTTGACCAGTTGACTTAGTTGGTTGTGACCTATTAAGTTTAGTAGTCAACTTCTTAAAATACATTTCTGTCGTCCATTCATCTTTTGAAAGTTCACTTTTTACGCAGTCGGGGTGTTTGATTGTTAGGTTTTGGAGTGAGGCAGTAAAAGAAAGCCAGAAAACTTATTTTCACAAATAAATCTAAGCAAATAGATACAGAAAAAAAATAGGTATAAGCTAGGATTTCACAACTAAGATAAATCTTATCTCATGTAGGTATATACGTTCAACGTACGTATAGCTAGAGTATATACGTTCAACCCTCTAAATACGCAGCACGCGTTGTCAAAAATCGGAAAGAATTTATATTACGAGTAACTCTGTTGTACGTATCCGTTTATTTGCCATTTCACTCGTCAGAAACACCTTTCTGACGAGTGAAATGACACGACACGAAATGACAATTCTAATAACACGAAATTTTTCATAAATAATTCAGTGAGAAAATACAGCATTTTCAAATAAAACGCTGGCCTTTTTAATAGTGTGCGGCTTGTTGGGCTTCCCAGAATGATTACAGAAAACTGCAGCACTCCAGTTTTATACCATTCACGGAAGAAAATTTTAATTTAAAACTCTGCGCTCTAGTAATTTACACAGTAAACAGGCAAGATAAACATAATATTACTTTGAAAGAACGTTTACCGTTAAACAATTTTATATTTTACAAAACAAAATTATTTATTTTGTAATTTGATCACTATTTATTTATGTACGACAGATCGATCAATGACGGCAATTTTGTTTCAAATGCTTACAAATAGGTTTCAATTGAAATGAAAGAAAAAGGTGAACCTATTACGAGAATGTAAGATAAATAATTAAGTTTATACGAAATCGACGTAGGTCTAATAAGGTTTAATAGGAACAATAGTCGGAGCTATATATCAAGCGGCAGAGAAGTGAGGCAGAGACAGGGAATGAGCGAACTTAGTGTGATTAGGGACATTATTGTTCTGATGCGCTGCGCTATTATTGTAACAGACTTCTAGTGGAAACCTCAAACGATTTTGCCATGCTCATTTAGTTTATCATTTTGGTGTTGTTCGCTTTTGAACGGTAGATAAGCAAGGATTGTTGAATTAAGTTGTGTCTGTTTTATTGTTTCAAAAGGAGGTAATTTAGAAACGGTTTGTTGTTATTTAATGTTGTTTCAACGAAGAACTATCTTTTATCAAACTGTCTATTATCTAACTATATTACTACTATATTTTAATGAGAGTTTATTAAGAAATGGTCCTAATGAAACAAAATCCCTTCTTTCTTTTTGGAAAGAAGGGATTTGGCCCTCACAACGTCTGTCGCGTCAGCCAGTACAATATTAATTACAATTATTTTTTTATATACTAGATACATTTGTATCAAATGCCAAATTTCAATCATTCATAAGAAATCCCTTTCCTTTTTTTCCCATAGAAACCTTATTCGGGCATTAATCCGGACAAGGTTTTTGTTCTGTTTGATTTTGCGCTATTATTGTAACAGACTAGTAGACACCTCAAACGATTTTGTGACGCTCATTTAGTTTATCATTTTGGTGTGGTTCGCCTTTGAACGGTAGTTAAGGACTGTTGGATTCAGTTGGGTCCAGTTGATTGTTTCAGCAGGAGTAGTATTTTGAAACGCTTTGTTGGTATTCAAAGCTCCTTCAACGAAGATCTATCAATAAGTTTTAATTATGGTTTATTAAGAAAAGGTCCTAATGAACAAAAATCTACGTGCACCGTGAACTGTAATTATTAGTGTTCTCTTGTTTTTATTTGTGTACCTAGTGTACTTAAATAATTTTTGTTTTATAATGTACTAGCTGACCCGATAGACATTGCGCTGTCGAAGTCATACAAAAATCCATAAAAAAAGACTTTTCAGTTTTCTACGGATTTTTTTTCCATAAACGCAGTATACGGACTAATAATGCGAACATTTTAGAACAAAAAAAATACTAATTAGCTCCTGACGCAGGTTACTATTGTTTCATACAAAAAAAAAAAAAATTATCACTAACCAAAGAATTTTCCGCATAACTTAAGTGTAAAATTATTACTTAACAAATAAACTCTTCACAAATAATTTTAACGCAAACCGAATGTTTGGCAAGTGAACGTTTAAACAATATCTTGCTTACCATCTAGTACTTATGGGATTTAATATGGTCTTATAGATCAAAATCTTATTGTTTATGGACAGCTTGGAATTCCTACCCAGGAGCCAGTACTTGCCTTTGGATCTAATGTCGAGCTCTTTTCGTTTCGTTTCGCACGAAAACCACCACCACGTCAGTCGCTGGTCTAGATGCATGCCAAGATATTTGACACAGTCGTGTGGGAGTTGATAATGACCTAGTTTCACCGGTGGACATTGCTGGTGTCTAAGTGTAAACACGAACTGGACCGATTTCATCTACACTTTCTTGTAGGTTTTGTGACGCTCTGTTGGGGCAACTGGTACATGCCAGTACTGCGGTGTCATCTGCGTAGGTAGCAATTGTCTCTCCAGGGGTTTGCGGTAGGTCTGCATGGAAGATGGTGTACAACACTGGTCCGAGAACATAGCCTTGTGGTACTCCGGCTAGTATGTTGTGGAAACTCGAAGTGCTGCCATCATCCTTGACCTACAATATTCTGTCAGATAGATAAGATTCCAGGATTTTGTAGAAACTGTGTGGCAAGTGTGATTTTATTTTACTTAATAGGCCCTTGTGCCATACTCTGTCGAAGGCCTGTTGTACGTCAAGGAAGGAGGAGTATTTCTTGGTTTCTAGTACGCTTCTGATCACACGACATACGCTATGAACTTGTTCTGTAGTGGCATTATTTGGTCTGACATATAACGTAAGGTTAGTAATTGATAAGATATGAAGGTACCTACCTATTTGTGTTAATCCTGACTCTTTGCCTAATTTAGCCAACTCTTACAATCCAAACAAACAAACTTGTAGCAAAAAGTAGTCCACTGCAGTCTTTAGAGACACTGCGATCACAACCCAATAATAATGTAACTATTAACCAAAGTATGTTGATTACAACACCAGCACATAGTACTAATCCTAATAACAATTCAATATAATTTCCACCCGAATTACACGACATTAGGCACCTCAATCAGCAGTAGGTAATCCCATTAGGAGTATTTTGTTGGTATGTGCGATATGTATCGGTATTACCGTACTGATTAATTAATATGGCCGTCCATGAGGGCTGGGTCGCACGGATATTATACCGTAATAAAACTAGGCGTAGCTGCACTATTGAGGGTAGTATTAATTTACTAGGTTAATTATTTTGATGAGTGAAAGTGGTTTTTTTTTTGGGGCCTGTGGCTTATGTAATGAACAGTCGCACAGGTCGATCGATCAGGTTAAGCTACGCCTGACGCGGTGGTTCCGTAGATGGGTGACCATCTTCACATACCAAGACCCCTCCGTGCCTCGGAATGCACGTTAAGCCGTTGGTCCCGGCTATCATTTGTGGACGTTTGACAGTCGTTACGGGTCGTCAGAAGCCCAAAAATCTGACAACCTGTCTTACCAAGAGGTATCGTGTTACCTAGTAACTGGGTTGTGGAGGTTAGATAGGCAGTCGCTCCTTGTAAAATACTGGTATTCAGCTGCATCCGGTTAGACTGGAAGCCGACCTCTTTGGGAAAAGGCTATGCAATGGTTATACCTTTGAAAAAAAATCTGGAAACACCAAAAACCTAATCAAAATTCTACAGTAGATAGGTACTTCATTACGTGTTTAATTCACCAACAGACAACAAGGAGAAACAAGAGGAAACATCACGGTTACAAACAGTTACAGCGGTGACATTAAAAAAAGAGTTATCTGCAGATTTGCTCTGCAAGTAACTAGGTAGTCAGATTGTTTTCGAAAGGGTTAATGACGCAGTAGATGCTCCAGTAATAACCACGTTCGGTTTGCTGACGAGCTCCGAGCACCAATGAACCGGCGCCCGTTCATACGCTCCGATAGTTTTCATTATGTAGGTATCGTTTCCATACGTTTATATGGACCCACATAGGTGGCCTGTCCGTGTAATAAAATAGTCGTAGTGGCAAGCAAACATACCGTAACTGTGTAAAATGTGTCTCTAAAACTACCGGGTTGGGTTGTTGCGTAAGCAAGCTTTACGTGTCTGTGTTACAAGCTAAATAATGACTAATTTTGTTTACTCAAATTATATTGTTCTGAAAGATGTGACCCAGCAGGCTTAGCACGAGCACCGAGTTGTCGACGGAAGAATAGACATAACTATTAACTAAATGATGTAAAATAGGAGAATATAGCTATGTTTTTCTATTAAATCACAGTTATGTTCTAAACGAATCATGATTTTGTAGATAATCGTTATACTTTGTGGCCGTCGAGTAGAAAGTTTGTGGTCAGTGTGATTTTGACAATTTGGGACCAAATATTCTTCTGGAGTAGTCTACATATTATAAAAGGAACTAGACAAAGATCGTTAGAAACTAAAGACAAAATGACAGATTGTAGAGAGATATCTACGGTTCCATGTCAAAAATGGAGAAACGAAAATGTCACTTTGTATTGAAAAAGCACTGTCTAGTCTTTGTAGAAATAGAAAACGTTTTGCTAAACTTGCAGTGATATCGGCCCGACTTACAAGTTGTAGGTCGTGAGTGGAAACCCAGGTAGGCGCTTCACTTTGTGTATTTAATTTCATCACCGCTGCTCTCAAAACGGTGAAGGTAAACATCGTGAGGAAACCGGCCTGTCTTAGAACCAAAGAAAGAATTCGTTGACATGTGTTATCCACCAACCCGCACTGCGCCCGCGTGGTGGAGATTATGGCCCACTCTCTCATAGAAAGAAGACCCGTTTCCTAGCAGTGGGAACATCCAAATCCTGAAATTGTTCCCAGAGCATAAAATACAATTGTCATCCATGAGCATAATTTTCCTTCCGCACGCACGCACTCCGAAATAACTGTAGATAAGAAGGCTCCATGCTCGAATGCGTCTAAAACGCATTCATATAAAATGTAGGTCTCGAGTTCCAGCGCGGCGCCTCACCTCACGTGACGTTACTAACACGTCATCGCGTGTGTTGTCATGGATAGTTATGACATCCTTGACAAGAGGGTAAACCATACAGAACTTGTGAGACACGAAGGACACAGAAAACGCGTCGATCTACTGACGAAGTCTGTGAAACGAAGTACCTACGTACTGACTGTATATAAAGTCATCAACTGCCTAGCCTTTTCCCAACTATGTTGGGGTCAACTTCCAGTCTAACCGCATGCAGCTATGTATTGGTATTTTACACGGAGCTTATCTGGCCGCTACAATCCAGTTATTGGGTAATACGATATCCCTTGGTAAACTAGTTGTCGACCTGTAACGACTGTAAAACATCTACGAACGACAGTTCCGAATGCCAACAGCTTAGCGTGCTTTCGGAGGGATATTGTTAAGTAAGATGGTCAGCCATCCACAGACGTCCCGCGGCAAGCGTACCTTAACCTGATCGATCGACCCGTGCGGCTGTAACTACTTAACCATACACAAGGAGTGGCTTGCACAGAGTTTTTCGATAGGGTAGGCAGAAATTAATAAAAAAGCCAAAAAAAAAAAACAAAATAACCTATTGCTGTACCTACAGCAATCGGTTATTCTGTCAGCATGTAACCTGTGAGGAAATTAAATGAATCATATTGTTTTGTATTGAATTTACGATTGACTTTGCCTTTAGTGTATACTTATATATTTTTTTGTCACCGATAGATAGTTTTGAAAATGCATCATTTTGTCTTTTCTCTATACACCACCTGAACAACTTTCACAGTAAACCAATATTATCTATTTTTCACACTATTTATCAAAGTTAAAATCTTAAATACATGCTATCATAGTTCACAACAACGAAAAATAAATCAAAACTCGGAATATGAAAATAATACAACAACAAAAGTAATGGTTGTTTATGTAGTGACAATTCAATGAAACAATGCTACTTTTTAAAATAGTTGCTTAACCAACTTTGTACGGAAAACTTCGGTAAGTTTCAAAATTCGTCTAGTTGTAAAAGTTGTAAAAAGCCAGTGAGTACCCTGTGCGGTTGTGTCCGTTATTTGTTACATTGTGTGCCACGTATGTATAAGAACGCACACCCAATAAATTTGCATGACCACGAGAGCACACATATAAACAATAAGACGCGGATAGTTCGTGTCTTTCCCGAGGCACTCAGCGGCGCTAGTGCATCGCAAGAGAAAATGCGAAATTGCATCAAATCGTACGAACCAACGGGTATTGTATCGATGATACTAATGATACGACCGACGACGCTCGACCGGTGGCCCTGATTTATGAATAAAGGTTTTTTGTTTCTCGATAAAATAATATTAGTTTTACATATTTCTGTGATTTAGGTAGGGTAGGCAGTGTCTTTCTGTCCTTATGGACTGCACGCCACTGTACAGAAGCCCCTCCACTCACTAACTGTGTATAAAGCGTCAAAGCTAAAGAACTAAAGCTACAGAACGTAGGTTAATGAGTATAAATTTTCTTCTTATTTCAAAAAGCACAGAGCGTAGTTCTACCATATTGTCGCAGCCCTAATTTTTGCTGGAAAATTAACGAGCATTCAACACTAGTTAATCCTCACTGAAAAACAGCAAGAATAGTTAGATAAGTAAAACAGCGTGGGTCGCGTGGGTCACGGGTTCAACGCTAATCTGTTTAAATTCCTCTCCTACTCAAATAAATCCTGTTTAAATAACCGTAAAACTGTCCGTATGTGGATCCTTTTAATCCGTTTGATGTGGATCGCACCACGATCGAATTTCATTTGTGCCGCTTTTTAAGTTATTGCTTGGTTTTTATTACGGGTACAATTATACTGAATAGCCGTCTGATTGAAATAATAAAACCTTTATTTCTGTTGGTTTAGGATACATTTATTTATGCACACTTTTTTCGAGTAACGTGTTCTGTTTAACAACGTCAAACGTTTGAATTCTTAGTCGACGTCCACGTAATAAAATCGCGGCGAGATTTTATCGCGCACTGAATTTTCAACTGACGGTGTTAAATCAAGCATTGAGAATCCAACAGAGTGCAGAGCGAGTGAGTCCCAGCGCGTCGAAAAAATACAGTGTTCGATTTTCAATTCTCGATGTTAAGCTGCGGTAAGATCCAGTGCGCGAAGACAAGACACCCCACCCCACAAGACCACTTCGTAGACTATTGTGAGATTCTCAATATTCATTTATTAATTAATTCAAGTTTAATAACGCGATCCATACGGGGCCATGCATAAATTAAGTCACACCTTTTTTTGGTTTTTTGACCCCTCCCCACCGACCTTGTCACAGGTGGTCATATTTCAAAAACCCCCTCCCCTTCGTGTGACGTCGCATATTTTTCAATTTTATATTTATTAGTAATTACATTATAACAGCAATTTTTCCATTAAAAAAATAATTAAAAAGATTCTTTAATAAAATAAATACAAATTCAAATATTTTAGATAAATCGAAAAAGCCTTATAAATGTCGATGGAGTTCGTAATATTTTTAAGTTTTTGGTTTCTATATAAATTTCGAGTTTTATTATTTTACATTTTAACATATGACGCCACAAAGCTTCCGACCCCCCTGTCCCTTGTCACACAATGTCACATTTCGTTGACCCCTACCCCTCCCCCCCTTATCGTGTGACCTAATTTATGGATTGCCCCTAACGGTGAATTGAACAGATTATCAATTGCAATACATTTCGACCTTTTTGTGAAAGTCAAGTAGATAGCGTCCGGAAGAGTCTTCATGCATACAAATTAATTCCTGAGAAGCTAACTAAAGCACAAACAAACAAAACTACTACTACGAGAGGAAGTACCGACCAAGATCTATAGAGAAGCCAGAAGAGATGATGATGATGCTGGGACTCCCTTTTCCGCACTTAGACTCCCATTCGGTCCGTTGTGCGTGGGGAGCCAGAAGAGATATATTGTATGAAGGAAACTTTGGAAATTCCATTAAATGTAGGAACAACAATCATTCACAGGTTAATGAGCCGTATGAAACAAATCGTTAGCATGCGGTCGGTTGTGAAAACCATCAAAATGGCCCTAAATTAGATTTAAAATGTTGAACCAAGATCATCATCTGCGTAGCCTTTTCCTAACTATGTTCGGGTCGGCTTCCAGTCTTGCCGGATATAGCTGAATACCAGTATTTTACAAGGATCGACTGCCTATCTGACCTCCAGACCCAGTTACTGGGTAATACGATACCCATTGGTAAGACTGGTTGTCAGACTTTCGGGCTTCTAACGACCCGTAACGACTGTCAAAGATCCACGAATGACAGCTGGGACCTAACCTGATCGATCGACAAGTGCGGCTGTAATTACTTAGTCACAAGCCCCTCATGTTGAATTAAGATACCGAAGAAGGGTGTAAGTAATGTATAGTAGGTAGGTACTTTTAGTTACCTACTGATAAAAGGGAATTTATTTCGTTTGTTACTTATTGTTGTCTTTGTCCAATCTACTAGACGTCTTGCAGAAGTTACCTATAGTTAGTCAGAACACAGAATTCAAAGGGTCGTTAAAACTTCCTTAATAGCTACCAACATTTGAAATTGTTACTTCAGTTCAAGAGGTAACGGGAACTCTAATCTTCATTAGGTTTGTTGTTCTATTGGATATCTTGGACTGTTGGAGCACTGTTATCTGTGTACTTTATGCGTACTTAGAAATGGGCTGCTGTATTTACGACTAGCTTCTGCCCGCTACTTCGATTTCTTGGTGTTTAACATAAAATAGATCCTATGCCAGCGCATCACCTGCTCGCGATGTTAGGTACTTCATTTTCTATTACCGTCTTTTTTCTTTTTATTGGGCGCCTTCGAGTCTTAACGTGATGTTAAATCGTCGATTACCTCAGTCAAGAATTGGGCTATTAAATACAAAATCAATTTATCAAATCCGACTGCTAGTTCCAGAGATTACCCCCTACATATAAACTAACAAACATTCAAATTTTACCTCTTTATAATTTGTTTAGATAAAGCCATACCGCAGAAGAATGAGGTTATATTCTATTCGCAGGCAAAACTGATACAGAACTTCATCCGAACATTAATGAATTCTATTTAGTGAAATTCAAATTCGATCTAAGATCCAAAAGTCTAAAGCTCCGTTCAAAGCACTCATGAAGGATACATCACATTAAAAGGATGCACTAAGGTAACCCGCATATTCTTTTCCTACGTTTAATGCAGGTTTGCGTCAGGTTGTATGTTAATTAAAACCTACAATACATCCTGACCTAAAATTCGCGATCGTTACAAATAAATAATTATGGCTTTACAGAATTATAATCATGATAATTTCATACAATCTCATTGTACGAGTTTATCATGAAATACTCATTCAGTGGGATTTTTTAAACGGTGTATTGATGTATTAATATAGATAATTCTATAAATATATGATGTACTAGCTGTGCCCGCGACTTCGTCCGCGCGGAATAGTTTTTTTACTATTATTTATATATCAATAAAAACAAATCAAAATTCTAAAATAAAAGTAGCCTAAGTTACTCCTTATTATATCAGCTACCTGCCAGTGACAGTCCCGTCAAAAACGGTACAGCCATTTTAGAGATTAGCAGGAACAAACAGACAGACAGACAGACCGACAGACTGACAAAAATTTAAAACAATGATATTTTGGTATATGTATCGTATTTAAATTTATATGCATGTAGCAAAAAGCGGTTACTTTATATATATTATAAACAGACACTCCAATTGTATTTATATGTATAGATGTAAAGATGTATAGATGTATGAAAAGGATGTAAAGAAACAGAAACGTGGTCGCTCACAATGGGCCTTATCAGAAGGCTTAAAGTCACCCAAAGAGCAATGGAGTGGGCTATGCGCGGAGTTTCCCTACGCGATCGAATCAGAAATGAAGAGATCCACAGGAGAACCAAGGTTACCGACATAGCCCGAAGAACTGCCAAACTTAAGTGGCAGTGGGCATGGCACATTGCTCGCAGAACAGATGGCCAATGGGGCCGAAAGGTTCTGGAATAGCAACCGCGTACCGGAAGACGTAGAGCGGGAAGGCCTCCCACAAGTTGGACCGATGACCTTGTGAAGGCCGCGGGAATCAGCTGGGTGTGGGAAGCACACGACCGGTCAAAGTGGAGGAGCATGGGGGACCTATGTCCAGCTGTGGACGTCTTTTGGCTGAAATGAATGAATTAATGTATACACCGTGACATTTTCGTCGTCTAACAAAGGTGGTCTACTCAATGTATCCGATATAAAATACCAACAGGCGCGATTAAAAAGTTGTTAGAAACAATTAATTAAGATAATAGGTACTAAGAAAAATGTATAATGCTTTAGAATTATGAAACACCCTTCCTGTTAATAATGTTTACGTATCAAACGGATAGAAGACTTCTACCTACCATAATACCATAACATTTTATCGTTCATTCCATCTCTATATCAGGGTTTCAAAACTACATTATGTGTCTTAGTGAATGATATTTTTTAAAATTATTATTCATATTTCCAAAAATATTTTTTTTAAATAAATGATTAGTAGTCATTGGATACATGAAGTGGGCTGCCGTTGTAAGACGACTAAAATGTCACGGTGTATACATACGTGTTGAGGTCGCGAATCATATTTTGTTCAACATTCAGACGTGCACTGTCCTACAAATTGTAAAAGCCGTAAAAAAAAAATATTCATTGGCAACCCTGGTGTAAAACAGGTTTTACTTTCAATATGTCAAAATGTACATAGTAGTACGAAAAAAATGTCTTTATATTCATAGAGAAGACCGCTACAAAGAACACAGTTTAATAGCTATTAACATGCCATTTTACTTTAAATATGTCAAAATGTACAGTACGAATAAGATGCTTTTATATTCATAAATTGGTTCCGTGTGGTGCCGGACCTAAAAGAATAGCACCACCCCATTTCTTCCCGTAGGTGTCGTAGAAGGCGATTAAGTGACTTGCTAGAGAATGGGCAGCAGCGTTCTCTATGCATTTGACCACCATACTGCGATCGCCAACCCGCCTGCCAAGCGTGGCGATTATGGCAAATCCTCCCTTTTCGGGGAGGCTTATGTCCAGCAGTGGACGTCTTTCGGCTGATATGATGATGATTATGATATTTATAAAGAAGACCGCTACAGAGCACACAGTTTAATAGCTATTAACATGCCATTATCATAAATTGTAAATTTGTATAGCTTTGCCTAAATTACTCCAACTTCTAGCCTCTAGGTCGGGGAACACTATAAATAACCAACAATTTAATCACTTCATTAAATTAATAGTCACATTGAACTCCAATTAAACGGAAATATTAGGTTTCGAACTGGGTTCCCAATTATAGAGCTCCGTTATGGAGGTGTACCAAACATTGAATTAGGGTCAGTCCACGGGTGTTAACCTATTTATTTTAATTGCTATGTTCATTCTTCAGCTAAAAACTTTGCACTTTAAATAATACATATTATTATGTTGCTACATATTCGGCTTTTCTTTTATTTCGTTTTTCTTACACATTTCATGTTATTTTTAAGTATTTATAACTTGTCTTGTTCAAGATGAAGATCTTCTACAGCAGTAGGAAATCAAGAACCCTTCACTAAGTCATTAACCCTTCTTATTTAACTATTTAACTAACCTTCTTAACCGAAACGATTGTAGATTTTTTCTTACTTGTTTACGCGGATGTGTGTGGCAAACATGAAGGTGGAATATCTAAAACAATTCGACATTCTATGTCCTTTATGACAAGCTTTTATTTACTTTCACCTGTCCCGGTGTCTGTAATGAAATCTTGCAAGTTAAATTTGACCCACTTCCCGGTTTCCGATTGAGCTGAAATTTTGCATGCATGTGTATATCGTGTGACAATGCAATATTATGATGACATGGAGCTGATCTGATGCTGGAGCTGAAAGGTGGCCATAGATACATAATACTTTAAGTGCTCAAAACCACACATATGTGTGGGTTCTACGAATTATTACGAGCTACATAACGGCAAAACGATGCAATGAACTACGCCGTAGTAGTACTTGTTAGTAAAACGAACTAAAAAGTTAAAAATAATTGAATCTCAATTCCAAACCTTCAATATGTAACACGCTTCTATTTAAATAAATAGAAGCGTGTTACAAATTGAAGGTTAGAAATAAAGAAGGTGTAACATCCTATTAAATGTTCTTTATTTTTCCTGCCATCAACAAAATGTAACACGCTTTTATTTAAATAATTAAAATTAAATTATTTTTAACTTTTTAGTTCTTTTTATTAACAAGTAATAATAAAAGGTTGTTTTAAAAAAGCTTTCTTATCTTTTATTTTTTGTTATACAGGGTGTAACGGAAACCCTATTGCTATCCTTAAGCACTAAAGATAACAGCTGGGATAGAATCACTATACATAGGTTCAGCTCAAAATTAAAAATACTCTAAAAATTTATAACAAATTTTCGGTTTCATATGTTTCTTAAATTCAAATAATAACAAACGTGTCACCGCACTACGTAGATCAATAACTTTCCACATACTTGGCAATATCACGATAAATCTCTTCCCAGTGATGTGTTTGTTTCAATTTGTTCTGGTATCAATGTATTAAAAATTCTCATAATTTCCGAACATGTAGAGATAGGATTAAAAAACCCTTCCAATATCGTTTGATATCATCCAAAGAAGCCGTGCCCTTGGTATGTATATACCCTTACCGTTGCACGTAGTAAATAAACACTTTTGTTTTTTTTCACCGAACTTATTTCAATTGACCGCCTCGTTGTTCTAATGGACGCATGCGCTACAGCTGAGCACGACGTACTGGGTTCGATCCCCAGGTCGGGCAAAGTGTTATTGGGATTTTCAATCTGGAATTTCTCAGAAGCAGCCCGGAGCCTGGATTTGTGCTTGGTTGATGACAATAGGCTCGCCCTATTACATGGGACTTAAACATAACTGGTGAAATGTGGGTGTTCTTTATGTACCTTTAGCCTACCCTTCGGAGATAAAGGCGTGTTGTTATTTTATGTGCTTTATTTCTACTATTGCTAGTGAATTAGCGACAGCCAAAAAATAACTGGGCATGTAAAAAGACCGCTTTGGCAGAATCATAATAGGAAAATATTATGAATCATATTTAAAATCGTAAAATGGTCACAAACTGACACTTCATATTTTTATCTGCGTAGACAGCACGCAAATCATCTGTTCGACAGTTTTGTATGGAAATACGTAAAACGGTCACCAAATTATGAATTGTTTTATTAAAGTAAAATGCCAAATAGCAGAATCATAGGGGAATTCAGGAAGTGGATTGATTGTAGAGGAATCGTTTAATGTGGCGTTTTTAGGCCCCCTGAAAACAAATTAAAACTTTTTAGGGAAACATCTTCCATGAATTTTATTTGAAAGAACTTATAAAACAATATCTATCAAACAAAATGTATCGGAAAAATCTGCCTTGTTAGTTGCACCTCGCTCACAAACTTCTTCGCAAGGAGGGTAAATTCCAGATAAGGTTTTGTGGAGCTTCTAACTTTCTTTCGGTTTCAGGTTTACCCTTTGGGCGTGCACGAAGTGGAAGATTGTATTATCCTTATTGACTTAGGATACTGATAATGCTTCGCAAGAGTTGTGATGTGAGTCAGAAATGGCATTTAACAACTAAAACTTACCCATCTTCTTATATATATTCGGGTTACTTTACATGTATGGTTGCCTTATCATCTTTAATTAAACAATTTCTCACTTATGGTAATCTGCAGAATTCCGTATAATAATAATCATTTTATTATCAGGCAACTAAGGCCCATACATAAAATACACAAAATAATCTTAAACAATAATGACATACTAATACATATTAAAAACCAGCTTATAACTATAACTAAACAAGTTAAGTTGACGGCGTCGTGTTTCGCTGCGAGGTGTCACGTAACCGTCCTCGGAAACGTCGATATACGACGACACCTTTCGGCCAAAAACACACATAGCCACATACATAGCTATTTTTTTATTGTTTTAATCCTTTAAAAGGGTAATTGTACTCATCGTTATGAACAACTTTTTTAATGGGATCAACCATGAAATCGTGATATAACAACCGACTTCCAAAAAAAAAACACTAAAAAGTGAAAATAACTTTAATTTCGGAAGGCGGTGACCTTGGATATGTATTTTAACTTTTTGTCACCGCCTTCCCTTGGAAGTCAGTTGTTTTTTTTTTAAGTTTTTATTTTTCACTTTTTAGTGGATCACATGTGCTTACCCCTTCACAGCGTACCGGCGTGATGTTATGTTATGAACCAATAGACAGACATGAGATTTCAGCAATTCCAGTCCAGCATCTCCGAAGTTCTTCATCAGATCTTCACCAAATTGAAATGGGACCACTCCAAGAAAGTACTCTCAAAAACTAGCCAAATCACTTCAAGTGTGCCTATAAAATTTGAAGAGTTCTATTCAGAAGACTGGTATTCAGCTGCATCCGGCTACACTGGAAGTCGACCCCAAAATAGGTGGGTAAAGGCTAGGCAGATTGCCGGATGAGGTTTTATCAATACATCAATCAATACATATAATAAAAATGTAACGGATTGCTGTCTGTACATGGGAGATATATGAGAAAAAATATTATTGGGACCTCTAACAACGCAAATAGCACCCAAAACAACGATTGTTAGAATTTTTGTCTGTTTGTCTGTTTATCTGTTTTTCTGTGCGTTTGTGCACGCTAATCTCAGAAACGGCTTATCTGACTTAGATGTGGTTTTCATTAATATATTGTGGTAAGTTTTATTTAACATTTAATGTTTGTTTTATGTCAATCGGTTCATAAGTAAAAAAGTTATGCCAATTTAAAAAATCACGTTGAACATTTGTTAAACTATCTATATCTATCTATTCTTTCTCTGTTCAGTAGCATCGACTGAAACTTTACCAAACTTCATAATAATGGTATATACAAAATCAGTAATGAATATTAGAATTGATGTATAATCCTACTAATATTGTAAATGTGAAAGTTTGTGAAGATGTTTGGATGTTTGTTACTCAAATACGCAAATACGGCTGAACAGATTTGGATGAAATTTGGCACACAGACAGTTTATAACCTGGGTTAACACATAGGATATATATATAACACTTTCTATCCCGATAGTACGTTCCCGTGGGATAATTTCCGAACAGCACGCGGGCGAAGCCGCAGGCTACAGCTAGTAATAAATAAATAGGTATATAGGTAAGTACATAGTTTGAATTCATAAGCGAACACCACTGTCTGAAAGTTGAAATAACGTATCTAATAAAGTTTACAACAGTCAGAAACTAAATGAAAACTATGGAGTATAAAATAAACGTTTATAGTTCACAGATAACACATGAATGTTTTCCCTAACATGGACTTCACCTACTCTCAGAGGCGGATTAAATGTCTACACCGCCCTAGGCTAGCACCTCATCAGCACACCTCTAGTTGTCATCCTACGAATATTATAAGCGGGAAAGTTACCGAGGGTAAAGGGATGCATTTTTCTTTCTCTTTCACACAAAAACAACTTACTTAGATTAAGAAGAACTTTGTATGAAGGTAGCTTGTTAATTGAATTAACACTTAGGATAATTTTATTGCGGGAAAGTCACATGTCACGCGAGCGAATCCGTCAAAAAACTGAATCGGCACTGAAACGGCAATCAGCCTGGGATTCCCGACGCCCAGGGTGCTTCCTGCGGCAGCCAGGGCCGTGAAGGAGCATATACGGCCTCTCCCTCATATGCGCCGCCACCCTTTTCGCAAGCATCACTGCTTCAGTGCTGCGCAAGCACTGCGCAGAAGGAGGTGACGGCTACCCATGCACTCTCGCTCCGTACCATGGCCTGGACCAGGGCCGGACGCGAGAGATCGCCTCCGCCGATCGCCTCCACGAGGACACGGTGGTGCTCCGCCCAAGCCGGGCAGACCTCCACCGTATGCTCCACCGTGTCCTCCGGGCGATCTAGGCAATGGAAACACCCGGGTGTTTCCTCCCGCCTCACGCGAAACAGGAACCTCCCGAAACAACCGTGTCCGGTGAGGACCTGCGTCAGGCGGAAGGTGAGGACGCCTTACCGCCGCAATCAAATCTTCTTGTCAATTTTTCAAGTTGAATGTTATTTTTTTTAGGCTAAAATTTATTTTACAAATTTCGTTTAATTCCCAATTGATATCAACTGTAAGTAATTTTTTTAGAATTCTATATCTTGGTGATATTACTGTTACGTTGTCCTTTATTCAATTAAAGTTTTGATTTTGTTTTAATTAATTAATTAATTTTTGATAGGCTTATGATGAGTCATTGAATTTTTTTTAAGTGGGAGACACTGTCTGAGGATGGCCTTAAACTCTAACAATGATAAAATTAGAACCTGATATTTTTAAACTAACTAGCCAAAAATAAAAATTATAATATAATTATTGTAATGGCTAAGTTCTCGTTAGTTATTTATAACTTTCAGTAAATAAATATTATAAATAAAACATAATGAAGCAGTCAAGATAATAATTTGTTTAGCCAGGTTAATATTCACTCGCTCCGGTACATCTATTTATTCTAAAATAGTCATGGCAAGTTCGACTTGCTGCTTTAGGCTGCTCTGAGTACATTTGTTTACTAAACATTTACGTGCTTGATTTTTTGCTCCGAACTCTGTTCCAGATAAGTACTGTGACCAATGCGTCCAAACCGAACTTGGTATTATTTTCTGAAATAAAAATAAAATAGTTTTCATTTCGTTATGTTTATTGATATTATTCTTTTAATTTTTCTTCTTCGTTTAAAAATTTCCACTCGCGCCCTTTTGTAAGCTCGCGCCCCTAGGCACGTGCCTAGTTTGCTTGCCGTATGGATAATCCGCCACTGCCTATTCTGTTTGCATGTTGCAACAATATTATAATGACACTTTTTCACGCAAAGCTCTTCACTATGTGTGGGTGTGCTAAATAGGTTAATGAGTTTATGACGTCATTCGAGCTAATAATTCGAGCGTGCACGAATTACTTTGATTATCAGTGTTTCCCAGTAGATCAGGCCATGACACCGTAAATCCTAATGATTGGAAATGGACTCAAATTGTTCACTGGAGTGAAATATCGATTTTATGAAGAGGCCTATTCAACTCAGTGAAATGTACAGAATTAATAGACAAGAACTAAGCCGCGATGGGGACTAGGTGTGAAATGTTGGTAGCCATTTTACTCTTAAGGTGCTCTTACACGAGCAATTTTTTGAGCAATTATTGCTCGGCAACACTAATGGATTAATCTGGATCAATTAAATGGAGCAATCTGGAGCAACAACAATAAATTGCGCATACGTTTCAGGAATATTGCTTCTGCTTGCTCCATATATTTCATGAGTTGCCGAATATCCAATCGGTTTGAAAATTTTAAGTAAATTTTCTGGCGGCAGAGGCGGCGGGTGGGACGGGGGCGTATTGCCTAGTTTTTTAAGTTGCGTCATATTTCAGGATATTGTGTGGCCGTATCCCCGGCAACAGGTTGCTACATGTTGCTATTGCCCTAAATTGCTGGATGTAGTTGTGAGTGACGTCATAGTTGACGAGAATTGACCAGAATGGAGCGATTTCAGTTGCTCGTGTAAGCGCACTTTTAGTAAATAATTATGGGTAGTGCATACCGACTTTGAATATGTTTTTAATTTAATTTTTGTCACCGCCTTCCGAAATTAAAGTAATTTGTCACTTTGTAGTGTTTTTTTGGAAGTCGGTTGGTATTTTTTTGAAAAAAGTTTTTCATTTTTCACTTTTTAGTTATAGTACACACCAATTCGAAATTTGATCATCCTTGGGGTCAAAACAATGCATATTTATGCGATAGCAGCAATCGCAGATGATTTGCTGTATTTTTTTAAGAGTTCCGTTGTCTGTCTCCGAAACGCATCATCAGATTCATATGAAATTTATATGGGACCATTTTGGAATAAACCCCTTTCGAACAAAAAAATAATTTTACAAATCCGCATATATGACGGAGTTATGCCCGAACATACATAAAAAAACATAAACATGTCGAATTGATAACCTCCTTCTTTTTGAAGTCGGTTGAAAAACTGGCCTAATCATACAAAACTTACAAAAACCTGGCCTAAAATGTGAGTTAAATGAGTTTTAATTTAAGATGTCAAGCTGTAACAACAGTTGAAGATTTTTATAAAAGATATAATTAATTATAAAAACAGTTAAAGTTTTGCTTATCAGCGGTAACAGTGTTCAAAACATACAAAATGTGTGTTAAATAAGTGTCAAACGATTTCATACTTTTAAGTACACGAACAATACAATAAAAGATGTGGTTTTGTGTAGCAAATACCACACTATTTGGTAAAGATAACGTATTCATAACTTTAACTTTTCCGCTTCTACAAAGCCTGAATAAATCTCACAGATCCCTTCAAGCCCTATAATACGCTGAATTGTGTATTGAAACTTTAACTTAAAGTTCTAGTAACTTCGACAAGTACACATACTTATACGGAGATTTTTGCGGATCCCGATACGACCGTGCAAGATCTAAATGCTTTTATATAATACAGG
Source organism: Polymixis lichenea (assembly GCA_949091785.1). Lineage (NCBI taxonomy): Eukaryota > Metazoa > Arthropoda > Insecta > Lepidoptera > Noctuidae > Polymixis > Polymixis lichenea. The sequence continues at coordinate 7,349,435 of OX420937.1, forward strand.
GCAACGCTCCGTCGCTCTCACAAGTCTCGAAGTCTTTTTACCTACGCTTAATAGAGGTTGACGACACATAATAACCCCCCTGAGTCAGCGACTTTCCGCTGTGATGTGCGAAAGTGTTCGTCATCGGAAAAATTGCGAGCGGGAAGTATTGCTGACTCGAGTTGCGCCGTGATGAATTGAACACGTCCCGCTGGCTCAGCCGCTTGTTCGCTTGCTACACTGCTCATTTGTCGAGGAAAGCTAGAAACTTAACGTTGAACGGCTTTGTAAAATCGCGTACTTCACACGTTCCAGTTTAGCTCGCGGGTGCCGAGTAGCGAGTAGCTTCATTTGAACACTTTTTATACAATGAGTCGCATTTGCTGGAGTATAGGAACGATGGAATCTGATTCAGTTCGCTTTTTTGTTAAGTTCGTTATGGACCCTTTTTTATTCATCTGAAATCCGTGCTTATTCAGGTAGGTAAATTATCTGATGTGAAATGAACACACCGAGGATAAATATTTCTGTATTTAAATTGTTGCACACATGCCAACCTGGCATATTGCAATATTCAACAAACTATTTAATTAGGTATTCAACATTAAAGCAGTACAAACTTATTAAAGACAACCTTTTAATTTCGAGCTCGACGAAAACTGACTTAGAAACTAAGCGATGCTCCTAACATCATATTTTCATTCAGTTTAGTTAAAAAACCAGTACCACTTTTACATTTACTGTCAAATGAGATACTTTGAGGTAAATTACATACTTACTTACAATTTCATAATTAATATAATTACAAACCTTGTTAATATTTCGACAGAATATATCAGAATATTTCCCGTCGTGCATCAAAAGGAAAGCACAAATGTGAAAAAATACACCTACGCCAATATGTCATTATTTTTATCTTACATCGTGAACACAGCTCAAAAGAAATAATGAGTTGACGTCAAACGCAATACGATAAGATCTAGTGGCACACCGCAGATATTTGAGAAAATGAGATTGTACCGTGGCGAGGAAAATTGCGACAAAAATTGGGGAAAGCAGAATCTCGAGGCAATTATCTGTGTCTACAGCGGTAATTACTGGCGACCCGAGGTTACAGCCAGATAACCGACGGAGGAATAATACCTTATTTTATACTTATACTGCTTGTACGTAGGCCGAGGGTGCGTCCTGGTGTAATTAGTTGTCATTGGTGGGCTAATGTGTTATCTGCCAAAAGTTTATGTAGTGTTTTACATTGAATGCTGTTAAACATAGGATAGTCGCGATGTTTTGTTGGTCTGACGGTGGCTGAAATTTGCTGGAAATGGATGGACACAGTGGTCGAGGATCAAGGGCGGTGCAATGAGTGTGACCTATGTCCAGGGGTGGTCTGTTATTAACTTATGATGACAATGAAGACCTTACCTACACTTAATCCCTTTATTTCGTATAGTGCGCGTGATTATTGCGTGCTTCGGAGTTATTACGCGAAGGGCGAGTGCCATGATTTATTTTAAAAGTATTATTCTATTACCGAATTAAAATAATATTTTATAGATATTATAATAATTTGAGGGAGGCTTATGTCGGGCAGTGGACGTCTTTCGGCTGATTTGATGATAAATTATAATATCCACTGTGTCAGCACTGTCAAAGTACAAATTATTAACGTTGTAACAAACTTTTAAATGTATTTTCATTATGGCAACTGCAACTGTATGTTTTATTCTACTTTGGCAAGTCTTAGAAATAACAGATAATATATTATAATTATTTCTGGGTGGGGTAAAAGTTATTCAGTACATTGTCTCTCAGATCTCACAAGAAAAATACACCTACCTACCTACATTAGATTAGCGTTGTTTTTTCTTCAAACCCATTACAGGCAGTTAATCGAGTAAAAAAAGAAAGGACCTTAAAGTAGGTAAGCCCCGTAAATAACGCGTTACGAGAGAATGGAGACAAAATGTGAGACGACAGCAGACATCCGTCCCTGTCGGACATGATCCGACGGATTGATGCGCCACTTCTTACAGTAAAGGGGAGCTTACATGACGAAAGCAATTGCAATATTATAAATGCGAAAGTAACTCTGTCTGTCAGTTACGCTTTCACGCCTAAACCGCTAGACCAATTGTCATGAAATTTGGCAGAGATATAGACTGGGATATGGAAAAGGACAGACATAGGCTTCTTTACGCGATAACCTACATCCACGCGGGCTCAAGCTAGTGATATTATAAGCATAAATAGGTAGGTTTCGTGTGGTGCCGGACGTAAAAGAATAGCACCATCCCATTTCTTCCCGTGGGTGTCGTAGAGGGCGACTAAGGGACTTAATAGAGAATGGGCAGCAGCGTTCTCTATGCATTTTACTACCATACTGCGATCGCCAACCCACCTGCCAAGCGTGGCGATTATGGCAAATCCCCCCCTTTTTGAGGGAGGCTTACGTCCAGCAGTGGACGTCTCTCAGATGATATGATGATGATGATGAAATAAGTAGAAAGATCACCTGCCCAACGTTCGATCTTCAAAAACGACACAGTGTCACACTACCAGATTACCAGATGACACGTTGAAGTGGACGGCAAGTCGTTGTTATCTTTTGCAAATGATATGTAACTTAGTTAATTAGACAAGTCTTGACTGAATGTGTTATTTTAAGGAAAAATTTGGTTATAGTAAGTCAACTACTTTCGTATTTGGAACCCCTTGTTATTCAGTTTCTCTAAACAGGCTACTAAAAGAACATTTAATTACTTATAAATGATGAGAAAACGACTTTTCATTAATGAAGGATTCATTCATGAAACGTCTCGGTCTCTGATCTTCAAAACTCAATTCTGTTTGATGCGCCTATAAAAAAATAAATACGTATACCAGGGGAGATGATTTATTTCGGCTGACGGGCAGAAAATAGGTAGCTGTATCAACAGAAAACAAGAATCTAAGAAGTCACAGTTGACCCTTTGAGATAAAGTTACACGGCTGAAGAAATACACAAAAGACGGCGAAATTACTATACTATTATGGCTTAGCAAAATTTAAAGACAAAAGTTGTATTTTGTACAAAAACCTATCTGCAAACACGTTTACACCTTTGAGAAGATAATATATTTTTGACACTACACCTATATTATGTAAGCCGGGCTTAAGTATTATGTCCACATATACGATTTTATTGTAGTGGGGAATTGCTCTTAGATCTCATATCTTACACCATAAAATAAATACTCAATTGTAATGGTCGATTGGACTCGTTTTTATAAGCACGTAAACAGATGTTTTATTATATTTGGTAGCTGTAGATGTTTTTATTGCGTCTTAGTTGCCAATATAAAATATACTAATAATTTAATCTATTTTGTAGTGTAGACACCTTGTTTTTAGGTATGCATTTTGTGGTGTACAATAAAGTAAATTTTTAATAAATCATTATTTTCGGGAGGGCAATAGTAGAATTTGATGCATCGCCACTGAAAACTTTTATTTACTAATTTTAATGTCTGGGTAATATCACGGCTTGGTTCCCCGAAGAGTTGGGCAGAGGTATATCTACCTATAGAACACCCACAAGTTGCTAGTTATGTTCCATGTAATGGAGACGTGTTGCCAACAACCGGGCACAAATCCAGACCGACTGATAAAATTCCATATCGAAATACCGTTATACTTTGCCCAACCTGGGAATAGAAGCCAACCTCGTGTTCTGCAGTAGCGCTTGCGACCCCTAGACCAACAAGACACGGTGGAACATACGGTGGAGGTCTGTCCGGCTTTGGCAAAGCACCGCCGTGTCCTCGTGGAGGCGATCTCTCGCGTCCGGCTCTGGTCCAGGCTATGGTACGGAGCGAGAGTGCATGGGTAGCCGTCACCTCCTTCTACGAAGCAGTAATGCTTGCGAAGAGGAAGGTGACGCACGTGAGGGAGAGGCAGTATATGCGCCCTCACGGCTTTAGTCCCCGCACGAGATGCCCTGGGCGAATCCCAGGCTGATTCCTCGCCACCGTAGGCGCGGGCTTGCGGACGGCGAGTAATGGGTAGCTCGCTGTCCGGTAATGACCAAGCCCGGTTCGACGGCGCGTTGTGTTCCACGTGCGCCTCAAAGTGATGTCAGCACCAACTGGTGGGGTCCGGAAGGGCCGATGCCTGCCAGGGGTGCGGGGTATTCGAAAGGGATACCGTCGCCCCTGGCACACAGGCAAGTGAGGGAACACGGGTGGGTTTTAGTCAGTAAAAGTCTGGCAACACCTGCTTCTGCTCCACCCAGAGCGGGAGAAGTTATTTTATTATTTCTCACCCTCAAAACAAAACCCCTAGACCAACAAAGTAAATGATAAATGGTTTTAGTTGTATTAGTAGGTTTGTACAAACACTTTTACACGTCAATCAGTCATAAAATCTATGAATTTGTCATTACCGGCAGTAAACATTGATTATTATAGGAATAACTTAATAATATCATCTAATAATTCAACCGACAATATGTCGACACGGTACAAACTCATAATTTCATTACAGAGTTTATCATTCCTTCATTAAAATCATTAAGATTTTGCCGACATTCATTAAGTTAATTAAACGAAATTCTTAATTATCATCAGAACTGAGCATTTGTAGGGACAAAAGCGTCCCGAATTCTTTAGTTCGGTGAATTTAATGCTTTAGTAGATAGATATACAACGTGTCGTTTTGCATCCTCGTCAAATTCAAGGAGGTAACTATGCTAATGATTGGGCACGCCGCGATTGCGGCGGTAAGTCCCCTCTTTGAGGAGTGGCTTGAGAGGCGGCATGGCGTCCTCACCTTCCGCCTGACACAGGTCCTCACCGGACATGGCTGTTTCGGGAGGTTCCTGTTTCGGATAGGGCGGGAGGAAACGTCCGGGTGTTTCCATTGCGAAGATCGCCCAGAGGACACGGTGGAGCATACGGTGGAGGTCTGCCCAGCTTGGGCGGAGCACCGCCGTGTCCTCGTGGAGGTGATCGGCGGCGGCGATCTCTCGCGTCCGACCCTGGTCCAGGCCATGGTACGGAGCGAGAGGGCATGGCTGGCAGTCGCCTCCTTCAGCGAAGCAGTTATGCTCGCAAAGAGGGAGGCGGCGCACGTGAGGGAGATGCAGTACATGCGCCCTCACAGCCGTGGCCTTCGCAGGAGACGCCCTGGGCGTCGGGAATCCCAGGCTGATTCCCGGCCACCGTAGGCACGGGCTTGCGGACGGCGAGTAATGGGTACCTCGCTGTCCGGTAAGGACCAAGGCCGGGTCGACGGCGCGTTGTGTTCCACGCGCGCTTCAAAGAGATGTCAGCAGCAACAGAGGGGCCCGCAAGGGCCGATGCCTGCCGGGGGTGCGGGTTGTTCGAAAGAGATACCGCCGCCCCTGGCACACAGGCAACTGAGGGAACACGGGTGGGTTTTAGTCAGTAAAAGTCTGACACGCCCTCCCGCTCCACCCAGAGCGGGAGAAGTTATTTGATGATTTCCCACCCAGAAAAAAAAAAAAAAAAACTATGCTAATGATTCTCGACACGAATCAATAATAAAATAAGTAGGTATTTTTTTTGTTTTTTTTTTTTGAAATTTTAAAACGCGCCCGTGTGATACCGCACTGTAACTGGTTAAACTGGGTTCAAACAGTTTTCGTCGCACAAACCAGTCCTCGAATTACTTGTTGCGATTTTTTATTTTAAATAAGTAGGTTTTTTATTTTACGGCTATGAAAATACAGTCGAGAACGCAATGGTTCAATTTCCATTGCGTTCTCGACTGTATTTTCATAGCCGTAAAATAAAAAACCTACTTATTTTATTATTGATTCGTGTCGAGAATCATTAGCATAGTTACCTCCTTGAATTTGACGAGGATGCAAAACGACACGTTGTATAGATAAAACCTTAAGCACACAAAAGTAATACTGGTATTCAACTGAATACCAGTATTCCAGGGTCGGTTTCCAGTCTAACCGGTTGCAACTGCAACCGGTTAGACTGGAAACTGACCCCAAAACAGTTGGGAAGAGGCTAGGTATATTGAGTGAGTCGATAGTAATACTATAGAATAAAATTTTACGCAATCTCAATTGATGAAAGACAAGATATAAAAGGCAATCTCCTACGAATGTAATTTATTCTGACATTTGAGACCCCTTAGGTATCTCTTTTGATATTTATTCCACTAAACGTATTTGATTTTTTTTTGTGCTATTTTAATATTCTACTTATCTCACAAAAGTCTTATTTTTTTTTCTGATTGCATTACAAAAATCGAATTTAGTCTTAAGAGGTGAAAAATGTATTTAGTGGAGATTTTAAGCAGAAAATGACATTTACTTTAAACGGTTTTTTTTCATAGGCAGTGAAAAAAATTAATAACTAATTACCTCTTTTTTTTTTCGTACAAACATATTCTGGTTTTCTAATAATGATCGTCTTTTTAAATCAACTTTCTGGCTTTTTTTTTAAGTTGGTCGCAGAAACTAAGGTAGAGCACCTCAATTTACCTGTCACTTAAATACGAAACATTTAGATAAACTGAAGTTATAGTTGAATACCGATATAATTCACTAGCGAAGGGTCCTCACTTTGACAGCTAGTTACGTACAAGTTATTTCCCAAGGGAAATATATAAATTCTACAAATATTGAACGTCGATGTTATTATTAACCGTTGTTTTGCTAGTGAAGTCGATAGTTTTACCGGCGCCCTATTTGACGTTCTGTGAACGAAAAATTAACTGCGTACTGGGGACAAGTTTTTACGATACTTAGGTTTGTAGTTTTTACAATGTAATTTGTTTTAGTTTTCATAATAGTTATCTATCTTAGACTCCAAAAGGACCTTTTTAAAAGAATGGACACTAGCACTAGAATCTAAATCACAATATTCAGGTATAGAGATCGGTTCATCATCGTCATATCAGCCGAAAGACGTCCACTGCTGGACAGAGGCCGGTCATCTTCTGGTCACATTTTCATCGGCCTTCACAGAGTCATCAGTCCACGTCTTCCGGACGCCGCTCCAGAACCTTTCGGCCCTATCGGTCATCTGTTCTGCGAGCAAAATGTCCTGCATGAGAGACCGGTTACTTTAACTACATCTCTATCGTATTGAAAATAAGTATGACTTTTGATTCAGAACGTTAACAGGCTGATCTTTAACACATTTCTGTGGTATTAAACCATGAGAGGGTGACTAAGCCCATTAGCTAATTACGTTGTTGTTCACTAAAATAAAACCAATCGTAAATCCATTCAAAGATCAACGATTACGGTGACAATAAGGGCGGCCTTAATTACCTAAGTAGGTACCGATGTAGGTAGAACTAAAATAGTCACGACATATCAGCCACATGATTCCCATAGTATTTTATCCTTCTATCCTACTTATCACTATCCTACTTCCTACTATCCTACTTCCTACTATCCTACTTCCTACTATCCTACTTCCTACTATCCGATTTCCTACTATACTACTTCCTACTATAAATGTGAAAGTATGTATATTTAGATGTTTGGATGTTTGTTACTCAATCACGCAAATACGGCTGCAGGGATTTGGATGAAAAGAGGCACACAGATAGTTCACAACATATAGGATACTTTTCATCCCGGTACTACGTTCCCGTGGGATAATTTCCGACATCGACGCGGTCGAAACCGTTGGCAAAAGCTAGTTTCTCATAAAGTACAGCACCCTAATTGCGTAACTTACGATTAATCATAATCTATTTCGTTTTGAAACAGATAGCTAAACCATTGCTTCATATGTTCGAAAAATGTGTCTGCTGAATAACGTAAATAACGCAATGAATATTGTTGAACTGTCAAAATGAAACAGATTATGATTAATCGTGAGTTACACAATTAGGGTGCAGGTAAGCGAATACGCAGAGACAGAGCTAGTTTCAGTATTCGTTTCTCTCATCAACATACGAAAGAAAATTATAACTAATTGAAATGGATTTGGCAGAACGTTTAAAATATCACATGTAGTATCTAGCTCGCGTGTGAGTGGTACGATACGGCTCTGAAGATAGCGAAGTCAATTATATTATGTACAATTCATACTTACTCTGTTGCTATCGTGGAGACTTGTAAATGGCTTGTCGTAAATTACCTCACTAATACTTTTGTATTGTTAGATGTAAGCACAATAAAATAATTACATTATAGATGTTGTTGTGTGTTATGTCCAGTAGTAGTTTCATAATTTAATATTAGAATTTAAAACAAAAACTTTTGTTCTATTAACAGGTTTCGTAAGTGTACCTTATCAGTAAGATCTTTAAATATTATGTTTATGTAATGCAAATAAAGATATGAGTATGCAAAAGTATGTCCATCAAATATGGGAATTTAACAATTTTGAACTGACTTCTTAGCTCCTTCAACAAAGATAATGTCAAAATTTGTTTACCCTATTTTATTATTTCGCTAACAATACTGTCCACACAGGTTTTATGCCAAAGGTTTTTTACTTACGTGCATAATATGTATAAGTATTATGCAACAGTGCGACAATCACTTACAAGCAAACTTCACATGAATAAACAAGTTGTACAAAAAATAAATACTGGACCACTTTTAAAGTATTTTGTGTCAAAAGTTTAATTAACGTACTTATTATACATAATTATAGTCCTCCATACCGCATTTCGGTCATGGAGGCCAATCTCAGTGGAGACTAGCCATCGACGCGGGAGATCTTGTGCACAAGAGTGTCAAGAGAGGGAACAAATAATGAATGACCTAGGTATTATTAAGTAAATCACAAGACCAGAGATACTGTTTTTCTGATAAAATGTAAGGTAAAAAAATCGACACCTGGAACGGCTAAAATAAAATAATTTTATAAATACATCCCTAGACACGGTCCCACTGCTAGTGCTCACTATATATGCATTCCCCGCTTGTTCGCTTGTTTCAGAGCCGCATTCGAAGTGTCCTCGGCTCGAGTCGCGACCCACTTCCGAACCGTCTGACAGCGAGTCCGTTTTTCTCCAACCGGAAATGAGATTTCCCGACAGATATAATGGCTTTCCACGGATTACGTCATGCGAGCTTTGAGTTTAGAAAATTCACTTGAATAATTCACTCTGTAAGCCAGCTTAAGCACCTTCAATAGCTACTTAATTCTTTGCTTGAGTGAAATAGAATATTATTGTTTTAAGGTGTGGAAGTAAATGTTGCTAATGAGGGGCTTCTGGCTAAGTCATAACAGCCGCACAGGTCGATCGATCAGGTTAAGCTACGCTTGCCACGGTTGGTCCGTGGATGGGTGACCATCTTTACGTACCAAGACCCCTCCGTGCCTCGGAAAGCACGTTAAGCCGTTGGTCTCGGCTGTCATTCGTGGATCTTTGACAGTCATTACGGGTCGTCACAAGCCCGAAAGTCTGACAACCAGTCTTACCAAGGGGTAAGACAGGGGGGGGCGTGTTGCCCAGTAACTAGGGGCATGTGTAATTACCCTTTTATCCTCAAAATGAGCTACATTAAATACCTGGGGGTAATAATGGACGACACATTCTTTTAGAAAACATATTGAAAGCCTAACTAAAAGAGTGCGCAAACTCATACCTATATGTTTAAAAAAAATGCGAACGTTAGCAGATTCAAAATTAATCACACAAGTTTATTTGGCCGTACGTCGATCAATTCTTCTTGGGGTGGTGCACCTAAAACCTTCCATCCTTTCTTCTTACCTTCAGATCTGCTATATAAATCCTGCAACGTACTCACTGTTCGCCAGCTTTTCATTATGCACTTAGTATTAAAACAGCACACCATGCTTACCTACAATGTTGCAACTGAGGGAACACGGGTGGGTTTTAGTCAGTAAAAGTCTGACACGCCCCTCCCGCTCCACCCAGAGCGGGAGAAGTTATTTGATGATTTCCCACCCAGGAAAAAAAAAAAAAACCTACAATGTTGATAATACTAACAAGAGACGGAATGATATAGTATGCATAACTAATGCAACCTCAAAACATGTCTTTGTAGAAAGTTTTTATACATTCTTAGGCCCATTGCTGTAACATAAATTAAATAGAAAACTAAGTATTTTTAATTAAATTACTATTGCTGTAAATAAATTGTACTTAAACATTTACTATCCATTGATTATGCACAGACAGAAGATTGTCTGCAAATAAGACCACTAACATGCAGTTTTACTTTTGTTGACCTAAGTTCTATTTTAGTTATTTACTATAGACACATTGTTAATTTATTACTTTAAGTATTTGTGCATTTTTGTAGCGCGAAGCACAGGTTCAACCTAGTTCAGGCAAACTAGCAACTGTGCTCTATTATATTTGTTAAGGTATTTACTGTAAACGTGCACCTTTTATAAATAAAGGATTTTATTATTATTATTAAAAACTGGGTTGTGGAGGTCAGCTAGGCAGTCGCTCCAGGTAAAAACATTGGTATTCAGTTGCATCCGGTTACATTACAAGCAGATGATGATGAGGAAGTAAATATAGCAGTAATTTGCCAAAAATACCTCTAGTCAATCAAATGTCAAAAACGTATGGAAACTTCCATACATTTTTGACTAGTTTTTGACATTTGATTGTCGCCGATATTAGACGGCGACTACATTTTGAACGTTTTTAATTACGAGAAATGGCCTTCTAGTATTACACATATTGATAATTATGGCATAAAATTATCATTTGCACAATAATACGGCACCAACAGCCCAAATAATCGAGATTAAATTGACCCAACCGATTGGAAATACTGTCAAAATAATTTGTTTGAAGTAATAATTGGTTCATTACTGTTTATTAAGGTTTAACCGCACGCGTCGGTAATGGTGTGGGAGTTACTCTTATTACGCTATAAATGGCGCCTATAAAAATAACTCCTACTCGTATTACTTTTCAACTAAGTAGGTACCTAAGTCGTAAAAATATCGCAGCGGAATTTTATCGCACACTGGATTTTCGACTCTCTGTGTTAGACCGTGCATTGAAAATCCTACAGGATGCATCTCAGCGCGTCGAAAAAACACACTATTCGATTTTGAACTCTCGGCGCTAAGCAGTGCGTCGAAGATCAAGTGCGCTTGAAAAAATCCCGCCACGATGTGATTACGTTCGTGTGGACGTCGACAAAGTCCGGACCAGCACATCACAATGACATCACACACACATTACCCAAACACACATACCATACCTGAACTCACCTCTCTTGTCTCCACTATGTACCCGAGCTCCAGGATACAGACAAACCCCCTCATTTATAAACGTTGCTTAAAGTTAAGTAATGATTAGCGACTGTTTAACCATAAATTTTTGACGTTTAGACATCTCTTAATTTTAGGCAACGTTTATAAATAAGAGGGTAAACGTCTGGTTTGGGGCTCATTGGCTACTGGCAATCGATGTATTGTAACCTAGCTGATAGGTAATATTTTAAGCTACTCATGTCATCTCAACTTGCTGTTAGTGTTAAATTGTGAGCCTGCTTACTGTATTACCTGCTATGCTACTCTCTGTAATATAGTGATAATGACTAGATATCGACCGACTGTGCAGCGCTAATACAAACGGTATTCACTAACCACACGGGTCAGTAATGGTGTGGGAGTCACTCTTCGTCGTTCGTCGTTTCAGCCGAATGATGTCCACTGCTGGACATAGGCCTCCCCAAAAGGGGTGTTTTGCCATAATCGCCACGCTAGGCAGGCGTGTTGGCGATCGCAGTATGGTGGTCAAAATCTCTAGTAAGTTCCTTAGTCGCCTTCTACGACACCCACGGGAAGAAATGGGATAGTGCTATTCTTTTACGTCCGGCACCATACGGAACAGTCGAGTCGAGTCACTCTTATTACGCTATAAATGGCGCCTATAAAAATCATGCCTGCTCGTATTACTTTCCAACTCAGTCAAAAAAGTTCGAGACTTAGTGAATTTTGTTATGGAGTCATTAAGAGGAGTGAAATGCGAGTGGTATGGGAAAATAAAGTGAGTTGTGACAAGCTGGGGTCCATTAGTCGCCGGTGACTCCGCGACAAATGGCTTGAATAATGACCATCCCGTTTTAAACGGTTGACTAAGTGCTATTCGCGGTTTTCATGCTGAATTATGGCTGAAGTTTTGATGTTTACTTAATTATCGTCCTATTATCCTAATTTTATAGTGGCTTCTGTACCTAATTTGCATACTGAATCTGGAGAGACTTATAAGGTAGGTATTAGTGGAAAGGCCGCGCCTGGAGGGGGGCCTTGGAGGTTATCAGTACAGTGACCTTATTGGTGATACTCTTCAGAAAATTCAAGTGCGCAGTACTCGTAAACGACGTCCGTGTCCCTAGGCCCTAGTGTGAGTTTCATTTAACCATCTCGATCAAACGCATCGAGCGCGCCCTGGATTGGTGACGGACCAATCGGAGCGCCGAACACGCTCGATGCGTTTGATACACACTAGGGCCTCAGATGTATGAACGAGAATTATGTAAGGATCGTAGCAGATAGCGTTCTGTAGTTTATGCCTACGTCCAAGGGAAGAAGGCGTGAGATTCTGTATGTATGAATCTGGAGAGCGATATAATAATTCTGGTTAGCATATTAATTTTTGGATTCAAAACTTTCTTCTTACTAGAAATCAGTGCACAACGAGGGTAAGAATATCTTGTGGTTAAATTATAACAAGAATCTATCCCGACGTTAAGGTTAGCCCCAGGGAAGTTGGGAGCACGGTTAGCACGAATTTTCGATGTTCCTTGTTTTATCCATCAAACTTGGAACATTTGGTGTTCACGAACACAAGGCGAAAACTTCATTATTAAGGCGAGGAATTAATAATTAATAGCAAAGTTCAGCAATAATTCCATGTTGTTGTTATAATAGTAGGCAGCGTTTGAACTTCAAAGGGTTCTTTGAGCATCTTTGATCTCTGTGAGACCAACTTTCCAATATAGGTAGAACAAGTAAGTGATACGCGGGCGTTTTAATTAATTATCACAGTCTTATTAATTAGTGTTTAAGTTATAGGGCTATGCCCAAAAATGGCGCCTTTTTTTTGATGGCACACTAACGCCACCTTGTTAGATGTGTAGAAAATCAAAATCAAAATCAAAAGTCATTTATTCAAACTAGGCTGGTGTCAGCACTTTTTGAACGTCAAAATTACATAAGACAGTCCCCCAAAACGCCCGCCCTTCACCACTTCCTAGTGCTTTAGCTGGGAATATGAAGTGGCGCAACAAACTCCCAGCAGCACAACTGTCTGTTATGTTAGAAAAACTTGATTCTATACAATAGTTACGTAATTAACGTTACGAAACATAAAATTAAAATATTGGCCATATGTCAGCTAGCATACACCAATATACCAAAAAAATCACTAAAAGCTTACTCAAGCAGAAATAAATAATAAAAACAAAAACATAAACAGAACTTAAAACATAAAAAGTCTCCAAGCATAAAGGGCGTGCCCGCTTACGTGGAGTACTTCCACTCAAACAATATTTACTATGGCAGCTCAGCTCTAAAGTACATCCGTCACGAGTTATGCGCCCTAATCTATGACGCATACCAGTTGCCCATACATTTCAGGCAAAGCCCTTTCAAGGCAAAAAACGTTTTTCCAAAAAACCGACTTCCAAAAACAAACTTTTTTTTAAAAGTCGGTGGCTAAAAGTAAAAATACAGATAAAGATGCATTTATTTGTTTATACATGTGTGTAACATGATACATAAATATGCACATCTTCTTCTTCTTCTTTGCTCCATCCCACATTAGGTGGGGTAGGCACTCTTAATTATGCTGCACCATGACGTTCTGTCTAGGGTTGTCGAGTCGGGTAGTTTTTCTTTATTTTTGAGGCTGGTTTAAAATTACTGGTTCAACATGTTTTGAATATTCGGCGTACAAAATAGTTTATAATATTTAGTTTAAAATTACACCTAAATAAGAATCTTTTTAAATTATACTTAAAATTCAATAAATTCAAATAGGTATCTACATAATCAGTCAATTCAAAAATATATATATAAAAAAATTACTAAAACTAAAATACTTAGATATAAAATTATCTAAATTCAAAATTTGTCATTCAAAAACTCCGTAACATTATAGGTACGGTACATGCATATCCTTTACTATCATTTTTTTTTGTTCTCTCTTAAATGAATTAACATTCATTATCTTAAGGGCATTATGAATTGTATTGTAAACTAGCTGACCCGACGTTGTCCTGTCTTAACTATAAATATTGAATTGGCATTTTATGTGTGGTGTGTTTTATGTATGGTGACATATAGTCACCTTAAAATTGTAAATACCGTTAGATTATAATCTATCTCGCGAGATTGTAAACTGTTGAAAGATTGTGAACCGTAACATACCTACTGTTTACAATTAAACGCATTATTTCTCGGTACATTATAATCTATCACAATTTATCGATAGTTTACAATCTCGTGAGATAGATATAATCTAACACTATTTACAAATTTACGGTGACATATATGTACATGTTACGCGAAACTTTCTTAATTTTTTATTTCATAAGAACTTTCTGGCCGTAACAAACACAATAAACAAAAGTTAGCAAAATTGGTCCAGCTGTTCACGTGTGATGCCGTGACCAAGGGACATAGGGATTCGTTTATATAAATTAATTGGACCATGCATATCACACTTTTTCTTAGAAATGTTGTTTTAGCGGAGAGTGGAGACTACCAAAATTAAAGTTAGTTTTAACTTTGTAGTGTTATAATATATTATTATATTTTTTAGATATGGTTCCAATAATCTGTGATCGCCAACCAGCCTGCCAAGTGTGGCGATTATGACACCCCCCCCCATTTTTTGGGGAGGCCTATGTCCAGTAGTGGACGTCTGTCGGCTGAAATGATGATGAGATATGGTTCCTACGCCACACCATTTCGTATACCACTACTTGCTTTATATTTAAAAAACAGTGACAGGAAGTAACAATTAGAACAATAACAAGAATTTTCGAAACCTATTTACAATTGCCGCAGATATCACGAAACATTCAAACATTTCCACAACATACAAACCAGGGCCTGAATTCACTATGACCACTTAACTCGTAACCACGTCAATCACTCACGAATTCTGCTAATATCGTACCTATTAACAATTTCAAAAAATTGTCTTGGAACATCCAGAATATGACATTTCGATTCCTTACCGTTACATTGGTTTCTAAAAAAAACGGGTTGTTGTGCATTCACCACGAAAAAAGTATGTGTAAACTCGCCACAGCTCTATTTTCATGAAGTAAATTAGCCATATTGTTTATTTCCGCACAGACAGCAGAAAAATCAAACAATAAGTAGATTAAAACGTTATTTATTTATTTTTCAAAATCACAGAAATTCACACAAAAATCACAGTTCTACTTATAACTAAAATATACGCTAATATTGTCTGGTTTTGTTCGTTTTTAAGGCCGCTTGGTAAAGGACAGCGTGACCTGCGTGACACGCCTAATCCTTATAAACGTTCTATGTATTGCAAGTGGCTGATTTGCTTACAACATTACAATTTTAAGAAAAATAATATAAAAATAAATAATAGTTTAAAAAAGCTAAAAATAACGCTTTAAAAACCAAACTAAAAAGTAGAAAATAATTTAATTCTATTAAAAAGCGTGGGGTGCTTGATATTAATTGATTATAAAAATACCTCAAAAAGCACCCCACGCTTTTTAATAGAATTAAATTATTTTCTACTTTTTAGTTTGGTTTTTAAAGCGTGTTTGTTTAGTTTTTTTAAACTATATGAGAGCAGTGGTGGCCGGCGTGGTAACTGACGCGACTTACGACTTGTAGGTCGTAGGTTCGAATCCAGACAGGCGATTTACTTTGTGTAAAATATTTCATCACCACTGCTCTCAAAACGGTGAAGGAAAACATCGTGAGGAAACCGGAATGTCCTAGAACCAAAAATTCGAAGATATGTGACATCTACCAACCCGCACTGAGCCCGCGTGATAGATTATGGCCCATTCCCTCTCACAGAGAGGAGGCCTGTGTCCCAGCAGTGGGAACGTTATAGGCTGATTATGACGAATAGAAAAATAATGAAATCACAGTAATAATCACGTTTTCTTTAATGTTAATTTACGTCTACATAAAAAATCACAGTTTTACTTACAACGAAATATATATTTAATGCAATAGGCTGATTTGCCTGCAATATAATGAAAGATAAATAAGTTTAATATTATAATTTAAGTACTTCATATCTAATAGAAAAAATAAATAATAATAAGCTACTTTAGTAACTATGTTTAATAATCACAGTAGTTTTTTGAAACGATTCAATATACCACTGACTTGACAATGTAACAAGACCTGACAGAGACTTGACCGCGCATGTTACAAGTCTTTGAAATGCTAGGTTATCGTACTTTCATAATTTTAGAAATCATTTTCATTTCGAGCGCCAATAACCAATAACTTTGCTTGCTACCAGTATTTTATGCAAAAATATGTACCTATGAAGACTTGTGACGAATTTACCCATATTTTTTATGCAAGTGGCAAAAACACTTTCAATGTATGAAGTGTACAAAATGTGACGAATTTACTTTGTGGCGAATGTACAATATCCCAAAAAAAACGATATTGACGTAGTTTGAACGTAGTCAGATTTCGCGGGGAATCATTATAACGATACAGAATTGGAGTGCAGGGGGTCTACTCTCTAAGGACGAAATCCGTAATCTCGGGCGTTTCCAACTCCGTATCGCTTACGGACAGAAAATTAGTCTGGAGCTCGAATTACGAATTCATGTCAACATGATTTGACAGCTGTCCTTACTCCCGATATGTTTTTGCCCGTCCAAAAAAGTTAGTTCATTGGCTGTAGGATTCACGAAGAAGTTTCGAACTACTTTCGTTGACGGAGTTAGAGAGTAGGCCCCCAGAGACGAATTGAGAACCTAATCCTTTTTGAGTCGGTTTAAAATAGAATAATCCTCTACCCTCTCCTCTATATAGGTAGGTCATGCGTTTATTAGAACAGCGCGGACAGCTCCAAATAAAAAAAAAATGATGAAAACGTTTTTCACGCTGCCAAATGTAGTTCTATTTTGTTTTCGGGTTAGTCACTAGTTTGAAATAGGACATTCAATATGGCGAATGTACAACTCGCATGTGAAATGTTGACTCGGAAATCGACTTTTCGATTCATCGTGTTTGAATTTTAAATTCTGTTCCATTTACTGATATGAATAAGTAAATATGTATAACTAGCTTTTGCCAGTGGCTTCGCATGCGCGGAACTTTCCTCCCCTATTTAACTCCCTTAGGGGTTGAATTTCGAAAAATCCTTCTTTATTCCTTACCTACATTATAAAGGGAACCTCTGTGGAAAATTACCAGCTTTTTAGGTCCAAAGGTTTGAGGGGCTTTGATGAGTCAGTCAGTCAGCCAGGACTTTTCTTTTTATTTACATACTAGCTTCTGCTCGGACTTCGTTCGCGTCAAATTTCTTGCTACCCCGACCCACCCTGCTTCGAATCGCCTGCCCGTGCGAGGACTTCGTGACTTTTTTCTCTTTACTCGGCTCCTAAGGGTCTAAGCGTGATGTTATATAACTTATAGCCTTCCTCGATAAATGGGCTATCCAACACTACAAGAATATTTCAAATCGAACCAGTAGTTACTGAGATTAGCGCGTTCAACCAAACAAAGAAACACTCTTCAGCTTTATAATATTATATACTAGCTGCCCCGGCGAACTTCGTACCGCCTCAGAATCAATAAATGTTGTGTTAAGTTATCAGCAAAATATCTTGAGTAATTGCGCATGATCTACCAAGTTATGACAACCTGGTATTTCGAAGGCATAAAGCGTTTTCTAGCTGATATAGGTGAGCTCCTACTAAGTTATGACAACCTGGTACTTCGAAGGAATAAAGCGTTCTTCTAGCTTTCTCATATTCCATATCAGTGTTGCGTTTTGTAATAACTACGTTAAATGTCACGTTCCACGGGAACGGGACAAAAAGTATCCTATGTCCGTCTCCTGGTTCTAAGCTAACTCCTCACCAATTTTCAGCCAAATCGGTTCAGCCATTCTTGAGTTATAAATAGTGTAACTAACACGACTTTCTTTTATATATATAGATTATAAATACATAGAAAGACAGATAAATTCGGAATATTTTGAGTAGGAAATGCTACTATCCTACTTCCTACTAATATCATAAATGTGAAAGTTAGTATGTTCGGATGTTTGTTACCCAATGACGCCAAAACGGCGGAACGGTTTTGGATGACCTTTGGCACGCAGGTAGTCTAAGACCTGAATTAACACAAAGGTTACTTTTAATCCCGGTAATACGTTTCCAGGGGATAATTTCTGAAAGCCATGCGGGCGAAGCCGCTAGCAAAAGCTAGAGTATTGACTGTAATAGTTTGAGTCGACGCGGAATCTATGAATCTGTGGAGGTATCGACCATGTCATAGCGGTTAGAGGAGAGGTGGGATGATGATGATGATGAGGGACGGGACGTTATTCACGTTTCATACTAGTTCCACTAACTCCAAGTCCAACTGAGTGCGTTATGTAAATATTATAAGAAATCTGTACTTAAAGTATCACATTTCGTTTTTAACACGCTTTTATTAGCTTCACCTGTATGTTTGTTTGTTTGTTAGCATATTTGTAACCGACTCCTTTGGACTTGATTTTGACCCACTTCAAACCAAAGATTAAAAAAATCGAAAAAACACGCTTTTTCAAAAAAGCGTGGAGTACTTGATATTAATTGATTATAAAAATAACACAAAAAGCACCCCACGCTTTTTTGAAAAAGCGTGTTATTTCGATTTTTTTTATCTTTGGTTTGAAGTGGGTCAAAATCAAGTCTAAAGCAGTCGGTTACAAATATGCTAACAAATAAACAAACATACAGGTGAAGCTAATAAAACACGCTTTTTCAAAAAAGCGTGGGGTGCTTTTTGTGGTATTTTTATAATCAATTAATATCAAGTACCCCACGCTTTTTTGAAAAAGCGTGTTTTTTCGATTTTTTTATCTTTGGTTTATTTTCTATTTTTTAGTTAAGTAGATTAGAAATAGAACTACAAAAGCGTGATTTTTTAGTTTCTTTTTCTTTTTTTTTAATTATTGAATTGTCATCGGTCCTCGATAAGTCTACTAAGTTTGAATGAAGTCTGACCGTTTGAAGTAGGTCAAAATCAAGTCCAAAGGAGTCGGTTGTAACTGTCAAGCACCCATATTGCGAAACACACTATTCATCATTTTGTAGGTTATTTATTGCTTTTCCATTACCTCAAATGTTAGAAAATATTGTCTGCTAAACAACGCAAATGACGCAATGAATTATGAAATTGTTGAACTGTCAAAATTAAAGCGTCCTACTGTCAGTGCTTTACGCAATCACTCCGCAGTTTTATTAATAAGAACTTCGTCCGCAATAGTTCGCCCTATTAGTACCCTTTTGTACTCTCCTAGAGTTGTTCAGTCTTTCTAAGACGCAAGTTCTCAAGCATAAGTGGCTGTCAAAGTTTGGAGGATCCTGTATCACTAAATATATTTCACATACTTCACGAGTGGAGCGAAATACCACGGCTGCCTTATCTCCATAATTGTTCAAGAATAGTTGCTTGAAATAGTTGCTCAGAAACGAGATAACCCTTTTTGGTTAAGACGTTGTTGAGTTATTTCCCAACTATGTTTTAATGGCCAATTATAGTATAATGTTGAATAAGTTTGAGGAATTTTATAATTATTTTCTACAAAGGCAGACGAAACTTGGAATTTGAAACACTCTACGCGGATTTAAGCAGAATTTTCATGATGTTTATTACCATGAGACGACTCACGTTTTCAATTATGTACTTAGATTATTCTATGAATGATGTCGAAAATAAAATGTATCTAATCAGTAATGATAAGATTATAATATTTTTGCTTATCAATCGTTACTTTCAGATTAGATGATTTTCATATCACATTAGTAAGATAATATGATATGAAAATTATCTAATCTTTGGCCTTTTCCCAATGTTAGGGTAGGCAATATGTTTTTTTTTTTTGGGTGGGAAATCATCAAATAACTTCTCCCGCTCTGGGCGTGTCAGACTTTTACTGACTAAAACACACCTGTGTTCCCTCAGTTGCTTGTGTGCCAGAGGCCGCGGTATCTCTTTCGAACAACCCGCACCCCTGGCAGGTATCGGCCCTTGCGGGCCCCATCAGTTGGTACTGACATCTCTTTGAGGCGCGCGTGGAACACAACGCGCCGTCGACCCGGGCTTGGTCCTTACCGGACAGCGAGCTACCCATTACTCGCCGTCCGCAAGCCCGTGCCTACGGTGGCCAATATGTTATGGTAGGTGTTGGTATTTAGTCGATTTTATTGTGCAAAAATTAATCATTTCTTACTTTTTAACAATGTCAACACTGTTACTAAATGATTGGTATAAAACCAACAGCCGCTGTCAGCTCGTTCCTTTTTATATTTGCTGTGCTAGGTGACAGACATAAAACCTTCCCTGTGAAACGTTAAATTTAAATATAAAGAACGTTATTTAAATACAAAATTATTTCTCTTTATTTCACGCCTGTAACCTGATTTCCTATAGGTTATGGGCCCAGTTACAATTACTTAAACTGTACTACGCTTATTAGCGCAATGGAGAATTACAAGGTGAAACGAAACATTAAACCTTTCGACGGTGAAAAATACAGCGTTTGGAAGTTTCGGATTCAAGCGCTTTTGACCGAGATGGACGTTTTGAAAGATATTATCAAGGAACCAGAAACACAAACGCAGGCTTGGGTTAAAAGCAACCGAATCGCGAAAAGTGTTATTGTTGAATATTTGGCAGATTCATTCCTCGGTTTTGCGAAAGACGAATATACGGCACAAGAAATCTTCAAAAACTTGGACGCATTGTACGAGAGAAAAAGTTTGGCGACTCAGTTGGCGCTACGTAAAAAGCTGTTGGGCTTAAAACTTCAAGGTGACACTACGTTAGTAAAGCACTACACTATATTTGATGATCTAATTACGGAATTGCTGGCGGCTGGAGCAAAACTAGAAGAAACCGACAAGGTGTCTCACTTACTTCTCACGTTACCAACTTCATACGACGGTGTTATAACTGCGATAGAAACATTATCTGAAGATAATTTGACCTTGGCTTTCGTCAAAACAAGATTATTGGACTACGAAGTTAAATTAAGAAATGAGGGTAATGATACCGTCAACAAGATTCTACATGTCGAAAACGCTGTTCAAAATTTCAAACAAACGAGACCAGAGTTTAAGCCTAAAAACAACCAGCAAAAGTTCAAGGCTAAGAAGAAGTCCTTCGTCAAGTGCCACCATTGTGGTCGTAAAGGTCATGTCAAAAATGATTGTTACTATTATAAGCAAATGAACCGGCGTAATCCTCCGAGTAAAACGCGAACTGTTCAAGCAGTGGAACTTACTGAAGGACCAACGTTTTCCAGTGAAGCTTCCGGTTTTGCATTCATGTTTGGTAATTACCCAGATGTCACAAAGGGTAACCAAATAACTTTCCTGCTTGATTCCGGAGCATCAGATCATATTATTAACAGGGAAGACCTTTTCAGTTCCTACACAAAATTAAATGTTCCTTTAAAAATTTCAGTTGCTAAACATGGCACGTTTATTTCAGCTACAAAAAAAGGCACCTTACAAGTCATCAGCAACACTGGCATTCATGGTACGCTGGAGAACGTGTTATTTTGCCGCGATGTACCTTACAACCTCCTATCGGTAACGAGGATGCAACAGGCCGGTATGAAAATCACCTTCGATCAACAAGGGACCACTATCAGTAAGGACGGTAAAATTATAATGCAAGGTATGGCTGTAGACAATCTAATTTCTATTGATTTTGTAGTGAAAATTAATAGTTCTGTTTCTCAAATATGCAAAAGTCAATATAATGATTACAATTTATGGCATCAACGTTTAGGCCATATCAGTAAACAAAAATTTATTGATTTGAAAAATAATTGTATGGTTGATGACGTAAGCTTAATTAAAACAGTATCGCCTGACAGTAAGTTGTGTGAAGCATGCATAAACGGGAAACAGACACGATTGCCATTTAATTCCTCTAAGGATAAAAGTTACATTAAACGACCGTTATTTGTTGTACATACTGATGTGTGTGGGCCCGTCACTCCTTCTACAATCGATAATAAAAGTTATTTTGTTTTGTTTGTTGATCAATTTACTCACTACTGTGTGGCATACTTGATAACATATAAATCAGATGTTTTCTCAGTTTTTAAAGATTTCGTTGCAAAAAGTGAGGCTAAATTTAATTTAAAACTAGTTAATTTGTATTGTGACAATGGAAGGGAATACCTATCCAATGAAATGAAAGAATACTGTGTTTCTAAAGGAATTTCATATCACTTTACTGTTCCTAGAACACCACAACAAAATGGCGTTTCTGAGCGTATGGTTAGGACAATAATAGAGAAAGCCCGCGCTATAATTAACGGTGCCAAATTACCCAAGTGTTTTTGGGGTGAGGCAGTGCTAACTGCAGTATATTTAATAAATATTACACCTACCCGCGCTTTGAAACAAACTCAAACACCATTTGAATTGTGGCATAATAAAAAACCTGTGATTAAATATTTAAAGGTTTTCGGTTCTACCGTATATGTGCATAATAAAACCACTAAAACAAAATTTGATGAAAAGTCATGGAAGGGTATTCTGGTAGGGTATGTACCAAATGGCTATAAAGTATGGAACATAAAAAGTGAAAAATATGAAACTGTTAGGGATGTCATTGTAGATGAAGTCAGTTTCCTGCAGTCGAGGCCTGCATTATTTAAAGGAAATGAAATCGAAAATTTTCATAACACAACTGATAAAATGGACGTGACGTCAAAATCAGTACCAATTAATTCTCAAAGGTTTGACAGTCCTAAATCTGATACTTTCAAAACTGATGAAACTAAATCCAATGATTCAAAATTGGATGGTTTAAAATCAGTGGAATTAAAATCAGATAGTTCAAAAGTACACGATTATAAATTAGATAATTCAAAATCTGATGAAATGACCCGATGTAGTAAAATTCCCAAGTTAAATGATTCTAATAATCCTAATGTTAATAACAAACAAAGTTTCAATAAAACTTGTTGCACTGATGAAAATATCGATAATTCTCGTCAGTTACGAAGAAGTGATAGGCTCAAAGGTCGTCCCCCTATTTCCTATAAAAACTTGGCTGATGTGTTATTATGTGCTGAATCAATCAATTGCAAAATACCTACTTCATTTCATGAAATTCAAAATCGGGGTGATAGAACTCAATGGGAAGATGCAATTAAGGTGGAATTAGATTCCCTTTTAGCTAATGATACTTGGTCATTAGTACCTAAACCTAAAAACAAAAATATAGTTGATTGCAAATGGATTTTTAGTATAAAAAATGATGAATTTGGTAATCCATTAAGATATAAAGCCCGTCTTGTTGCTCGGGGCTTTAGTCAAGAGTACTTAAATGATTATAATGAAACTTTTGCCCCTGTTGCTCGTATAGCTAGTTTTAGATTCATGATTAGCTTCGCGAATCAATATAAATTATTAGTTCATCACATGGATGTTAAAACCGCATTTTTAAATGGAATTTTAAAGGAAGAAATTTACATGAAAGTTCCAGAGGGGGTATTTAGTAAACAAGATTATGTTTGTAAACTAAATAAAGCTTTATATGGGCTAAAGCAAGCTGCTCGATGTTGGTTTGAATTATTTGATCAATGTCTCAAAGAAAAGGGGTTTGTAAATTCTTCAGTTGATAGATGTATTTATATTTTAGATAAGGGTGCTATTAGTAAAAATATTTATGTTTTACTTTATGTTGATGACCTTGTTTTGATGTGTTTTGACCAGCATTTACTGGACAGCCTAAAGATTTACCTTATGAGTAAATTTAAAATGGTAGATTTAAATGAGATCAAATTATTTCTTGGCATTAGAATTACTAGACATGAAAATAAAGTAACTTTAGATCAGAGTGTATATATAAAGACAATTTTAGACAAATTTGGTATGACTGATTGCAATGCTATAAGTACCCCTTTAGAAATTAAACCCAATTATGAAGCCCTAAATATGGACAGTGGATGTAATGCACCCTGTCGCAATCTTATTGGATGTTTAATGTATGTTATGTTGTGTACTCGTCCAGATCTATGTGCTAGTGTTAATATTTTGAGCAGATACACAAACAACGATAGTAAAGAGTTGTGGCAATGTCTCAAAAGAGTACTTAGATATTTGAAAGGCACAATAGAATTAAGACTAATATACAACAGATGTAATAATTTTGATAACATCTTATGTGGGTATGTCGATTCAGATTGGGGTGGTAATGATGTAAATGATAGAAAAAGTACAACGGGTTATTTATTTAAATTATTTAATAGTTGTACAATAACCTGGAACACTAAGAGGCAAATGTCAGTAGCAGCTTCTTCAACTGAGGCTGAGTACATGGCATTATTTGAAGCTGTAAAAGAAGCATTATGGCTAAAGTCTCTTGCAGTTAGTGTTAAACTAAATATTGTCAATCCAATTGCTGTTTATGAAGACAATAATGGTTGTATTAGTATAGCAAATAACCCGACTAGTCACAAAAGATCCAAACACATTGACATTAAATACCACTTTTCTAGAGAACAAGTTGAAAACAATGTAATAAAATTGTATTATGTACCCACAGGTAAACAAATAGCGGATGTCCTGACAAAACCGCTACCAACTGTCACGTTTAACCGGCATAGAGATGAAATTGGTTTATGTAAACAATGATTTTATGTTTATATTTGTGTTAATTGCCAATTGCATTCATTTATTAATATTGGTGAAATGGTCTGATTAGGTTTTCCTGGTTTCCCTAATCCTAGCAACAAATGTTGGGCCATATTATATTGTTATTCTCCCAGGAATCACTTGGAAGGCTTTTATGTTCTGATTATTTAGGGTTTTAATTGTGATTATTAGTTAATTTTTGAGGGGGCCTGTTGGTATTTAGTCGATTTTATTGTGCAAAAATTAATCATTTCTTACTTTTTAACAATGTCAACACTGTTACTAAATGATTGGTATAAAACCAACAGCCGCTGTCAGCTCGTTCCTTTTTATATTTGCTGTGCTAGGTGACAGACATAAAACCTTCCCTGTGAAACGTTAAATTTAAATATAAAGAACGTTATTTAAATACAAAATTATTTCTCTTTATTTCACGCCTGTAACCTGATTTCCTATAGTAGGCAATATGTTTGGGTAGGCTTCCAGTCTAACCGGGTGCAGGTGAATACCAGTATGTTACATGAAGCGACTGCCTATCTGACCTCCAAAACCCAGTTACTGGGTAACACGATACCCCTTGCTAAGACTGGTTGTCAGACTTTCGGGATTCTGACGACCCCTAACGACTGTCAAAGATCCACGAATGTCAGCCGGGACCCACGGCTTAACGTACTTTCCGAGGCATGGATGGGTCTTGGTAATTAAAGATGGTCGTCCATCCACGCACCAACGGCTGCAAGCGTAGCTTAACCTGATAGGTCGACTCGTGCGGCTGTTAGTACTTAGCGACAAGCCCCTCCGTGATGATTTTCATATGACAGGAAAATAAAAGCCAGCGCCTTCGGTATAGCAGGTATTTCCAATAATGTAATGTAATATATTTCCAATAAACTTTATAAATTCATGTATCTATATTCAAACTACGTTCGTAGGCGCTTGGCAATCAAGTTCGATCTCTGGCAGGATCTGCTTGGTGGCAGATAGCATGAATAAATTGAACATCGATATATGTATTTCAGTGCGGGGCTCTTCCGACTGTGTATGTGTTTTTGCTCCGGGCCCACACCGGGCCCCTGCATGCACTATCTCAGAGTTTACGAGTAAGCATGCCCGAATCGTTCGACAAACGATGCTATTCTCAAGACACACGAGACTACGAAGAGTATAAAAACTTTTCAGACACTTGAACAAGATATCTTCGAAATTATCCTCTGTCTACAATTCTACATATTATCAAATTCCTCACTAGCATTAATCAATAAAAGCCGATCAATTTCGATCTTTTGAAAATCTCACCGAGAAAACTTAGGTGAAGTGAACTGTCATCCTACTTGAATCTAGGGAATCTACGGGTTGACAGCTCACTTCAAACTCACTTCTCATAAGTTTTGACGGTAAGATTTTTACAGAATAGCAACCACAAGTTTGTTTCTTACACGTGTATCGTTTATGGTGAAAAGAACTTACAAACACTGCCTTTTCACGTTGTGACAAAAACACAGATTTGTATCATACCATTTTTTTATTCAGTCTCGTGACAAATGTGTAGACAGATTGACAAGTCCACAAAGGTTTATACACCGAACCCTAATCGCGGATTCTTTGCGCGTGTTGCCATAAACATCACATAA
Organism: Polymixis lichenea; assembly: GCA_949091785.1. NCBI lineage: Eukaryota > Metazoa > Arthropoda > Insecta > Lepidoptera > Noctuidae > Polymixis > Polymixis lichenea. The sequence continues at coordinate 7,375,883 of OX420937.1, forward strand.
ATATGGAGTGATAAAGTGATAGGAACCCTCTGTAGTTTTATGGGGCTGTCGTACCTGATCTTATACCTCTAATTACCGTTATTCAAAACTAAGCCTAGCTAAACTCTCCTCGAATACATTTTGAGTGAAAGTGGGCCATCACGGAGAAAGCTCTTGGCCCGTAACTTGCGAAACTCCTTTTAGGGAAAAAATACTTTGCGAAGATACGACTTCTAAGTACATAAGTATCTAAGTACATAGATTCATGTACTAAGTTACCATCGGTGTAAACGGAAAGGTAGTAAATCTTGGGAAGTCATAAAAAGTTGTTTGTTTTTTACGAGTATGAATATAATATTAGGTAATGCTGGAGATGATATTGCTGCAGGTTATTTCAGATAAGCTGTTCCATCAAACATCTCTGGTGAACGGATGTTGGTAATATTAACCTCTAATGGAAGTAGGGCAGGGCAGACCCCACTCCAGACACTTACACAGAAAGAACATTTGATTGTTTTAGAAATAATGTTTTTTTTTAATCCTGAAAATATTTGTTACTAGCTTTTGCCCGCGGCTTCGCCCGCGTGGAGGTTGAATATCATCCTACGGGAACGTAGTATCGGGATAAAAAGTATCCTACGTGTTAATCCAGTTTACAAATTATCTGTGTGCCAAATTTCATCCACATCCGTTCAGCCGTTTTTGCGTGATTTTGTTATAAACATCCAAACATCTTCACAAACTAACATTTATAATATATATTATATATTTATATTAGTAGGATGAAAACATTTTTCACAGCAAGTTCATGATTCCTTTTTTATTATAATAATAACACAACATCACGCCTTGCTTCCGTGAAGGATTGGAAACAGGTTTATTTGTAGTACACCTAATCCACACACATTCACGTACACATTACACACACAACACACAGACACCACACACACATCACACATACAGACCATCAGCCCCGCATTTACGCCTAGGCACACAAGGACATGAAGGAACCCTAGATTGGCTGGACTAGTGGTCCCGCCAGTCTAGGGCCGTGACCATATCATGGCACTCGTAGGAAAGATAAAAAGACCGACCTGACCGTGATGCTCAAAATTTTCGAGCTCGGTTCGCTCGCTCCTGTATTCCTATATGTTTTTTGCATAAGTCAAGTTACAAAACAAGTCTTATTTCCTATAATTCAAAAATAAGAGTTGTATAAAAACAAATCTATTCTCTTCGAGGCGGGGTACTTATAATATTTCAAAAACGAGCTGTTCGAGCCATTTACCAACTAGGTGCTAGAGTTTCTCTGAGAGATTTTTTTTAAGGATATTGGGATTCTCACGGTCGCATCGCAATTCATCTTGGCCAACATCTTATATATCAGGCAAAATATACACTTGTATACTAAAAACAGTGATATTCATAATATTAATACTAGAAATAAGGACAAACTACGTGTTCCCTTTCACCGGCTTCATAAGGTTCATAACTCTTTTGTTGGTCTTGGTATAACTTTTTATAACAAGCTCCCCTCTTCTTTGCTAGATTTGAATTTTAATGCGTTTAAAGTTAAAGTTAAATCCACCCTCTGTTCAAAGGCTTACTATTCTGTCAACGACTACTTAAACGATAATAATTGTTGGTCGCTGTGATTAACTCAAGACAATGTTCATGTTCTTTCACCAGTTAAGCTTGACTACTGATATGTTATATAATTATATTAGTTCATGTGTTGGTTTATTTTATTTGCCTGTACTATGTTTTCAATGTTTTGTTGGTATATAAGCCTGTGCTAGCTGAGATATGGCAAATTTTAATGTTTTTGTGTTTCGTAATGTTAATTACCCACTATTGTATAGAATCAAGTTCTTCTAACTTAACAGACAGCTGTGCTGCTGGGGAGTTTGTTGCGCCACTTCTTCTTCCCAGCTAAAGCACTAGGAAGTGGTGAAGGGCGGGCGTTTTGCGGGGACTGTCTTATGTAATTTTGACGTTCAAAAAGTGCTGACTCTCAGCCTAGTTTGAATAAATGACTTTTTGATTTTGATTTTGATTTTGATTTGAGCTCGCATTGCTCCCTATTGCATCATTGTTACTCTTTATTCTTAAACTCTCTTGAATAGGTCGAGAAAATACCTAACTTCTATTAATGTATAAGTATGGTAGTAATAGTGAAAAGAAACCTAACCTATCCGAGATGCAATACGAGCTCGCTCAGCTCACTCTTGCTTCCAAAGATATCTTAGAAAGATCACCGTTCAATTATTGCTGGCACCGACTATGCGAAAAATACTATATAGATTTTTACAAAAGTTCTGGGTAATAAATAAGTTGTTTGAAGAAAGTAAGTTAGTTCAAGTAGGTAACTTGAGGACTTTGTTTTGAAACCTCCATTTATGACGACCATTGAAGTTATGATGACATATACTGCATACTATCTGATGTTTCTTTATATGAAGTAATTCAAGTCGTATAAAAAAATGTTTTCTGAACTAGTAAATACATATATATTTTGTTTGCTGCATCCGGTTAGACTGGAATCCACCCCCAACATAATTGGTAAAAGGCTAGGCTGATAATAATGATGATGACTAGTGCATTTTCAAAATGGCTTCTGGGGGGGGGGGGGTTGGCAAACATGCCAAGTGCTTAGGGCTCCTGGTTCTTTAAGTCCGGGCCTGCACACCACACAGACACGTTATACATACCCACCTGAAATCACCTGATTAGAGAGGTCTGTATCTTGGGGCTTGGAGCGTACCCCGAGCCCCAAGATACAGACATGTCTAGTTTGGGGCTCACTGGAAAATGATATATTGTAATCTAGCTCTAGGTAAAATTTTATGATACTCTTGTTGCGTCCGTGCTTCGGAAAGCACGTTATACCGTTGGTCGCGGCTGTCATTTGTGGATCTTTGACAGTCGTTATGGGTCGGCAAAAGTCCGAAATTCTGACAACCAGTCTTACCAAGGGGTATCGTATTACCTAGTTACTGAGTTGTGGAGGTCACATAGGCAATCGCTCCATGTAAAATACTGGTATATCCGGTAAGACTAAAAGCTGACCCTAGCATAGTTGGGTAAGGCTAGGCAGATGATGATGGTGACTCATGTCGCGTCAACTGGCTGTTTTTTTTTTGATGGTGACAAATCATCAAATAACTTCTCCCACTTTGGGTGGAGCAGGAGGGCGTGTCAGACTTTCACTGACTAAAACCCACCCGTGTTCCCTCTGTTGCTTGTGTGCCAGGGGCGACGGTATCTCTTTCGAACAACCCGCACCCCTGGCAGGACAACCCGCACACCTGGCAGAACAACCCGCACCCCTGGCAGAACAACCCGCACCCCTGGCAGTGCTGTTAACTTGTGGAACCTGCTTACTGTATTAACTGCTATGCTATTCGTTAAGAGACAAAGTCTTGCCTGTACTTTACGACGAGCTCGTCGCCGAGACAGTATCGAGTTCGACCGAGCGTGCAGTGTTGGTTCAAACCGTATTATGGTATTCACCGTATTGTAACCTCCCGTCGCTGTGTCGTAGCCGAATTAGGCCTTATCAAAATCGATCAATCATCTGAGAGTTTTATGGGTATTTGCGTTGAGTAGTTCTAACCCACAGCCGTCGCAGCCTTGAGCGCTAGTGTAGCTACTCGCAGTTTAGTGAACAGCACACTGCTCTTGCGTTGCTGCGACGGCGCTGCGCACAACACTGTATAGAGTACTGCTGGATAGTAAAATATATTATTTGTATTTATATTTTGAGTCAACAATAGTATCTGTCATTAAAAGCGTTAGTTAAATAGTAAACACATAGACCGTAGGTGTACTATGTTCTTTATCTTGTCAGATAAAATTAAATCTTTAAATTAATAAACAGCAATGTAGCTACTTACCATATCTATCTATCTAGTAGCGATGTGCCGAGTACGGCTTGACCCGAGTCAGACGAGATTCCTATTTTGGACTCGCCTACTCGAATACCAATTTATTTTGATTCGAGTACGCCTTTTGACTCGATTCCGGTACTCGAGTCAGGAAGAATCAATCTTGTACACGCTGACTCGATTCTATTATGCGAGTCCAACTGACTCGAGTCTAGTATTCGTGTTAGGTTGATTCGCTCGTACTCGATGTCGTTTACTTAAGCAATGAAGTGACGCCTATTAATACAAATTTGAACCCGCTACATTTTGTTTTGATTTCTTTGCTTTGTGTCAGTAAGCTGATACTGGTGCCGATTCTCTTGTACACCGAACTAAACTAACTAAGCTATCACTAAAATTCCTTACTTTTGGCTATGAGGATCTTAAAGCTATTCTGCAAAAAAAGATCTCTAAATTTAAAAATAATTTTGACACAACTAAAATCGAATTTGACAATCGCGACTCCACGTGGTATTTTTTGGCTTCGCAACGTTGTACTTACCTACCCCGTGATTTTTTTTAGTGCCCTAGTCGCGCAGGGCGGGCAGCCTCGACGTGTTTTAAATGGATGTTTTTTACTTTTTGTATGGAAAATATGAAAAATTATTACCTACACGTTGAGTTTTAGAGGTCTATAGGTTTAATAAAGGGGTTCTAAATTTTCATTATTTTTACGATAGGACACCATTTTCATTGTTATGTTGTGTCACTTTAGTCAATTTCAGAATGGGAAATCGTCGTTTGACAGGAATAAACTAAATTTTGGTGATTTTTAGTTTAGTTTAGAGAATGTTGTTAGTACTAGTAGTGAAGTCATTCTATTGTAATTAACTTTATTACAACATGGCGCCAAAAAAAAGAGCATTAATCATACGGAAGAGTTTTGAGAAAGTGGACGGCGATAACCGGCGATAATTTTATGAGACTTTTGTGACAGCTTTTAGAATGCCAAAATTGATTTTTTGTACTAAAGCCGATAACGAACTCAAGTTCTAGACTCGACTTCTGGACTCTAGTCACCATTCGAATACCAAACATAAAACTCGAATACTGGGCTCGAAACACGGAATCGAGTCATGATTCGAATACCGTAAAACCGACTCGAGTCGACTGGATTCACCAAAACATCGACTCGGCACATCACTACCATCTAGTATCTATATACACATGGCAACGCTGAGTTCATTGATATTTCGTCAACATGTTTGTAAAATCGAAAGGTCAATAACCTGGCGTCAATGATGGGAGTGTTATATATCGCTGACGTATTGACAAAACAATAAGTTAATCAACAGTTGAATGTCGATAAATAATTTGCCATAACAACATCTTTTTACACACGCTACCATTTGCACGTGACGTCACCTGTGTTGTAACTTTTACTTAGTTTATGATCTAAAACATACCTTATGGCACTCGGTAATAATATGTGTTTCTACTAGAGTGAAAGAATTTGGATTGAAATCGGGTTACATACTACCAGGGGGTCTAAAAAGGCCACTTTGGCAGAATCATAATATTATCATATTATGAATCATATTTAAAATTGTGAAATTGTCACAAACTGACAATTCATAATATTTTGCGTAGACAGCACGCAATTCATCTGTTTGACAGTTTTCTATGGAAATTCGTAAAATGGTCACCAAATTATGAATTGCTTTATTAAAGTAAAATGTCAAATAGCAGAATCATAGGGGTATTCAGGAAATGAATCACTTACATAGGAATTGCTTATGTGGCCTTTTTAGACCCGCAGTTTACATCTTACACGCAAACTTACAAAATGTATCTCTTTACTAGCATTTGTCAGCGGCTTCACATGCGTGAGTTTCGAAAATTATCCCACGGGAACGTACCACCAGGATTACAAATATCCTATGTGTTAGTTCAGGTTATATTATTTCTGTGTGCCAAATTTAATCTAAATCCGTTCAGCCGTTTTTGCATGAACATGAACAGTAACAAACATCTAAACATACAAACTTTTCTCAAAGTTGGAAATAGTTAGGATAGTAGGATAATACCAATTCGTGTAGACGGAGATATAAGTAAAACACAAAAACACACAAGAAGATTATGTAGGTACTTACCTAATATGTACAATGTTATGTTCTACTTTGAGTTGCTTTACTACAATTACCGTTACAGTTTGATGGGATTCTTATTAGTTCTGGGCGATGACGTCACAAAACAACGATAATATCGGATATCGATGTAATACTTCGATTGTAAATCGATATTTGATCACTAAAGATCAAGTGGCTCGTTGGTCTAGGGGTATGATTCTCGCTTTGGGTGCGAGAGGTCCCGGGTTCAAATCCCGGACGAGCCCAAGTTTTTTTTATATTTTTGATTAGCCGTTAGTCACTAAATTATTTATTATACCTTATCTAATTGTTAAGATAACTCCCTCTGGACACTATTTAATTTTTTGGAATGCAAATACCAACATTATGTTTTGGGGGAGTAAGCAGTAATTTGAAACGACGCGATATGGTAGTCGTATACCTACACACTACATCACGTATACCTAATTGGAGTCGGGACTTACATCAGTCGGTCGGACAGTCGGCTTAGTTTAACTTACATTTAATTATTTATTATGTAGATAACTAACTATCGTACATAATAATGAACGAGAAATTGTAGTATGTATTTAGTATTTAGCGCCTTGTCAAAAATTAGGAATATGTATATAAAATACGCCCAGTATTTTTATCGTAATGCTTAGTTGACGAAGGAAACAGATCTGCCTTATTTTTAACATGACCGTAGATCGCAGGTCAAGAGTGGTCAAACACCTTTCACTCACGTCTGTACACACCATTTGTTCTAAATGTTCTAATGTGATAATAAATTTCGACGCTTCTTACAAGCGGCTCGTTGGTCTAGGGGTATGATTTTCGCTTAGGGTGCGAGAGGTCCCGGGTTCAAATCCCGGACGAGCCCAATCTTTTTTCAATATAGTTTTTTTTACAAACTACGGAAAAGATAGAACGCGAAAAATATGTAAATATAGTTGAGTGCTTGTTTATTATAACAAGAATAAAAATGTTTCTAGGAAGATAAGGTGGCAACACTGGCAACTGTATGTCTCATTGAATTGCAAATTGTTTCGAGGTTCATTATGTACACAATACCTTTTTACGAAGACTGTGAAACAATAGCGAGGGGGAAATATGGGTTTATGCAAGTGTAGGTGAGCATGAAAGAAATGCAAATGCAACTCCTGCCAAGTGCAGTTATGGAAAATAAACGAATCTAGATGCAGAATGTTTTTATAACGTTAGGTCAACTGAGTATGAGAGCATTTCATAATAATAATTTATTCACAGTTCGTGGAGTTGTTTGTTTCTCACTAGATGTCGCTATTTTTTCCAACTGCAAAACCTGAGGAGGTTGGTTACGCATTTGTGCGCAAAATAGGATACAAAACCGGCTTCCAAAACATAGTTATTTTTCAGTTTCTAGTGTTCTTTTTGGCAGTTGGTTAACTTTTGTTTTTATTTGCTAAGTATAAACTTATTTTACTTTTATTTCGTAGTGGCGTAAGTACATTAACAGCGCCCTCTAATGATTATAACCTTTCAAATTACAATAAAAGTAATAAAACGATTCCATAAGTTAGTCATACGAGTGTTATTAATATAATTTATAACTCTTATCATTAGTCTAATGGAGTGTATAAAAATAGACCGGATAATGACGTCATCCCACTCAGTTCTCAAGGCGTTTGTTGTTTTGTTGCTATATATATGTAAGTATTTTGTTAAAGTTTATTAATGTAAATTTTGGAGAAATACATATTTCATTATTAATTTTAGTTACTTATTGATCCTTTTTTTGCGTGGGAAATCATCAAATAACTTCATGGGGCATGTCAGACTTACTCCGTGTTCCTTCAGTTGCTTGTGTGCCAGGGGCCATGGTATCTCTTTCGAACAACCCGCACCCCTGGCAGAATTGATCCTTGTCCTAAATATTGTTTTTCTTCTCATAATACGAGGACCGACGAGTACGAGACTTGAAAGTATGAGGGGCAATTCCCATGTGTCATTGTAGTTGAGATCCTCAAGTACTGAGCTGAGCTCAGTGACTATAAGTATAGCCTCTCTCTTTGGCCGAGCTACACGGTAACAGACAAATGCTGGCACTGACTGGACGGGTCCGCTCAATCTGTGTAGTTGTTTTCTCAAAAGACCATTTCAGACACTAGCCTACATTGTCTTCGCATGATCTGAACAAGATTATACTAAAAGAGACTTTGACCCTTGAGTTTTTTTTTTCCATTTCCAAGGTAGTCTGATCTAGCACAATTTGTTTAGTGATAATATGTCGTCTAAAAGTTCTGATATCTTATTTACTTACGAAATAAACAATTTCATTATGTCACAAACGCTACTTGCCTGCGCCTTGGCGCTTCTTGCGTGGCTCTGCATCGCTGCCAATGCGGTGAAGGTGTCGACTGCCTCGGACACCATGGCTTATCCTGCAGTAGGAGCGCAGGCCGGATGGCACGGCAGCCAGCATCAATGACATGATCCGTCGTGCTCTTGTTACCGCCGGTGTACCAGCTGTTCTAGAACCCAATGGCTTTGCACGCGATGATGGGAAGAGACCAGACGGCATGACCATAATGCCTTGGAAGTTAGGTCGGCTTTTGGTGTCGGATGCAACATGTGTCGACACCCTTACGCTATCCCATCTTTCTAGTACGGCAGGTTGTGCTGGGGAGGCTGCTGCAGGTGCGGAAAACCTCAAACGGCGCAAATATTCCAATCTTATAGAAACCTATATCTTCGAGCCATTTGGGGTTGATACCCAAGGGGTCCGAGTGCACACTTAGTTTGCCGAGACATTTCCAAGCGGTTAGTCGACTCTTCACGTGACCAGCGGGCTGGTCTATTTTTCGGCCAAAGAATCAGCATTGCCATAAAACGTGGCAATGCTGCCAGCCTTTTGGGCAGTTTTCCTATTGACAACGATTCGGGTGTATTTTTTGATGCATTATAATTATTTTCTTTTTACATACTTATTCATATTATTATTTTAAGACCAGTATTTTTTTAAATATATAAAAAGTTGTTTATATAAAAAATCACTACTAATCTATTTTGAACTAAGTAAGGAAGAAGTACGGTTAGTCTTTACAAAGCGTAACCTACGCTTTGTTATTTCATATCAAATATATAAAACTCATTACCTAACCCGAAATTCCTTACAAAGTTAGTTTGATCTCGATATTATTTCGTGATTTTCTCATACGTTGCGGTACTAAAAATAAATTGAACTTTATAACACCATTTTATTGGAGCCATATATCCAATTCATATTTTTATTAGATACACTGGTATTTTATAGGTATATGTAATACTTTAAAATAAGTTTATTGGGTACGATCAAATTCAAATAAATATAGGCGAATCCATTTGGGGGTATATAACATATTTATGGGATACATTTTTGAATTCTGCTATTGCTACGATGTAGGTATTCGGTATTTAGTAGTCAGATAATTGCAATTCACTTATGGTGATTACTCCAAAGAAGTGTAAAGTTCGTTTTTTAAACCTAGATGTTAATTTGACAGGTGTAATGTCAAACTCCTATACTAAAATAATAGATTAGCAAATCTATTAAACACGCTTTAAAAACCAAACTAAAAAAAGCAGAAAATAATTTCAAAAAAGCGTGGGGTGCTTTTTGAGATATTTTTATAATCATTAATATCCAGCACCCCACCACTTTTTTGAAATTATTGAATTGTAATCGGTCCTCGATAAGTCTACAAAGTTTAAATGATTTCTGACCGTTTGAAGTTGTTCAAAATCAAGTCTTCTGGAAATCGCATCTTTTTTTGAAAAAAAAAATTAGTTTTTGCTAACATACAAGATATTTTCTAGGATATACAGAGAATGCAGAGTTAATATATCAATTTCGTTGAATTTATTCCTAAGACACTCGCGAGGCCCCATTTTAAGGATTGCACGGATTGCCCTCTTTTATAAAATGAAAATTGAATCTACGTCAGCTGCCGATCCCCACAGCAGAACGCCATAAACATAATACTGTGAAAATAAGCAAAGTATACTAACCTAGTACTCCAATAAGTAGGTTTGCCATTTTGAACATTGCCAATATCACCCGAACTCAACCGAAATTAATGACGGCCATTTTACAGCCGACTAGTCGGCTAGTCGGCTAGTCGGCTAAATTCATAGTCGGCCCATCTCTACTTTCGACAATGTAAGATGAATATATGCACCCTAACATCTCAATTCGGTTGGAAGACATTGTGTCACATCAAAAACACAAAAGTACCGAAATCTCAGAAATTGGGATATTGAAGGCCATCGTTTGGCGACATCGTGGATTCTGACATTGATTTATTATGCAAAATAAAGGCGCGACCGGCCGGTCATCGTCCGGCTGTCCGGTCTTATCTCCGTTGTGGACGGTATTGTTAGAACGGCGAAACGATTTGCTACGCGTCACGATTTTCCAATAAACATAATCAAAAATGAATCCTGAAGTAGGTATCATAGTATGTTCAACAGAACGATTGCCTTCGATACCGTTGTCGTTTTGTTAAAGGTATGACAAAGCAGGAAAATATTTAAAACAAATGTAAAGAGAAACAATTGAACCTACATAACGAGAATATTCACCAATTATTATTCGCAGTGATTTAGAACATAGGTACTTTAGAACAGTGAACAATCGCCCGCAATTTCAATCAGATAATATTGTAATTAATTCTGATTTACTTAAAGTTAATGTAATCACTGTGTAATGTAATTAAATTCCTTCTGTCTGCTCTAATAGTCGCATCTGTGAGAACATAGTCCTCAGCAAACAATCCATTGATTAAATCGTAGAGATGTCTGGGAATTCTATTTATTCTAGCTAGGGTTTTTATTCTCAAACGATATAGCGACACTAAAAATAAATGAATAAAAGACTATCAGCTTTGTAGGTAACTGTTTTTTCCTGTTTCTTTGTATCAAAAGTGGTTTATGATAGAAAAATATGTTCGGATATTAGAAATAAAATTCAATCGGCAATTCCTTTGATATCTCAACACAGAACCTAACCTTTGAAAACATCAAAAGCCAACACAATATAAAAAAGTAACAAAAGTGTAACATGTTTAACGCGACGTGAACGTACGTCTATACAATTTGGAATAAGGCATTGGAAGCGACAGGACATGTCAATTTGTCCGCGTCAGTGTCGGGCCGGTCGGGCCCGGTCAAATAGATGGCGGCCCGGTGACAGCAGCCACATACACAAACACAATTATACAAACGAGCCGGGTACGTTCCGGAACGAGCACACCACCTAGCAGAAATTCGAGAGAGCAAATTTTTTTACCTTCAAGCGAAAATTTTAAATTGCATTCTACTTTTTGCTTGTTTACTCCACCAAGCCGAATGCAGCTCGCGGTTTTTGTGTCTACGAATTACGAGTCTTGTACGGTAGACCGCGAATCGTTTCGTTAGTCGGCATTCATTTGTTTATAGTTCGTTACAAATAAATTAACTCTTTACTTTTCTCCTGGTACTTCAGCATTTTAGACCGTGCTACTTATGTAGCAATTTATAGTATCTACACATATTTACGGCTCATAAAGGCACATGAAACTCTTTCTTCCATATTATTCGCGTTCATATTGTAGGAGTTTGTGCCAGGTGGGGCAACTATTGTGAGTGGCCTCCGGAGAGCAGGTGCGAGGAACGACGACCCACCCTAAAAGCTGGATTACTGTTAAAATGGACGCGACAGTTGACTTACAATGAAGCTGCTACAAGTGGGGTCTTTAGATACTATTAAATGTGCGAATAATGCAAATGTATAGGCAGAGTTCTGATCAAAAGATTGAAATGATGATTCAAGATGATTTTATTCAAAAAAAGTAATTTTTAACCTACAAGTGTGCTAAAAGAGCGTCTTACACCCACCCATGTAAACAATGTTTCTGATCAGTTGATTGCATATGTAACATATTATTAATCACAATCTGAATCATTTTGAAGGATATTGCAATCCATTGCTACATATATTCGACAAATTTGTCTGCTCAAAAACGTAAATATCGCAATGAATATTGTTGAACTGTTGAAATTAAAGCCATTCTCACTGTTAGTGCGTAACGCAATTACCCCGCATGTACATAATTTATTATAAAACATTATATATTTTAAACAGTTAGTATATTTCTCAGATGTGTATATTCTAATGCCAGTATATTATTAAAAAATCTCCAACGTTTTATAATGTCGTGACACGAAATCTGTAATTAATTTATCACATTTTTCAAACCCTGACACTGGTATTTATTACCATGAAGCTGTGTTAAGGAAAATGTCATCGAGTTAACGTAAGAAGGTGTGATGGAGTGGTTTTAATTTATTCGCCTCTTCATTCGGTGTCGCCAAATTCAATGAAGACTGGTATTCATCTAAAAAATTACTCGTGAATATTCATTTGCCGTAATAAGAGCAGGCCTGAATAAAAACCGTACTTTTTAAACCGCAACAGTACAGTAAGCCTCAAAAATATGTACAATTTGTTGTGTTGTGTTCCATAATACTGTGTCAATGTATAGCATCAATAATGTATCCAGCTTGTAATATATCCCATCAAAAACATTATGTGAAAATGGGCGCCAAGTTCAATATGAAAAATATGTGTGGTTGTCAACTTCGCTGCTAAAAGAATCAAGACCTTAATTAATGCTAAGTCTGTACATAATCCTGAAATTTATGTACAAGAACATAAAACATTCTAACATAAATATAAAACACATTTTTTTTAATGCTACAAAAATGTTTGCTATTTAATAATATAACTTCATAAATTTGAACTGCCGATTTCTTTACACCAAGCTTTACGATAAATTGAAGCCCAAGATTTAACTTGGCTAGTCTTTACCAGAAAACCATTTTTTTATTGCAGTCAAATATGTTGACCTTACAATATAAAGAAAATAACAACCAACTTCCGAAAAAACACTACAAAGTGAAAAATAACTTTAATTTTGGAAGTTGGTGACTTTGGATATGTATTAAATTTTTTTGTCATCGTCTTCCGAAATTAAAGTTATTTTTCATTTTGTAGTGTTTTTTCGGAAGTCGGTTATTATTTTTACTTTTACTTTTTTAGTTATAGTACCTACCCCACTAATTCGAAATTTCTTCATACTTGGGGTCAAAACAATGCATATTTACGCGATAGCAGCATTCGCGATTGATTTACTGTTATATTTTGAAGAGTTCCGTTGTCTGTCTCCGAAACGCATCATCAGATCTAGATGAAATTTAATACAAATAAAAAAAGAATCATCAAAATCGGTTCACCCAGTCGAAAGTTCTGAGGTAACAAACATAAAAAAAACATACAGACGAATTGAGAACCTCCTCCTTTTTTTGAAGTCGGTTAAAAACAGTACCTTACGTAGAGTTGATCAGCCAAATATAAGATAACTTGTATGTGAAAACTAGCCAAGGTTCGGTTTTCTTTGAACTTGGCTTGATACCCTACCGCGTGTCTAGATTTTGTGGGTGCACATTGATACAATATAATAGAAGTTTGTAGACAATTTTTTTTTATTTGTCGATGTTTACATCTTTTTGGGGCTGACAGTACCACGACGGACGCTAGTGTCACACTTTCGGAAAAATACACCTCTACTCGCTTCTATCAATTATTGTATTTAATTTCCTTTGAGCAATGTTTGTGCTCTGATCTCTCCCGATCCCCGTCCACTTTATCTTAATTTTACTCAATTTTCGGTGTGTACCTAATGTAATCAAGAATTACTTCATTCCTTACTCATTATCTTAATGGACCTTAAATTAGAAGGGAATCACCAAATACCAAAGTCTGCAGATTAGTTTGTATAAATAGAGGTGACCGCAATACGTCGGCTTTATGCTAATATATTCACGTAGGTTCATAGCAAAAGATATTTTAACCCGTAACTTGGAACCTGGACGCTGCTCTTAAATCTTACTTGACCGGTTTTTAGAAAGATTTATTGAAGAGTGAGGCAGAAATAAATGCCTTCAGGAGCTTTCTGTAATTTCTCACGTAAAGCCTCGCAGGGAGGCTAAGTAACAAATGAGGTCACATAATTTTATTAGTTCGCGCTGTCATAATAGCGGCTCCGTGGCGTCAGTTACCACCGCGTAATTTTCATAATATGCAAATGGACTTTCTGTTTAAATGCTTTTGTACATGGTAGTGTAGGAATCTATGAATATTACAGCGTTTATTCTAGCGTACATTTTAATACAATTAATCATGTGCTGAAATTATATAGGCTATAGCCTGTTCGTAACATTTACTACAAATGTAATCGTGGGGCATGTTATTTTACTCATTTATTGTACATTTGTTCATTATAGTGGCAGCAGTCAGTATAATTCTGATATGCCAGTAAATTTCTTTTATAACACATTTGCTCGTAAAGGGTCTCTTATTACACCAATTTCAATATCGTAATGTTTGTCATTACGCACTTGTGCGTTATTGTAATGCAAAACGCACGGTTTATCAAGATGCTCCGTCTAAAACGAACGGTACTTTTTTAAATCTTAGCAAAGAGTTTTTATGTCAGAAAAGTGGTCAACATTTTATGAATAAAATTAACTTTGAGAGATAAAATATAAAAAAATAAACATTTCATTCTTTAATTTAATTAGTTTTGACAATAAATTACAACCATTTATCTGTAACAAAAACAAAAAATATTAATTTACTTTAATAGTTATACTGGCTGTTTTTGTGCCCTTGCCTTAAAAAAAAAGCGCTGATTCGCGATCGCTAATTTGTGAACAAGTAATAATCAATTTTACAAATTTTTCTAACTGCTTTAACAAGTGATTATAGATTTACTCGTTTATGAAAGTCCGACTTTTATTTATTTCCTCGCAAATATGTTATAAAAAGTCGTATGACATACGTGCGCTTTGAAAATTACGCGAGATAAAACATTGTTATCATTAATTAAGATAATAGGTACAAAGAAAAATAAATAATGCTTTAGAATTACGAAACACCCTCCCTGTTAATAAAGTTTACGTATCAAACCGTAGAACCATTACATTCCATCATTCATTCCATCTCCATAACAGGGTGTTTCAAACTAAATCATGCGTCTATGTGAATAATATTTTTTATTTTTTTATTGTGCAAACGTTCAATAATATCTTTTTGTATTATCTTAATAATATCTTTTTGTAATAAATTGGGCTGCCGTTGTAAGACGACTAAAATGTCACGGTGCATAATGCCAGTTTTCTGACATATTATATGTTTTGAAATGCCAGTATATTTCTCACATATGTAGGTATATCCTAAGAAGGTATATTTCTCACATGTGTATATTGTGATGCCACTACTATTCCTACGTATGTTTAAATTCTAATGCCAGTATATTTCTTACATGTGTATAATTAATTGAATGCCAGTATATTCCTCACATATGTACAATTATTAAAATGCCAGTCTATTTCTTACATGTGTGTATTCTACTGCCAGTATAGTTCTTCCGTGTGTATTCTAATGCCATTATTTTTTTTAGATGTTTATACTCTAATGTCAGTGTCTAAATCTTTGTCACACGTATTCGAATGCCACTATATTTCTCACATGTGTATATTAAAATGCCAGTATATCTCTCTGACAGTGGACTTCAGTACATTAAGCTCTTCCATGAATGTCGCTTGCATTGCGGAATACTTAGCTCTCAGCGCCTGGAGCTTACCAAGGTATTCAGATAATGTCCCTAAATATGTAATAACATTGTCTTAAATGGTCTACCTTCACTGTAAACATTCCCAAAGTATTTTACCGCACATTAGTATGTGAGGCGGAAAATTGACTAAATATTGACCGGGATCCCGATCAAACATAATTATAGATTCCTACTGCGGAAGTTAGCTTACCGGAGTGTATTAATGAATAATTACTTGTTTTAAGTAAATATATTTTGTCTGAGAATGTAACAAGCCTGTGAAAATGGAACTAATAAAAGTCTAGACAGATAATATCCGTTTATCGGAATACGATACGGCTTCCTAGAGCCCTGCCATGTCGATAAATTAAATTCGTCTGTCAGGATCAGCCATTCTGATTGAATTATAAGAATGTACCTACACTGTAACCGACATTGTGGAGATCCGATTTCTGCCGAGATTCTGGCGATAACGTAAAGAGCACTGCCTAAAACCGTCTGTGGTTAAGTAAATATCCAAATTATTGTTCAAGTTAGATTTTAGCCGACTTTGAAAAGGTATTAGAAATATCAATTCAACTGTATGCTCTCACAATCTTTACTCGTCTCATCATCTGCCAAGTCTTTCCCCAACTATGTTGGGGTCGGCTTCCAGTCTAACCGAATGCAACTGAATACCAATATTTTACATTTAGCGACTGCCTATCTGACTTCCACAACCAAGTTACTGGGTAACATGATACCCCGACGACGATCTGTAACGACTGTCAAAGATCCACGAATGTCAGCCGGGACATGCTTTCCGAGGCGGACGGGTCCAGACGGGTCTTGGTATGTATAGATGGTCTGCCATACAAGGACCAATCGCGACAAGCTAGCTTAACCTCATCGATCGATCCGTGCGGCTAGTCACAAGCCACAATCTTTACTTGTCTCATAGTTTCATAAATCTGGTAATCTGTGTCCATACACTGAAGTTGACAGAAGACATTTCAGTGATGTCTCTGGGAAGATAAAATAACAGGCGTAGTCGTGACCACTCATCATCAAATTGGAAAGGGACGCCATACAACAGAGAAACAATGTTTGAATGCGTATTATGCTAGTTTGGTTTCTTTTTATACCAACTTAACAATTCACTAGGTAAGTAGGTACCACAGCAAAAGGAGTCCATTTAATGGACTTCCTTACTAGTAACTAACTCGTAGGTAAACGTGGAGTAATCGATACAATTTAGATCTATACGCATACAAGCGTTTTATTTAATAAACCCTGTTACCTCGGCCTCTCAGGTCCTACAATACCTTGATAAGGTGTACCTAGGTAAGGTTTACCTAGGTATGGTGTACCTAGGTAAAATTATATATTTACAAGTTTGTATTACTGCATACATATCCATCCTACATATGTACCTAATTGAACTCAGATCAGCAGTGAATAAGAACAAGTGTAGTTAATTTAAATGACACCATTACGTAAATCTAATTACAAGCAACCAATATATCACATCAGAAGCCACACACACATAAATCAAACGTAACTTTAATATTACATACGTCTTCTAATATGTTAAACTTACACGCAGCCATCTTAATCTTAAGAATGATGTATGAAATGTCAAAGATACTTAAATATTTATGTCTGCGGTTGAAGTAATTCTAAAGTTAGAAGTGAGTTTCACTAGTGATATATTATATTGGTCTTAAATCTTGCTAACATTCATGCTCGGATACATTCGTGGAATGGCCTGAACAGTGTGCAGTGTTAAGAATGGAAGCTCCCAAGTTCTTAGTGTCTAGACTTTCTACTCTTTGTCTCTCGGCTGTGGTAATTTTGGAGAGCTTTAAATAGATACCTATGTAATAGACTAGAACACATTTTACATAGCGAAAATACGCGGTGATACCATACGTATCAGTCACAATAATTTGATTATGTCGATTGTAATTCGATTTACCAATTAGGTATTAACACACTAGTGATCGAATCATCGAGTATATATGTACGTAGTATGGCATGAAGAAGGATATTTGTATATTTAAACTAAGTACGGATTTTAATTAAACCGCGAACTGAAACTAACAGCTTTCAAAATCGAATTCATTTATTCATCGTGCTCGCGTTTCGTCGAATCGTTTACACACCAATATAAAAGTTGGCTTTGCACTATTCGATTGGTGGGAAACCAACATTAGTTTCGATTGACCCGAAATCAGCAATTTGGGGCAATTTACATTAGAGTCGAGTACATTATATTAGAGCAGTGGTGGCCCAGTGGTAACGGCCGCGACTTACAAGTTGTAGGTCATGGGTTCGAACCCAAACAAGCACTTTACTTTGTGTAAATTATTTTATCGCCACTGCCCTCAAAACGCTAAAGGAAAACATCGGTAGGAAACCGTTATGTCCTAGCACCAAATAATCGAAGACATGTGACATCCGCCAATCCTCACTGGGCTTGCGTAGTGGATTATGGCCCACTCCCTCTCTTCCAGAGAGGCCTCTGCTCCAGCAGTGGGAACATTATAGGGCAATTATGCTACATTATATTACCTTGTATTGTTCCGTGTGGTGCCGAACGTAAAAGAATTGCACCGTTCCATTTCTTCCCGTGGGTGTCGTAGAAGGCGACTAAGGGACTTACTAGAGAATCAGCAGCAGCCTTCTCTATGCATTTGACCACCATACTGCGATCGCCAACCTGCATGCCAAGCGTGGCGATTATGGCAAATCCCCCCTTTTGGCGGAGGCTTATGTGCAGCAGTGGACGTCTTTCGGCTGACATGGTGATGGATATTACCTTATTCTACACCGTGAAATTTAAATGGTTGTTTTCCAGCAGCGAAATGGTTTTGTCTTCGTAATGCAATCGTTTTATAAACAAATAAAATATTAGAAACAAAAAATGGCAGATTTTTGTCATTGTGAAAAATCACCACGTGCGAGAGTTTATTTTGCTTTGTACATTTATGCATCGCTTGCATTGAGTACTGTTTTATCGAGTTGATGAATATTTGTAAAACAAAAAAATCTTTTTTTTTTTACTTGTACTCTATGCTTCGAAAGTACTCCTTATGGCAAGTTGTTCTGCCGCGGGAAAACAACCATTTAAATTTCACGGTGTATATACACATTACACGTGCGTCCTACTCTAAGTTTATAGTTTATTGTATGAACGTGGAGAGGCTCAGAACTTAGTAAGTGTTGTGCATTAAGTTCCTATCCAGTTAGAAACTTTGATACAAGCCTTAATAAAGTGATAAAGGTGACAGTGTTGATAACTGGTGTTTCGGAGTTATTTCCTGTCGGATGTTGGAGGAAATTTAGTTTATGATAGTTGTGCGACCTCGCTTAGAGGGGATCGACTGAGCATGTGACTGGGTAGTGTGAGAAATACTCGTCACAGTTATCAATTTTACGTATATTTCTGTTTATTTTAGCTAGTGGTAGAACATTCTACATGTTAAACATTTATAAAAATCTCCTTATTCATGCCTTCACAGAATGGAAACAAATGTTATGTGTAGTGTTTGAAGGCTAATATAAATTGCCAATAAAAAAGAAAGAAAGAAAAATATTTTATTTCTGACACGTACACAGGAAGTTCAAACAATAAAACGGAAAATTAAATCTAACAAAATCATGAAACCAAAATGGAAGACTTGCAGGCTTAGCATGACGCTTTCTATTTCTACGAAGAATTGACACAGCTCTTTCTATACAAAGTGGCATTTCGTTTCTCCATTTTTGACGTCGCACCGTAGAAATCCTTCTACAATCCATCGTTCTGTCTTGCGATTCTAACGATCTTTGTCTAGGCCCTTTTAAATGTAGACTATTTCAGAAGAAAGTTTTATCTACAAAATCATGATTCGTTTTGAACGCATAACTGTGTTATTTTTTTTAAACGTTTAAAAAAAATAGAAGAACAAGCCTATATTCTCCTATTGTACATCATTTAGTTTACAGTTATGTCTATTCTTCCTTAGAAAAATCGATGCTCGTGCTAAGCCGTTTGAGCAGTTTGAGGCCATAAAGGCTTCTATCTCAGCATGATGCTTCCATGTTTGAAAAAAGAAACAGAAACCGCAACGCTGGTATTCTGAAAGGGCCCGCTGTCCCTGTGTTCTGAAAGGTGCAAAGCTCTTTATTTGACCTACAAACACAGCAAACCGTACCTTTCCGAAAGCCTAAATAGATCCCAAATAGCCCAACTCTCACACAACACAGTAAACAGTTGATCATGTAGGTACGTCCTTGTTTGTGACGCGGTGTGACGGTGTGAGGGACATTCTGTGTCATTAGCGACGTGGCTCAGTCTCCTCTATTTACGGCACAACCCAACCCACTACATAAAGAATAGCCCGAACAAAGGCAACGTATTTAGGAACCTCTCGGATTTGTGACGATTTTAGGAACTTTGACCTTTATGGCACTAAAGTTAAAATTGTGGATTTTATTTGGGTTAAAGTGGTCATAAAAAGTAGGACTGTAGAAGTTAAAGTACGTTACATTACTTGAATGAGTACTTTGTAACCTTACTAGCTTTCGAACGTGGCTTTGCCCGCGTGGATGTCCACAATATCCCGCAGGAACATAATACCAGGGGCCCAAGTCTGCTATTTTTATAAATTCGTCATTCCAACACGATCCCATTGTCATTTTGCTAAAAGTTCGTAATCTGCCAAATTCATAATGATCGATCATTGGTCGGTCAATGGTGTCGCAATAGAATTGTGTCATAATGACAATGTCGTATTGCCATTATTATAAAACCCGTTAGTAGAAATGATTTTCCAAGAACGACTAGTAAATTTGAACATTTATTCATGCCACATTTCATTTAAATATATATTTTTACATATTACTTATTATTATATAATAGTTTATTAGTGTTAAATTATAGCAGATTACCGCCAAAGTCAGTCATTAATTTGTCATTATGTACGAGATTACCAATAAATGCCATTTCTTTCAATGGAGTGTCAGTGGCTGATCATTGGAAAGTCATAATGACGCCATTATGTTAGTAGATTACCAAACTTGTCAAAATCAACAATTATGAAATCAATGATAGACCATTCTGACACTATTGTAATAGCAGACTTGAGGCCCAGGACGAAAAGTATCCTCCATATGTGTTAATCAGTTAATCTGTTTGCCAAATTTCATCCAAATCTGTTCAGCCGTTCTTGAGTGATTAAGTAACAAACATCCAAACATCATCTAAACATACGAACAAACTAGCTTTTGCCAGCGGCTTGGCGCTCGTGGAGGTCGAAAATGATTCCATGGGAGCATACTAATGGGCCTTGACCCCAATTCAGTATCGTTATAATGATTCCCCGCGGAATCTTACTACGTTCAAACTACGTCAATATCGTTTTTTTTTAGAAACCAATGTGTAACGGTAAGGAATCGAAATGTCATATTCTGAATGTTCCAAGACAATTTGTCGATATTATTAATACGATATTAGCAAAATTCGTGTGTGATTGACGTGGTTACGAGTAAGGAATCGTTAAGTGGTCATAGTGAATCTGGCCCTGATCAGAAGGCTTAAAGTCACACAAAGGGCAATGGAGTGGGCTGTGCTACGAGTTTCCCTTGTGGCGGCCATCTACAATGCCACATGCTAACTACAAAATCAAAGACTTGAAAACACAAAAAGTGATATGGCTCCATCTTAACGCCACAGGCGAACTACGCAAGACTTCACGTCACACAAATCCTGCATCGCGCAATCAGAGTTTGCCGCGCGACTCGCATAGATACAACATCCCGACGTCAATCGTCGGGCAGTTGCCCACCAGACACAACACCCGGCTTGTCGGAGGATCCTCCCTTTTCCATAGAGTATGAGTGAACTTCACACCCTGTTTCTCATACCTCTATACCCTACGTGATCGAATCAGGAATGAAGAGATCCGTAGGAGAACCTAGGCAACCGACATAGCCCGAAGAATTGCCAAACTTAAGTAGCAGTGGGCAGGGCACATTTCTCGCAGAACAGATGACCGATTGGGCCGAAAGGTGACCGTGTACACTGAGAAAACTGACAATCATAAAAGAGGTGAATTCAGCTTAAAGTATGATGAATTCACTCAAAGGACGGAGCATAGTGATTCACCAAAAAGAACGATGATAATACTGATGTTGATGATAACAGTATTTAAGATGATGTGTCACCATGGATTTAGTTTTAGTTACCTACTATTTTTCGATGCCTTCCTCATATATCCAGTTATATCCTATTCGTTTTCCTACAATTTTTCGGTGACTTCCTCACATATTCAGTTATGTCATACAATTTTTCCAACTATTTTTCGGTGCCTTCCTTATATATCCAGTTATATCCTATTATTTTTCCTACTATTTTTCGGTGACTTCCTCACATATTCAGTTATATCATACAATTTTTCCTACTATTTTTCGGTGCCTTCCTCATATATCCAGTTATATCCTATTATTTTTCCTACTATTTTTCGGTGACTTCCTCACATATTCAGTTATGTCATACAATTTTTCCTACTATTTTTCGGTGCCTTCCTCATATATCCAGTTATATCCTATTATTTTTCCTACTATTTTTCGGTAACCTCCTCGTATTTTAGGTTAGGTCCTCTTACTTTTCCTACTATTTCCTCATATCTCTGGTTATAGCCTATTATCTTACGGAGGTCGCCCTCAATAGGAGGATTGTGTTTTTTAATAAACCAATTAATATCTCTATAATACACCAGTGATTAGTTGTAGTTCTACTCATTCTCCATCAGTAGGACTACAACTAAATACTGGTGGATTACACAGAAATTGTTTGGATTATTAGAAATCACAATCCTCCTATAATTGAGGGCGCCACTGGACTTACATGATCCCCTTATTTTTAAGTATCCAATATTGGTTCCTTCCTTTTAAATATTATTAGGTGTGAGCTCAACATTAAAAAAAACTGAAGAACCCTAAACTTGAACCTTAAAAAAATGGAGAGTAAGTAAAAAAAATAGAAAAAAGTACCTTGGCAAGAATGGTAAGAAGGTGAAAAGGGATGTATGTATAAATTAAACAGAAAATTGAATGGTATTTTTATTTCCATAGTATGAATGAATAATTATTATATACTCTAAACATTTATATTCAGTATAAAAGAAGACTGTTTTGTTTAGAAACATCCTCGCCTTAATGATTACAGTATCTATTTGTCGGTCATTATAAAGAATCATTATATACATTATGTTCAATAATTCTAGTTTTTACAAATTAAAATAAAGGTTGAGACGAGTAGAAATTTAATTTACAAAAAATAACAAACTTTACATTAATGTACCTATAACTAAAACATTTTTGCCCTTAAGGTGATTGCTTCAGGGTAGCCGTTTTTTGCAATTTGCAGGCCAGTGCTAGGTTGTATGTTAATTAAATGTTGCACGCGGGTGTAAGTACATAAGTTGTACTACATACGTCTTACACCCGCGTCTAACATTTCAATCAAAACCTAGCACTGGCCTGCAAATTGCAAAAAACGTAAGAAAATTTGAATTTCGCGGGCTACCCTGACGCTTTCACCTTAAAGCTGCATACAATAAATTGGTTATATTATTATAGTAAATATCTATTTTCAAGTAAACTGCTACTATAAACACTCCGATGAGACTAATCTATCCCTCATACAAATACTTTACTTTAAAATCTATTACTAAAGGTGAACGCACACTTTTCAGAGCCGAAGGAGGCGAAAGAATCGAATTTTAGAATTACTTGTATGAAATCCTATGGAACCTCGCACACTTACCGAATCGGACGAATAAGGTCGTACGATTCGGTGCGGATAAGTGTGCGAAGTTACATTGGACTTCATTTAAGTAATTCTAAAATTTGATTCCTTCGCCTCCTTCGGCGGCAGTAGCATGAAATATTTTAAAAGTCACATCAACAGCCTCAGTTAGTGTT
This sequence comes from Polymixis lichenea, assembly GCA_949091785.1. Lineage (NCBI taxonomy): Eukaryota > Metazoa > Arthropoda > Insecta > Lepidoptera > Noctuidae > Polymixis > Polymixis lichenea. The sequence continues at coordinate 7,399,481 of OX420937.1, forward strand.
GTGAACTTGTAAAACGTATTGTCACATACTGTGAAGGAGACACCTGACTGGCGGCACCAAATTATAAATGGTTGGAGGCTAATACCTAGGTTTTGAAGCTTTTGGCGACGCTCCTCAATTACCACTTGCACGTCTGCGTCATCATCCACGATGGTCACAAATCCATCCAATATCTCCGCTCGTGAAGCTTGCCAGTCTTTTCTAGATCGACGGGCAGGAGGAATATTAAAGAGACAGCCGAGTAGCAATATCGCTGCTATTAATTTTGTCTCCGGTTGTTCATCTGGAAAGAAAATAATAATAGTATATTTGACACAACACATCATCATTAACTGAGCAAATAGGGAAAAGTATCAGAACAAAATAAAATCTATCTATATAAGTAAAAATGAATTGCCGAAATGTGTGTCCGCCCGCCCGTTACTTCTGAACGACTGCACCATGTTAGATAATTTTTAAATTCTTTTTTGTCTATATATTTTATAACGGGTTCACCGACCCAGGGAGGTCGAGCACCTAGAACTATATAACAGAATCATTTCCTTACCGTCACAAATTGCCAATGTATCAGCTATTTTTCGACGAAGAAACGAGTCCTTTGTGGTGTTAAGCTTCTGCTGAGCAGCTTTTAGTATGTTTTCCGATGAAGCATCCAAGGCGTCGAGGCCCCCGGATTTATCAGGGAACAGTGCTTCGTAGTCATGAGTCAGGAGTCGCCATCCATCACTTGACTTCAGGATAGGATACTTATTGAAGTACTCCTGTAATGTCCCTTCCTCGTAGTACAAGTACCGGAGGCGAGCTCGCACCGTCTCCCGCCACAGGGCACTGACCTCCTGCCACGGACCAGCTGAAGGACTTGACAGCTGCTCTAATGCTGACGCTACGTCCTCCACTTCACCTGCACACAAAAATTAAAACGATTAATAATTAGTACAATGACAATAACGGTTCTTAGATTCAGATATTTTGTAATTTGTAACGAAAATTTATACTAATTCAGATATTTTTCTCAATAATTTTGTTCTTGATAATTTAATTCAATCTGAAAACATAAAATTTCTTGAAAAGGAGTTACCTTCTTTAAGTCCGGTCAGGTCGATTCCAGCGAGTGGAGGGGTGTCTAGCCTAGGACTGGACTTGGAGCGAGAACGTGACTTGGGCTTTTCAATAAGGCCCAACGAAACTAAATGCTGCCGTCGAGCCCTTCTGGCGGTGACTAACCAGCCAGAGATATTGCGCTTAGCCTGGTAAGCATCAGCCGGCAGGTACGGCTCGTAGTATAGGGGTGGTGACTCCTCTTTAAATAATCTGCCAATGTCGTAGGATAGAGCAAGCAGCTGCGAATCTGTCAGAAGTACCGGGTTTTCGGCCGTAATGAGCTTCTCCATAAGCAGCTTGCATAAACGCCCACGCACGTTTGAGGGTAAGGTGCCCGTTTTCTGCCCAATTGCTATTATTTGTTTTCCCTCGACTGATGAATTCAGTATGGTATTCACCTGAAACACAAATAGTATAAGTATGGCATTACAAACTAAATATGCAAGGTAAAAGTTAAAAAAAAATGTCACTAAAATGTTGAAAATACAGGTTCAATACCTACCTTCCATTCAGTATAATGATCAGTTGGAGTCGGTGCCAGTCTAGGCATCATGCATTTAGTTGTTAGTTATAGCTGTCACCAACTCCAAATATATTACTGATCTTTGTGACATATAGTATAGCTCCTAAACGGCCGTCCGTACACACATACAGGACAGGACAGGTACAGACGTTAAACTTATCTGTTTACGCCGGGGGTTAACAATATTGAATGTCAATTTAAATTCCTTATCAAAAGTACAGGATAATAGGCAATAACTTACTAAATTGCTCCCGGTGGACTCTTGTCTAACTGCTTCACCCACTGACGACGACGAGTCCAGTGGTATCACCAGTATGTCACCATCCTAAAATAATATTTACTTTGAGACAATGTTATAATAGTACATGTAACAAAAAGGTGTGATAATATGAGTATGTACGGTCAATTAACCTCAATAATCGTTGAAATAATCACTAAATGTGTCCGAGTGCGACCGTTAACTAACAGGCTATAGCTAGCCCTAGCCGGAGATAACTCAAGGGAAGTGTTATATTTTTTTACTAGTAATCGGTTCAGCATTGCAGGTGTGAACGGTCCTGCCCTCGTCCCTTGATCCGGCCCTGATAAAAACTAATCGATCAAGATCAGGACTGATCCTGGTCTCAAAGAATGTCTATACCAAATTTTGCATCGGTTCAGTGTCTTAGGTATGAAAATGTGAAAAGGTCCTGCCCCAGCCGACAGATAGACAGACAAACTTACTTTCGCATTTATAATATTAGTATGGATGTAATTACAAATTAATACATATTGCTCTTGAACCAAAAAACAGTAAGTACGAGTACTTTTCTACAATTTTGCAGAACTTACCAAATTTTCCTGGTTAAGTCCTGCTTCGCAGTCTTGGTTGAGGATTGAGCTTTGCAGTCCTTCACACGGTGGCAGAGGCTCTAAGTTACAAGGTAGACTAGTTAACAAGTCATTCCTCAGGACCTCTTCAAAGAGTGATGAATTGTAGGAGTTATCCTGAAATTTAACAAGAAATTTAAAAAGGTAATAATAATGTACTTAGTTGGTAAACTAACAAGACTGATGAAAAGTTATGATTTTATTCCACTTTTTAAATAAATACTGCACCGGTTAAATTGTTAGGTATCTTAAGAAGACTTTAAAATAATAAAAGTTAATAAGTAGGTACCTACCTACCTACATGCAAGTAGGAGAATGTGCATTTAAGCGACGCAGGGCATGTGTAAGCAAAAAGTTTAAAACAAAATTTACTTTTTTGAAATACAATTTAACATGAAAACAAACCATATCTTTTGGTTGGTCGCTTTTTAACATGGCCAGAGCTGCTTCAAACCGGAGTCTGTCCCCTATTTGAGGGAACATACTATGTATGTCTTGTTTACTAAGCATCTGCATTGTTGCGATATCAATTCTTTCAGCTTAAAAAAAAGGTAAATTTAACAGCGCCCTGATTGCAGCTGTGAAATGCACTACGTCGCATCGACTTTATAAAATGTAGGTTGGTAGAGCTCGTCTAAGCTGAAATGACGCGCCCCACTACTTAAATTTGTATACGTACACTACGGTAAATGCGGTAGTGGGGCGCGTCATTTTAGTTTAGACGCACTCTACCTATTTGTTTTTTTTTGGGTTGCAGTTGCACATCGAATCTAGTGTATAATATAAATATGAACGTATATCTAGGTAGGTGGGTAGGTACCATACGACAAGACTATTCTTGGTTGGAGTGTACAGCGGCCAAAAAAGTGTTATTTTCGCAAATCGTTTATTTTCTGGATTCTATAGTATGTAACACCTAGAAAGGCTAAAAGTGTCTGGGTGTTTTTTGTCTCCGACCAACCGTTTGTCGTAAAAACGATGTCGAAGGGATCCATAGGTAAGGTTATGTTAGAACTGTGACCTTGAAATTGGTCGCGAAATTTTTTTAAGTATATTTTCATAGTGCCTCTAAGACGACACTCTGACCCTATTCTTGCTAGAAATTAGAATGTGTGAATGTAATGTGTGAGCTCATGCTAGCAACTTACTAGGTAGGTTTGTCAACTTACTTTCAAAACGATCGATGTAGCGTTCCAAATTCCACTTCTTCAAAAGATCACGCGTAGCCATATCCATTTTTGCACTGATCAAACACGTTCACTGGCACTAATGGAATTGTTATTGCTATTAATTAAACGAGTCGTGAGTCGTGACTTGCCGGCTGTAGCGGTGAAATACAAATGGCCGACCGAAATGGCGCGGCGGCGGAATGAAGTGAGAGAGGGAGACCTCATTATATAATGCCGTCACCTTAAATTTGTAGGACATCATTCAAATGCTACTCATAAATGGGTCTCTGTAATAATAATTTAGTAGGATACACATAAAATAATATGACTATATTATTGAACTTTGATGCTTACTCTAAAAATATGAGATTATTTAATCGTATTATCATAGGATTCACATAAAATAATATGACTGTAATATTAAAAAATGATGCTTACTTTAAAAATATAAGTTTAAAGCATTATAATTTAATATAGTACATTAGGGGGAGGTCATCGTATTTTTAGAGATACTTCTTCATATTAAACTATGAAATCTATTTATATTACGGTGACTGTCATTGTGTTTTTTAATTAGAATCTTATTTATAATTATCATACTAATTTATGGGACAGTGGACCATTTTCTATTACATTGTGTTATTATTTGAAGAAGACAATGTTATTTCATAATTACAAATTTTTACGATGACAAGTATCATAATATTGCATTATTTACCCAAAAAATTCGATTCCATCTTAACACATTTCAGTTCTAGCGTAATATTTACTTATTATCAACATATTATAAGACAACGCATCTATTTTAAACCAACGTCACGATATTTTAAGATTATGCCAAAATGACATTTTTCTCAGTGTACCCGAAGACGTAACGTTGGAAGGCCTCCCACAAGGTGGACCGATGACCTTGTGAAGGCCGTAGGAATGCGCTGCATGCGAGCAACGCAGAACCGGTCGAAGTGGTGGAGGAGCTTGGGGGAGGCCTATGTCCAGCAGTGGGCGTCTTTCGACTGAAATGATGGTGAACGTACTATCAGGATAAAAATTATCTTATGTGTTAACACAGCTTATAATCTATCTGTATACCAAATTTCATCAAAATCCGTTCAGCCGTTTTTGCGTGATTGAGTAAGATCCAAACATCTAAATTTCTAAACGTGGAAACTTTCACGTTTATAATATTAATAGGAAGTAGGCCTTTATTCTATAATCTGAGGAAGTAGGATAAGTCTATCTGTATATAGTGGGATTTTTCTAAACGGCCATTGGATGTCAGCTCCATACATATTAAGACTAAGAAGCAGATTGAAAAAAAAAATGCGGTCACGGAATTCACAATCCTTATGCCATTTTATTTTGAACTCTAGTCTTCCCTTATCAAAAGCGATGTCGCGATTGGCTTATTAATACGGGCCCAAGGAATGTTTGATACCCGGAATGAGAAATAAATTCATATTACATTGAGAAACAAAAGAATTCTTCATTACCCTCATCATTGTTGCTCCAATATGTATTTTCCGCCTTGGGACCGGTCCCAGTTTTCTTAACCAATACAAACGATTTACTACAGACAATTTCTTCGTATTTGTACACCATTTATTTGCTTCCCATTGTTTACTTTGCTCGTTTATGATATAAAAACAATAAAGCATTGCCAGCATTCTGTTGTGATGTAGACATGTTGATATTAAACATTTTTCGCGTGCATCTGATGAATGTTCTTGGAGACCGTCTTGCTTTTACGTCTTTGACTACGAGACACTGATAGTATAGTACTATAAATCCTGTCTTTTATACACGGTCTTACATAATTATCGCAACACCTCCTACCTACATCCCAATTTAGAGTATTAAATTAAAAGCATAATACAATTATTAAGAAAATCGTGTTGAGCCCTAGCATTACTTTATGCATTTAAAATGAGGTCTTATTGCTTTCAAATAAGATTGAATTTTCTTTGACTCAAACGGCGGTAGGTACCCATGGCAATACAAAATTTTTGAAAAAATACCTGTACCTACTAAAAATTACTGAAATCGATTCAGTCGTCAATTATGACGAAACTTCTTTCAGGACTTACGTCTATTCAATTACACCTTAGTATAAGTCAGCGTTTCGAATTTAAATCTGAAGGCGTTGTAGGTTGTACTTTTTTATACTAGACAAAATACATGTGGTTTCAGGATATGGCAAATAAGCCGTAAAAAGCGACTATGAAGTAAATAAGAACTAGCGACAGATTCCTCGTGGATGTATCTATACTAATATTATAAAGCTGAAGAGTTTGTTTGTTTGCTTGAACGCGGTAATCTCAGGAACTACTGATCCGATTTGAAATTCTTTCAGTGTTAGATAGTCCATTTATCGAGAAAGGCTATAGGCTATATATCATTGCGCTAAGACCAATAGGAGCGGAGCACCAATGAATAATGTTTCAAAATCGGGGGTATTTATTTCCTTTTCAGAGCTTCCGCTGCGTGCGCTGCGTAAACGGTTAAAGTTTCGCAAAAATCATGTATGACAGAATTGTTTCCCTTTAAAAGTTCTAAAAAAAAGTCCGCGACAGCCTATGTCTAACTTTTAAGGTTGGCTCACTATAACCTTTTTTATGCTAACCAAATTTGTTCTAAAATAATGCATTATTTGCGAAGGTGTTTTTATATTAATCCTTATCCAAATAAATACGTTACTCATCACAAGTATTTAATTTCAAACAAAATTGCCGTATCCATCATTCGATTTCAATAAATATCTTAAGAGACATCGCAGTTTTAAAATAACATTGCAGCAAAATAATCTATGCTTACATTATCTCAGGAACTACTGGTTCGAATTGGAATATTCTTTTACTGTTGGATAGCCCATTTATTGAGGAAGGCTATAAGCTATATGACGTCACGCTAAGACGTTTAGGAGCCGAGTAAAGAGAAAAAGTCACGAATACGAAGTATTCGCACGGGCAGGCGAGGCGAGCGAAGGGGTAGGTCGGGGAGCAAGACATTTGACGCGACCGAAGTCGCAGGCAGAAGCTAGTAATAATATATAGAGTAGCCAATATAGGTGTAGCCAAACGCATTAGGAATATCAATATCACACTTATCACAGGGACAATGCACAATTGAGTTTCCGATATCTAGGTAGTCAAAGGCTCTTTGTCGAATTTTAACTCATAACACTGCTTCGAACCTTATAAATTCACTAGCTGTGTCCGCGGCTTCGCCCAGGTCATCATCATCATCATCTCAGCCCGGAATAACCCACCGCTGGGTATAAGCCTCACCCTTTTTCCGCCACACTTCTTGGTTCCACTTTTCTCTAATCCAAGTGTCTTCCGCGACTTTGACGATACCATCAACCCATCGCGCTTTTAGACGGCCCTGGTTTCTTTGGCCTGCGCTCGCCTGCGTGGATGTCAGAGATTATTCCGGCCTATGTTAGCCCTTATAATATCAGCTATCTGCCAGTGAAAATTTCGTCAAAATCGTTCCAGCCGTTACGGAGATTAACCGAAACAGACAGACAGGCAGAGAGACACAAAAATTTTAAAAATACTTTTTTTAAACTTTCAAAAGCATTTAGTAAAAAGCTGTTATTTTGACATTACAAAAATACACTTCAATTTTATTTATTTGTATAGATAAAAGATTAAAAGCGAAGTTAGACCGTAGTTTCAGAATGAAAATATTCACAAATAGGTCCAGCGCGTGACACAATTAATGTCCGGGTTTCCGCACTCGTGGCCCGATGAGGAGCGCCGTCACCAGCGTATAATGAAGCTGACAGACGATGCGCTTTGTTCGCTCTACCGAAACTAGTCCGGAATTTATGCGTGGCTGAATGTAAAAATGGGTTCCCAGTCAACAAACGCGGAATGAAATATAAGGACTAGTGCTGGACTACATTAATATGTTTTTCAGTGGCATTTTAGGATGTGAATGAAAAGAAAAATAGCTTATCTATTCGATAAATTATAGTTCCAACGAAAATGCCAGTTATGTATAACAGACTCCCACCTGCTACTGAGAAATCCCGCATAGCAAAACCCAATAATACTTTCCCCGATCTAGGAATCGAACCCAGGACCTTATAGCAGTAACGACTACGACCACTAGACCAACGACCTAGTCACCAACAGCACCTACGTCACTAAAGCGGCCCGTAGAGAAGATGGCGTATAACATTTTGTTCCCTCGCATTTAGCAGTCAATATGAACGTAAATTCATAAAACGTGCAAACGTCACAACCATAACTACAGTGCCGCTGTTATAATAAAAGTTATACTAAAAGCAACTATTTCTTTATAGACCAATAATATCTTCGCTGTAGTAAAAATAAAAAGCTTTCCGAATTCACGATGCAAAGCTCTACTTAAGTAGGTCCACGACAAAAGGAGGATACCATTCAAAAGGATTACCTTTGTAATAGAATTCCTTTTATTCAGTTACTGCTTCAAATAAATAACGAGTAGGTACATGGCAATGCTTTTAGCTCGGGCAATAGCGTACCCGAAATTTTGCATCAAATCACAATACGTAATCAATTATCGGTTTAATAATGGATTTATTGTACATTTACTGTGACAGAGAGATTCCATTATAATTTATTTTGTTGGATGACAAAATACGAGGGCTGTTGATACTAAATGATAACCGACATTCATTTTATTTTGACTTTGTTTTTCTGATATCTTTTCATAGCCCGAGAGCCTGCTGCAAAAAAAAAATGTAATAGGCATCATTATTGGTGAGTAGCCCAGTAGTAACGGCCGTGACTTAGATAAGAGTAGGTCTTCGGTTAGAACCCGGACTGGCGCATTACCTTGTATAAATTATTTCATTACGACTCTCAAAACGGTGAAGGAAAACATCGCGAGGAAACAGGCATGTCCTGGAACCAAAAATTCGAAGACCACCAACCCCCCCCCCACCAGCGTGGAAGATTACAGCCCAGTCCCTCTCGAAGAGAGGAGGCCTGTGTCTCAGCAGTTGGGACATTGTAGGCTGATTACCTATTATTTTGGAGTTATTAACTAGGTAATATACCAGTGGCGAAAGGACCATATAACACGGTTCCTACCAGCCTCCCTTCGTTGATTCGTATCTCTACCGCTTTTGAAAAATGGCACGTGAATAGTAACACTACGGGTATTTAATTCACCATAACATTCAAACAACAAAAACGCTTAGCTTTGTATTACTACAACAAAAAAAAAATCTAAACTAACCCGGCGTCAAAACGTCACTTCGAACCGGGAACTAAAAATTCATACAACAGCGCTCCCGTTATGATGTCACTTTAGGCCACGTTACTGCTTGATATGGACGAGAACAAGCCGTTGTACAACGGGTTACGATAGAGGCGGATATAGAAAAAATGCGGCAGAGAGAACGAGATGGAGGAATATTGCACATTTTATTTGGTTTTCAACTGTTCTTTTCTTTTTGATTAATGCTTTATATTAATTTTAGAATGATTGTAGGTATTATTTCTTGATAAAGGCTTCTTCAAATAGGCGCGACGCGGCACTTGTAGAACAATTTCAATGAAGTTTTCATAGAAATTGTTCTACGAGTGTCGCGACGCGACCGTCGCGTCGCGTTAGTCTGCACGAGCCTTAAATCTCTAAGTTAAAGCTGGCTTCGCGCCGGCTTCTCTTTTAGAAAAATTTGCACCTCGCCGCTGTAATATACATATTATAATATGAGGTTTTACATGGGTAATTACTACCTAGTGTATTCTACTACCGTGGCAAGTACCTATTCAATTGTGATGTTTTAACGGAATATGTCGGTATCAAAATTTTTCTACTAAACGTCACAAAAGTGCTTATTTATTTTTCTCAGTTCAGCGTAAGTTCACGATGATGAAAGGATGTGTTACTATTTAATTTTGCAAAAAATGTATCGTTACGAACTAAGTAGTTTCTAGTCAGTTTTACACAAAAAGTTTGCTGTATTATGAATTTATGATCCATTAATTTCAAACCATTTCATAAAGTATAACAAATGTATTCATAGGTATTTATAAAGAGAAAAACATTTCAAAATAGCTTTTAATATTAACTCGATGTCACATTACACAGGCTATTAAGTAAATTGTGTTAAGCCTTATTTTTACTGACATTTATGGCATTTCTTCATACATTTTATCAAACGCGACGTCTCTCCATATTTTGCGATTTTAACTAAAGAATTGACATATGTATAGTATACAAAATAATATCTAACTTTTGCGAGTGACGGCTTTGCTAGAAAGCTATAGTAGATAATTTTCACATATTATTATCTATGGGGCTTGTGGATAAGTAAGCTCGTGGGTAAGTAAGCTTGTGGATAAGTAAGCTCGTGGGTAAGTAAGTTTGTGGGTAAGTAAGCTTGTGGGTAAGTAAGTTTGTGGGTAAGTAAGCTCGTGGGTAAGCCGCACGGATTGATTGAAGTTAAGCTACGCTTGCCGTGGTTGATCCGTGGGTGCTCTTTACATACCAAGACCCCTCCGTGCCTCGGAAAGCACATTAAGCCGTTGTTGCTTGCTGGCATTCGTGGATCTTTGACAGTCGTTACGGGTTATCAGAAGCCTGAACGTCTGACAACCAGTTTTACCAGTGGTATCGTGTTACCCGGTAACTGGGTAAAATACTGGTATCCAGTTGCATCTGATTAGACTGGAAGCCAACCTAAATATAGTTGGAAAATGGCTAGGCAGATTGTCTTTAACTACTCCATACTCTACAACGGACATCCTATTCCCCGGATACATTCCTAGTTGTTTACTTGTTCGAGGAAATGCGATTGGATGACTTATAGGTGCTCCAGAATATGAAATACATTCTACCCTCAATAAAGTTGACGTTCATAACATTCATTCAGAAGTTGGTGGTACGCCAATTCACCACCACACACAGAACGTTTCGAAGTTCATACAGCCGGCCAATTTATTTACAGAACTCGTTTCTTTGACGAATTTATTCCTCTTTGGATTTAAAAGAACTTTATACAAATTGCTCTTCGGGCTCCTCCATCCCACACCACATAACCTACTTCTTATCGTATATTTTCCAAAGATAAGGTTGGCTGAATATTTCCATTCCTTGATCTCCCTTAAGCATTGTGACGAGGGTAAAACATTGTCGGCGAATATAATTTCGTAAGCCGTGTAATCGAATTTTAATCTCATTAGCGCTATAATGGAAACTGGAGAAGCTCCCTTTACGAACACATTTAAAACGCCATTTAAATGACCCAATATTGTTGCCAGTTGTAATAAATTATGCAAGTAAGTAGCTCACTTTATACTGCACTATAAAAATAGGGCAATGAAAGTAAAACTGTCTCCATTTCTCTCGCAAAATGGTCACACTTTAGCAAAAAATATATACATATTTGTTCAAAGAAAGGAAATGGAAATGTATTCGTTGTACAGATGGGAAAATGGGATGCATTCGGAGGGTATGGAGAGGAGGAATTTTTCTGCCTTGACGTCCTCTGACCGCGTGGCCGTACAGCGAACGATACTCGTGACAAATATTTGACGTAGCTTACCCTGACATATTTCTTAACAATTTTTGTATATGTTTGTTTAAAAAGGTTGATAACTTTATCAATTTTGCAATTTTCGTTTTAACCGACATTTCTGACCACTTGTGTCAACCTTTGATTATTTAATTTATTTATAAAAGAAAAATATCGTTAGCTGCTTATTTATTTGTATCTAAGATTCAATGTAGAAATAAAACGCCTCTTACCTATCAGTATTATCGAGCTAACTCACTAAGCTTCTGCCTGCAACTTCGTCTAATAAATAGAACTGTAAAAAATATGTGCCAAACCTGTGCCCCGTTACTTTTTTAAGCTTCACTAAGTTTTGGCTCATAAATGTAAAGCAAAAAAGCTAGTTTCCTTAAGAACTGGCCTAACAAATGATTTTTTTTTTTCTAATTCGACTGGTAGGTCCAGAAATTAGCGCATTCAAACAAACAAACAAACCCATCCGCTTAAATATAGTATCCACATAGATAGATAAACAACTTATAAAAACTTTACACGTTGAACCTCCGACGATAAGCTGTACAAATTTAACTTGAGCTGGTGCACAAAAATTGTTTTTTAGAATTTTATAAAACATTTTTGTTTGTCGGTTCTGTACGAGCATAGCCAGCTGCGGCCCGGAGACGGAGGTGCGTCGGCGGACGGACGGATCGTGTTTACATGGAGAAATGGCTGAATTTCAACTGCAAACATACACCACGGCTCTACTGAACGTCCCACACCCTCTCCCCCTTAACTGCAAGTGGGTCGTTCAAACTCTCCTGTATGAGTTTTTATGACCGCAAATGCTTTAAAATAGACATACCACAACCTATTCAGACTTCAAAAGCGGAAATCCGAGCAATAAAAATAAATGCAATATGAAAGTTTTCGTATTTGAAATAAGCTAGACGGCAATTTTGCTGATACGTACCCGCGTTTAGGTGTAGGTAAGTAAGTACACGGGCTGTGTCTTGCGTCAAAGACTTCGTAAAACTGATATTAGTCCTATGAAAGTATTTTATTTTTCTTATAAAAAGTAAAATAAAAAGTATTTTTATGGGGTGCCCTAAAAGCTAAAATTCCGGTTTATTTCGCAGTCATAGTTTGAAACTCAAAATAGTGAGGCTAAAGTAGCCTTTAAAAATCAAAACAAAAACTCATTTATTCAAACTAGGCTGAGAGTCAGCATTTTTTGAACGTCAAAATTACATAAGACAGTCCCTAAAAACGCCCGCCCTTCACCACTTCCTAGTACTTTAGCTGGGAAGAAGAAGTGGCGCAATAAACTCCCCAGCAGCACAGCTGTCTGTTAAGTTAGTTAGAAGAACTTTATTCTATTCAGTAGTAACATTATTATGCGGCCAAAAATGCGGAGTCGCATAGAAAGAGAGAGCTCCAAATATATTCCAGTTTTACCAAAACAGGAAATTGAATGGATAAGTAAAGTAAATAAGCTATAAACGACCACTATCCTCCGTTACTTTATGACATTGGTAACGCGCAGTTGATTCTGACGCATAAGTCGGTGTTTGTGTCAATATTTGTGGGAGTCGAGGGCGCAAACACCGGCCCTGCCCGGGCAAACACGCCTTACCACCATTACCTTATTGGAACGCGTCACGTCTTATGACTACAATCTATTACGTCAAGATATTAGTGGATTATCATTTTGCTATCGAATTTTCGGAAATTGTAATCCAATGATAGATTTGGAATTCTCAATCCGGTAAACATGACGCTCAACTACACGTACCGACGTCTCCAATATCAAGATGTTGGAGAGTCAATTAAGCGACGTGCTTCAAGTACTTCCTAGTTGACGCTGCGAAGCTTATGTCAAGTGGAATTCCAAATTTGATTATCTAGTGCAGTGGAAGTTCGTTAAGAAGATGAGACCACTCTAATTTAATTATCAGAAAAGTCTATTGTGTGGTATTTGGTTTCCAACCAACCTAAGATGTTGAGATATTTCAAAGCAGTTGGTTGATACTTTCCTTAACCTAAAGACTTGGTTTAACTTTGTCACAACAAGGACAAAATGAAAAACACTGGACACGGCACGTACTTAGTAGACTTCTGAGTGTACGATCGAAGAGCAAAAGTACCCATTCCAAAATAAATTAGATTAGAAAAAATAATTCCTACAGAGTATATAATTATCCCGGCTTAAATTAGTGTTAAAACTAAAAACTGGTTCTTAATTTAATGCAGGGTGCAATACAATCAGGTAAGATATTTATTTCAGCAAAATACTTACATACTTAAGCATAAGTTAGTACGTAAGTTAACCAATGTCGAAGTAAAAAATAAAATTTTGCTGTAGCCCGTCAAAATTACATCCCAGCGATGATCCAGCCAGGTAAACATATTTAACCGGTTTACCGATACCGCACTTCACGTGTACGTGGGTAGTCAGTTACACAACGCGGTGGAAGCACTTAATACTCGATAACAAACTTAATTCACTCCACTCTCATGGAGTTCAAATTTTAATAGAATTATAGACTGTTAACCCGGGATAGGGTTACAGTTTATTTTATTTCGCACTAGCTTTTGTCCGCAGCCACGCCCGCGTTGAATTCGGAAACTATCCCGCGGGAACTACCGTACGTCCTAGCAGAAAAGTAATCTATGTCCTAACCTAGATCGTGGTCTATCCGTGTGCCAAATTTCATTTAAATACTTTCCACCGGCAAGGAAGGACAAAGGTAAGTAGACAGACAGACAGGGTTTTTTTGTGAGGCTGGGTAATCATCAAATAACTCCTCCTGCTCTGGGTGGAGCAGGAGGGCGTGTCAGACTTTTACTGACTAAAACCCACCCATATTCCCTCAGTTGCCTGTGTGCCCTGGGCTACGGCATCTCTTTCGAACAACCCGCACCTCTGACAGGCATCGGCCCTTGCGTACCCCATCAGTTGTTGCTGACATCTCTTTGAGGCGCGTGTGGAACACAACGCGCCATCGACCCGGGCTTGGTCCTTACCGGACAGCGAGCTACCCATTAGAGACTACTCACACTTATTCAGCTCTGTGCAGCTTTTGTCCATAGAAAACAAAGATTTTGTATGAGATGCGTACGCATCCGTTCAGCCGCGGAAAGCTGAACGGACTCTATACTCGCCATCCGCAAGCCCGCGCCTACGGTGGCCGGGAATCAGCCTGTGATTTCTGACGCCCAGGGCGTCTCCTGCGGCGATTAGGTCCGTTAGAGCACATATACTGCCTTTTCCTCACGTACGCCGCCTCCCTCTTTGCGAGCATTACTGCTTCAGACAGACAGAGTTTCTTTCCAATTTATAAGTATGACAGGTATAAGTGGTTATATGGGTTAAAACTATGAAAACAATTATTATTAGAAGCCAACATTTCTCAGCACGTTTTCGTTATAATTTATGCTGAAGTTAAATAAATAAATCATTTCATTATATCTGTCTGAACAATCTTAGAACCGTTCTCTTTTCATTGTTTATTTTGCTTCGAACTGGGTCATATCGTCCTTCGTTGTTTTATTCTAGAAACAAACCTTTAACTGTGCCTAACTACCTCTATACAGGTACTCTGAAATTTGTAGGTATGTTTGGATGTTTGTTACTCAGTCACGTAAAAATGGCTGAACATATTGGGATGAAATTTGGCAAACGGATAGTTTATGATCTGGATTAACACATAGGACACTTTTTATCTCGGTAGTACGTTCCCGTACGTAGTACGTTCCATGTGGTGCCGGACGCAAAAGAATAGCACCATCCCATTTCTTCCCGTGGGTGTCGTAGAAGGCGACTAAGGGACTTACCTAACAGAGAATGGGCAGCGTTCTCTATGCATTTTACCACCATACTGCGATCGCCAAACCGCCTGCCAAGCGTGGCGATTATGGCAAAACCCCTCTTTTGGGGGAGGCCTATGTCCAGCAGTGGACGTCTTTCGGTTCAAATGACTTCGTTCCCGTGGGATAATTTTCAACTTCCAAGCGGGTGAAGCGGCAAAAGCTAGTACTTCATAATATTACTACCGATCTCCACAGTCATCTGTTGAGACCATAAACCAAAATGAGAGCATAAAATTACTAAGCGCACATCTGCTTGTCGGTAAACATGGCCGACTTGATTGAAACCCTACAGCCTAAATATTCAAATTCCGAACTCCAAGGTCACATTGACGTCTTAGCCTCCGTCAGTAATGCATGGATGCCTTAGAGACTTGGAGACTTAGTGAGCAGTTTGGTACTTCTCGATGCATACGTGATATACCCGTAGATAGTGCTATATAATATTCATGTTCACGGTAGAGAGGGCATCGGGTGGCGTTAACGTGGCGTGACGGAGTGGCGCGGGCTAAGTGCTCCGCTAAATTGCTCGCAACGACTAAACACGCTCCTGGTGCTGCTGGAGTTAGAGCTGGGCCATGAAAATAACCACACCACTCTTCTTTCCTTATTTAATTACTGTCTTATTGTACATTTACTGCAGCACACTTATCGTTATCGAAACAACCATTAACTACCCACAAAATGTCATCATCGTCTACCCAACCTTGTCCCAACCATGTCGGGGTCGAAATCCAGTCTAACCGAAAACAGCTGAATTTTACATAGAGTGACTGCCTATCTGACCACCTCCACGTCCCAGTTACAGGGTAATACGATACCCCTTTGGTAAGACTGGTTGTCAGACTTTCGGGCTTCTGACGACCTGTAACGACGGTCAAAGATCCACAAATGACAGCTGAAAATAACGGCTTACGGGCTTTCCGAGGCACGGAAGGGTAAGGTATGTAAAAATGATCACCCATCCACGGACCCACCGCGGCAAGTGTAGCTTAAATTGATCTATCGATTCGATAACTACGCACAAACTGTAGCGTTTAAAAAGCGTGTTCTCGTTGTCCCCATTCTCGTGTTATTACATTGTAACGGTTAACGTTAATGTAAAAGCAATTTCCGTATTAGGGTAGGGACAATAAAATAATCATAGTTGTAATTTCGACGTACGCCCGCTCGTTTCGGAGCCGGGCCGTCAGTCAGCCTAAAATGTACGCGAATTAATTTATATACAACCTACACATAAAATCGAATTTGAAAAGGTTCATAGTTATGTTGATATGGTGGGCAGGAATGTGTACCCTTACCCGACAGAGCATTAGTATCGGACGTATGTTAGTAAAAAATATCCATTTCCGTAATGCAAGTAGGTAATAGAATGTCAAAATATAAACAGATGTTGCCCGTGAACTTCAATTAAGTACATCAACTTAGTAGTCTGACATTGTTTACCTACAAGGTAAGTAACCTTATCAATTTATCATACACGGTGACGTACATCGGCATACACAAACTATGTAACCATGAATTCATCTCATGATTCTAGATCCTAGCATAGATTTTTTTGTCCATTTTTAAAACAATCGTCTGTTTCCTACTAAAGTACAATACTCGTATATCCGCGGTCAAACTGTATGGAACAGCATTTTTTTTTAAATAACCGACGATAAAATTTCAACGCAGGTTTAGAATCATGTAGGTACTTACTAAATCTATGGTAATTGGTTGCGCATCTATGCCCTATATAGGTGAGCCTTAAGAGTGACACTTACGCACTAATGGCCTTAGTTGACGAGATTATGAAGGTACTCATGTTATAATCAAAATTAATTATCCTCCTAATTCAATCAAGTTGAAAGTAGAGGGCGCACTAGCGCAGACGCTTTCAGAGCGACAGGTGAGGCGTGAAGCAAACGCGCGCAGACTAAAGCCGAGATAAATTGTCGTCATTACTCAGCTTAAGAAAATGTCAACTTAGCTTACCTCCTTTCAACTTTTCAAAGTTACAATCATCCAATTTGGGCCATTCGAGGTTTGGTTGAAGTAAATGCTGCCAGTTGCGGAAAACCAGTTCATGTTCTCATTTTTCATGTGTCAGTTAAAGTGCTTGTATCGTGTGAATAGCCATGCAGAAGCAAGTCTTTATTAACCTTATTCAAAAAAGAGGAGGTTCTCAGTTCAACTGTATTTTTTTTTTGTGTATACATTTGTTACGTGACGTATCCTTCAATTGTGGATCGATTTCGAAAATGATCTTTTTAATGGATAGGGGTCGTCCCATATTTTGATGAACTTTACTTGGGTAGTTTTTGAGTTAGCTTCGAAAATATGTATCTTCCACTTATTGTATATTTATTATGTAATAAAAACTTCCTGTCACTGTTATTTACATAGCAAATAGTGTACGAAATTGTGTGGGATAGTGGTACACACGGCTACACATCAAGGTACACATTTCCAGTTTATGCTGATCTCGCACTGTATGGAAATCCTATACAATGCGAGATCAGCTCATACTGGAAATTTATAACTTGATGTGCAGCCGTGTAACCTGGTAACGAAAAAATGAAAAAAACAAACAACAACTGACATCCAAAAAAAAAAACAACTTAAATTTTGGAAGTCTGTCAAACTATTATAGTTATTGATCACTGTAGCGTGTTTTATTTGAAAGTTGGTAGTTTTTTTTTTGTAATTAAGTTTTTTGTTATAGGTTCGTTCCCTGTGACCGTTACGTTGTGGGTTCTTATGTGAACCGACTGGACGACAGTGAAGTTGTTGGAACTTGCCAGTTGCCGTATGACCCGCTTTGTGACTACGGATAGGTAGGTCAGCGTCACTACCAAAGTCTTCTTTAACTTAATATATCAGTAGCTACACTTTCAAAAGTTAAAAGTATTTTATAGAAGTTTAGTCTATAAATAGGTACAGTTATTATTACATTTTAACGTACGGAACTTACTGCCAGGATAAAAAGTATCTTATGTAAATAACATAACCAATCTCGAAAGAAAAATCGAAAATCTACAGCTGTCATCTCGTTCATCGGATACTAACATGAATGATAAACTATCCGGACTGGAAATAAAAATTGAGTCGCTGGAACAGCAAGCCCGACTTAATAACATTGAGATCTGCAACCTGCCTGAAAAACGTGATGAAGACCTTCTTGGGCTCGTCGAAAAGATCGGTGCTACCATCAGGTGCTCAATTCCTCGTCAAGATGTACTAGCCGTGCACCGTGTTCCCCACGCACGTACACAGGAAAGTAACAAACCCAAGAATGTAATCGTGAAATTAGGCTCGCGTACCCTTCGCGATAATGTCTTAAGTGCCTTTCGTTTATCTAAAAATGTTACGTCGGATCTAATCGATATATCAGGTACCCCCTGTAAAATGTATATTAACGAGCATCTCACTGTTTATAACAAAAACTTATTTCGTATATGTCGTGAGATGGCTAGAAAACATAATGTTAAGTATGTCTGGATTAGAAACGCTACTGTACTTGTTAAAGCTACCGATAGCTCTAAAACATTTGCTGTGCGCTGTCAAAATGACGTCAACAAGATTGCGCAGTGTAATCATCAGAACGAATAGCTTAGTTTTTTGTTATGTTTACATACTTATCGATTTGAAACTAACGCTTGCACAGATTTGCTGTAAAAAAATGTTTGAAACTCATATCGCATGCCTTCAGTGTGTCCTATTTGTTACAGTCTCGAAAATCGGTTTTATATCATTGTTTTGTAATGTTTCTCGCCTTTGTTGTTCTTATACGTACGTAAGCAGTACTGCCCTAGATTATATGCCGCACGCATCAATATTTTGTCTACAGAACTTGAAATTAAAAACTCGCTCATTAGCTATTGTTATTACTCATAACCATGTACTCATATGTAACTCAACTTTATACCGCTACCCACTACGAATGGAATCCAAGTTTTTAAATATACCCGAATCTATAAAGATTTGCTTCGCATTTTTTTGTTGTTTACTCCTTTTTTACCTAATCACACGCAATGCTTGGTAGCAATGATTTATCATTCTTTTATCAGAACTGCAGAGGGATCCGCACTAAATTGCACACACTTTACACCAACATTCTTTCCTTATCGTTTGACGTAATCATATTATCTGAGACATGGCTAACACCTAATATAATGGACAAAGAATTCATTGATGACCGCTACTTGGTTTTTAGAGCCGACCGAGACCGCTTTGCTACAAACAAGCGCGAGGGCGGGGGTGTTCTGATAGCCGTGCTACGCGGGCTTCGGCCTTTGAGGATATTAACGTGTCCCTCTCTCACTGGCATCGAGCACGTTATGATCCAAATCCCGGCGTCGCGGTCCAGCACTCACCACGTTATTAGCGCTGCCTATATACCACCACGCACACAGGACGATGTTTACTTGTCACATCTGTCCACATTAGAAAATATTCTTACGGCTCCCTGTATAGAATCATTTTATGTAGCCGGTGATTACAATCTGCCCGAAATTGAGTGGTCAGGCAGTGCTAGTCATGTGAGTGCTCAGTCACAAAATAATGTAGGTCGATCTTTATTCAATTTGATGGCTGTTATCAATGCTTCTCAATACAACATAATTAAAAATAATTTGGGTCGTGTTTTGGACTTATTCATAAGCAATAATGAATGTCAGATACAATCCAGCATTTTACTGCTGCAGCCTGACAGTCACCACCCTCCATTTTCTGTTCTAACTACTCTAGAGACACCATTCACATCCATGAAGCGTCATTCTACAATAAAATACAATTTTTTTAAAGCTAATTACCAAGAAATTAATGTAGAACTGGAGAAGTTGAACTGGGACGAACTGTTTCTTAATCTCTCCAGTGAACAGGCCGTCGATGCTTTTTACGACTATATATATGGAATCGTCAGACTACATGTTCCACTTTCACGTCATAAATCAACTACCTTTCCCGTTTGGTTTAGCGCTTCGCTAATTAAAACTTTTAGGAGTAAAGACCGCGCGTGGATAAGATGGAAAAAATTGCGCAACTTATCTGATTATGAAAAGTTCTCTATTCAGCGTAAACGTTTTAAACTACTTTGTGAACAATGTTACAATAAGTACATGCAAACTGTTGAGGAAAGCATACCTATCAATGTCAAGTACTTTTGGACGTACATCTCTAACCGAAAGAAAGGTTCTGGAATCCCAACTAACATGCAGTACAAAAATAAATCATCTAACTGCCCCGCTGAGATATGCTCACTGTTTTCTGCCTTCTTCAACTCGGTGTACGAGCCCTCAACTTTTGACCCTAATACCTGGACACCCCCAGAAACCCTTGACGAGAGTTCTGTGTGCATCCCGGACGTCTACCTCGAAAAGAGTGTCATACTTAAGGCACTTACCTTATTAGACTTGGCTAAAGGAGCTGGTCCGGATGGCCTGCCCCCTTCTTTCTTTAAGAACACTGCGCAAACTATCTGTGTCCCGTTACACATCATATTTAATAAATGTCTCAGGGAAGGGACTTTCCCTTGTGTTTGGAAGAGGGCTTTCATCACGCCCATTCATAAAAGTGGTGACAAAGGAAACGTTGAGAATTACCGACCCATATCTATCTTGTCCACCTTGTCTAAACTTTTTGAGGGTCTAGTGCACAGCTATTTATTTCCACAATTAAATCACCTTATTATACCCGAACAACACGGCTTCGTTAAATCCAAATCCACTACCACGAACTTGATCATTTTTACACAATTTCTGTTTGAACACATGGACATGCGCATGCAGGTTGATGCTGTGTACACTGACTTTCAGAAGGCTTTTGACAGGGTGGACCACAAATTGCTTCTCGATAAAATCGCTTTCAATGGCATAAGAGGCAATTTACTCAGATGGTTTGCTTCATACATATTTCATAGGACTCAAAAGGTTGTCATCAATGGATTCGAGTCCGATTATGTGGTCGTAGAATCAGGTGTGCCTCAAGGATCTGTCTTGGGCCCATTGCTTTTCATTTTGTTTATAAACGACATAAAATCCTGCATAGTCAACTCTCAATTTCTAATGTACGCCGATGATATTAAAATCTTTAAGGCTTGTGCGAACTCTCAGGATTGTTTGCTACTACAAGAGGACTTATGCAAGCTGTCACAATACTGTCTGCTCAATAAACTTCATCTTAGTCTTCCAAAATGTCACTCTATTTCCTTTACTAAAAACAAAAATACTATCAACTTCCCATATACCCTGAACGACATGCAATTGAATAAAAACGCGTGCACACGTGATCTTGGCGTACTGCTTGACTGCAAATTACATTTAGACACCCATATCGACAACATAATTAACAAAGCCTTTCAGATGTACGGTTTCGTCATGCGGTCTTCTAAAGACTTCAAAAAGCCTTCTACTTTTCTCTGCTTGTATAAAACACTAGTCCGTTCACAGTTGGAATACGCGGTGCCCATCTGGTGCCCGTATTATGATAAATATAAGCAAGCGATAGAAATGGTTCAGAAAAAATTTCTTCGTGCCACGCACTACAAGTGTTTCCGTACAAGGATTCCCTATGCAGATTTGCTAAGGCATTATAAGACATTGAGCTTGGATTCCAGACGTTCACTAATCATGGTTGTGGTGCTGTACGGTATATGCAATAACAAATTTAATTGTACTGAGCTCTTGAATAGATTGTGTTACGTATTACCTAGAACTGTTATTCGGCGTGAGGTGCGCGCACCTCGACTATTCTACACTACGCGATGTAGAACGAAGGCTGGAGTGCGAGCCCCTCTCCGCCGACTTTTAGAAACCTATAACACCCAATTCATAGATTTTGATATTTTCGCGCTGTCGCAATGTAAATTCAAAAGAATGATTTCACAATATCTTGCAAGTCGCCTATAAGATGTATAGTCTTTTTCTGTTTAATATGTTCTTTTATTTTCTTTTCAATTTTAATCTTTTTATTTATCATACGTTCGTTTTCATAACTGTGATGTCATTTCGTGGACAATAGTGTGGGTTATACGTTTTTTCAACTGTGATGTATAAACTTTTTGTAAATGCTGTAATGTATAACTGTTTTTTGTCCCAAATAAATAAAATAAAATAAAATAAAATGTGTTCATGCAGGTTATAAACTATCTGTGTTCCAAATTTCATCCAAATCCGTTCAGCGGTTTTTGCATGATTGAGTAACAAATTTCTAAACTTTGAAATTAATAATAGGAAATTATAGGATTTATCTCTGATCCTAATTCCTAGCTACATATTGAAAAGTTACAAGCAGGTACTTTAAGAGTTATTTATTTAGGTATACATTTTCTCATTGAACATTAAACAACAACAAAAAAACTCATCGAAAGTTGATTGATGAAAAAACACATTTTCAACTTATAAAACTTTTCTAACTATTGAAGTTTGTATTAGTTCGACAGTTGCTTGATGCAAAAAGTGCTTATGACACTTTAATTTATTCCAAGCTCCATAGGGGTTTCACTTCAGAACAAAATAATGTTATTAATAGTGTACAGTTTATATTTAGTTTGGGAACCCTGCTCCTGCTCCCTAATTGCTACATCTCTAAATAGGTTATATTGAGCAAAAACGTTTGACGTCACTATCTCGGGGTAGTTTTATACTGAACTAACGATGCTTGAAACAAATTTATGGAGAGGTCATGCTGGGCTTTAATTATCATCTGCCTAGCCTTTTCCCAGCTATGTTGGGGGTGGCTTCCAGTCTAACCGGACGCAGCCTTAATACCAGTATTTTACATGGAGCGACTGTCTATCTGACCTCCACAACCCAGTTACTGGGTAACAAGATACCCTTTGGTAAGACTGGTTGTCAGACTTTCGGGCTTCTGACGACCCGTAACGACTGTCAAAGATCCACAAATGACAGCCGGGGGGGGGCTTAGTGTGGTTTTCGAGGCACGGAGGGCTCTGGGTAGGGTCGCCAGGTCTTAAAACCGAAAAGCCGGACAGACCAGCCAGTTTAGCCGAACTTTTGGGTTAAAAGGCCTGACACCCTTAATTTTAACACGACAATAAAAAAGAATTAAATAGATTTTTTATCATTTACCATAAAATATTCTTAAATTCAAAAAATAAACAGCAATAAAATTGAATGAACCAGTCTTCTTTGTTATGGACAATGCTAGTTCGCTTGCTTGCGCTAACGATACAAGGTGATGTGGACGGAGCAGAAACCAACGCATGTTTTTTTTTAATGGTCAAAAAGCCTAACAAAAGCCAGTCAGCAGGCCTAAACAAAACACATTTCTGTTAACGTTTACGCCAAACGCTACACCAAAATGTACGGGAATGACATTACCTGCGGAAAGATTACGTCTGTCCTTTCCGCAGATAATGTCATTCCCATACATTTTGGCGTAGCGTCTGGCAGGGCCCAGGCCAGACACCGTCTAATTTGGCCGGAAGAACAACCAAAAAGCTTGACTGTGTCCGGTTTAACCGGGCACCTGGCAACGCAAGGTCTGAGTCTGGTCATGCTGGAAGATATAGGTAAATAACCTGACTACTGAAAAATTCTCTCTCTCATCTGAAAGCTGTGGTCGTAATTCAATTTACTTATGATCGCTTACTACTGTCGGAATGTATTGTTTTGTTAGGTAGGTGGCATACGACCATGGTTTTCAGATGAGAATAATTTCAGTAGTCGGGTTTTAGTTTTAGAACGTACTTTTTATTTAAATTATGTTGCCATTATACTTTTAAGATAACGATAAGATATAACTGTAAACCACAGTTGTAAACCTTTATTCTGGCAAATAAATACATTTGAATTTGGGATTTAGCTAACAATATATGTATTTTTGAAATGTGCTAATTTGACCCTTTCATTTGATACACAACATGGCATCAATAAAAATACAAATTAGTTCATGATTTTGTCTTCTTAAGTCGAAATTCAAATTAGTTCATGATTTTGTCTTCTTAAGTCGAAATTCAAATTAGTTCAAATTAGTTCATGATTTCGTCGCCATATTCAATTTAATGTAACGTCACATATCGTGCCGGTAAAACGATACGATACCTTATTTGTCAAATTATGATAAGTATATAATGATGTCATGAAAGAACAGATGAACATACATACATACCCACATACATGACATAGGTCAGTAAGAAGCATAACCCTCATTTTTGCTTCGCCGTAGTCGGATAATTAGAATAGGTACCTACTTAAGAAGATACCCTACACCGTGACATTTTAGTCGTCTTACAACGGCAGCTCACTTCATGTATCCAATGATTGCTAATCATTTTGAATAATAAAAAAATAAAATAATATAATTCACTCACTGACATAGTTTGAAACACCCTGTTATGGAGTTGGAATTAATGATGGAATGTAATGGAAGGTAGGTAGATGTCTTATACCATTTGATACGTAAACATTATTAACAGGGAGGGACTTTCATAATTCTAAAGCATTATTTTTCTTTGTACTTATTATGTTAATTAATGGTAACAATGTTTTAATCTCGCCTAGAGGTATTTTATGACGGATACATTGAGTGGACCACCTTTGTAAGACGACTAAAATGTCACAGTGTATAGTTGTGAGAAGTGGTCACGATTTACCAACTGCGCGAGATTTTTCTCAGAAAGCCACGACACGAAGCGGAATATATACATGAATGTACCGTTCTGTACAAAGACGCCACATTGCTTTTTTATTCACTCGCTTCCAGCTGGTTTCTAAACATTTTTCACCTTTTAAAAATCAACATTTTTCTAGTGTTAAAAAGGAAAATTAAGCTAGTTCTATTCCAATTAGCAGTATAACAAGCGGAGTGGGTTCAAGTAATTTCCACAGCTTCGCCCATTTTTTGCTTGTTTTCAACAAAGGGAAGAGTAATATTTTGAGCGTGAATTTTCCACTAGGATACCGCCACGCTGAAGGTAGAGTTTAATAGATTTTCATGCACATATTATTTTAGCAGTTTTATCGGTTTAACTTTTATGTGAAATGCTTGCATAATATTTAGAGAGCCGAAATAGCCAGTATCTGTCATTGCTTAATTTTTAATTATTTTTACCTATTGTGGTAAGTATGGTAATTTTATTATAGGTACATTATCTTCCTAACGTTGAATTAATGTATACAAAATAATGTAACACATTTTAAAAGAGTAACGGTGGAGTTTCCTGCCCATTTTTTTTTATATGTAACTACCTTTTGGAAGGGGCGACTGAATCAATTCTAGTTTTTAACCGACTTCAAAAAGAAGGAAGTTATCAATTCGACATGTTTATATAAACCTATATATTTTTTTATGTATGTTCGGGCATAACTCCGTCATATATTTTTGCTCGGATTTGCAAAATTCTTTTTTACTGGAAAGGGTTTTATTCCGAAATGGTCCCATTTAAATTTCATATAGATCTGATGATGCGTTTCGGAGACAGACAACGAAACTCCTCAAAAAATAACAACAAATCAACCGCGATTGCTGCTATCGCATAAATATGCATTGTTTTGACCCCAAGGATGATGAAATTTCGAATTGGTGAATAACTTTAATTTCAGAAGGCGGACACAAAAAAATTAAAATAGGTAAGATACCTAAAGTCACCGCCTTCCGAAATTAAAGTTATTTTTCACTTTGTAGTGTTTTCTGGAAATTGGATGTTTTTTTTTTTTGGAAAAAGTTTTAATGTCAATGTTGACGTTCAAAAGTGCCTTTTGTGTGCCTATTTGAAATAAATGCGATAACTTTGACTTTGATTACGTGGTTTATTCATATTTTAGTTTGTTTTATTATTCATGAAATATCTGGATGACCGAGCTTTGGTCGGTTTTTTTTATTGACGTTTTAAAAATGAAACTTAGCTAGATCGATATCTCCCCCTGAAACCCGTTGCATACTAAATTACATGAAAGCGTTGAAGACGTTTCCGAGATTCAGATTATACAGGGTGTAACAGAAACCCTATTGCTATCCTTAAGCACTAAAGATAACAGCTAGCTAGCTAGCTATAGTTTCAGCTCAAAATAAAATACACTAAGAATTGCTCCCAAATTTTCGGTTTAATGTTTCTTAAACTCAAATGTGCGGTGACATAACCGTGTCACCACACTACGTAGGTCAATAAATTTCCACGGTACTTGCCAGTATCACGATAAATCTCTTCAGAGTGATGTTTTTATTTATATGTGAAAAGTTCGATTTCTGGTATCAATGTATTAAACATTCTAATAACTTTGGAACTTGTAGAGATAACATTAAAAATCCCTTCCAATATCGTTTTACATTATCCAAAGGAGCCGTGCCCTTGGTATGTATATACCCTTTCCGTTAGGTACACGTTGTATATAAGGTGTATCTGTTCATACACGAAATATCTGAAAGGGTCATTGTACTCATCATTATGAACAACTTTTACTACCGGACCAAACCTGAAATCGCGAAAAATATCAGCTGTTCCCTACATTTTGACGAGATATGCGAACATAAATGTAGGGAACAGCTGATATTTTTTTCCGCGATTTCAGGTTTGGTCCCATAGTAAAAGTTGTTCATAATGATGAGTACAATGACCCTTTCAGATATTTCGTGTATGAATAGATACACCTTATATATACAAGAATTGCTCGTTTCAAGGTATTGGATTAGTAAGTGAAGCAAAAACTTTGTACCCCTTTTTCATACGAAAATAACGCGCACGGAGGAATACTAAAGTTGGCACAGTTATCTTTATATGTATATGGATATAACGCATTAGTTTAAAATTTATATTTGAATGAATTCTGGTTGAATTTCGATCACTGGGCAACCACTAGTTACCACGTCTTTCCATGTTGACTGTGATGTAAGTCATGTAGATAATGATGTTCGTGTTTTCCAGCGAGTTACGAATTCTTTAAATGTATTAGGTTAACTCAGGGGAATTAAGCACATTGACCACCGACTTGAAATGTCCATAAGCAATGGACATTTATATACAACGTGTATCGGTAAGGGTATATGTATACCAAGGGCACGGCTTCTTTGGATGATATCAAACGATATTGGAAGGGTTTTTTAATCCTATCTCTACATGTTCGGAAGTTATGAGAATTTTTAAAACATTGATATCTGAAACCAAATCGTCGAATTAAACACATCAATCGGAAGAGATTTACCGTGATATTGGCAAAGTAACGTTGAAAGTTATTGACCTACGTAGTGCGGTGACACGTTTGTTATGATTTGAATTTTAGAAACATGAAACCAAAAATTTGGTATCAATTCTTAGTGTATTTTATTTTGAGCTGAAACTATATATAGTGATTCTATACCAGCTGTTATCTTTAGTGCTTGCAGATAGCAATAGGGTTTCTGTTACACCCTGTATATATCCATACTAAAATCGCAACTGTAATTTTTTGCCAGATGTATGAAATGGCCGTAACACGACAAATTGACGTAGGATGCCAATTTTCTTAACTATAAATTTCCCTGGCTATAAATTAAAAGGCAATACTGTTACTGATAGGTATTAGGTACATATGAAAGGAGACAGTTGGTGACCTGATTAAGCTCATTTGTTAACAGCATTTAACTAATTTATAAAATGATGCATTGCTACGGTAAATAATTGATGCTGAAGCGAGTAAATTTTTGGTTTTCATTAACGGAGGCTTGTGGCACAGTGGTCACATTCGTGCAAACTGTTAGGCGATAAAATTTGCATGCCATTACATGAATTTATGCGCACCGCCGTATCTCGGTCGACAATTAATGTTATCATTACTACTACACGACCACTGATGGTTTCATATTTTATTCAACAATTATAAATATGACGGCAGATAACCGTAGACACGATCTCACTTTTTAAAACAAAGGAGACAGCTCCTTCTGATAAAAAGTAATTAAGATAAAAGAGAGATAACGAGCGAGTTGTTTACTCTAAGTTAACTTAGTCTCTTAATTTAAAAAAAAATACCCTTTTTACGCCTTCAAAAAGGCGAGAAAAAATACATTAGAATACGGGGATTCATCAATCTTAAAAGTTGTAATCGCTGTGTCTCCAAGTGGAGCAGGGGTAGAAAGTTTTTCGTGTGAACTCCTGTCGAGTCGCAGGACACATAAACCGAATATTTAAATAAAGCTGCTCCACCTCCAGGCAACTTTTAATGAGCAGGTTACGTAAAGGATTTTAAAACTACCTTCATTTCCTCCTCATATATTTTCGACTAAATTTTCTTTAACATTGTTTGAAGTTATATAAAAATTGGTGGTGGTTTCGTAACGCGTTACTACGCACCTACTTCATACCGTCTAAGGAAACTACCTTGGCAGTGTGTGTAAAATTAGATTTTGCTGGAAAATTCCTTTCCTCGATTTTCCCTTTACAAAATAATTATTATAATCAAACCAATTCGTCGAATTTCAGGCACTCAACTGAATTTAGAATAACGAAAGGGTCGACTAACGCGTTCAAAATGGCAACAATTCGAGAGCTCACGGCGATAAATAATTACCAAAGAGTTCAAAGACCAGGGCGTTCTCTGACGGACTGACAGACAGATAGATTGACGAGGGTCCTTGAAGTCAGATCTAAATTTTAATTGCCAAATTTTGGTCCACTTTTGGTTTTATTCGATTTGATAACATTAAAATTTTTACGTCGCTTTATAGAAGGTTTTTGTTTTGAGAAAATGTGGAGAAAAATTTTTTTTGGGGAAAATGATTATTTCTTAATTTTGATAGCGGAATAAATATTGGTAAAAACAATGCAGACTTGTCATTATAACCAAAAAATTCAACTCCTGCATCCTGTCCATTCACGGAAAAGATTTCATAATCATTCAAAAGAAAATGTCTAATACAAAAAGGAAAATGACTACGAAAGGAAATTTACAAAACATTTCGAACATTAAACACTTTGTCGTTTACGTACGAAGAATATTCAATCAGTATTTTTATCATTCATCGACTGTTTATACATTTGGAGCGTTTTGTTATTTAAGAGGTTCGTCACATCTTTGGCACGAAGATGGCGTCACAAAGATTTTGGCACAAAGGTACAAATAAGAGGGTATTGTCGTCCAAATAATCGAAGTTGACGAAATGACAAAGGGCCCGGAGCAAAAGGAATGGATTTGTGAAAGCCGTCATTCATGGCGCCGCTGGTTTTTTAAATAGAGATTATTATTAGGTGTTTTTTCTCTCGTAATATCTTTTCAATGGCGCCTTTCATTGGATAAAGCTTTGTTGTCGTCATAATACTTAAATAATTTTCAAGGTAAAGAAAATATTCTGCGGGATACATTAAGCGCCTTAATAGAAATATTTTCTCAATTAATTGAAAAGTTTAACAATACCTTTTAACATTGATCGAAGTTTTTAACTAAATAAACGAATAAATGTAAGACTAAACATTTCAATGGCGTGTCAAGTTACTTCGACAACGTCTAAAACAAAACATTTCATTTGTTTAATCAGTTATTTATAACAGTATACAATGAAAATAAATGTTTCCAATAAATTCTCCTTGGCTCGAACCATGAAACGCCTTTATAATTATATTGCCAATGAAAAACTGGGACTTCTCTTTAATGAAATCTTTCCGCCTTTTTATTTTTATTTTCGTCAGACTGGGTTCGAATTTTAGTAGTATTTTATTAATTCTGAATATCAAGCTAAAGGGAACAGAAAACAATCACAAACTACTGCCGATAATACATTAGGTTAACTTTCCGTTTAGTCAAAGTTTTGAAGGAAGATTTTAGTTAATGGATTTAATTTATCGTCTGCCGCTAGAGTTTTGTTAAAAATAGAACAGCCCATTCATCGTTTTTTTAAGTAAATTTTATAGTTTTACATTTCACATCAACCGATTCACTTAGCAAACGCAGCAACCCACTTGGATGTTTTGCGTTACGATATTTTACGATAATAAGAACTTGTTAAGCAATATATATTGAGTTCGACAACTACTATGTAACTAAACACTTATCAAAGAGAGACAAGCAACTATTTTTAATTGTTAAATTTTAATTTAACTTGGGGCTCCTTCTGTGTGCTCCAATAACTTACTAAGTGCTAGTGTATGCTGCCTACAACTACTGGCCCGTACAGTATCAGAATCTATACGAGTACAAAGACCGCCTTTCCAAGACACAGAGCAAACTAGCAAACCAAAGTAATTAATTAAAAATATAATTCTGATAGCGTCTGTAAAACTCGTCTGAGCATGAATGAGTGCGGCATCGATATCGTCTCGATGCGCCGCCGTACTGCTCGGTCCGGAACGCCAACCCAATTATTGGGCCACTTACTCGATGCATTCCACAACTCGATAAATTCTCGAGTGGGGCTCGCCGCGGCACAGCGTGCATGCCGAGCCCGAGCTGAACGAGCGGAACTCGCAAAGCCCCATGTTGATTGATTTTGTATTTTCAATATAACCTGAATTGAAAGCGTATGATGCAAGTTCATTCCATGCATATTTATTTAGCTCGTTTTCTAGAGCACATGTGCCACAAAATGGCTTACATATAAAACTCGATAATGAAACTTGCTGTGAAGCCTTTAAGTATTTTATCTCGTTGAGTCCGGTTAGGGGCTGGCTATATTTTCGTGATAATGTTTATGGCGGTCGTCTTCTAAATGGAAAGGCAAGAAGATACAGTTTATGACTTTTACTGGTGCTTCTGGGTGTATGGAGAAATATATGTGTTTAGTCTATGTACAGTAAACATACATATAGGCATAGGCACCCTATGCCTGTATGTATGTCAGGCACGTTCGTAGCTATCAAGTCATAATTGCTCGCTACACAACACGGGGTACAGACGACTTCAGCGAATGATCCTGGGGGGATAATGTCATAGTCACTTCGCTTGGCAGGCGTGCCCATGCTTACTTACCTACATGTCACAGGTGGATGCTCTCTGCACGTTAGTGACTCGGGAGGGAAGAGGGTGAGGGCGATTCTATCAACATGTGACATATTCACGTCAAAATCGCCTTTGTAACAAAGTCTATTTTACTTTATGTATTTTCTCTGCTGTTCTAACGAATGGCTTCGGGCAAACATTTCAATCAAGAGAAAGCTTCATAATTTTCTCGGATAACCTTGGTGCTACGACTAAATAACCGTCTCTATTCCAAGAATTTAATAAATTCGATGAAAATGAATATTGAAACGCCAGAAGGCAATAATTCGTTTGTCAGAACCTGATTCGATTGCCAAGTGCCTTTACAAAATTAAATACCTTGATGTGGATAATCATTTAATCAAACTGTGTACGGGTACCGGGGTACGTACCTCGCCGTCACGAGTATTTACCTTAAGATTAATCCAGTAACAATGTTGGCGTAGGTAATCCTCCAGAGAGCTAACGCAAAGTGATTTGTGCTTAACACGGGGCGGGATCACCGAGGTAGGCCGGCTGCCAGGTAATCGCAGCCATTTACATAATGTGCGCTTGCAGCCGCCGCTGAATTGTCCTGTATCACCAACAGTCGTGGGACAATTAACTTCACGATGTTTGCCAACATAGAGTAATATTTAAAACCAACACAACATAACATCACGCCTTGTTTTCCCGAAGGGTTGGGCAGTGGTTTACCTAGGGTTGCCAACATTTCTGCGACGACATACAGTATTTTTCAAAATAAGCTAAAAAAAACATAATACACTTCTTTTTTTGTAACTTCTTGCATTTTTGAACAATTCTTTGTCTAAAATAGGAGTGTCATAATGCTTTGTTACATTCAATTTCTGAGATTTTGATTTACATAAAAAAATTGTTTCTGTTTCTTTTTCCCGCTACTTCGAATTCATAACCGAAAATAACCTTTCCGTGAATGGCCGAAGGGGCGAAGACATTATTGAAAAGTTCAGAACGTATTATGACAGATAAGTTCTTCGGATACATGCCATGGCATCAGTCAAAAATTAATGTAAAGGCGCGTCATATATCTTTTTAATAAAGGATTTCTTTTATTCGTTTTTGGTGTTGAAAATATAGTATTTTTACATACTATATATTTTTTCAACAGTATATAGTACGCAGACCCGAAATATAGTACAGTACTATATATTATTGTACGGTTGGCAACCCTAGATGTACCCATAATACACCCACAGACAGACCTTCATTAATTCCTCATCATCCGCCTAGCCTTTTCCCAATACATGTGGGGTCGGCTGCCAGTCTAACCGGATGCAACTGAATACCAGTATTTTACATGAAGCGACTGCCTATCTGACCTCCACAACCCAGTCACTGGGTAATACGATACCCCTTAGTAAGACTTTCGGGCTGCTGATGACCCATAACGAATGTCAAAGATCCACATATGACAGCGGCGGGGGGGGGGGGGGAGGGGCTTGGCGTGCTTTCCGAGGCACGAAGGGGTCTGGGTCTGATCAAGCAGGGCTTTAATATGTAGAAGATATAGGTAAATATCCCGACTACTGAAAAATTCTCTCTTTCATCTCAAAGCTGGCACCAACGGCTTAACAATGCTTTCTGAGGCATGGCCCTCTTGTTATGTAAAGATGGTCACCCATCCACGCACCAACCGTAGCTTAGCCTGGATCGATCGGCCCGAGTGGCTATTGTAACTTAGCCTTCCTTAATTCCGATGCGGTAAATGTGCCATAGTGTGTGTATACGATTAAAAATTAAAAATATTATTTTATATTGTAATTGAAAAGCCCAAATATTTCACATAAATAAAATAACATCACGCCTATAATCTCAAAAGTGTAGCTATACTATATAGGTACTACTGTACCTACCTACACCCACATTTCGCCAGATATGTTTAAGTCCCATGTGACAGCCGGGACCAACGGCTTAACGTGCTTTATAGGTATATCGAGGAAACTAACATCTATACACCGTAAGGACTATTATTGCTTGCAGCGCTCAGCCGCTAAAGCAACGCTTGCTAACAGATGTGGTAATTGTGTGCACGGGATTTTGTTTTCAAATTGGTCAGATGTAAGTTTCCTCGATAGTATCTACGTGTGTAGGTATGTGTGTTGCCATCAACCGGGCACAAAACCGCCATGTTTTTCGTAAACCGCCAGCCAAAATACGGTTAATTTAAATTGCGCATCTATTGACGGCACATTCATTTCATAGAATCATTTTCATTTACCTACCATAAAAATTAAAGTAAAAAAATCAGTTTATGAGATTCTTAATCTAAAATTTTCCGTGAGAGGTTCGGATGAAATATTCTGTTCTGATATCGTTAGCTACAAGATTTCAGCAGCCACAGGGGAGCAGGAAATGTCAATAAACACTTAATCTCCATTAAGAGAATCGAGTTGGATGCCGATGGTAGGACGACCGATAACTCTGAATAATGGATGAGACGGCCCGAGGACCGTGTGACCTCTACACCTACTATATTTTGGTAGACAAGAGACCGGCCGAAGAGCGCCCTCCCGCAGCATTTGGGGCCCACCAAATGTGAACCTTTTTCTGTTTACGCGGTACAAAACGTGCAAATCACCTGTCCCGATAAAAATGTAACGGACGAAGATCCGGGAAACATCTCCTCTTAAAAATACAATGAATCCTTTTCCTTGTAAATGTTATTTCCACTAACATCGCGAGGTTTCCCTTTATATTACTTTCGAGAGTTGATTTTTATGTAACAATGGCTGTAAAAAGTAAAAGTCCAATTTTTGTAACGGTTTTCAAATACAATACCATTTCTTTCACTTGAATTTTACTGTTTTTTTTTTTATAAGAATGAAATCTGGACCTATTAAGAGAGCAACTAATCCTTTGTTATTTCTTTTTTAAGACAGTACTGAAGTAGCTAATAGTCTGATGCTTACGAAAAAGAAAAACATAAAGAATTAGGGCTGACGTGCCGGAAAACATGTTAAAGTAGCTTATATTTTGGCATTTACACACATCAAAACAAGTTTGCGATCACTTTGAAAAATCGAAATCTTTTTTGTTACGGTAGATTATGATTTCTTCTTCTTTTTAGATTCTTTATTTAAAAATATAGATTTAGAATATAAAACAATAAAACAGTTCAATTGTTTTTCTATATAAAAAGGCTTTCAGTCCTAGCTTACGCCCATTCAGATATCTGATTTAATAAACTTTTACGGATTTAAAATACTTTTTCGCGGTATAAGTTTTACGAGCAAGAATAGTAACTTTGAGGGAAAAAGGATACACCACGAGAGAAATAGCACGCAGAGTTGCTATATCCCAATCCTGTGTCGTGACCACGTTGCAGCGGTACCACGGGATGGGTAATTTTGCTGACCGACCCCACAGTGGTCGCCCAAATGTTTTGACTGCTGCCCAAAAGCGCTATATTAGATTGCTGGCAGCCCCTGACCCAACAATCAACGCTACTAAAATAAAAGCAGAAGTTCGGGCCGCCTCTGGGCTTGAAGTTAGCACTTAGACCATTCGGAATTGCTTGCACCAGGCTGGATTACGAGCACGGAGGTCTTGGCGAGCTCCTCTGAATTCCCGGCAACGATAACGACGGAGATTGCAGTAGGCTAGGCTTCGGCAAAATGAAGAAGAAAACATTTGGCAAAAGTGTATCTTCGTTGACGAATCGCGAATCAGTGCTCACCCAGATAACCGACGTGTCCGTGTCTGGAGGAGACCGTGAAAGGCAAAGAACTGCCACTGGAACAGTTCAGCAAGGCGGGAAATCGGTGTGCTTTTGGGGTGGTATTATGATTGGAGCTAGAACGCCTTTGATCCCGTATCGAGGCTTCATGACAGCATACATGTATAGAGCAGATGCTATTGATGTAATTGTCAGACCATTCCGAGTAAACCATGGGCACTAATTTGTACTGGTCGATGATAATGCGCCCGCCCATCGAGATCAGCGAGTCAATGCTGTTCTCCGAGAATACGACCTCACAAGGTTTGACTGGCCTACCGGCTCGCCTGACTTAAACCCAATAGAGCACGCGTAGAATACTCTTAAGCGAGCTGTTTGGAACCCTCAGCCACGTCCCCAGACAGTGCCAGAGCTCAGGGAAGCCGCTATTCAAGAATGGGACAGGTTACCCCAAGAAATGATGGATAATTTGATTCTCAGCATGCCCAGGAGGATCACCGCATGTGTTCGAGCCAGGGGAAGAGTTATATTATATTGAATGTAACCTTTTATTAATAAATTGTTACAATTACATTATGATTAATTACTCAATTTTTTTTTGTAATAAAAAATTGTTTTATTTTTTAATTTCAAACAGGGTATTACTATTTAAAGAAAACACACAACAAAAAATGTTTCTTAATAAAGTTCTATTTAAAAAATTATATCAGCTTTTGCTAGTGATCACAAACTTTTTTTGATGTGTGTATGTACGCCATGCTTTTTATGGGTACGATGTGAACGTGCGTAGAGAACTAATACGGATGGTGTACCCGGGTATACGTAGCGTATACGTACAAATGTAACGGTAATGTTGTGAATTTAAATAATACAGTTCCAAAGATACGAATCTTATGATCCCTCGTTTCTACCGTTACAGTGATTCCACTTGTTTTCCCTATCCCTATGAAAAGATTTTCATAAATTTTCCACTTTCCGTAACTAGGTTTACCTTTTAATAAATTACTTATTGCTTAAGTGTGCTCACAGCCCATTACTCTATTATGAGTCCAAACAATTAAATAGAGTAGTCTACGTCGAACTTCCTGGAAGTGGGCGGGGCCAACAAAAAGTATAAGTTACCCCCACAAGTCTAACAAGTAACAACACCCGTAATAGGTTGTGGTCGTGTAATACTCTTATATTCATTTCCTGATTCTTATTTCCTTAGACCCGCTGACTACGATATAATGCCACCTTTTTGGTTTTCCTTGTACTTAACTCGTTATTATTATGTTAAAAATAATCCTATTCTTGTAATATACAGGATAAGTTTTTATCCAGTGCGCAAACTGTAACCATGAATTCAGCATATCATTCTAGCCCCCTAGCACAGAAATTTTACGTTGGTTTAAAAAAAATGTAGCTGTTTCATAGAAAAGTGCAATACCTGCGCGGTCAAAATGTATGGAACAGCTGATTTTTTTTGTATTACCGACGAAAAATTTCTGCGCTGGGGGTTTAGAATGATATGCTGAATTCATGGTTACAGTTTGCGCACTGGATAAAAACTTATCCTGTATAGGACTTTATGAGGCAGGAACACATAGCAACAAAATAATAGAAAATACAGTTTTACGGGTTTTCTATTTCACCCTCTTACAGAATCAAGTAAGTATCGATCCATTCCTAAGTACTTGATTTTTCACGGACACTGTCTACCTTGTACGGGGAGGCGCAAAACCCCATCGGTTTTAAAATAATATATGACATTTGCAGAGCATTTACTATTCTTTTATTTAAACAAATTATAAAATACTTAGAGTGAGTTGCACTAAGAGCTGCGTTATAGTTTTCGTCGAAGTTAAATTTAACAGTAACATTAACAATGACCTACCTGCTGTTAAAGTTAAGAGTGGCACAAGACCCTAAAATATTATATTCCTAAAACATTCGTGGATCATTTTTGTGATAAAGACTTTTCAATCTTGTTCTGTTTTTTTGAACTTATTTTTTAGACGAGATTACTCTTATTATGCGTGGTATTTACATTGAAAATTATTCTGCTGCGAAAATATTTTAAGTAAACAAACTTAAGTTAAGAGCCGCCATTTCCATTTCCATCTCCTATAAAACTTACCGAACAGTATCCGATCTACCACAAACTGGAAGACCAAGTTCTGCTCGTAGTCCAGATAATATTATCAACGCGTAGGCGTTCATCTCAGCTGGGATTCCAAAGGAGATCACTTCAAAGAATATTGATACAGAATTTGGAAATCCTACTAATACTATCCTACATCCTACTAAAACCTAGTATAAAAGTGAAAGTTTGTAAGTATTTATTCAAGCAAGAACAGCTAAATGGATTTGGATGTGATACAAGGATAGGCCATGACCTTAGTTAGGACAAAGAATACTTTTTATGTTGGTAGTACGAGTGTACTACCAACATAAAAAGTATTCCTTGGGATGATGTCTGACCTCTACGCGGGCGAAATTTCGAGCAAAGGCTAGTTTTTCCATGTAAGGTGCAATTGGTCTAAGAATTGAAACCAGCAGCTCACCAGCAGTCTTCATTATACAATTCGGATTCAAGAACTGTCTCGAAAAAATAATGATTTTATTGATCACTGGTGTGGTTGAGTGATGAAACTCATTTTCATTTGAACGGCTTCATTCTACCAGCATGAATCTACCTACACCTTATCAAGTGACAGTAATATTTAAAACCTAACCCAAAAATATCTCCGTAAGTTTACTTTATGGTCTGATAACAAAAATAAACCCCTCCATGACTCATGCGCCTGTGTTTACCTCCTATTTTATACCTTTAATGAAAACTACAAAATGTATGCTTGCCTCGAATCAGTCAGTCTCTCTCTATGGTCAGTCCATACTGAGAAAAAGTATTTGAGGGCTCAACAAGTGATTTGTTACGAAGTTACTGGAATCATGAAGCTGGGTCATCGGAAGAGGTCGCATAAGAGTGACACTGACTGTTTACTGTTACTCTAGCAGAGCGTCGTATCGATACAAGTGGCGGCTGTCTTCTGATGATCGGACCCCTGGCACACAGGCAACTGAGGGAACTCGGGTGGGTTTTATTCAGTAAAAGTCTGACACGCTCTCTTGCTCCACCCAGAGCGGGAGAAGCCATTTGATGATTTCCCACACAATAAAAGAAAAAAAAACGATGTCAGGATGTCAGGGGATCTGCTGTTGTACACGTCCACGACGAACTGTTACATTTCGGCACAATTGTGATGATACTGAAGCGAATGTTCCACTAATACGATTACCACTTCTGGTAAAAGCTTTCCAGCGCCATTTTGTTTATTCGGGTGCAAAAATATATATTTACAAATTTTATAAGTAATTTTCTCGTTCAACTAACGAATCACGAAAATAGACGGCACTATACCAAAATCAAAAGCCGAGCTTTACCGACTGTCCACAGTAGGATTCATACGCAAATCAATAACAACGTCTATTGTAACACAATGCAAACGACGCACACTTCAACCACAAACTATGTAAAGCTGACCTTTGTCATAGTTAATGGTTGTTTCTGCCCAACCCTTTGTTCAACCACGCTGTCAGACTCATAGTTAGTGGCTATTGAGTGTCATTAATAGCACAACTATAACTCATGACCCTGGTTTTATAATAACTGAGAATTTGTCGCTTCGTTCACTTAATGTTCACCTGTCAGACTGACAGTTAGTGGCTATTGAATGTCATTAATAGCACAACTATACCTCATGACCCTGGTTTTATAATAACTGAGAATTTGTCGTTACGTTCACCTAATGTTCACTTATCAGACTAACAGTTAGTGGCTATTGAGTGTCATTAATAGCACAACTATAACTCATGACCCTGGTTTTATAATAACTGAGAATTTGTCGCTTCGTTCACTTAATGTTCACCTGTCAGACTGACAGTTAGTGGGTATTGAATGTCATTAATAGCACAACTATACCTCATGACCCTGGTTTTATAATAACTGAGAATTTGTCGCTACGTTCACCTAATGTTCACTTATCAGACTAACAGTTAGTGGCTATTGAGTGTCATTAATAGCACAACTATAGCTCATGACCCTGGTATTATAATAACTGAGAATTTGTCGCTTCGTTCACCTAATTTTCACCTGTCAGACTGACAGTTAGTGGCTATTGAGTGTCATTAATAGCACAACTTTAACTCATGACCGACAAGAGAGTGCATCCCAGCGCGTCGAAAAAACACTGCTCGATTTTTAACTCTTGGCGCTAAGCAATGCGTTAGAAATCTAGTGCGCTAAAAAATCCCACCGTAATATTTTTGCGTGTGCACGTGGACTTAGTCACTATTGAGGATCATTCATAATATAACTATCACTGATTACCCTGATACTATAATGATTGAGAATGTGTCGCTTTGTTCGCCTAATGTTCACATTTCCAGCCCTAATTGTACTATGTTTAGATACCTATATTTGTTAGCTGAAAATATATTTTTGTACCTATCTTATTAAAAATGGTGGTATTTTTCATTTAATTAGTTAAGTAGGTACTTTTAGGCCTTCTTGCTCTTCCTTTTTCTTTAATTAGCAGACACATAAACACATACTTACTTACTTCATACGCTCTGCGGTTGTACGTGTAGGTAACACCATCTGCTTATACTATTACGCTTCCCCTTGACGACCGCATTTTAAAATTAGATTTATAATTAAGAAAATAGACTACATAAATATGATATTTGATGAAAGACAACAAGTTTTTATCTTGTGGTAATAAATAAACTTCTTGAAATTATTGCTTTGCAAGCAAAATCCTGAGCAAAACAAGGTTCAATTACATTTAAAATTTTTTGATTGTGTTTTTTTTATGGATCATGTGGTCTGCAATAAAGATTTTGATTATTTATTTACATTAACCATATAAAATCGTTCATAATGTTAATGATTGTAGGTCTTCGTCTCTTAAGGTGGCAAAAAGTGAAAAGCTTAAAGGCTTCATATAACAAAGTTTGTATTATAATTCAACTTTATTATTTCGTAAAATGGTTTTACGGCTTAAATAAAATACCTTAGCAACTTTTCTCATGAATAGAGCTCAGATCCCTCAAAGTTAATCACGTTTTCAATTTCACCTTGCACGTAGTATAGATACATGTGCTTTTATTAAACTTGGGTTCCTTCTATTTCGGAAGTCACCTATACGATTTCGAAATGCCAGATTAAATACGATTGGAAGGGGAGGAACCGAGGTCGGGGTGAAAAACTTATATTGTGGGAGATGACGAAGGAAAATATACCCAAACTGAATTGTGCCGAACCTGAGAATTTTATCGAAGTTGATATAAGTAATATTGATAAGCGGTCTCGACGAGAAAATTGAGTTGGAGTTGGGCCCTTGAAGAGCGAGCAAGTTGAGTGAGGTGCCGGCAAAGCGCTCCGCAAATATTGACTGCGGCTGAGTGTCTCGAAACTTGCGAATTTTCCCCAGTCTTATATCGAGCTAGAACTTTCATATTAATGCCTTCGGGGAAAGTAAAAACTTTTAATAGACTAGCCTTTCGCTTCTCAGATTTACTCATGAACTTAGTTTTTCTTTGGGGCAATCATCTAACTTGATAACCTTTGGGAATTTGGGCGTCGTTACATAATAATAATCAAGTGCTTTATATTCTGTATACGTGTTTTCATATCACTATAGGCTGATTTCTTGAAATTATAACGCTCATTTATTATTTGATAAATTTTATTCAAAAAATCTTATTACATAACTTGGAGACTACATATACAAAAAAATAATACAAAGAGTTACAGCTACATGACTGTTGTTCAAGAAAAAGTTATTTGTCGTAAGATTCAATGATCCAATTCCATGTCATGTAGTGCGAACCTTTGTCATTGATTCACTTGTGCATAATCTTACTAAGTACCTTATGTTTCATAAAAAATAAATTTCACTAAACTAAGTCTTATTCTAACATGATATGGTTTGTGAACTTCGTTATGCATAATTTCATTACAAACTAACCTACTATGTAAGTACATCGATTGTTTTAATGTGACCCATGAGTTGGGTTGTTCACTCATCACCTGCGCGTAGGATAGTCCATAGTGAGTGCTTATATTTAGTATGTATCATTATGAGTATTTTGAAATTTGGCAAATCTGAAAATCTATGGGTACCTAATTGTTATTACAAAACAAGTTGATTAAGATATATAGCTATGCTATTAAAACATGAATTGACTAGATTTTAGACTAGATACATAATTGAGTCTATTCTAAATAATATTTAAATACATTTGAAATGAAGCGCTACACGTAAACATACATAGTTTTATGAGTAAATATA
The DNA here is from genome assembly GCA_949091785.1 of Polymixis lichenea. NCBI lineage: Eukaryota > Metazoa > Arthropoda > Insecta > Lepidoptera > Noctuidae > Polymixis > Polymixis lichenea. The sequence goes on from OX420937.1 coordinate 7,440,425, forward strand.
TTTTGAGAAACTACGAATTATGGTGTCACTATTGATGTTATAAGTTACCTAATAACGGAAGTCCGTACCCGAACTGACATTCATAATGTTTATGTTTGTGATTATGATTTGCATCCAATCCGTCGCTAATATCCCTAAACGTTAAAACATTATAATAAAAACCAACTACGTGCACCGTGCCATCACAATTTATAATGTGACCGTGACCCACTATAACTAATTACGTTAGATGTTAAGGTTTCTGTCAGTCATCACCAGTAATTCATTATCATGGTAATTGAAGAGTGATATTGAATATCTAACCTAATATGCGTAATGGGTTAAACCTATTTCGATTCGGCTGTTGTGGTCTTCGAGACCTGTTGGGCCTGTGCACAGGTTCATTTGCTCCAGAAAGTAATGGGGACTGGAAGTCATCTGTTGAATTAGAACCAAACTCGTCATGTGTTTCGTCGCTGAATGGTTCAATTTTCATGTCGTGAGTCAAGTCAATTACAGCAGGGGCAGCAGTCGTTCCAGCCTCTTTCAGGTCATTATTCTGGAAAGTCGAATTATTATCCACTTGGGTTGTAGTTGCTATGGGTACTGCTTTCATTGTAGTCGGTATTTCTTCAGTAGTTGTAGTGTATTCCAGTACGATAGTATTATTTGTAGTAGTAGAGACATCAACGACACTTGAAACATTAAGGACAGTTTCTGTTTCTAGATGAAGTAATGTTGTATCAGTATTCGACGGGGTAGTTGACAATATTTCACTGTTGTTGTGGAAGTCATCAACTAATTCTTTATGAGTTGAGGACGACACTGAACCAACAGTAGTGTCCTGAGGAACTGGTACTTTAGTTGTAATTTCAAATGTTATTGGAATTGGAGTTACTGTTGTATGCCCCTCAGAAATTATAGTAATTTTTATAACTTCATGATTTAAAGTTATATTTTTAGTGCTCTCATCAAATTTCCTAATAGGATTTTCATATTTTATCTCTTCAGTTGCCTCTATGTCAACTAATTTTATTTCTGTCTCATTATTTAGAGTGGTATTATTTATTACTTCCAATTTAGATACATCTCCAGCAGTATAATTCCTGTAAGGCATTTTCTCTTCACGAATGACTGGTTCGTCTTTTAAGAAAACGGTTAGATCTAGAGCGGAATCCTCATCCATTTTACCCAAATGAACCATAGGGGTCGTCTCACTTTGTGTAACGGCAATTGTTGTTTGTGTGGAAGATTGCTCGGCTTTTTCAAATTGTAGTTTGTTTTCCACTGCTTTTAGAGCTTTATTTTTAGGGTCATCGATTTTCTCATTGTATTTTTTCGGCATCGTAGATTTGACTTTGTCTTTTTTCGAACCCTCTTTAGTTCTCATGATGTGCATCAAAAATTCTTTCTCCAGTGGAACTGGTTTAGGATCTTCTGTAGTTGATTTGATTGTATTACTATGGTAAACATGATCATTTTGTCCATACTGAACACCTTGTTTGTAGTAATGCTGTTCTGCTAACTGCTGCGCATGTTTCTCTTGTAAAGATAACACGGTCATGTCATCACTAATTTTAGCCTTAGCCATTACTAGGGGCGGTACAAAATGATCTGTGGGTTGTGTAAATATATTTTCAAGATTACCAAGTCTCGCAATTTCTTCGTGCAACATTTTATGTTGCATGTGTTTTTGATCTTCAATTTTCTCCAGCTGTTCATTGGTTACATAGTTATCTCCGTTAGCAATTTTCGGAATGTAATTACTTTGTAAATTATTATTATGGACCAAACCTAAATCAAAGGTCTTATCGATATTAAGTCGGTTAAATTTATTGGCGTTTAGGAGAGTAATCGGTAATTTATGACTCGTTACAAGATTAAGATCATGAGCTATAGAAGTGGATGTTATGGTAGGAGACAGATTTATGTCATCTTCGTGTTCAGTTGTAGCATTATCTTCTGTAGTGACCTCTGTCGTCGTTGTGTCTTGATCAGTAAATATCGTGTCAGTTGATACCGGCCACGTGTTGCCCAAAGACGTTAAGCTGGGAGTGCTTGTTATTTCTTCTTCTTCAGCACATGACAAGTCTCTGAGTAAATCTTCACGTTTCTGTGAAAAACCAAGGGAAACCTAAGAAATCAAGTTTCATGGTAGAAGTAAAACAACTTAAGATCTGATCTTACCACATTGCCTGTGCACTGCACTCGTTTGACACCAGCAAGTCCGCAGTCAGCGGTCAGTTGCACAGCAGCACTTTCTGGCAAGTACAAGATCGTCAGTGCAGGTAAAGCTCGAACCATACATCCCTCGTTCCCAAGAGCCCATTGTGGTACTGCGAACAAAAGGAAATAAATTTAAAATGGTCTTACTATCTCGTTACTAAGGTAACTGTTATGTATTATCGCACATGATCCTAAGCTATCGTAAAGTTACTTTACGAAGCAACTACTAAACTAAGATGTTTAGCCCCGAGCCTTTATTTGTCTTGAGCTTGTAGCGAACTTTCATATACAGTAATATATGTATTTATGTACGTACGCGATCAGCATAAACTATCGTTATTATGATCAGGTGTACCTTCACGTCCCTTTTTTTAATGTAATAGGTACCATTTTCAGTACTATTCTGGTGTCTTTAAGAAATTGGTTTAGAATTAAATGTAGTCAAATAATTACTTCCTTACTAATATTATAAACGCGAAAGTTTGTATGTATGGATGTATGGATGTTTGTTACTCTTTCACGCAAAAACTACTGAATGGATTTTAATGAAACTTTACAATAATATAGCTTATACATCAGAATAACACATAAGCTATAATTTATAAAGTTAGTGTGTGAATTGTCCAAAATATAACGATAAGTGTCAAGTAAGTAGGAAGAAAAATCTGCCATCTGCGAGCTATTCTGGCGTGCGCTGCAAAAGCCGTTAGAGTTACACGTATATAACGTATTATGGAAATGTTTATCTTAAATACTACTACAAAAAGCCCGCGACAACATATATCTATATTTTATTTATAAGCCAGTATCGCCAAAATAGTGAACCATAAATACAATAAAAAATTATAATTTATTGATTTCTAACGCACATTTGGTAGTAACAATTTGATCCTTATATCAAAATAAATACTTTTATCGGTTCTCGTATTTAAAGTAACTTAAAAAAAACTTTGTCTTTCACGCTACATCATATTTTGGACAAATATTTTAATAGTAATATTATAAATGTGAAAGTTTGTGAAGATGTTTGGATGTTTGTTACTCAATCACGTAAAAACGGCTAAACGGATTTGGATGAAATTTGGCAAACAGATAGTTTGTAACCTGTATTAACATATAGGATACGTTCCCGTGGGATAATTTTCGACCTCCACGCAGGCGTAACCGCGGGCAGCAGCTAGTATAATCATAAAATGGATTCGTATGTTTGAACTAAATGGGGAAGAAACGATTCGCGTCTCCACAAGGAAATCAATAGGACGTTTCTATTTGCTTGTTTCTAACATGATGATGATAGGAGTTTTAAATATTCATGACTATTTTCATAATGTATACTCACCGGGCAGTTCACAGATGAAGGAAGCGACGGTGGGTCCTCCACAAGCGCGGGCCTCCCAGCGGTAGTCAGCGGCAGGGTCAGCGGCTGCGCAGAGTGGGGCGGCGCGTGCGTCGGGCGCAGAGCTCCAATAGCCATCGCCGCTCAGGCCGCGGTAGTCACTGATGGAAGTATAAAGGTGTTATTTAAATAACTCTCTAAAGTAGTCACTGTACCTACATATAATGATGAAAAACTTTGAGTCTATGGGACCAACCAAAACGTGAAAAAAATCAGCTGCTTCCTACATTTTAAACGAACATAAATTATTATTTTACGTAGTTTAAGTTTTCAAAATTTTTGCAGTTTAGAACTTTTAATAGAACAATCTAGTTCAGTATACTCTATGTTGTAAGGTAATGTTTAACAGCGTTTGAATCATTATATTTACAAAAAATTAAGAACAAAAAAGGTCTTCAATTCATTAAACATGATACATGATTGTGCAACTACATAATAAACAAGAATTGAAACTCACGTCCAGGTAAAATCTCCGTCAGGATTACTTCGAATCAGTCCAACCCACACGGCACTGGAAATGTCCAGCTCTTTGAGGTAGGCGCGCACTGCATCGTACTGCGCCGTTGTATCCACTGCACAACACAAGGATATAAATGTCAAAGGTACTGCCGTCACGTCATACACACAGATTAATTGACGCATTGGGACAGTTCAATTATGCCATTATTAGGTAAGTGGTAATTGAGTTGTCAGCACGGTCGCTACTTATACACTAACTGACCCGACAGACTTAGTCCTGTCCCATAGAAAAAAGCACATTCAGTTTATGCGAATTTCCACATTTTCTGGGAAATCTTTACAATTTTTCTTTTACTGCAATCATAAGTATTCCGAACATAAAAATAACCAAATTGCTCCAGGCCGTTCTCAAGTGATTCGCTCACCAACGAGCATTTGATTTCTAATAAATATAGAAGATGTTATCTATTAATTTATGCTTAAAAAAAGTATAGAAGATATTATCTATTATGCTTAAATGTCAAACAATAAATGATACACAAAAAACAACAGTTTAAAAATTCTAAAACGTCCCATGAAAATGAAGGCTTTCCTTCGTATTTTGTTAGAATATTTAATGGTCCGTTAATATTACAAAACGATGAAATATTGGCAGCAGTTCCGGAGTAAACAAGTAACGGTTTGTTTTGACGAATGGAACACAAGACTGGTTGACCGAGGGGAATATTGAATTAAATAACAAACTGATTCGATCTTTCAACCCAATTACATTATACAAAACCAAATATTTTATTTCACATAAACCTAAGTACATGGGCACTTATGAAACGTCAGAAACTGGAACAGGTGCACGGTTCTAATTGGTCGTTTCCTATGGAGAAGAGCCGGAAAGAAACTCCACGGTAACTATTTAAAAAAAAATGCTCTTACAATGTTTTCAATTAGGTATGGGAATACCGTGTAGACCTGTCATCAAGTACCATGTACTTAATATAATAGAAAATGGTCTTCAAATTTACAGTACAAAAAGGCCAATCAACAATCAACCTACCGAGGCAAGCAAGCAAGGCAAGCAAGCAAGCAGGCAAGTCAATCTGAAGGCCTACAACGTTTTCACATTCTCAAAATATGAAAGAATCTAAGTAAATAAATAATTAAAAAGACAGCCCGCAAATTTCAAACCTTCTTCCGCCTTTGGCAAATTGCAGACCAGCTGGATTGATTGCATTTTGGACAAAATATGACTCGCTAACTGCAACTTAAGTACGTAACCTGCTCACTAATTACTAAGTAGGTAACAGTGAAGTTTACATCATAGTGTTTAGCATAGCATAAGGGTAATCAGCATATGATTCTTACTGCTGGGACACAGGCTAGAGTGGGCTGGAATCCACCACGAAAGCCCAGTGCGAGTTAGTGGTTTCGCTTGATTTACAATTCTATTACTAGTAGATATCAGAATAAATGAAGTCTAATACCAATTAAATCGGAAAACCATTATGATGTCTGTAGATTTAGATGTTTAACTTAGTGAACGCTACTGAAAGCATTATCTTATTTGTAACCTTAATTCTCTCACTGTAGCATAACCTCAACTCCGTTGAGCAAAGAAACGAAGCCGCCTAAGAGATCCAGTTAATTATGTACATTAGGAAAACTCAACTAAGTGAATAAAGAATCTTTCTTTTGTACCCACTGAATACAACGGAACATGAAGTTTGTTGAGCAACTCGAACAAAAACAACTTGTGTCAAAACACGCGGCGGCAATATGCCTATATTACGTAACTGGAATACGCAGACTACGCCTATGCGTATTTTTTCTTTATATATCATCTATTTTCTTAGAAACACATTCAAGAATAGCTTGGCTAAGCCTCACGTATTTCAGGTAATCGACTCGGAGGCAAGGCTGCATGAATTACCGCGTTCGTTCATGTTCCATTTAAACGATATCATAAATTTACGCCTGCCGACTGGTGAGTGCAGCCAGGAGGCGTGCTGCGGTCTATTAGAGAGCTCTCTAATATACAGAAGCTGTCTCGACTTTTCTAAGAAACGTTCTAAAAGCTGCGGCCTTAGTTATGCGCCCGAGCGCGCGGTCATGACACCTATTTACGTAATAGGATTATTTTACACGACTGAAATGAAAAGCAGTCAACGGTATATTTCGTTCAGAACCTTTTAGGTAGCTAATACCCAACAAATTTCCTTTTTTAATACCCATTTAGCCGCGCTATAAAACTCGATATCTGTAGCGTTATTTACGGCGTATCGCACGTAAGGTTCGGCTGAACGAAAATCTTAGAAATTCTTTCGCAATTTCCGCTACTACAGCAAGAAAAGAATTTTTGTAGTGAGCAAATGGAAAAACGTAATTCTTGTATGCTCACGTAATGCAGGTATGATTCGATTATTTCGCTCTATAGGGCTCTTGCGGCCCACTCTTTTTGTTTACGTCACGTTCCTCTTAAACGGGTCCCGGGAGCTTCCTTATATGCGGTAATCTTATCAAATGATCTTTAGTAGTAAGGAGGGCCACGTTTATGGTTTAGTAAAAAGGAAACGTAAAAAATGCGTACGTAGTGCGTATGTAGCTTGTTTGGCAGTAAGACCAGAAAATTCAAGACTCCGAGTAGAACCCTGGTATAAAGCTGTATTATGGTAATCGGCCTTTGTATGCAGATCGTTCAATACGCACAATTAGTCTGTGGTTAGTGTGGCAGCTAATTAACGGCTGACCTATTAAATTATTATGTTAGACACCTGATTCAGGGTTCCCACCTCGGACTATGCTGAGCTGATAAGCTTAAAGAATCTTTTGTCTTACGTTACAACTTGAGATTAATTAATTTATTGCTGTAAACATTATTTATTTAACAAGTACTTATATTAAAAAAGAAAAGAATCATAGGGCATCAAAAAATTTGTCCGCATCGTTGTCAACAGGAAAGGTGCTCAAAAGACTGGCAGCATTCCCACGTTGTATCATTACCGTACAACGTGGTAATGCTGCCAGTCTTCTCAGGCTGATACTATATAGACATTCTAGATTCGAAAAAAATAGGCCTGCCTTCTTATCACGAGAAGAGTCGACCAACCGCTTGGCAAGGTCTCGAAAAACTAACTGGGCACTCGGACCCCATGGCCCCAGAGTTGTAAACATGAACCCGTGAACTACATACTTTTAGTAATAAATAAAAGTATCAGCAAGAACTATTTCCAAAAATAAAAGTTTCAGAAAGCCTGGATTTATTTCGTTTAGAATTCTTAGATTACTTGCAAAAGTAATAGGTTTTAATTTTTACGAAACATGAAAATTACTCCTAAATCTGGCAATGAAAACTTTATAGGGCTTGTCCTATTTTCCTTATGGACTTTTTATTACTACAGAAGCTTTGTAAATGAAGATGAATTTACCTACCTGTCGTTAGAAGACTATTTTAAAGGGAAATGGTAATTTTGACTTTATGATTCTTACAATAAGGTTTTCTAATTATTAGGTAGGTCAAAATCCATAGGTACAGGTAATAAATTACAGCTACCTATCTTAACACGAACATGTAAGTGCCTATAAACCGGTATAATCACGGTCCTGACATCAGTAATTATGTATGTAACCCGAAGGGGCGCGCCGACCTCGCCAGGCTTTCGGGCTATTTTATATCGAGCTTTATGTTCGATACGCGATAATAGTCCTGACATTTAAAACCGATATTCAAATAATGTTCATTCCCTGTTCGAAATCCCACATCCATTTATCGCAAGGTTACACAGAGCAATACATAAATTAACGCTCAAGTTCCCTGATCGCCAAATTGCTCATTCGGATTAGTTCGATACAATCGCTCCTTGATTGACAGCCCATTTTCGCTGTCAAATAATACTAGGAAACTATGCCTTTAGGGCTGACATAAGCGGGAAATCTACATTACCGTGGAGTAGAGTGGAGCTGACAAGTCGGTCGTATTCAAAATTGACGTCATTAAGGTGGTTACACGCCGATAAGACGAAAGCTTTCACTAATAACATTTACTTGAGATAGAATAACCTCGTGTGCGGCCTTAAAGCTGAGTCGGGAACTTGTTCATTAGTAAAGACGACGCGAATATTTAAAATGACGTTAAGAAAAATGCTTTTTAATTTTCTTGTAACTTTTCACTCAACCTTCAGCCTACCTACAAGTTCCACATAAGAGTAATTTGCCGAGGAAAAACTAATTTCCTAACAGTCTCGATTATTATATCTCCTCATCGCATTGATTGACCCTCAGTGGCGGTATTGAGCCGAAGAATAAAAGAAAAGACACAAAGCCCGATAAATCCTTTCAGAACTCATAACAAAAGCGGATTAACTCGGTCTGTAATAACACATTGTGGTATTATCCGTCCGTGAAACCACTTTTTACTTAAAAGTAATTTCTCAACGAGACTGAGAAACGCAACTTTTAATTAATATTCTCTTCGTATTTTATAACCCTTCAACTTTTCTGTTATTCAATTTAGAATAAAGTTGTTAAATATACCTTAGTTAAAAGAAACTGAGGATAGTTTTTTCAGGAGGATCTTTTCATTACCATTTCATTTTCATTTCAATATTCGGATCATGTAGGGCAGATTGTGTTCAGTGATAATCACAAAATAAACGACCCCGTGGAGGCGTAAGATCTTTACATATAAATTGCCAATGCAGATTAACGGTTGTTCTATCCATGGAGCGCTATCTATAAGGCTGTGAAATTAAGAAAATTTCCATAACACGTCTCGGGGTTGAGTGTAGTGTAGGTACACAAATGGCGAGGTCGGTTGGCGGCGCGCCAGCCGGCTCCCGCTCCCGACAACTCGGGAAAACTCCCGGGAACCGCCGAGTCAATATTTGTGATGCCATTTAACTGTCCCACCACTCGCGTCTTGCGATATTTTATTGGTTGCTTATCTTTGCTAACTTTTAATTTCACGGTTGAATTATTTGGCAAGGAAATTGATTGGACAGGAAAATAGAAACACGAGACGTAAACCCGAAGTATCTGGTACTGTTAATTATATAAATAAGAAAATCAAGAGGAGACAAAGGAGCTAAAATTATTCATGTTTAATTAACTGAAGTCACTGTTAAACACAAATCCAGCCATTTCACTATCAACTTGAATAAATCTACAAAGACAGACAGAATAATTAATGATGTAAATATTTTAACAGTACCAGCTTGAAATGAAGACCTTTGCTTGGAAACGGTGAAACCAGTAAGGTTAACAAAACCAACACTAGATAGCAACCTCTTTGAATTACAACGTGCCATTATTTAATTTATTAAATATTTAACAATATATCCTCGATGAAATCTCAGATAGTTACGCTAAAAGGTCGGATCACAAAGCCATTAAGCCCGTTTAGTTGAGCCGCATGCCGTTTATTTCTAATCCTGAACCATAACATGTGAATTTAAGGGAAAACGGAATCAGGAAATTTATATTAGATTGTGAGGCACCGAGCCCGCCGCAATTTAGCCTCGGGGATCCCAATAACTACATTTGATGCCATTTGTAGGTACACGGAGCAGCCGCCTTGTTTATACCGCTGGCTACGGCCGTGCAGGCGATAACACCACCTTTATTGCCAATAACCAACACTTATTTTAGGGTATGAGATTTTGGGACGTGACACGGATGTGTTCAGAGTTTTATTTTGAGAAATACCTACTGGTAACATGTGCTGTTACAAGATATTCGTATTTCTTTTTTGGAGATTCGATAGTGCATTAATTGACAAATCTTCTATTAAAAAAGCAACGCCTGTTTTTATTTCGTTATTAAGTACCAACTACATTGGATTGAATTTAAAATAGATCAATTTCACTACGCAATGTAGACAAATTGTTGATATACTCCTAAATTCTTACAATAATCTCCTCTTCAACTTCACCAAAGTCGATCTCCAAATAACGTTGCTCATTAGCATCTGACACGTCGTTAGACAGTGCACAAATTGCTTCAGCTACGCAGCATGACTAAGCGCCAGATTACCGTGAGATGAGGACGTCAATCGATTCCGCCAGTCGTCGAAACACATCGAATCACGTACATCGACACATCGAATAAATCGATGCATCGAATCGGGCTAAGCTAGGAGATCAGCGCTCTTTGAACGTCACGTACACGATTCACCACTATACGCTGATTGGATATTTTATAGCGCGTGATACTTCTTCTTTGTGTATTTAGAAGCGGTACCCTGATGCTTTTTATTGCCAAGAAGCTAGGTATTATTGTTATATTTTTAGAGAAGGGTATTTTCCCATGGGTGTTGCCAGAAACAAGACAGCTACGTGCTACGATCCTCTGTAACTTGGAAGCATTTGCGAATGTATTTTATTCTAGTTCTGTTTTTCTGTAACCACGTTTGTTTGCACTTAAAGATATTGCTTTTCAAATACAATGAGAAATCTAATCAGCTGAAATCTTTTCATCGAAGTAATTCTGGTCAAAGCTTATAGAAAATTAATAAAAGAAAATCGTCGATACGATGGAGAAGAAGCAAAATAATTTGAATTGGCATTATGAGATTGTACTCGTGCATGCTGCTTCAGAATTAAAACGACTTCCTTAACTGAATATATTAAAACTTCCTCTTGCTTGCGATAAGAATAGACAATCTATTAAAGCCTGTAAAGAACACGAAATACAGGACCGCTAAGAATACATAAGTAGCTGGATATTATGGATTCAGGATTATCTACAGTGCCTATTTAACTTAACGGACTTATTCAAATAAGTGAGTTCATAAAAAACACTTTTGTCTGCCATAGAGGTCCTAAATGGTACCTACATCAAAAAAAATATGAGTACCTACGAAACAGACATAAAATATGGAAGTTTTACCCCCAATACGGACACAGGGAAATTTTTGTGGGCAATTAAATGACCATTTTGGGCTTCTGAAAGAATCGGAAAGTCAACACAACTAATTAAAAACTCCAACTTTTTCCTTGCTTCATACAACCCACACATTCTACGTTATTTATATAGCTCTTCCCATTCTTTATCATTCCCAAAACCTCAGTAAATACATGAACAGAAACAACTTCCCCGACCAGCCAAAACCAACTTGTGCCAACGAACACTTGCTACATAGGTATTTAATTAAATAATTCCAAGAATCTGCGTATCCGAGGAGCAAGTTGTGTAGCCAGAGGCGTTCGATCCGAAGTGAAATTAGCTGTTAAGCAGGCGGTCGTGCCGGAGTCAGCCTTTCATTAATTAAGTGGTAATTCGAACGGCTCGGATTCCTAGGAGGCACTTAACGTAGCTAGTTTCAGTGGCCACTTTATGGAAGTGCGTGCATAATGTACGACGTTCGTCGAGCAGTGGACTATACGTATTCTGTGGATCTCGACTGGTCTTGTTTGCCATTTACATGGTGTGTCGAGCGCAGGACACTGAATCGGCTGATCGTGACTGTGATCTTACGTGCAAATTATTTTGGATGTACCTACATTATTTAATTATTAGTGATTTAACCCATTAGTGATTAAGCGGTGTTATCGATTTAGTGAATGTGAGTATCAATACAAACCATCTCTGGTTTAATGATACAAATAAACGAAATTGTATTAAGACAATACCTACGAATAAAAAAATTAAAAAAAAATCTTGTTCTGAAGTCATCTAGTTGGTTGACGGTAAACTTAGTTGAAGTCTGCTTGTTTGTGTTTTGAATTCGTGGGAGCGTTGACGACTCTTGAGAAACGATTGACATTACAGATTTTAAATGCACTGTACCTACATAAATAAATTCGTAATAGATACTAAAGGTGTGTATTTGTACCCATACCTATATTATTTTGAATGAGCCTAGCCGACAATCCGAAAGAAAGTAAAATCCATCAGGTATCCATAGGTAGTTTTACGGTCAACTGAACATTTTCAGATATTTAATTTTGAAAGCCTACCCAGAAGTTGGGTCTTCTTTTTGAAAGCCTTTCGTAAAATCCTTGACGCAGGTACCGGGAATGTACTTAGCGAGAGTGTAAGAAACTGATAGTTTCCTCAAAAGATGGATTACGAAGACGATGAAGTAACCGATCTTATATCTGTTCACATGTCTTACCTCAGTTACTTACTAAACTACACCAAAAGGTATTTGTTTATTCGGCTAGGTAACTGAAACCAAATACCTACATAGCATAAAACTTTTATGGGTCAATAAAACTGCAAGGAAGCACAAAATTAATTATACTTTTTTAATAAAAAGCTCCGCGATGATTGAGAAACGTATAAAATAAAAACTACGAACATTTCCAAGTTAATTAAAATGTTCCCAGTAAAATAAAAAACTCAAGACCCTGCAAATAAGTTAAGTATAACTTATGAGTGCTCCTACTATCCGTGTGGTGTCGGACGTAAAAGAATAGCAGCATCCCATTTCGTCCCGTGGGTGTCGCAGAAGGCCAGTAAGGGACATACTAGAGAATGTGCAGTAGCGTTTTCTATGCATTTTACCACCATACTGCGATCGCCAACCCGCCTGTCAAGCATGGCGATTATGACAAAACCCCCCTTTGGGGGGGGGGGGGGCTATGTCCAGCAGTGGACGTCTTACGTCTGAAATGATGATGATGATGATGAACTTATGAGTAATATTCAGAGAAATTCTTCAGTTGAGATACCAATACCTACTTAATAGCAACTTGCGAATATTAAGCTTGAGTTAAGTCAAATTTAGGTAAACTTATACGTACAAAAACCTACCTATCTATAAGAAATTAAGAGATCCGTAGGAGAACCAAGGTAACCGACATAGCCCGAAAAATTTCCAAACTTAAATTGCAGTGGGCAGGGCACATTTCTCGCAGAACAGATGGTCGATGGGGCCGGAAGGTTCTTAGCGTTAGAAGACCTCTCATAAGTTGGACCGATGTCCTGGACAAAGCCACAAGAATCCACTGGATTCGAGAAGCACAAAACTGATCGAAGTGGCGGTGCTTGGGGGAAGCCTATGTCCAGCAGTTGACGTCTTTCGGCCGAAATGATGATGATGATATCTACCTAATATTTACTTAATCTCGGTAGATTTCAAGTCGACAAACAGCCACCCACTCATTGCTCTCAGCAGCTAATTTAATTCCAACCACGTAGCTTTTTTATGTGTAAACGCATCCAATAGAAAAGAATGGAACACAGATCGCAGTCATTTATCTCCCGCCGAGTCACACCGCAACCAAAGCGTTGTCTTATGCTCTCATTTAACTTCTAAAATGTAATTAAGAACAACAGCTTCAACTAAGCACATGTAATTATAAACACCCTTGCCTGGAGGAATATTAATAATGTGTTCTTAGTCCTCAAAGTAATAGGTTTGCATGTGCGTCGCACCGCTCTTGAAATTGAATGTCAACACACGCCCCCAGCACTCCATTTTATCACACCACGTACACACGGGTCCTGGACCTCTCTGCATACTTAAATATGTACCTATTAATTAATTAATTCATATTTGTTTAAGACGTCCTTAAACAGAAGAGAACTTCGGAGCCTTTAACATAATTTCTGTTCGCAGAAAATTCTGATTAGAACCGAGTATAATGCGGCTGTATGGATGTAAAAGGATTTTTCATCGGAAAGCGTGATACTCGGAAAAAAGAAAACTTTTTAATGTAAATAAATTGATGTCTGAACACCCCGTTTTTATATTTTGTAATAATATCTTGTAATGAGGATATCGAAGGTATCGTAGGACCAATGGCTTAACGTGCTTTCCGAAGCACTGGGGGTATCACACTGCCAAAATCAAAACTCCCGGCTGTTACCAAGAAATTCCTAACGGAAAAACCTAGTAACACTTTGCCTTACCCGACACTCGAGACCAACGGAGCAGTTATGCCATCGAAGGAGGACTTATGAACTAAAGTTACCTCAACCCACCTCCCGCTGTTCGTTGGTGTTATGTAAATTGGCAGGATTACCTTTATCGCGTTACATCCTTAAAGCCAAGATCACGCTCGATACGATATGGTTAAAGAGGTTATTATAATATTTATAATGGAATACGGTTCATAGCTTTAACAGAATTTCCATCTCATCAAAATATGGCACACGCGTGTCAAAATCTAAATAATATTTCAATTATCACAGTAATGAGAGGATAAACGACACGAACTTACGTGAAAATTAACATTTTGATTTTATGTCAGACGGTGAAACCCGTGTATATTTTCAGTAATCAAAAAATAATTTATTTATAGAAAAACCCATCCAATTAAAATACGTCCAGTTAGCTGTTAAAATAAATAAACGCTCCCATGAAACTATATTGCCAGGAAAGGAAAATAAAACTAAAAGATTTCAATTAATTTTATTTGCGACTACAAACGTGCAAAGTGAACCAATATCTGTATGTGTTTACGGATGACAGCAATTAAGGGGGCGCATGTTGTTTGCGTCCGGTGTCCGGCGTCCGGTGTCAAGTGTCGGACACGGCGTGGCGTGTCACCCCGGCAGCCCGCGCCCCGCGCTCCGCAGCACAGTGGCGACCAACCGCCATTTATTGCCTACCCGCCGAACCACCATATTTTTGAAAATAGTTTCCCTAATTGAAAAGTTAATATTGGATCTGTTTTCAAAACGTATGCGTTCAATTATTACCCGTGGACGCTTGGGCCGTTAACATAGCTACTATCAAATTAACTAGAATTTAACGAAAATTCATTTGAAAGTAGAAAATGCTGTTGGAACTATCTCCAAAGCTAATGCACGGTTATGGTTATTTGACAGCTGAAATTGCACGGAAATATTTCTATTATTTCCTAAATTATTGCTTTAATAATGGTGTTCAAAACAATGTTTTGAGCGGAATATCGTAATAACCCACGTATATTTGCTATTCGCTACATTCGCGCGATCACATCGACTCTGATACGCATCTATTGATTTTCAATAAGCCTTGTTTAGTCGTTGTGCACTGTTCGCTAAGTACTCATGGTTAGTAAGCTTGCTTTTGGACATTCTATCGACAATAATGGAAACGTAACAAAAAGAAAACTTAATTGACTAGGCATAACACCGTGAGAACGAAAACATAAATTGGAATGAGGAACATTAAATGAACGTAGGTAATTACTTAATTAATTTGTTACGGCTCAAGTAAAAAGCTTTTAAAGTCTCTTTTCTATTAATTAAATGGATTCAGAATTATGGCACAAAGATGGCTAAACCTCGAATCAGATCAACAAAAGGGTTCGCCATAACTGCTATCTTCGCCGCGACTTTTCAAACTGTGAGGAAGGACATTATATTTTAGGGCCGAAATTGTCGGTTTAAGTGCCTCATAAATTTTGATGAATATTAAAGTGATACTTAAAATCTAAGCACCTAATAGTCGCTTAATTGTATAATATAATTTTGCTTCTAAGTGGACAAGCGTGTTTTGAATCAAGGGTATTTTCTTTTTTGCTATTCTTTTCCGTTACGTCAACACCTCGATATTGGAATCGATACGTTATGGTAACGATAACGTTAACTGTCGCAATGTGTCACATATTGCACACACTGTGCGTACATCTTAAACGTGTTGCGACCAAAGAATACGGGTATTTTTCTGAACCCTGTCGCAAGCGAAATGATCGCATAAAAATACGAAAAAGCCAACATTTTTACGTCAAATCATTTCGATTCCGGCGCAAAAGAATGTACATTATTTGTATCTTTTTCCATTTAGGTATACAAACTTGTAAAGAGATACAACACTATGTAGGAATATTACATACATTTTTAAAGTAACGCATTTTTCCCATGGGCGTAACTACGCAGAAACTACAGAACGCCAAGTGTGTTCACTTATATAATCCTTTTGCTTCGCCCACGTTATACTTACACCTTTTTGGTGCTCTTATTTCGTGTAAATAACATTTACATAAATATGAAAAACCTTTTTCGCATTCCGTGTATGTACTACTTTGTAAGAGTTGTTGTCAAAAGTCTGTATTACCTACTATTAATTATGGAATATCACTGTTGATTTTAGATATAACTTCCGTAAAAATGTTTGAGCTGGATGGTGCTGATCCTTGCGTCATGTTCCTAAACGGGCGCCGTCAGCTGGGACTGATCATAATTTGGTCGTCTCTTAGCTGCCACAGCTTATTTTAATTATTTCATTTTAGGATTGTTTTTTTTTTCTATTTGCTGTGTTCTAGACGCTTTTAACGTATACGTACGACTCTTAACATCGTTCTCACATCATATAATTATAAATGTAACATTAATGATGATACTAATATTAAGTAACAATATAATTTAAAAGAGCGTCCATGGAGTTCCTTCCCGTTCTTCTACATAGGTACCTACTAGAAAGAAAAAAATTACATTTATTTAGCACAGACTAAAAAGGCACAAAAATATACAGTAAGTTGTAAATGGCCTTCAGTTTCATATTGTTCAATAACATCGTTTATGTTAGCTGTAAGTTTCCGGAATAAAATAAAATAAAATATATAAAATAATAAAAATAAAAAACGAAACAAAAACTGTAAAGTGCGTCAAAGTGTGCCTGACGCCTGCGCTAAAAAGGCCCAGTTCAGCATAAATGCCAGGCAACTAGTGCCTGACGCTGGTTTTCAACTGGACCTGATGTGCGAGGTGACGGAGGTAAATCAGCTTTATACCAATGCTGCAACGTGACGTGTTTATGCATAGGTACATAAATAAAATAAATTTGTGTCAGATAAAATAAATAAAAATAGTAACGAGTAGTACCTACTTATACCTATTGTGATAATGTTGATATTTATAAATAGTTTGTTAGCTAGTAAGTAATTGAGTTTGGTAACTAATATAAAAAACTTATTTATGTTAAATATTCTAAAATACAGTAAAATAAATATAAGAGTGAGATATTTAATAAAATTGCAAAACAAACAAAACAAAAGAAATAGGCCGGTAAATAAATAAATGAGACGGACGCATGATATACCTTCGCTAATATGTAAACAAAGAAAGGATGCTTTGAAAGGAGTAGGTACAGCAAAAAAAATAGTTTTAAACAATGCGACGACACTTCCACGATCCAAACACGCTACGCTTTGGAATGGGCTACTAGCTTCATATTGCTGACTGATGGACTACTTGATAATTCAAAAGTTAATGGTTCAATTGAAATAAATGTTTTGAGTTTGAGTATATCTCGTGACATGTGCGTAGCACACTGTACACTTGCCTGCACTCCTATCTCCTATATATTTTATATGTTGTAAAGTCACATTATTCCTCCACTACCGCGGTTCACTTACTAAGCGAGGTGGGTAAGAGATGATGGATCACACAATTTATATGGAATTCGTATTGGTATTACTCCGTTTAAAGACGATCATAGCTCAGTGTGTGATGGATTGTTCTTCGTAAACTATAGATTATCGTGGCCATCGCATAAATGTGTTTTTGGAAGCCCTTTGGAGATATTTTTTTGCAATAGAAAGGTATATATTTTCCTCTACCTTTATGACGTGAACTCCTCTTTGGTATATACCGATGTAGGTACGGGTGGGGTTCTATGTGTTAAAAAAAATGAACCTGAACATGGTCGTTTACTTTAGGAACGGAACATGCAAAATTGAACAAAAACGAACGCGTAAAATTTTCGGTGTATTTTATGCAAACAATTTCCCTTCTCCAGTTTTAAATTCGGCTTAACATGGGTCGGTAAAACCATGAATCATCATCTGCCTAGCCTTTTCCCAACTATGTTGGGGTGGCCTCCAGTCTAACCGGATGCAGCTGGATACCAGTATTTTATATGGACTGACTGCCTATCTTACCTCCACAACCCAATACCATATAATAGTACTGGTTGCCCGAAAGTCTGACAACCCGACTTTACTGATTGTCAGACTTTCGGGCTTCTGACGACGCAACGACTTTCAAAGATCCATAAATTATCGCCGGGTCCAACGGTTTGACGTGCTTTCCGAGGCACGGAGGGGTCTTGGTATGTAAAGATGCTCACCCATCCACGTACCAACCGCGGCAAGCGACGCTTAACCTGATCCATGGATCAGTGCGGCTGATATTACTTAGCTACAAGCCCCTCATGACACAACTCATCAATATGTTCGTATTTAATCTGTAAATTGCAGTACGATCGCTTCTCATTTCATGGAACCCAAGTTACGTGCACGAATTCAATGGAATTTCCAAATAGCGATGAATATTTAAAATTTCCTGTTCAATGCATGCACGTCATACAATCTCCTCAGTAAATTCTACCAGTCTCAGTGCTCCAATACAGCAGTGCCGTCAAATAGACACGGGTGGTGTGCCGGCAGACAATGGCGGGCAGACACCGTGGGACGGTTCTATATCGCACATGACACGAATAAAGAGCGAAGGCGAGAGTTAAACGAGGGTTAAGTGCTTCAAATATAACTTAAATATTATATTTTCGAAGCATTCATAAATGTTTTATAGGAATTAGGTACATAGTTTCGGTTGTTGATTTTGAAAAGGGTTCTGGAAGGTTGAGTTGTGGTTCGTTGTCCTACTATAACATTATAAATGTTAAAGTTTGTATGTGTGGATGTTTAGATGTTTGTTACTCAATCACACGAAAATGGCTTAACGGATTTGCGTGAAATCTGGCGCCCAGATTGTTTTAAACTTGAACTAACATATAAGATACTTTTTATACCGATATTACGTTCCCGTGGGGTAATTTCCGACCTACACGCGGCTGAAGCGGCTGGCAAAAGCTAGAGTTATACGTAAGTTAGTTTTTTAGTTTCAGCCAGATGGAATTCAACCTAGGATAAATACGTGTTTAAGGCTTCATTATGTTTTTCCCACAAAATATCCACTTTTTATCTACAATAGGTAGGCAACTTTTTCTTCATAATATCACATTGTCTTTGGTGCTTTTGTTTTTTTGTAAAGAGTACAACAATATAATTTCGGTATATAACTACGTATTGGAATCTAAGACCTTTCCCTCATCGTCCGGTTGGGTTCATCGGAGAGAAAATATATATTAAGTAATTCCAGTTACAGCTGAAGGAGCAACCATAGTCAGCTGAAATCGTCAATAAAAGCAAAAATAAGTTCTTAAACGCAGCAAAAAAATCTTAAGGAGGTAGGTAGAGAAGTAGGTAGGTAGGAGGAAGGTATTAGCACTCATATGAACCAAGATAAAAATATGGTTTATTATTGGACCATATTTTGATCTTGCTTCATATGAGTGCTGATACATGTATTACCGTATTTGGCATGACCGTATCAGATTCGCCAACATACACCCTTTTCGTAACTGTAACAAGGATAAACGGTATCTTCCTGGTTGTACGGAACTTTATCTGTAACAGATAGCCGGGCGGTATTCAAAACGACATCAGTGGCTCGATTTCGGGTCGATTCTTAAGATCTCATTTTCCTCCGAATACCCCCTTAAAGTAATGGCATATCGTTAAAACTGCTTCCAGCCATTCTCATGTCTTTGAATTAATGAAGTGTAATAAGCCAAGAGATAAGGAAGCTTCTGATCCGCCGATGTGACCTACTTTATAAACGAAGGCCAAATAGGATAGATAAAAATGTCAGTGTCGACTCCTAATACCTTGTACAAAGTTTAACAAAATCAACATAAAGGGACAGTTTACTCTCACAATAGAGCGTTACTAACTATTATCTTATCCAATACACCTTAACCTTCATCTAAATTAATCAAACAAGGAGTTCCCAGTCTATTTTACAGTATCCAGGGACTTAATTGGCTATTAACCCCCGTATTGTTCTCCGCTATTAAATTACCTTTAAAATAGGCATGACGGTCTAGAATATACTCGTTTCGTGGAACTTCACGCCTCGCTTAACTTTAATGAAAGAACCGACTAAAATAGGCGATCGATAGCGGACACACCTTCGAGGCGAGTGGACAGGCAATACGTAACGATAATAAAGCCACACCTCGCCTTATTCCACTAATAAACCTGATTATGTCCGACCGAGTGCCCGTATACCGACACGCTCAGCGCACACAATATAATCATATCGCATTCAACGAGATATCTCAGATCATATCTTCCCTTTGAAATGGAAGTAGAACGAGCCTAGCCGCAGAGAAAAGAATAATAGATTTTTCATAAAACTACCCTACGTACCGTGGATGGAAATTCGCAACAAAATCCGTGACAGCACCAGCACCCGGCCGCGGGACTAAATTGAAAAGCTTTTGAAAGCCTATTGGCCGAACCTATTTTCGTATCAGCGCTGATCAATGAAATGATTTTGCAGGCAGTGCAAATATTCTTTCACATATGTTTCCAACGAGCGAGACATTTGTGAAAAACGATGTATACGTTGCTTTAAAAGTGATCACCTTGCTTCGTCAGTCATTTCTGTGGAGTTTCGGCGTAATGTATCGGAGGAGAGTGTTCTCGGAAATTGCACACAAACGCAAGTCATCTTGCGTGTTGTGATGTGCTCTGCGTAAAAACCTTTTTAAATATTTAGACGTAGGTATAAGTGAATTTCCTTGGAAAAAGAAAGTAAACATACTTTTTATAGATCATAAAAACCATGCATCTTAAATTTTGTAAGAGTTCGCTCGCTTTTCTTATCTCCTTACATAATAGATAGGAGCGTCATGTGTGTGGATTTTTTAGCAGTGACTTTCTACTTTCATTATGTCATCATAGGCAGTGTGTATACTTAGATACCTATTTAATCAAATGTCATCATCATCATCATCATCATTTCAGCCGGAAGACGTCCACTGCTGGACATAGGCCTCCCCCAATTTGGGGGGGCTTGCCATAATCGCCACGCTTGGCAGGCGGGTTGGCGATCGCAGTATGGTGGTAAAATGCATAGAGAACGCTGCTGCCCATTCTCTAGTAAGTTCCTTAGTCGCCTCCTACGATACCCACGGGAATAGATGGGATGGTGTTATTCTGTACGTCCGGCACCACACGGAACATTCGCATTTAATCAAATGTGCCTATTAAATTAAACTATTCCGCAAAAAGCAAAACTGTTATAAAACTAACAAAATCCGTTCCGTACCTGTAAGGCGGTCATATCAATAGATTTGTCGTCGACCGGAGCTAAATTGCCAAAGGAATAAGTACGAACCCTCAACTACAAAGCGCATTAGCATCGATTTACATAAATGGATTGGAGTTCTTAGTCCAGTCAGATTTAAATAATAAATGGCTGCTAT
Organism: Polymixis lichenea; assembly: GCA_949091785.1. Classification (NCBI taxonomy): domain Eukaryota; kingdom Metazoa; phylum Arthropoda; class Insecta; order Lepidoptera; family Noctuidae; genus Polymixis; species Polymixis lichenea. The sequence continues at coordinate 7,461,682 of OX420937.1, forward strand.
TCAAGACTATGTGGCGAACTGAGAAGTTTATACAAAAGAAGGCACATCATTTATTAACACACGATACCGCCCGCCTTTTATGGGGAGATTAATAGATTATGACCTCGATCAAGCACATTGTGTCCTCGATCAAGCACATTGTATCCTGTCGATGATTTAAATAAACGACTTAACAAATATTCCGTGCATGTGTGCAGTTTATAGTTTATCGGTAAAATGGAAAAAAGTATCGAACTAGTCATTTTCTCCGTAAAACTGGACAGGATTTAGAATCAAAGACAAAGTTATAATTTTCTTGAAGTACTAAAACTGAAATAAAGATTGATTTTGGTTTACAGTTCCAGAACCGCTTGGATGATATTAGATTAAAAATAAATATTAAATTAAACCGTTTTATCGTTTCTGAGGTCTCAATAAGCGGACAGAAATTTTAAGCCAGCTTGTTTCTTTTTTTTTTAAGAAAAACGTTATGAATGTACTTAGGTTAGTAAGTAATCTGTGTAGGTAACTAGGTAGTGATGAGTAATTTATATAAAGAGGAACTATGTATAACTTGTATGATCAGTGTTTTAAGTTTTTCAAGGTTTTTTGAAGGTTTTTTGTTTTACAAGGTTTCGTTATCTAAAAATGCCAGGCCGTTTTAGCAGTAAAATCTCAGATAAACAGTAGTAAGCCATTTACGAAATAGAAAAACAAATAAAAGAATAAAACTTAATAGCGTCGCTAGATTATTTTGACAAGTAATGGCCAGCTTGGGCCCCATGGCATAATTTTAGTAATGAGTTTATAAATTTATATCAAGTAGGTAGGTACTTGCCGCCCTAAACAAAAAAAAAGAATGCAAGCCGTTAGTATACTTAAAAAAAACGAATGAAAAAAAAAACATAAATGGCAACACAAAACTTTTCCGACCTAAAATGGCCAATAATTGCTCGAACAAGGCTAACCAAAAAGAATGATTGAGCGTGTTATATTTTTCAGCAATTTTCAGCGTTACAGTTGATTATTGCTATTGACATTTTATTTTCAGTTTTTCATGTTTTAATTTGGTTTTGATTTCGTGTAGTATCTACCCATAAGTTTTTCCATGACTGAACAAAACAAAACTTTGACATAGGAGAGCAGTCATACTCATAATTCTACATGTAGGTAAGTACCTACCTAATTCTTGCTAAGGAACTTTTATTTTCGCTCGAAATCTTCGCGAAACAAATTGGTCCATCCGAATTCTCTGGAGAAATTACATGAAGAAGTCCAAAAAGTTGTAGTTTTCCTACGCTTGTTAACCTAAGGTACGTACTTAAATAAACTATTATCGAAATCTTCTTTATTTCGTTCAACGAATAAACTTACTCTTTATGGGTTCGTCTAATCTGCGGGGTAATTGCGTAACACACTAACAGCAGGACTGGCTGTCATTCAACAGACTGTAGACAGTCAAAATTGGCTTTACCAGCTGTGCACCCGCGATTAACCAAAAAACTTCTTACCCTGAGTAGAAATAACCTTAGAATAATCATAGGAACAATTACGGGCCACAACCACCTTAACAAACATCTCTAGAACATAGGCGCCAAAGACAGCCCGCTATGGGGGCCTGCCTGGGCGCCGAGGAATCAGCCACCCACGTCATCCTGGACTGCGAGGCCGTGGCTACTCAACGTGAAGAAATCCTCGGAGCAGTGAGGTCGCTCCGCGAAGCCTGCGAAGCTCCCAGGAAGCTTCTGAGCTTCTGGGTGGAGCTAGGCTGGCTCTGTTAGCCAGAATCCCCACGCACAACGCACCGAATGGGAGTCTACGTGCGGAAAAGGGAGTCCTATCATCATCATCATCATCATCACTGGCTGTCATTTTGACAGTTGAACAATATTCACTTCGTTATTTACGTTGTTGAGCAGACAAATTTCTCAAACGTAAGAAGTAATGGATAAGTAATATCCTTGAAAGTGAATGAGGTACTGATTGATAGTCTGCTATGCAATTAGGGTGTTGGCTTTAGTCCAGAGGTTCCCAAACTTTTTTTTCTCGTAGACCACTTTCAAATTTTACTGGTTCCGATGGATACCCCTGCTGCTACATCCCTACCATATTCCCAAAACCTGTCAAAAAAATTTAGCCAAAAAATCTGAAAATAAGAATCTTAAAGCCAAAAATGCTTTTTTTAAGTCTCATAATGATAATATTTCACCAAAATACAGCCTGTCAAAAATCACCAAAAAATTTGGAGTTTTCTTATGAACCTTTTTTTTTCAGTGGGTTCTTTTTCATGCCCACGTACACTCCCGTCGTGTCTCCCGTAGACCCTTGGGAGTCTACCTGGACCACTTTAGGAATCAGTGCTTTAGTTGGAAGATTCAGATAAGTAGGTATTATTGCTTATTTCTGTAAAATGCTTATGCTCCGCAACAATAATTGTGAAAATTAATGAGAATATATTGACATATTCATTCTTATTCACAATTGGACGTAGTTCCGCAAAAAGGATCCACATTCAATCCACACTTTTTCCGAAATTCAGCTAAATCAAATATCAACATCTTTAATATCAAAAAAGATCTATGTGACAAAATACAATTTTAAACGTATCCTACTACATACCAAGTCACATCTATGGACTACATCAAATATTTTTCATCAATACAAATCCAAAGCACATGAACGAACGAACTTCATGTGGATTGGATCCTTTTTGTGTAACTAGGTCCAATTATGACAAAGGATCTTTTTTGTCACTAATATGTCAGCGGAATTATATGAATGCTATTCAATATGTTGGATGGAAACAATACATATCACATTATGATTGAGGTATCCGGGTATTGGATACGTCAGTTCAGCTCAATAATTTATTATTGTTTAATATTTCAGTCCGCTACTCAAATAACATAACCACATATGACCCACATCAACATTATTTGCACCAAATTTTACCTATTTATGGCAGCTTTTCAGTATGTCGAAAAGTAATATCAAACTTCACAGAATTCATCAAACGTTTTGTTTTACTTTAAAATAATATTAACCTCTGCTATATTTCATTAGAACTTTCAATTACAAACGGAAATGGCCGAAAGAAATATAATTTGGAGTTTTTCCTCGCAGATAAATGGTTGTTTGCAAGTTGCTGAGTTATAACAGTGAGGCGAATTCAAGTTTCAAGGCTCCGGGAATAAATTGATGTAATTTTGTGAGTTTCAAGACGTGGATCGAGGAGCACGTGGTGTCGTGGAGTTACACACAAGTAAGATTTTATTATTTCTACGTACAGTCACGAGCATTAATATGTTTATACATAGCCAAATATAAAAGCGATTATCTCTTAAATAACGATTGCAACCTTGAGATAATCTAGGTATTTCATTATAGAGTGGGTTCCAAAATATTATTTTCATTATAACATAAAATTATAATCAGTAGGTACACGGCTACATATCAAGCTATACATTTCTAGAATAAGCTGATCTCGTATTGTATAGGATTTCGGTACAGTGCGAGATCGGCGTAAACTGGAAATGATGACAGCTTGATGTGTAGCCGTGTGTACAAGAGGAACAAATCACTTTTGAAAGCTGGTAAGCGTATACATATTAGTGCTCGTACCCATAGAGATAGTAAATACATACTAGTGGTCGCCCAGCGGTCTAAATTCGACTATGTTGTTTTATTCATTTAATAATGATGGACAGGTCAACAAGAATGGACAGGTCCACTCAATCTGTGTGATTCTTATCTCAAAACACCATTTCAGACACCGATCCACATGGTCTTCACATGATCTGACCAAGATTATGTCTGGACTTTAAAAGAGACTGTGACCTGTGAGTTTGTTTCGGCCTTTCTTCTCAGAGTAGTCAGATAGGAAACGCCGACGTCATCTAAATTTAAAAAAATATGATTGACGTGTAAAAGTGTTTGTACAAACCTACTTACAGAAATAAAATCATTTATCATTTATCTTTATCATTAATATCTTACAAATGCATTATTATAAAAAAATATTAGCTTTCTGCATTCTTTCTCTATATAAACTTTAATTATGCCAAATTTCATACTCTTTCGTCCGCGTAATTTTCGTAAAAAAGGGTACAAACTTATGGGTTTACGTACTAATTTATAGAATACTAGCTTCTGCTCGCGGCTTAGCCCGCGTGGATGTCAGAAATTATCCGACAGGAACGTGCTGCCGGGATACCAACTATCTCCTTGCCAAATTTTATTGTAATCCGTACAGTGGTTTAGGCGTGAAAAGCTAACATGAACATAATTTAATTTATTTTTGACTAAAATATACTAATACTATAATATCTTGACATCAATTATTATTTATTTCTTGTGCATTTTGTAATGAAATTTAAAACGACTTTTTTTGTAAATGCAATTAAATGTAATTTTTATACTAACAAAATTTGTACACCGTTATTGGCAAAACATGGACGCTCACAACATATTAATTTAATACCCTGCATGTCCGATTAGTCATGCGTTTATGTAAACGCATGTTTGACAAATAAATGATCTTATATCTTTTTTTAGCTTTTATCTTTATGAAGAAACAGCTATTTTCGAATTGATAATATTATAGCTTTTGCCCGCAGCTCCGCTCGCGTGGATGTCAGTTATCGCGTAATTAAGTAGCCTATGTCCTGCTCCATATCCCAGGCAATATCTCTGCCTAAATTTCGTGACGATCGATTCAGCGGTTTAGGCGTGAAAGCGTAACAGACAGATCGACAGAGTTACTTTCGCATTTATTATATTAGTAGTAGGGAGATAGTAATAGATACTTAGATCAATGAACCTTACCTAAATAAATCTAAAATCAGCCTACATTTGAAGAGCAAATTTTGTATAGGTAGTCAGGGTAGCGAGCTACGTACTTATTTTATACTTCTAGTTAAAATGTAAGTAAGACTCAAGCATATTTCTGAAAGCTTTTAATTCTTATTATCAGACACGAGACTGAAGTTATAAATGATCAAAGTACATTACTTCTTTGATTCTCAGTACGATGTTTAAAATTAATAAAAAACAGTTCAAAACTTAAAACCTGACTATTCAAACAAGAAAATATTCTCATCAGTAACCCGTGGTCGTAACCCACTTTGCCCTAAAGCTTATGATCGCTTGCTACTGTTAGAATGTATTGTTTTGTTTATTTATTGAAGTTATGAAGGAATAGATGAATATACAGACATACCCACATACATACAGACATACATACACACATACAAGCATGCATATATACATACATACATTGAAACATGCATACTGGTCAAAATCATAGCCCTCTATTTTGCTTCGCCGTAGTTGTGTAAAAAGTACAGCACCTGAGCAAGTCTGCAAGTATAACGTAACGTGTACGGCTATTGCGGCGGTAAGTCCCCTCTTTGAGGAGTGGCTTGAGAGGCGGCATGGCGTCCTCACCTTCCGCCTGACACAGGTCCTCACCGGACATGGCTGTTTCGGGAGGTTCCTGTTTCGGATAGGGCGGGAGGAAACGCCCGGGTGTTTCCATTGCGAAGATCGCCCAGAGGACACGGTGGAGCATACGGTGGAGGTCTGCCCAGCTTGGGCGGAGCAACGCCGTGTCCTCGTGGAGGTGATCGGCGGCGGCGATCTCTCGCGTCCGACCCTGGTCCAGGCCATGGTACGGAGCGAGAGGGCATGGCTGGCAGTCGCCTCCTTCAGCGAAGCAGTTATGCTCGCAAAGAGGGAGGCGGCGCACGTGAGGGAGATGCAGTACATGCGCCCTCACAGCCGTGGCCTTCGCAGGAGACGCCCTGGGCGTCGGGAATCCCAGGCTGATTCCCGGCCACCGTAGGCACGGGCTTGCGGACGGCGAGTAATGGGTAGCTCGCTGTCCGGTAAGGACCAAGCCCGGGTCGACGGCGCGTTGTGTTCCACGCGCGCCTCAAAGAGATGTCAGCAGCAACAGAGGGGCCCGCAAGGGCCGATGCCTGCCGGGGGTGCGGGTTGTTCGAAAGAGATACCGCCGCCCCTGGCACACAGGCAACTGAGGGAGCACGGGTGGGTTTTAGTCAGTAAAAGTCTGACACGCCCTCCCGCTCCACCCAGAGCGGGAGAAGTTATTTGATGATTTCCCACCCAGAAAAAAAAAAACGTGTACGGCTACCATAATCAACTAGACAACAACAACAGCACCATTATTGCATAATCTATACATCTATACATCTATACATATCTACATTTATACATCTATACTCTATACATATAAATAAAATTGGAGTGTCTGTTTGTAATATTAAAATAACCGCTTTTGCTACATGCATATGAATGCCTATATACGATACATATACCAAAATATTTTTTTTACAATTTTTGTCTGTCTGTCTGTTTGTTCCCGCTAATCTCTGAAATGGCTGGACCGTTTTTGACTTGACTTTCACTGGCAGATAGCTGATGTAATAAGGAGTAACTTAGGCTAATTTTATTTTTGAATTTTTACTTGTTTTGATTGATGTATGTATAAATAATAGCAAAAAAACTATTCCGCGCGGACGAAGTCGCGGGCACAGCTAGTATATTATAAATCACAATCTAAATCATTTTAAGGATATTTCTCATCCATCGCTTCGTATGTTCGAAAAATTTGTTTGCTCAACAACGTAAATAACGTAATGAATGTTGTTGAACTGTCAAAATGAAACTCACTCCCACTGTTAGTGTGTTTCGTAACTACTCCGAAGGTTTTATGCTGCATCACTAATCTACGCCGGACCACAAATATCAAATCAACAGCTCAAGAGGCTTGATGAGATCAGGCTTCTGTATCTGTGGCACTTGGTATTCGAGACATATATCCGGTGGGGTCCGATGTAACCCCTCCCCCGCCATGATCGTAGGCCTGGGATCTTGCGGACGTGATATGCCGCGGGTTAAAATACACCATAAACTTAAGGAAAGAAGGTTCACCACAAAATTACAATAGGAAAATACCGCATTTGAGGTGTAAATCAATAAGACTAGGGATACCCTGAACATTTGCAATGGAACATACAAGTACCTAGAACGCTACTTATTTTATTATTATTATATAGGCACGTGGTCGAAATCAGAACTAAAGCCGCCATCTTGTTTTGTCAATACACATTGCCCTTGACAATTTCACAAAAGTTTCGGGCGCCAAAAAATCTCTGTAGCTGAACCAAGTTCTTAAACGCAGGTTGCGATAGAAGTAAGATTGTATAAATCATCACATAACGAAAAATGCGTAGCGTAACAAAACACGTTATGCTCCATGCAACTTTTTATAACATAAATAGAGAGACAGTGAGATAGTTTTCATGTTATGAAGGTGCTGGAAGCCGAGAGTGAGGTTAAAATAGAAATCCAAAACGGCGGCTGCGAAAATTATCTAAGTTTTCATCATGGGTGTCGTTTTCTTGGTTTTCGGGGCTGCTGTAGCCGGTAATGAGGATTTTTGTGGTTGGGAAATCATCAAATAACTTCTCCCGCTCTGGGTGGAGCAGGAGGGCGTTTTAGACTTTTACTGACTAAAACCCAACCGTGTGCCTTCAGTTGCCTGTGTGCCAGGGGTCACGGTATCTCTATCGAACAACCCGCATTTCTGAGAGGCATCGGCCCTTGCGGACCCCACCAGTTGTTGCTGACATCTCTTTGAGGCGCGCGTGGAACACAACGCGCCGTCGACCCGGGCTTGGTCCTTACCGGACAGTGAGCTACCCATTACTCACCGTACGCAAGCCCACGCCTGCGGTGGCCGGGAATCAGCCTGGGATTCCTGATGCCCAGGGCGTCTCCTGTGGCGACTAGGGCCGTGAGGGTGCATATACTGCCTCTCCCTCACGTGCGCCGCCTCCCTCTTCGCGAGTTTTACTGCTTCGCTGAAGGAGGTGACAGCTACCCATGCACTCTCGCTCCGTACCATGCCCTGGACCAGGGCCAGATGCGAAAGATCGCCGCCGCCGATCGCTTACACGAGGACACGGTGGTGCTCCGCTCAAGCCGGGCAGACCTCCGCCGTATAATCCACCGTGTCGTCAGGGTGATCTACACAATGGAAACACCCGGGCGTTTCCACCCGAATCTCCCGAAACAATCGTGTCCGGTGAGGACCTGTGGCAGGTGGAATGTGACATGCCGTGGCGCCTCTCAATCCACTCTTCAGAGAGGGGACTTACCGCCGCAATCGTGGCGTGCCCAGCCAATAGTGAGGTTTAAATAAAACTTGAGTATTTTAAAGATTCCATTTCTTCCCATGGGTGTCGCAGAAGGCAACTAAGGGACTTACTAAAGAATGGATCGCAGCGTTCTCTATGCATTTTACCACCATACTGCCATCGCCAACCCACCTGCCAAGCGTGGCGATTATGGCAAATACCCCCTTTTGGGGAGGCTACTGTCCAGCAGTGGACGTCTTTCGGCTGATATGATGATGATGATTTTAAAGATAGAATAAACGACGTTACATTCGGAGTTGAAGAAAACTGACGGAGTCCCCCAGAACCCACACAATTTTTTTTTGATTGACTTTCACAACGTTAAAACTTCTCAAGTAGGGACTTAGGTAACAATATGTACTTTGTCAAACACAAGCTTGCATGCAGGTTGTCATTAGATTGTGTCCATTGAATTACGGCCTTGAAGTAAGTGGCTTTGGGAAGCTAATTGCATTATAACACGCGGTTTTATCGTGACCTTTGGCAAAAAGCCAAATATCTTTTTTGTGTCTTCATCGAGCAGTAGGTATTGTTAAAACACGTGTAACTTAAGGCGGGGTTAGAAGCCAAGTTGTACGAAATTGACAATAGCACATCGCAATATCAATTTTATGGTTCAAAATAACGATGCATTTGATGTTAGTAAATCGAATGACAAAAATTAAATTAATTTTGCAGTTTAAGAAATAAACAGATTCCCTTTATTATCATTACATCAAATATTGAACGTTCAAAATTTTGTGTTTTTTGAGCTTTCTTTTACGATTGTCATAACGCGATACCATTTATTTTTTATGAAATATTTTTGAGTAAATGTTTTCTCTGAACATTTGACAATACACTCACTTTGTTCTGCCTTGTAATATGTATACAAAGCGAAAAAGCTGCGACAAATAAAAATCACAGAAATTTTACCTATTGGCGCTTTAAGTTAAATAAGAAGTTGTGGGTATATTAGCCGGCCGGTCCCAGCTGTCATTTGTGGATCTTTAACAGTGGTTACGGGTCGTCAGAAGCCCAAAAATCTGAAAATCAGTCTCACCCAGAGGTAATGTATTACCCAATAACTGGGTTGTGCAGGTCAGATAGGCAGTCGCTTCGTGTAAAATACTGATATTCAGCTGCATTCGGTTAGACTGGGAGCTAACCCTAACATAGTTGGCAAAAAGCTAGGTAGATGATGATGATGAATAGGTTGTTCGTGTATGCAGGCACCTAGCATCTAGCGGCGTCTAGTAGGCGTCTAGGCACCTAAATATTGGCATAGTATGAGCATTAACCTTCTATATTTCCTTTCCATTTGACTTCACTTTGACTGCCCGACGCACCTCAGTTTACGACTCTAGCAGTCACTACGAAATGCGATTCCGTTTTATTTTCGCATTTATTTTGTTAATAAAAAATGTTAGCGAAACAGTTGGGCTAGTTTATTTGTAGATTTATTTCCTTGTTTAGTTTTTGGTAGTAAACCCTACATTTTTAAAGCCGAGAAAACAGCAAAAGTGCTCCACGACAGCTGATGATATAACGTGACAACACATCAAGAACAAGACAAACAATGGACACTCACTACTTTAACGTTTTGACCCAAATATTCACTGACCCTCAAAGAGGCTGATGTTGTCAAAGTCTCCTCCGCTCAAAGGCATCCCTTGCGAAACTTTTTTAATGGGATAGATATACCTGTAGATGTCGCGTCAGATTCTGTGCAGTCAATCATATCTCCCTGCTTGGATAGGAGCAGGGGCCCAATGTACCTACGGGATGCTTTATCGATTTTATTTTGCAAATACCTACTTACTTCTTCTTATTTTGTCCCTAAAAGTTCCCAAACCCACTTACATAAAATAACATAAAAACGCTGAACCCAGCAAATGACGTCACAGGGTACCCTATTACAAGACAAATCATAGAAAAAACATCGCACTATTTGCCTAGCTCATCGACTAAAACCTATTTACCGAAATCCCTTGAGTAGATATTATTTTGCATAGAAATTTGTTTGAGGCGTCGGCAAATCTCCACTTCATCTTATCTCTTTTAGTACGTGATTGTGGGTAATATGGTCGGGGGATAGAGATTTCCCTATTTTCATGTTATGTGGTACAAATATATTTTCGTTAAAATGCTAAAATTTTGTGGTCATATTTTGTATTTAAGGGAGAATATGACTGTATGGCACATATGAGGGTTATTCATTTTCTTCTTTATAATAAGTACTTCAGTATTCATAAGTACTTTTTGTAGGATAATAGTTAAAAAACGTAGTAGATATAAATTATGAAATCAGAATATTTTCAATTGAAAATGGCAGTCGATACATTTTTAAACACGGTACGCGAAATTTTATAGTAACAGCCGCAGCAAAAACAAATACGATCTGCTATCGCTTCTCTATTTCCTCCAGTTATATAAAACTTCATCTTATTTTCCCCAGTGTGGAAAAATAAGAAAACTTTATGAACGAAATGCGGAAAAGTAAACGAATAGGTTTTCAGGAGCGCTGAAATCTGTGCGACTCGATGTATTCGTGTGATATACGAGCCAGGGTCAACTGTCGCCCCCTCCCGTCTGCCGACTAGGTATAATAAAGCTGCGGTAAAATAAAAACCGTCAACTTCCTGCTGCCATTTTTCACGTTCATAATAGAATGTATGTGGAAAATAGATGGATTACGTAATGAAGTTCCACTTAAAAATAAAAATATATAACAATGAATAAAAAACTTGTGACTTCATAAATATTTAGCTGAGTATCAGTTACTAAGTGATTATAATTGTAAATTATATACGGGGTAATACGGCCCATCACATAGCCGTCAACGACGCATACTGTACATTAAACTAAGTAACATTGCAAAAAAATTAAAGCTGGGAAAATAACTTAAATGATGACGTGAAAAACGTTGGGTTTACGGTATAGCGCTCGTGGGGGCGTTTATAGTTAAGACATAATATTACACAATTTGTTTTCATAAAAAAGCGTCATATAAACTTGAAACTTCGACCTACAATATCTCCATAACCAGAAATTTCCCTGGTATATCCAGTACAAAAAAAAACACCTCAATAGCGGACAACAACTAAATCGCCCCTCCTACGTCAAGACACTTTATTCAGGTGTCTGTCACAGGTAAGTTGGTTTTTCCGTACATTCAGCATTACCGTAACATTCTTAAACGATAGACAAAACAACCCAGAAATAGTTGAGTTTTATGAGTAAACTTTATCTACATAATCTCCATATCGCTGTAGCTCAGCTCAACTCACATAATACACCGTCCTCTCCCCTGACGTGTGTATGAACTCATCAGAGGAACTTCGGTTACTTGTTGTTCATGTTCCAAATATTAACATGATTGTAACATACGCGATACGAAGCCCTGGGGCTGCGGTCATAATTACTTGAAGTATATGACAAACTCACGTTTGAGAAAAAGGGAATCTAACATTGTCAGTGTTGGCCGCAGTCGAACAGCTCTTTTCCGCAAAAGTATTAATTATCAAATGGCTCCAGTATTATACAATAAAATTCCGCGAGAAATTAAGAATCTTAATTTAGTTATTTTTAAAAAACGACTGAAACAATTTTTAATTAGTAAATGTTATTACTCAATCACTGAATTTATGGAAGATTATCGTTGACAATGACATTTTAAATTTTGACATAATTGTATTTCTATTTTATGGCTTGACATTTTAATTATACCTACAGACATTTTATATTTCATTATTCTTGTGTGTAATATTTGTATGCTTGCGAGTAGAATGCAGCGCACTAACATTATCATTATAAGACCTAATATAAACTATGTACAGGTACATAATGATTTGATTTGATTTGATGGATGGCTATGAGCGTTCAAGGACTGTTAACAGAGGATTTTTAACATGACACCTCAGATCAGATCAGCGAAAGAAGCTATGAAAGTATATGAATTTGAAACATCCACCTTCTATGTTTCAAATTCATGTACAGACTGATGAGCGTAGAAATTTTTCGTCGGTCATCAAAAAAATATCTGCAGTTTCAAATAAAAGTGTAATACTTACCTACGCGGTCAAACTGTATGGAACAGTTTTTTAAATTACTGACGAACAATTTCGGCGTTGGAGGGTTCAGAATCATGCAGGTACTGAATCCATGGTAGAACGCTGCATGTCGATGTGCACAGCGCCTTGTATATGTAGGTACTGTTTTAGTTATTAAATCATCAGTTCAAGATATGGATTAAAAAATAACTCATAACAGGGAGCTCTGTAAATGATCGTGCCTTATTATGATGGGGTTAGTGACCGTCACATATAGCATGTTTATCGGAAAAGTGTGGTCATATTTATGGGTGTGGTATAAATTGGACTAGTTTTTTCCATGGGACGAACATCGTAATCGCGAAAAAATTATCAGCAGTCCCATGCTTTTGCGTCGAGTAGGCATGAAGTATTGTATGGAGCAGTTGAGAATTTTTTCGCGATTTCAATGTTGGTCCCACTAAGAAAATTGTTAATTTTGATGGCCGGAGACAAAATACATTTCTGTTAGCGTTCACGCCAAACGCTACGCAAAAATGTATGGGAATGACATTATCTGCGGAAAGGACACGACGTAATCTTTCCGCAGGTAATGTCACTCCCGTACATTTTGGCGTAGCGTTTGGCGTGAACGCTAACAGAAATATGTTTTGTCTAGGCCTGCTATACACACCCTTAATATGACCACACCTTTCTGATACATGCATCTTTCATCTTACTACCCCTACTATCCTACTAGTTAATATGATAAATGTGAACGTTTGGATGTTTGGATGTTTGTTACGCAATCACGCAACGGATGAACGGATTTGGATGAAATTTGGTACACAGATACTTTGTGACCTGGAGTAACACATAGGATATTTTTTATCCCGATAGTACGTTCCTGTGGGATCATTTTCAACCTCCACGCGGGCGAAGCCGCTGTCATAAAGGCCGGGATTCTGTATACGTATACCACAAGGAAAAAGAGGCCATAGGTAAAACAAGGTTTAAGATGGGCAACCTAGCTAACCTTAGTTAACTGCATTTAATGCCAGCCATTCGATCGAGAACCAAACTGATGCTGTGCTTGCAACTTCGCCCAACAGTTTCCTACTCGAACAGATTAAGCGGTATAAGTGTAAATTGCTAACAGGTTACCGCTTCTGTAAGTCCTATCTAGCCACAGCTTGAACAGCATAGTGTGGATATAATGTGTCCTGCTATTCAGACATTATGACATTAGTAAACCTAGGGTCGCTACAAACGTGCAACGACTAGGAAATAAATAACAGAACGGTCAGGGAAACGGATTCCTTTGTGAATATTTCGTCTGCTTACAACACAACACAACAACACACACACAACACAAACACATACAAACAACACAAACACATACACAAACACATACACACAAACACATAACACAAAAACATCACAAATACATTTTTTACTAAATCGAGTTAAAAATGCAGTCACGTGTAATTTTTTACAGGCTATCTACTGGTAAAATCAAAAATGCAATGTCCAATGGCTGCTGAGATAGTGAGTTTTTAAAAATGATATCTTCTCACATTTTGTAAATATTATATAAGACTATATCTTAAAAGAAGGGTAATTAGTGCAACAGTTTGCTTTAACAGTTTTTTTTAATTAATGTGTTTAAAATAGATCAAATTAAAAAATAAACTTTGAAATGTCATTTACTCGAAATGACACAGACTGCACTTATTACTTTTTACCCGTAAGCAGACGATTTGTCCATATAATTAAATCACAGTATTGCCATCCTGTGGCTACTGAAATATCGACTAATAGAGAAATATAAAAAAGAAACATGCTGTGTCGACCTTAAATTTATCGGGATAAGGGCAAGAGATGTTAATGATGACATGTGAATCTTATCCAAGAAACACAGGACCACTCCATTAGACGACGACGGTTGATCCCAGGACTATGTTCAGAAACAACGTCTTTCAGCAGAAATTATGATGATGATTGTCAATCTTCTTAAACCAGATAAAATGTCTACAACATTTATACTAATTAACATAATATATTATGTTCTGTTCAGGATTTATAAATCCTTCAAAAGTAACAACATTCTAGATGCGTTTTATAATTATTATTGTGGCAACATTGTGTTCGCTGTCAATGTCAAAGTGTGTTTTATAGTTTATCTATGGTGAAAGTTCCCGCTAATATCCGAAGAAAAAGCCTTGATAGGTCGTCGTACAATAAAACTGTAATACTGCAATTTCTGGGCTTTATTTACACCAATATATCCCCAAAGATATAAGATGTTCACTCCTAAACAATGCATTCCCTGGACTTTATTTTGTATCAACTTTTCATGTTTACTTTCTAACATTTAGGCTTCCATATTCATGGCTACGTCTGGCCGCACTTACTCGTAAAGAATTGCAGTAGTAGAAATACATAATGTATGGAGACCGTGCCGTTGGTCTCCCTCAGTGACTAACGGAGGTACTAAACTATAAAGTGCCAGCTTTGTGACCTGGCCTTTGAAAATACATAGGTACAAGTTTAATAACATGTTGAGTTTCAAGAACACTTCAATTTTACGTGCATATTTTATCCTTTGCGATTCATTGTGTAACACACTAACAGTAGGAATGGCTTTCATTTTGCCAGTTCAACAATATTCATTGCGTTATTTACGTTGTTGAGCAGACACATTTTTCGAACATATGAAGCAATGAATTAGCCTTCAAAATAATTCAAATTGCGATTGAAAGTGTGTAACGCAAATAGTGTGCTGCTCTGTAACGTATGTAAATGTTTTAATGCCCTAATTGCCATTTTAGGTACCTACTACTTAAGTTCATATTCTTTACAGTCAGATTATAAACGACATTTTTCTAATACAAAAGTTTATTTACTACTTATCTAGTGAACCGCCACGAAAGAGTGGCGGGGACTCGCGGTTTTTACGACTTGACAAATATTTAGATTTGTTCATTATATCAACATACCGTTTGATATTAATGTATTATTATACTAAAAACCGTTCCGCATAAAATTTTCGGAATGATGGTGAAACCCGAACAACACAGTCACGGACAGCCTAAACAAAAAGCGACTTTAATTTTTAACATGTCTATAGAATTCAGATTGCCTAAATATTAATGTTCGTGCTCGTGGTTAAGAATACTTTTCAGACAACTATAATACGACCAGCGTTATAAATATCCTCTCAAAATGAATAACTTCGTATAAAAAGGCCTCAAATGAAAAGTTATGTGAGTGAATCTCGCCGAACAAGCTGATTCTAAAAGTTAATATTCAATGTCGGAGAGGCAATTTACACAAGTATTCCTCTGAAAGGCCCAACTGTTAACTAGATGCTTGAATAATGTAAGCAGAGGGAGGTTCGTTGAGGACACTTTCCAACTTGTGTAAAAAGAATTGATGATAATGAACGATTGTATTTCAACGTCTTCTCGTGCCGGCCGCTAAAAGTTTATTTTCAGTTTGGAAATTATCAGTCTATTATGACTTCGTTAAAGTTTCTTCTCCGCAAAGTTCCTCCTAATAATATTTTAACAGATTATTTTTGTTGTCATTAGAAATTAAAACAATTCTTAGGAACGTGTAAACACAAGTCCTAATTCATATTACAGTTTCTGTGCCTCCACGCCACAAAACACTTAATTTATTTGGATTTAAATAATATTACTCTTATCAAAATCGTCTTAAAATACTAATTACATTTGATATTCAAAGAAGCAGGTTCGGTATTCCCGAGGATTGTAAAGCATTTATTGAAGTGTACAGTGTCTACAAGAAACTAATTTTATATAGGGCTTTAATTAGACTCCTTGAATTTCAAATAACATGGAAGGAATTCTTTCGAGTAGGCATTTCGAAACTAATTAAAGTTTTCATTTTCAGGATAAAAGCGTCTTGTATTACAAAGGATTTGTTCGACAACATCCGCGCGGCCCTACAGCCTAAAGACTCAGCGCGTCACACTCATTGTGCACAAAGACGAATAAGTAGGTATTGTTTTGTTTTCAACTGGCGCTCTCGAGGGTATAAATGAGATGCGGCCTGGATAATGGGGACATTTCGTCAGCTCTTATAAAACAAAACAACATTACACTGATGTAGTACAATTTTCTATAAGTACTCCTTTATAATTGTGTCACGTTTTCTTCCCCTCTTTCATGAGGTACGGAGTAGGATCCTCGTCTCCATGCCTCGTTTGACAGTGCGCTAGTACCTCTTGAGACGCGAGTAGCAGGCGTGTCGTTTAGAAAGTGCAGAAGTAGTAACGTGTTACTGGGCCATTAAGTCACTCGCTTCCCTCCATTAACTCTTACGAGTTGCGACGGAAAATAAGCGCATGAACCTGCGATAATTATATGCCATGTGTATCTTTTTATCCCCATAATCTTCAAATTCCTTCTGCTGTTAAATTAAGAAATACTTGAAATACAACTTTTTCAAGCATAATACACATACAACAGTACTTAAATACGATGAAAATATAGACAAATCGTTTGCATTTCAAAACAGAAACATCGAAAATTATGATTGCGAATTAATGAATCGAAATGGAAATACATTTTAAATTATCGTTTTCAATTAGGGAACGATATTGAAATGTTATCAATCGCGGGCCCGAACGTAATCGGGGCAGGAATCAGTCTCGGAAAGGGACCGGGCGATTCAACTGTCATTTCTGTAAGTACCGACCTTCGTAGTTCGCTTAGGGAAACCTAATGACTCGTCCTTATGTAAAGATACTTACTGGCAACAAGAACATATTACATATGTAGTACAAATATACTCGTAACAAACATTGAATGAAATACGTTCCAGATTGAATGCCTCATTAAGCTTATTCGGAGTGGATATTCAATCTGACTCGAGCAAAATACCCCTTATTTACGGGGTATTTTGTTATTTGTTACAAGCTATTCTGTATCTTTTCTTAGAATACTTTTTATTTTATGTACTTCCCATGTAAATTTGTCCCGTTTAGTTGCTTATTAAATATGGCGCCATGAGATCATTAAAATTTTATATTTAAAACGTAAACCTGTCTTATATTTCTTTCCCTTCCCGAAAGAAGTTAATGTCTGGTACAAAATGACAAGCCGTATATTTACATTTTCTTATCGGCACGTACATTTATATGTGACGGGGTTGTATCTCGGTAGTGGCAGGGTCGAGGGCGCTATCAACGGTAATGGGGGTCTTGGCTGGATTGCCGCCGATTAGACCTAACGGCCCGTGGGAATATTGAAATATATATACCTCTTTTTGTACTACCACAACTGGCATCTTCCACGAACAATGTAAGAGCAATTTAGAGATATCGTGATAGCTGACAATAACGAAGCCTTTTTAGTGAATCGTATCTCAGAATGTATTAATTTTACTTATCTTTACGAAAGGCGTTGTGTTACCTTCAGATAAGCTTCTTAAGATTTTTTTGGGAGAATTTTAGAAACGGCGCTTTTTTTTTCACTGGCTGTAATGAGATGGTTGTGTCGCCTGAAGAGAAATAAAAAAAAGCTGAACTTTATTTTTCTTTTTGTGGCTGCTAATTGGCAAGATCTGTCTAAATGTAACCACAAACTCACATTTTTAGGTACAGCTGACATACCTACGTATGTTACTATATATGATGCGGTATCCACTGCAGAAGTTTCAACTTTCTTTATGGCAGAAAATAATCACGGACCCTGATTTAAGAGAGTAACTAAGTTGTGAAAGCCATTTAAACTTCTATAATTTTAATCTGTGCTGGCCACTCGTGACGTGCACACAATTATTTTTTTTAAGTTTTCAGGAGAAGTTGGAATAGAATTAACCCAAATTCGCATATTACCTTGGAGACTTTTATGACGAGTATTATGACTAATTAGCATGTTTTACTAACCTGTTACGAGATTGGCATGATGGAACTGGCAGACGGCATCGGCTTCGTACCAAGAGATTCGGTCCCTGAAGTAGCGGTAGAACACCGGGAACCCTTCCTCAGGCAAGACCCAGGTATTGCTGATGTTCACCTGCGCACACGTACAATAATAATTAACAAGGTACAGGGATATTTTTTTACTTTTTTTGAGGTTGGGAAATCATCAAATAACTTCTGCCGCTCTGGGTGGAGCAGGAGGGCGTGTCAGACTTTTACTGACTAAAACCCACCCATGTCCCTTTAGTTGCCTGTGTGCCAGGGGCACGGTATGTCTTTCGAATAACCCGCACCAAGGTACAGGGATAATAACGTCAATACTTTAAAGGTTGTACGCAAAAGTCGACCTTATGGTGTACAGGCTGGCGATATAATAATTCTAGTTGCATTCGAACACTTAAGCAAATTTAGAAATGGAATAAATAGCACATAAAAACCGTAGACGTGGGATTTGGCTGACAGGCCGGACACAAGAGAAAAATGTGGTAACGTAAAACGATTCCCTAAACATAATCTTTTATTGTAATTTAAAGATATTGTTTCATTGGAGTGGATACCTTTATACAGTACCTAAGCCGAGCGGTAGCCGAAAGTAACTAAAATTGATAGTCTATAAACTCCTAACTTCTTTTTGTGCTGCCCCAACTTAACAATTTGTCACAGCGCCTGTCCATTGCACTAGTCAACTATTTATTTTATGGTCAAGGATACTGTAGGGACACAAATACGATCGTAGACTTTTTATAAAAATGAAACATTGTCATTTCCTTCACAGTTCCAAAAAGTCTCCAGTCTCTACCAATATAATTCTGTCAAACTTTGTTTATCTATAAAAGACAGCAGGGCACAGTCAACCACGTCAAAACTTCTCTCCAAGAAGAAAGTTTTAAAAGTCAGTGTACAGCTCCGAATACATTCGAGTATTCGAATTGCATGCATAAACTTGTGGAAATTCTATACCAAAAGCGTCAATATTTGCGGAGGATTGCGCCGAACGCTACTCTAATGAACTTTTCCATTCGCTACAATTGTCGTATAGAAGAAAATCCGCATAAAAATAAGTGCAAATAAAAACATACTTTTTCTATTGTTGAAGATGTCGATTGGACGTTATTTAAGGATGTATAAGACAAAGTAGTATTTACAGTACAACTCGTAGTAACAAACATCGGAGATGAGATTTTAGAAACTATGACTGTACTTGTTCAAAATTGTTGTAGATAATTTTGCCATCCAACCGTCCGCACCGCTGGAGTAGCTACAAATTAGGTACCCACTATTTAGGCAAATTAACATTTATGCTCTCTAAATTAGAAGAGCCACTCGTTTTGTAATGTAACGTGAATCTGACCGCCTTCGCTCGAGCTTGTTTCCGCGGAATCTCTGAAGATTTAAAGGTAATTTCGTCTGCAGTCGTGCGTGAAATTTCTACGGGTCTTGTTCAATCTTGTTAATAGCAAAAATAAATTGTAACAAAGGCCTACTTTATTTTAGAAGGATACATACTTTGTTTAACTCTTTTCTTTTCAATGTATAGGTAGCTCATTGGCAAAGATGCTTTTAGCAGAAAAAAATGTCTGCAATTTTTGTTGAAATAATTGTCGACTCATGCTTCTGTTTCATTTAAACCGGAATATTTATATTTAAATTTAACGAAGAACATTCCAATAATTGGCATTCCGATGTAGTTTGGGCGTGCGCAGTGAACTTTCGAAGCTGCCTTCGAACAAGCTGTTTCCGATAACTTAATTAACATGCTGAATTCTCAAGTCTCATCTGACTTCGTAATTCAAACAGTCTCTTGTTCTCGCCATGTTTATGCGCACCAATTGTTCAGTTCGATTCAATTGATAGGTATATAATAAATCTTGATGATACTCCACGGAATTCCTTTAAGCTCCATTGTGTTGACAAGTACCATCTTGAGTTACCTTAGGTTCAATTAAGGCTTTGAATATTCGTACTCTGATGTCATATTTATATGAGATGAAATAACATCTTATCGCCAAATAACTGTCATTGTAAAAGTACTGCGTTTCCGAAAACATCTTGAGGTAAAGTGAATTAATTTGAAAATCGTGCTTTAAAACTTTTTCAAAAAAAAACAACTGACTTCCAAAAAAAACACTAAAATGTGAAAAATAACTTTAATTTCGGAAGGCGGTGACTTTGGATATGTATTTCAATTTTTTGTCACCGCCTTCCGAAATTAAAGTTATTTTTCACATTTTAGTGATTTTTTTGGAAGTCGGTTGTTTTTTTTTGAAAAAAGTTTTTATTTTTCACTTTTTAGTGGTTCACATGTGCTTACCGCTTCACAGCGTCCCGGCGTGATGTTATGTTATGAACTGATGTAAACAATAGACAGACATGAGATTTCTGCAATTCCAGTCCATTTGCTATCATTTATTGAGGAGTTCCGTTGCCTATCTCCGAAGTTCTTCATCAGATCTTCACCAAATTGAAATGGGACCACTCCGAGAAAGTACTCTTCCAAAAACTACACAAATTGCTTCAAGTGTGCCTATAAAATTTGAAGAGTTCTCTCTATTTCTCCAGGATCCCATCATCAGATCCTGACTTGATAATCATGGGACCACCTGGGAAGCATACCCTTTCAAACAAAAAAAAATATCCAAATCGGTCCAGCCATCTTCGAGTAATCGGGGAACATACATAAAAAAAAAGGTTCCGACGAATTGAGAACCTCCTCCTTTTGGAAGTCGGTTAAAAAGAAGAAAAACATCAAACTATAATTATACCTGTCGATCGACGCAGGCATTAACATTAAATAAAAGAACTTATCAAACCAAACTTTTGATCCTTAATCCAAATTCAAAAGTACTTATAAATTGTATTGTGTTTATTCGTAGTTCAAAGCCATTCATTATATCAAAATGTAAAGACGTTTCGTTTGTATTGTGGGTTTTCAATAAGAAGTACCTATTTGTACTTTGTTGTGGCCCTTGACATTTTATCTTTTGTCTTTATCAGTTTACAAATAAATCGCGGTTTGCGTTTGACAGGTGAGGCGGCAGCAGACAAATCACAAAGCTTTGACTATGTAACATTGTGTAGGCTTGGCGCAAGTCCTTATTTTGTTCTCAAGAGTGAAAAGGTGCTGAGATAGAAGTACTTTTAAGATTTTAGCAGAGAAATTGTTATTCCAGCATTTTAAATCCACATTTTGTACCCGACTACGGCGAAGCAAAAAAGAGGGTTATGATTTTTAACGGTATGTATGTTCACCTGTTTCCTAATAACTTCTAAATTCGTTATAATAATTTGACAAATGAGGTATCATTGGAAGCATCTTGATCGTCCACTGTGTATAGGCTATGTGGCGTCTCATTCAATTGAATAGATGCACTGCTCTCTAGGACATAAAGTGACGAACGTGCATGCGACCACGCCTTTCAGATGAGAATATTTATTATGCCAAGTTCTTTAGGGAATATTTAGCGTGATTTTTCAGTAAGGTAAACCAGGGTTACTTTAATCAATATTGAACTTTGAAGGTTCATATCCTTAAATTTGTGGTTATAAAAATATACAAAAAATGTCCAATAATCGTTTTTTTTTTTAGAACTCTCGATTCCTGTAATAATACGTTAGAAATGCATATTGCATTATTTTGAAAAAAAAAACTGACTGATCAAAGGTATACGTAGGATGTACGGTTACTTTGATACCCCTCTATTTTATTCCGTAATTACAAAGTAACCCCAATATTATACCAATACAATTTTAAAAAATCAAAATCTGCCAACAGGAAAAATTATTAAAATTGTTTGTAAATTCCCAGCGTGTCCTCAGGCAAGGATTTGACAGTTCTTCAGTATTGCTAATCTAGAAAAAAAAGTTACCATGTTGAGTTTCGTTTTACGCCATAGCGATTTTATATGAAATGGAAGTTTTGATCAAAGTCGTCCCACGAATCAAAGTAACCCCGGTTTACGGTAGTCGGGATTTAGATTTCGAACTTATTAAAATATATACATCCAGTGGCTTCATAGTTCCCACAAAGGCTGGCGTTATGTTTAAATCTCGACGAATGATAATATTATCATAATAAAGGATTATATGCATTAGCTATTAATTTAGAGTACCTAGGTATCCCATACGTGTACATTTTATTTGAATAAACTTTAAATTCCAGCTCAAATACAGCGCTTAGGTACGCCAGCTAGGAAGCGCTGAATAAGCTTTTTCATCCTGATACAGCCGGCTTATAATTTTATGCAGAACGACTGGATCTGTTATATGAAAGTCTCCTTTCAACCTCATATCATCTTTTGGAATTTTGAAAAATTTTGGAAAATGACGTAGTCAGCCGACGCCGACGGCTGCAACGTAATGGCTTCTTCTTATAATCAGCCTATAAAGTTTTCTTTTTTTTTTGAGGTTGGGACATCATCAAAAAACTTCTCCCGCTCTGGCTGGATCTGAAGGGCGTGTCAGACTTTTACTGACTAAAACCTACCCGTGTTTCCTCAGTTGCCTGTGTGCCAGGGGCCAGGGTATTTCTTTCGAACAACCCACGCCCCTGGCAGAGCCTATAATGTTCCCACTGCTGGGACACAGGCCTCTTCTCTGAGAGCCCTAGTGCTCCGTAATCCACTATGCAGGCCCAGTGCGGCAAATATTCGAAGACATTTGATATCTCCCAGATGTCAAATGTCTTCGAATCTTTAGTTATATTGATATTTTTAACCTACTTCAAAAAGAAGGAGATTAACAATTCGATATATTTATGTTTTTCGATTTGTTTTATGTATGTTCGGGCATAACTCCGTCATATATAGACGTATTTGCTAAATTCTTTTTTGTCCTAAAGGGGTTTATTCCAAAATGGTCCCATTTAAATTTCATATAGATCTGATCATGCGTTTCAGAGACAGACAACGAAACCCTTCAAAAAATGACAGCAAATCAACCGCGATTGCTGCTATCGCATAAATATGCATTGTTTTGACCCCAACGTGAAACGTGAACTAAAAAATGAAAAGTAAAAACTTTTTCCCCAAAAATACAACCGAATTCCGGAAAAACACTACAAAGTGAAAAATAACTTTCATTTCGGAAGGCGGTGACAAAAAAAGTAAAAATAGCGAAATTAAAGTTATTTTTCACTTTGTAGTGTTTTTCCTTCACCGTTTTGAGAGCAGTGGTGAAGAAATAATTTCCACAAAGTAAAGCACCTGTCTGGGCTACCACTGGGCCACCGCTGTTTTCGATGTGGTTGTAGAATTTTTAAAATATTCAACATGATCGGTGAAAATAATGGATCTTTTATTGAAGCTGTTAGCAAAGCTAACGGCTTCACTCGTATGAAGTTCGGGAATTAACAATTATCGCCATATTTATAAAAAATCTTAACCAATTACACATCTAAAGCTTCTTCATGAATCACTCTGTCTATTTGTAATAACCGCATGAAAATCTCTTCGGTATTTTCTAAGTTCATCGCGAATAGACTGACAGACAGACACGGCGGGGGAGTTTGTTTTATAATATGTAGTGAAACTGTGTAAATTAGTATGCTTCGAGTTTACAACAAAGTCTCTTTAACACGATCACTTTGACATCTACTGATACTGCTTCTATGTGCCGATCGGAGCCGACGGCAATCGAACTAACGTCGCTTCGGTCGCTTAAACCTCGACAAACAATAACATATAGACTTTAAAAACATTATTTTTCTTTCATTTCAAACTACCAGCGAAATGAAAAAGAAATATTTTTTAAAGCTCGTTAAGGATGTATGAATACCTCTTTTGTATTTTAATTCTAAACTTTAAAGGGAAAATGTGCTGAGTGTTGAATTCACCAGGATCATAATAAAACAAAAGAGTAAAATATAAAGTGTAAATACGCGTACAGAATAGTTAGAAATGGTTTCTGTCTGTATTTATCTTCAAGAACGAATATTTATTTATTTCCCTGGGTTAACTTGAAACTTTTGAAACCTTTGCAATTGAACTTTTATTATATTTTTTCCTAGTTTGCCTTTTTTGTTTGTAACTTGAATCTCATAGTTTTTATTTGTATTGAGTTGCTCGAGTAAGATTAAGTTACAAGATAGTTTGGAAGTCAAACAATACCCCGCATATTATATTTACATACATCCAACGTTACTTGTAAAATCTAAGCAACTTTTCCACTCCGTCTGTAACTTTACATATAACAGATACCTGTATAACAGAACAGCTATATCAAATAGCTCAATTTGTATAAAAAATTGCCTCCATTAAGGTAATCGTTGCGTCAGTGTCTCCGTTACAGAAGACGCAAGAACATTAGGCACAAAGCGGCCCACGATAACATTGTGGCTAATGCCCAGCTCCAACTTGTTTGTGTATTCAGCCGTTAGTAGTTTAAGATGGTGCTTAAGACGGTTATATTTGCACCCTCCAAACATAATGACGCACAGACACACATGTGGAGCAATTCTGTAGAAATTAACCCCCCGGGTTATACAGTCCGAGGTGAATTCATTCGAGGGTTAAGTGCGAAGAATGTATAATTATATGTTGTATTAATTTTACTTAATGCGTACATTCTCGGGACTAATGCGATTGTGTGACACGCCGAAATTAGATAAATAAGTTTTGCTAGAGTTAGAAGTTTGTATGAATTGATCAAATTAATAACTTTCGTTAACCGTAATTTATTTAAAAGTTGTAGAACTGTCAACTTCAGTTACGTTTGAGTGACGCGTGATTTTAAAATTAAACTAAAACACGTTTATAAGTCAGAGTTTTACTAAACCCTAGATATTTCTGACAACATCATTGCATTATAAAATGATACTGCATTTTCATATAATGCAAAATTTGCTTCATAAGGGATAACAAAAATATTAATTGTTTAAAAAGTTTTAAAAATTGTTGCTAAACAAGCAAATAAAGGTAATTTGTTCCTCTATTTTAAAGCAAAGAGGGTTGAAGTGAAAAATTGCGTCAACTTAAAATTCGTCGACCTTTCTTCTTCGTCTTAAATGGGTATCACTGCGGCACTAAACTTTTAAACTAACTACCGCAAGTAATCCGGCCAAGTAAGGGGGTAAGAAGAATAGGAGCTTAAAAGTGATTCTTACCGCACGTCCTTGGACGGAGGCGAACAGAGCCAAGAGCGCGACCGAATACCACAACATTACGTGGCCGCGAACAATCGTAGCGCCGCGTAGCGACCGACTGTAGCTCCCGCTCGCCGTAGCGTGACTGCCGCAAGCTACGACTCCGCTACGAGACTGCGAGGCTACGCTTGTCGCGTGCCGCGCCATAAGGTCGTATGCTCGGACCTTCGTAGTACATTATGTAAACAAAGTGTTTGACAATAACATAGAAGTAACGATCGACTTTTTTTGTTTACACCCCCCAATGTCTGTTTGTAGTAAAACAAGGTCAAGGATACTTATCAATAATGAAATCTTTGATGTTCCTCCTAGATAATACTTTCCCTTTTACTTTCAAAGACATTAGTCTCTCGCCAGAATAAAATAAAGCTAAAACAAAGAGGAAGACCCTCCTTTATTTAATAACTGCAGTAAACTCAGTTCAAGTTTCGGCACTCAAAGGCTACTATGTAAATACGAGACTTTCCTGATAAAAATAATTGTTGTTTTAACTAAATAAAAGTGGGAAATTGGATACGATATGGCGTATTCGTTGATGTATACATTGCCAAATTCGTGAATGACTTATTGAGATTAGGACGCGTGGATGAGAATTATGGTTCGTTTTTGCATAACAAATAAAAGCCTAACGTTATTTATTGGTAATTGTCAGAGTAATAGGGTGATGTGATGTATTGTATATTTAGCTAAAGTACATATCTACACCTATATGTCGATGTATAACTATTGTACTTGAGCATAAGTTTATAGCTATCGTAAAACTATGTCACGACCCATCAACAACTATCGTTGGGAGTGCACTCTACAAGGATTACTACATTTAAACACCTACTAGGCCTTTTACGTTATCATAAACAAGTAATAAACCCATGTTACTTAGCTTAATTGAGGAAATACACGCATCAAACAACCCGCTCGTAAATCATAAGTAAATCATTAAAAAGTTATGAAATGCTTTCGTAATTTGTTTCAAAATAAACTCTCAATCCAAGTAATTACAAATAAATTCAATTCCAGCCACTGGTTTGAGAAGATTAAAACAAGAAAATTAATAATATTTCCCAAAGTTTTTTATAAATTCTTTAAAGGGAACTCAATATTTAATTTGAGGGCTGTTTGATCCTCGGATTTAAGGTATATAGGTACCTAGTAATAGGTAGAAGGCTTAACAAACCGTTTGCGTAGCGGAAGGTTAATTTCAAAAGTTTGCGCTCTGCCTTTTTAAGATTTAAAACAAACTTCCCTGGATCACTCCTGCCTTCCAATTAAAAAAACTGTTGAGTAAAGCGTTGAAGTATTAAAATGAAAATATATAATTATACTTTGTTGGAATTTGTCGAATTGTTTTTGATCGAAAGTAAAAACGTTCTTAACTGAATTTATTTGATGGAACGAACCGAGTTAGTATTAGTTTGTAATAACTTTTTACTTCAACCTTGCATACTATCAGCGGTTATTTTATTAGGTAATGATTTATTATTTATTTACTACTCAAGCCGTTTGCAGAATCATGACCCTTATAGCATCAAGTTCTTCTACCTTAGGGTAAAAGTCGGATTTCGACACGACGGAGTCGGGTTGCCACACTTTTCGAAATCACTCTATATCTCTCAAAACAAAAACCAAAATACTTGAAAAACTGGCCGATACTTTGGTTTTTTAGCTACAAATGTATGAAAAGTAAAAACAATTTTTATTTATATTTCTAGAGTATTCGCGATTTTTGCGAACGTCTATATTTTGGGATATCTATCCCACATAGGGAATAGTTGCCTAATCCATGCAAAGTACGTTTCGGATAGATGCCCGGCCGAGAAACAGGACATCTATCCCGCAAAAACTTTGATCGCATTTTGCCTTCCCATTTAATCACATACAGACATGCGATACGGTCAACTTAGTGGTAGTTGGAGAGTATTTCGATGTATTAACAAAATAGCAAGCAATTCATCCGCGAAACTAGAGTAATTAAAATCGGGGCAACTATACCCCTGGGGCATCCTGGTTTTACCCTAACAGACAGCTGTCTGAAGTGGCGCGACAAACTCCGGCTCCCCATCAGCACAGCTGTGCTGATGGGGAGTTTGTCGCGCCGCTTCTTCTTTCCAGCTAAAGCACTATAGGAAGTGGTGAAAGGCGGGCGTTTTGGGGGACTGTCTTATATAATTATCACGTTCAAAAAGTGCTGCCTCTCAGCCTAGTTTGAATAAAGGACTTTTGATTTTGAAATGTGACAAAGAATTAGTTTGCTATATCTAGTGATCTAGTCAGCACATTACTATTTTATATCACATACATACTACTACCTACTTAGGCCACGAACAATAAACATCGTTGTTCAGTGTGAAATAAACATACATTTTAAACATAACATCGCGCTTTGTTTCCTCGAAGGGGTGGCTGTACCTGCAGTACAACAACATTTTGCCAGATATGTTTACATCCCATGTAAAAGGGGCCAAGCCTATTGCCATCACCCGAGCATAAATCCAGACTCAACTCTGAAAAAATCCAGATAGAAAAACCCAATAACACTTTGCCCGGCCTGGGAATAGAATCCAGGACATCATGGTCAGCTGTAGCGCTTGCGACCACTAGACCAACGAGGCAGACGAGGCAAAGATATATTTTAAAATAAGTTTTTTATTTTTTAATCTGTATTGTCACTACATAGTATAAAACAAAGTCGCTTTCTCTGTCCCTATATCCCTATGTATGCTTAAATCTTTGAAACTACGCAACGGATTTTGATGCGGGTTTTTTTAATAGATAGAGTGATTCAAGAGGAAAGTTTATATGTATAATACACCGACCTCCACGCGGGCGAAGCCGCTGGCAAAAGCTAGTACTTTATAAAAGTAAATTCTACTTGCGGCTTTTAACATCGCACATCCTGTCCACATAATTTATAAAGGCACGGAGAAAGGCAGAACACAAAACCCAAAAGTAATTTAGAGTTGATAAGCTGAGCAACAAAAGCGTACCTACACTCATTTGTTTAAAAATCAAATGAAAATTCTAACAAGCCTCGTGAATAAAACATCAGCAGTGTAACTGCACGTGAACTTTTTCAATTAATCCTCGTCTCTTGTATAAATAGAACACCTACACGCCAATGTGAAACAATTTTAATTACGATTGCTACAAAATATTCATCAAAACTCGAAAATATTTCAATAACACAAAATATTTTTTCAAATTCTGTTATTTGTATGTGTTACAAATACTCGTGTTTTAATTTCCAAACTTGGGACTGGCAGATAAACGTGGTGTTTCATTTGTTACCCTGTACAATGTGCATGCCCAGGCTTCTGCGGAAGACGTATTATTATGGTGCTGGAAGGCTTAGTTGGCAATCTTCTAACACAACAGATTGATGGTACAGTTCCATGGCTGCTGCCTCTTAAGATGTGACGTAAAGATACGTGCATATTGCTTTCTATTGTGTGCCTCTAAATCCTGTTATGGAATTGCTTCGTAAACCCTGTTAATAAATAAATTCCACAAAAACAGTTTGAAAACAAACTACATTATTATTCATGTATAAATGTAATTATGACCTACATATTTGCACTAATAAACCAGAAATTAGACCATTAATTAATACATATTTGAATAATTCCGAATAGCTGTCGCTTTAAGTTATGCGAATTTATATCAAACTAGCTTTAGTCTGCGGCTACGCCCGCGTGGATTTCGGTTATCGCGTAAATAAGTAGCTTATATCCTTCTCTATATTCAGGTTACATCTCTGCTAAATTTCATGACGACCGGTTCAGCGGTGTAGGCGTCAAAGCGTAGTAGACGGAGTTACTTTCGCATTTATAATATTAGTAGGGATCTATGTATGTTCGATCATTAACCAAAGTAAAAGTTTTCCTCGAACAACACACACAAAATTCGAAGAAATATATTAGGTATATCCACATCACAAAGTTACATGACGCTTCCTGGTAAAACCGTTTGAGATATAAGCGAAGTCACTTACACACGGGCGATATCCGCAGAATTTCCGCAACATGTAGCCTCACTTCCTGACTCAGGAATACAGGTAAATGAGGTACAGACTGATGCTGACGAAACCACAGTATAACCATACAGTATTTCAAGTAGGAACAAATAGTAAATTCAACTCACTCTTTCGTGTTTACATGAACGCGTTTAAAAGATATCCAAGCATGCATCAGGTAACCAGTTCGTCGGAGCAGTCTCCTTGAGTCACATTTTATACATGTAGTAAATTTTAATTGAAAAAGTTTGGTTGACAACTCTAAGCCCACGTTCCGTTCACGTTATAAAATTGTGGCGGGATTTTTTTTTTGCGCACTGGATTTTCAACACCACTACTGAATGCTAAGAGTTGAAATCGAACACCCGTTGGAGCGTGGCTTTTATTTCTACAAAAGGGCCTAAGCTACTGGACATGTATATACTGTGACGAAACAGAGGCAGTTCCCTCAACAAACGCAAGTCCCGGTGAATCCGTTGGAGTTGTTTCAGCACGTGACAACCATGCAAATGTACCATAATATACCAGCCAGCCCGCCAATCTTTTATTGTTCATTTCACAAACTCGTTCTTCACAAAATATTTTGCGAACAATAACTTTCGTGTGTAATAATCGAATATGTATTGTTATGGTCGTGTTGGATGGAATCCTAATAAAAATGTACCTATTTGTTTGTTGAACATAACATTTAGAATTACCTGTCCGTGTGTGTATTTTACCGTGCCGTACCAAAAGAAAAAAATTTACCATACCGTTATCGTTTGAAAGTTTTAATTCCATCATAAAAATTTCCACACCGAGTCCGGGATGTAAATAGTTAGGTGCACATCTGACGGGTACATTAAAAATAACTCGTGATTGCAATCCGTAACAACTATATGTATTTTTCGCGTAAAAATACTTATACCTTACCAGTGAACCGTATATTAAAGAATGAACAAACATTTCCGAATGGGCGTGTATATTTTTATTTGCAACTCATTCGATGTTTTACGAAAGCGGTAATAACTCGGTATCGGCTATTCGGCTCGACGAACTATGATTGCGAATTTTACTCACAAATACGAGTACCTCCACTTTATCGGTTTGTTACCATTCTCTTTTTGTTCATTGTTGTTGCTGCTTTATTACTCGGGTTTCGAGTCTCGGCACTAACAAGCGTCGGCGTCGCTCTTGAAAATATTTTCCATTATGCAGGACCCGCGGCCGGATTCGAATTAACTTTTATACTATTCACACTGAAGCAAGATGATTGTGTGAGTACTCACGGAATTTCAGTCTTCACGGGACAGTGTTGGCATGGCTGAGTCCACGATTGGAATTTTAAATTACTTAAAATATCACTAAGGCATGAGCGAGCGCTCCATGAGAATGAAACAGTTGAAGGTTTTAGTATTGGTATTGGTATTTAGTGAGTATCTATTTATTTTCCTTTGAGCGGTGAATGGAGTATATAATAAGTTTAGTTTTTATATAATAAGTGTATCGTTATAGCTGTATTGACGTGGGTAATTACTTAGCTAATTGCCTTTCATTAAGGTCGGTACGAATAGTTACTGTAGTAGATACTTACTAGCTTTAACAGGCTACTCAGTCGGATGTAATTAGCGGGAACTTATTATCTATGTCCTAACATAAAAGCTATCGTATTAAGATAGAAATTGGACTCACTTTCTAGAACACTCCGTAATGAAATAAAAGAAGACACACCTAAATCAGTTGACTAGTTTCTACGTGATTCGAGTGTATAATGAGAGAAGGAATGCAAACTCCGCCAATTTCTTCTACACGTAGCTTATTTATGGTCCTGATAAGTTACATTCACAGACATTATTTAGTTCTGAACGTGTGTTTTAAAAAAAAATCTTTAAACCAATCATGTGAAGAGGTTAATGTACGTACATTTAAGTTGCTTTTATTGTTCCTTTAATTTAGACATCTATTGCATTTGCTAGACATACATAATTAGGCTTCTACTTACAACATTCAAATACTTACACAAGTCGTAAGTCATCATCAGCTGCCTAGCTTTATCCCAACTGTTGGGGTCAGCTTCCAGTCTAACCAAAAACAGCTGAATACCAGTATTTTAAATGGAGTGACTGCCATCTGACCTCCACAACCCAGTTACTGGGTAACACGTTACCCCTTGGTAAGACTGGTTGTTAGACTTTCGGGCTTCTGACGACCCGTAACGACTGTCAAATCCACGAATGACAGCCAGGACCAACGGCTTAACGAGCTTTCCGAGGCACAGAAGGGTGCTTAGTATGTAAAGATGGTCACCCATCCACGGACCAATCACGGCAACATAGCTTAACCTGATCGATCGACCCAGTCCCTCATACACAAGTCGTAAGTAATAATAATAAATAAATTTTATTGACATAAAACAGTGATACATTAACATATTGAAACCCTGACTCCTGAGCTAGGTTGTAACCTGTGTTACAGGAATCAGTGTCTTCTCTCATTTTTGTTACATTAACATTTATGAAATAAAATAAAAACAATCATAGTAAGTATTAGGATGTTATCTCATTCAACCTCAAGAAATCTGAAATTGCCTCGTCATATATTCAATTTATTTCCCAGATTACATCTGACATGGCTACTGAATTCTTTACACCTCGCCGCTTCGTATCGGTACCTGCCGAAGAACGAGCTGCCTACGTATTCGTACGGGGCTAAAACCGCTTACCACAAGTACCGAGCCACTCTATCAGACATACCGTTCCATGTGCTGATAGTCTATAACAACCTGTACTGTTCTGGGACCCTGGTGAGGAGCAAGATTGTCATCACGGCTGCCAGTTGCCTGCTCACAGATAAAGTTAGGAAGCCCATTGTTAAAGTTGGTGCTGACACCATTACTGGTCCTGGGTGAGTATTGTGTATGGTTTTCGTTGGTGAAATTTTAACTTAGAAGTCTACTGCCTTCTACATACCTAGTACTATTTCAGATTACTTCTTATGACATTGAAATTCTGTTTATGCTTTTTTTTTAATAGAAAGGCCCATTTTTTATTAGCTTCTTTTAACTTACATTTTTAAAGGCTTTAAAAAAGTAAGTTCTAAAAAGTATGAAGTATGAAATATCCTCATTGGCAAGTCTCAAAGATCGTATGCCACTTTGCCCTAATGCTTATTACAATACGGGCTGATTTTTCAACTGTCAGATAACTTATATCCGAGGAATAAGTATTGCGATTTGACAACTTTTGCATAGAAAATATGTCGAAATGAAATAATTATTCTTTAGATAAAAGTTATTTGACTCTTGAAAAATCGGCCCTAAATTAAATTGATTTATTTCATTGTCCTTAAATGTTAGTAACAAAGGTCTTAAAACCATGTTAGTCAGTGCAAAAATTTTATTGTCATTCATATATCCACACATACATACATACACACATACACCGGTCAAAATTATAACCATCCTTTTTGCTCCGCCGTAGTCGTGTAAAAGACTTACTAAGATTTACAAATATAACGTCTATAATGGATGAAGCTCCGAACCTGTGATCTTTAAGATAAGAGCTGAAGGAGCAACGAGTATTACTCTTAGTTTAAAAGACATTATTTATAACTAGCTTGCCGCCTGAGCGCTGCACTAAGATTTTAATGAATGGCTTTTCATTTTAAGAGTCAACAACCCCATTTAATTTATTAAATACAGAACACTGTAAAATAATAATTAACAAGTCTACAATATCAATTCATTTAAATAAATTAGAACGACTTATGTTTAAGACTTTTACAATTACTTATTTTGAGGTCTTAAATCGTAAATAACAACAGACTTAACGAAAAAATGAAAAGGTCTCGCCTTAGAAAAATAGATACATTTTTATTACCTGACTGCGCCAGAAGGAGGGTATGTTTGTTGAGTGTATGTATGTGGATTTCTTTGTCGCGCTCTGTAGCCTAAACGGCTTGATGGATTTTAGCTTGAGAGGCGTCTTTACCAGGCCACTCAGAATATATTGCGAAAAAAAGTTTTTATGTATCAGACACTGACCAATTATAATCTATTTTGAAAATATGATTATTTGTACGTAAAAATAGGTACGTTCTAATTTCAAAATTTCCCTCCACATTGTTTGCGAGCTAATTTAATCATCGTGTCTCATTAAAAAATGGATCTGCGCCGGGAACATTTTCGCGCTATGATTTTTACGATTTCAAGTGTCGCCTGAAACCGGACGAATCGTAGGTTTGACTTCAAATGGTATTCATGGATAAAGGCCCTTCTGAGGCAACCGTGTGTCGTTGGTATAACGAATTCAAGTGCGGTCGACTAACTTGGGGGGATGAAGAAAGAAGTGGTCGCCCTTTGACGGCTTTTACGGAAGATAACGTGCTAGCAGTGAAAAATTTTATCCATGACAATAGGCGAGTTACGTATCAAGAGATTCAGCACGTATTGCAGGTTGGTTCGGGAAGCCTTCAAGAAATTCTACATGTGCATCTTCGCGTGAGGAGGGTAGTTTCACGCTGGGTGCCGCACAACCTCACCGATGCTCAGAAGCACGCCCGGGTGGAACGGTGCCGTGATATGATAAACAAATTTGAAGTAGGCTCGTCTCGGCGTGTTTACGACATTATTAGAGGTCATGAGTCTTGGATTTATCAATACGATCCAGAAACGAAGCCCCAGTCGACGGTTTGGGTGTTTCAAAACGAATCAACGTTTACCAAAATGAAGCGATCTAGAAGCGGGGGGAAGATTTTGATCGCGAGCTTTTTCAATTTGACTGGCTTCTTAGTGTCAATTCCTTTACGGAACCAAAGAAGCATCAACGCTGAATTGTATACTATCAAATGCTTGGCAGTGTTCTCTGTTGTGAGCAACAAGCGACGAAACACAGGGCTCCGCGAGCTACTGCTCCACCACGACAACGCGCCTTCGTACACCGCGCTCAAAACGTGGGACTTCCTGGACAGCACGCCGGTTAAACTCGTGGGTCACTCTCCTTACAGCCCTTACCTAGCACCGTGTGATATCTTTTTATTCCGGAAAATAAAAAATCAGCTCAAAGGGATACAATTGTCGTCGTCGGAAGATGCGCTGTCAGCGTTCTAGCAGGCTGTAAACGAGGTGTCTGCGGCGGACTGGAAAAAGTGTTTCGAAAACTGGTTAAGACGCATGAAACTTTGTAAAGAAGCTAGTGAAGAGTAGGTACCTTGTAAAGATTGAATAAAAACAAATTTACCTTTAGAACATTTTTTTTTTTTTCGCAAAACTTTCTGAGTGTCCTCGTAGATTTGTCTCAATTGTGAGACTGACATTCTGTATTTGAAAATTAAATTGGCCGATTTTTGGCGGCATAATGAAAATAAAGGGTTGCATAAGTAGGTCGTACTAATGTCAAAAATAATTATATTAACTAAAAAGTGTAGAAAAAAAAACCCGGCTGCGTAAAAGTGAACGTTAAAAATATGGAAACAAGAAAGTTTTGTTTTAAGAGGTTGACTATTAAACTGTACAACTACTTTATGCAATCTCATGCAGTTGGGGGCAATGAACGTCTTTA
Organism: Polymixis lichenea; assembly: GCA_949091785.1. Lineage (NCBI taxonomy): Eukaryota > Metazoa > Arthropoda > Insecta > Lepidoptera > Noctuidae > Polymixis > Polymixis lichenea. The sequence continues at coordinate 7,496,530 of OX420937.1, forward strand.
TTGTTAATTTGAGGAGAAGTCTCTTTTTTAAACATTAATCTTACAAATTGTTTTCAGACAAATAATATCAGTCGTGGACATAAAGATCCACGAGTACTACAAATACATGAGCCGCATAGACAACGACATCGCCATGCTCGTGCTGAAGGTAGGGTTCATCCACCCATCCAGACATCCGCTCATCCACTCATCCCCACTAAATTTAGTTACAAAACGTTGGAGCCGAAGATGATAATGTATTTACACAGTTACACGTTTCTGTAAGTAATATGAGTAAGTACTTATGTTCGGCGCTATTGGTACCAATATGAAATTCTCACGGATATTTTTTACTGATCGCCTATTCCATTTATACTTTAGTCAAATGTTGTATCAAGTTCTTCTGGGCCCCAATTCTGTATCGTTATAATGATTTCCCGCGGAATCTTACTACGTTCAAACTACGTCAATATCGTGTTTTGTAGAAACCAATGTTAAATGATGATGTAAGGAATCGAAATGTCATATTCTGTATGTTCCAAGACAATTTGTCGATATTATTAATAGTCGTGTGTGATCTAGGGAATTGACGTGGTTTCGAAGTAAGGAATCTTAATTGGTCATTGTGAATTAGGGCCCAGGTTTTGTTGGCATATTGTCAATGTTCTCGATTAATTGCTACAGCTTATATGCGACTATTTAGCTATACTGCCCGTAACTTCGTCAGTGTGAATTCTTGTTTTAACATAAAAATCGACACTATGACACTCGGTAATATAGCTTCCATTAATGAAAGAATTTTCGGAATCAGATCAATAGTTCCAAAAACTACCCCATACGTACAAACTCGTAAATTCTACCTTTTAATAATATCAGTGTGTGTATATTTGATCAGAGTCTGATAAAGCTTCCAGAATACGAATACCTAGCTAGGATACAAAAGAGTTACATGTATTACTTTTGGAAGCCAACGATCTATATATATTATGTTTGACAAAGGTGGTTTTGGGCACAAACTGGAACGCTATATAATGCGTAGCGGCGTAGCAAATGATATTTCAGGCACCTTTAATGACATATCTGAATACTACGTTATAGAACGGTTGTTGTCCCCAATACTTGCGCTTATATTTATATACTAGTAGCTTTTGCCAGCGGCTTGGCCCGGTTGGAGGTAGAAAATTATCCCACCGGATCGTACTACTACGGATAAAAAATATCTTATGTGTTAATTCAGATTATAATCTATCTCATCATCATCATTTCAGCCGAAAGACGTCCACTGCTGGACATAGGCCTCCCCCAAGCTCCGCCAATTTGACCGGTTCTAGGTTTCCAGTGGACTCCTGCGGCCCTCACAAGGTCATCGGTCCACCTTGTGGGAGGCCTTCCAACTTTACGTCTAATAATCTATCTGTGTGCCATATTTCATCATAATCTGTTCGGCCGGTTTTGCGGGATTTAGTAACACACACCAAAACATAGAAACTAGGACGAGGACTAGGATAGAACTAACTTTGGTCGGCAACTATCGGGGTAAAAAGTTACTTATGTCCTAAAAGAGACGGTAATTGCGTAACACACTAACAGTAGGAATGACTTTAATTTTGACAGTGCAACAACATTCACTGCGTTATTTAAGTAGTTGAGCACACATTTTGACAGTTCAACAACATTCACTGCATTATATTTACGTTGTTGAGCACATATTTTGACAGTTAACCAACATTCACTGCGTTATTTACGTTGTTGAGCACACATTTTGACAGTTCAGCAACAATTACTGCGTTATTTACGTTGTTGAACACACATTTTGACAGTTCAACAACATTCACTGCGTTATTATATTTTTTCAGACATATGAATCAATGAATTACCCATAACCTTCAAAATGATTCAGATTGATTGTGTGTCACGCAATTAGGGTGCAGGTCATGGTATAGCTGTGTGCCACAACAGAATCCGTATAGCCCTAAAACCATGAGTGATGACAGATAAACAGACAGAGCTACTTTCGCATTTATAATATGAGTATGGATATACCTACATTATTAAGTGTTTCATGTACCGGCTTCTCGTTACATGTCTTTGAGCTTAGAATACATCCTCTCTCACTATTCTGGAGGGGATCGTAAGTGGCTCTTAAGGGATTAAATCAAATTGAAAGGTACAGAGTATCATCTACCTGAACACAGCATCTAATGTGGGTTTATTATAATTGAATAAGATTTGGAAAAAAGACTTTGTCAGGACTTAAGTTGAAAGATCGATAGATCAGCCTATCTTATCGTCATCATCTTTTGAAAGACGTCCACTGCTTGACATAGGCCTCCCAAGCTCCGCCACTTCGACCGGTTCTGTGCTTCCCGCATCCAGCAGATTACTGCGGCCACACAAGGTCATAAGGTCATCGGTCCAACATGTGGGAGGCCTTCCAACTCTACATCTTCCGGTACGCGGTGGTTGTTAATATAGTTACCAACCACCGCGGACCCTTTCGGCCCCATCGGCCATCTGTTCTGCGAGCAATATACCCACTGCCACTTATGTTTGGCAATTCTTAACGCTATGTCGGTTACCTTGGTTCTCCTGCGAATCTGTGCATACGTAGCAAGCTTAGCCTTCTCCATTACCCTATGGGTGACTTTTAGCCTTTTAATGAGCGACCACGTTTCAGAGTCGCCTATCTACTGATATATTTTCCAGAAGTCGCATTTGGCAAGGTTTATCGGGTTGACTTACATACAATCGGTACTTATACAAATAATGTACGAATATATTAGGTACTGACCACAGAATCACAAGAGATCACAAACGAATCACAAACGAACACTAGACATGCTTGATTGAACTAAAAGTTATAAAGTATAAACAATAAACCGAACAGTTCGAGTGCTTTTGCAATAGCAGACAGGCACAGGTAACTTATTTCAGAGGTCTTTGCTCCCAGAGTTTAACTTTACGACTAGCAATAACCATTTCAACACTAGAAAATGGAAATAAAATACGTTGAAACAATTAATAGAATATTACCAACCATTATTTTAACATGGTTAGCTTAGTGTAAATACTTAATAAATGCTCACATAAATTACATTGGAAACATCAATAGCCAAATAATTCTCTAAAAAAGTTTAAAACCTTCAAGGTTAAAACCTACGACCTGCAATTCGTAAGTCGCGACCGTTACCACTGGGCCACCACTGCTCAACATATTTAAATATAAAAAAACCTTAGAAAATTCCGTGCAAAATAAACGCACACCTTAAGCATCAAAACGTCTTGAAAAATCGGCTGGGCAAGAGGTCAACGGTACCCTAATATATTAAACGGATCGCCCTGCAGACTGGGTGCGCCACCTAAACAGTCGACATGAAATACAAGCCGTCTATCGCATGCCAATTTCAACCAAACAGCAGCGAGTCGTGCCAACTGCCAATATCTAACACCCTCTGAATCATGAAAATTAATGACCTGTGGTTACTGTTCACTTTTACTGCCGCTTAGTATTAGTCCACAGAGACAAAACTTACCGTAGCAAAATGCACTGGTTTTATTAGGTCGAAGCGATGTGGGTGAACTTGGCAGGTCATTACCCAGCAGAGCAAAATATAATGTGCGTTCTATTCGCATGCGCATGATTTCTGGAGTTCCTTGTAGTTAAAAAAAGTAGTTCAGGCGCTTTTGCCTGAAAAAAGGTCGAATGAGTTTTTGCCTGAAAAAGGTCGAATGAAAATATGCTCTGTCAACTTCCGTTAGCAGATAATTTTATCCAAAATTACAATTTTTAAACTGATTTAGCCACACAGTGGTGAGTTCTATAGTTCCTAATACTTTACCGGAATAGTTCTGCCGACCTAAGTCATGAAATAAATAAAAAAGAAAATGGTACCCGCTACAAGAAAAAGAAAATCATTTTGTTAAAAGAGGCGCCTGGTAAATTTGTAGCTTTTCGTATATTCTATGGACTAAGTTTAGTAGCAGTCAAGACCCTCGGGAACAGAAAAAACTAAATAAACGCAGTTGTCTGTAAAAATTATCAGCAGAGCCTTATGAAAAAGAAATCGAGATTTCATTGAGTGATTAAGTTGGTATGATAAAAAAAACTTTGACTACAACTGAGGAGCTAAAACTCCACGTTTCATGTTCAACTATAAAAGAATTATACCAAAACAAGCAAAATTAATCCCAGAACACTGACGCAAGTATCAGCAGAGCATGGGTAAAGATGTAAGATAGTTTAAAATATGGATTTTAATCAGTGGTATTGAAAGATGGATAAAAAAAAATTGAGTAGCACTCAGGAGCGGGAACTCCACGGTTTTTTATGCACCATTAAAAGACCAATCAAAAACATGCAAACGAATCCCAGAATTCTGAATCAGGTGTCAGCAAAGCATGGGTAAATATTTAAAACAGAAAAACTCAGGATTTTAATCAGTGGTATAGAAAGATGGATCAAAAGGTTCAATTGACTATCCTGAACTTCCCTGAGGACACGGTGGAGCATACGGAGGAGGTCTGCCCGGCTTGGGCGGAGCACCGCCGTGTCCGGGCTTGCGGACGGCGAGTAATGGGTAGCTCGCTGTCCGGTAAGGACCAAGCCCGGGTCGACGGCGCGTTATGGCAAGTGCTCGGGCAAGTGCTCGGGCCAGTGCTCGGGCAAGCGCTCGAGCCAGTGCTCGGGCAAGTGCTCGGGCAAGTGCTGGCGGCAAGTGCTCGGGCAAGTGCTCGGGCAAGTACTCGAGCCAGTGCTTGGGTAAGTGCTCGGGCAAGTGCTCGGGCCAGTGCTCGGGCAAGTGCTCGGGCAAGTGCTCGGGCAAGTGCTGGCGGCAAGTGCTCGGGCAATTGCTCGGGCGAGTGCTGGCAGCAAGTGCTCGGACAAGTGCTCGAGCCAGTGCTCGGGCAAGTGCTCGGGCAAGTGCTCGGGCCAGTGCTCGGGCAAGTGCTCGGGCAAGTGCTCGGGCGAGTGCTGGCAGCAAGTGCTCGGGCAAGTGCTCGGGCAAGTGCTCGGGCAAGTGCTGGCGGCAAGTGCTCGGGCAATTGCTCGGGCGAGTGCTGGCAGCAAGTGCTCGGACAAGTGCTCGAGCCAGTGCTCGGGCAAGTGCTCGGGCAAGTGCTCGGGCCAGTGCTCGGGCAAGTGCTCAGAATCAGAATCAGAATCAGAATCAGAATTATTTATTTGTAAAACATAGGTGAAGAACATATACATTAATCATACATGTCAAGGTCTTAAATAGATAAGTGTTGCACTATGCTTTGTCATTGTTGACATACAAATATTAAGTCAGGTTCACAAAGTTAACAAAATTTTCTATCAATTTTATACAAATACATTAAAATAATCAATTTAATAATGTCCACTACAAGAAAGAAAAACAAAAAACACACACAAGAAGATCACAACAAAAGAACATGCAAGAAATTATTCGTCCGTTACATTAATAATATGAATTAATAAAATTACAGAATTTAATCAAATAGTCATCCAAAATTAAAATAGTCATCCAAGTGAACATTAATAATATAAATTTATAAAATTACATAATCTCATAATTCATCATATCATAATTTAATCAAATAGTATTATCATTAAAATAGTCATCCAAGGTATAATAACATTTCTCAACTAATAACTTGTGAAGACACTTTTTGAATTTCTTTAATGGCATACATTTTATAGCACGTGCTCGGGCTCGGGCAAGTGCTCGGGCCAGTGCTGGCGGCAAGTGCTCGGGCAAGTGCTCGAGCCAGTGCTCGGGCAAGTGCTCGGGCGAGTGCTGGCAGCAAGTGCTCGGGCAAGTGCTCGGGCGAGTGCTGGCAGCAAGTCCTCGGGCAAGTGCTGGCGGCAAGTGCTCGGGCAAGTGCTCGGGCAAGTGCTCGGGCCAGTGCTCGGGCAAGTGCTCGAGCCATTGCTCGGGCAAGTGCTCGAGCCAGTGCTCGGGCAAGTGCTCGGGCAAGTGCTCGGGCAAGTGCTCGGGCAAGTGCTCGGGCGAGTGCTGGCAGCAAGTGCTCGGGCAAGTGCTGGCGGCAAGTGCTCGGGCAAGTGCTAGGGCGAGTGCTGGTGGCAAGTGCTCGGGCAAGTGCTCGGGCAAGTGCTCGGGCAAGTGCTCGGGCAAGTGCTGGCAGCAAGTGCTCGGGCAAGTGCTCGGGCAAGTGCTCGGGACAGTGCTCGGGCAAGTGCTCGGGACAGTGCTGGCAGCAAGTGCTCGGGCCAGTGCTCGGGCAAGTGCTCGGGCAAGTGCTGGCGGCAAGTGCTCGGGCAAGTGCTCAAGCCAGTGCTCGGGCAAGTGCTGGGGCAAGTGCTCGGGCCAGTGCTCAGGCAAGTGCTTGGGCAAGTGCTCGGGCGAGTGCTGGCAGCAAGTGCTCGGGCAAGTGCTGGCGGCAAGTGCTTGGGCAAGTGCTTGGGCGAGTGCTGGTGGCAAGTGCTCGGGCAAGTGCTCGGGCAAGTGCTCGGGCAAGTGCTCGGGCAAGTGCTCGGGCGAGTGCTGGCAGCAAGTGCTTGGGCAAGTGCTCGGGCAAGTGCTCGGGACAGTGCTGGCAGCAAGTGCTCGGGCCAGTGCTCGGGCAAGTGCTCGGGCAAGTGCTGGCGGCAAGTGCTCGAGCCAGTGCTCAGGCAAGTGCTCGGGCAAGTGCTCGGGCCAGTGCTCAGGCAAGTGCTCGGGCCAGTGCTGGCGGCAAGTGCTCGGGCAAGTGCTCGAGCCAGTGATCGGGCAAGTGCTCGGGCAAGTGCTCGGGCCAGTGCTCGGGCAAGTGCTCGGGCGAGTGCTGGCAGCAAGTGCTCGGGCAAGTGCTCGGGCAAGTGCTCGGGACAGTGCTGGCAGCAAGTGCTCGGGCAAGTGCTCGGGCGAGTGCTGGCAGCAAGTGCTCGGGCAAGTGCTCGGGACAGTGCTGGCAGCAAGTGCTCGGGCCAGTGCTGGCAGCAAGTGCTCGGGCCAGTGCTGGCAGCAAGTGCTCGGGCAAGTACTCGGGCCAGTGCTGGCGGCAAGTGCTCGGGCAAGTGCTCGAGCCAGTGCTCGGGCAAGTGCTCGAGCCAGTGCTCGGGCAAGTGCTCGGGCGAGTGCTGGCAGCAAGTGCTCGGGCAAGTGCTCGGGCGAGTGCTGGCAGCAAGTGCTCGGGCAAGTGCTGGCGGCAAGTGCTCGGGCAAGTGCTCGGGCAAGTGCTCGGGCCAGTGCTCGGGCAAGTGCTCGAGCCATTGCTCGGGCAAGTGCTCGAGCCAGTGCTCGGGCAAGTGCTCGGGCAAGTGCTCGGGCAAGTGCTCGGGCAAGTGCTCGGGCGAGTGCTGGCAGCAAGTGCTCGGGCAAGTGCTGGCGGCAAGTGCTCGGGCAAGTGCTAGGGCGAGTGCTGGTGGCAAGTGCTCGGGCAAGTGCTCGGGCAAGTGCTCGGGCAAGTGCTCGGGCAAGTGCTCGGGCAAGTGCTCGGGCAAGTGCTGGCAGCAAGTGCTCGGGCAAGTGCTCGGGCAAGTGCTCGGGACAGTGCTCGGGCAAGTGCTCGGGACAGTGCTGGCAGCAAGTGCTCGGGCCAGTGCTCGGGCAAGTGCTCGGGCAAGTGCTGGCGGCAAGTGCTCGGGCAAGTGCTCGAGCCAGTGCTCGGGCAAGTGCTGGGGCAAGTGCTCGGGCCAGTGCACAGGCAAGTGCTCGGGCAAGTGCTCGGGCGAGTGCTGGCAGCAAGTGCTCGGGCAAGTGCTGGCGGCAAGTGCTTGGGCAAGTGCTTGGGCGAGTGCTGGTGGCAAGTGCTCGGGCAAGTGCTCGGGCAAGTGCTCGGGCAAGTGCTCGGGCGAGTGCTGGCAGCAAGTGCTTGGGCAAGTGCTCGGGCAAGTGCTCGGGACAGTGCTGGCAGCAAGTGCTCGGGCCAGTGCTCGGGCAAGTGCTCGGGCAAGTGCTGGCGGCAAGTGCTCGAGCCAGTGCTCAGGCAAGTGCTCGGGCAAGTGCTCGGGCCAGTGCTCAGGCAAGTGCTCGGGCCAGTGCTGGCGGCAAGTGCTCGGGCAAGTGCTCGAGCCAGTGATCGGGCAAGTGCTCGGGCAAGTGCTCGGGCCAGTGCTCGGGCAAGTGCTCGGGCGAGTGCTGGCAGCAAGTGCTCGGGCAAGTGCTCGGGCAAGTGCTCGGGACAGTGCTGGCAGCAAGTGCTCGGGCCAGTGCTGGCAGCAAGTGCTCGGGCCAGTGCTGGCAGCAAGTGCTCGGGCAAGTACTCGAGCCAGTGCTCGGGTAAGTGCTCGGGCAAGTGCTCGGGCCAGTGCTCGGGCAAGTGCTCGGGCAAGTGCTCGGGCAAGTGCTGGCGGCAAGTGCTTGGGCAATTGCTCGGGCGAGTGCTAGCAGCAAGTGCTCGGGCAAGTGCTCGAGCCAGTGCTCGGGCAAGTGCTCGGGTAAGTGCTCGGGCCAGTGCTCGGGCAAGTGCTCGAGCCAGTGCTTTGGCAAGTGCTCGGGCCAGTGCTCGGGCAAGTGCTCGAGCCAGTGCTCGGGCAAGTGCTCGGGCAAGTGCTCGGGCAAGTGCTCGGGCAAGTGCTCGGGCAAGTGCTCGGGCAAGTGCTCGGGCCAGTGCTCGGGCAAGTGCTCGAGCCAGTGCTCGGGCAAGTGCTGGCAGCAAGTGCTCGGGCAAGTGCTCGGGCCAGTGCTCGAGCCAGTGCTCGGGCAAGTGCTCGGGTAAGTGCTCGGGCCAGTGCTCGGGCAAGTGCTCGGGCCAGTGCTCGGGCAAGTGCTCGAGCCAGTGCTCGGGCAAGTGCTCGGGCAAGTGCTCGGGCAAGTGCTCGGGCGAGTGCTGGCGGCAAGTGCTCGGGCAAGTGCTCCGGCAAGTGCTCGGGCCAGTGCTCCGGCAAGTGCTCGGGCCAGTGCTCGGGCAAGTGCTCGGGCAAGTGCTCGGGCCAGTGCTCGGGCAAGTGCTCGAGCCAGTGCTCGGGCAAGTGCTCGGGCCAGTGCTCGGGCAAGTGCTCGAGCCAGTGCTCGGGCAAGTGCTCGGGCAAGTGCTCGGGCAAGTGCTCGGGCAAGTTCTCGTGCAAGTGCTGGTGGCAAGTGCTCAGGTAAGTGCTGGCGGCAAGTGCTCGGGCAAGTGCTTGGGCCAGTGCTTGCGGCAAGTGCTCGGGCAAGTGCTCGGGCAAGTGCTGGCGGCAAGTGCTCGGACAAGTGCTCGGGCCAGCGCTGGTGGTAAAGTGCTCGAGCAAGTGCTCGGGCCAGTGCTGGTGGCAAGTGCTTGGACCAGCGCTGGCGGCAAGTGCTCGGGCAAGTGCTCGGGCCAGTGCTGGGAGCAAGCGCTTGGGCAAGTGCTCGGGCAAGTGCTGGCGGCCTATGCTGGCGGCTAGTGCTTGCGGCCTATGCTGGTGACTAGTGCTGGCGGCTAGTGTTGGCGGCCAGTGCTAGATGTTGCATCAGATACCGTGAAGTTCCTGCTCCTGAGTGCTACACAATTTTTTTTTTAATCCATCTTTCTATATCTCTGATCTAAAATCCTAAGTTTGCTAGTGCTGCGGGCCAGTACTGGCGGCAAGTGCTGGTGGCCTATGCTGGTGGCTAGTGTTACGGGCCAGTGCTGGCGTCTTGTGCTGCGGGCCAGTGCTGGTGGCTAGTGCTGCGGGCCTGTGCTGGCGGCTAGTGCTGCCGGCCTGTGCTGGCGGCTAGTACTACGGGCCAGTGCTGGCGGCTAGTGCTGCGGGCCTGTGCTGGTGGCTAGTGCTGCGGGCCTGTGCTGGTGGCTAGTGTTGCGGGCCAGTGCTGGCGTCTTGTGCTGCGTGCTAGTGCTTGCGGCCTATGCTGGCGGCTAGTGCTGGCGGCCAGTGCTAGATGTTGCATCAGAAACCGTGGAGTTCCCGCTCGTTCGTTTTTCGTGCCTGAACTATTTTTTTTTATAAAAGGAACTCTAGAACTCATCCGCATTTGAATAGAACTCACATTATATTTTGCTCTGCTGGGAAATGATCTGCCAAGTTCTCCCACATGTCGAAGCGTAGGTCTACGGTAATTTTCGGTTTTTTGTCTTAGTATCGTGCTCCCTAAGTGCAATACGATTTAGTACCATACGTGCCACCTGTTGACCTGCCCTGCACAACATCTGTCTTGCAAATAAATTAGAGCAGGGTGTGCAGGTGTGCAGGTGTGCAGGCGAGCAACCTCCATAGCACTGTAGGTCGAACGATGTCTCACTGTGTTCTGTTTTTATGACAGGAGCACGTAATGTTCAGCAAGCAAGTCAAAAAGGCGATCCTTGTAGATTCCGAGGTGGCGTTGCGGACGGGTGTCTCCTTAGAAGTGTCAGGTTTTGGAAGCACGGTAAGGGTGTCGCTGTCCTGTGGTACTAACATAAATCTAACTAGGGCAAACGCTTCATTACTGAGTAATCCTTTCGTTCCTGGGTAGTAGGTATGTACCCCTCTCGTTTACTAATATCTTAACAGTTAAGTAGTTTTAAGGATAGTAACTAATAAACCAAGGGTTCCATACATATCAATTAAATATTGTGCATAGAATAGGTACCTAAGTCCTATAAAAAGCCATTTATTCCATGCAAATTAAATTTTACAAAACCATTTAAGACATTATACTTTTTTTTTCATTTTTTTTTATTGCTGAATGGGCCTGCTCTTGACCACGATTACGCCTAATGGAAAGCGATTGATGAGGTCTATGACGGAACGAGCGTGCCCAGAAGATACCTGTTCACTTTGTACTTTATTTAAATGAATTCTAAAAATATCTATTAACGTTTATAGTTAAGGTTTTCATGCATGTACCACCTTAGGTGAAGGCCTCCTCCCAAGATTTCTTTTTGTCTCAATTTTTTAATATTTGCAACTAATGTGGCCTACGTCTTAAAGGATACTAATAAACTAGTAGTGAAGCATCCCATCCTATGGAAAAGGTGCAAGTGCAACCGTGGTCAATATGAGCTAGTATTCGATTATATTCTACTTTAATAATAATCTAGAGGTGTTCTAATAGTTATCACCCGTTATCATCTCATTTAATCAGTAAGTATCTCTACTTACCCTAAAATGTGTAATATTTTCTCGTTTGTTACTTTATTCTCTGCAAACGCCATCTGTTTTCTGTGCTGCAAACTAAATAGACACGGACATCACTGCCAGACGGCGTTTTTACTAACCAAGCCACTGGGCTCTCGTTGAACAGCTCTCACAAACAGATGTAGCTACGTCTTGATAGATGGCGTAGCTCACAAAGAGCAATTATTCCACGCGGACTGGCAACAACGCATTTATAGTAGTTTTTCGTGATTATGTCATGAAATATAAACATTTTTTTCAGCCATGCACTAGATCGTTGGTATTTTCAAGTTTGTATGCTATTTTTTTTTACAGTTATTTTGATATTTACTTATAAAAATTGATATACCGTTAATAATTTTCTATTTGCATTACTTAGTACAATTAAATGTTTATAAAAGAGTTAAAAATAATTATAAATACCAACGATGTAGTGCTTGGCTGAAAAAAGAAGTACTTTTGTTTGTATTTAATTAAATAATCACGCAAACTTCTATAAATGCGTTGTTGCCTTGTCCCATTATTCCATTAACTACTACATCAATATTATGTACTACCAAACCATAAAAAATAATCACACACTCAAACTAATGGACTTCGCGTTAATATATGATTAGGGAGCTGTCAGAAATAGTAGATACTTTCCTAATCTATCCTAGAGAGGATTTCCCGAGAGATAGGCATAAATAGTTTCGATGCTTGTAGGTACTCGTTTTTACTTACATTAAGGGCCACCTAAATGTAATGCCTAAATATTATTGTACTTAATCAACTCTCGGCGCTGAACCAAAGGTTAAAAATCTAACAGTGCGCTTTTGTATAAGCATTAAGTAAGGTATGCCTGGTGTTAGTGGAAACCGGCATTACAATTAACCAAAACGTTGGCATACGCTATTGCAATCTTTAGAATATGTGAGTGATCTTTAAGAAAAACGTTAACGTTTTTAAAATTAAGGACTATTTTCGCTTACAAAAATGTTATCTTTGCAATTATAAAAACGTTTCTCCTTATTACAGAACTTGGCTCAGGCTTACGTGAACCAGCTGATCTGGACCGAAATGTTGGTCATAGACAAGGAGGAATGTAATGAATTTTATCAACATCTTACAACCCCATCCAATTTCTGCGCAAAATACTCACCAGTAAGTTTTCTTTAAATTCAAAGTCAAAGCATTTATTTCAAAATAGCTTTCACCCGTGGCTTCATCCGCGTGGTATGTCGATAAAAGAGGTGTGTGGGTTCAAAGTATCTGCATACCGAAATTTCATAAAAATCGTTGCAGCCGTTTCGGAGATTATTATTAAATAAGGAACAAGGTTCACCTAAGTTTTCACGGTCAGATTTTTACAGCAGGTTTGCGCACAGACTAAAGTAGTGAATATGCTACATCACGTAGAAAAGGAACAAAATAAGAGTGAAACATTTGCCAAGCTTTCGAGCAGTTCCTTTGTACGCGGAACTTGGCTGCAGGCCAAGATAACAGTACGATGAAGGAGACTGATTTACATCGAAGTTTATAATTGTATAGGTATTGGTTCCTATTTCCGGTTCCTCCATAATAAGGCAGAGACCATTAAAATGTTCTTTTGCTATTTTGGTCCACCAAGTGTCACAAGACATTGGCATTTTGTAAAGGTTTTAAAACTCTTATGAAATGCTGTCATTCTCGTATCTGAAGTCTGAATCGTTAGTATTTGCTACGACTAGTTGAGAATACTCTCCGCCAAAGCCAAGCAGGATATTTAGGTAGGTAGAAATCAACTAATTTAAAAGTGCACGCCCGTCCACGAAAATTTTGATACAAGCATTTGAAATGCGTATACAAGAAGCAGTGCAGGAGTGTGCAGTTTTAAATTAGTTGATCTGCTCGTAGTTTTTAATTTGTAGGAGCTTGTAAATTGTAAAGCTAATTTCTAATTGTTTATATTCGTCTCTGAAGAATAAATAAATTAAATAATACGTTGTTTCTTAACTAGTGCGCAAACTGTAACTATGAATTCAGCATATCATTCTAGACCTAGGGGTCTAGAATGGGATGGGATTTTTTTTCTGCGTTAGGACGCAGAAAAAAAATCTTCGGTTATACAAAATTTATGGAACAGCTGATTCTTTTTTGTATTACCGAAGAAAAATGTATTTAAAATTTTCTAGAAAATTTCCAAAAAAAAAGTTACCCTGTAAGTATATAGGTAGTATATAAGTAAATGGAAAAATTTTCAATTTTTCACAATTTCGCAAAGCAGCATTTCTAATCAAATTAATCCCCACCGAACAAAGGGTCCACACCGATCAGGCAGATATTCACGTGCCAAAGTCCCGAAAATTCACGTCGGTGTCTAAGTACCTATTACACGTAGGTCACTAACCGCTGTAGTGTCCCAGGAGCGTCGTTTGAGCGACAACGGAGGCCCGGCCGTGTATAACAGAGAGCTGTTCGTCGGGATTCTGTCCTACGGAGGCACAAGCAATAGTGAAGATCGTGTCGCCATCTTTACTAATATCTCCTACTTTCGCAGGTTTGTAAATTTTTTTTTTAACAAAGTTGTTTAAGACTGACAGTAATTTGGACGGACTTTTTTGACCGAGGGGTTTGTGGCTAAGTAACACTAGCCCCACGGGTCGATCGATCAGGTTAAGCTATGCTTGCCGCTGTTGGTCCGTGGATGGGTGGTGATGGAAAGCACGTTAAATCTTTGGTCCCGGCTGTCATTTCTGGATCTATGCCAGCCGTTACCTATGGGCCGTCAGAAGCCCGAAAGTCTGACAACCAGTCTTACCAAGGGGTATCGTATTACCGTAGTACAGTAGCATGGTTTTAGAGGTTAGATAGAGGCAGTCATTCGATGTAAAATACTGGTATTCAGCTGCAATCGGTTAGACGGGAAGCCGACCCCGACATAGTTAGGAAAAGCCTAGGTAGATGATGAGTCATTTGGACGGACAATTCACAGACTAAAATAATGAATCCTTTCGTATGTGTACTTTTGCGCTGGCAGTTCTAATGTAAAGCAGGTTGTAGGTGCAACCTGTCTCTTGAATTTTGTCAAAATTAACCAAGGACTGCCTCGTTGGTCTAGTACTCGCAAGCAGCAGCTGAGCATGGTCCTGGTCTCGATTCCCTTGTCGGGCAAAGTGTTAATGGAATTTTTCATTAGCATCCCGCAGTTTGGATTTGTGTCCGGCCCATGGCAATAGGCTTGCCCCCCCTATTAAATGGGACTTATAATATAAAACTGGCGAAATGTGGGTGTACTATAGGGATACCTCTGCCTAACCCTTCGGGGATTACAGGCTTCATGTTATGTTATGTAATTAAGGGCTGTCAACAAAGACAAAGACATTCATTCATTCATTCACTCACTCATACATTCATTCATTATTCTGTCATATATTCATTCATTCATTCATTCATTCATTCATCTATTCATTCATTCATTCAAAACTATGTAGCAGAAAAAATAAGAGCAGACTAATAAGTTACCTAGTAGTTACAAATCGGAAAGCTGCGCATGATCATTATTGCATTAGATATGTAATTTTCCATCCACCTACCTATTACAAATCGGAAAGCTGCGCATGATCATTATTGCATTAGATATGTAATTTTCCATCCACCTACCTAGGTACCGGTTTTTTAGCATTTCATCATTTAAATGCAGGCGGGTGCATTCTAAGTCGACATACACACGGACATAATAAAATCTCGGACGGGTTTTTTCGCGCACTTGATTTTCAGCGCTTTGTTTAGCGCCGAGAGTTGAAAATCGAACAATAAAACACACTGTTCGATTTTCGACGCGCTGAGAACCACTCTGTAAAGGTGCTCTTACACGGGCAATTTGTTGAGCAATTTTTCGTCGGCAACACTAATGGATCAATCTGTATCAATTAAGTGGAGCAATCTGGGGCAACAACAATTAATTGCGGATATGTTTCGGGAATATTGCTTCTAATTGCTCCATATGTTTCATGAGTTGCCAAATATCCAATTGGTTTGTAATTTTTTTGTCAATTTTCTTTTTATCTCGTTTGTACGTATAACTACCTACGTCTCGTTTTTGCGAGAGGAACCGGCCAGCGGCGGAGGCGGCGGGAGGGGGCGTATTGCCTATTTTTTAAGTTGCTCTATATATTGTGTGGCCGTATAGAGATACCAGAGAGAAACAGAGGGCAACAGGTTGCTATATGTTACCATTGCCGTAAATGGCTGGTTGTAGTCGTGACGTCATAGTTGACGAGAATTGACCAGGATGGAGCAATTTTAGTTGCTCGTGTATTCGCACCTTTAGATTTTCATATGCTCGGTTCATTACCGGGAGTTGAAAATCCAGTGCTCGGAAAAAACCCGCCACTGATTTTATTACGTCCGTGTGAACATCGACTAACGTATGTCATGAAGAAGTGATCACAAACACAAATAACTACCTACAAGTTATTCTAATAAAAATAATTGAATTTTTCCAATATTTGTAAAGTATTTTGCAAGTCAAACAATTTCTCAGTTTTATCTGAAAAATCACCATTATGTCAAAAAACATTAAACAAATAAGGAAAGAAAACTTATTTTCGGTAGATGTTTTTTTAGGCATCATCTTTATCTCCATACCTAGCTTTTGCCATGGTAAGCGCTCGCGTGGACGTCAAATTTCCCACGGGAACGTGTTACCGGGATTAAAAGTATCCTATGTGTTAATAAAAGTTATAAACAATCTGTGTGCCATATTTCATCCGAATCCGTTCAGCCGTTTTGGCGCGACTGAGTAACAAACATCCAAACATCCTCCCAAACTTTCACATTTATAATCTTAGTAGCACTAGCTTTCGCCCGGAAGGAGGTCGGTGTATTATACATATGAACCTTCCTTTTGAATCACTCTGTCTATTAATAAAAATCGCATTACAATCCGCTGCGTAGTTTAAAAGATCTAAGCGTACAATCACGAAAAGCGGCTTTGTTTTATATACAGGATAAGTTTTTATCTAGTGCGCAAATTGTAACCATAGATTCAGCATATTATTCTAGACCCCCAGCTTAGAAATTTTTGTCAGTTATACAAAAAATAAATAAGCAGTTCCATACATTTAGACCGCGTAGGTATTGATTGCACTTTTCTATGAAACAGCAGATTTTTTTAAAAATGATATGCTGTGCTGGATGCAATGATATGCAATGATATGCTGAATTCATGGTTACAGTTTGCGTATTGGATAAAAATTTACCCTGTATAGGTACTATGTACTTAAGGATTAGTAAGATTTACCTTGTTTGCAGATGGATTCTACTCAACACAAAGAGATTTCTAGAAAAGTATTGTGTGCCGAAATCAGATTCATCTGCAGATTTTAGTACGAACAGCGATGACTCAGACACTTCATAATAAAACTTTATAATAATGCTAAATTGTGTTATTAATCGTAACAATTTTTCCAGTTGGAGATAATTGGTTCTGCTGACTGCAGTAATTGTCTATGAAATTTTGCACTTGTTTCTTTATCCAGCCTCTTAGATACCACAGGTTTGTGTACACGCTGGGTTTACCTTTCTTTGCGCATCCGTCGCCGTGTGACGTCAGACCTACCAACCTCCTGCAAATCACATGTTTATAAGAACGATATCAATTAAGCATCCCGCAGACCAGCGCGACACGACTGTAGTATATCAATCACCATGAATTTTTCATAGAAATTGTTTCATAGAACTCACACGCGACTGTCTGCGGGGGCGTTTATACAAGCAGGTGCGGGTTTATTGGTCAGTATTTTTGGTCCAGTCGATTTTGATACCCAACAAAAAAAAAGCTAGGTAAAGTATTGCTAGCTAATTTAATTTGACCTTGTTTGATTTGGGCTTGTACTTGTACTTATTGTTATCATTATTTTGAGATTATTGGCTTTACATAGTATTTAAATATAAATAAACATCCTCAGGGCGATAACAAGTACTTAAGAGAAATACAAATGTAAATCAATAGAGGTAAATGAACACGTGACGGAACAAACGGCAAAAGGGGACTTGCTTGTCTAAAGTCTAGACACTCGGGGCTACAGACGTTTGAGAGCTAGGCTTCGCTTCCCTGACGATGACGTAGTAACAGGTACGGTGAGCGACAAAAGTCGATTAACACTACTAATTTTACTCATCATGGATGCGGAAGACGGAAGCCTTGGTGTTGTGGCGCAGACTGGGAGAGGCTTATGGAGAGGACTGCGATAGGCTGAATTGAAGTTTGATATCCTAAATTCAGCATTTCGTATTTTGCCAAGACTATTCTTATAGTTTTATTTCTGTTCTGATTTTAATTCAATAATACAATAATTAAGATTTAAACAACTTAAGTGTTAATCGTTTTTTTTTCGTTAACTGTGCCTACGTCTATATTTTTCGAAGTTTAAGCAGTAAAGCTAGAAGCTGCATTAGTATTTAGTACGTAACCAGTTAAGTCCTTTCATTAGTACATAGGCTTTATATGTATTGCTATGAACTTATACGAATAAAAAGTAAATACTCGTACGTATATAAAAGTTTATAATCCATTATATTAATGTGTGTGTGTGCCTACCTATTTTATTTATAATTTATTATGCAATTTTTTTTACCATTGTTCCTCTCAGCTTTAGCACCTGCCATATAATCTCCAAAGACATTCTCTAATGCCTAAGACATTAAGTCCGCCTTTATACCTTTTTTGTGTATGAAAAGTTTAAATAAATACCCTAAAATGTGATTATAAAATTATGCACCGCATACCCGTGCCAGAGCACCCCACCACCCGAGTCTCCCCTGCAGGTGTCCCGCTGGCCGTCTCCGTACAGACAGAACATGTCCGGTGACAGTTCTATATTGTGCAACCGACTGCACTCCTTGACTGGCACATACGTCAGAGATGCCATCATCAGACTCAGCTCTGATAGGGAACCACCGTACTGAAACCAATATGTTTTATCATTTTCCTTCCCTTATCCTAATTGATTTGGGGTCGACGCAACGTGCCTTTTTCTTCCATACTTCTCTAGTTGTCATATCTGTAATCACTCCTTTTCTTACCATATCGTCTGTCACACAGTCCATCCACCGTTTCTGTGGTCTTCCTAGCCATAATACATTCATACTCAAAACTTTCCTCACGACATTTTCCTCATTCCTCCGCATCACATGCCCATACTGTGAGAACCGATTTCCACACAACTTTTCAGCTACCGATGGTACGCAAAATACGCGCCTTGACGTGGAGTTGCGGAAAACAGCCCGTTTTACCTACCCAGCTACCGATGTTACCTTCAAACTTCCTCTTATAAAGTGATTTCTTATTATATCGCGTTACACCACACGTTACACTGAAACAAATATGTTTAGGACTAAGAATAAGGTGTTATTTTGCAGAAATTTCAGGTGTATCTGACTACCTCTCGTGGTAAGTATAATCTCGTACAAAACAATAAAAACCTACGTGAAAGATATCACAGTGCTACCGTTGACCGTACCTAATATGACATGACATCGTCAACCACAACACATTGGCTTTTGCCGTTTGTGGTATTTTGGTGGGCGTTCCTGTTGCCTTCTCCTGAAGGTGCATGATACGATATATATATTCTCATGCTATCGATTAGAACAGACACTAGCAAAACTTAAAATGGGTTTGTATACCTCTAAGCTTAGTAAGAAGCGTAGTACGCATGTTCCAAAAATGATGTAAGATAACAAAAAAAAAACAACCGACTTCCGAAATTTAAAGTTATTTTTCACTTTGTAGTGGTTTTTGGAAGTCGGTTGATTATTTGTTTTGAAAAATGTTTTTATTTTTCACTTTTTAGTTATTGTACACACACCACCAATTCGAAATTTTATCATCCTTGGGGTCGAAACAATGCATATTTATGCGATAGCAACAATCGCCGTTGATTTACTGTTATTTTTTTAAGAGTTCCGTTGTCTGTCTCCGAAACGCATCATAAGATCTATATGAAATTGAAATAGGACCACACTTGAAGCACCAGCTTTCAAATAAAAAAAGGAATCATCGAAATTGGAAACTTTCGACTGGGTGTCGATAGTTCTGAGGTAACAAACATTTTAAAAACATACAGTCGAATTGAGAACCTCCTCCTTTTTTGGAAGTCGGTTAAAAAAGTGTTACAGTTAGTTTTCCACCAGTTATGTATAAGCAAAAACTGTGCAATACCATACAGTACTTAGTAGTTACTTTAGTGGAAAAGATCACCAGTATCCTGTAGTAGGTGAAAAAGTGTATCACAGAAGACAGGGCCTTCCGTTTAAAATGAGACAGCGTATTGACAAAATACTTGATCATTTCAACATTAAGGACTAAAGCACGATTGTCTATGCCACCTGCCCCGCAGTCTTACTTAGTGGAAGAAGTATAAAACTAGGCATCAAAGTTTCCACTCCCACTTTTCGTATTAATTACAAAGCGTCGTCTATTAACAGAGGAAGTTACTACAGCGTTTTTCAGTTTCCATGTAAAAGTTACCTTCACAAAAAACTTTTTACTGCGGAAGACCTAAGAGTTAAGTACATAAACTTTAATGTTGCCACTAGCAAACAATATGCCGTAGTGTTCATAACTTCATTATTCTATTACTTTAGATGCGTAGATCTTCATATCGATGTCTGGCGGGCTCAGCTAGATTGTAATTAATGACAAAGTGCTATATAGGTAGATTACTAAGTGATGTCCTTAAAGGTACCAATATTCTCTTCCAAACTTCTTTTTATGCACTTCTAGCTGAGGCTAATCCGTCAGACGTTTCCTCCGTCCAATACAAAAAAACCCATAGACAGATTTACGGATTTGAAGATTTTTCATATTTTTCTTTACGTAAAATCCTACCAAAAATGGCCATATCTGTCCAGCCGTTCTCAGTGTTTAGCTTACCAACGAAACGCATTTTGTGCACGCCACCATTGCGGCGGTAAGTCCTCACCGGACACGGTTGTTTCGGGAGGTTCCTGTTTCGGATAAGGCGGGAGGAAACGCCCGGGTGTTTCCATTGTGAAGATCGCCCTGAGGACACGGTGGAGCCTACGGTGGAGGTCTGCCCGGCTTGGGCGGAGCACCGCCGTGTCCTCGTAGAGGCGATCGGCGGCGGCGATCTCTCGCATCCGGCCCTGGTCCAAGCCATGGTACGGAGCGAGAGTGCATGGGTAGCCGTCGCTTCCTTCAGCGAAGCAGTGATGCTCGTAAAGCGGGAGGCGGCGCCCGTAAGGGAGAGGCAGTACATGCGCCCTCACGGCCGTAGCCTCCGCAGGAGACGCCCTGGGCGTCGGGAAACTCAGGCTGATTCCCGGACACCGTAGGCGCGGACTTGCGGACGGCGAGTAATGGATAGCTCGCTGTCCGGTAAGGACCAAGCCCGGGTCGACGGCACGTTGTGTTCCACGCGCACCTCAAAGAGATGTCAGCAACAACTGATGGGATCCGCAAGGGCCGATGCCTGCCAGGGGTGCGGGTTGTGCGAAAGAGGTACCGCGGCCCCTGGCACACAGGCAACACGGGTGGGTATTAGTCAGTAAAATTCTGACACACCCTCCAGCTCCACTCAGAGCGGGAGAAGTCATTTTATTTTATTACTTCCCACCAAAAAAAAAACGTAACGCATTTCATTTTTAACCGACTTCCAAAAGGAGGAGGTTCTCAATTCGTCGGAACCTTTTTTTTTTTTTTTTTTTTTTATTATACAGAAGATGTATCAATCAGGCTACAATCGTAATCTACTTAAATATGTAAACGGTAATAAAACTCTGATAAGGAAGCCATATTTCCTTTTGCCGCCAGCCAGCATTGCTTTGTTCCTTTTTGAAGGGTATATACTTAGTAACCGGAAAATTACAGGCACATGACACTTTACAACTTAGTTTCTAAGGCATCGCACAAATCGGTAAACTCTTCCACAAGCATATCTATTTATAAGCATTCGACAGGCTATCGTATCGTAAATGACAAATTTCTATAACTTACCTTGCCTTGTCCCCGACAGTGAACATCTGTTGCAAGAATAGCGGTCATCTATTTGATTTGACAACATTTTCGGGTTTCGGATTTGTGAAACGATGGAAATAAGCGTTAATATGGCTAGTAAGTGGGTGACTACAGAGATGACAACTAATCGAGAACTATGGAAGAAAAAGACCTGTTCCGCCGACCTCAAATAAATTTGGATAAAGGCAGGAGAAGGATGATGGATTTGTGAACAGCGTTTAGAGTACCCCTAAGATAATATTGATCGATGTTCGATTCCCTACGGAAAGGTATCGAGTGGTTGTGAATAGCTATGCTGGTAGAGGTAATGTCAGCCTGTTAGACGACCTTGTATAAAACAAATAAAGAACAATGGCGCCCTTGCTTGAGCTTACAGCGAGGGCACTACTCATACTCAGCAGATTATTATGAGTTACAACTGTTTTTATAACTCTATCTTAATTATAGCAAAAACTACCTTAGATATTAGATTAATTCATATAGTAAACAGAAAAATAGAACTACCTTCTGCCATCCCCAGCCGGTGACAATAAAGCGCTTCTGCTTAGCGTTCATCCATTTCTTGTGTTTGACGAGAATCGCTTTCTTAGCAAGTTCATTGAACTTTATCGGAAACTTAACAAATAAGATGGCTACGTCGTTCTCGAATGGGATCTTCTTGTTATAGTTCTCGTGTACTACAAACGAATCAAGTTCGTGTTTCTTAGCGCTGAAGTCGTAAATGTATTTTGAGCCTGCGGAAGTAGTGTTTAAACATAAACATTATTGTACATATGATATTATAACTCAGTTTGAATAAATAACTCACATCACTAAACGATTATGATAACATTTTTTTATCATTCTGCATTGCGGCTAAAAATCTTAGTAAATATCACATGATTTAGTGACCGAAAGAGCTCAAAGAACATAAAGTCACCCGTCGACATAGAAACTGATAAACTGCAGACACAATCCAGTGTGGGACGCTTTTAGCCGCTGACATTTCTGTTTCATGCTGGATCTTCTATTCTGAACAATTTTTGAGAATCATCATTACTAAAAATACACTACACACACTCTTACAAATCTTAAATGTAAAGTGTTGGAATTCCCATGATGGGCGATTAATGTGATTTAAAATATACATATATACCTACGTCTGATACGCTGAAGGCTATCTTATAGTGAGAATGATAAGTACATTTTTCAGTGTGTTTTCAGGATTTATTTAACCATAGTTCATAAAAACATTTTTGGCATCAGTAACATAATTATTTACTATGCTTAAATTGCTGTTTGCCATGCCATCTCATGTAATAAAGAAGACCTTATCAACAAGAATCGTTGAAGTGGTTTCCAAGTAAGCAGGCAATTTAAGTTTAAGTTGGTTAGGTAGCTTTCCGTCCCTTAACGTTTCCGCCAGGGGTAATAAATCATGAGTATTATGCTCGTCGGGTTAAACTGAATTTAATTTAGTACTACGCAGAAACTTGTTTGCCAAGCCAATACCTTCTTATTACAAAACGCGTTCTAGCCGAAACAGGTTTTTTCAATTTACAACTTTATTTCGATTTTAACGTTAACGTTACCTACGTTAATAATACAAAAATTACAACTTAGCTCCGGAGTAAGTTGTCAGTTTTGTATAAATAACTGTACTTCGATTTCTGTAAGGTTTTTATTTCAAAAACAGGCTAAAGAAAAAGCCTTGTTTTGTATTAAGACCGACAGTGACTACAGGCACACTCACAGAGAACGCTATGTAGGTAAGAATTAAAAAAAACTACACGGTAGTTCCCAAGCAGCACGCAAGCGTTTTCAACATACATATAACAGCCTATTTAGAACTTAGAGTTCCTTTAGAGACTTACAAGAGTGTCAAAAAATTATTCAATCTGTATTAAGGGATCCGCGAAAGCTTAGGGTATTTAAACAGAATATGAAAACTCCACTATACAGCTTAAGTATTTTGTGACACTTTAATCTGGTTTTATCGTTAAAGCTGTATACAAGCTGTATTTTGCATGTGAACACTTACTTATTACAGCTCTTAGTGTTATTATAGTATCACTTAAGACTTGTTTCTGTACAATGGTGTATGCAAACACCGTTCTCAAACTTATTTTTATGGCGTAATTGTACACTCTTGTAAATACAGTGGTTTTATGACTTCTGTTTTTGAGGGTGTTTTAAAACTAAAAAAATAAATGACAGCTACAGTACAGCTTTATTTTGTATTAATGATATAGTCACTCGGAAAGACTTTACGGTCAACGAAGAGGGTTCCGTAGCAAAAACATTAAACAGGGTTATTAATGATCATAACAGTTATGTTAAATGTGTAAATTTAATTCAACCTTTGGAACATGATTATGACGTTTTTTCATAAAGCAGCGCAAGTAGTTCAAATGATGATTGATTTGCACCATGAGATCTATGTAGTTCTCTTACTGCTTCGTCATATGACGATTATGATAGTCTTTTCACACAGCATTTTGAGGTGGACCAATTATATAAAGGCCGAGATGATTCATCCTTTACTAATTTGTTGACATCTAATCGCTTTCTTGGCCATCTTAACTTGCCTTTTGATTCCCACAAACTTGGTACAATGCAAAGCTTGTTTTGCCCTTTCTCAATGGTTGCTTAAATTTTAGTCGGCATATTTTCCTGAAAATAAAGTAAAACTGATATAATACATACAACAAACTAATAATGCTTTACAATAAGTTTACTTAGGTATAAAATACAAGGTCAAATTGAGAATCTCTTCCTTTTTTTGTTTTACTATATGTAGGTACGTATCATATTGAGTCTGCGTTTTTTATTTCTTTTAGGTAACCCTTATGAGCATTATAAGTTATGTATAGAGCACTGATATACAGCCTAAGTAATAAAAATATTCTATTATAAAGCTGATTAGCAGCCAAAAGCTGTACAATATAATCCATAACTTACTTAGTACAGCTACTCAGACTATAATACACTCCGATTATCGTTTAGGCTGTTTAGCAAATAGTCGCCATTTTCGTAATTTCGAATGTAGGTATAAAACAAAATATGAAACATAATTTAAGGAATATATAATGATTTTCGGCTTGATATGAGGGCACAAATATCACACTACCCTCACTTCTATTATTATAACATTGTTTTTTATTCTAACCTTAAAACCAATATTGACTTACCATATAAATAGTATTTTTCTTTTATATCAGATCGATTATTTTGCTGGCGCTTGAATATTTTGACGGAAAACATAGACAGGTTCACAATAAATTTGAATCCGCAATTTCAATTCACCAATTAACACCTTCAGCTATCTAAGTCCAAGATTACGTTTACTTACTAATAAATATTATAAATAACAATGTCGCCATTCATTGGAAAGAATTACATTCATTTTGTGATTCTCTTCAAAAACCTATTTAAAACTATTTTCTCTATAAAGTATTTTTAAGATAATATCTTTAGTACAATGGTTTCTTTGTACGCCGAATAACAGCTCTAATACAGCTATTATACAGCGCCTCTATTGCTTCTACAGCTATTATACAGCTATACTAGAGCAAAACGCTGTATAAAATGTGCCCATTTTTTACTTATGGGGTCTGTATAAGCGCTTATACAGCCTCTATACAGCCTGAATATACAGCTTATAGTATAAAATCAAACTTAAATACAGCTTGTATACAGCTTGCAATGCTACTTGGGTTGTCAAAATCTAAAAAATATTTGAATCTAGAAAGAATTACTACGATTGGCGAGAAATAGAAAGTAAATCAAGAAATGGCGGCCAACCTTTGTAACAAGGTGTTATAATAGTCTAACGTCAATCTTGAGGGAAGTAGGCAACTGACTTTGAAACTAAGCTTTCAATAACTACTATATATTTTTAATATGACAAGAGATGAAACATATGTGAATAAAAGAGTGCTGAATGGAAATGTTGATGGATGAAGAGAGAGAGAGGAAGGCCAAAGAATGGATGGTTGGATTGTGTGAAGACTGATATGAACGAGAAGGGAGTGAATGATTGCATGCCAGGGGCGAATGGAAGAAGAAAACGTATTGCGCTGACGCAATGAAATATGGGACAAGGGCAGGAACAGTGGTGGATTTACCAGCAGGCTGAGTAGGCTGGAGCCTAGGGCGGCAAATTCGGCTCATTTTTTTTTTGCCTTAAGGAAAAGAGCATATACGCGGAGCAAAGATGTCTCGAAAATTTAAAAAAATTACAAAACTTTAGTACCTACCTACTATACATACAGTAGGTATACCTAATACTCCAATGTCTGTTTAAGAAAAATTACTAAACGCTGTGTAAAGTTCCGTTTGGTTACTCATGTGGTGTAAAGTACACTCATTGTGAAAATGAATTTTTAAAATATTCCAATTTTACAATTCAAAAGAGTTAGTAGGGGCAGCAAAAATTTAAGCCTACTGGCGGCAAATGTGTAAATCCGCCACTGGGCAGGAAGATGACTTATTAAAAAGTATTCTATCTATCTATCATTACTTAACTCTGCCATAAGGTACACTTGTACGTCACTTACCAATTTGTACCCTCATCTCATCGATATCTTTGTTAGCTTCTAAGCAGTGAGCTGATGTCAATATTGACCAGCTGTTAAGAATAACACCACCGCATAGCGCACCCAAATTGAAGAACTGAATTGCATATGGATACTTTTCCAACGCCACTGATTTTCCTCCAACTATTTTTGGTCCAAAATCTTCATTCTTCAGTCTGTGTTTTGTCTCACTAACCATTATATTCAAATAAACAAATATGACAATAATGCAAATTTTCGTTTCAATTTCCTTTTTCAGCATATTTTATGAACGTGGTATTGACTCAGGGGTACGTAATGAAACTCTAACGAAAGCAAATGATTAGGTTTTTATGAAGCATATAAAGATTAATAAGTGCTCGTGTAGGATTTTATGTATGTAAGTGAGTCGATGTGTACTCGCTCTAAATTATGTAATGGGAAACTACACATTAACTACGTCAAGTGAAAATTCAGTTTTTCTATTATAATCATGCTTAAAAGCAAATAGGTATAACTATTGCGTGATGTTGTGTTGTTAATAATGAGCTCAGCAGTCGCTTTATTCTAAGATAATGTTTTTGAAGGTTCCTTCAAACATCGAATAAACTTGACTATATAATATGAAAGATGAGATGGCTCTAAAAAGGGGTTAACTACCGAGATAACGACTGATAGAGATGTATGGAAAAAAATACATATTGCGCCGACCGACCGCTAATAAATTGAGATAAGGGCAAGCGAATGATGAAGATTATGATTTGTAGTAAGTCATTACACTTGTTCCGTGTGGTGCCGAACGTAAAAGAATAGCACCATCCCATTTCTTTCCGTGAGTGTCGTAGAAGGCGACTAAGGGACTTACTAGAGAATGGGCAGCAGCGTTCTCTGTGCATTTTACCACCATACTGCAATCGCCAACCCGCCTGCCAGGCACGGCGATTATGGCAAAACTCTCCCTTTTTTGGGAGGCCTTTGTCCAGCAATGGACGTCTTTCGGCTGAAAAGGTTACACCGAAGGCTGAGAAACCCCTGTTCTTCCTAATATTACTTTAGCTTTTCATAAAATACGAAAAATATAATCAATACCAACAAACCATTATACAAATCCTTAAACCACGTCGCGTATACATTTGGTCGGTTTAAAGTTTATAAAATTGAAGCACTTTCTACTAGGCACTTACTGGGAAGCTGGCTCTCTGCCAGCACCCGCCATCGAGAGTATATGTAAACAATTTTGGGTAAGTTCGTGTGTAAATAGGTATCTACTTTTTGCGAAAATAAACGTTCACTGCCGAATATACACTTACCGTAAAAATTGGCAAAATTACTATAATTATTTGGTGATAACATATATAGGTTATGTTGATAACAATACGAAAGACAGTATTGTTGTTCATTCACTTACCCATTGTTAGTATAAAAAACCGGCCAAGCGCATGTCGAACCACGCACAATGAATGGTTCTGTAGTTGCGATGAATTTATCCCAAGAACAAACTGAAAATTGCGGTTGAAAAACATGTACACTACATACAGAAAAACAACAGATTGTTGGGGAGAGTGGATAAGTGATTTTTTTTTTTTTCTGGGTGGGAAATCATCAAATAACTTCTCCCGCTCCATGGGTGGAGCGGGAGGGCGTGTCAGACTTTTACTGACTAAAACCCACCCGTGTTCCCTCAGTTGCCTGTGTGCCAGGGGCGGCGGTATCTCTTTCGAACAACCCGCACCCCCGGCAGGCATCGGCCCTTGCGGGCCCCATCTGTTGCTGCTGACATCTCTTTGAGGCGCGCGTGGAACACAACGCGCCGTCGACCCGGGCTTGGTCCTTACCGGACAGCGAGCTACCCATTACTCGCCGTCCGCAAGCCCGTGCCTACGGTGGCCGGGAATCAGCCTGGGATTCCCGACGCCCAGGGCGTCTCCTGCGAAGGCCACGGCTGTGAGGGCGCATGTACTGCATCTCCCTCACGTGCGCCGCCTCCCTCTTTGCGAGCATAACTGCTTCGCTGAAGGAGGCGACTGCCAGCCATGCCCTCTCGCTCCGTACCATGGCCTGGACCAGGGTCGGACGCGAGAGAGAGAGATCGCCGCCACCGAACACCTCCACGAGGACACGGCGTTGCTCCGCCCAAGCTGGGCAGACCTCCACCGTATGTTCCACCGTGTCCTCTGGGCGATCTTCGCAATGGAAACACCCGGGCGTTTCCTCCCGCCCTATCCGAAACAGGAACCTTCCGAAACAGCCATGTCCGGTGAGGACCTGTGTCAGGCGGAAGGTGAGGACGCCATGCCGCCTCTCAAGCCACGCCTCAAAGAGGGGACTTACCGCCGCAATCGTGGCGTGCCCAGCACTGGGTTGCGACAATCGCACTTCCCACGTCGCCATGAGATCCTGCCGGAGCTCTGTCCGCCGTGCCGCGATTTCCAGCGGCAGCGGAGTTACGCCCCGGCGTTTGGCCTCCTCGCGCCACTCCCAAGTGAGCGCGAGGACGTTTGCCTCCAGATCCCATGGCGGTAATCCGGCAAGGAGGCCCGCCGCCTCACCGGAGATCGTGCAGTATCCCCGGATCATCCGAATGGCCATGACCCTATGGGCCGCCTTCAACCGGCGTGCTGGTTGGCGCCTCAATGTAGGCGCCCACACCGGCGCCCCGTAGTGGATAAGTGATTGGGTAGCTTTATGTTTTTATTCTTTCCATACTTAAGATGTTATTGTTAGTTGCATTATGTATAAGTGGAGTGCAATAAGTGAAAATTAAGTGTCCGCAGTAATAAACCTTATGTGGTAAGATTTTTTTTAAACTTGTTTTCGATAAATAAATAAAAAATACATTCCAACTGCAAAATGTTCATGTAAGTTGGTAGACTGTTACTCGTTAACTTGTACAGCCTACTAGGCTGTGATAGTTTTCCTTTTAACTTCGTTATGTATACTACTAAGTACCGTGAGTTGTGACTAAATATATTCAACACAAATTAGAGCTTTCTAAAGTCTGTTCGCCGAGAGTTGATAAAGTCAGGGTTTCTTAACTCATTACAAATTGCGACCCGCTAATTATTTATCTCTCGCCGTTCGGGCCGCAGTCCACAACATATGCGTGCCTCGTGTGCACAAAAACGGCGAAAGCGGGAGATAAGCGACAGCCGCCATACAGTTTGCAATAATTAAGCGACAGTCACTATTCGGAGACGTATCATAATATGTATCGACTCTCAGCGAACAGACTAAATGTACCTACCTACTAAATGTCTCCGAGCTAAGGTGCCGACAGAAGGACGGATGGTCGGACGGACATGGCGAAACTATAAGGGTTCCTTGTTGAATATGGAACCCTAAAAGCATCATGGAATATTAAAGCAAACTCTAATTCCCTGAACCACTTTCGAATTTACTTTTCATTTGGCAGAATGACAGCAGGTGATACTCATTTGTTTCGTGTCTATTGTTAATAGAAACACAGCATTTGCTATACTTAGATACACTTGGTATATAAGGTAGTTTGCACGCAAAAAGCATCCGCGCGGTGAGCCTAAAACGTACTCACGTAAAAGCTTTTCAGCTTCAGTATCGTTTGACGCGAACGATAGGAGAGCTTTCAGGAAAAAATATGTAAATATCAGTCAAACACATTTCTACATAACTGGAGGATTACCGAAACTCATTTTATGTTGAGTTTTCGGTTTGGGAATATGGATGTGTTAAACTAGGTACTATTTCTTTCAATTAAGGAACTGGGCATTGGCACTGCCCAGTTCCTTGTTTCATGCGAGACTGAGTGGAACTAGGTTCTTTCTTCTGCATGTCTGAGGTGACTTTTAAACTTGAGAAGACTTTCTTTTGAACAATGTTTTACCGTGATTAACAATTTATTTTAAATAATCGATGCTGTGCCTTCATCTTAATTTCAACGGTAGATAAATTGTACTCAGAATTAATTAAGCATCTTTTCCTAATATTCGTGTAAGAAACCTGAAATTCGTGTTCTAATGCGATTCAATATACTGAATATACATCTTGATTCTCAATGCAAATTCTATCGCCATCTCGACCACACTGAGGACCGAAATAATTTAGGAAGGAGACAGAAAGTTTTATTTTGGCGAGGTGTAGGCACAGCTCGGGTAGGACGGCAGGCGCCAGCCCTCGCCGCGCACTCAGTCGCCCATCGCCGGCCGCCGAAAGCGCCGCGCGCGGCCGTCCCACGCACTAAACATAACCTGCAACACGGCCTCCTCACATAAACATCAACCATTACTACAACCAAACAACAAAATGATCATTCTAAACGATATTCTTAACATTAAACTAAATGTGATGTGATATAAAACTTAATTCCCCTATGTGTAAGTCATGAATTTTGGCAAATGAAAGGGCGACGAAATCAAAACAAAGGTGTATATCGATTGTGTGTATGCGGTTGTTTTAAGGTGATTAGGTATGTACGATGCTTGCTGTCTTTAACATCAATCTTAGGTTGATATTGACTGAATTATGAATCAGGAATTCATAAAAAGTTATTAGACAAATATTTCCGTATAAAATAACACCTGTTTGAGTCAATAGATAACTATTATGGTACGAATAATTATGAGGTCGATTATACCTTAATAAAAGAGTATATAATTTACACAAAGAAAACGAAACGTTTTTCTACGGTTGTCTTAGTTACGTGGGAAACAATAAAATACAAAAGAACAAGTTGACAATGAGTAAATCTTTTACAAGTAAAACCAAAAATAGACTGAAAGGTAATGAACAATGAAATAAAATAAAACCCTTACAATTTATTGTATCTCGTCCACGTCGTAGGTAGATTGAGAGAAATGTGAAATGAGACTAACGGCTGAAACTATGATAAATGTCAGTCTATCTAGATGTTGACACTTACAACTGTACCTACCTACTGCCGCATCCATACTGCTATGAAATAAGTTTTCAGTGTCCAAGGATTTCTTCACGATATCGCAGTAAATAAGATTAGAAACTTGATCTTTCGCAGCTGACCTACATATTTTAAAACACACACACTTACATACTCACGCACACATAGAAAGATTTAGGAATAATAAGAGATGTTCATTGACATTCGAATGAATGCTCATCTATTGTTAGCACTGAACTTTTGTTTTTCGATCTTCTTTTTTATTAATTAATTAATTAACTTGTCTTTTGTTTGTTGAGTAATGTAGTACCTGGTGTAGATACTGGCACAATGCTTTTATTTAAGAATGCTAGTTAGTTAAAGCAATTTATATGAAGTTCGAAGCTTAGTTGGTTCATATTCACTCAGGTGTAATTAATTTACATAAAGATACAATTTACTTAAATTAAACTTAATATGTACCTTTACCTATACCTATTTAATTAACTACTAGCCAGCAAGTCTAACCCTGAGAGCAAGTCTACGCTATATAATGCCAGATTGTTCAATATCGAGGTGGGAAACCTTTGAATAATTCAAGTACCTGCGGACAGTTGAGCACGTGGCGCTATGAGCCACGGTCACACGCGCACGTGCTCGCATGCCATTACTTTATAACATACCCTTTAATACAATATGCAGTTCTTCTTTCGTAAAAAAAAGGGTTAGAGTGCATTCTCTCACAAATCTGAAGAAGTGAAATTCTGGCATGACTTATTTAGTCAGAGTTACTTTCTAGGTTTATCTCTTACCCCACTGACTTTTGATGTAAGAAAACTCCTGGAAACCCGAATATAATCATCTGAAATCGACAAGACGCTGCTGTGATTAATTGTTACTTCTCTGGTCGGGAAAAGGCAGTGAAAATACGTAACTCATGGCTCATGAAATATTATTTACTGTTACTATTTTCAAAATGTTATTAAATAAATAACAACAAAGAAGTAATGCATAGCTAGAGTTTATTGCTCAGTAGAGACTATAAGGTTATGTTTCTGTGACAGACATAATAGTTCACGAGGAAATTGTCCTTCGAGTGCCATTTTCTTACGTCTAGAGAACGACGTTTTATTGTCTTCGTTCTTGGTATGTTTCTTTCGTTTTGCAATAAGAGTTAAATAAACTTATGAGTTGAACTTATGATTTTTGCCACGTAAAGCTGTGTACACACCTATGTCGCCAGCCCGCCAGCACGAACCCAGCGGGCGGCCTGATTTTAACGATCTTGCAACTTTTAAAGCCGCCGACACTAACCCGCCGGGTTCGTGCCGGCGGACCGGCAGCTTCGGTGTATAGACAGCTTAAGCCAGATTGCGGATCCGCAATGATTGTTCCAGAGTATGATTTATTTGTAGCAGCAATATTGACACTTTGTCAAGCACCGCAATTTTGGTACTAAAGTTTTAAAATCAAGTGAATATTAATTGTATAGTATGATTCAAACAGACTTAAAATAATATGTACCTACATGTATATAAATAAAAAGAGGGAAATAAGTCACAGGGCATCAAAAGTTCGTTCGTGTGGCTGTCAACAGGAAAAGTGCCCAAAACTGCAGAATTGCCACGTTGTATGGCGATGCTGATTTATTGGCCAAAAGGTTGAAATATATCTCATTCGTTTATAACTTGCTACCTACTAAATGTTGTGTTCCGCGACCTCCACGAACAGCATGGCTGTCAAAACTATTTATTTACAAAATAATTCGTTTGAAATTATAATTCCTACAACAACATATCGTTGCTATCACAAACAACACTAATGTGGCGTGTTAGTACAACAACTTCCCTTTTCTATTGAGTTGTAAACTCGGCGAGTACGCAGCTGTATTGTGAGAGGACCCAATCATCCGCCTGTAATCGCGTTACTTGCCGCGTTGCGTCGCTACGCAAGGGTTGAAGCCTTCGAAAATAACAAACGACAGACTTATTGTGTGATTTTAAAGGCTTCCCTTGCTAAATGAGGAAATAAATTTTTGTATCTTATGCTAAACAAATAGTGCTGTGTGAAGTATTGTGCGAAAGAAAGTGTGGCAAACTGAGAAAATTGTGAGTTTACTTCGTTAAAGTACAGTAGGTACATTGGGTAAAATTACTTATGTTTTCTATTTAGTGTTCTAATGTGTATGTTTTGTTTAAACATTCCATCAGTCTCAGCACGTTAAGCCGTGGGCCCAACTGTCATTCTTGCATCATTGATAGTCGTTACCACCCGTCAGAAGCCCAAAGTCTGACAACCAGTCTTAACAAGAGGTATCGTATTACCCAGTAATTAGGTTGTGGAGGTCAGATAGGCAGTCACTCCATGTAAACTACTGGTATTCAGCTGCATCCGGTGAGACTAGAAGCGCAGATGATGATAACCTATGCAGCCAAAGTCTTGACATAAAATGTAAAATCGAAATACCTACCGAACCCAAATGTAGCAGAAATCTTAGCTCTCGTGATGATGATTCTGTCAGTCTCAGTTTAACCAGAGGCCGCTGAATTTCAGACGCAAAGTAAGAGTATATTATTATCATTTTAATATACATATATTACCTATTTGTTTATCTCCATAAAGAATTATTTCCCAAGAGAAGACATTTCACTCTTTCAGGCTTGCTTTTACATTGCAGTCAAAACGAAAAATATTACCAATTCTCTGTCCCCTTTACCATAATCAATCCCATCCCATAGTGATAATGAATCCTCCAACGCCCTATTCGCCTTAAAAGCCATTAGTTCACGCACATTGCGGAATCACAAAAGCGGATAAATCACTGGCTTTAAGTGCGAGACGTGGGCTTAAATACTGACCTTTTCAAAGATAAATAAATCATAAAGAACAGAGGACAAGAAGAAAATCTTTAGGTAAGTATTCGTGTGTCTATATCATCCATAAGCAAAAATAAATAAGGTGGGTGTTTTTTTTCTGGGTAAGTAACGTAATTCGGACGTAATTGAGGAGCAGTGGTGGCAACTTACGTGTTGTATGTAGGTTCGAACCCAGATCCTTCTTTACTTTGTGTAAATTATGTTATCACTGCTCTCAAAACGGTAAAGGAAAACATCGTGAGATAGCCGACATATTCTAGAACCAAAAGTTCGAAGACATGTGAGGTCTACCAATGGGCCCGCGTGATAGATTACAGCCTGAGCGGAGGCCTGTATCCCAGCAGTGGGAAGGTTATAGACTGATTATGTTGCGTAACGTTATTCGGTAAGCTTGTGACTTAACCAAAAACTAAAAAATAGAAAATATATAATAGTTTAAAATTTTTAAAAACACGCTTTAAAAATCAAACTAAAAAAGTAGAAAATAATGTAATTCTTTTAAAAATCGTGGGGTTCTTTTTGAGGTATTTTTATAATCAATTAATATCAAGCACCCCACGCTTTTTTTAACTATTATTTATTTTATTTTTTTTAGTTTTGCTAAATAAAAAAGTGAGATTTTAAAGTTTTTTTTTTTGTTTTTTGTCTATTTTTTTTTTAATTTCTGAATTGTCATTGGTCCTCGATAAGTCTACTAAGTTTAAATGAAATTTGACCGTATGAGGTAGGTCAAAATCAAGTCCAAAGGAGTCGGTTACAAACAAACATACAGCATATAAAAGCGTGATAAAAAAGAACAGAGGGAAACACGATACAGGCATAGACGTGTGCAAAAGCAATAAGAAAATTCTTATCAGGAAGGTGTCCGTGTATCCCTGTAATATACCTGCTTAAGCTTAAATAAACCCAGGTGGGTGTACATTTCTGGGTATGTAACGCAATTCAGTGAGCTTGACGAAGCTTTTATAGACAATTAGAGCTTAGAGAGAAGAGAGGTAAACACGACCTTAGGTAAGTTTGTGTATTTACCTTTTTTCGTCAGATCTTATTTGGGTAACATTCCTGTTTCTAAGCTTTAATAAAAAAGGGAGTAAGTAAGAGAGTATTTCAGGGGTACTCGTAAGCTTGTTACGTTGACTTAGACTAAGCTTTTAACGGAACTGATAAAGTGTTACATGTATACGAAGAAAACAAAGTATCTACCTACAATAGAGACGCACACACTTCTTTCTTATACCTGTCAGAGACGTCGCTTTACAGGGTCAATTTAAGTTAGTCAGCAAAGCTCCGCAGACGTGCTGGCAATCGATATGATCGACATGATAAAACAAAATAAAAAATTATTTGATGTTTTTTTCGGGGTCTACGAATGTAGGCAGTGTTGTTACTTAAAACATCAGTCAGTAAAAAAAACAGTTTTTTCCATGTTAACTTCCATGACGTATTTGTTTTTCTCTTATCTAAATGAGTAAAACAAAAAACATATTTTGTTAACTGCGGTGTTTTGCTAATTTAATTTGACCGTGTATGGTCGAACTGTTTTCTAAAACCCCATGTGCCTTATTAATCACCGGATACTGTATTTGTTACTTTATACGCCCAAAAATCGTGCGTGGGACAGCCCTATGAGCCGCCTTGTTCAGCGGTGGCAAATCAATTGTGCGAATATTGTTTCGATGAGCGATGTGTTTACTCGCCCAGTTTTACGCCTCTCCATTTCATTAGCCGTACGTCAGCGCTTCAATGAGATTATAAGTCTTTCCAACTGTATTATTAACTTGTTTTTCAGATCCACTTTGAAACAACTTTATTCAAAAGAATGAGATATTATTTATTGTTCTTCTTGATTCGACTGTTCTTTTATTAATTGCTTAACGAGATGGAAAATTACATTCTTGATAGTAAACGTTCTTAGTAAATTAAATAGAAACCGAGAGTAACTTGTTGCCATGTGAACAACATGTCATTAAGTAAACTGGCATTTGCGAACCTAGCAGCTGAAGTTACTGTTGTTAGAGTAATACCCCGATAAGAGGAACATTGAACCTCTTGTTTGCACATAGAACTCAGAACAAACCAGCTTTTTTTTGCAGCATGTAAAAAAAGGTCTGGTCTTTAAGGGTGTGCTACAGACCATCAAACTGAATAACTATATCATGGGACAAACGCATCACCGTAATCGCAAAAATACTATGAACCGTCCAATACATTGGGCACGCCACGATTGCGGCCGTAAGTCCTCTCTTTGAGGAGTGGCTTGAGAGGCAGCACGGCGTCCTCACCTTCCGCCTGACGCAGGTCCTCACCGGACACGGTTGTTTCGGGAGATTCCTGTTTCGGATAAGGCGGGAGAAAACGCCTGGGTGTTTCCACTGCGAAGATCGCCCTGAAGACACGGTGGCATACGGTAGAGGTCTGCCCGGCTTGGGTGGAGCACCACCGTGTCCTCGTGGAAGCGACCGGCTGCGGCGATCTCTCACGTCCGGCCCTGGTCCAGGCCATGGTACAGAGCGAGAGTGCTTGGGTAGCCGTCACCTCCTTCTACGAAGCAGTAATGCTCGCGAAGAGGTAGGCGGCGCACTTGAGGGAGAGGCAGTTTATGCGCCCTCACGGTCTTAGGCGCCGCAGGAGACGCCCTGGGCGTCGGGAATCCCAGGCTGATTCCCGGCCACCATAGGCGCGGGCTTACGGACGGCCAGTAATGGCCCAAGTAGCATTGCAAGCTGTATACAAACTGTATTTAAGTTCGATTTTATACTAGAAGCTGTATATTCAGGCTGTATAGAGGCTGTATAAGCGCTTATACAGACCTTATAAGTAAAAAATGGGCACATTTTATACAGCGCTTTGCTCTAGTATAGCTGTATAATAGCTGAAGAATCAATAGAGGCGCTGTATAATAGCTGTATTAGAGCTGTTATTCGGTGTACAAAGAAACCATTATACTACAGATATTATCTTATAAATACTTTATAGAGAAAATAGTTTTAAATAGGTTTTTGAAGAGAATCACAAAATGAATGTAATTCTTTCCAATGAATGGCGACATTGTTATTTATAATATTTATTAGTAAGTAAACGTATTCTTCGACTTAGATATCTGAAGGTGTAAATTGGTGAATTGAAATTGCGGATTCAAATTTATTGTGAACCTGTCTATGTTTTCCGTCAAAATATTCAAGCGCCAGCAAAATAATGGATCTGATATAAAAGAAAAATACCATTTATATGGTAAGTCAATGTTGGTTTTAAGGTTAGAATAAAAAACAATTTTATAATAACAGAAGTGAGGGTAGTGTGATCATTGTGCCCTCATATCAAGCTGAAAATCATTATATATTCCTTAAATTATGTTTCATATTTTGTTTTATACCTACATTCGAAATTACGAAAATGGCGACTATTTGCTAAACAGCCTAAACGATAATCGGAGTGTATTATAATCTGAGTAGCTGTACTAAGTAAGTTAAGGATTATATTGTACAGCTTTTGGCTGCTAATCAGCTTTATAATAGAATATTTTTATTACTTAGGCTGTATATCAGTTCTCTATACATAACTTATAATGCTCATAAGGGTTACCTAAAAGAAATAAAAAACGCTGACTCAATATGATACATACCTACATATAGTAAAACTAAAACAAGTAGCTGTTTAATTTTTAACCCACAAAAAAGGAAGAGATTCTCAATTTGACCTTATATTTTATAACTAAGTAAACATAATGTAAAGCATTATTAGTTTGTTGTATGTATTATATCAGTTTTACTTTATTTTCAGGAAAATATGCCGACTAAAATTTAAGCAACCATTGAGAAAGGGCAAAACAAGCTTTGCACTGTACCAAGTTTGTGGGAATTAAAAGGCAAGTTAAGATGGCCAAGAAAGCGATTAGATGTCAACAAATTAGTAAAGGATGAAACATCTCGGCCTTTACATAATTGGTCCACCTCAAAATGCAATTTACAAGAGTGTACAATTACGCCATAAAAATAAGTTTTAGAACGGAGTTTGCATACACCATTGTACAGAAACAAGTCTTAAGTGATACTATAATAACACTAAGAGCTGTAATAAGTAAGTGTTCACATGCAAAATACAGCTTGTATACAGCTTTAACGATAAAACCAGATTAAAGTGTCACAAAATACTTAAGCTGTATAGTGGAGTTTTCATATTCTGTTTAAATACCCTAAGCTTTCGCGGATCCCTTAATACAGATTGAATAATTTTTTGACACTCTTGTAAGTCTCTAAAAGAACGCTAAGTAGAGCTAATAGGCTGTTATATTGATGTTGAAAACGCTTGCGTACTGCTTGGGGGATAGCTCGCTGTCCGGTACGGACCAAGCCCGGGTCGACGCCGACGGCCCGTTGTGTTCCACGCGCGCCTCAAAGAAATGTCAGCACTAGTGATGGCAATTAATGCGATTTCGCATAAATTTCATTAGCATGTGAATTCAAGAGTCTTAGCATGCTAAATGCTATTGCTATGCTATTTGCTAATATGACGATAATATGAATTTTGTTAATATGCGAATTAAAGAGTGAGGTCGCCATAGGACGTCTCCTAGCGAGAGTTTTTAACAATTTAAAACCTTTTATTGTTTAAGATTGTATGAACTTTCCTTCATACTTTATCCCGGCTTAGGACTGGCAGTAAAATGTTCTAAACGGGCGTATTTATAAGTTCATTTGATCGTATTTCATGATTTAGATTTGTATTTTACACATAAAAGTGTACATACACTTTTATACACAGCCAGTTCTCACTACTTTTAACTACCTCCTATTATTTACAGTTAGGTAATGAGCTCTCAGTTTTACACTGGGTATTATCTATTTTAAATACAATATTAGGCGTAAGACGAAAAAATATAATTATTATTTATACGTAAACTAAACTTTTCCCATCACATGCCAAAACGTACTGAACTTTGACTTATTTGACAATAAACGAAGCGCACCACGCGCGTGCCGCACAAATTATTATTTAAAAAAAACGCAATTCATTCAATATACGTTCCTAAGTACGAGCTAATAAAAGATAATAAGAAAATAATTGCTTGACCTCATTCTTAGCACCACCCTGCTAATAATTTAAATAAAATAAACAATCACATGCATTCATTCAATATACGACCCTAAGTACGAGCTAATCAAAGACAATAAGATAATAATTGCTTAATCTCATTCTTCGCTAAATTGCTAATAATTTCACTTGCGAACAACGTCAGGGTCACGTGAAACAAATAGATTTAGTGTTCCCGCCTTCCCGGCGGGTGCGACGAAGAGCGCACACTGCCGCTGCGTGCGTCGACGCGTATGATAGCTGCGAAGTACGAAGCAATGAAAACTCACACTTCACTGAATTTCGCAACTACATTTCATTTGCTAAATGCTAAATGAGCATTCACATGCTAACAATGAATGCGAATGCTAATTAATCCATCACTAGTCAGCACCAATCGATGGGGCCCACAAGGACCGACGCCTGCCAGGGTTGCGGGTTGTTCGAAAGAGATACCGGGGCCCCTGGCACACAGGCAACTGAGGGAACACGGGTGGGTTTTAGTCAGTAAAAGTGTGACACGCCCTCTTGCCCCACCAAGAGCGACAGAAATTATTTGATGATTTCCCAACCTCAAAAAAAGAAAAAAATAATCATCCAATACATTCGGGTCGAGTAGATGTTGAAATTTTGTTTTGGACAATTGGTAATTTTTCGCAATTACGATGTTGGACCCACAATCTTAAATAAATTTGACCAAATCTTTGTGATACACGCGGAATATTTTTTGTCCACTAGCTTCTGTCAGCAGCTTCACCCGCGTGGAGGTTGGGAATTATCCCTCGAGAACGTACTACCGGGATAAAAAGTATCCTATGTGTTAATCCAGGTTATAAACTATCTGTGTGCCAAATTTCTTCCAAATCCGTTCGGCCGTTTTTGCATGATTGATAACAGACATCCAAACATATAAGTAACATACAAACTTTCACATTTATAAAATGAGTAGGAAGTAGGATTAATCTAAATGTGGAATTAATGCACTTTCCTTTACACAAGTGACAACAAAAACGAGATAGAAGTATCTACGTCACAGAGAAAATTGGAACCACTTCAATAACTTTCGAACGAGGAACTGCACCAAAATCTGGAATGTTACCAAATGCACCCGTAAAAGAGAAATGTCGGGAGTACGCTGCAGTATAAAGAATTTCAAGACAAAGAAACTTCTTTCGTTTTCCAAAGCGAAAAGCAAAAAGCGTATAGGTAGGTACTGTGCGAACGGCACTGACCTTTACTCATATACTCGTATGTCTTCGTGGACATACCTAAATATGATGCATGTATAATGAGGGGACACTAAATGCTCCGGCTATTGATGTGGCATTATAGATCGTTCTTTGTTTCGGCCAGTGTGAATGTACTCTACACGTTCATTAATTTCAATACCTATCTGTATATCTTAACATACTTTGTACTACTCTGTATATCAGTATTGCCAACCCGTTCGATTACTATGGGGGCGTACGATATTTTGACCAATGGACAATTTCGATTAACCATATCGTTCCTACATCATAAGATGTACGAAATCGTGGTGTAGGTGAAAAATTTAAGCAATTTTTATTTTAAAGTTTTAATTTTGACGGTGTAAACAAAAACTATATCTGACTAAGAACATATTTACGGCTTGTGCTGCTAGCGCCACTAGTGGTGAAACTTGGCATTCTATTACTTAATTACAGGACTTCCCCTTTGTTTAGTATTCGCGTTTGTTATCATTATATTCATGTTTTACGTTTTTATATTTTTAAGATATTTCTTTTGTACAATAATTTTGCCCAGAATACGATATATTCACGTGGATATCTACTCAATAATTTAAACTTTGAGAGTTGGCAGCACCGCTCTGTATTATAAATGAGGATAAAATTGTTTGTATACATTGTCACGCGTTTTTAGTATCTATACCTATCATCAAAACGAATCCAAACAGCGTTCAATGAAAACGTGTACCAAAAATCTAGATAAACATCAAAATATTCACAAGTGCTAGATAAATGTTTGACATACTGACAGACATGCGTATTTCAATAACCTTTTCGCTTCTGTTGGATCGGACATGTCTGGGAATGATAAGAAGCAGGTAAGTACTGTTTATCTTTGATTCCCAAAAAGAGAATTAGATTTCATTTAAAATCAATATTGGCAGTAGTTAACATAGAGGAAAAGCTGTGAGGAAAACATTGCTCATGTAAACACTATGGAAACATCAATATTTTTGTTTACCGTCGAATAAGCAACACCATTATATATTGCGTAACTATTAATCAGAATCTGAATAATTTTGAAGGTTATTGCTTATCCATTGCTCCAAATTTTCGAAAAAGACAATTTCGAGAAAGACAAATTTTTCAAACATATAACATTTGTTGAGGACAACGTAAAAAACACAATGAATGTTGTTGAACTGGCACAATTAAAGTCATTGCTACCGTTACTATATTACGCAACGATCCTACAGTTATTAGGTACTTTTGTCTTCATAACTATTTTTACTGACGCATTTTATTACTAAAGCAAAACATACGCCATGTTGACAACAAATCATAAGAACGTTTTCTTACGATTCAATTAATTTCCAAAGCAATTAAAGGCAAGCTGGCTCAACGATTGGTATGTTTGTCGACCAGTCGACCTCAGCCTATCGGGCTGCCGCCGATCTAAACGACAAACTGCATAAGAATGAGGGCGCGCTCAATCGTAGTACTTAACGACTCTGCACACAGATGCACTTAATAAGTCATAACTAACGAGTATAACTGCGGCCATAATCTTTTCAATCCAAGTTTTCCATAAAGAACGCTGGATGTCGACAATTCTGTGTCAATGTCGCGTGCTACAGAAATGTGAGTTAAAAAATTCTAGTACCAGAAGAAAATGAAAGAGCTCATATTGCATTATGTTTATTATCAGGTTCTGAGTTCGATTCTCGGGTCAGGCAAAGTGCTATTGGGTTCCTCTCAGAAATTTCTCAGTAGCAGTCCGGAGTCTGAATTTATGCCCTATGGATGTCAATAGGCTCGCCCCTATTACATAACTTGCGAAATGTAGGTGTACTACAGGTATACATCTGCCTTATCCTATGGGGAATATACAATATGTAACAAAAACCCTGTTGTTCCTTTTAGGGACGTATACACTTACCTACATGCACAACATTAACGAAGTTATAATTTAAAAAAATAAGCATTGGCTGGTCGAGAGTTCAGTATCAAATAACTATTAAAATCGACATATTCGAATTTTTTTTTTACAACATCTGATTTTACAAGTATCCTTATTTCGCACAATAGACTACGAGTTCGGCGGCTTTCTTTGATCTAGTCAAAATCAGTTAAACTTTACAAATATTCATAATTAAATATTTATTTTAAATATTTTTGTCGAACAGTTTTTATAAATGACTTGCTTTATTACGTATGTATACCGATTCTGAAAACGTGGGTAGAAGGAACAACAGGGTTTTTGTTACATATTGTAGGAGTGATGTTATGTTTATCATAAAATTATTTGTAAACTAGCTTTAGCCAGCGGCTTCGCCCGCGTGGAGGTCGAAAATTAGCCCACGGGAACGTATTACCGGGATAGAAAGTATAATTTGTGTTAATCCAGGTTATAAACTATCTGTGTGCTAAATTTAATTCAAAAGTTATTGAGTCCAAACATCTAAATATCCAAACAACAAAGTTTCACATTTATAATTATTATCAGTACATATATAAGTATATTGTATACGTCACCCTTATAGAAGAAAGCAATAAATGCGAAGGCAGACTGGGAAAATTAAGTTTCCTTTACGATGATCCTAGAGTAGCAACAGCTTACGATCCCTGGGATATTCCACATTAAATGGGATGATCTAGGTAATCTCATAACGGATATTATGAAGAGCCTTTCATAAATATTTTCAATAAAACACAGCATATATAGAGTGATGGAATATTTTCTTTGAGAATTCCCTGCTTAAGCATAACTTAGTGAGTTTGTGAACTAATTTA
Source organism: Polymixis lichenea (assembly GCA_949091785.1). Lineage (NCBI taxonomy): Eukaryota > Metazoa > Arthropoda > Insecta > Lepidoptera > Noctuidae > Polymixis > Polymixis lichenea. Next base: position 7,538,848 of record OX420937.1, read on the forward strand.
CCCAGTTATTCGGGAGTTGTTATTTTCCTGTTAATCGCGGCCTACTAAATAAAAGATATGATAAGTGAACTAAGGAACAGGAAAATGTTTTGCTCATACAAACGTAATTATTATTATATAATAATCCTTTTCTTGGAAGCCTACCAAGTTCTCAAGAAAACAGGTACTCATCTTGCTAAGATGAAGCGAGAGCTAATTCAATAAAAAAATGTCAGGAGAGGTTGTACAGATCGCCACCCAAACGATTGACATGCATGGGCACGCCACGATTGCGGCGGTAAGTCGTATTTGAGAGGCGGCATGGCATCCTCACCTTCCGCCTGACACAGGTCCTTACCGGACATGGCTGTTTCGGGAGGTTCCTGTTTCGGATAGGGCGGGAGGAAACGCCCGGGTGTTTCCATTGCGAAGATCGCCCTGAGGACACGGTGGAGCATACGGTGGAGGTCTGCCCGGCTTGGGCGGAGCACCGCCGTGTCCTCGTGGAGGTGATCGGCGGCTGCGATCTCTCGCGTCTGACCCTGGTCCAGGCCATGGTACGGAGCGAGAGTGCATGGCTAGCAGTTGCCTCCTTCAGCGAAGCAGTTATCCTCGCAAAGAGGGAGGCGGCGCACGTGAGGGAGATGCAGTACATGCGCCCTCACAGCCGTGGCCTTCGCAGGAGACGCCCTGGGCGTCGGGAATCCCTGCTGATTCCCGGCCACCGTAGGCACGGGCTTGCGGACGGCGAGTAATGGGTAGCTCGCTGTCCGGTAAGGACCAAGCCCGGGTCGACGGCACGTTGTGTTCCACGCGCGCCTCAAAGAGATGTCAGCAGCAACTGATGGGGCCCGCAAGGGCCGATGCCTGCCAGGGGTGCGGGTTGTTCGAAAGAGATACCGCCGCCCCTGGCACACAGGCAACTGAGGGAACACGAGTGGGTTTTAGTCAGTAAAAGTCTGACACGCCCTCCCGCTCCACCCAGAGCGGGAGAAGTTATTTGATGATTTCCCACCCAGAAAAAAAAAAAAACGATTGACATGCATACTGGGGCATAACCTCTTCTCTATAAAAGGGTGTGGGCCGTTATCCACGTCCACCTTACGAGCACAGTGCGTGTTGGTGTCAAAAACAATGATTATGAACAGCAAAGAGGTAGGTGACATGTCGAAAAGCAATTCCATTATCAAATATTTCTACCGTTATCATTATCAATTACCCTTTCAATAATGTATCGTAATTACCCCAAATCACCGTAAAACGATCGAAACACGGTCGTCGTGCAATTTACATGCCATTGTTACTTACATAACCGTAGAATTTTCCATTGCATAAAAGTTATGTATTTATCTCTACTAATATTATAAACGCGAAAGTAACTCTGTCTGTCTGTTATGCTTTCACGTCTAAACTGCTGAACCGATCATCATAAAATTTGGCAGAGACGGGTCGTTGACGGTTTTTCCGTTAACTTACGTCAACGTTGATTTACGTTCGTCAACTAGTTAAATTCGTCAACGAGTTAACGTGCAAACTAATGTCGACTTGCAACGTAAACCGTTCGTTCATTCAACGATTTTTATTCAACGCTGCAACGTTCAATGATTCTTATATTGGTATACTTTTCTTAAAAATAATATTTAAAATATCAACTCTTGTGGACGTTTCTTAGAGTTCAAATTCTACGACATGACCGTCGCTCGCAATCTATGATGGTATTTTCAACGTAAGTTTTTGCTCAGTTCGTTAGGTACGTTTGCAAATTTAGTTTAGTTGATTTTTAAACGAGTTATATTCATAAACGTCGTTGACAAATTCAACAAGTTGATTCATAAACAGTTAACATTAATACGTTGACAGGAGATCAACGTTTGATTCAACTAGTTCGTTGATTCAACGCCCAACGCTAATAGCCTGGGATATGGAGAAGGACATAAGCTACTTTTTTACGCGATAACCGACATCCACGCGGACGCAGCCGTGGGCAAAAGCTAGTTTATTATAACCTGCCAGCTGCGCTACGTTTTTCTAACCCTACAAGAAATCGCTTGGTTATTAATTTTATCTGACCTAGTAACTCAGACGAGAGATACCTTTGGTGCTGGAACATGCGTCGTTTTTATAATGTTATCTCAACATTCTGACCCCAATACCTGAAGTGACACGATGAATTCGTCATTGATAGGTGCAATAATACCTACAAGTACCTAGATATCTTGTTTTTTCGTGGAGCTGATATTTTTACCGAAAAACGACGCTACGACGGTAGGTAGCATATTCAGCCTATAATCTTCCCATAATCTTCCCACTGCTGGGACTCAGGCCTCCTCTCCTCGAGAGCAACCGAGTGACCAATCAGCAGGCCTAGACAAAACACATTTCTGTTAGCGTTCACGCCAAACGCCACACAAATGTATGGGAATGACATTCCCTGCGGAAAGGACACTACGTAATCTTTCCGCAGGTAGTGTCATTCCCGTACATTTTGGCATAGCGTTTGGCGTGAACGCTAACAGAAATGTGTTTTGTCTCAGGGCCCAGGAAGTGATCGCCCGAATCTGAATACTTTGTTTCAGAAATGCTATTTTAATTGTTATATTTACGCGTCGCTAACATGAATTTGTTGTCGGTATTGTTCAAATAATTAGGAGCTAAAAAAATGCAACATAGATTACCTATTTTCATTTGGTACAAATAAGTTTTCGTTTACATAGTTTTAATCAAACGAGGGGCTTGTGGCTAAGTGACAATAGCTGCACGGGTCGATCGATCAGGTTAAGCTACGCTTGCCGCGGTTGGTCCGTGGATGGGTGACCATCTTCACATACCAAGACCCCTCCGTACCTCGGAAAGCGCGTTATGCCGTTGGTCCCGGCTGTCATTTGTGGATCTTTGACAGTCGTTACGGTTCGTCAGAAGCCCGAAAGTCTTACAACCAGTCTTACCAAGGGGTATCGTGTTACCCAGTAACTGGGTTATGGAGGTCAGATAGGCAGTCGCTCCATGTAAAATACTGGTATTCAGCTGCATCCGGTTAGACTGGAAGCTGACCCCAACATAGTTGGGAAAAGGCTAGGTAGATAATGATAACGTTTTAATCAAACGTTGCGTAGTTCAAAAAATAATTTTATATTTAAATTAGTTTAGTTTCACGAGGAGGAGGGAAGGAAACTCTTCAATACGTAAGTACTTATGGCAAGAAGGAATAAAGCGATTATTATAAATAATACTGCAGTACAATTTGCATGTGTGACCGATATTTTCCGCGATAAAACGAAATCAATTATGTATGGTTCTTGATAACCGTTTCAACAAGTAGTTAGGTAGGAAGGTCCCCACCTACTGTAAAAACATTATAAGTATGTATGTCCTTTCCAAATTACATTAGCCCTTCTCATTTATAAACGCTGCTTAAAGTTACGAGATGTTTAAACGTCAAAAATGTTAATCAGTCGCCAATCATTACTTAACTTTATGTAACGTCTATAAATAAGGGGAATTATGATAGTTTGAATAATGTTTTCAAAATGTTCTTTACAAACACGAATATCAGAGAAATATTTATCAAATAATATCAGGCGTGTGTTTCCTCGATTACAGCTATTTTCGTTGTCAGTCAGAGGGCGGGAGCGCGCGCGATTGGACGCCCAATCAGTCGATACGTCACGTCAGCGACGAGCGTGTTTTCTTAGTTTTTCTACGTTCACATAAAAAGTGTTTTAATATTACAATCAAATAAAACTGCATTTTCATACGGTTTTAATTAACAGACTTTATTCCGTGACAGTAAGTGAGTGTAACTACTTTCATTTAATTTTGTTTTTGTTTTGATTGTGAAAACATTGAATGCCGTTTTACGTACATTAATGTTTTAAATGTTTATTCAGCATGCTTGACCGTGAAATAGGTTTTCAATAGCAATGCATGTTTAATTTCATTGAACTACATGCATCACAAACATGGAAGCACGTGCGCCAAGTGTTATTTTTGGCGCGCATCTGACATGCAGTTTTTTTTAAACAAAGGAGGTTAACCGGAAGACTTGTTGTTTTTTTATGTTTAGTCATGCCGGATGTTTTAATTAAATGATAAACAATGCAGAGTTTCGTTAGTAGACACAATTATCGAACTCATTAAATACTGTCTAGACTGTCAACTATGGCGTTTTTACTTTCCATGAGGAAAGTTTACTATGGATAAAAGATCTCTCAATTACTAAAAATCTTGTACAAAAATAGTAGATTTTTCTACTTTTGTATCGCTTTGGCGGCAACAGATGTTCCGTAATTGAAATAGATACATTTAAGAACAGTGTACTCATAGGTAAAATTCAGCTCATGGAAAGTAAAGATGTCACAGTTGATCGTAATTCGATTTGTACCTTTGTTGTGACGATGGAAATGTCATACGCCTATGGTTTTTTTAAAATCTTTATTTATTTACAGAATTGTTTCTATAAAGAATATATATCGACGCTTGAAAGGCAATACCTATTTACCAAACGAAATTTTGGCAACTTTACAGTCGAGCATTTTAAAGTTTATTTTAAAGTTATTTTTGGAAAAAAAATACGTTAAAAATCACCTATTTCCAACAAATTTTAAATGCAGTTTTTAAGGCTTAATAAACTGGCATTTAATGATTATGAATTTTCTCAGTATGAAACTCAATATCGCCCAATACGTCGCTTGGTAATTCTTGCCTTTCAAGCGTCGATATATACCTATGGTTGTGACATAAAACAATGTGAATAATTTTGCTTATCATTTTGTGTTACTACATTTTGCGCAGTAAGCTTTGTAATGAACAACCGTAGCCATTTAAATAAGTACCTACCGATGTACAAAGATTCGTAAACATGCATTGTGCACCAAATCCATTAATTACTTATTTACTTAATTGGAATCAGTTCCTTTGTTTAAAGTTTGTCTGTTTAGACTGCTTAATTGGCTCGTTACTTACTAATGGCACACAATAAGGCCATTGATGTTATTATAACGTGTTTCGTAGTACTACGGCACTGACACGGCTGACTCACTGTCACATTGCCCTATATTTGATGAACATTCGTTGCTAATTGATTATTTGGGGGCCAATTGTTACTGTATGGAATCTCTGATAGGTAGGACTCCTACGTCTCAATTCGCTTTATGTAATTCAAGATATATGGTGCTTGGTGACCATAGGAACCACAGGACATGTAGACTTTGATATTTTATTATTGTTCGATTGAGTTTGTAAACATTTTTTTAAAGTACACTAAATTGAACGTTACAAATGATAGTTTTAAATAATAAGGAGAGCATGTTTACAGTTTGTTTGAAAATAATTTATTGTTGTTTCAAAGATATTTTTGTCTCGAGCTTGTACACGGCTACACATCGTGCTATACATTTCCAGTATCAGTTGATCTCGCTTTTTATAGTATTTCCGTACAGTGTGAGATCAGCGTAAACTGGAAATGTATAGCTTGACTAGCTTCTGCCCGCGACTTCGTTTGCGGCAAAATTTCTTGCTCCCCGACCCACCCCGTTGCTCGCCTCGCCTGCCCGTGCGAGTACTTTGTATTCGTGACTTTTTTCTCTTTGCTCGGCTCCTAAGGGTCTTAGCGTGATGGTATATAGCCTATAGTCTTCCCTGATAAATGGGCTATCCAACACTAAAAGAATATTTCAATTCGAACCAGCAGTTCCTGAGATTAGCGCGTTCAACCCCTCCGCAAATAATGCATTATTTTAGAACATATTTGGTTAGCATAAAAAAGGTTATAGTGACCCAACCTTAAAAGATAGACTTATGCTGTCGCAGATTTTTTTTTTACTTTTAAAGGGGTACAATTATGTCATACATGATTTTTGCGAAACTTTAACCGTTTACGCAGCGCACGCAGCGGAAGCTCTCAGAAGGAAAGAAAACCCCCGATTTTGAAACACTCTTCATTGATGCTCCGCTCCTATTAGTCTTAGCGTAATGATATCAAATCGGACCCAGTAGTTCCTGAGATTAGCGCGTTCAAGTAAATAAACAAACAAACTCTTCATCTTTTTAATATTAATATAGATGTGTAGCCGTGTGTACAAATGCAAACTTTTGAGCTCTAACATTTTCTCGTACTTAGCTGGATAATTGTAAGTCTATCTAAAGGTGCATCCACACCGAAGTAACTTTTTGTAAAGCAACATTTTGCAACAAACTTTCTATAACTTTTGTAGCTTTTACTATACATTTTTGTTATCCGTTGTTGTCCAGTAACACTTGTAAACGTTGCTCCACAAAAAGTAACTTTGGTGTGGATGCACCTTTACATTTAGGTAACAACAGTGGCCATTGTATAACATACTTTATTGTCAATTGCACATAACAAGATAAACCATCGTAATCTGCATTCCGTACAAAAACAACTTGGTGACGTTTCGACTTTATCAGAAAAAGAACAAATGGCTTTGCCAGGGATCAAAAATGTTGGAAAATAACAAATATCCGGTTGATTCCAACGTAAGCTTCTTTGACATTTCAGTATCAAAAGCACTATAATTGTCTAACCCTTCATAATTAATTTGGGGTCAGCTACAAATCATACACGATACGCCTGAATATCATTAAATTGGCCTCAAATTTTCTGATGACAAAAAAATACCTATTATAAAGATAATGTTTTGGTAAATTTAACCTACTTTGTTATGTTTATAAAGATAAAATTAGGCACAAGAATAAGATAACTAAGTACTTGTAAAGGCTCACGCAATCTGCCTAGCGTTTTCCCCATTATGTTGGGGTCAGCTTCCAGTCTAACCGGTTGCAGCTGAATACCAGTATTTTACATGGAGTGACTGCCTCCACAACTCAGTAACTGGGTACCAAGATACCTCTTCATAAGACGCTAACATAAAGTAATTATAATATTGTAGGTAAATGTGAAATATAGTGTGTTCGGATGTTTAGATTTTATTTATTTATTTTATAACAACTTAAACTATCATTACAGGGTTTACCCTAATGCGACAGTTAAGAACTTAAACTAATAACATAAGCTATATACATACAATAATTAAATTAGAAAAATTAAAACTAACAACAGTATAACATTACATGTAACATAATTACTTACTTATCAGTACAAACATAAACACAAACATACTTTACTCACATTAAGAAAAAAAAATAGTATTATCTTGCTTGTAGCATAATATAAATAGTAATACCCTTGCGAATTCACTCAAACAACATGTAAACACATCAATTTGAGTTTGAAGGTCGTTGATGGTACTTATAGCTCTGGTAAGGGGTGCCTTGGCAAGCAGGTTAGTTCTAGCTGTAGGCACCAGTAGTAGTGGCGGGCTGCGCCGCCTCCACACGTAGCAGTCTGGCAAACACAGACTCAAGCGCTGCAATGCAATCTTAGGATGTTTGATACGGCCGAACTGATCAGGATGAAATTTGGCACACAGGTTAATAAAACCTGAATTAACGCGTAGAATCCTTTTCATCTCGTTAGTACATTCCCGTGGGATAATTTCCGACCTCCACGAGGGCGAAGCTGGAAAAAGCTAGTAAAAAATAAAAGAAGTAGAGATTAGGGTCACAACCGCATACAGTAAACCTACCATCAAAGGGTACGTAAGCCACTGTCCAGTTAAGCAACTTCAATAACATTGTGTAACTTTAAGGTACATCATCTGTGTCTAGGGTTGCCAACTTTTTTTGATAAAAAAACGTATAAAATGGTTTGCAATGAAATTTCATGTTTTTATTGCCTTAAAAACGCATTTTTGTGTGCTTTTAGCACACATGCTATCAATTTTTTGCTTATGTTTTAAAAATCACAGCTTGTTTGACAATCAAAATTTAAATTTAAAACTCTACGCGCGTTCAGACAGCATTGCAGTCAAGTCTTTGTCCTGTCCTGTTACATTGACATCACATCTGACATCTTACATTTCATTCAGTAATTAATCCTTTCCGTCATCCGTTTAATAGTTAAGTACCCTTATTGAGTGTTTTGTTTTACGCATCACAGTAAAGGTTTACGTACAATACGTTATTATAAAGTATGGTTGGCAACCCTATCTGTGTTGGACATTTAACTAAGTCACCTCTTTGTCCTGTTGACTCTTAAAACTGCGAGATAAGCCACTGGTACTGAACTCAAACATCTACATAGTTGTGTTCCAATGACAGTTTCACATTAGGTTTATTAACTTTTGGGTCGAACTGCTGTACGACAAATAACCTTTCTTATCATAACGTTAAGAATTAACCTAACCTAACCTAAAAATTGCATGCGAACTAGATAAAAACACTGAATGATGGCACGGACTGATACACAAAAGCAGCTGAACCAAACTGACAGGGAAAATTATCAAAGGGATAGTGACCACCTGTGTGTGACCAAATAATTACTCCTATAGGACCTGTACCTACCTACGAATACAGTTTCATTTTCAATGTTTTCCCCACGATCATTCATTTGTATGATCGATCTGACAGACCCTAATTCTGAACCGGACACCGTTGTTCTGGAAAAATCTGCTCCAGACAATCCCTTGTTACACAAGAACTTATAATATCGATGTTTACTTAACTGTATTAGAGTTGAGAATAAGTAACTATACATAAATAACAATAGTGATGTAACAACGGTTTGGGGTGTAACAGGGAACGTAACCGACCTTTTATCATTCGGGTGATAAGGGACCGTCGCCGTCGCGCCGCTGACAACACTATCGTCATGTGCGTCATCTTCAGTTCGTCTTAGGCCTAGCGAGCACTGCCGTGCGTTTTTTTACCGCATAATCTGTGAAGTATGAAATGTCATAGAAGCGAGCGCACTGCGATGGAAAAAACGCATGCGATTGATTCACAGCGGGCGTCCCGCTGGAAATTTGCGGCGAGTCCACCGCATGTATTTTGTATTGCATAGAGATATATGAAGTACCATGCACTGCAGTAAAAAAGGCACCGAGGAACTGACCAAGCTGTACCTACTATCGAAATTTGTTTTTAGATACGCCCCTAAATATACATTTCTTGCGAAAAAGTAGACCTTAATAGGCCTCCTAGGAATGCTCCACAAACTGTTCGGTAAACTCTATATTTTTTTAAACGTGTCTTCTTCAGCGCCAGGTTTCGGATCCGTGATTGCGTTTGTTTTAACGTTCGACAGAAATAACGCACCGCATTCCACCGCACCGCAGTGCGCACTAGCCCTTACACCGCATCGGGACTTTCAGTCAATAATAAACATGTCAATTCTGAATACACTTGATTTCTTGAAGCATATTAGAATAATTTATTCATGATTGATCGAATACGACGCTACTGAGTTTTCCCCGCAACTAAGCTCTCGAGGGTTTCGTAATTTCGTTTTTCGAAAAATCATTCTTATTATACCTAGAACGAAACGTTTTTTTGAACATTTGCGGGCAAGCATTTCTTTGCCGACTTCAGTACTTACCCTTCCAAATAATATACCTGTCTGATATGTTTTGTCTCTCAGTCAATTACCTACGCAATTATTTAAAGATTTTATGAATTTCAGATAGCATACAGGTTGTTATCTGAAATTCAGCGGTGTTCATGTTCTATGTAATAAACTAATAACACATCTATTATTGATAGTTGAAACAGATATCTTTGTAGAAGCGGTTTAGAAAAGCTCTCACAGACAGGTGCGACGCGACTCTAGTAGAACTATTTCCATGCATACTTTATGGAAATAGTTGCCTTAGCCGTTGCCGTTGGTCCCGGCTGTCATTTGTGGATCTTTGACAGTCGTTACGGGTCGTCCGAAGCCCTAAAGTCTAACAACCAGTCTTACCAAGGGGTATCGTGTTACCCAGTAACTGGGATGTGGAGGTCAAATAGGCAGTCGCTCCATGTAAATTACAGGTATTCAGCTGCATTCGGTTAGACTGGAAGCTGACCCCAACATAGTTGGGAAAAGGCTAGGCAGATGATGATGACGTTTTGGATATAGTTATACTACAGTTGCACAGAGCCTACACTCGTGTTTGTATAAACCTTTGAGATGTTGATAATTTTAAATCTATACAGATAAATAAAATTGGAGTGTCTGTTTGTAATATTATAATAACCGTTTTTTACTAAATGCATACGGATGTAGGTATGGGTACACGGTAAATATACCAAAATATTTTTTTTATGTTTGTCTGTCTCTCTGTCTGTCTGTTTGTTTGTTCCGGCTAATCTCTGAAACAGCTGGACCGATTTTGACGAGACTTTCACTGGCAGATAGCCAATGTAATAAAGAGTAACTTAGGCTACTTCTACTTTAGAAATTATATTTATTTTTATTATTATATGTAATATAATATAAATAAATAATAAAAAAATAACTATTCCGCGTGGAAGAAGTCGCGGGCACAGTTAGTTACCACATATAACACGTAAATGTGCAGCACCAGTCCACACTTGACGCGTAATTAATTATTGTTATGAGCTTACTTCTGAGAAAGTGTTTATTTATAATAATATCAGGTTGTTAAACTTGGCATAATTTATTTACATACCACTACTATTGATTGATTGGCATAAGGTCCTAGGTTCGCTTCGTAGATCGGGCAAAGTGTAATTAGTTTTGTTACTCTAGGAATTTCCCAGTATTAACCCGGAACCGAAGTCTAAATTTGTACCCAGTCGATGGGCATGGATATAGGCTGGGGGGCTAATAGGGGGCCCTATTGCGTTCATGGTACTCGAACATACCTAACTGGCGAAACGTGGGTATATTGTAGGTACAGTCACGAGCACTAATATGTATACACATAGCCAAATTCAAAGCGATTTTCTCTTAAATAACTATTGCAACCTTGAGATAACCTAGGTATTCATTATAGTGTGGATTCCAAAATATTATTTTTATAATTACCTACATAAAATTACAATCAGTACACACGGCTACACATCAAGCTATACATTTCCAATTTAAGCTGATCTCGCACTGTACGGAAATCCTATACAGGAAAATCACATTTAAAGTTGGTAGGCGTATACATATTAGTGTTCGTGACTGTACACCTCTGCCTTACCCTTAGGCGAATACAGGCGTAATTTTATGTTATAGAATAGAATAGAATAGAATAACCTTTATTTCGGACACAAATATCCATAAAGTGTTAGTAACATACAAGAAAATAACTTATTGCCTAGTGTTAGTAAAAATCAACCTCCGCACAAACTGCTGTACAATCGGAGAGCTGAAGCTCTCGGCTACAGTTTACAGCATGCTGTTTCGACTACCCCTCACTCTCCCCAGTAGCGACGCAGTTTTTTTGCGAATAATTGCATAGAAGCCGTCGGTGCGGGCTTGCGCAAACATCTCCGACGCACTACAGTAACGAGGCAGCCTCAACAACATCCTGAAAGCATTGTTATATTGGACGCGCAGGGCATCCAGCGATCTCTTAGTACAATAATTGACCCATAGATTGCCCGTGTACAAACTTTGGCAAAAGGCCTTGAAAAGCGTTAATTTTACTTGGTCTGTACACCGTACAAATCTACGGGACAACATATTACTCCGGACCGCCAGAGCCGCGCTCCCTCTCAATGTCTGCATCGTCGCTCGTTATAAATATGCTGGCTTTTTTAATACTTGTTATGTTAATGCACCTAATTAGCTCGTTATTCACAGGATGTGAAATACCAAGTGCATATCAATATTTTGCCTAATCTTCAAACTAATCGCATCGATAAAAGCCAGGTAAACCGTTAATTAATATGGTAGTGACTAACAAAATACACCAAACAATTAGCTTTCAGTACCTACAGGAAAACGTGATTTGAGAAAAACCTAAAATTCAGAGTCTGAAATCGCCAACACGCAGTGATAAAAGCTTGTTCTTTCTCTGGAAAGAGGCCTTTGAACTCTACATAATATATATTCTTTGTCTTCAACATCATAATTTCAGCCGAAAGACGTCCACTGCTGGACAAAGGCCTCTCCCAAGTTCCACCACTTGGACCGGTTCTATGCTTCCCGCATCCAGCGGATGCCTGCGTGGCGATTATGGCAATCTATTACCCCTCCCCCTCCAATGACAAGCATACGTTCTCATTTTATATTATTTAAATCCTGATTTATTCTTAATTTTTATTTTTATTTAATTTTTTTGTTAATAATTAACTTAATTTTAAGTGTTATTATTTTATCCTTTTGCTTAACTTTGGTTTAGTGTAACCTAAATGGGATAAGTCACTGGCTTCTGAAACACAGGTACTCTAACCTAGCTCTGGAGCCAGGGTCTCACATTTTTCTGTATTTTTTTTCCTGGCAATAAAGAAATGTCATTATTTATACACCGAGAAATTTTAATGGTTGTTTTCCAGCGGCAGAACAACTTGCCTTAAGGAGTACTTTCGAAGCATAGAGTAAAAGTAAAAAAATTAAGAGTTGTTTGTTTTAAAATAATTAAAAAAATATTCATCAACTCGATAAAATACTACTCAATAGTAACACTAGAGGTAACTTGTAAGTACTACTCGAATCGCACGCACCGCCGCCGTCAAAGGGAACAGCGATGCATAAATGTTCAAAGCAAAATAAACTCTCGCATATATGGTGATTTTACACAATGGCTAATCTGCCATTTTTTGTTTCTAATATTTTGTTTTTTTATAAAACGATTGTATTACCAAGACAAAACCATTTCGCTGCGGGGAAACAACCATTAAAATTTCACGGTGTATACTGCCAGTAAAGGTCCCACAAACGCTGATATTACTATTAATAAACTCTATTAGTAAGAACTCGAGTCTCATGTTATCAAAGTGTCAGTGACAGATTTATCTATATTACTTTATCGATCGTATACATACGACGTTTTTATGAATAAAGGGCTACTATCTGGGCAGTCGTATCTATCTATCATAAGTTACACATTGATAGATGTATTTATTTTAAGGGCCATCGTCCACGATGCTACTCAAAAGTAACGTACTTCTAAGGGTCAGTTCTGAGAGAACAGAAAAATCCTCGCGCAGGCTCGAGCCTTCTCTGGCCGCAATTCAAACCGAGAGCAACCGAGTCGCGAGCATGCACGGGCCGACAATGTATATAATATTCACACAATTTTCTTCTTTAGGCAATGGTATTACGGTTCTTTTTTCAGCCAACCATTAAAAGTTACTCTAGCATTTTTCTGTTCTATCTGAACTAATTCTTACTCAAATCACCAATGAGTAGCCAGAATGTCGTAGCACTAATATTTCAAGGGTACACGGCTGTTCTAACGTTATAAGGTAGTTTGTGATGGGTTGCATCACGTATGGACCCACCTGACGGAGCCCCCCCCCCCCCTTAATAAAAGAGAAGGCATGTAACCCAGCAGTGGGCACATTATAGGCTGATTATCCTTATGCTATGCCGTCTGTTGCTGCCCCCCCCCCTCCAGCGACGCCGTAACCCGAGGTCCAACCCCACAGGGGGTGCCCTTAGCATGCAGTGGTTTTTAAATTATTAGGCTCTCTAACTGGAGGCCTTAAATTTATTGAGACATCCATTTAAGCAGCCTACAACCCGCAAGGTTAACCTGCGATATGCCAAAGAGAGAAAAAACCTGGCTACCTTTCGTTATAAACTCTGGTTTCTTTTAAGTACTCGTGGAGGACGCGCCTGACATTTGCACTCAACGAGTAGGTCGCTGACTCGCATCACAGGAACACGTGTATGATCGCAATTAATATGATTTCATCCAACATTTGGTAGAATTTGACCTTATTTACGCCAAAACATGGTGATTATGCAGAAATGCTATTTCATAAAAAGCCATATCTTATTGATATTGATACTTACCTACTCATGCAATATCTGTTATCAACAAAAACAGGCTATCTCGTCTCTACCGATGGGTGACGTCAGAGGTTTCATAGAATTATTATCACAATGTGGGAACATTTGTTCTAGAAACACGGGAACGTCGTGCAGCCGTTTAGAGCCAAAGCAGATTCACTATCACAGATAAGGGTAGGAAACTACAGAATACATTAAATAACGGTGATGTATTTGGAAATAATTATTATGCATAGAAGATGTCACCTCATGGGCGTAGACCTCCTCATAATTCAAGACTACTGCATGGGTGCAATACAATCCTGCTTATAAATGTGAAAGTTCTATGTTTAGATCTTTGATATAATCTACTCAATCACATAAAAATGGTTTTATGAATTTGGATGAAATTTGGCACACAGATAGTTTATAACTTATATGAACACATAGGATTCTCTTTATCTCGGTAGTACGTTCCCGTTCGATAATTTCCGACATCCACGCGGGCGAAGCCTTTGGCTATTGTCTTATAGATCTTTAAAATTCTCATTCCCAATGTGTCCAAAGACCATGGCTAAAACCGTTTATTCCATCGGCTTCTACAAAATCCAGTAGGCAGCATTGTAATAGTAGCTAAGCTATTGTTGAAAATCACGCCCACAATACTAAAAATTATCATATGACTTGCGAACACATAATCCCTAGTGACCCTGAACATATCAAATTAATCAAATATAACATGCCAACAGTGAAATATATGACAGAACAGTAAATCAACCCGAAATCATACATCGCAGCTATGTCTTATCAACAAATCACTTCATCGACAAGGTGCGATATCATCGATCGAATATAGATACGTTGTAGATATGTTTTTCTCTCAAGGTACAAATATTTTTGAAGTATGTATTGAGAAATTGACAAACTTTCTTCATATCCCTGCCTACAACACATCGTAACGCAGGTAGGTTTCTCTTTTCCCGTTCCCCATAACATTCTTTTTATTGACTTCTAAAACAATTTCGAGTTTATTGGAACACGCTAAATTTCATGTTTGTGGCCCTTTATTGTTGTCTGGAGCTCCATCTATTATTTAACGAAATAAATTGGTATAGCTCTCAAATGATGTAACATGATAGGAACGGGCTCTGCTAATTTTACGCGTAATCGTTCACAAATAAAAGGAGATTAAGATATAAAATCAACAAGCGAATTTAATTACTGAAATCAAATATTTTCGGGCTTTATCTAAACAATGTAATGTTGCTTTATCGCTTCATGCTAATTTCGTTATATTTTTAGAGTTCTATCTTAGGTAATATCAATGTAATAAACTTTTATCTTCACAAATCAAGTTGATTAGATATAATATTACAAAGACAACGTTTGTGTAAGAAAATGTCGTAGCTAAGGCGTTTTCTGATCAAATATGTTACCATACCTAATTACGTGCAAAAGATTAACCATATTTATTTACTTATATCATCATACTTTTTCCCCAAAGTATTGATAGAGATTGAACACTCACATTTAACTGATAACGGTTTTGTTTACCGTATCCTATCGTCTACTGATGTCAAGAAAACTCGACATAATTGCAAAAAAAAACTCTAAACAGCCAAATAAAACTTTCCTAACCCAGAACATACTGTGAGCATTCAAGCAAAGTTAGCTCAACGAATAAATGAAATAAACTCAATCTGCCTAGCCCTTTTCACAACTATGTTGGTTACTTGTACCACAACCCAGTTACTTGGTAACATGATACCCCGGGGTGAGACTGGTTGTCAGTCTCTCGGGCTTCTGACGACCGTACGGGTCGTCGCAGTCGTTATGAGACGTCAGAAACCCAAAAGCCTGCCTATGGTCCCAGCTGCTATGACAGCCGGGACCAACGGCTTAACGTGCTTTCCGAGGTACAGAGGTATGTAAAAATGGTCATCCATCCACGAACCTACCGCTGCAAGAGTGGCGCGGAATGAAATGACATAATATAAACTGTTGAAAGAAAATCATTGTTGAAAATTCTGCACACCGCTTAAAGACCCTACTATTGATTTAACGGAGATTAGGTAATGTCGTGCCGCCTTGGTAACCATCAACCGATTACGATTAGGCACATTTTTTCCAAACAAGATATTCATAAAAATACCCCTAACGTTCTCTAGAAACTACCCGCGTGAGACGACGGATGAAACACATTATTTATATTGCCAAACCGTTCCAAGAACTGAAATATTTGACTGAATACATTACTATCTAGACGTATGGTGATAAGCAGTTTTCTTTCAAAGTAAATCTTTCTGGCGCCAGACAGACCTTTCGATCGTGAACTTTGGAGGAATGACGTCACTAACTTATAATGGATTCCGCCAGAATATCCAATCCCAAATACTTGTTATCATAAAATACCCGTTACGCTTATTAGGATAAAAATCATTACCGAAATATGACTTAAAAACATGCTCTGTAAGTTTATGGTCAAGTTATTGCAAAATATCGCACTTAATGTTATGGTCCTTTTTATACAAGGGTATCCGTGCAATGTAAAAAAGGTGACCTGCATTGTATTATTGAAGCTCTCTGATGAAATTATTATTCAAGGATCCCGGGATGCTTCATTACTTTGTAATTTTATACTGTTTTGTAAACTTGTTAAACCGTATTGCGAATTCTCATCTATCCACCATAAACTTTATATTGCCTCGAAGTTAATTTGCCCTTTTATTTTGTTTCAGATAAGAAATCTGAAAATAAAAGAAGATGTTTTGCGTATCCTGGAACACATCGATATTTGACACAGAAGTCTTAAACCGAAGATAATTATAAAAACCATGGTCTATGACCACACGTAGGATTTAATACTTATAATTATTTCTATCATCTCTTCCTCAATCGCTTCCCCGGCTCTTTTAAATATATATCTTTTATTTAGGAAATATATTTATATTGAGTAGAACCTATATCTCAATCAAATAATAATAAAAGCACATAATAAATCAATAACATATCTTAGCGACAATATACTAAAATAACGTACAACATATTTTTAATATTAAAGCAGATTTTAACAAAGAGAAGTTATATTTAGGGAGTTTTAAGAATCCATATCAAGAAAAGCCTTAGTGTCAGAAGACAGGAAACTACCATAACACTGTGCCAAAGAGAGTGATAGAACTTGGTACAGAAGATGTCTCACGGCGCAGTGCAGAAGAGCGAGAAGAATGGTAACAGTGCGCAGGCGCAGGAGTCATCGCGTGACAGCACGGACAGCCCGCCCCCGCCGCCTGATGGAGGATGGGGGTGGATGGTCGTCTTCGCCTCGTTCATGATCCACATTGTCAGTGAGTACCTTCTTCATGCCTAATGTCTGCTATTATCATACTTACAGTATCTGTCTGTCAAACGAGCATAGTTTAAGAAATAGTTCGGCTTTGACGACCTATAAGCAGTTACCGTCTAAAATTCCATGTGTTATATTGTCGGTTGCGTATACAACGTGTAACGGAAAGGGTATATACATACCAAGGGCACGGCTTATCAAACGATATTGGAAGGGCTATCTCTACATGTTCGGAAGTTATGAGAATGTTTAATACATTGATACCAGAAACAGAACTTTTGAAATTGAAATAAACACATCACTCTGAAGAGTTTTATAGTGATATTGGCAAGTAACGTGGAAAGTTATTGACATATTATACGTAGTGCTGTGACACGTTTGTTATGATTGGAATTTAAGAAACATGAAACGGAAATTTGGTATCAATTCTTAGAGTATTTTATTTTGAGCTGAAACTATGTATAGTGATTCTATACCAGTAGTTATCTTTAGCGCTTAAGGATAGCAATAGGGTTTCTGATACACCCTGTATAGGGCGTCGGACGGGTGAAAAGATTGTCAACTATCAACGATCAAAATGCGCTTTGCACTTTACCGAATGTTGTTTTACATTGCGTGCACTAATAAACAGACTGATGAACTCACTTTCACATTAAATATGATTAACAGTGAATCAGTATGTAGAGAAAGCTCAGTCTTGTTTATCGAAGGACCATGGACCTTTGATAAACATAGGACAGAGCCCTAACAGAGCTCTCTGTGGGTTTAACTAGATATATCATTGTCAATCAGTCTATGGTCTATTGCATCGTCCATCAATCTTTACTTCTTTGACTAATTGCGAAAGCACTTTAGTAATTTTATTTTTATTGTCTTTATCATTCACTGTTTTTTTTTTAATAAATAGAATCGTATTTCCATGATATAAATTCAAATCGATTCCAGTCGCGAATAATATTTTTTCAATGTTACGTGTTTTTAACATGAAATCTTTTTGAGTAGTTTCAGCTTTTTTATAAACTAAAGCAGCGTTATTTTGACTAAACCTTTTCCGGAAGTAAAACATTAGTTAAGGCGAGGCATAGTTAAGTTATACCACATCAAGTTTTCGCAAGTAACAGTGACGGGGCAATGCGCCTTTATTATCATTTAAGACAGACAGTAAGGCGAGGTTTCCTTTTGTGCTGTTAACGCTATTATAAAACTATTAACTGTTAAACGATGTAATAATCCTGAAGACCTTGATTTCTAAACCTTACTAAAACATTCTCTCACATTGTGTGCTTACAAAGTTAGTGTGCACTACCTACTCATTTTACTAAAGTAGACATAAGATGTGAACACTTTAAGTAAAAGTCGTATTATTATATAGTATGTTAGGTTAAACGAGGGACATACTGTAAGGGGGTGTGGTACACATGAAAATATACAGCTTTTAATATGGAGTAAACACCAAAATATGTAGAAAAAATCAGCTGTTCCCTACATTTTGTCCAGTTATGCGAACCTAAATGTAAAGAGCGGCTGATTTTGTTTTCACGATTTCAGTGTTGGTCCCTTGGTAAAAGTTTTTCATTTTCATGAGTATCACACCCCCTTAAAGTATGTTCCTTTTTAACATAACACACTGTATAAGCATCTAGTTTCTTTCAGTCGCTTGTTGGGTATACAAATGGGTATTATAAGATACATATACAAGGTGTAATTTTAATCACCGTTAACCTCATAAGGGGTCAAGCTGTTCCCTACATTTATGTTCGCATAACTCGTCAAAATGTAAGGAACAGCTGATTTTATTTTCGCGATTTCAGGTTTAGGCACATAGTAAAAGTTGTTCATAATGATGAGTACAATGACCCCTTATGAGGTTAACGGTGATTAAAATTACACCTTGTATAGCACTAAGTAGGTACTTTTCTTGTACTTAGTATAAAATGTATAATTCCACTTTTCATAGTATCTACCGGGGTGAGCCTTTCCGGGTTTCTTACATATTTTTTATTAGTATCATTACGTTGACTCCCGTCAGGTAAATCTCTGAGGTCGATCTCCAAGCGCGTACAAGTGCCTACTTAAATTATCGGGAAATATGCTGATCACGAACTCTGATAACACTTGGCACTTGGAGTTTAGGCACCCGCAGACAGGCGCGACGCGACCATAATATAACAACAATTTCTATGAAAACTTTATGAAAATTTATCTACTAGAGTCGCGTCACCCTGTCTCGGCTGACTTTAGAGTCCGTGTGCTCCCAGTTTTAGGCATTGTTGCCATGGTTACTGAAGTACTAAGGTTCTAGTTCAGGAACGAAGATTTGCTTGTTATCTTCCAAATTGATCGAACGTGTAAAGTTTCGATTGAATCACCCCTTTGGCACGCTGACACCTGCGTCTATTTATATTGACAAATTGCTAGCAAAGCATATGTAGGACTTATATCAAAATCTAATCTTCTGGAAGTATTATTGTATGTAGGTAACTATTTCTTGGAATAGCTATCGCACAATAAATTCATACGCAGTAAGTACAATTCAAAACAATGGAACTTTTTCTGAATATGAAAGTCTGATGTAATATTGACTCATACGCATAAAAAAATACACTAATGGCTATTAAATAATGACGTGCGAACTAAGCGTATTTGCACCTAAAAGTAAACTTTTATTAATAGATCGTATTTAAGTAACTGTTTAATTTCGCACTACATAACAATATCTAATGTTGACACAACATGAAGATAACAGCTTCTGTGATTTACAAACATTTACAACTGCGATATAATTTGATGTGCGTGATTACAAAGAGACAGCTGATTACGTAGCACAATAAAAATTTACTTAACGTACCATCTAAGTGCTTTAGTACTTGAAGTAAGTTAACGTAGGCACATTTTACGATGACAAATTAAAATATTAAATCGCTCCTGGCCAAATTAAAACGTTCAGAACAGAGACCATATTTTTCGAAATAAACATAAAAGCTAACACCCACACGAGATCACAAGAGTCACGACGGATCCGTTTGTCATGTCCTTTATTTCCCGACCCAGGATTTATATCTGCGTGACGTGTCAGCGCTCATATTTATAGTCCCGACACCTACTTCAAAGTTCATCCCTTCGCAAGTAAATAATCAGACCGTGGCGATGAATGTGACTCATTCATTAACTCTAGTGCTCTTCCACTGTTCTAGTCGCTTGCAAAGGGGTTGTGAAATATCCTTGTCACAATTGCGAGGTTAAGAATAGTCAGTCTCTTTGAAATTCAAATTTTCTTAGGATTTTTGCAATTTGCAGGTCAATGCCAGCCTGCCAGGCTATATGTTGAACAAAATATGATTCGCGACCGTAAAAATATGGATTCACATACCTAATTTTAATCTTTAAAATCAGCAATACCACCCTCTAAGTTTATTGAATTCCAATAAATAAAAATAAAAATAAAATAATAGTAAAAATAAATAAATAGTAATTCAATGGAATTAAAACAATTAAGAGGGTTGTATCAATGATTTTAATCATTATAATTCGATGAATACACACATGTTACGATCGCGTATTATATTTTAATAACCGTACAAACTGGCAGTGTAAGAAAACGGTGGTGTAGAGCTTCCACCTTATTTCATCGCTGTTAAAACCGTCAATTTTATCTTCATTATGTTCTGTTTAAATTCATTCGTAACCTTCATGCATCTTCCATTTCCAAATTGACCTTAGCAAGAAATATCTGTATGCATCTAGAATATATTGTGGGATTGCTTCTTTGCCCAGAAAGCGTTGGGGACAAATGTAAAAATAATCCTAAGACATATTTCATTTTGCAGCAGATTTAGAATATGGCACAATGCAATGTGGCGCATAGAAGTATGATAATATGCTAACTACTCGTAATATTGGCCTTTATTTAGTCTTATTTGGAGCAGCAAACAATTTAGTACATTTTCATGTGTTTACGAAAGCTATATTTGAACATGTTCTTATCAAGGGGTATTAATTTTGACGTGTTTGAGTTTGAGCAATAAATAGACGTTACTTGCCTAAGCTCTATTTATTTATAGCTCAGAGCGTGTAATTGTTGGTTGAACGTTGTATTGTACATAGGTATTTCGTAGATATTCTTCAGGTATCGGGCAACCCGGAGCGTGATAAATGCTTTTGTCGTGAATGCGCTTCGCGTGACAAGGAGTATAGAATTAGTTGGCTCACACGTTGACGTCACTTCCCGTCGCATGACAGATAATTTGAGTTATCAAGAGACCTAAATGAACCCATCTTTTATCTAAGTAGATCTGGACATTTGCGATAATTTCCGGACAAAGACAGACTCTTTTTCAACCATGTTTGAACACGCAATTCCTAGTACACGTTTAAGCTACTTACCTACAATGATTGACTAGACTGTAAGCCTCGAGTAGTTTCACAATACCTTTAAATTAGCCTAGTTTCTGTTTGTCACTCTTACATCACTACATATTATAAAACAAAGCCCTCCGCCGCGTCTGTCTGTCTGTTCGCGATAAACTCAAAAACTCCTGCACCGATTTTCATGCGGTTTTCACCAGTGGGTAGAGTGGTTCTCGAGAAAGATTTTAGTATATAATTTGTTAAGGTTTTGTGTAAATTGGTTAAAATACGACGATAATTGTTGAATACGTCGGTTAAAATCATGCCGGCTGGAATCTTTACTGGCGTGCGCCGCGTAAACCAATATATGTGAAAAAAATGTATTACGGAATGATTGATTATCACATAGGATACTTTTTATTCCGATAGTAAGTTCCCGTGGGAAATTTTCCGACCTCCATGCGGGCGACGACGCGGGCAAAAGCTAGTTTACTACAATTATACAATATTCCGGTAACGTTTTCCAACGACTCATTTGTTTTAGTATACACACATTGATCGTCCGCTACATGACAACAACCAGTCGTAGCAAGACATGGTCACTGATAAAAAGCTTTTTTCAAAAAAGTAAACAACCGACTTCCAAAAAAACACTAAAAAGTGAAAAATAACTTTAATTTCGGAAGTCGGTGACTTTGGATATGTATTTTAATTTTTTGTCACCGCCTTCCGAAATTAAAGTTATTTTTCACTTTTTAGTGTTTTTTTGGAAGTCGGTTGTTTACTTTTTTGAAAAAAGTTTTTTATTTTTCACTTTTTAGTGGTTCACATGTGCTTACCCCTTCACAGCGTACCGGCGTGATGTTATGTTATTAACTGGCGTAAACAATTGACACACATGAGATTTCAGCAATCCCTGTCCATTTGCTATCATTTATTGAGGAGTTCCGTTGCCTATCTCCGAAATTCTTCATCAGGTCTTCACCAAATTGAAATGGAACCACTCCGAGAAAGTACTCTTCCAAAAACTACACAAATTGCTTCAAGTGTGCTATAAAATTTGAAGAGTTCTCTCTATTTCTCCAGGATCCCATCATCAGATCCTGACTTGATGATCATGGGACCACCTGGGAAGTATACCCTCTCAAACAAAAAAAAAATTATCCAAATCGGTAAAAAAAAAGGTTCCGACAAATTGAGAACCTCCTCCTTTTGGAAGTCGGTTAAAAATACTTTCAGTAGCGAAGTAAATGTAAACAGAACATTCTATAATACTTTATCAACATAGTCCGAATATTAAATAGGATGCTGATAACAAAGACTGTACTGTACAGTCACAACGTTGGCCGATTGCCACCAGATAGTATCGTATCGTATGTGTACGCCCACTAGTCGTTATTGCATAGATTATACCTATATAAATAATATTACGTAGTCGATAATTGCAACGACTTGATACTGTTATATCATAGGCTTATTTTATCACAGGATAAGTGCGATTCTTTTTAGGTATATTTTGTCACGTGCCAAATCCACGGGTGATAAATAACCTCTAAGTCGACAAGCACACGGCCGTAATAAAATCGCGGTAGGATTTGTTCGCGCACTGGATTTACAACTCTCTGTGTTGAACCTAGCATTGAGAATTCAACAGAGTGCAGCGCGAGTGAGTCTCAGCGCGTCGAATAAACACAGTGTTTGATTTTCCACAGTCGGCGGTAAGCAGTGTATTGAAGATTCAGTTCGGGAAGAAATCCCGCCCGTACGTCGACTAACGAATTGAAAACAAATTGAGTAAATCACTACATAGTATAAAACAAACTCGCTTTCTCTGTCCCTATATCCCTATGTATGCTTAAATCTTTAAAACTATGCAACGGATTTGATTTTTATACGGGTTTTTTTTAATAGATAGAGTGATTCAAGAGGAAGGTTTATATGTATAATACACCGACCTCCACGCGGGCGAAACCGCTGGCAAAAGCTAGTAAATAATAAAAAAACTAAATCTCTTCACTTCTAGAACATTTTTGTCTGGTAACTTGGTAACTAAACTAAAATTACGTAGGCATAACATTGTTTCTGTTTGCTCTAAACAACATTTCAAATGTCATTTCATGATTCTCAAAAAGTTAATCGAAACGTTTCTCATTTGGAAGCAATTTGTAGTTGAAACAAACTCTGATTATTTTATGAAGCACCGGTGGGCTTCCGAATTAGATTTTCTACACCTTATGTAATCAAACCTTACATTTAATTAAGTTCTCAAGTTATATAACCAATTAGATGTAAGCAAGCACATTTAACGGGATACATAGTTATGACAGTAATTAATCAAATCGGCTCTCACTTGTGTGGTTGGTGCTTAATTAGGTTCTTAATTAGATTATAGTATCTACAGATATTTGTACACAATTCTAGGGCTCTTGTTCATATCGAATATTAACTTAACGCTGTTCATTTGTTGCGAACGATGAGTCAAATATAGGAACGACAATAACAATAAAAACTAGATACATATCTTACGGTAGGTCCACACGATGCAGAGTTTCATCAATGTCTGTAGAATTGTGTCTGTGCAACAAAGCAGTACCTACAGACAAGTGTCGGTGTGCCAGAAAAGTCAAAAGTCTGCATATTTGTCAGAGCCAAATAATTAATAACTACAAATTAAAGAAAATCCAAATCTGATCTAATGAAAACTCTGCGCAAGCATTTTATCATGACTGCGTCAAAATTGTTACTACTCAGACTTCAAAATAATGTCAATTCTCGTAAATTAAAAACGTCCAAAATCTAGTCAGTCTCATTTCAGTGACAATCAAATGTCAAAAACTTGTCAAAAATTTCCATACATTTTTGACAAGTTTTTCCCATGAACTTAAGGTATTTTTGACAGCTTGGGAATGAGATCGACTGTGAACGTTCTTAAAATTATGAGAATTTATGCCCCACAGATGTACGACCGCGTCGCAACGTACCGCACATGTACGACCAAAAGCCTGTATGGTGGGGACCCAGATAGGTGGGTCCATACTATACAGACTTTTACGAAGCTATAGAGCCTATACGCGCTAGAACAACTTGCCATAATGAGTACTTTCGAAGCATAGAGTAAAAGTAAAAAAATAAAGTTTTTTTTTAATAATTTAAATAATATTCATCACCTCGATAAAACACTTCTCGGAGTTTTTGGCGGGATCGCGTTGGAACATGTCGCACGACTTTTTATTTTCATGAAATTTAGTGAAATAGCGAATAAAATTGTATAATTTTGGTTGTGAATTATGCAATTTAATTACGTGTGAGTACACAAATGTAGTGAAGGTGAAAATAAGTGACTAACGTGGACTTTTCGTGTTCCCCCCAAAAACTCCATATAGGTTGTTGTAAAGTTACTACCGCTTTACAATAACTTTGACTTGACTGACTAAAGACAACTATGACTGTTTTGTAACTTCGTGCCCGATATCGGGCCATTTACTTGATGGAAAAGAAAAATTACTTGACACTGGCTAAATGCACAAACCGTGCGAAGCCAAAACCCAAAAAAAAAAAAAAACACTACTCAATAGTAGCGCTAGAGGCAACTTGTAGATACTACTTGAATCGCACGCACCAACGACAAAGGGAACAGCGATGCATAAATGTTCAAAGCAAAATAAACTCTCGCATGTGGTGATTTTTCACAATGATAAATCTGGCATTTTAATATTTTATTTGTTTATAAAACGATTTTATTACCAAGACAAAACTATTTCGCTGCGGGAAAACAACCATTAAAATTTCACGGTGTATAATAGCTTTAGGCAGAACAATAGTAAATGCATAGGTAGGTGGATATTTTAAATTGGATTAAACCTTGCCTTCGATTTCTAATGAATACTCAATCAATCAGCCTAGTCTTTTTCTAAGTATGTTGGGATTGGCCGGATGCAGCTGAGTAATAGTATTTTACATGGAGCGACTGCATAACTAACCTCCACAACCCAGTTATTGGGTAATACTATACCTCTTGGTAAGATTGGTGGCCATACTTTCGGCTTTCTGACGACCCTTAACGACTGTCGACGTCCCGTAACGACAAAGATCCACGAATGACGGCCTTCTGATTTCTTCAGATTTCTGCTGAATGCTACTGAAACTAAATAGTTTTGCTCATTGTATTATTTACAACGATAATTTAAACGCATTATGATTAACAAATTGTTCTATAAAACTATTTGTGTAATTAATATGGATCAATCATTTAACAAACACATAACAGGCTTACGGACGTTCCCGATCGAATCACAGACTCTTAAACTAGATTGTAACATTCCATCAATATCAGCAAATACCGATAGTCTAGGCCTACAATCCGTTAGACACGAGCAGTAAATCCCTATAACACGTGGTGCTTTACCCGGCTAACACATGCACATAAACACGTCGATACATAACACGCTATTTGGTTTGGAATAACAGATAATTAACAATACAATAGCTCATTGACTATAGTACTTCAATAGCCATTCATTATCAAGTCATGTTATTATGTAGGTAGGTACAGTGCCAGGACAATAATGTGACTTGACACATCGAATTTTAGAAAGAAATTATCACACAGGCACAAGCCGAACTTTCTCTAAGACAGTTCATGTCAGTAGCTGAAGTAGCTGTTGCTCGCGATTTCTTTCACTTACCTCTAAACTAAACGGATCAAATGAATATCCCATTGATCCGTTTAGTTTAGAGGTAAGCGTTTGATCCGTTTAGTTTAGACGTAGAATCCTCATTCTCTAGATGCGAGAAGCACTGGACCGGTCGATGCGGCGACACTTTGGGAAAGGACTATGTGCAGTGTGTTTTTTTTTCCTTTTGCTCACAGAGACGAGGCCTTTGCCCCGGCAGTGGGGGCATTAGAGGTTGATTATGCATTGTGCCTGCTAAAATAAACATACATAATTAATGTATTTATTTACTGAGCTCTATGTGGACATTTACAAAATTTAAGATACATTGTGAGGAAAATCTATGTGCATATTAATCTTTGGAATAGGGTTTCGCATAAAAAAAGTCAGTTTTCCACGTCACTCTGGGAGTCCTTTGTCTCATTTAGTTAGATAAACTATTGTTTGTAATAAATCACGCAGAAAATTAAACAGCCGTTAAACTAACCGGAGGGTAATTAAGCGAAATTTTTCATTGTCATGCGACCATTAGTACCTAAATCTTAGTAGTTGGAAGAGATTTAATTTCAGATTATTTCAATTGATTAAGATATAATCTGTATGATTATATCATAACTAGCTTCCACCAGCGGCTTCGCCCGCGTGGAGTTCGGAAATTATCCCTCGGGAACATAGCAGCGGGATAAAAGTATCCTATGCGTTAATCCAGGCTATAAACTACCTGTGTACTAAATTTTATTCAAATCCGTTCCGCCGTTTTTGCGTGAAAGAGTAACAAACATCCATCCATCCATCCATCCATCCATACACGGGACTCGAGGTGGCCTTGCACAAGTCCGAGGCCATGTGGTTTCATAGCCCTTGGAATGCGCCACCGTCGGGTTCCCGGATAACGGTGGGAGGAGTTCACATCGGCGTCGAGTCGACGATGAAGTACCTAGGACTCGTCCTCGACAGCCGGTGGAACTTCGCGGAGCACTTCCGACGTTTGGCTCCCAGACTGGAGCGGGCCGAGGCGACCTTGAAGCGACTCCTGCCCAATCTAGGGGGGCCAAACGCCTCCTACCGGAGGCTGTACGCGGGGGTCGTGCGGGCCATGGCCCCATACGGGGCGCCGGTGTGGGCGCCTACTTTGAGGCGCCAAACAGCACGCCGGTTGAAGGTGGCCCATAGGGTCATGGCGATCCGGATGATCCGGGGATAGCGCACGATCTCCGGTGAGGCGGCTGGCCTCCTTGCCGGATTGCCGCCATGGGATCTGGAGGCAAAGGTCCTCGCGCACACTTGGGAGTGGCGCGAGGAGGCCAAACGCCGGGGCACTCAGCTGCCGCGGGAAATCGCGGTACGGCGGACAGAGCTCCGGCAGGATCTCATGGCGACGTGGAAAGTGCGATTGTCGCAACCCAGTGCTGGGCACGCCACGATCGCGGCGGTAAGTCCCCTCTTTGAGGAGTGGCTTGGGAGGCGGCATAGCGTCCTCACCTTCCGCCTAACACAGGTCCTCTCCGGACATGGCTGTTTCGGGAGGTTCCTGTTTCGGCTAGGGCGGGAGGAAACGCCCGGGTGTTTCCGTTGCGAAGATCGCCCTGAGGACACGGTGGATCATACGGTGGAGGTCTGCCCGGCTTGGGCGGAGCACCGCCGTGTCCTCGTGGAGATGATCGGCAGCGGCGATCTCTCGTGTCCGACCCTGGTCCAGGCCATGGTACGGAGTGAGAGTGCATGGCTAGC
Organism: Polymixis lichenea; assembly: GCA_949091785.1. NCBI lineage: Eukaryota > Metazoa > Arthropoda > Insecta > Lepidoptera > Noctuidae > Polymixis > Polymixis lichenea. The sequence goes on from OX420937.1 coordinate 7,566,710, forward strand.
AGTCGCCTCCTTCAGGAAGCAGTTATGCTCGCAAAGAGGGAGGCGGCGCACGTGAGGGAGATGTAGTACATGCGCCCTCACAGCCGCGGCCTTCGCAGAAGACGCCCTGGGCTTCGGGAATCCCGGGCTGATTCCCGGCCATCGTAGGCACGGGCTTGCGGACGGCGAGTAATGGATAGCTCGCTGTCCGGTAAGGACCAAGCCCGGATCGATGGCGCGTTGTATTCCACGCGCGCCTCAGAGAGATGTCAGCAGCAACTGATGGGGTCCGCAAGGGCCGATGCCTGCCAGGGGTGCGGGTTGTTCGAAAGAGATACCGCGGCCCCTGGCACACAGGAAACTGAGGGAACACGGGTGGGTTTTAGTCAGTAAAAGGCTGACACGCCCTCCCGCTCCACCCAAAAGCGGGAGAAGTAATTTGATGATTTCTCACCCAAAAAAATAAAAAATAATAATCCAACCATACTCACAAACTAGTAGGATCATACAAGCACGTTATGCCATTAGTCGCGGCTGTCATTTGTGGATCTTTGACAGTCGTTATAGGTCGTCAGAATCCTGAAAGTCTGACAACCAAGTAGTATCGTATTACCCAGTTACTGGGTTGTGGAGGTCAGATAGGCAGTCCAGATACAGAGCGTTTTTTGACACCTTAATGTCAAATACAGATAATGTCAAAATGACAGATATTCGTGACGGCCGGAAGATAATAGCGCCCATTTTTAAATTTAATTTGAATACTAAAAAATACCTGTAAATAGTTGATTTTAAACACTGCTAAGTACCTATATTATCATTTTGCTGTCGAAAATTAGAACCTGCGGAGTAATTATATAATACACTAACGGTAGGAATGGCTTTCATTTTGACAGTTCAACAATATTCATTGCGTTATCTACATTTTTGAGCATCAAATTATCTGAACATATAGACCAATGGACTAGCAGTAGCCTTCAATATGATTCAGATTTAGATTAATAGTTTACTAAGTAATTAGGGTGCTGGGCCAGGACCTGTGACAGCTACAGCAATCAGAATTTTGACTGTCATAGATTGATAATTTTACCCTCCCTCCAATATGGCAGTGGAAGAGAATTAATCTGAGAGCACATAAGATCTGAGAGAATAACATTATACATACATGCAAAACTATATTTGTATTTTGTTTAATCGAGAAATCTGTGTCAATAACCGACTCTGCACAAACAAAATAAAGCTAAATTACAAAAGGATATAACAATCAATACAATTTCATATGTGTGTCTGTTTTAGCAAGCTACGTGTGCGGACAATGTGACCTCTTTGTTGATCTATTATTGTTATCACAGCAGACATTGGCCGACGACCTTACGCTGTGATATTTATCAAAACAATAATATAGTCGTGACATTGTCACATTGCCGTTATTTACAATATACTAACTCATCCATACTCTTGGACCGCATAAAGTAGCATATACACGCCCTCTCTCTTACACTCTCACATACAGCCACACTAAGCAGAGCTATTCATACTCGGAAAGCCATGACCAGTAGGACATAGCACGGTTGGCGCAGTGGTTAAACAATTGACTGCTGCGCTGCGTGTCGCGGGTTCGATTCCCGCACGGAACAAATATTGGTATGACCTACGAGTAGTTGTTCCGGGTCTGGCTGTTTGTGTATGTAAGTTTAACTGTTTGTAAACGCACCCACAATACAGGAGAAATTCCTAGTGTGGGATAAAGTTTTTTTTTAAATAAATCAATATAATAGGATTTTTTTAAATCTCGGTATAACGTTTCCGTGGGATAATTTCCGACCTACACACGGGCGAAGCCACGGGAAAAAGCTAGTCATTAAATATTTCATATTGACTATTTCGCAAATACAATAACCCCTGCTTCGCAACGGTTTCTAAGACGAAACACAGAGCTTTTTTTTATTATATCTACCTTAAATGATAAATGAATTAAACACATAACCAAAACTTTCTGTAAAAATTCTCTAAATGTGAATGTGAATAAATTCTCTCGATGTTGAAAATTGCATCAAAATCCGTTGCGGAGTCACCCAGACAGACACAATACAACTTCAATGTAAATAATAAGATTTCATGAATGAATAACCTTTTCATCTAATTTAAGCACGTGTAATTTTAAAACATAAAGGACTCAGGACTTACTTTCATGCTTACTCTACAGGCCTTTATTTTCCTCAAGAGAAAGATTTCACTGTTTTATTGCGGACTACATAACGATAAATATATATTGCTCGTTATAATTCTTCCATAAAACGTGTAATCATAAGAACTAGGTAACATCTGACAGAATGTTTCTAGAAATTCCAATATTTTTCTATCTGACAACATATCGATTACATTGCGAATAAAGTCGTCTCATTTCACGTAATCCTTCCATTTATTTAGAAAATACAGCAAGGGTTGATGTTTTTATAGTTATAAGAATAGCGTGGCAAGGAACGATTTGTGCTGATTTCTTTCAGCGGGGTTGCGGGGTCAAAGTTTGTAACATTGCTCTTTTGCGATAACGTGCATGATATGGAACGGAAGATATTTCAAGGTCCTATCCATAACTATCATAATATCAGGAACTACATTATCCACATTTTTAATGAACTATGCGATAAGTGTTTTCCTACTTCATTATACCAATAGGTAATTCTTATTATATCATAGATTATTTTATAATCAGATAATATTATTAACAATCTGTTCTGATTTTTATTTTAAGTACATCATAAAAAGTGATAAACTTAAACCGACAATTATGATTTAATTGGAATTTATATAAACTGTGAGTGTTTGTCCTTAGGTGACAGATAAACAACAGATACCTAGTTACATATAGTTAAATGGTAAAGTCATTATAATCACAAGTAACCCGTTATAATTGAAAACAATACAATTACTTACTGTATTTATGTATCAGGTAGGTAACTATTATAAAAGAATGAATGCAATCATTAAACTGATTGCAGTTTATTTTTGAACTTCGAACATAGATAACTGTATAATGAAGACTAAATTACTTACATTATCATTGGTTATACCTACTTTTTTTTAAATGGTGCTGGTCTTTAGGAATGTAAGATTGGATATACACCACCTGTCTTCGTATATATACCATAGAAAATGTTTATTTGCATAGAATAGAATATAGGGTACAGTACAGAGGGGTAATTGCGTAACTCACTAACAGTAGGAATCGCTTTAATTTTGACAGTTCAACAACATTCATTGCGTTATTTACATTGTTGAGCAGATTTTTTTTCGAACATTACAAGCAATGGATTAGAAATAATCTTCAAAATGATTCAGATTCTGATTGATAGTGCGTTACGCAATTAGGGTGCTGGTGAGCTGTTATAAAATAATGTTTCATTGCAGGTACATCCTGATCCTACCACTTGGCATGCTTGCACTTAAAACCAATACCATAACTAATTTTATAGGATTTAGTATACGTAATTGCTTTATTACTGACAAAATCATATCCACATGTTTACTTTATAAATGAAAAGGTAGCGGGACCATGGGAACCACGTATAATGGCAGAGACTGTCTTGCAACATTTGCAAATAAATAAATAAATAGATAAATCATTCGGGGCGAGCTTGGCAAGAAAACAGCGATACACAAGACAAGGCAAACGCTCGCTTCGAGCACATGGGAGTGGAACCTGGCTCAAGCGCGCTCCATTTCCTGCTACAAAACGGCGATACAATAAACGCGGCGAACGCTCGCTTCGAGCACTTGACAAAAGCGTACTCCATTTTTATTTAGAACGACGGACATAGAGGTTATGTGTACTTTGGAAAAGTATATTTTTATTTTTGACAAGAGAGTAGAACGAGATACGTTTCTTTTTTTTTGCGTGGGATATCATCAAATAACCTGGAGCTCTGGGCGGAGCTCCAGGGCGTGTCAGACTTTTACTGACTAAAGCCCACCCGTGTTCCCTCAGTTGCCTGTGTGCCAGGGGCCGCGGTATCTCTTTCGAACAACCCGCACCCCTGGCAGGCATCGGCCCTTGCGGCCCCATCAGTTGCTGCTGACATCTCCCCGTCGACCCGGGCTTGGTCCTTACTGGACAGCGAGCTACCCATTACTCGCCGTCCGTAAGCCCGTGCCTACGGTGGCCGGGAATCAGCCTGGGATTCCCGACGCCCAGGGCGTCTCCTGCGAAGGCCACGGCTGTGAGGGCGCATGTACTGCATCTCCCTCACGTGCGCCGCCTCCCTCTTTGCGAGCATAACTGCTTCGCTGAAGGAGGCGACTGCTAGCAATGCACTCTCGCTCCGTACCATGGCCTGGACCAGGGTCGGATGCGAGAGATCGCCGCCGCACAACGAGATAAGTTGGGATACATCACAAACAAACGTTGCATGTTAGTGACGTGGGTTTCTAGGAATTATCGCTAATTGATTTAATTTACATTAAATGATTTTATCTCTATTACTGATCAAAGTCTAAAAATTGGATTATCACCTCACTATCACATTATTAAAAAACAATTAGATTTTAAATGGTATTTAACAATGTGATAGGTAGACCCTATCACATTGTTAAATACCATTTAAACATTGTGGTAACATTTGTAGGAGTGTGTCATAGACAGATTATGTGATCACTGTTGCTGTGACTTCTGGTAAAGATAACATAATTTACTGAGCTATAGTTATAAACCAGATAATCTCTTTGATAACCTAACTAATACGTCGTAATTTAAAGTATACTTGAAGGTGTTTATCTCGTATTTCGTGTCTGTCTGTCTGCTGTCTAAACTACGCTACGGATTTAGATGCAGGCTTCAACATCGTTTCAAATTACTTCTGGAAAAGAAAGAAAACATATGATTGTATTGTGACTCGCTTAGGAAGGTCACAAACTAAACACAATTATAAAAATATAAAAAAAAAACAGAATTATCTTCAAATTAAATATCATGTTAATAATCGTGTCACATATTTTTTTGTGTACACCTGACTATATTTTATGAACCAATGCTTTATATTTTTCAAGAAATTCTTATCAGAGTTCAGGCTTCAAATCTTAAGAAAGTTGGAATCAAAATATTGTCGAACTTTCTTCTTCAAAGAACACCACTTAGAAGTTATTCGAATACAAATCAAGACTTTGAAACAAAAAAAACGTACCTATTACCTCCCAAATGAGATTCGTGTCTCATGTTATTAACAGGGTATTAAATGACAGACGAGGATGTCGATGCGTTATACCGGATTACCGTGAGTCCGTGACGTAGCGTGCGCAATTTTCGTGAAAATTAACAGTTCAAGGAACCCCAACGCGCCCATCAAATGGCGCTCCGAGTTAATTCGGGACTGGATGGCGCTATATCGAAAGTCAAGGTCAAGGTAGCATTAGAATGGCGCTCCTGTGTTTTATTAAATATCTGCAGAACTATAGTAGGTTTATTCTGCAACGATGCGGATATTTTGCTGCAATGCAAACAAAATGAGTTTGTACACTGTAGTACGTAATTAAACGTCATCCAGCCTTACTGAAAACTTTAAAGTTATCATATTCATCATCATCATCCTAGAGGTTATATTAGATTAAATGGCTTTTAGGCTATAAGTAAGTGTAGAAGAAAAAAAAGAAATTAGTAGGTCTAGGTAGTTGTAATACTCCTTCTACAATACTTATAAATTTTCTTCCCCTACTCTAAAAGCCTTATATAACTTTTGGTAGCTTTTGGCTAAGTGATAACAGCCACTACGGTCGGTCGATCAAGTTACGCTACGCTAGCCGCGGTTGGTCCTTGGATGGGTGGCCATCTTTACATACCAAGACCCGACTCCGTGCCACGGAAAGCACGCTAAGCCGTTGGTCTCGGCTGTCATTAATGGATCTTTGACAGTCGATACGGATCTGACAACCAGTCTTACCAGTTAACATAAACATCATTGGAACAGGCCAGGTAGATGATGACGATGATATAACTTTTGGTGCCCAACAAGGAACCACGATTTTTATTTCACGTTTGTCGCATCACATCGCGTGGAACATGGAAGCTTAACGAAATAACAGAGCCGTATCTTGCGTGCATTATTGCGCAGGAATTTAATAAACTTATTTGTATTGGAGCAATCTGTACCAATTGACATATTTACATTTACATGTCGAGGGCCGACGACCTCGGCGTCTTTAATTAACTACACAGGTCTGCTAGTTCATTTCAATATCGCTATTTACACAACTTGAGACTTAATAATCTAATATTAGATACTTGACAAATACTTGAAGGAGCTCGTGGCTAATTATAACTGCCGCAAGGGTCGATTGATTTTAAGCTACGCATGCCGCGGTTGGTTCGTGTATGGGTGAACATCCATTACCCTTCCGTATCTCGTGTTGCACCCGGCTGTCATTCGTAGATTTTAAGTTTTGACAGTCAGAAGCCCAAAAGTCCGGCAACCAGTTTCACCTAGGGCTATCCGACCGCAATGCCCAGTAACTGGGTTGTGGAAGTCAGATAGGCTGTCGGTCCCTATTAAATACTGATGGGATTTAGGTGCATCCTGATCTAGACTGGAAGCCGACCGCAACATAGTTAGAAAAAAGCTAGGCAGTTACGACTAAATAATTAGTATGTACAGCCGCCAGCACATCATGCTACCCTAAACTGTCATTTTTTTCCAATTGAACATGAACCTTATGCCTATGTGATTCAGTTGAAAATCTATCAAAGAAATTTGACAGATTGGGGTAGCCTTGTGTGGCCTTCATTGAATTACTTATCGCAAATACGAGAGGGCAGTATACCTATGCATAAATGCTGCGTCTAAATAAAGAACGCCATGACATAAAACCTTTCGGAATATTAAGTGCCGTAATTGAAAATCATTACTGGTGAATCCGTGACATCGTTCCACCATGTAGCAAGGTCAGACGTACCTACCGGTGCCGTTTACCACTACTTTCGTTAATAAATAAATAATCACGAAAACATAATTAAGTATGTCACGAATACTGGTCCTGTATAGATAATATTCACGTATTTTATTTGGAGCAAGCAGAAAAGTTTCAGTTAAGGAACCGCAAAAAAGTCACATTATTTTGGCTTATTAGGTAACTGGTAAGTTTGGAATAAAACGTTAAGGAAACAACGAAAAGTTAAGGAAACAACGAAAAGTTCAGGAAAAAGTACGCTAACTTTATTACGTGAAATACAAAACGTGCTAATTGCCTAATACGCGTTTCTGGAATTATCGATTCCCACACATTCATTAACTACGTGCTAGTCGCCTAAAGAAACTTATGATTATATTATTTAAAAGGGTCGATTCGCCCGATCCGGGCGAGTTTTTTCGTGCCAGTCGACATAATAAGCCAAAATAATGTGCTTTTTTGCGGTTCATTAAGAGCATTCATTTCACGCGGGCTGGCAGCAACGCATTTTCCTATAGTAGTTTTTCGTGATTATTTCATTAAATACAAAAAAGTACTATATTTTTCAGCCATGCACAAGATCGTTAGTATTTTCAAGTTTGTATGGTGTTTTTTACAGTTATTTTGGTTTTTAAATTAGTTAGTTAATTTAGTTAGTTACTTATAAAAATCGACATACCGTCAATTATTTTCTATTTGCATTACTTAGTACGATTGGCTGAAAAAATAGTACTTTTGTTTGTATTTAATGACATAATCACGAAAAACTACTATAAATGCGTTGTTACCAGCCCGCGTGGAATGAATGCTCTTAACTGAAATTTTTCGGCAAATAACCCTTTATCTTCAGGAAAATCGATGACTCTTACCTACTTTGAGATGTTTGTGACTAACAATAAAATATGTATCAGTTAATATTTATTTATTTAAGCTTTATTGTACACTAGAAAATATATAACAAAAAAAAAAAATTTAACACTAAAAACTACAACACACACACAACACTCTATGACACACACTGTAACACTATTATGTGGGTTGTGTCTTAATCGTAATTTATTCATTGAACTAGGACAGTGAAAAGGGATTGTATCAAAACCCAAGAATTTTCACACATGAAGAAAACATACCATTATCAAAGTGTCAATATATGTTTCGACATCAAACTCCATATTATTTGTTTCTCTATACCGTATCTTTTTTAGAGCACTTTTTCGGGAAGGAAAATATATTATACCTTCTTCTATCAAAATGTCTTTAGTAGACATGGAGAGTCACAAAAATTATTCATCACTCAAGTAACTGAGAGATTCACATACCGTTCACGTCCCCGAAGGTGTAACTAACAGCCTATGTCATGGTTTAATATGAAAGCTTGAAGATAACTAAGACGAAAAACTTACGCAAGGACGTAAAAATATCGCGGTGGTATTTTATCGCACACTGGATTTTCAATTTTCAGTGTTGAAGGTGTTTTGGCTAACTAATAACAGCCACACGGGTTATTCGATCAGATTAAGCTACGCTTGCTGCGGTTGCATCTTTACACACCAAGACCCCTCCGTGTCATTCGTAGATCTTTGACAGACGTCACAGGTCGTCAGAAGCCGGAAAGTCTGAGAACCAGTCTTACTAAAGGATATCGTATTACTCAGTAACAGGGTTGTGGAGGTCAGATAGGCAGATGCTGCATGTAATACTGGTATTCAGCTGCATACGGTTGGTCTGAAAGCTGACCCCAATATTGGGCACGCCACGATTGCGTCCTCACCTTCCGCCTGACGCATGTCCTCACCGTACACTGTTGTCTTCGGTTGTTTCGGGAGGTTCCTGTTTCGCATAAGGCGGGAGAAAATGTCCGGGTGTTTCCACTGCGTAGATCGCCCGGAGGACACGGTTAAGCATACGGTGTAGGTCTGCCCGGCTTGGGCGGAGCACCGCCGTGTCCTCGTGGAGGCGATCGGCGGTGGCGATCTCTCGCGTCCGGCCCTGGTCCAGGCCATGGTACGGAGTGAGAGTGCATGGGTAGCCGTCACCTCCTTCTGCGAGGCAGTACACTGTCTCCCTCTTCACGAGCTACAGCTCGTGAAGAGGGAGACAGCGCACGTGAGGGAGAGGCAGTATATGCACTTTCGGCTATGGGTAGCTCGCTGTCCGGTAAGGTCCAAGCCCGGGTCGACGGCAAGTTGTATTCCACGCGCGCCTCAAAGAGATGCCGGCACCAACCGGTGGGGTCCGGAAGGGCCCGATGCCTGCTAGGGGTGCGGGTTGTTCGTAAGAGATACCGTGGCCCCTGGCATACAGGCAACTGAAGGGACACGGGTGGGTTTTACTCAGTAAAAGTCTGACACGCCCTTCCGCTCCACCTAGAGCGGGAGAAGTTATTTGATGAATTCCAACACTCAAAAAGAAAACCGACCCCAAAGTTGGGAAAAGGCTAGGCAGATGATGAGATGAGTATTAAGCCGAGCTTTGAGACTCCTAGATGGATCACCAGCGCATCGAAAAAAACACATGGTTCGATTTTCACTGCGCTAAGCAGTATCAAGTGCGCGGAAAAATCCCGCTGCTATAGTTTCACGTCCGTGCGAACGTGGACTAATACACGAGGCTTATGAAAGAATGAGCCCGGATTAGCTCACAAGTTAATAGAAGTAACAACAAAGTTAACATCTTCTTGCAGGCTCTTATTGTGATTATTGGCAAAATTCTCCAAACTTTGCCAAAGCCTCTTTATTGCATAGCCACTTATAATACACATATTTGGGGAGAAGTTGGCGGCTTCAAGCACATATTCAGTGAGAACAAACATCTTTTCCATTTCCTTTGAAATAAGCACATTCGTAATCCGCATTTTCAAGACCAATTAATATTTAATAAGGAACAAGATAGCTTTCAATTCCAAGGTCGCTTAGATAAAGTTTGAATAGCAAAAGATTCATAACATATAAAGCCAAAAAAACAATATAGTAAATAGATCGTAATCGTCCCAATCTACAATATTTTTGACAAGATCACCCGTTATCTTCGATTGTGCTACTCTTTTTCGTGGATGTCAAAACATTGATTGATAATTTATTCGTATCATCACGTGAAGCTACTCAAGTTGACCAAAAAACGATCAAATTCAAGTTGCAATCTCACCTCAGCGACAACCAATATCAAAAACTTGCCAAAAATATATGTAAATTGATTGTATTTTTGACAGACTGAGATTAGATTTCGAACGTTCTTAAAAATACTTTTACGTTAAAAAATGTACCTACATTCTGGTAATGGTCAGGTGATACATAACATATTTATGTATATTAACACATGCAAATCATAACATACATCATGCAACAGCTCTTCCTCGTTCGTTGCAATACTTAATCAAAAACTCAGGCATTTAGCATCTACTTGAATAATTTGGCTTGAAATTGAAACTGCCAACGTTGAGCATATAATGAGTAACGTGAAAACTAATTTTCCTCAGCCTTCTCTTGCATTAATAAAAGCAAAAACACGAACAGCTGATACTTGCGCTTTAATTTTAGCATACAAATAAAATAGTAAGCGCGATCTGCTTCTATTTATAAACAGTAAAAATACCAACGACAACCGCGACGTCGTATTTTGCAAAGCATTCTGGATAATATTCTCTCTCAAACTTGGGGGAACATAATATTTGTAGGTTGTGATAACTCAACTAAACCCTCTCACGGTTGAACCAACTGCAGGATTTAACCGCTACTATGTATCATAAAATGTATCTTTTACATGAACGACGAAATCTGTTTTATTTAAACATACTCAGGTATAATTTGTTTTTAATCATGTCATGTGCTGAATTTATCGTAGCAGGTTATGTCCTTGTATACTCAGAATGAAAAGCTGTTCGTTGGTAAGCCAACGACTTGAGAACGGGTGAACGGGTGATTTGGCTATTTTTTGTTTTACAATTTTCGTGTTAGGTTTTAACGGAAAGAATAATTGAGAGTTGCCGAGAAAATTGGTGCATTTTTTAATGGAGTTTTGTATTAATTATTGAAATTAGGGATTCTGTCGACTCATCTAGGTTAGAATAATTGGCAACAGTATTAAAAGGCGGCTAAGGAAAGAATAGATAAGTGTGATTTGAGTCAGATTTTTTACAATATTAATCCAATGATGTAGCTAGGTATATACACAGCTCCGTAGATTTCTAAGAGATGTTTTACGCGGGTTTTCCACACACGATAGGAGCCAGCAAGCCCAATTTTCGCTACATTAGACTTGCTATGAATCTCTATTGTTTAATTTGTCTCACGGTTCCATCTAAAAACCCTAATCACAAATTCATTAGCTCCTACTCAAACACATTTATTTCTATGCCATAATTTTGGTGCAATTTTTATCTTAATGAATCCAGCAGATTCAGAATTTCGTTTAATACTTCTTAAACTGTAATGAGGCATAGCGAGGTATTTCCTCTTTCTTTGTTCATCTTTCTGAGAGAGCTGTATGTATTTTTAATGTACGACGATGCTGCGACAGAAAAAACAATTTCCTCGCTCAAAGAAGTTAGAATAGCAGTACTAACAACTTACATTATACATTTTACATCACAGCAGCTACCTCGCTATTCCAGAAGCGAGCCCACGCGCCGTTTCTTTAATTTCCCTTATCGTCGTAAAGATTTTTACTCTCGTGTCATTGAATGCGAAAGGAAGCCTCTTTGACGTCGACTCTCGTCCCATTGTCAGCGCGTGCCTTTGTTTAGTAGTGGTTGTACTCTCCTATTTCCATACTTCATCGATATTGTACCTGCATATGCCTATCATGTTAACCTAGTTTGTTGTAAAACTGTGACGTTATTGTTCACACTCGAACGATAGATGGTCGTTGACAGAGTGGGTGGCTATGGAGTCTATATTTGTGAGATTTGCCCACTCTTATAAATACTCTAGTTAATAACCACTTATTTAAAGGTGTATTACATGGTTATCTCTGAAACGCATAGTGCATAACGACTATTTCCATAATAGGTACATTTATGGTTATATCGAATTAATAACGCAGCATTTCTTCTCTGCTACCCGTTATCTACGTACACATCTAAATGCTCTACAGAAATATTTCTGACTACGAGAACTATTTTTAATTTTCGATTAGTTTTCTCACCTTTTCCCTCTAGATGACTTTGCTTCACGAGTCTATAACGACGTGAATGTTTTTTGTTTCAGCCGATGGCATGACCTATTCGTTCGGCGTGTTCTATGCAGAGTTCCTGACCTACTTTGATGAGGGCAAAGGCAAGACCGCGTGGATCGTGTCTATCCTAGTAGGGGTCACACTTAGTTCGGGTAAGTAATCAATTTAATACAACGCAATTCTGGCGCAATTTGGGCTTTGAACATTCAACTCGACCGAAATAATGATGCCATCTACGGAGTGCTTATGTGTTGGAATAGTTGGAACCCAACCGTGCTCGACCCAAATGATGTAGTGTCAAATATATCTCAATAGATCTATGGATATGAAGGATGTTTCATTTCAAAAATTTACTCCACTAGGTATGTAAAGGAATTATTAAAGGTGTTTAAACCTCATAATCATTTAGTCAGGAGAACATTTGTGTTCCAGTGGAACATTATAAAAAAAAATTAAAACAGGTGAATCATTCTGCAATTATTCATCTCTAGCTGATGTATTTTGAACTTTGGTCCTTTGCAGCATGTGCGAGATAACAAAAACAGCATGATACCAAACACTACGTTTATTCAAAGGCAAAAATCTAGGCTAATACTATATGTTATAGCCAAGAAATTGAGTTTCTAAATTAGTAGCCATCCGAAAGCAATTAGTTTGATTCCCTAAACCCTGAACAAAATCATTAATATTGTTTTACTCAGGTATTGAAGTAGGTAATTCCATAAATTTGGTTGAGTTGGTTTTTTATCTACCAACTTTTAATAATTCCAGGTCCAATATCGAGTTCGTTCGTGAACCGCTGGGGATGCCGCGCGGTGACGGTGGCAGGCGCGCTACTTGCGTCGGTCTGCGTGGTCCTCTCGGCCTTCGCCAACAACGTGCTTACGCTCATCGTCACCATCGGCATCGGCACTGGCTTCGGCTTCGGCCTCATCTACCTCCCCGCCATCGTCAGCGTCACTGTATGGTTCGAACGTTACAGAAGTCTTGCTACGGGTAAATTTTTTTTCGTATACTTAAAAAAAAAAAAAATCTAGCTTCATTTCAGAAATGACAGTTTTAAATTATTTTTTTCTCTTTTCAGGTATCGCAGTATGTGGATCAGGCCTTGGAACATTCTTGTTCGCACCAATGACATCAATTTTAATTGATACCTACGGTTGGCGCGGTGCTATGGCTATCATCGGTGCCTTAATACTGAACTGTGTGCCATTAGGCCTTATATTTAAACCCGTTCCCGAAATCCGGCAAACACCAGTCACAGAACCAATGCTGCCGAAAAAAAATAAGTCTCCACTAAAAAGATCTCAGAGTACAGAACACGTCCTCAGAGCTAATGGAAAAGTTGATGACAATGATGTTGCAAGACTGACCCTGTCTCAGCCTGCCTTAAATAAACCTCATGAACAAAAGCCACCTCACTCACGGCACGGTAGCGGTATCATGCAAAGGCCGGACGTTTTGTATCAAGGCAGCATGACAAGTCTCGCCAGATTTAGGTCAACGTCACCTGAACGAGTATTCACCACCGTTGCTAGCACGAAAGAAGAACCAGAAGTGAAATGTGGCTGGTTGCCTTGCTCAACAGAATTCAAAGCAGCACTCGGAGAGATGCTCGATATGACACTCCTCGTGGACCCTATTTTCATTTTGTTTGCTGCATCGAACTTTTTAACTAGTATTGGTTTCTATATACCATATGTTTACACTGTGCCAATGAGCGAAGCACTAGGAATTGAGAATCCACCATACCTTATTTCCATAATTGGAGGAGCAAACTTGGTGGGGAGAATTATTCTTGGTTACATAAGTGATAAGCCGTGGGTAAACCGCTTGCTAGCTTATAATGTGTGCCTTACAATCGCGGGCATTGGTATGTATATCGAATTGATATTTTTTAATAACCAAGGATTTCGTTGTATTCAAATGATTATGATTATTAAATAACAAAATGTTTTCAGGCACGGCAATGGCCATGGCCTGCTGGGAGTTCTGGGGTCTCGCTTTATATGCAACCACGTTCGGCTTTTGCATCGGTGCCTATGTAGGACTGACTTCAGTCGTTCTTGTGGATCTACTAGGTATCGAGAAGCTCACAAACGCATTTGGTCTACTCCTACTATTCCAAGGAATTGCTTCCCTAATAGGACCACCATTTGCAGGTAAACTATCTATGGTGTACATTAGGCAGAGCTAATAAATTCCATCGCTTTAAATCATTCAAATCATTAATTAATACTTTATTCTGCAGGGTGGTTGTACGACACACTCCATTCGTATGCGCCGGGCTTCTACGTGGCAGGCGGTGCGATATCGCTGAGCGGGTTGATTCTGTTCTTCATCCCCGTGATCGAGAGGCGACAGCAGAGGCGCTGGGAGGAGAGTGCGGTGCTGGAGCAGATATAGCAGGCCGCGGTGGGGGGCGAGGGGGCGCGCGCGTGCCCGCTCATCGTGCTGTGCAGCCCCTCCACGCGCAGCGCCTCCAGCTCCGACTCCTACAGCAACAGGGTATACAAAACTACAATAATAGATGAGGAAAATAATTATTATGTAAATGATGAAGAAGATGAATTTGTAAATATCGATACGATGAATGAATGCGACGAACGATTCGATGAAGACCATCGAACCCATTCCAGAGGACGTGTTGTGTGTGCGTGTGAGATGTGTCAATAGTTAGTGATAAGAAAAACGGTGCAATATAAATCTATACTTTCATCTATATATCCAATTGATTAATTTAAAACTTAGAATATATGAAGTGCCGCTATAATATCTACGTTTCCTATGAAATGCAGCAGATCGATTTAAGCAGTTTTAAGTAGTAAGGTGTATAATAAATATATCTATGTATAATACAAATACTTATTATATGAATAGGATTACTGTAAAAAAGTACATCATAGTCCTAATTTTCGGGAAGTACGATATGTAAAATTTAACTTGGCTGATGTTTGACACTATCAATGGACAAATTGGAATATATAAATATCTTGAAAGTGTCGACTAGTCGTGCTGTATTGTGTGCGTGTAATTTTACTCCATAATGTATGGCCTTACTGTGGACCAATCGTGGGTAGAATGTGACGTCATCAAAATTACCTAGTAAAGGCAAATTGTGCTTTATGTAAATTTAGAAATATTTAATCAACTACGTACATGATACGACGGCTATTTCAATTTCTTGATGGGCTACTGTTATTTTCTTTTATGTAGAAATATTTTTCCACGTTGTGTTCAGTAGTATAATTTGTTAATTAGGACTTAGGTTGAATTCAGTTTCTTCCTTCACTAAAATATACATGTAATGTACATTTCGACTGAATTAGGTAACCATACAATGTATCATACTATGTAACTGGACTGCGCTGATATTCTTCGTACAAATCTTTTTCTCTGTATTATATTGTTGGCAATCTTGTGATCGTATTTAATACGGTTTCATACATTATTTAATGTTACTATTATGTATACTATACATAAATATCTAAAATTATAATATATTTAAACTGTCTGTGTCTTTTATATTGAAATCCTGAACTTCCGCTACTATAACATAAAATTTATTTTTATTTTAGAAGACGTTGCTTTAATTACTTGACCACAATGTACCTAAATAACAACGAATAACTAATAAATAAATAAAAAATACAAAATGGCATATATCCTAAATTAGCAAAAAATGCAAAAACTTTAGTAGTAAAGTTATTGCAATAATGCAGATAATAAATAACTGCTATTAATAAGTTATCAAGAAAATTGTAAGTATAAACAATAAGCACAAACGCATTATAATTACATATGCATTATGACCTTCACAACCAGACCTTCATTAATTCCTATGCGATAAATGTGTCACAGTGTGTGTCGTATACACATAGGTACTATGAGACATTTATCGCATTTAAAATTAATAATATTGTCTTATATCTCACAATAAGGCTCGTAGTTGAAAAGTTCAAATATTTCCAATGAACAACGTGGAACGGAAAGGGTGTATAGTTGTATACATACCAAGGGCACGGTTTCTTTGGATATATTGGAAGATATATATATATAGATATGATATACAACGTGTCGTTTTGCATCCTCGTCAAATTCAAGGAGGTAACTATGCTAATGATTCTCGACACGAATCAATAATAAAATAAGTAGGTTTTTTTTGGTTTTTTTTTTTAATTTTAAAACGCAGCCCGTGTGATACCGCACTGTTACTGGGTAACCTGGGTTCAAACAGTCTTCGTCGCACAAACCAGTCCTCGAATTACTTGTTGCGATTTTTTATTATTGATTCGTCATTTCATTTATTTTCATAGCCGTAAAATAAAAAATCTACTTATTTTATTATTGATTCGTGTCGAGAATCATTAGCATAGTTACCTCCTTGAATTTGACGAGGATGCAAAACGACACGTTGTATATCAAACGATATTGGAAGGGTTTTTTAATCCTATCTCTACATGTTCAGAAGTTATGAGAATTTTTAATACCTGAAACCAGAAACCGAACTTTTCAAATTGAAATAAAAACATCACTCGGAAGAGATTTATCGTGATATTGGCAAGTAACGTGGAAAGTTATTGACTTACGTAGTGCAGTGACACGTTTGTTATGATTGGAATTTAAGAAGCATAATTATGAAACCGAAAATTTGGAATCAATTCATAGAGTATTTTATTTTGAGCTGAAACTATGTATAGCGATTCTATACCAGCTGTTATCTTTAGTGCTTAAGGATCGCAATAGGGTCTCTATTACATCCTGTATAACATAACATCACGCCTGTAATCCCCGAAGGGTTAGGCAGAAGTGTGTACACACAGTTTGCGCCGTTATGTTTAAGTGACATGTAAAGGTACTCTTACACGGGTAGTTTTTTGAGCAATTATTGCTCGGCAACACTAATGGATCAATCTGGATCAATTAAGTGGAGCAAGCTGGAGCAACAAGAATAAATTGCAGATATGTATCGGGAATATTGCTTCTGATTGCTATTGATTATTTCATGAGTTGCCGAATATCGAATCGGTTTGGAAATTTTTAGTCAATTCTTTCTATCTCTTTTGTACGTATAACTACGTCTCGTTTTTGCGAGAGGAATCGGCCGGCGGCTTAGGCGGTGGGGGGCGTTTTGCGTAGTTTTTTAAGTTGCTCCTTATTGCATGATATTATGTGGGCCGTATCTCTGGCAACAGGTTGCTACATGTTGCCATGGCCCTAAATTGCTGGATGTACTCGTGACGTCCTCATTATCATCATTTCAGCCGAAAACGTCCACTGCTGGACAAAGGCCTCTCCTAGTATGACGTCATAGTTGACGAGAATTGACCAGGATGGACCAATTTTAGTTGCTCGTGTACCTTAATAGGGAGCGAGACTATTGCCGTCAACCCGGCACAAATCCAGACTCACTAACGTTTTTCCCGACCTGGTAATCGAACCCAGTACCTCATGCTAAACAGTAGCTTGCGTCTACTAGACCAATGAGACAGTCAGTCCAAATATTTCAAAAGACAGAAAACTAAAAGTATGTGCCGAACAATCTTGGTAAGCAGGTAGACTTAAAATTCGCATGTGCGTGTGGTGTGAGGGCCACTTTGTTAAACCTCTTTGGAAATGTGCTTAGGATTTAGTGAACATCCCCAAAGAATTGTGAAAATTGGAATCAGATATTGTGAAAATCAAATAAGCGAGTTATGGACTATAAATTTGGGCCCTCAGTTCTCACATAGAAGATTGAGGGCCCACCTGTACTCGTGAACGGGTGCTGTTTATGGTGACTGGTCGTCTTGCTGACCATGATTTTGTTATTGTTGCTAATAATTACCTACTTGTTTATTTATTTTACGTCGATGGTCCTAGGTTATCATTTGTAAACATAATCCAGCATTGCTTATGTAAGCTATCACGCCATTTATACCAGGAGACTTTTATTTTGGTATATGCTTTGTTTACTTTTTATTTTTTGTGCTTGAGTTAATTTTTCATTTTATTTGTTGGTATATTGGCATGGCTAGCTGACATAAATGACAAATTTTTAAGTTCTGTGTCTCGTAATGTTGATTACTTTGCCTATGTATGTATAGAATCAAGTCTATCCGACTAAACAGACAGCTGTGCTGCTGGGGAGTTTGTTCCACTACTTCTTCTTCCCAGCTAAAGCACTAGGAAGTGGTGAAGGGTGGGCGTTTTGGGGGACTGTCTCATGTACTTTGACGTTCGAAAAGTGCTGATTCTCAGCCTAATTTGAATAAATGACTTTTGATTTTGATTTTTTGATTTTGTACCTGATAAACTATCTAAGAGTTACTTGCCTAAGGATGGGTTCGCCTGTAAGACAAGTTTTATGATTTAGGTAAAAAGGCGTTAATGGCAGTTGCTGTCAAGAAAAGATGACGAAGAGGCCTGTGGCCTGTACGGCAGAAGGATAATACATTAATGAGACAAAATTGACAAAAACATTCTGCTTTAATAATAAGAAACCTGTAGCATTGGTGAGCAACTAGTAAAGTTTATAATTTATTTTTGAAGATATAAAAAACGACTCACCTAAGTGCGTGTGTATGACAAATAATAAAAAGCTATCAAATAAGTAACTACAATAATAAAGTTAAAAATATATTGTTAGTTAGTCATTCTTGTCATCATTTTCGGTATCGTGTCCCGTCACGGCGCACAAATTGAACATCCTGCTGCGCACGCGATCGTCGAGGAGGAATAGTGCTATGGCGGTCGGCGCAGGCGCCACCTGGAATTAAATGTAAGTAAATATTAATTAAATTACAATCAAGAGTAAACGAGTTTCCAAGGTTAGAACAAAATCTACTTTAAATTTTTCATCAGGGCCCGTTTTAATGTATCTGACAATATGACAGGTAAAAAAAAGATACCTACATATACCTATGTAAAATACCGGTAAATTACATCGTGAGGAACCAGGTATGTCCTAGAACCAGGTATGTCCTAGAAAACAAGACATTTGACATCTATCCACCCGCACTGGGCCGGCGTGATAGATTTATAGCCCGTTCCCTCTCGAAGAGAAAGGGCTTATGTCTAGGGTTGCCAACTTTTTCTAAAAGTAGAGTATTTTTTTATTTCAGAAAGGGTAAATAAAGAGTACAGATTTATAAAAAAACACTAAAAAGTGAAAAATAACTTTAATTTCGGAAGTCGGTGACTTTGGATATGTATTTTAATTTTTTGTCACCGCCTTCCGAAATTAAAGTTATTTTTCACTTTTTAGTGTTTTTTTGGAAGTCGGTTGTTTATTTTTTTGAAAAAAGTTTTTTATTTTTCACTTTTTAGTGGTTCACATGTGCTTACCCCTTCACAGCGTACCGGCGTGATGTTATGTTATTAACTGGTGTAAACAATTGACAGACATGAGATTTCAGCAATCCCTGTCCATTTGCTATCATTTATTGAGGAGTTCCGTTGCCTATCTCCGAAGTTCTTCATCAGATCTTTACCAAATTTAAATGGAACCACTCCGAGAAAGTACTCTTCCAAAAACTACACAAATTGCTTCAAGTGTGCCTATAAAATTTGAAGAGTTCTCTCTATTTCTCCAGGATCCCATCATCAGATCCTGACTTGATGATCATGGGACCACCTGGGAAGTATACCCTTTCAAACAAAAAAAAAATTATCCAAATCGGTCCAGCCATCTTCGAGTAATCGGGGAACATACATAAAAAAAAAAAAAAAAAAGGTTCCGACGAATTGAGAACCTCCTCCTTTTGGAAGTCGGTTAAAAAGAGTACCTATTTTCAAGTTTTGTTTGTGTATTTTCCAGCACTTTTTGCGGTACATATATTTTTTATTGATTTGATATGAATTGTAGGACTCCAAAGATCCTGATTCTAAGTTAATATAAGATAAGGAGCTATGAATATAGGAGCGTTCATTGATTTAATAAAAAAGCCTTTTTCCTATCTTCTCCCCACTTCACACGCATGACCAAAACAATCTGACAATGGAAAATATAGAAAAACCGAATGAAATAAGTCGGTATAAGTAAAAAGAGTATTTTAGTGTACCATATTAGTGTTATAGATTATAAAGAACAGCCATAAGACTAAATACAATACTCTATTTTAGAGTACGGTTGGCAATCCATTGCCTCCGCCATCAAAGCTCTAATGTCGTGTGTTAAAAATAAGAAACTAAATTAATACTGTCAAGTAGACGACTTGTTCTCAAAAAATTGTGCTGTGTAATTTTGTGCTCTATTCATCACAGTGCCTGTGGAACATTCACGTAGAAGGATTCACTATCACAGCACGCTAGAGATAATAACTAGTTTTAGTTGGAGGGAAGTAGGACCGACGAGACGGTCAGGACGCACAGCTGCGATTTTAACTGTGTATAGATTGCAGAGGTTGAGAGTGGAGATTTAGGTTCGGTCAGCTCAGCTTAGTACCAGATATCATTAATCGTATTTATTACCTGCAGTGCAATACGGACGCTGAGTTGACTAGATTATCAAACAATTGGTAGAAAAGTAAGTGGAAAAATTCATGTAAGTACCTAAACTGTCCTTAATTGGGGTAAACACCCCAATTAAGGACACTTTAAGAACAAATTCGTAGTATTTTTGAAATTTCACTAATCCTGTGAAAGTTTTAACATCAAACAAGTTGAAAGTCCTGGGTTTATTCTATATTTCTGCTTTGTTTAATGTAAGATACCGCAATTAGTTTAAATTTAACAAAGAAATAAAAACTTTGTCTTTTTAACTAGTACTGGGCAGCAAACATTTAGTTATGGACACCTAGTAATGGACATGAATCTAGTCGTGGACACCTAGTAATGGACAAGCCTAGACGATGAATCCCTATCCGTGGAGTATTGGATTTTGAATAGAAATAGAATAAGAAATTTTATTTTGAATCAACTTGTAATGTAACCACAGTTGTTTAACAAGATAACAACACTTGTAAGTCTTAAAAATTGACAATGATCTCGGCATTGAAGAACTTAAAAACTATTTTTTTTATCTCTTTAACTAAAGTAGAAAAAAATATTTATCATCGCCTGAAGAAGCATATACATTTTTATCTCCCTTTTTAACAAGGACACGTCGGACACGGATATAGTTATCTGCCATATCTTTCATCCAGACTTCTAGAACATCCTCTTGTTCCTTCAACGAAACGGTACTGGGTCCTATTGAGCACTCGATGGGACTTTTCGCGGTGATTCTGTTTTGAAAAGTTATTTTAAGTTCCTACTTACCCACATTCACATTTATTGCTAAATATTAATACACTACGATCCGTTCAGTAATAACGTAAATTCATTGTTTTTAGCACGCTATAATTAGCTTCACCTGAATGTTTGTTTGTGAGCATGTTTGTAACCGACTCCTTTGGACTTGATTTTGACCCACTTCAAACGGTCAGATGTCATTTAAACTTTGTAGTCTTATCGAGGACTGATGACTATTCAATAATTTAAAAAATAACTGAAAAATCACGCTTTTGTAGTTAGTAGAACTAAAAAATAGAAAATAAATAATAGATTAACAAACTAAAAAACACGCTTTAAAAACCAAACTAAAAAAGCAGACAATAATTTTAAAAAAGCGTGGGGTGCTTGATATTTATTGATTATAAAAATACCTCAAAAAGCACCCCACGCTTTTTGAAATTATTTTTTGCTTTTTTAATTTGGTTTTTAAAGCGTGTTTATTAGTTTTTTTTTATCTATTATTTTTTCAACCAGAGGTGTACATGTATAACATTTTTTCGTGAATAAGTATTGCACAAATGGAATACTCATGAAATAGTCTTAATTTTTCTGGTCTTCTACTAGTACTACCATGTATTGTCGGATATCACAACTAAATAAAACAGCACGAATTGGTCCTCGATGCACGTCTACATCATCCATTCCACGTCCTCCGTAATGTGCATAGGATGTAGACGTGCTTCGAGGACCTTCTGGCGCTTCAATAACATTGACAGACGGTGTTATTGGAAACAAAAATGTAAAATTATTTTGTGACATTGTATTGCAATTATGTAGTTCTGATTTTTGCAACGCGCTAAAAGATTTTTTGTTCAATTGTATGTATACTTAGAAAATCCGACTTCTGCTCACGGAGGCCGACTTCAGACCTTAGCAACAATCATGTTTGCATAACCAAGAAGGCTATTACCACGTTCGAAACAAAAATACTGTTACAACTCGCCGAATCGAACATGTTGGCAGAAATACGTGGGAAAACAAAGCGACCGTCCCTACATACTATACTAAGTATAAATAGTTTTTCATTCCATCTATTCGAAAAGGACGACTTCGTTCGCCTTTAAGTGCACCCAAAGTTGGTATTATTATTAACGCCGGGGCGTAACTCCGCTGCCGCGTGAAATCGCGGCACGGCGGACAGAGCTCCGGCAGGATCTCATGGCGACGTGGAAGGTGCGATTGTCGCAACCCAGTGCTGGGCACGCCACGATTGCGGCGGTAAGTCCCCTCTTTGAGGAGTGGTTTGAGAGGCGGCATGGCGTCCTCACCTTCCGCCTGACACAGGTCCTCACCGGACACGGTTGTTTCGGGAGGTTCCTGTTTCGGATAGGGCGGGAGGTTACGCCCGGGTGTTTCCATTGCGAAGATCGCCCAGAGGACACGGTGGAGCATACGGTGGAGGTCTGCCCGGCTTGGGCGGAGCACCGCCGTGTCCTCGTGGAGGTGATCGGCGGCGGCGATCTCTCGCGTCCGACCCTGGTCCAGGCCAAGGTACGGAGCGAGAGTGCATGGCTAGCAGTCGCCTCCTTCAGTGAAGCAGTTATGCTCGCAAAGAGGGAGGCGGCGCACGTGAGGGAGAGGCAGTACATGCGCCCTCACAGCCGTGGCCTACGCAGGAGACGCCCTGGGCGTCGGGAATCCCAGGCTGATTCCCGGCCACCGTAGGCACGGGCTTGCGGACGGCGAGTAATGGGTAGCTCGCTGTCCGGTAAGGACCAAGCCCGGGTCGACGGCGCGTTGTGTTCCACGCGCGCCTCAAAGAGATGTCAGCAGCAACTGATGGGGCCCGCAAGGGCCGATGCCTGCCAGGGGTGCGGGTTGTTCGAAAGAGATACCGCCGCCCCTGGCACACAGGCAACTGAGGGAACACGGGTGGGTTTTAGTCAGTAAAAGTCTGACACGCCCTCGCACTCCGCCCAGAGCGGGAGAAGTTATTTGATGATTTCCCACCCAAAAAAAAAAAAAAAAGTTGGTATTTTCTATAAGAAATTTTTAGTGGGCAGTAATGAGTTTTTATAACACATTTGCTAGTAAAGGGTCTCTTATTACACCAATTTCAATATCGTAATGTATGTCATTACGCACTTGTGCGTTGTTGTAATGTAAAACGCACGGTTTTTTTTTTTTTTTTTTTTTTTGATTTTGGCTTCACACGATTTGTGCATTTAGCCAGTGTCAAGTAATTTTTCTTTTAGATCAAGTAAATGGCCCGATATCGGGCACGAAGTTATAAAACAGTCATAGTCGTCTTTAGTCAGTCAAGTCAAATCAAAGTTATTGTAAAGCGGTAGTAACTTTACAACAACCTAATAGGAGTTTTTGGGGGGAACACGAAAAGTCCACGTTAGTCACTTATTTTCACCTTCACTACACTTGTGCACTCACACGTAACTAAATTGAATAATTCACTATCAAAATTATACAATTTAATGCGCTATTTCACTAAATTCCATGAAAATGAAAATTCGCGCGACATGTTCCAACGCGATCCCGCCAAAAACTCAAACGCACGGTTTATCAAGATGCTCCGTCTAAAACGAACGGTACTTTTTTAAATCTTAGCAAAGAGTTTTTATGTCAGAAAAGTGGTCAACATTTTATGAATAAAATTAACTTTGAGAGATAAAATATAAAAAATAAACATTTAATTCTTTTGTAACACATTTGCTCGTAAAGGGTCTCTTATTACACCAATTTCAATATCGTAATGTATGTCAGCACGCACTTGTGCGTTATTGTAATGTAAAACGCACGGTTTATCAAGATGCTCCGTCTAAAACGAACGGTACTTTTTTAAATCTTAGCAAAGAGTTTTTATGTCAGAAAAGTAGTCAACATTTTATGAATAAAATTAACTTTGAAAGAAAAAATATAAAAAAATAAACATATTATAATTCTTTAATTTAATTCGTTTTGACAATAAATTACAACCATTTATCTGTAACAAAAACAAAAAAACATTAATTTACTTTATTAGTTATACTGGCTACTTTTCTGACATAAAAACTCTTTGCTAAGATTTAAAAAAGTACCGTTCGTTTTAGACGGTGCATCTTGATAAACCGTGCGTTGTACATTACAATACCGCACAAGTACGTAATGACATACATTACGATATTGAAATGGGTGAAATAAGAGACCCTTTACGAGCAAATATGTCATAAATAATATTACAATAAAATATGATGCACCTTTTATTTTCTCATAGAGGGTGATGAAAAGTAGAGTGTATCACTCCGGGCGCAAAATATATTTTTGGCTCGGGCGACGTACTTTGAATCCCTCGCTACGTTCAGGATTCTAATAAAGAATCCCTCGCTACGCTCGGGATTCTACTCTAGAACTCCTCACTTCGCTCTGGATTCAAAAAAGCGCCCTCGCCGTTTAAATATAATTTTGCTCCCTTATGATATAATCTACTATTAAACGTAACATATGTCTCATGCAAATGTCTCTAAGGAAAATGGCGAAGTCACTACCGGCTATGTCTCAGCAATGGGAACATTATACGCTGATTATGCTAAATAGATGCCCAATGTCAAATTTTGACGACAGGTGTTGTTAATTTTTTTTTTTTTTTAATTGGTAAGACCTTACAAAGCTTATTAAAGTTGTCAGTATCTCGCCTGAGGCACTTGAGCATCAGCTAGGAATCTTATTGCTGAAAATCTGAACCAGATTGCTCTGAAAAAAAAAAGAGGCCACTCGAACAATCTGACGTTGTTGTTGTTTGTGTTTGTGTTGTTCTAATGTGTTTTGTGATGTGTTGGTTCTTATTTTAAATAAGAACCTCACATTTCTCCAATACAATCCACTCAGTTCAACGTCAGGGAAAATGGTATGGTAGGTACCTAGTGGATTTTTGCTCTGCATTCCTTTGATAAGCTTTTATTTTATTGTAGGTACGTAGGACACTCAGAAAGTTTTGCGAAAATATTAAAAAAATATGTATTTTTTTATTAATGCTTTTCGAAGCACTCTCCACTAGCACTATATACAAAGTTTCATGTGTCTGAACCAGTTTTCGAAACACTTTTTCCAGTCCGCCGCAGACACCTCACTTACAGCCTGCTCGAGCGCTGACAGCGCATCTTCCGGCGACGAAAATTGTATCCCTTTGAGCTGATTATTATTTTCTGTAGCTGACTATTGTTTTCGGGAATAAAAAGAAGTTCCAATATAATACAACACAGATCAGACAAAAACCGTAAAAATAAAACAGTTTTCTCTAATTAACTTTTTAGTTCTTTACAAGATAGTGTTGTTCAGATTGATACATTCGAAAATACTGATGTCAATATTAAGTATGTATTATTAAACGCATTCACATACCTATACATTTATCATTTTTACGATCAAAGCGTTTCATAGAATGATAGTGATTTATTTGGCAGACGCCGTCGTATTCGTACCATGAGTCACAGCTGAATAAATTGGCGTCTGGTGAGTTGTGGCAAGGGTTTGGAAAGTTTCGACAGTCTCAAAGTCTCGGGACACAAGACAACCCGCGAGTCCCGGCATTTCGAGACCTCTCAGAATAAAATTAAAATCGAGTTAATTTTAGGCCAGATCAGTAAATTATTAGTATATTTAATATATCATTATATTATTAGTATAATTAATGTATCAATAAATTCTTAATATAATTATAGTTTTTTTTTTATTGTGTTTACAGCTTTGTAAAGTAGCTTCAAATTATCAGTACGTTTTGCGTTTGTTTCAAACAACTGGAACTCCTTTCTTACCCAACTGCGTCACAGCAAAAACAGGGTTTTAAATTTGATTTTTTAAATTTCGGGTGCATTTCCTTCGAGTTTTTTGCCTGTAACAACTGACTTTGAATATCAAGTAATTATTTGTTAAACTAATAGATGGCGCCTTCAATGACAGAGTGCAGGAAGCTAATTTAACACAGTTTATTATGACCTTTTGGAAATAAAATGATTACAATCCAATTTCAACAACCGTGTTTCGAGTCTCAAGTCTCGAGATCCGAGACAACAAAATTTACAAAAAGTACCGGGACTTTAGGACGCGAGACGTCCCGAGACCCAACCCTAGTTGTGGCCACTGCACCATATCGCAATAACGTCACTCTTCATAAGCTTGCACAACATTCAAGGCGTACGCACTTACTATTTGAAGTATCATTAACTAGGTGTGAGCTACACGAATTCGTAATTATAGCGTTTGTTACGATACAGACGCCATATTCTTTTTCAGTTCGTAATTACCTGAAGTACTAGGGTGGATTCACAAATCCTCCTAAAGTCACCCAACGCACTCTGGGCAAACCACGTCCAACGTGCTGACTAGATATTTTAATAATTATTTATTTATTAGCTAAGTATATGAACTCTTATCAAAACATACATCTACACAAATAAATAAAATAGAAGTGTCGTCAAATTAACTGCTTTTTACTATATCCATATCCAAGTATACGTATAACAAAACAACATGTGTTTAAAAAATTTTCTGTCTGATTGTTCCGGCTAATCTCCGCAACGCGTTGCGGAGATTAGCCGGAACAATCAGACAGAAAATTTTCAACGGCGCGGCGCCGGCGGACCAATTTTGACGGGACCTTTACTGGCAGATTGGCTTTATCTCTCGGTAGCACGTTCCCGTGGGATAATGTCCGACATCCACGCGGTCGAATCCGCAGGCCCAGCTAGTAGTTCATAATATATGTAGTTCAGACCGATAAGAAGAGATGAAGAAGTAGGCAGTATATTAAAAGCCAGTTTACTGTTAGACAAGAACAACCAACCAATAACGGCTATGAACAAGCTTTGCGGACAAATAATGATCAAAGAAGTAGATCACGTTATTATTATCTATCAAGAAGACGCTCTATGGGATGGCCATGGCCGCAAACTACCTTTTGTGACACCTACTTAGGGTGACGACCTCCAACGTGTGGTTGTATGTTATCTTGTATCTGTATTTTAACAATAAATAAATAAAAATCTTTATTGCAGACCAAATGATCCATAAAAAAAAAGAAATTTAAAAAAGTACATAAAAAAATTAAAAACTTAGAATAAAAAAGAAAAAAATATACAATTAAATAGCATACATACACACACACAAACTCACGCCTTTCTTCTCTTGCACATAAATAGGCACAAACATTTTACGCATCGTTTTTTTTATCTTGCATTGACTCCGTAAAAGAACAGCCGCTTAACTCACCCAATGAATCCACATTGCCCACTTGGTGTGAGCCTCTGAAGGTAGAGGCAGCACGTCCACATACATCAAGTGTGACATCACCACGCTTCCTCTGATCAGTGCGATGGGTGTCCAGCACAACAGGTTCATCACCGTTATAACTGTTACACTCTGGAATAACGTAAAAACATATTTTTTACGCCTTGTTGAACTTATAAATATGATCCTGCAACATGCTTCACAGACTGCATAATAAATATGATCCTGCAACATGCTTCACAGACTGCATAATAAATAAGATCCTGCAACATGCTTCACAGACTGCATAGTAAATATGATCCTGCAACATGCTTCACAGACTGCATAATAAATATGATCCTGCAACATGCTTCACAGACTGCATAATAAATAAGATCCTGCAACATGCTTCACAGACTGCATAATAAATAAGATCCTGCAACATGCTTCACAGACTGCATAATAAATATGATCCTGCAACATGCTTCACAGACTGCATAATAAATAAGATCCTGCAACATGCTTCACAGACTGCATAATAAATATGATCCTGCAACATGCTTCACAGACTGCATAGTAAATATGATCCTGCAACATGCTTCACAGACTGCATAATAAATAAGATCCTGCAACATGCTTCACAGACTGTATAATAAATAAGATCCTGCAACATGCTTCACAGACTGCATAATAAATATGATCCTGCAACATCCTTCACAGACTGCGTAATCAGCCCATCATGTTGCCATTGCTGGGACACAGCCCTCGTCTCGGTGTGAGGGAATGTGCCGTGCGTCTACCACGCGGTTCCAGTGCGGGTTGGTGGATATCACACGTCTTCGAATTTTTGGTTCTAGGATAGGCCGGTTTCCTCACAACGTTTTCCTTCACCGTTTTGAAAGCAGTGGTGATCAAATAATTTACACAAAATAAGCGCCTGTCTGGGTCCGAACTTAAAACTCGTAAGTCGCGGCCGTTACCACTGGGCCACCACTGCTCCCGACTGCTTATAGACTACAGTAAGTTACAATTATTGCACAGCCTACATTCGATGGTATAGAGTTTCTTTTAAACTCACCCGAGTAAAATTTTGATTTCTCATAGAGCACGGCAATTTCCTCTCCAACATACGAGCCCATAAAAGCATTATCGTCCTGAAATAAACATTTAGCTTTCATTAGAAGCAATAATATTTCTTAAATGTAATATAACAGATGAATATTTTTTTTTTAATTTACCTACAATATGGTACGTAAGTAGTGGTAAACTATATTATTGCAAGTATCTTCATATTTATACTTGGTACTAAATCAAATAATGCATATATACACCGTGACATTTTAGTCGTCTTACAAAGATGGTCCACTCAATGTATCCGTCATAACATACTTCTAGGCGCGATTAAAACATTGTTACCATTAATTAAGATAATAGATACAAAGAAAAATAATGAATACTTTAGAATTATGAAACACCCTCCCTGTTAATAATGTTTACGCATCAAACGGTAGAAGATATCTACCTACCTACCATTACATTCCATCATTAATTCCATCTCCAAAACAGGGTGTTTCAAACTACGTCATGCGTCTTAGTGATATTATCATGTTTTTGATTATGCAAATGTTCAAAAAAAAAAATAGTTTTATGAATGGTAGTAGATAGTAGTCATTGGGTACATGAAGTGGGCTGCCGTTGTAAGACGACTAACATGTCACGGTGTATATATAATATAAAAACCCAAACATGTTCTTTGGAAAGCCCATGTCCCAATCATCATCATCTGCCTAGTCTTTTCCCAACAATGTTAGGGCGTCTTCCAGTCTAACCGGATGCAGCTGAATACCAGTATTTTACATGGAGCGACTGCCTATCTGACTTCCACAACCCAGTTACTGGTAATACGATACACCTTGGTAATCCCATGCCCCAATACCCGTGCATAATTTTCTAACAAATCTTGTGTCGTGTTTAATCATTTTTCTTTGATTACAGAAATTGGGTCAACTTCGAAGAACCAATTAAAATTGTATCGTTGTTAACAGCTCCGTCGGTGTTAACCAGGTACACTGCACTAATTGCGTGCCACTATAAATCGAAGCTGTCTTCTCCCATTGCGAATTTGCTATTTAATTGACATGACTAATTTGCGTTACAAGTTAACCCTTTCTAATTTAGGTTAGTAGTTTACTCAACTTGATGCAAACGCAAATTGGTTTGATTGATTAATTAATAACGATGGATAGGTACGTTGATCTACTGTGGAATACTATTAGATTTGATCATAATAATGCTTTTGTTAATTAAATACTTACATGACGATGGTAGGCTTAACGCTTCGTAAAACAAAAATAGCTACGATGAAGTTCCTCTGCCAAGTCTCTGGTAACACCATGTCGAAGGTGCACGACGTGCATTGGAAATCAAACCCATACTTTCCAATTCCAAACAGCGGTGGAATAGAGTAGAGGCAAGAAAAGAACACACATAGACAAACATACAAGTAGTAGTGGTTCTTTGGTAACTGCCAACCTTGAAGAATATGAAGCAAGTGCAATTTAGTATAATAATAGAAACACAACATCATTAAATAATGAAACACTTACCGTTAGTAATGTATTTTGCAACAACATATCTTTCAATACAGACGTGAGTTAGGCATTCGACCTCGAACACTGCCAAAAACGTCTCCAAGAAAGCAAAAAGTTCACAAGAGAATGTTTCAAATCCGTACAAACTGAAAGGTCAGTACACTTACAGCCATTAAGATTAACAAAGAATTACAGTCCAGATTAAATATAGTTTAACAATAAAACGTTAACAATTATTTCATACTTTATTAACAAACGAAAAAAACTTAAGAAGCTATGTTGCATTATGAATTAACCAAGGCATATAGTTTGTAATACTATGTAAAAGAATAAATCAGTTACAAACTTATTAGCATTTTAACTGCACAAGCTTGTAAACAACCTTCACGATATAAATGTATCACAATGACCAAATGAATAAACAAAAGATATTTCAATGCAAATGAAATGTTCCCTTCCAACTCACGTCTCAATGTATTTGACAAGCGGCAGATGCAGATACGTCGGTACGATACGTCTGATACAGGCTACCAGGGTAAAGTTAGCCAGGTTACGATAACTCTCATCAAATCGAAGGTTTGAAAACAAGAGAGTTACGCTTAACCAAAAACTGAATATGACTGACAATAAGCCTGAAAAGATTATAATTACTTCAACAAAAATGGATCTTAAAACAAATTAAAGTTGAAATTAAGACACTGAACCGGTAGACTAC
This sequence comes from Polymixis lichenea, assembly GCA_949091785.1. Classification (NCBI taxonomy): domain Eukaryota; kingdom Metazoa; phylum Arthropoda; class Insecta; order Lepidoptera; family Noctuidae; genus Polymixis; species Polymixis lichenea. The sequence continues at coordinate 7,597,550 of OX420937.1, forward strand.
AATCAATAAAGCAGAGTCAATTACCTGTGACAATAAAGCCTTTTTGCAAAACAATTCTTTCATCATTACCAAATACTTCATTCCAAAAACAAATTTCTGCGTGGTTCTCACTATATCTTACCAATGTCATCTTTATGCACTGGTATATATCAGAGATGTTGAAGTACCTACAGATTTTGATGTCTCCAGATTTACAATGGAAGTAAAAGAAGTCAATGTCATGCACTATACGAGTCTAGACGACGTGTGGCAAGACTCATTAAGAGCCTGACGTGTGCGGTGTGCGAAACCAGAATCTCAAGTTGCATCTTGGGTCTTCAACCAGTTACTTCATGCTCTGCCTCACGTTTTGTTTTACCTGAAGTACTTAGTAGAATTGTACGTGAATGTACCTACGTACTGGGCAAACGACAACGCAGTTAAATGTTGGAGTTTCAAACACAATTAGATCGTATCTCTGGAACTTTATCTTTTATTACAAGCGTAGGGATTTACATTTCAAATGTGTACACTATTATTTTATAGCATCATGGATTACCGCTGATCTTTTCTTGGGAGGGCGCCATTTGAAATACTCCCGGTACCATAAGGACGTGAAGTGTGCTAGGACTCTCCTTCACCTGGCTAAGCTCTGTTGTACCGCTTGGCGCGTTCTGGTTGAAGCAGGGCATAATGTTTACGCATGCGTCCAAGGAGTGCAGCGCGTAGCCTCTCGTCGCCGGCAATGAAACATAGTACTGGAACACTTGTTGCCGCCTGCAAAAAATATATTCTCATATGGAATCGTAAACTTACTCCTCAGGTTGTGATCATTTTGTCTATTTCATCATTATCTTTTCCAACTTTTAATCTAACAAGGTAGCATCCTTACCTCTGATGCTATGGGGGCAATTACCGCCAAAGCAGATGGCACATGTGGTCTGTATCCGTATATAAGTAATGGCAGCCATTGCCAACCAACCAAAATGGCAGCAGGTATCCACAGTGCCAATGTAGCTACACACACGGCGTGAATACTCTGGAATTTATATCAATTAGATAACATTAAGGAGTTGTACACTAATTATAACTTTTCTACATATTTATATACGCGGAAAGATTTCCATGAAATGTCACGGAAATTCCAGTTGGCCCTGAATTCATATTTTTAGAAATATACCTACTTGCCAGGTATGGCCCATATTATTTCGAATAGATCATTTATTTTGTTGTATACCGATAATAATATTAAAAAATCTAGCTGCATATAATCAAATCATTAGAAAAATTATTGAATGAATAGCGTATGATTTGTTACCTGCGTCAGCCGTGTCTGTTCCTTTTGTTGTTCTCCTGTATAGAATATTCTTTCCAATCGAACCGCCTTTCCCATATAGTAGAACCTGTCAACAAAACTAAATTTGGTAAATTCATCTCAAGTATTACTATTGTCGCTAAACAATCTCCACTTACATAGCAGTCACCGGTATCACCGCACATACAAGGATGTAAGGAATGCTAAATCCTATATGTTTAGCTCCAGAAGATAACGATGGCCAGAGGAACGTGCAAGAACTTCCAGTAGAGTCACAAGAATATTTTCCATAACCAAACAGTGGAGGAGTGGCAAATATAACTGAATTAAACCAACTGAGGCCAACCAGTGACCAATAGAATCTCGTATAAAGTGATCTTTCTGAAATATAAACAAACATAAATTGCAACAAACACAGTGACGTAGCACACTAAATTATATTCAATTGCCATACATACCACGTCTGTAGTACTTTGCTAATATATATCGCTCGATAACTGCCACAAATAAAGCAGTCATTTGAAAGACACCAAAGAATTGATTCAAAAATGCAAATAGTTGACAGCACGAAGGACCAAAGAGCCATCTAAAACAAAATTAATTTTGTAGCGGTATTAGTTTTGCGTTCGGATAATACTTAGATTAATCAATATATAGAGAATATTTACCTTTTTGCTACAGCCGATGATCCCGCAAATGGAAATCCGACGAGATTTCGACCGAGTGACGCTGTGCACAGATTAAGTACCAGAATATGACTCCTAAATACGAGCAGGTGACTGTGGATGAATGTGGCAAAAAGCCAACCGTTGAGCAGCACCCCGAACACACCTATTGAATTATGACCCGCATTAGCATAATACACACTGACACTTCTCTCGAAATTTATGGATTCGCGACTAGTTTAACGTGCAGAGTTATGATTTGAACTCAGAAACTAACCGAATATAAAAAGGCAAGCTCCCAGTAGCTGTTTGTAAGAACCATCAAAATAATACCACGGACACTCATCTTCGAGATCCTCAAACAAGGTTTGCATATCTGAGGAACTAGCACTTGCTGCGATCACTGCGCGTCAGGCACCGCGGAAGATGTTCGGGAGGTGATAGTGTTGTTTATTGGGCATTTAGATTACTTTTTCATAAACACATAAACGTCCACGTAGTTCAAGTGGTTACAGAGACTGGTCAGGTTGTCGAAACACCGCGTAGGGACTCGCTACGACAAAGGGAGTGGATCTAGTTACATTCCGTGACGCCACTTTGTGCGCGCCATCGAGGGCGTGAACGTGCCGTGTGTCCTGCTACGGTGAACAAGCTGAAGTAGGTACTTGACGAATCATGGAAAATAAGTTTCTTGTTCACGTTAATAACAGAATATTTTTATAACTTTTCAACTAAATAGTCATTTGAGACCGTAATGAGATGTCACAAGTAATGTTTTATTTTGCCGTAATCAGTATTTTTTACGGAAACGCAATGCTTGACTTAGTTCAATTTAATTTAGCTATATGTATAGGTACATGCTTATATACAGCGTTGGTCATAATGATTGCAAGTGCTTAGCACTCGTGTAAGTGACAATTTCAACTTAATCTAAAAACTCTAAAATTGAAACTGTACGTGTACTTATAGTAAATGAGTCGTTAGAAAGCCATAGTTTAATAAATGCACCAATAACCTACCCATACGGATATATCACGATTTAATTAGGTAATCTTCTATTTTGACTGCGTCGTTGGTTTAGTGATCACAAGCGCTACTGAGCATGAGGTCCTGGGTTCAATTCCTGGGTCGACAAAGTGTTATTGGATTTTCCATCTGGAATTTGTCAGTAGCAGCCCGGTTTGGATTTGTGCCCGGTTGATGGCAATAGGCGAGCCTATTTCATGTCCCCCCGTTACATGGGATGAAATGTGTGTGTACTATAGGTATTCCTCTGCTTTACCCTTCGGGGAATATAGGCGTGACGTTAAGTAATGTTAATATCTTTTGGTTTTTTTTTTTTCATAACCGCATGATAGTGTAAATATCATATTGTTATCCATCACTAGGACTGCGAAAAGAGTAGACAATGCCAAAAAATAATGTCTACGATAAAAATTATACCCATAACATTATTGTAGACTAACTATTATTACGAAGTCAACAGTCGTATTTATTTAATTATCAAATAAAACTTCCAGTTTTCGCTGTACACAACCAACATAGTACACATGTCCGTATTTTACAGTGTGTACAAGATTTGAAGACACCAATATCCGTAAATAGAAAGGGCTATTTTAGCTCGAAGTTTATTTATAAAAACAAAACAAGTCCACCAAAATGTACCTTTTAACAGTAGTTTTTCATCGGGCTATTCAAATGGATCTAGTAGATAAATCACCCGGTAATTAATGAAACGCCACCACAGATGTTTTTGTATATTTAACCTGAGCACTGAGCTGTTTACATATTATATTTTACACTGGCTTAAAAATAGTAAGCAACCCGGCCTATATATTTATTTATATCATAGCCATATGAATTCTTCCCAGATGTCACGTCTTCGTCTTTCACACGATTGTTGGACGAGCTAAGGTAACCGCCGAGTCGTGTGATACGAGAACGTCGAGCGACGCACAGACCGTGTTCGTAAATTACCTGATAATCTATACGTTATTGGCAACGCCCGGGAGGAATACGTCAGGTCGGTCTACGTGGTTCACGCGGCCGGCACACTTCTATCGGACTCAGTTAATTGCGGAGAAGATCGCGTACGTTTTTGGCTATGTTATACTTATAACCGATCATTGCTTAGCTGTTATCAAACTCGCTGATTTGTATATTCGCATTGAGCGCGCAGTGCAGTGCCGTCATCGGACGGGTCGCGGCAGGATGTTGTCGTTGGAGCAATTGTCGCAAATGGTGAAGGAACACCTCGGACTGAACGACTGTATTGACGGCATACAATATACGTGTAAATGGACGATCACCGAATCGCCCTTGAGTGGCCGAGGCCTCGTCGCCACTGAAGACGTAATGCCTGGAGAAGTACTGTTCGTCGATCGGCCTCTCATCTATGGCCCGCGAGCTGGCGCCGCCGTCGAACAAGGATGTACGGTGTGCGGCAAGCTAGACAGTGATACTTTTTATAAGTGTTCAAAGTGTTCATTGTTGTTGTGCTCAGGACAGTGTCAGAATACAAACGTTCATTTTAACGACTGTGGTATCATTTCTCGCTGGAATATCACCACGCCCGTTGACGATATCGATGGCAATGTACTGTCTCGCGCATTAACACCAATAAGGGCTCTAATGTTAAACAAAGACCAAAGGACATTCTTGGCTTCATTGGAAGCACACACTTTACCTCAACATGGTATGGAAATTCGAAACTTGAAGCAATATTACGAGATACCAGAAGTAGAAGAGCAGCTAATGGTGCTGGCCTGTTGTGCTCTAGACACTAATGCATATCAAATTGCCACTCCGTACGGTAAAAAGGAAATGAGCATGCGTGGACTGTATCCTGTGTCAGGATTGATGAATCACAACTGTGTACCAAATACGAGACACTACTTCAATAGTGACCTTCAAATGACAGTAAAAGCTGTGAGGCCTATACGAGCAGGAACTGAGCTATTTTCTTGTTACTCTGGACTTTTATGGGGAACGCCAGCTCGTCGGACCCACCTGTATAAAACCAAACATTTCTTGTGTAAATGCGAACGTTGTTCCGATGCCACTGAACGAGGGACCCTCCTCGGTGCCCTGAAATGCTTCTCGACAGATTGCCCAGGATATTTACTTCCTATAGACCCGTTGAAGTGTTCAAGTGCTTGGCGATGTTTGCAGTGTGACATGCGAGTTCCTAACGAGAACGTTCGTGCCATACAGGGGGCCCTCGGAAGTCTTATGGGCTCATTGAATTTTGAAAGTGTACTCGATTTAGAAAGCTTTTTAGTTAATCGAATAACAAAATATGTCCCGAAGACCAATCAAATCGTGATCGACCTCCAGTGTCGTTTGATATGGGCATTCGGCGAAGTTGAAGGATTTCGCTGGCACGGTAAGTTACATTGTCAAAATTATTTTTAACTATCTTCTGATGTTATTTCAAAAACATGAATTTGATTTACAGAATAGTAATACTTAAATCATTCGGTTTTAGGTTAAGATCAATCCAAATAATCAGACACAAAGATAGTTTATCGTTATCTCGTCTATGTTTTGAAACACACCGTGCTTTGACATTGAAGTGTTTACTTCTATGAAAACGAAACAGAACTGAAAAATATTTTGTTACAGTATTTTATGGGTACTATGCAACTAATCATTTGGGAATGGGTGACGTCAGAACCTCTCGATTGTTCCCTCAACTGTGTCGATAAAGGCTGGCGGTACTTATTTTTGCAATAATTATATTCAGCTCAAGTACAGGAAGCATTGCAATCTCGTTTAGAATGCGTCACTTCCTATATCACGTCAGATATTGTGTGCTATTAATGGCCGCCGACGTCGCGCGCTTACCTGCCGAGGCATCTACCTGTACCTAAAGCGGGAAGCTGTACTACCGATTACCTAATAATGCTATGTGACTGAAGCGTGATGAATATAATGTTATATACAATATGAAATGTATTAGGTAGAAATAGTTAAAGGTTCGGGAAATAGGTAAGTACATATATTTTTCGTAAGTTGACGTCCAGAGTCTGAGAAAATCAAAATAACATAACATAATATCACGCATGATTTCCTCAAGGCAGAGGAGTACCTCTAGTAGGTACACCCACATTTCGCCAGGGCCTGAATTCACTATGACCACTTAACGATTCCTAACTCGTAACCACGTCAATCACACACGAATTCTGCTAATAATATAATATTAATAATATCGCCAAATTGTCTTGGAACATACAGAATATGACATTTCGATTCCTTACCGTTACATTGGTTTCTAAAAAAAACTATATTTGTTTATTATGTATTTATTAACACACAGTACAACACCTTACAGTCTCCCAAGACGATGTTATACACACTTAAAAAACTATTTATATCTATAAAATACACTTTAACATAAAATTTAACAATAAACAAAAAAAAAATAACATTTCAATTAAGTATCTACGCCTTCTTCAATGTACCTTTGTGCTCCTGATATTGACTTAGTTTGAATGTAGTAAGATTCCACGGGGAATCATTATAACGATACAGGGCCTGAATTCACTATGACCACTCCTTACTCGTAACCACGTCAATCACACACGAATTCTGCTAATATCATATGAATAACATCGACAAATTGTCTTGGAACATACAGAATATGACATTTCGATTCCTTACCGTTACATTGGTTTCTAAAAAAAACGATATTGACGTAGTTTGAACGTACTAAGATTCCGCGGGGAATCATTATAACGATACAGAATTGGGGCCCTGTTATGGTTAAGTCCCATCATGTAATAAGGGGCAACCCGACAGAAAAAATAATGCCTGTGAAAATTCTATTTTGCTTGGCTATGTTTACTTTTCAAATACCCGGCTTGCTTGGGACTTATGTGGCAATAACATACATAGATAATATATTTTCATTAGAAACATTAAACATTACATTTTTGCGAAAGTAACTTATTTTTATTGTATTACATTTATATGGTGAAAACTATGAAAAAAGATAAACGAATGGCGTATAATATTAGTACAGGTAGGTAGACAACTACGTACTTAGTGATTTATTCGAATCAGACAGTTCCCACGGACAGCTGCATGAGAATAGAGCTGTAGGATAACAAGGATTCAACCAATTACGTGATAACTACGAGTACGTCCTGCGCCATCTTTATATGGATATGTACTTCTAGATACTTAGTATATAATAATATACTATCTACCTACGTATACTGCTTCTGAATGCATTTGCACTGAAACACTATTCGTTACTCATCTAAATTAACAAATTATGGAGCGGCGTCCGTTGGGTGGTACCCATAACAAACAGTGGTAAGAACACTTTTGAGATTTGCGAGATAATCATTATTGCAACAATAATTTCTTATTACAATTCTTTATTTCACAAAAAGGTTGATTTATTACAATTTAAAAGTAAAAAATTCGAGATAGATTACTAAAGATTCCCTACCAAATGACTTCAATATCTTGAGATACATAATGCATAGACATAAAAGAAGCCATACAAATATTTTTTCCGTGCAGCAGCCAATAAATTATGTATACACATACCTACTTAGCATTAAATAACCTACTGCCAAATACCAAGGTATAATTTTGAAGACTATCGAATAATTAGTTTTAGGTAGATACTATTTTGACAACGTAGACAAAAGTTAGAAACTTACAACAACAATCGACTTAGTTAAGTAGGTACCTAATGTTTCTTTTTTTAACACCTGAAACGTTAAAATCAAATAACTTTTAACACAAATATTTTATTAGGAACTTGAACACTAATAATTTGAACTAATGTCCAAGTTATAGGTATTGAAATTCTACACCAGCTTCGAAAAAAAAACATCCATTGTGTAATTATACCAAGATATCCAATCAATTGTGAACTCTACCGCTCTGATTAATAAATACCACATGTCAGTATTAACCGGTCGCTGCCAGCCAATATGTAAACATCCTGGTCTTGAATATCTTACTGCTGACGTACAACAGTGTAAGTGTAGTGGTAAATTGTACGCAAGTACAGACGGTCCATCGACCCACTTAATTGAAGGAAGGATTGCGAAAAAACACAGCTATTGAAAATTGATATTAAAACAGCTTTTTTTGCTGATATGGCAATGAAAAGACAAAGCTGACGCACCCATTAGTCAAACAGCTCACGCAATCACGCAATCTGTCAACAAGGGAAATGGTTTGTCATTTGCCATACAAGTCCTACGTAAGCTTAGGAGTTACCCCCTAAAATCCTACCTTACGTCCAAGCTGAACACCTGGCTACGTGGGGGGCGGACACGCGTACTGTACAACTGTACAAAAACTTATGCGGCTAACAAGGAAAGGTAACCCGTTTATGGAGTTTTGCGAAAAGCCTCAACAAAAAGACAGTGTCCGTATCCAATCGCAGATACTGTTTAAAAATAAAACACAAACATATGAGTACTTAATCTACAACAAAACAAAACCCAAAAAGTGAAACAAAAAACAAGGCAAAAAAAAAAAGCTTAGGAGTTTTCAAACAAAAGTGTTTAGTAATATAGTAAGCACACGTATCAGTAGCAGTACCTATGCATACTAGCATTTTTTTACTACATAAAACAATAGGTATTCTAAAGGGAAAAGATTTGATTTTTTGTATGTTTGTTAATCACGCTTTCAAGGCAAAACGGCTTAACAGATTTGGATTAAATTTAACAAATCGGTAGATCATGACCTGAATTAAGACAAAGGATACTTTTTTCCCGATAATCCCCAGGAATCGAGGCTTATGCGCAGCTAGTGTATAATACCTATATAACATACTAAAACTGCTGTTTAGGGATGCTATTACCTTTGATGACACCATTATTTTATTTGTAATTATCGACCCGTCCCACATAATACACGCTCAACAAACTGATAGCTTTTAAATAAACAATCCCTGATTGTTCTCTGGCTACCAAGGCGAACGGTTTTTATTGATAGTTAAACATTCTGACTCGGCTTTTAGGTCGCAACGTGCAATAGTGAACTAAACATAAATCGCTAAACCAACGCGCATTACGTCAGATTCGACACGTGAGCTGGCTCCATGGAACAGATTAGATTTATTATTTCCAGTGGCTATTTTCATAGCGGGTCATGTACATTGAAGTCAGTGGATTGGCAGTGTCAGTCAGCCGCAGCGCGCTGCTCCACGCCATGCCTTCCAGTAGCGCACTACATCTCCAGCGCCAGCCCCGACATGGCGCATCCAGCCGCCGACGAAACACCGCTGTTAACGGCTTACCTTGAACAGCCTACACAACCCATCTGGACCATCAAACGATCCGACCTCGGCGGTAGAGGATTATTCACGACTCAATCAATCAAGAAAGGAACCCTCATCTTCAAGAACAAGCCGCTGGTGATGGCACCACGCGCTGACCGTGCCGGCGACACTTACTGCTCCGTTTGTTACCAACACTGTGATTCTTGCTACGCTTGTGAGCAATGCTCCCTGATGATCTGCTGCGAAGAATGCAAAACATGTGAAGATCACGGCATAGAATGCAACTTTATTACAAACAACTGGAAGCTAAAACCTGATTACGATGGAAATTCTTCTTCTGGAGTTCTTGCGCGAGTGCAGATCTATTTGCGTTTTCTACTTTTATCGGAAGAACGCAAGTTGCTGTTATCTATCTTACAAAGCTGCACTATTGAAACAAAATTCGAAGAGCTTGACATATTGTGTAAGAAATATGAAATACCAGAGGATCATTTATCATTTATTAAATTCGTCCACTCCATAATTAAAGTTAACTCCTTCAGGATCGCCAACAACCCTCACTACAGAAAAATACCTTTACGAGGATTGTTCCCATTATCAGCATTCCTGAATCACAGCTGTGTGCCAAATACTAGAAATGTGTTCTACAACGACTACACCATGGCTGTGTTCGCTACAAGAGACATTGAAGTCGGAGCAGAGATCCTGACGTGCTACACAGGACTTCTGTTGTGTACTCCAGCCCGCAGATGTCAACTTTATAAAACTAAACATTTTTGGTGCAAGTGTGAACGGTGTAAAGATACCACAGAGATGGGAACAAAACTATCTGCACTGAAATGTTCTAACAAGGAATGTGTAGGGATTATGCTTCCGGTGTCGCCGCTGGACCCAAGAGTGGAGTGGTGTTGTGACAATTGTGCTTCTAGAACTCCTCCTGACAAAATATGTACGATTCAGAGCATTTTAGGAAGCTTGGTTGGATCCCTGGACCTGGATGAGCAATTCCGCTTAGAAGCGGCTATTCTTTCAAGACTAGCAAATTTTATTCCTTACTCCAATCATATCTTCATCGATTTACGATTGAGATTAGCATTGAAAATCGGATTCGCAGAAGGACTGAAACTGAACGGTATTTGAATATAAAGTCAATTTGTTTTTGTTGTACGGAATCATTAATTAAACTAACTGCTTGATCGATGTAACAACGAACGCCAAGTTAACAGCAATCGCAGTAAATAACGGTGGAACCCGCTGGAAGTAGGTAATTTATACCTTACCAAATTATAACATTGATAATTCTGCAACGTTTTTCGTGATAGAAGTTTCTTGTACTTATTAGGTATAGTTACTTGTTAGTGTTTTGCAAATAACTAGTGTAAGTGGGAGACTACTACACGGGTTATGTCGCTAGCTGTCACGAAAATGAAATGCATCCAGATTTTTCATAAATAACTTGAAACGAGCCATAACTTTCATGGTACACATGCCCGTTCGCACTAACATTAAGTATAAAGGGACACCTAAATAGAATGCCTCAATATTACTGCACTGTTGGAATTTCAACTCTTGCCGCTGAGCCGAGCGTTGAAAATACCACAGCGCACTTTTATTTAAGCATCATATTAAGATGTCGCCTAATGTTAGTGAAAACGGATTTTGTGGTAATAATTATGAAAATAAATAATTACTTAGTGTTGTATTCAATAAACAAAGATGACGTCAACTAGATATGCTTCTGAAAAAATTACCCAGGTTACTGATAATAATTTAAAGTCTACTATAAAAGTAGACTTTAAATAGGCTTTAAATAGTAGACTTTTAATAGTAGTTATAATAGTAATAGTAAAGTAGTCTTAAAATTATCAGTCACCTAAATAACCACTGCTAAAATGTGTCGTTTCGCAAGACCAGTGCAATTAACTGTCCTGTGAGTAACTCAGTTATCTAATATCATAGACAGCATGCTTGGCACATGTGTTTGTTGTGTATGTAGTTCACATAATATTCATAAATATGATTTTTAATCATTGGGTCCGTTCCTCACCCTATAATGCCTCCTGTCAGGAACGATGCAAGAAGCGCACCCAGAAGATGTTTATTTACTCTAACGGATTATCTGATAAAGGTTCCCGCAGATAGGCGGGACGCGACTGCACGACGTGGTTTTAGTAAAAACAATTTCTATGGAAAGTTCATGGAAATTGTTCTACCAAAGCCGCGTTGCGCCTGTCCGCGGGAGCCTTAAATTTTTTTTTTTTTTTTTGGTAACAAAGACAGTAAAAGTTCCACACACGCATATACAAGGTGTAATTTTAAAATAAAATCAGCTGTTCCCTACATTTATGTTCGCATAACTCGTCAAAATGTAAGGAACAGCTGATTTTATTTTCGCTATTTCAGGTTTGGGCTCATAGTAAAAGTTGTTCATAATGATAAGGTTACGCGATTAGTGGTGATTAAAATTACACCTTGTATAGGTAACACAAGTTAGCACTGATCGACTTTTTGACAATTCAAAAGTGCCTGTAAATGGTTTAATTGAAATAAATGCTTTGAGTTTGAGTTTGAGTTTGCACAACGTGTTATTTGTCGGAAAACTATACTGAGGGACTTGAGAAAGATGCACTGGAGATATTCTTCACATGTTCTTTTCTCACTTTATTGAAAGTTCTATTTGAATAGAACCATGGAAACCATTTTGGAAATCAATAAAAACGTTTTTTTTAAAAAAGCGACTTCCGAAAAGATACTACAAATTGAAAAATAACTTTAACCTCGGAAGTCGGTGACTTTAGATAAGTATTAAAAAATTTTGTTACCGCAAAAAATTGAAATACTTTTCCAAATAAGTTTTTATTTTTCATTTCTTAGTTACAGTATCTACCCCACACCAATTCAAAATTTCATCACCCTTGGAGTCAAAATAATGCATATTTATGCGATAGCAGCAATCGTGGTTGATTTGCTGTAATTTTTTGAAGAGTTCCGTTGTCTGTCTCTGAAACTCATCATCAGATTTATATGAAATTTAAATGGGACCATTTCGGAATAAACCCCTTTCGAACAAAAAAGAATTTTGCAAATATATGACGGAGTTATACCCGAACATCCATTAAAAAAATATACGTAAACATGTCGAATTGATAACCTCTTCCTCTTTGAAGTCGGTTAAAAAGGTACATTTTAAATCAACAAAATTCTTATTAAAAAAAATGCATTTCAACATAAGAATGAAAACAACAGTTTTCCATTCGCAAGTATTTTTAGCTTATCTAACACAAACAAACTAAACTAAACTGAACCGTTGAATCGTTTGTTTTCATCACCTGTCAGAATCGTTTTAACGTAATAGCTTTAACGGTTTCTATCAACTTATTGCATTTTCAAGGTCAAAGAAAGACCTTAAAGGCCTCTTCCAAACAGGTGCGACGCGACAGCGCGACGGGACTCTCGTAGAACGATTTCTATGAAAACTTCATGGAAATTCATCTACAAGTGTCGCGTCGCGTTGTTACGTCGCGCCTGTCTGAAGAAGCCCTAACACACATTTATCAAAATGAGCTATACCTATTTATTTATTTACTTTACAAGAGACTTTGATATCTTGGTTTGTTTCGGCCTTTCTTCTCAAAGTAGTCAGATAGGAAACGTCGACCAGTTCCTCGTCCAGTGTTTGTACAAACCTACTTACAGAAATAAAATCATTTATCATTTACAGAGGCGGACTATTAGCCTAGCCGTAGGCATCATCTAGCAGTCCGCCAAGCTTACAATTTCCAGTTTTAGTTACATTCTAAAGTCACTTTTTTTTTCTTTGCGTGCTCAGTCTTACTCTTGATCAAAGGCCTCCCTTCACTACTTTCATCTTTCGCGAGCTCGCCCGTCCTCCAGTTTGGACAAAACCTGAAAATCACACTTAGAAGTATAAATATAATGGAAGACTATTTCTTTTCGTTTTTACTTTTTATTAGAAAGGTAACAGGTTACCTGGCTGTCGACCTACCAATAGGACAGTTAACTTTTAAATATCTGGATGACCGATATTTGCTCGGTTCTTTTTTTGGTTTGACGTTTTCTAAAAATGGAAACCTAACTAGATCGATTTATCGCCCCCGAAACCCCCTGTATACTAAATTTCATGAAAATTGTTGGAGCCGTTTCCGAGATTCAGTTTATATATATACAAGAATTGCTCGTTTAAAGGTATTAGATTAGATAGATAAAGAAAAACTTTTTGCGCACAGGCGAAGTCACAATCACGGCTAGTTTCAAACATCTTTACAACAGACAGTTTTTAAACCTTTAACCTAGTAATAAATATAGGTACAAACTTTATGACTGAAACCAACTGCGTCCGTATTACGTTTCTAGGACATGTTGCGGTCTCTACTATGTCAAGGTACATTTTAACAATATGCATCTTTCATAAATATTATAGAATAGCCAGTTATTAGTCATGTCTGTTTCTAGCGTTAATCATGGCAAAACGCAAACATGCAGCAAGACTTATGAAAAATCTTCATAAATATGAAAATGAATCCCTATTTTCCTGGGTCACGGCAACACACGTGAGCGGCTGGACCAATTTTGCTACTTAATTCTTTTTTTGTTGTGTTTGTTATTGTCAGGAGAAACTTCTTATGAAACAAAAAAATAAGGAAGTTGCGCGTAACATTAGAAAATTGAAGAAAACTTAACGACCATATTAGCTTTTCTAAAATTATACCAATGCGAATTTAACATTCATAGTCAAGACCGGACAACGTCTGTCGGGTCAGCTAGTTATTTAATGAATTCCCGGGTCGGGCAAATTGTTATTGGATTTTTCCACCTATAGTTTCTCAGTAATAGTCCGGAATTTGGACTTGCGTTGATGGTAGTGGGGTCGCCCACTATTACGTGGGACTTAAACATAGCTGGCGAAATGTAGGTGTAATATAGGAGACGCCCTGGGCGTCGGGAATCCCAGGCTGATTCCCGGCCACCGTAAGGGGCGGGCTTGCGGACGGCGAGTAATGGGTAGCTCGCTGTCCGGTAAGGACCAAGCCCGGGTCGACGGCGCGTTGTGTTCCACGCGCGCCTCAAATAGATGTCAGCACCAACTAGTGGGGCCCGCAAGGGCCGATGCCTGCCAGGGGTGCGAGTTGTTTCGAAAGAGATACTGCGGCCTCTGGCACACAGGCAACTGAGGTAACACGGGTGGGTTAGCCCCCTAAAATCCTACCTTACGTCCAAGCTGAACACCTGGCTACGTGGGGGGCGGACACGCGTACTGTACAACTGTACAAAAACTTATGCGGCTAACAAGGAAAGGTAACCCCTTTATGCGAATAAACCTCAACAAAAAGACAGTGTCCGTATCCAATCGCAGACACTGTTTAAAAATAAAACACAAACATATACAACAAAACAAAACCCAAAAAGTGAAACAAAAAAAAAAAACAAAAAAAAAAAAAAACACGGGTGGGTTTTAGTCAGTAAAAGTCTGACACGCCCTCCTGCTCCACCCAAAGCGGGAGAAGTTATTTGATGATTTCCCAACCAAAAAAAAAACCCTTCGGATAATACAGGCGTGATGTTTTGTAAAAAAATCGTAATTAAATACATATAGTGCCACCAACTGAACAGTTCAGGTGGGCAAAATTGGAACTACAACCAACCCCTGAAAACTAACTCAATACCAGTCAATTCTTTCAATCTCCATTAGCGACGCTGTCAACTGAACTGATAAGATGGTGGGACTATACTTATGGACGTTACAACTAGGGATGCATCCGATACCCATACCGATGCCGATATATCGGCGATACTCGAAGTTTGCCGACATATCGGCATCGGCGATATTTTTATGGCCGATTCAACGATAGATTTCAAATTTCGCGCTTTAAAAATGTAATGTAAACGCGGGTGTTGTCTCGTCTAATTCGTTGCAAACGAGGCACGAACTAACTATGCTAAATATACTATTAACTAATCTCAACCTGTCTGTAGTTATAAACGGTTTTATTTAGTTTGTCCTGATATTTGTTCTTTTTATATTAATTTAAAAAATAACCTGACTTATGTTTTATTTATTTTCCCTTCATTTTTTAAATCAATAAGCGTATCGGTATCGGTATCGCCGATATTTTTGTAAGAGCATCGGTATCGGTATCGTATCGGAAAAAGACGTATCGAGGCATCCCTAGTTACAACATAACACAACAACACAAAATATTTTTTTTTTAATGGGTGATAGGTTCTCGAACCAGAAAGTAGTTTTTTCCGCTATAAAGCCACATCGTTTTATTGAATGCCAACTGACTAAGTAGTAAATGTTCATCATTTAAACAAAATAAAAAAAGGATGGCCCACTTTTCGTTTGATATATACTAGGTACACTATTCAACCATTGGAACATTGCCAATATTGTAAATCAATTCAATCGTCAAAGAGAACGCATAATAGATTCTGTTGTACTGCCAGGCCCGGGGGGCGGATTGTTCGAAAGAGATACCGTGGCCCCTGGCACACAGGCAACTGAAGGAATACGGGTGGGTTTTAGTCAGTAAAAGTCTGACACGCCCTCCTGCGCCACCACCCAGAGCGGGAGAAGTTATTTGATGATTTCCCACCCAAAAATAAAACCCTGTAGGTAGGTTACGAAGTAACAATTAAAGTTCTTGGAATTGCTAACTGCTTTCTGTAGTTGGTTAGCTGTTAACAGCACCATAGAAGTCAGACAGACATACTGCACAGATTTACAGAAAACAGAAGATGAGCGTAGCAAAAACGATATTTGTAGTTTGTAAGCACATAACTAAAAAAAAATGTATTCAAAAAACGCAAAAATCATTTAATCATCATTACTTTATTTATCAAAGTTTTCGATGTTACTTTGTCTTTCTGTAAATACCAGATGCCATTTCATAGAAAAGTGCAATACCGACGCGGGAAAAATGTATAATAATAATAATAAGACATTTATTTCAGACGTAGTCCATATACTGTTAGTAACACACAAATCTTATAAAGCTATTGTTAGTACATTGTATGCAAAGACAAAGCCACAGAAATCACAAAATGGTACCGCACACTCGCGCAGCCCGCAGGAGTGTCAGTTTATGCCAAGCCCTGGACGCGACCACCCGCAGTGTGTAGTCGCATCCAGTGCCGCCACATCGGCGAGTCCCAGCGGCCCACGAACACGCTCAGAAAGCTGTTCGGACTGGCCCGTATACGCTTCATAAGAGAAGCAGAACGCTTCCGCATGATGGCATGAAACCCATCCACGCCACGCCACGCCACGCCACGCGACGCCACGCCACGCCACGCCATAGCAGGGCTATTTTTTTTTTAAATAACCTACCAAAAGTTTCAAGTTGAAACTTTCAACGCAGACGGGTTCAGGATCATGTACGTGTGTACATGACTACACATCAAGCTATTCCAGTTTACGCTGATCTCGCATTATACGTAAATCCTATACAATGCGAGATCAGCTTATACTGGAAATGTATAACTTGATGTGTAGCCGTGTGTACGTACTGAATCCTTGGTATAAACAAGTTGTTACCCTTTTTTTTTTAACATTAACCTGAAAATCTTGAAATTCATTGGTGATTCGACAACGACGTACCTATAGCCGCTTGAACTGTGTGAACAATGTTAAATTGGTGGTGAATATAATATACCTACCTAATATATCAGTACTCACAGGCACATCCTGCCAGAAATCTGGTCAAGACAAAAACGTAATAACACAAAATTAATTGTATTTAATTAATTAATTTTAATTTAAAACCATTAAATTTGTATTAAGTCAAATTCCTTATGCATACGTAAAATAAAAATAAATAAAGGAAGGCGCTAATTGGTACGTTGATAAAAAGTGTTTAAAGAAATGTTATGTCATAATTACATTCTTGCTTAGATCACCTTTCGAAATATTTTCCTTAGATGCCTGCCTACACGGAAATGAAGATATACGTTGACTTTAAGATGGTCCACTATACATACTACTAGGTTTATATTGTTATTAAGAAAGACCTGAAAAGTATTATCCCATAGTCAAAGAAGTTCTCTTTTACTGTGGGGTAAACTCAGAAATCGCGTAAAAAATCAATATTCCCTTACATTTTGTTGTTGAATATGATTGGACTGACTATATTTAAGTAAAATATAATACTATTTGTTTTACTTTTTCTATGAAAATTATGGGACCTAATCCATTGTCTCTGAAACAATTTCGCAGTTTAAATACTGGTAGATACCTAAGTAGTTTCTAACCAATTTTATAGTATAGAGTCCGCGTTTTGGAGGACTGTCTCATGTAATTTTAACGTTCAACAAAAAGTGCTGATTTTCAACGTTGCCTGAATATGCGACATCCGATTTTATAAATGCGCAAGTCAATCCATTTGTCTACGCCGGTTTTACTATAATACCGCTAGGTAAAGAGCTAACCATGAAATAGATTTAAAGTTTTATGAGAAAATTCAAAATCTGTTTTGATAAAATTGTGGGCAAAACGTTAGTTGAGATTAATTTGAATCTGACAAGGCTGCTGACTCATGAAAAAGTACCTACCTGCAAACGTAGACGTTTCGGTATTACTAGCATGGTGGTTTGTTTGAGAGTATTTTATTTACTCTTACACTCTCTACAAAATTTAAAGCCGGGAAAAGTGAGTCTTTTGCAAAATAAGTATCCCTCGGGAAAATTCAAAATACCTTACCTAGTACTCAGATACTAATAAGGAACATTAATGTAATGCGGCGATGTAAACGCAAACGCAACACCAAACGTACTCGTAATATCGCCTTCGCACAAATATACGTCACGGATGATGCCCATTTGGAACAGAAGATAGCAGTCCTGCATTGTTATGTATGCTTTGCTGAATATATAACTGCGCAAAAAGTTAAGTATCTAAATCGGAACAACATACTTAATTGAAAAAGAGTCAAGTAGCTACCTATTTAGCTACTGCGTACAAAATGAAAAACACACCCTGTATTCACAAAGAGATTTCCTTTCTACTCCATTAGAATCTTAATATAAATTATTCTCTTTAGTGGAAATGCGTCCAAACGTCCATACGCGTACAATAAACATGTACAATAATATTTAAGGAATGGCAGCCATTTTAAGAGCAACAAGAAGAATTATTGCACATAATGATGTTCCTTTATTTTATTCGCGTAGTTGTAACTGCGTCATTCCGTAAAAGCAAATACGTAAAACTTTAAAGGCTGGTGTCGAATGTAGTTAGTATTGCATTGTGAGTTCAGAGTAACGTGTAGTGTGCGGCACGCGACGACTACTACGCAACAAGTGAATAAAATCGGAGACGATATTATCGCGAGGGGCAGTTGTACGATTGACCGCCGATTGACATGGGCGCCGCGGCTAGGAACGCTCGTCCTCACGTCGTCACCAGGTGGATCTGTCTACCTGTACCGTTAGTACATACCTATCATTCATAGTTCTAACGCCCAATTAATTTTATCCGCTTATCACTGCCAAACATGTGGGAATTATTATTAAAATGTTCTGGCATTGACAATGAAGTGCATCTGAACGGTGCGCCAGTGTTTGCGAAGACGACTTGTGCTGTGCATTTGAGCGTATTATTTAATATAATATGTGACGTTTGATGAGACATGACAGATTTGAGTGCCCTTAAAACTGCTACTCAGCATTCGCTCCGTGCGTCGGACTTGGCGTTGTGCCGTCACACCGATATCTGTGAAGGTCTGCAATTTCTCTTCTGCCAACTATTTCTATTTCTTCGCCAAGTTTTGATGTATTGAGAATCAATTTGTTAGTTAGTTTTAAGCCAACTGTTAAAATACTTTTAATTATCTAATAGTATAGACATATTATTGGTTAATTAATTTTTATGACGATTGGCAAGTAGCTGGCTTTGAGGTCATTCGTATCGTCGTCTGAGGTCTTACGGACGGTTATAGGTGAACCTCGAAGCGCTTTGCTCTCTAGGGATCACAATAGACGGTTTCATCTTAAAACTGAGCTGTGGGTCACATTTCAAATACACGTCACGTGTAGGTACACAAACATACCAAACTCCGAACAAACGTCATCCGCATAAATATTTGTCCCGTTGCGGAAATTAAATCGTAACTTTAGAATTGTTCGTTTTGAATTATACAGGTTATATAACATCTGTTGGTGGTTTTTTCATTATATACATTTTAAAAATCTTAATGTAGGCCGCGGAATAATTTTCTTCGGTTTTTTGCAATTTGCGGGTCACTGTCAGATTGTATGTTGGTTAAAATGTGATTCGCGATCGTTACAACCTCTTTATCTGTTCTGTGGTTACAACTATGGCTGTGAAGTAAAAAACATACGTATTACGGTCGCGAGTCATATTTTGTTCCACATACAGGGGCGTACCAATAGAAAATGCCGCCTAGGGCATGCATCATATTTGCGCCCCTTCGTAAATTAGGTATCTTCTAGCTCTAAACTGAGCAAAGCTAGGCCGCGTAACCTTTCATGACCAATAATAGCCTTTTGTAACGAAGGTATTAATTTCAACTTGCTAAAAAAACACTGCAATTTTACGCACAATTTGAATACGAACGCAGATTGGGAAATACGCTTTCATACCGATACTGCACAATAAATTCAAGTAGCTCTTCGGATTTCTTAGATGTAACAGTATTCAATGGTTTATTGACATATTTTTTTATTTCTAAATTTAATAATTGGCGACTTTTCGCGCCCCCCTTCGATAGGCACCCAGGGCTTGTGCCCTGCCTGCCCCACCCGTTACGCCTCTGCATACAGCCTGACATTGACCTGCAAATTGCGAAAAACATAAGATAATTTGAATTTCGCGTTCCAAACTAGGCAGCCTTGCTACCCTTTGCTAATGTCTGGTTAATGATTTCTTCTTCTTCTTCTAGAGCCAATTTGTCGGAGATGCGTGTCGCAGGGTCCGATACCCCCTTGGTCAGGTCGACTATGGCTAACCTAATAAAGTTCTCAGTACCTACTTCAGTACTTAGCAGCACATAACGGGCGAAATTTGGGTAGGTCTCAGCTTAACAACTCTGACTTCGGAGAGTACAAGCTTACGTACCTGTATGTTATTGTTGTACAGCCACATCCAAAACATGTTCGTCACCTAGGGCTAGCCCTTTATCTTTTGTTGTTTTTTGTTCTGTCTTTTGTCTGCTCATTGTACGGTAGAATCTCATTTACCGATTCAGCATTATGTGTCCTGACCTGGATCAATCAACCTAGCCTTTTGCCAACTATATACGGGTCGGCTTCCAGCTGGAAGCCGACATCAATATAGTTGCCGGTTAGACTTAACCTGATGCAGCTGAATACATGGAGCGACTGCCTATCTGACCTCCACAACCCAATCCAATTAGGTAAATGGGTAACATGATATCCCCTATCCCCTGGTAAGACTGGTTGTCTGACTTTCGGGCTTCTGGCTACCAGTAACGACAGTCAAAAATCCACGACTAACAGCCGTGACCAACGGCTTTACGTACTTTCCGAGGCACGGAGGGATTTCGGTAATGTAGAGATGGTCACCCATCCACGGACCGACCGTGTAGCTTGACCTGTTCGATCGAGCCGTGCAACTGTTATTACTTACCACTACGAGCCCTTCATGTCCTTGATAATGGGAAGAATTCGCAAACTAACAACTTGATTGTACATTTCAGAGCTGTCGGAGTCCCGGCTGGCGCTGAAAGAGAGCCTGTGCCGCGGCACTTTGCGCACGGTGGCGGCGCTGGGCGTGGGCGACGCGCACCTGCGCGGCCTGCTACTGTACCACCTGCACGCCGCGCTGGCCGAGCGCGCCCGCCGCTCGCCAGACCTGTATGAGGTACTCGTAACTCTACGTCCGTAAGGACGTAAAAATATCGCGGCGGGATTTTTTCGCGTACTGGATCTTTAACGCAGTGCTTAGCGTCGAGAGTTGAAAATAGAATAGGGTGTATTTTCTCTCGACGAGCTGGGATACACTCTGTTTGATTCTTAAAGCTCGGTTCAACACTGAGAGTTCAAAATCCAATGCGCGATAAAAACCCGACGCAATATTTTTGCGTAAGTATGTGCGAACGTGATCTAACCCGGTGTCTGAGCTACACGCTCAAGCGACACGCGTCTTGTGAAGTTGGGACAGCGACTGCGGAGAAAACAAATGAAAGAAATTGTTTAGACCATACCACGCCACGACTCACCACGACGCGACCTGACGTGACTAGAAAAGCGACCTTTGACACAAGTCACGTCGCTCGAGGCCGTGAATGGGGCCTAACCTCTTCTGTACCACACCTGCTAAATCTTTCTTAACTAGTTATCAAACAAGATAACTTACGACCTTTATGAGACCGTGTGATTTTCATAAGATAAGACCCACCACATAAACTACTGACCCTAACCTACGTGACCGCCGAACAAATGTGGCACACCCACTACCGTGCGTTGCGCCGACCGGCCAAGTAAGAAGGGGCAAACATACGGGCAGGAAGACGAATAAAAGTTATTGACGATGTTTTCTTACTTAATTATTTAACACTATGAATGACTGCCATATTGTTAGTAATAGTAGGAATGGCTTGACAGGTCAACAACAGTCATTGCATTATTTACATTGTTATGTAGACAAATTTTTCGAACGTAAGAAGCAATGGTGCCGATTCTCTTGTCACAAAATTCTCTAAACTAGACTAAATAAAAATCACCAAAATTTTGATTATTCCTGTCAAACGACGGTTTCCCATTCTGAAAGACTAAAGTGACACAACTTAACTATATTTTTAACCGACTTCAAAAAAAGGAGGAGGTCGCAATTCGACTGTATGTTTTTTTAATGTTTGTTACCTCATAACTTTCGACTGGGTGAACCGATTTTGATAATTCTTTTTTTACTTGAAAGCTGGTGCTTCCCATTTCAATTTCATATAGATCCGATGATGCGTTTCGGAGACAGACAACGGAACTCTTCAAAAAATAACAGCAAATCAACCACGATTGCTGCTATCGCATAAATATGCATTGTTTTGACCCCAAGGATGATGAAATTTCGAATTAGTGGGATAGGTACTACAAATAAAAAGTGATGAAAATTTCGACCCCATTTAGGAAACCCATATACCCCTAGAACTCAACATGTAGGTAATCATTTTTCATCATCATCATTATCATCATTCATACAAAAAGTGAAAAATTCTATATGAAACGCGTCGAAGCTGCGAGACCAAGGCGCGCCTCAGGCTCTAAAAAAAATCACGGAGTAGGGCAAACAAGTAGGTATCACGTTGTGAAGCCAAAAAATACCACGTGGAGTCGCATAATTGTCAAATTCGATTTTAGTTGTGTCGAAATTATTTTTAAATAGGTATAGAGATATTTTTTTTGCAGAATTGCTTTAAGATTCCCATAGGCAAAAGTGAGGAATTTTAGTGATAGTTTAGTCAATTTCGTTCGGTGTACAAGAGAATCGGCACCAATGTCTTTCAAAATGATTCACATTCTGATTGATAGTGTGTTACCTACGCAAATAAGGTGCAGATCTACGCTTGTTAAGATGCTTAGTTTTCTGTTACAGGAAATAAAATCTGAAATCGAGAGCACCATAGAACAAGCCTACATTATTCTCCAAGGCGACATATCCGCGCCACCAGACCTCGAGCTGAGACGCCGTTACCTTGGCCCAGGCTGTGATAAACCCCAAGAAGAACGATTCTTCATCCTCGATGCTTAAAAGTGCTGAAAATGTGATACTTAGATCATTATTTTATACTTCCGTTATTTACCTTAATAAATATTATCTTTATTTTATTTTAGAATCTAAATATAGCAGTTTATGTGATGTTATGAAAGCTAGCCATGAATGGAACATGAATAAAGCGATCTAATACCTATAATGACCATGATGTATTAAAATTTATTCGACTGGGGGGTACGCACGGCTACACATCAAGCTATACATTTCCAGTATAAGCTGATCTCGCATTCTAATGGATTTCGGTACACTGCGAGATCAGCATAAACTGGAAATGTATAGCTTGATGTGTAGCCGTGTGTACAATGGCGATATGTAAACATCGAGATTTTAGGATTATCAAGAAATAATGTTCATTTGACGAGAAAAATCTTTTATGTGTATAATATACGGTGAAACGGGGCCATTTGGATTTTTGGGGGCTATTTGGGACGACCCAGGTTTTCGAACTAAATTATCGATAAATTTCGTTTGGTGTATGGCAGAAAATATTTTATAAACTCTAGCAACAGACTGATAGTTTACGTCACACTCTCAACTGTAAGTGTCAGTATATTTCACAGTTTAGTTTCAAATTTTGGTGAAAGAGTCAGAGACTGTTTTTTACATAAAAGCTTAGGTGTCCAAATTTCTTCCGCAGCGCAAAATCCTGACTGGTAAGAGTGCTGTTGTTTTGAAATTTCTAGTATATATATTATCATGATGTTGCCTTGCTAATTATAAATTCTGTTATGCTTATAGTTTTTGATTTATGATTGAAAATGTGTCTGGGGCTTTTTGGGACAACGATGCGGTGTTTTTTGGGACAGCGTCCAAAAAGTCCCACTAAAATCCAAAGCGGGTGGTTTGATTCGCTGTTTTGAAAATTGGTTCCAGAGAATCATCATTCCTTATTCAAAAACGAAAGAGGGAAAAAAGATTGTGTTTATGAGAGATATAATCTTTTGTCGCATTTCTCGTCTAAAGTATTGGAAGATTGTGGAAAATACAACATTACGTTTGTTTGCTTACCACCAAAGGCCACACACATTCTGCAGTCTCTTGATGTTTCCTTTTACGCTCCTTTGAATCATTATTGGCGAATTATTTTAACTAATTGGAAAAAAGACGAAGGCAGAAAATGCAAAACGCTTGCTAAAAATAGCTTTCCTGCCCTTTTAGGTGAATTATTAAAAATGCTGCATGCAGAGGACTGCTTCACGAAATCTCATTCATTATTCTTACCATTAATGGTAGGTTAGAAAGTTTTTTTTTTTCAACATTTTTTCTTCGTAAAATTCCACCAAAGCCCAAAAAAATAAATGTGGTTGTTGTTATTCCTTGTCCCAAATATCGATAGACCTATTTAAAGTGGCTGTTTTGACTCAAAATATGAATTAAGTATCCGTTTTTCATTGCTGTCCATAGTAGCCCCAAATAAGCGTTATTTGGGACATCCACTTTTTTATTTTGTATTTTGTTCCTGTTGTAAGTAGCTATTTCAAACGTATATCCGCAGAAGTAAGGGTTTCTCCGAGACCCATATAATTTTTTACCATATCATTTTATGCGAATTAAACAAGATATTTGCTTAATTATGTCAAAATGTGTCCTGAATAGCCCCGTTTTACCGGTACACGATTTTTCTCACTGAATAGAGGGTACGGTGGGCATGTATGTAATCGGTCTATAGGTAGTTGTTGGGTTCGGCAGTCTGCTCTACATCTTGAGTCAATATGTACATAAAGTTTCTCCTTTCATAAAAGGAACACAGCCAGTAACCAGAGTTAGCCCTTGGTCTGGTCGCTCCCAAGCTGTAGAACCCCAGTCCCTGAGAAAGCCCGCCTCATAAAGCACAAAAACCCTAGGGCGAGTATTCCTCTCTCTGAAGCAGATTAGTTTGCTGTTGTCAATAGTACATAATATTATTTTTTAATCTCCTCGAGTCTGTCTGGCACAAGTGACCACAGGATCTATGGCCCAGGGCCGGTTCTCCCATAGGGCGAACGGAGTGGCCGCCGCTCCAGATGACAAACCAGAGGGGACGTCGAACCAGAGGTGGATGAGAACCAGCTTTACAACTGCCGAAAACTAATAGTATAAAAAACTATAAAGCACGCTGTAAAAACCAAACTAAAAAATAGAAAATAATAAGCAATAATAAACTGTTTGTTTTCGTGAAAACGTTTTACAAGAAGTTTTTACTTCGTTTGTGGTAACAAATGTTCCTATGGTTCCCGACATCCAGTATTTGCCCGACAGTAGATTTTTGACAAATTTCACAAATTTAATAAATTATTAAATTGTCATCGGTCCTTGATAAGTGTGCAAACTTTGCAAACTTTTACCGACGTTTTGAAGGGGGTGAAAATTACTTTCAAAAATTCCGTTACATAGTTACACAGACGCGGAGGGAGGGATGGAGTGAAAGAAACCGAAGTATACGTTTGTCCCTTTCTTCGCCAAAAAAGGCCTCTGTTTTAATAAGAGTCGACGAAAATGGTCATGCAAGGACATTTTATGAGTCAAAGTTGAAATCTTAAAATTTCGCATTAGGACTCTGTAATTCTAAAAGGCGCGACGTGTATTGCCGTTGTTTCAAATATTGTTGTTAACTATTTTGTTCGCCTTTTTATGGTTGTGTGTGGTGATTTGTAGTGCAAGGTGGAACTTTGTATAAAGTATTTGATGCGAACTATGTAATAAAAAATATATTTATTGGGAATGCTGTTTTTGTCATACCAATAACTTAATACTAAAAAATACTTCATAATTAGCCAAATACATTTTGCAATACCAGGTAACGAATGAGGATATAAACGGTAATATTTATGAACACAAAACGTCACTTTTTCAAAAAATTAAAATACATATTAATAATTTTGACTTACACCATTATTCAATAACGCATGCATGTACACTTTGAAACTTTTTACCTATGGTTATTATATGCGTCAAGAAGGACCGAATACAGTTTTCAGCGAGCTTATACGTTTTCTCATCTAGGCGCTACGGTATTTTTGCGGGTTTTCAAAAAAGCGCGATTACTTGACAATCGTAAACATTTACAAAATGAAATTCTGTCACAGATACGCCAAAATTAAAAGCTACTCGTGTATGTTTATTCTACAGGCGCACAAGCAATGGCTTTAGAGATACACGATTCTGCAAAACGTTACTCCAACAGGAAATGCAATATCTCGAAAACCTGAAGACGCACAAATATATTTTCGGCACACATTTTATATAAGCTCAATACTTATAAGCTCTCTGCCCATGCACAATATTTCTCTCTCTGATCATTCGTTTTGAATTCGCTGTGAACTGCTGGAACAACGTTACTCCAACAGGAATCGTTTTTTCCTTTTTTTCCAAAACGACAAAGCGCACAAATTTTTAATTTAGCGCACATTCACAACAGATTACGCTCTAATTATACGTTCCACTCATATCACTGCAGGAGTCACTTTCCTGCTGGAGTAACACTGAATTTTTGCCTAGGCTATAAGGGCTTGTGCTTTATTGTTGCAAATGGGACACACTGGCACGTCCTGGAAGGAATATGTCAAAAAACAATTCTCTCTGTATGGTGTTAAGTTTCAATCAACCCCTCTAACGTTGACAGCTATTTACGCTACATCGTGTAGAAAAAACAAAAATAAATAGGTAGGTACCTACGTATTGATAATACCAGCCTTCATTGTCTGAAGGGCAAACGCCTCTTCTCGTAAAGAGAAGGCGAGCATTGATCACCACGCTTCTTCAAGATGGATTGATGCAAGTAGGTACTAGATCCATAGATAAGTGACAGATCTGCGCATCAATCCAGATTCAAGATGGATTGATGCAAGTAGGTACTAGATCCATAGATCAGTGACAGATCTGCGCATCAATCAAACGCCATCAATCTGAAAAGAATGAAAGTTGGACAAAGATCTTTCGGTGCGTGCTCATAATTGGAACTAACGAACGCCCTCTGTCAATGTCATTCGGAGGTAGGGTTTCCAACCCAATCCTACTTTTTATTAAACATAGTACTTATCCTAGTTTATTATTATTGTTTTAAAAAAAAAATTGTAGATGACAGTACTAAATAGTAGTTTCATACAAAATCTAAAAAAATAAAGTATCACGAAACGCAAACGTAATCTGTTTTTGCCATTTCGTATTCCGAAACCATAGACTTACGAGTATAGAATGTCCAAAACTGAAATAAATCATACGACACGGTAGCCCGCATAATTCAAGAATGTGTAATTAACCGACTTCAAAAAGGAAGAGGTTCTCAATTCGTCGGAACCTTTTTCCTTTTTATGTATGTTCCCCGATTAGTCGAACATGGCTGGACCAATTTGGATTTATTTTTTTGTTTGAAAAGGTATACTTCCCAGGTGGTCCCATGATTATCAGGTCAGAATCTGATGATGGGATCCTGGAGAAATAGAGAGAACTCTTCAAATTTTATAGGCACACTTGAAGCGATTTGGGTAGTTTTTAGTTTACTTTCTCGGAGTGGTCCCATTTCAATTTGGTGAAAATCTGATGAAGAACTTCGGAGATAGCCAACGGGACTCCTCAATAAATGGTAGCAAATGGACTGGAACTGCTGAAATGTCATGTTCTGTCTATTGTTTACACCAGTTCATAACATAACATCACGCCGGTACGCTGTGAAGGGGTAAGCACATGTAACCACTAAAAAGTGAAAAGTAAAACTTTCTTCAAAAAAAAAACAACCGACTTCCAAAAAAACACTACAAAGTGAAAAATAACTTTAATTTCGGAAGGCGGTGTCAAAAAATTAAAATACTTAACCAAAGTCACCGAATTCCGAAATTAAAAGTTATTTTTCACTTTGTAGTGTTTTTGTTACAGATCAGTTTAAGATTGTATGTTGATTAAAATATGATCCGCAACCGTAACAAATATGGCTTGACTGACAGAATTATAATCAATTAAAATAATCAATCCAACCCATTTATTTAACCCATTGAATTACTTTTTGATGAAATAGTCCTTGTAGCACTTTACGTCAAACTCACAGCTGTTGAGCTGTGTAGCCAGATGACATAAAAAAGTACTCTGTGCAGATGACACTTGACACTTGACAGACTCCTCAAGCGACCTTTTGAGATTTTTATTTACAAATGTTTTTCTGTTTTTCTTTGTTCTTTACTAGTCGATTTCCTGCTCACCTGCTGTTGCTGTCAAACAGTCTAACGATAAAGTATAATTTGCTTGCAAACAAATGGGTTAGTTTTATTGTATAAAAGCTATAAACGCTACAGAAAGAATCGATGTTTTAATTAAATGTTACTGTTGTTTAAACTCTATTAACTGATAAGAACTCACTATAAGGTTCGTTCGATAACAATAAGAAATTTACCCAGATAATGCACTATTCAAACTGGTTTTATCTCCTTTTATAACAGTATCAGCTTGGTATTAACAATCTCAGTACTTATTTGAAGACAGTCAAGCAAAGAAAGTTCACTACTTCGTACAAAATGCTTCCCCAGCGTCAGGCATTGTTACTTTCTTCATCAAACTGTCATGGCTATTCCATGTTGGAGTTTGCTAAAGAAGAAATATGCAATCTTCTCACTAAGTAAGTACTTACTAACAATTGTACAATACTGCATTTCTATTAGGTACTTACTTCTTTTTTCTATTATTTCAGAAATGGTCTATCTGAGTTAGTATTCATCCCATACGCTCAAAAGGACTATGATAACTACACAGCTAAAATGAAAGAAGTCATTGAACCATGGGGATTTACAGTAACAGGTCTACATAGCTATCCTAATGTTATTGAAATAATTAATAACACTAAAGCAATTTTTGTAGGTGGAGGAAATACATTTCTCCTTTTAAAAACGCTGTATGAAAATAAGCTTGTAAATTTAATAAGAAAGAAAGTTGATGAAGGCAGCCTATTGTACATTGGTAGCAGCGCTGGAACTAATGTTGCAACAAAAAGCATTCACACTACTAATGACATGCCCATAGTTTATCCTCCAAGTTTTGAAGCAATTGGCATAGTGCCATTCAACATCAATCCCCATTTTATTGACATAATAAGTGAGACACACAAGGGTGAAACAAGGAGCCAGAGAATATGTGAATATTTAACAATGAGTCATGCCACACCTGTGCTAGGACTACAGGAAGGCTCAATGCTGCATGTTGATGGATATCAGCTGAAAATTAAAGGAATTTCTGGCGCTGTTCTATTCAAAAAGTAAGTACCTTCAATGCACGCTACATTGAATGATTCAATGTTGATTGAATGCAGATGATACATAAGTGCCAGCTAGTACCAATTACTACCTTTAATTTGCTTAATAGGGAACAAGCATTATTCAATTTGAATGCTTAGGTACTCAACCTATCTCTGCTGGAACAAGCATCTCTATTTTACTACTTGATTGTGTAAAATACTTAATTTTTTATTTCATTTGTTTTCAGGGATTGCATGGTACCAGAATATTATGCATCAGGTTCAGATGTATCATTTTTGTTTGGACGAGATCATGAACTATAGGTGTTGCAGATTCATAAAGGAATTCAAAAAACAACAATAAACTTGTATTTGTTGAGTATAATAATGACCAATTGTATTTATTCGCCAATTATTATTAATAATAATAAAGTATTTTAATTAAAAGAAATATATGTTTGAAGTTAATACAGGAACACAAATAATATGTCAATGCCTTGAAACACTATGCACTTATCCTATATAGTCCAAAGTCAGGTCCTAATCGGTGTAGTTCATAAAACATATGGCTGTTTCACTTTGTTGGCTGTATAAAGTAGGTATACCACGGAACCACTTAAATCCACAATTTTCACTACCAGCTGTAATCAAGAGCTGTATTAAATCCACCAGTTTTTACTAAAGATTTTAAATGACCACTTTTACAAACAGCATTGTATCTGAATATTGCACTTGAAGTTCTTTTCTTATGTAGGCTAAACTCTGGCTAGCCAAGTTGACTATGTCAGCCAGTGACCGGAGCATGCAGTAACAGAGATCTAGCTGCATGAAACAATGAGGCTTGTGGAGTCACACGAGTTTGGCCAGTTCTCTCTGCTGTAGGTAAATGACACAGATATCGCCTTAAAGCTAGATCTCGTCGTGCACTCAAGCCACGAGTAATTTCACAACCAGATCCAAACAATACAGCACGCTGTCTCTTTCTCTTTTGTACAGCCACCTAAAATAAATAAATTAAAACATTAGTTTTAAATACTAAGAAATAACAACAAGCATTACATACTTAAATTCATTAAAAAATACCTGAATAGCAGCGACTGGATGCAATGTTGAAACATCAGGTAAAGATTCAGTTTTAGCATCAATCTCATGTGTACCATTTTGCACAACTTTATCTTTCTGATCGGAATTATCCATTAAAGTAACTTGTTTTTTCTTATCTGACTGCAGGCTTTCAGCATTTTTCTGTAATACACCTTGTACAATTTCCGTCCCCGCCATATGCAAGGAAAGCCCAAGACGCGCGAGGACTCGATCGGGTCTCCAGCGATCACGGGCGCCGCCGGAAGAAACGCTAGTCTGTTCACGTCGGCGGACATCTGCCACCAAGCTGGCCCAGTCAACTCCGAGTGCATCGCCTAAACCAGCTGAAAAATAATATTATTATGATTATGTTCCTTTTCTCATATGTTAATGTTACAAAGTATTATTATTATTTATCATCATCAGCCTACAGCAGCCCACTGCTGGATATAGGCATCTCAAAGTGCACGCCATTCAGCTAGATTCTCAGCTGCTACTAGCCACCCTGTGCATTATATAATGGATAATCATTTTTGTTGTTAAAACATTATTTTCACTTTTTTTCTTTCTTTACCTCGTGTACGCTCCTCTTCAAGTTCTCCATCAGATATTTCCTCAAAGTCCAAATTTGTAACATCTTCATCATCCTTAGCTTCTTGTGATTCCTTTTCTTCACCTGCACCACTTGTATCCTACAAAAACATTGCATACTTTAGAACATGTTAAGAATAGGTTAATTAAGAGGACAAGTTATTTCTTTATTTCAATTAACTCTACCTGTGTTGACTCCTTCTCAGAACCTTCTGGCTTGGATACACTTTCATCATTGGGTAATGCTGTTTGACTGTCTTCATCCACAATTTGGTCAGCCATCTAACAAAAAAATGTGATGAATTACTACAAGGTCAGGGTAAACTACTTCTGTGTTTCTACTATTGATTCACTTACATCTTCCCTGTTGAGTATATCGTCAGGATCGTCACTTATTTCACTGAGATCATCAGGTATTGGTTTATCATCAATTTCGGCCTCCTGACGTGGTGGTGCTACGGGTGCTGTTTGCGTAGCTGGTGGAGATTCCTTCGCGGTTTGTTCTGGTTCATTTCTGGGAGCACGGCGCTTATTACCGTCACCTCGAGCTAGATCCATTCTCATTCCGCGTCCATAATCATCTTAAATAACAAATTTATACCAGTAGGTAAATTAGACTTTCATAAATCATGCAGTTTACAAGGGACTTAAAATAAAACTCGTTCCTCAGCCTTACACTAACATGAAAGAAGCCTTCAATCACATTCGTAAATACACACAATTACACAACTCCAACCTTACCATGCATCCGTCCACGGTGAGGTCCTGGGGGATGGCCCCTATGGTGCCAAGCATCCATATCAGGTTCTTTATCACCCCACTCGTTCATCTGAAATCACATAGTTAATTATATACAAATACAGATTGAAAGAAGAAAATATTTAAAAAAAATAAACACATCAACATACCAAAGTGAGAATAAGGACAGCCAAGGAATATGTGGGATAGAATAAGGCAAGGGTTTTTATTGTCTTTACGATAATCAATTGGTTCATTCCGATACCAAGTCTGATAGTAGTATAAACTCACCTATAGTAATAGAGGAGAAGGATTAGGAACAAAGAACAACTTTCCCTCTTATTTATAAACATTGCTAAAAGTTAAGAGATGTTTTAAATGTCATGGTGAAACAGTTGCTATTCATTACTTAACTTTAAGAAATGTTTAAAAATAAGGGGGTTAATGTATAAATCATCAATTAAATTAAATGTTATATTCAACTAATTTTGTAGTTAACCTGTGGGTCATGCATAGGCCAATGTCGCTCTCGGCCCCATTGGTCTCCTGGGCGGTAGTCGTCATTATCCCATTCTTTATGCGGATGCATATAGCTACGCTCACGGTCCATGGAACCTGACCGCCCTTCCCAGGAACGGTCACGATGGGGTCGACGGTCGTCATAACCTTAAACACACAAGCACACTTAGGATAGAAAGCTCTGGTTTCAGTTCACACGATGAATTAAGCTCATCTTACCCATATCAACACCCCTCCGTTCGCCCATATGTTCACCATACAACCTATCATCATCTTCAGGATATCCCCTGGGGGGTCCTGACATGTCATAACCAGTATCATAGTGTCTATCCCTTCCCTGCATATTGTAACCTGGAGACCTCTCATTTTCTCTAGGACCATCTTCATAACGGTCATCCACTCTATCATAATGATCCAAGTTGCGATCATTGTCATACTGACGTTCCATACCCATTTCATAGTCACCTTGATCTCTGTCCATGCTATCCAATCTGTCTCTTTTTGTAGAACGATCCCTTTCAAGCCTGTCCTGCTTACGACCACCTCTTTCAGAATGTGAATCCTGTCGGTCTTTAGATGTTGAAGAATTTTTATCTATATCTAGTGCTCTATTTGAAATAGCAGCTAAAGCAGCTAAACGCTCCTCAGGTCTAGGAAGAAGTCTTTCCATGGGCTTATTAGGCTTTTCTAATCCCTTATCAGCTCCTCCTCTTCCACCTAAACCTCTATCTCTGCCTCTTCTCTTACTGTCATCTCTTTTATTATCTTTATTCCTGTCACGCCCGCCTCTATCCTTTCTATCATGCCTATCTTTATCATCATGTTTGTCTTTTCGTCTCTCCAATGATCTGTCTTTGTGATCACGGCCTCTGTCCCTATCTCTGCTTGCAGATCTCTTTCTATGTCTCTCTACACTTCCATCTCGACGAGTTTGTTTCTTAGGTGAAACTGGTCTGCTGCGCTCTGAGCTTTCTTTCTTCCTTAAATCTTTTGAATGAGATGCATGCTGACGGGGAGATCTTGATCTTGCTTTCCTTGGAGATCTACTTCGAACTCTAGTTCTTTCCCTTTCCTTGTCACGTTCTTTTTCTCTTTCTTTTTCTCTATCCTTTTCTTTTGTGCGATCTCTATCTTTGTCTCTCTCTCTAAGGCTATGAGGTGAAGCACTTCTATTTTTATCTCTCCTTGGTGGAGATTTTCCGGTATGTTTGACTGTAGTTTTTGCAAGACTTTTTGTTGTAATCGGGGGAGTTCCACCAGATTTTTTACCTGGTGACAATGACTTTTTTCCAATAGTAGTTTTAGTGACAGGTTTCTTTTTAGTGGCATCTTGTTTTTTTAAAAGCCTGTCATCTTTTTTTGCAACTGTTTTCTTAGGTTCACTTTTATCCCTTTTCAAAGAATCAGTTTTAATAAATTTCTTTTTAGATGGTGCATCCCCATCTGATGATGAACTGGAATTCCTTTTAAGCTTTCCTTTCTTTCCTTTTCGTCTTGCTTCTCTGAAATAAAGGTAGATTATGAAATGGGCTGAAATGTAATGAGGTTATTGAAAGCATAAAAGCACAATGGGAAATTATACGATTTTACAAAATACGTCTTATAATTACCATAAAATTACAGTAACGATTTACATAGTCATCATTGGAGATTCTAAACTATCCATACCTGCCAGATGATGAAGATGATGAGCTATTATCTGATGAAGAAGAAGAGACGCTCGAAGAACTAGAACTTCGTGAGGAAGATGTGCTTGACATAGTTTTCTTTTTGTCCTTGCGCATATCTTTGCTAGAGTCCATTTTCAATTGCAACTCTAATTCACGTTGCAGTTGTTGTCGCCTTTTTTCAAGGACATCTGTGTCTGCGTACTCTAGGTCATTTTGATCCCAGTTGTCGATTTCACCATCTGGACTACGTCCTGAGCGCACGACCACGGCCGAATGCAGTCTACTTTTAGGGTCATCTTTCACAGCACGTTTATGTTCACTATCTTTGTTTGCTGCGCGTTGTTTCGATGGACTTATTAATGTATGGGTTGATGCAAATTTACAACTTTTACCGTAAGCGCAACTCCCGTTTTGTGCCCACTGTCTACAATGTTCAGTTGTTTTTTTAGCGCTGGATTTCTTGGTGCCAAGGCGCTCAAAAACACTAGGCCTATTAGCTAGATCTTTTGACTTCGGTAATTCGACAGTAATTTTTCTTTTTCCTTGTTTTGACATTATAAAGGAAAAACATTGGTCTCACACAACTAAAAGCGATTAAAAACACACATTTCCACCGGCGCTGTTACCGCCGCCATTGTTGTTTATGGCATCCAGTGTTGCCAACTCGGTATGTACTCTGTGCAACTCGGTGTCAGGTTTTCGGGCTAAATCGAGGCTAGATCACAGAGTAGTTTTACTTCTGGATTTATAGATTAGCACAAAAATGTGAGGGCCAAACTGCTACATAACATTTTTTTAAATGATTCTTTAGTATAATTGATTGTACGGTTAACTAGTTAAATTACTTTTTTTTATCTCAAAATTACAAGATTACTAAATACAAAGAACAAAACTTTACTTAACATATGCAACTAAAAACTCGTAGTCCTCATCAGATGATGTTTTAATTTATTTCCACTAATAGAGGGGTAATTGCGTAATACACTATCAGTAGGAATCGCTTTCATTTTAACACTTCCACAAAATTCATTGTGTTGTTTACGTTAAGCAGACGAATTATACAAACATATGAAGCAAAGGATTAACAATAAGCATCAAAATGATTTAGATTCTGATTAATAGTGTGTTACGTAATTAGGGTGCAGGTCTTAACCATACTATGTAGCATCTTTCTCCCATTCTTTTCTCTAATATTGTGCGTAATGAGTTTTTTTCTCACTGGACTTTCCATTTTCCCACTCTACATCAAATAAAGGTATTCACAAATCAGATAGACTGTAAATAGTTCAAAATATAAAAATTACGAAGCAACCTCAGAGCGGACTTGTCACTTGAAGTTTCGCGCGATTTATCTATGATTGAAAGTGCGTGCGTTTAGTTTTTGCTAAGCTTTAAAAACTTGGTTTCCTTATCAGCACAGAACATAAACAAAGATTATATAAAATTAATAAATGTTTAATTTACAATCCAAGGTCAAATCTATCATAGGATTGGTTCTTTGCTTCCTACAAATAATGAGCAACCAAAATTTTTACAGATTTATTTTATGGGAAATGAAAACGACGAGGTTGACCGCAGGTGTCAAAACATTCAATTAGTAGAAAAGGATATTGTCTTAAAGATTCAGAGAATGTTGCATGAACATAACCGCCTAATAAACACTTTCACAACAGCCTTAGAAAGAATGCCGGGAGATGATTATAAGTTGGTGATTCACCCAGATCGTACACCAAGTGGGGAACACGAAAGACGATATAATGCACCTTTAATAAATGAAGTCGCAGCCATGGTTTGTGGTGAACAGTTTGCTTCCCGTGATATAGTTTTACATGCCCGTGATAACACACTAACTAGGGTGCCGGATACACATAAATTTTACGATGCGTTACAATATCCGCTAATATTTAGCAAAGGGCAAGAAGGGTATCACTTTCAAATTCCACAAGTCGATCCTGTAACTGGCCTGCCCTTGCCTAACAAAAAGGTATCATGTATGGACTTTTATGCCTTTCATATCATGATTAGAGAAAATGATTTTAATATTATATCACGATGCAGGCAACTGGCCAATCAGTTTTATGTTGATATGTACGTTAAGGTAGAAAGTGAACGATTACGATACATAACATTAAATCAAACTAAATTAAGAGCAGAAAATTATATCCACCTTCAAGACGCAGTAGCGAATGACGCTAATCTAAATCCAAATGATATTGGTAGAATGATAATTTTACCGTCTTCATTTGTAAATAGTCCGAGGTACTTACACGAATATACTCAGGATGCGTTTGCTTATGTACGTACATATGGTCGCCCTGACTTATTCGTTACGTTTACTTGCAACCCAGCATGGCCGGAAATAGTAAATGAATTAATGCCGATGCCGGGTCAAAGCGCGATTGATAGGCATGATGTAGTCGCAAGAGTTTTTAGGTTGAAAGTTAAAAAACTTATGTCTGTTATTTCCAAAGGCAGAATATTTGGAGAAGTGATCTGCTTTATGTATTCCATAGAGTGGCAGAAGCGTGGCCTACCACATGTCCACATATTATTGTGGTTAAAAGACAAGTTGAGACCCGATCAAATTGATAATATTATCAGCGCAGAAATACCCGATCCAAGCACTGACAAGACACTTCATGATATTATAGTTAAAAACATGATTCATGGTCCATGTGGACCTGAAAATCCTCAGTGCCCTTGCATGAAAGATGGAAAATGCACAAAGAAATTTCCTCGCAAATTACACAAAGACACTGTCCACAGTGAAAACGGATACCCACTCTATCGTAGAAGAGCACCAGCAGACGGAGGTCGAACGGCATCTGTGAAACTACGAAATGGGAGTTACGTCACTATTGATAATAGTTGGGTGGTCCCTTATTCCGCTATTCTATTAAAAATATTTAATATATATAAATAATTATATATAAATATATTTATTATATATAAATAATTTATTATCTAGCTGTTACCCGCGACTTCGTCTGCGTAGAACTACTACTTCGTGTAAATTTGTTTGGACTGAATAGGCTCTGAAACTATAATGAAACGATTCTAATGAAGCCGGCACATTGAATTATTGAGATTAACATAGGTAGACTTTTCCTGACCCTGATCCCTGACTTAACTTAGTTTAATACGTTTTTGTATACGACATTTTTTGTTTTTCCTTCTTTGGTCAAAACATGTAGGTTTTGTGGACTCGATACTCGTGAGCACGCCACATACAGTTGCCCATGGGAGAAACAGTTTTTTTCTAAATGAACACCAGCTACTTTGAGTGTCTGTCCTTGAGCTTTGTTTATCGTCATAGCGAATGCTGCTTTCAGGGGAAATTGTACTCTTTTGAATTGGAATGGCAAATCGGTAGGGATTATTGGAATACGGGGAATTAACACTTCTTCTCCCTTTGCTGTTCCTGTCATAATTATTGCTCTCACAATATTGCGTCCCAGGTGTGTAATTTGTAGACGTGTGCCATTACACATTCTTGGTGCGTCAAGATTTCGCATCAACAGGACCGGGACACCTACTTTTAGCCTCAACTTATGGGAAGGCACCCCCGATAATTCTAAGGAGTTAAGAAATTCTACAGGGAACGATGTCACTTGCTCAGTGTCCATGACATTGTCTACGGACAGATACTCAACAAAATCACCTTCCACATCTGACATGATTTGTTCGTTGATCTGCCCCACTACTTCGTTTGTCGGTGCTAAAATTGCCCTTTCGCACAGCCATTGTCTGTTCTTCATATTGGTTGCAAGATCGGGATAGACGTTGTTCTTTAAGTCATCCATGTTACAGACAACATTACAAAATTCACGATTCAATGTAATCATTCCGTCACTATTTGTTTCCATACGGTCTTCTCCGATTTTCAGAAGAGCATCCGCATATTGCACCAATTGTGTATCACTGTGCAGTTGTACTCGCATATTTGTAGTCAGACAAAAATTTTTTACATGCACCCATAATGGAGACGCTTTTAAACATGCATTTATTTCATCTGCCGGCGTGCCTCTAGTAATTACCGGCAGAGTCTGTCTAAAATCGCCAGCTAAAAGTACCACCATACCACCCATGATACTTTGGTTACTCTTAATATCTTTTATGGTCCGATCTAGTGCTTCTATCGCTCTTTTGTGGGACATGGTACATTCATCCCAAACCAACAGCTTACATTGCTGTAACATTCGTCCACGGTCACTATTTTTAGTAATGTTACAAACTGGCATTTCCTCATGAGCTAAGTTCAATGGCAGTTTAAGTACTGAATGTGCCGTTCGGCCACCATTAAGTAACGTAGCTGCTATTCCAGAAGAAGCTACAGCAACAGCAACTCCTTTATCTTTACGAATTTGGGCTAAAAGTAAATTTAAAAGAAATGTTTTACCCGTGCCTCCTGGCGCATCCAAAAAGAATAAACCACCTTCGCCACTTTCGATTTTTTGCACAACATTCTCAAAAACTAATCTTTGTTCTGGGTTTAGACGCGGAACAGACTCAGTTATTTGTTGTTGTAAAGAAGCAGCATCGTAACTCAATTCTCTTATTATATCACTGCAAACTTCCCCAGTTCTTTGCGGCCTGCTCAACCCAAAATCTGACAAATCTTTCCCAGTTATAGTTATGACTTGGTCTTCTATCTTTGTTAGGGCTTCATTAAAAATGAAATCATTGTATGTAACGTTTGGATTATGATGTTGTACTCTGTGTAAAATATCGTCGGCCATTTGAATTTTGTACCTTTCCCACAGTTGTTGAGGGTTTGAAAGCCCACATGTCGCTATTAGTATAGCAAAAAGCATTCTCACCTTGGCCGCTGATCTACATTGTGCAGCCTCTTCCAGTGTTATATTCCAATGATTGTCATCCTCCAATAATCCTCTTGCCTCACATGCCTCTCGAAATGTTGAAAATTCTTGATTGTTGTATTTTTTGAGATCATTGAAAGAGGTTGGCCCACGCACATGGTGTAGAAGCATCCTTAAACAAAAACATTCCATGTTAGTAACATGGACTGTGTAAACCCGTCCTAAGGCATCTCCAGATTTGACACCAGGCCAGTTCTGAACCGAAGTTCCTTGAATTCGGCGTTTCCAAGTTTTTCTGGTTGCGTCCCATGTGTAATATCTCGGTACCTCAGCATACATAAGAGTTCTTGCAAACTCATCTCTTATGCAAAGTTCAAAAAAAGCTGTAAGGGTGGTTTTTGGTCGAGTAGATAGTCGCTCGTGGAAATTATCTTCTGTAAAATAAACTCGTTCACCGTTCTCTAAGTGTACACTTAGATGTGTAACGGTGGGGTGCCTTTCGTGCAACGGGAACCCTAATAACCGCCACACGGCTTCGTTGCTGCTAACATAACGACCAGATTGATATGTATGTACTTCATTTACGCGATTTGCAAGCTCTGTGCTCCTAAAATTGAAAATAGCTTGGTCACTGCCTTTGTTAATATATTTGCAGATATATTTGATAGCGCGCACTGAACTGCAAGCCTCAACATTTATATGGGCGTTAAATATTTTTAATAGAATAGCGGAATAAGGGACCACCCAACTATTATCAATAGTGACGTAACTCCCATTTCGTAGTTTCACAGATGCCGTTCGACCTCCGTCTGCTGGTGCTCTTCTACGATAGAGTGGGTATCCGTTTTCACTGTGGACAGTGTCTTTGTGTAATTTGCGAGGAAATTTCTTTGTGCATTTTCCATCTTTCATGCAAGGGCACTGAGGATTTTCAGGTCCACATGGACCATGAATCATGTTTTTAACTATAATATCATGAAGTGTCTTGTCAGTGCTTGGATCGGGTATTTCTGCGCTGATAATATTATCAATTTGATCGGGTCTCAACTTGTCTTTTAACCACAATAATATGTGGACATGTGGTAGGCCACGCTTCTGCCACTCTATGGAATACATAAAGCAGATCACTTCTCCAAATATTCTGCCTTTGGAAATAACAGACATAAGTTTTTTAACTTTCAACCTAAAAACTCTTGCGACTACATCATGCCTATCAATCGCGCTTTGACCCGGCATTAATTCATTTACTATTTCCGGCCATGCTGGGTTGCAAGTAAACGTAACGAATAAGTCAGGGCGACCATATGTACGTACATAAGCAAACGCATCCTGAGTATATTCGTGTAAGTACCTCGGACTATTTACAAATGAAGACGGTAAAATTATCATTCTACCAATATCATTTGGATTTAGATTAGCGTCATTCGCTACTGCGTCTTGAAGGTGGATATAATTTTCTGCTCTTAATTTAGTTTGATTTAATGTTATGTATCGTAATCGTTCACTTTCTACCTTAACGTACATATCAACATAAAACTGATTGGCCAGTTGCCTGCATCGTGATATAATATTAAAATCATTTTCTCTAATCATGATATGAAAGGCATAAAAGTCCATACATGATACCTTTTTGTTAGGCAAGGGCAGGCCAGTTACAGGATCGACTTGTGGAATTTGAAAGTGATACCCTTCTTGCCCTTTGCTAAATATTAGCGGATATTGTAACGCATCGTAAAATTTATGTGTATCCGGCACCCTAGTTAGTGTGTTATCACGGGCATGTAAAACTATATCACGGGAAGCAAACTGTTCACCACAAACCATGGCTGCGACTTCATTTATTAAAGGTGCATTATATCGTCTTTCGTGTTCCCCACTTGGTGTACGATCTGGGTGAATCACCAACTTATAATCATCTCCCGGCATTCTTTCTAAGGCTGTTGTGAAAGTGTTTATTAGGCGGTTATGTTCATGCAACATTCTCTGAATCTTTAAGACAATATCCTTTTCTACTAATTGAATGTTTTGACACCTGCGGTCAACCTCGTCGTTTTCATTTCCCATAAAATAAATCTGTAAAAATTTTGGTTGCTCATTATTTGTAGGAAGCAAAGAACCAATCCTATGATAGATTTGACCTTGGATTGTAAAAGTAGATGAAAACCCAGGCATAACCACCTCATTTTCTACACCAAATGACGTCATTTGAAAGCATGAATTATATTTCCTTATTTTGATTAAAAAACGCCGCGATTCGTTGTTATCACCTAAAAGTAAAGACTTCAATGGTTCCTCTGGTTCTCCAAGTATTGGAATTGAAACCTTGCCACCAGAACAACACATACCCGGAGTTTCTTCTTTCCACTTGAGTGCTTCACAATGTATACATTTTTTATCCATTCCACCTATGAGAAGTAATCGATGGTTATTATACTCAATCGATGGGTCATAATCAAAAGCAGCATTGTGGAATGCTCCCCATGTATACATTGTAAACGCATTTCTCCTTTCTGACTGCCGTTCAGCATTTAACACACGTCGTCTTTGGGATTCTTCTGGCATCTCTGCAGCTATCAATGATGCGTGTCGCTCAGCATCTAAAATCTGCCGGGCCTGAGTCTGTTCATAGGTCTCGGCAGCTCTTTGCGTTGCGTGTCGCTCAGCATCTATAATCTGCCGGGCCTGAGTCTGTTCATAGGTTTCGGCAGCTCTTTGCGTTGCGTGTCGCTCAGCATCTAAAATCTGCCGGGCCTGAGTCTGTTCATAGGTCTCGGCAGCTCTTTGCGTTGCGTGTCGCTCAGCATCTAAAATCTGCCGGGCCTGAGTTTGTTCATAGGTCTCGGCAGCTCTTTGCGTTGCGTGTCGCTCAGCATCTAAAATCTGCCGGGCCTGAGTTTGTTCATAGGTCTCGGCAGCTCTTTGCGTTGCGTGTCGCTCAGCATCTAAAATCTGCCGGGCCTGAGTCTGCTCCTCAGATTCTTGGGATCTAGCTACTTGCGCAGTTCGAGCTATTTTAGAGCTACGCGCTAAATTAGATTTACGCTTGCGAGGCATATTACTTAACCAGTTACCTACCTAAAGTAATAAAAACAGGTAAGTACTTATGCAAAAAAAAATTCTTTAGCTGACAAAAAAATTTAGTTAAAGGTACTGAGTACGAAACTATACTTAAGGTAGGTACTTATACACATGAAATAAAACAAAAACAAAACGAATTGCTAAACTAAAACTAAATGTTAAAAAAAATATACTATCCACATGGAATAAAAACAAAATGAATCGATAAAATTATATGCGAAACTACTGGAACTATTTTATTCACAAAACAACATTACTTACCTATTAATACTCAATAAAAACTATGCTGACCTTCTTAGGTACCGTAACTACTTACTAAATGTGAAAAAACTTAAAAAAACCTGCCTACTAATCTACTACAATTTTATACCTATCCTAAAAAATGAATTAAAGTATTTATTTTACCTATTAACTATAATTCTACCTACTACTAACTTATGCTAAACTAATAATAACAACCAAAACAACTAAGTAAATAACACAAAATGCTTATCCAAGAAACCCTAAACACCAATGAAAACGTAAAGAAAGCGAATACGTTGCAGCTCAAAATTGTAGATATCGCATGCGTCCGCCAACGACGTCTGCCCTCACGTGTCTGCCCGTTCGGGTAAGCATACTTTGTGATCTACACTCCTCCCACCGAGCCATCCGCGTCCCCCGCACGTCTTTGCCGCCGCGCCGCGCAGCGCGCCCGCGCCCGCCAGCCCCGCCACACCACACCATGCATCGTCACACTCACACATTCATAGTGTATAGGCCGATGGGCCTGATGGACATGTCAGGCAGAAAGTATTCTAAAAGCTGGCTAGGAGTATTTGAATTATGCGATACATAACTGCACCCCGCGTTTTCACCCGCATAATTCCGGGATCGGGATCGGGATAAAAAGTAAAGATGTCCTTTCCCAAGGTTCCATCTATCTCTATACCAAAATTCATCAAAATCGGTTCAGCGGTTTAGGCGTGAAAACGAAACAGACAGACTGTCTATGTCTTTCCCCAAGGTTCCATCTATCTCTATACCAAAATTCATTTAGTAGGGATATACGATACACAACTGCACTCTGCGTTTCCACCCGTATAATTCCGGGATCGGGATCGGGTTCTGGATAAAAAGTACCCTATGTCCTTTCCCAAGGTTCCATCTATCTCTATACCAAAATTCATCAAAATCGGTTCAGCGGTTTAGGCGTGAAAAGGTAACAGACAGACAGACAGACAGACAGAGTTACTTTCGCATTTATAATATTATATATAAAATATATAAATATATATATAATATATAAAATATAAAATATATAAAAATATAAAATATAAAATTATATAAAATATAAAATATAAAATATAAATATAAAAATATAAATATAATATATATATAATATATATAATATATAATATATAATATATAATATATAATATAATATAATATATAATATATAGTAGGGATAAATGTTTAGGCGCGTTATGCGCCCGGTTTGTATAAATGAAACCATGTTCACTAGTATAGTAGGTGTGTATTTCTTTTACCACACAGTATATATACTACAACGGAGGAAATACACAGAACACACAGTTGGCACTTATGGAATTTGAAACTTATAGTAATTACACGGTATTACGTTGCTGAGCTGTACATCTGGTCTAATATCCTAGTTCCACCAGTTCATACTATTGTAGGCCACTTTCCGAATTAGAAAAATAGCGCTGTGAGCGCTCACATCAATAATTTGCGTTCCGAGTTAGATATCGCGATTATGACAGCTAAGAACTGTCATTTTTGTCATCAATACGGAACGCTCGTGAACGCGCTAACAGTGCTCACTCAATGTTAAAACCTATTTACACCATATAAAACTTGTATAGACCACAAATTTCATCTTCTTATTTGATTAGGTGGCGATTCTAGTCAGAAGCACTATTTATAAGTTAGCTAAAACTATGATACGAATCAGAACATAAC
Source organism: Polymixis lichenea (assembly GCA_949091785.1). Lineage (NCBI taxonomy): Eukaryota > Metazoa > Arthropoda > Insecta > Lepidoptera > Noctuidae > Polymixis > Polymixis lichenea. The sequence goes on from OX420937.1 coordinate 7,641,189, forward strand.
AGCACAAGTGTCATTTTTGACAGCGCTCACGGTGATATTAGTATAACGCATGGTCGGCGTTATCGCAAGATGGCGCATGTCATGACGTCATCTATGACGATTCACGGGATATCGTTATCGCGCTCACGCCAATTCGGAACGGGTGTGAGCACGCTCAAATCGATATTATCGTATCTCGGAACGTAGCCGTAGTCTTTGAGTTCAAATCTATCTATCATAGACATCTCCTCTGGAAACAAAAATAGTGGTGCCACCAAACTTAAGAGTGGGAACCATAGACATCAGTTTGGTTCGCCACAAATGGTTTATTTTTGTAAAAAAAATGCGATTTCCATAATCTAAATACACGTAGTAAAGATGAAATTGTGATTCCAAAATTTAGATTAACTAAAACTAGCAACTTATTTCTAATAAACGGTATCCGCTTCTATAGCAAGTTGCCAAAGTCGGTTACAGAACTTAGCGATGCAAAGTTTAAAACTCTCATCAGACGTGCCCATAGCAAAAAAGCTTAGTTTAAGATAAAAGACTACGTTGAAGACAGGCATTAATTCCTTGTGCACATGTGGCTTCCCTGGTACATACCTTATTAACAGCATATGTGAGAGTCCATTAACTGATCCCAAATTACAACGTTATTTTTATTCTTTTCATTTTTTACAATGTCTGACCTATTCTCGTCATTATTCTAATTCTAATATCGTCATGCTTGTCATGGAAATCATGTCACTTGGTTTAAATAGGTTCATTTTATTTGTGGAGATTCTTTTACCTGTTGTGAATGGAATGAGAGAACGTTGTAGGCCTTGCAGACTGTGGATTTGTAGACGATTTTCTATTCTTTGTTTTCATTCCTCTAAGTACCTGGTACTTATTGACAGGCCTGCACTGCCCTCCCATACTTTTTATCACTGTCATTTGAAAACATTGTAAGTTTTTGCCCATCATTTTTAAAAGAGTAACCGTTGAGTTTCTTGCTGGCTCTTTTGTAGAGGAAGCGACAAATTGGAACCGTGAACCTAGCTTCTGACGTTTCGTAAGTGCCCATGCAGGTTTATGTGAAATAAAAGATTTTGAGTTTGAGTAAAACTTAACAACAGCAGATATGCCTATGTTAAGAGACTCCGCTCTCCCAAAACTTAAATTAGTATCTTTTACTTGTTTTATACAAATGTAGGGTAAAGGAAATAATTATTTACCTACTTACCTACTAATATTATAAATGTGAAAGTTTGGATGTTTGTTACTCAATCACGCTAAAACGGTTGAATGGATTTAGATGAAATTTGGCGCACAGATATTTTATAACCTGGATTAACATATAGAACACTTTTAATCCCGGTAGGATGGTCCCGTAGAATAATTTTCTCCACGCGGGAGAAGCCTCTGGTAAAAGCTATGTAGTTAAATATAAAAAAAGAGAGAGAATTAGATTAATAGATTTAAACATGCAGCACGCACGCAGGCATAGTGAGTGGGTGAGTGAAAGTGAGGGTGTGTAAATCTGAGAGTGTTTGAGTGAGAGTGAGGGTGTGTGAATGCGAGAGCGTGAGAGTGGATGAATGTACGAATAAGTGAATACGAGTACGAATGAATCGAGTGTACACTCGGATGTATACGCATGAGGTTTAGAATGGACACACGGCTACACACCAAGCTATAAGTTCCAGTATAAGCTGATTTCGCATTGTATAGGATTTCCTTACTGTGCGAGATCAGCGTAAATTGGAAATGTATAGCTTAATGTGTAGCCGTGTGTTCAGACATTAGGGCTAAGATTATGTTTATTCCAGCAGCGCCTCCGTGTCATCATAATTATATATGTAAGAGGTTTTATCCAATTAGTAACAGTTTTTCTACATTCTGTTTGTTTCTTATTATTTACATAAATCTCTTTGATACGTCTGTATAGCTGAGCTGAGCGTTTTTAATATTTTAAACGGACGAACTTGGTTTTGATTTGGGGAACTTCCGCTATTATATCTTTTCTCATTTTCAAGGTTTAGCTGAGGTCAAAATTAAAAGTTTTGTGTTTCTTTAGAACAGATTTAATTATACTTAAATAGTTTTCGCACTGAGATTAAATCGCTGATGTGGTAAAGACTTTGTGTAGGATATCTAAGGTTTTTAAAGTAGGTACATTAGGTTTGTAAGAGCCCGTTGTCCCCGCTCAAGGTCTATGAATTTAGTCTTCGCCGCACCTCCCCATAATATTATGGGAATGTAGTACACTAAGACGGACTGTACTAACGCTATGTATATTTCGTTGAGTAGGTTTCAGGGGGTATGTGTGCTGGTGGGTACTTTTTTTGGTACAATACACCTCAGCGTTTTGAATATCCAGCTCAGTTTTCTGACTCTGTTGGTGACCTGTTGAACAGGTAGGGGTACCAAGATAGTCTCTGGTCAACAACAACACCAAAATATTTATTTTGAGACACTTTGAGTAGTTTTGGACAGTGACAGTCATTATTAGAAAATATGGTTTTCAGTTTAAAAGTTTTGACAGGCGAAAATATTTTCGACTAGATTTCGGGCCATTTCATTATATTCGTGGCTAATCAAGAAGAAAAAGGGCTAGTTATAGCCCCAAGGGGCTAACTACCTAAGGGTTGGTTAGTAAATGGACGAACTAATAGCAGGTGGAGGAAGATTCACCGGGGCCTCAAAATTCGGTTCGGTTGCAGAAACAAAAAACAATAATAAAGCCAAGCCGATATTGGCAGTTGGGCCGATCAAATCAGGGAACCATTATTGATTGGGGTTTGGGTGTGGGTGAATAACTTCCTCAGACGTCATAACCACAGTCTCAGTAAAAGACATTTGGGTTTCCAAAAATCGGTGTCGAATTGATTTAGACTGCATACACAAATGTACATTTTGTCGACTTGGTTATAACGTTGTTCGGTATTACCATACGTACTTAACGTGGAGATTTTATCAGGAATAAAAATTAACATTATTAGGAGTGAAAATTAACATTAGTTTGATGTGTGGGGCGGATCAGGGGGGCATGGAGGCGACTTCACGGGATTTGAGTTTCCTTTGAAGCTCCCAGAAAGCCAGATGAGTGGGCTCTAGTTCGCTCAACATCATAACCCAACCGGCGTTACGCAACTCCGACTTGCATGTCCTTACAGATCACTATAGCTGTAAGTAGCGCATGTAAGCTTTGTTCGCGTCGCAGGGAAAGTTGCTGTAGGCACGAACAGCCGCGTTCTTCTAATTCAGCAGTTCGTACATCGTCCGGCAACTTCCAGCGATGGTCTTCCACCGCTGGAACTTCCCTTGAACAATCGTTCAGGATAGTTGTGTTGGCGTTAGAGTCGAACTGATCGGGGATAGAGTCTAAATGGGGGGCTGTGTTGGATTTCAGCTGATCGCTTACTTTTCTCCAGCACGTTACCTGCACTTTGATGACGGGATGGCCAGAATCTAGGAGATACACGCGGGGGGCCACATGCATGATGACAGGGTGATGATCGGACGTGAGTTCATTTATTGCTTCTATAGAATCCAACCGTAGATTGATATTCTTGAGAAGTGCAATATCAAGGACATCAGGGTTATGAGATACCTCGCGAGGAAAGTGGGGAGGGGTCATAGGGGCGATGACGTCCAAGTTCAGGGTAGAACAGAGGTTGAACATAAATGTCTCGCCCGCTATGATAACGGAGTCTCTCAGGCCAAGAAGGGTGGAGAGTTCATTGATGATTAATTGGAAGTTCACTATATTCCATTGGGGAAAATAGGCTGAGACTAGCGTGATAGGTTGATGATCTGTCAGGCCTAGTCGGCGGACAGAGACTTCTAATTGGGAGAGAGTGGGAGGAGGGTCCATAGGAATGCTGTAAAGGGCCTTCCTATAGTAGATGAGGGTACCACCGTCAGTGGCGGACTAAGCCCGTCAGAGGCCCGGGGCGGCAAAAGGTGAATGAGGCCCCCCAGCTTTAGATAAAAAATAGTATTTCAAGCTTTTTATTCAGTTCACATTTGTATGTATAAATAAGTGTTTATGTTTATTTCGTTAAAATCTGGCAAGTGAAATTTAAATTCGACTTAAATTATTTAGTCTAAATAAACATACATACCTACAATATGGAATGGATATGGCTAAGGCAAATGAAATACGAATCGATCGACACAAAAAAATAAGATAAAATAAATCAAAGAAATTCTTTGTCTGTAGCGTGTTGTATGTGTTTTCGTTCCTTCAATTTATTGAACTCCTCATTTCAAAACGTCAGTCCACTTTCCCTTGTCCTGAATGAACACGGGAGAAGGGGGAGCTAACTTTTTCCCCGCAGCGGTGCGGGGTGCAGCGCTAGGGGCTCTACTTTGTGAGAGGTTGTCGCGGACGGGGTGGAGATATTGGCTGGCTTAGTCAACGGGTGGGGGGCAGTGGCGGAGGACGCCAATGGGGTTGGGGTGCGCGAGAGAGGGTAAGGCCCAGAGTCATCGATCACGACTATTTTTGCGGCTTGCGATGAGCCGCACTTTTTCTTCTTTCTCTTGCTCCCTTTTCCTTTGACGGTGGTAGGTAACCATCGTCCTTGGTTGAGGGAGAATAGTCCGAAGCTACTGATTGAGTTTCAGAGTCGGACGGTGCGTCTTCAGCGTCCATGGACACTGGAGAGCTGAGATCGGGGATGACGGTGCCAGAGTGCACCGGGGACTCTACTGCATTATTGAATTGGATGATGCTTAGGTCGGGCATGGATGGCGTGGTAACGCGTTGAAGCTTAACTCCATAAGTTGAGCAGAATGCAGAGTCCGGGAGGAGATGGTTTCGGACAAAAGCCGCAAGGGCTTTGTCGTCCAATTCCATCATGATGAAGAGGGTGGAGGATGCCTATTTCCCACTCATAAGGAGTGAGCCTAGCACAAAAACTCCTACACATTCCTCCCTGTCCGGGCGGAATGGCCCGGGTACGAGTGACCCTCCCCTCCCCTCCCTGTCGGGTTTAGACAGGGAGGGGAGGGGAGGGTCACTGTGGGGTGTTGGGTCAACACCCTACTCCGTTTCGTTGGCACCGTAAGGTTTCCACCGAGGGCCAAGTGAAACTACTGACGACGTTTTTCTGTAGAGAAACAGAGATAACTCCAAAAAGCAGTTTTTGATTCAATTAATGATCGAATAAATTTGACCGACCAGAAGCCTAAAAGTTTGATAACCAGTCTTTCCAAGGGGTATCGGATTGCCAAGTTATTGGGTTGCCGAAGTTAGAAAGGCAGTCGCTCCATGTAAAATACTGGTATTCAGCCTCATCCGGTTAGACTGAAAATCGACCCCAACGTAGTTGGGAAAAGGCTAGGTAGATGATGACATGCATGTAGTAACTTTGAAATGAAAATGCTCAAGAATAATACTGAAACTAGTCTTGCAAACTTCCTCAAATAGGTTGACTCTACGTGTATACTTTATTAGTCTGTGATTGTCAATTTGTCAATAGACGGCACCAGCGGCCAGCGCCAGTTGTCAACTCGTCAGATATTCAGTGTTGCCGTTTTAGCCACTTCGGGGTATTTTCGACGGTTTTAGCCAAAAAATTATCTGTTTTAGCCACCAAAATTAATCTAGCTACTTCTGGCTACTTTTTAGACTATTACTACCTACTTTTATTACTGTTAGAAGTCTACCGACTAATACTTAATGTATTTTAAAGAAATAATGATGGGACGATCGTCAATAATTGTAGGCAACACCACAGAGGTCCACGCCGAATCAAGGGATTCCCATTTATGTGAATGTTTATATTTTTAACGTAATTTCAATTCGATTGAATGAAAATGGACGTTATAATTATAGCTAGGCTAATTGGGCCTAGTTTGTTTTGTACAAAGTCAATACTACTCGTGTCAACATGTACCGAAACGGTATTATTGTTTGAATTATGGACGATGACATTGTACACATTCAAATTGAGTTTTAATTTTTTACTAAAAAAACAAAAAAAAAATGTTTTAGCTATAAACTTGTAACCAGTTTTTAATACATTTCTATCAACACTATTAAATATTGTGTTATTAAATCCGCTTAACCGCACCCCTATACAATATTAAAATTATTATCAGTAGTAATAGGTTAAATTAAGCCAAAAATACTTTAGCCACTTTTAGCGGAAATTCGAAAGTCATTTATTTACAAAACTGGCAACTTTTTTCTTTGATGTAGCTACAAACTAGATGTAAGATGGTCCAAACGGCAACACTGCAGATATTATATATTCTGTGGTTCTGTGAACTTCTGTGCATCACATAACATAACCTATAAAAATAATATTGTTAATAAATTGATTGCATTTCATTCGTCACCGTTTTTTTATCTAAAATAATATAGAAGTGGTTAAGACAGTGACACCAAAGTAGCCTTATAATTCAAAATGCCTCTACTCGACGGTAAAGAAATCGACATATTTTTTGTAAGTATATAGTATTGCAAACAATTTGTACTTTTAAAATGTTGTCTTCCGACTAATGAGACCAAATTACTTCAGAAAATCTTGCTTGGGTTGCTTCAGGAATCGAACTTCCTTATAATGTGATATCGAAATTATGAAAAAAAGGAGTATTTAATTTTCCAAAGCAAAGGAATTCTAACACAATTCAACATTTACCTACACAACACAGTATATCACCACATCCGATCTTAGTTCCAATATTATGCATAAGGCTGAAAATGGGGCTCGCCGATCTAGTGCTCTTTAACAGAAACACCCCACCTTTTCTAATGTAGTATGTACATCATGGACATGAATGTAATGTGCTACATGAATATGCTATGCTGTAGGTTAGCAAATATGTTTCCTGCACACCAACACTAGGGAAATACAATTTCGAATTTTATTTCATACATCATTCTTTTTAATGTTATAAAGGTAAAACTTCACCATAAATTGTTAGTTATGTATGAACTAAAATGAATTGGTTATATTATTTAATTTCAGAGTGAAGAAGATCTACCATATGAGGAGGAGATATTGAGAAATCCCTTCTCAGTTAAACACTGGCTAAGATACATAGAACATAAAAAAGCTGCTCCTAAACATGAGATAAATATGATCTATGAGAGAGCTCTAAAAGAGTTACCAGGATCATTTAAACTGTGGTACAACTATCTTAAATTAAGAAGGAATCAAATTCGAGGCAAATGCATCACTGACCCTTGCTTTGAAGATGTAAACAATTGTTTTGAAAGATCTTTGGTGTTTATGCATAAAATGCCTAGAATATGGATGGATTACTGCACTTTTCTAACTGATCAATGTAAGATAACAGGAACAAGAAAAGCCTTTGACAGTGCTTTGAGGGCTTTGCCAATTACACAACATCACAGAATATGGCCCCTTTACTTGAACTTTCTAAAGAAACACAATATTGCTGAAACGGCAGTTAGAGTATTTAGAAGATACCTTAAACTATGTCCAGAAGATACAGAAGAATATATTGATTATTTAATTTCAATAAATAAATTAGATGAAGCTGCTGTTAAGTTGACTCAAATAGTAAATAATGAAAATTTTCAATCAAAACATGGCAAATCAAATCATCAGCTTTGGAATGAACTTTGTGAATTAATATCTAAGAACCCTGATCAAATTCATACACTAAATGTAGATGCTATTATTAGAGGTGGACTAAGGCGCTACACAGATCAGCTGGGACATTTATGGAATTCTCTTGCTGATTACTATGTCAGAAGTGGTTTATTCGAAAGAGCTAGAGATATTTATGAAGAAGCTATACAAACAGTAACCACTGTAAGGGATTTCACTCAAGTATTTGATGCATATGCTCAATTTGAGGAGCTTAGCTTAAGCAAAAAAATGGAAGAAGTTGCTAAAAAGCCTAGCCCCACTGAAGATGATGATATTGATTTAGAGCTAAGACTTGCAAGGTTTGAATATCTCATGGAAAGAAGATTATTGTTGCTTAACTCTGTACTTTTGAGGCAAAACCCTCACAATGTTGCTGAATGGCATAAAAGAGTTAAACTTTATGAAGATAAACCTCATGAAATTATTGATACCTACACTGAGGCCGTTCAAACAGTAGATCCTAAGCTTGCTGTAGGCAAACTATATACTTTGTGGGTTGGATTTGCAAAATTTTATGAAAAAAATGAACAAATAGAAGATGCAAGACTTATTTTTGAAAAAGCAACACAAGTAAACTTTGCTAAAGTTGATGATTTAGCTTCAGTGTGGTGTGAATGGGCAGAAATGGAAATACGACATGAAAATTATGAAGAAGCTCTGAAATTAATGCAAAGAGCCACTGTTTTACCCAGTCGAAAAGTTGCATATCATGATGATACTGAAACAGTACAGATGCGATTGTACAAGTCTTTGAAAGTATGGTCTATGTATGCAGATTTGGAAGAAAGTTTTGGTACTTATAAATCATGTAAGGCTGTTTATGATCATATTATAGACTTAAAAATTGCTACTCCACAAATCATCATAAACTATGGTCTTTTCTTAGAGGAACACAATTACTTTGAAGAAGCTTTTAGAGCATATGAAAAGGGTATTGCCTTATTTAAATGGCCTAATGTATATGATATTTGGAATACTTACCTTACCAAGTTTTTAAAAAGGTATGGAGGATCGAAGTTAGAGAGAGCTAGAGATTTATTTGAACAGTGTCTTGAACATTGCCCACCAGAATTTGCAAAGTCTATATTTTTACTATATGCAAAATTAGAAGAAGAGCATGGTTTGGCAAGGCATGCTATGGCTGTCTATGAACGAGCGACAACTGCTGTTCTCACTGAAGAAATGTTTGAAATGTTTAATATTTACATTAAAAAAGCTGCTGAAATATATGGCGTGCCAAAAACGCGTCAAATATATGAAAAAGCCATTGAAACTCTTCCTGATGAAAAAGCAAGGGAGATGTGTGTACGGTTTTCTGAAATGGAAACACGACTTGGCGAAATTGACAGGGCTCGGGCAATATACGCGCATTGTAGTCAAATGTGTGATCCCAGAATTACAGCGGAGTTTTGGAACACATGGAAGGAGTTTGAAGTTAGACATGGTAATGAAGATACAATGAGAGAAATGCTTAGAATTAAACGCAGTGTACAAGCCACATATAACACACAAGTGAATATGATGTCTGCTCAAATGTTGAGCTCAGCTGCACAAGCAGCTGGTACTGTTTCAGATCTTGCACCAGGTATGAAGGATGGTATGAGAATGTTGGAAGCCAAAGCTGCTGAAATGGCAGTGCTAAGTAAAGGAAATATATCATTTGTACGGGGTGAAACACAAGGTCTCAAGGAAGCCGATAAAGTGGTGAATCCTGATGAAATTGACATTGATGAGGATTCAGAGAACAGTGAAGATGAAGGAGAAGTTGCTCCTGTTCAGAAAAAAGAAATCCCAGCTGCAGTATTTGGAGGACTTGTTAAAGACACTGACTGAACCTAATACTTAATATCTTTTTTTTTGAGAAATACTTGAATAAAATATTATTTTAGTAATAAATCAACTTTTAATCATAAGCTTAGTTACATTATACAATAAGCCATATTTACAACAGAAATCACAGAACACATTTTCATTAATTATTATTAATATATAAGATTGCAGTTTTATTACACATTGATCTGGACTGTGGAGGTGAGACATTGATAGTTTTATAAAGCGAATATTTTTACTTTGCAACTATAACATGATAAACAACAAAAATACTCATATTATAACCAAACAATTTTTCAAACTTAATAAGAAGTCATTATTTGTCAGAGAGTCAGCAGGCATAAATAACTAGAATATTACCTAAGATAACACAAATTAAAAAAATAAAGACAAAACAATAGTTTAAATTATACATCAGAAGTTTATATGATATCTCTAGGTGGCGTTATAAAATGCAATGAATTTGAGTACTTATTTTGATGTTCAGAGTAATTTAAAATACTGATATCGTTGTGAACACCGCCAAACATAATTAGCTCCCCATTCCCTTTGACTAATGAATACATTACTAATTCCTCTGGTGCCCCAGTCATTTCTCCCAAACGAGGACAGAGCCATGCCACATAATTTAGTGAATTTCCATCAACAACAGTAGAAATATCCAAAACATGCATAGTCAAAGTATTTCGTTTTACTTTCTTTACTGCAGGTTGCGTCGGCTGAGGGTTTGGTGGAGAAGGCAATGGTTCTCTTCTATTTTCTAAGTGAGCTATCTGTCTTTGATTAATGAGATCATTTTCAGGAGGTGAATTATTCTGGGATGTATCACAAGCAAATGCAGCCATCCTGTACTTATTAGCTTCTTGCAACTGTCTTACTATTTTCATCCCCTTATTCTGTAAAAAATAAAACAACAATTTTAAATTGAGTCTATTTTACACAAGTTGAATTGTAGTTTGTTGCATGTTTTAATAAAGTAGTTTACCTTATTTTTATTCCTTCTCATTGCCAGGTCTTTTTTGCCAGCATCTAGTCCATTGCTTTGTTTTCCATCTGAGCTAGTTCCAGCAAGAAGTCCATTCTGATCTTGATTATTTTCAGTCCCAACTTGATTTTGAGACCTCTCCTGTTCATTACTTGGACCAGCAACTGGCTCATCATTAGGGTTCAGTTGTTCTTGTCTTGGAGGATTCATTGGTCGCCTGGGTAGTACTCCTCTCCTACCATTAATATTTTGATCTCTATCCAGAGGCCTTTGTAAACTTTGCTCCACTCTAACTGACACTGGTGCACCCTCAGGTCTACTTAGTGCTGATAACCTGACAGCTGATGTGACTAAAGGCTTTGCACTATTCCAACCATTTCTACTTCTACTTAAACTCACAACCTTATCTCCAACCCTACATGCAGGATTGCACCATATATTGGCAGAAGCCCACTCTTTATTTTTGACTGCCAGTTCTTTCCATGTCCATGTAGGACCTATCATTGTCAATACCCAGCAGTCACTATACACAAAGCGGTTATGTAATGTTTGCACTCCCCCTAGAAGCATCAATCTGTCGGAATCCAGACAGATGAGAGATTGTGCATATCTAGGTGATGGTCTTGGCTTGGTGGTTGCTTGTTTCCTCCAAGTAAGTGTAGGTACATCTAGTACCCACACATCATTAGAACATTGTATTTGATAATTTTGAGCAGCTGACATTACTAGTCCTCCAAACACAACCATTTCATCTCCAATCATGCATGCTGAATGTCCTGCCATAGGAGGGGGGCAATTTGTTGCATTTATTAAGATCCATTTATTTGTATTCACACAGTAAAAGTGTATTTCATTAAACATAGTAACATTTTGATAATATTGAGAAAGTGAAGGATATGTCCAGCCACCAAAAACTATTAGACAGTCTTTATAATGAACCATTGATGTATATGCTTTTGGAACAGGATATGTGCCAGTGGCAAGGGGTCTTACCCATTGTCTAATGGATAAATCAAACCTCCAGAGATCATTGAACGACGTAGCATTAGTGGTACACCCGCCAAATATATACATGTTGTTCTCAAGAACACATGCAGCATGTGAAAACCTTTTAGTTATTGTGGGCATCATATCAGTTGGAGCTATATTTTTCCATAATATATTAAACTGACCAACGGCTTTTATCAATTTTATTGATGTTTTGTGTAAGACATCTGAAAGACAAATAATGTATAAATGAACAAGTCACACATTGCTAATGCATCCACGCTATTAACGAAAAATTCAACTTACTTTGAGAGCAATTATACCATCGTTTGCAAACTATCATACAATTCTGTAAATCTTTATACGGTGGCAGAAACCCCAAAATAAATTCCAAGACTTCATCTGGAAGATCTTCAACAGTGCTTTGCAAAGTTTGCTGACTCAAAGATTGATGTATCACATCCATTTTTTTTATAATTAGGTGAGATAATTACTATATTTTCATCACATTACTTTGATTAAAAAATATATCGGCAAAATAGTTGGACTGTAAATTGAAAACATTGAGAATTAAAATGAATTATTTGATTGAATTTGATGACAGAATTTGTTTGACAGTTGTTAGCTCGCGCTCGCTTGTTGAGTTGACATTGACAATTTGCCATGAACACTTAACAGATTACGGCTGCGTTCCGTATTAATGACAAAAATGACAGTTCTTAGCTGTCATAATCGCGATATCTAACTCGGAACGCAAATTATTGATGTGAGTGCTCACAGCGCTATTTTTCTAATTCGGAAAGTGGCCTATATACCCTACGTTCCGAGATACGATAATATCGATTTGAGCGTGCTCACACCCGTTCCGAATTGGCGTGAGCGCGATAACGATATCCCGTGAATCGTCATAGATGACGTCATGACATGCGCCATCTTGCAATAACGCCGACCATGCGTTATACTAATATCACCGTGAGCGCTGTCAAAAATGACACTTGTGCTGTTATGTTCTGATTCGTATCATAGTTTTAGCTAACTTATAAATAATGCTTCTGGCTAGAATCGCCACCTAATCAAATAAGAAGATGAAATTTGTGGTCTATACAAGTTTTATATGGTGTAAACAGGTTTTAACATTGAGTGAGCACTGTTAGCGCGTTCACGAGCGTTCCGTATTGATGAAAAAAGTGACAGTTCTTAGCTGTCATAATCGCGATATCTAACTCGGAACGCAAATTATTGATGTGAGCGCTCACAGCGCTATTTTTCTAATTCGGAAAGTGGCCATAGATAGAGATTGACTAGGTACTTATTGTTGACACGACACAAACAAAGCAAAGCATAGACACTACATTGCAATCATGACAGAACGATGTTCTTGAGCGATTATCGGCGCGTTCAACGAATGGCAAGGTGTCGATAACAGAGTTGTGTAAACGACGATGCCTAGCTGACCATTCGTTGCATTATTAAATAATGCAACGAATGGTCAGCTAGGATAAATAATTAAAAGTTTAACCAACAGATTTACCTCTAACTTAGAATCATAAGTCCATTGTGTTTTTACCTGAATGCATAAAAATCAATATTTAAAATAATAACTACGACCCAAGGTAGGAAGGTATTTTATTTTATATTGTGGGTATAGTATCATTTCTGATGATCAAATATTTAATCCGATACAATTTATATGACGAGAGTAAGTTCAAATATTTCTGTTGTTTTCATAATTCATTGTGTTGTGTTGCTTTCATAATTCATGCAGTAGTGTTTAATTTCAGCCCGCCAAGTCTGCCAATTTCTATTTCACTTTCTCATAGTGATAGCATATTCCTTACTCTCAATCGTGTATAGTTGTCTATACACTAGTGGTGAGCGTTGAATGAACGAACTGGTTTTTTAGACTGTTTATTCGACCTGAACTGTTCGACTAGTTTACTGTCCACAGATAAACCAGTTTATTCGTGAACGACATTTTACGCATGCGACTGGCGATGGCGGCGGCGACAACTTGATTTCGCCGTACACGTAGTCGACGCTCGGCGGAACGGAACGAGTGAACACGAACACTGCCGAAGGCCGTTTGGTATTGATTCTCTCTCTCTCATGCAGAAGCGAACGTCCATCTCACTGAGCGAACGCTGTTAAATGAAAATAGACTAAAGAGTCTATAATGAGTCTAATGAATAGAGATCGGTATCTATCGTTTTGTTATAGAACAAAACGATAGATACCGATCTCTATTCATTTCGTTGAATTAGTTTATCATACATACAAGTTTATTAGTCAGCCTGCCAGTCCTAACCCTGGAAAAAGTATAAAGAGAAGTTCATTTCGATTCCCAAGTACAGTTCATCTATCCGTCGATTAGTAAACTAGTTTCAACTAAACGACCTAATCTGATCGTACAATAAACGGTGGATAAACTCCGTGAACATAAATTCGTTTATATGCTGTTCAGTCTATTATGTAAACTAATCGAAAATTAAACTGTTTTATCAACTAGTTCATTGTATGCGGTAAACCAGTTTCGTTTCGACGGTAAATACGTGAACGACCCACTCCTACTATACACCACAGAGTCCTGATTATACACTATACACTACACCTTTCTTCCTATTGTACGTCCAAATACGTAATGTCATTTCTTTGACTTTGACATTATTTATTTGTCAAATGTTAATGACTGAAGAAAGCGCGAATATTTAAAATTGTCTTTAGTTTATTAGACGTATATTGCATAATGTGATTGTTTATTAAATTCGAGGGATTTGAATAGAGAGAGAGACAAAAGTTAATGTCGTATAGAATACAAATATTGTTAGTGTAAATAGTTACAAAAAATTAAGACAATAGTGGTGTTTTGACAGATAACCTAAAAGAGCTGATTATATCAGCGTTGTAAATATTAGAATAATAGAGACATTTTACACAGTGTATATTTGATTAATTATTGAATAATGCAGCTATTAATACAAGCTAGCCCGTTAATTGATAAATTAAAACATTGGCATCGAGCATTATCTTTTAGTGAAGTGCAGTTAACAACTTCACAGAAGGTCAGTATTTAGGTTTAATATTATATCATAACCAATTGTATTACCATAATGTACTCAAATTAATGATCTTTTATTGATCAAGATTCTAATTCTGTAGATGAACGATAGATTATAGAAGGAACAACAATTCTATTTACATTTTTCATAAATAGAAACTAGGTACACAGAAGATTTCAACAAATTCAAACAAATTGTAATGGTGAGATGATGTTAAAATATGCGTGTCATGTGCAGTTTAATATGAATGAGTCTTGAAGCAAAAAATATCAAAAGGTATTATTTTTTTCTTGCATCAATGACCTAATTGCTAATAATGCATTTCTAGGTGGTGCTATGGAGTTTAGGAGTTGTGGGCACAAGTGCAGTAGTTGTAGGAGTTCTGTCAAGGTACTTAGCAAGGCGGCGAGCTAAACCCATCATTAATCCCCGGATACAACGGGCTATTAACAAGAGAATTTCCCGAATGAGGAGTCCTAATGGAGGTGATAATTAAATCATTTGTTTTATTAATAAGTATATGTTTTTATGTAGTCACACTTGTGGCCATAAGTGCCCATCTACAAATCTCTCTCAACTGCCTACTTTGGCTAATTCGTTGAGAATGATTGCAACTGGATCTAAATGTAAAGTTAAAGATATGTTTGTGTGAACAAGCATATCTCTAACTTTACATTTAGATCCAGTTGCAATCATTCTCAGTTAAAGATATGTTTGTGTGAACAAGCATATCTTTAACTTTACATTTGATCTGTGAATACTCTCAGTAGCAAGTATGTTTACAAATATACCACCAGCGTCAACAATTTTGTATTTTTAAATGGAAAATAAAATAAAGTAATGAAAGCAAATATCATTTTATTCTTCGTTTAGGAATGGGGTCAGTTGCAAGTAGTGGTGGTCGCAGCAGTCCTCTGGGCTTTAGTGAGCGGTTGTCGTTGGCATCGGGCTCTATCGGCTCAGGAGCTGGAGATGCCGCGCCGCTATCGCCGCAGCAACTGGGCGTCATGGGTAAGTTTTAGAAAAGTCTTTTACCAGCGCCATCTATTATCGAATAGAGTAATTAATCACTCATCATCATCATCTGCCTAGCCTTTTCCCAACTACGTTGGGGTCGGCTTCCAGTCTAACCGGATACAGCTGAATACCAGTATTTTACATGGAGCGACTGCCTATCTGACCTCCACAACCCAGTAACTGGGGTAATACGATACCCCTTGGTAAGACTGGTTGTCAGACTTTCGGGCTTCTGACGACCCGTAACGACTGTCAAAGATCCACAAATGACAGCCGGGACCAACGGCTTAACGTGCTTTCCGAGGCACGGAGGGGTCTTGGTATGTAAAGATGGTCACCCATCCACGGACCAACCGCGGCAAGCGTAGCTTAACCTGATCGATCGACCCGTGCAGCTATTGTTACTTAGCCACAAGCCCCACCAACTTCAATTGATTTAGTTAAACATTTCAAAACAAATAAATTAGCATACAAGTAGAGCTAATTTATTTGTTTTACATAGTAAATTACTATGTAAAACAAATAAATTAGCTCTACTTGTATGTTTTTAATAATGATCAGTTTATGTATTTTATCACTATGTGGTAGTAACGAAATCAGGTATACTTTTAGTAACTTATTATTAAATGAAATGTTTAACTAAATCAATTTTATATTCTAGTTATTTGGACGATACATGTAAGAAGTATGTATCACATATTTAATGTTGTTTAATATAGATAAGTGAACGATTCCTTCATTAATTGGTTGTTAAACCTAAAAGGTTGAGTTGTAACCAGGGACCGTACAACCCCCTTTGTGAGTTAACTCTTTCGGAAGTGTAACCCGTTCGTTCGGTTTCTGTATGGATGGTGTTACCTCTTGATCGTGTAACACCTTTCCTAACACCAGTAAAAGGGTAATCCTTTCGATAAATTAATGAACGAAAGGGTTTACCCTTTCGATTGAGATATCCATATAAAGTGGTTATCCTCATAATTAGGTTTTATATGGTAACCGTAAGGTAATCATTCCAAATTTAGACATTGGGGTGAGGCGACTAGGTATTTACTTTGGAAACATCTACAATCGTGTTATTGGTTTCGATCACTAGATTTGACAGTATGCTGCATTCATTTTTTCGTGAAACTAGTTCTGTATTGAACATGAATAAACGTAAGTGCATTTGAAATAATTAAGTATTACTTATAAGTAGTACTTAGATACAGTGGCAACAAATTAATAAATACCTAACCTTATAATAATAATATATAACACTGGCAACACTGTGTAAAGAAGTCTTATTTAAAAAAAAAAAAATCATCTTTAATAATAATTTAGATTTTCGACCCATTTTACAAGTGCTTTCCATAATAAACCAAACCCAAAATCAGAAGACTATTGGAAATCTTATCATGTGCTCATACTCGTACTATGGGGCTACAGAAAGAGGAAATAATCTGAACGCGTACCGTGTTCGGATGCTTTCTCTTTTTCAGGTGGTTCTTTCGGCTGGAACCAGCTGTCGACGTTACTACACGATGACTATCGGATCAGATGCGGGTCATCCAGCGTAATCCTTTGTTGGATGACACTGTACTTGATCGCCTACGAAGTGAAATGCAGAGTAGCCATGTCATCATATCCCCGTCGCAGAGTGTTATGGTACCACCACGGCTCACCACAAGTCACGCGGTTCAAGCTGACGAGGGGTTTGTTGACAGGGCTACAAACGTAAGTACCCTGTGCAGAAGAGTGCTTTGGAGGGTGCGATTCGGGAATATCGGTTCGTGTCGCCCGAACTTAGGCTACGCTTACCTCGTTTGCACATGCTAGTGGCGGCTCTGGATTTGCAGTTGTCAAACTATTTTGATGACTGCGAAGATCTCACCGATACTCTTTCGATTCTGTACTGCACGGCTGTAGCGGTATGTCGTGTAGTTCACGTCAAATTCCCTAATGACTCAAGAGCTACACGACCGAAACCAGCCGTACCAGCTTGGCAGTGCAGAATTGAACGTCGTATTTGTGGGGCCAGAGCCCTCATCGGCAAACTAATCTGCTTCAGGGAGGGCAACACTCGCCTTAGAGTGATGCGGTTTGGGAGGTGGGCATACCAGCCCTCAGGATATGGATATGTCCCGTGTTACAGGGCGCATAGACTTCCTGAAGCAGAAAGTGTATGCATGGGCAAACCGTATTCGTAGGTATAAGCGGCGAGTAGACCGATACACTCAGAACCGCACCTTCCAGAGTGTTAAAAGGTGGGTTTACAGGCTTGGGAGCGACCGGACCAAGTTGTGGCTGATACGCGTCTACCAGATGATGATGCCATGTGCTTTTTTGGCGCAATATCTGGTCAAAGCCTGTCAGTCACACCGAAGGTGATTTTGCTCGAGAAGTCGAGCGAGCCTGCGATCCGATACCAGAAATGGAGTTATTACAATCTGCTCCCAAGATGTAGCTCGTGCAATCCGTCCGCTGCCCAACTCAACTGCCCAACAGTCTCGAGGGCCGGACGGGCTGCACAACTTCTGGATCAAATGGTTCATAGGATCGCACGCTCGCTTGGCAGCCCAGTACCAGACTCCTTTGGAATCTGGTTCGCTACCCCAGTTTCTAACGACAGGAGTTACCCACCTGCTGCAAAAATCAGGTAGTACCGCGGAACCAAAAACTATAGCTCGATAACGTGGTTATCGACGGTCTATAAGGTTCTTACATCCATTTTGGGAGCTATAATTTACAATCATGTAGACACTAATTCCATCATGTCTGTCTCTCAAAACGGATGACGGAACGGATCCCGCGGTACTAAGGAGCTGCTCCCCATTGATTAGCCAACAGGTTCGTCATTCCTGGAAGGATCTTTCAACATGTTGGATAGACTACAAGAAGGCTTATGACTCGGTGCCACATACATGGCTCATGAGGGTTCTGGAGTTGTATAAAGTAGCCACAACTCTACGCATCTTCCTGATGTCATGCATGGGGCAATGGAGGACGGTCTTTCGATATCCAGGATGTCGAAATATCCAGAGGAATGGCGAGCCAATAAGGATCGAGCGAGGCATATTTCAGGGCGACAGTTTGAGTCCGCTTTGGTTCTGCCTAGCCCTGAATCCTCTAAGCACACTGCTGGAGGATTCAGGTATAAGCTATCGGCTGAAGAGAGGTGGTCAGGTTATATCTCACCTCCTCTACATGGATGACCTAAAACTCTTTGCCCTCAACAATTTACAACTGATGGAGCTACTGAAAATAACTGAAACCTTCAGTAGCGCCATCAGGATGGAATTTGGTGTGGACGAATGTGCGGACATGCATGTAAAGCGAGGGGAGATTTTTGAATCCGTGGCAACCCAACTCTCGGATTCCATATACCTTCAAGCCCTCTCCGCAGCCGAAACCTATAAATGATTTGGGTATGTCGGAAGCGTTGAGCATCAATGTTACTGACATGAAGCAATCTTTGAAGGAAAGCTTCTTTGCCCGCCTGAAAAAAGTATTTAATAGTCTTTTATTGGCGGAAACAAGGTGCGCGCCTTTAACGGTTGGGTCATAACGTACTCTTTCAGCGTAATCAAATGGACTCAGACTGAGCTCGTCACCCTGAATATGAGGGTCCGTACGTTGCTGCCCGCATATCGAATGCATCCCCCACGGTCATCGGTACTGTATATCCCGCGAAATTGTAGAGGTCGAGGGTTCTTAAACGCTAAGACCCTCCACAATCACGAGATATGCAGTCTCAGGGAATATTTCCTAGAAGCCGACGTGGGGATGCATCGAGATGTGGTCGCGGTAGACAACGGCCTCACCTCGCTCTCTTTGGCTAAAGAGGACTGGCGCAAGCCTGTAGTGCTTGACACCAATGATCGCATGGAGGTATGGTAGAGTAAGGAGCTTCACGGACGCTTTTTCCAGGACCTACATGAACCCGATGTAGATCTTTAAGCATTCGTAGCCTGGCTGCGTTTCGGTGATCTGTTAACACCTGGGGAAACCAAAGGCTTTGTCTGTGAAATTATGGACAAAGTTATGATGACGAATAACTACCGGAGATTTATTGTGAAAGATGGTATGGTTAACATCTGCCGGGCATGCCACCGTCGGGGAGAATCAATCAAACACATAATCTCCGGGTGTTCTCGTCTAGCTAACGAAGAGTACTTGCATAGGCACAACCTTGTAGCCAGGATTATCCATCAGCAACTTGCTCTGAAATACAGCCTTGTGGAATCGGAAGTGCCATAATACAGGTATGTGCCCGACCCAGTTCTTGAAAATGGACATATAACACTGTACTGGGATCGATTCATCATCACTGACAGGACTATTGTTGCCAATACGCCTGATATAGTGGTGGTGGATCGACTAGAGCGGCGTGCAAAGATCGTTGACATAACGGCCCTGCATGACGGGAACCTCGTGAAAGCCGAGAAAGGTAAAGAAATCAAGTACCTTAACTTGGCTCGCGAGGCTGTGGACATGTGGCATGTGGACTCAGCGATCATTGTATCCATAGTCATAACAGCCAATGGTTGATAGCAAAGACCTCGACCAACACCTAAGGAGGCTCGCGTTGGGCAGCTGGATCAAGGGCTTGATCCAGAAAGCGGTAATCCTGGACACGGCTCGTATTGTTAGGAGGTTCCTCTGTCTGGAGCCCTGACTGCCGGTAGCTTGGACCCTGATTCCCGATACTGTTGAGCTACAATTTTTTATATTTTAAATGTTTTTATATATTTTATATTCTAATATTTAAAAATGTAATTTATATGTATTTATTGAAATAAAGGAAATAATAATAACAATCATTTTATTATCACGCAACTAAGGCCCAAGCACACAGCAGGCAGACAGGGGCTTAGGCTTTTATCAGTTCACATATTCGCGCAGACAACCCGAGCAAAACAGGCCGAGTGCGATTTATAATATCAGTCATAAAAAATCTCGTACCATAATTGGTCCGAGATTTTGTTTTTCTCTAACACCGTTTCGTATTCTGCGGCCGCCATATTAATTTTATAACTGGACGGCTGATGCATTAAAATCTATTCAGCTGTTGGGGTACTTTGAGGTATAAAGCATGCCGTATGATTTAATACTCGTGAAAAACAAAACCCTGTATTTGTTGAACCTGAATGATGAAGATGGTTGCAAAATAATACCTACAATGAATGAAAAAAGTATGAAAATTGGTCAATAAATGACGAATAAGCTGTAAAATATTGGGAAGGAGTTAATCACTATCTTCTTCACGCAAAACATTTTGTATTAAGTTACATCGGTGTCAACGTGATATGGCATTACAAATATGATTATCATCTCCGTCTAGGCTGCATTATTAAAACGCTCAATAACGTTATTTCTGATTTTTTTCTTCACTGTTAAGTATATTGACTGTAGGATATTTGAATATTCAATCAAAAATAATATCTCTCACATAATAATTATGTAGGTACGTATAAGTGATACTGGCCACGTACGTGTAAGTGTATTGTCACGAGAGTTCAACATGTAGATTCACTTGTCGGATTATTTGGGTATGTTTTTATAATATATTTTTTTTGGCTGATTTCTGTCCACAGTGTTGGATTGCCGTCCCGTCAGACTATGATAGTGAGAGATCTATATTTGCCGCTTAGAGGCTAGTTTGCGTTGAGATTAGTCGCGGTGAACGAATTTCGGTCAGGAGGATATTATATTATCATCAGAAAAATAAGGAACTTAGACCTTACCTTTAGGTAGTTTCTACACAAATTGCATTTGCTATTATTACTGGAAGAATTCCTATTCATAAAATCTATGAACAGCGTCTCAGTTGTGGCATTTTTTTGTTTTGTAGGTCTTAGCTGGTAAGTAGGTAGCTTACTGAACATGTCACAACAGTACACTCCAGTCTCACGAAAGTAGGAACTCTCATTTTTTTTATTTACTCAATACTTGCACTTCCAACCTCTTCCTTGAAGAAAGTGACATTATAATACTATCCAGTAAACATTAAAAGAAGTACTTAAACCAAACAAGATCGTACATGATTCATGAAACAACCCCGCCAATTTAAATAAAATATGTAATTTAAAATTTAGATCTACTGTATTAACGACTACAGTCGCGTGTTTATCGAGTCGCTAGGTACTTCATAGCGCAGTGGCGATTCGACATGTGCTAGCCAAATGCATGCGATTTTGCACTTAATGAAAAGCCACGATAGTCCAAATTACATCGATTGGACACTGAAAGTGTTACCCTGTTACAAGGTTGAAGAGGTAACCCGTTCGGAATGGCTTACTGTTAAATAGTATAACCCACTAAGAATGGATTTTTGAATATGCCCATAAGCAAATCTCATTGCAAACCTTTTGAATAGGTAACCATAATGAAAAGGTTTTGAAGAGGTTGTCCATTGAAACGGGTTATCGTTAAAATGTGTAACAAAAATGGTGTAGGTTTTCTAACAATCCTTTACAAAAACCCTGTTGAAAAGTCTTTCAACAGGTAACCGAAATGGTCCCTGGTTGTAACAAAAAATTTAGAGCGCCATCTCTTATCGAATAGTGAAAGTAAGTAGTTACGTAGTTGACTAAGTTTCTTTATTGTTCTATTCATAAATCCTAGATGTCGCTGTTCTAATAAATGGTAATGTACTGCCAAATGCCGATATTGCATCACACAAAAGAGCAAAGTTTGGTCGGTTGATAGGTATTCGTACCACGAAGATGATTGTAAGTCATAAAATAAAAGAATTGCCGTGTAGCTTTAGGTAAGCAATAAGCTGTTTATCGGCGAAATTATAATGACTAACCGTTACATGAGAGTTTTTTTTACTGTCATGATTACATGACTCTTCACAGTAGTCACACTGTTATTTCAAATTGGGAAGTATCAATTGCATTCGCTATGTATGAAGTAGTAGGTAGGAGTCTCAAACGGAATTAGATTGGCAATAGGTAATTAAGCAAGCCGGCCAACTAGTTTCTTCTTTTATTGGATCTGTCAAAGGTTGATGATGATATACGCATGTCTTGATTTGGTCTACTGTTGGTTCACCACTATCTTAAACTGTCGTATATTTTTTTTTATTTAAAATGAATTTTAGACTAGCTGTTCTGAAATGCTATGTGGATATGAAGAAACGATGAGAAAAATAATATGATGAAAAGGTATTCAACTGTATCCGGTTAGGGGGCATTCAAGCAGGGACTGAATTACCCAAAAATTAAGGTACCTTTAAATTTCGGTATGACGTCATACCGTTAAATAAAGGTTACCGAAATATTTCGATACCGTTTTTATTTGCAGTAGCGGAATTTTGAGGTTGGAAATGCATTCCGGTATATTTCGGTAGCAGTACCATAACCTATAATAAACATATCGGTAGCAGTACCTAAACCTTAATAAATAGGAGTTTTCTTTGACGCTCACTTGAGAAGCCCTGATTGGCTAATTGCACTTTAACCGTGAACCCCAAAAAAAAGACTCAGTTATGGTTTTTATTTCCGATCGGAAAGACACGGCTGGGACTGTAAACCGGACTAATCCGAGTGCCTACCTAAGGTTTTCTTATCTTTCTTCTTTAAGGTTTTTTTTTTCGTTCTTTTTATCTGATGATGATGTTGTGGAAAAATGTTTTCTCATAAACGTATAGAGCAGAAACGTAAACGTAAGTACCTAGAAGTCTGTGAAGTTTTATTAGGTAGGTACAGTTACATTATTTACATTTAATGTAACTAAAATTACAAGTGCATATGTCATTCATCATAGATGAGTCATCTGAAAGCTCAGATTCAGATGACATCTATATAGATGACACAAAATTAGACCAAGTCTCTCAGTCTCATAAAAGAGATAAATATTATAATTATGAAGTAGACCCCGATGGTGCAACTCCAGAACTGGATTCCCCAAGTTCACCGGATGTATTTGAGACCGACGAAGTAAATTTTTGTAATACCCTACAAAATATCTAACATCACATAGGCATGTTAAATTGCACGTTGTTATTAGGTACTATGTGATCTCGTCCCTAACGCCGCCGCTGGGTTGATGGAAAAAATATTAAAATACCTTCGATACTTATCTATTAGTTTTTTTTTATAATTGATTATTACGTGTAATATTTGTTTCATATGCCCATGCCCAACAGTGAGATAGTAATAGGCTGATGACGATGAAGGAAATGGTATTTTTCTTCTCAGAGTAGTCAGTTATGAAACGCCGGGCTCATCTAGTTTAAAAAAATATGATTGACGTGTAAAAGTGTTTGTACAAACCTACTTACAGAAATAAAATCATTTATCATTTCACCATGCAATTCCGCAATAAGTAGGCAGCGAAAATTCTCAACGCGGAACGAAACATCCAGCTCCAACGACGGCAAGTGCGTGGCTGGACGTGCGATTGAATCGCCCCAAAACTAGACTATTAATGCGATTTTGAATGCGTCTAGAGCGGGAGTTTCGTTTCTATGCAATGCATTATCTATTTTTCTATGGTATAATCTACTGTTTATAGAGCACACACCAGTGCTCTGTTTTTCAGGGCACACGCCCTGGATGCGGTGTTACCAAATATTATTGAAAGCAGCGCAGACTTTTGTGATACACACTCGTGTATTGCATAGCTGTTGCGGCATCTCGTATAGTTCGTGTCAAATTTCCAAACTCTGACCGAGCTGCACGACCGAAACCCACCGCACTAGCCTGGCAATGCAGGATTGACCGTCGTATTAATGAGGCCAGGGTGGGTACTCATCGGGAAGCTGATCTGGTTCAGGAAGGGCAATACACGCCCAAGGGTGATGCGTTTTGTGAAGCGGGCGTTCTCGGGAACTACTATTCGTTTTCAAGACTATGCATCCCGCGTCACAGAGCGCATCGACTTCCTGAAGCAGAAAGTTTGTACATGGGCACACCGTATCTATAGGTATAGGCGAAGAGTGGATCGGCACACTCAGACTCAGACCGCATGATATACCGCATACAGAGCTTGGGAGCAGCCCATATCCACTCAAGGTGTGACTGACGCGCATCCACCGAATACTGATGCCACTTATGTCTGAATCTCTGAATGGATGTAAGAATGCGTCCCGCAGTACTAAGGAGCTGCTCCTTATAAACATGGCCATAGTCCAACAGGTTTGTAGATCTCGGAAGGATTTTTCGACATGTTGGATAGATTATAAGAAGGCCTATGACTCAGTGCCACATACATGGCTCATGAGGGTTTTTTTTTTCCTGGGTGGGAAATCATCAAATAACTTCTCCCGCTCTGGGTGGAGCGGGAGGGCGTGCCAGACTTTTACTGACTAAAACCCACCCGTGTTCCCTCAGTTGCCTGTGTGCCAGGGGCGGCGGTATCTCTTTCGAACAACCCGCACCCCTGGCAATCGGCCCTTGCGGGCCCCATCAGTTGCTGCTGACATCTCTTTGAGGCGCGCGTGGAACACAACGCGCCGTCGACCCGGGCTTGGTCCTTACCGGACAGCGAGCTACCCATTACTCGCCGTCCGCAAGCCCGTGCCTACGGTGGCCGGGAATTAGCCTGGGATTCCCGACGCCCAGGGCGTCTCCTGCGAAGGCCACGGCTGTGAGGGCGCATGTACTGCAACTCCCTCACGTGCGCCGCCTCCCTCTTTGCGAGCATAACTGCTTCGCTGAAGGAGGCGACTGCCAGCCATGCCCTCTCGCTCCGTACCATGGCCTGGACCAGGGTCGGACGCGAGAGATCGCCGCCGCCGATCACCTCCACGAGGACACGGCGTTGCTCCGCCCAAGCTGGGCAGACCTCCACCGTATGCTCCACCGTGTTCTCTGGGCGATCTTCGCAATGGAAACACCCGGGCGTTACCTCCCGCCCTATCCGAAACAGGAACCTCCCGAAACAGCCATGTCCGGTGAGGACCTGTGTTAGGCGGAAGGTGAGGACGCCATGCCGCCTCTCAAGCCGCGCCTCAAAGAGGGGACTTACCGCCGCAATCGTGGCGTGCCCAGCACTGGGTTGCGACAATCGCACTTTCCACGTCGCCATGAGATCCTGCCGGAGCTCTGTCCACCGTGCTGCGATTTCCCGCGGCAGCGGAGTTACGCCCCGGCGTTTGGCCTCCTCGCGCCACTCCCAAGTGAGCGCGAGGACGTTTGCCTCCAGATCCCATGGCGGTAATCCGGCAAGGAGGCCCGCCGCCTCACCGGAGATCGTGCGGTATCCCCGGATCATCCGGATGGCCATGACCCTATGGGCCGCCTTCAACCGGCGTGTTGGTTGGCGCCTCAATGTAGGCGCCCACACCGGCGCCCCGTATAGGGCCATGGCCCGCACGACCCCCGCGTAGAGCCTCCGGCAGGAGGCGTTTGGCCCCCCTAGATTGGGCAGGAGCCGGTTCAAGGCAGCCCCGGCCCGCTCCAGTCTGGGAGCCAAACGTCGGAAGTGCTCCGCGAAGTTCCACCGGCTGTCGAGGACGAGTCCTAGGTACTTCATCGTCGACTCGACGCCGATGTGAACCCCTCCCACCGTTATGTGGGAACCCGTCAGTGGCGCATTCCGAGGACCATGAAACCACATGGCCTCGGAATTGTGCAAGGCCACCTCGAGTCCCAGTTGCCGGATCCTATCTACGATTGTCGCAACCTCGTGTGTCCCTAAGTCGGCCGCCGCCTGGTACGACCTCCCTTGCGCCAAGACCAGCGTGTCGTCAGCGTAGTAAACTACGCTGACGCCACTAGGGAGGTCGGCGCGCAGCACCCAGTCGTATCCGATGTCCCACAGATGCGGCCCCAGGACCGATCCCTGTGGGACACCGCACGACATCTCTCGCCGGTTCCACTCTCCTAGGTGACCGGGGTAGATGACGGCCTTGTCCGTCAAGTAGGCCTCGACCACACGACAGAGGTAGGTCGGCATCCGGTGATACCGGAGTGCCTCCCTTATGCAACTCCAGGGCAGGGTGTTGAAGGCATTGGCGATGTCCAGAGACACCGTCAAGACGACCCCACCCCGGGCCACAGCAACCCCCGTCGTGAGGGCTCGCACGCGCATGATGGCGTCCACCGTGGAGCGCCCCCTGCGGAAACCGAACTGGCTCTCCGCCAAATCCGGCCCCACCCACACCAGCCGACGAGGCGGTCTGCAATGACTCTTTCAAAGAGCTTGCCCACCTCGTCGAGCAGCACGATGGGCCGGTAAGCGGACGGAGAGTCCGCGGGGCGCCCCTGCTTCTTGATGAGGACCAGTTTCCCCGTCTTCCAGTGACGTGGGAACTGGCCCTCCTCCAAGCATGCGCTTAGGAGCCCTCTTAGTCGAGGCCCGAGAGCCTCCAAGGCCAGGACCCAGGCTTTTCCAGGCAAGCCGTCGGGTCCTGGGGTGGCTCATGAGGGTGCTGGAGTAAAAAAAAAAAAAAAAATAGACGCAACTCTACGCACCTTCATGAAGTGGTGTATGAGGCAGTAGAGGATGGTCCTTCTCTATCCAGGATGTCCACAGATCGAGACGATTGATGAACCGATCAGCATTGAACGCGGAATATTTCATGGCGACAGTTTGAGTCCCCTTTGGTTTTACTTAGCCTTGAATCCTCTAAGCACACTTCGGGAGAATTCAGCTCTAGGCTATCGGTTGAGAAGAGGTGGTCAGGTGATATCACACCTCCTTTACATGGATGATTTCAAACTCTTTGCCCCCTCAATTTGCGACTGATGGAGCTACTGAAGGTAACAGAAACGGTTCAGTAGCTCAGTTATCAGGATATTTTTTTTTGTGCACAAAGGTGTAGTCACGCATGGAAAGCGAGGGGATAACCGGTGGGGTCCGCAAGAGCCAATGCTTGCCGGACGTGCGGGTTGTTCCAAAGAGATACCGTGGCTCCTGGCACACAGGCACTTGAAGGAACACAGGTGATTTTAGTCAGTAAAAGTCTGACACGCCCTCCCGCTCCACCCAGAGTGGGAGAAGTGATTTGATGATTTCCCACCCAAAAAAAAAGGCGGGTTTATAGAATCCATGGGAACCCAACTTACGGATCCTAAATACCTTAGAGTCCTCTCCTCAACCGAAACCTACAAGTATTTGGGTATGTCGGAAGCATTAGGCATCAATGCTGCCGATATGAAACAATCTTTGAAGGAGCGCTTCTTTGGCCGCCTGAATAAAGTGTCAAATAGTCTTTTATTAGGCGGAAACAAGGTGCGTGCCTTCAACGGTTGGGTCATGCCGGTTTGATGTATTCTTTCGGCATACTCAAATGGACTCAGATGGAACTTGACGCTCTGGATAGGAAGGTCCGTACATTGCTGACGACATATCGGATGCATCACCCACGGTCATCAGTGATGAGACTGTACATCCCGCGGAAGTTTGGAGGCTTTTTAAATGCTAGAACCCTCCACAACCGCAAGATTTGCAGTCTCAGGTAATATTTCTATCAAACTAACGTGGGGATGCATCGAGATGTAGTTGCAGTGGACAAGGGCGTCACCCTGAACCTTTCTCTTTGGCGAAAGAGAACTGACGCAAACCTGCAGTACTAGATACTAATGATCATAAGGAAGTATGGCAAGGCAAAGAGCTTCACGGACGCTTTTTCCTGGCTCTCCATGAGCCTGATGTAGACTTTTAGCGTCGGTTTCCTGGCTGCGTTTTGGTCGACCTCTTCGGGGATACCGAAGGTTTTGTCTGTGTGATTATAGATGAATTTATCATGACGAATAATTATCGGAAATACATTGTCAAGGACGATACGGTTGACATCTGTCGGGCATGCCACTGTCCCGGTGGATCGATCCGACATATTGTTTCCGGTTGTTCTCGTCTTGCTAACGGCGAGTACTTGCACAGATACAATCTAGTAGCTAGGATATTCACCAGCAACTTGCTTTGCAGTACAACCTTGTGGAGTCTGAAGTACCGTATGGTACTTCAGGCTTTCCCAGACCCAGTTTCTTCAGACCCAGTTCTCGAGAATGGTCACGCCATATTGTACTGGGATCGATATAACACTGACAGGACGATTGTAGCCAATTTTTTTAATTTTTTGTACGAGTTTTGTTAAAATATTTAAAAATATATTTAATATGAAAGGAAAACAATAAATGAAATAATAATGTGTATATAATTTGTATGGTCTATATCTGAAATAAACTAAATTGAATTTAATATTGGTTAAAATATTATATATTGTATAATAATATTTTTCGTAAAATATGACTATTGCATAAAAACATGACATTTGCCCTCAAACATAACTTACAGACATTACAAAGATAAGTTCATGATTCCTAAGATTACTATAAATCATCAAATTAAAGTAGGTAGCATTATTGTCATTGGTTCTCGTTCATTTATTACGTTGATGAACGATCAGCGGTCAACAAAATAAAAACATAGGTATTACCCGGCGCACAGTCGGCAAGATATAAAGAAATAAGTAAAAGAGTACCTACAGCAAAATGTACAAAATACAAGTTCTAACGTGTTCGACCGCCGTCTCGCATGTTTTTAAGTACCGAAATCGTATAAAGGTTAAAACCGTTATTTGGCCCAACCTTTATTTATAAAGGTTTCGGTATAGCTCAACCTTTATTTCAAATCGGTACCGATATATTTTTGAGGTATCTTAACCTCTTACCGTAACCGCTTTCAGTCCCTGCATTCAAGTATTACGTAAGAAGATTTCTTTGTAATTTGTAAATCCTTCCCCTGGTAAGCAAAGGTCCTAAAATGAAATAAATAAATACTGCTGACGTAATCACCATCCAGACCCCCCATACCCCATGTCATAAAAAATAAGAAAAGCAAAGACCCCGCCCCCCACCCGCCCCCTTGTAGTGCTTACGTAATATTTGAATGGCCTAAGGGACAGAAAACCGACCCCAAAAATTGTTAGGAAAAGATTAGGCAGATGATGATTGTTCTAAAACGCGGTGCTGCTCTCTAATTTGAGTAGATTCTATGGTTGCACGAATTGGAAATCAATATACAGGATACATTTTTAACCAGTGCGCCAACTGTAACCATGAATTCAGCATATCATTATAGACGACTAGAGAAAATCAGCTGTTCTATAAATTTTGACCGCGTAGGTAGCACTTTTCTATGAAACAGCAGATTTTTTGTTTTTGTATAACCGATGAAAAATTACTGCACTGGGACGTCTAGAATGATATTCTGAAATCATGGTTAGAGTTTGCGCACTGGTTGGCTGGTGGAAATATGTATCCTGTATAAAACATTAATGCTAACTTTCTTGTATTACTTACTTATACCAACGCAAACCTTATTACTAGGAATATGTTGCCCGCAGCTGCACCTGCGTGGAAGTCTGAAGATTTCATACGGGGTAATACGTTCTCGTGGGAAAACTTGGTATAAATGTCCTATGTCCTAATGTTGTTTAAGGTCATGGTCGCCCTGTGTGTCAATTTTTATAGTAATCTGTTCAGCCGTTATGGCGTGAAAAGGTAACAGACATTAACTTTCGCATTTATAATTTCACTACATCATAGCGATGTGCCGAGTACGGCTTGACTCGAGTCAAGCTTGCTTTGGACTCGCCTACTCGAATACCAATTTATTTTGAGTACGGCCGGACTTGATTCCGGTACTCGAGTCAGGAAGAATCGATCTTGTACTTGACTCGAATCTATTATGCGAGTCCAAGTGACTCGAGTCTAGTATTCGTGTTAGTTTGACTCGCTCGTACTCGATGTCGTTTACTTAAGCAATGAAGTGACGCCTATTAATACAAATTTGAACCCGCAACATTTTGTTTTGATTTCTTTGCTTGTTTCAGTAAGCTGATACTGTGAGTGAATTTAATTGTTTGTTAGTACTAGTAGTGAAGCCATTCTATTGTAATTAACTTTAGTACAACATGGCGCCAAAAAAAGAGCATCAGGTTTTGAGAAAGTGGATGGCGATAATTTTGATTTGAGATTTTTGAGACAGCTTTTAGAATGCCAAAAAATTGTTTTCGGTCTAAAACCGTTAACGGACTCGAGGTAACATTCGAATACCAAACATAGAACTCGAGTACTGGGCTCGAATCGCGGAATCGAGTCGACTCGAATCACCAAAACAGTGACTCAGCACATCACTACATACATCACGATCACTACTTATTATAAAACTAAGTCCACCCGCCGCGTCTGTCTCTCTGTCTGAACGCGCTGCCGCTAATGTCTAGAAGTAGGTACCTGTCGGATTCTTTTTGCAGTTGATAGCACGATTCTTGACTATTTACTATCACGCCACAACCTTAACGAGCCGAAAAACAGAATGAACGCTAAGTGAAAATGAAGTAATAACGGTCGGTTGTCGAAGTTTCACGCTGACGAAGTCACGAGCAGAATCTTGTAATAAGAAATTTGTGTTGATGGATGTTCTTCATGGAAATTCTTCTGCCATGGCCATGGGAAATAGTTTTACTAAGAATATTTGACCCGTCACCCGTCAGTAAGATGGTACCCAGCGGGTATTTTTTTTTTGAGGTTGGGAAATCAACTAACTTCTCCCGCTCTGGTTGGAAAGCAGGAGGGCGTGTCAGACTTTTACTGACTAAAACTCACCCGTGTTCCTTCAGTTGCCTGTGTGCCAAGGGCCATGATCTCTTTCGTACAACCCGCACCCCTGGCAGTTGGTAGTGGGGTTGGCTGCCTAGCGTGCTCCGATCGTCACTTTTGAAACTTAATTTATTGAACCTATTTGTTTCCTTTAGTTCTGTAAATTAAACAATAAAACGGATCAATAAATATCCACCTTCAGGTGTCCTTATATCTATTTATCAATCTATCTCTAATATGTACCTAGGTTCTTGTATCTTTTATCGTTACGTCAAGGGCTTCCTAATCCTACAGACCTGTCTCCGATGCTAGACCTCTAGTGAATTTGGCAACCATGATATTCATTTTAACAAGACCGGTACCTACCCAAATAATAGAAATAATGTTGTCAGCTGACAGTATTGTTCAAACTCGTGACTAGCGTGATCTCAGCTAAGAGGTATGATAGGACAGTAATCACGTCGCAGTAGGTACATACCTCATCGCTTAAATCACGTCATGATCTTATGAACCTCGACTGGCAGGATCTGTAATTTAATAATGGCTCGTTATGGCTTCAATCAAGTCGTAATTCTGTCTCTGACCCCAAATATGTAGGATGTTTTGTCTAGAGTTATTACTAGGATGTCGACTTTTATCCGTAAGTAACTAAGTACAGTCAACTGTGGCATCTTTACTTTCCATGAGCAACATTACCAATGAGAGCTGTACTTAAACTTCTCTCGATAACTAAAAACTTAACGATTCCTTACTCGTAACCACGTCAATCATACACAAATTCTGCTAATATCGTATTAATAATATCGACAAATTGTATTGGAACATACAGAATATGACATTTCGATTCTTTACCGTTACATTGGTTTCTAAAAAAAACGACATTGACGTAGTTTGAACGTAGTACGATTCCGTGGCGAATCATTATAACGATACAGAAATGGGGCCCAGAAGAATCTACGATTTGTAACTTTTTAGTAATCGAGAGATATTTTTTTTAGGTTCTCATAGGTAAAGTTGCTAATGGAAAGTAAAGATGCCACAGTTGACGGTACACACGGCTACACATCAAGCTATATATTTCCAGCATACGCTGATCTCGCACTGTACCGAAATCCTATACAATGCGAGATCAGCTTATACTGGAAAAATATAGCTTTATGTGCTGCCGTGTGTACCTACTTACTAATTTTGTTATCCTTCTCATAGACAAACCGGACCGAAGCCATTAAATATAAACCCGTGGTATTGGCAGCCGGGTTTATCCCAGATTGTAAGTTGTACACGTCGCCGCGTCGCTTTGTGCCTATTGGCCTAGCTCTTTTATATGTTTTTCTGCCTAGGTAATAATGAAGGAAGTGAAAATTATGGTTTTCTTACTCCTCTAATGTTCTTTTGTAGAATTACGGGCTTCAAGACGGTTGTACCATTTCTCCGGGTCTTGTTGGGCGGTTTCTAGAGGTTGGCACTTTTTGATTATGGCTTTCAAGCGTTGCAGTTTGCATGCGTTATTAACTTTGTTGAGCAGACAAATTTTTCGGACACGATATGAAGCAATGAATTAGCAGATATCCTTAAAAATTATTCCGATTGTGAATGAAAGTGTGTTAACACAATTATGGTGGGCTAGACTCAAAAAGCATTAATGATATACGTTCGAATCCGCTAATAAATTCATAAGATGAGAATTTCGGGTAATACAAATCTTGTTTAGTTGCCATAGAAAGGTCCTAGGAAGTTATAATGACTAGTCATTTCTAGCCTAACCCTAAGTTGCTGGCAGTTAGGACGCAGGTAAATGACCGCACTATACACCGTGACATTTTAGTCGTCTTACAACGGCAGCCCACTTCATGTATCCAATGACTACTAATCATTTATTTAAGAAAAAGATATTTTTGAACATTTGCATAATTAAAAAAATGAAAATATAATTCACTAAAACGCATGACGTAGTTTGAATCACACTGTTACACAGTGGAACGAATGTATGGGAGCGGTTGGACGTAGACATGTCCGAAAAAAAAGAGTAAAATTATGCCAAACTAATGATGCCATCTTATTCGATTACTTAATGCCTTCATAACTTGTGGTGATGAATTTCTTCATAACTCCCATATTTCGGGAGTAATTTGAGAAAATGTGAAATTTTACTATGAAAATGAGTGTATCGAGCTCTCTCCCTCCTGATTCCGGGCTTGTTTCAAGTAGCGGTCTCTAATATCATAATGCTAATACTAAGAGCTATATTTAATACTAAGACACATAGTGCGCCAAATGTGCACTTTCTGGGATAAAGAGTGATGTTTATTTTATAACACAATTTTTTTATTTTTTGTTTATTTTGTTGATTAAAACCGTTTTTCTAAAGGTTTACCTTATTACAATAACATTTCTGAGCAGCCAATTAGAGAAGATATAAGCTAATTAGGATATATAATTAGGGACTTAAGGTTTACATATAAAACTGATGCACTAATGATTACTGATAAGAACATTGCTATTATTTAATTACTAAATGGCTCTTAATACACTAATTTAGCATGCATCATTTACTAATTATCACAATAACTAATTACCTTGCAATATTTAACAAAGGATACCTGGGATACCTGGATTTTATATAAATAGGTCACTATTAGTAACTTTAAAATCAGTGTTGATTTACACCTCGTTGTATCCAAGCTAATCTCGCAATGTATTTTCCAAATTTTAATACAAATCTTGATATTCACGTTGCTTTATGCGCACGCGCACATAAAGATTTACGCGACTTTAACTATTTGTTCAGTGTTTTAAAAGATAACAGTTGTGTTCAGTTATGTGAAAGTGCTGAAACAAGTTTAAAAGACTGGTGTCGTCGATTTTGCTACCGCATTTATGCAAAATGGACACAGTCTGGAAGAAGCACAGATAAGTTTCGGAAGAAACATGAGATTTGGCTACAGGCTGCAATTCAATGGCCGGAATTACAGAATGAAAATATGGAACCTTCTACAGAAAATATAAGTGACGTCATCGAGCCCATAATTTCTCCTGCTAAATCTGATGCTTCAACTTGTACACATCCTAGTCCTCGTAAATCTTTTGAGGACCTTAGTAACCGGCAAAAAAGAAGACGCACTGAAGATAGTCTTTCATGCAGCAGTAGCAGCGCTGAAATTATGTTTTCGGCCGAAAGGGCGCTTCAAAAGGCAGGACAAAGCGATACAGCTTATGTTATGAAATACTTGACGGAGAATCCAGAAGAGGCCTCAAAAATCAAAGCCTTCATTGAAGGTAAATCAATTCAGGTACGGGAAATATCCCCTTTGAAGGCATTGGCTCTTTATGTATCGATGAACTTATCGAAATGGCGCTATAACACTCTTCGGGATTTCAACACTCAAGAAGGAGCTCTTCAATACCCGAGTTACTACATGTTGGTTAAAGAAAAAATTAAGTGCTATCCGGCCAAAGAAGATCTCACAGTTACAGAGAGCTCTGCAAAAATCAAATTACAAGCCTTGATGGATTTAACCTCAAGAAGACTTATTAGGTCGTTAGAAACCCCTGTTGATCCCAATCAACAGCTCGTATTGACCAGCAAATGGGGTTTTGACGGATCATCTAGCCAAAGCATTTATCATCAAAGGACGAGTGAAGATGAGCAAATCGATCTTGCTAGTAATTTTATGATTAGTCTTGTACCACTGCGGCTCGTCTCAAAAGGTGTAACAATTTGGGAAAACGAGCGACCATCTTCCACTTCATTTTGCCGGCCAATATTGTTTAAGTTTATAAAGGAAACCAAAGAAAATGTGCAGAGAGAGATGGCTGAAATCGAAGCAGAGATTGAAGCCTTAACTCCATCCACCATCACTGATGGAATTAGTGTCAAACACCAACTGCTGTTGACAATGATTGATGGTAAAATTCATTCCATTATATCCAATACAGCAGCTTCAGTGTGTGACATATGCAAGGCTTGTCCTAAAGAAATGAATAATTTAGAGTTAATCAAAGATAAACACGCAAACGAGGACATGTATAAATATAGCTTAAGCACCCTTCACGCTTGGATTCGCTCAATGGAATGCTTATTACACATTTCCTACAAATTAGACATAAAATCATGGCAAGTAAGGGGTGATATAGCAAAAAGGCAAGTTGATGACAGGAAGAAAAGAGTTCAAGAGGCTGTAAGAAGAGAAACGGGCTTACTTCTCGATGTTGTGAAACAAGGCAGTGGATCCACCAACAATGGCAACTCGGCAAGGAGATTTTTTGAAAACTACACTAAATCTGCTGAACTGACCGGAATAGATGCTATGCTTTTAAGAAAAATCTGTGTGATCTTGCAGTGTATTTCATCAGGAGAGAAGATCAACGTAACTAAATTCCGAGAGTTCTGCTTTGATACTGCTAAGCTTTACGTGGAGTTATACCCATGGTATTATATGCCTTCTTCACTTCATAAAATTTTAATGCATGGGCCAGACATAGTTCAGAACATGTCAATTGTGCCCATTGGTTTTCTATCCGAAGAGGCATCTGAGGCTAGAAATAAAGATTTTAGAAAATATAGAGAGGGGCATTCTCGAAAGCATAGCAGTATCTCATGCAATGAAGATATTATGCACAATCTTTTACTGTCTTCTGATCCACTTGTTACAAGTATCCGTCCAAAAGGAAATAAGTTTGTAAAAAAATCTTCTTTTAAGGAATTTTATGAGCTTACGGATTCTGAGAAAAGTGATATCGAATTTGTTAACATAAATGATTTAGCGGACATCGATTCTGAATTTGAATTAATTGATGATGATGATGATGACGAAGATAATTAAATGATGTTATTGTTTTAAAATGTGTAACTTAGTAAATTAGAGCTTACATCTTAATTATTTATTGTACTTTTAATGAAACTAGGTAATTTATTATCAACTTACTTAAAAGTCATACTCTCATCAGTTCTTGTGAATATTTTTGTTAATATATATTTCTGTATATATATATAATATATTTATAGACCTCTTAATAAGTCTGTCTGCGGTTTAAAGTAAATACAAATGGGGAAAAAACGTTTTTTTTTTTAAATTTTCATTTCCTTTTATCCCAGAAAGTGCACATTTGGCGCACTATGTGTCTTAGTATTAAATATAGCTCTTAGTAATAGCATTACGATATTAGAGACCGCTACTTGAAACAAGCCCGGAATCAGGAGGGAGAGAGCTCGATACACTCATTTTCATAGTAAAATTTCACATTTTCTCAAATTACTCCCGAAATATGGGAGTTATGAAGAAATTCATCACCACAATTTATGAAGGCATTAAGTAATCGAATAAGATGGCATCATTAGTTTGTCATAATTTTACTCTTATTTTTCGGACATGTCTACGTCCAACCGCTCCCATACATTCGTTCCACTGTGTGTTATGGAGATAGAATTAATGATAGCATGTAATGCTAGGTAGGTAGATATCTTCTACCTCTTGATACGTAAACATTATTAACAGGGAGGGTGTTTAGTAATTCTAAAGCATTATTTATTTTTCTTTGTACCTATTATTTTAATTAATGGGAACAATGTTTTAATCGCGCCTAGAGGTATTTTATGACGGATACATTGAGTGGGCCAGCTTTGTAAGACGACTAAAATGTCACGGTGTATACGAGTTAACAGGCAGACATTACTGCTCCTTATTAGGTCCACGTTTTACGACCGTGTACCATTCCTTTAAGTAAATACGACCCAATTCTCTTATTAATTACGTAGGTACCGGTCTTACCTACAGATATTAAATAAATAGTTGTGTATGTTTGTCTCAAGGTGGCATTCAGGAATTAATATAACTATTTTCTGAATTGATACCTAAGTATTATTAACCGCGTCGCTAATAATACACGATTTCTGATGTCAGAACTCAGAGGTAAGATCATGCTGGCCTTGCCCTGACCTACAAGACTTATACGAGCAGGTAAACAAATAAAAATATAATTTTACCGGTTGCCATTTCAAAATATGAAATTAAAGAGACGGACATTTTACTTTTTAATCTTTCATTTTAAACTTTTTTATTTATTATTAGTCCTTCCAGAATTTGTCCAGATAAATAACAAAGCCGGATTAAGCCCTGGGGGACCAAAAGCTGGAAATGTCTGGACCAATCCGGACGGATGGTAACCCAAGATTGTTATGTGAATAAAATAACAAAAAATATGCCTGTACTTTATACTTACTTGCCCTTGGCATCTTGCTTGTTTTCCTTTCAATACGGTAGGTACTCATTTAGAAGTCGCATGACAAATAAATAGCTATGATTGAATACCCAGTACTTACCTACCGGCTGTTTTTCTACTCATTAAAATCAATATTTTCTTCTGACAAAACAGCGGACTATAAATGCATGCTCACAAGAATTCAATAGGTACATCTTTATCAAACAGCTAGCTTTTGCTAGTGGCTCCGCCCACATGGAGGTCGATAATTATCCCACGGTAACGTACTACCGGGATAAAAAGCATCCTATGTGATAATCCAGGTTATAAACTATCTGTATGGCAAATTTCATCCAAATCTGTTCGGCTGTTTTTGCGTGATTGTATAACAAACATCCAAACATCCTCGCAAACTTTCACATTTATAATATTGATAGGATTAGGAGAGATATTTTTTGTTTAAGTACATGTTAAGTAAGTATGTAAAACTTAGCAGATGAAACAACATTGTAGGTATAGGTAGGTTATGTACACGTAACAGGAAATACCACTTTCCTCCCTAGAGGCCTTCAAGCAAGTTGAATGTCAAGGCTGACTTAGATAACGCGGCTACCACTTGCCATTTGGAAACAATCTGAAGCGTTTGATAATAAACTGGAATATTAGTTACGCTTTGTGTACTGTGCACTCGCGGTTGAGAGCATCGTTCGAGTCTTCGAGCCTTTCACCGGAGGCTCCGTTATCGTAGATGACGCACTCATACGCCGGTTGTACAAGGCCAGGCTCAATTACTAATTTCGATGTCTTTCCATGTGGCTCGTTGGTCTAGGGGTATGATTCTCGCTTTGGGTGCGAGAGGTCCCGGGTTCAAATCCCGGACGAGCCCGTCTTTTGTTTAACATTTTTGGGGCCTGTAGAAATATTTGTGCCTAGTTGTATTGAATAATGTAAGTTTTCAATTGACATACCATGTGTTGACCTCGGTTGTTTTTTTAAATAGAATATTTGGTATGTAAATAAAACGTCCTTCAGCTAGAAATAACTCATAGCTGTGTTGTCACGACGACACATTATTCATCTATTTACATTCGGCTTTAGCACCACAGCGTCTTCCATTTTTAGGGAGGTACTTACAATTTTTTTGCTTACAAGAGCTACTTATGAAATGCTACTTACGAAATTGTATCCACAAAAAAAACTGTACAAAAACCGTTTTAAATAAAATACAAAGACAGGTAGGTACACTTCGTGAACTAAATCGCGCTCAATTCCATTACGTGCACGTACCGACGTACATACGAACGTCCATTAACAATTACGCACACGATATTGCTTAATAGGCCACTTCGCAGTATCCGTTCAAGGTATATAGAACAATAGTTAGCTGTAATCGATCCCCTAGGGACTGAGGACTGACGACTGACTTGGTGTGACGGTGTGCGCGAGTCCTTATTGCAGACACGCGCCGACCTAGTGACACGCGGGATGACGGCTGATTGCGTGATAAGGCGATCTATATCGCCGCTTATTGTGAAATGTCCTTAACACGAAGGCTGTCCTATATACCGAGGATTATTGGCGTTTTAAGCACCTGTCATATATATGCGTGCATTAAAAGCCACTCAAATCACCATCAATGCGAAATGACGCCAATTATTTGTGTTTGTCGTTTGGGTCACAACTACTAAGAATTGACGGAAGAACTTTCTAATAAGCCTTCACTAGTAATCACTTGTAGTTAACAACAATTTCTTTTTAAATTAAGCCATGACGTTATCAGGAAAAAGAAATACTAAATAAAATTATGTAGGTATGTTATTTTGTTCTCACTTCTACGAGTATCTTTGGAATCCTTACTATGGAATAGTCATTTAGAACAACAGGAAAACCTAACATTAAATTGTCATTGTTCCTTATAACATAGGCAGTGTATGATTACATATGAGATAAATCCGTCGAACTATTGCCCAATAGATGGCGTTGTTTAATGGCACGGTAGAATAGAGCTCACATACTTCACACCGTTCACTAAATGAATGTCTTTATCATTATCGCGTACGGTGGTGTAATCTAATTGAATTCTTTTATCAGTTATTATCACAAAATAATTTATATTAAATAAAAACGAATAATTCAGGAGCGTTGTTATTACTATACGGTTATTTCGACGTTCTTCTCAGCGGCTCGTTGGTCTAGGGGTATGATTTTCGCTTAGGGTGCGAGAGGTCCCGGGTTCAAATCCCGGACGAGCCCAAATCTTTTTGTTTTTTACTTACATCATGTTGTTACTTTGTCTTAGATATTTTTTTTAAATCTTAATAGGTTTGTGAGCAATTTCAAACACCGTAATACCCATAGTTATATGGTAAAACCTACCTTAATAGTGCATTGATGACACAAATCCATTAGAATTTTAAATGTAAAAGTAAAATATTCATAATTTAAGAAAACATTTAAAACATACCTAAGTCCTTGATCCCGACGATTGCACCCGTTTAGTAAACAAACGTTTCCTGTAGGGAACTCAAGGGAAAGCTTCTGTGATCCCTTCCTTGTTCCGTAGTTCCCGTACCCTTACATGTGGGGAATAATTAAAGCGCCTCCAACCTACCTTTGAGCGTGCCTCAGCTGAAATGTCTCCACAAAGGGACGTGAATGCGCCTCGGGTGAAAAGGAACACCCACTATTTATGCAACGGTTTCTTTTTAGTTTCTGCGCCCGACGTAGTCTTTATTGTTTTCAATGTCTCTGCTGAAACATGC
Source organism: Polymixis lichenea (assembly GCA_949091785.1). Taxonomy (NCBI): domain Eukaryota; kingdom Metazoa; phylum Arthropoda; class Insecta; order Lepidoptera; family Noctuidae; genus Polymixis; species Polymixis lichenea. The sequence continues at coordinate 7,681,158 of OX420937.1, forward strand.
TAGTAGCAATTTATGAATAAGATTGTTTTTCAACGCCATTCATACTTCTGTATGCGGAAAATCCCGCCATAAACCACATGGTGTCATTTTGCATATTCATTACCTAAATCGTTATTATGCTTATTACAACACAATACTTTTTTATGTGGTAGATATTTGCAAAAGCAGCAGCTAATAGGTTAAAACATAAATAAATAAACACTTTTAAGGCTCGTGCAGACTAGCGCGACGCGACGGTCGCGTCGCGACACTCGTAGAACAATTTGTATGAAAACCTCATGGAAATTGTACTACAAGTGTCGCGTCGCGGCTGTTTGAAGAAGCCTTTAAGGTTTTCAAAAACAATTTTCCAAGAAAAATGTTTAAAATACACAATACAATAGAAGTGTTTATTTGGTGCCTGTGCTTATGAAAAAAACATTGTATCATAGTCACCAATGCCTGCTTATTTGGACAATCTTACTCTATGAGCTATGAGTTAGGAGACCCATAGGAAAGTACCTACCGTTATTACCATGTCCAAGTTGCAGAAATAAATTATGCATTACGGTGCGCTGTCAAATAACTGAACCCTTTCGTCTGATTTATGTGACATCATAACCATTATATTAAGCCATTCCACGAAATTTTTAACCGTGAGTCCATGGCACAATAGAGCCGGGTTACCGGGTTTCTCCCGACAACTGTCAGCGGGGATTTCGGGAGTAAATAACATGAAGCAACGATTGGTATAATAGGGTATGTGACCTACTACGTGCTGATTAATTCACATCGGGTTAGGATGACAGATTTCTTTTTTCAGATGTAAGGAATTAAGTGATGTGTACTAGAGTCACAATAAAACCGAACATAATATCAAATCAGATGTAATGATATTTTAAACAAATCATCAGTAACAATACCCTTCTCTGGAATACTCTCTACTCACTCCGGTAAAATCAATACCTGCATATAATATAGTAAACTAAGGTAATGTTTTTACCAAGCTTTAGCTTGATTCATATTTTTACTATAGTTCCCACTTTTATCTGTTAAGTGGTTACTTTGATATTGGTAACTGTTACAGCAAGTACCTACTTCTACTTATGTTTGTCAGGTTTTGTCAATAAGCAACGCTTCTACTATCTATTCAGACTTATCTTAAAACATGTGCGAAATTATAAAACTCAACAATATGGTATTGTTTACATTTGATGTCGTGTTTGTCTTACGTTCTTATTTTATCCGGGTCAAGTACTTATCTAATAGTTCGATATCCTGCGAATAGAAGACAAAATTAAATCTTCAATGAAACCTAATGAGACTTCCTGCGGAGTCGGTAGCGTCAAACCGGCGCTCTCGCTCGTGGGTCATGATGGTTACCTTGGAAATACTAACGCAACGCTGCCTCAGAGAAATGGTCGTTTTATGGGACTTTGTGGGCGGATGACTATCGTTGCAAATCCTACCCATTCGGTGTTAGGAAGAAATGTCAGTGCCGTGAACTTTCAAACTGACGGCATTTGCAATTATGGACTGTGTGGAGATGCTTATTCAAATGTCAAGGAAATAATCACCAATGGTAATATCGTTTCATCTATTTATTCACACTAAAGCTGTCTACCTAATATTTTTGTCATTACTGCTTCCTTGCGTTGGTTGGCGCTTGGCGGTCATTATAATACTGTATTCATTTAATCAAAATTAGCGATAAACTTGCCTTGCGTCAGTAAGTTAAAAATAGCATCTTCGACGTTTGTCCTGATGAGTCATCGGGGCCCATCCCAAACTTGAAATTTGGACGACTTTTTGCGATTTGTAATTTCATTTTACGACCTAACGATTGTCGTTTATTTTTGATACTTGTCTGACTACTCTTTTACAGTGCAGACGGATTTCGGTGGTCTCGGAGACAATAATTTAAATTTTATTAAAATTATTCAAACCAATTATATAAAATTTGTAATTCATAATCTGCTAAACTGGTTATGTATTTAAGTCAAGGTTTAGTTAGAGCAACTTTAATTGCTATTAAATTCCGGTAAAGGTTATATTTTAAGCATAACTTATTTTGCAACATTTCAATTTTAATGTCTCTGTTATCTAGGTTTTCTAGATAAATACTTAACATCCAAGGATTTATTACACAAGTTTTATTTAGGATTTACATACCTAATAGAGGATTTAATTAGGTACAAAAATATGACGTTCCCACGGAACCAAAATGCAATGCAAGTCTGCAATTTGGTTTCGTGGGAACGTAATTTTTTTCTTTCTAATTAAATCCACCATTAGGTATGTAAAACCTAAATAACAGCAATTACACATTTTCAGACGGAGAAGTACGTATCTACTTAAGGATTAGATCACTTTTTGTTCACTATCTATGGCAGATAGGTAGGTGAAGAGAAACGGTGAAGGAAAACATCGTGAAACTGGCATGTCCTACCTACAACCAAAAAATCGAAGACATGTGACATATGCACCAAACCGGGGCACGCGTGGTGGATTACAGCCCAACCCCTCTCACAGAGACGAGGGTTGTGTTGTGCCCAGCAGTGGGAACATTATAATCTAAACTGTATGTAGGTAAAGTATGGATGTCAGTTTTTATTACCATCATATCTTCATGGACGATACTAAAGTTACCGATCTGGTATTCCTTAATTTCTCTAATGCCTTTAACACTGTTAGCCACGAAATTTCTTCTTTCTATTCTCTCTCATCTTATGGTTTCGCCCGAGGCTCTGGAATGGTGCTCTTCTTATCTTCGGGGACGTCAACAGTTGGTTCGCGTTGATGACAGTTCGTCGAGTTGGCGTGATCTGGATGCTGGTGTCCCACGAGGTGGTATTCTTTCCTCATTATTATTCTCCAACTTCATTAATTTTACAACTCACTGTCTTCGGTGTTCGTATCATCTTTATGCTGGTGATCTTCAACTGTATACAGCTGAGCGTGTAGAAAGTTTATCAGACGATAACGTCTGATAAACTTTAGACCACTGGTTTTTTTGTGGTCTGGTGAACTATCAGACCACTTTTTGATTGCATCCAAGTTTCGGTTTACATCTGCTTTATAGCAGATGTAAACCGAAACTTGGATGCAATCAAAAAGTGTTCTGATAGTTTTAGGGTGTCAGTAAACCCCTCAAAGTGTCAGGCCATTATAATTGGAAGCTTGCTCATGATGGGTAGAGTAACGCTTAGTTCTCTTCCCCCTCTTATTTTCAATGGTACCCTCATACCTAAGATGCAAACCGAGATGTTTCACTGTAGGAGTAATAACTCCTACAGTGAAACTTCTCGGTTTGCATCTTGATTCTTGACTCGACATTGAGCTGGCAACACCAGGTCTCTAGTGTTAGTCAAAGAGTCAACGGTACTCTGCGACCCCTGTATCGTCTGAGGAACTTTTTGCCCGCTAAGACGAAGACCATGCTTGTGCAGACTTTGATTTTTCCTATCATCGACTCTGGTGACGTGTGCTACTTCGATTTGAATGCGGTTTTGCTGGACAAGCTCGACAGACTGCACAATAATTGTATCCGTTTCATTTTCAACCTCAGGAAATATGACCATGTGTCGACCTATAGGTCTGAGCTCAAATGGATGCCCACTCGCCGAAGAAGAGGTTTGCGCCCTTTGACTACGCTTTTCTCCGTTCTCAACTCTCCTACTCCTCCTTCTTATCTTGTGTCTCATTTCCAATATCTATGTTATTCTCACACTTCTGACTTTGTTCATTCTTCCTTTCATATTCAGTCCATTCTTCTTTGGAATGCTCTTCCTCTCGAAATCAGGACGGCCACCAGTCGGTATGCATTAAAGCGGAAATTGCATAGGTATTTTCTTAACAAATAGCGTAGACTCAATCTCAACACTTCTCTCCCTTGAATTTGTACATATATATTATATTTATATATATTATAAGTATAAGTATATATTATAGTAGATATGTATGCATGTATGTGTATAAGTTTATAACCTATTTATTTACCTATCTTATTTATAATTCATCATGATATATTTTATAGTTTTTTTTAAATCATTGTTTTCTCATCCAAAGCACCTGCCATCTAATCTCTTCACCACCCTGGGTTTAGAGAATGCCTAAGGCATTAAGTCCGCCTTTGTACGTTTTTTGTGTGCGAAAAGTTTAAATAACTAAGGTTTTGCTGGAAAAAAATACCTTCGTAAGTAGGTAGGTTAGCTACCTACGTTAAGGGGAACCTAGTCGCGGGCTCGAACTCACTGATGGGCCTGGCTAAAAAGCACGCTGTCTCACCAGGCATCGTGTCCGGCAGAGGTAGTATCAGTGATGAGCAGTTAGAAGCTAGTCTACACGCACAACATTATTGTGTGAGATGCAGGATCATTTATAGTACAACAGGCGCGTAAAAAATTAAGAACAGACCTTCCAGAAGATCGGGTTTTATGAAAAAACCACTGCATAAATCAATAAGCAATAAACTTTATTGAACTTTTCGATGTTTGAGCTTTGTCGGTACCGACTTGGTTTTTCATATTTTACACTTCTTTTATTACTAAAACACGCCCAAAGTTAGGTTAAATTAGCAAGAAAAACGAATCTTTGTTGGCTCCTAACTTTTGAATGGCTTTTTATTTTAGTATTCTGTTTCCGTACAGACAATATTAATAATGAGACAAAACCATACCATGTTTAATTTTTGATGTACATTGTCCAACAGTGGAGTAAAACACTCCCGAAGTTTGTATGGGAAAAATGTGGACTAGGTTCACCTTAATAGTAGTTATCTACCGTTTTGGTACTTATTTCTAAATCTTGAACTGTTTATTGGCAATCTTGACAGTGTTTATCAATATTTTAACGAACTGCCTTGTTAGATGTTAGCTGTGGGCGGGGAAAGTCGAACTAATTTGATGATATGTTGACGTTAATGAGCTCTATTGAGTTTCACTTTGCTTGCTTTGATCTATTTCGTCTATTACTGATAGTTTATGGAAGAAACGTAATTGTATTAGATACTATTTATATTTAAATACCTTCTGCTATAATTTTTTTTAAGTCGAAATGTTCTTGTCAGAAATTAATCAATTCAGTTTTGAGAGAGGATAGGGGAGCCCTATAAGATGGCAAAAGCAGTCTCATAAAGCTATTTGGCTCACATAACGTCAAGCACCTCGTCTAATGTCATACACACACATATTAACTTAAGTATCGCTTGCACTTAAAGCTCTTCTTATTACTAGACGTAATAAGCGGAAACATACTTTATATACTTACCGTTAAAACAATATAATAATTTACTATATGCCTTGCAAACAGCGATGTAATTGTAGCTTCAAAATTCGAAATGCGGAAACGCTTTGTCAACTGCCACTTAATTCTACGACCCTGGACACCGACACTGCCATTATGCATATCAGGGAATCCCTTGACTCTTGTATTTGTTCAGGTCAAAACTCGATAGCCCCCTTACCTATTTGTTTAGCATAGCATTATCAGCCTATAACGGTCCTACTGCTGGAGTACAGGCCTCCTCTCTGTGAGAGAGAGTGGCCCAAAATCCACCACGCGGACCCAGAACGGTTTAGCGGACGTCACGTCTTCGAATTTTTGGTTGTAAGACATGCCGGTTTCTTCACGATGTTTTCCTTTGCCGTTTTGAGAGCAGTGGTGATGAAATAATTTACACAAAGTAAAGTGCCTCCCCCCTCCAAATTGGGGGAGGCATATGTCCAGCAGTGGACGTCTTCCGGCTGTAATGATGATGATGATGTTGAAGTGCCTGCTTGCGTTCGAACGCACAACCTACAACTCGTAAGTTGCGCCCGTTGCCACTGGGCCACAACTGCTCACATATTTGTTTATTTTGAAGTATTTTCCCTGCTTTCTTAATCATTTCATGAAAATAAACTGTAAAATGACGTTCACCATCATCATCCACTGGCTTTATCATCACGCTGACGGGCATAAGCCTTCCTTTTGGTTATTGTGACAAATCTGGAAAGCCATGGGTAAAAATATTGTTTTCTATATTCATGCCGAACAAAAGAAGATATTAGTAACCTAGATAATGACGACGTAACGTGTCATACGTGTCCTCCTGATAGACGCATATTTGTGTCACAACAAAGAAGTGTCACACAATGCTTGAAATGCCTCAGCGATATTGAACGTCTGGTCCATTATAAATTAAACCGGCACCCCGGCTTTACAGTTACTTTACTGGGAAATAATAACTAGGTTCTCGTTAAATGGCTAGGTAAGTGATGACGCGTGTACTTCTGGCGCCTATGGCTGATTGTCATCGTCAACTAACTTTTAACGGACGTAGGCTATGTCATACGCCATCGCCATTTGCCTCACTGCAAATTAAATATATTGCATTCGCGTTTGTGTTTGTCAACTCTACGATCGGACTCTTTACAAAATGTTATAATTTACTTTTACAAAATGATGCTAGCCACTAACGAGTGGAGTGATGACTTATTAAGGTATACTACGTAGTTTGTGGATAATATTTATGAATAATTATTTATTTGTGGTCATTATTTTGTTCTTTCTCTTTGTAAATTTTAATACGGAAAAAGAAAAGAATACGTAATTACTCAAAGCCATGTTGTATTAAATGCTTCATCAACTGTAACAGTGATTTATGGTTTAAATACTGACGGTGTGAAAACCTACAAAATCTCTAGGTATTTATAGCTATTCGCCTTCAGTGCCACTTCCTTATCGACGACTACTACGAGTTACGTAATTGAATTATGCAAGTCAAGTGCCCTGAACTCATAATATATATAATTAAAATGCATTATGACTATAACAGGCACAAAGCTACTTAATGATTATATCAATGAATCACGATCAAAAACAATAATGTAATTGCTATCTTTAGTAAACCTACAAAATATAGTAGGGAATCATTTGAAAGGCTCAAAAGAAGAAGTGATATTTTAAAATTCTCATACAAATATTTGCATTTAATCTTCAGTAAATTAGATTATCAGAAGATCAATTCCTGTAATTAAACACGTTTAAAAAACCCAAGCGACAATCAATGTCAAAAACTTGTCGGAAATGTAGGGAAATTAGAGACTTTTTTGACAGATTGAATGAGACAGATCAGACTAAACGTTCTTAAAATTACGGCAATTACCCCTCTAGTTTCGTGCTGACATAGAGCTACCACCTACACAAACTATACGAAGTAGAGTCATGTGGGGTAAACGTACGCATTTTTTAGTAGATTGCTTCTAGAATAAAAGATTTTGTTAACTGAAAAGAAAAAAGCTTTTATTCTAATGTTATAAACATTTGTGAAGAAAAACAAAACATAAAATTTTAATTCTAACAATAATTATTACTTTTACTTAATAATTTAACCAACAAGGGAAATGCGGGTTTTTACCCGCATCGGTGGGAAAGTGTCCGCACGCCTTCGGTTAAGTGTACGCAACGTCGACAAAGAGTATGCACGTAAACTTAATTTGCTATAACCAGTCTTTTCCAGCCGTTTTATCCAATCTGTTAGTTATTTTATTTATTCGCAAATTCAAAAAACAATGTTCTCAGTGCGTTCAAAGTGAGACCGTAGAACCTCTCGTTACTAGCTTTGCAATGGCTATACATTTCTTCCTGAAAACAAAATAATATTCCATTTTATTATTATCATATAGATAGTTATACAACAAACTTGATTGTATAACGATGGTGACGATGCTTTCATAAAAACCTGGAGAGCAGGGCAATCAGATGTAGTAAATAATAACATACCTCTTGTTCACGAATAAATGTTGTATCTTCCCATTGATATTGAAGTGGAATTTAGTTTCAGACGTTTTCTGAAAGTACTCTCATCGATACCAATTCGGCTTTTCTTTTCGATTTTCCCTCTTCCGTCAACTTTTGGCTGCATCATTCTGCTCTTGTGTACAGTTTCCCGTCAGTACATTTCCTTATATATTTGCGAAGAATTTTTAGTCTAGAAGGTAAAAAATATGACGGGGTAAGTATACGCATTTTAATTACTGCGGACACTTACCCATCCGATCAAAGCAAATAAAAATAGTACAATTTCGAATTGTGACTTACCTTAGACAAAATACGTATATTCACACAAAATATTGATTAATTTCTTCCGTTCCCAGTGACTTTGTTATTCAATCAGACTAATAATATGCCTTTAGTATGCAAATCAATTTCAAAGACATAAATAGCAAATCCGTGTAAAAGCAATATTGTTGCGTAAGTTTCCATAGAATTGTGCGACAAACCTGTGACGCAGTACTCTCGCGCGGTGGTCAAACGCGAACCATATTCGGCAGGTCTCAACCTGCTGTCATCCGTAGTTTTCGCTTAATGTTCACCGCGGACACTTATTCGCCGCGTACGTTTACCCCACATGACTCTATATATCCTTACCTATGTATAGATGGAACATTGAGTGCAAGCCCGCCCCAGCCCTTCTGAAGGCCATGAAATACTTCCACGGGGGAAGTTTCCTAGGCCCCGGTATTACAAGGGTACGGACAAATTTACTTTTTATGATCACATCAACGCTATCTCAGCATTTTATGTGTTTTGTATACGTATATCCTTTTACATGACGAAGTGTGTCCATGTTCATACCATTTTAATATGATTTACACACGGATATTTCCTTGCTCCTATCAGTTTTTTGAAGCAATTTATAAAGTTATCTATAGCATATATCTGTTACCGTAAAATTTAAACCGTTAGATTATAATCTATCTCGCGAGATTGTGAACTGTCGAACGATTGTGAACCGTAACATACTGCTTACAATTTAACGCATTTTTCGGTAGATTATAATCTATCGAAGTGAAACCGACAAATTGAGAACTGAGATCAAGACGGATAGTTCCCTGCGCTATTACTAAATAGTCAAGTAACTGCCACTAACTTGGAAGTAGCGGTCGCCGGCCGCTGCCGCGGCACCGCTCGCTACGCTCGCTCGGCTCGCGCGCGGTTGGTCGCAATTCTAACCTAACCTATTCGGTCGGCAAGGAGTATGGTGCAGTTCACAATTTATCGACAGTTCACAATCTCGCGAGATAGATTATAATCTATCGATATTTACAATTTTACGGTGACATATCTACTTCTCCAAGAATCGACACGTTTTTTGAATGGCCATATAATTCTGCAACATTTCGTTACCAGTTGAAATCATATATTTTTCAGTACCATACACAAAATAACCAGGGTTTTGTTATTTGTTTAGTTTTTAATGATTAGGTTCCTCATTTTTAACCGACTTCCAAAAGGAGGAGGTTGTCAATTCGTCGGAACCTTCTTTTTTTTATGTAGGTATGTTCCCCGATTACTCGAAGATGGCTGGACCGATTTGGATATTTTTTTTTTTTTGTTTGAAAGGGTATACTTCCCAGGTGGTCCCATGATCATCAAGTCAGGATCTGATGATGGGATCCTGGAGAAATAGAGAGAACTCTTCAAATTTTATAGGCACACTTGAAGCAATTTGTGTAGTTTTTGGAAGAGTACTTTCTCGGAGTGGTTCCATTTCAATTTGGTGAAGATCTGATGAAGAACTTCGGAGATAGGCAACGGAACTCCTCAATAAATGATAGCAAATGGACAGGGATTGCTGAAATCTCATGTCTGTCAATTGTTTACACCAGTTAATAACATAACATCACGCCGGTACGCTGTGAAGGGGTAAGCACATGTGAACCACTAAAAAGTGAAAAATAAAAAACTTTTTTCAAAAAAATAAACAACCGACTTCCAAAAAAACACTAAAAAGTGAAAAATAACTTTAATTTCGGAAGGCGGTGACAAAAAATTAAAATACATATCCAAAGTCACCGACTTCCGAAATTAAAGTTATTTTTCACTTTTTACTGTTTTTTTGGAAGTCGGTTGTTTATTTTTTTGAAAAAAGTTTTTACTTACACCACATTTACAGGTTCTGACTTTCTATGACGCTGCCATCTAGTTGACATTTTTACAACCATACTCAACCATAGATAGGCAGTAGCTCCATGTAAAATACTGGTAGCTGCATCCGGTTAGACTTGAAGCCAACCCTAACACAGTTGGGAAAAGGCTAGGCAGATGATTGTGATGGGTTAACCATGAAATCGGCGGTCTTCTTGTGTCCGTCGTTCGTCTATCCATCAACCAAAGGCATGTAAGATACCTTACCTTCATCTGGTTCCTCGCCTGTTCACTATATAGAATATACAGATATAATATAGAATATAATTTGTTTCCTCCATAATCTTGGGGTTGTACATTTAAAGTAAACATGGCTTATAGGTACCTGTCATCTTTAAAAAGTCTTTTATCATGGTAATTTTATCTTGATATACAACCAGTTATTCAGAGTCTACCTAGTTCAACTCATAGGTAAGTTAATACTTACTTTAACTACTGTTAAAGCTATCTTCCTGAATCTCTAAAAACCTGAACCGGTTCTCGTTAGTTGCAAAAAAAAAATGTTTTTGCAAGTTCACAGAGAGTGTTTTTTCTTGCATATCTAAGTTCATTGCCTTTTCAGGTCAGAGATCACAAGGAGTTGAATTGTGCTAGTCTCATCATTAAACATCAATGACGCAGTGCCTATGGCATATCGTACCTTAGACGAACGAATAATGAACTGCTGTGTGTGCATAAGCATAATTAGCCTCTAATGTTCTTACGGCTGTGTTACAGGCCTCCTCTTCTCTGTAGCTTAGCTGCTGTTAATTATTTGCACTCTTGAAACCTTGTCAAGTTTCAATTTTTTTTTTTACCTTTGCTTAAGCTCAGCATCTTTCAGCCAATAAAATACCTATAAACCAACGGAACACTTTAAATTGAACGAATGCCCAATTTTTTTATATTGCTATATAGGCACCTAATTCCTTCACGCTCCGTTAAGCCAGATACAATGAGACCCGTAGGCGCCGTGTTCCCACTGGCTCCGCTGTCGAGACGTCTCACACTAATGCGTCTGCAAATCCTATAACGTTTGCCAACGCCAGGCAACAGACAAAACAAACATTGAAAGCATGCAGGTGCATACGATCTGATAGCAAAAAGTCCAGACGAGACTTTTCATTTGATAAGGTGTCCCAGGGAAAGTAATTAGGTGATTTAAAAAAAACCGCAGTTACTAGTTCAAATGAAAACTTTTTGTAGGAATATTATCCGTGAAAAAGATTTTTTGATAAAATCTGAACTACCGCTAGTTGCTTCAAACAGATTCCCTATCAAGATTCTATTAAAATATAATGTGAAAAGTTTAATCAAACTCTGAGGGTGTCTAAAAAATAATTTAAGTTTTGAATGCATTAACTTTTTCTTAGATATTGAAGATGTGACAATAAGCTATTTAAGCTTAATTGGTTAGGTATTGCAAGCGTCATTTAGTCATCTTGGCAACAGATAACTGAACGAAAAAAAAAGGTCAACGGGAGTATACCTAAAGCCGTTGAAATTCTTGAGTAACTCTATGCACTTGCTGAATGTAAAGATACAAGTACACACAGTGATTATTTTAATAATTAATATTCAACAGGTTAGAGAAATGACCCTACTCCTGTCTGAATTGGCATAGGGAGTCTATCTGAGGATTTTGAGGCTGAGATTGATAAATGTTACTTAGCACGTACTTTGGCTAAGCAATACTCCTGTCACTTTCGCACAACTTCAAACTACAAGTGCAATATAGTTATAGGAACATATCTTAGCCAAAGCACGAGAGAGACACGAGAGAATAAAGGGCGATTGTAGCAGGCTTCGAATATTTGTAACGTTTCTAGAATGGGACTATGGTTGACGTTGACGACATTGAAGTTATAAATAGCAGTTGATACCAAGTTAGCCTAATTGCAAATACTGGATAAATTTTATTGTATGTATACTCGTGGGAATATGTCGAACAATTCAAATATCACTCAGAGGTGACGTCGCCATCACCACTTATTTGCATACGGGTGCGGCTAGATAACCATGCTAATTTATAGCTTAGATCATTATTTCTAAGCATAAACATAACAACCACGATATTGATATATTTGTCATAGTTTCAGAATAAACAGTGAGATTTGTTTCTCCATCAGCAGGATGTGGGCGGTTAGAATATAAGAAAATAAAATCACAAAGTCTTTTAGTTACACTTTAATGAATTTAAACAAAGTAAACTTACATGGAACATCACAATTATGCTTCGCAAAACAATTTTGACGTCTCGAGATTCATTGTTATAATATCTACCCAATAAGCAGGGTCTATTTCAATTACATAGGTACAACAATCGAACATGCCTTAATATTATGGAATAGATTGTCTACCCGGGAAGAAGCGATTTCCTTAAATATTAGACGTTGAACATACAGGCCTTGACTTTCTTTTGTAGATATTATTAAATGTTTCGCAATAAGTTCTAACATTAATTTACGACATCAGAGACAAAAATATTTTGAAGCGGAAAAAGTGACCAATAAATATAATTGATATTTTTGTTATTATAATATTTTAAGTCTTATTCAATAATGGTACGCTAGGTGGGACGTTGATTTAACGTTAATTTAAAAATATTATTAACCAAGATTATACCATTTATGTTAATAAACTTAAAAAAAATGTATTCCGCAAAGAGGAATACTGGCGCATTCGGAACTACAGAAATTAAAATGTCTATAATAAACTTAAAGAGATGAAGACAGTTCATTTACAATTAAGGCGAACACTTACAATCGATTTCAATTCATACAAAAATATCATCCATTTTCTTTACACATTGACAAAAGTCCGCTAAGCATACTACTACCAAACGATGCCAAATCTACTATCTACTCGTTACTAAGACCTAACAAGAATGATGAGTTCATTTGACGGAGGGATGCAATTTTAATGGATTTAATGCCTTAACTAACAAAAGTAGGCAAACTTACAAAGTATAACTTTGGCTTACATAACAAAGTCGTCTTCAGCTAACCTCACGCCTCATGCTGAGTTTTTGTGTACCTGAAGTGTAATTAGAAATTCATCTGAACCTAGGCTTATGTTTACACTGAAGGAATAAAAACAAAATAAATTATTTGTGAATAAACGCTATCGCTATACGCTTTTAACTAATAATATCTCTTAATCCTGGATTTTTAGACTCTTGTAACTTAAAATTATAAATAACAATTAAAATGAGGAAATACAAAATACTAAAAGGTAAGAGGTACTAAACAATGTGCTTACTTACTATTGCGCGAAGAGAAATGAATTGTGTGTAAAACTGTTCATAACCAAAACCTAGACAAATGTAGTAGGTATCATACTAAAGCATACTCAGGGAAAGTTGGACCGATGAATTTAATGCACAACAGTTGGCGTATTCTACAAAGCAAAACCAAGCGGAAACAACAATGTTGGACAAGTTTATCAATTAATTCTAAAGTGTAATAATATTAGGTAACGGAATACGATAAAAATAAATTACTTAAAACTTTACACATAACTTTTTACGGTGATTATATTTAACAATTATTCAAAAACATGGCTATAGCCTTCAAGCAAAAACAAATGTATCAAACGAAATTCATCATTTAAAATATAAACAATATCTAAATATTGTGTTTTGTACATTGCAACATTTTAAATATTGACGGTAACGTATTTTCTCTTATAAAGGTGATTTCGAATTTTGAAATTCATTCTGATATCACAAATGTGAGTTTACTGTCCTGTGAATGTCCAAGGTACATATTATGTGTGATTTTATTACAGCTTGTCATGGTAACACTGTCTTACTTCACTCGTTATCATTATCCCTATCTACGATGTTTCCACTGTCATTACATTTAATGACAACCTCCTCGCGCCGCTCTGCGACTTCCATATCAGTTAACTATTTACAGATATATCTATTTACAGTTATGCGATCAATTTTGGCTCATCAATTTACATATTGAAATGAAATCACATAGCAGGAATGTCAAGAAAACAAAATATTTATATTTACAAAATTTGGCCGAGGAAAAACGTATTATCTGTGTCTCGACTTATAAACAACAGCATCAAGCTCAGTTGCCAAAACGTACATAAATGCATAAACGACCAAGCATCTATAATTTTAATGATATTTTTCTCGCTATTTACAAAGAATTTAACTTGTAATTTTAAAGTAAAAGTATAAGCGCGGGGATAAATAACGTAAATGTAACAATCCTCATAGTTGCTCCATTAGGGTTGCTGCCGAGTCCACCAACTACAGATTTTTTTATGTCTTCTTTTGGCACCGAAGTTTTAGCCATGCCTTCACCGCTTTCATTCGTTGTATCACTGCTGTCCATCTGAGCAGGTTGGTCTGGCTTCTTCATATCAGCTACAATATTTTCTTCAGGTGCTGGAGGCGCAGTCTCTGGAGGTGCAGTCGTCGTAGTCGTTGTTGTAGTAGTGGTAGTGGTCGTGGTCGTTGGTACCAAAGTATTGTTTGCTAGGAAATATATTTCCCCGTAAATAGCTTCTACCTCTAGAGTATTTTCAATTCGCTGCCCTCTCATTTGCCTCGACCGAGGGTCATTGTCTTTATAGAAAGTTACTAATGTAGCTGTATACTGTACGTCACTGTCTGTAATGTTACCTCTGAATGATACGTTACATGCTGTGCCTGGTTCTAATAATTGTTCGAGTTTATAAAACTTCGTCCTCCGCTCTGTGAATGGGTTAGCCCACTGTATGTGCGGAAAGGAAGTACCATCATCTGATTCAATCGTCGTATTAAGACCAATGGCTATGCCATGTCCGTGACCCCAAGATAAAGTGTAGTTGAAGTCGTATTCGATTTCTGTAGTGACAGTAGCGGCAACCTCGCCATCATTTCTTAGAATCCGTTCTTCAAAAACTTCAGGTTCTGTTTGACGAACGTGTTCTGTAGCTCGATCCAACACAACATTCTCTAACTTGTAACGAATCGGTTCAATTTCTTTTAGGATTTCACCACTGTTTTCTATCATTTGGTTATTCTTGTCATCAAAAGTGATTAACTGTCCTATGACGTTTTCATACGCAATCCTTCCGATATAATGGGAATATCCACTTTGGGCTTTCATTCTTCCAATAAAAACGGAATCCACAGAGGAATCTACTACTACACCTCCACTAGGTTTGGCAGTAAACCTAAACCAAGGTATCCAATTGATTAAAGAAGCGTTTTCAATATTTTCTAGCACCTCGAATATGTTATAGCTCTTGCTTGCGGATACAGCGCAGGACGTATAGTCCGGTCTCAGTTGTCCTAGAATCATATCGCCTTCGTGACGTGCTCTGCACAGGTATATCGGACCTGAAAAGAGTAAAAATAATATATCTAACCTCTCCTTTAAAAATGTTTAAATTGTAAAACTTAGGAATTCATCTTATACCTTGTTCCGATTCAGCCCCAACGACGTAGTTGCTCATAGATTCTTTTTTGAGATTTGTCCACTTCAAAGTGCTTGAGGTTGTGACTTGCTTTAGCTTCGAGTTGTACAGTCCAACTCCAGCTTCTGCCGCGACTTGAACTGCAAGAGTAGCAGTTAATAGCACCACCCACCACCCACTTTGACAATTTCTGTTTTTCTTCATCTTGGCACTGCAACAAAGAAAAATTGGTTGAAGATAAAATGTTTCAATTTAACTAGCTAACTTTGATATTCTAAAAACCTGATTTTACGTTACTAACATGATGTAATATTTTATCCAACGAGCTATCTATTTTTAAACGATGGAAAATATTATATCCTACTTGACCTCAATATTTACACTGATGGATTTAAATAAGTTTGTATGAAAGCACCTATTTATATCGCGCTGTACCAGCTTCAATATTTCTGATAAAGGAAAAAGCAAAAATAACAATCGGGTCGTAAAAGAAAAATTAAAACTTGGCACCATGGGTAAACAAAGATAATTGAATGAGGCGCGTCTTTGTTTTCCAACCGATTGTTTTTTGATAGCTTTACAAATCAGAGGGTAGAAAAAAGTGTACAAAGGGTATAGCTACATAATACAGAACAAATTAATAGAGAATTCTTTGATACAAGATGTAATTTAAAATTTCCTTTCATTGTCATCGTGGTATATTAAGAATTTTGTGAGCTAACTCCGAAAATAGCATCACATTCGACCGACCCTCCAGTAATAAATTGCTGCGACCCCCAAATTTTATCTAGATGTACATTCACAAGATATAAAAGCAGTCGTTTTTCCCTGCTTATTGCGTTTTGTAATTGGCAGTAAACATGTTAGAAATGAATTAAAAAATATAGCTTAAATGTTATAGAATATCGATTCTATAACTGCAGGCTTAGCATGACGCTTTCTATTTTTACGAAGAATAGACAGTGGTTTTTTTATACAAAGTGACATTTCGTTTCTCTATTTTTGTCATCGCGCCTTAGATATCCTTCGACAATCTGTCATTTTGTCTTTCGTTTCTACCGATCTTTGTCTAGGTCCTTATAAATGTAGACTATTTCAGAAGAATATTTCTTCCCAAACTGTTAAAATCACACAGACAACAAATTTTACTCGACAGCCACCATATACCTACGATTATCTACAAAATCATGATTCGTTATGAACGTAAAACTGTGATAATTTATAGAAAAACATAGCTATCTTCTCCTATTGTACATCATTTAGATAATAGTCATGTCTATTTATCCGTCGACAAATCGGTGCTCGTGCTAAGCCTGCTGTTGTTACCATGCACCTGTATATCAAGATAAGTACATCTATATATCGGTTAAAAAGGTTGTGGTGGGTTTCGATCGCCCGGAAACTCAATTTCCTTGACAAAGTTACGTTACTGAAAGCAGATCGCGCTGCGTTCGACGATGTCGCCCCTAGCAAAGTGTTGATGCGGGAGATACGGTTTTGTCTTTGATTTTATTTTGCAAATTTTCTCATCTCTCAAAGATACCTTTTTGGTTAGTAGATATTGTAACCTTCTGACATTAGAGACGACGTGCAGGTAAATTGATCTTATGCATGTTTATAATAGAAAAGTTAAACGATACGAGGCCGCTAAAGCTAGCGACAGTAAAGTTAGTATAACAAACATAGTAAAACGAGCGAGAAAGGTGAAGGTACCTAGACGGCTGAGGTAGGTTGTAGTAGACAATCGATAGAACACACTGCCGTTGAAAACCTTGTGAGATCTTACATTTGCTTCATTTTCTATCTATTTTTGTGATGTTATGAGTTTTCGTTAGACTTTTTATGAAAACGTAGATTTGATAACTAGTGACGTAACATTTCTTCCGTGTGTTGGCGTTTTAATTGCATTTTAAATTGTATCCGGGCATTTTGAATTTATCGTCAATTTGACTATCAAAATCCAAGATGCATATTAAAAGCACGAACATTTAACTTAGAAACGATAAAAAAAGCTGTAGTGGAATGATGACAAACAGAATATTATAACACTCGTACTTGCAGTAATTATTAATTTCTCACAAAGTCCTATACCTAATGATATTGCCAGCAACGTACAGGGTGATTAATAGATCCTAAATTACAAGACAGTTCATATAATTGTCAGTACTTTAATCCAAGGCTAACATGCTTACTAAACGTTTTTTAATCATAAGTTTAGGAATAAATAAAGCTAGCTGCTATGTTGATCGGTCTATCGCCGACAGCCGGCTAAACAATGTGGAACTTATTCGATACTATGATTCGGTTAAATTATTTGGTTATTTATCACCCTTTCCTTTTTTTCAGGTAAGTTGACATTTCACAGCCTCATTATACAAATAGGGATATAAGGTATGTTTAATAATAACTTAAACTTTAATCTAAAATATATCTGTAATACGATGTTCCTACCCAGAAAAAAGAAACCAATCTTCCTAAATTTCGCCTCGCTTAGCCAAACGACATGAAGTTTATTGCAGATTCATTATTCAAGACTAGTTTATGGTTTAACATCTATTGCTGTGTAGTTGCGGTCAAACGGGATATAAAACTCACATTTTGGAAATTTACTGGGTTCTGCTTTTTCACAAGGGTTTCGAATCCTTTTAATAATAAATCTACTCGAGATTAGGATCCAATAATTCATCGTTAGTGCCGCTACAATGGTAGTAAATTCAGTTTAATAAGTTCAACTGGAGATTGACACGGGCCATTTTATGTGGCACAATCCCGACGCCCAATTCCTTTGTTATTTGATTAACCAGTGATATATTGCTTTTCGAATAGGGATCTTCCTTCATAAAGTAGGTAGCTGTAATTAGTCACGGTAGCTTTATGTTTTCAACATTAATTTTGGACAAACGGGCTTTATTCCGTATCGCCAGATGTGAAGTAATAATTAAATTCGGTCATAGGTTACACGATAACGCTAAAAATGTATTCACCTTCCAAGACATTAGACTGTAGATATGGCATGGAAATGATAAAAATTTAGAGATGTAACAAACCAATTGATCAAATATTTTCAAGACTGTTTAGTGTTTTAAGTAGGTAAGTAATCAATGATATAATGGAAGGCATTCGTAATTTATGGAATACTGTTTTATTATCCCAGTGCGCAGAATTAACTTTGGCTAGGTCGCATTCCGTCAGCCCGAGTCAATGTGAGTCCTTTTGTGTCGGCGCACATAGCGTGTCCAAACGCAGCTTTTGTGTGCCCGCCAATATGACACCTAGCAGAATCGATTAACTGATTTCACTGTAGAGTATGTATTTATGTTTACGCTCTATATGGTAGCTTTGGCCTATTTTCAACATTTAAATTGTTCTCTTTTTATGTCGAGGATGATTTTTTTCTGAAATTCAGATTTCCACAATGCTAAGAGAGTTTTAAGGTTTTACTCCTAATCTGATCATCAAGTAATTAACACTAAACCACAGTCTCCCATGGAACTAGATGATAAAATGATAACGTGTACAAAGGAAGCTCAGGAAATTACTCAGCGGTGGCTTTAATGAGTCGATTTAAACACCCCATACGTTCCTTCCAACACAATACCTTCTGTCTGCGTGTTTTAGAGCAACTCTCGATGCGACGAGGGGAGACAAACTACAAACAAAACAGGGAAATCTTTCGTCTGAGTTACCTCACTTCACTGAATCATCACAAACCCCTCTGGCATTATTTTTTTCACTTCACATTTTTCCAAGTAGCTACGAACAGGGGATTTCATTTATTTTTGTAATTGGTCGGAAGTTTAGAACTTATTCAAACAAAACAACTAGCGAATTTACTTCAGGTTTCTTGTTATGCTTTACGGGCAACTATAAAAATAGCTGTCCTCTATGCTTCATTATTTTACCCGGTCGAAAGGACGGCCATTGTAAGTATTGAAACTCGAGTAAAACGCTGTTGGCACTGTCATTGTACATAAACGTTATTTTTCCAACATGACATCATATTGGTAAAGGCAAACTTGTATTTTGTAACAATATTGTGGGCAATAAAATTTTATGATGTTCAGCGACGTGGTCTGTGGTGACTGCAGCATTCGAGGTCACATTTTATGAATAGTGTGCGGTTCCTGCACCTAGTGCCATAACTAAATTGCAACCATGTATCTCAATGCCAATGCTAATAATATTTTGTCGGACGGGGATCAGGATAAGCACGGTTGTTAACGGAATGTTCTCTTTGTCCGCTGAGTATAAACTTATTAATGATTAACGATAAGTACTATGAAGTTGGCAGCGTCGGCTCTTCAACAATCTCTAATTTAAAACTAGTTCAACAAGTAATCGCACTTCCTTCTATTATTGCATCCGTGATTACACCCATTAATAGAAGCAGTGATGTCAACTAGAAATGCTTAAAGCTTACACCAAGTACCGAATGACCTGAAGAAAGTTCATCCAAGATGTGAACCGAAATAAACCTTTGAATACGATTCATTGAATTGTTGCGCTTATATTATTTATCTCAGCACCGAGTACTTGAGATGGTACTTGTTTATCTTTAGTTCGGACGCTTCATTGTCCCGGCAAAGATGATTAATCTTGTCGTTAACTATCAACTCTTGCTATAGCAAGTGCCATGTCTCTTAAGTGTGAGTCACATTTTTAAATAGCTTCTATACATAGATCATTACGATTACAATTTCCATACATAGGATCAATATAAAAAAGCCATGTTATCTTAAGCACGTCAAGATATCGCCGTTAAGTTAATCGATTGAAGTGACTTATTGTAAGGAGGTAAGCTCCCCGGGCAATAGCTCGCACACTAATCGCATTACCCACATGCAATCAATAGTACTAGACAGGATTACTGTCCACTACATACTAACATTTCTGGGTATTATAATGCAAGTAATAAAAATACTCGGAGCAAGAATTTGAAATTATATATGTCCGTTTTTAGTCTTCGTGCCATGCGAAAATGGGAAATATCTTCTAGCTGATCTATCAACTGACAAACTTGGGTAGTATATTTTGTGCAGTTTCTTGGCAAGCATAACATTTTGATGGTCTATTTAAAGTAAGTAAGTAAGTACCGTAAAACATTAATAGAACTTGTGAAATGTCACATACACGTGTCTATTTTATGAAGCATATTTAGGGCCACCAGAAGCAAATAAATGTCAGCGGCGCTGAACCGAACACACCTTATGGCTCATGATTAATTTTAGCAAAGTATCTTTAAACACGTTTGATCAGTAAACATTTTAATCCATTGAAATATTAAAGTTGACTTATAGAAGATATATATTAAATGCCTATGGCATTAAGTCCGCCTCTGTACATGTTTGTGCTTAAAGTATAAATAAATAAATAAATATATTATATAACACGCCCGCTCTCCACAAGCGCTATGCATGATCCGACACTGCGAAACAGCACTAAGCTTTTAACCCAGTTGTGCTGCTGCTTACAATGCAAATATTCCGTTAACGTTAGCGCAAAGCCTCTGGGGTGAGTCGGACACTGTGCTAATTTAATAGCAAGCCTTATATAGGTTTTAAAAGTAACTTTCTGTAATTTCGCTGCCAGCATTGATGAAGTTTTTACTATAACGGTGCAAAATTAGTCGAGAATTCTTCAATAATTGAACCTCTGTACCGTATCTCGACCGTTATTACACCTCTATTGATGTCTGAGTACCTAGACAATTGAATTGAACTACAATGTTCAACTGTCACGAATTATTGTGAATTCTTCAGTTAAGTCAATGTCTTCTTTTATAACCTAACCTAATACTGCCAACCAATTTATTATATTTAGGCACGGTGCACAAGATCATGTCCATTTGTCGAGGGGTCCCATTGACCTTTCTTCGTATCTTACGACAGGATAAAACCATTAAGCATATATATGCCTTTATTGTATTTAGTACGAACAATAAAGTTCACTATTGCTTTGCGCAGTTTGTTTCTATATTTAGAACTCCCATTTGTCATGTCAACGTGCTTATATATATATTGCAGTACTCTGAGTAGTATAGTATCGCAGTCGGGTGTTAGATGGGCGGTCCTCATTGGGAGGCAATTATCACAGTAATGGCTTCGTTATCAAACGCTGTTTCATCTTTGTAGCTCTAATGAAATGAGTTCGGCTTTCTTTAACCACTATCTACTCAGTAGATTTATATTCGTTCATTGTCAGCTCAGTGAAAGCACGGACAAGGTCGCATTTATGCCGTAATGACTTTTTTTTCTCAATTATGTCTCTTCAGAGAGATGCCATGTTCTACATTCATCATAAATCAGTGCCACTTGATTATCGTCGGAAGGTTTGGAACGGAGTACTCACAAAATTGGATTTTCAAGTACCGTTACCAATTTTGTGGTTTTTCTTTAGAGGTATACAATTATCTCAATATAATGAATAAGTTGTAGTTCATTGAACTGAAAGGCTTTCCCATTAAACGCAGTAACGTTTATTCATGAAGTGTTCTGTGTAGGTACTATGTTTTCTTCTTGTCTTTCTTAACTTATAATATTTACAAGTAAGTTAGCGGTACACGTGGAACAATGCAACGGCAAAGTCCAGTGAATGCGATGATAACTTTTTGTGGCGCCGACTGAATTACTCTCCCGGGCGCCATCGTCTCGTGTACCGCTGCTAACTGTCAATAAATCATTCTCTTTATTATTAGTCTCTGGCGCTTCCCTGCCAAAGCTGCCAAATTGGCGACTGTAGTTTTTTAATCATTTTGTAAGCCTAGCTACGCCATTTTATTTGATTGTGTATTTATTTTCCACTTTTCCACTTTGATTTATTTTTGCTCTCGGTTGGTGCGGTTTGTTATCGGGCAGGCTGGTGACGCTGGTAGTGTCGCGGGCCGTTGCTCGTGCGCGCTGGTGCATGAACCAGCTGATAGCGTGGGAACAACTTCATGCATGCAATGCCTGCTTCACATATTGGAACACTATGGCGCCTCAGATCCTATCTTGATCGCAATCGACTGTAAATAGACCGAAAATTCAATGATTCAATGTTTTTCAGAGAAATATTGGTAAAATTAACAAATGATTAGAGCAAAAAGTCATGATACTTTATTTATGTATGCGACCTATTCCGACTCTTATTTCAGAATTATTTTTATGTAATATATTATTGCACCAAATTACGTGGACTGAGCCAGCCGCGAGGGTCTCTTCATAAGGTATCTTGTGTATCTCTTCAAAGCTTTTAAAACAATAGGATGCGGGCTTTGTGGCTTGTTGACGATGTCGCCTTGAGCTCAGAGACGTAGTTGACAACACAATTAAGTGCTCAATGAGAGCCAATCAAATGAATGTGAACGTTGTTTTTATCAAAGATATTGTATGGTTAAAGGGTGCTTTTTAAAATTGTCACAAACAGTTTTCATAAGAACTTACGATTATTTCTTATCGTTTGCGACAGGAAGGGTGGGCTTATCTCGTTGTTATTTTTACTATGTCTTATTTTTTCTTGGCATAGAAATGCTCTTCAATAAAATCTGCTTATATCTCGTTGACCAGATGGGAAATACTGTTATTAGTTAATAACTTATTACACTAGTGTAGTGGTGTAGTAGCAATGGTGAGAACGAATGGTATGTCCACATTTGTCACGTAATGGTCTGTTCCTGCCACACATGCAATCTCAGGTATCTAATGAAAAGGGTAGCAAGGTACCTACCTTGCTACCTTTTTCATTAGATATCATAATAGAGGTCATTGGCAATGTATACTTAATAAAGCATATTTTTTGCTTGTTGTACCTAATAATGGCTTTGTAAAACAGTTAACTTCCGGTTGTTCAAATTATGAATGAGATAGTTCCGTTTGGGCGGGTAGTATTTGTTCGCATTGAGTTCGCAGTGCCATCCGCGAGGCGTGACGGTGTCGGGAGATGTCCCATGATAATAACGGCAAAGTTGTTTTAATCATAATTACAGTTCAGGTTTCTACAGTAATTTCTGTTCCGAGTTCGTTGTACTGTCTGAAAAAAAAACGTTAAAAGGGTTCTGTCTGACTCATGTTATCGTCAGATTTAATCAGTTTGTTTAATTTGGGCCACTGCCTTCCAATATTTTTCAACTGTAACGTTAATGTTAATTGCTATTTGTCTTAGAATGCAGTGCGTGAGTTAATTATTCAGATTTCAATATTTCACGAGGAATAACTGGTTGGTTGAGTGTGCTATCCTAGTAACCTGTTTTCACAGTTTATTCACACAGATTACGCGGGAGTGTAACCTGCTGCATTGCTTTTATTCTTATCTTAATCAAAGTGAATTGCCTAGATATATTCTTTAAACGCTGCATAATTTATTATATCTAAACGAACGTCCACAATTTTAGCACGTCATCGGCCGTAGACCGGAGTTTGCGCTTAGATAAATTAAGCACGGTTTATCCTAAGACAAAGTTAGGCTATAAATCAACCAACAAGGGGCTAATTAACACCAGCTCGGATAGAGTCCGTATCATCGCACCTGCCGCCCGCGCCGACCCACGGACCGATGCTGGAGGTAGCAATTTTCCATGTCAAACGCGGTTAAATGAAGGAACGAAAGATTTATTAGAAATTATGTATGTAGTTAGAAGTTAATTTACAATGTAGCGATAGTTCTTGCATCGAACGGAACAAGTGTTCGCGCCTTGTAAGTGAAACCTGGGAGTGTATGCATAGGAGCATGTTTTTTAGACCTGGATATCGGCTGCTCACATAAATATTTCAATTTAGCACTAGAAACATTGTGACGGGCGCTCAGAATACATGATATACAAAACATGCATAATTTATATATCAATAATAAAATGTGTATGCCGGTGTGAATATTGCATATACTTCTAAGCATTATGTTCATATATTACATCGGTATACCATTTATATTCATGTTATGATATGTTATATGATTCAATTATTGTTCCCGGAAGTTTCAACCTGCATAAAGCAAAGCAATCTTCATTGTACACACCCGACAAAACATTACCAACCGAAGTTGTTGGTCCAGTCCAAATAAAGTTTGTTGAACGACAACTTTTTCTACGCTTTTATTTATTTGAGTACTGAACCAACCTGTTCCCTAAAACATTATGTGCACAGCAAAAAAAGAAATTACAAACCAGTTATACCTAAGTATCTAGACGATAGCACTGCCTATATGTGACAACGCTGGGCAAAGTTGTTTCTAGTTTTTGGAGAATTTGAATAAAAAAATGTAGTAGTATCATCTATGAGTTAATGCTGTCTCTCATTTATTCCATAAGATTGAAATTATTATCTATCAACCATTTCCAACCTGAGATTGAAAGTGGATATTTGAAGGTTCAATGATGAAATCTTCATTCAAAACTACGTCAAAAACATGAAACAAAACGGTCTGCAACATTATAGACTACAAACATTAGAAAGTATAGTGTGTGAGATCGGGTGAAAACCGACACCTCAATTGCTGAAGATAAGTCATATGGATTACGGCAATTTGTTGCGCCGCACAGACAAGTCGTTGTCCATTTTAGAACGTGTCGTGTTCTGGAACCCGCGATATATACGCACTTGACTGACAAACGTGTTTAAGAACTTTATTAAGTTGGACAACCGTATAAACATCTAAACCTTTGTTAATTTAATGGTTGTTAATGACAAAGTATTAAGAAGATGACGTGTCGCGAAATATAGACCATGCATTCTTGTTTATCTAGCCCAACGAGTATGGAACACTTGGATCTAGGGTATTATGTAATGAAGTGCAAAAAGCGGATGCCGGAATGGAGAGGATGACAATCTGGGGCTCCCCACGATTTGCGCGACAACGAGCAGCAAGGTCGCCGTCTGATTGTCGGTAATGGTGCCACTTATGATTTGGTGACGACACATTGGCCCAATTTTAGCTGCACTTTTTAGTCCCAATTTTCAAACAAACGTCATATACACACAAACATAAAATGTTAAGTATTTCTTTCATACTGCTCGTAAAGGTAAAATGTGCCCATTGAGTTTTCAACCTGAAACCATCACTAAAGTTTTCCAGGCATATTCTGTATTTCCCTATTAAGTCGTTAGGATAATGGTCATTTGCGTAACTCGCGATGCAGATCCGGCACTTGTTTGATATTGAGAGACCAATTGTGGTCCGCCCTGACTCCTGACAGGATGATAGTGGGCTACTCTCGAACGAGCTAGTCGTGACTATTTTTAGTTCGTAGATGGCATCACCGAAACATTCCGTTGAATTGTCAATTTCGTTTGCTTTTTGCGTCGAGTGCGTCTCGCTTCACTTGTTGACCATTGGGTATGTTTGGTATGCCTACTATGAAATTGCGCCGTGACTGAGTTACAAATTGTAATTGACTTTGTCAAGTTCAAACTGATTACCATGAACAACGCGTATTTTAAATGGAAGATCTTAACAACAAAGTACAAATGTACGAATTTCTTTTTCCATCTAATGGAATATAGAATATAGAAGTACAGAGATAGTTAACATAAACATATTTTAACTTTTTAGTTTTAAGACTAAAATTACCTTATTGGGAAAGGCTATGAAATTTCCAGGTTTACAACAAATTTTAGCTGGTGCACCAAATCTGAAACAACAATTTTTTTATTATCATCATTTTCTCGTGACAGTCGCTACGCCTACATATATTCAATTGTCATTTAGTTTAATCGATACTATTTTGGCCCAATTCTCATACAAGCCAAGACCTTGTCCTTAATTTGTTGTGTAAATTAGAAATATCTTCTAAATGTGACTGACGTAACTGTGTAGCTGTTAGCTTTATAAAACCTAATAATGTTATGAACCGGCCAGGATGTAGTAAGAATTTCTTGTGTATAATCGTGCACACTAATGTATTTGTATCAGGTGTATAACAGTATTAACAAGGAAGATAATCATTTAATAGTCGCGAATGTGGAGAATCTTTGCAAAAAAAACTAGTTGCAGTAAAGTGGTTGCAGCTGTCTATTATGTTTTGTTAGTCGTTTATACAACAGATGTTCGACAATATCAAGTTAAAGCAGCTGCTTAGATTAGTCATACTCATAACTCATAAGTAAAAGTGCATGAGTGTACACAAAATGTACGTAAGTATATGCTAGATTTTAATACTTTTGCATAAAGTTGATTGTCGATTACAAACAGTTAGGATTAAAATTATAATGTTCAAAACCGCAAACCAGTCAATAGCAAACACGCGGTTAACCATAACAATGGAATGGAAATAAAAAGCTACTGTAAGTATGGCGTTAGAATATATTTACATTTAATATCAATATTGATGAAGATAATAGAGTAGGTAATATCATTCTGAAAAAATCCGTGATTGCAGCAAGTCATAAGAATGCGTGTTAAATTTGATGCAACTGCGTTTTATAATGCAGTCGTTATGCGGTGTTGGGTCGGCCTTCGCCACTGCAACGGTCCCATTGTCTGCGACTGCTACAATGAACACTTGGAAACCAGATACCTGCGTCTTATGTCTTGTGTCTCCGGTTTAATAATTACAGTGTACACGGGAAGTGCTTGGTTCATGCGACCGCTGAAAATTATCACCCGACTGCACTTAGTTCCGTATCTGCAACGTAGTGAATGACCGAAACATTTTTGATCGATCTGTCCATTAGCTAGTAGATTTGCCGACATCCGGATGACCGGCTTCGAGCTCTTCGTTAGTTAATTGATCATTATCTGATACAGCTTAGAAGCGAATCAATTTATAAGCGTTCATAGGTAGTTCTGCATCTACTCTTTTCAACTCAATATTAGTTCTGTCAACATTTGTGTAGCCATAATGATCGTAATTGAGCTGTTAGCGTTAAACACGCCCAGATTCACGTTTTCCTATTTCATGTTTGGTTTGCATCGACAATATATTAGGAATAAATTCCGCATTGTGTATGTGGTTTATAGTCCCATTTTGCAGATTGCTCAGTTAACCACAAGAGCGCGCGAGGAAGCCGGGATTTCCAATAACGTGAGGGGAAGCCGATGGACAGGCAATTGTCTTGACAGGGGTCAAATAACCAAAGAGGCAAGGGACTTGGAAAATACGATCAACCCTTGCGTTTTATGTGCTTTATTTAAACGCTTTTGAATACTATTTCGTATTCCTATTTGATACAATGTTTTCGGGGTCGGTTTTTTGAGTCGCTGATCTGAAGGTTCTACAACCAACCAAGAAAACTACTAAATCTAAAGTTGACTTTAAATTCATTGGATTCTTCTACATTTTAAAATCTTTAGTATCTTCAATCAGGCTGTAATATAAAATAGCATCGTCTAGCATCAGTCCCGCCTATACAATATGTCGCACGTCTTTTGGCGCGAGATATGGCTGTTCATGCAGACCGCCCCCACACTTCCATTCTAAATTGCCTGACAAAATCTCGCATCCCTTTGTGTAATAGAGTTATTATTACGGGCCGCTGATTTGATGAGGATCCCTCAGAAGTATCCTATTTATGTTACGATACGATACCTTTTATATTCTTTTTAGGATTGTACATCTATACATTGAGTTCTTAGTTTCAAATGTTATGTAGTTTTTCAAAGTTTTCATAGCTTTATGTTCAAAGTTTTCATACAATATAACGGAAAATCAAGCCCAAGAGGATAAATAATAGCCTTATCCACTCGGCTGACTTAGAAATGCCGGGACTGTAGGTCGTACCCGTAGGGTGGGGGGTTGTGGAACTGCGTAGTTTCCTCTGTTGCCATGGCGACGCCCCGCACGTGGCGCGTCCTTTTCGCAACCTACCTCCGAATTAGCAGACTGAAACACGAGCCATCAACTCATAGGTTATCCCATTATGGTGGCCGGTTTCACCCAGAATGTGCCATCACATGTAATCGCTCGTGTAATATAGGTATCAGACAATTTAAAGCCCTTCGCGTAAATGATTTGCGCGCTGTAATGTTGGCCCGGAAAAGTGGATTGTACAAGCATATTACATTTAAATTGATAATCACACCTCCCCCTTTTTGTTGTGAATCCATTGAGATATTTCAAACATTTTATTATTAAATGGTTTTCTCTCAGTGGCGTGTTACGTGTTACAATGAGGCAGCACCCTAGTCTAATTGCATTTTATTTATTCAGGAGTCTAGTACCCTTGAACGATCATAAAACCGACAGGGCGGTTGCAGCCCTAGTTGCTCATTAGTTTATGCTTTTGGATAGAATTTAATATTATACGTAAATGGAGTAATAAGGATCGCAGCAGGTGGCGTTCTGTTGTTTGTGCCTATCTCTATGGAAAGAATGCATGTGCTTAATATATGTATGTATAAAGTAATTCGTTGCAACATGTTAATTAGCAACATCTTTCAGTTTATAGCAGACTATTTTTAAGATTTAATCTTACAAAATAGTCTGTTTGTCTGTCTGTCTGTCTGCATTTAACTCGTGCTCTTTTTAAAGGAACACGAGTTAAATATCATATTATTAGATGATGATTGTTTATAAATATTTATTCGCGTCTAAGGGTAAAAATAGGTTGCAAGCAATTCTTCTGAGTTTACAACTAATTCTTCTTTTATCGCAGACACTTTCGACTTTTAATTCCGAAAAAAGGTTTCATTAATCGCTTGGTCGGCATCGAGGTTCCCCCACGGATAATGCCCTGATAAACGGTTAGAAAACAAATTCGGTTTGAAATTTAAATTGGATTCAATTTTAAAATAATCCCAACTTACGGTCTGATAGTTACCAACGCCAATTTCTGCAACATAATTATTACTTTAATCGATTTCCGTTACACTCTTAATATGTTTGTTTATGTTTGTTTTTAACAGATTGCTTGAAAGAATACTGATTTTTAGAGAAATATTTTTCTAAAACGTAATATGTTTATGCTGAATAATTTTCAAAACTAATTACTTCGTAACCTAAAAACCTAGAAATGCCTCTGGGAAACGACTAAACACACAAGCTTGGAGTGTTTTCGTTTCACTAGGGATCGCCATAAAATAATAACTCCATATTAATATTCGTGCTGACACTAGAATATTACTAAAGAGTACGTCATGTAACAAATTGTTGCTGATGTCATGCTTGTTCCGTAATAAAAACTCCCCTCTAGTAATGCAATCGATACCGGGTACCTCCATTACATATTTATTGCAAACAGGGTCTCGGGACTGCTGAGGAAAATGGAAATGGTCTCCTCACTTTATACAGCCGAGCCGCTAAGAGTCTTCTCTAGATTTTATCATAATTGCAGAGCATTACAGTCCCAACTCTCAACATAATAGACTTTTGGGATCGTCAAGTTACTTTGTAGACCTGGGTCTTAGTTGAAGGAAGTAAGTTTCTGGAAACTCACTTTTTAATCGCTTTTCTAAGTTGTTTACGTACGTTAAACGAAACCACAACTCGCAAATGTCAAAGCTTTTGGCGTTTGTGGGTGATGGTAGTGAGTGGCAGGTCGTGATCGATGATTCACATGCAGGACATTTCAAAAACGTCGGCGTGATATTGTAAAACAATACCAGTAAAACGATTACAGTTTAAATCGTCTGTATGAAATATTAAAACAGTGTGCAATAAATTAGTTTTATGCTCACACTAAACGTGCGTTGGAAACAAATCGATTTCATCGAAGTTCATTGCAAAGAAATAGCCATCCTGAACAGTTCCTGTTATGTTAATACCAACGTCCTTGGACATTCTATGAATAATTGTTATGTACTTACATTACATTGTATATTATTAACATTTTTTGTCATCATTAATGGCTTTATTCTTAAGGATAGCTCCCAACCTCAACGCATTTAATTAATCGAAACTAGTTGCTTCACATGTACAATTTGAATTAGCAACTAAAGCCCGCAAAAGCAAATTATTACTCTATATTACAAGTTCACATACGTATAATACTCGATGGCAGTTAACTTTGAATTTATATGGGCCGGGAGCTTTCAAACATTGCATTAATTACCGCCGAGTAACTTTGCCCGCTGAACAAACTGCTCGGGCAATAAACATTGTGCAATATCGCACTAATTAAGTTCCCTCTCTTGGAGGTTAGCGCAACACGAACAAAGTTTAACGAATGACATAATTATGTATAAGTAGGTAAGTACAGAAATTCTGTTCCAATCACTTTTTATGCCTTCAAGGTTTTTCTAGAAAATGTATTGAATCAGAAATTGTAAACCTTATGTAATCATAGAAAAACTGTCAGTCTTTTTTCTGAGACACGAAATGTATTTTTATTCAGCCTCAAATGATTGTAAATGGACCAAGTTCGCTCCCCTAACGAAAAAGTTTTGCGCTTTGTAAACAGAACGCGGGCAGAGTTTGCCGTTTGCATATGAAATGCTGTTACTGCTGTTAGTGGTCCAGCCGGGGATTAAACTACACGCACCGGGTACCACCTCTAGGTACATTTGTATAGGGACATGTTGCAGAGAGAAATGAGTCATCATAATACTGATACAATTCTGACTTATACGCGTCACTTACTACGAATTACTCACAAATGCAATGCGTCATTTTACAATCCTTCGATGAATCACTTATTATTGCTTTAAGATGAATGATTCGAGCTCTTTATTGGATTCAGAACACTCATTTGAATACTACGAAATCGAATTCAAGGCTTTAATAGTAGCGAGATTGACTGAGATCAAAACTTATACTAAATTCTCGTAAATCTAATGTAGGAGCGATAACGGCTGATGTAAGCTACAGGAGGTCAACGAACTAAGAGCCGAACAGGGATGAGTCATCGGTCACCGTACCATTTCGAATTCACCATTCGCTTGCAAAAATACGTCTCCAGTTGACGATGAGACGCAAATGAACTCGCTTACTTCTCGGTCACGTATGGATGGTAAAATTCTTGATGCATGTTCCACTCACACGCAAACGCTGCATAGTTATTTTTTGTGACGGTACTTATCACATTCCTCGGAGAACCTCTCAAATCTAACAAATAGGAGTTAATTGAAGTACTCGAATATACTCTGTGCTCGACGGGAAAAGAACAAAGCGTACGTATTGAATATTCATTAATGAACGTCATAATAACGGAAGGATTCGAGAGCCCTGCATTCCGCGTGGTGAGAGCCATTAACAATGCTGTGAGCTACGGACAGAAATCAGAATGGACCGGGAGGGAACGATAATTTATCGGAGTTTTGTACTGTAATAAATGAAGTGTAATGGGAGAGACTGCAGCTCAACACGCACAGAATTCATTTGGTTCATGCATAGGTTTTGGGTATTCATTTATGTAGTTGTAATTTGCATTTTGTCCTCAACATATTTATGTAAGTCGTTTTGGACATAAGTGTTTAATTAAATTGTATCCGACAGTTACCCATGCAAAGGTACTGTAAACCTACACTTTTCTTTACAAAACCTTTTCCTGAGACAACCTCATTTCCAGCATCTATCGTCTATCTACTATACTAATTTTATTATTATTTTATTTAAATTAATAGCTTTCCTCTATATAGAAGCCTCTTTCACATTTCCTGTTTGTATAAACTTGACCTAGTTACAATATGAGGGCAACTAGGAGAGCATGGCCTTCATCCAGTTTCCAATGCGAGCATGTAGAAAATTCTGCCGAGCAAGAGAATACGTCAATTATACCGACTACACGACCTGTAGCATGTTTTTTCCCGACGTGAACAGCTCTCGTGAAAATTCATTTCGGAGTTTCGTTTCCGAGCATGTTCCATGTTGTTTGTTTGAATCCAATCAATTTGTTGGTTTTACGTTTTGTTGATCCCCAATATGTTCTTTCTAGTTTATGTTCCATGATAACAACACTAGTTATTAAATCAGTGTTTTCCAAATTAAGAATATTCTAAAACAGTCAAACAAGATTAACATGTTATATACTTGTATCCCACACTAACAAATTGCTGCTCATAACCACATTAACACCTTTAAATGTCTTGATTTATGCATGGAGACTATTACCGAGTTACTAGATAATGTTTTTTGCCTTCAATAACACTAATTTGGAGAATGACGTGTAAACGATTACGAGACAAGGTCGTGGATTAATTTCCGTGGTCATTTGAAACAACGCGTGACACAGATGACACGAACATAACAATGTTTGTTATTACAGAACGAATGTATTTTTAATAAGTATGCTTATGTTATTTAGCCTCAAAAAACGATTTACTTATCTCAAACATTGTTCAATATGACCTTTATCGCATTAGTTGACATAAGATTTAAAATTAAATGATCTTTTAAAATGTAATGCAATTAAATTCGTTCTTCAGACTCTTTAAAAGTAATCCGTAGATGTAATCCTTCCGCATCTAGGATGGTTGTAGCATTGCACAGTGATGCAAAACCAGGATGTAATTATGTTCTTTCTAGATATTTAATCATTTTAATTATATCTCATGACACGTCTCCCGCCGAGTGCAATCCAGCACTAGGTACTCCTTGAGCAAGTGTAGTAATGAGAGATAGATAATCAGTGGACCGTGCACTAACGGGAGTCACACTTCAAGTGCAACGGTCATATGATATATTGAAACGAAATATCTTTAATCTCGCAGTATTCAATTTATTAGGACTCTAAAGTACTCACATTTACATATATTGAGAATGCAATTGATATGCAGAGAAAATCTGATTCAAAAATATTAAAAAGTAATACAAATGTTTTAGAGAAACGCATAAAGGTTTGACGTAACAATAACGAGCTTTATTATTGCCAATCCTAGCAATAAAATGGTACAGTTTATTGCTACAGACGGTGGACTGCGCGATCAGGCTCTCCAACTTCAAGTGGAGCAAGTTTACGACCAAAGCTTAAATAAATAAATCATTTTACTCACTTTGACAAGGGTTTCATAACAATTGTGATTGATATCGTCGTCAGCAATATGAATGGTCATAAATTAAATGTGAATGCGAATGCAATAATTACACTGAAAATGTGTCCATATCAAAAATAGATTCAATGATTGGGTTGATTCATTGTAAACAAACATTCGCTCGCATTCTTTGTTCTCAAACAAAGAACAAAGTTTACCGTAGACTGGAGGACTCTCTAGTGAAGTTACGTGCGGTGGCTTCAACTACAAGTCGAGTGGAGTGCTTGTTCAACATGTCTCCTGTGAAGATGTCGCAACGCTCTCGCTGCCTGCCAGCCACCTGCCTCTTCTGTTTAGACTAGGTACTATATATCCTCATGCTCACTTACATAGACTTGTATAGCATTCAGTACAATATTTTGAAACCAAACAACTTAAACAATTCTTTGATGACCAGCACGAGCACCTGTGTTTAATTGTTTGTAAAAGTCGAAGTTTATGCTTCGCCTAAAGCTCTGTGGAATCAATTCATCACATTCTTGAGTGCTCCTCTTACGAGAGCTTTAATTCTCAAGTCAAATAAACAGCGTCTTTTTCATGAAAGCTTTAATGAAGGCAATAATTAAAACTGTATACTAATTTGCTCTTATTAAACAAACAACAATATCTAATCTAAAGGTTGGTTGTAGGTTTAGAATATTATTTTGTTTAATAAGAAAATTTATCAATTTCTATTTCATCTTAATGAATACCTACGGAATCTAAATTATTGTAGAATACGTAGGACGTGCGTGTGTTCCGAGTTCGTGACCAGCGAGTATGATAAACAAATTCTTCGACAGTCTCGGCACGTTCATACTGAACTACATACGACTTATTATATTAATTCGTTCTCCATATAATGATGTCTTTACTTGAGGCTTATGTTTGCTTATGTTCTATTACTTGAGGGGAATATAGGCTACTCAGTTTAAAAACAACCTACTATCTTGCACTCTTATATTAAGCGTACAGGAATGTTCGTCTCTACAAGAATCACATCACACAATCGCTCCTCGTCGTGCTCGTGACGCTGTGAATTCAAAATCATGGACCGTTATAATTTAGTGTACGCTGTCTGGAGGCTCACGTTGAATACCAGAAAAGCATTTGGCTAAAAACTTGGAGCACTTTTGCGAAATTAAACTGCTCGCTTCTTACATCGGCTACGTGGAATGACTCGTGGTTTTGTTATGTTCCAAAAATATTTCGCGTTCAGGTTTTGCCCAGATCTGATGAAAAAAAATCCATTTACCATTTTGGTCCATGGTTGGTCGGCTTACGTTTTATTTGTCAAGTTGTGTCGGGTGATGTTTGGTTGTTGTCCCCGGGAGAGAATTGTGGTACAGTGGTACAGCGGGTAACGGAAGACTTCGGTTCTCGCTTCACAATTAGTGCCTTGTCCCGTTACCGACGCATTGTCCGCTTTATTACGCCACCGGTTATATGCCTTTGTGCATTCTTAATGGAAAGTTTCAGATTGTTTGTTTTACGTTTTGTATTTTACTAGCAAACTGCCTATTGTAAAGGTAAAAATGTTATATGTACTCCAGTGTATTTACATGAATCTGTATAAACCTCATTGTTCCCTGCAGTTAAAGCTGAAACTCTAAGCATGATTTCAAGTTTCATGAAAACTAAAAGTATTAAGTATCAAAATGAGCAGTTAATGAACGAACTGGGGCTGAAGCGGGTGATGTCGTTATGCGTGACATTTATGAAGGTGCCACAAACACGCATAATAATAGTCTGTTTATCTTACCGCCATTAGCAATCTCTCAATCCGATCACCGCTGGAACGTAGGGTGTCTTTCAAGTATTATCTAACGTTCCTATTCCTATCAATTTGTCATTAAGGACTCAATTACATCCTTCTGTTTGAATATAATTATAATTCAAATATTGCTCGACCGTTAGCAATGCCGTGCGCCCTCGAAAAGGGACCGCCGGAAATGTATCACCGTGAAACGCAACGGCTTCCTGAATTCTAATTAAACCAATTTTGCATTAATAATTAATTAGAAAGCTATTTAGGACGTACACGTATTAAGAGGCGTTTATATTTTAATTTAAAGTGATCGTTAGAAGGATTGATGCTTTAACAAATCCTCCATTGTTCCAATATGGTATGTATTATCCCAGGTTTAATGAGAGTATAAAGCATCGAAACTTTCAATCAGCCTTCATAGAAACCCAAGGACACCAGCCACCCGCCCGGGCGAGACCTTCCTTTTAGCCTTGGACGAGAAATGCGCGTCTGTGCGTCATGCCCTTGAGCCTGCCTTACTGGGAATTCATTATGATTGTGATACCTTTGTAAAAATGAGATTGCTATGATAATTTCTTATTAAAGTCGATTCTTTGGGAGAATCTCCATTTTCGCTTGATAATAACCCAAAAACGTCAAAAAACACAAATTGTCGACCCCTGGCCCTGACTAATGTTACTATTTATAATATTCTGCCTGCTGCCATAACATTCTGTTAACACGAAAATGTTTATGAATGAGCTCAGTATCCACGTCGATCGACAAACATATCTGTTTCTGCTTCATTTGTCTTCATGTATCATAATTTATTATTCCATGACAAACACATTTTAGCACGGATTTTTTTTTTAACTACTAATTTTATCATTTGCAATATTTACTCTTCTTTATAATAAACTCTTTTGAAGGTAAGTTAAGTACGTACGTAATACTTTTAGATTTGCCATTCCCACCGGAAAGTTTTACTTAAAGATTAGCGTCGGAAAATCACGTTTAGAGAGGGATAAACATCTTTCCTAATATATACAGCAAAATTATAATATGACTGGATTTGTTACGGTCTTGCTTCCTTTTCAATTTTCAGTGTCCAGTCTATAAATCATTTGCATCGCATGATCCATTACAAGTCGGACATGGTAACGTTTCATGTCGGATATTTCGACTAGCTGATTTGATATCAATCAAACTACTTCCCTACTATATTTATAGTTCATAAT
Organism: Polymixis lichenea; assembly: GCA_949091785.1. Lineage (NCBI taxonomy): Eukaryota > Metazoa > Arthropoda > Insecta > Lepidoptera > Noctuidae > Polymixis > Polymixis lichenea. Next base: position 7,717,350 of record OX420937.1, read on the forward strand.
AATACTATATCCCATTTGTATATGTTTAAGTATTATATCTATACTTAGGTATATAAAATATCTCTAAATCCTGAATTTCAAACACTTTATTACAAAGACTCGGGGCAAGAGAAGTGCTACGAAACTGTATTTCATCAATGTCAAGGACATCAGACATGATACAATACAGCATTAGTGGTATGCCGATTATTTTCGGGCGGATATTAAATTATAGCTGGTGAGAGCCGGATTACGTGGTGCGGGTTCCATTGTAGTCAAAACTTTACAACCCAATTATCAATCACAAAGAATAAATCATGGTATCACTAAAAAGGATAGGCTCAAGTGGCTATAAATTATTCTAGAGGCACTCTAACGCCTTTTAGAGAGTGAACAACGATTAACATTTCCTCTAGATGTAATAACATGACAGTAAAAGGTCCATAACATTTATTTGTAATTATGCGTGGACACAACACGTGGTTGCGCACGCGCCGGAAGCTCGGGATAGTCGATACTTGCGTGACATTGTTTAACTGCCGACACCTGCCAGCTCCGATCATGCGGAGAATTCTAAATAGATGACTCCGAAATAATCAATTGGAAACTAAATTGAACTTAATAACGTAATTACAAACGCAGGTCAGTCTTCGGGTCTACTGAATCAAATACAGGTGGTCACAGGAATGAAAATTAAAATTGAACGACTTGAGAACAATGGGAACGCAAAATGTTCTGGAAATGATCGAGCGAATATAGTTTCGTCCTTGTCACTGATCAGGATCATTGATAGACCAATTCACAAACCTAACATGGGTGCACTCTAATAAGTATAGCCCACTAAGAAGCGTCCGCGCGTGTTCATTTAATTTCCTCGCGGTGACCGCGATAACCGCTTGTTGGTTCAATGTAAGTAATTAATTTTACCGAGCTTCGTTAATGCGGTCGGGACAACTTAATAACACCGCTCTTCGCGTTTGCAATAGCAACGAGAATGTTCGTGGTGCACTAAAACACATCATAATCATACATTCTGAAATTGTATTGTTCCACAACATCGCTTCATGTTCCACCGTTGTGCAGCATATTTGTACATCATTGTATTCAGCAGCAATGTGATGTAATTCAGCTGCTTTTTACAACACTGTGTTGAGTCAATTCTTCATCATAGTTTTTATTTAAATATTGTTTTTCAGTCCTGATTGAAAAACAAAAATTAAGATAATATGTACTTGAACGCTATACTAATATTAGGACTAACGATAGGTATGAAATGTATATCAAATGATTCAAATAATGTAAATTCTATGTTAATTGAATTCAAGAATTTCCACAGCAACAATTTGGATACATCGAAATTACGCTCCATTTGTTTCACGGTATTAATTTACATAGAAATGATATAGGTGTATGGTAAATATTTGACTTAGTCAAGGTTGGCAGCCGCCACTAAATGCGTCCTGCTACCGGAGACTGGTACGCACGCAACTCGATCACAAATCTCGCCAATCGATTGTTCCAGTGGCCATGAACTCGAACCTCGTCTCGCACTACGCCGGTGTTCACAGAAAGCACTCAGAACAAGTAAAATAACATCACGTTCCTACATCCGATTCACAAACAACATCCACTTTTGAAATACCACACGAGCTTATTATTACTTTCTTCGATATGGGGTAGTGTGTAACATATAAACATACCGCAAGTTATGAAGTTAATCGAAACTGGGAAAATTAACAGTATTCATGAAGGAGAAACTTAGTGGGACTGTCGTGACAGCAAGCTGTCGCCACCGTCTGGCGCCTGAGGAAAAAGTTGCACTCTTGCAAAATGGAGACTACATTGCGTTTCACGTTGCGTCATATATGTTGGAAACAGACGCATCTCGACCACTTTTTACGTTGCTGAGAAACTGTCTCAATCAACTTTCAACGTACTAAGTAGGTAGGTAAAGAAACCCCTGTATATAAATGCAACTTGCCTTTATAAATGGATGTAGGTCTGTATAGCAGTGTAGGTATGCCCATGTTCGCCAGTGGACGTCTTTCGGCTGAAATGGTGAATGATGATAGCAGTTGATTGACTGTTTATCTCCTCCAAGTCACAATGCTCTATACATAAGCTTTGAAATCCATATTGACAGCGTTAAATGAAACTAAACAGTAAACGCATTGTGCAGTCTAATCAGAGAAAATACGATTGGCCTCATTTCGCGACCCAGTTACTTCCTTCAGCGAATATTAAAAAAATATGTTCTAAAAGAAAAGGAGCAGCTGCATCTCCCCTCACTCTACTCTAATCATTTGTTCGTCCAAAGGGTCGTCCGAAATGGGGAGCAATGGCCGCGTTACAAAAAAAAAACTGTACTAAAAGAACGCATCCAGGTACCCAAGCAAGGATCTTTTAACGTTATCTTATTTCGCGGCTGATCAACTAATCATAACATTACTTCCATATTTGCTGTTTGCATATTTCGATCCAATAGATGATTGAATTAAATGGTCTATGTCAGCTTTCCATTCCATCTTTCGACGTCTTAGCTGCTGCCCTTTTGAACATATTACTATCTGCCGTCTATTAATTGAAACGTAGACAAATAGCCACATATAGGATTGAGATACAAGTCATAGTGCATACATCTGTAGGTGAAAGCATGCGGGCATGCAATAATAATTAACAGCTCGCAATGCGTATAATGTTTAGTGCATTGCGGACTTGTTCAGTTATGACGATGACGTAGCCGCACTCCTGTTCATCTGCTAATTGAAATTCATTGATTCATACAGCAGCTGTACTAAATGTCTACCCTATCGAGTTAAAACTTTAATTAACATTCACTTAATGATTACTAGTGCTAAGTACGTACATTAGATGTTTGGTTAATTAGACCACCGGCGTTAACTAAACACATGTATAGTTGAGATTCAAACTCTTATTTTGGATTTCGGAAAAGCTTCATATAGCCTATTACAAAACATCACAAAAATTCTCAGGATCATATATGTAGGTAGGTACAGTAGATTTGAAGAAGAGTTAAAAATTCTCATATAGTTCAGAATTCCGGACTGACATCTAAACTATGCTCACTTTTTAAAATACTTCCTGAAATAGATAAGTATACAAAAGCTATGTATAATAAACGCCAGGATCCCTTCATTGATAGCTCCCCTCAATATATACGTCGGACTGCTATTGGAAGTGCATTAAAGCTATTAGTAAGTAGTTAGCGCATTCCACACAGAAAGGCAGACCCCTTATAGGGGAGAGATTCTGAGATCAAATTCACTATATTGGGTTTCTGTTTACTCACAAATATTATAATGTAGGGAAGTATAGAAGAATATGGGTTTATACAGAAAATACGTGCTATTCTAAACTAAACAACCTCGCTCCTACTCCATGGCACTGAACACCCACGCTCTTTTGTGAATCATTTAATAAGCTAGCTTCACCATTTATGGCGACAAATAAATCACGATTAAGGTACTTCGACCTGTTAACAAGTCATAATACGTTATTATAGTTGGCTGTGACATAACCGGTCATGAAAACTTGGATTGAGGTAGTTGGTACATTTAAGCTCATGTGTATCCACCGTTGGCAGTCCACATCTTACACGGTCACGGAAGGTCATCACCGAGCTTGTTCCGTCAAGATCAGGGCCACGCGGTCACCGGCCGAGCGTGTTCCACGCCTCACTGATCGGTTACTTCATGTCAACAGTTTTTTTATTCTCTCCCTTGGTCCTGTTGATGATGTCATTTTCTTATCTTTAGAATACTTAGGTTGTCGTACTTTGATGGTTAAATAATTACAATTGCAAATAGTCTGACAAATAAATTTCCATACTTTGTTATCGCTGTCAGAAATACGTTGCTAAACAATTTGTTCACGAAAACGTGGCATTATTTATTCTGAATTCACGAGTTGTCTTGGATGAAAAGTGACTGTAAAGTAGCTCTTCCAGGATATAGCAGCAGTCAAACCGATGATCGCCCTACAATTATTTCCAACGCATCAAAAGGACCGACGACGTAGAGGAAGCCTACCATTTCAGTTGAACCGGAAGATTCGTTCAGTCGCCAGTTATTGATGAGTTGTCTTAAAGAAATTTAATAAACTCAAGTATATTTGCTGTAGCAGACTTGTGAGTCGTGTCGCGGGGAGGCGTCGCGCGGGCGCGTATCGATCGCGCCGCCACCGCGCGGCCTGCATACGAATACCAGAATCGCCCTCCGTTCAGCCCCTTATCAACCACTTCCACCTACTAGACCCCAAGCCCTTCGTTAGTGTCGTGAGTTGTCGTGAGCTGCTTGATTGTTGTGTCAACTCTGCGCTAACACGCTGACTCGACACGACTTACCAAGTTACTAAACTCCAACAATCACTAGTGTGAAAGCTGCGATAAGAGTAAAGACAAAATTCTAACAGGAAGAGACATTAAAAATGTTAGCAGAAGCTAGTCTATTCTGGCACATTGTTTATGTCATGAATGTAATGAGTGTAATGACGCTAAATGACAAATAGCTTTCCCTGTATACCCTCGATACGAGAAATGTGACCTCGTTTTGTGCAAATTAGACGAACAACATTTACATAAACGTAACGATGAGGTCACGGATACAACTCGTACATCTATTATATCTAAATCATTAGCAAGCACCTATGCCTATGAGCTAATCGAAAAACAGCAATATCAAAACAAAGCCATGATAGACCTCTATTTGTATAACGTCGTCGAATTGTTTATAAACATATGTGCGAACACAATCCATTTTAGTAGATGTTGGTATCATGAAGAGTCAGTGATTGTTACGACACTATATCGAAACTTTACCAAGTGCTATGGAAGGGAACTCGAAAGTAAACAAAAAGTCCTCTAGTAAAATGATCCAATTTGCATTTTTACCTCCTTCGTTTTATTTGCAATCTAAAACACCGCAAAAAACCAAAACACAACTTAACATATATGCTTGCATTTTATACAAATCGGTATGTTTGCTGAATACAACATAATTATTAGCTATCTTGTCAAAAATAGGCATAACATTTATATTTTTATTATTTAACTGATTCTGTGTGGGGGGTGGGTTCCACCCTAAAAATTGGAGCAATTTTCCAGTCGTGAACTCGCCTACTTATTGCGTCGCAATGTCTCCGTGACGCCTGCACCCGACTAAGTAGGGCAGGCAAGCTGTGGGGTCCATGGATTTATACTCGTGTAAATTTCGTAACTGGGGTTTCGAATCCAGAATATTAAATTTGAATTAATGCATACCGTGAACATATTTTAAGTAAAGCTTGCTACAGGTTCCGGGTAACTTTAATTTAACTGCTCGTAAACATTACTTCTGCAAACCTATTAAACTAATTTGCAACGATAGTCGATTATTATTTTCTCTTCACACTTTTCTCTTGAACTGGGTGGAACTAATGACGAGACGATGAACCTTTAATATTTTCATAAGTGCATAAACTATCTATAAATAATTAAACTGTATAGTATCGATGCATATTGCAAAAAACCAACAACAACTTGATCAAGCAAACGGAAATGGCCAACTAGAAGCGGAGGCGACTCGATGAAGGCAATTTAGCGAGACTTCTCCCGGGGCATCGTCTTATTAACAATCGCGTTATGATAACCGTCGGTTACTAAAATAACTCCTAGTCATCATCATTATCCCAATAATGCAAAAAAACTATCTTTAGAATTCGATAACATATACGTAAATAATTTAGCGAAAGTATTTTAAGATTTCGGAGTTAAATCAGGAGAGTTAAAAATAGGAAAAGTGAATTTAGATGTTTATTTTAGTGTGTGGACAGTGTCCCGGTGACGTAGTTGCTAGAATGGGCTCGCAGATCGATATGACGACGCCAATTGGTCGTTGTCGCGACTCGCGACAGCAGAGGGTTCAACAATCGAAACATTAGAATCTGTTGCTATGTTTACAATTGTTTGCATCGTATGGACATGAGGTTTGACTATGAGAATGAAATCTATCAAACGATCTGTGAATTCTATGATCGTGACTACAATGAAAAAACCCAATCAATATCTCTACCGGCTCGTCCCAAAAGGTTGGTAAGGTTTTTCTGTGAAATCGGTTTGCCGGGTTTCGACACAATGTGAATTCCAGCAATTGTATCGGCGCATTATTTGTATTGACAGTATACACGTGAACCGCAGCTGCAGCATACGTTACGATGTAGAAATAACAACACTTACAATACACCTTCAGTGTCCTCTGCCCCCGGCAGATGTTTGCGCGATTTTGCACTTCGTGAACAGACGCGCTTTATAATAAAAATGCAGTGATGTTATCAAAATGAAACGTACGGATATAGCGATGAGATCAATTTCTAACTATGCGTCTAGAATCAAACTGAACGAATGTATGTCTTAAACGCAGGTAGTGAGTGATACAAATATATCTTCGTGATATTTTTTTATGTTAAAGAGTCATTGACATTTTTACATATTTCTGATTGTTATTTTTTACTATGACTATGAGTTGATTCGAAGATAAACACTATCATAAAGTTTAGATTTGGTCCATAAATGACTTAGGTACTGGTAGATAAACTTAGAGGAATTAAATTAACATCAACCTAATAGTAACCTAGGTACATGCCCCACGTATTGAATATTCTAAGTTAAAACATTATTACCATTTTAATTCATTGTGCTGCCTCTAACCTGAACCTCCGAATATACTTCCAAACATATTTTGGACATTGTTCAGTCGATTAGAGTTACGATTGCATAAGTCCGTGTATCCGAGTGAACCGGTTTATAAGAAACGTGTCAGGAGATTCTCTTCTGAGTGCTCACGTTCCAGAGAATGCTTGGAGCGTTTGAGACCTCCTATAGTGTTCCTCGGTTGATAATAATCTAACTGTTCAATGGCGATTACTTAGAATCTTGATACTGTTATATTACCCACGAAAATTTATAAAATTAATTTCTTACCATGCATATCAAACGTTTCATGAAAAATAAAGCTCAGGAAGGTAGAAACGAAACGGGATAGGATCCACCAAAATTACAAAATTAACTTAAGGATTTCTACAATTTAGATTAGGTAAATATTTCACTGTAAATAAATAAAACTAAACATTAAATGAAGCTTCATAATTAAACTTGTAGAAAAACACATTGTTATTAAGTAAAGTTTTTATTTGAAAGTCCAATTAATTAGACCCTTGTCTTACCTGTCAGAACGATACAAATCGGCTTCAATAAAGCCAGGAAGAGCAGCGAAGCCTCTAAGAAAACTCACAGAATTCGCGGTTTTTCATACACAACACTATAACAATGTATCAATCACTTTGCAGTTAATACTTGGATATGAATCCACAGTTATTTGTAGTTGACGATTAGAAAAAGAACGCTTCGGGTAGATGTAGTACGGTGATAGTACGGAGCTTAGCGATAGGGCACACCGCCGCAGTGCGGAGTCTCGGGTAGACTGACGGGAGAAACGGGCGGAGGCCGGCCGGAGAGACCATGCTCGAATGACGCTCGACACCCCGCGACCGCGCCGCGCCAGCCATGCGCTGCTTGGTGCACTGACAGGACTGTGCTGTCCACTGTGGTCACCATCGACACTGACGCACTTGAACCACTAATCTTTTTACCTTAAATTGAGCAATATATATATATATTTTTTTACTATTTTGGTGATCTAGTGGTCGCAAGCGCTACTGCTGAGCATGAGGTCCTGAGTTCGATTCCCAGGTCGGGTTGTGTTATTGGGTTTTTCAAATCAAATCAAATCAAAATATTTTATTTCACATAAACCTGCAAGGGCACTTATGAAACGTCAGAAGCTAGGTGCACGGTTCCAATTTGTCGCTTCCTATGGAGAAGAGCCGGCAAGAAACTCCACGGTTACTCTTTTAAAATAATTGGATTTTATAATGTTTTCAAATTACAGTGATATTAGGTATGGGAGGACAGTGCAGGCCTGTCAATAAGTACCAGGTACTTTAGAGGAATGTAAATAAAGAATAGAAACTGTAGGCCTACAACGTTCTCTCATTCACAATATGTAAAAGAATCTACATAAGTAAAATCAACCTATTTAAACCAAGTGATATGATTTCCATGAGAATCACTAATAAATACTCCATAATAAAAGTGTTGTGTATATGTCAAATAATGACGAGAAAATGTCAGAAAGTGTAAAAAATAAAATTAACATTGTAATTTGGAAGAAGTTAATAGACGCTCACATAGTTATGGTGCTAATGAGTTACCAGGGAAGCCACATGTGCAGAAGGAATTAACGCCAAACTTCCTTGTCTTCAACGTAGTCTTTTATCTTATAATATGCTTTTTTGATAAGGACACGTTTGATATGAGTTTTAAACTTTCCATCGCTAAGTTCTGTAACCGATTTTGGCAACTTGTTATAGAAGCGGATACTGTTTATTAGAAATGACTTACTAGTTTTAGTTAATCTAAATTTTGGAATCACAATTTCATCTTTACTACGTGTATTTAGATTATGGAAGTTGCATCTTTTTTTGAAAAGACCTAAATTTTTGCGAACATACAAGATATTTTCTAGGATATAAAGAGAAGGCAGAGTTAGTATGTCAACTTCGTTGAATTTGTTTCTAAGAGACTCGCGAGGCCCCATTTTATAGATTGCGCGGATTGCCCTCTTTTGTAAAATGAAAACTGAATCTACGTCAGCTGCCGATCCCCACAGCAGAACGCCATAAGACATAATACTGTGAAAATAAGCAAAGTATACTAACCTAGCTGTGGCTATATCAGTCAACTGCCTTATTTTTCTTACTGCGTAAGCAGCTGAGCTTAATCTACTTGAAAGAGCTCTAATGTGGGCACCCCATTGCAATTTTGAATCTAAAGTAATTCCTAGAAATACAGTTTCCGAAATAGCATCTAGTTTCTTGCCATCAAGTTTTAAATTTAGCCCTACTTGGGGTACATTTGGTAATGAGAACTTAAGACATTTAGTTTTGTTCGCATTGAGTAAAAGATTATTAGCCGCAAACCATTTCGAGAGAACAGCTAGACTATCGTTGACATGTAAGACATCCGTATCTTTTCTATCTATTCTAAAAATAAGGGAAGTGTCATCAGCGAATAAAATTATATCCGAGAAGTTAGCCATCAGGTAAGGAAGGTCATTAATATAAACTAGAAATAAAAAAGGGCCAAGAATTGAACCTTGAGGCACGCCCATCTTGACTAGAGACCCCGAGGACGTTGCCCCGTTAACATTTACTTTTTGCTGCCTGTTTGATAAATAGGAAAGCACAAGATCAGCAGCTCGTCCACGAACTCCGTAGTGGTGTAATTTACAGATAAGTGTATTGTGGTCAACGCAGTCAAACGCTTTTGAGAGGTCACAGAAAATGCCAATTGCATCCTGGGACTTCTCCCAGGATTCCAAAATGTGACTGATGAGTTGTACTCCCGCGTCAGTCGTTGACCTACCTTTCGTGAAACCAAACTGTCGACTATGTAAAATCCCATTTGAGTTAAAATGTGACAACATCTGGTCCAGCATGATTTTTTCATAAATTTTGCTCAATGCTGGAAGCACAGATATAGGTCTATAATTAGAGGGATCACTCCTACTACCCGATTTGAAAATTGGTACTACTTTACTATGTTTCATTAAGTCAGGAAACGTACCAGTGTCTAAACATTGATTAAATATGCCTGTTAGAACAGGGGCAATTGTGTCAATGATATCTTCAAGAACCTTAACGGAAATGCCCCATAAGTCTTCAGTGTTTTTTATGTTAAGACTTTTAAATGCTGTTTTAATTGTGGCAATAGAAATGGGTTTGAATTCAAAATTTGGAATGTCCTTACTGAAGTTTTCTTTAAGAAGAGATTCAGCTAATACAGATGATGACGGGAGAGATTTTGTAACCTCTATTGGGATGTTGGTAAAGAAATGTTCTATAGTCTCAGCAACTTTTAACTTATCTGAAATGGTTTCATTATCAATTTTTAGAGCTAACTCAATCTGATCTCGCTGTTGTGTGTTTCCAGTTTCTTTGTTAATTACCTGCCACACAGCTTTTATTTTATTTTTAGAAATACAAATTTTGTTACTTATTAATTTAGATTTAGCTTGAGCGCAGACTCTTTTAAATATCTTAGAATAGTTTCTTACATAATTATGAAGGGCCTGATCAGAAGTCAATGATTTTTCGTGATACAAATTATATAAGATATCTCTGCTTTTTCGAATGCCAGCTGTGGCCCATTCGCTAAATTTTGGTTTAGCAGTGATTGTGACTTTTTTTACAGGACATGCTTTATTGAATTCTTGGCATACTGTAGAAAAGAATGTGTCATAGTTTATATTGGGATCTTGTGAATCAAAACTTGCTGTTGAGAGATTGCTAAGAACATTGTTTTTAAACGTTTTCAATTTATTTTTAGTCAGAGGTCTCAATTCAATGGTTTTATCTAGTTGTAACTTTTTATCTAAGTCAAACGATACAAGCTGACCAGTATGGTCTGACCTGACGCCACTAATTAAGGAAGAGTCCTTTATTTTACAATTAGTAAATACATTGTCTATGCATGAAGCTGTGGTTGCTGTTATTCTAGTCGCTTCATTAAATATACATTTTAAATTGAATGATTTAAACAATGAGATAAGCTTACATTTTTCTGGTGAGTTAACTAATAGATCAATATTTAGGTCACCACACACAAAAACTAATTCATTTTCTTTCTGGAATTTCTCAGTACCAGCCCGAAATTTGATTTGTGCCCGGTTAATGGCAATACGGTCGCCCCTATTCTATTACATGGGACTTAACATAACTGCGTGGTGTAGTACTATAGGTACACCTCTGCCCTACCCTTCGAGGAAACAAGGCATGATGTTATGTGTACTTATATTTTTTACAAACTGCATCGTTGAATTTTACATTTTCACATTGTGAGTTTCATTTAACCATCTACACCAAACGCAGTGAGCGCGTTCGGCGTTCCGATTGGCCCTGGATTGGTGACGGACCAATCGGAGCGCCAAATGCGCTCACTACGTTTGGTGTAGATGGTTAAATGAAACTCGCACTAGGGCCTCTGTACGACATTTGGTAAAAGGGTCTGGTTAAAAACGAGAAAGTTCACGGTGTGCAAGTGCCAGGCCTAAGCAGGGTCTGTCCTGTGCCAGATATGTTAATCGGGCAGAATGTTTCAACAAACCTCTTTTAATAAGTTTACTTTTCGCTCCAGTGTCATCCTTATCAGTTTCTCACATAAGTCTTTTTAACTTTTTGTCTACACTTCAAATTAAATAATTGGAATGTCTTTTATTTTGGAAACCATAAGTTTCCAGTAGAAACTTATGGTTTCCAAAATTAAGGACTTTTTTTCAGAAAGTGCAGTTTCATTTGCTTTTTATTAACTTGATTTGTTGCTATGTGCTTCCGGTTCCATCGTTTCACCTGTCGAGCTGTCAAATAACAAGGTACCTACCAAATTCATTCTTCAAACATTTCCTGGTATCCCTGGCTGAAACTTGGCGTAATTATTAATTAATTAACGGACTTTGGTCATATTTGAACTTTTTGCCATCGATACGCGAAGGAGATCTAACTTTGGTCAGCTTATAAAAACGTAGTAGGCGGTATGTTGGCGCCAGCGGACTTGAAGCATTCTTGATTGCTATAGTAATATTAGACAAGTGGGCGGCGATTTCCGTTTATTTAAATTCGAAAGCTTCTCTACTATACAGGATAAGTTTTTATCTAGTGCGCAAATTGTAACCATAAATTCAGCATATCATTCTAGACCCCCAGCGCACAAATTTTTCGTCGGTTATACAAAAAAAAATCAGCTGTTCTATGCAATTTGACCGCATAGGTATTGCACTTTTCAATGAAACAGCTGATTTTTTTTTTTGTAAACCCGACGTAAAATTTAGGCGTTAGGGGTCTAGAATGATACGATAAATTCATGGTTACAGTTTGCGCACTGAATAAAAACTTATCCTGTATGTATCAGGTATTATTAAAGTAGCCAATGAAATTATGATGAAGAGCATAACTTAGTTGACCGGCTAAGGTTTCGCGAAAAGCGGCTTACCCTCTTCATATGAAACCTTCGCTGTCGGCGTCGGACAGTTTGGTGTCGGCTATGATTAAATTATTTCGGAATTAAACTAGAAATAACTGTAGGTATCTTTGAATACTTACTTATACGTATACGAGGTACAGCTAGCTATGCATACAAGAATTTCGAGTCAACAAAAAATACATATACCTAAGTACTCACCGCCAATATAATGTATTATTATCAGTTTCGTACCTATAATCAATTAAATAGCAAACTAATTAATCTTACATGCTGTCGATAGATATTATCTTAAAGTAATAATAAGAGAGTGTGGTTAGTTAGGTATTATTGATCATGTAACCTCTCAAAACCGGTTCGAGGCTCCGCATTCGCAAGTCCATGTGACCATGGCAAATCCATAGTTGTGAAAAAAATGTTACGCACGTATCTAATTGTACCTATAGAATAAATGGGAGAAAAAATGTATTGAAGTGTCGTCTACCTATGTATGTAGGTACCTATCTGAAGGTAGGTAAGTAATGAAGGCAGTTGGAAAACCGATTTTGAAAGAAACGGCGACCAACAGATAAACTATACATAATTCTACCTACATACAGCTTATGATTGTGTGCTAGATCTTTAATATTAGAATGATCGGCGTAGCCTTGGCGACGTACCTAGCAGGCTACGCGCCGCGTAAACACTCATTACTGGATTCAATGATTATTTGTATGTACAGACGCTAATTTCTTGAATAGGTTTTCAACTTTATTTCATAAGTTTAAGGTTCATGTTCAACTGGGAAAATTTGACAGTTTGGGGTAGCTTGATGTGCTGGCGTTGGCGTCTGTACCCACTGGCTTGTATATTAGGTACCTACTAGTTTTTAAATCAATGTAAGTACCTATCCGATTAGGAATAGATCTGAAATCACATACAACATAAACATGACATTAAGAAGATTATACAATAAGTACATAAAGATGATGCACTCTTGTGTACCACTTATTTGTATTTTGTCAAAGATGATGGATAGATGGAATAAATACACCATAACAAAATTGGTTACCAAAAACCAAACACTGAATATTTGAGGGACACTCGGAGTAATTATTTTATTGCATAGCAAGGTTTTATTTTAATCGTCCTAACGGAAAGCTAAAATGATTGTAGCGTTTGCTAAGTGAAATTCCGGGTAAATGAATTAGTGTGCCGATCGTAAGCCGGTAAGCTGACACTTGACTGCTTCAGGACGGAATCCACAGACACAGATTGAGATTGCATGTCGCTTAACTAAGAAGCTACCTTTAAATGCTATTATGTTATTGCAGTGTTTTAGTTAAATGGTTGACTTCAAATTGCTTTGTCTACCTACAGCAATGCAAAGCATTTTTTTAAAGGTAGGTAGGTATTTCGGAAAGTATTTTTAAAGGTATAGGAACATTAGGTGTACTTATTCTGTTTGTATGCATCGTCTTGCAAACAAAAGTAGCAAGCTAAGATTTAGAAAAAAAATAAGTCTGATAAGTACTATATTTTTAGGAGGCGATCACATACTTACCTACTTATCTGCTTAAGCCTACATATTTCAATAGCTTGAGTGAATACCTGAGCATTTCTCAAAATTTTTGACCATAGCCATAATGTCGATGTTCCCATGTTTTTGACTTTGATTATTTTATTACTGAGATATTATAAGTAATATCATGATTATCGTAACTGCATCTATATTATTAAATTTTCAGACAAAATGTCAAAACAGTGTACAAATTAATAAGTTAATTTTAAAATTTAATAATCCGATGATACCAAAATTTTCGTAGTAGGTATGGAACATAGTTTGTCCCGTTGTGACCGCAATGATTTCGAACTCATTTATTTTCATTACACTATAAGAAGCTCTACGTATGTTATAGTCTCAAAACACTGTATAAGGCCCCAAAATCCATGTTATATTGAGTTCATAGTAAAATACGTCATAAGTTTAATAATTTTAGAAAAAAAATATTCTGTCCTATAAAAAGCTCCAAAACGTAATTCTTATTTTGTTACCGAATTTTGTATCGAAAGATTTTTTAAACTATCAAATTATTTAGTTTTTTTACTCTTGGCAGTGCTATCTGACGACATTTTACTCAGCCATTTTGTAGTATTGTCATTTCGGTATTGACCCTGGTCGTCCACACATTTCGTATTAAATAGTAGGGACTTTTTGTGCTATTATTATATGGCTAGATGGACCGACGACCTTAAAAAGGTGGCTGGAACAGACTGGATGCGGAAGGCGGAGGATAGAGTGTTGTGGCGCTGCCTGGGAGAGGCCTATGTCCAGCAGTGGACTGCGATAGGCTGAGTTGATGAGTATGGGCTATAACTCGAAACGTTACACGCATTGTTAAAAAGATTCCACTACTCGATACAAGATGGCGCTCTCGTATCTTTTATTTCAAAATACTCAGTAAATGATAAAGTAGACAAACTGAATGGAAATTATATTGTTTAATATATTGTTTCCAGCAATTTTTCAAAAGCTGACTATAAATATATGCCTTCTGGAACTTATTTTGTAATACGAATTGAAATAAACGAATGAACGCCATCTATGTTCGACTTGATACGTAGCCGATTGTTATAAAAATTTGTACTAATACGTAGTGGTAACATTATTAACAATAAATAACTAACCTACGTTACGATTATCGACACAGATCGTCCTAATAATTATGTTGTTACAAATTCATAAAAAAATATATAAAAAATCGATAAAGTAGGGGTTGTCGAACTCTCGAACGCGCGCCGTACATCTCTACAGACAGACATCGCAGTCGCCAAAGTCGCCATTACATGTCGATTGTTATTAGTGCTTTACAGAAGGAGATTGCTTATGTCAAATAAGCAGCGCGCGATTATAATTTTCTTGAAGCAAACATTCTTTAGAATGTTTTGAAAGTTGATATGTTTGATAATCGAGTGACGAATCAAGGTAAGTAATATACCTAGAGAAATTGTTTGAATGTAACACTATCCTATAAGTTTATTTATAAATAATACTTTGTCAAACACTACTTATTTATTTATATGACGAGCTACTGACCAAAAATTTTATTTACACTTTATTTTTAGATGGCACCACCACGTCGCATTCTAAGGCAGCAGTTGGAGATTCTGATGGACTTTCTAGAAGAGCATACATACATGTCTAAAGGCCTGCTGCCGGGTGCGCCGGTGTCTCATCAGAAGACTCGGCACAAGTGGACAGTGCTGGCCAAACAACTAAATGCGGTACAGTCGGGGGCACTGAAGACCCCTGATGGCTGGAAGAAGGTATGTTTATATTTTAATCGAAATTATCTTATAATTAAATACTAATCTAAACACTGGTGATGAATTGGCATTATTGGAATGAATTGGTGGATGTAACATGTATATTAAAATAATAAAAAAGTAATAAAACTTATCACATATTTTACATTTCAGTATTGGTTTGAATGGAGACACAAGTGTAGGAAAAAAGCAACAAATGTCCGAAGATTACGGTCAGGGTCTGAGGGAGGACCAAACAGGTGCATACCACTCAATGATTTAGAACTGAGAGTTTTGGAACTAAGTGGAAAAGGCTCTGTTGAAGCCGGTGACTCATCATCCAACCAACATGATAATTTTCTGGCAGAAGACTCGGATTCAGAACCTTTAGGAAACCTCAAAGTACGGGGTGCACCAACCAATGAGAAGATTAGAAGGTCTGTCACTAGTGCTCCTAGATCACCTATAGGTAATAAAAATATATGAACCATAATAATATAAATCAGTTTAACTTTCCTGAAAAGCAAAACTGAATTAGTTAAGCTTGGGTACTAAGTTTTGGTAAATTTTTCATGAATACATTGAATTGAATTATTAATATTGACCAAAGTACCTACAATATTTTTTTTTGTATATTTCAGATGATGAACTTGGTGGTGTTTCCCCACCACCTAAATGGGCCTTAGACTTTGAGGAACGAAGAGTAGCAGCTGAAGAGAGAATGGCGAACGCACTGGAGTCTATGGCAACCACAATGAGAGGTCAAGAAGAAAGACAAGTGTTGCTACAGGAACGTATAGCAGATGCGCTCACTGCTATTGCAGGGACAGTGCAGGACTTAAACAGTGGTGTACATGAAGTTTTACAACACTGGCATCCACTGCAAGCTCACAGACAGGAGTTGAAAAGAGATGTTTTCTATAGACACTAAATGAATCTGGTTTAATGTGGTACTGAGAGTGTGAAAGCTGTAACAGAACATTGTATAGAGTAGGTCTACTGACATACGACTTAGGATTAGGACACAACACAAGGATTTTCATGTGAATACCTCCCCAATGACTTGTAGGTAGGTACCCTTTATGATCAGAGTGTCTAACTTTCAATTCATCTAAGAAGCAAAATGCCTAAAATGAATGTCTACACAGCAAATTGCCTAAGCTGTAAATCGCCTAGAGATCAAAATGTTTAACAAGCAAAATGCCTAAAATGCAATAATTTCTAAGTAGTAAATCGCCTGGAGATCAAAATGCCTACCAAGCAATGTTCCTAAAAAACAATAATTTTAAGCAGCAAATTACATGAAACTAATATTTTTGAATTTGAATTTAAATCGAACTTTTGCTAAACTGAATTGGCAAATATATTTTTTTAGAAATAATTTTGATAAAACATGTATTTGGGAAACATCTACTTTACCGGGCTAGAACTATATCTGTACTGTAATGTCTGCATTAACAATAAAACTTTTTACTTGCTATGTAAGTAATGTAAGTATATATGTACTGGCCATTTTAGATTGAAGTATACATTGAAAATTAAATATATGACAATGTCATTATCAACATTGGGATTTTGATAAAATACGAATACAACATTATTTTATTGTTCTATTTGCTTCTAATTGTGATTATAAACATGGAACGTTTCTCAAAAATTGAGATTATAAACAATCAAAAAGGTGGTGATGTATTGCTATGGTGTGGATATCGATATACAATAAATAAACGCAATAATGACGGAACAAGTCTTTGGAGATGTAGTAATAGAACTCAATGTAGTGCATCGCTAAAACTTAGTAAAGATAAAGACCGGATTTTAACAGAAAGTACTCATTGTTGCTTACCAAATCCTACTAAAAATAAAATCTCAGTAATGATGGAAGAATGCAAAAAAAAAGTCTGCGAGAGTTTTAAACCAGTGCAACAGATTTTTGAAGAAGTTTATAGTGAAAGCATCATTTTATCGTCTGATGATGAAGATAAACTTCCATTATTTAAAGCGAAAAAGGATACACTATTACGGAAGCGAAGAAGTTTTTTAAAGGCAACGAAAACAGAATTCAACAATTTAAATGAGGTAAAGGTACCTGAAATATTTGCTAAAGAGTTTAATGTTATTGAGAATGGAGATGATAACAATAAAATTTTAATTTTTGTTACAACATTATCAAAAACATTCTTAAAAAAACATCATATTCAAAGTAAATTTTATGCAGACGGTACATTTAAGTCTACGCCAAATCCCTTTTACCAGCTCTACACAATACATGTAGATATTGCTAGTGGAGAAGAAATGGTGAACATTGTTCCTATTATCTACGCCCTACTACCAAATAAGAGCCAAGAAACATATGTTAGGCTCTTTGAGCTCTTAAAAACAAACTTGAACATTGAATTTAAGAGTCTTAAATGCGATTATGAATTAGCACCTATAAATGCATTGCAAAAAGTTTTCCCTGATATAAAAATATCGGGGTGCTACTATCATTTCAGTAAAGCTATTTGGAAATATGCGAATAAGCTCAACTTAACCAACTCAAAAGAAGGAAGGTTATTCACAGCAATGACGGCCAATATACCTCTGCTACCTGCTGAAAAAATTCTAGGAGGCTGGTTGTCTTTATCGCAACAGACCGACATCAATAATGCTTCTAAAATAAGAGACTTTGTATTATACTTTGAAAAGCAATGGCTTAAACTGCTGCCACAAATATTAAGTTGTGCTTCTGAAACAAACAGAACAAATAATGGGCTTGAAGGGTGGCATCGAAGATTGAATGGTCGCATCCCTCGTAACGCGTCCTTCATTCTATTCCTTCAAAAATTATTGAAGGAAGCGAAATGGCAAGACAGGAAAATACGCCACTCTTTGTTTGAAATAAATAATCGAAGAAAATGTGACGTAGAATTTAATAAAAAATACAAGAAAGAGCTTCAAAAACTGGAGGATAATGAAACTACACCGCTAGACTTTTTAAGAAGAATAATAAAAATAAAGAGACAGACGTTTAAAAATTAAGCGAACAATGAAGAACAATAAGAGTTTAGTAACTACGTAAGAGTAACTATTTGTGTTCCGTTAGAATATTTTTGTTACGTACCTAAAGTAGAAATGTTTTGTTATTATTACATGTTGCTATTACCTATAATATATATTTTACTATAAACACAAGTACCTACACTGTAGTAATTTTTCTTGCTACCTATTTATATATATATATGCTGAAAACCTGACGAGATGATACACATCACCGGGCCCAAACCACTGCAGTTATGAAGACATGAAATACATAATACGTGTCTACCTACACCTATGAACGGCCGCCTGCTAATCTCTAGATACGTAATCGGTGTTTAGGCTGTGGTCTGCCGGCGATGCGACACGGGCAGTATAGCGGTGTGGGACTGCCGGCAAATGTTTACTAATGTATGGAAGCAATTCGATCATTGCCTTGGACTTGCCTTGGATGCCAGGACGCCTGATGCGATTGGAGACTGAGGGCGAACTGTTAATCTTTGGGGTACCTTAGTCATTATAAGGTTTGGTTCAAATGCTGCATCATCATATTGCCAGGCAGGCATTTTGCTTCATAGTCAGAATAAGGTTTAGTTCAAATACTGTATAGACATATTGCCAGGTAGGCATTGTGCTTCCTAGTCAATATAAGCTTTAGGCAATACTTGGCATAGACGTTTTTGATTTCTAGTCAGCATGATCATAAAGGGTAGGTACGTGTGTTTTGACACATGGTTGGCATATTAGCCCCAATTAATAATGAACAGCCATTATTAATTAATTTAATGTAATTTTATTAAATAATATTCAGCAATGATACAATAATTGGTAATAATTAAATTATTTATTTCTCACGTTTCTTTTTATTCTACCCAAAAACAAAATATGTATCAATAATACACACCATAATAATTAATTCACACATGCACATATTCGCAATGAAATAGTTACGTTACACCTAAATTGTATAGAAGATAATCTTAGAAAATAATTATTTACTTATATTCACATATATATTATACAATTATTGTTCTGTTCCAGGCATGGAGGCGTTAGAGACTAGTATAAACTATTGGGAGGACGCGTTGGCTGCGTTCTCGCTGGGCGCGCGCGGAGGCGTGTCGGGCACACTCGCGCTCACCTCGCCCGAGGAGGCCGAGTTCTGCCGGGAGATACAGGACCTATTGCAGGACGCCTACCTCTTACAGGTACAAACCTACCACACCAACACCCCTGTACACAAACGCGATCGCCCATCTAGAAATATCAAAACTGCTAAAGGTCATCAACAGCTCAACTTTATCTACTGGGCAAAGGCTTCTCTTTGCTTGTGCTAATCCTCACGCACCTGTGCCAGCCTAATCCAGGTTCTACCCGAGATGGCAACAATGTCATACTTACAAATAACTTAGATGAGATTACTCTGATGACCCAAACTGCAACTAAGGAGGTAGAGCCGAATCACAAACGGTGTCTGCCACAAGGCATGCGTGGTAAACCATTCGCGACGTATGCCTCGCGATTTCTACACAAGGTGTAACATTCAGATTTGACTACTGAATCTATTTCAGTACCTAACTTTAAATAGGGCTATTAAAAAAAAGTATTTTGTCACAATGACCACCGGTTAAGCCAATGAAAATTAAATCTTATTTCAATGCTATAAGACTCAATTCTAAATGAATAATGATAGGGTCAACGTGATTTTCTTCATTGATAGCTTTGAAAAACTACGTTTTGGTCATTTTGCAGACGCCAGCACATCAAGCTACAACAATCTGTCAGATTTCTTTGATAGATTTTCAACTTTATCACATAACCATAAGGTTCATGTTCAATTGGAAAAAATTGACAGTTTGGGGTAGCTTGATGTGCTGGCGTCTGTACTAATACAATGACCAAGTTTTTAAACTCAATACTCTAATTGGGGTGTATGAGGTCTTGCGCTATTTATGTTACACATTGTATACCTAATTCTACAATATTATTTTGGCACGTGACCAACATCGATACTAATGCCACAGAATATAATTATACCCAAGCAGAAATAAAGCTTCATACTAACGCCGTGCGTAGGTACACTACTACACGCACAGCTATATGTGCTTGACGTGTCACCGACAAGGCGCAGGGGCCGAGCACCGGCGCCCGCTCATGTACAAACCGGTTTAAACTAGCTCAGTAAGCGGACGAAGTTAGGGGCTGCTAGCGGGAGCGATACGACGCGGATGTTCATAATCGTTTTTAAAATTGTTGTTCAACATGCCAAGCTGTTGTACTGTGTCCACAAACAATGGGAAGAAAACCAAGGAGATTTCTTATTTTGTGTATCCAAAGGATATTGTCAGGTAAATGACTATATCTACCTATACCTTCACATTTTTAATGCTTATTATATGTAGAAGTATTTAGTAACAAGATAGGTAGTATCCAAAATAATTAAGATGGCGATAAGGTTTTCGCATAAGAATGATTAGTTATGGTTTACCTACCACCTGTATTGGCGTATTATTGTTCGTCACCAATTTATTCGTTTCATAATTTTGTTTTAATAGGTTTGTAGGTGAGTACTAAATTATGTGTGTAGGCCGTCCTAGCAAAATTCCGTTTGAGCTTTTGTATTGATACTTCTTACGTTCGTGAAATAGTAAAACAACAAAGCGAAAAAAAAGGAAGGTAGGGAAGGTTTCCTACCTTACGGCCTGGCTGCGACCTTGCCGCTATCAGCGAAAGCTTAGCGCGGTTTGGTGAGCGGGAAAAACAAATTCACAAAAATGTATGATCACGAGGCGCCGCACGCAGCGGCAACGTCAGCGGTTTTCGCCGAGCGGTTCGCGGCAGCGGCGTGCGGCGCGGGTCGCGGCTTGAACATGAATAAATGTACGGGCGAGTGATTGAGGAATTGTCCATTAAAACCATTTCGTCTTTTAAGGTACACACATTTTTATGTTCGTCGTTCGTTTATGACAAAACTGGAAAACCGAATACAAATGGGACCTCAGTCAAAGTGTCTGTCCGTTCTCATTGTCGAATCTCGACTCGCACTTGCTCGGTTTTTAATTTGTACTAACCGAGTGACAGCCCTATAAAAGTAGGTAAGAATTTTGAGCTCTGTTAGGAAGCTTTCATTCTGCTCGGGTATATATTCTGTGCTAATGCCACCCGTCTTGTTTTGTCAGTACACAATAACGCCCCCTGTCAACGTCATTCAGGCGCCAAAAGATCCTTGTAGCACTACCCGACTATAAAAATACCTATTGAAGTTACGTTAGATAAGCGGTAGCATGATTTTAGTGTAGGTTGGAAAGTGTATTATCTGAAACCGCGTCGTTGTGCGCTCCAGGAGCGGTGTGAGCTGCTGTTCCTGGACCAGCGCTCAGTGCTGTTCCGCTCAGAGAGCGGCGGCGCGGGCGGGCCGGGCGCGGGCGCGGAGGGCGCGGCGGGCCCGCGCGTGCGCCTGCTGTCGGCGCACACGGCGTCGTCACACACGCGCCGCGACCACCACTCCAGCGCAGAATCCTTCGCCTCTGCAGAGGATCAGGTACGAGCCCATAGGTACTCATTTCTTATTCTATATCGTAAAGGCTAATGCAGATTGAGGCAGGCTGCCCCGCATAAGTGATGCATTGCAAAAATCCTCCTTCACTTCGTACATTTTCCGCCACATCGCACTTTTTTGTATGAAAATACGTTGCGCTACGGCCTGTTGTAACTGTAATGTGCGCTGCATAACTTAACGGTTGGTGTTACAGGAAAACGCTCGTAGGACACTTCCTTAACTTTTTGAGTTAAAGGCAACTACATTGACTGAGTTTTGTAAAATAGTGGGTAGATACAGTCAGCTAGAAAAACTTCAATTCTCACGTAAAATTTTGAAGATGTCAATCAATGCAGTTTCGTATAAGGATTGTCTTGGACCAACTGAGGTTAGAGTCTATAAGAGACTCACTCAACCCACAGAGAGAGAGAGACCTAGAAGAAAAACTAAAAAACACAAAAAAAAAAACGTTATTCTTGTGCGTCCAAAATTTGTGAATGCAGTTAGCGAATAATAAAAAAGTTATGGACAGTCTCCTAAGAACGTTTTCCTTTAGCTACAACAGTTATGATAAGAACCAGCTATTACCGACCCGTTTTAATAATCCATCCTATATCTGCATATACACCTACCCTCCTAGCACGAGTGAACCAACATCATGCAAAATATAATTGGCATTGTCATCGTACCCTTGTCTACAATTTGTAAGCCGATAAATTTTGAAAACGTTTCGTAAAACCATTTAAAACTAGCGGCACTGATTTTCTTCTCATATCAATCAGAACAGAACATGCAACACAAGCAATTTCGTAGTAAAAAAAAAAAACAAAACAAAAGTTGAGCAGGACTGATTATCCAGGGTGCGCTGATCCATATCCACTCACTTAACATTTATTTTAATTTCAGGTTGCTGACCTGCGAGATTTTGACGACCTAACAGAAGCACTACCAGAATTAGAAAACTTGGAATTATATCAGGCCGCTGTTAAACAGTTTGAAATCGGCATTCCTTACAGGTAAACTATTTTTTTTTGCTCTGTGTGGTGCCGGACGTAAAGAATAGTACCATCCCATTTCTTCCCGTGGTTGTCGTAGGAGGCGACTAAGGGACTTACCAGAGAATGGGCAGCAGCGTTCTCTATGCATTTGACCACCATACTGCGATCGCCAACCCACCTGCGAAGCGTGGCGATTATGGCAAATCCCCCCAAAAAATGGCAAGCACCAAAGTTTTGGAGGAGGCCTATGTCCAGCAGTGGACACGTCTTTCGGCTGAAATGATGATGATGATGATGAAACTATTTACAGCATATATCACTCACTTACTTAGACTTTTTCATATTTACATTTATTGACTTGCTGCTATTAGAAAGCACAATGAACACTACCTACTCTAGATGCTCGAGCAGTATTCATTGGTTAGTTGAAAATAAACTAAAACGCATCTGTAATAGACTTGAAAATTGTGTGCAAGGTAAAATTCGCGGTGTTCGATCATCCGCTGTGGTCCGTCGGCGGGTGCTTGAACATGCGCCGCGCGCTGTTGTGACTATCTATGCTGACCCTTAGTTCCTACTCATATTTTATTTATTTACAATGTGTACTCACTTAATGCCAGGGTATTTCAAAATATGTGTGAACGTGACTTATAAATCTCCAGCGAGTCGACGGCGAACATAGTCACTACGTGTGTGCCTAGCATAACATGTCAATACTATCAAAACTGGACTTTTGGCTACATTTTACTATTGTTTAGTTTTAGTTGTTTTGTTTGTTGTATATGTGCAAAAAAAAATTGTTTCTTCTTAGTATTTTCTTGACCTGGCATTAGATTCCCCTACACACGTATATTACGCAACTTTAGTCAGATACGTATCTGACTGAATCGGCTAACACGAACGCTTTTGCTCCTGTGCATCTCCCCGGTCGTGTACACCGAAGAACCAAAGTTCAACTGAGCAGCTGGAGTCTGGAGCCACATCACAAACGTTTACGATCTGATATGCTTTTGCCCGATCAAATATATCGCTTTATTCTTTTTTCCTTTATTTGGTGGTCAATGAGTATTCTGTCCAGGACGTTGCGCACGGAAGTGGTGCAGTGCGGGTCGGACTCGGAGTTCCTGTGCAAGCTACACTGCCTGCGCGTGGCCTTCACGCAGGTGTTCAAGGACGCGGCCGTGTGGGCGTGGTTCGTGGACGCGGGCCGGCAGGTGCTCACAGACCTACTGCTGTTCGCTGATAAGGTACCAAACATTGTCAACATCAGCTCAGATGACTCTATCATTTGACTATGAATTTGACTGCTACCAGTCACTATCCATATTTAAAAAAAATAAAACTTTCCCTTTTGCGCACCTGTCGTTTGCATACCTATGGGAATGATTTATTTTACAAATGTATTAATAGAAGAAAACTATGGGCGAAAGGTCTGCAACGAGAAAATTCGAAAGCCAGTAATTTTGCGCTTTTACCAATGGTAGACGAGACTTTTCTTTTCCTCAACTTATAATCGCGACTCTTCGAGTCCCACACATTTTTTTTAATTTATGTCAGTCGTTTTAAAGTTTATTTTTTATTTTTATTACAACAAATAAACCTCAGAAACACATTAATGACAGCTAAATGAATAACATTAAGGGCGCTGTCACATTTTTGCTCGAATTTGAGCATTTGACTCGAGATTTGGTGAGTGATTATGGATTAAATATAAATAAAAAAAAATTAAAAAAATATGTCCTACAAAGATTCATTATTTGTCTAGGGAGCGCTCTAAAAAAATATTTCAATTTGTTTACATAAGTCAGTAAAAACCTTGTCTCGGCAAAGGATGTTTCATAAAATTTTACTTTCGGGCATCTTTTGATGCTTTGTTACATGGAACATATAATAGTTTAGTAATTTATAAAAATGTCTATGGTAGGACTGTACCTTGTTATTTGGAATGCTCAAGTCAATTTTTTATGTTTCATACAGTAATACACCAAAAATAATTCCGTAAAACAGAGAGTTTATGATAATTTTTCGTCTGAAATTACATTTTTTATCTATGTATGTTTAATCGAAATTCAATCAAAAAGTAAGGTAATAACTAAGGGTACTATGTCAGCTTACTTGAAAAAAAAAATCAGTAAATTTTAAAGTAAAATAATATTTTTAAACAATTTTTGTATACAGTGCTATAAATCAATATAAATCTCGAGACGCGCGGGCCTTAGCTCCCCCCCCCCGGCCCATCTCCATGTTTGGCAAGCCTATCCCTTGGGAGAAGCAAGCCAAATATCTAGGAGTGATCATGGATCAGCACCTCTCCTTCTATAAGCACATTATGAAGGCGCGCTCACGCGCCGCCTTCGCTCTTGGAAGGCTGCATTCTGTTCTGAACGCACGTAGCAAGTTGTCACTCAAGTGCAAGTTGCGAATATACACGGCGTGCATAAGGCCAATCATGACTTACGCTAGTGCAGTCTTTGCACACACGAAGCCCCGATACATCCATAGGATGCAGACACTGCAAAACCGTTTCCTCCGTCAAGCCACAGGCTCGCCCTGGTATGTTAGGAACGAGATCCTCCATCTCGACCTTAAATCCCCACTATAGCCCAATTCTTAAAACGTAATTCAAAGCGTTTCTTTGAATCCGCCGCGCAACACCGCAATCCACTGATTGCGAAGGCCGCTAGTTATGTCCCCAGTAGAATCAGTCGTATTCGCCGGCCGCGACATGTCCTCTCCGACCCTGATGACCCCATCACTCTTCTTCAAGAAAGCCGTAGGGCCACCAGCACAGCACACAAAAACAGACCGTGTTTCCGACCTCGCCGCCGAGGTCCTCGCGCCTCGCGAAGACCCCGAGTAAACGAATCCTCCCCCAACCGTCCCTTGCCCGCAGAAGTGCCAGCCCGCGCCGAAGCTGAGCAAGTAGAGTTAAAATCCCCATGATTAATAATAAAGAAATTATTGATCCAGCCTGTCCCCACTTGCTGCCCTCCCTGAAAGTGACTCCCTGAGCCGAGGCTCGTACCCCGCAGGGGGTGCCCTCAGTGCGCAGTTGCTGTAGGTTTTTAATTTTAGTTTGTAAGCCCTGGCTGGAGGCTCTTAGCCTAAAAACTATTAGTCCCCACAGGAAAGCCCGGTTAAGTAGTTACGGCCTCTCAAGGTCAACTACGAGATGTCCTTCCCAAAAAAAAAAAAAAAGGGCCTTAGCTTTAGTCCGCGCCGAGCGCTTCCTGAGGGAGGATGTATCGCTCGCTGTTGCCGCTTTGTGCGGTACGTAGTCTCGCCAATTTGCCAAGAATATAGCGTGACCAACACTTCTTAATACAAGTTATAATTTTTTTTGTTACACATTTTGCTTTATTATTCTAGAGCGAATATATTAAAAGAAAATGTAATCTAAAATTTAAATTCAATTCATTATTTTCAGATTTAGTACAACGTAATATAGATTCTGCGCCTTTAGTCAAAAGTTTACTGTGCTCTTACAATTTAGACCATGTGCCTTCCATCAAACATGGAAAAGAGAACGAGTCAAGACCTTTAACTCAACTTTGCTGCCAAATGAATTTACAAATAGAGAAGTGTGGCCTATTTATAAGTACAGAGCATTTCTTTTTAGGAGCTACACCTGATGGAGTATTTGAAGACGGTGTTGTTGAAATTAAGTGCCCCATATCTGCTTTTGAGGTGGATCCTGATACTGCCATTTTAGAAAAGAAGTTGAAATGCTTCAAAATCCATAACAATGGCGAAGTAATTTTTAGTAAAAATCACGATTCGTATTATCAAATACAAGGCCAACTACACATTGCAAATAAAAATGTTTGCTTATTTGCAGTGTGGACTAGTACTTGGGTATCCAGTACTAGTCCACACTGCAAATAATGTTTAAATATTAAATTTATAAAGACGATGATTTCTGGAACCAGAAAATGTTGCCGAAGTTACTTAAGTTTTATGAGGAGTGTGTTCTTCCCGAAATCATAGATTTGAGGAAAGCAAGGTCTATGCCACTTCGGAAAATATTATTTTAACTTATTTTTATAATTATTATACTTTATTTCTTCAGTCTGGGGTTTTTACACCCGTTGTGCCCATCTATAAAATTATAAACTATCTCGAACGATACACATTTAAGGATTGCATCACTTTAAAATCGCGGTAAATTCTTTAAATGTGTACATTTCATATAAATTTATTTGGTACCGCTATAAAACAATTACATTAAAAATAAAGGGCATACAACCCCCATACAAGAAACGTAATTGTTTCGGTGTATAATATTACCGTGGTACTTTCTTTTGTTAACTTCTTTCTTTACTTTTTCTTTCGGACTAAAGTTAGTACCACGGACACCTCGGAAGTCCGACTCGCACTTGGCTGCTTTTTTAACTCATCGTATACGTTTCATACTACTATTATCGAAACGGATTACAACTGTTGAAGCAATATCACAATGCATTTATTTCTATAAATAAGTACCACGAAATAAAATTCAAGTACTTTTTGTGCGACACTACTCACTAAATTAGCCGTTCTAGGTGATAACTTCCATCAGTACAAACAAAATTTTACGAACTATAATAATAGTAATTTAATTTATTTCGAATTCAAAGTGGCAAAAGGTCATGTTGGTTTGTTCCTGGCGTCCGGCGTATAACGGTTTGCATGCGTATGTAGCGTGCTTCATTAGACGCACACGCGGACATTGGCTGCCGCGCGCCGTCAAATTTACCTAAAACTGAGCACTTTCTTTTTGTAACAGCGCTCTTAAGTAACATTTCAACAGTAACCCCATTCAAGTAGCTCAGTAATTGATCTTTCATCCTCATCATCATTTACTATAATTGTTTGTCTGACAGACCTTTCAGTTATTTTACTCCGGATTTTGCTCTCAAAATCACAGTGATTACTATTGTCATTGTAATAAGGGATTACTGTTGGACTACTGCCACTGACAAGTCTGTCAAAAGCAACAGAGGAACAGAGGGGGAGGGGTGGTCTTTATTTTCTTTGAAATAAGGTTGATGTTGAGGTGATATAACTGTGATAAGACGGTAGGACAGTTTAGATGTGTGAGGCAAGTCGAAGTGATACTTAACAGTTGCACCGCATATGATTCAAAATCGCTTGGAATTACGTGTAATAGTATGTTTGGTCATGTGTGGTACAAAAAAAAACCTTAAAGAGACGCTTTTTGTCATGTGGGCAAACTCAAAATAATACTTTGCCTCCTTCCAATGAAATGTTTTATTTTACTAGGAACCAAAGGAATTCTTGGTGGCGTACGAAGAAATGGTGTCATGGGCCACAGACGGAGCCAACTGGGGAACCATAGAAAGTGAACTTACAACCAAGGGTGTTAAGGTACAGATATTTTTTTGCAATCCCATTCAATACTAGTTGTACAAACTACTTCTGCACTATGTATGCGTATCTATTTACGGCATGACACCACAGGCACGAATCCGTTAATATGACACATCGAGGTTCAGAAAGAGACCGACACACAAACGAAAGAGACCACGCTTTATAAAACCAAACTGTCACTCATACCTGTAACTTGCATGTGCCATAGTAACGTCATACCTCGCTATGTTTTTAGAATAGAATATAATAGAATAACATTTATTTGCTGTAAAAACATGGTATAAAAAGATGCTAAGCTTTTATTTAACTTGCAATGAAAACTTTGCAAGCTGAATTAAAACCACTTTCTCATCCTACGGAGTTGAAATTTCTCATATTGATTGTGCTATGAAGACAATGCATTTTTATAATGCCTAACCTGATTTTACACCCAAGATAGACTATCATGGGTGTCCGGCTTAAACGCTAAAAGTTTGTTAAAATGTTTTTTTTTTCCTTTTTAACAGTCACTAAAAAAATGTATTTGTGCCAGGGCCGGCTCAAAATTAAAAAGGAATCTTTGTTCTTTTTTTATGCCATTGCACGACTCGATCTATTTATGACCTGTGCTGTGTGCTGTGTACGGCATTTCATATAAAACCAAGCGGTCAATAGGTTAACTAGTATCATCAACCTATTCCATACGGCAAAAAATAAATATCAGTTGCTAACATGATTGTAACGTATTGCTACTTTCAGGCCTTGACATTCTACGATGTGGTGCTGGACTACATTCTATTGGATGCATTCGAAGACCTCGCATCTCCGCCTTCCTCAGTCCTTGCCGTTGTACGAAATCGATGGCTGTCGGATGGATTTAAAGAAAGTGTAAGTAGATTCCCAAAAAAAAAAATGGTGTGTGAGCCATGAAAGTACAGAGGCCATCAAGCTACCCCAATCTATCAAATTTCTTTGATAGTTTTTCAACTTTATTGCAATAGAATAAGGTTCATGTTCAATTGGGAAAATTTGTCAGTTTGGGATAGCTTGATGTGCTTGGCGTCTGTCTGTACATATTTTCAATTTTATTAATATCTAATTCATTATTCTAGGCATTAACAACGGCAGTGTGGTCTGTTATAAAGGCTAAGCGGCGGTACCTGCAGTTTCCAGACGGTTTCATGGCGCATTTCTACTCCATATCAGAGCATTTACTGCCAGTTCTCGTGTGGGGATACCTTGGACCTAACGAGCGTCTCCGTGACGTGTGCGAATCCTTCCAGTCAGAAATAGTAGGATTTATTGCAGACTTATTTAACTTCCAGAAATGTCGTTACACTAATATAGACGATCTCTCCGCTGACATAATGCAACACGCTAGATTACGTTCTGCTAATATAACTGATAAATTGGCTGAAAGAATTTAAAATGTTATTGGAAGTAGTATTTACGATCCAGTTTTTATGTGCAGCTTGCATGTCTTAAGTATTTGCCTTTTTACCTCAAATTTCCATCTTATAGGAATTTGTTTTTTAAATAAGTCACGTTGTAAACGTTATTGTATATGCTAAAGTTTGTAAAGGTATAGTAATGTTATTATTGTAAGAGAAGCTAGTAAATGTTATGTATCTTTTAAGCAAATATTCACTGCATGTGATATCAAGGCCTAAGTTTCGGTTGATAACAAGTCGGCGTTGACATGGATGTAATAATATCGTGGGATATATCGGCACTGGATCTTCAACCGCACTGGTTAACGCCTAGTGTTGAAAATCGGATAGTGACTTTTTCGACGCGCTGGGATGAATTCTATTGGATTCGTAATGCTCGGTTTAACACCGAGAGTGTAAAATCTAGTGCGTGATATTTTTACAACCGTATAAAGGTCGACAAGCAAATTTCTTAAAAGGAGTTACATGGAATATAACATTCCTATGGTCATTTGGTTTTGTTTATATTGTAAAGTGGCGCATTTTTAGAGCTCAAATCAATACGTATAAGTCTATAATGCTTCTATTATTTAGTCGTAAGTTAAAAGTGTTAATTAATCTGTCTTTATAAATACGAAATATCACCCTGATTGTACCATTTTTTAATGAAAATTGTTGAGCAATGATCATTGACATATAATTGTAACCTACAAGGATCTTATGGCGCGTGGCCGAAAGTATAACTAACGCCGTCATTTTGTTTTCCTCAATACATTTCACAAAACAAATACACTTAACTGTATTGTACATATCGGTATGCCAGGGTAGCCCGCAAAATTCAATTTCTTACAATTTACAGGCCAGCATCAGGCTGTAGGTATGTTGCACATAATATGATTCGCGACGGTAACACAAAATTGAAAAAACGCTACCTTAGCTCATCCACCTCGACAAACAGCCCCAGTCAGCGTCATTTGATCGCCAAAAGATCCTTGTAGCAGTATATGTACTGTCACGAGCATAAACTTTAATACCTTGCATATCTACTTACATTTACGCAAGATTCGAACACGATTTTCCCTAAAGTTTTGATGGATATTATAAGGTGTTTTTCCCAAAGTTAAATTTTATAACACAAGAAAAACGCTTTTGCACTTTATTTATTATAATAAAATAACAATATATAATAGGTCATATATTAATAGTTAATTTCAATAATTGTTTACAATGACAGTCTTATTTATATGCGACATCTATACCTGAACTTTACTTTGCGTAACTGTAGGGTATTTATGCTCGTGACTGTACTAGTCCACTAAGAAAACTAGACTATCCGCAAATATTTCTGGCATAGCAAAAAAAAATATAAAGTTGTATTGATACTTTGAATACTGTAAATAGTAACGGTTCAATTTTCATGGTGGATATAAATCAACCGCGCCAGAAAATGGGCAAAGAAAGGCAAAGAATATTCATATTTGACTGGAGATCCTCCGAGCTAAAATTGAGCGTACCCTACCCTCCCACCGTGACATATCTATTTGTATTGATCACCGGTTAAATTTGAACGCAGGAAATTGTGAAATTGGTGCAATTATAAATTAATAGATCGACTGATAGGTGAAAGCTTGTCACTTAAAAAAATAGGATAGTTTGTTGCTTTTAGAGTTTACTCTGCCATCAATCAATTTTCAAGATTTTTTACACTTTTTACTAAGTGACAGCACTATCAGTTTTCACCAGAGATTGAATACTGAATTCACCTATGCACAAAAACAGTACTTTCGAGGAGATGCTAGATTCCTTTTACAGCTGTTAATTCCACCCCTGACGGCAGCAAAGTTATTTCGACAGTGCTGAAAAATCAGAGGTAAAAATAACTGTGCAAGGACTGCACTTCAACACGTGATTGTCGTCACCCGATCGTAGAAATGGCCGTATCGTGACTTTACGATACGCAGCCATTTCATGGTTTGACCATTTAACATCTGCCATATCGTTCATTGTTCGACGATTTGCCCAGCGATGCTTGGGTATATCTATCCAGATTCGCGCAGTCGACTAATAATTCCTATTCGACCTGTTCCTAGAATAATTCCTATTTTAGGACGCTATAAATACTATATGGCCAAGTAATAGCCACCAACTGTTTAAATAGCGCTAGGTCGCGTGGGGTCGATCCAAAAGCGACTCGCGATATACCCAGTGGTTTTTTTTTTGTTTGGGTGGGGAAATCATCGAATAACTTCTCCCAGTCTGGGTGGAGCAGGAGGGCGAGTCAGACTTTTACTGACTAAAACCCACCCGTGTTCCCTCAGTTGCCTGTGTGCCAGGAGCCGCGGTATCTCTTTTGAACAACCCGTACACCTGGCAGGCATCGGCCCTTCCGGGCCCCATCAGTTGGTGCTAACATCTCTGAGGCGCGCGTGGAACACAACGGCGCCGTCGACTCGGGCTTGGTCCTTACCGGACAGCGAGCTACCCATTACTCACCGTCCGCAAGCCCGCGCCTACGGTGGCCGGAAATCAGCCTGGGATTCCTGACACCCAAGGCATCTCCTGCGGAGGCTACAGGAGCATGCTAAAAATAAGATTCGTTACTTTTGATGACGATTTTTTCAGAAGTATGCATCTAATTAGGTTTTTCTTGTTGGCGAATGTCGTCCCTTCCATCTCTTCTTCCATGTGTATTCCAGGCGTTCTAGTAAGAAGCATCTTAATGGGAATGCTACAGAGGATTTTCTCTAGCATGTATGAATTATTCTCATTCCATTTATCCAACTAGGCTTAGGGTGGATTCTCGGACATGCACGTATAATCCAGGTTTTACTAATACTACTATAGTACCTACCTACTCGATTTCACATGAATAAGCATTAGGTATTTAGTTACTAACAATCTCTGCAGCACTTATAAAACTAGCATTAATGTTGGAGGAGAAATCAGAAAAAATGTCCTTTAGCTTACTAATCTTTGCATTTTGGGCTATTTGCCATAGAGCTAATCATGCATTCCATTTTGGAAGTATGTATTTATTTATTGTACAGTTATGTGACTATCAGTCACTTCTATTGATTTCAAGCTTTTTATTCCATAGTAAACATTGCTTCCATAGGAACCCAATAAGAATATTGTTGTAATAAACTAAGATTATTTTGCATTTGTGGAGTCGTTAGATGTTGTTGTTATAAGTTATTAAATCAAGTGTATTATTATCTTTGTAAATATAGATTAAATTGATTACATAACACGGTTTTTTTTTTGTTCTTTTTATACAGGTGTGAGTTACTGGATATTTGCCATGATTGAGCCGTACAGCTATTTTGTCCCTCGAAATCAGTCGATCGACTTGGGAGTACATAGAGTTGTTAATACTCTTTTAACTTTAAAACTGGGAGGAAAGCTAGTTTCGATTCGAAAATGCGATGATTCCCGAGGGGCATTAAGAAAATAGTTGTACTCTACCTATATATCTATATCAACATATAGCAATATAATGATTTGAGACTGTTTAACCATACATTTTTAAACACCTAAATGATTAAACTGTATAATTTAAATTGTTTAGGTTTGAAATAAAACGCTTCCTTATTAGAAAATTTAGTATATCAATTTTCACAATTATAGCCATACGTCTATGATATAAAAACAAATGTGTAAACATAAATCTTTAATTACAAATTCAACGATAATACTTCCCCATGGAGCAAGCACCAATAAGTTATTTTTTCAAC
The DNA here is from genome assembly GCA_949091785.1 of Polymixis lichenea. Lineage (NCBI taxonomy): Eukaryota > Metazoa > Arthropoda > Insecta > Lepidoptera > Noctuidae > Polymixis > Polymixis lichenea. The sequence goes on from OX420937.1 coordinate 7,750,769, forward strand.
TGAAGATAAATAAATTGTGAGGATCACTCGCTAGCCTCATCAAAGTAAAGTAAATTAAATTAAATAACATAGTCTTTTATAATAATACCTGCACTTGAATTTTTTTAATACTTTCGGTATACATAAGGCGAGCGAGCGACGATTAAATTATTTTACGACGGTTGAGCCGACGATGTTATAATTAAAAACCCCGATTTTTTTAGACAGAGATAAATTCGTATCCTTTAAGATAGGATACTTCGGAATTACTCATACTAGGCGTTCGAGATAGCTTACTAAAACTGTTTATAAGATAAGAAAGCCTGGCGATCACGAAAATTACGTTAGTGTATAAATATATTTTAGGACTGACTACAATAATTATTTGGTTTAGTGCACAGCTAGATTATTTAAAAGCTCTAATAGTACAACAATATTTTAAATAATATAAAGATAACTATAATATCTAATCCCTTTTATAATAATTATATTTTGATTGGCAGGCTTCCTCAGAAATATAAAAGCTTACGATATAGTGAGAATCGACATCTACTCGTCAGGACTAGACACTAGAAAGTCTGAAAAAATGAGTATACAAACACACGAAAGAAATGCATGCATTCATCTTATAATAATAAATGGAATCACTCTATGATATCCGAAACTAACAGAGTCAATATATACAACAAAATAATTCATGAAAATATCAATGTTGTTTTTAAGACGAAATGGACATAGTCAAAAATGTTCTATATTCAGAATGTTTTATGTAACGTTTGAAGTAAACAAAAACATTGAGATGGGAGATCATCGTAAGACTGTGGATTTGTGCAAATTCTAATATTTGCTTATTACATGCATTTTTTTAAGTTTTATCACATTTTTATTTTTCATATTCAGATCCACAGCTAATTTACGAAATAAATATTCACAAAATGAGTTATACTATACCCATCACTATAAAAATAAATATTTTGGTGTGCTAATACTTTTAAGATAAATCAGTTTGAAGAGTGAAGCTCGCTAAAATAAGAGTTTTATAGGACGGACACGTCGCGCAGGCTCGTGGCAAGGCGCTCTCACGTGACTCGCATGTCCCTCAATAAGGGATCTGCGACGCGTCCGCAGCGGCCTCGGGTCTCAGCTGCCATATCGTGCGTATCGACCGGTTCGCTCGCGTGAGTGCGTATTCGTGTACCAGTAGTTCGTGCTTATGTCACCTACCTATTTCGTTAGAAAGAATTTTGTAGTGTTGGGTGCGATGTGAAGGTTGCGTGAGGCGAGCGAACCTGGCGACGAGCTTTACTCGGGCTCGGGCGAGTCGGGCGCGTCTACGGCGGCCACGGTGGTGCCGCCGGCCGCGCGCACCTTCTTCAAGTAGCTCACGCTGTCGAACTCCAGGCAACTCTGTCGGACACGATAGCACATTTATCGACGGACGCCTTCCATGTTGCACACCGAATGAGTTAGTGTTTGCGAGTGTTTGTGTTAGTTTCTTCTGAAAGCGAACCGCCTCTGTGAGGTTATTTACAAGAAAAGTCCGATCACCGCAGGGTTAAAGTTTTATGTGGATTAGTCGGGAGGGTAAGCGTAAGAAGAGGCAAAAGACGAAATATTTTGAAATTTTTATATTTTTTAACCATAAATTGACAATCAATAATTGTAAGGAAATAATACTAGTAATTTTAATGCTTACTCAAATTAAAAACAATAACAACAAATGAACAACAGATAATCAACAGATACAATTTAGAACTTCACTCAAGTTAAAGGCGAACAGTCTACCTGTAGCGATCCCCTCTCGAATACCCATTCTGTCCGAGCAGCATGAACAAAGAGACATCACAAATTTATATTATATTAGCATTGTTAATAAAGTCTTAATAAAGCTTTCAAAACTGTTTACTCATGTAAATAACGTTGCGTAAAAGATTTATCAATATTATTCTGTCAATAAACACCTTTATATATTAGTAATAAAAAATTCTTTCATTAATTCAATAATGAAAAATATTTTTTTTCTAAAACGATAAGAATTTCCAGTGCTATATTGGTTAGATTCTTATTCTTAGTCAGTCTTCAGTTTGGCACAACAGTTGGGTAGTCTACGGTGAAACGTTGTCAATAGTGGCATTCGAAATAGTGAGCGGCAAACTTTTCGTCGCCAACCCCGAACTCTGTTAGAGGCGACTCCCCACATAATACTAGCGTCAGTCTTATCATTAACTTACAACTTACGCTACTGAGATCAACATTTTTCCTACTTTAAGAATCGCTTATAATTTAACCTAGCGTTACGCTTAAACCGCTAACGGTGGGCCGGGGGCTAGAGCCCGGAGACGGACGAGATGCGTGGGACTAGAAATTTTCGACTAACCTAACCTTAAATATGAGATACGTCGAGATACTTGGAACATGGGTTCTGTCATGCACCATCATGCACAAGCATTAGAAAGGCGGGTGAGAACAAAAGCAAGCCGGGACGCGTGCAGGTGCAAGCGGCGAGGGAGAGCGCTAGAGGGTCAGTAGAAGTTGCGGCACAGCAGCGCGGCCAGGTAGTTGGGGTGGTGCAGCGGCGCCCACACGCGGAAGGGCAGCACGCGCGCGGGCGGCCGGCGCGCGCCCAGCGTTACCTTGCGCGCCAGCTCGGGCGGGAAGGCGGCCAGGCCGCTGGGCGGCAGCTTGCTGAGCGGCGAGTCGGCGTACTGCACCAGCGTCTCGTACGTGTACGTCTGCCGCGAGCCCGCGCCTGTAACGTGCACGAGCTCAGCGCCTGCCAGACCCTTCTACTACGGACATGTTCAAATCTGTAGGTAGTGCTTATTTGTGATCAGTATTATGTTCCATTATAAACTAAACACATTAACGTTTTTGTGTTGGTAAAAGACCAGTCGGATACTTTTTAAGGCAAATTCAATAGTATATAAGGTCTATTATTCATACACGAAATATTTTAAGAGTTAAGTGGTAACGAAGCCATAAAATAGTTTTTTTTTCATATTGTAGTATATTATTTACTTGATATTAATATGATACATACACACATTTAGTAAATACTGGCTTTTTTACCCAACTGCGCCAGAAGGAGGGAAGGAGGATATTTCTTTAGCACGCTCTGTAGGCTAAACGGCTTTATCGATTTCAGCTTGAGAGGTGCCGTTAGATTCGTCTTTTGTGAGAGTGACACTGGGTACATTAAAATAGAAAAAAAAAATGGCCGATTTTTGGCACAATATTGTGTTAAAAAAATCTCAAAAGCTATTGAGTATCAAAATAAAGGTTTCATAAAATGGATCTCATTAACGTCAAAAATAATTATATTAAATAAAAACTGTGGAAAAAAAAATATGCAAAAACAAAAAGCCGACTGCCTAAAATCAAACTTCAAGGTGAATCTAGTCCACATGTTTCCCATACAAACTTCGGGACATTTATTGAGTGTATTACTCCACTGTTCGACAATGTACATCAAAAATTAAACATGATATGGTTTTGTCTCATTTTTAATATTGTCTATAGGGAAACAGAATACTAAAATAAAAAGCCATTAAAAAGTTAGGAGCCAACAAAGATTCGTTTTTCTTGCTAAAACTTTGGGCGTGTTTAAGTAATAAAAGAAGTTTAAAATCTGAAAAACCAATTCGGTACCGGACAAAGCTCAAATATCGAAAAGCACAATGAACTTGGTAATTGATTCATGCAGTGGTTTTTTCATAAAACCCGATCTTCCGAAGGACTGTTCTTGATTTTTTACGCGCCTGTTGTACTACAATTGATCCTGCATCTCACTCAATAATGTTGTACGTATAGACTAGCTGGTGAGACAGCGTGCTTTTTAGCCAGGCCCAATGAGTTCGAGCCCGCGACTAGGTTCCCCTTAATTAAGATTGCTTATAGTATGCATTTTAATAGACATCCTTTTAAAACAAGATTCTTGTTTCCATCTTTTTTAATTAAAGTTCACTTTTAGGCAGTCGGGTTTTTGATTTTGTAATTTTTTTAATTTATTTTAACATACATTACGCTAGCTTCAATGTACAGTACTGTCATTGAAGCGGACGGCGCGGTAGCCATAGGACGGCGCGCGGCGTTTATGAATGATCAAAAGTAAAGCAAGAACACGCGCGCCGTAACCTCACAGACTGAAGTCATTAACTTGTGCAAATTCGAATTGCACCCGTCAGCTGTTTTATGGTACTTATCTAGTACTAGCACAGATTACGTACTAGTTACAAATATCTGGGTAATGTAGATTAGGATTTGTTTTAATCGCACCTAGGTTCCTTTTTGTAACATTTTACGGAGGGAATTTATTAATGTACTTACTTAGACTTTGGTGGTTTTATAAGTCAGAAATTAAGCAAATCTATAGATGTTTCTCTTTAAATATTTTGTATATGAATAGATAGACCGTATATACTATCAACGAGTTTATCTTACAATTATATGCAGGCACAAAAACGCATACACGTGCAAATCATTTTGAAATTATTGCAAGCTATCATGAAGTTAAAGCGCATTCGATTGCATACTCATTAGTATTTACGTTTTATGCAAGAATCGAATAATTGTAGGTACTGACCATTACTGACTGACTGTTGCATTTTAGATATTTTTATGGAACGATATGGTCATGAAAAATATTAGCACAATATGAAATGGCTATGTTTCAAGACTAAGTCTTATAAAATAATATTTAAGTATGACTTCCATGGACATGCACACACACATTGATCGAATTTATGGAAACAAAATAAATGAATATGAGACGCAGGTTTTTTTTTTTTTTGGGTGGGAAATGAACTTCTCCCGATCGGGGTGGAGCAGGAGGGCGTGTCAGAGACGCAGGTTAACACTGTTTATAAAACGACAATTTAGAATTGGTAAGAATTACGAGGTGCATTCAATAAGTACCTAGCCTCATCGCCAGAGGGCGCTGTAGTTTCAAAAGAGTTTTACCACAGTGTAGCACATTCTTTTTTAATTCTTTTTTCAAATTTTCATTCCAATCCCTTCATTTGTTTTAATTTGACAACTTATGGAAGCGAACGTGTCGATCGGTTTTACAAAAATGGAAAAAGAGCAATATCGTTCGGTGATTCGATTCCTATTTTTGGAAGGGAAAACGCGCATCGAAATCAAAGAGCGCTTGGATGCTGTGTACGGTGACTCTTCTCCATCGATGGCCACCGTCAAGAATTGGTTCAACGAGTTTGCACGTGGCCGTACGTCGGTTTTTGATGAACCACGTCCAGGTGCACCGAAAACAGCTGCTACGGAGGAAAACATTAATAAAATCCATGATCTCGTATTGGCACATCGCCGATTGAAGGTTCGGGAGCTAGCTGAGACTGTAGGCATTTCAGAAGGAACAGTGCATCATATTCTTCACGAGGAACTCGGCATGAGAAAGCTGTCGGCGCGATGGGTGCCGCGTTTACTCACACCAGAAAACAAGCGCAACCGTGAGACCACATCGGAGACGTGTTTGGCGCTGTTTAAGCGGAATCCAGCGGAGTTTTTGCGTCGTTTTATGACCGTCGATGAAACCTGGATCCACTGGTACACACCAGAGACCAAGGAGCAATCAAAACAATGGATCCAGACCGGGGAACGTGCTCCAAAGAAGGCGAAAACTGTAAAATCGGCCGAAAAAGTTATGGCCACCGTTTTCTGGGATTCACAAGGTGTGATCTACATCGATTACCTCGAGAAGGGTAAAACAATTACAGGGCTTTACTATGCCGATTTATTGGGCCGATTCGACGCCGAATTAAAGAAAAAACGACCCCATCTGGCGAAGAAAAAAGTGCTGTTTCACCACGACAACGCACCGGTTCACACGTCTGCCGTTGCCATGGCCAAATTGGTCGAATTACGCTACGAATTGCTGCCCCATCCACCGTATTCTCCAGATTTGGCCCCTTGTGACTTCTTTCTGTTTCCTAATCTGAAAAAATCACTCGCCGGGAATAGATATGGATCGAATGAGGAGGTCATCGCCGCCACGGAGGCCTATTTTGCAGAGTTTGACAAAAACTATTTTTCGGACGGATTAAAAAAGTTGGAGCATCGCTGGGCTAAGTGTATCGAACTAAAAGGAGACTATGTTGAAAAATAAATTCCCACTTTTCCAAAATTTTCGTTTACTTTTTGTAGGCTAAGTATTTATTGAATGACCCTCGTACCAATATACACTGGATCCTTGCTGTAAGTAAGTGCTTACACATAGTATACGATAAAATAAGCTAGTGGTAATATTAGTAAATAAATATTGTCATAGTTATATTTGTATTGATTCGAATATTCTTCAATCTATGATGTGTTCCCAAAGAAGATTTCCCATATTATGTACTATAGCAACAAAGTATGTAATAAATCATCCCCATTTTTTATACATTTTTCATGTTTCTGGTAGACGAAAGAACAATCTCGAGCGCATACGGTTTGTTAAATGTGTTATGTATTTCTAGTTTATTGCTATGTAATTTGATTAATTTTATAAAATCATAAGCATACTAATTGACATGTGACAGTCGATATTTTTTCGCAAAAGATACCGTAATGGACTTTTTACACAATAATTCTAATATCTGAATAAAGATATCTTAGCAGATTTGCTTTAAATTGATCATTATCGCATCCTACGAAGGGGCTGCAGTGAATGGGGTTAAAAACTAACTTGCTCGTGAGATGGCAGCACTGTTGAGTGTTCTTCTATCATTGTTTCTAATGTAATAAATATACAAATGAATATAATAAGCGATAAAAATGTTTGCGTCTTGGAGTAAGCGTCTACCTTTGGTAACAAAAAAAATTTCGTGGAAAATTACTGGATTTCCCATACTTTCTTTACGGAGCTTTCTCCCATAGTTTTCCTGTATTTATGTTTGGAAAGTAAGCGTATTTCCTATTCCTTTGCAATCAACAGCTTTGCAAAGAAAGGGACATAATAGGTAATTATTCGTAAAAGAATTAGCTTGGGAATATTCCACAGTAGTGACATCTGATTTGAGCAAGTAGCAGTGGTTTTTATCTTCATTGCTGATTGATGGTAGATGTGCCAAAATAGTGTGTAATTGAGTATGTGTGAGTTACCTTGATTCTTGTCAATGCTGGTGGCGCGCGAGAAGCGCGGGCGGCGCGGCGTGTTGTCCGAGTCCCCGGCCGCTGCACACGTCACATCACGTCACACACGGCACACGTCACACACGAGCACGGCCGCCTAACTACTCTATACCGACACAACACCCGCCCGTCGCGCCGCACCATCACCGCACCACGCCTTGTTCGATAATATTAAACTATTAGCTTCGTTTGCCACATTTATTCAATAAGTACTTTCTTTATTTAAATGAAAAGGTGATCTTTATATTTTTTATATGTAATCGTTTTATTTTCAAACAAGGGAGTGGTACAATTTTAATGTGGTGAAGTTGCTTCAGTATAGAATATTTTAGGTTAAGCGTTTATGGCAGATAGTAGTGATTACTAATGATCTGTTACGAAATGTTTGATGTTAAATGATTTAAAAAATTCTCTGCCACGACCGTGAATCGAGGTGATTTGAAGATAAATATAATATATCAGTCACATAAATATACATAATATTTTCTTGTATAATCTAAAATCAAATACTTGAGAAAAAATGAGTCTAAACACTGAGTCTGAAAGAAATGATTTTATATTCGATGTAATGAGGATATTAAATATATATATTTGTAAATAATAGTTTACATGCTTCAGTCAGTCTAATCCTCTCTATAGTAGACCTGCCTAATTGTCATTTGTTAAGAAACTGCACACCATCACTGTAAGTGCGTCCATGCTTCCAAGTTGGAGTGAAACTCCTGCACTAACTACTATTTCATGCTCTTTTAAAACATGATAGTACTTATAGATGGCACTTCGTGTAACTTATTTGTGTGAATACAAGGCGGCAAATCATTCAATAGCCAATTTTTCAAAAGAAAACTAACTGTTCTGTAAGTTTCATGCGATCGAGAACAAGCGCAAGGCTCGTCGATCAATTTGCTTACTGCTGGCAAAAGTTATCAAAGCGCCAGAAACTCCTAGAGAAATCTTTGAAACATCAAACATTAGCTTGCCAGAAATGAGCAAAGTGAATTCGCCGGGCTAGCGGGGCGTAGTCGTGTTACCGTGGTCGTGGTCGGCCACGAACACGTCATCGTCGGCGCCGTTGAGCGCGGCGTCGTCCCGCAGCAGCAGCGCGGCGGCGGGGCGCTGCGACAGCGTGAAGAAGTCGCCCGAGCCCGCGCCCATGGCCTCCAGCGCGCCCGCGCTCTCGAAGTACTCGTCCAGCACCAGCTTGGCGGTCTGCAACGCGCACGCGCACGAGCTGTAGCGCACAGTTATGCAATTACTACCACTTCTACGGATCTGATGAACAAAAACTCACCTTTACAAGATCCAAATTTAGGCCCGTGATCTTAATGGAATGTTGCCCGAAAGTCACCGTGTACTTATACTCCCCCAGTGCGGCGTCATTCGTCGAGAAGCTATGAAGTAGAGCCCGGGCATTGTGAGGTGACTTCTGAAATAAATTCAATTATGACAAAACTGTAGCCACGTAAAACATACGCGTGGCGGACTGTTTCATTTATTGTCCATTGAAACAAGTATAATTTTCTTTAAATTATGAATTTTGAATGACAGTACATAATATACTTCTGTCAGAAACTATACAGAGCTGGTGATCAATAAACCAATTAATTACATCTCGTAAAAATAAATAGAAAAGAAAAAATACTGCATACATGATAACGTGTCACCTCATGCGTGAAATATTCTCGTAGGACCAATAAATGTCTGGATTATAAAAGATAAAAAAACGAGTTGATTCTTTCTTCTCAAGAATAATGCCGAACTCATTTAGTTTTAAAACATCATTATTTTTTTACATGTCAACGTGTCTTTATGAAGCAATTTACAGAAATAATTAAGACATATGAGAGACCTCCTGCGCGCGCGGCGCGTCGTCCGAGCCGGCCGAGTCCAGCGAGGCGCGCGAGCCGGCCAGCTGCGCGTCCAGCGCGCCCTCCAGCCGCACGGGCGACGCGTTGCGGCGGATGGTGTCGCCGATCAGGTGCTTGGCGTGGCTGCGGCGCGACACGGATCACACATGAACTCAGAATCGGACAAGTATCTATATACAAGATACGTTTTTGACCAGTGCGCAAACTGTAACCATGCATTCAGCATATCATTCTAGACCCCCGGCGCAGAAATTTTTCGTCGGTTATACAAAAAACATCAGCTGTTCCATACAATTTGACCGCGTAGGTATTGCACTTTTCTATGAAACTGCATTTTTTTTTAAATTTTTGTATAACCAACAAAAAAATTCTGTGCTGGGTGTCTAGAATATAAATGTTGAATTCATGGTTACAGTTTGCGCACTGGTTAAAAATGTACCCTGTATTAATTAATATATGAAGCAAAATCTTTCAGCCTTTTACGAAAATTACGCGGCCGGAGGAGTATGAAATTTGGCACAGTTTAAGTTTTTTATGTAGAAGAAAGCAGAAAAAAAACCAGAAGCTAACACTTTTAAAAGTGTCAGCATTAGAAATATCTACAGTAAACAGTTGGTATTGTTACCACTTTTTGCTTTTAATGCCATCCTTATGCCTACGGAATAGAAGACAAAATCGGTTGAACGGATTGTAAAAAGTTTATTTAAATGTCTAATCTTATTTCAAATGGAGTACAGTTAGGTAAAATCGTGTGGCAACGTCATTTTAAATGGAGGATAAATAAAATCCACCCCATTCCTCACACTCTTGGGTAAATAAGTATTATTACTTAAATAAAAATGTAAACATAACTCACTTAACATTCTCCTCGTTCGGCCCAGTGATCTGGACGAGACGCTCCTTTGCACCGGGACTCACTGAAATAGTTAACATCCCTGTGACTGACAAGCTCACACAAGTCGACATTATAAGTCTTTATTATTAGTATGGAGTTGATAAGCTCATAGCTAGTTGCGATTAATAGGCGGTGAAAAACGACTTTATTTTGAAGATTAATAACTCATGTTAACCATTCCCAAACAATTATTAATGTTGTAACATTAGTAGGAGATGTTTAATTTAGTTTCAGTCTGATAATGAGCGAGTTATGTGTTAAAATTAATGGATAGGAAACAACTTTTGACACAGAAAATAGAGGAGATGGGAAGAGCCCGCCACACCATGCGCAAGCGCCTCACAGCACAGCCCGCACCGTGCGTTCATACCTCGCTGAAACGATATAATCGTGTCACTTAGCTCCTCGATCATGTGCACCCTCCTGCCCTTGATACCCATCACTGTAACACCACAATACAACTTCAGACACGCCGCCAGGGGGCTCTCCTGTAGCGACCAACCAAATTCCTTGTTTTCAACTTCATTTTATCCCAATCAAAAAACACATGTTGATGGCAAGATCTAAGTAAGGGCACTTTAGAAATTGAAATAAAGCATTTGAATAATTTTTGTATAAGTATACAATACGTAATATACAGTTTCGCTACCTTCTTATCGTCATGCACTATCGAAGTACATAAATATATGTATAATAGAACTGGTCAAGTAATACTAATAACAGATAAGCGTAATATCGACCTCAGTCATGCAGTTTGTCCCTGATTTATCGACAAATAATCGCAAAATATTCAAACATGCAAGTCCCCATTTAGATAGTTCGTTTCATAATGTAATAAGAATGTATGTCACCTTTCCCAGAGTCGGCATTCCTGATGACAACTTCGTCCTTGGAATAATTCTTGCCAGGGATCTTGGTGGGCTTGGGGAACTTGCCCGACGGCTTGATGATCTCCCCGGGGCCCAGCAGCGTCGGCGGCTCGGCGGGCGCAGCCAGCGTCGGGGACACCGAGCCGCCCGCGCCCTCCATGGTGGGCACTAGCAGGGGCTGCGCAACAAGTGCACGCTTACTGTACTACGAGCCTCTCGTTCCGGATGTGTATTATTGCTTAACTAGGTCAGCTGCACGTTTATCGGAAGTTGGTTTTAGAATTGCACATATTACTAATTGCTTGGGCTAAGTCACGCCTTCAATATTGAATTATGAAAATGAATCCCTATTTCCCATGGTCACGGCATCACACGTGAACGGCTGAACCAATTTTGCTAATTCTTTTTTGTTGTTTGTTATAGTCAGGAGAAGGTTCTTATCAAAGAAAAAAACAATAAGTTGCGCGTAACTGCGAATTCAATATTCATAGTTAAGGGCGCTTACACATTTTTTCTTGAATTTGAGCGTTTGTCTCGAGATTTGATGAGTGATTGATTATAGTTTAGAAATAACCACAAAATTTAAAAAAAAATGCGAAAATTTCATTATTTGTCTAGGGAGTGTTCTAAAAAAATATTTTAATTTGTTTACATAGGTCAGTAAAAACTTGTCTCGGCAAAGGTTGTTTAATGAAATTTAATCGGGATCTTTTGATGCTTTGTTACATGGAACATATAATAGTTTAGTAATTTTATAAAAAAATGTCCATGGTAGGACTACTGTACCTTGTTATTTGGAATGCTCAAATCTATTTTTTATGTTTCATACAGTAAAACACCAAAAATAATTCCGTAAAACATAAAATTCACGATAATTTTTCGTCTGAAATTATATTTTTTATCTATGCATGTTTATTCGAAATTCAAACAAAAACTAAGGTTACTAAGTCAGCTTGATTGAAAAAAAAAACAGTCTATTTAAAAGTAAAACAATATTTTTAAACAATTGTTGAATGCACCGCTATAAATCAGTAATAAATCTCGGGACGCACTGGCGGTTGGTTCCTAGGCGTCCAACTCATAACGGTTAGCATGTGTGGGTAGCGTACTTTACTAGAAAAACACGCGCGATCAGCTACCACGCGCCGTCAAATTTACCTAAAACTGAATACTTTAATTTGTAAAAGCCCTCTTAAGACATGACAACGTCTGTCAGGTCAGCTAGTATAAAATAAAACGTTACCTCGGCATGGGTGCCGCGGTGTCTATAATATTGACTCATGTAGTCGGAGCCCTGCCAGAGTTTGGCGCGCAGCTCAATCAGCTCGAGAAGATGAAGTCTAGTTTTCTTATCTAATCGTTCGTCCTGTGAACCATTACGGAACACAACAAAATATCTGAAATAAAAAGGTTTCAAACAGTTCTTCACAAAGCAAGTGTCAGCTAAACAAGTTAAAATCTTAAAAGAATGACAATTAACAAGCCAGAAAAAAAAAATTGCACAAACCTATCAAGAAAGTCCTTGTAAAGAGCTTCGAGCTGAGCGCCGTAAAGCTTCAGATTAGAGTACATGGTGGCCACATTGCTTTGAAGCGCACGGTCATAGTTACCCTGCATCATTTGGTATGCCACCGCTTCTGTCAACACTATGAGGTCATCGACTGCAATAAAGAACAAATTGTTGAAAATATTTTTTAATATTGAGTCAACTGTATGATTAGGATTCGATTCGTGGGTCCAAAAGTTGGACGTTTGTCTCGCCGTAGCTTCACAAAAATTTTAAGGAGTGTTCTGATTAAAATGGACTTAATAATGAATCTGGTTAAAAAGTTAGCTTTTCGGGTTTTGTTCCTTATTTATTTATGGCATGATTGCTGATATCCTAACTTGCAGTCTCAAAATGTTTAAACTTCATGCCTGCTTACACCCAATTTCATCTAGTTCTAATAAACTAGATTACGCAGATTTCCGGATAGATTAAAATATTGTCACATCTTCGAAAAGTAGAAAGCCCTGTATTCATTGGCATATAAAGTTTTTCTCAGCAACATGTTACTGTGTTGCTGTTCTGGCAAATAAATTTAAAAAAAGCATGTGTATAAGCACGTATAAAATATAATTGTAATATTGTTTATGTTGGCCAAACAGACTGAATGAATATGTTATAATTAAGAATTTCTCAGGAGCTCGGGTTTGGAAGTTGATGGAAGTGACACCCCCGCGCCTCGTAAAGTACGTAAAGCCTTTGTTCCTGCGCCTGATCTCTCCCTGGTCTTGTCGGAATGCCGTATCATCGGACTATGAAACACCTGTTTTTGCGCACACACGTCTTGTACACAATTATATCTCCTACGTACTTGGTTTTTCTCCGTTGAGAATACTAAGATACCGTGACCGAAATTCGTGCAGGAATATTAAAAAAAATATATATTAAAATTTTTTTAAAGAATACGTATTAAATGCCATTGAATTTTAAGGAAATCTAGATGTTTTGTCAAGTCATACAAACCGTGCAAAGCAGGGGTAGGCCTAGACGCTAGATAAATAATAATGCGGCAATGTCTTACATAAATTTCTGCAGAGGACATTATTTTTCTCTCTATTACTTACTTTGCCAAAAGGATGATGATGCTGATAATACTTACAGTTCGGAGCTGTAGCATGTAATCAAAACGGTCAAATTAAGTAAACAACAGTAACAAATCTCACAAGAATGCATCCTGCATTGCATTCTGAAAGCTGTCAACGTCGCAAACAGTGGTCCAATATTTCGCAGCAATTTTCGACTTTGCCGACTTTCAGAAACCACAGCCTTAACATCATTATTTTTCTTTTGGAGTCCTTGCCATTAAATCCAAACAAGTGTGCGACATGTCAGTGGGTCGACTGGTTGATGGATCGACAGGTTGTTATTGTTAGTGCGTCAGGCAAAGAAATAATGACAACTAGTTTATACGGCTATCGATATCGATAGAGCTGCTACCTTTTATATTATATAATAGCTTCTGCCAGGGCCTTCGCCAGCATAGATTTCAGAAGTTATTAACGTATGTTACTCCTTATAACAGGGATGGCGAACCAATGGCACGCGTGCCTTTGGTGGCACGCAATAACATAATTTGGGCACGGCAGCCTAAGTCATAGTAACAAACAGAAATCTGAGCGTGATAATTTCATCTTCCTATGCCTGAGTCGTTACTTTCAAAAAATGAAATCATGCGATATAGGTACGGATATCGCACGATTTCAGTTCAGCTTGCATTATGCTAAAAGTAACATATGAACCTAATAGCAGACACCAGAAGTTGCACTAATTTGTTCTTTCACATAAATACGGTGGTGTGATGTGATTACTGTATGATAGTACAAAATCTATTTATTTTTGCTAATAAAGTGTACGTATCTATTATTGTAAAAGTATTTAGTAGTTTTTTTTTAGTAGTCAATAAGTCAAGTTTATTCGTTGGCACGTCAATGCCTTATTAAATACTTTTTTTTTTTTTTAAAAGGCTTGAGTTGAGAGGTGTTTAGAGGTTCACCATCCCTGCCCTATAACATCAGCTATCTGCCCGTGAAAGTCCCATCAAAATCGGTCCAGGCGTTTCCGAGATTAGTCAGATGATCTTTTTTTGTGTTTATTTTTTTTTTAAATAATACAATTTGAAATACATTTTTTGTGCTTTTAAAGTTTCATTCATTTGATGTTGAGCATAACTCAAATGAGCAAATAATTTGCGTAGTCAATATTATGGCATCATTTTGTAGGTTGTCTCAAATACTTTGATTAAACATAAAAACATTTATGCAACATTCAGGGGTTATTTCTGAACTAGGAGTAGATAATGTAAAACGAATTTTGTATAAAATTTCGCTCTTTTTCGAGGCTAGGGCTGTGAGCGCGCAAATGCTGCCTCTCCCTCACGTGTATCGCCTTCCTCTTCGCGAGCATCACTGCTTCGCAGAAGGAAGTGACCGCTATCCATGCACTCTCGCTTCGTACCATGGCCTGGACCAGGGCCGGACGCGAGAGATCGCCGCCGCCGATCGCCTCCACAAGGGCACGGCGGTGCTCCGCCCAAGCCTGGCAGACGTCCACCGTATGCTCGACCGTGTCCTCAGGGTGATCTTCGCAGTGGAAACACCCAGGCGTTTCCTCCCGCCTTATTCGAAACAGGAACCTCCCGAAACAACCGTGACCGGTGAGGACTTGCGTCAGGCGAAGGGTGAGGACGCCGTGCCGTCTCGAGCCATTCCTCAGAGAGGACTTACCGCCGCAATCATGGCGTTTACAATGATTTAGTGTTTCAATAGTCTCAATTTTTACCTTTACAGTAAGGTAATGTGTACATATGTAGGGCTCTTAGATTGAACATACCCTATTTCGGCCAATTAAAAAATATAACGGCCGCCATTTGGAGGGTGTTGGGTTAGCAGTATTTATAAAAGTGTTTCTGTCAATAAAAATTAGCATGAAATATCCATTCCCCAAATATACTGTTTATATATTACACAATTTAGTCTTGAAAGAAACTTAAAGTGTTAAGTTTTACTGTCTACTACATAACAATGCAGGCAAAAAGCCAAACAAAAATTAATTGTTTGGGTGCAGATTAACAGAAAAGTTTGTGGACTACAACATCCACCATCAACATACGTGTGTAAATTCAAAATATCAAACAAGTGCCAAACATTTTCTTGAAAACAAGTCACAATAACAATACTGGAAGTGACGACTTACTTAATGTTTGTGTTTGTGCAATTAGAAATTGTATTGTAACTAAATAATGGAATTTATCAAACAGAATGGGGAATTAACAAAATTACAAGATTCTTACCAGAATTTATTTTGACATCCAACACAGAGTTGCGGTTGTGTGCGGAACTGGTCGTCGATTTCAAGGGTCTGGGCACCTCCAGTTTTTTAACCGTGCGGGTCATTTTCGTTAGGGTCGACATGGTGCTAAAAACAAACAAAACTTACATTTGGTATTTTATTATTATGTTTTTGCTTGTTTACCGACACAGAACAATCACGAACAATGATTGTCACATTTTTGTTGGAGGATATGAGTAACCTTGTCATAATTATTCACAATGAAACTACCAAATAAAGAAAAAATTATCGGAAAACTCACTCATCCATGGCGACAGCGCCTCGATGCACACTAGAACCACTATATAGCAAATCGTGTGAAAAGTGAAAGTGATGACAATGAATGATCCTAGCGAATAAATTCGGAACAAATCCAATACGTGTTCATTACTCGTAATATTGGTTTTTCGTGTAATAAAAACGGATTAGCTGGAAAAATTTTGACTTTATAGAAGATTAAATATTTTGCTCGATGAAAAACATTTAGACAAAACAATTGAAAGCCATGGAACACTATGAAATAAGAAATAAACAAGAAAACTCACCTGGCTACGCCATTAATTCGCAATAAAAATAAATTCAGTCTAGTGGTGAGTGGCTATGACAAAAATCGAATTTGAAAAATATATTTTACAAAACCAAATAAACTGAATTTATTGAAAGAATAATTTAATTTAAGCAACAATCATATAAAAGAATTGTCCTTCAAGAAATAAAAAAAAATGATCATAAACCGATAATTTCCAATAAATAACAGCAACAGTGCCACACTACTCTGAAAATGTAAAATAAAATTTCTACCAATTTGGTGGTAATTATTGACTCTTTTAACCGAATTTAAATTCGGTTGAAAGTGTCAATAATTACCTGCTAACTGTATTTTGTATAAAAAGATATTATAACCAACACCCTGATTAGTCTGGACCAACGTTTTCTATTTTTTCCGAAGAACTTATAAGGCTTTTTCACTGTCACTATAGCGAAGTTGTCAACAGCCTCGAACTCAGGCGCGGTCGCAGCCAACGACTTTGGGGGGGGGGGGGTCACAGACAAGTCTACTTACATATTAATTTATTATATTTTCGAAAAATTACTATTTTAAGCTTCACATTTAGGGCTTTGGGGGGCGTCATGACCCCTAGGACCACCCCCCCTTCGGACCGCGCCTACTTGGACTCCACGGCCTGTCTTGCATGCAGCCGAATTACGGGCTGCTTAGCGCGACACACACTTTAATGACATCATCCGACGAGCTCTTGTCACAGTCGGCATTCCGTCTGTATTAGAACCTAATGGCTTGGCACGCAATAATGGCAAGTAACCGGATGGCATGTCTTTATTTCCATGGAAAGTGGAAAAACCTTATGGAAAATTTTAATAATACTTTACGACGAAAAAGCATGACAACCAAATTAAGACTTGCTATGGTTATTTCGTAGATGTGGCAAGTGGCTCAAATCTACGAAATGGCCTCAAAAAGCACGGTCGGCTTACTAACCACGCATAACTCATAGTTCTTTGACAGTAGTTACGGGCAGTCAGAAGCCTGAAAGTCTGACAAACAATTTTGCTAAGGGGCGTCTTGTTATGTAGCTACTGTATCGTGGTGGTCAAACTGGCCTTCGTTCCATTTAAGATGCTGGTTTTCAGTTTTCATGCAAAAATGCGTATTATATTTATAGAATAACTGGAGTGAACTAAAACTATCTCTTGGTGCCTGAATGACTGAGAAACATTTGTGACTTAGTTTGTTGGTACACATTTGTGAAGTGTTCACATAAACTGTATTCACTGATTGACAAGTGGCGGTGATACCCCAAAAAAATAAGAGAATGTAGCGTAACGTAGATGACAGAAGAAACTAGTATGTTTTTCACACCAAGGCTTGGCAACACTTGCTTTCACTTATTTTTCAGTGTCAATGTGTCACTGTCAAATTGTCAATTTTATTAGTAGTGTCAGTCAATTGATATTAGAGTGTGTGGTCGTGTTTTTGTTTCAAGAAATATAACGATGTCGTAAAATGTTTGTATGCACTAATTTTATTGTACAAACTGTATCGAATCTTGACTTACGTTTAAAGTGATGGTGTGTTTTCGAAATGTCATGATAATTTGGTTCTGAATTCATAAAAAATAGGTAAGCAAAAAATTTCCAAGTTTTCGTTACTCGGCTACCCCAAATAAAGTTGTTAATGGTGCAGTAAATCTATCTTTTACCTAATTGTATAAACAAAATGTGTATAAACAAAATGTATATAAACATTAACTGAAAATGTTTATATGATGTCGAATTGTCGTGTTTTACCAAGTCTGTTTATTGATGTGAGAATAAATCGTTTCATTTAAAGGATTACATTTAGGACCTAGGTTTTGTAAAATAGAAGCATGTACTTGGCTTTTGATTTTGGTTGTGCAAATTAAATTTACTTCCATTTTCTGTTTATTGGCTTTTAAATCGAAATTCTTTAAATAAATAGAGAATGAATGCCTCATTATCTTTCAAAGGTATTCCATGCCTTTAAACAATAATAATTACTAAAATAAGCAAAGCATATATTGAATAGTTTGATATCCTTTGGTTAGAGGGTTATTTACTTATTCTGTGCTTGGTATAAAATTACAAATAAAAACCATAGCTTTTTACTTGTTATTTATAAGTTTTATTTTTATTGTTATTGAGGATACAAAACAGACCGGGTCAGTGGGTCGACTCAGGGCCTGTTATTTATTTCACAATTTTTAATATTTTATTATGTTAATTTATTTTATAAATCTAGGATGGATTTTTACTCTGTATAAATGTATTTGTGGTACCTTTTGTGGTTTGCAGTGATCAACATGACCAAGCACTACTTAGTTGTAGCACTTGTGCGGCTAGTGCTGCCTATAAGTCTCCTGCTATGTAAGTATAAGATGATTTTATTGTTTATGTAAAGAAATTAGATGTAACTTATATGAAATTTCAGATCATCTCCAAAATTCTCTTCTATCACAGCTGTTTTATTGCGAAAAAGAACCTGCTTCCTTTTCAGTAATTTGATACTGTTCAACACAAGATTTATTAGGCCTGAAACTGATCAAAGTAGTATATGATTAATGAAAAAAAATATATTTGACACTATTCCAATTTGCAAGGAAAGTTCCATTAATATCCCTATTAACAGATGTTTTTGTATCCATCTAACATAGGCACCTAAATCATACTCCAAAAGATAGTAGCTACCATGTTGCAGGCTTGATTTATAAGTCATAATAACTGGCTTTTGTATTATAAGATAAGTTAACATTAAATGCCGAAACTAGTTTCCTTTTTAACTTACAGAGATCCAAAATAGTAGAACATTTTCTTTCTGACAAAAATATTATCTACCGACAGGTTTATTCTTTGTTTTAATGGGAAATACGAAAAAAACTATCGAACATCAAGCAACATTCTTGTAATGGCACATGTGACGCAATTCTTCGGAACCGGCCGGCCGGCGTGGCGGCACCGCGTGTATCGCCGCGCCTTTAATATTATGTATTTTATTCTCATCACTTCACTTCTGCATACTGCCAAAATAAATCTTACGTCACGATTGCGCCCGATAAATAGTAGATTAGGACTTTATAACTGCCAGATACAGCTAATAATAAAAATCGCGTTACGACTTACAGGGAAATGCTGAATGTTTATGACCTAGAAATCAGGTTGCTAATTTAGAATTCCAATTCGTCTTCGTAGTTAGTTTCGAAGCATTTACTCATTGAGGTACGCATCGTCGCATTGCGGGAAGGAGTAACGTCCTCATATCCTCCCTCCCGCTGACTGGGCGCGCCGAGTAGTTCTGGGTGCGTCCTCACGATTCGTACTATGACCCGTTGACCGACTTGTCGTGGCCTTGTCATTGGACCCTTTAATAGGTAGATGTGTCACAATATTTACATAAGATTTACATCATGAAATGGCAAGAATTGAAGGCATTCCTAAAAACACGCTCCAGTGATTTGTCCTCGTTAAGGTTTGTTGAACTGCGCTCACTAAAAACGTCGGATACCTACCTATTTGGTATAAAGTAGATTATGTACTATCATTAAATCAGCCCGCATGTGCAGCTTTAAAAATACGCCTCCTCCTCCGTAGGTATCTCCATTCATGAGTATTGGACTACTATAACGTCACAAACCTGCTATTACGCTTTCCAAATCTTGTGCTTTATCATCAACTGGTACCTAACAAGGGCAAGACTCTTACTTTACTCACTTTATAATGGCATTTAAAATTGGTACTATTTTACCAATTGGTTATATGGCATGTACCTTATTTTGTAAATTACGGACCAAAGGGCCTGTAGCTACATAATTATAGTTGCTTTGCTAGTAATGCACTACATTTTCCGCAATTTATGAAACACCAAGCCTAGCTTACGCCTGAAGTCCCGATACATCTGAGCTAGCTAAAAAAACAAATTGATACAATTTGTTTTTTCTTGGGTTTCTTGTAAACTATTTTGTTTTAAATAGCTGAATGTCTAAATACTATAATTCTTATTTACGTACCACCTACATACATGCACACTTAATGCAGCCTAAATTATTGGCATCTGGATAATAATTTATTGGACAAATAGAATGCGATCTGGTTTGGTTACTTGCTCTATAAAAAAATCTCATTGGTTTGCATTTTTGAAGGTAAGACATGTTCTTTACGTGCTTTTCATTTCCTTTTTAGCACACATAAAACTCCCATGTGTCCATGAAAATGTGTAAAAGCAAATGCGTGTCATAGTCGTAAAGGACACAAGTCCTGACCCTAATTCCCTCATGGCCTATAAATCCGCCAATGTAGAGCATTACCTGCTCGACCCTCTGTTTGCACCTCCGCCTATTATATCATATTTGCACGCAACAAACACGCGCTTTTCCTCGAAAAAAGTGATTTTATCATTACGTTAAGTAAACGTAAAAATTAAGTAAACCACATAAATTATAACGGAGTTAAAGGTCGTCGGTTTAACATGTTAGTGCTGTTATTGCGCAAGGGCAGCGTTGCTCTCATTAACACCCGCAGTTTACAAACATCGAAATGGTAACGTTTACGTTGATTGCAATTTCATTTGTATTGCAGCCTATTAAGATAATTTTTACAGAAATTTTAGCTTAAGTATAATGATACCTAATTTTGTAAGTAGGTTTATATGTAGGTACAAACAATAACACGTAGAATATATTTAAAAAAAAACTAGACAAGGTCGGTGTTCCTTATACGACTACTGAACAGCAAACTCGGAGGTTGAAGTCCAGACATTGTCTTGGTCAAATAGTCTGCTTGAAGTTGAAGGGTTACCAGATTATGACAAAAAAAGATAGTGAGGTGGTGTAAGAATGAATGAAATTGAGTGAACTTAAAATAATGTACTTACATGCAAAAAAATATTTTAAATTTAATAATTTGTCTTAAAAACATGATATGCACTATTAAAAATTAGTAGAATTTGTTATATATTATTTTATTCCACATGTTACAAACGAATTTTTAAAGTTTTTATAACGAAATTAAAATTAAACCATTTTTATCATTCGTTCTTTACGCCAAATCGTTCACTACCCCAACACTATTAGTTTTAGTATGGTAACTTTTTTTTTCTTCGAACTGTCAAGTTACTGAATACGATTACGAGTCCAAGTATAGCACAACTTAGAAAATAAGCTCATAAACTAAAACCCGACTAATTAAAAATCACGCTCTAAAAAGTATCAAACAAGAAAATGAGAAAGCCGTGGTCGTACGCCACTCTGCCGTAAAGCTTAATGATCGCTTACTACTGTAAGAATGTATTGTTTAGGTCGTCTAATTAAGCCCTTTCATTTGATAACCAGCAAGGCATCATTGATTTTTTAATTCGTTGCTTTATTTTTCCTAGAGGGTTCTTAACGTAACATCACACAGTCTATAACCAGAGGACAATCAAGACGCTTCCAACGATCCCCCATTTGTCAAATTATGATAAGGAGTTTAGAAGATATGACGGAACAGATGAACATACAAACGTATAACCCGAACGTACATACAAACATACCGGTCAAAATCATAAATAACCCTCCACTTTGCTTCGCCGCAATGGGTTATTAAGAAGCTCAGCGACTCTACGAACAATACCAAAGAAAAGACATTTTGGGTCGGCCCCGTGGGTAGGCCGCATAAAGTACCTACTCTAATTGCCAGACAAGCATTCAGTCTAACAAAACATCTTCAAATATGATATTTATTTGATAAGCAACACCTTTTTGCGTGTCACTAATGTCGATCTTGTAGTCACAGATAACCTCATGAATTGGGTTACTCTTCTTTTTTAACTAAATTAATAGCCTATCCCAATATTGTCTATTAAAATCAAAACTGAATTTGTCATTCAAATAGTACAAATCTAGGCCAGACAGACGTGAAACTATAGTTGTATTGTGCCAGTGATACATACAGGAAATGCACTGATAAATTGCTACTAAAATAAAGACTTCAAAAGCGAATAATGTACAGTGTACATATTAGAGGATGTCGTGAGCCAGCCCAGCAATGTTTGCTCAGCTAATGGGCCACACCCGCCTTCACAAAATGCCATTAATTAAACCTCTCTACCCTTTTGTAAATCAAATTGGTTCCCGGTACCTTTGCAAAGAATACAAGTCGTGATAACCTGCCGTTATCGTGCACGACACGGTTATCAAATGCCGTACGATACTGTAACTAGACAATTCGTTCTTCCATCACTCGCTTCCCTAATTTCCGTTGTCGATAAACCATTTATTTTGCCATATATTATGGTTATCCAGTGTTATAAAGTATAATTTAATAAGTCTAGCTCACCTTTAACCTGCTAGACACGCCAGACAGTTTATCGTTGACCTCATCATGAAATGAATCATCATTGTCCTGTAATGTCGTAGTTTTAAATTGTTAATTCAATACGGTGTGCTGTTACAAAACTGAATGTTCGGAACATTCAGTTTTGTAACAGCACACCGTATTGAATGCCGGGCGACGGCAGATCGCAGACTTCAGCGACTGCCGCCCAACCGCAGCGACACTACTAGTTTCTCTGTATTTCTATAAAAACGCTTCCGTTCTGACGATATACCAGTAGTGCTGTCAGTGGCTGTCACTAACAGGGCAAAGCTACAATACTTATTTTTTTGTTTGACATGAGTATCGCGAAACTAAAGAAGACAGTGCCCCGGTGCAGTCGTCGTAGACGTGCGTGACGTCGAGATCGGATTTAAAACTGCACCAGTACCTTTAACAGTCTCACTTACGGTTATTGTCAACGTGAACCACAACGCCACTGTCGTCTGTGGTCTGCCGTTGCTTTCGGAAGTGTATCTTTAAGTACAAATTTGAGAATTCGTGGCGAAGTTTCCATACAACAATATAGATATGGTGCTTATACATATATCCAGTGCCTACACGCCCTGATGGACAATCGCGTTTCTGTACACGCACTGGTCGTCCGCCCTGTCATATCCACTGCTCTTTTAATTACACATGATACAAGCTCACCTCGTACAGCACTTAACCATATTAAAAACAAAATCTAATTCCATGAAACAACAGAACCTAACATTTATAGCATATTATTATGTTGAAATGGGCGGTGGCTTCTTTTAATTAATAGAAACACTAATTAACGACTTACTATGTATAAATCTGTCCTGATACATTTTAATGAGCGTGAATGGAGAGGTTATGAGTTTTTGGTATTTAGGTGTGACTTAGGTAACGTTGAACTGGTAGAACCGGCTGAAATTCCGTCCACAAACTGCACATTCGCGTAGCACATTAGTAAAGAAACGGAGCTCCTAGTTATGATTAACATACACACAGGCAATCCTACTATCCTACTAATATAATAAATGTGAAAATTTGTAGGCTTAGATGTTTGTTACTCAATCACGCAAAAACGGCTGAACGAATTTGGATGAAATTTGGCACACAGATAGTTTGCAACCTTTAATAACACATAGGATACTTTTTATCCCGGTAGTACGTTCCTCTGGGATAATTTTCGACTTCCACGCGACCGAAGCCGCTGGCAAAAGCTAGTTATTTATAAATATAAATTGCATCAGTTATTTATGGAAAAGTTGCGTTGGTTTAAATAATTCCAATAATTTCCTGTCATTAGTGTCATCATTGCGGTTACCTACAAATGCAAATAATTTCATGGGTAGGTATAGGTGGTGTCTTGTTGATGCCCGACCTTGTGTAATGTTATGGATGTAGTAGGTTCAAGCACTGAATAATTAATCTAAAACTGATCTTCATAAAAGTATGGTCTTCTCATTCATTAATTTTATTAAATTATTAAGATAGGTACAATTTAATACTTTGTCCGTTATCATTCAATGAAGTTGAAATATGTTATTAGAACATTTAACAATTTATGTATTTACAAACATTGAAATTTAAATAAACAGGACACTCGTAAATTCTGAACTAAATTAGTAGATGATGTCATTCGGGGTTATCGTTTACATTTGCACGGGGCGTTCACTAGGTACAATCAAAGCATTTTTTTTTACGTTCGACTCACGGAATAGTTATTTATTATGAGTTTAACGCTTACGCGTTGCATTGAGTTAAAGACATAGTAAATAGTAAAGGTCTGCTTTGTTTATTAACCGGTGTTAGGCCGGAGTCACGTAGTTGAGCAACATATTCGGCGCCTGGCGTCGGCGTCGGTACGGTAGGTACCTATAGCATGGCCATATCGGAACGTCTGATTCACAAGGTCACGCCACAGTTCAACTGGTTAACTGGCAAGTGCCAATCTACATTAACAGTGATCTCATCGACTTTTAACAAGTTTTTGGTAATTACCAAAATGCGAAATTTTAACCTTTTCAGTGGATTGGAACTAGAACTGGCTTTCGGCTCGATAAAATACAAAAAAAAAAATCTTGAAATCTGTTGACTAGATGCAACCGTGCTGACCATGTACATGTGGCGCATGGGCAATTATTTCCACCAAATTCTAAACTCGAAAATATGACTGACATTCTCATTCATTCTTCATTCTACATTCTACACCATCGGTTTCATTAATTACTTAATT
Organism: Polymixis lichenea; assembly: GCA_949091785.1. NCBI lineage: Eukaryota > Metazoa > Arthropoda > Insecta > Lepidoptera > Noctuidae > Polymixis > Polymixis lichenea. The sequence goes on from OX420937.1 coordinate 7,775,472, forward strand.
AGGTACCTACTTGGCCAAAATATTTTTCAGTAATTTTATATTGAGATTTAATTAAGTCCCCAACTTGAAATTAATTCTAAAGCTGTCCTTATACAGGGTGATAAAAAGCATTCTGCAGTTCCGTTGTAATAGGTTATTAAAATTGATTTATAATTATAATAATTAGATAAAGGTATTTGATTTTATACAAATACGTATGGCAACGGCATGGTAAATATTTAAAACACTCATTATGATAATGAGACTACTGATATATACTTACCTACATCGTGCACATAATTGTGTTTGCATCTGAAATCTGAATATTCTTCGTGTTTATATTTCCAGTCTTATTTTTAACTTGGCTTGTACCTATTTGTGTCAGCAAAACTGTACGTAATGTTGCAGAAGCACAATAACGGAGCTTGAGTTTGATGATTCAATGAAAACACATTTTGACAGGTTTCAGTGAATTCAGAGAACAATGATTTCATAGTCGGAGTGATACACGTTTTTCATTTATGAACCATTAATTTGTTTGTAGTAAACTTATAGGAATAACGTGTATCTGTACCGACGTAAACGTAATAAAGTTCGTCATCTCTGTTTGAGTTATTATTAGGAAACACGTTTTTCTCCTTTATCATCACTTATAACTAGCCGCGACATAGTTTCCTCCACAAGTCCACACCATTGTTCCATGGTAACAAATGAATTGTTTGTTTCATTATAATGTCTGCTATTCTCAAAAGCCTGATTTTTAATTAATCGTTTCATTCCCTGTAGATAAGTGGATACTAAAATATATGATATGCGTTTAAAACCAGTTTTATAAATTAACATTTTTTACTTGAACAATTTTAAATGTATAGTCTATAAAATGTTAGATACCAACTAATAGACATAGGTGGGTTCCGTAGTGAGTCTTCTAAAGATTTGCAGCGGGTTATTTACAAAAATATTATATAATTTTTAATGAACCTCCGCTCATATTCTCACCGCATCGGCACCGCTATCTCGGCGTTTAACACGGTATAATTAGGCATATTTTATAGGAGTTGATGCCCACGTAAAACCTAGAGTTGTCAAGGTTATCTGGTGCTTCGTGGGCAATGAACCGCACGTCCGATGTAGATGTACATAATAACGCCCGGTTTCTGGAACGAAATTAGCACAAAAATTAACTAATAAATTGTAAATCAGGCGTAAACGGGTCATTGTGATTGGTTGTCTGAATCATCAACTGCCAATCGGGTCACTTGATTTGCGTTTCAATTTAGACACGTTGAAATTTTTTGTGTCAGATCCCGGGTGTATGTGTGACTTGTGATGTAAGAGCTCTACATAGGCGCCAATACGAGAACTATGAGTTACAGTTAAACCAACGAAGTCTGTCGACTTCACTACTGGACATACCTAAGCTAGTCCCAAGTTGACCATAATACCCGGCTCTCCGCCCTCCATATCCAGACAGTCTAGCTAGTTTAATGTCGTCAGTGTGTCTAGCCGAGGAGCGTTCCTACGCTACGTTAGCCGATTCGTGATCTCCACTCAATTATTCGTTTGGTCAAGGACTCGTCTGCTCATAGACATCGGTACCTCGAAATGCCAGACACACTGCTAATGCAGCTTCATAGAATCCTAGCTCACCAAGCTATGCGATAAATACTGCTCTTTTCGGGATTACTTATAACCGGACTTAATCTTCAAATAAATTCTTGCTCTGAGCTTCTGTAGCGCGTGTTTGACCTTGAATTTATGGACGAACACTTATTTTGTGAATCCTTTTTAATGATATGATTGAAGAGAAAATGAAAATAATTTTGCTAATACTAGGTACCTAATGTGATTAGAGTTAGAGGCTAAATGAAAATGGTGATGTTATGTTATATGGCGACTTTTAACAACCGTCGTTGGTTTAATCGTTATCAAGTGTTGACACAAAGGTAAACATTTAGGCGCTATCGACGACGCACAGTATAATAAATGTCTCAAAAAATCGAACATCGCTTTTTTATTCTTCTGATCGATAGTATGCACTGTTTTGAATGCGAGAGTAGAACTCCCGAATCTTATGTATTTTAAAAAAGAATTCGAATTTGTATTCGATTTTTCTGGATTTTCAGAAAATCTCGGAAAAAATGTTCAAATATGTTTATCACATCGTTAAGCCCCCCGACCCAAATAAACGATGTGATAAACATATTTTGATGATAAAAATATTTCTTTTTGATGTTTATTGACATCTTTTGTAAGTAGAACCTAATATTTGTCTTAAAACATTCTTCAGAACTGTACTATTAACTATAAAAAAAATCAGAAGCAAATCTCTCAGAAAATCGAAGATATGATGATTCTATGGTTTTCAAAATTTTCTCTGATAATAAGGTTACAGTTAACATTCAGAACACAAAAAATTTAATTAATATTTTTTTATTGAGACAGTATTATTTTCTAATATAAACGCGGGTCCCGGGCTCCCGGCGCCCGGGTTGCAGTACTTATTGATGTCTGTACTATTTATAAAGAGATAAAATTTGTGAATTTGTATAATAAGGGGTAAACTTCGAAACTTCTCATCCGTTTTCAAAAATTATTTCACAAATAGGGAGCTACACTATTGCCAAGTGCTATAAGATGTTTATGGTAAAAGTATGTGATTTTCACGTGGACGAAGTCGCTGGTAAAGCTAGTAATTACGCGTAAAACAAAAATTTACAAAGTATACAAGTACAAACAGCAACTACAAGGAATTTTTGAATTTCACAAAAAAATATTTTTTGCCAATATTTTTTTTATCCCATTACATTACCATAGGTAATGTAAAATGTAATCAACTCATTAATAATAAACATTAGATATTATCTACTGTTTATTATTAATGAGTAGTACCTCCTTCAATTTAAGACTTAAAAAATTTGGTTATTGATTTTTGCTTTGTGAACCCTAACAAAAAATATACTGAACTCGAAAAATCCGAATTCCTTCGTGTTATGCACCTGGTATTTTACAGGCAGGTTGACGTAACACTAAACAATAATTTCTGTGAAAATAAAATACTATTACCCACTAGAACATGCGCAAAAAAATAATTTCAAAATTACAGAAAAAAATACGAAAGTTTCTTTAAATTACACCTAAAAATATTTTTGCATTTCTAAAAATAGCAGACATTTAGCTTTATCGCATATTGTAATTAAAACTCAAAAATGTTGCATACATAATAAATTATAACATTTTTTTTATTTCTATGGATAACCAGAACAAAATATTAAATAAATGATAGCTCTGGTGCTAACTTAAATTCGAATACGGGAGTTCTACTCTAGCATTTAAAATAGTGTTTACTATCGATTAGAAGAATAAAAAAGCGATGTCCGATTTTCGAGGCTTTTATCATACTGTGCGACGGCGACGGTACAAATAACAGATAATTATTATATACAAGATGATTTATTTTTTAAAGACGAATTCAAACAATGTTAATTTATTACTTTACCCATTCTTTTAAACATAGTGATATGTTTAAGCGAATGGATAAAATAATAAATTAATGTAGTTATGTATATAACATGAAGTTAAAAACTGACACCGTTGTCTGAAAAGTTGTGTGGGTTGTCGTGGATGCGAAGAAATGAGGAAAAAGCCGTGAGGAATGTTTTGAGTAAGTATTAATGTGGATGGCTATAAGAGTACGGGAATAAATCGAGATTAAGGCAAGTGAATGATGATGATGATAGCGAATTTTCGTTCAACCAAGTGAGGTGCGGAATGTCCTTAATGGGAAAACCGAAACACTAATGGAATCACTTTGTTGTTCATCCGTCCGAGCGTCTGTCCCAATAGACTTAAAATATTGACTTTAGCTATAATCTATTTAATAATACTTGAAGAAAAACTTTGTACCCCTTTTTACGAAAATTACGCGAACGAAACTTGATGGAGGAGTGCAGAAAGCTAATGTTTTCATATAATAATGCATTAGAAATACATTAAGTTTTAAATATATCATTAATGAAATGACAGTCGCAAAATACGCGATTTATGTACTTGTTTATAATCTTTCATTAAGTATGTCGATGACGATTAGATAAGGTATGAACTGCAAACTGCAATATTTAATAACAATAATTTTGTTAATCTAGTGACATAATTGTCTATAAACATCAAAAGTCTCTAGGGATCAAGCACGATACTTTTAAGTAAATTTCGTGATTTGAAAAGGGAATAGTTTTTGAATTTCGGTCAAAACGTGAAAAACTTCTGTCAAGTCATATTCCTATATAATCCTGCAACGAGTTTGAGGCAAAATCAGAAAAAAATCTGCCTTCTGCCGCGAAAGCGTAACAGACAGACAGAGTTACTTTCTTTCATGACTTTAGTGGGGATTACTTAAACAGCAATTACCACAAACAAAAACGTACTTACTTACTTATTACATGTAGGTAGGTATCTACTACAACTACCTACTTATTGCACGTAGGTTTGCAGGGTGTGCCTGAAGTTATCTGCTTAGTCCAACAACCTATCACCAATATACGTTGATGGACTAACGAGATAACAATTTTTTTTTTGTGACTGGTAGGTTGTTAGCTTGTTATTTTTATTACATCCATGTTGGCGAAATTCTTCCCGCATAGATAGTATCAAAAATTCAAAACAGATTGCAGAAGTCAAGAGGTCATACAAGATTTCTCAATTTTTACATTTTACAGTAAGAAGGATATAGTTTTCCTAACTCGTGATACTTATCTTCTCCATCAGATTTTCTCAAATACCGTAAAATACACATGCCTACGGCTATTAAGATAATGTATTATGTTAAGTGCCTATGTTTATTTTATAGTCTTCATGCTTTGCATTACAACAATGAAGCAATATCGAGATCATAATTTAAGTAGGTACCTTATCCAATTTCAGAAATACAATATCAGCTTATGGGTGATCAGAATTACGCAAACATCGCATAAAAAATTACGAATCACTTATTTTAGTCTTAAGGACAAAAATTAGCTAGATTACAGTCAAATACTTTCGAACTCCTTAAAAATACTGTAGTATGACAATTATTTTTTGCAAAGGAACTTCGCACGAATTCTGCACGATATACACTAAAACAAAAACATAGTGACACCATAAGTAATTAACATATACTTAAGTATAATTGACACAAGTACTTATCTCTTTTTTATCACTCACCATACTTGTTTTTGCGATTGACACTCATGCTATGCAAACTGTAACGAAGGCGTGAGTAACATAATTTGAAGATAAATCAATATTTACTTTTTATCGAAAGTGATGGTTGATTTATCTTCAGCATCCGTCAGAAAAATAATCTTTTTCATCAAATTCGAACGTTTATAGATTAGTTGTTTATATTATATGGTATCGGTTTTAGTAACCCTCTGTTACTACCTCCTTCTGCCATTCTCTGTATTGATAGACTCTAATTCCAGCATCATCATCATATCAGCCGAAAGACGTCCACTGCTGGACATAAGCCTCCTCCCCCAAGAGGGGGGATTTACCATAATCACCACGCTTGGCAGGCGGGTTGGCGATCGCAGTATGGTGGTAAAATGCATAGAGAACGCTGCTGCCCATTGATAAATGATTTTATTTCTGTAAGTAGGTTTGTACAAACACTTTTACACGTCAATCATATTTTTTAAACTAGATGAGGTCGGCGTTTCCTATCTGACTACTCTGAGAAGAAAGGCCGAAACAAACTCAGAGGTCACAGTCTCTTTTAAAGTCCAGACATAATCTTGGTCAGATCATGTGAAGACCATGTGGATCGGTGTCTGAAATGGTCTTTTGAAGAAAGAACCACACAGATTGAGTGGACCTGTCCATTCAGTGCACGCATTTGTCAGTAATCATACAGCTCAACTCAGAACTTGAGGAGCTCAACGATTTGACGAACAATACCAAAGACAGGACATTTGGGTAGGCCGCATAAAATACTCAAACTGCCAGATTAATATTAAAACTAGCTGAGAAAGAGATGAAACACAAAACAGAAAACACAAAACAAACAAAATATGACCCAAATAGTCCTCACATTCACAATAATTAAAACAAAAATAATATTATACTTCTAAAGTAAATATTCATGTCAAAGTGTATATAATAATTATCAAATGTCTGAGTATAAGTTTGCAAAAAAAAAAAACAACATTTAGTATGTAAAAATTGGAGCAAGTCAATCCCAAGCTTTTGTGTCCTCAATATAATCTTTAACAGTATAAAAGGCTTTCAGGCACAACTTACGCTTAATGAATGATTTAAATTTATTGATACTTAGATCTTGAACATGGCTTGGAAGTTTATTATAAAAGCGTATACATTGACATCTGAATGACCCACCTATTTTCTTGAGCCTTGTTGATGGTACAACAAATTTGTGTTTGTTCCTAGTATTTATACTATGGATATCATTGTATTTTTTAAACAATTTAATATTTTTATGGGCATATAAAAGATTTTCAAAAATATACTGTGAAGGCACAGTCATTACATTAATCTCCTTAAATTTCTCTCTGAGAGAATGTCTCGGACTTAATTTATAAATTGATCGAACAGCTCTTTTCTGCAAGACAAAGATAGTCTGAATGTCGGCGGCATTTCCCCACAACAGAATACCACACGACATTACACTATAAAAATAGCTAAAGTACACTAAACGGGCTGTCTCTATATCAGTTAAATTACGATTTTTTCTAACAGCGTAAGCTGCAGAGCTTAGCTTTTTCGACAATTTATCTATATGTAGGGCCCCACTGAAGTTTGGCATCCAAAGTTAAGCCCAAGAATACAGCGCTATCTTCAGGATTCAATTCTTCGCCCTTTATCAACACAGTAGTTTTCACCTGCCTACACCCTTTCCAACCATATCGCATTCACACAGTCCATCCATCGTTTAGCTAATTCCAGCATATACACAAGAAAATATTAAGCATGGTTTTTATGACAGTGGTAGGACGCGAGAGGAATTAGGGCAGGGTATAAAACGAAGTGGAACAAATTCTAAATGTTACTGTGGCATTTGGGGCCGCAATAACGAACGGGGCCCGACTATTATTGTGTTCTCTCCTTTCGTTATAGCTTTTTACATCTCCTATCCTGTTTTTTTAATAAAAATAAATTGAATTAAGACACAATCAACCATTGTTACGTTACTTACGAGACTCGCATGTTTAGATATAGATAAATAAACCTAGACTAAAGTTAGTTACGGCATACATAATTATGAATACCTAAATAAATATTGAATTAATTATGTAACATAGATATATGTATGGAAAAAGACTGTCAATCAAGACTGTATACAAATACGTACTTGTGAACCTACCTGATGGCCCTTGTAAATTGCAAGTCAAAGGGATTCACAATAATAGAGACAAATAAAAATAAAAAACGAATGTTGAAACTAGGTTGATTTCTAAGTTTCTAGGAATAATCAGGAATAAATGAGAAATAAACATGTTAATTTTTAATACAAGTTTATTTTTGAAATTATAGTTATTAATTCCACTCAGGAGGTATAATGAGGTTAAATTCCATTCTACTTAGTACAAAATGCTTACAAACCAATTTTTCGCAAGTAGGTAAGATTTCATAAGATGGAGCATGAAAAATGGTTTATCACCACATAAATATTTTTTATGACTAGTAAAGCAAATAGTTTATTTGAAATCTCAATTCAGGCTAATATGCGGGTAATACATTACAATAGTAATGTCTTTCATTAAGCAATATAAAAAAAAAACGCTGCTTTATTTACGTTGTGGAGCAGAGGAATTTCTCAAACATATACCGGATTAGTAATCTCCTTCAAAATCGTTCGACTTGTGGTTAAAAATTAGTTACGCAATTGGGGTGCTCGTGTGATAACATAAAGATGGCTGCCTAGCTAGAAGTTAGATGGCTAAAACAGTTGGACGTCCTTATTGCCAGCCGGGCGGCGCGCGGCGGCGCCTTGTGCCTGTGATTTATAGTGTCTGCGACTTTCCCTTTATTGACTTTCTTTTCGTTTTGGCACTTTTCATGTTTTCTTTTTGTGGTTTAATTTTCATCATATTCCATTGGCTACACTTAAAGCTCTATTTTCGTTGGTGATAGCTGATTCATAAAGGTTACTAATACCTGAGGGGCTTGTGGCTAAGTAATAATGAATGCGTCGGTCAACCTTGGTTACTGGTTGGTTCGTGGATGGACTATCTTTACATACCAGTCAGCGAGTAATAGGTAGCTCGCTGTCCGGTAAGGACCAAGCTCGGGTCGACGGCGCGTTGTGTTCCACGCGCGCCTCAAAGAGATTTCAGCACCAACTGGTGGGTCCGTAAGGGCCGATACCGGCCAGGGGTGCGGGTTGTTCGGAAGAGATACCGTGGCCCCTGGCACACAGACAACTGAGGGAACACGGGTGGGTTTTAGTCAGTAAAAGTCTGACACGCCCTCCCGCTCCACTCGGAGCGGGAGACGTTAAGGCCCTGGTAACTTTAAATTGTGTCGTTATGAGCGATAATAGTTCTTATTGCAATCTGTTACGGGTTAAAATCTGTTGTAATAAATTCGAATAACGAATGAGCAAGCGAATGTCGTAAAAATGCGACTAAAATCGTATAAAATTAGATATTAAATATTTAATCATAAATAATCCATCACTGGATGCAGTTTTGCATTTGGAATATTATGGCATATTTTTAATTATATTTATAACTGTTATTGAATGGATAAACTGATTTTAAAGATAATTAAGAGGTGACTTTGATGATTTTTTAATGCATTAAAGTATGTTTAATTATGTTTTGAGTTCCATCACTGTAGGTATGCAAAAAGACTTGAATATATCATATATTTTTTTGCTTTCAAAATTATTTACGGTTAAAGAGATACACAGCTTTAAAAAACCACCTTTTTGGGCGTTTTCCAGAAATCTCCGCCTTAATTGATGATTTCCCAACCAAAAAAAAAGGAACCCTCCGTACCTCGCCGTTGGTCCTGGCTGTCATTCGTGGATCTTTGTTATAGTCGTTACGGGTCGTCAGAAACCCGAAAATCTAACAACCAGTTTTACCTTCACAGCCCAGTTATTGGGTATTACGATATACGCCTTGTATATCGTAATACTCAATAACTGGGTTGTGGAGATCAGAACCCAGATAATATACTGGTATTCACCTGCAACCGGTTAGATTAGAAGCCGACCCCTACATGGTTGGGAAAAGGCTAGACGGATAAAAGGTTACCAAAAAGCTATTAAATAAAAGCCTTCTATTTTTTTACCTTATAATTATAGTTGCAACTAAAGTAAAAAATAGAAGGTGGTTAGGCTTTCAATTATTAAGAAGTAGAACCCCTCTGGTATTATGTTGTGTCTTCCCGTATTCATTTATTTTAATATTGTTTACAGGTATAGCACTCCGACCGTTCGGCATCTCAATAATATATCTCCTGCTGTTTTTATTAGCACCACTAACAAGCGTTCCAGACAGCAGAACATTCAAAGGTGAGAACTGAGTGCAACTAAGTGCATAAATGAAGTCTAATATAAGGAAAGTAGGTACAACGTGTTACACAAAACGCGCTAAATGTCAGACTAACCAATTGGATTATGGAGATAAAAGACAAAACAAGAAAAAAATTAAAAAGATGAAAGTTTTCACCATTTCCATACGCCTGTACCACCTACCAATGACGGTGCCGTGTGGCGCTTCCCCCTTAGGAGGAAACTGACCTAGCCGCCCATATTAACAAATTTTATTATCAGCCTAAGGTACTTTAGAAACAGTCACATAAGGGCTGATAAGGGTCTCCGGAATGATCATAACGATGTCAATCGCTTCATTTGCCATTTGTATCTGGTAAGTAGACGATCAATTTTGACCGTGTCGGAGACCCTTAACTCTTTTATTCGCGTTTTTAGCGTTGTTGCCGAAGTAAAAGTGATTCATATAATTGAAAATAAATCGATATTGGCTTCGTGGTACACGAGTGCCTTATCTTGCCAGTAACGTACATAGTCAGTTGGATTGTTGAAAAAACACATGATAAGTAGGTAACTTTGCAGTTTCAGGAATAACAAAATTGAAGCCGAGTTTTACAAATACACACATAATAAATAAAACATATACTTACTTACTAATATTTAGGTACTAAAGCAGACTAATATTAGTAATATGCGGCCAAATGTGCGCTGGTAACTTCAATATTATATTCGTTCTTGTTATTATAATAGTCTGATATGACTTGAAGGGACTCAGCTATCCTGAGATTATGGCTAGGCGTCAGACTTATAAACCTACTCAGAAAACACACAATGGAATATTCTTTAAGTTATTAAGTGTAATTTACTCATCAACTAAAATAAAGGGTCATATTGAAAATAGTTCAAAAAACTAAAAAACACACTTTAAAAACCAAACTAAAAAAGTAGATAATAATTTAATTCTATTCTGACATTCGAAAAGTGCTGATTCTCAGCCTAATTTGAATAAATGACTATTGATTTTTGATTCATCGAAAAAGAAGCTCCTGATATATCAACGAGAGACACTGTATCAGATATAAGTGCAATAATAGAAAAAATAGCTAACTTACCATAAATAAAGTAGTTAAACATAGTACACCTAGTACAAAACTAAACCAACCATTTCACTTCCAGGATGGCACGGCAATTTTTTGTTATTCAATGTGGTGCTCTCATTCCTGATGCTGTTGATGCACATTGCATGGCACACGGCGCTGGGGTCGGTGGCACCTTACGGCGCCTTAATCGTCCAGTACCCTATCCTAAGTATCGTAGGCCACAATCTGGGGTTTGTGGCTTATACCACGATAGATCCACTTATGGCAGTGCATTATATGCTTCCCGAGGTAAATATGCATTTGATTAAAGGTTAATATGTAAATTGGAATTATAACTAGATAACAAACAAATACTTAAGTATTGATAGCTTAGTTTAATTTTAGTTGTATTCTTTCCTTGTTGGCTTTGGGCACATTTTTCATTGCATAAAAATAATTTACAATAAAATAGTTGAAATAAATACATACATATTAAATGACTAATTGTTTTTATTTAATTACAGATATTAAATAGTGCAACGTCGTTGCTAGTGTATATGGTAGTCAAAAGATTGCTAATAGGCCCGTCGGCAGACCCAGAATCTGCGAAAGTGAAAACTAAATATCAGAAGTATCCTCTTGTGACAAGTGCAGGTAAAGTATTAGGGTTTCGCCGGCTTATTTTCGATCTTCTCTTTGCCATTGGCGTGCCTGGTAGGGTCTGATAGATACACCAAAGCACCCAACGGTCTCGCCGATGGGGGCACGTTTGTTGGATCTTTCGAAATAATTGAGTAGAACGATAGAGTTTAATGTCCATACTCCTTTATCCACATTTTGGAACGAGAAACAACCTATATTTTTCTCTTTGAATCTTTAAAAAATTTCAACAACAACGTCGTCCAGTGTTGGTGTAACAGAGCACGAGCAACTTATCCAACTCTTGTTCTATTCAAATCCTTGCTAATCTCTCAGCCTGTTCTTATATTCAGGGAAGTATTTATGCTTGATGCTGATAATGTTCTCCGGCATAATGCGTCCGAGCATCACGTCTGGTATCTACTACCTCGTGTTCATGGGATCAGCGACTGCGTGGGCGCTGGGCCAACCGCTAAACCGGGGATTTGCTGTGGTGTGCCGCTGCGTCATGGCCATCATGGCAGTCCACGTCATTGTTGAGTTAGCTTACCAGTGCACGATACTAGAGGAACTCTATCCACCGGATAAGGAATTTTCTAGGTAAGGGCAATTATAATCTTTCAGATTTGTGAGATTAAATTTATGGTAAACGTGACCAGAAACAAAATTATTGTGCACAATATTCTTGACTTACTTTTGCATTGGAAAAACACTAATCCGTGTTCTACCTTACAGTCTACCTTCACATGAAATATTATTCAAATTCGTTCAGTCTTTGATAAATCAGTGATTGAGTAACAAACATCGAAACTTACCATTATTATTCGTAGTTACACCATTTATGTGTGAGAGCGTAAATCACTTTTAACATTTGCAGGTACTTTGGCTTAACAAAATTAGTAGTTATCAACGACACAAACCCATCACTTTTTACGTATGAAGTAACAGATGACCACATGTGGGCAACCTTAGCGAGTCCGTTTGTCATACTGTTAACGTATTTCGTCCTCGCACTTGAGACGCAACAACTGTTCAAACCTAAGGTATGTTGTATGCATAATAAATATAATAGTGTTGTAGTTTAGCATAATATTCTGATTGGATAACAATGATTTCTACCTTGACTAACCCAAAGACCACCAGCTGTAAGCTTCTTAAAATAACATGAGATTGGTAACTTTGAAATTATGTTTCTTTTAATGCTAAGATATAGGTAAGGCCTACTAATTATTGTAAAAGCGTCAATGCCTTTTGTAGTTCTAATCAACACTAATAATATAAAGATTACACAACAATGACAGAGTAATATGGGATATTAGTAAAAACAACGATGTATGTCTTCCTATAAAATTACAACACCTCAATGAAGAGAAGTGAAAAAAAAAACAGTGGCACTCCGGGAGTGCCGACAGAAGTGAAAACTTGAACAATTACGTGTGTATTTTTCGAACAGTGTCGTGAGTTCAATTGTTTTTTCCCATCTCAAAAAATACCCAACGCACCTAAAGAAGTTTTCACTTCAATAAGATGGATGGAAGTTTTTAAAACACAACTTTAGTTTTTACTAATATCCTATTAGTTGTCATCGACCCCTTTTAAAACAAGAGCCATATGAAAGTCCTTAACAACTAACATTATTTGTGCTATCAAACTGGGAAACTAGGCGAAAAAAAAGATCGCCCTTTCCGGCTTGGAAGAGGGCATGTTGAACGGTTCCCTGACGCGGGGCATATCCTTCCACCGCGGCAGCCGACGTCTTGCACGGGATAAGTGGAAAAGTGCTACTAAAAGAGTTCGAGTAAGCTTACGAAAATTATTCACGGGATCCTTTTTACTCATTATTGCACATGTTCTTTAGTCGTAGTAATTTTACGTGTTAAGTAACATTTTGAATTGTTAAGTAGTGCTTATCATTTTGGTAGAGCACAAAGAACTTTGTATATTAGCTTCACTGCTCAGTTTGTTTAGTACTTCAATACTGTTCATAACTGCATGGCACGTTCTTGTAGATAATTTGTAAATAAAAATCCACCTTAAATAGTTTTACTCAAACACTAAGGACAAGGCATGGGGCGCTTCTGCTGAACCCAGGACTGGAATTTAATTTTGGTACAGTTTGGCACTTATTACGTTATTTAATTTTGTTTTTGCAACCAGCTTTAATTCTTTTATAGGGTGCAATTCCGTACGTTAATTCACAAGCACACCGCAGTGAGGCCAGAGAGACTGATCCTGTAGGTATATTTGTTTAATAATTTCTGTTTTGTGTTTGTCGGGGAGTTTGTGTGCATCCAAACCAAGAAATACCTTGTTTTATAAACTGGAAATTGTCAACAGTTATCCGTTTCGTTTATCTTTTGCCTTTACTTACGTTGGTAAAAAAACTCGCCAGGTATTTCTTGGTTCTGGTACAGATGGCAAAAAAATCCTTATTATAACTGGAAAATGACTTGCGTAAGAGAACAATTCTGTGCTTGGTTATCTATCACATTTAACCAGCTCTTCGATCTAACACGCGTCTTGTGCACATCCACTAATACTCTGTGTTGTGTTTTGGCAGTTATCACGTACCTAGTCTGTGTATATTGCATGGTGTTATTCGTTGTTTGTATAACCACTGCTACAAAGTATCTTATTTTCAATAAGTTGTTTTTGTTATGTTAAAGGTAAACCATTTTTTTTTTCAATTAGACCGTAAATAACAAAGAATCAGATTTCAATATTTGAAAGGACATTGGCTAAAAATGTACAGGGATTGGTCCAAATGTCCTAACGCCACTTTAAAAGTAAAACTTACTGCTTTAAACACCCGTAAAAAAAAACTGTCAGTGCATAGATAAGCCAGGTAAAAATTACAGATTTTTCCGTAATAAGCCCAAGCGGCAAGTTTGATTTGAAACAAATGAGGTATCATTCGATTTGTCTTGAACTTTTGACACAGACGCGACACTAGAAAATAGAGCTTGAAAAAAAAAATGCCCAAATTGAGCTAGCACTGTCGTCGACATTACATGATACGACCGTATTTTTGTGATATAAAACTTTAAGAGCTGTTTCTGATACTTTTATTTACGTATAGCTAATACGGGCGAATTCATCGAGGCAATGGTCAGTTGAAAATCCATCCGCGTCCGCGAGGCAAATGCGACAAGACTCCACGGGTTCCGTCGTTCTTCATGAAACAGGTAATCTACATTTATTATTTGTAAAAGAAAATAAATTGCATTTTAATGTTTATGAGAGAAAAGCTTCTAGCCGCGACTTCATCCACATGATTTATTTTTCTCGGTTTCTATGGGTCGTAGCCGAGCCCATAATCCTCCAGACTGATCTATCAAATACAAAACTGTTTTTTCTAATCCGACTGGTAGTTCCGAAGATTCGCGCGTTCAAACAGTCTTCAGCTTTATTATTAGTACAGATTACGATTACTAGCTGTGCCAGCTGCTTCGCCCGCGTGGGTTTCGGAAATTATGCCACGGGAACGTGCTACCGACACAAAATCCCATGTTACTCTTTATGACATAGCTATTGGCCAGTAAAAGTCCCATCGAAATCGGTCCAGCCGTTTCGGAGACTAGCCGGAACAAACAGACAGATAGACATTATTTTTTCTTTTCTAAGTAATGTATATACTATCATATTCATTTAGTAAAAAGTTGTAATTTGCAAATTATAAACAGTCACTTCAATTTATTTATTTGGATTATAGATTAGTATAGAAATGGATATCCGTCAACTATCCGGTATCCGGCCTCATTCAAGTATCCGGCCGGCTACCGGATTTTTAGGGTTCCGTACCCAAAGGGTAAAACACGACCCTATTACTAAGACTCAGCTGTCCGCCCCTCCGTCCGACCTGTCTGTGTGTCCGTCTGTCACCAGGCTGTATCTTATGAACCGTGATAGTTAGACAGTTGAAATTTTCACAGATGATGTATTTCTGTTTCCGCTATAACAACAAATACTAAAAAAAAACAGAATAAATATTTAAGGGAGCTCCCATACAACAGACATGATTTTTTCGCCGTTTTTATAGATAATGGTACGGAACCCTTCGTGCGCGAGTCCGACTCGCACTTGGCCGGTTTTTTATATCGAAAGATGTCTGTCTTTGTGACCGCGTTGCTCTACGCAAGGAATTTTGAATAGGTTTTCATAATAATTTAGAGAATTTATTCCGAAGGGAAATAAGTCTATAACATTAACAATATTAAACTTACTCGAAATACAGAAATCTGGTCTCAAAGTCTAAAAAACCGTGCGAAGCGTTTTATCTCAGATACTGATCTGACATTTGAAGTCTTTTGTATTTGCTTTTTTAGTAGGTACATAAATGAGTTTGACATTACATCTGTCAAATTAGTATCTGGGTTTAAAAAACGAACTTTAGTAATCTTTATTTTCAAATAAAGTTCCTTCTGTTTATATCCTCAACAATAATTGTAATTTGTTGAAAAGCAATGTGAACTGTATTGTTTTGTAGTGTATTTTTCAAAGATAGTTTTAATTTATTACAGACTCCGCAGACGAATCTGACCCTACCTTGATGGATGACGTTATAACAGCGGTCATCGACTTCTTTCAAATTCTAGTCAGGTCAGCACCAAAGAGTAAACTATTTTCTTGATGATACATTAACGCTTTAATGTGTTTTTCAAGTCGACAAAAAAATCAGAAACCATAAAAAAAGCCAGCTCTACAGTAAAATTTTTATTTTCTAGAATTACCTTTTGGTCTAGTGATTCCCAAGAAAACTTTCTGTAGTAGCCTGGAGCCTGGATTTGTGATAATTGTGTATTGATGTTAGGTGGTTGATGTTAATAGTCTTCTTCTATTGCATGGACATACCTTACCTTAAGTTTTAAATAAAGCTGCATGATAACTGGCAACTGACTGGACAGGCCCACTCAATATGTGCGGTTATTTCCTCAAAAGACTGTGTCAGACATCAATCTACATCGTCTTCATATGATCCACTGACCAAGATTATGTCTGGACTTTAAAAGAGACTATGATCTTTGAGTTTGTTTGGCCTTTGTTCTCAGAGTAGTCAGATAGGAAACGCCGACCTCATTTAGTTTTCAAAATATGATTGACGTGTAAAAGTGTTTGTATAATAAAATATGGGTGTATAACCTGTTTCTAGCCTGGGCTTTGGGGAATACAGGCACAATTATAAGTGTTTCAATTGCTATTTGCAGGTCATCGTACATAGCTACGACGATCACGATGATGGCTTGGAGTATAATGTTCCATTCGTGGCTGACGTTCGTGTTTCTGATGTGGGCGAACATAGTGTGGCTGTGTCACGACCAGCGTGGGTTCATGCTCAAGACCAGTCCTGTGCTGGTCTGCTACGCCATGCTGCTGCTCATCGCACAGTACATCTACGGCATGAACCTCCTCGAGTCTGAGCTGCCTAGTAATATCACGGTTAGTATAACACGGAGACCACAGAGTAACTTGTATTAATTCTTTATCAAGCGTATTTAAAAGGAAAATCGTTATGGGAAACCCCTGAGCGGTTTTACCGCTCTAACGTGTGCCTAATTTAGAAACAGCAGCTTATGTTTAAATATTTCACAAACAAGAAGGAAATAAAATGGTTATTCTAATCTATCTATGGGCAATAAATAATGTTAATAACGTTAATTTTTTAACTTGCTTGATCAAAAAATGTGTTTGGTTTCGAACATACTTACTCAATTACATAGCCAGTTTTCAGAAGTTTTACATAAATATTTAAACTTTAAGTCACTGGCATAAGATTTAAATTGCCACGATTGACACGCGCTCTTGCGTTGTTACAACTTAGCCGTGGATTCCGACTCGCGGAGATTTCTTGAACAGTTACTTAGAATTTATAAACTACTAGTCGGTCGTTTTATACAGTGAAGATGGCATTATATGTAAACTTTGTAAAGTTTCTTGCGATTCAGCGTCATTGGCAGCCTTGCTGACTATAGAGTTTCTCCGTTTTGTGCCATCTCATTTCGGGACACACATGACACTTCAAAGCATTGTCACTTTGGGGGACGGCTAATGTAAATGTTATCTGTCTGTTTGGCGTTTTCATTGAACGTCCCCCGAGATGACAATGCTTTGATCAAAATACTACCTACAGCTTCTTATTAAACTTAAAATGCGGATACATTTTATTTGTTTACTTTTTAGAGGTTTTTGATTGGATGATTTTTTTTTTCCTGCTTTTCAAATAGTAATAGTAAACATACTACGTTCGACACATGCCCATGTATATCTCCCACAGTGAAATTTGTTAATAATTTATCCTCATTCCTCATTACTACTCCATCATCAAACCTTGATAACCATTAATCTATAACCTATTCATTGAGACCTTTTAATGAGCCCAAACACGATACTTTTGCTGTTTGTTGGTGACGAGGTTGGGTATACTGGAAATTCCAGGTGATGCTCCAGCATCAGTTCGAGGTTGCTTTGTTCGTCTAATATCATTGAAGTAATAGAATACCAAATTTCGACTCGATCAGACCCGTGGAAGATGCTCAAATCCCTTCATCAATCAGAAAACCGCTGATAATCTTCAAACGGCTGAACCGATTTCGATAAAACTTATCTAAAAACCATCGCTAAAAAATCTACATTAAAAAAAACCGCTCATAATCGGTTCACCCGTTCAAGCGCTACAGTGCCACAGACACAAATTGAAGCGACAAATTGGAACCGTGCACCTAGCTTCTGACGTTTCATAAGTGCCCTTGCAGGTTTATGTGAAATAAAATATTTTGATTTTGATTTTTTTGATTTTTGACACACACACATAGCGGTCAAACTTATAACACCCTTCTTTTTGCGTCGGGGGTTAAAAATAGGCTCTGGTCTTTGGTTGATATGATGATGTTTGTTTTTCAGGAGGTGAATCTCCGACAGATAGGTCTGGGCCGCGCGGAGGGCGAGTCGTGCGTGCCGCTGCTGATCAAGTCGCTGTTCACGTGCATGTTCTGGGTGACGCTGCGGCAGCGCGTGCAGGACATGCGCCAGCGCCGACAGTCCTCTATCATTGCCGACATGGCGGCGCCCTTGCAACTCACGGCCTCAACTGCAGCCAGTGGTGAATATGAAATTCTTATGCATGAACTATTTTTTTTAGTTTTTTTTTTATACAGGCTGTATACAGGATACGTTTTTATCCAGTGCGCAAACTGTAACCATGAATTCAGCGTATCATTCTATACGGGGTGTCTAGAATGATATGCTGAATTCATGGTTACAGTTTGCGCAGAAATTTTTCGTCGGTAATACAAAAAAAATCAGTTATGCCATACATTTTGACCGCGTAGGTATTGCACTTTTCTATGAAATGGCTGGCTTTTTTTTGTTGCAAAACCGACGTAAAATTTCTGTGCTAGGGGGTCTAGAATGATATGCTGAATTCATGGTTACAGTTTGCGCACTGGATAAAAACTAATCCTGTATAAGCATAGGCAAAAGTGATACTAGCGACGTTGTTGTTTATACGACTGATCCAAAATTAATAAAAAATATGAATAATTCAAATATTCCCAGCATTCCAGAGATTCAAGAAAACCAACCTGGTTGCTTGATGATAAACTTTTGAAAACAAAAAATATTTGATCGAGAGGTTTTTATTTGCTAATTATCATAAATATGTAATCATTTGTTTTTTATTTTATCTCTACCCTGGGACAGGTCTGGTTAACGGTAATCTGATTTAAAATTCTACACGTTGCCTTATAGAATGGAATTACAAATGGCGAATTAGCTAACTGCCTTGACCAAGATTGTGTCTAGCGTAAACGACACAACCTTATTTCAATAAATTCACCGCAATTTTTGTATCCCATTCTGTAAGGAATTATTTTCCATATTTAGTTCAACTTTCTGAGATGTCTTCTTTATTTCAGCTGAACCTCCTACCCTGCTTACCACTCTAAAATATTTATAGTCTTATTTTGTAGTAGTTTATGTATGTCACATTTACTTATTAACAATCAAAACTGAAAACCGTTTTATTTCGATTCGAGTCTCATTCATGAAGACGAGTATGTGTTATTCCGTATATTTTGAGTTTTTGAGATGGGAGTTAACCTTTTTTTAATATTTATTAAAATAAGTTGAAATTACGGTATTTTCATAAAAGTTCGGGTTAGATTCCTGGCTTGACCATAATAAAGTATAATTATTTACGTTTTGGAGTCCTGTCTCAAAAACATACCGTATTATGTATTCATATTTCAACACTTCTGCAGATTTTATACAGACAATCACAGCAATTCGTTTTATAATTAGTCTATTTCTAACACTAACATTTGCAATAAATAGTAACACACTCTTTTAATATTATTTGACTTTAAATCCAAACTCCCATCTGTCAAAATTTTTTCCTACACTGGAAGGGACAAGAGAACTTGAAAAGTCGTCAAATAAATTATGATTTGACTTGTTTTCAAGTTCTTAACAACGGCCTTCTTGACTTAATAGTCACACTATAGAAGGCCGTTGTTAAGAATATAAGTTAGTGAAGTGTAACCATGGAGTTTAGTTTTATCAATAATCTTGCTAATAACAATGTCGTTAGTACTGAGCGCGCGGCGCGAAGAGGAGGGTCGCTCTCGTCTCCTGCGCGCGCTCGGCGATGTGCTGCGAGCGTTATGCGCGCGCTATTGGATCTACGTCGTGGTCATCATGCTGTTTGTCATCGGCATCACCGGCGAACGCATGACCATCTTTCGGATCATTTACATGTTCCTCTTCCTCGCGTTCATACTGATGTTCCAGGTAAATAATAATGATTCTTTTGAAAGATGTGTTGTGTGCACATTCACGTGCAGGTATTTAAGGGACCGTGCACGAAATCGAGTGATTGTGAGAAATGGAAAACTAATTTAAACGATATTATTTGTGATTTGAAAAGTCGAGTTCTTTGTTTTGCATGTGGTATATACAGGGTGCAACAGAAACCCTATTGCTATCCTTAAGCACTAAAGATAACAGCTAGTAAAGAATCACTATACATAGATTCAGCTCAAAATAAAATACTCTAATAATTGATACCAAATTTTCGGTTTCATGTTTCTTAAATTCAAATCATAACAAACGTGTCACCGCACTACGTAGGTCAAGAACTTTCCACGTTGCTTGCCAATATCACGATAAATCTCTACCGAGTGATGTGTTTATTTCAATTTGAAAAGTTCGGTTTCTGGTAACAATGTATTAAAAATTCTTATAACTTCCGAACATGTAGAGATACGATTAAACAACCCTTCCAATATCGTTTGATATCATCCAAAGAAGCCGTGCCCTTGGTATGTATATACCCTTTCCGTTATACGTTGTATATGTGTACTTTTTTTTTACTAGAAACTATTTTGATTTTTAACATTAAATAATATCATCAACTTCATAATATAGCAAACCCGTTGGTTTGCTGTTCCTGAATGTTTTAGAATAATAACTCATTTTTGTAGATTATTCACCATTATCATACAAAATATCAGCGCCTTTGTTTACACAGCAAACTGACGTCATACACACAGAGCAATATGGCGTCCACTGCGTCCAGCGTTTTCGTCAAATTACGCGCGAATTTGAAAATGTAAAATGTGTTGTGGTTTATTAGCATTTTAGAATCTGACACTTTAAAAAAATATGTATAATACCCTATTATTTCAAGTTTTCTCACAATTAGATAAGAAATTAACAAAAGAGTATTTTTGTCGTGAACGGCGCTTTAAACTAAAATATTTCTAATTTATACCACACACAATTCTCACCTGTTGTCTTTTTTGTCAAGAAACATCTCACACAATTAATTATCTTTTGGTTTCAGATAAGTTGGAATTGGTGTCGAAAATTAATGTACATGTTTTGGATAGTGGTCATCATATACTCCATGATAAATCTTATTCTATTATACATTTATCAGTTCGACAACTTTTCAAAGATAATAGAAACATATTTATTGATTAACGAGAGTTTGTAAGTAGATTCTATCAAGGAATATGTAAGAAAACGAATTTCTACGATTATTTTTATTTATTACTTTTGATTTAATTTCAGACAACAAGATTTGGGATTGGAGCCATACCACCCAGCGGATTTATTCGTCAAACTATTAACACCCACCTTATTCCTAATCATAACTATATTGCAAGTTCATTACTTCCATAAGGATTTTATGGCGTTATCGGATCCAAAGACGAGGTTAGTACCAAAAGGTGCGATGCATGCGAGGAAAGGCATGCGGACAATTTTAAGTGCGATCGTAAATAAAATCGTACTTATACACTATACAAGGTGTAATTTTGATCACCGTTGACCTCATAAGGGGTCATTGTACTCATCATTATGAACAACTTTTACAATGGGCCCATACCTAAAATCGCGAAAATAAAATCAGCTGTTTCCTACATTTATGTTCTCATAACTCGTCAAAATGTAAAGAACAGCTGATTTTATTTTCGCGATTTCAGGTTTGGGCCCATAGTAAAAGTTGTTCATAATGATGAGTACAATTACCCCTTATGAGGTTAACGGTGATTAAAATTACACCTTGTATACAACATGTAACATAATTAACGAAAGACCCCATAGACCCCAGATTACTGTGAAAAAAAGTTTTGATTTTTTTAAATACTAACTGTTATTATTAAGAAAATCGTGTTGACCCTAGCATTACTTTATGCATTTATAATTGAGTCTTAACACCTTGAAAGAAGATTGAATTTTCTTTGGCTCAATCGGTGGTAGGTAAGGCAGTATACATAATTTTTGAAAAAAAAAATAATAATGTTAAAGTTACGGAAATCGTTCAGTAGTAAATTATGAACAAACTGCTTTCAGGACTTGCGTTTATTCTGTTACACCTTGTATATTAATTATATGTGATAATGTGTCAACAGATCAAATAGTTTAGCAGCTACTCGGCCAGAGTCTGGCAAGCCAAGTCAAGATGGGGCATCCACAATGAGAGATGATGTAAGTATTTAGAAATGTATAAAACTGTCAATTGACCTGTCATTTTAACGTATAATACGTTTTGAATCCACGCCACTGTGCAGACTATTGCACGGAAAATTATATTAGTTAATTTTTTAATTGATTTCAATTATTAAAATAATATACACCTCAACCAATGTTGAGTTGACATCATATCAAATCATTTATTGGTTTGCAAACATGGGTAATAAAGTCAAGTAAAGTTTTTATTTTTCATTTGGCCAGGGCCAATAAAAAAAAATGCTTGGGTCTGTCATTGATACATTTTTAATTCGATCTGACATGTAATGAAAATGGCTGAATATCATTCTGCGGTATACACATTACGACGCCACTACTGAGTAGGTGAAGGAGAGTCTATCGTGCAATGAGCAGACAAAAATCGACCTTAAGGTGACGAACATATTTTGTATGTGACTGTGTTTCATCATCATCATCATATCAGCTGAAAGACGTCCACTGCTGGCCATAAGCCTCCGCCAAAAGGGGGGATTTGCCATAATCGCCACGCTTGGCAGGCGGGTTGGCGATCGCAGTATGGTGGTCTAATGCATAGAGAACGCTGCTGCCCATTCTCTAGTAAGCCCATCCCTTAGTCGCCTTCTACGAAGCCCACGGGAAGAAATGGGATAGTGCTATTCTTTTACGTCCGGCACCACACGGAACTGTGTTTACCTTAAATCAAATATAAAGTTTAAAAATATTTTTTAGTTGCCACAGTTGCCATCTGAAGATACAAACCCTCGTTCACAAGCCGGTACGGAGCCGGATCAGTCCATCGAGCTGTCTTCAATACAGCCAGCTCTTACTCAAGCAACTTCTCAAAGGTTGGTAAAAAATGATTGCTTAAGTTAATAGAAATTCAAAACAACCAGTACGATACCTTTAAAACTAAGCTATCACTGACAATTAATTAGTATTGTCGTAAATGCCAGTGGTGAACACTCTGTTGTGCATCAAATAAACTTAATTTAGGCTATTGCTATCTTTTTTCTACTAATGAAACAAGAAAGAAACGTCCGATTTAGTCGAACTAAGATTTTCTTCGACGTAGTAACGACGACCTAAGTTCATCATGTTTAAAATCACGTCAAATTCAAGGCAATAGACACGTTATTTAGTTTTACAATTCTAAACGTCTTTTTCTCAAGCTCGGCTACATTGTCGCGATATCGCGAACTTAAAGTAGCGCTCTCTCTGTTGTACATCGAGAAATCGAGCTATGTGCGACAGAGAGAGCGCAACTTATAATTCACGATAACGCGTCAATATAGCCGTTGGATAAGAGATAGCAATACTCTTATTTTAGTTTAGTGGGTGGACAAAAGAATCAGCACCGATATGAAAACAATTTAATCCATTTATTGGCGTGTTCGTGTAAGGCAATACCTTAATCAACTTGCTTAGTAAACAGATTGGTATCAGCTACCCATGTTTTAGTAACCATTTACAGTTATGTATAATTACGGGAGAGATTTTGAGATTTAGTTTGCCTCAGTATAACACAATATTGTAACATCTCACACACCGTGTAACTACCTATGTTTACAAATAATGATTCTAATTCTTATTCTTATTCTATTCTCAGGGTTGTTGGGTTCTCCATTTACAAGTTTGTTAGACATAACTGAAAAATACTACTACGGGTACTGCCTCCTGGATGTTTTTGAAAATTTCCTTTTTTTACTTTCTTAATGACAATTAGACATCCAGTTGTCAGCGAAAATCCATAGAGCATAAGTTTACACGGGGTCGTGTGTCCACAGACGGACGTCGCGTGCGGCCTCGGTGCGCGAGGCGCGGCCGGAGCACGCGGGCGCGGCGCTGTGGGCGCTGCTGCGGCAGGCCTGCCGCGCCTCCAAGCACACGCTGCAGGGCATCATCGACTACGTCTTCATATACCTCGACCTACACCTCATCAAGATCGTTTTCATTTCCTTGATGCTGCTTTGTGTCATGAACGTTAGTAACCAACACTTCATTTTTGAACAAAGTGACACCTAATTGAATCCAACGAGACCAGAAGTACAGCTCGACCGTTTTCGAAGATCAATATCGCTATAGCAGATAAGGAACCTCATCATTATAATTTCAGCCGAAAGACGTCCACTGCTAGATATAGGACTCCCCCAAGCTTCACCACTTCGACCGGTTCTGTGCTTCCCGCATCCAGCGGACTCCTACAGACCTCACAAGGTCATCGGTCCGCCTTCTAAGGGGGCCTTGCAACTCTACGTCTTCCGATACGCGGTCGCCACTCCAGAACCTTTCAGCCCTATCGGCCATCTGTTCTGCGAGCAATATGCCCTGCCCACTACCACTTAAGTTTGGCAATTCTTCGGACTATATCGGTTACCTTGGTTCCCGTGCGGATCTCTTCATTCCTGGTTCGATCACGTAAAGAAAACTCCAAGCATAGCCTACTCCATTGCCCTTTGGGTGATTTTAAGCCTTCTTATGAGGCCTATCTAAAGCAGTGAAAACGACGCATTACATTTAACACGTATTTAAGCTATTCGATCACGTAAGGGAAACTCCAAGCATAGCCTACTCTATTGCCCTTTGGGTGATTTTAAGCCTTCTTATGAGGCCTATCTAAAGCAATGAAAACGACGCATTACATTTAACACGTATTTAAGCTTTTTCATGTGACAAGAATGTCATCATCATAATCTAACTAACTAACTAACTTACTTAACTAATCTAACTTTGAGTTCTCTTTGGAAGAGTCTGTACCGGGACATTAGAAGGCTGGTTTTCAATATTTTATTATTTTCATTATTACAGGTGTGCGCGATGCATGTTCCTATCATGTTAATGATCGCACCAGCGTTGTGGCTCAATGCAGGAAAACAACGAGTTTGCGTACTTCTTATATCGACACTAATAAGTATCTATTTCATGGCTAAGATGGTCTACCAGATAGATTATATCAAACATTCTACTTTTGATGTCAAGTGTTCGGAAGAATACGTAAGTACTGAACCAAGGAATGTAAGGTGAAATATTGTAGTGTACGTATTTTGTTTTTGTAATGTTTTATTTTTATTAAATATTTCAGATTTATGAAAACAATACCTCGAATAGTACCGTATTTAACAATGCCGAATGGCTAGGATTTGCAAAGGCAACACCAAAAAAACCGCTAGTGTCTATTCTCAAGGGATACATAGGCCTTTTAGCGGTGTTCACTTTTTATTCTCTGGTGACGTATAGACAACAATCGCTCAGGTTTGTAGACTTCCATTTAACTAATGAAGTTAGACTTTCTCGACATAAGAAATGATTAAATTGAATTATCTGTTCACAGATTGTCCGGGAGGTTACCAAAAGAAAGGACTAAGGCAATATTTCCTGAGATAACGCGCAAGGAAGCGGACACAGACTTGGTGCACTGCATCAAGTATCTAATCAATTATGGCTTCTATAAGTTTGGCGTAGAGGTTTGTTGTTTTATCTGTAATTTTCATAAAAGGCCACCTGATCTAATATACTGCTAAGGCAGATCTTTAAATTTTAAATAAAATACAAATATTACCCTTATACCGTTCTGTTGGAAGCTTACGCCATATCACGTCAACGTAAACGCCGTTTTTACTTGATACTGGTAATAAAAGATCAGAAAAATCTTCATTCAAAAGCCTTGAAAGTGCTGAATCTTTAATATCCCATGGCTCTTTTCAACTTTATTATTTCTTTATAATTAATTATTTCTAATAACTTAATACTATTATTAGTCAAACCGGTCCTTTTACAAACCAAGGATTTTTCTTTAGGTATAGTTTAAATCATCGAGCCTGTTTTTTAAATTAAGAACTCAATATGTATAGACAAGCAGCTCTTTTCACAAAACTGACGAAAACGATGGGTAGGAAATCATCAAATGACTTTTACTGACTAAAACCCACCCGTGTTCCTTTGGTTGCCTGTGCCACTGTAATTCTTTCGAACAAATCCGCGATCCTGGCAGGTGCCTATGATTGCCCTGACAACAAAAAATAAAGGAAGCTTAGTTAGCTTATTAGCCAACGCTTATCAAAGCCTAAGATTGCCTTGATAAGCCTTGACTAATAGTTTGAGCTTCTTTTATTTTAATGACGCTTATATAAGTTGTTTGCTTTATTACAGATAACAATGATATGTTTAATGGGCGTGATTGGTTCCCGTATGGACCTGTACGCGGTTCTGTACGCGGCCTGGCTGCTCATGTTGGTGTCAATCAAGCGAGTGGCGCAGGCCAGGCTGTGGCCCGCTTTCACAGCCTGCATCACCATCCTGGTTCCCGTGCAGTACATGATAGCTGTGGGATTCCTGCCGCAGTTTTGTGTTACTTATCCCTGGGAGGCTGACGATCCGGTAACTATAAGTTCTTGTGTTTAATGTCAGAAATAACGAGATTTAATGTGAAACTTTATGTTGTGTGCCTCGCTAGTTCCACGACTGGAAAAATGTCCGTTTCAGTTGCGTAATAAATAATGTGTTCCCGCCATACTAACCTACATAGAATGTTCTGGAACAAAGCGTCATACTTTGTAACGCCATAGTGGCCAGTGGGCGAACTAAAATGACAAACAGCTAGTTCAGTTTTATTGTCATAATTCCCTTCACCGGTAGATGGACTTACAAGCAATGGGCGGGTACGTCGTACCCCGTCCCCCTCATTCAGGAGACACTAAAGACATTTTGCTTTGCGGCATCTCCGCTTCTTTCTTTTCTCCGTGTTTAATGCCTACACGGAAACGAATTAAGTACGGAAGAGAGAGATAAAGTAGAATTGAGTTTGACGTTGACTGTTTCATGTAATTGGAACCAATTTTATGAACCGTTTTGATTTTTCATTTACACCCCTTTAATTTTTCCGTCCTTAGGAGCCCTTCAGCAATTTATTCAATTTGGTGAGGATATTTACTACAAAAAGTAGATTTGTATCGTAATATTTGAAATCACAACATTAAGCCCTAATAATTCGATGTAGTTTTGCTGCGTACTTTAGTTTGATTTCTGTACTCACCTGTAATGGGTGGCTCACTAGCTTTGTCGGTTGGCTGTCAGCGCTTACGTAATTTTTATTATCCTGTGATATGTAGATCATTTGAATATTTTCGCAAGCTCTAATTCACCAACAAGCCCTCTACGTTGAACTCTCTATCTATTGTTCAAACAGCATCATCGTTAGAAGATAATTGGTGGTAAAACAAATTAAAAACATCTCTTACTAAAGAGCTTGCTGGTGATAACGGGCTACAGACATTTTGTAGAGAATGTAGAATATGTCAAGATGAACCTTGCAGTACGACCACTTAGCTAAAATCTTGAAATCTCACTAAAAACATTTAAATGGAAAAAAGATATTTGGTTGGTTTCAAAAAGCGTACACATTCAGCTTATAATGTTCTCAATGCTGGGATACAGGCCTCCTGTCTGTGAGAGGGAGTGGGCCATAATCACCACGTCGGCCCAGTGCGGATTGGTGATGTCACATGTCTTCGATTTTTTTGGTTTTAGGTCCTGCCGGTTTCCGTATGATATTTTCCTTCACCGTGTCTAAAGCCAAGGGTGATGAAATGAAATATATATGGAACCTGCCTGGGTTCGAACTCGACCTACAACTAGAAAATCGGGGGCGATACCACTGGATCACCACTGCTCCCTTGAGCTTTGAAAAATATTGAGATCTAAAAATGTCAAAATATTTATGCAAGTCGAAGCATTATCAGATAAGCTCGATGTTACCGAACTATTGTGTTATCATCGGAATGCACACTTTTGCACACACAAGTGATTCACTTCGTGCAGGTGCTGCGGACATCGCCATAACTTTTTCACACAGCGATTTGAAATGAACCGCCTATTCTCCTTTATCCAGAAAAATGTGATAAGCACAGAAAGCCAAGACTTGTAGCAGTATTCTCGGATAAACACGTGTATTTATTAATGTTTGCTAAATCCGATTTTTTTAATATTTTTTAGCAAATGAAACATATCCGTACATGGATGTTCCTGCCCTACGCCGAGTCGCCGCCGCACGCGTTCAAGCTCATCTTCGATTTCTTTCTACTAGTGTTCGCCACTCGACAAATGAAAGTGTTCCGTGTAGAAAAGGCTGCGAATCCAAATTATCCCGGAGGATCGAACAGCGAAAACATTGGCGCTGATTGGGAGACGCCTAACTTCGTTAATCCTGTACCGGATTTCCTTAGTTATGTTGGGTAAGTTCGTTTGGACAATTGTGGTATACAGGTTAACCCTTAGCTTGACTTTTATTTGCAGGTTGGCACTGAACGTCGATCTTATGAATATTGAGCGAAGACCGTTTAAAGTAGAAGAACCCCAGTGGTTTATTTTCATCTGCTCCTTGATTTTATACTCAACTTCATAACCGCAATTTAACAAATTTGTCGACTTTCGTGCCTATAATATTAAATCCACCTCATATTATTAGTCAATCCCACATTAAAAAAAATAATCTGTGTTTGTTCCAGGTCTTGGCTTGATGTGATCAAGCGCATGGTGTTCTTGGGAATGCTCTGGGTAACACTAGCGATCATGTTTATGACCGGCACCAACCGAGTGAACCTGTTCTCTATGGGATACCTCATCGGCTCCTTTATATTCCTGTGGCAAGGAACCGACTTCTATTTGCGCCCCAAAAGCGCTATATTAAAATGGTAAACGAACTCTTGGAAACTTACTTGAATTATTTTCTTTAACTAATTCTTATTAATTTGTTAAACTTTTATTTCTTTGGTTTTAAAAGTAGTTAAAGAAGTAAAAGAATGATAAGTACGATGTTCGTATATGTTATTAGGATTCTAAATGCTTATAAACTAATATTATTAAATATTACATGTCCTCGGGGGGTTTTGAAATAATTATTGATTGAGAGCTTTTCTGGCGGGTGTGGTTCAGCTTTATTTTCATAGTCTGTGGTCTGTTTTGTAAAATTGTGGAAGGCCGTACGAAAACTGCCTTTACTGCTATTAAGTAAAGACACATCAGGACTGATGTACTAACGTTTTACACGGTGTTACATCATCAGGTGGTCGTGGTTGGTGCGTTACAACGTAGTAGTGGTGGTGGTGAAGACCCTGCTTCAGATCCCCGGTTGCATTTTTAGCTCGGTGATGCAAGAACATGCGTGTTGGCTGGTCCAGCTCCTAGGTATAGGCTGTGTTGACAAGTTCGCCGGCGGAAACATAGCGCGGTTTCTTAAAATGCAGTATACTAAAGTAAGTAAACCGATTTTGAATAAATATTTGCGAAGTTAAACGTCGCTGGTTTCGGAAATGCAAAGTGAAAAAAAATCAATGGCACTGTCTGAACCTATCCCTTCCGAATAAAGGTTATGATGTCTGATGACGATATTTATTTTTTGTTATTTTGTAGGAGGCAGCCTGTTCTGTTCCCCAAGAAGATATAGGATTAGCGTGGGACGGAGTTTGCTTTGCTTTCCTTATACTGCAACGAAGGCTCTTCCATAGCTTCTACTTTTATAGAGTCATAGACGAAAGCAAAGCTACAACTGTGCTTGCTTCAAGGTAATGCCAACCATTCTGTTCGGAAATAATGTTTCAAGATTATTCATAATCTTAAAGGTCCCAAGTACATTGGGCTACTAAATAAAGCATGTATTTTGTTCTTGTAGAGGCGCAGAATTAATAGAGGAGCTCCGTCAGAAACAGATGTACGTACAGGAGGAACAAGAGTCGAAAATCCTAGACAAAATAAAAATAAAAATGGAAAGAATAAAGGCAAACCAGAAAAAAATACAAGGTGCCTTGACCAAGGAACCGTGCCACCACGATAGAGGTATGTTGTCTTTTATTTTATATTGGGTATAACCGCGTTCACACCAAACGTATGGTCGGGCGCCGAACTTGAAACTATGAAAATCAATGGAGTCAGTTAGCGGCTGAAGTTGTATTTTTCGTACTGGACGCCCACAGTGTGTGGCCACAAAAGTCTATTCGAATCCATGTTTCCAATTTATGTTATTTCCATGTAAAGAAAACACTTTATGTGAATGCAAATTGAGTAGATTTTAGAATGACTACGGTACAGTGTGGTACTATTTAAAAAGTCATAAAATGTTTGAAATTGTAGTATTAACTGAAATTGATGTGCGGTAATGTATTTATGTTTTTCCAAAAACACATATGTATTTGTTTATATGTTGGGAAACTTAATCGCCATATTGAGTTAATGTCATAAAATTCTTACACTGAATAATCTCATTTTCTTCTTTTAATTTTGTCGATCGACTTAACAATGTCGAATTAATTTAGAAGATCAACACTGCGATGATAATATAGTAATCTATCAATTATGTTATGATAAATCGTGGGACAAGAACGCGTCATTGGTCAGACACAAAGACCAATAGTTACGTCAGGATCAGGTGAGGTATAATAGTTCCGTGACCGTTTCCCTCGCGCACTCCCGGAGCAGACGAGGAGGAGGAGACGATGGCGGGCGAGTCGGAGCAGGTGCCGCTGGTGCGCGCCGACTCGGAGTCGCGCGGGTACCACACGCCCGACAGCCCCGCCTCGCCGCGCGGCTTCCACACGCCGCTCAGCGAGCCCTCGGCGCCGCCCTCGCCCGCGCGCGCGCCGCCCGCGCTGCCCGCGCCCAGCCTGGCCGCGTCGCAGGCCGGCCCGCCCTCGCCCTCGTCTGCGCTCATGACCGTGTCGCTGGACGCGTACCTGGAGCCGCGCCGCATCTCGTTCGAGTCGCCGGCCACGTCGTCGATGATGCGGCGTGCACCCAGCCCGGAGGAGTCGTACCCGGTGTTCTCTCCGCCGCCCATCCGGCGCCGGCACACGGTGGCCAGCCCCAGCGTGCTGCAGCGCCAGTCCGTGGTGTCGCAGTCCAGCCGCGCCGAGCCGCACTCGCACCACACGTGTAACCGCTCCCCCGCACGCGTGTGTCGCGGCGGGCCTCTGTTGTTGAATCACGATCTATTGAACATACACCGACTGTTGCACTTTGTATAAAATGTAAAGCATATTTTCTTCGTTCGTATAAACTTATTTTACA
Source organism: Polymixis lichenea (assembly GCA_949091785.1). Classification (NCBI taxonomy): domain Eukaryota; kingdom Metazoa; phylum Arthropoda; class Insecta; order Lepidoptera; family Noctuidae; genus Polymixis; species Polymixis lichenea. The sequence goes on from OX420937.1 coordinate 7,806,708, forward strand.
TATGTTTTTCCCTTTCGTTTAGGCATAGAATCAGGTTCTGAGGGACTGCCTAGACGCCGCGTGTATACTAAGAGACACGATGGTAAATATTCGTGGCGTTCTCTCGGGTGTGGGAGGTGTTTGTTATTTTGTTCTCTCTCACTGTGCGCTGGTCGTTCAAACTAAACCTGAAGACATAACATTTCTTTTTGTAAATAAATGACTCCAACATAGTCATTTATTTACATATCAAAAATTACTCTTTCTTATTTCATTTGACTATAGTAAAATGGACGCCAATTATGTTAACTGTGTTACAGGTCTCATGAACTTCGAATTACAACGATTTAGTTATATTTACAAATAGACCTATCTTTATGAAGGTCACATCCGGCTCAATATTTATTATGTCTTGACCAGCTGTGATGTCTATAACTACCAAATACAGCTTTATTAATAATTTCCTGATTTTGGGTGGTTTAGTGTTTAAAGTGTTGATATTAACACCCGTTAATGATAAGTCACTCTGCGATAAATGCGGATGGTGTGCGAGCTGCTGTTGAGTAATGCTTTTCTCTTGTAGTGCGGGACAGACCATCGTATAGGCCGCCAGCAAGCCATCAGAAGGGTAAAGTTCTTGAACTAGGCTCGCTATGAAATCGTAATGCATTACTAACCCCTCCTCGGCTTGTAGGTGATGGTATTTAGGCAAATTGCATCGCCATGGCGGGAACTGTCTTAATTGTTTTTAAATAATGTATATAAAACATGTACATTTTGTATTACAGTTGAATGTTGTAAATAAAGAAACCTAAGACAGAATGCGCCGGTTGTCGGCTTTAATTGTGTTTGTGCGCCTGATTGTGCCATAGTCGAATGTGTGCATGTTACTGCTATGCTATGTTTACCTCTAATCTCTCAAGAGCACGTGCATGTTGCGTTGTTATGTCTGCAATAACACTATGTTTTGCTTCACTCATTTGGTACAGTTAATTTTATTTTTATAGATACAATCCACTACAGTACCTAGTATTATATTTTTTAATTTATTTCTATGTTTTATTTTTGCTCTTTCTACTATTTCAAACAGCATGGACTTCATAAGAATATATACTAGTGTAATTATATAAAAGCTTTCGCTAAATAAACGTTACTATGTAGCAGAGCTTAAAAGCTTTTTCAGACAGGCGCAACGCAACAGCGCGACGCGTCACTTGTAGAACAATTTCCATGAAGTTTTCATAGAAATTGTTCTAGGCGAGTCGCTTCGCGCTGTCGCGTCGCGCCCGTTTGCAGGAGCCTTAATGCAACTTCTTAAAATAGGCGTAACTAGAGATTCTACTAAAGGTTTTGGTAAATCAATTGAATCTGAGTAGGTACATACTTACATACATAATAAGAACATTTAAACTGTTTTATCATTATAGAGATTACCGCTAAAAGTTACGCCTATTTCGTTTGAAAACTGTGTTTTCATATATTTTTTGTATTTACAGCTGTACGTTCCGGGGACTACTACATGTTCGATGAATTCGATGATACGGAGATTCATATGAAAGATGAAGATTCGAGCTCAGATGAGGACGCTCCCCGACAAATGGGAATTGGCAAGGTTAGTTACTTTACAACAATTGGGGTTGTTCTTGAGGGTAATCAGCGGGATTATAGGTAAAGTGAAAGTAAGTAAGATTTGGATAACGAAATAGGTGATTTAGAATTAGAAATATTTAATTGCAAAGATGTCGATCTCGAAAGTGGTTTTTTTCCCATAGTCCTACTGGTTACCATTATAAGGGAATATTGTTGGTGAAGGTATACACGTTGTGAAATGTGGGTTATGCTATATCTAAGAGAACATTGTCATCAGTATTCGTGCTTACGCCTATCACAATGCACAAACAAGTGCTTGTACTCAACCTTTCGGACTTTTCAGTAGCGTTTTAGCCACTATATTCACACAAAATTATGGGAACACCAGACAGAAATCAAAATTTAAGGGATACTGAGAAAGACAATGTTTTAAAATGATGTACTGTGTTTTGGTAATGAGCTAAGCATGTTTGATATTAGAAGTATATTGGTGACTGTTACTATACATAGTACGTCTTGGGTGTTCCCGCATGTTCGCTTACCCTGGATACTTTTAGATAAAGCGGAATGTCAAGCTCTCCGAATTAGTGTAAAAGTAAAGGGAATATAATTTGTTGTAGTACAAAGTTACGTCCAGTCCGCTTAAGGTGACTAACCATATTGTCCGATATTAACTATTGCACCACCATGCTACTCGAATCGGCACACGTTGTTATAGTTGTAAATTAAAATTTTAACGATCAGTCTCGCCGACTCGGAAAAAGTATCCAAAGGTAATCCTGTAGCTAAAAAACGAAACAAAAAAAATGTAGGTAAGCGTAGTTAAAGCAACGTGTACTGGATTCGAGTGCCTGTGAGCTCACGATTGTGTCGCGTGGGGCGAGCAGCTGCTGTCCACGATGATCAAGACGGACTGGAAGAACGCCGTGACTCTCCGCCGAGCCTCCGCGCCCAACATTCGCTCATCCAGACGCTTCTCCCTCAGCGAACCGATCTCCTACCCGCAGGTAATGGACCCCAATGCAATCATCACACCAATACAATTCACAGGTTTTAAATCCCTGGTATGTATGTATGTAGGGAATTCACATAAGATATAATGGAACAGCAAGATACAGGTTCAGCGGACTCTGCTAAGACACACGCATTTTGTAAGCCGCGGCTAAGTAATCACCAACACGATAAGCGTGCTAAATATGTGTGGTATACGGAAGGTCCTAAGGCGCAATTTCACTGGGTTGGGTTACTGTCCCAGCTTGTCATTCGGGTACACCAGAATTCGGGCACCCGGCATGTTAATTACACTGGAAGCTTTGACGAATTTGGGTGTCAATGAATTGGTTATCGAAGGTAGACAAACTTGCCCAAAGACAAGCATCGTTCATTTACACTTGACCTATAGCCCAAATTTGGATACCAGATCTAGTGCGATTGCGCCACTATTTTTCATTTTGGTGGTATTTATTATAGCTTGCACTTTTTTTTGGCTTTTGCATGTATTTTTATGTTTGCATGATTTTTTGATTTAGCTTGTTATTTTAATAATATGATACTTTTTGAACACGATTCAATTCAATTTCAATTTTGCAATTCTAGTTATAAAAGCAAAAAATTCAAAATTTTAACTTACTTTTGTTATCTAGCGCAGTCGCGAAATTAATTCTTCATCAAATGGGCACACTACGTCCATTTGCCTTGTTATGACTATTTCATACGACTGTCAAATGATGACAGTAGCGATTTGACTAAACGAGCAATTTAAGATGGTAGTCAATTTGGTTCCCTGACTTACAATTATGATTTCGCCTCTTTATTTTTTTTACATTATGCTTTCTTCTGTCCAACTTTGTCTCATGTTGATATTACAATAAAAGCTGCTGTTATTAGATTCAGCGTAAGCCGTCCGTTCAACCAGCTGAAGCGCAGCTTACGGAACAGGACGAGGGACAGTTAACGGAGATGGACGAATTCGCACCGTTACCAGGTCAGTTCAAATAAGTATCTTCACACACTGAGTGCAGCACTGGCCCACTTTTGAATTAAGCTAATTTTGTACCGACTTAAATAGGACTGAATCCGATAGCAATTAGTGATGGGCCGAAAACGAATATTCGGTTTACCGAATCGAATATTCGGCAGAATTTGGCCGCCTTAACGTGCATCTAAAACATCAAGTCTGTGCTTGTCGTGCGGGTTGAAGCGCACATCTCTTCTGCCCGCCGACGCCGCAACCCCCTGACGGTCCGGACTATTAGTAAAAAATATTTTTGGTTATGTTAAAATGGACCACTTGTACATATAATTGTGCTACTTCATATAAGCTTCTAGATTTTTTTAAACATTATGATTCGTTAGAATGAACGGCATTTTTTCCGAATAATCGGCCGAATACGATTGTTCGGTAAACCTGCCGAATATGCCAAATACCGAACATACATCGTATATTCGGCCCATTCCCTAATATAAATTAGGAACAAAAATATACATAGATTCGATCAACAACAAAAACTATCGTAAAGTTTGCTTTAAAAGTAGCTTTCTGCCCGCGATTTCGTCTGCATGGAATTCAGAATTGGGTCCAGAAAGTAATGAGGTCATGGAGGTGAAACATAGAGACATGAATTGTGGCAGTAATATAAAGTACAGCAACACACGCAAGTATACACAATGTTTGTTGCCATTATGACAGGGTTATACATTTTTGAATATCTGGTAAATATGCTATTCTAAGACCAAACGTAACTATCTAAACACATACACAAAAGTTATAATTAACATAAACATTTCAAAGACTATATAGACACTTGGCACAAAGAAAGAAAAATAGATTTATTTCACACAGAAGATCACTGATCACGTATGGAGCATTCAGGCTACTTTATATCATGAACTTTTAATTCATTTGACGCTAACGAAGCTGTGGGCAAAACAAGCTGGTCCTATTTTCCTACTAATATTGTAAACGAGAAAATTTGTGTTAGGATGTCTGTTGCTCAATCATGAAAACCGATTGAACGGATTTAGATTTAGTACGGAGATGATAACGATAGAACGGAGAAATTGGGCATACTTACAGATAGTTTATAACGTGGATACTTTTCATCCCGGTCGTTTTTATCACATTAGTCTTGTACGGAAAAATGGACCTCATCGTTTACGAATGTCCAACAGACATTAAACCCTAAAGTGATTGGGTGCTGCGCGCCGACCTCCCTAGCGGCGTCAACGTAGTTCGCGACGCTGACGACACACTTGTCCTGGCGCAAGGGAGGTCGTACTAGGCGGCGTCCGACTTAGCGACACACGGGGTTGCGACAATCGTAGAAAGGATCCGGCAGCTGGGACTCGAGGTGGCCTTGCACAAGTCCGAGGCCATGTGTTTTCATGGTCCGCGGAATGAGCCACCGACGAAGATTCCCAGATAACGGCAGGAGGGGTTGATGGGTGGGATGAAGCAGGGGACGATGAAGTACCTAGGAGTCGTCCTTGACAGCCGATGGAACTTCGCGGAGCATTTCCGACGTTTGGCTCCCACACTGGAGCGGGCCGGGGCTGCCTTGAAGCGGCTCCTGCCCAATCTAGAGGGGCCAAACGCCTCCTGCCGGAGACTACTCGGGGGTCGTGCGGGCCATGGCCCTATACGGGGCATCGATGTGGGCGCCTACATTAAGGCGCCAACCAGCACGCCGGTTAAAGGCGGCCCATAGGGTCATGGCCATCCGGATGGTACTGGGAAACCGCACGATCTTCGGTGAAGCGGCGGGCCTCCTTGCCGGATTGCCGCCATGGCATCTGAAGGCAAACGTCCGCGCACACTTGGGAGTGGCGCGAAGAGGCCAAACGCTGGGGCGTAACTCCGCTGCCGCGGGAAATCGCGGCACGGCGGACAGAGCTCCAGCGGGATTTCATGGCGACGTGGAGAGTGCGATTGTCGCAACCCAGTGCTGGGCACACCGCGATTGCAGCGGTAAGTGTTCTCTTTGAGGAGTGGCTTGAGAAGCGGCATGGCGTCCTCACCTTCCGCCTGACACAGGTCCTCACCGGACACGGCTGTTTCGGGAGGTTGCTGTTTCGTATAAGGCGGGAGGAAACACCCGGGTGTTTCCATTGCGAAGGTCGCCCTGAGGACATGGTGGATACGTTGGAGGTCTGCCCGGCTTGGGTGGAGCACCGCCGTGTCCTCGTGGGGGCGATTGGCGGCGGCGGAGGCAGTACATGCGCTCTTTCGGCCGTAGCCTTCGCAGGAGTCGCCCTGAGTGTCGGGAATCCCAGGCTGATTCCCGGCCACCGTAGGCGCGGGCTAGCGGACAGCGAGTACTGGGTAGCTCGCTGTCCGGTAAGGACCAAGCCCGGGTCGACGGCGCGTTGTGTTCCACGCGCGCCTCAAAGAGATGTCAGCACCAACTGGTGGGGCCTGCAAGGGCCGATGCCTGCCAGGGGTGCGGGTTGTTCGAAAGAGATACCGCGGCCTTTGGCACACAGGCAACTGAAGGAACACGGGTGGGTTTTAGTCAGTAAACACTCTTCTGTTCCACCCAGAGCGGGAGAAGTTATTTGATGATTTCCCACCAAAAAAAAACCCTAAAGTGATAAAGCACTAACAGTGACTTTACACTCACCCGGACTCGGAACAAACACTTTTAGGCCATTCAAACTTTTGCGTATTTCCAACAATGCGTAGAACAGAAGCGCAAAAGCTGAGGTGCCATTAACATTGCTTTGTTTCAGAACACGAAACAGTTGTGGAGAAAACTCAGGCGTATATAGAGACGGCGTGGGCGTTCGTCTCGAGTTTCCTAGTGTCGCTAACGCGACACCTGATGAAGTATTCCCGGGACTATCGATACGTATCGAAAACGCTCTCCATTGAAAAGAAAATACTTAAGGTATGACATCAGGTAGAATTAGATATTAGGGTATTTTACTCTATGTGAGAAAAAATCTAAAAGTATGTTATTGAGATAGCTTAGGCAAAATGCAGTTGGAAAATTTTAGTTTAGTTCATGAAGCAACAAAAATAAATTTTAAAATACAATTTAAAGATTTCAGTTTTTTTAATGCTTCTGAACACCATGTAATAGTAGCCGCCATGTTATTACGCCATACGGCATGTCAACTGAGCAACTGTACTTTTGTTAATTTCGTAACCAAAGTAATTGTTATTTAAATAATATTTTGCATTCAGGTACAGCAAACCAACGATAAGTAGAAAAATAGCATTTTTTTTAAATTATGAACAATTGTCTTATAAAATATCAGCGCATTTGTTTAAATAGCAAACTGACGTCATACCCACAGAGCATAGGCGTCCAGCGTTTTCGTCAATTTACGCGCGAAATTTGAAAATGTAAAATTTTAATGCATTTTAATGGCATTAATCGATTAAATAAAAATGTTACGTCTTTTTTTTTACTGGTTTATTAGCTCTCTAGAATCTAAATAAGACACTGTTCAAAAATGAGTGTAAGATTCCCTATTAAGATTCTACCGCGTAATTTCCAGGAAATAGCCATTCAATGGGATTAAATGAACTTAGACGGTTGTATTGATGATTTTAACTATTATAATTCTGCAAATACAGACGTGTTCGGTCGCGAATCACAAAAAACAACTTGAACTAAAGAAGATCCTTCGCTATGCTACTAAACTATCGTGCAAATAATATCTCTTACGAAAAGAAGGAAATTATGACTATTAAAACTGTATTTTTCAGGACAAACAGGGCTTCGGCATCGGTTTAAGAGAAGGATCGCAGATGGTATGGGAACCACTACCAGAGACACTAGCGAGACAGTGAGTTATGGTCTTGCCTACTAAATACTTTAAACTCGTGCAAACTTTTTTATATAACTGGGTTTCCAAGTTATTTACGAGTTTGCCAAATGTTCTCATAGGTTGTATGAGTAGTCGTTAGTAACTGGCATGAGTAAACGCCCATGCTTTCTGCATGCTTAGTTTAGATATAGTTATAATACTTCGTAAGTATGTGTTGATTACTTTTCAACGTTGTTTAAAACAGTTAAGACAAGAAGAAAAATACCCGGATAGGGAAAACCTCATTCCAGTAAAACATGTTTTATTGAAATGCTGTAGATAACAGTCTACAGCTTTATTGAAATGTAAACGTTCATACAATCATTAGGGTTTGTCTGCATAAAATAGAAACGTGGGTATTACTTACATATCATATCATTTTTCTAATATCTCCTAACTTTATACACACTTTACAAAGTTGTAGAATCCGCGTAAATATCTAAAATATTATAAGTACATTTTCATGAGTCAAATACTTTTAAACAACGTTACAAATATCAGCTATTTTTAATTCTTCATGTAGCCATTTAGATTCGATAGTAAGTAGTGTTTTGTTTGCATGCTGCCTAGTACCCGCGAAATGGAATTACTTGATCAAAATCTGCTCGCACCGCCAGTAGAGATGGGGTTTGTATTGCTATGACTTACATTTAAATTGGTAGAGCCGTTGTAATTCGATGTTAGTAAGTTCTTAGAAAATATAGACAATATAATTTCACTTGAAAATCCATAAATCAGTTCAAAATTACGACTTGATTTCCATAACTTCATATTCATATTAGTGCTTGAAAGATTCAATAGACATCGAATATGATCTCGACTGCCGGCACCAGGAACTGTAACACAAAGGTACCGGACGTATGACCGTGGTGGGTGTTTCCAGCCGTAAGTTAAGCGACATAAGTGTTCCCGAGATCCGGATATTGGCGCCTAGTATGGAGCGCGGGCTGGACGCGTCGCCGCCGCCGCGCCGTCCGCGCCTGTCACTGTCCAGCGCGTCATCGCGCCCCCCCTCCGACGACGAAGATGACACGTCCGAACATGAGAGCGCCTTTTCCTTGCAGTCGTCCCCGAGGTGCAGTGGCCCGCTGACAACGTTCACTTGTACTGTTGATCTTGTCGTACTCATAATAACGTATAGAATCGAATGAAGCTCCGACAGTCTTGCAAAGACTATAGAAGTCGACCCAATCTGGTAATCAATTCTAGATTGTGATGAACGATTCGCAGTACAAGTCTCGTTGAATATTATCGTCGCTTGCGATGGGCTTTTGCTACACTTTTTGTCGATTTGTATATCAACTTATAACTTTTTTCTTTCACTTATCAATACGTTATCGCAGCTTTTATTGTATTTTATTACGTTTTCATCTTTGGGAACGGTAAGTGTAATTTAAATGGAATTAATATGTTTGTAACGTGTACTTGTCAATGTAAATATAGAGCGCACGTGAAAACTGTGCGTATTGCGTTGCATGGACCTTCAATTTAATAAAGACCTAAAAATTATTTACTTTTTCAAAAATACTGCAATTTCTTATAAAACTACACTATGCATCGTTGCGTTTACGTCGTGTTTTTTCCTATTTTCCAGTTTTTATTTACCTACTATAAATTCCACAATGAATGCATTAAATTTATTTATTTGTGAATTTAGGATGGGTTCAAATTAATTACAAAAATTAAAGACCCGGACACTTTCCTTAATGTCTACAAACGTATGTCCAGGATCTAATCCTATCCTCAATCAACTCAGCCTATAGCAGTTCATTGCTGGATATAGGCCGCTCCCAATGGTCGCCGCAGCATCCTGTTCCACATTCAGTCCGTCCCAACCACATTTTAAAGTCGTCAGTCCACCTAGCTAGGGGCGTCCCATAATTCGCTTGCCGATACGCGGTCTCTACCCCAGGACTCGTTTGCTCAGCCGGTCGTCGGCCTTTCAACAAGCATGTTTTGTTTATTTATTTAAAAAATCGTAAATAACACCATTACAGCTAAAATGTGCCCATGAGATGCTATAACATATAAGATGGCGCAACCTATTACCATACATAGGCCCATAATCGTGTACAGGATTCTTGTATGCGTGAAATATATACATAGTATCACCCGCTGACCCGACAGATGTTGTCCTGTCTATATTTAAGAATCCCATAGAAAAAAGGACTTTCAGTTTTTCCCGATTTGAAAAGTTTTCTAACTCATGTGAACTGAACTGAAATCTAATTCGGACTACCACGAACATATTATAACAAATAATTGCCAAATCCGTCCAGCTGTTTTCAAGCGACACCCGCCAACCGTCGCTTCAGCTATTTCTGAAAGCTATGTCAGTAACTCCAGTTCTTTTTCGGATAATTTCATTTCGGATCTTTTCCTTCAGAGAAACTACGAGCATACCCACTCCATAGCACGCTCAGCGACTTTGAATTTGTGCAGTATACTGACTGTCGCTGTCAACGTTTTGGCACCGTATTCTTCGCAGCCCTTCCCGCAGTTATCATGACCGATACCTCGACCAGGAATAGCGGGACCACCGGGAACTGTGGGCCGTTGTTTTGACACTTTGTTCTTGGGAGGTTTAATGCCCGTAGTCACCATGCTGGGCAAGCGGATTGGTGACTGCAGAGTTTATAAAAAATAAAACGTTAATTTGCAGCAACGATGTGACTGCACTGGATGGCCAAGACGACTCGGTGTTCAAGCAGGATCGGTCGCCATTCGTGCATCTCGGCTATGCGCTGTGGTACGCCGTGCTGGCGCATACAGATATAGTGTGCTATATCATGGTTTTTATTAATCAGGTAATGTGGAACTACTATTGGTTAGTACAGTTTTAAGTAGTTTGAGCAAAGTAGCGTTCAAAATAGTTAAGAATCGTGAGGCGTTTTCATAAAACACGACAATCAAATGCTGTTGTCGCCAAATCCTAGTGTTTTCCAAAATAATCTTAAGCTGTAGGTAAGCTCTTTCCATCTCGCTTTCCGTCTTATCTCACTCTGTACTAGTAGCGTAATTAATAAATTACAATTCAAAATTACAGATACAATCAGCAACAATATTATCAATTCCTCTACCTCTGATGGTGTTCATGTGGGGAACGCTCACCATACCACGACCTACAAAAACGTTTTGGGTAACGCTGATTGCATACACAGAGGTATGTACAACAAAACAAAAGAAAACTAAGTATGTTAAACGTGTTCTCTTCAACTTATCCGCCATGTTATATTCGCAGGTCATCGTCCTCATAAAGAGTATGTTCCAATTCGAGATTCTGCCGTGGAATCAGAAGGTGATACCTGCGAACATGCCGTTCACTGCGCCACGCATCATTGGTATCGAGAGGAAATTCAACTACGCTCTCTATGACCTACTATTGCTGCTCATTATTTTCTTGCATCGGTAACTATCTAGATCTGTTACAAGTTAGGGTAAACTATAGGATTTGCAGCGTAATTCTTTGATGTAAACAAATAGGGTATTACACTCATTTTTGAAGTATCTTAATTAGATCCTAGAGTGACTAATAAACCACAAAAAAAGAACATTTTTATTTAATCGATTAGTGCGATAAAAATGCATTTAAATTTTCAAATTTCGCGCATAATTTGACGAAAAGGCTGGACGCAGGAGACGCCATATTGCTCTGTGGGTATGACGTCAGTTTGCTATTTAAACAAATGCGACAATAAGACAATTGTTATAATTTAAAAATGAGTTATTTTTCTACTTATCGTTGGTTTGCTGTTCCTGAATGCAAAATATTATATAAATAAGGAACTTCGTTCCAATAAAAATTACGTTGGTTACGAAAATAATAAAGTACAAAGTTGCACAGTTGACATGCCGTATGACGTAATAACATTGCGGCTACTATTCTATGGTGTTCAGAAACAGATTTAAAAAACTGATATCTTTAAATTGTATTTTAACATTTATTTTGTTGTTCATGAATTAAAACTAACATTTTCCGACTGCATTTTGCCTAAGCTATCTCAATAATATATTTTCTGATTTTTTTCTGTCTAGAGTAAAATACCCTATTCCATTGCAGTTATTCCGGTGGTCTACTTTGACCCTTGTAGTACTTTTAGTACCGATAAATTAAAGTTAGGACGTCGTAATAACTTGACGTTGTAATTTAGGCCTCGTTGGTGTAGTGGTCGCAAACGCAACTGGTGAGCATGAGGTCCTGGGTTCGATTCCCAGGTCGGGCAAAGTGTTATTGCATTTTCTATCCGTAATACCTCAATAAGCAACCTGGAGGTCTGATTTGTGCCTGGAGGTGTGATGTAATATAGGGCGAGCTTATTGCCACTGGGACTTAAACATAAGAGGCGAAATGTGGGTGTACTCTAGGCAGCTACACCTCTGCCAAGCCCTTCGGAAAAAGAAGGCTTGATGTTATGTAACAAGTATTGGTGGATGAAATACAATGAAAAATTACACAATTTGTTTTTGCATTCAGATTTATGCTGAAATCGCTGGGGCTGTGGAAAGAGTCGACGCCAGAAATTGAGTTAAGAGAAGACATGGAGTATCCACTGAATCCTGAAGATACTCAGTTAGTGGCAGAAGGTCACATCAATGAAGTAGGGCGGAAGTATGTCAAGTTGCACGACCAGTCAGGCCCGTGAGTTATCTTTTTGTAGCTATTTACTCCTCTGAATGTGACAACGTGGGGACGGCAATACGGCAGTAAATTATATTACTGTCAATACTATACTTGCACTTTTAATTGCATGCAGTAACTTGACAGTTGAAGGGTTACCAGATTTTGACAAAAAAAGATAGTCAGGTCGTGTAAGAATGAACGAAATTGAATGAACTTGAAATTATGAACTCACACGCATTTTTTTAAATTTTAAATTTAATAATTTTTCTTAAAAACAAGATTTGCACTATTAAAAATTGTAGAATTTGTTACACATCTTGTTTTTCAGTAGTAAGGTAATGTATTTAGTTTCTTTCTATTAGCAGAAAAAAAAGGAAATTACTTTTATTAATTAATTATTCTTATATTCCACATCTTACATTAGTAGATTATACAACAAGTGAAAAAAAGGGAATATAATTCGAGGGACTAAGTTGGATCCCGAGAGCAGCGAAGGATTCTAGAGTGGAAACCCGAGCGTAGCGAGGTTTTCTAGATTAGAATCCTGAGCGTAGCGAGGGACACAAGGACCGAAATGAATGATTTATTTCACGAGTCGTGTACTCTACTTTTTACCATTGACTGCGAGAAAATAAATAGTAGTATACTATTTATCACGTCATATTTTATAATCGGTAATAAGAGAACAAAGGATTAATTTATAAACATTAAAAATTAACAGTGAAATTAGAACAGTTTTCGAAATTCAGTGAAATCTTCTTGTTTGGTTTTGAAACAGTCTTATTAGATAAGACTTGGGTGTTTGGCAAAGTCGCCATATTTTGTGGTTGCTGTTTCTGAGAAAGCTGTAATGTTGTCGTTCCACAAGGTTGTCCTTTCGATGTTGAAGGACGCGCCGGAGATAGTGGCGCCCAAGGGTCAACAGTAGACGGTTTTAGATTTATACTGTCAACTATTCGGCTGCATTTTGGCTGTGTTTTCGATTGAATCCTCGATATAGCTTTCTTCTACTGTGCTGGACCTCCACCCTCCGTGGCGTTTAGTTCTGTAAGATCAGCACCAGAATTTGCTAAATAGGTGGCAGAGTTTCTACGGAAGCAATGTCCTGTGTACTGTTCGGGATTTGATAGATTCAAGAATCTCTTTTGGCATCGCACCTATTTTGAATTGATTCCAATAGGTTGCCGAGTACATTTTCCGCCATGGTATTGTATGAAAAACCTGTCGGTTTTTGTATTAGTGGGCCGTAAAGCCTGATATTTTTCGACGATTTTTACGTACTCTTACCGTATCACGAACGTTCTATCAATTTTTGTTTTCGTCATTTAAAACGATCGGTAATACATTTCCAGAGTGTTTTTGAATGTCGTTCATAGTTATCTTTAATAATTCATTACTGCGACGCCATTTCACGCCCCACGCCCCAACTAAGAAGAATAGTAGGTGTGTAGATAAATAGGTACTATAAGTACTTACTTTTACGGCCAGAAAACTGTGGTCAGGCGTATCATTTAGAAAACGTTCAATGTTTTGGGAGGTTAGCACTCTAGATTTCTTTGGCTTATTACCCTCGGATATTCGCTTGTATGTCACTAACTTTGGGTAGTTTGAAATATCAATGTTGTGTTTGATTCTCACTGTGGCTTTTAGCATAGAATATATGCTCCAAAGTGTCGAAGGCATCTTAGTCTTGGTTAATTCGTTGATATAGTTAAGAAATAGGGACTCTGAGAAAGAATTGGAGGCGGCATTCGTGGTTTTCCAGTCGCAGAACAAATTGTATGTTTTTAGATACAACTCTCGAGATTTTGGCGGCAGCTAATTATCTACTATAATTGCTGCTTTATTTCGAAACGATTCCGGAGTCAGTGTCTCATTTGTGTCACTGGAAGACTCATTTTACTATAATTTATGTTATTAGATTTTCCAATTACTTAAAACAACCACGCTAACAGATAGAAAAGAACTAAAATTGGCAGGATATTTAAAAAAAAAGAGAGTTTTATTCACTATTATCGATGAATAAAATGACCTTTTTCGAGTGGCAGTGGTAAAAATGATTTTTAAAGTTTAATAACGAATGATAAAAATGGTTTAATTTAAAATGAAACACACATGTTTTTGCCGCTACTTTTATATACATACCTTCCACGGATGATATTTGCTGCTTATTTGAATTAATTAATGAATCATGACATCGGATATTATTGCCAAAGTGTCTACATGTAGTAATATATTCATGCTCGTGACTGTACCAATTTGTTCTGTTCGCAAAAACGATTAATATTGAAAGTGGTGAGTCGCTTGAAATTCGTGCGAAACAAATACTTAGCAAAAAATATTATTGTAGAAATGTTACGCAACTTTTGCTTCCTAAAACACGAGACTGAATCCCAATTTATACGGTGCAAGTTAATTGCCTGTGGCGTACCATAAATTTGAAGCTAAAATTTACTGGCATCGTCTAAACAACACGTACAATTGTTGCACGATTGTTAGTTACCGATCATAACTTGCCACAGCTGTGATTAGGATTAGTGATGGGACTCCAATACGGGTCGCAACTCTGGACACATCATGGAATAAGTATGTACAGACGCCAGCACATCAAGGTGTCTCAAACTGTCAAATTTTCACAATTAAACCTGAACCTTAATCTTTTGAATGAATGTGGGAAATCTATCAAAGAAAGGAGAATGGTCAAAAAAAACACAGAGCGAACAGATACAGGTGTGGCTCAGAATTTTAGTGATATTTAGTGATATCATTCTGTAAATATTTCACTCTTAGATTCGATGGCTAAATGTGTGATATTTTGTTATTTGTTTTTCTGGTATACACGTAAAATAAAATCGTATTCAATTCTGGCATGAACATTTTCTATCATTCTAACATGAGTGTGGTGAGTGAGGGTGTGTTAATTGTTGCTGGTCTTCTGAACCAAGATATGCTTAGAAAGACATTACGAACATTATTATATATTATGAACATTATGAACGAATCAAGTAAAAAAATCTTGAAGACTCTTATTTAATTAAATATTTATCAATGCAATGACGGACAATACTTGTAACAATCGCACAATAACGTGAGGTGCAACTCTGTGTTTCGACACTTTCGACACGAAACTTTTATGCAATAATCGCCTTGCTGTAAACAAAAATCGCATGCAATTATTGAATGGTAAAACTAGCATTCAATGACTGCATGCATATGATTGTATGTATATATTATGCATAATCTTGAATGGCAATATTTGAACGTGCTTTATAGCATGCGATTATTGCTCTTGAACGTTCCAAAAACATGCACCGTGTAAATGGGGCTTTAGTGGTGACGATGGGGCGAAGTATAATGTCATCACTCAGTTTGAATATCTATGATGTCACGGGCAGCCGTCCGTTGCAAGCAGGTGGTAGAACGTGTAGTAGTGCGTAGTGGGTGTTCAGATAGTACATAGCGAGGTGTGCGCATCAGACAGTCGTCACCGGCTGGTGGACCGGCTGTACCACGTGCAGGCCACCATCACGGAGGTCATGCGCGAGCTGGAGGCGTCGCGCTCGGACCCGCGCGTGACGCAGGTGGTGTGGCAGCGCCTGCACTCGCAGCGCCGCCTGCCGCGCCACTCGCTGCGGGAGCTGCCGCGCCGCCACGCGCCGCGCCACCGCTCCGTGCTTGTGGCGCTCATACACAAGATCCGCGTGGCGCGCGCGCAACGCATGCCTGCTTCCTACTCGCCGCAGTACGTCACGCGCTACTGAACTACTAATAACTTGAGTTGTCATATTGTAAATTAAATGTAGCATATACTTACAGCGTAATCATATAGTTTGTAAAATAAAAGCAAATCCTTCTAGTACGTAGGTAATTGGATGTATCCCTTATCTTTGTTTGTATATAATTAATTAATATCTCGTTTGTTATCATTTAAAAAGTTATAATGCTTTTGGCAGTCAGTCTGCACAGCCGCTTTTTGTATATTCTGATTGAATATACAAAACCGCATTGCAAAACGTCATAATGATTTTAGTTAGCTGGTAGACTGACTTTCTATTCCTTATGTAAAATCTAATAGATACTGCTAGCATTGTAAAGTCGAATTAAAAATGATTGAAAGTATGTATTTAAGTAATTAGTGTAATTATAATTAACACTTTGTGGGACACTAAACGCCCCCTGACGTAATAACAATAAAACTTCGATTATGTCTCCTTCAGTGTCCTTCAACCGATTAACAAAAATTTATAAAATGTATTTGATGTATGTATGAGTATAAATGTAAACATGTTTTAGAACACAAATTATGAATACTTTTACTTTATACCTTATTCTTATTTTATAGAGCTGAGGAAGAAAGTTCTGATATGGTTAGGAGAGAAGGTGGCCACACCAGTAGACCTCCAGTCCAGTTCAGTGAAAACGAACCGGGGCCCTCGAAAGGAACGGAAGACGACCACTACAAGTACGTACCTAAATCTGAATGGCACCAGGAAAACTTTTGTATTTCCATGTTCACGTAACTTCATGACAACACGATTACAGATATGAGAAATTAGTTCTTAGCAACCACGTCGTCGATTACGACTTTATTTATTAAGTAATTTTGTCAATATACTCTGGTGATTTGATGCATATGTCGTGAGGTACATTCAACTAATTGTATTTTTAACACATCCACGTGGAAGTGATGGATGGCAGTTCTCTGACTTCCACGGAAGCGGAGTCGCGGTCACACCTAAATCAGAGCTAAATCTAATTTCATTAAAACTCTTGATGTGTGTTTTCAGCGTAAACGATGACCAAGAACCGATTATTGCTGTGTCAACGACACTAGAAGACACATACAAGCATTACCCTGAAGTGATGCTTTTGTCGTAAGTATAGGTTCTACTGAACTGCTCCAAAAATTATTTGCCAATGGTAAAACTAAGTAGAATAAAATTGCTTATATGTAAAATGTTCTTCCGCAGCATAAAGCGCTACCTGCGCCCGATGCACCGTTTCTTCCAGCGCATGCTAGCGCCAGGAGCGAGAGTCACCGCTGACATATACGCTTATATGTTCCTGTGTGACTTCTTCAACTTCCTTGTCGTTATATTCGGATTCGCCGCGTTTGGGGTAAGCTTATTGGTTACTTTACTGCTGCTATTGGCTGCTTTGCCAGGGGTGCGGGTTGTTCGCAAGAAATTCCGTGGCCCCTGGCACACAGGCAACTGAGGGATCACGGGTGGGTTTTAATCAGTAAAAGTCTTATTTTATGATTTCCCACCCTCAAAAATAAAAAAAGTATTTTACTGGAAAAAAATATAAAATTGAATCGGTTTATAAATGACGGAGACCTGAGATAATAAACTTAAAAAAATACATCTGAATTAAGAACCGCTCCCTTTTTCTAAAGTCGGTTAAAAAGAAAAAAATCTGTGACTTCTTAAAGATCATCCAGCTAATTTTGAGCTAACAGTACCTCATAGGTACTTATCTATTCATTTAATTGAGTTATATTATTCTTATTTTTCTTTTAAACCGTCTAAAACATTGTTAAACCTTTAAGTATGGACCTCATTTTTTTATAACACTAACCTGGACATGTAGTCTCACAGGCTCCTGTATACCGTGTGCTTTTTTTTTCAATGAAACGATTCCGAATCGCTTGAAAATTATATCTCAATCAAATAACAGGTGTCTAAAAACAATAAAACGTCAAGATCTAATCAAAGTTTTTATTAAAAATCTAGAAACATTAAAAAATCAACTGTAAAGGCACTTTTTAGGCAATTTCGACTATAGCTATGTTTTTAGCAATTAAAAGAATGTAAACTTACATATATAGCAAAATTAACGTTTATATCTTAAATTCTAAAATATTAGGAACAAAAAAAAAACATTAAGTGAACTTCTGATAACAAAAAACAAAAATTCTGACAACTGACTTTATAAGCTAATTTATTGGCAGTCGTTGCACAAAGAACGTGAACATTGCAGGCACACAGGCTTGCTGCACCCAACATACACGTGGGTGGTCAATCTATGCTTCTTTGAGGGACAAAGTCTGCATCCTCTTCTAGTCCCCTGCATGACTGCTGGAGCCTGGACATTCACTGTAACCATATCTTTATCAACTCGAGTCATTGTCGACCTGAGCTCTCTCGGCAAATTTATGTTGTTTACACGTCGTTGCATATGAGGCACCACAAGTGAACGAGCTAAATTTTTGAGGAAATCTCCTCTGTCAATATCCTTCGATTGATGCATATTATAAAGAATATACGCATTCATGCCACTCAATTCTAGAACTCGCTATAATAGCACCATAGGCTGTGGCGCATTCTTCCTCGAAAGATGGATCGCCTAAATGTATTTTTTCTTGCCTGCCGTTGAAGTGAACTTTGAGATTGTCGACGGGAACAACCTGCTTTACTTATTATTATTACTACTTATTATTTTCTGCAATTTTTTACACAAAAATCTAAAACAAACAAGAAAATTTTATAAATATATTTTATATGACAGCTATGGACATGTGAGAGGCTCCAGCCAAGTTTTCGATAAGTATTACTCACGTGTTATGCATCGAGCGATGCAACCTCCACACTCGCTGGTCGTTTTGATAGTTTAACTGAAGCTACTGAGCCGCTTGGTCGCAAGGAGCGGGGGGGGAAGTGTGTGCAACTAAGAAGCCAATATTTATGCGTAGCCTGTGAGGCTACACGTCCATAGTTAAAGGTTAAGCTACCACTTAAAGGAAGAGCGAGACAGCTCCGACAGAAGTACTTCTGTAACTTACTGGGGCTGCCTCAATTTATGTCTGACATAGTATTTACGATGAAATAAATATTTTTGTATTTTTTTTGTGTTTAGTTATTTTAACAAGTCTTGATATTCGCTCTCCAGACACATCAAGGCGACGGCGGCGTACAAGCGTACTTGGAAGAGAACAAAGTGCCGATTCCCTTCCTCGTGATGTTGATCCTTCAGTTCGCGCTGATCGTCATCGACCGAGCGCTGTACCTGCGCAAGTTTATGCTCGGCAAGATTCTTTTCCAGTATGCGCTTATCATAGGAGTGCATATCTGGATGTTCTTCGTACTCCCATTCATTACTGAGAGGTAAGACTTGATATCATAATGCGAAATGCATGCAAAACTGATCGCTAAAATCCGTGCCATTAAAGAAACGAATTATAAATGGCGGCGCTAATCATTCCCTCTCAGTCATACATTATACAGGGCGAGTGAAAGGTCCTTTGTTTGGCCGCCATTTAAAATTAGGTGCGGGTTATACCATAAGGCAAATACTGATTGCTATGTTTGTTTGTAATGTATCATTCGAGGCCAGCTTGCTCACAAAACGGTGATACACTAAATGTGGCGAACGCTCGTTTTGACCACATGGCTCAAGCATGCTCCGTTTTTCTCCGTTTTTTATTCACAGTGGCGGACGTAGAGGATTTTTGTGTGCATTTATTTTGGATAAATATATTTTTATTCGGAAAAGACAGTAAAACGAGGTACTTTGTGCTTGGAACGACGTGTCAATATGCACTGACTTGTTTGCAAATATGCGCCCGCAATGCTCGCACCGGCTCGGCTCGCTGCACTGACTACTGTTACGCGTTACAAAAACTCGATACATTACAAACAAACGTTGCAATTCAGTCTTCGCCTTTTTTAAATATAGAGTATTTATTTAATACTTTAAGCTGAAGTACAGAGGTACTTACCATACCGTAGATAATCTATCTAACTATTATCTACACTTTTGGAACAATGAAGAACTGATGTTGCTGTAGGTTAAAAAATTAATCTAAAAAATTCTAACAAATTTTCTATAATAAATGGCCTTTGAATTTAATACCATCCTATTTTCTTATTCGACTTATAAATTTTGTTACTACCCAATACCCGTCGTGTCCAGGACGTTCAACGCCCTGCTGCCGCCCCCGATGTGGTACATGCTGAAGTGCATCTACCTGCTGCTGTCTGCGTACCAGATCCGCTGCGGGTACCCGCGCCGCATCATCGGCAACTTCCTCTGCAAGTCCTACCGCTTCCTCAACATGGTCTTCTTTAGAGGGTAACACAAGCTCGTATTTTGATCGAACTTAAACCATATAATAATAATTGTTCAAGACTTGGCAGCGCAAGTGCGGGTTCGGTCCCAGGTCGGACAGCCCAATTTTAAAGCACTTTGTAACGGGAATTTCTCCATAGCAGCCCGAAGTCTTGATTTGTGGAATTAGGAGTAATAGGCACACCCCTTTTTATTTTACACTAGTTGCGCTCCTCGGTTTCACCTACATAAGTTAGGATCTCGTGGGTATATCAGGATAAAAAGTATCCTATATCCAGGACATGGTCTACCCATGGGTCAAATTTCATTCAAATCCGTTCAGCCGTTTTAAGTGTAACAAACATACTAAAATAACTTCGATTTTATTTTTATTAAAATTTGTTTAGATGGCACCTAAACAATACTGGCGAATATACTTTCACTTTAAGTACCCTTCGGGATATATATGTTATATTATGTTTATTAGATTAATTTAATTAAAATTTGCAGGTTCATGGTGGTACCGTTCTTGTTCGAGCTCCGGACACTTATGGACTGGATATGGACCGACACGTCTATGACCCTCATGGATTGGCTCAAGATGGAGGATATCTTCGCCAGTGTCTTCCTATTGAAGGTACATATTTGAACTTAAACACAGAGCTGTGGCACCGGCCGCGACTTACGAGTTATAGTTTGTAGGTCCGAACCCCGACAAGCGCTTTACTTTGTGTAAATTATTTCTTCACTGCTCTAAAAACGGTGAAGGAAGACATCGTGAGGTAACCGACATGTGACATCTACCAACCCGCACTGGGCCCGCGTGGTGGGTTATGGCTCTCTCCTTATCGAGAAGAGGCCTGTGTCCCAACAGTGGGATCATTACAAGGTAGTTATGTATTATGTATTTGAACTATTTGTCCAACATTGCCACTTACCCACCCGCTAAAAGTCATCATCATCATCATATCAGCCGAAAAACGTCCACTGCTGGACATAAGCCTCCCCAAAAGGGGGGATTTGCCATAATCGCCACGCTTGGCAGGCGGGTTGGCGATGTATGGTGCAGTATGGTGGTCAAATGCATAGAGAACGCTGCTGCCCATTCTCTAGTAAGTCCCTTAGTCGCCTTCTACGACACCCACGGGAAGAAATGGAATGGTGCTATTCTTTTACGTCCGGCACCACATGGAACACGGAGCATCCGCTAAAAGTAATCAGACAAAAAGTTTCCGTTCAAAAAAATATTTGGCTGTTACCTTCAATATCTCCAGAACCAGACGGTTCCTAGGAACACGATCCAGGATATTTTTTTATTCGCAACTAGCTGTGCCCGCGACTTCGTCCGCGCGGAATAGAACAGTTATTTTTGATTATTTAATCAAAATAAATAATTTTTTAAAATAAAGGTAGCCTAAGTTACTCCTTATTACATCAACTACCTGTCAGTGAAAGTCCCGCCAAAAACGGTCCAGCCATTTCAGAGATTAGCGGGAACAAACAAACAGACAGACAGACAGACAGACAGACAAAAATTGTAAAAAAAAATATTTTGGTATATGTACCATATATCATATGCATGTAGCAAAAAGCGGTTATTTTAATATTACAAACAGACACTCTAATTTTATTTATATGTGTAGATGTATAGATGTATAGCTGTATAGATGACGGAAAGAAAGAACTACACTACTACTAATAGTTACACCTCTGCCCTACCTTACGGGGAAACAAGGCGTGATGTTATGTGTAGAAAGAATGTAGCTCACTTAATAGTGCACCAAGGGCCTAGAGTAAGCTCTTGGCTTCATGATGGGTCTTAAACACCCGTTATAACGCAGGCATTTTGTTCCAGTGTTCCCGGTACCTAGAGGACGAGTTCCCTCAGCCGCGCGGCGCCAAGAAGTCCAACATGTCGAAGTACTTGCTGGGCGGAGGAGTGCTCGCCTTCGTCATCGCTATCATATGGTTCCCGCTTGTATTCTTCGCATTCGGGAATTCGGTAATTACTACAGTATCATATTACTTTAGCGATAATAATAAGCTTTCACGACATAGATTTTTATAAATCAACAATATTGAGCCGCATTATTACTGAAAAATACGTGCACTGACTGGCAAGGTCTACTCAATATGTGTAGTCTTTCTTCAAAAGACCATTTCAAACACCAATCTACATGGTATTCATATGATCTGACCAAGATTATGTCTGGACTTAAAAGAAAATGGCCTCTGAGTTTGTTTCGGCCTTTCTTTTCAGAATAGTCAGATAGGAAACGCCGACCTAATCTAGTTTAAAAAATATGATAGACGTGTAAAAGTGTTTTTACAAACTTACTTACAGAAATAAAATCATTTATCATTAAACGATCGATTGTAACTATTGCATGCACGAAATCTGACTTGAGTAGCACGATATTAAAATATTTATTTCATTTCAGGTCGGACAACCCAACCCTCCCACCGATGTGACGGTGAAGATACGTATCGGTCCTTTCTTGCCTGTTTATCAAATGTCGGCGCAATCACACAATATTTACGTGTAAGTATAATACGCGCTAGACGTTACATTCATCTTAACTGTTGCTAATCGCTGCACCATTGCTGGGGATTGTGACTCCGTTTCAATTTGTCAACGGTTTTCTCCGTTTGTTACGTTCTGTATGTCGATTCTGTAAAAATCTCACCGTGATAACTAAGGTGAAGTGAGTGGTTAATAGTGTCAATCCCTAGCATCAAGTGGAATGACAGCTCAACTTCACCTTAGATTTCACGGTAAGAGGGTTACAGGAAAGCAATACTGCTCACTTTAAGCTCACTTCATCCAAGTAATCACAGTGTGATTTTCACAGAATAGCTACTGCATTGCTATTCAGTAAAAATCTGAAATGCTCTGAAAAAAATGAGCTGTCATTAGCATTAATCATTAGTGTCAGATGGAATGACAGCTCACTTCACCTAAGTTCTCACGTTGAGATTTTAACAGAATAGATCGGGTGATCTGCCACTTGTTCGAGAGCGGCGTTGATCTCATGCCGTCTCATTACAAAACGCGATCTAATATTAGTTCCAGCCTAAAACTCCGCCAGTTTTTTTTTGCATTTACAACTTTATTTCGATTTGGGTAAAGTTCTTAAATACAAAAATGACAACTTAGTACAGTTATCAGTTTTGTCAAAAAAAAACTGTATTTCGATTTATGTTAGGTTCTTATTTCAAAAACAGGCATAATGGTTTAAACCATAGGTACCTAAAGAAAAATCTTGTTTTTGATAAGACCGCTTATGTTTAGATACTGGATCCACCCTTCAAAGGACCCATGCTTTTTCTTTACAATCAATGTGTAATTGAATTAATGCACATTAGTAAAGTAGTTTGTTCAGAATCGATTTAAGTATTATTTTTTTGTGTAGATAATTTTTATGGTTTTTACAGGACCCTTTAATTTTCAATACAACCCTAGTTTTAGTATATGCGAAACCCGAAACACGTTTCTAGTATTTTTATGTAAAGAATCTATGTACAAAATTTCAAAACTGTGTCATGAAAAATCATAAAGTTGTAAGCTTGTTATGTTACCTAGTTGTTTACACAAACATGGCCAACACGCGGCCCCCCGCGCCGCCCGCGCTTCCAGCGACGTATTGTTCTCCTTGATAATAATTCGGCAGTAGGCAATGACGTGCACAGAGTTTTTAGACAGGGTAGGCAGAAGTACAAAAAAAAGCCGATTGCCGAATAACCGATTGCTGTGTACCTACACATCATGCAACCTGTGAGGCAATTAAATGAATCACGTTGTTGTATTGAATTTACGATTGATTTTACCTTTAGTTTGTATTAATTGCAAATCGGGTGTACAAATACTTTTCACGATCACAGGTTTTTTATGTTCACCGAAACATAGTTTTGAAAATTCATATTTTTTTCTTTTTTCTATACAAACACCACCTGAACAACTTTCACAGTGATTATTATCTATTTTTCACACTATTATTAACGATAAAGCCTTAAATACATGCTATCATAGCTCACAACCAAAACAAGCAATGGCATCGGAAATTGGAATATAAAAGTAATACGACAAAAAGTAATAGTAGTTTATGTAGCGACAATTCAATGAAACAATGCTACTTTTCAAAATAGTTGCATAACCAACTTTGTTCGGAAAACTTACATAAGGTAAGTTTTGTAATTCGTTGTGTTAAAAGTGTGTGACTACCCTGTATGGTTATGTGCGTAAATTGTTACATTGTGTGCATAGGAACGCACACACAATAAATCTGCATGACCACGATAGCACACATATAAACATTAAGCCGCAAATAGTTCGTGTCTCTCCCGAGGCACTCAGCAGCGCTAGTGCATCGCAATGCGAAGTTGCGTCAAATTGTAGGAACGAACGGGTATTGTATCGATGATACTAATGATACGACCAACGCTCGACAAGTGGAGCTGATTAATGAATAAAGATTATTTGTTTATTGTTAAAATAATACAAGTTTTAAATATTTACTTGATCTAGGTAGGGTAGGCAGTGTCATTCTGTCTTTATGGACTGCACGCCACTGGCAGTAGGTATATATATAGTATAGCCGTATAGCGATTGTATTGTAATTAACTGGTGATAACATTTTCCATCACACTTGCAATATTTATTTGAGAAAAAATATAACATGGTGTAAAAAATATTGTAATCAATTCAGTCACTTATTCTGAACAAACTATAATCGGGTTTCGCACATACTAAAAATAATGTTGTATAAAAAGCTTAAATTGTAAGAGAACAGTGGTGACCTAGTGGAATCGATCGTATAAACTTACGAGGTGTAGGTCGCTGATAGGCACTTTACTTTGTGTAAATTATTTTATCACTACTGTTCTAAAAAGGAAAACAAATTATTTCATCACTACTGCTCTAAGAAGCAAAAATTCGAAGACAAGTGACATCCACCAATCCACACAGGGCCGGCGTGGTGGATTATGTCCTCTCTTTTCGCAGAGTAAGGAGGCATGTGTCCCAGCAGTGAGTACATTATAGGCATATTATTTTCCAGTTTCAAGGAACAAGACTATACTCAGCTCAGCAACATGTACGCGCGCGACCGCACCGCGCAGACGTTCCTGTCCAACTACATGTACAACGACGTGGCCGTCATCACCATCAACCCCAACTCCACGCTCAAGTGGGAGATCTCGCCGCCCGAGCTCGACCGGCTCAAGCGAGAGGCGGCCTCAAGTGAGTGTCCACAGTACTGACATTAAAACTACATGTAGTCACGAGCAGGAATTTATTACTACTACCTTCCGCCCGCGAGGTGTGTTAATAAAAAGTAGCCCGTCGTTGTCTTCTGAACTAAATTATTTGGACGAATAGTTTAAAAGTTATCGCGATAAGAATGACCTGAGCGGAGCCCTTGCCTGCCATGGCAAGGGCTCCGCTCAGGTCATTCTTATCGCGATAACTTTTAAACTATTCGTCCAAATAATTTAGTTCAGAAGACAATGTTTATCTACATTAAACCCCGAAAGCAATAAAGGTATTATTTTTGATAAGAATTAACTAAATACTCTAAAATGTGCGTTGTAAATAAGTATCCAATTTAAATGTATTTACGGCTCACTATTTTGGCTATAAGGGCTTCCATAGGATACGGACATAAAAGGTATAAAATATGCTAGGTAAATATATGCTGTCGCAATCTTTTATCTAGAACTGTAAACAGACACACAAAAAAACCCCAGACAAACAACCCCACGATACATTATCTTCGTGTAACTCTAACGGTTTAGGCAGCGGACGCCAAGATAAGTCTCCGAGGGCAGGATTTTTTCCGACTTACTTAACACTTATCGTTATATTATGGCCATATCACACAAAATCTTTATAAAATGTACCCAGTGTGTTATTCTGATGTAGTAGCTATATTACTGTAAAGTTTCATCAAAATCCATTCGTTTGTTTTTGCGTGAAAGAATAACAAACATCCACCCATCCATCCTCACAAACTTTCTCGGTTATAATACATTACATTATCCGTTCAATCACCAACAGATGCAACATTAGTGGTGAAGTTCACATACGTCATCACGCACCCCACTAACGCGGTGCCAAACCCGCCGACCATAGAGAAAGATAACGAGGTGCCCATCGAAGCGTTCAAAGACGGCCGGCCGAACCCCCAGAGAGACGTACTCAGGAAGCTGTTAGACGGCATTAGCGATCCAGATACCTGGTGAGTCAACCATTCATAGTTTCATACACTAAGGCACAAACTATATTCATGTGCCGTTTAAGACAATAGGCTAGTTGACAGCAAGAAAAATTCCTTAATGTGGTAAAATTGTCTCTTTTTTGCAATTTTCAGGTCAGTATCAGGTTGTATGTTGATTTTGATTCGCGACCGTAACAAATATGGCTTTACTGAATTATACTGCACAGCAGCATTTCTGATGTTTGCGATATGTTATATGATATTAGTCCAATTTTCAATGACGATTTCAAGTCTGTGACTGAAAATTCTATATCAGCTCTAGTTAAAAAAATATTACACATGGTTTTTTTTATAATAAAATACTACGAGGGTCATTCAATAAATACTTAGCCTACAAAAAGTATACGAAAATTTTGGAAAAGTGGGAATTTATTTTTCAACATAGTCTCCTTTTAGTTCGATACACTTAGCCCAGCGATGCTCCAACTTTTTTAATCCGTCCGAAAAATAGTTTTTGTCAAACTCTGCAAAATAGGCCTCCGTGGCGGCGATGACCTCCTCATTCGATCCATATCTATTCCCGGCGAGTGATTTTTTCAGATTAGGAAACAGAAAGAAGTCACAAGGGGCCAAATCTGGAGAATACGGTGGATGGGGCAGCAATTCGTAGCGTAATTCGACCAATTTGGCCATGGCAACGGCAGACATGTGAACCGGTGCGTTGTCGTGGTGAAACAGCACTTTTTTCTTCGCCAGATGGGGTCGTTTTTTCTTTAATTCGGCGTCGAATCGGCCCAATAAATCGGCATAGTAAAGCCCTGTAATTGTTTTACCCTTCTCGAGGTAATCGATGTAGATCACACCTTGTGAATCCCAGAAAACGGTGGCCATAACTTTTCCGGCCGATTTTACAGTTTTCGCCTTCTTTGGAGCACGTTCCCCGGTCTGGATCCATTGTTTTGATTGCTCCTTGGTCTCTGGTGTGTACCAGTGGATCCAGGTTTCATCGACGGTCACAAAACGACGCAAAAACTCCGCTGGATTCCGCTTAAACAGCGCCAAACACGTCTCCGATGTGGTCTCACGGTTGCGCTTGTTTTCTGGTGTGAGTAAACGCGGCAACCATCGCGCCGACAGCTTTCTCATGCCGAGTTCCTCGTGAAGAATATGATGCACTGTTCCTTCTGAAATGCCTACAGTCTCAGCTAGCTCCCGAACCTTCAATCGGCGATCTGCCAATACGAGATCATGGATTTTTTTAATGTTTTCCTCCGTAGCAGCTGTTTTCGGTGCACCTGGACGTGGTTCATCAAAAACCGACGTACGGCCACGTGCAAACTCGTTGAACCAATTCTTGACGGTGGTCATCGATGGAGAAGAGTCACCGTACACAGCATCCAAGCGCTCTTTGATTTCGATGCGCGTTTTCCCTTCCAAAAATAGGAATCGAATCACCGAACGATATTGCTCTTTTTCCATTTTTGTAAAACCGATCGACACGTTCGCTTCCATAAGTTGTCAAATTAAAACAAATGAAGGGATTGGAATGAAAATTTGAAAAAAGAATTAAAAAAGAATGTGCTACACTGTGGTAAAACTCTTTTGAAACTACAGCGCCCTCTGGCGATGAGGCTAAGTACTTATTGAATGCACCTCGTATATACTCAGAGATGATCCAAATTTATTTTATTTTAAGTTGAAAAAAAATCTTTCTTTTATTTGACTTTCTTGCTGAAGCTGAAGGCAGAGAGCTATTCTGAATGCTCCAACAATAGTCAGCCATCATGTGTGCGTTACAGTAGCCTTGATAGCGTTCCTCCATCGTACGAAGGTCCTGGTGGAATCGCTCGCCCTGTTCTTTACTTAAGATCCCCAAGACTGGCGGGAAAATGGTCTAGGTGGTTGTGAAGAAAGTGTAACTTGAGGCTCATATTACATCCGAGAATATGTTAAAGTTATGTTCACCAAGCAAAAATAACAGTCATCGTGGTGGTTCACGGGTTATTTCCAGATCATAGCGGTTTCGTACCTGAATCTATTCTTTTTCTTATTTTTCCACAAACGTAGAAACTCAACACACGTTTTGCATACCTTTTGCGGAATCCAAGGCTTGTTTTTCATTTCCAGCGGGTGACCAAAGTAATTTTTGTAAGCCTCAATTACGAACGTAGTTACATTCAAACGGTATTCTTTAACATATACCCTCCGCAAATGAAACAAAAATGATTCGGATCATTCACACAAACTCGCCTTGACGATGCCATATCAAATTATTTTAAGAAAACTAAATAAATTATCAGCGAATTAACGCGGTAATATTTTTTGTGAAAGCTATAAATCGTAAACAAGAGCTGTTACAAAAAAAAAGAGGGTAAGTATATCTAGAATCAGCGACGTGAAATTAGTAAACATCATGTAATAAAAGTCATTTATCAGACAAAATATATGATCATTAAAGCCAATACGGGTTGTAAGATCATTTAATCCCATTGTATGAGTTATCATGAAATAGGCATTAAATTTTTGTGATGTTTGAAGATGATTTTAATTCTGCAAAGCCATATTTGTTGCTTTAAACTGTTAATAACACATTAAGAACTTCGTATTATTGAATGTGAGCTGAAAATTTGTAAAAACAACTTAATTTTGTAAATGATATCAGATTTATTTTTGAGAAATATTTGCCTATGAATAAAGCTATTGGTCACGTGACTTTGGACGCGCACGTCACTACACTACTTCCAGACGAAAGTTTTAAGATGTAATCAATTTAAAAGAAACTATGCATCACGTATAAAGTTTATTTTGTTCCTTTCAAGACC
This sequence comes from Polymixis lichenea, assembly GCA_949091785.1. Classification (NCBI taxonomy): domain Eukaryota; kingdom Metazoa; phylum Arthropoda; class Insecta; order Lepidoptera; family Noctuidae; genus Polymixis; species Polymixis lichenea. Next base: position 7,835,798 of record OX420937.1, read on the forward strand.
ATTCCTCACGTATGGTATTCTGCCATACGTAAGGAATGGTCTTGAAAGGAACAACACTGATTAGTTGTTTGTCCCTCTCGCACAATGCGTGTGTCATTAATGTTATAAATTAGTAGTATTCAGTCATATTTTGTGTAGTACCACAGAATACGTAATAGTACAAGTACAGAAGATTCACTCCGCGAAATCAATAAATAAATTGCTTTTAAACAGTTAAAACCATAATTATTATTGTTTTCTTATTAACATGCTATTACAATTAATCGACAGGTTGAACGTACCAGACTTGTTCCCGAAATTTTTGAAAGTATTCAATAAGGGTACCACAAAACCGGCGTACCAACTAATTCCGTCGACATTAGACCAAGACGAAAAAACTCCAGAAGGTGAGTTTTCTCGTAATAGTTTGCTTAGCTTTATATAAAGCTCAGTATTAAATTAAACATTGTTATTTTAGATGAGGAATCACTTGTGTTTCGGGATGTACTACTTCGATTGGAGAGAGATAAAGGTACCGACGTGATGTACTGGCGCGTTCGAGAGTCTTGTTCTCTACGGGTAAGTTGTTATATGTTTCTTTCGTAAGTTGGCAAATGGACCAACCGTCCTTCGAATTTTACTGTGTATAGAAATTAACATAATGCCCATCATTAACATTTTTAACATATCTGAAGACCTTTTTATTACTTAATTTAAGGCCTTAACAGAAATACCATTGCATTGAATTATCACGAAATGACATTACACTTCAATTACGAACTACAATTTGACACTCGGTGTAGCAATAGGCACGAAAATTCGGTTTCTACAAGACTACAAAACCGATTCCCGAAACGAATTTTATTATATTTCCAGGATCCATTGATGTCGATCCCGCTCAACAACTGCGACATGCTCGTGATGTACACTTTTAACGATAAACTTTTCCCAGAAACACTTAACTTTATATCTGGCAGTGGGTAAGTATTAATAACCCTTCTTCATACAATTAGTAAATTTTACTTTGGAGTCACTCCATAAAATAGCTAAAGGTTAGACGGATGTGAAGGTATTACTGACCATGTATTTTAGCCATTACACTCATTCAAACTCAAACTCAAAACATTTATTTCAATTAAACCATTTACAGGCACTTTAGAATTGTCAAAAACTCGACCAGTCAGATAGTTAAAGCTAGATGCCCATTCCAAAACGTAGATCTCTATGTGGAAGAACGGGCAAGAACACTCAATTCGAAAACATTCTGTATAATTGCGTTATTTTTATAACATTTCATGTGAATGTTTGTAGCATCATCGGATTGTACACTACATTCGTGTTCTTGGCGTCTCGAGTGCTACGAGGATTCTTCTCCGGTATATACACAAGGATCATGTTCGATGACCTACCGAATGCTGACAGACTGCTGCAACTCTGCCTTGACATTTATCTGGTAAGTTTCGTTTCTTCTTACGACTGCTCATAAATTCTTGTTTGCTTTTTGTGTATAGAAATATCAATGCTGACTTATAAACATCAAAAGCTATTGTTTACATGGCTGATTTTTTATATTAAATGTTTTTGATTACTGAAATAAAGAGAAATGTCTCATTAGTGAGCTTCACGTCCTGAGTTCGATCCCCGGGTCGAGCAGTGTTAATGGGTTTTTCTATCTGGAATTTCTCAGTAGCAGCCCGGAGACTGGATAGGTGCCCGGTTGATGGCAATAGGCACTCCCCCTATTATATAGGACTTAAACATAACTGGCGAAACGTGGGTGTACTGTACGTACACCACTGCCCAACCCTTTGGTTAAATAAGGCGTGTTGTTCTGTTAAATAAAGAAAGTCTTCACTAGATTTCCTTTGTAGACATAATATTATTTTACCTTTTATTATTTTATAGGTACGCGAAGCACTCGAGCTGGCCTTAGAAGAGGATCTATTTGCTAAATTAGTATTCCTGTACCGGTCCCCTGAAACCATGATAAAATGGAGTCGACCTAAGGATGAAGAAAACCTGGAACAGCAGGCGCTTCCACCATCGCGATGAGTTCTTTAACTTCAAGTAGCTTTACAGATAAATATTGTAGGACGTGAAGTCTACTTCTATACAAGAGTAAGGCTATACCAATCATGGCATCTGAAATGTGATAAACACATATGTATAGTCGAACACGTCATTGCCCACAACATTAAAGTCAATGTCACTTGCACGTCATAACACGAGAAGGGCTATTGTTGCTCTATGACCAATGTGGCAGTTAGGTTCAATCCTAGTGAAGTTTTAATTTGCTGGGGTTTTAGTCAAAAGGGATAAAGCAATTACGAGATCGGCTATAACTATACATAGCCACAACATTCAGCATAGTTTGGAAGTAGCTTTATTTTTTATACTCTAGTACATAATCATGCCAATTTCTGGAGTTAATTTTAGGCAGGTAATCAGATATAAAAGAATGTGTATAATAAAACAATAGAAAAATCATAAATCTAATTTGAAAATTCGAAGGCAGGAAAGCAAAAGGTTTTAGCCGATGTTCTGTTTTTTTTTAAAATACTGTTTTAAACGTCCATGTATTGTAATTATTTATAATTGAATGACGACTGCATACAGTATGCAACACATTACATCGATCATAGATACGTAAGTTGTACAGTAAAATAGTTATAATTTAAGAATAATCAAGGTGCATATTTTATTCATTCAATTCAGGATGTTTCTGAAATTGGCGAAATCTTGCTATGATGTTCCTACCTTACCTATCAATTAAATTAGTCTGAGAGACAAAAACCCTGCAAGATAACGTCTTATTTTCATTCAATAAGTTTAACGGCATTACTTAATGCTTATAATTTCTAGCACTCAACTTATTGCTATCAAGCGCACTAACAGGCTGTCATCGTACTTAAAGCATTTAATTCTGCGTTCCTAGGTGACCAAGTCGAAGCGAAGCTCTCTTCTAAAATTTTAAAGACAGTTACTGTAGTTATTAACTTCCTATTGCAAGTTCATAAGTGCAAATTGTCATTTTATTTGCTGTTTAGAATTTATAGGAATTCGCGTATAACCAGATGTTTATGTTAAAAATATTTTAGTTTATGTAAAAGTTACCAGTAAAACAAGGTACAAGGTTAGATTGCCCACTTTGTATCAATAATTTAAACTTGTTTTATGTGCAATGTAATGTATATGGATTTTGTTATTTGTAATAAATAAAGGGATGCACTTTTTATTGTAATCTATACATAACTGCACAAAATGTATGTATTATCTATTAAATTTATATAATTGTCTTTCATAAGACATCAAATAAACACAAGTTTATTTATAGGTATCTCAATTTATAAAACCTTATTGCATTTGATATTACTTAATTAAATTATTGGAGTAAGAGAATTATACATATTGTACACTTTTGTATTATGGTTGTTGTGTTTAAGCTGCATTTAATGTTGTCTCGATTTTTGTGATAATAAAAGTCATTTGAAATGTTGCATGTATCTTTATTAATTATATGAATATTAAACAAATCCAAAATTGAAGTTTACAACCTTCGTAGCATTTAATTTTTGTATAGTTAACTTTATTCCTAATTTACTACCATTAACCTTGGTGCTATATTCATAGACATCAGTTCTTGGAATAGTAATTTGGCAGCGTACGGCAATCGTATTTGCGAAATTTGTGTCTTGTTCTTACACCCCTTGCATTCAAAAGTATTATTTCGTAAGTTTGCAATTGCTATCAATCCGCAGAAATTGCAAACATGTATACGATAGGGATCAGATACTTCAAAAAGCCGCTCACGCAAAAATTGTGCGGCACCATGAGCAATTTGACAATCCCGTTCCATTTCTCCAAAACGTAATCCACCATCTCTAGCTCTGCCCTCCATAGGCTGCCTTACTAAAATTTGTACAGGTCCTCGTGCCCTAGAGTGAATTTTGTCATCCACCATGTGCTTCAAACGTTGATAATATGTGGGGCCTAAGAAAACTTGAGCATTTATCTTTCGTCCTGTATGTCCATTATACATGACTTCATTTCCACGAAGATGATAGCCATACTCTTGTAATAGAGAAGAAATTTTCTGCACATTTACAGCATCATTGAATGGAGTAGCATCACCAATTTCTCCTTTGTTAGAAGAGACTTTGCCTTGAATGCACTCAATCAAGTGACCAATTGTCATACGAGATGGGATAGCATGTGGATTAATAATAATGTCAGGAGTTAATCCCTCACAAGTAAATGGCATATCTTCTTGCCTATACTGAATTCCACATGTTCCTTTTTGTCCATGACGTGAAGCAAACTTGTCTCCAATCTGAGGAATACGCACAGATCTGACGCGAATTTTGCAAAATTTATATCCTTCACTGTTTAATGTTAACATTACCTGGTCGACAATACCAGTTTCACTGTTACGTAAAAATGTTGACGCGTCACGCTTCGTGTAACGTTTCGTTGTGCCTTCTAATTCATCATCATTTTCAGGCAATGTAATAGTTTTTCCAATAACAACATCATCACCAGATACTCTTATACCAGGTGCGATTATGCCATCTTCATCTAATTTATCATATAAAGCATTTCTCATGCCTTGACATGTTTGTCTGGTTGGTTTCTCAAACTGCTCCTCTTGGTCACCAATTCTTTTGGACTCAGAATCCTTATAAGACCGATAAAACACAGACCGGAAGAAACCTCTTTCTACTGCAGAAGCATTCAAAATGACACTGTCTTCTTGGTTGTAACCAGTATAGCACAGGATTGCAACTATTGAATTAATACCTGCTGGCAATTCTCGAAACCTTAGATATTCCATAGACCTTGTAGTCACCAATGGTTTGTGTGGATAGTATAAAACATGAGCCAGTGTGTCCATTCTTACATGGAAGTTGGTTATGTAAACTCCCATAGCTTGTTTACCCATGGCACTTTGATAAGTATTCCTAGGACTCTGGTTGTGATCAGGGAATGGGATAATAGAAGCACACACACCCAGGATCATGGCAGGATGAATTTCACAATGAGTATATGTGGTACAGTATGCATATTCTTTTACTTGAGCTAAATCATCTGGGCTCATTGCTATCATTACAGTTTCCTCCTCCAAGGTGTCAATATATTCGACAACCCCACTTGCTACCAAATTTTGCCAACCATAATTATTGAAATCACGCTCTTTAAGGTCATCAATATGCTTCTTCTTCAATAACAAAGCTCCATTTTCTACAATCAGCAAGGGGCGACATATTCTACCAGCATCTGTGTAAATTCTAATTTCTCTGTCTCTGATATCGCGGATCATGCTCACTTCAGACACAATGATGTCCATTTGGCGCCTCAGTTTCCTCAAGGTAGCCATTAATTGTTCTGGATCTCTATGGATACCAACCCAACAACCATTTACAAATATTTTTGTAGCATCAGCTATAGCTGAAGGTGCAATTTCTTCCAAATTTTCCATGGACCATTCTTCCAAGAATTCTAGAATTGGAGATGGCTGACTGCCTACAGAGATATAGGCCATTAAGGCAAGGTTTTTCACCAAACCTACGGCTGCACCTTCTGGTGTTTCAGCAGGGCAAATCATACCCCACAAAGTATTGTGTAATTGTCGAGGTTTGGCTAGTTTACCATCACGTCCAATTGGAGAGTTAACACGTCTTAAATGTGATAATGTTGAAGCAAAAGTTAATCTATTTAATACTTGTGACACACCAGCTCTAGCCTGATGAGCTTTCTTTTGATCACCCCAATTTCCAGTAGCAAGGGAGTATCTGAGACCATCTGTTATTATTTTAGTCTTAATAGCTAATTCCAAATTAAAGTCCTTTCCTCTGTCAATGAATTTCTGAGCATACATTCTGACTTCTTTCAATAGATTTTTAAATAAACCCCTGAATAAAAATGCAAGGAGAGGGCCAGCTAAATCCAAACGCTTGTTGCCATAGTGATCTCTGTCATCTAATTCACGACGACCCAAAGAAGCCAGTAACAATCTGTGCACCATATAACCCAAAAAGTATGCTTTTTTTGTTTCACAAAAATCTGACACACCAACATGTGGCAACATTTCTTTTTGTAATATTTCTCTAGCATATTTGATACGCTTTTCCTTTGTTACACCAGGGCGAGCCCCACGGGCACCAATGAAATTTAGAGCCACATTTTGTTCTTGAATTACAAAGGCTTCATCAAGAGAGGGTTTTACCATTTCCATCATTTCTGGATCATCAAAATCATAAATAATGTGTTCTAGTATGTCTCTATCGGCTACAAAACCAAGAGCCCTGAACACAATCATGATTGGAATTTCTTGTTTGATGTATGGGACAATGGCAATAATTCTTTGCCCAATTGCAGATTTTTTTATGTTTTGCCCTCCACGAGCCATCATATTAACCCATAAAGTGGAAGTAGGCCTAGAACTATGTTCCAGACAAGATCGGATTTCTGTTTTGTAAGCAAATTTACCATCTTTCATACTGAATACATATACAGTATTTGTTGCCATTTTTTCCTGTGCAATTAATACTTTTTCAGATCCATTGATGATAAAATAGCCACCAGGGTCAAGTGGGCATTCATTCAATTCAGACAAATCTCTGTCAGTCAAATTATTTAAAAGGCAATAAGTGGATCTAAGCATTATAGGGATTTTCCCAATAAATGTTTTTTGATGCTGTGTTTCAACAGGGTCTTCATGTTCTTTTACAATTGTTTTAGTTATATCTACATAAAGTGGTGCAGAATATGTCAAGTTTCGAAGTCGGGCTTCGTTAGGCATCATAGGTGACGGAGCACCATCTTTTTCCCAATGCGTAGGTTTAGATAAATAAATTTGATCGAATTTCAGAAGATACCTCGGCGGAGTTTCTATTTCACCTGATGAATGTTGAGCTTCAGCTTGCAATTCTATAGGTGGTGAATCTTCTACGATACGCTGGACAGACATTTGGATAAATTCATCAAAGCTGTCCAATTGTTGGCGTACTAAACCTTTTTCATCAAAGTAAGCGTTGATGACAATCCAACAAGCTTCCTGCCAGAGTTCCGAAGAAATTTCTTCCACGTCAATTTCTTCATATTGATCTTCTTCAACATCGTACATAATCGAAGAGGAGAACTAGAAGTTCCCCTTATTTTTACCAAATTATGATGCTACTGCTATTCAGAAAGAGCACGCACAAACTTGTAGTACTACGCCACCATTTCTCCACTAAGTACTCTAAGTAGCACCACTGCACCAGTGTTGCCAACTGGGTGTCAAGTTTTGGGGCTAAATCGAGTTTAAAAAAGGGCTGGATTAGCAAATAAAAAATAAAATAGGGCTAAATTACTAAATAACGAAAAATAAAATTAAAGATTCTTTAGTAAAATGGATTTAATGAAAAAGTTATGTGTATATTAATAAAATAAGTAATTCTGGATTATAAAAAAATGTTTAATAATGAAATTACGATCTAAATAGCAGTCTTCATCTAATTCCTCTTGAAGGGTTTCACTTTGCGCTGATGACGTTGATGGTTGGGCTTGGGCCTCATTGCTAGTGGTGTTCAAAGTTGCTTGGCAATCACTTGCTTAAATGCTATATGCTTTATATTTTAACCGAGCTATTTTATATGCTTTATTATAGCATGCTTTTTATATACGTAGGTACTTTGTACAGCCAAACGGGTGGGTGCGAATAAAACAAGCGCGGTGTTGTCAGAGCGAAATGAATTTATTACGATAAAACGGAATAGTAAAAAAAACAATGAACTTTCATACCTTTCAGGCTTAGGACGGTCTTTATTTGATTAAGTGTTATTAAGAAATAAAGTATGTTAGTATTTCAAACAATTATAGGCATATTAAAGAGTTCATTGATTGTATTTACAAAAATGAACTACATAATATACATACATAATTACATTTATAAGGCACAAAGCAAAATAGCATTTATGTATATTACGTTACGTGAAACTCCTGAGATCGCGATATCACACGCGGTGCTTAAAACGATTACGCACGCGACCGAAAGCAATCGCTAGCATGCAACGACTGGCCGTCCCGCCGCGCTGCCTGCTTGCTTGCTACTTTGCTAGTTTGCTACTTGCGCTTGCGATGTGCGACGGACAGAGACAGAGAGTGCGATGTAAAGCAAAAAGCAAATAGGAACAATTGAGAGCCACGATAGCATTTGTTACATGGTATGTGTGATAAGCACGGTACTTTATTTTGCTATATGCTATATTAACCATCACTACTCATTGCGCGCAGCCTTGTTCAGTACAAATCAAATTGGATACAATTTTTTTTAAAGGAGATCATCGGGATTACCTATGTGTAGTAAGTTTGATTAAACTTGGTAAGACCAGTTCGTATTTATGGTATGGAATTTAGGGACTTAAAGTTCACCCTGTTTCGTAACTTATGTTTATATGGTTTTGACAGGCACTAATATTTGGGGCTACATTATGGGCTAGGGGCTAAATCATTTTTGGGGCTAAACTGGCATCACTGAGTAACACAGATTGTTGCATGGAATCACAGATTAATAATATTGTACAGATTCAAGTATTGTTTATATAAATATAAGAAATAATATCGATAATACCGAGTATCGAAAACGTATCAGAAGATTTTATGTTTACAACTATTAAAAACACAGAATCGGCGATGACTGGATGGATGAATGCTGGAGCTTGTTTCTGTGAAAAAACAGCATCCACACTGCACGCGTCACACCTCCCAACCAGTTGAGTCGATTTAGTCTTACTTCATATTCATTGAACCGGGATTAAAACTGTCACTTGCTCACTTCAGATGTCGCTGCTATCCAAAGTCCAAGAAATAAAGAACTTGACACCTAGCTGTTACTATCCTGTTTGTAAACAAACGACTTCTGTTATCCATAGTAAACTTTGAACTATGCTGCCACCTATTCCTTTCAGTCGATGTCCATGACGTGTGAATTGTAACCATGAAGAATTCACATGATTCTAGACCCCGTAATGTAGAAATTTCATAGAAATAGAAAAATGCAATACCTATGAGGTCAAAATATGTAGAACAGCATTTTGTTAGTAGATACCCGACGTAAAATTTCAACCCCTGAAGTACATGATTCCGAATCATGTACTGCATCCGTGGTAAAAGGATATATGCTGATGTCCCTGATACCCTGTTTATAACCTCACAAGTATGTCCAGAAGTAGTAAGTACAACTTCTTTAGTATTATGACTCATAAAAATCCAAGCCCGTTTTCCAGGCTTACCAAATGTCTTGCCCACTCCCATTAGGGGATCCTTAGACGATCAAAAAATAATCCGTGATTTTGGGATTTATTGACTGATTTTGCGGGTACCGCATGCGGTAAAAGACAAAGCACTCAGCGCGGGTTCCGGCTAAATTATAGCCTAAGCAATATCTGAGGGATCGATAAATGACATACAAGAAGCTAAGACAAGAAGTTTTTAAGTCATTAAAAAAACACTAATAATAATCGAATATCGATCTATATCGTCTGGATCATCCCTAGTGGATGTTTTGTTTGAGAACACAATTTGAGAGTTCAATTTGACGATTTTTGGGATGATTCATTCGAACTCGGATTGAAGTGCTTAGAACTAAAGTTTACTTTAATTTTTAGTAGTTGCATTTATTCCATAACATAGTGGTTATAAACTCTCTGAAACATAACATGGATTCATCACGCAGAAGTAACTCAGACGAACAACGGTGTATTATTGGTCTTCAAGATTTAAAACTGTCCAATAAAGTTGAAGATGTTACTGAGCAAGCGCACGGCGCCGTAACATCGAACACAAGTTCTCTCGCCAAAACCCGACCTGTGGGCGCAATAGAGAGCTTCGTACTGGATAATAGCCAAAACAGTCGTCAAGATTATAGTTTTTACGAGCGATCGAATGTCATAGCCGCTTCAAAGTTTGCTACCCCTAAACGAGTTGAAACTATTGCGTCGATCAATAAACGTGATATAAACACTGCTGCTCTGCCTTCAAGTCCTACACGTTCCATCGATTCTATATCGCAAAGGTCACTCAGTTATCAAACTGACGACTTATACGAAATTCCAGCCATTCCGAATGCTCAATACCCACCGCCAGTTTATGAGAATATAGATTATTACGGTGAGCAGCGGTCGCCACAGCCGCCCTATTACCACCAGCTCTATCAGCAGGCGCCGCCGCCGCCAGTGTCCGACGGGTATTACGACACACGCTACAGTAAAGCCCAACCTCAAGTGCCAGTTAATTCCAAGACTAAAGTAAATCCAATCGTGTATGAAAACATGTTGTGTTCAGATAACGATAAGAAAAGTGAATTTAAGCCTCAACAAAACCATGATCAGCGATTTATACAACAGGGGTCAGTTCCTGGCCCACAAGTGCCAAACACTGGTGTTACTAGGAACTTGGCGCAAATGATAACAAGTGAGAAAGTAAAAATAGACAAGGCCCCACCTCCACCTCCATACAACACTTCTCATGAGAACCCCGGCAGTGACTACACAGTGATGAAGTCCGCCCCTCCCAAGTACACAGATGTGAGTGCTCTCCTGAAGAATGATAACAGTATTAGTTTTGATGATAAAATTGTGACCATACCATCTACAGCAATATATGCATCTATAGCTCCAAGTGCCCAAAGACCTAAAGCCAACATTGCTACTGAAGTACAAACAGCTACAGCAAGTCCCAAATTCTTTCATCCCAAACCAAACATTGGGAATAATATTGTGAAAGACAAACCATTAATTAATGGAGGGTTTAATTCAAAGTCCACAGTTGGTAGTAGAATGCAGATAGTGGAAGATACTAATGGTTCAGACTATGTGTGCATGACTGGTGGGTCCCCTGCTGCTGCGGTGGCAGCAGCTAATAGAGACAATGTCTCCCTTGCTTCTGAATCTATTGCTTCTAGGAATTTAGTATCAGGACTGACATCATTGTGTTCTCCGGCTCAGTCCCCAGCTCCCAGTCCTACTCCAAGCTCTGTGTCCCAAGTGTCAGGTGGTTCTCGAGGCTCTGGGGGTCGAGGCAAAAGCTTGCTGCCATACAGCATCACACCACCACGTCCACCTGGCCCCAGTGAGGCTCAACGTAAGATAGAAGAACTTACTAGACAACTAGAAGAGGAAATGGAGAGGCAAGATGAGGAGGGTGAATATTTTGGTAAGACAACATCATCATTTTCTTTAGTAATAATATATCTAGTAACTTGCTTTAAAAATCGTACTGGTTTAGGTCAATTCAATAAAAATTATAAAGAAACATAGCTCCATCTATGAATGTTTGATGATTTCGCCTGTCGGGGTATGAGATGGTATTGGTTAGTTTTCAATTAATATACCTGTTAGTTCTTTAACATATTGAATTCAGACTTATACTTGTCACCTAGGCATCTGCCATACATGTGGTGCAGGAGTAACGGGGGCAGGCCAAGCTTGCCAAGCAATGGGTAACCTGTACCACACAAACTGTTTCATCTGTTGCTCCTGCGGTCGTGCATTACGAGGCAAGGCTTTCTACAATGTACATGGCAAGGTTTACTGCGAAGAAGACTATTTGGTGCGTACTCAATATTATAAATATGTGTTATGTACATACCTAAACAGAAAACATTGCATTGTAATTGTTGAAAATAATGAGGTAACCTTTTTGTAACTCAATGTTACAGTACTCTGGATTTCAACAAACTGCTGAAAAGTGTGCAATATGTGGGCACCTCATTATGGAAATGGTAAGGCATTTATTTTGATGTTGCATGGCTATCATGTTTTTGTTATGTGTAATGCATACTTTAGTTATTGTTGTATTTTCTACAGATTTTGCAAGCAATGGGCAAATCATATCACCCAGGGTGTTTCCGTTGCTGTGTGTGTAATGAGTGCCTCGATGGGGTACCCTTCACTGTAGATGTTGACAACAAGATATACTGTGTCAATGATTATCATCGAATGTTCGCTCCTAAATGTGCCAGCTGTGGAAAGGGTAAGAACCTTCTCTTATTTCTAAAACTGTACTATTAAATCCCAATAATAATAAATCAATGAAAATCTTTGATTCTAGGTATTACACCAGTTGAAGGGACGGATGAGACAGTGAGAGTTGTGTCAATGGACCGGGACTTCCATGTTGACTGTTATATGTGTTGCCTATGTGGAATGCAACTGACTGACGAACCTGACAAACGCTGCTACCCCCTAGCTGGTAAGTTCTGCATTAACTTACATGGCCCCAAAAAGAAATCAGGGTGGAGCAGGATCTGAATATGGCGTCCTTGTCTTTTTTTTGTTACTATTTGCCCTTATGTTAAAAAACGGCCTATAGTGAGTCGGTCTCACACAATTAAGGTTCCAAACTATACTGAGCAGTGGGTGGAACAGTTGCTGGGGTGCTGTAATTACTGTCTTACATGTAATTAATAAACCTGCACGAGCTCCTAAACTCTTCATCTAACTTACACATGACTTAGTGTGAAGGAAATACGAATCTGCACTGTATAATTCAGGTACATAACTAACAATTTTGATTTGATAAAGATAAATCTTACCTACATAGGTCAATAGTACCAAAACAGGCGTACATAAACATCTTTTTTTGGTATAATATTTAAATTTTGTAGTATAGAATGGTAATGAGCCCATTACCATTCTATACTTATTACTATGTATTTTGACGCTATAAGAAATTATTTACGATACAAAAAATTATAGTTATTGGGCATGTGTAACGGTGTTAAAAAAATAAAAAACTTATTGAAAAAATTAACACTTTAAAACAAGTACTTACATTAAAAAAAAACACATTTCAAAATTAAAGAGGGTCCGCCCTTTAATTTTTATTATTCTGTTAAGTATACTTAACATAGTAGTACTGAGGTCGTGCGTTCGAACCCAGCCAGGGCATTACTTTGTGTAAATAATTTCATCACCACTGCTCTCAAACGGTGAAGGAAAACATCGTGAGGAAACCGGCATGTCCTAGAACCAAAAATTCGAAGACATGTGACATCTACCAACCCAAACTGGGCCCGCGTGGTGGATTACGGCCGACTCCTTCTCACGGAGAGGCCTGTGTCCTAGCAGTGAGTGTGTCCCAGCGTTATACTCTTGAGTATGTATGAAGTATACTTAGCGGTAATAAAAATACACACTCTGTGAAAATTTCAACTGCGTATTATGTTCATGAGATAAGCCTGCTGACAAACGTATAGACGGATGGACAGTGGAGGCTTAGTAAAAGGGTCCTGTTGGCACCTTGTCGTGGTTTAAAAAAAAAACCTTTTATCATATGCTCAAGTTGCTATTTTCAATATTTTACACTGGTTATACAAAGTATATAATGTGAAATACAAAATACTATGTTTATGTTAATAACAATAAAAATATTTCAGGTAAGTTAATGTGCCGCGCTTGTCACTTGGCCACGATCGGAGCGGCGTCGGGGCCGGGTCAGTCGCCAGCGCCTCATCTGTCCCCCGCTTCTTACCAGTACATGGGCTGAACTTCATTCTTTCGGCGGCGTCTAGTGTAAAAAACAATTACAATACATCAGAACGTGTAGTTGACAGGCTAATATTTCTATTAGGTATCCAAGTATGTGCTCAAAATGATTTTGTATAGCCAATGTTGCATCTACTAGCATTTAATGTAATTAGCTTTAATATGTGTAACATAAGTTATGATGTTATACTGAAGTAAAACATTTTTACATGTGTTGTTAATATTATTATGATACAACATTCAAGATAAATGTGATTGAATGTAAATGTCATGTTGAGTACATGTTGCAAAATCTTATATATTTGAAGAGCGTACAGGAAGTGTTGATGATTTAAATGATGTCCTGCATTGGGATTTGTAAGAGGTTAGTAAGATGCGTGGTTACATTTTGTAAGCAAACTTTATTTTGTAACAACCACTAATAATTAAGAAATTAATGAGATATGTGATTTGTTTTAGCCAAGATCAGGTTTGCCTATTATATTTTGTGATATCCAATAATTTTATACATAGTGTGATAATATTTCAATAATTATGAGAACACTATCAAAGGAATTGATTTATGGAAAGTGATAAATACATGTCATTATGGAATTGGTTTTAACAAACTATTAAGCTTATGCCTGGTTTCATAACTGCATTTGAAGTAGCTGTATTTCTGTTCTCGTGGTACTGTCAGACAAGCCATTTAGTATACAGGCAAAAATACTCATCTTTTCAAGACATGGCCAATACAGGGCAAGTTTTTATTCAGTGCGCAAACTGTAACCATGAATTCAGCATATCATTCTAGAACCCCAGTGCTGATTTTTTGGATAAAAACTTATCCTGCATTGTATGCTAAATCATTTTTAACCTTGTGGCACAGTGATGAGAGACTGGTGCAAAAGAATTGACTATTCAGCATACTCATAACAAGGTTAAAAATAATTGCATTAGGTGCCTGTATATACCAAATAGCTTGTTCAACTGCATAAATACACAATGTATATTGGAAAGGAATATTTTGAGCTAAACTATGAATGAATAGAGATTGTTTACCATAAGCTATTCACCACATTTGTACAGTTTACTCTTTCCATTACACATTGTATATGATTTATGAAATAATTCATGTTAAAACCCCCTAGTATTATGGCTGCTAGTAGTTTGCCATCAATGTGAAATGCATTTATTAATTTAACACACTGGACTGGACAGCACTCCTGGTTGGTGTGTATACTACATAATATTATAATAATAACATAAAGATTGTGTAACAAACCCCCTGATATTAACAATAATAAATTTATAATAATAATAACAGTATATATTAATTGTTTCGGTCACAAGTTAAGAAATATTTTAGGATGAAAGGCGCAATAAAACATTCCAGTAATGTGCTGTCTTGTTTTGTACTTAATATAATTAGATTAGGCTGTTTTTATATGTACATTTTGATGAAACATGATGTGATTATTATGTAGCTAGCTATTTTATATGAAATAAACAATTTTGTTGTGTAGTTCTTTTATATTTATGTAAGTAATAAATACAACAAAATTTAGAACTGTTTATAATTTAAATTACAACCTATGCCTTTTTTCATCTTAACTAGCAAATAGTTTGGTTTACATCTTAGTAAGCCAAAGCCAGCCATTTTTCCATGAAAAAGGCATTTAATATCATGTTATAAAATAAACAGCCTTAGCTACACTTGGAATCTTTGAATATATCACATTTTCTTCACCTTATTTTTCAAATTCCTCATTTCAGTTTTGTAACGTTTCATTTCCCTCATGACCTGTGTGCGTTTTTCTTTCATCTGTGCTTGACTCTCCTTGAAGGCATCTTGAAGGTTATCCTTTTTCTCTTGAAATATTTCTTTCATTCGCTCCCTAGAAGGAACTGGTTTAATGAGGCCTATTCCTTTTAATTTTCTAATAGCAACTGTAGTCCCTCCTAGAATGATAATAAATTTTGTAATTTCATTTCATTAAGCATAATAATAAATTTATTTGAGTCCGTGTGTTACAGTTTGGAACTAGGAAAATATAAAACTGTTTTGTAGAAAGGCTTTTAAAATAATTTCAATTCCATTTCACATATTTCAAATAAATATTCTATTTTATTTTAACTTTGCCTATAGCATCCCACATCTAGATTTCTGCTCATAGCCATTCTTTAGTTGTGTCACGAGGCATCTTTCCTATGCATCATGTGATTATATCAACATATCTATTTATGTATTAAACTTCTTGTGCAATAGTTGCACACAGGCTTTCTATCTCATGTGACAACTGTTTTATATACCTATTCAGATTTTTCTGTTGCAATATAAACTTATAGTATACCTACCATTCAAAAATTGATATGCCTAGCAGTTATGTGAATTGGACTTTAAACCCAGTTGATCTGCCAAAGTTCCTTAAAAACTGTGCATTAGTGCTACTTCATGTTATATTATGCATGCAGGTATTATTACCTACTGTGACAGCATACCGTAGAGGTGTTATTAACTTGTACATTGCTAATGCAATGGCGAAATATCCAGCTTGTGAATCTCTTAGTGGACCAATTATTGATTCACTGACACCTATTGCTTGTAATGCTTGTAAAACATCAACACCACTGCAAAAAAGTTAAAATGGAATTAAGGGAATAATAAAGATGATTCTTATTATTAGTTTAAGAAAAAAGAATTATACAAACCTTCTGACAATATAGTAAGAAGTTCCAAACCAAACGATAGATGTAGCGACATGGACAGGTATCAGCACATACCAGTAATCCCTGTACATTAATTTAAACTTTTGTATAAGTCCCTGCGGCTTCGGTGGATCGTCGGGTGGCGCGGCACTTGAGGGATTGCTTGGAGTAGAATATAGTCTTAAGTTTTTTGATTGGGAAGTTATCACTTTTGAGTTAATCACGGGTCTTTGAGCGTATGGATTTTGATAGCAAATTCCACTTGCTAGACTTCTTATTGGATATTTATTCTCTACACTCCATTTCACCGATTTGGTTATATTTTGTAGGTAGTGATATTTTTTAAACAAAGTCCTGTACGTAAGGGCCATTTTTATTTATATGATGTTTTTATTGCACAAACATCCTATGAACTATAACATTTTTTAAATACTATTCGGAAAAAATGTGTATCGGGTTATGATTATTGTTGACAGGTGGTGATGACAGTGACAATTAGGGCAGCTGCCGGAGGACTCTTGGGTTCCAGAAATTATACAAAAATAAATCGTATTATACAAAATTATTAAACCAAAACAATGTCTTGTTTCTGTTTTATAGAAATTTTCCAATAAATTTTTCAATTTTTTCTACTATGTCGAATGCACTAAAGTAGCTCGCAAAATTGAATTTTTCTTATGTTTTTTTGTAAACAGATCTTTTTTAGTTGTATCAAAATGTGTTACGCAGTTACATGACAGTGTCAGTATCCATATGTGACAATTATAATGATCAAAAAAGTTCTTAGATGAAAGGTGTGGTGTTTTCATAATTTCTCCGTCTGATAAATGTACCTTTGCATTAATTAACACGATAAACTGCTGATGTCACCAACCTTGGTATTACTTACTCTAATAATGCAGTATAATATGCAAACTAATATCAACTGTCGTATCGAAACTTCGAAAGCGTCCGTCCCAGTAAATAAAATTCATTGATTTCATGAAAAGCCCATATTACAAAATAAAATAACATAAAATTTGACAATGCTGCAACAGAAATTATTAAAATGTCAACGAAGAGAATGTGACAATTTTTGATATGGTAATGACGAATCTAACGATTTCAATTTACGCGGGTAAATCAACTAGAAGACGCCTTCAACCACAGAACACTATAGATAGGTATTCCTAATTGGACCTACTGCCGCTTTAGCTCGCGTGATTCAATCTATTCCAATTGTCAATCAAATTATATTATTTGGAGAGCAGTGAGATAAATCTACCTTATAATAAAAGTCATCGAGGCAATTTGAGTCCGGCTTTACTTAAAATTTTGCCCTGTATTCTTTTCCACTTTTAAGTGTAATTAATATTTTCTTCTGTATGAGTTCCACCTGTATAAGTAATAATAAGTTATTGCCATTTATCCCAGTACAATATTTATGTTGAGCTTTAGTTGTTGCATCTTATTTCGCATTCCCGTAAACTTCAAAAAAACCTTGATGTATTATACACTTTTTGTATCTAATTATACTATTTAGCAGCTCTTTACAATGACAACTATGGCAAGGTCGTACGAGTCAACGACAGCATGAGGCAATGTTAAAGTCAAATCATGAAATATTACGACACGAACATTACTTGTCTATGGTCAGCTGCTCGGTGATGAAGTTGCACTTAGTACATACTTATTCCATGGAACGGTCCACGAAAGTAGTAGGTAGAGTGTTACAAGAATCCATTGGCGCCTGATGACGCGTTTTGATAAACAATGGTGAAATTGTTCCAGAAGTTGTATTGATGAAAAAAGATGGCTAGGTACAGAGGCTAGCACATCAAGTTACCCCAATCTGTCAAATTTCTTTGATCGTTTTTAAACTTTATTACAAAAACATAAGGTTCATGTTCAATTGGGAAAATTTGACGGTTTGGGGTAGCTTGATGCTTGAAGCTACCCTTAAGTCATACAGTTGAAAATCTATCAAAGAAATTTGAGATTGGGGTAGCTTGATGTGCTGGCGTCTGTACATTTGTTCTCGCCAAAATAATCTCGCATACTGAGTGTGTGAAGAAGAAGAACAGCTTTACGCACTTGGGACCTATCAGCATTAAATAAGAATTTCAACACTTTTACATGAAGGTAACACGTATGCACCTCTGCTTACCCCGAGAGCAGAGGTGTACCTATAGTGCATACCATCACATTTCAGCAGTATTTTAAGTTCCATTTTAGGGAGTGAGCTTATAGCTTAGCTTAGCCATTAACAAGGCATTAATGTTCAGTAACCTTTGGAAAAATAATAATAATAGTGTATGATCGCAATGTTCATAAAAAGAAAATATTGAACATAATTTAAGTGCCACGCATAAAGGAGTCCAGCTCATCCCACCATCGCCGTCTGGGCCTGCCGCAGTCTCATTTGTGGAACCCACTGGGTCGTATTTTTGGCCCATATCCAAGCAGCACACAAAGCTGTATAGCCACTGGAAAACATTTTTTTTGAAAGTCAGGGCTGTTATGCTTTCTGTACAAGGGCTGTACATCCGGCTACACAGCTCCTATAATTCTAAATTTGGCTCCAAATTAACCAGCCTTCAGCATAATAGTAGCTTGTTAAAAGCTATCCAGAGTACTGTAAGAGCTGTATAAGGGCTGTACAATAGCTTAGAGAGCTTTTAATAGGCTATCCAGCTCCTTTAATTCTGTTAGACAGCCAAATAAAAAAAATCGCCGTTATTAAGCCATATACCCCCTATGGCTTAATAACGGCGATTATTAAATCTACAAAGAAATAGCAACAAAAACTATTTGTGCATTGCAAGTGTTACATCTAACTATAATCTGTGGGCAAATATAATATTTGTGTCACCTAATTTCCAATTTAAGGTAAATAATTTTTCACGTTGTTTTTGTATCTCTACAAGTAAATTGTACTGCGGGTGCCCGCAGTACAATTTACTTGTAGAGATACTTACTGTTACTGATACTTTACTGTTAATATCGACGGTTTAAAGGTAATAGGGCCATAAGCGAAAATGACTTATGAATGCCATCCTAGATAACATTTTTCGCTTTTTCGAATGCACTTAGTCCCATGGCTCTACGATGTTTTTTTGTCACTTATGCCCAAGCAAAAAACTGCGTTTTCGAAATTTCATTTTGGTGTAACCGACCGAGTTTTAGGCCTTTTTTAACTCAAAGGTGCTTGTACCCCTGTAAAAATGGCATCACTTTTGGTTTATAGTCGGTAATGTATTTTTACTTCTTACTGGCGTAGAGATTCCGGGCGCTTACGGCACTTTACCATTAGCACCTCTTTTGAAAGTTGGAACTAATGCCCCTTTACCTTTGTCGTCAAAAACTTTAAGTGTCGGTTACACCTTGCTACCATTTACAAGATTACAATACAGTTGTCGCAACGCAATTACTAAAATATAATTTGATATTAAAATATCGGATATACCCTACTACCATTTACTATTTTAATACAACTCTGTCTATTACTCAGTATTACTTTACAATGATCATTTATTAATTGGTGCTTACGCCAATTCGTATCACTTTGTTACAAAACAAGTAGCTATTTAGCGGGTCGCTTATTTCAAAATCGGTCGGCCACGTGAAGTGACGGCGAGAGCATTTGCGCTAGCGCGTAAAATTTTTGCGAAGTTCCTGTGAACAGTAAGTTATTTATTTCTCCTACCTTTTTGCTATAGTATGTACTACCTAGTATCAATCACAAGTACCTACTTGTGATTGATAACTTACTAAGTAGGTACCTACAACTGATATTAATTATTTTGAATGTATTGTTTTAGGTTAAAATGGAAAGACAAGGTCGATAAAGAGACATTCTGGAAATGGCTTTAAAAACATCGGCCATGCGAACTAAGAAAAAATGTCGCAGAAGCCTTCTTTCTGAATTTGATAAGGTAAATAATTCGGAGCTGATCTCTCATTGTATAGGATTTTCGTACAATGAGCGGTCAGCATAAACTTGAAACGTATAGCTTGATATGTAGCAGTGTGTACATGGTGAAATAATGATTTATTATTTTGATTATGTTATTCACAGATGAAGATTATTTTCATTAGATTTATTTTTGTCACTATGTAGATACTATAAATAGGTACTTACATCGTGAAAACTACTTTGTCTTATATAAATGTGTTTTCGCTTAATAAATTGTGAAAAAACGTATTTTTGTTTTCATTTAATCACATCAGCAATTAAACGATGATGGGGAACACCCTTTACTTGAATGTATTCAGTTCATCATCATCATCATTTCAGCCGAATGACGTCCACTGCTGGACATAGGCCTCCCCTAAGCTCCGCCACTTCGACCGGTTCTGTGCTTCCTGCATCCAGCGGACTCCTGCGGCCCTCACAAGATCATTGCTCCACCTTGTGGGAGGTTTTCCAACTTTACGTCTTCCGGTACGCGATCGCCACTCCAGAACTTATCAGCCCCATCGGCCATCTGTTCTACGAGCAATGTGCCCTGCCCACGGCCACTTAATAAGTTTGGCAATTCTTGGGGCTATGTCGGTTACCTTGGTTCTCCTGCGGATCTCTTCATTCCTGATTCGATCACGCAGGGGAAATCCAAGCGTAGCCCTGTCCATTGCCCTTTGGGTGACTTTAATCCTTCTTATGAGGCCCATTGTGAGCGACCACGTTTCGGTTCCATATGTCATCATTGGCAACACGCACCGGTCAAAAACGTTCGTCTTGAGACACTACGGTTTGTGGGACGAGAAGACATTGCGAAGCTTCCCGAAAGCTGCTCAGCCGAGTCGGATTCGATGATTGACCTCTTTCTCGAAGTTGGACCGACCTAACTGGACAGTTTGTCCTAGGTAAACGTACTCGTCCACAACTTCGAGTGCAGCGCCTCCGACCGTTATGAGAGTGGATGTTATATGGGCACTGGACCTGATTTTTGTCTTGTCCATGTTCATTTTAAGACCCACTCTTTTGGAAGCTCTATTGAGGTCATCGAGCATTTTACTGAGGTTCTCCATGATTTCAGCTATGACAACTATATCATCGGCAAACCGAAGGTGACTGATGTACTCGCCATTGATGTTGATGCCAGCCCTTTTCCAGTCCAGAACCTTGAATACATCCTAAAGAAAAGTACCACCACACCTCTGTTCCATGCCTGTGGCGTTTTGCCCTCGAGTATGACGGAATCAACCAGCTTCTGGAGGGCCTTACGAACGGGTTTCCCGCCAGCCTTTAGGAGTTCGGCCGTAATTACATCATCACCCAGCGCCTTGTTGTTTTTGAGCTGCTTCAGAGCCATCCTAATTTCGTACAAGCTGACGTCCGAGATATCTTCAGTATAGTGTCAGGTCAATCTAGCTCTTGGGTCGTTTGCTAGATTCGTAACGGGGATTCTTGTTGACTTGTATAACTTTCCATATAACCTCTCAATCTCACTCAACAGCTCAGGCGTGGTGGATATGATCCTGCCTTCATCGGTCTTCAGTTTCGTAAGCTGACTTTGCCCAATAGGCAGATCCCTAGCAAAGACCTTGGAGCCTTTATTCCGTTATATCGTGTCTTTAATACATTCTGTATTGAAGCGGTGTAGGTCGCTTTTCAAGGACTTAGAGATCTGTCTATTAATCTGCCGGTACTCGAACGCATCGTCTGAAGACCGCAGGACCATCTCGCGGCTCTCCTTCATGAGCTGCAAAGTAGAATCAGAGAGCTTCATAATATTATTGATACGACGGGTCTTGAAAAACTTAGACCCGACCGTATGGACAGTTTCCACGAACCCATAGTTAAAATCGTCCACAGTGCTCCCTAGACACTCGAAACGATTCTGAAGTTCGAGTTGAAAGCTTTCGTAGTTTTGGACTTGGATTAATGACTGTACGGAGCGTAGACTTCATCAGCAGAGATTTTTCCAGCTTCATATTGAAATTTAATGTGCCCCTTACCAAACAGTGATTACTACCAGTTTTCACAGCGATGATCACAGACATTATTGAATACTTGCTTCTTCGTCGACATAATGAAGTAAATCTAATTTTTGATTGCACCATCAGGGCGCTGCCAGGTCCAGTTCCTTGTTCACGTTTTTTGAAGGAGTTCATCGTAAAGAGGCCTTCCTTCTGCATAAAACTAGCCAGTAGGTAACCCCGGTGGTTCCTACGTCAAACTCCAAATTGCCCTACTCGCAACTCATCATCGCTTCGTTTGCCCAGTTTCGCGTTGAAGTCCCCCATGACAACGGTGAAGTGAGTTTTGGAACCATGCATGGCTCTGAAAATATCCTCATACATGGTCTCCACCTCATCGTCGGGGTGTGACGAGGTCGGGGCGTAAAACTGTATGACCTTCAGCAAATACCTTGCGGATTTTCTGAGGTATGGAACGCTGCCCTAATCGATACACTTTCGATCTTCACCACGTTGGTCACAAGGGACTTATGGACGATAAACCCGACACCACATTGGGACTGCTGGTCGCCCTCCCGGAAATAGAGCAAGTTACCGGATTTGAGTATTATCGAGTCCTCTCCCTGTCATCGAACTTCAGATAACCCTACTATATCCCATCGTAACCTACTCAATTCTTCTTCGAGTTTTCGATCTTCTCGTCAGTCCGGAGTCTACGCGTGTTATATTTTGCCAGGCCCAGTTATCGGCGATTGTGGTAGCCGGATCTCTTCCGGGGATTGTTCGCACCCCTTGCTTCGCCGTGGCCGTGATCGCTACCATAGCCAAGGGTAGGCGGGCCGCTGAGCAATAGATGCCATTTATTTTTGGTGCTTGTCAGGTTGGGGGGGCGGTTTGCCATAATCGCCACGCTTGGCAGGTGGGTTGGCGATCGCAGTATGGTTAAAAAATAATGTACCTATAGAGAACACTGCTGCCCATTCTCTAGTAGTTCTCTTAGTTGCCTCCTACGACACGCACGGTAAGAAATGGGGTGGTGCTATTCTTTTAGTCCGACACCACACAGTATGCAGTTACTTAAGTCTTATTTTAAAGGAGAATCATGTTGGTTGTGATTACATTATTTTTAAGAATTGACGTCCACGTTACCATTTGCACAGATAATGCCGTAGATTGGATGTTCTCGTTTTCCTGTTGGTATAGAAAATTTGATGGGTGGAAGTACCACGTTACCTTTTTCAACCCATTTACAGTGTCGCTAATGTCTAAAATCCTCTCGTTGTTTTTGCTAAGCACTGTTTCTTATGCTCCATTACCTTTCGGCATAATGATGTGAATCGTCACTTATCCTTCCTTACCCATTTAAGTTATTCTACAGTCATGTGACTTATGCCCTATTACCTCTTGGTATGCGGATATCAAATGTAGCTAAGTCTTCTATACTCTCGTTTTTTTTCTGTGTAGATGTAACTTATGCCGAATTGCCTTATAAGGAAAATAAGATCATTTGATCTAAGCGGCATAAAACCACATAAAATACGTCGAATCAAATAAATAAAAGTGCCAAATAATGGTTTTATTTTTCTTGATTTTAGAGCTGTTTCCATTTTCACGATATGACAATATATAAAAAAGTTATGTCCATTTTTCTACAATTTCAAAGTTTAAACCGCTTTCCTGAACAATTTGGTTTTTGTCGCTTATACCCTATTACGTTTTAACCGTCGATATATATAGCTGATACTATCAAATATTACATGCGCCATAGAAATAATATAGTTTTACTAAGAATATTATACAAAATAAATACGGTGTGTGAATTATTCATGGATATTTACAAAAAAAAAAAACATTATGAGCATTAATAGCAGCAATTAAATAATGTATTTTTACTTAAAAAACTCTGAAATATCATGAAAATTTAACAAATATCAGTGGTTTTTTCATATGTAATCGGCTTGTTTACATTAAAATGTCGCTCTAACTAAACTAAAATAAATAATAAATAAACTAAATTCTCTTAAATGTCTCTTTCCTACGCAATGGCTATATTTAAGTCTATTAATCAGCTGAGAACTGTAAGGTAGCTGTACAATGGTTTTAAGTTATTCTAATGGCTGTTGAAAGCTGCAAAGTGAGAGTAGGTATACAACAGCGTTTTAGGGATCTTTAATTTTGATAGAAAACCATTTAAGGCATTTCGTACTCAAGTAGCTTAGGTACTTCACTTGATTTTGTGATCCTACTGAACGAAGTGAATAACTTAGTTTGTTTTAAAATTTATCGATTAATAATAGTGTACATATTTTTGTGATAGTATCTTTAATAGGTGTACATATTTTATACTGAAGAGCGTTTTACTTAATGGCATAAATACTAAATCCGCGTACTTAATGATCTTTTACTTGTGACGTAGTAGGTAAAGATGCTAAAGTTATTGCTAAATAATTGTTCTTGTCTTCAGAAAATAGAAATACCGTTCAAAATAGTGAAGACAATAGAAAGAGGGAAGGAAAAGCCTCTTATAGATTGCACAAAAATGCAATGCATAGTGAAACGGTCATCCATTGCAACATATAACAATGCAGAAAAAGAATTAAGTTGCATGTTGAACCATAGTGACACGTCAGATTACCCCGATGATGGAGAAACAAATAAATTAGACAATGTCCTTGACTACAACACATTTAGTTAATATAATAACTGCTACTAATAAATTCAAGAAAACAACATTTGCCTGGCTTTTAGACAACTATTTTTATTACTGAATAAAAGAAAAAAAGAAATTTGTGAACCTTTGACTGTAATATAGCTTGTTTAAAGGATGTCATTTCCGCTATTGTGCTGCTTGGGTTGTTATCTTGACGCCCATGAAGGTAGAGACGATCCGCTACGCTAGCTAGGTACGTCGTTGCAGCCGAATCCGTAGATGTAGGTTGATCCTAATGATCACGGACGACTCAAAGGTATTCGGAGCTTTTTAGAAAAAGTAGAAAATCGAAAATTATACTGATCATTATATCTTTGCTGCAACTGCTATTTCAAAAAAATCTGAATGTAGAGGACATTCACTCCACCTCTACCTACATAAAACAGGATTCCAATAGGTATCGAAAAAAACATCCAAATTGCTTTGTTTTTTAAATTTTATTTGCTACATGATTTATCCGCAGTAGCAATACATTTTAAATGAGTCGTTAGTAACACAATCACTTTGATTTCGATAAAGATTTAGGCGGCTTACTGTTCCAGAGATCACCCAGTGCGATCTGCTATGTATAAGAGTGCCATCAAAAATACCGCCTCCCGGTCTTGTTTTCACCATTACCGTGTAAATTCGCCATTGTTTATTACTTTCCACTAAATAAACATCATATATATGACCAAGGTTTAGTTTACGACACTGTGGGTAATCGTGTAACAACTTGTTGATTTGCTCCACAAGTTTGTGTGCTGCTAACGTTTTGACTTTGCTTCCAACCTTAATTTTTTGCCCTCGGTGACACGGGCACCAATGTTCTGCAATACCAACTGATGTGCAATTTCTTATTGCAGATATAGGAAGAAAAAGACTTGATTTACTCATAACAGAATTATTCGTCCTTCTTCTGATCATGTTATCTGCTATTGTAGCCAGATTCAGTAGGTCTAAAAGTGTCCCATGAATATCATAAGGCGTGGTAAGCCGATGGACATTTTGTTGGATGTTCTCAAAGGCCAGTTTATAACGGCGTCTAAATTCTTCAGGAAAAAGAATTCCCAGCAATGGCAAAACTCCTTCCAGCCGGCCTTGTTCTGTATGTACAATATCCCCCCATCTCATTCCATGATCACTTAGTAATATAAGTATGGTTTTACTCAAATAATTATCTTGTTCTAAATTTGTTAAAAAGTTGAAATAAGATTCATCCATGATTTGTGGGTTATTAAGATTCTCGTGACTTATGGATTCTTCCCAAAACATACCAAACAATCTATTTAGCTTTCCATGTTGTGTTAACCCATATATATATTTTAAAAGAACTTCGTAATAATATTTAGAGCCCATGCACTGGTGATATTGGTAATTTTGGTTTTTGAATAATTTTCTCGTTTCAAAAATAAATGGCTGCAAATAGTAATCGGTCGGTATCTTGGACAGGCGGTACTCGTAGTTGCCTAGAAGGCCAGCTATACTGTCGGAGCCAAGTGCTGTGTGGTATCCTTTTTCTTTGAACTTATCCCAGATAAACGCATTGGTACACTTGTCTAAATTAAATATGGTATTATGAATACATTTTTGTTTTACATACTTGAAAGAGAGTCCTGTTAATACGCGAAACAAGTTAGGAAATGAGTTATCCCCTAATTTACCATATCCGAGCAATTCAACCACACCTCTTTCCTTTAAAAAAAGTGACGTTAAAGGCATAGTACGATGAAAATTGAGTCGCGACATACTTTCTATTCCTAGTATGAGTACATTGTATGACTCATTGCCATGAAAAGTATTGGGCGTATTATCTTCATGGTAATTGAATAAAAAGAAATCACTATAAATGACTTCATCCAAGTTATAACATTCAATATGCACAAATTCGTGTTCCACTTTTATCACTGTTAAAAATTCTTTGCAACCGCTGTAAACAATATTATCTAGGTTTTTTGGTGCTGAAAAAAATTTGTAGCAACAATAAAAAGTATCTTCATTAAATACGCTGTAGAAGTCGAAAGTTTCACGCTCCACCCAGATATGTGACGCATTGGTTGTAACGAGAGGGTCGACAGAAGAACAGTTACGTATTTCAGGCGGTGTAGCTACTATACGTTTTATACTTTTACTAACTTCTGACAAACCAGCTATAGAACATCCTTCCGTACGGATCGTGTACAGTCCACTAGTAACAATTGCAAGTACTTCTTTTAAGGTAGTTACTGAAATACAACACAAAACTGCCGAAATATGCATTGCAATTTAAATGCTACTAGGTACCTATATCTGTTCTTGGTACCTATTTCCCGAACAGGCGAATATTGCAATGCTTCACCTAAAGCGAGCTAATCATGGTAAGTGCGACGCATTTCAAAATATTTACTTTTAGTTTCTAAACATTCTGATAATTTCAGTGCCTGTAATATCGCTGATAATTGCACTGTACGTACCTACTTCCTTACGTCTACTACTTATTAAATAATTGTTATCCTCAGAATAGTTTTCACTAAATAAAGAGGCAATTATGAACAAAAATGATAAGCTGTTCTTCTATGCGCTGTTGTTCTCATACCATTTCAACAAGGCCTACGAAGCGTAGCACGGCCTACGAAACGTTCGGCTTGCGCGTAGCACGACGAACGGTGTGTATGTAGTTATGTATAAGCACAATCACGCGCGAGCATAAATATCTGATGCCATGATTAATTTCATGAATAAAATATCTGAACTAAAGCAGACTGGAAATACATGTGATCATTTGTAGAAAACACGTACAAGTAAGTAGCAGCGTAAACATGTGGCATAGAAAAACCCAAAATGTTACTCACGAGAGATATGCCAAAATATAGGATGCCACATCTGCTACAATAAGAGGTGTCACCGCGCACAGTGCATATAACTGAGAAGTCAGATATTTATAACGCAAGATAATTTGTCCAACATTTCTTGCGTTATAAATAAATATAATATAGTTTTGTGATCAATAACATCTGACATCGCTTTGGCAGTAGGCAGCCGTCTTATTCTATATCCAATCAGTGCCTATATTATTGCAAAAAAAATACAAGTTTACATCCTACTGGCAGCATAGATATCTGCCGGGTAATATTTCGAGCCATTTTCTTCTATATAGCAGTGAGCGACTGAGTGCCGCTCTTATTGCAAAAATATGTGACATCCCATTGGCTCACTGAATTAGGATGCTCTTGACAGTACTTGTATTTGTGTTGGCTGATAGTAATCAGCAGCATCAATTATGAATCCTGTTTGATTCATAATTTTGTTGTGTTATGGCGTAACACCATGCACAACGCCAAATTCCAAGAACACTTTCATAAAATCTAAGTTCTTCACTGAGAAAAATGTCATTTTGGCATAATCTTAAAATATCGTGACGTTGGTTTAAAATAGATGCGTTGTCTTATAATATGTTGATAATAAGTAAATATTACGCTAGAACTGAAATGTGTTAAGATGGAATCGAATTTTTTGGGTAAATAATGCAATATTATGATACTTGTCATCGTAAAAATTTGTAATTATGAAATAACATTGTCTTCTTCAAATAATAACACAATGTAATAGAAAATGGTCCACTGTCCCATAAATTAGTATGATAATTATAAATAAGATTCTAATTAAAAAACACAATGACAGTCACCGTAATATAAATAGATTTCATAGTTTAATATGAAGAAGTATCTCTAAAAATACGATGACCTCCCCCTAATGTACTATATTAAATTATAATGCTTTAAACTTATATTTTTAAAGTAAGCATCATTTTTTAATATTACAGTCATATTATTTTATGTGAATCCTATGATAATACGATTAAATAATCTCATATTTTTAGAGTAAGCATCAAAGTTCAATAATATAGTCATATTATTTTATGTGTATCCTACTAAATTATTATTACAGAGACCCATTTATGAGTAGCATTTGAATGATGTCCTACAAATTTAAGGTGACGGCATTATATAATGAGGTCTCCCTCTCTCACTTCATTCCGCCGCCGCGCCATTTCGGTCGGCCATTTGTATTTCACCGCTACAGCCGGCAAGTCACGACTCACGACTCGTTTAATTAATAGCAATAACAATTCCATTAGTGCCAGTGAACGTGTTTGATCAGTGCAAAAATGGATATGGCTACGCGTGATCTTTTGAAGAAGTGGAATTTGGAACGCTACATCGATCGTTTTGAAAGTAAGTTGACAAACCTACCTAGTAAGTTGCTAGCATGAGCTCACACATTACATTCACACATTCTAATTTCTAGCAAGAATAGGGTCAGAGTGTCGTCTTAGAGGCACTATGAAAATATACTTAAAAAAATTTCGCGACCAATTTCAAGGTCACAGTTCTAACATAACCTTACCTATGGATCCCTTCGACATCGTTTTTACGACAAACGGTTGGTCGGAGACAAAAAACACCCAGACACTTTTAGCCTTTCTAGGTGTTACATACTATAGAATCGAGAAAATAAACGATTTGCGAAAATAACACTTTTTTGGCCGCTGTACACTCCAACCAAGAATAGTCTTGTCGTATGGTACCTACCCACCTACCTAGATATACGTTCATATTTATATTATACACTAGATTCGATGTGCAACTGCAACCCAAAAAAAAACAAATAGGTAGAGTGCGTCTAAACTAAAATGACGCGCCCCACTACCGCATTTACCGTAGTGTACGTATACAAATTTAAGTAGTGGGGCGCGTCATTTCAGCTTAGACGAGCTCTACCAACCTACATTTTATAAAGTCGATGCGACGTAGTGCATTTCACAGCTGCAATCAGGGCGCTGTTAAATTTACCTTTTTTTTCAGCTGAAAGAATTGATATCGCAACAATGCAGATGCTTAGTAAACAAGACATACATAGTATGTTCCCTCAAATAGGGGACAGACTCCGGTTTGAAGCAGCTCTGGCCATGTTAAAAAGCGACCAACCAAAAGATATGGTTTGTTTTCATGTTAAATTGTATTTCAAAAAAGTAAATTTTGTTTTAAACTTTTTGCTTACACATGCCCTGCGTCGCTTAAATGCACATTCTCCTACTTGCATGTAGGTAGGTAGGTACCTACTTATTAACTTTTATTATTTTAAAGTCTTCTTAAGATACCTAACAATTTAACCGGTGCAGTATTTATTTAAAAAGTGGAATAAAATCATAACTTTTCATCAGTCTTGTTAGTTTACCAACTAAGTACATTATTATTACCTTTTTAAATTTCTTGTTAAATTTCAGGATAACTCCTACAATTCATCACTCTTTGAAGAGGTCCTGAGGAATGACTTGTTAACTAGTCTACCTTGTAACTTAGAGCCTCTGCCACCGTGTGAAGGACTGCAAAGCTCAATCCTCAACCAAGACTGCGAAGCAGGACTTAACCAGGAAAATTTGGTAAGTTCTGCAAAATTGTAGAAAAGTACTCGTACTTACTGTTTTTTGGTTCAAGAGCAATATGTATTAATTTGTAATTACATCCATACTAATATTATAAATGCGAAAGTAAGTTTGTCTGTCTATCTGTCGGCTGGGGCAGGACCTTTTCACATTTTCATACCTAAGACACTGAACCGATGCAAAATTTGGTATAGACATTCTTTGAGACCAGGATCAGTCCTGATCTTGATCGATTAGTTTTTATCAGGGCCGGATCAAGGGACGAGGGCAGGACCGTTCACACCTGCAATGCTGAACCGATTACTAGTAAAAAAATATAACACTTCCCTTGAGTTATCTCCGGCTAGGGCTAGCTATAGCCTGTTAGTTAACGGTCGCACTCGGACACATTTAGTGATTATTTCAACGATTATTGAGGTTAATTGACCGTACATACTCATATTATCACACCTTTTTGTTACATGTACTATTATAACATTGTCTCAAAGTAAATATTATTTTAGGATGGTGACATACTGGTGATACCACTGGACTCGTCGTCGTCAGTGGGTGAAGCAGTTAGACAAGAGTCCACCGGGAGCAATTTAGTAAGTTATTGCCTATTATCCTGTACTTTTGATAAGGAATTTAAATTGACATTCAATATTGTTAACCCCCGGCGTAAACAGATAAGTTTAACGTCTGTACCTGTCCTGTCCTGTATGTGTGTACGGACGGCCGTTTAGAAGCTATACTATATGTCACAAAGATCAGTAATATATTTGGAGTTGGTGACAGCTATAACTAACAACTAAATGCATGATGCCTAGACTGGCACCGACTCCAACTGATCATTATACTGAATGGAAGGTAGGTATTGAACCTGTATTTTCAACATTTTAGTGACATTTTTTTTTAACTTTTACCTTGCATATTTAGTTTGTAATGCCATACTTATACTATTTGTGTTTCAGGTGAATACCATACTGAATTCATCAGTCGAGGGAAAACAAATAATAGCAATTGGGCAGAAAACGGGCACCTTACCCTCAAACGTGCGTGGGCGTTTATGCAAGCTGCTTATGGAGAAGCTCATTACGGCCGAAAACCCGGTACTTCTGACAGATTCGCAGCTGCTTGCTCTATCCTACGACATTGGCAGATTATTTAAAGAGGAGTCACCACCCCTATACTACGCGCCGTACCTGCCGGCTGATGCTTACCAGGCTAAGCGCAATATCTCTGGCTGGTTAGTCACCGCCAGAAGGGCTCGTCGGCAGCATTTAGTTTCGTTGGGCCTTATTGAAAAGCCCAAGTCACGTTCTCGCTCCAAGTCCAGTCCTAGGCTAGACACCCCTCCACTCGCTGGAATCGACCTGACCGGACTTAAAGAAGGTAACTCCTTTTCAAGAAATTTTATGTTTTCAGATTGAATTAAATTATCAAGAACAAAATTATTGAGAAAAATATCTGAATTAGTATAAATTTTCGTTACAAATTACAAAATATCTGAATCTAAGAACCGTTATTGTCATTGTACTAATTATTAATCGTTTTCATTTTTGTGTGCAGGTGAAGTGGAGGACGTAGCGTCAGCATTAGAGCAGCTGTCAAGTCCTTCAGCTGGTCCGTGGCAGGAGGTCAGTGCCCTGTGGCGGGAGACGGTGCGAGCTCGCCTCCGGTACTTGTACTACGAGGAAGGGACATTACAGGAGTACTTCAATAAGTATCCTATCCTGAAGTCAAGTGATGGATGGCGACTCCTGACTCATGACTACGAAGCACTGTTCCCTGATAAATCCGGGGGCCTCGACGCCTTGGATGCTTCATCGGAAAACATACTAAAAGCTGCTCAGCAGAAGCTTAACACCACAAAGGACTCGTTTCTTCGTCGAAAAATAGCTGATACATTGGCAATTTGTGACGGTAAGGAAATGATTCTGTTATATAGTTCTAGGTGCTCGACCTCCCTGGGTCGGTGAACCCGTTATAAAATATATAGACAAAAAAGAATTTAAAAATTATCTAACATGGTGCAGTCGTTCAGAAGTAACGGGCGGGCGGACACACATTTCGGCAATTCATTTTTACTTATATAGATAGATTTTATTTTGTTCTGATACTTTTCCCTATTTGCTCAGTTAATGATGATGTGTTGTGTCAAATATACTATTATTATTTTCTTTCCAGATGAACAACCGGAGACAAAATTAATAGCAGCGATATTGCTACTCGGCTGTCTCTCTAATATTCCTCCTGCCCGTCGATCTAGAAAAGACTGGCAAGCTTCACGAGCGGAGATATTGGATGGATTTGTGACCATCGTGGATGATGACGCAGACGTGCAAGTGGTAATTGAGGAGCGTCGCCAAAAGCTTCAAAACCTAGGTATTAGCCTCCAACCATTTATAATTTGGTGCCGCCAGTCAGGTGTCTCCTTCACAGTATGTGACAATACGTTTTACAAGTTCACAACACTAACTGAGGCTGTTGATGTGACTTTTAAAATATTTCATGCTACTGCCGCCGAAGGAGGCGAAGGAATCAAATTTTAGAATTACTTAAATGAAGTCCAATGTAACTTCGCACACTTATCCGCACCGAATCGTACGACCTTATTCGTCCGATTCGGTAAGTGTGCGAGGTTCCATAGGATTTCATACAAGTAATTCTAAAATTCGATTCTTTCGCCTCCTTCGGCTCTGAAAAGTGTGCGTTCACCTTTAGTAATAGATTTTAAAGTAAAGTATTTGTATGAGGGATAGATTAGTCTCATCGGAGTGTTTATAGTAGCACTTTACTTGAAAATAGATATTTACTATAATAATATAACCAATTTATTGTATGCAGCTTTAAGGTGAAAGCGTCAGGGTAGCCCGCGAAATTCAAATTTTCTTACGTTTTTTGCAATTTGCAGGCCAGTGCTAGGTTTTGATTGAAATGTTAGACGCGGGTGTAAGACGTATGTAGTACAACTTATGTACTTACACCCGCGTGCAACATTTAATTAACATACAACCTAGCACTGGCCTGCAAATTGCAAAAAACGGCTACCCTGAAGCAATCACCTTAAGGGCAAAAATGTTTTAGTTATAGGTACATTAATGTAAAGTTTGTTATTTTTTGTAAATTAAATTTCTACTCGTCTCAACCTTTATTTTAATTTGTAAAAACTAGAATTATTGAACATAATGTATATAATGATTCTTTATAATGACCGACAAATAGATACTGTAATCATTAAGGCGAGGATGTTTCTAAACAAAACAGTCTTCTTTTATACTGAATATAAATGTTTAGAGTATATAATAATTATTCATTCATACTATGGAAATAAAAATACCATTCAATTTTCTGTTTAATTTATACATACATCCCTTTTCACCTTCTTACCATTCTTGCCAAGGTACTTTTTTCTATTTTTTTTACTTACTCTCCATTTTTTAAAGGTTCAAGTTTAGGGTTCTTCAGTTTTTTTTAATGTTGAGCTCACACCTAATAATATTTAAAAGGAAAGAACCAATATTGGATACTTAAAAATAAGGGGATCATGTAAGTCCAGTGGCGCCCTCAATTATAGGAGGATTGTGATTTCTAATAATCCAAACAATTTCTGTGTAATCCACCAGTATTTAGTTGTAGTCCTACTGATGGAGAATGAGTAGAACTACAACTAATCACTGGTGTATTATAGAGATATTAATTGGTTTATTAAAAAACACAATCCTCCTATTGAGGGCGACCTCCGTAAGATAATAGGCTATAACCAGAGATATGAGGAAATAGTAGGAAAAGTAAGAGGACCTAACCTAAAATACGAGGAGGTTACCGAAAAATAGTAGGAAAAATAATAGGATATAACTGGATATATGAGGAAGGCACCGAAAAATAGTAGGAAAAATTGTATGACATAACTGAATATGTGAGGAAGTCACCGAAAAATAGTAGGAAAAATAATAGGATATAACTGGATATATGAGGAAGGCACCGAAAAATAGTAGGAAAAATTGTATGATATAACTGAATATGTGAGGAAGTCACCGAAAAATAGTAGGAAAAATAATAGGATATAACTGGATATATAAGGAAGGCACCGAAAAATAGTTGGAAAAATTGTATGACATAACTGAATATGTGAGGAAGTCACCGAAAAATTGTAGGAAAACTAATAGGATATAACTGGATATATGAGGAAGGCATCGAAAAATAGTAGGTAACTAAAACTAAATCCATGGTGACACATCATCTTAAATACTGTTATCATCAACATCAGTATTATCATCGTTCTTTTTGGTGAATCACTATGCTCCGTCCTTTGAGTGAATTCATCATACTTTAAGCTGAATTCACCTCTTTTATGATTGTCAGTTTTCTCAGTGTTTATAGAGTGTAAGGGACATCGATGCGCAAAAGAGAGGAGAACGTTGTAGGCCTTACAGACTGTGGATTTATAGACGATTTTCTATTCTTTATTTTCATTCCTCTAAATACCTGGTACTTATTGACAGGCCTGCCATACCTATTATCACCGTAATTTGAAAACATTGTAAAAGCCAATTATTTTTAAAAGAGTAACCGTGGAGTTTCTTGCCGGCTCTCCATATGAAGCGACAAATTGGAACCGTGCACCTAGCTTCTGACGTTTCATAAGTGCCCTTGCAGGTTTATGTGAAATAAAATATTTTGATTTGATTTGATTGAAACCATGTATCTGTTACCGGCCAAACCCGATTTCAAGCCAAACTAGTTTATCCTAGGCCAAACTGGTATATTAAGCCCGGGTACCCCGATTAAATGGGTTAGGTTAGATTAGATTAGAACTGTGGCCAAAAGCGCGCGAGCCGAGCGAGCGCTACTTTCAAAGGCTGTTAACGAAACGGCTATTTAAGCTAGTTGGCTGCGACATATCACGCGTAGGATAAATTTGTTTGGCCTGAAATTGGGTTTGGCCGGTAACATATCTATTGATTCTAAACCCCGCAGCGTAGAAATTTATCGCCGGTTTTTAAACGGATTTCCCTTTTTTTTAAGGCGAATCATGTACCTGCGGAATACATGGTAATAGTAACTATACAGGTATAGTTTCCGATTTTCTAAGCTCAGAATACAATTTGGTGTGAGGAGCCGACATCTTCGTGGAAATAGCCTGATCGGTAACTGAAGACGTCTATCGATAACTTTTCTTTGTACAATCGTCGTCTGCCTAGCCTTTCCTCAACTATGTTGGGGTCAGCTTCGAGTCTAATCGGATGCAGCTGAATACCAGTATTGTACATGGAGCGACTGCCTATCTGACCTCCACAACCCGGTTACTGGGTAACACGATACACCTTGGTAAGACTGGTTGTCAGACTTTCGGGCTTCTGACGACTCGTAACGACTGTCAAAGATCCACAAATGACAGCCGAGACCAATGGCTTAACGTGCTTTCCGAGGGACGGAGGGGTCTTGGTATATAAAGATAGTCACCCATCCACGGACCGGACTGATCAGTTGGCCCGTACGCCTGTTATTACTTACCTACAAGCCCCTTTCTTCTTTGCACAATGACTTAACTTATTATTTCACCGAAGAAATAGTCTGATGTTTCTTATTCTGGTGATTTACACATAAGTACTACTTATAAGTGTGTTATTTGACTTGGCGCAGCGACCACATAGCCGAATTAGGAAGATAAAATTATACGCAACAAGTTTAAATTAAAAAAAAACAGCCTTTTCTTCATATCGTAACACTTTAATTATCCATACACCCTAAAAATATTTACAGCAATTTAAGATAATACTTAGTCATATATTATCTATATCTAGATATATAGACAACAATATGTATTTTGGATATTGTAAACAGTTAGGTATACATACCTAATGATAGTTACCGTTTATGTATTTTTTAACAATATGTATTTTTGATATTGTAAACAGTTAGGTATACATACCTAATGATAGTTACCGTTTATGTATTTTTTAACAATATGTATTTTTGATATTGTAAACAGTTAGGTATACATACCTAATGATAGTTACCGTTTAAAAAAAACATAAGCGTTTATTGAATATCTCAGCATGTACTTATAGTTTCATTAAAATTAATATAAATGCCCTTTAAACACAATTTGATATCTTTGTGATATGTGATTATTCTCAAATCTACTTTAGGTTAAGTGCAAGTATGAGAGGAAAATCGCCGCGGGATTTACCCGCACGTAATTCCACATAATGTAACAACATCAAATTTTACCATGCCTTAAGTAGGTACTTAAGGTATGTTAAAATAGTATGTAGTAACGTAGTACTTTACGTAGGTAAGTACTTGACAATAATGGAATTAAGGGCGCATTTCGCCGCGTTTTTCCGCACACAATTTCCCCTAATTTAAAGCCTACATTTCCTAAAATTCGCTTTGGCACTTTGTTTCATTGTTCTTAAAATAAACGAGCATCTAATATTCTTCTTTTAAATAACTAATAAGAAAATACAATATTGACGGCATAAAACAAACAATTGAATAATCTTCGCATATCATATTTATCAACGCAACACCATTCAAACTTCGTTTCAACTCTAAGTTTCAGTTCTGCCTCAGAGTCGTCAACTCGAGCTTTGGGTTATTATGAAAGCTGTGAACGGTCACCACAACGGTCACACAATATCGATTGCAAACATTATTGCAAAATGACTGTAAATGTCAAATACTAGTGAAAAT
The DNA here is from genome assembly GCA_949091785.1 of Polymixis lichenea. Classification (NCBI taxonomy): domain Eukaryota; kingdom Metazoa; phylum Arthropoda; class Insecta; order Lepidoptera; family Noctuidae; genus Polymixis; species Polymixis lichenea. The sequence goes on from OX420937.1 coordinate 7,872,690, forward strand.
AGCAGATGACGGTACACTCGGCGTTTACTAGTCGACCCCGTAACGTTAACTAGTGTTCAAAGCGGCCTCAACTATGTATGTGCCCTACCATTTCTTAGTTTCACAAAAGCGCGCTGCTCCTGAGTCGCGGGGGCAACAATAGATATGCGGGGCATACTTAGTTGGTCTAGAGAGGCCCAAGAGGCGCCACTGCATCAGCACTGCGTCGTCTTGCAATTGGTCTGAAGTGGTTGACGCATCAGTAATAACAGCAACGCATACCTAGATAATACTCAATGCACCGCCAACTTCATTAACTTGTCTATACTGAAGCTCTCCTTCTACCACTTTACTTTAGAGTCGAGGTGTTAAGATGTGCTATTGCCTTAACTCAAAAATGCCACAAACATTGTAGTTTACCGATGTTACATATTTGATATGTTCTTATACTTATAAAAATAGATACAAGTACACAAGTAGGCGCCGCTTAACTTCAATCTGTCTAAATTACATGAATATAACAACTTTGGAAGAGATGTTATTGTTATGGATCAGATATGTCCCACAATAAACCAACGCTGTAGATTTCAAAAACAAAGTATTTAAAAATCTACGACATACCAGGTTGTCTATTAATTCTTTTAAACTCTAGTATTCTAGTGTAGGTAGGTAATGTGCTACAATCATCTAAAAAGTATAAAAATCTAAAAATATGTTTAACCTGGAACGCCAAGTCAAACATATTTTTGCATCATTGGGCCTGGATTTTTCCATCAATATCTTTCCAAGTAACTAAAATATTTGATCTCATACAGCTAAGTTACCTGTCTATCAACATTTCGTAGAAACAACTCTTGGTAATATCACAGCTTTTTAACGTGATTTGGATTGTGATCACATTTTTAGAACTACCGACAGTAGCAATACAACTTCAGTTGGTAGTGGTGCACGCAGTGGCTTTGGTCTCCGTAAAGGTTGAGGCGGCTGATGGTGCCGGCCAGCTGCCAGTGCTCGTTGCGCTGGCGCAGCGTGCCCTCGAACACGCCGTCGCCCGGCGTGGTGCGCACCACCGCCATGAACTCGCGCCACCCCACCTCCTTCTCTCTCGGCTCCCCCGCCATCATCTCTGTTACGTCCAGTACTTCGGCAAGTGTCAGCTCTGCACATTGGCGGTGCTCCTTCAAATATTCATTTACATGCTTCACTAGTTGTCTGGCTGCGTCTCTAGCGTCAAAGCTCTTTGGTGATATTTTTATACCTTTGTGGCAAGTACACCAGTGGTCATCGATCCCAGCCATCTTACAAGTTCGATTTCTGGGTATCGGCAGAAACAGACTCATACTCCTACTTTCAGTTTGAGGTGATTCTGTTCGTTGTTTTATATTCTTATTATTGATTACTTCCAAATCGATCAAGTCCGATAGTGTCGCATAGATGTCGTACGGTGTTGTCAGACGTCTCCGGTTTTCTTGCAAATTATCGTAAGCTAAATTGTAATTGTTTTGAAATGATGATGGCACCAATATATGAACCAAAGGCAGACGTTCTTCCAATCGGCCTTGTTTAGTATATCTTATTGCACCCCACCTTATTCCATGATCACTTAAAAGTATTAGAATAGTTTTATCTAAATAATTATTACTATCAAGTCTTTTCAAAAATCTTTCGTAACTATCGTCCATAGCCATCGGGTACGTTAAGTAATCATGACTCATTGACACCTCCCAAAAGAATCCAAATAGCTTGGAAGATTCTAAAGTTGAAGTTAAATCTTGAATATAGTCCAGAAGAACCTTGTAAAAGTATTTGTTCCCCATGCAGATGTATGAATTAAAATCCTTGGTATTACCCACGTTAGCTTCTGCTTCATGTATAAAAGTTCTAATGTAGTAATCAGTTGGTGTTTTGATAAAACCGTATTTTGCAAAATTAAAAGTACCTAATTTTCCACTATCTTCACCCAGAGCTGTATAAAATCCAGCTTCTCTGAACCACTGCCAGATAAACGGGCAGTTGTCAAAATTGGAATCATAACGCGGCCAACAAGTTCTCTTCAAGTCGGTGTCTTTGATGCCGAGCAGCATAGGACTTAAGTTAGGAAATGTATTGTCACCCACTTTGTTGTAACCTAGTAATTCAATAGCACCTTTCTCTTTTAGGTAAGCCACAGTTTTTGGCATGGTTCTGTGAAAATTTAATCTTGATATGGCATCAATACCCATTACAATCACATTGTAAGATGTTTCGTTAGATTTCTTTTTCGGCCTATGGTTTGTTTTTTTCTGCGCAAACAGATAGTACTGCTGGTAGACCTGTTTATTATTATAATCGCAAGTGACCATCACAAATTCATGCTTTACTCTGATACTATCAGAGAAATTCAGACAATCTTCGTATTCAACTCTGTCGTCTACATGTTCCGAATAAACATTTTTGATCGCCTTCGGTCTGTAAAATGATTTGTAACAACACGAGATATTTTCATTTTTAGGAACATTATGATACTGTAAAAGCTCAGTATTGACCCAAATATGTGTTTCATTACGTTGTAGAAGAGAGTAGTTAGCATTGGGGCAACTTTTTAACTTTGTTGGAGGTTGATTGAACTGTTTCATAGTTTCGTCCAAGGCTAGCAAGCTGGGTATCGTACAACCTTCAGTTTTGATTGTGAAACTTGCTTCAGTTCCTATTTCGTCTTGGCGGAAATCTAAGGGCAAAATGGGTTGTTCGTTGTTGACGAGAAATATCTCTGTACGATTGGTGATGGATATAATGATGAAACTGCTACCGAACACCATTGCTAGTAGGAAGAGGTATCTTAACCGCACCGGCACCGAGTGCAGCCTGCCGCTGCTCTTCATCAGCTGTGCCATTCTGAAAAAAAAAGAAAAGACCATTCAAAATGTGGCCGCACGGCTCGGTTCAGGTTAAGCTACGCTTGCCATGGTTGGTGCGTGGATGGGTGACCATCTTTACATACCAAGATCCCTGCGTGCCTCGGAAAGCCGTTGGTCCTGGCTGTCGTTCGAGGATCTTTGACACTCGTTACGGGTCGTCGGAAGCCCGAAAGTCTGACAACCAGTCTCCCCAAGGGATATCGTATTAATCAATTACTGGGTAGTAGAGGTCAGATAGGCAGTCAATCCATGGTGAATACTGGTATTCTGGTTACAAGAAAAGGCTAGGCAGCATAGATGATATCCAAAAACCGAAGCTACGAAGCTCGTACACATAATTTGTACACCCAAAAGCTTTAACATAACACCCGTGACACCTGAAAAAGTTTTTGTAAACACGTTCACGTACAAACAGAACGCATTTCCTTCTTCGAATCAACACGGCGCATGTGTCTTTTGACTGGTCTTTGCAAGTGAAGAGAAGGTTGTGTATCAGATATTTAAACAAGTTCTAATGCTAAAACGTCCAAAATAAAGTTTACGTAAAAACCGTTTTAAAAACAAGCTTTTAATAAACTAAAATTGCCAAATAAAACATAAGTAAACACAGAACTTTAATATTTCTTCAAAAGCTAGAGGCGTGAACATCTTTCTTACACTTTAAAATAAAGCCTCAAGTTTTTAAAGAAATATTAAAGTTCTAAGTTTACGTAAGTTTTAATAAACGAAATAATTTAGTTTATTAAAACTTGTTTTTAAAAAAGGTTTTTATTCAGGTTTAGAGTTATTTCAATTACAACTTGTAGGTACCTAGGTCCTGTGTTACTTCTAGTTTAAGTTTATTTTTATTTTTAATCAATTCAAAGGAAAAGGCCGCAGATAAAAATAAATGGAAAAGCATGAAGAAGTTCTTTGCCTAGCAGTGCACGTTAAATAAAAACTTTTTAACATTCATTAGTAAAACAAAGCCTTGTATATCCTTATTTTGGTCTACTTTCCATTGCATATATTTTTTACGAACTGGTATTTAAAACATAATGATTCGTTATTTATTTACCTAAGTGTACCTACAGCATTTGTGGTAAATTACTTTTTAGACTTTTAAACGTGAATCGCTCTTGCATGGATAGTTTTAATTTTCTTATTTTATTCAACAAATAAGTACATAAACAGGAACGGTAAGTTTCACACTACTTTGTGTTAGGAATGTATGGTACCAAACTATTTTCGACCATCATAATCATTATTTTCGGAATTTAGACAGTGCTGTATTGTAACATTACTGAACCCAATCGTTTGAAAAGAACTTATTCACTCACCTTGGAAGAAGTTGACTTAACGTCGGATAAACACGAAGTGACAAAAACATTGGAGACTGAAGTTAAAACAACAGAAGAAGTATAATGGGTTAGTCATTTTTTATTTAAAACAATATTTACGTTCACACTGATTGTATCGAATATGTTTTGACATTAAGCGTTAGCGGGGTCTGTATAAGTAACTACATATTTAATTGTTATGTGATTGATATGATGTGCACCGACCGCGCGTGTACGGGAGCGATCGTGACGCCCGAGGGATGTTGTGCCCGGATTCAATACTGACTGAAAAGTCTCAGTATGAAGTTCGTCCTAATGGTCGCCTTATGAAACATGCAAGCAAGATAGCACTATTTAGCAGAGTATCGCACAGGGAGACGGAATAGGGGTCGGGGTGGAGGCTGCGCGCATGCGCCCTTTGGCGTGGTGGAGCTTTACCACTCTTGACAGTCGAGCAGCACTCGTTACGGAGCTACCCATGTGTATATCAATACAGAGCTATATTCTAAACTACTCACACATACAAATAAAATAAATATGAATTGTCTGTTTGTAAAGTAAAAAGAGCTTTTTATTAAATAGGCATGAAAGTATATGCGGTACCTACCTACACAAAACGAAAATAAAATAAAATTAAAAGTTGTTGTCTGGCTGTCTCTGTGTTTGTTCCGCAGCAACTTTTAGGTATAAAAAACATACACCCTGGCAATGACATCGACGCACAGCCTGTCCCCATGTGGTTCGTTGAAATTTTGCTGCAAAAAAATAGCTGTTGTGCCATACATTTTGACCGCGTAGGTGTTGCACTTTTCTATGAAAAAGCAGATTTTTATTGAAAACCGACGAAAATTTTCTACCCAAGAATGATTTGCTGAATTCATGGTTTCAGTTTGCGCGTCGATGTTCCTGCGACCAGATATCACTACGCTCATGATTTTCACCATAGTTTTGGATCATGCATTTGACAGTGTTTCCGGAGTTCACCCCTCTATTCAATCTTTAGCACGAAACCAGGAATTTCGAATCCACTATTTTGCCTCGCCCCAAGTTTAGTTTAAGTAGTTAGCGCACACATCGTTTTCAATTAGTAACTAGAAAAGTAACAAATAACATTAATTTAGTAGCATTTTAGGGTACACGCAACTAACCCAAAAACTCCAAACGCCAAAGTAACTCCCTAGTAGAAAACTACTGCCAAAGCTTTTATTTACTTACGTAACAAAGTAGGATCTTAAAAAGCTATCAACGTCCTATATGAACCTCTTGGTCTTCGAATTCAGGTTATGAAACAAATACATTGAGGAAGCATTTATTATACCGAAACTCATTTACAATTACAAAAAAAAAAATAAGAGGATCTTCCACACATTATAATTGTCTGGCCAAGGTTTCAGACTCATAAATAAAATGGTGTAAATAGTCTGTATCTCTAAAACAAAATTTTCGTCTATTAAACATACCAAATCTGGAAGGATCAAAATCAAAACATTTTGTTTCACATAAGCTTATGTGGGCACTAATGAATCGACTGAAGCTAGGTGCACGGATCCAATTGGTCGTTTCCTATAATCCGATAAGAAAATCCACGGTTACTCTTTGAAAAGTATCTTCTACCAATGCCGTGTAATATCCCACGACTTTATACCTTTTCTAAATAAAAGGGCAGTTGTTCAACGTAGACCACGTTTTCGTCCAACAAGTGGTTCTCAGTTCGGAGTTGTTCATGCCAACTAGAACTGGTATTATATTCTAAAAAATATCGTCTGCTACTGTGTTGTAGCCCTGTAATTCTACCACGTTGTATTTTTCAGCAATTCGTTGGGTTGGTTCGATAAAAGCCCTTCCCATTATAATTTGGTTGTACACTGATTGATCTATAATTCCAGACAATTAGTTCAAGAGGGCTAACCTGACAATGCTCTTTTTGCTTCGATTGAAAGTCAATAAGTACAGCGATGAAAGTTTCACTACCAAAACTGAGGGTTGTGTTTTTCCAGCCGTCAATTTCAAGGATTTCTCGATAAAAAAAATATTAATCCAAAAAGCGAACAAACTTATGTAAAGATTATAACAATCGTTGGTTAGGAAGCAACCCAACACACATGTGGATTTAAAAAGTAATTATAAACGTTACAAAATTAATAAACGAATCAAACTTGAGTGTTTAACGGACCAAAACCTTTCGAACAATACCTCTGAACAAGATTGACAATAGCAGTATCTCGATTCCATAATCTTTCATAATTTCATATTAGTGAATAACGACTTCGTGACTCCGTCGAGGTCTTCATCTTCAAGGAACAGAGCTCCATGCGGGATGGCGCAAAAAGTCAGTCCTCCAAATATTACAAGTTTTACGAAAAGAAAGAAAATTGTTTCTTTCTTCCTTCTTTCGGTTGCGTGTCGATAAAGCATAACGATCTCGACGGTAATACTGCGATTCAAATTGGCTGTTTTTGGAAACTTTTAAAACAATGTTGCCAGATTTCTTTTCCGTTCTTATGTGGTGGGAACACTATACAATGTTTAAATAACATTTGAAACTGTTGAAAAACGGAGTAATGGTAAGGATTGGGAGTAAAACATACCTTTAGTAACATCATGTTTATATTTGTAAACATCAGTAGCGAAAGCACCATATAACACGATTCCTACCGGCTTCCGTTCGAGGATTCGTATCGGCAACTCTATCGCTATTAAAAATGGCACGTCAATAGTGGCTACTATTGTCAAAAAATATAGTTACACTATGAGTATTTAATTCACTATAACATTCAAACAACAAAAACGGTTATTTTTAGCTTTGAAGTACAACAAAAAAAAAAATGTTCTAAATTAACCCGGCGCCAAAATGTCATAATCGGGAACTAAAAATTCATACAACAGCGATTCCGTAATTATGTCACATTAGGTCACGTAACGACGAACGCAAGCCACTGTACAACGGGTTAGGACAGAGACAGATATAGAAAAATACGTCAGCGAGAACGAGATGGAGGAATATTGCGCATTTTATTTTATTTTTCAGCTGTATTTAATTCTTAACATTCCTATATTAATTTTAGAATATAAGTAAATCTTCTTAGAAAAATTTAAACCTCGCCGCTGGTAAACATACTAATAAAATAATGCCTTTACTAAATTTGTATCTTCAAAAGCTGATGCAGAGATGAATGCAGATCTGATATATAACTGATGATTAAGTAGGTAATTGGTATTGTTTAGTTATATTAAAATGGATGGATAGTCTGTCTTTATTCCCCAGTTTTACAGTTGTAGGTACACCTACGATACCGAGTTTCCCACAACTAATAAAAATCATCATGATTTGGTGTTTTTTTTAACTTTTTGTGAAATAGACAGCAGGGGCAGTAACTTTATAGATGACTGGACGGTTATCACTCACTAACCTGTATAATATGTAAGGACCCTTTGTAAAGTGTGGGAGGTGTGCACGGCAGTGGCGCTGCTCGGCGGCGACTTTACGACTGTTATCAAACAAAACACTGGCAATTACAATTTTAATGGCTTGTTAGTATGCACAACTGTAACAGTCCCATACGACCGCTTCTAAAATTAACACAAAACACTCTTGCGTGCTATTGATTGCATCGCAAATACAGCGCCAGCAACAAAAGTTTGTTATTTATACGTAGTTTTTCTACTGATAAGCTGTATTTCGTAAGTGCCCCTTCGAACACACGAAAAGCGTCTAATCCCCTTTGAGTTGGTATGATGGTGGAGCATGATTCTTAAAGTACCTAGCTAGTAGAAATTTGTAACCCACCACCCACATTGTACTATAACCCGGATGAGTGAGCAGTGGTGGCCCAGAGCTCACGGCCACGACGTACGAATTGTAGGTCGTGAGTTCGAAGCCATCATGCGCTTTAGTTTGTGTAAATTATTTGGCACCAATGCTCTCAAAACGTTGAAGGAAAACATCGTGAGGAAACCGGCATGTCTAAGAACCAAAAAATCGAAGACATGTGACATTTAATAACCCGCACTGGGCCCGTGTGGTGGATTACGGCCCACTCCCTCTCACTGAGAGGAAGCCTGTGTCCCAGAAGTGGGAACATTGTAGGCTGATTATACAGGGTGTAAGGGAAACGGTTCCAAAAACGAAGACAGGTGATAGGGCTAGTGATTCTCGATACAGTACTCGAGTACCATAAACAAAAAAATATATTTTTACCAATTTTTTTTAGCATTTTTTGTACACTATGCTGTGAGAACAGTCAAATGAACCATTATTTGAGATTTAGGCATCCTTTGTAAAGCGCCGCCAAAATAAAATAAGTAGAAATATTACAGAAGCGTCAAACGTTTTAAATTGATGCAAAATAACTAATTTAAGACGATAGGTTATTGGTATCCGTTTGCATTTAGGTTGTATATAACCTACGTCCTTGCTTCGGAAGCGGTCCCCTTACACTCTGTATAACGCGGATGATGTACTCGTATGTCTAGCTTTTAACAAACCGCAAAGCTAGGAGAGTACCATAATCAACCTTTAATGTTCCCACTGCTGGGACTCACACCTCCTCTCTTTGAGAGGGAGGAGGTCATATGGGTTTTCTGACGATGTTTTCTTTTACCGTTTTGAGAGAAGTTGTACCTAATGAATTAATTTACAATGTGAAGGGCTTGTCACGGTTCGAACCCACGAGCTACAACTCGTACATCGTGGCCGTGATCTCTGGGCCACCACTACTCTCCAGCTAGGAGAGTGCCGAATGCTAAACTAAACCAAAGTCTTACTAAACATTTTCAAAATTAATCAACATTTATGGTAATTCCTCTCCAGGGCCGGCTTTAATTTTCCAATCCGTATCTATACAAAATATGGCACAACGGCGTGTTCTCAGAAGTTCATAGTCAAGTCACGAAATACACCTGAGTGTGGTTAAAAAGTCTAGTGAGAGGTGTAGATTGCTATATCACGTTTAATTAATTTGTACGAATGAGTAAAGGCATCAATTATCTCGGCTGAAAACGTTTCTAATCAATTAATTGATCATGCGTTTCTTCTATCTGTAGAGTCAGTTTATCGTGTCCAGTGTAAATGAATTCTCAGGCGCAGCACAAACGGCAGACGGTGTTGCAAATAGTAAACGATTCCGTTAATAATTACTTAGGCTTGTGGCTAAGTACCTACAGCCGCACGGGTCGATCGATCAGGTTAAGCTACGCTTGATCGTAGATGGTAAAGCACGTTAAGCTGTTGGTCCAGTTAAGTTACTTTGGTGTTGCTCCAAAAGTGTACTACAAAATATCCGATAAAATAAAATGTATGCCATTACAAAAGTAAAAAAAAAACACTTAACGGGATACTGCTTGACAGATGTTATTATAGTTTAGAGGAGTTTCTTAACGACCAAACCCTTTATTACCCTTTTATTATTATGTGCTGATATTACTTTATTAATCTTCTAAATTGACTTTACATATTTGACATAATATATTAAGACTCTGAATTGTAATAAAATTTCATTTGCTTGCATGCGCATTTATATAAACCATTTATTTTCAGGTTACAAAGACCCATAGATAAATACCTTAATCTAAATATACATATTTTAGTAACAAATTGTGTTAGTCAATAAAACTTCGCGTTCCGGTGGCACTTGTCCGCGAAAGCGGTGCACATCCTGTGGCCAAAAGCTTTCTTCCCTTGAGATAATGTACTCAAATTTAACTTATATTGTAATTGAATAGTGCTCATTTATTTGTTTTTGAATCATTTGTTTGCCAATTTTGGCAAAACATAGCGCACTACCTTGTTTTTAAGATTTTTGAATGAAAGCCTATGTTTTACAAATAAACTATTCCGTTCTATTCAAAAATTTGTGGATCTTTGACTGTCGTTACGGGTCGTTAGAAGCCCAAAAGTCTCACATCTAGTCTAAACTACCACAGATCAGGCAGGTCAGACGCTCCATGTAAAATAATGGTATTCAGCTGCATCCGGTTAGATTGGAAGCCGACCTCAACATAGTTGGGAAAAGGCTAGGCAGATGATGACTGTTACTAATTACCGTCGTTAATTATGACTTTTAATAACCTATTGATGCCGCTTTGCACTAAAGCTTATAATCGCTTACTACTATTATAATGTATTGTTTTGCTATGGTAGGTGGCATACGACCACGGCTGTCAGATGAGTATATTTTGGGGTTAGGTTTATATGTACTAATTAAGCCCTTTCATTTGATACCCAACACGGCATTAAAGGATTTTTACTAGTTCATGACTTTATGTCCTCTAGATGGCGCCATATTCAATTTAATGTTACGTCACATAGCATACAACCAGCGGACGATCAAGTCGCTTCCAAGGATATCTCGTTTGTTAAATTATGGTAATTACCTAGTTTAGAAATTATGAGGGAACAGAAAAAAAATACATACACACCTACATACATCCATACATGCCGGTCAAAATCCTAACCCTCGTTTTTAATTCACCGTGTCGGGTAAAAATAGAAAGTGAGAGAAAGCAATCTGTTCGATAATATAGTTGTGAACACCTGGAACAAAGAGCCGTAGCATGCTACGAATATAGGACTGGGGGTCTCGTAGCGGGCTACGGGCTACACACGATAGTCATGATGAGGGAGTCGTAGCTGGCTACGATTTCTGCTACGTTTACGTTCAGGAAGTATTTTGATTTGAGATTTTTATGACAAGACATTCCCTGTACAGGTATCGGTGTCTACTTTGCATTCATACTATGTTCTAAATACTTATGTAATTATTCATTCAATCAATATTCATTTACAAATCTACAATTTTAACTTGAACTATCTATTGGTTATTGACTTCCATAGATGCATTGAAAATCACAAACACAAGTTCATCGACTAATAATAAATAAACATCAACTTTTAAGGTCGCAGTAATTATAATTGTAAGTTTTGTAGAGAAGGGGAGTCCAGGCGTTCAGTACGCAGGCGCGGAAGAACCGGTGATGGCAACGCATGTAGCGGCTCCCGTACTTCGTGTCATAAACTAGCACACCTCACGATCAATGTAAACAGTTTCCTTGACCATCTGCCGTATAAGAGATATGAATGAGGACCACTTCGTTTTCCCTCGAGGTAAGCCTACGATTCTTTCGAGATAAGGTTAACTCGATGCTCGAAAATCGATAGTTAAATAACACAAGCATAACCTTAATTTTCATTGTGACTTCTAAACTTCTGCGAGTATCGTGTAAATTCAGTGAAATCGTGTACCGTGATGTGTTTCCGTGAGTGTCCATGAAGATAGATATTAATTTGTGAAGTGTCAAATGAGTTTTTACTAAGAAAGTGATTCGCAGAATGTCAGGGTTAAATTAAGAATTCAGGAATAGTCACCTGGTGACACTCGTGTTTTAAAAACCCAGTATGTGATAATTAAGCATTCTGTTTCACAAAAAGGGAATCGAACGGAGGTGATTCCAAAATTCAGGTATACCTGACCTAATTTTACAGGTACAGGGATGCTCGTTTACAATGCCAGTACTGGCAATATAGAACACACTTATTGTTTGAAAAATGAAATGTTGCCCCCATACGTTGCGTTACCTCCGCAGAAATTGCAAGCGGCAACTGCATCGTTATTAAACCGTTTTTATTTTCTGCACGAAAACTGCCCTGTGGTAATCTAACCTAGCCTAATATAATTAGGTTAGGTTTCGTACCTTAAAATTATACCTACATTCTGTTTCGGCAATAAATTTCGCGAGGAAAGTTTTGAGTATGAATGTCAATGGCTTAAAACGTAGGGGGAGACCAAAGAAACTATGGATGGACTGTGTGAATTATGATATGGTTAGAAAGGGGGTGGCTATCGAGATGACGACTAACACAGAAGACATCCGTGTGGTGCCGGACGTAAAAGAATAGCACCATTCCATTTCTTCCCGTGGGTGTCGTAGAAGGCGACTAAGGGACTTAATAGAGAATGGGCAGCAGCGTTCTCTATGCATTTGACCATCATACTGCGATCGCCAACCCGCCTGCCAAGCATGGCGATTATGGCAAATCCCCCCCTTTTGGGGGAGGCTTATGTCCAGCAGTGGACGTCTTTCGGCTGATATGATGATGATGAGAGAAGTCATCATCATCTGCCTAGCCTTTTCCCAAGAAGTATGGAAGAAAAAGTCATGTTGCGCCGATCCCGAATAAATTGGGATAAGGGCATGAAAATGATATTCAATCAAAATTAAAATCAAAATATTTTATTTCACATAAACCTGCAAGGGCGCTTATGAAACGTCAGAAGCTAGGTGCACGGTTCCAATTAGTCGCTTCCTATGAAGAAGAGCCGGCAAGAAACTCCACGGTTACTCTTTTAAAAATAATTGGCTTTTACAATGTTTTCAAATTACAGTGATATTAGGTATGGGAGGACAGTGCAGGCCTGTCAAGGAGTACCAGGTACTTAGAGGAATGAAAATAAAGAATAGAAAATCGTCTATAAATCTGTAAATCTATAGACGACGTCTGTAAGGCCTACAACGTTCTCTCATTCACAATATGTAAAAGAATCTAAATAAGTAAAATCAACCTATTTAAACCAAGTGACATGATTGCCATGAGAATCACTAATACATAGTCGATATTACATGTGATGTATAATGTCAAAAAATGACGAGATGATGTCAGAAAGTGTAAAAAATAAAATAATAAAATTAACATTGTAGTTTTGGGAGCAGTTAATAGACTCTCACATAGTAATGCTGTTAATGAGGTACCAGAGAAGCCATATGTGCAGAAAGAATTAATGCCAAATTCCCTTGACTTCAACGTAGTCTTATATCTTATAATATGCTTTTTTGATAAGGACACGTTTGATGTGAGTTTTATTTATACTTTCCATCGCTAAGTTCTGTAACCGACTTTGGCAACTTGGTATAGAAGCGGATACTGTTTATTAGAAATGACTTGCTAGTTTTAGTTAATCAAAATTTTGGATAAATTGATATTCTGTATTCGCAGTAAGACGAAGACCCACAACACAGACAATTAATTATTTGTCTCATTAGTCTACGTTCGAGTAGAAAATCATAGCAATTGTTTTGTTCACAGGTCCTGGCCTTACTCTTCCTCACGCTGATCCCTTGGCCGGGGCCGTCAGTCTTCAAAATAACTTGCTCTCGTGACAACTCGAAAATAGTAAGAAAAGTTATAGAGAACAAATGGCTCCCGGTATTGGAGAGGTTTCAGGTAAGCTACTTCTTTTTTTTGTATAAAGTAACTTCTTACAACTATCCTACACCTTCATGCCCGTGTGCGTGCGTGTGCGTTTGCGTGTGCCCGTGTGCACTCTAGGCGTCGCGTATTGTTATACGCGACGCCTAGAGTGCACTGTGGGATTTTCAATGCTCGGCTCAGCGCCAAGAGATGAAAATCCTACAATGCACTTTCATTGCAAATGTTTGGCTACCACTTCGCACTGCACATTCCCGTCTGCTAGGCGACAACGCGTCATGCCCACGTTTTTATATAAATAAGATAAATAAAATCCTTACCAAATTTCCCAACAAATCACATAGGCACAGGGCCTGAATTCACTATGACCACTTAACGATTCCTTACTCGTAACCACGTCAATCACACACGAATTCTGCTAATATCTTATTAATAATATCGACAAATTGTCCTGGAACATCAGAATATGACATTTCGATTCCTTACCGTTACATTGGTTTCTAAAAAAACGATACTGTCGTAGTTTGAATGTAGCAAGATTCCGCGGGGAATCATTTTATCGATGCAGAATTGGGGCCTTGGGCTGGGTGCATCGGAACCTTACTGTTAGGCGCACTTTCGATTCGGCAGTTTATGTTGAACATCATAGCCGATCTGAAACAATTACTATACAGGGTGGAGGGGACATCGACGCGCAACCTGCAGTCATGGTCCATAGTACATGATTCTTGCGGGGTATAGGATCATGTGCTGAATTCATGGTCACAGTTTGCGCCTCGATGCTCCTGCCACCCTGTATATAATCCACTATACAGGTTATCCGCCTAGTTCGGATGCAGATAGTCCCAAACTTTGTACATTACAAATATTAAGTCATTAATTATGGTATACCTATTGTCATTATTCAATTTTGTATTACGTGTTAATATCTGGGGAAAAAAAGCAGTCTTAGCTAATATGGCATTACCTGTAATGAGTATCGGCACAATGATCGCTACATGCCACATGTCGACAGCCTCGCCAAGAAAGTCAAGGTACTTTGTTTCCTTATCTTTTTCGGCATCCGCGAGGTTTCATCGCCAGTAGCTTATTGCCTACAATATTTCCGTCTGTGATGATTTGATGAAAGATCGTTTAATGACATTGCCATTTTCATAAACTGTATGAGGCCGTACCGTGAAGCTGTACCTACCTATCTGATGTATTGGATTTCCGATTTCTCAGAACTGTTTCGTATTTATTTATTTAAACAGCTAATTGTAAAAACACACACTTACCATTACATTAATGCACTTATGTGTTTTTTTAGAAGTCAAGTTGCTGATGGATATCGGCTACAAGGTTGTGCCTATGCAAATACTCTCCGGTAGCTATACGAGAACACTGAGATTATCCGTCGGCGCGGCGGATTGATTCTACCGGTTCGGTAGCATGTCGGATAGAATCATTCTTCATATTAAGTTATTAAAACCCACAACTACAAACAAAATATAGTGTCAAATTAAGTAACAGTACGCATATACACAAAAATGTACTGAAAAACTATCCAAGTATACCAACAGAGAGAAATATTGATTTACTCATTTATACGGACGTAAACCCGGTCGATAAACAACAAGTACAACGTTAATTTACTTGAATTTAATCCGGGAAATTTCTTGCGTATACCTTACTAAACCAGATGATAACAGTTATGGTACGCCAAATATGAACTATCACGTACATGTACCAAATTAGCAGGTTTATCTACTGTGTTCCAGGTGAAACTACCACTGGAGTGTCCATTCCATCCGGCGCGCGACATATTCGCGCCACAACACGCGGCCAAGTTGCAACACCGGCCGTCGCAGTGGACGTGCGCATTCTGTGGCAAGTCCTTCTACGAGGAACGACACCTCGACACGCACTTCGACCAGCGACACAAGAACCAGATTAATAAGGTAACGTAGCAAAAGCACATGGCCACCTATGATGCGCAACATTTAAATTGTCACTTTTTGAAATTCGTATAAATTGGCTAATAATATGACAGAATTACGTAAGATGTCAATTTGTTTAACAAGTAATTTCCTTGAGTGTATTTTCCAGACGTATCAGGAGACATGTTTCGGGGGACATTTGTCCCCTGAGAAGGTTTTATTTACTTTACTAACATAAGGTCTTATACAATATCATTTGTAATCATGTCTGCACATTGTACAGACGCCAGCACCTCAAGCTACCCCAAACTGTCAAATTTTCTCAATTGAACATGAACCTTATGTTTTGGCGATAAAATTGAAAATCTATCAAATAAATGTAACAGATTGGAGTAGCTTGATGTGCTGCTCTATACATTCATTTTAAACGTGTTTGTCCATTTAGTTTTATGTGGAGTAATTGTTTAATAAATAAATACAGGCAGAGGATGCAGTGTGCCTGGCAGATTTCTGCGATATTATGCGGTGCCAGGTGCTGGTCGCTCACGGGTTACTCAGCGGCGCGGGCGGCCCGAGCACTGACATTGAGGTGAGCCAAGACAGATTGAAGTATTTACCTAGGTTATTACAATTTTGTAACAGTATCTACATAAAAATACGGTTTCGCTTGAACGAAAGCCTCCGAAATGCCTACGACGAATGAATTAGAAGATTTTTTTTGTCCAGCGGAAGGATTGACCAAAAGCCCAGCGCCTTTCGCGCTGCTTCCACAAATGTTCACATCCACTTGATCCATACGTTAACGTTACTAACTTTTATATTATTCAACGCAGGTATGGCAAGACGTAGAAGCAGTAAAAAAAGCATTAGCGCCGCCGGCTACACGGAGCGTGGCGCGCGTGGCGACGCGGAGACGCCACCGCCCGCGCACCGTTCCTCCCCCGCCCATCGCCGACTGTCCCCGAACAGATGCTAATGCAAGAGAGGAAGAAGCCGGTACATGCTTTATTAGCCAGCAGAAAAAAACCTTTACTCACCATGACTGAATTCTTATGTTCATAGCGTGCAGTTTCCAAATCCCATAGTAACAACTTATTTGAAGTGTCTGACCCACCAGCGAGCTTAACCGCGGTGTTGTTGGCTCATCGTTAAAGCTCGCTGGTGTATCATCGCCGCACCGCGGTATTGTGAGCCGACGAGCCAGGCTCGCAGCTCGTCAGCGCTGTTTGGAAGCGTGCCGCGCGACACTAACTTTACAGAACAACTGTTTGGTTCGCTCGTGTAACAGGAAAGACCGAGCTGTGACTAACACCGGGTTTATCTCACTCGTCCATCATGTTTAGATTTGAGACACGTTAACCGCCTGAGAAACAATGGGACACTTGAAGAGTGTTCTTGCGTTGTTTGTTTAAACAACGCCGGACGTATGATCAGCCAAACTGAACTCTCTAAAAATGACTGTGATAGTACTTTATATAATTACAGAGCCAGAAGAGAAAAGAACAGAAGACAATGACGGGGATGCAAATCAGACGGCAGAGCTTTGCGATGCTGACACAGTAGAATCGTCACTTCCTCCTGATAGCCGACAGAAGAGACTGGCAGACCTGCAAGCCGAGCGAGCGGCTTGTGACCCCACCCGCCTTCAGACACTCAAGGTCATTTGCTTTCACTAAATTCCTTTTTGCCTTTGAGGAACTTATGACCATGTAGAAGTGGCGTGAGGTGTTTCACTTTTTGCCATCTAAAAAGCCATTTCTAATGTTTAGAATAGAATAGACTAAACTTATACTGCAATATTTCAATGTCTATTGTGTTTTTCAGGTTCGCTGCGAAAGGATCGTGCACTCCTGCATCGCGACGCTCCTCTTACATCTTACTCAACATCAGTTCACCGAGCTTGAAGGTGTTATAAGTTATTTTTTTTAATAATGTCATACAGGGTGGCAAAGACATCGACGCGCAAACTGAAACCAGGGATTCAGTAAATGATTGTTCTTTTCGGTTATATACAGGGTGTTTGGCAGAACGTTGAACATACGAAAATGGTGGATAGGTGGGGTCATCTGCTACTTACTCAGCCCTAATTTATGTGGCCCTGGCCCCCTGGATATTAAAATTATTTTTTTTGCTTTCTTCTAGTTTCACCACTTTCTTAGCTTGAAAGTGTAATTTTTTAGGCAGATTCTTATAAAATGATTGTTTTATTCAGATGTAAGCTAGAAAAAAGATAATGGGTCCTCAAACTTACAGAAAGATATAAAAAATAATTAAATTTTAATTTCGATTGCATAAAAAAAAGAAATTGCCTGTTTTACCCATTTTTAATAAAAATTACACTTTAATATTAAGAAAGTGGTGAAACTAGAAGAAGGCAAAAAAAAATAATATCCAGGGGTCCAGGGCCAAATAAATTAGGGTTGAGTAAGTAGCAGATGACCCCACCTATCCACCATTTTCGTATGTTCAACGTTCTGCCAAACACCCTGTATATAGAAAAGTACAGTCCCTACGCGCTCAATATCTATGTATGGAACAGCAATTTTTTTTTACAGAAATATGTGTGAATCCATTGTCACAGCTTGCGCGTCGTTACTCCCACCCTGTATTATTGTTGGGTAAGCAATGATTAACAACTTTCCATATTGAAAGGATACAATGGAAAATTCTTTTAACTTTCCCAATTCTTTTTTGTCGGCGGGATTGTGTCTGCAATGCCCGATCTGGCATATTTAGGGATTCCCGGTTGGATTAATCTGAATCTTATCAGTTAGTAGACAGTACTGGTAAAATGCTGGCGTGGTTGATGTTTGATGCACCTGGAAGTAACGGGGCAGCAGACCGACGACATCGACCAGTCATTATTGAGCGCCCGAAAATATGACACGATATCATCGATTTACCACAATCTAGTGAATGGCAGCACATAATGAATTTCTCCATTTGTGAAGTAAATTGACTCACGATCTCCGTGACGTTGTGTTTAGAGGAGATGCAGCGCGCCGTGTGCTGGTACCTGAGCTGCGACCGCTACTGGGAGGACACGGCGCCTTCGGCCCGCGCCTTCCCCTGGCCCCTTCTCCTGGCCCTCGCCACCGGCCTCGCGCTGGCACTGTGCATGTGCTACTACATCATCTGGATTGTGTTTGAGTAAGTGTTGTCCGGGGGCGAGATAGGCGGACGACAATCAATCGCGACCGAATGGGTGAGACTGGCACAGGAGTGTGGAGATTGCCACCACCAATGAGGCTTATGTCCCGGAGTGGGAGGTGGATGGTGATATGGAAGTTGAAAGATCCAATGGTTTTTGATTAGAAAACTGATGTCAAATTGTTCTTCGTCATCGGTTTCACCAATGTCTTCCTATATTTAGTGCCGTAAGAGAATATTGAGGCTCAATTATCATAGAACAGTGTAGCGGCCCTGGTTATTCAGAAGCCGCGTCTCTAGCGGTACAGTCAGCAACGAAAGTCGGTTACACTTCAGTTTAAAATCTTAATTGTGTACAAATATAAAGGGTCAAGTTAAATTAGCTGGAAATACTGTACCCACGTGTTGGATATCAGTATCGAAAACGAATGAATAAAAAAATGTCATCATTACAACTTTAAATGACATTGTTACATGTACATTAAGGCAACTAAACGACTGTTGTGTTATGGTTTTTGGAAAAATATCTAAGGTCCATGAACAAATACAAAAATAGTTGACCAATTACGGGCATTGCAATCGCCCACTAAATGATGTTGTTTTTGTACGTTTTCGATTTCGACGCCCAACACGTGGGTTAATTATTGCCAGCAAACTTAATTTGACCGTGCATATAAAAAATCGATACCTAACATAACAAACTGTTGTTTTACGAGTGCTAAAACTAAGTAATAAACATCAAATAAGTACTTAAGTGTCAACTTAGAAGTATCGCAACACTGTAAGTGTAAACCAACTTTCTAACGTTGCTGACCGTACTGATGCTCATAGATGACCTATTTTTGTTTTGGGAAAGGTTGCCTTCTGTACAGACGTTTCTGATTAATTCAATGGTCCAACATCTTTACCGTCAAGACGTCGAGGATGAAGACTTCGCCGAGCCCATCGTACCGCCAACAATTAGGTACAGACGTTACTTTACTATCCTATCTCCTTTTTATCCAAAATTGAACTTATCAACAACTGTATAGTTCGGAGGAAGGCAGCGTAGCGGGCAGCGCATCGGTGTCGATGACGACGCACTCCTCGCCGACGCGCGGCGAACGCTTGGCGGCCGAGGAAGCCCTGTTAGACGACCCCGACCACGACGACCATTACATTTACGTCACCTACCCGCCTGAACTCAAGCGCAGGCTGCTCGAGAGGTACGAAGCGAACAAAGTCACCCTTATCATACTGTCACCTTTTATAAGACAAACTCGAGTAGATTAGTAGACCTGTGTATATTCTGAAGAAACCGCTGAAGGATTTATGACATTCTTTGACGTTTCATAGGTTTTACAGAGGTTCAATTGTGGGCCATTTCTATATTTTTCATCAGTCTTATTATTTAACGAATCTAGATTAAAACTACAAACCTACTTTAATGTCTAATCTCCATCTCTATGGGGAATTCAAGCTCTACTGGACCAGCTAACGCTAAATGTAAGCCAACAGCAGTTTGATATGGATTCGTGATATTTTATTTAAACGTAACTATCATGAAATAGGTACTGGTTGTTAGAATTCTGTTGATACGTATACAACTGAATCGTTTATCTCTTGAACGAATTTCAGTTAACATTAGCTCTAGAGATCCATTAGTTACACTTAAAATATCTATAGATCTGTTTTATGTCACATTTATAGCAAGATTTTAAATTGCACAGGATGGTTTTAAAGTGGTAATTGATTTTTTTATGTGAATTAATTGAGCGATGGCATTCTATGCTCACCTGCCTTTTTATATGGGATTCAAGGAAACAACTTGTTTACCAAAATGAGTACACATTACTTCTCCGTGTTATTACAACACAGTCGTTATTCTTTATCAGTCATATGATGGTCAAGAGAGAGCTTCTAGCTAAGTAGTAACAGCTGCATGGGTCGATAGATCGGGTTAAGCTATGCTTGCCGCGGTTTGTCGGTGTATGGGTAACAATATTTACATACCAAGACCCCTCCGTGCCTCGGAAAGCATTGTTAAGCCGTTGGACCCGGCGACTTTCGTCGTTACGGGTGGTCAGAAAGTCTGACAACCAGACTTACCAAGGGCTATCGTGTTACCCAGTAACTGGAGGTGGAAGTCCGATAAGCGGTCGCTACATGTAAAATGCTGGTATTAAGCTACATCGGGTTTGACTGGAAGCCGCCACCAACATAGTTGGGAATGGGAACAGGCTAAGCAGATGATAATGAAATGGCAATGTCACGGCAAATTTACGTAGTATTTTAAACTGCTGAACATTTCCTTGACTGAACATACTTAGACATCGTTTGTACCCATGATTCATAAATTGCTTCAAAACTAAATGACATCGCTCAAGTAATTTCTACCAATAGGTTGGTAGGTATTATGGTACTGTAGTCCAGGCACCCTATTATGAAAATAGAAGGTCAGATTAGTACATTTAATAGTCGATAAATAGGTATCAGTTTTTACTGGATTCTTATAAGTTGTTTCTAGTCCTTAATAAAAAAATTCTATATAAAATGTTGGACGCCGATATCCAAGTTCTCACATCCAAGTAGTCTTCAAAATATCTACTTTGCTTAAGCGTACTTGGATTGTGTCAACCCGGCTTGACTGTCTAGCTTTATTATACATAATTATGTATTTATTATGTACAGCTGTATACAAACAGTTCAATACAAATTATTTAAAAATTGCCACATGAATAAAGTTATGGGCATTTCTTTTTTTTTTTTTATTATATCTATGGAGTATTCTTTTTTACTAATAACAGTTTATTGTTTTAGCTGCTACAATAGAACGACTCGCCTCTGAGATCCGCATCCATGCCATTGCGCCGCGCATGCGTACTTTGTACCACTACAGTAGATTTAATACTTAGATTTAGTGGCAACTTTAAGATTTTTGTTATAGAGAAAACGCGTACGTGTTCTGTTCCTTATATTATCAATAAAAACAACAACTTAATTCTGAGGACTGCCTTATTAACTAGTTTCCGCCCCCAGCTTCACCCGGCTGATGTGTCGATAAACAGTAGTCTATATTCTTTGCTAGGGTTCAAAGTATCCCCATACAAAATGTCATCAAAATCAGTCCAGCCGTTTTGGTGAGTAGCCGAAACAAACAGACAGAACGACAAG
Source organism: Polymixis lichenea (assembly GCA_949091785.1). Classification (NCBI taxonomy): domain Eukaryota; kingdom Metazoa; phylum Arthropoda; class Insecta; order Lepidoptera; family Noctuidae; genus Polymixis; species Polymixis lichenea. The sequence goes on from OX420937.1 coordinate 7,894,309, forward strand.
ATTATAAAAATAAAAAAAAATGCTCTAAGTACTGTATATACTTTCATATGCATTTAATAAAAAAGCTGTTATTTTGACATTATATTTATCTACACTTAAATTTAATTTATTGATATTGATGATTTGATACACATTGGTGATCTGTGAAAGTTTGTTCCTAAATCACGCAAAAAACAGCTGAACGGATTTGGATAAAATTTGGGACACAGAGAGTTTGTAACCTGGAATAACACATATAATACTTTTTAACTCGATAGTAGGTAGGTACGTTCCCGTGGGAAAATTTTCATATACACGCGGGCGAAGCCGCGGGAAAAAGCTAGTACAAGAATATAAGGTACAGAACAACATAAAACCATTTACAAAATGTTCACGAATTTTCAAAGTAGATATTAGAAACCAATCATAAAAGAATCTCTTGTTTGATATTGTTGTAATATTATTTTATTTCAATTTAGTTAAAAGTATTATTTATTCCTTTAGATGTAGTTCGCTTGAAACAAATTGGTGCCTACACCTTTCCGTTTTATATTGTGCCTACTTAAATGTCTTTTTTTTCTCTTATAGGTAGTTACTGTAAAATGCAATAAGAAATAATTATGTACATAATAATGGGATCGACATATTATCATGTATTAATCATAGAAATCAGCTAATCAAGAGAAATATTTTTATCCCAACAAAAGCATTTTAAACCCCGATTGCTCACTACACCCGATATAAATTATATATTTTTATGTATAATCTTATAAGCCTCTTCATAATAAAACTAGCCTGTAAATAATTTGAAACTGAGTTTATTTATTCAAATGATAAACAACTCTTATTTATTTATTCACCCATTTTGAGTTTTATGCTAACTTACATACTTAATTGAGATTTTATTACTTTTACTAGCCATGATTTGACTGTTTTTTTTTTTATTGTAATTATTGGGCTGCCTCGTTGGTCTCAGTAACAGCCGGGCTTTTGGATTTGTACTCGGTTGAAGGGAACAGGCTCGCCTCCTTTTACTTGGGACTTCACATAGCTGGCGAAATGTGGGTGTGTTACTAGGTACACCTCTGCCACACCCTTCGGGGTACTACTGGCGTGATGTAACGTTATGTTGTTTATTATTAATAATTTAAATGATCTCGCTGCAACTAGTCATTACGATTATTTTTTGTGTAATCTTAAACTAACTTATATATTTACTTACCTTAAAACTTGCTTCCTGTATAATATAAACTGCTTCTAAACTACGCATAAGTAAATGCTCGAAAGAGACTGAAGTAAAGCATTTTAATTATCCTTTCAAATATTATAAACTCACTCATTTTAAGATAATCAAGTGCACAGTTTTGTTTGTTTGTTTTAAAATGTTTGTAATATAAAAGTTTGTTAAATAAAATACTTGATAAAAATTGTGTAATTATTTATTACAATGGATTGTATAAAATTGCCAGTCTTTATAATTACTTACATTAATATTTTATAAATATGTGTAATGCATATTGTTGTTACATTATTCGAATTGGCTTATGAATGTGTAAGGGTTATAAGGTAAGCCATATACAGCTATGTAGGGGTTTCCCGATTAGTCGTCGTTGACACGTACGATGTATAATCGCGGCGGGATTTTTTCGCGCACTGGATTTTGAACGCATTGCTGAGCGCCGAGAGTTGAAAATCGAACAGACATGCACTCGGTGAAGCCTTTACACAGTGGTGCCATAAGCCTTAAGGTAGAAGCGTCAGGGTAGCCCGCCAAATTGAAATTTTGCTATTTTTTTGCAGGCCAATATCTGGCTGTATGTTGAACGAAATATGATTCGTGACCGTAACTGTTTCAAATAAGGCTAGACGAAATGCCCGGGTTTACTACTGCGTAGATCGCCCGGAGGACACGGTGGAGCATACGGTAGAGGTCTTCCTGGCCTGGGCGGAGCACCGCCGTGTCCTCGAGGAGGCGATCGGCGGCGCCGATTTCTCGCGTCCGGCCCTGGTCCAAGCCATGGTACGGAGCGAGAGTGCATGGGTAGTCGTCACCTCCTTCTGCGAAGCAGTAATGCTTGCGAAGAGGGAGGCGGCGCACGTGAGGCAGGCAATCTATGCGCCCTCGCGGCCCTATTCGCAGCAGGAGACGCCCTGGGCGTTGGGAATCCCAGGATGATTCCCGGCCACCGTAGGCACGGGTTTGCGGACGGCGAGTAACGGGTAGCTCGCTGTCCGGTAAGGACCAAGCCCGGGTCGACGGCGCGTTGTGTTCCACGCGCACCTCAAAGAGATGTCTGCACCAACTTTTCGGTTGCGCAAGGGCCGTTGCCTGCCAGAAGTGCGGGTTGTTCGAAAGAGATACCGTGGCCCCTGGCACACAGACTACTGTAGGAACACGGGTGGGTTTTAGTCAGTAAACGTCTGAGTCTCCCGCTCCGTCCAGAGCAAATAAAACCTTCTAAGTTCACATAATCCCATTGAATGAATATTTAATGAAAACCGCTTTAAAAAGATTTTAATGAACATACCTGACACTGACCTGCTAATTACGAAAACTGTAAGAAAATTTGAATTTTGCTGGCTACCTTACTGCATACTCGTTAAGTATACCGTACATACTCATAAGCACAAAAGTTACATGTACACTCGAAATTCTACAAACATTATCAAAAAGCCAGTAAGTAAATGCGTCCGCCGACATTCACAAATCTACTCTACTATACCAAATATAATTTAACTGAGATACATATTTACAGTGCGCTTAAATATAAGTTAGTTACATACGTTGTTCGAGGCTCACACGTACTTGACGCCTTTCCACACGGAGTTGCCTTCCATGACGCACTTGCAGCCACACCCAGTAGGACATGTGTCGTGTTGGGAGAACCTGAGGAGTGACAAGAAGTGACTGGTGAGAAGTTAATCTCAAAATAGGTCACGATTTTTCTTCTTTTGTAATGTCCGTGGTTTCGAATATCCTCCTTCTTTACTCTATTTAATCGATTGCGCTAAATTTATGACGAAAAAATAAATAAAACGTCAAATCATAATTCTAAGCTCAACGCTTAACAGCTAATAACGGAGTCAAATCCCTAACATTATTATTGGGTAGTTATGCGAAGTGCGAGTCGGACCACGTACAGTGACGGGATCCGTAGTTGGGATGAATATTTACGCGTGCACATTTCATAGTATGCATTTACATTTCATGGGTTTTCTCGACAAAACTGTGAAACAAAGTTATTATTGCGGTTGTCATCGAAAATATTCCATATCTCAAAAACAATAATAAAGAAGTCACAAAAAATCATCGTAATCTTTTTAATTATGGGATCCAGCGATACACCCCCACAAGTTCATGTCCATTGAATTGTATCGCTCCCCTGGGTCATACAGGTGGAGTGCCACCTATAATTATTTTTATCGTAAATTCCGTGTTAAATTCACACCATTGATTAGCAGTGCACAGAATACACCTTCGTTCCACATTTCATCGATATAGTGCAAATAGTCCCCGAGTAAAATGGATGTGTGCCTTCCGGACATTTGGACAGATAGTCAGCCGGACATGACGAAATCATAAATGTTACGTTTCGCCAATTGGCGCTGGAACCCAAAAAATATCGATGTAACGATGCCGATAACCACCACTAAGTCTGTGAAGTTTCGCATCAATTCATTAAAAATACCATGTTGCTGTTCTTTTACTATATTGTTTGAGCCCAGTAGGTGGCCAACTTGATTGTGGCATCAGTGGCATTCTTTAGGTCATCAAAGGTGCACGTGATCGAGCACTTAATGACACTTCTGCAAGTGGGATAAGGTCTGATCAGAAGCAACGCACTCGCACTGGGTGTAGAATGACTTATTAATCACCCACTTTTACAAATCGTGTCTATAGCGGTCTACTTGGGTACGCAATCGATTTCCAAATGGGCCACTGCAGACTACGCTCAGAAGGCAAATGTTCCTGTTCAAATCTTACCAGTGCAGCATATGCATGGCGTGTCCGGCGTGCGCGCAGTAGTGGCAGGCGGCGGCCAGGCCGCGCACGGGGCGCGCGCACACGGCACAGCGCAGCGCCAGGCGCGCGCACAGCGTGCACACGGCTCCGCGGGCCGCCGCGCCGCAGCGGAAGCACTCCGCGGCTAACTCTGGCCCCCGCCCCGGGGAGTTGCCACTTCCGTCTATTACCAACTTTAGCACCTACGTGAAAAAACTTGGTTCAGAAATCACGGAAAAAAACAACTGGTAATGCATTAGATAAGAGCCTTATGTGCTAGACTTCTAGAAATACTTTGGACTACTTGTCCTCCATCATGTCTGAACCCTCTCAAGTGGATGTGGTTTAAACTGATTAGAGCAAGGCATTTGACCGTATAGTCCAAGGTGTCCTTTTACGTAACTTGTTTGCAGTGGCTACCAGAGGCGATTTATTCAGATAGTTTACATCTGTATTGTCTGTATTGTATTGAGAATCGATGTCAAACGGTTGTATTGAATTTGAACAGTTTGGTAACTGTTAAAATACCCTCGGGAGTACCACAAGGATCCTTTTTGGGGTTTTTATTTTAAAATAATTATTTACGTCGATGATATGAAAGTTTCACGTCCAATATCAGAATTTTCTGACTATTTTGGTTTACAGTGGGGTTTAGATGGACTTCAAAATTATTCAAAATTATTAGTACCTACATATGTAAATCACATGCAATCACATTTCAGTTTTAGTTACATAATTTTATATACAGGGTGTAACAGAAACCGTATTGCTATCCTTAAGCACTAAAGTTACCAGCTGGTTTAGAATCACTATACATAGTTTCAGCTCAAAATAAAATACTCTAAGAATTGATACCAAATTTTCGGTTTCGTATGTTTCTTAAATTCAAATCATAACAAAGGTGTCACCGCACTACGTAGGTCAATAACTTTCCACGTTACTTGCCAATATCACGATAACTTTCTTCCGAGTGATGTGTTTATTTCAATTTGGAAAGTTCGGTTTCTGGTATCAATCAACTAAAAATTCTCATAACTTCCGAACATGTAGAGATAGGATTAAAAAACCCTTTCAATATTGTTTGTTCCAAAGAAGACCCTTGGTATGTATATACCCTTTCCATTACACGTTGTATAATAAACAGGATAAGCGTTATGAGGGACCTGGGTGTAACGTTTGACTCCAAGTTGCTTTTTGATGCACACATCGAAAACGTTGTTAATAAAGCTCCAAAGCATTTGGATTTATATTAAGGTTACCGGTTTAAAAACGTATGAAATCCTTTATTATCCGATTGTTTGCATCCATTTGAAGTACGCCTCACAAGTGTAGAACCCTAGTTATAATATTTATATAGACAGAATTGAAGGAATTCAGTACCGGTCTCTACGTTTCTTGCCATACAAAACTAGGAAATATACACAAAAGGGGCATTATGGTTGGCCATATGAGATTATCTAATCTCCGTTTTTCCGACGATATTGTCCTTTTTTCATCTTCAGCCTCTAAGGTGACTCAGATGCTAGACAATCTCTGCACGGCAAGCCTAGAGGTCGGACTTCAGATGAATATGTCAAGGACCAAGTTGATAACGAACAGCGTGCATTGCAGGATCACTGTGGCACGTGGGGAGGTTGAATACGTTGATGAGTATCTATATCTTGGTCAAATAGTCTCTTTTTTTTTTTGGGTGGGAAATCATCAAATAACTTCTCCCGCTCTGGGCGGAGCGGGAGGGCGTGTCAGACTTTTACTGACTAAAACCCACCCGTGTTCCCTCAGTTGCCTGTATGCCAGGGGCCGCGGTATCTCGTTCGAACAACCCGCACCCCTGGCAGGCATCGGCCCTTGCGGGCCCCATCAGTTGCTGATGACATCTCTTTGAGGCGCGCGTGGAACACAACGCGCCGTCAACCCGGGCTTGGTCCTTACCGGACAGCGAGCTACCCGTTACTCGCCATCCGCAAGCCCGCGCCTACGGTGGCCGGGAATCAGCCTGGGATTCCCGACGCCCAGGGCGTCTCCTGCGAAGGCCACGGCTGTGAGGGCGCATGTACTGCATCTCCCTCATGTGCGCCGCCTCCCTCTTTGCGAGCATAACTGCTTCGCTGAAGGAGGCAACTGCTAGCCATGCACTCTCGCTCCGTACCATGGCCTGGACCAGGGTCAGACGCGAGAGATCGCCGCCGATCACCTCCACGAGGACACGGCGGTGCTCCGCCCAAGCCGGGCAGACCTCCACCGTATGCTCCACCGTGTCCTCTGGGCGATCTTCGCAATGGAAACACCCGGGCGTTTCCTCCCACCCTCTCCGAAACAGGAACTTCCCGAAACAACCATGTCCGGTGAGGACCTGTGTCAGGCGGAAGGTGAGGACGCCATGCCGCCTCTCAAACCACTCCTCAAAGAGGGGACTTACCGCCGCAATCGTGGCGTGCCCAGCACCGGGTTGCGACAATCGCACCTTCCACGTCGCCATGAGATCCTGCCGGAGCTCTGTCCGCCGTGCCGCGATTTCCCGCGGCAGCGGAGTTACGCCCCGGCGTTTGGCCTCCTCGCGCCACTCCCAAGTGTGCGCGAGGACCTTTGCCTCCAGATCCCATGGCGGCATTCCGGCAAGGAGGCCCGCCGCCTCACCGGAGATCGTGCGGTATCCCCGGATCATCCTGATGGCCATGACCCTATGGGCCGCCTTCAACCGGCGTGCTGGTTGGCGCCTCAATGTAGGCGCCCACACCGGCGCCCCGTATAGGGCCATGGCCCGCACGACCCCCGCGTAGAGCTTCCGGCAGGAGGCGTTTGGCCCCCCTAGATTGGGCAGGAGCCGCTTCAAGGCAGCCCCGGCCCGCTCCAGTCTGGGAGCCAAACGAAATGTTCCGCGAAGTTCCACCGGCTGTGGAGGACGAGTCCTAGGCACTTCATCGTCGATTCGACGCCGATGTGTACCCCTCCCACCGTTATCTGGGAACCCGTCAGTGGCGCATTCCGAGGACCATGAAACCACATGGCCTCGGACTTGTGCAAGACCACCTCGAGTCCCAGTTGCCGGATCCTATCCACGATTGTCGCAACCCCGTGTGTCCCTAAGTCGGCCGCCGCCTGGTACGACCTCCCTTGCGCCAGGACCAGCGTGTCGTCAGCGTAGCAAACTACACTGACGGCGCTAGGGAGGTCGGCGCGCAGCACCCAGTCGTATCCGATGTCCCACAGATGCGGCCCCAGGACCGATCCCTGTGGGACACCGCACGACATCTCTCGCCGGTTCCATTCTCCTAGGTGACCGGGGTAGATGACGGCCCTGTCCGTCAAATAGGCCTCGACCACACGACAGAGGTAGGTCGGCATCCGGTGATACCGGAGTGCCTCCCTTATGCAACTCCAGGGCAGGGTGTTGAAAGCATTGGCGATGTCCAGAGACACCGCCAAGACGACCCCACCCCGGGCCACTGCATCCCCCGTCGTGAGGGCTCGCACGCGCATGATGGCGTCCACCGTGGAGCGCCCCCTGCGGAAACCGAACTGGCTCTCCGCCAAATCCGGCCCCACCCGCACCAGCCGCCCGACGAGGCGGTCTGCAATGACTCTTTCGAAGAGCTTGCTCACATCGTCGGTCAAATAGTCTCTTTCCAGACAAGACAAAACAAAGAAGTGCAAGACGCACCGAGAATGCCTGGAAGAGCTATTGGGCCATGAAAGAACTAATGTAGGGTGATCTTCCCTTGTCCCTTAAGAGAAGACTCATTGACGTGTGCATACTTCCCATCCTCACATATGGTGGTCAAACATGGTCTTTGACAAATCAGCAGCACGAGGGCTATGGAACGGAGTATTCGGGGCATCAAACTAACAGACCGGGTTAGGAATACGACTATCCGTTCCATCATAAAGATAACTGATGTCACTTGGAAAGCTGCCACACTAAAATGGAATTAGGCTGGACACATCTGCCGCATGTCAGACGACTAATGGGCCAAACTTACGACACAATGGGTCCCTCCTAATCGCAAGCGACTTCGCGGTACGCCCAGACGGAGATGGCGGGATGTGCTGGACTCCTTTAACAAGAACTGGTTACTAGCAGGATTAAACAGAGGGAAGTGGAAGGACGGTAGAGAGGCCTGCCCTGCAATGGGACATCACAGGCCTTTAATAATATAATCCCAATTATAAAGCACAATTTATGAGGTTTCACATATTACCACTGCATGAGCGCAGATGCATTGCAGATATGACGAACTTATTTAAAATCGCAAATGGTACCATTGGAAATGGAATGGTAAATTGTATGCAGACAGCATTAATAAATTCTGTTGTCACTATAATGATGTCTAAAATTAACTCCACCAAACATTTGCCGACTTCACTCACCTCAGTCTTCTTATAAATCAACTGCCAGCGGTGTAAGATATCCGCGTAGACTCGTTTGAAGCAATGATACTGATGTACCGTGGCTTCATCGAGTACACACGACGAGGCTCGTTCAGACTTGGAGACGGTGGAGTCCGTATAGAAGTTCTCGGCTTCTGAACATGAGTTGCTGCGGACGACGGGGAGCGTCCAGCCGTCCGCGCTTATCTCGCTGTATTGATTCACTGTACTGTATGGAGATGTACCGTTGCCCTACAATGAAGATATTTTTTTTATACAGGTTTTGTTTCAATCTGTATTGACATCTGTAATTTTTAAGGTACCCGTAACACTGAACAAATTTCACAATGAATTCATATGAATTTTATCACAGACAACATAGATTTTGTTCACAGATAACTTGCATAATTTAATTGCCTACTTACATAACTAGATGTGCTGATTGTGGACTGTGAACTAGAATTGCTTGTATCATTAAAGATAGAGAAGGCGCATGCTAACATTGCTGCCATCTGCAGGTTCGACGCTTTGGCATAGTGAGATATACTGTAACAAATATCATACGTTTTTTAAGATGTAAATTGAAACCTTTGAAAGGATTTTGGAGTCGTGAATTTTTTGTAATATTACCTACATTGTGAAACGCAAATAAATAATTATAACCTGTTAAGCCTGAACCAACCTATTGTTGATGGCTCTATTAGGTGTTTGAAGGTTGGAAGGTCGGTCTCGAAGGATAAGGCAAAATCGCCAGGGTAGCCCCATAATCATATTTTGGCTAACATACGACCTTAGTCAGGTTGTATGTGACACACAACAAACACAGAAAATTTAAATTTCTCGGGCTACTGTAGCGCATCCACCTGAATGAATGAGAGAACTCACAGCGACTGCAGTAGGTTGCAGCACAGCGGGTGGCCGACCCAGCCCATGCTCTCCTCGCTGGACGCCAGGTGGTCGCACACGCGCGCACGCAGTGACCGCGCGGTCAACGCCGCGAGGTTCCACGCGTGCGCTAGCTCTGTCTCGTCCTCTTCTGTTGCCAACTTCGCGTTTTTTTCGCACATTTCTGTGGCACAAATATGTTATTACTTAGAACTCTAGCAAACAAAATACCCTCTTTGTGAAGTGAAGCGATGCGTGTTTAGGTCTTCGTAATCGGGCTTATAAAATATGATAGTACCTATGGACAAAAGTCAAAGTCAAAGTCAAAGCATTTATTTCAAATAGGCACTTAAAAGGCACTTTTGAACGTCAACATTTACATTAAAATAGAATTGATTCTAGTCGCCCCTTCCAAAATGTAGTTTCGTATGGAGAAGAATGGGCAAGAAACTCCACCGTTACTCTTTTAAAATGATTTAACTACAATATTTAACATACATTCATTGTATAATTATGTGTGAAAACGATGCATCCAGAACAAAATTACTGTACCAAAATAGGTAAAAAGAATGAAATTGAAGCAATTACAGATAAATTAATTTTATGATAGATACATGGTGCTCACATATTTACAAACATTGTAAAAGTAAATATACAATTTTCCTAGAATATTAACAAGTATGTAATCAGTCAGTGTGTGAGTTAAAGTAATCACTGAGTGTAATTAATGTCATAAATATAATTAATTACATAATTCAATTAGTAACCAGTTTGATTTTGTCTAGACTCTAGATTGTCCTATGGAGCAGGACCAGCATGTTTCCAAGCATTCTTATCTTGAATATAATCCTCTAATTTGTAATATGCTTGTTTAAAAAGTGTACTTTTCATATGAGTTTTAAATTTCCTTTCATTCAATTGCAATGGACATACCAACAGGATTGTCAGCGTTGATGACATATTTCTCAGCGAGGTTGCGACTCAGCGGGAACAAGTTAGGGGCGGCGTACATGACGACGCGTGGCGCCACGCAGCCAGATATACTGCCGCGGCTACGCATGCTTCCCGCCCGGCGACCTTGCGCTTTCTGCCGACAATTGTCAATTTTATATTAATGGTTTTCTAAGCTACTTATACTTCACGAAAAACTATTATTGTAAGAAGTCATTGACAGTAACGTTGTCCAGACAAAAAAAAATACACTCCCTAATATCCTTATTTTACCGTTAGTATTATTTTTCACTTTTTTTTCAAGTGGTTGCTTTTCTAAGTAGTTTTTTTTAATGTCTCGGTTTTTTCTTAGTTTTTTAACCACAAACTGCTGCGTGATGATAAAGAAAGCATGTCATATCCCGGAGACTGCCACATATTCAAAGTACCAGTAAAAGTTCGATAAAACCCTGCCTTGAAAAAGAGAATCCATGCGGATTTTCACAAAAGTTAGTAAAGGCTCTTAAACACTATGCCGCCGGCATGACCACCGGCCTTCACTATTAGAAACTTACCCATCTATCTTGAAAATAAAACGTAGTAATTGAATTCGACGGATGTCGATGATGCAGCTGCGGAAAACCGGACGCGTTCGTTGGCGACGGCGTCGTGGTCGCGTGGGGCGACACAGAGTTGTATCCAGTGGTACCAAATAGGCCCGGAGTTAATGACAGCGACGACATCGACCGCGGGGTCCCGGTCTCGTGTTTCAGGGACAGTCGCCGCGCATTCGGCGGGCGGTTGAAGACAACTAGTGTGCTAACTCCGCACCACTTGGCCCCACAAGTTCTAGGAAATGGTATGCACGAGTCACCAGCGTTCTCACTCTCCGATTGACTTCTTTGACTTGATTTCATCGAGTCGGTATCGTCACTGGATTTGACTGGTATCTAGAATGTTATAAATACGTGATACTTTTCTAATGTTTGCAAAATTGTGTATTTTTGCCATGATAAGCATTTAAATGTTAAACAAACTAAAGAATGTAGGTTAAAATTTCAGGCATGCATATTTTATGGCTTTTCCATACAAAATTGTAGAACTTATTGCAATTAAATATAAATTGAGTAAATACCTCGTCAATAGATGTAGCTAATGTTTTCAAACAGTACAACAGACATCTGTGCCCTTCTTTCTTCTTGCGGTAAGCAGTTCTATTGATAGCCTGTAGAATTTTGATAGTAGTTTGGCTATCAACATTTGTTCCTGATAGCCAAGAGAACTTTGGTATAGTTTGTTCGGTAACGTTTCTAGGGAATGTGACCTGTAGGTTGGCGACGTATCCGTTGCGTTCAGAGTGTATCTGGCACGTTCGCGTCTCAATGTTCATGTCCGTTACTTCTATGTTCGCCATCTCGCGAATAGATTCGAATTCCTCGTCGATCGAAGTGTTAGTTTTGTGCGGAAGTTTGTTCTGAAAGAGTATTTTATGATTCTTATATTGTTTTGGTAACTCTACTGTTGCGTAGTTATAGAATAATTTAGACAAGTCTAATCTAAATGAACAGTAAAGCCATTAGTTATAGAATAATTTGGACAAGTAAAGAAAGAAAAGAAAGAAAATACGTTTATTTGCGGTAAACATGACGCAAAAAAGAACAGGAACACACAAAAATAAGACAAGGTTGAGGAAAACATGCGTCACATCCACGCAAAACGGCTATCGCTCAGCGTTATGCTGCGACCCTATGCAAGATAGAGCCCCAGCGCTGGTTATCACCGACAGCCGAATCTAATCTGAATGCGCAGTAAAGCCATTAGTTATAGAATAATTTGGACGAGTCTAATCAGAATGAGCAGTAAACCCATTAGTTATAGAATAATTTGGACACAAGTTTAATCTGAATGAGCAGTAAAGCCAATGCATCAATGTTTCCGAATCATTATGTGTAACGCTGGGCGACATGACGCATAAAACAACGTATACCGACAAAATTGTGCTTGTCGTCAGTCACATGTTACGCGCTATAAAGAGTGAATACGGGACTGTAATCTACAGCTGATTAAGGTAGTAAACTTTTTACTTAAAACCCCCAGAATGGACATTTAGCTGAAAGTGACTTGGTAGACATGAACTTTAAGAATATGATAAATGCTTACCAATGCAATATCTTGACCTTTGTTATCTCCCATACAGATATCATTTGTAGACTCTGCTGTAGAAGCATAGCTAACATCTGAAATACAACCAGTTTGGTTTATTAATATTTAATTCAATTTAAGATTGTGAATATTGTGATAACAATTACAGCCAATGGTTTGATAGGCAAGAGCCTCGACCAACACCTAAGGAGGCTTTCGTTTGGCAGCTGGATGAAGGGCTTGATCCAGAAAGCGGTACTTCTGGACACGGCTCGCATTGTTAGGAGGTTCCTCCCTCTGGAGGCCTGACCACCGGTAGCTTGGACCCTGTTCCCGATACCGGTGGGCCACAATTTTATTTATTTTAAAATGTTTTTATATATTTTATATTCTAATATTTAACATGTAATTTATATGTATTTAAATGGGATAAAGGAAATAATAAGAAACTAAATTACTTACTGTCACTATTATTGTCCTCATCATTTTCACCATCATCAGGTAGATAATGATTGCACATTTTCAATAAAGATTGGTGCATCGTCCAAACTCTGAGTGATTGGTCTCGTGCCCATGTCACCAGTTGATAGTTTGATGGCGAGGTGTTGGGTCTCCAAACCATGGTCTGGACTGTGTCAGTATGCCCCACTAGCCTGTGTGTTAGTGCCCCTCCTACCCAGATGCCAATGACTCCTGCCTGTTCTACTCTGGGCATGCCTCCCCAACCTACTCCTATAGTCAGTAGACCACTTCCAAATGGCGTGTATATTGCGCGCCACACAGGGAAATTCGTCATTATCACATTCTCAGGTCTTCTTGCATTATTAATGTCAAAATATTTGATGCTGCCATCATGGCTTGAAGTAACCAGTTGGTACTCATGGTGGGGACTCCAATCAACTCCATGTATTTTGCACAGATGTGCAGAAATGTAGTGGATAGGTGCAGAATGTTTTCGGTAATCCCAAATTTTGATGTCACCATCATGAGCAGTGGCCACTATATGGGTTGCTACTTTGTTCCATTGCACTTGTGAAGCACCAGCTGGAACCATTCAAAGTTACATATTACATTACATCCTATTGTTGTAACTTTTTATGTTGCCTTTTTGTTATTAAAATAGCTTTATTGTAGTAATCTATAATGACATCAAGCATGGTACTAATATAACACACTTACCAACAGCACACAATGAGACCACAGGTTTTCTTGCATCTCTTAAGTCCCACAAATGAGTGAATGTATCAATAGAGCATGTTGCAATCAAGTTGTGATCTTGTCTGTGGAAGTGTGTGTCACTGACCACTCGAGTGTGTCCACGGAGGGAACAGATGCAAGTCAGGTCATTGCCTGCGCGCCATTCATACACATCCACTCTTTGGTTACTCTGGAATTTTTTACACAATTATTTACCTACATTAGTATGGACTTTGTAATACTAGGATGGCCTACAAATACTTCAGTAACATTATCTAAGCATTTAGTTAGCATTTGTTTGGTTCTCATTACAGAGATTACAATGATAATGGATATATTAGTTTGTGATGCACTATGAGGATTCCAAAATGAATGAGTATGATGTTTTTTCTATTACTTACAGATAGTGTAGGCGAAGCACAATAAAAAGAGCTATTTTTTATGGTTGTAATCATTTATTTAGTGTAATAATTATCGATGTACATTACCTGTAATACCTTACCTATTTGTTGTAACCAATTACGATAATATGATACAAGTAGGTCCTAAATCAACATAAAAAATGTTATGTAGTTCAAACTCCATGGTACAAGTAGCATACATTGCGCCCGGCTAACGATATCACTAATCCAGTAACAATAATTCAACCTTGGATATTCCTTACACATGTCGACCCCAGACCGACAAGTCGAAACCTGCTCCCCGTGGAGGCCATGGTTTCTCGGTTCGGATTGGTAGATTAGCCGGGAACGGGTAGTTATACATGCTACTTGTGCTATGGAGAAAAGGTGATATTAGGACCGAAGATTCGGAATTAGGTTCAGAGTTCTACAGTTTTCCAATTATCAACATGTTATAAGTATTGTTTGTGAAGTAGTGGCTCCGCTGTTCACTACTAGTCGCGATGTACCCTATACCTAGCTAGCCAGTCTTCCAGTATTTTAGCATAGGATTCTATTGTAATGTAACATTTATGTGCCGTGTTTACACCTATGCAGGTGCAACTATTGACTGATTTCTATTTATTGTTTTGTGTGATTCGTGTTTAATATAACTCATTATTCGTAACATCTGACTGGTTTATTTTCACTCCTTCGTCACGGGAACACCGTCACCCCCGCCTACAACACCTGACTCACGCTGTAATTAACATTTTGGTCCTATCGAGCCGGATCAGGTTCAACTAGAAGGAATAAACCAGTCAGAACATGAGTCTCAGAAGTGAAATCACCACACGTAGTAAGCAAAGAAGACTGGCAGAAGAAATGAGTACGCGACGAACAGAGGACATCGTCTCTGACTCGGACTTACCATCCGAGAGGGCACCAGGTTCTCCGTCCATAGCACCGACAATGGCGTCGACATCTGCTCGTAATATCCCTCTGACAGGCGGTCGATTAATCGACCACAGTAAAGACCAGTCAGAAGGGCCGCAAGAAGGGCAGACAGCCGCTAAGGGTCATCATATATCGCCGCGAAGCAAAGTTTCATCAAGAAATAGCCGCAGGAGCGTCGATTACTTAAGAAAAAGAATCGAGTACGAAGCCGAGCGCGAGTTGGTGCAGCTTAAAGAGAACCTCGTGAGAGACAAGGAAAACCTTGTTAAGAAACGGATGGAAGCAGAAATAGCCGAGATAGAGGCGGCTGCTGAAAGCGATGACTCTCACTCAGATGTGAGTACGACACAGCGCGTCGAAGAATGGGTCAAGAAAACGCCCCAAGTGTCCCAAATGAATGCTGTATTGGGTACACCGGCTGTGTCAGGCGCACCTGTTGAAGTGGCTGCGCCCCGTGAAACATCTGAGATCCATGTAAGTACAGTGAATCGTGACTGTGATAACAACCGTGTGTCGTCAGTGCCGCGTGAAAATGTGTTGCAAGTACCTAGGGCATCTGCGTCTGTACCGTTACCTAACATATCGGTACCAAATACGCCAAGGTACCTGCCAGTGTCGTCAGAAGGAGTAAAATTCCGTCTGCCCAATTATTATCCCGTCTTTACCACTCCGGCCGCAAGTGTACCTCGAGTAGTACCACTCGAGTCGGATACACGGCGGCAGATGCAGTACGGAGCGGATGAAAGAGAAAGACGGCGAGAATTCTCGGGGGACAGAGACCGGAAAATTGACCAGCTGGCAGATGCAATCACAAGCCTGGCACGACCACGACCGGTACCAAGACAGGCATATGAATTGCCATATTTTAATGGTGACCCAGCCGACTGGATATCCTATCGGAATATGTACTGGGAAACATCACAGTTATACAGTTTCAAGACACATGAAAACCTAGCACGATTAAAAACCTCACTACAGGGCGACGCAAAGAGATCAGTAGAGGATCTGCTGCGAACATCAACGGGCCCAGCAGAAATAATGCGTGCGCTCGAGGATGAGTTCGGTCACCCGACCCTAGTGCTACAATACGCCATACAGAAGGTGAGAGATTTACCCAGAGTGACGGAGAGTTGCCGGGAGCTGAGGAAATTCTCATCAACGGTTCGAAACTGTGTATCATTACTTAAAAACATCCATGCAGAGGGCTATATAAATAACCCATAGCTGGTAAGCGACCTGCTGAGTAAGCTGACATCATTACAACGTGCGCAATACGGTGACTTCGCGATGGGACTAGATAACACACAGGGGGTGGACTTAAGAGTGTCTCCAAACTTAGAAATATTATCGCATTTCCTGATACACTTGACACGCTCAACATCATACTACGTTCAAGCGAACATGTTCGAGTCAAGTCCATCAAAACCCCCTGCCAAGTCGCAACAAAAGTATGGCGGCGCCAATCAGTCCCGACCAATGAACACCGCGCGCTCAGCCGGCAGCAGGCCTCCGTTGACACATCGAGTAAACACGCAAAGCGATGAGTCTACCGTACCTGAAGAATGCGTGATATGTCAACAGAAGCACGACATTGAAGAATGCGAGCAATTTAAGAAACTTACCATCCAACAACGGTGGGAAACAATCAAAGAAAAGAATACGTGCTTCAAGTGTCTCGTAAGGAAGCACCCCAAGAGGTTCTGTCGTGCCAACAGATGCAAGAAATGCGGTTACGGGCACCATCTACTATTACACGCGGATAAACAACAAAGAGAGAAAGAGGATAAACCTCAAAATAACAAAACGGAAAGTGTTACGAACATAGGCGAATGGCGGGCTACTGCGCTGCTAAAAATCATGCCAGTAACAATCAGTGACGAAATAGGTGACGACAAACAGTGCTATGCGTTATTGGACGATGGTGCGACCGTGTCACTCATTGATAGTTCGCTCGCCACCAAACTAATGGGTCCGTGTGTTCCTCTTTCATTAAAAACCGCGGGTGGCCACGGAGTAACAGACTTAACCTCACGAGTAGTGCAAGTGCGCGTGAAAGGTCCTAATGGACAGTGCCATAACATTAAATGCCGTACAATGGTAGACGTAAACCTACCAACGCAATCAGTGTCCGCCTCAATAATACATGACAACGCGCACCTAAGCGACTTGGGTTGCGTGAAAATGAGGGGAGCCAAGCCGATGCTGTTACTGGGACAGGACAACTGGGAGCTGCTGGTCAGTCAGGACATCCGCCAAGGAAGATCCGGTAAGCCAGTTGCCTCACTTACCAAGCTAGGTTGGGTCATCCATGGACCATTCAATAATAATAAAAGTAAAGACAGTGTCAGTTGCATAACTGTTTCTCTTCCTGATTTGCATGACCTAGTAAAGTCACAATTTGAGTTAGAATCAATAGGCATTTCAGAGAACTTTCGTAAACATAAAGATGTCGAAAGGGCTGTAGCTGTGTTAGACAGCACCAGCCATCGTACCCCCGACCGATCACAGTGGGAGGTGGGTTTGTTATGGAAACAGTTGCCAGATAATTATCATCAGGCCCGGCAAAGGCTATACGGCATAGAGAAGCGTATGCGCAAGGACGCTAGTTTTGCCGAGGCATATTCTGCCCAAATAGGTAGGTTAGTAGACGAAGGTTACGCCCGTAAAGTAACAGGCAACATAGACGGTTTGCCGGTTTGGTACTTACCGCACTTCGGGGTCGTTAACCCGAACAAACCGGGCAAGCTGCGCTTAGTGTTTGACGCGGCCGCCACGTCTCATGGGACGTGTCTAAATGATAATCTACTAACCGGACCTGACCTACTGAATTCATTGCTCGGCATATTGTTAAAATTCAGGATAGGCCCCATAGCGTTTTCAGGGGATATCGCGGACATGTTCCTAAGAATAAGAATAAGGTCACAAGATCGAGGCGCGGATCACAACAAGGAACCAGATACATACGCGATGAATTCCATGATATTCGGTGCAGCCTCATCACCTACCACGGCGATATATATACTCAATAAAAATGCCGATGAGTTTGTCGATGTTTACCCTGAGGCTGTTGAAGCAATAAAATCCAGGCATTATATGGATGATTATCTAGATAGTGCTTGGACCGAGGAGAAGGCCAACAGCCTGATAGAGGAAGTAACCAGAATACACGCTTCCGGCGGGTTCATAATCCGGGGGTGGGTTACTAACTCATCAGAACTAAGGGAAAAGTTAAAAATAGACATGCCTAACAAAGTAGCCCTTGAAAAGGGAGCAGGCTCAGTTGAAAGGACCCTAGGTTTAATATGGTCACCTAAAGACGACGAGTTAGGTTTCGATCTATCGTTTAAAAGACTTCCCCCTGAAATAATAAATGGTAGTCTAGTGCCCACTAAGAGACAGTTTCTGAGCATGATAATGTCTATTTATGACCCACTTGGTTTCCTTTATCCCTGTGTTATTCAGTCACGCATTTTGATGCAACGAATATGGAAATCAGGAATACAGTGGGACGAGCCATTACAGGAAAAAGACGCCAAAACATGGTTTAATTGGCTCCACAATTTACATCAATTAAACGATTTAAAAATACCGCGGTGGTACGGTTTAAACCTCGAGAAGTTAGAACTACATGTTTTCGGGGACGCCAGCGAGCTGGCTTACGCCGCGGTTGCGTACCTAGTAGGTTATAACACTGACGGTAAAAGGGAAACCATTATGCTGTTAGGTAAAGCGCGAGTAGCTCCGCAAAAAGTAATCTCTATTCCTAGACTAGAGTTACAAGCAGCAGTATTAGCATGCCGATTAGCGGACACTGCCCACAAAGAATTGGGTTTACAAATTAACCAGAAATTCTTTTGGACCGACAGTAAGACGGTTCTAAAGTGGATAAACTCTGACGCCCAGGAATTTCAAAGGTTCGTCTCGCACAGATTAGCCGAAATAGATAGGCTGTCAGACAGAGGCAACTGGCGCTGGGTGCCCTCACAGGATAACCCAGCTGATAAAGCTACCAGATTGTGCTGGCCCGATAACCACGCAGAGTGGCTCTCGGGCCCCTTGTTTTTATGTGACCCACAGGAGCAGTGGCCGGCGTGTCCCGAGGCGGAGGCGTCGGAAGCGGACCTTGAGCGCATTCAGCGGGTCCACGTCACAGCAGCGCCTGTGGCGCCTCTCCTTGACTACAAGCGCTACTCTTCATGGACGCGCCTACAACGCGTGATGACGCACGTACTAATCTTTATCGGCCGATGTCGCAAACGTCGGTCGAACACCGTAATAAGTCTGCGAGACCTGGAGGAGACACACAACTGCCTCATAAAGTTGTGTCAAAAAGACAGCTTCAAGGACGAGCGGGCCGCTATGCTAAAAGGCTTGCCCGTACCAAACAGCAGCAACATTAAGGCTCTCGACCCCATGATAGCCGACGACGGATTGCTACGAGTAAGAGGTCGTCTAAGTGCCTGTGAGGTACTCATATTCAGTGAAAGGCACCCTATAATTTTGGAAGGTCGTCACCCTTTAACAAAAAAGCTAATCGCACACTACCATGCGATGGCTTTGCATGCAAACCACGAGACCGTCGTCAACAATCTGCGTGAAAAGTATTGGATTACCAAAGTTAGAACTTCAGTAAAAACAGTTGTCGCAAATTGCCAACTCTGTCGAATTTGCAGAGCTCAACCCGCCCCACCGAAGATGGGCGATCTACCACTGGCTAGAGTAGAACCATCACGAAGAGCCTTTATACGAGTGGGGGTGGACTACTTCGGCCCGATGGAAGTAGCAATCGGGCGACGACGCGAGAAGAGGTGGGGTGCCCTATTTACCTGCCTCACCACACGCGCCGTCCATCTAGAGTTGGCCGCTTCTCTAAGCGCCGACTCCGCCATACTAGCCTTGCGGCGCCTCATAGCGCGCCGCGGGCAACCAGCGCATCTGTACTCTGATCAGGGTACCAACTTCATCGGAGCTAATACCGAGCTTCGAGCCGCCCTGAAAGACCTTAACCAAAGTCAGATAAGGGACGGTGCGGTTAACCGTGGCATCGAGTGGCACTTCAACCCCCCAGCGGCCCCACACATGGGCGGCTGCTGGGAGCGCCTGGTGAGATCAGTGAAGAATGCACTCCGTAGCACGCACAAAGAACGTGCCCCCCGCGAGGAGGTCCTCTACACCCTCCTCACGGAAGCCGAGCTAATCGTAAACAGCCGGCCACTAAGCTACGTGTACGACGACCACAACCAGCCCGTGGTCCTGACGCCGAACCATCTGCTCCTGGGCACTGCGTCCGGGAGCACACCGTTTGCACCGAGCGACACCGAAGACGTCGACTCCCGCAGGCAGTGGCGGCGCGTGAACGTGCTCGCTGACATGTTCTGGCGGCGCTGGCTGCGGGAATATCTACCTACGCTTCAACGCCGTGAAAAGTGGGCAAACAATGTGCCAAACGTGCGTGTCAGTGACGTAGTGATAATTGTGGACAATAATAGACCGCGAAGTGCGTGGACAAAAGGTGTGATTAAAACCGTGTATTACGGACACGATGGTATTATCCGTGTGGTGGACGTTAGAACCGTCAACGGAGTTCTACGTCGACCTGTAGCAAAAATTATTGTGCTTCCCACAGACCAAGAAATGTAAGACGGTTGAACCCTTTTACAGGGGGTGGAATGTAGGCGAAGCACAATAAAAAGAGCTATTTTTTATGGTTGTAATCAATTCTCAATTCTCAATTCTCAATTCTTTATTGCGTACCATAATGTATAAAGTTGGTAGGGAAGTATATTAGTCACAATTATGGACCCTGTCGGGCACAGCATAGATCAAGTAGGAGAGAGGAGGAAGAACACTGCGTGTTTAATTTGATAAATATTACAAGTTAAGTTGTTAGTAAGCTGTTGTTGTTAGTAAGGTGTTGTTAGTAAGTTGTTTTATTATCACAGAATTAAATTTATGAATCATTTTTATTATTTTATAAATTATACACATTTATTTGTTATTTTATTTACTTATTAATTTTTATTTATTACGTATTTAATATTTATTATCTCTAATGTAAGTTGTTTATTGGATGTTTCATATTTATTTAAAAGGTATTCCTCGTATTATGAGTAAGTAGGGTATTTTATAGGTAGTATTTGTAGATACAAATAGATAAGAACTTACTTATAATTTATCATTTAGGTATTCGCTTATACTATAGTAGCATTTGCTTACAAGGAACAGCTTCAATTTATTGATAAAGATGTTATATTGATTTAAATTCTTTATTATTTCGGGTAACTTATTATAAATTTTTATGGACATGACAAAGGTACTGTTGGAGTGCATTTTTAGTCGCGATGTTGGTAAGTTTAATCTGTTTTTGTATCTTAAAATCATTTATTTAGTGTAATAATTATCGATGTACATTACCTGTAATACCTTACCTATTTGTTGTAACCAATTACGATAATATAATACAAGTAGGTCCTAAATCAACATAAAAAATGTTATGTAGTTCAAACTCCATGGTACAAGTAGCATACATTGCGCCCGGCTAACGATATCACTAATCCAGTAACAATAATTCAACCTTGGATATTCCTTACACATGTCGACCCCAGACCGACAAGTCGAAACCTGCTCCCCGTGGAGGCCATGGTTTCTCGGTTCGGATTGGTAGATTAGCCGGGAACGGGTAGTTATACATGCTACTTGTGCTATGGAGAAAAGGTGATATTAGGACCGAAGATTCGGAATTAGGTTCAGAGTTCTACAGTTTTCCAATTATCAACATGTTATAAGTATTGTTTGTGAAGTAGTGGCTCCGCTGTTCACTACTAGTCGCGATGTACCCTATACCTAGCTAGCCAGTCTTCCAGTATTTTAGCATAGGATTCTATTGTAATGTAACATTTATGTGCCGTGTTTACACCTATGCAGGTGCAACTATTGACTGATTTCTATTTATTGTTTTGTGTGATTCGTGTTTAATATAACTCATTATTCGTAACATCTGACTGGTTTATTTTCACTCCTTCGTCACGGGAACACCGTCACCCCCGCCTACAACACCTGACTCACGCTGTAATTAACAGATAGGCTGATCAGAACATGTAATTTTTATTTACATTTTTGTACATACCGCGATTGCGCAAAGCTTCTGTCCATGGTAAGACTGGCACCACTCGGCGCCGGCCGCATCATACTTGCTGTGCCGAGGGTACTTCTTCACGATATCCCCCGAATCGTCGTCTTGCGTGAGCTGTTTGATCGCTAGCCATCGTCGTCCCGCTAATAGCACGTTGTTGCCCGAATAATCCACGGTCATAGCCGTAGCTTGCAAGTCGCGATACTCCCATTTCATTATTTCTGAACTCCAGTGTATAGACATACTTAAGAAATACTTGATCAAAATTATACTTATCCACCAAATAGTTTATTGTATTAATGAAAACATGATTCATTTATAACTTTTTGGTTTGCTCGAAATCCCAACAATATTGACAAGTTTTTTAAGCTCTGTGATCGGATTGACAACTTGATTTGACATTTTAACAATCAACAATCAGCTGGAGATACGTTTCGTTTTACTTGGAGGACGAATTTGTTTTTAGATTTTGAGAATCACAAAATATTGGTCGATTCGCGATCTCAGGCTACGTGCAGTGACGACCTTCGTAGAGTGGCTGGTAGCTGCTCAGCTGGATGAGAGTTGTGCCGAGAATCGAGTTGAATGGGCATTTGTCCAACAGTAGAGTCTACTACAGCATTCTGTTCAGTAGACTGGTATAGGCTAGCCTGATGATGATGACGACCAACCAGCTATCATTGTGCTTATTATGAAAATATTAAATATTGTCGCTTTGAAAAAAACTTTACTAAGGCCTGATTTTTCAATGGTCAGTTAACCTATATCAGATGAATAAATATTGCGGTTTGACATTTTTTGTGTGGAAAATAACTATTAGATTTAGTCTTCAGATAAATGTAATCTGACTATTACACACACACAATAGTACTACAATAGTATAAATAGTACTAGTGCTCACAATAGTATAAATAATATTAAAGCCTACGCCCGAATTAACGAAATTTGTAATACATTATTTCATGGTGAAAGGAGATGGAGAAACCGTGCCCCACGGAAGCACGGAGTACAAACATGAATTTGTTGCAGTTAATTTGAATTAAAAATTATAAAAAAATTAATAAGTTTTTATGCCTTATAGCAGAAGCGGGGAAATAATCAAAATTAAAAGTTTTCTGTTTGACTAAATACCTTTTTTATAAAAGTAATCTATATTTAATTAAATATTTTTAATATTTTGGTATAAAATAACTTTTAATGTTGCCATATAAAATTAACAAAAATCAGAACAGGGAAAAATAATACCTAAACGTATATGAATGAAAAAGAATTATTCTTAACCATGAATCTAAGAAACATATTTGTTCTATGATTTATTTTATCTATGTTAATGCAGTTACAACTAGGATTTTTTTCCATTTGCTATTGGCAGCACCGCCACAAGTGTCAATTGTCAAAATAATTGCAATTTGATAGTACCCTCATCAACGTTTGCGCCAGTTTGCTTTCGATCATTCGATGTTCATTCGAATTGTGTTTGTGTTTTCGCTTATATGTTTACCTATATATTTTAACGGGGGCCCAACGCGCGTGCTCCACTAATAGTTATTAAAAACTGTGTAATACATACTTACGGAAAATGGATCTCTTACAAGCGAGCATCAGGCGGCATGTAATATCATCTTTACCCACTGATGTGATTGATCTTGTAACGGAGTGGTTAACTTTTGAGGTAAGTTCAACTTTCATTATGTACCTCGTACTAAAATATTTATGAGAGGTATTATTTACCGAATATTCTCACGTCGCGTCATGGTCAAATCCTAGATTAATAGGTTTTTATTTTACTATCATAGCTGTAAGGTGATCTATATAAGAAGATGTTTTGCACCCAATTCAAAGAAAAGACAAATTGATTACAACATTGTTTGTAATGGCTTTGAAAACACTTTCGGAATTGAGTCGTAGTTGTTCTCATCTTTGTTGTATCATCATGGCATCACCTAAAATACTATTAATATTAAACGCCTGGCACAGATATAAACACATTCACCTACAAAAAATACCTTAGCAGTAAAGTAAAAATCAACTTCTTTAAACCTTCATATTTTTTGTCCCTTACTGCTGAGCAATATGCACCTTCATAATTTTGTTTATAGAAGATTTTAATCTGTATGTTGTACGGTATGATACATACGTAAAGAAAGATAAACCAATAGAAACTTGGCTTTAATTAACTATTTTCACAAGCCATAGAAATAATATGTATTAGATTGACAACACTAATCAAAGATGACAACTGACATTATGAAATACTATCAGCCAGTTAGTAAGGAGATTATATATCATTCACCCCCTCTATGTTTTCTTGATCGAGGAGGTAATCATTAAGACGAATTGGGAGTCTCCTTAACCTTGCTGATCTACGAACAGCCTGAGGTTGTTCGGCACCGTTGTTATTGGTTTCAGGAGTTCTAAAAATGTCTTCTTCATCATTTTCATCATCGTTTGAATCATTTCTGTTTTCTGTATTTCGACAACTTAACTCAGTTTCATCCACCAACGTAACAGGAAGCGGTGCCAAATGCCTGTTAGATACTGTCGATTCCTGGCCATTGGTGCGTCTCACGTACGAGTAACTTGGGTTACTATGCAGGAGCTCAACTTCCTCCACATAGGGGTCGGTCTTAGAACCTCGTACATATTTTTTTAACAATATTGGACCTGGAACGAGCCACGATGGAAGGGATTCTCCAACAGGTGTTCTTCGAGGAAAGTTAAATAGTCTCTCATGTGGAGTGGCATTTATCGATGTGCACAAAAGTGAGCGCACGCAGTGTAGCGACGGTTTTAAAGCTTGCTCCCAGTTTTCAATGGGTAGATTTTTTGAACGTAAGTAAAGTTGTATTGTTCTCCAGAGCGTTCCATTCAATTTTTCTACCTGGCCGTTTCCTTGCGGATTATACGGCGTAGTGCGAGATGACGCGATGTTACAATTTCGTAAGAAAGTTTGCAGATCTTCTGACATGAAGGAAGCACCTCGGTCACTGTGTATATATAGGGGTTGACCAAATTCAAAGAAAATATTTCTGAGACAGTTTATGACAGTCACAGAGGTCATGTCCGGGCAAGGATAGGCAAACGGATACCGTGAAAATTCATCTATTATCGTGAGTATATACTTGTTCTTAGTATTTGATGGCAAGGGGCCCTTAAAATCAATATTCAGCCGCTCAAAAGCTGATGTTGCTTTAATAAGTGTTCCCTTGGATTTTGCGAAACGTGGCTTAATTTCTGCGCATATTGGACATGAGGCAGTCATTTGCTTAATATCATTGATAGAGTAGGGCATATTTTTCTGCCTGATCCAGTGGTACATTCTAGTTATTCCTGGATGAGAAAGGGCATCATGTAATTCATATAACTTGTTGTTACTCATGGATGCGCAAACTCTGGAGAGGGCATCAGCTGCAACATTTTCGTTACCTGGTCTATAAATTATGTCGTACTTGTAGCATGATAGTTCTAGCCTCCATCTTTCGAATTTGTCGTTTTTTATTTTGCTTGTATGACTTTGGCTAAAGATGTGGCTCACAGATTTCTGATCCGTTATAAGAATAAAATGTCTATTCAGTAGATAATGCCGCCATTTCCTGAGACTTTCAACGATAGCACAAGCTTCCTTTTCTACAGAAGCATGCTTGCGTTCACTGTCTGATAGCGTTCTTGAAAAGAATGCAACGGGGCGACCTTTTTGAGAAAGCGTCGCGGCTAAAGCAAACTCAGAAGCATCTGTTTCAACTGTTAATATTTCCATTTCATCAATAGCAACCAATGCTGCCTTCTGTATGTCTGCTTTTAGTTGCTGAAAGCTGTTCTGCGCAGTCTCATTAAGAGGAAAGTGGGTTACATTAATTAACGGTTGGATCTTCTCGGAAAATTTGTTGACCCATTTGGCGTAGTGGGCAAACAGCCCTTGTGCTCTTTTGAGTTCAGCGGCATTAGTTGGTAGTGGCAAATTTATAAGAGGAACAAGTCGATCTCTATCAGGTTCAATCGTATTATTTGTAATCGTGTAACCCAAAAGGCTTATCGTACTTTTACTAAAGTTACATTTTTGTTCATTTAACGTTAGTCTGTATTTCTTCACTGCGGCCATAAATTGTCGCAAATTCATATCGTGTTCCTCCTTGCTTTTGCCACAAACAGTAACGTCGTCAAGATACGCAAAGATTCCTTGTAGTTTTTCCTTATCGATAATATATTCAAGAGTTCGTTGAAAGGCGGCTACTCCATTGGTGACACCAAATGGTATCCTCGTAAATTGATAAAGTTTTCCACAAGCTTCGAACGCAGTAAATTTTCTTTCTCTTTCTATTATCGGTACCTGATGATATGCGCTTTTCAAATCGATCTGGCTAAAGTAATTAAATTTAGCTACCTTTGAAACAATCAATTCTATGTTAGGAAGCGGGTATGCGTCTAGGTATGTAAACCTATTGATAGTTCTGGAGTAATCGACGACCATGCGCTTTCGATGTCCTCCACCACCAGTAACCAGAACCTGAGCGCGCCATGGAGATATACTTGGTTCTATTATACCATCTTTTAACAGTTTTGCTATTTCTATCTTAATAAATTCTTCATCTTCTTTGTTATGGCGTCTAGATTTAATAGCGATAGGAGTTAAATCTTCAGACAGGTGTGTAAAAATGGTGGCTGGTGGTACAGAAGCTTCCATTACACAGATTTGGAGAGCCTCTCTAGTACCTCCAAATTGGAATTCAAGCTTAGAATGATCTTTCAAAATATCATGCCCAATTATGACATCTGCGCATAAGTTGTTCACTATTAAAAGAGGACGTTTTACATATTTATGTTTGTTAATGATAAGAGTAGCAAAACATATTCCATCGACATATGATGTGTGGCTAAGCGATGCCAGATTAATGGTCTGTTTATATGGCCTTTGTTTCAATTTCATCATATGAGCTATATTTTTCTCGATGAAACTCACAGAACTTCCTGTATCAATGAGAGCGTCTACGAGAATATCATTTACTGTGATGGCAACTGTTGCTTGTTTTAAAGTAGACGGTGATGCAGCGGAAAATACAGTGCTGATACTCTGGTTGTGATACAGTAGGGTTTATAGGAGTGGATATGGCGTTGCTAGTAGTGGAGTTCCGTGACCGACAAACTGACGCAAAGTGTCCTTTTTTGGAACATAACTGGCAAGAAACATGGAAAGCAGGACACTTAAACCTCTGATGAAGATTCCCACCGCAAAAGAAACAGCGCTTTGTTGATTGATGTCTTGTCAGAGGAACTGATACTGCAGCGCTAGAATTTGGTATAACTTGCAGTTGTGAGGTTTCTTTAAGTAAAGCAGGCGTCGACAGAGCGTTTGGTGTAATAGGGATACTAACGCTCATTGTGGCGGAATCTTTCTCAGCTGTTTCAATGGTCACGGCCTGTTTGAGAACTTCATCCAAGGGTATAGAGGTATTTTCTAATAAACGTTCTTTTATTTTAGGTGATAGAATACCTGCTATAAAAGCGCAACGTATCGCTTGATTTCTATGTTCTAGTGCCGAGACCGATTGGAAGTTGCAGTCTTGTGCCAGTAGTTTCAAAGTTCGGCAGTACTCCGAAATCGTCTCATCACTCTTCTGTTTTCGTGTAGCAAGAATGTGACGGGCTAATATCTCATTTTGGGGCGTAATGTAGGCTTTGTTTAAAATAGATACGGCATCTTCGTAAGACTCGCAGTCTCGTATATGAGTGAAGATATTAGCAGTGAGGTGGTTTGCTAGTAGTTTAAGCTTTATTACCTCGGTTGTTCCGTGCGGAATTTCTTCTGTCAGAAAATTAGTAAAGGTATGAAACCAGTGTCGCCATTTTTCACCAGCTCCGGAAGCATTAGTCTCGACGTCAAATTTTTCCGGGCGAAGGTATCTGGCTAGATAGCTTTTGTTTCCTAGCTCTTCTTCACCGTCTGCATTTTTCTTCGACATTTTAGATATAAAATAGTTAATTAAATTGATACATACGTAAAGAAAGATAAACCAATAGAAACTTGGCTTTAATTAACTATTTTCACAAGCCATAGAAATAATATGTATTAGATTGACAACACTAATCAAAGATGACAACTGACATTATGAAATACTATCAGCCAGTTAGTAAGGAGATTATATATCACGGTAAAAGGGCCAAAAATTGTATGGGCTTGCCATACAAGTTTTGGCCATGTCCTTTTGTATTTTTTTATCATGCATCTTCGGTTAGATCAGCTACATTTGACCTACACATCCTGTGACCTCATTTATTGAAGACGTTCCATATTTCTATTACACTGATGCAATATTCTTTTTATACCTTATTAATACGTAGCAACACCCGTGAACAAGTGTCAATGTATCATTCGATATTGATGAAATATGTAGTTTTTCCAGATCATGGAGTATAGTAATAAATTGTTCCAGATTAAGCAACTTGTCACCATTTAGGCTACTCGGAAGGGTGTCGGGGCGACAAATTTTTACGATCCACGACTGGCCTGCGTAATAAGCAATCTCAGAAAAAAAAATTGTTGATTTTGTAATGAAATGTCAAAGAATAGGTATTTTATTCCTTCCGAAACCGAACCAAATAAAGTTGACATTGGCTTCTTAAGTTGCATGATGTCAGAATACACATTCATGTTTAAAATTGTACCATTGTATTCAAATAAACAGATATTAGAGATTTCGTATAAGCAAAAAATCAAATAGTAATTATTAAGTTCTGATTTTTTTAATAAGTGTTAAAGAGGTTGTATGCTGGATACATTCTAGTATAATGTAAGTATATAATAATGTACTCTGTGATTGTAACTTTGGTTGCTAGGTAACTTGTTGATTATGTATGTCACTCTGTAAAAAGGTAAAAATAAAAAGTCAACCATCTATTAGCGAGTTTTACTAAACTAGCTCTGTTTACAAGATAATTCCAACAATAAGTAGGTTTTCATAGTGGTTTTTTTATATTTCCAGGCATTTTTTTTTAGAAGTAGTAACGGTAATAAGAAATTCTTCATAGGTCGCAAAAAGTGTGCTAGCAGACCGTTCGACCTATCATTTTGGCGACTTAGAACGCGCCACATCTGGCAGCACTGATAATTGCTGTCAATGTCAGTGGATGAAATTGATTGTTTGCATACAAACCGGGTGCATTTGCGAATAGCATAATCATATAATTAAATTCTGAATTGAAGTGTTATTACTGTGCTAATATAAGAGAAACAATCAACATTTTAATTGAATAACATAACTAAAACACCATGGCATTAATGTTACGAGGATTGCGACGAAGTTTTCTTAGTAATTTAATTCCGCGCTTGTTTATCGGTTTAGTTGCGATTTACATTTATTGTGAATACTTAATTTATTATGTTACACAAATTCAGGTAATTCTCTTTCACTGAAAATACATAATAAGTATTTGACTAACAAAATAAGACGTATAATATTAATTCCAGTGCGGCTGGTCAGCGTTAAGTAAAGAGCCAACTGACGGTGTGGAGCCGGTATACGCGATGGTTATAGCTGATACACACCTCCTTGGCTCCCGGAATGGACACTGGTTTGATAAGTGGCGGCGAGAGTGGCAGATGCATCGTGCATTTCAGTCGGCCATGACTCTACATAGTCCAGATGTTGTCTTTGTTTTAGGTATTTTTTGTTACCAAATAAAACACAATTACATAGCATATTATGAACACTTAGGATGTACTTTGTATCAAGATTATATAGCCATGATATTGACTTGAGTTTCATTTTGTATAAGCTTTTGACAAGCTTTGTTGCGATCTTGTAATTGTAACAGTAGGCTTCAGGGAGTTTTTGAAAAGTATTTTTTTTTGTTTAGACAACACCATTACAGGGTCAAGGTCAACATCATCTGCCTTTTCCAACTATGCTAACCATACAACCATTACTGGATATTATTAATAAGCTATTGTATCTTGATTCACAATTAAGACATATAATTTAGTATAATAAAGGAGAGCTGCGAAAGTTGCTGTTGTCCAAACTATAAAAAAAAATGTTATGTTATTACCAGGTGATCTTTTTGATGAGGGTCTATGGTGTCCCGAAAAGGAATTCAATGATTATGTTGACACATTTTATCAACTATTCAAAGTTCCTGATGGTACTGCAATGTACTCTGTTGTTGGCAACCATGACATTGGCTTTCATTACAGGTAATAATATTTTATTAATTAATTATTGTACTTCTGTGCAAATAAAAGAACAGGGTATGCTTCTAAGAATCCCGCACAATACAAACTGTTAAAGAAGTACTTGAATTTTGGACAGTAGAATTATGGTTTAAAACAAAGGGGTTGTACCATGAAAGGATTTTGAGATAATCGACCCCTAAGGGGATGTAAAGGGGTAATCCAGGTTTTAGAGGATGAATTTACTTATTGCTTCTATTTACTTAATATTGATAAAAATAAAGTACTAACAGTAAAAAAAAATTAAAACACATTACTTAAATTATTTAAAAAAACAACCCCTGCTGATAAGGGGGTAACAGTTTGTATAAAAGATCTAAATTTTTTGGTTTAGAAACTTGAAATTTGGT
This sequence comes from Polymixis lichenea, assembly GCA_949091785.1. Lineage (NCBI taxonomy): Eukaryota > Metazoa > Arthropoda > Insecta > Lepidoptera > Noctuidae > Polymixis > Polymixis lichenea. Next base: position 7,924,856 of record OX420937.1, read on the forward strand.
AAACAGAAGACCTTCAAAAATGTAAATAACAAACCTTAATAAATTTCGTATAGATTAATTTTCCAAAACTAAAGACGGAAAGTACGACATCAAAATGCTAGTGTAGCTATTAAATGAACTTGAAAGTTTTTTTTGCAATAGCCTTAATATTTCATTACACTTTGCTTTGCTCCTTGCACTCACGCAAAACTGTCGATTTACCGTTATAAATGAACTGCAGTATGTTCAAAGGATAACGCCGCAGCTGGTCAAAAGGTTCGAGACTCGGCTCAAGTCGCCGCCCGTGCAGTTGGTCAGCATCAGAGGGAATCACTTTGTCCTTATCAACTCTATGGCAATGGAAGGAGACGGCTGCACACTGTGTGCTCGCACTGTTGCCCAAATAGCCAACATATCAAGTGAGTTTTAATACTATAAGTTTTACAGTTACCATTCTTATTTTGCAGTGTGGATGAAATAAGAATGTTGTTTTGGCATGCTGCTTTTGAATAGTAAAAGTTCGCAAAAAAGGCTCTAAATCTATCTGTGATAAAACTAAAGTTGAAGAGTTGTTTGTTTGTAGGCAATCTCTGCAAATACCAGTCAGAATTCAAAAAATATTTTTCTTTTGATAGAAAAGCAAAACTACAAAAAACTACGAAACTACTCAAAAACGACTACTACTACTACTAAAAATTACTCTTGAGGAATGCTATGTGCAGTGCTATTTATCTGGCTACGATCTTAACGAGGCAAAAGCAAAAAAGTTAGAAAGAACCCCAAACGAAAACGAGGTAATGTCGCGAGTGGGCTATTAGGTGTGACGAGGTGGGTCGGGAGCTGAAAGTTCACGCGAACGAATTAATGGGCAGAAGCTAGCCACTTCGTCCGGTTCTTCTAGGCATTCTATGTTCTATGTTAGTGGGTTTGGTTTCCGCACTTGGTCCTTTAAGTGAACCATTGTACGTCCTCTAGGCGTTACATCCCGCTTACTAGTACTAAGCCCTGATTCCGCTGCGTGACGAAACTGTACTTTTGATTGTTATAAATCCAAATAACTATTTGGAAAATTATAAATTGAGTTTTTATTCAACTTGGCAGATATATTAAAGTGCAGCAGTGGGTCAAGTCTATGCAAAGGCAAGAAGAAATTGGAAAGGTATAGCAGACCAATTATTATGCAGGTGAGTGTTTACGAATAAAAATAAATGTTGACTGCCTCGCTGGTCTAGTGGTCGCAAGCCCTACTACTGAGCATGAGGTCATGGGTTCGATTCCCAGATCGGGCAAAGTGTTATTGGGTTTATCTATCTGGAATTTCTCAGTAGCTGCCCGGTGTCAGCTAGCGGAGGCAGCTAAGCGGCGAGTCTATTACCATCATTTGGGCACAAATCTAGATTTCTGTCACAATGTTGCAGATAATGGAGATATTTACCTCGATTAAGTTATCAAAGAAAATATTATACTTAAATGTTGAGCTTGATTTGATGAACAGACCCAAAGACATAAGGCTTTCGAAGTTCACAACCAGAAATGTATAAAATTACAATAATTATGTAAACTTTTTAGCACTACCCTCTGTACAGAGAATCGGATAGCGGTTGCACGGAGCCAGATGCGGCCCCTTTGCCTGAAAGGAACAGTTTGTTCGAGGAGCGTTGGGACTGCCTCTCCAAAGAGTCCACAGAATATTTAGTGGAGAGCCTGCGCCCGCGTACCGCGCTCGGTGCGCACACGCATCACAGCTGTGTCATTAGACATAGCTTCGTGCCGACTCCCGATCATAAGATCGAGTTCGTTGAATACACAGTACCTTCCTTCTCGTGGAGAAATAGACTGGACCCCAAGTATTATTTGGTAAGTGTTGGTTAATAAAGTACTTTCGACACTTAAGTATTTTATTTAATTAATTAATGACACGAGTAGAAAAGCGTCGTCTCTGTCGCTCATATCTTGTTGACAGTGTCTTTTTAAAGCTAGATGATTCACGTTAAAGCCTAGGTAGGTACTAGAATTATGTTGGTATGATTTTCTGCACAGCCTTTTTCCTGCAGGGGATCTGCCAACCTTAGTAAAAATATCTATTGGTAATTTGCAGTTGACCATAACGCCGGAAGAAGTGAAGGTGTCTAAATGCGGCGTGCCTCGGGAATGGACGCTGCAAATCACGGCGATACTGATGACCCTCGCGCTCCTAGTCTACTTGAGATATTACGCTAGTACAAAGAATCAGCTCAGCTACAAACTGTGAGTACTTTTATCAGACTTATCCTTCGTGACTTCAGTTCATGGGCTCAACATTCAGTTCATGACCTTGTTGACCTTGTTTGGCGGTCGCCAGCCTACCGACCTTGCTGTGTGGCCAAATGCTGGCTTATCCTTTCCATCACCATTATTCCCATTAACAAAGGTATAATTACTGAGGCTATATGAGGGACTTGTAGTTGTAATATAACGTTAAGCTGATGGTCCCGGCTGTCCTTCGTGGATCGTTGACAGGCGTTAAGTGTCGTCGGAAAGCCGAAAGTCTGACGACCGATTAACTGAGTTGTGGAGGTCAGATAGGCAGTCGCTCCATGTAAAATACTGGCATTCAGCTCCATCCGGTTAGACTGGCAGCCGACCTCAACAGACTTGGGAAAAGGTTAGGCAGATGATGAATTCCTGCAGTTATCTTGTGCCAAAAGATTGAAGTCTCATAACCATGATGGAAATTATTGTTTTTTTTACGTTAATTAGTGCATTTGATCTTCGATATTATAAAGCGGATGTTTTTAGTTCTGCTGTGATAGTAGAACTAGTTCGATCAAGAAATTGTACTTAATATGATATGAAATGTAAAAGTCACGGAGCAAATAATGATAAACTCTTAGTCAGTTTCAACTTGCATAATCCAACTATAAGGTGGTTTTTGTCGCATAGATAAGACTCTCGGTTATGGATGGCCCAGAGGTAAGGTTAAAAAATACCACAACCTTCAAAAACGTCTCTGTCTTCAGTTGTTCAGACTGTACGTTGTCTAAACCGTTAACAACTTGATAGGTATAGATATTTTAATAAAACATTTCCATGGAGATATATTGCGTTCGGGGCAATTGTCCCCTAGTGAACAAAACAACTACACAAGCATATACAGCCTATAAAGTTCTATTGCTATTGCTGGGACAAATGCCTCCTCTCTGTGAAAGAGAGTGGGCCATAATCTACCACGCGGACCTACTGTGGGTTTGGTGGACACATATTTGCTAGTTCCATGTAATAGGGATATGGAGCAAACGTATTGCCACTAACCCTGTACAATTTAGATTCCTGGTTGCTACCGAGCATTCTTTACGCCCGAGTCGGGGGAACCGATCACTTTTCCGATTTTTTTTTTGTTCATATTTCATTTTTCTGAAAACTATTGACCGAAGTCTTTTTTGCTATTGCATTATTTGACATATTTTTAGATCATCGAAGTATCATGTGTCATAGGGTTTACCGAACTATGTTTCGCCGATTTACAAAATATTTTTTTTGCTATTGGCCGAAGCCTCTTTTGAACTTTTTTCATTTGCCAAATGATTTATTTGCCATATTTTCACCATACCGAAACAAAATTTTACGGAATATTATTTGGTCACAAAAATATAGCCGGTTACTCAGTAGCATTTTCAATATTAAATTAAAATAGTGTCATAAAAAGTCAATATGTTGTGCTACAAAATTTTGTGAGAAACGAATTGCTGTAAAACCGACTTCACGCAGTCATGTCTGCCCTACCCCTACAGTGTAATTTAAGCCCGCGTAGGCTCAGAGGCGTGGGGCGGCCCACGAGCTGAGGAGCAGGTGATTTGAAGGCCCGGGTGGTGAGCGTTAAAACCATCTGCGACGATAATATCGCGTGGGCCGAACAAACCACGCAACGCCAGAGCCGTGACAGAAACAATGCTTGCTGCATGCTGCATGCCTGCTTGCATGCTGCATAGTTGAAAAAGCATCTTTGTTTGCATGCTCCTTACTGGGACCACTTTTGTTCATAATCAACTGTTTTATTAAGTGCCATTACATTAAATTAATTATAATGAATTAAACAAAAAAGTGGCATAATGAGTGTTCGGAAACATAACTATACTGCTGTAGTTACATAATACTTCGAACAAATGTTATTTCGGCTAAGTGTAACTTCGATAAAAAGTTTTTCGACCAAATGAAACGTCGGAGTAACGAAAAAAATCGAATTGATAATGAGGTCAACTGAAACCGTGGCAGACATTACTTCGATGAAGTAAAAAAACGAAACGATAATAGTTGTTAAGTTTTAGGTGAAATTAAATTCGGTCATATATTTTTCAAACTTATAATAGGTAACCCCGAGCCGGGGATCGACCCATGCTCAGTAGTCGCTCTTCCGACCACTAGACCAGGTGAGGCAATACTTCACATCAGTTTTTAAGTCGGTTCCTGTATGGTGTATTACAGCCACTTATGGCCAGCTTGCTGCCCTGGACTCAGTAGAGCGAAGAGCAAGAAAGCTCATAGGCGACGAGACGTTAGTGGCTAAGCTTCCAGCCCGGCTCATCATAATGTTGCTTGCCTGACGGTCTTTTACAGACTGTACTTCGTAGAGTGTGCGCTGGAGCTCCACGACCTGATACCACCATCGACCTTTTACTACCGGACTACCAGACGCTCTGCAGGGTACCATCCGCACTTGGTTGATATCCCGACCAGTCGTACTCAGCGCTTCTTCTCCACATTCATTATGGGCACAGCCAAAGTGCCTGCGTCTCTGTTTCCTTCCACATTTAACTCGTCTACCTTTAATACAAGAGTGAACAGGCATCTTCTGGGCACGCTCGTTTCATCATAGACCTCATCAATCGCTTTCCATCAAGCGTGATCAAGATTAAGAGCAGGCCCTAGCAATAAAAAAAAAAAGACTAACGTTGCAGTCGAATGGAGTGTAGATTAATGTAGATTAATTGATGATTTAAAATAATAATAATAAACATTTAAGACTTTGCTTAGAGCTAATCTAGCGAGTTTGTAGGTTGCCTTATCCGTGGTCACATGTTTGTACTCGCGACTTGCTTCAGACAGATAACTGGTATAATTAGCGGTGTCCAAGTATCTAGTCAAACATGTAGGGATACACGTATAGCGTGGATTTCCCCTACAATAAAAAGTGTTTAACAATAAAACATTTATTATCGCTTTTTAATTATTATTCTTATTAACTGCTGTACTTACTTACAGAGTAGCCACTTAATGAAAAGATTGGTGTTGAACCGTTTAATATCGACACCAAGAAATAGTCTGACCACACTGTTGTTATTACTTCAGGAAATTTGAATTTCGAGGGCCACCTTGTCCGCGAAATTCAATTTTTTAAATGTTTTTTGCAATTTGCAAGTCTGTTTCAGGTTATATGTTTATTGAAGTATTCGTGACCGTAATAAATATCGCTTTACAGAATTATGATCATTAAAATAATCAATACAATTCTCATAGTTCAGATAATCCCATAGGAAAATTTGAATTTTGCGGCCTACCGTTTCGCATCTTTCATAAGTATCCTTGAACTTCCATTAACAGTGTATTACATTACCCGCCAGTCGCGTGTTAGTCCACGCACAGTGAACGCCAACATCCCAACTAGGTATTGATTTTATAGACCACAAAAATAAATTATTCAAAGTATTTCTAGGAAAAGCTACAACAAAGTTGTTTCTCAGGTTGTAACCGAGAATATCCAATATATTAAAAACGACTGCTTTAAATAGTAAAGTCACCTTTACAAACATCATAATCTTTTAAATTATTGTTTGTAAAAATACCCCACCTACACGCTTATATGCAATGAATTTTTTTTCTTGGGTTTCATAAAAGATGAGACTCACCCCTAATATGTGTTTTGTAATTTCTTTATACCATTGTTTAGTGGTGCACAGAATACATCTTCTTTCCAATTTTCATAGATATAGTGCAAATAACCTCCGAGTCAATTTATGGGTTCCGTTTTTGCCGTTTGGCTATACAGAACCCAAAGAAAGTAGTACGATTATTATAACTCCTATTCATAATAAAATTTGCCGTCCGCACTCCGCTTGCATAGTTAATATAACACTAAAACCTGCCCAGAGAACATGTCTATTAATTGAAAAAAAACATGTTTGGTCAAGTCATTCAGGTTTTTGGAAACCAACGAACCATAAGCCACAGAGCGACATTCCGTTTTTATAAAATGAGTGTAAATCCTAAAAAAAATATTTTTGTTTCAGATCCGGAAAAAAAGTTTGAGACTGCAAAAAAGGTACTTACATATTACTCAATGTTGTTGTATAATAAATTTGCTATGTAATTATTGTTTAATACCTATACTTATTATTTATTAAAATGCGACTTTATTTACAAGTTATTTCAATTCAATATCCGCTTTAACTAGTTGTCGGAAACGAGGTCGATAGTTCAAGACCCTTACTGGTAATTATCAGGGCTTGCGATAGAGGTGATCGTACGTATAAATAATACTAGCAGTCCTCAAGGATTTACGTGTATAAATAATAAAAATATTTTAAAGGCCTTTTCTTATGTAAAGAAGGCATAATATTATTCATTCTTTTTTTTATTTCCTATTTTACAATTCGTTTTAACCACAACGAAACCCTCTCAGGGTATTATATTATATGTATGATGGCTGGCCGCTCATTTCAATTTTTAAAACAATGCTGATTACTTGAATACAACTGTACCTAACTAAAATATAGGTATAATATAATACTTTTACAATATTCGATTGCCATTCCACGCACAACAGTTTATGTTGACTATTGCAAACCAAGTTTCGTCACAGTCTTGATAAACCAAGTGTCATGGATTTAAATCCCTACTAAGCATGTGTTTCGGGTGATCACTGATTATTAATTAATTTGATGTCATTTGGAATATCTGTTTATTTATTTTTTGTGTCAAATGTACATACAGACGATATCTAAACACGATAAAACATTAAAAAAAACAGTTTTTTTCAACTCATTCTTCAAGGAACTAATAACGGTCGTTGACCTCCTAAGAAAACAATTAAATCTTTTTTATTTTTATTTTAGCTTGTTTAGATATCGCCCCATCGCGTCTGCGGAGTTTTCCTAGCCAATTTAAAATAACCCTGTATATATGTTTAATGCTCATCGATATTTATTCTTTCTTTTGACCTCCCGTCGCCAGACCATGTCAACAACTAAACAAACTGTACGTACAGTATTTAATTTTCTGTGGATAAATAGTAGGTTTATCAGTTAGCAACATAGGTCGTTTGTATTTTATTATCGTTGAGTCGAATTGTTGTTTTAAATAAAACAAAATATTCTTTATGCTCTTGCTTACTTATACTTTTTATACATAGAAGTCGCTTTTCGTGTCTGTTTGTGTAACCCCGTTGTTCTTTTAAAACTACGGGCGGGGTAGTTATTTTTTACAAACTTACAAAAAAGTAAGTACCTAATCATTTGCAAGTTTTGTGTGGAAGGACAATAAAGACAATATTTCGAGCCATTTTTGTATCTTTTCTATTCTATGATATTCACACTAAGAACATGAAAAAGTGAATCAGTTTGTACAGTCAGCGTCAATAATATCGGGACGAACAGACTGTTCAATATGTTCTCAACAACTAAGAAAATTACATTTTTGTCTCAATTGGATAAAGTTCTTGTCAGTACACTAAAACTGTCATTCAGTTGTCGTGTACTGTCTTCGTTCTGGAATATTTCTGGTGCAATGGAGTTAATATTTAATGTTCATAGTTGTTTAGATCATTTTGAACCGTCTGTTCGTCCCGATATTATTGACGCTGACTGTACAAACTGATTCACTTTTTCATGTTCTTAGTGTGAATATCATAGAATAGAAAAGATACAAAAATGGCTCGAAATATTGTCTCTAACGGTTTGCCACAGCTAGATAGTTAGTTTGGTGTTATACTTGGGTTATCACTGTTATCGATCATAGTACGATTTGCTAGAAGGGTCGACCCACTTTTTTGAAATGAAAACAAATGTAATAAAAAAGAATAATAATGGTTCGGTAAGTGTGATATTGTGCATTTATAAAAATGTGGCTGTACTATAGCAACATCATCTCTGCTTAACCCTTCGGCGATTACAGGCGTGATATTATGTTATACGTGAAGTTTTCATTTTTTTTGTAAGAAACATTTTTCATTTGGGTGTTTAACCATTTTTTTAAACATGTTTAAGGTATGGGTAGGTAAATAAAATATGTAAAGAAAGTAAGTGTTAATGCAATAATTATATTTTCTAATTAAAACTAGTAGGAACATAAGAGAAAGCACTTATTGCTAGATTTAAGCGAACAATTACAATACTTACATCTCTTTTAGAATTAATACTGAGTTATATATCTAAAGTAACAATACATACAAAGGACATCAGTTTAGCTTTCTAAATTATAATATCGTTCACATTCGGGAACAATCTCGGCCGAATTTGGCCAACAAGATAATGTTATCATTGGCCAGAAAATATAACTTCCAGAAAAAAAAACATGCATTATTATTAAAAACGCTGAACTACTAGCCCAGCAATATTAAAAAAAACTTAACAATAATATCTAGGTACTTAAATAAATGCAAATATCATACAATACTAAGAGACATCCACCACTTGGCAAGAAAATGATGAATTGTGGAAAAAGTACACTTGCCAAGTTCGTTTTCTCAAGACTGCGCTTATCAAAGGTCTGACATCACTGTGAGGTTAACAGTAACAATAATTATTATAAAGTACAAATTCTTGGATAAGCAAAGTCATAGTTTGCGAAATAAATTATTATCAATTTATCGCACGTACCTACACAATGCCTACTCTTGCTATCTCAGTTTAAGAAACTGTTAATGTGACAACATATTCTTAACATACCTAAGTATCAAAATAAAGCTGGTGATTTGATAAAATTAAACGAAATCCTAACTGTAGAAAACAACAAGTACAATGCCGTGGCAACTAGAGTGGTTGAAAGAAATAACAGCATTTTAATGGCAGCGCTTTTTCTGTTTTGCCCATGAATACAATATTTTAATTCACCTTCAAGACCGGTCACTATCAGAGGCTATTGGAGCTTAGCAAAGACGGGGGATAACTTAATACCACTTCATCTCAATTACTTTGGCAGTGCAATGTGCTAATGTAACCGGCGGTCTCATTCTGGTATGTCACTGAGACGGATTCCTCCGGGTCGTCGGTACATGCGCTCTTGCATGGGTAGTTCTCCGACGAGGAATCGCTCCAGGGCTTTGTTAGCCATGCGCGAGTGGCCGGAGCTACGGAACGCGGTGCTGGCGTCGTGGCCGGCGTACTCGAACATAATGTCCGCTCCACCAGGGTGCTGTAACAACAGGAAATACCATTATAGCTACATGTTGATTTTAAGTAGATGTAAAATGGCGAATATTTTGTTTGAGAATGTTTAATTACAAGGGAATTGCTCAAGTCTTGAACTCACCTCATCAAAGAAAGTAGTGATGTCATACACTCGATCGTAAATGACCACCCAGCAATCTTGCGGCGAGTCGTGAAGCCTCACTTCCGCGAGGGTGATCGTGCGATCTTTAGCTTCCGGTGCTCCCGGGACTATCTGGTCTTCCCATTGGCTCGGTTTAGCTTCCACCGACCAAGGGTTGACGAAGCGCAGCGCAGCCATGGTTAGCGCCATCAGGTCTATTTCAGATTGCTCCTGCTGTACCGGCAGAGATGCCGAAAGGCTCATCTCGGGAGGGGTCTGTACAGTTGCCATCTTAATTCTTCTCAAAATGAATTATTTTCAATAAATTCTTCTTCTTGTCTCGTACCGTCTAACAGACACGTTAGCTCGTTCAGGTGATCTAAACTCGTTTGATTGATCGACTGCTTGTCACTCTGTAAAGTAATTATGAAACCATATCAGTGCCCGTATTTCATTCATTGTTAGGGATGTCAAACATTCCGTATAAATTCTAAATTGATGTTATTTTTTGTTTAAAAAATGTTTAAGGTCAGAGAGGTGTTATGTGTTTGAAAATATCGCTAAACTTATCTATATACTTTTTCACGTATTCTGGATATCAAACTAAACTATTGTTGGACTTGTGCCATCCCTGAGCGAAAGCAGCAGAGCGTGAATGGTTAAATACGATACCGTTAATTCGGATCGTTTTACACGTCTAGACAACCCACCAAAGGATTTGCAAAACTTTCCTATATAAAGCAAAACCTAAAGGCAGTTGGCTGCTTCGTTGTCTCATGACAGTATCATAAAACGAGTTATCTCGACTTTGAGGTGACCCCGAATTTTTAAACAGTTGATAAAGAAGGCTTTTATCAAGAAAAGTTTTGGCAATAACGATCGTCAGCGGCCAGTTATCTCTCGCATTTGACGCAGACGTAAAGTTCATTGATAAAAAACTAACTGTCGTTAACCTCTACATCATTTAAAAGTTTTTGAACTAACAACTTAATCGATTGCAAATATTAGAAATAGAAAGGCATTAAATCTTTCACAGTGAAAATTTTATTTTTATAAAACTTTTAAAGTAATTTATTTAATTTTTTTTCCAGAATTACCGACTTTACTTATTTTATGCTTGGAAACGTAAACTGCATTATTGTCAAAACAATAAATATTTTGAAAACAAATAATATTTACCTTTTAATCACTGCACTGGATTTGAAGGACTCTGGGTTATCTCTGTTGATGCTCGAATCGCGGGGAATGACTGTCACACCAATTGTCACTATGCCACAGTTGTTCGTATTTCAGGTTATTATTAATCACGATAGTAGGATAATGCATGAGAGCGTAGAACATTGCCACAAAACTAATATACTCTTGACATCGATTACTTGCGATTAGTGAATGAGTAGCTTCTCGCGGCACCGTAACTTATATAGCGGTCGCGCACGCGCCGCGGCTCGGTCTGATGTAACTCGGCGCTATCTTGCGCGCGCGCTGGCACGGGCGCGCTTCGCACGCCTCCAGCGTTGTCGTGTGCTGCCAACACCTATGCACAAGTTATCAGTGACAACCGCCGGTGTCGTGATTGCTCAGATATTTTTCTGACCTTAAGTAATGCTTGAAATTGTACACAAATATTGAGATATGAGGTAATTTTTTTGGATGATTACTTTTTGTAATCATAACTTGTTTTCTTTACCATAAAATCCTGTCAGTCTTTTCAGTAAATAACATTGCATACCTTGTTTATTTGTTCTAACGAAAGTCTATTAGGAACCCCAAGGATCATTTTTTTTATAACTTTACTCATATTCAAACTCTATTTGGGATCTAAGTAGGTACTTATATTTATTATTGCAATTTCGATGAGAGATGACGTAGGTATAGGGCAGTGAACGAACCTTCGTCACCCGTCGTACGACACCTACAAACAACCGAATTCACGTCATTCTGTTATCAATGGTCAGATTGCAGCGTATTTCTTTGACCAAACAAATGTGTGACCCAATTTCCGTGAAATGTTATTATTTTCATATAATTCGTGACGCGAGCGCTTCTTCCCGCCCGCTCCCCTCGAGCTTCTTTACATTGATCATATTATGCATAGGTGTTTAGGTATTAACTGATAAGGCGGAGTTACCCCCGAAGTGGCTGGCTGCTTTGTTTGCAAGACATTAGAGTGACTTCCATCTGCATTTTGACAATTCCCACTCTCAGGATTTTCATAGATATTTTTGTTATGGTAAATAATAATTGGTAGTGTTTGATCCCTACCGGGAGAACAACTTCTTTTTATTGGCTCTTTTTAACAACCCTTTTTAATAACAGACCTAATAAAAATAATACCCCACATTCCTACCCGACATAAGAGGGATCGATAACTTTGGGATCCAATGTTGAATAATATCCTTATCTTTATTTGATGCCATCTTCATTTTAAAACCGGTTCCTAATTTATGGAGATTTTTTCTTATTACATTAAGAGAAGATAATAGGGGTCATTCTAATTCTAGTGTTTTGTTTTTTCTATTTAAGTACGCAAAGTGACGTACACGACGACTAGCTATGAGAATGATGTAACACTAATGTGCTTTAATTACGTTCGATAAAAACTACGACCTTTTAAAATTACAGGTGCTATAATATTATAATAACTTAAACCTGAATGAAATGGATCTGCCAGTCCTTGAATAAATATCACATATTTGTTGAATAACATAATTATCATCTGATGAAAACCGTTTTCGCGATTGCGTCTGCGCCTACGTTGACAAAAACATCACCTTACCATCAATATGTAATTAATGTTGTACTTCACAAACAATGACGCAATATATCCAACTTCTTGCTACTTTTGCTCTTTCAGCATAATGTCGTTAGAATTGGGTGAAACGTTTTAATACCTAGAATGTATCGTTCCTACATACGTCATATATTTTGCTTTGCGACTTCATGGGTGTAGCGCAGAAACCTTTTACGTTCGGTAGGTTTAGCAGTCTTCATGAAGAATTATTATGATTAATATGATATATGTGCTAAGAGTACTTAGAAAAAGAGTTTCTCCGTAGACGAATTAAGTTAAGAAACATGCAATTTTTTAACGAGGTTTGATAATGACAATTTCAGAGTTAGTTCCGCGCAAATAGCGGAGTCAGGTGTAGACTGTGGAGTCCTTGTGATATGTGGGGTTTCATAAATGATGTAGGAATGCACCACCTTAAAGGGACCATTATAATATAATACAACATCACGCCTGTATCCCCCGAATGGGTATGCAGAGGTGTATTAATACTTTTTACATTTATTACTTACGCTCGTTATCTTCTAATTTGTGTTTTCTAGGCTCATGTAATAGGGAGTGATCCTATGACACTACCCAAACCGGGGATCCAGGATGCCACGCTCACCTACCAATATTTGCAGTAAAGGGGCTTATATCTGCCAGGGGTGCGGGTTGTTGGAAAGAGATACCGCGGCCCCTGGCACACAGGCAACTGAGGGACCACGGGTGGGTTTTAGTCAGTAAAAGTCTGACACGCAATCCTGCTCCATCCAGAGCGGGAGAAGTTATTTGATGATTTCCGACCAAAAAAAAAAAACAAAAAATAGCCTTATATTCTCTTCTATATCTACAGGGTTTTTTTTTTGGGTGGGAAATCATCAAATACAGAAGGTATTTGATGATTGACCCGCTCTGGGTGGAGCGGGAGGGCGTGTCAGACTTTTACTGACTAAAACCCACCCGTGTTCCCTCAGTTGCCTGTGTGCCAGGGGCCGCGGTATCTCTTTCGAACAACCCGCACCTCTGGCAGGCATCAGCCCTTGCGGGCCCCGTCAATTGCTGCTGATATCGCTTTGAGGCGCGCGTGGAACTCAACGCGCCGTCGACCCGGGCTTGGTCCTTACCGGACAGCGAGCTACCCATTACTCGCCGTCCGCAAGCCCGTGCCTACGGTGGCCGGGAATCAGCCTGGGATTCCCGACGCCCAGGGCGTCTCCTGCGAAGGCCACGGCTGTGAGGGCGCATGTACTGCATCGCCCTCACGTGCGCCGCCTCCCTCTTTGCGAGCATAACTGCTTCGCTGAAGGAGGCGACTGCGAGCCATGCACTCTCGCTCCGTACGATGGCCTGGACCAGGGTCGGACGCGAGAGATCGCCGCCGCCGATCACCTCCACGAGGACACGGCGGTGCTCCACCCAAGCCGGGCAGACCTCCACCGTATGCTCCACCGTGTCCTCAGGGCGATCTTCGCAATGGAAACACCCGGGTGTTTCCTCCTGCCCTATCCGAAACAGGAACCTCCCGAAACAGCCATGTTCGGTGAGGACCTGTGTCAGGCGGAAGGTGAGGACGCCATGCCGCCTCTCAAGCCACTCCTCAAAGAGGGGACTTACCGCCGCAATCGTGGCGTGCCCAATATCTACAGGGTCAAATTAAATAAGCTAGCAAAACTCTACAGATGTGTCTACAGTTATTATAAATTAAAGTCGATTGAGACCGCGCTGTTCTGTTAAACTACTCAAAGTATTTCAATGTACTTTTCATCATCATTTGAAGAATTTATTCCGGAGGGTTTATGTTTATAAGACATTCATATTAAACTTAGATATAATAAAGATATCTCAATTTATCTCAAGTTGTAACATCCGGGCGAAGGGAGCCGGCGCCGGCGGCTCGATAGTCTACAATAAATAGATGTAAATGGTGATCCTTAGTTGTAAAAGATTCCTTTTAGTTCATAATTAACAGAAAATTTCTGTATTTTTTGCGATATAAAATAATGCCAAAGAATTGATACTAAAAAAAAAAATCAAGAGGTACGGTTAACAACGAAAGGCCCTCAATTTCGATTTTGACGTATTCAAATTCACACAATGTAATACGCTTTTCAGCATTTTACTACATTTGTATTTTTATTACTATTGTTTAGTTTTCTTTAAATATTATGTTAAAAAAATACGATAACAATAAAATTAAGTACCTATGATTTCCGTATTACCTGGGATTGAAACGACTAGCGAATTGTGGGTCTACTATGGGTAAACCTCTGCCTACCCCATCGAGGAATACGGACATGAGGATAATATGTTAAGTTATTAGCAAAAAAATATATGACTGAATCAACTTTGGTGACTGTACATAGCATAAATGGTTTGACCCGTCTTTTCCGATGATTTCATAACAATGGAAACAATTAATGTTTTGATTGGCTTAAAATGTTATTTTCTTTTTTTATGATGATAATACCTGCCTGTGTACCTTTAACAACATAATTATTGTCAGTATACAATTACGATTCTGAGTACATTATTAAAATTACACATTATTACTGAGTACATTAAATTTGTGAGAAACCTTAATTGATACAGCATTAGACAAAAGTGGCTCATCACCAAGGTACGATAAGAAAAACGTCATCTTTAGGTCATCTTGATTGACGCTACTGTGTTGGAGGCAGGTAGGTTGTTTATTTCGATAAATGTCCTAACTAAAATGGGGTCTATTTGTCCATTGTTATAATGCCAAAACAGAGTAAAGGTATGTGCCAAGAGAGCCTTCTCCATTAGAGCAAAATGTGAACGCGAATGGGTAAGTACGTAATCTTGTTTTTTTTTACAAATATGGCAAAGCAGTGATGCTCGCGAAGAGGGAGGCGGCGCACGTAAGGGAGAGGCAGTACATGCGCTCTCATAGCCCTAGCCTCCGCAGGAGACGCCCTGGGCGTCGGGAATCCCAGGCTGATTCCTGGCCACCTTAGGCGCGGGCTTGCGGACGGCGAGTAATGGGTAGGTCGCTGTCCGGTAAGGACCAAGCCGGGACGACGCACACTGGTCCCAAATTAAAAAAAAGTGGACATTGATAGTAGACCGCTGATATTTTTTTTTATTGTTGATATAATGATAACAGATAAGGCAAAAAAATATTATTGTCCTACTTCAAATACTTTTCTCTATAAAAAATATTTCTTTTTTTTTTGTATGGGAGTGATTACATTTTACTCAATTTCTCAAAAACCTTAAGCGATGTCGAGATGGCATTCACATATGTTAGAAAACTAATAATTCTGAGTATTTGGCTCGAAGAAACTTATTGCTTATCTCTGCGTACTTTCGAGATAATAGTGACAGAAAATAACAATTTTCTTTAATGTTAATTGTTCGCTTTTTTTTAATCATAGCCTTACTCATATCGCAATAGGTCCGCTGGCCAGCAAAATGGAGCTTCGACGCGAGTTTGCCGGGATAACAAGATGGCCGCCTCTCATGACGTAACGTAATACGGTCACGAATCGCGCGCGTACACCTCACTCAGTGTACAACTAAATGTGGTTGCGATAAGACGTGTCCTTATTTTTTCTGTGCGCTTGAAGAAATGCTTGTTGTTTGTTGAATCTTTGGATTTTAAAATCAAATAATTTTTGTTTGTCTTTCTTTCGTCGAATTTGTTTTCGTAATTTTTTTTGTTAAAATCAAAGTCACTTTGTCTTTGATATCTTTGATTCTAATTTGTTTTCAATTTTCCTTAAAATTATAATATGTCCGCATTTGTCACCAACTTAGACTTATACGTTGTTCTTAAATCAGGAGGTGGTTTTAAAAATGTCGAATTTTTATTTAATGCCCTTATTGAACGTATTGGTGTTGAATTGTCTTCCGAAGATTTGAGTAATATTAAATTATTTTGTCGTAATTTTTCAAGTAATATCTCAAAAAGATGGTCTGCTTCCAGTAGAGCTCAAAAGACCTTTCTTAACAAAAATTCAGACTGGTTACAATCCCAAATAGTTTGGCCAAAATGTCGATTTAAGCAGCATTTTTAAAGTTGCCGAGGAAGTAATTCCAAATTTCGAAACGCAAGTGGATACTCATCAATTAAGTTATGGTACAAGTAAAAAACCATTTGTTGATATATCTGATAAACAGAAGAAAAGGCGTTCTCTAACACTTCTAGATCACACAGAGGAGGAATTAGTTTATGCTTTATGTGCCAAATTAAAAGAGTCTAAAAAAACAAAATTAGCAGCTATATTAAACGAACTCAGCCAAAACAAGGAAAAATGTGAGATGGTATATGATGTACTATTCGCTAAAAAGACTGACAAACCTGGTTTACCAGATGATAAAACGTTAGCGCTTTACACCTCAACAAATTTGTCAAAATGGCAATATCGAAATTTAAGAACTATTCTTGCTTCAGAGAAAATGTATGGTCTTCCATCCTATCAAAAGCTCCTGGAAGCTAAAAAAACTTGTTATCCTCCAGAGTCAGACATAACTGTAACTGAATGTGATGCTAAGATAAGACTTCAATCGCTTCTAGATTTGACAACTAATAGGATATTAAAAACAATTCAGCACAACTCTGCCGACAAAAAATCGCTAAAACTAATAAGCAAATGGGGTTTTGACGGGTCATCTTCTCAAAGTAATTATAAACAAAAGTCACACTCCGACACTAAAATTGACGATTCTTCAGTTTTCATGATTAGTTTGGTTCCGCTTCGTTTGGAAGAAGAGAGTGGTACTATCTTGTGGCAAAATCCTGCTCCCTCTTCAACAAACTATTGTCGTCCAATTGGCTTTATATTTGCAAAAGAAACAAATGAATTGATAAAGAAGGAAAGTGCATCCTTAGAGGAAGAAATTCGTAATCTTGTTCCCACAATTGTAGATAATTTTGATATTAAACATGATTTGTACATGACTATGATTGATGGGAAAATTTCTACTGTGATTTCCAATACTTCTTCTGCAGCTGTTTGTAATATTTGCAATACCCCACCTAGCAAAATGAAAGACTTGGACTTTGTATCCAAAAAACTCATCAGAGAAGATATGTATAAATATGGTCTGTCTTCGCTTCATATGTGGATAAGATGTATGGAATGTATTTTACACATTTCGTACAACTTAGACTTCAAAAAGTGGGCTGCACGAAAAGAAGATAAATTGTTAAAAGAAATTAAAAAGAATTTGATACAAGAAGAATTCCGGGAAAGAACTGGTTTGTTAATTGACATAGTAAAACAGGGATTTGGTACAACCAATGACGGTAACACGGCAAGAAGGTTTTTTGAAAATTATGAAGTATCTGCTGAAATAACGGGTATCCACCCTGATTTAATCAAGAGATTTGCAGTCATTTTACAAACAATTTCATCTGGTCAACTTATTAATACCAACTTGTTTAGGGAATATTGTAAAGAAACAGCAATGCTATATGTAAACTTATATCCATGGTATTACATGCCTTCAAGTGTCCATAAATTGTTGATACACGGTGCTGATATTTGTGAAAATTTCTCCTTTATTCCGATAGGCATGCTTTCCGAAGAAGCTTCCGAAGCGAGGAATAAAGATTTCCGGAATGTTAGAATGGCACATACAAGAAAAATCGGTAGAGTTCAGACTAATTTAGACATTATCCACAGCTTTCTAATTAGCTCAGATCCTTACATCAGCCATATCAAACCAAAGTTTGCTCGTTTACATAAACAGTTGTTTCCAGAGGCTAGTGCTTTGATCTTGAACAATGAATTGCTTTCGTTGGAAAACGAGGAAATAGAGATTTCTCAAGAGAATATAGACCCAAATATTAATCTTTCACCATAATATTTTTTCAGAATCGTTTGTGAACATATTCAACTTTATGTTTGCAGCTTAATATGTCTTCATTTTGATTGTTTTTTAGAACTGATGAAAGTACTCCTTCAGAAAGGTCATAGCTTTTCAGTCATTAGTGAGCCCCCATAACCTCTTTTACAGAGAAGTCTTTTTTTACTTATTTGACATTACGCATACATTATAATTATGTGCTAAAGTAAGGCTATGATTAAAAAAAAGCAAAAAATTAACATTAAAAAAAAAATGTTATTTTCTGTCACTATTATCTCGAAAGTACGCAGAGAAAAGCAATAAGTTTCTTCGAGCCAAATACTCAGAATTATTAGTTTTCTGACATATGTGATTGCCATCTCGACATCGCTTAAAGTTTTTGAGAAATTGAGTAAAATGTAATCGCTCCCATACAAAAAAAAAAGAAATATTTTTTTTACAGAAAAGTATTTGAAGTAGGACAATAATATTTTTTTGCCTTATCTGTTATCATTGTATCAACAATAAAAAAAAATATCAGCGGTCTACTATCAATGTCCACTTTTTTTTAATTTGGGACCAGTGTGCGACGGCGCGTTGTTCCACGCGCGCCTCAAAGAGATGTCAGCACCAACTGGTGGGGTCCGCAAGGGCCGATGCCTGCCAGGGGTGCGGGTTGTTCGAAAGAGATTCCGTCGCCTCTGGCACACAGGCAACTGAGGGAACACGGGTGGGTTTTAGTCACTAAAAGTCTGACACGTCCTCCTGCTCCACCCAGAGCGGGAGAATTTATTTGATGATTTCCCACCCTTAAAAAATTTAAAAATAAATATAGTGTGATGTGGCAGCATTAGACGAAAGTGGCTCACCAAGGTACGATTTTTTTAAATCCAGTTCTCTACGTAGAGTTTAGGTCATCTTGTTTGACCGTCGCGGTTCATTAGCTACTGTGTTGGAGGCAGGCAGGTTGCGTTTATTTCCTTACTAAACTGGGGCCTATTTGTTTATTGTTATAATAAATAGGTATTGTCAAGAGAGCCTTCTCCTCCATTTGAAGAAACTGTAAACGTGTATAGGTAAGTATGTAATCTTGTTATTTTTATTTTTGACAAACAAGGATATGGTGTGATGTGGCAGCATTATTAGACGAAAGTGGCTCACCAAGGTACGATTTTTTTTAAATCAGTTCTCTTCTTAGAGTTTAGGTCATCTTGATTGACGGCTCAGGTTCATTAGCTACTGTGTTGGAGGCAGGTAGGTTGTTTATTTCCATAAACTTCTTTACTAAAATCGGGTCTATTTGTCTAGTGTTATAATAATCAGAGTAAATGTACCTATGTGCTAAGAGAGCCGTCTCCTCCATTCGAAGAAAATGTTAACGTGTATGGATAAGCACTTAAATAATCTTTTCTTTACAAACAAGAATATGATGTAATTTAGCAGCGTTAAACAAAAGTGGCTCACAAAGGCAGTTCTCTAAGTAGGGTTTAGGTCATCTTGCTTGAACGTCCAGGTTCATTAAACTCTATAATAGCTACTATGTTGGAGGCCAGGTAGGTTGCTTATTTCTATAAATGTCCTTACTAAAATCGGATCTATTTCTCTAATGTTATATTAAACAGAGTAAAGGTATGTGCCAAGAGAGCCTTCTCCTCCATTAGAAGAAAATGTAAACATGATGAAATGGGTAAACGTACCTACATAATCTAGATATTTTTTCTTTACAAACAAGGATATGGTGTGATGTGGCCTCTTGTCTGTTTTCGTTCAACTTTAAAACAATGACGG
This sequence comes from Polymixis lichenea, assembly GCA_949091785.1. Lineage (NCBI taxonomy): Eukaryota > Metazoa > Arthropoda > Insecta > Lepidoptera > Noctuidae > Polymixis > Polymixis lichenea. The sequence continues at coordinate 7,944,708 of OX420937.1, forward strand.
CTATCATTTTGTTTTGAACAGGGTATCAACAGAAGTACGTGCCTCTATCAAATAATAGCATGACCAGCAACATTTCGTAAGCACAAATATAAAATACTAGCTAATGCCAGCGGCTTCGCCCACGTGGAGGTCGGAAATTAACCCACGGGAATGTACTACCGGGATAAAAAGTATCCTATGTGTTAATCTAGGTTATCAACTATCTGTGTGCCAAATTTCATCCAAATCCGTTTAGCCGTTTTTGCGTGATTGAGTAACAAACATCCAAACATCTTACATTTATAATATTAATCGGATAATATTAGTAGGATAATATTTGTAGGATAGGATAGTAGGATAAATACGATATATAAAGACTAGCGACCCGCCTTGCTTCGCACGGGTGCGATGACATGTAAAAACATTGAGGTTTCCGTGGCAAATCTAACTTAAATATTCATAGTATTTTACACTATGTAACCTATTAATTAATGCTCTAAGGTGAAAACCTAATTAAAATCAATTGTGTAGTTTAGAAGATTTAATCAGTCATACAGACAGGCACAAAAACCTCTTTGTATTAAGTATAATATGACGATAAGTACACTATTTAAAATACTTTAATCTTACCTAAATTAAACTTTTATTAGGTGCAACAATACGAACAATACGAACAAATGAAAAATAAAACGTAAATGTCATTTTAAAGGCACGTGAACAACCTAATATTCCAAACAAAGTTTAAAAATAACAGTAGGTGACCTAGTAATAAGGTATGTTCAATATTTTTCCATGAGAAAAAGAAAATGTGTGAACTGTTTCTCGGTAACTCACAGAATAACTTTACAGTCATCGTCTTGTGGTTCATAATCAGGGAATTCTAATACTCGTCAACCGTGCTGACGCAACCAGTCTTTTTTTTTTGACGGTGGGAAATCATCAAATAACTTCTCCCGCTCTGGGTAGAGCGGGAGGGCGTGTCAGAGTTTTACTGGCTAAAACCCGCCCGTGTTCCTTCAATTGCCTGTGCGCCAGGGGCTACGGTATCTCTTTCGAGCAACCCGCACCCCTGGCAGACCCAACCAGTCGGGGGTGTCATATATCTTCTATTTTTTTGTTCTACGACATCAATCCTTTCCTTAAAGTGGAAGTTCTAGAGTAGCCCGCGAATTTAAAATTTACGTTTTTTTGCAATTTGCAGGTCAGTTCCAGATTGTAGGATTTGTAGAAATTTGATTAAAATATGATTTGCGACTGAAACACGTACGTATTTACATAATTATTATCGCTAATGGATATTATGGGCGGACTGGGCGTCCATCTATGGCGTTCCTGGGGTTTGAAATTCGACCATAAATCAATTAAATTTGAAACAACAATAATCAAAAATATTAGCTTTTTGCACTCCTCCATACAAACTTGACTTGTGCCAAATTCCATACTCCACCGTCCGCGTAATTTTCTTAAAAAGGGGTACAAAGTTTTTGCTTCACGTAGAAGATTAAATTCATCAGTTAAATTCAATTGAAATATAATTTCATGCAAAATAATTCAATGGATTAAATAAACAGTTAAATGGCTATCCTGGAGCTTTCACCTTAAACGCTTTTAGGGTAATAAAGACAAAATAAATTGCAAGTATTTAAACTGTGGGTAACCTCTATGCTCTGCTTCATCTTGTAGTGTGGAATTGTCAAATATCGGTTGTAATATACAATAGCGATAAAGGAGGCCAATGCTCAGTACTGGACGTTCACTGGCTGTCCAGCTATGACGACAATACTAAAGGTACAAAGCTAAAATTAGAATCAATAGATTACTTAGTGACGCTCATAGGGGCTTGCGGCTGAGTAATAATAGCCGTACGGGTCGTTCGATAAGCTCAAGCTACGCATGCCGTGGTTGGTCGGTAGATGGGTGATCATCATTTCATACCAAGACCTCTCGGTGTCTCGGAAAGAACGTTAAGCCGTTGGTCCTATCATTTGTGGAAATTTCACAGTCGTTACGGGTCGTCAGAAGCCCGAAAGTCCGACAACCAGGCTTATCAAAGGTATAGTATTCCTCCACCACCCAGTAACTGGATTGTGGAGGTCAGATAGGCAGTAGCTCCATGTACAATATGGATATTCAGCTGCATCCGGTGAGATTGGAAGCAGATCAACAACATAGTTGGGAAAAAGCTAGGCAGATGATGATGGGGCAGATAACTTAAAGACGCTCATGTCTCTACATTAATACGATAATGTGATCATTCGTAAAATGATGATTATTGATGATACATTAACCGTACGTCGAACCCTCATCCATTCATTTGAATAACATATCTTCATAAAAATATTATGTGACGTGATTATAGACACTACACAGTATTAACGTCACAAATGTTTTTCATTTTATATGTAAATACATAGATCTAATGATAATGTTTTCGAACGTGCGGAACGAACCTTATTTGCTTGAATACCAATTGGCGATAACAGTTTGGAGATTCCTAGTAAATAGGTACTTATGCTAAGATATTCACCAGTCTTAAACATGATCAGGATTTTATTATTCAAAATACTATGTCGCTCACACACTGCCAAATTAACATTGTACAATGATGGGTTAGGTTTTATTTTTGAGGGTAGGAATTCATCAAAAATAACTTCTCCCGCTCTGGGTGGAGCAGGAGGGCGTGTCAGACTTTTACTGACTAAAACCCACACGTGTTCCTTCAGTTGTCTGTGTGCCAGGGGCGACGGTATCTCTTTCGAACAACCTGCATCCCGGGCAGACATCGGCCTTTGCGGACCCCACCAGTTGGTATGATGGGTTAGGTTAGATGGCCGTGTGGCGAATGGCCGTATGCTTTCGCCAAATAATAAATTGCTCCTATACTAGTATAGGTGATATAGCATACAACAAGTTGTGTGCCATATTTTTTTTTTTTTTGTTTTGTGTTTTGGCTTCGCACGGTTTGTGCATTTAGCCAGTGTCATTTTTCTTTTCCATCAAGTAAATGGCCCGATATCGGGCACGAAGTTACAAAACAGTCATAGTCGTCTTTAGTCAGTCAAGTCACAGTTATTGTAAAGCGGTAGTAACTTTACAACAACCTATTAGGAGTTTTTGGGGGGAACACGAAAAGTCCACGTTAGTCACTTATTTTCACCTTCACTACATTTGTGCACTCACACGTAATTAAATTGCATAATTCACTACTAAAATTATACAATTTTATTCGCTATTTCACTAAATTTCATGAAAATAAAAAGTCGTGCGACATGTTCCAACGCGATCCCGCCAAAAAAAAAAAAACCTGTGCCATATTTACATAAAGCTTAAAGATGACCATTTACTTTTTAGGGCTCCGTACGGTGCCAACGGGACCCGGAGATGTTTTGTAAACGACCAATAAGATAGCTACGCGGACAGGCGATGTGGAAATAACGATATTTTATTCGTCGTTTACAAAACATCTCCGCTCCTCTCCGCTCTGCTTTGCTCTTTTACATTTTGGTGAACACCGAGCCTTAGGCTCCGCTGTCTGTTCGTCTGTCCATCCAGATGCCTATCACAGGGCTGAATCTTTTGAACCGGAATAGGTAGGAGTGTGTACTACTATGGCCGCTATAACAAAAAATGTTTTAATACACAAAAACCGTGTATTTTTTTATGTTAAAGTGTTAAGTTATGTTAAATATGTACGGTGGTACGGAACCCTTCGTGTGCGAGTCCGACTGGCACCTGGCCGCTATTTTGAAGTCAAGTCCAGCAAAAATTTATTCAGTTCATTTTAGTTTTTAGACTAAAGTACATAATATTAGATTGCGAAGTACCTAACAAAAGAGATGTTTACCAAACGGAGTATCCATTAATATCGAAGTGTCGGGCATACTCGAGACGTTGAACTGTGGGGGATAATATTTTCTTGACATTCGTACGCAAGATCAAGGCTAGTATGAATGTTTATACTTCGTAATATTCCTTTGCATCTGTTATCTCTTGATTATGACGGAGAAGAGAATAATTTATTACATCATCAAGCAAAAGTTTTCGCTGGGTCCTCGATAATGTGGGTCTTTACGTACCTACCTACTAATGACTCAACAAAAAGTAGCTTTGATCGGTCTGATTCGTAATGGATGTGTTAATGGATGCATGATTGCGATGGTTTAAGGGCTATTAGTTAGCCTACATTATAATGCAGCTCGACTATCTGTTCACAGTGGTGTGCTGGTGCTTACGCTTATGTATGAACTGAATGTTGGGTGTGGCAAAAGAAGCATGCAAGTAGAATCAATGCTGCGGAAATGCGTTCTTTGCGTAGCATGTGTGGTGTGATAAATGACTAGCTCTTGCCAGCGGCTTCGCCCGCGTGGAGGTCGAAAACTATGCCACGGGAACGAAGTACCGAGATAAAAAGTATCCTATGTGTTATTCCAGGTTACAAACTACCTGCGTGCCAAATTTCATTCAAATCCGTTCAGCCGTTTTTGCTCACAAACTTTCACATTTATAATATTAGTAGGATATACAGGATAAGTTTTTATCCAGTGCGCAAACTGTAACCATGAATTCAGTATATTATTCTAGAGCCCCCAACGCAGAAATTTTTATCTATTGATATCTATTGTACGTACCTATTATAATTTTTCGTCGGTAATACAAGATAATACCATAACATTTTGACCGCGTAGGTATTGCACTTTTCTATGAAACAGCCGATTTTTTCAAATCAAATCAAATGAAATCAAATGTTTATTTACAAGCAATACATTTTTGTAAAACCAACGTAAAATTTCTGCGTTAGGGGGTCTAGAATGATATGCCAAATTCATGGTTACAGTTTGCGCACTGGATAAAAACCCACCCTGCAAATAAGTAGAATAGGCTAAAGAATGATGTGGTAAGGCAACGGTGCGGTTTAAAGGAAGATGTAGTGACAAAAATTTAAAAGAGTATGCGTATGGTTTTGGTCACGTTGAGAAGATGAATGAAAGGCGACTAACAAAAGTTATCTACAAGGCAGATGTGAGTGGCAATGTCGGGATGCCCTAGGACGACAGCAACTTTATTGGTGATGTTTTTCAGAACGGTCAGGTGCGTAGTACCTACTCGCAACCAGCGTGCCAGTATGACCAGAGGCCCTAGTGTGAGTTTCATTGTAACTATCTACACCAAACGCAGTGAGCGCATTTGGCGCTCCGATTGGTCCGTCACCAATCCAGGGCCAATCGGAACGCCGAACGCGCTCACTGCGTTTAGTGTAGATGGTTAAATGAAACTCACACTAGGGCCTCAGATGTATATGAACGTAACGAGGCAAAAAGAGTATATAAGGATCGTCGCAGGTGGCGTTCTGTAGTTTCTGCCTACCCCCATGGGAAGAAACCGTGAGTTTATGTATGTTATCATGATCATCATTTCAGCCGAAAGACATCCACTGCTGGACATCGACCTTCCCCAAACTAGGGTTGCCATAATCGCCACGCTTGGCAGGGCGATCGCAGTATGGTTTGAAAAATGTATGGCCTGAACTGCTTTGAGAAAACGATGGTACAGCCGTGCCGCTTTTTTGCTTTAGAGAACGCTGCTGCCCATTCATTGATATTCTCTCTTAGTCGCCTTTTACGACCCTCACGGGAACAAATGGGGTGGTGTTAATCTTTTAGTCCGGCACCAAAGGAACCTTATATAATATGTCTTGTACCTTTGATCAAATGTCGGCGAACAGTCAGCCTTATTTCCAATTTCGCTGACTAGCCAGGAGGAGCCTTGTAGTTTTTGCTAAGACCGACAAGGAAAAGTCAAGAATCACTTCGGTAGGTACGTACAATATATATCATTGCCTCATTAGGTGTATTTTCAAGTATGCATGACGTGCAAGTAATACCCAGTCTGTTAATTTTTTTTTATTGAATCTTTATCGGTGTGTTTACAAAAATATCGTTACGGGTTACATTCATCATGTTTTTAAGTAAACGCTTGTTATAAAAAATTTTCCTCAAATGCACAATGATCACGAAAACAAAACAAAAATCATTTTCCGAGTAAGAAACTGGTGCGTTAGTCATTTTGTTTTTTTCCTACCTTATGGAAAAAGTGGAGTTTCCTTAGAAAACGTGATGTAACTAAAACGCGTGATCTTGCTTTTTACATCGATATGAAGTCTTGATGTTTGTTTATGTGTTTTAACCAAAATTACTCATAGAAATTAAACGTTAATGAGGAAAGAGATTAGGTACACTTATATACCTACTACCTATATTTTGGTAATTTTCCGAGCACTTTACAAATATTTCATGATGATAATATACATAGATAGTAGGTAGATCGTTGAAAGTCTACGCCATAGTAACTACGACTTTCAGTAGGTCGTCTATTGCAAAATCAGGATACATAAAACGTTATAAAAATTAAACTTTGGATATAAAAGTAATGAAGGCAAAGAGAAGGCCTACGTTAACATCGCTGTAGTTCTTATCGATGCTGCGCCAATTTTGTTCAATGGCAGACGACGCGATACGCAATTGATAAGGCACGTCTGATTTTTAACCGACTTCAAAAAGAAGGAGGTTATCAATTCGACATGTTTGTATTTCTTTTTTTTGTATGTATGTTCGGGCATGACTCCGTCATATACACCGTGACATTTTAGTCGTCTTACAAAGGTGGTCCACTCAATTTATCCGACATAAAACACCTACAGGCGCGATTTTTTTTTTTACCATTAATTAAGAAAATATTTACTAAGGAAAACAAATAATGCTGTAGAATGATGAAACACTCTCCGTGTTTCTGTTAATAATGTTTACGTATCAAACGGTAGAAGATTTCTACCTACCTACCATAATACCATTACCTAGATTTCATCATTCATTCCATCTACATAACAGGGTGTTCAAAACTACATCATGCGTCTTAGTGAATGCTATTTAAAAAAAAAAAAATATTATTAATGTGTCCAACAAATTTTTTTTAAATAAATGTTTAGTAGTCATTGGATACATGAAGTGGGCTGCTGTTGTAAGACGACTAAAATGTCACGGTGTATAGACGGATTTGTTCGGAAGGGGTTTATTCCGAAATGGTCCCATTTAAATTTCAGATAGATCTGACGATGCGTTTCGGAGACAGACAACGGAACTCTTGAAAATATGACAGCAAATCAACCGTGATTGCTACTACCGCATAAAAATGCATTATTTTGACCCCAAGAATTATGAAATTTCGAATTGATGACCACAACCGGGACCAACGGCTTAACATGCTTTCCGAGGCTCGGAGGAGTCTCGGCATGCAAATATTACCATCACCAGGTCACCCATTCACGGATCAACCCGGTAAGCGACCCTAGCGGTTGTTATTACAGCCATGACAATAGCAATAATTAAAAAAAAAACTGAAAGATATGTTTTTCCTCTTGCAAAAGAGCTCTTCAATTCGGATGATCATTTTCTGATACAGTCCTAAGTACCATCATCATCGAAGATAAGAAGTAAGATTCCCTAATGATGTACTTGTTGCAATAGGTCGTTTTAATAAGACGTATAAAAATGTCGATATCTCCCACATTGTCACGGCCTCAGCGTATGGTCGCCATCTGACTCCTGACCTAAGATCACCCAATGATACTTGCTCCAATTTCATCCGGATCGCGCCTGATCTTTGGATTGGGACAGAATGTAGCAGACAGCTTGTATGCGCAATATCTGTTACTAAAACTTAGTACGCAGATACAGGTGAACGGGTGAAACTGAAACATTGCGATTATGATCACAAGTCACGACGCGACGTGACGCTATGTAGAAAACGCTGAACAAGCTATTAACATTTACTAATCTTACTAAAAATTCCTTCTCTGATATTGTGCCTATAGATGTAATAAAAGTATCCAGTTAATATCTTACCTGAAAGCTAAAAACTCAATCGTAAACTACGTCAGAAAAAACGTTTTTATTGCGAAATAATGTTTAATGGACTTTTAATGAATACCCTTGAAACTAGGTATACTTAATAACCATTTAGTTTTTTATTACACAACATTATAAACTATCTGGAGACCTATCCGTGGTCCTAACTTAGAAGAGTAAAAAACTATTTTCAAAAAAAAAAAATAACCGACTTCCGGAATAACACTACAAAGTGAAAAATAACTTTAATTTCAGAAGGCGGTGACAAGAAATTTAAATACATATCCAAAGGCCGACTTCCGAAATTCAAGTTATTTTTCACTCTGTAGTGTTTCCGGAAGTCTGTTTTTCTTTTTTTGTAAAAAGTTTTTATTTTTCACTTTTTAGTTTTAGTACCTACCGTAGGGTAGGTACTAAAACCTAACTAAAAACTAACCAAAATCAATCCGAAATTTCATCATCCTTGGGGTCAAAACAATGTATATTTATCCGATAGCAGCAATCGCGGTTGATTTGCTGTCATTTTATGAAGAGTTCCGTTGTCTGTCTCCGAAACGCATCATCGAACCTATATGAAATTTAAATGGGACCATTTCAGAATAAACCCCTCTCGAACAAAAAAAAATATTTTGCAAATCCGTCTATATGTATGACGGAGTTATGCCCGAACATACATAAAAAAATATAAACATGTCGAATTGATAACCTCCATCTTTTTGAAGTCGGTTAAAAAAGAATTGTATTGGCAATGACTTGTTTCTACCATAGTATGTATACAACGTGTAACCGAAAGGGTACATAAATGGGCAAGGGCACGGCCTATTTGGATTAAGTATATCAAACGATATTGGAAGGGTTTTTTAATCCTATCTCTACATCTTCGGAAGTTATGAGAATTTTTAATACATTGATACCAGTAACCGAACTTTTCAAATTGGAATAAAAACCTAACTTGGAAGAGATTTATCGTGATATTGGCAAGTAACGTGGAAAGTTATTGACCTACGTAGTGTGGTGACATATTTGTTACGATTGGAATTTAAGAAACATGAAACCGAAAATTTGGTACCAATTCTTAGAGTATTTTATTTTGAGCTGAAACTATGTATGGTGACTCTCTACCAGCTGTTACCTTTAGTGCTTAAGGATAGCAATAGGGTTTCGGTTACTCAATCCCGTTAGGTATTCGCAAAAATATCACGCGTCCACACGCGTGAAATCATTCTTTTTCTTACAGAGTCTACTATGCAAATAAATCGTCGTATCTGATTGGTCCAAGTAAAAAAAAACGAGTTTTAACTCAAACTAAATTAGTTTTTGCTTCATTCTAAGCATTAGAATTTTAAAACAATTTGAAAAGAAAAGAGTTGAATCACGAAACGAAAAGAAAGAGGCACTTTTTTCATAAAAAAAAACAGGTTTGCAAATTACACATGACAAACAAGTATTTAGTTTCGATTTTGGTTTCCAGATTGTTGGCCTTTCTAGTGATGTCAACATTTAAGCTGAATGACGCCTACGCCTACCTATACCCAGGCCTTTCTCGATGTCCATTTTAATCATCATTATCCTGCCCTCACCCCAAATTCTTATTTAAAACCTTTTTAGACATTTTAAGAAAAAAAAATGGGTCACAAGAGAATTTCCAAAAAAAAATCAGTTTTGCTCATAGTCACTTCTGTTTAAAATAAATACATAATTAAAAAATATCAAATGTCAAAATTCCAATAACTGGTCTGCTACGCTTGCTGCGTAGACAGTGCTCTGGCTTAGCAATAGTCTCTAAAAGTTACAACTGTTCTAAATTTCAAAGGTGTCAACCGAAGACCTCGCATGCCCCATGTGGCGGCTGATGTAATGTTTTCATTGAATGTCGTACACCGCGGCTACGCTCGCCGGGTCGCCGGTGTTTCCGATCTGATGACAATAAACAAATCGATTGCGGGTCTACAATGTCAACAAAATTGTCTTTTCTCGGAATTAAGACATTTTGCTTTTCTAACTTATCATGAATGCTAACAGGACAAACAAGTATTCAGTAATAAAATATAAAACCGTTATAGATTAGAAGCTATAGCTAAAATACCGGTACAAAAAAAACCTGTAGTAGTGGGCCAAACGAATGTTATCACTACTGTATTAGGGGGAAAGGGACACTCACATCATGCTTCCCCGTTAGGCTCAATAGGTATTCCGCTGTAGGTATAGCTATCACCTAATAGACTAAAAAGTTACCTAATTTCTTTCTATTTCTTTGCCAAACTTTAAACATACTAGTAATTTTAGCGTCGGATCATTTACCAGCAAGCACCGCCTCTGATACTGGAGAGTTGGTGCTGTAATCACGTGCCCAGCATGATGTTTATTGATTAATTTCAATAGTTCCTACTGCTAGAGAGAGCCCAACTAAGGGCAACGATAAGCCAAATATATGATAGTCTCTCTACTGCTATCAAATAGTGAGTGACCCACAGATAAGTCGGGCGTAGCAAAAAAGGTTTATCATAGTTTATTTACTGAACATTTTGATCGCTTAGAGATCACTTCAATAGAGACTGTAAATAATATGTAAATACATCAATTGATGTGTATTGAATGTTGACACCATCGGACGTATCGATGCAGACAGCCAATTAATTTTATTCAGCTTTGAATCATCGATGGTATGCATGATTTTTCCGCGAAACAACGTTGTTTTTTATTCGTTGTTCTTGGAGAAACCAATGCAGATGTTCGGTCTTCATGAAACGGTCTTAAAAAGAACAGTAGGATGTTCTGACTGCTGGCTGACGGGTGTGGGCACCGGTGAAGGCGATCCCATCCGAGATTTGACGCTGTGCACGATACACCGACGCGATTCACTAGACATCAATAGTTTGTGTTAAAAGTTTGTAAAGAATGTATTAACAGGTTTGAGTAGGTATAACCTGTTCTAAGTGTTTGCATGTGTTCGTGCACAGCCCAGTAAGTTTGACAACCAACGACATGTTTCTATGCAAGGAGCCTTCCTTCAACGCACCTTGGAATAAGCAATTAGGGAAAACAACGTGCTGTCTAGGCTGACTAGTCCAGTTAATAGGATATTCGTACCCAAAATATCCTGTGGTGTCCTCATTTTTTAGAAAATATGCTGAAATCCTATTTGGAAATGACTCAGCAATATTGGATTAGAGTAACATTTGTGGATTTTTGACAGTCGTTACGGTCGTCAGAAGCCCGAAAGTCTGACAACCAGTCTTACCAAGGGGTATCGTTTTACCCAGTAACTAGGTTGTGGAGGTCAGATAGGCAGTTGCTCCATATAAAATACTGGTATTCAGCTGCATCTGGTTAGACTGGAAGCCCACCCCAACAGTGGGGAGAAGGCTAGGCAGATGATGATGATTGGATTAGAGTAACAAATCTCGATTAGTGATAGTGTCGACCCGAATACCGACACATTGTGACTTGTACCGTCATTATTATGCTTGCGATTATGAATAGCACGCACGAATCACGATACACCTCTAGTGACCTCTTTTGAAGCACGCGCTAATTATAACAAGGGTAATTATAAAATGCAAGTTGCGCAGTAAAAACTGAGCGGCGAACCAACTCAGTTATAACAAATATTGTAATGTGCCTGGAGGCTTGTATTTTCGTGTTAGCCTTACCTAAAATTATTTTTTTCGCTTGAGTTTAGTTTTCATTATATTTGTTGGTATATTGGCATGGCTAGTCAGACCAATGATAAATATTTTAATTTAATGTTCTGTTGTATCTCGTAATGTTAATAACTTTTTACACCTACTATTGTATAGAATCCAGTTTATCTAACTGAATAGACAGCTGTGCTGCTGCGGAGTTTGTTGCGCTATTTCTTTCTAGCTAAAGCACTAGGAAGTGGTTAAGGGCGGGCGTTTTTGGGGACTGTCTTATGTAATTTTGACTTTCGAAAAGTGCTGATTCTCAGCCGTAATTGAATAAATGACTTTTAATTTTGAATAATTTTAACATCTGCTATTTAAAAATTAGGGAGGTTATTATGATCACTTGGAAAATTAATCATCTGGCTCGCCTTTTTCGTCTTTTAGTCTAACCGGATGCAACTGAATACCAGTGTTTTACATGGAGCGACTGCTTATCTGACCTGCACAACCTAGTTACTACCCAGTGCTACTACCTATGCGATAGTAACACGATATCCCTTGGTAAGACTAGTTGACTAGTCATTACAGGTCGGAAGCCCGAAAGACTGACTAGTTACAAAAACGGGCGGTTATTTAAATTATCGGCAGTTGGTAAATTAGTGTGAAGTTAAACATGAACAAAAGGATAATTGGTTGGTTATTTAATTCCACAATGTCATTACGAAAAATACTCAAGTAGTGTAATTAATGAATGGCCGGTAAAAATGTTGGAATGGGCAGTTAGTAAAATAGGTTCATACGTAACGTTGGAAAAGTGACCAACCACGCGGCGAATTTGTCGCAGTAACTAAGCCAGGGCACTCTCTGGGTGGAGCAGGAGGGCGTGTCAGACTTTTACTGACTAAAACCCACCCGTGTTCCCTCAGTTGCCTGTGTGCCAGGGGCGACGGTATCTCTTTCGTACAACCCGCACCCCTGCCCGGCATCGGCCCTAGCGGACCCCACCAGTTGGTGCTGACATCTCTTTGAGGCGCGCGTGTAACATAACGCGCCGCCGACCCGGGCTTGGTCCTTACCGGACAGCGAGCTACCCATTACTCGCCGTCCGCAAGCCCGCGCCTACGGCGGCCGGACATCAGCCTGGGATTCCCAATGCCCAGGGCGTCTCCTGCGGCGACTAAGGCCGTGAAGGCGCATATACTTCCTCTCCCTCACGTGCGCAGCCTCCCTCTTCGCGAGCATTACTGCTTCGTAGAAGGAGGTGACGGCTACCCATGCACTCTCGCTCCGTACCATGGCCTGGACCAAGGCCGGATGCGAGAGATCGCCGCCACTGGTCGCCTCCACGAGGACACGGTGGTGCTCCAAGCCGGGCAGGTCTGCCCGGCTTGGAGTCTGCGTCGTGTCTTGCGTCCACCATATGCTCCACCGTGTCCTCAGGGCGATCTTCGCAGTGGAAACACCCGGGCGTTTCCTCCCGTCTTATGCGAAACAGGAACCTCCCGAAACACCCGTGTCCGGTGAGGACCTGCGTCAAGCGGAAGGTGAGGACGCCGTGCCGCTTATCAATCTATTCCTCAAAGAGGGGACGTACCGCTGCAATCGTGGCGTGCCCATAGGAAATAGGTTAGGTTAGAACTGTGAGCAACAGTTCCAAGGGCATCTTTATCCAGCCTGAACAGACTTGAATTGTTTTTATCAAAAATAAAATATGTATGGTGACCTAAAAGTTCAGCACCAATCTAAAAATTGGTACTTACGCAATTGTTATAAACAATTAAATGTTTACGGAAACAATTTTGTAATAAAAGATTATGCTGAAGAAAGTAATATACATCTGCCTACTGCTACTGATTGTATAACTAATCCAACAATAAACACGTGTGGCCGGCTGATGCAAGTTACAACGCTTGTATCGTGAGCACGGAGACAAGGCACGCGGCAGTGCGCGTACCTGCGCGTGCGTCTGGCGATGCCGGCGCGGCGCGGGCGCAAGCCGACCGTGGCTAATGCTCCTGACGCGGCCGGCGAAACTCGCGGGGGGTAAACGAACCATTCTGACGTTTTCAAACAACGCGCTGCGTTTATGATATCCGTCCACAAATTGTTGCATCAGACATATATTTAGACTCTTCCGCGGGCATGCTGGACTTATACTATGGCTGTTATATATATATACATTATTTAAATGTAGAGGTCTTTATCTTAGCAGGTGTTGAGAATATTAATAAAGTGCAGCGCTTGTCATAAAATGTGATTATTACATGTTTGTATCTACATCTTTTTGCCTAGGTTGGCTGGCTGTTACAAGGTTAAAGCGGCATTTTTCATTTTTGTCTATTTTTTGTCTATGTTTAAACATAGTTCACACTCGACCCCCGGGGGGTGAGACTGAATTTTCATACAAAAGACCAGATACCTCGTCTACTTTCGACCCCCAGTCCGGTAAGTATCTAAAATGAATATTTTGAAACAGTAAGGTACAGACTACTTTGGGGGTCGAGGGGAAACTAAAACTTGATTGGAAAATAAAATCCACTCTCGACCCCCAGGGGTCGAGAATAAACTATAGTCAGGGGTCCAGTGGACACATTATTTATTGGGGGTCAAGGGGCCGAGAGTGGACTAAACGCCTTAAACCAACAATGAATTTGTTTTATCACGTTGTTTATCTATATTTTTTGTTATTCTGTCATAGCGGTTACTCTTTCATTCCTAATTGTTTAATAGTTGGACGAGTCCAACGACATTTATAACGAATAATCTTATTATATGAACATGCTAATAAGGTACAAAAGTAACGTACAAATCATGTGATCGTTGTGACATTTCTTGCCTTCCGGAGCTAATGGCTGTAAATAATTTGATAATCGGTAATTAATGTAATTATGCAGAACTTAATATAACTAATAATAATAAACTTTATTTAATCAGACTACGACACGGTGTTAGTCCTACTTAATATTATAGAATGTGAAAGTTTGTATTTTTAGAAATTTGGATGTTTGCTACTCAATCACGCAAAAACAGCTGTATGGATGTAGATGAAATTTGGCTGACAGATAGTTTATCTTTTTATCTTGGTAGTACGTACCCGTGGGAAAATTTCCGACCTCCACGCGGGCGAAGCCGCTGGAAAGTCTCCGTTGCTAGCTCAAGGTGGAATCCAAACTGGGTATCACAGAGCTGAACATGCTTAATTAGTTGGGAGTTAAGCAGCACTATTATTAGTATGCTCTTATTTCGTTCTGGTAAGTAGGTATTCCTGATGAGTTAATAAAATCGGTAGTACAAACTTCCTTTTTGTCTCGTCAGTTTTATAAGTGGGTAGGTATTAGGGTATTAAATGAAAAGTTTAAACCACTTTTATTATACTTGCAAGATACTGTTTCAATATATCAGCGCTTACACGTATAGTAAAGGTGGACTGAAGACACATCTGCCTATACAAGACTGAAGCCAGAAAGGAAGTCAGACACCGATTTTAAGTAACTGGACTTAGAACTACGTGCACCCCGGGTGGCCTAGGTAAACCTTTTTTTTTGTTTCCGGCTAAGCTCTCCCTTAGACTAACCCTTCGCCACTGATGTAAAGGTAGATACTGCTAGTCACTATTCGAATTCAGTTTTTCCGAAAGGAAAAACCCTTATGCAAATAAACGGAATACCCACTTAATTACATTAATATTGTATAGAATAACAAAATAAATAGATCTACCTACCAAGAAAAATTTAGATCTACCTGTATTACTTTTCTTTAGGGAGTGGAAGAACGGGTTCCTATCAATCGAGGAAGAATAAAAACTGTTAGAATAACATAACTGCCATAAATCAATCTACCTAGCCTTTTCCAAACTATGTTGGGGTCGGTCGGCTTGCAGTCTAACCGGATGCAGCTGAATACTAGTATTTTACATGAAGCAACGGCCTATCTTACCTCCACAACCCAGTTACTGGGTAATCCAATACCCCTTGGTAAGACTGGTTATCAGACTTTCGGGCTTCTGACGGCTCAACGTGCTATCCGAGGCACATAGGGATCTTGGTATATAAAGATGGTAACTCATGCACGGACCAAGCAAGCGTAGCTTAACCTGATCGATCGGCTTGTGCGGCTGTTATTATTTAGCCACAAGCCCCTAAAATAATATAACTGCCATGAAAATAACATAAAGCAATAGCCAGTAAAATAACTGCCATGTATGAGAATAATTTAATTTTAGAATGGCGTAACAATTCCCACAAGAACAAGTTCAAAGTGGTATTATGAAAAAACCGTGCGCCCCCCGAGAGGTTTTCCATTGGCAAAAATAATCCATACAAACTTAAATCCTATCAAACAGGCAACTTTCAAAAATCATCCTTAGTGCTTGGTTTCATTAACTCTTACGCAAAATCTCAAGCTTCTGGACCCAGCGACTATCGGTTGTCTTTCAGTGAATTTAAGATGAAATGCAAGAATTCAATTTATCGTTACTACGAACACAGCTAATGAGAATTTAAATTTAATACACATTAATTGGTATCTTGGTTTGCATTAATTTGAAACAGAGCAGTATAATCTGGTTTTTAATCTGTGCATGTTTATTGGAACAACTTAGCCTACCGTATTCATTTACGGTATGATACGATAGGATAGGTGTTTTTCTTCTCTTTTAAAACCAGACAAATATCAGTTGATGATATCTAAGATTATTTTACTGCTGCTTTATACTTATCTCTTAAAGATCTTTATCTAAAAACATGATAAAATGGTTCATAGCCATCGATAACTCTGAGCTGCCTTGTGTGTATCAGAAAGTAGTATAATTATGTATCTTTATTGGCACTATGCTGTGTGACACTATTTTCTGGCTTACTATAAGTCTGCGTTTGGGTGCTCCTTGCGTAGTTCCGCATCGCTGCCAGTGCGGTGAAGCAGTCGACCGTCTCGGAGACCATGGCCTTTCCTGCAGGAAGAACGCTGGTCGGTTGGCACACGCCAGCATTAATGATAGCATTCGTCGGGCTCTTGTCACCGGAGTGGCAGATTTTTTAGAACCCAATGACTTGTCGCGCGAAGATGGGAAGAGGCAAGACGGAATGACAATAATGCCGTGGAATTTGGTTAAGTTCAGAATGCAACCTGCGTCGATACCCACGCGCCATCCCATCTTCCTAGCACGAAGGGCTGTGCTGGGGCGGCTGCTGCAGTTGCAAAAAACCTCAAACGGCGCCAACATAATCAACCTTATTGGGAGCTACGAGGGGGCGTTTTTAAGTTCGCGGAATGGAGGGTGAGAAGTGAAAATAAAAATACTAAATTATTTTTCTTTTTCAATATATTCACCTGCTACCCTTATACATTTTTCAGATCTTTCAATTAGCTTATGTATACCTTCATAAAAAAATGTTTTGTCTTTGTCCGAAAAATAAGCTGAAACCGCGTCCTTCACTTCTTCATCAGTTGAAAATTTCTTCCCACGAAGTTCTTTTTTCAGTTTTGGGAAGAGGTAATAATCACTGGGAGCCAGGTCTGGGCTGTAGGGTGGATGGTCTAAAATATCGAAGCCCACCTTATGCAGGGCAGCCAACGCAACACGGCTCTTGTGGATAGGCGCGTTGTCGTGAAGAAGAAGGACACCTTTGGTCAATTTACCCCTCCTTTTTTCTTTAATGCTTTCTTTCAACCTCTCGAGGATAGAAGCATAGTATTCTCCGGTTATAGAAACGCCTTTATCTTTATAATCGGTCAACAGGATCCCTTCTGAATCCCAAAACACTGTTGCCATGATTTTTCCAGCCGATTGTGACACTTTAAACTTCTTGGGTGGTGGTGTGCCTTTTTTGTGCCACTGTATAGAGTCCTGTTTCGACTCAGGTTCATAATGATGAACCCAAGTTTCATCTCCAGTAACAATTCGACTTAATAGTCCATCCTTATCTTCGTTACAGAGGTTTAAAAACGTGCGAGAACACTCCACGCGGTGTTGTTTTTGAGGCGGCGTGAGCATTCTTGGCACCCATCTTGCACTGACCTTTGTCATGCCAAGATGATCGTGTAGAATTTTGAAAATTATCGTATCCGATACTCCAACCACTTCTGCAAGCTGTTTCTTCTTTAGTCTGACATCTTCAAGTATTATTTTTTCGACTTTTTTAATGATTTCCGGAGTAGTCACCTCGATCGACCGTCCGGGCCGTGGGTCGTCTTCAAGTGAGGTCCTGCCTTGTTTAAAGAGACTGTGCCACTTGTAAACCATGGTTTTACCCGGGCAAGAGTCCCCGTAAACAGATTCCATCTCTTCCAGTATATTTTGAACTGACTTTCCTTGCTTAGTTAGGAACTTTATTACGGCACGGTACTCGATTTTTTCCATAATTCACACTTTCTTCCCGATTGAGTTGTTTGCTTGACGATAGTTCAAAGACTAATGATCCAATTAAGATAAAACCTGGTAGTTATACTAATATTGAGTGGCTGAAGTTGTGGCCATCCCGATAATGCCCCATTGTTGTCCCCTCCCCCCCATTCCGCGAACTTAAAAACGCACCCTCGTATATGTTTGAGCCATTTGGGATTGAAGCATTAAGCCCATGTGGTCCGAGTGCTCATCGAGTATTTCGAGAGTTAAAAATCCATTGCGCGATAAAATCCTAGCGCGATATGTTTTACGTACGTGTGTACGTAAGTATATAGGGTATTCCACAAATCGGGGAGAACACGGTAGCGATGGTATCAAAATTACCTTTTTATTATAAAGATGTAGTGAAGACAGAAAAATAAAAAAAAGTGAAGATAGTAAACGTTCAAGTTTCTAATGAAAACGATAAGAGAATATCTGGTTATTGCCGCTTGTAAGTTGACCGCTATTACATTTAGGTACCTATTTCCTTGACATGTGCTCAGTTCAATATCTACACAGATAATTGATGATTCTTGAAACGTTATACGTAGAGCCAACGTCATCAAAACCATTTTACTGGGTCGCCTATTATAACAACGTAACTGAGGCCCAATTATATATTTTGTGTCATTGTAGCACAAAATAACTTTTGTGTTTGATATCAAGTTATTTGATTAAAAAATACATTTTTCAGAGATTCAGAAATAAATATACTTAATTAAGTGACATGGGTAATACGTGACTGACTTAGGCACCTCTGTTGTGCCGATACAATTACTTTTTTTATTTCCGTGCTTATGGAGACCCTCCGTCTGGATAGTACGGAGGGTTATGTCGTACTCAACCCCCAATGTTCCCTCTACTACCGGATTTAGGTTGTTTGGTTCCAATAAGGCTGTGCTGTAGCTATATTACCGCATTAGTAGGTACTCGAATGAGTAGAAAGATTTTTTATTTTATTTGGAAATTCAAAGAATAACGGTTAGTTTATAGTGAACCCTGAAAGGACAAGTGGTGTGATGCCCACTTGAATAAACTCGCCGCTCGTTTCTTCTTCTGACCTTACCGCTGTAATCTTCGTTATTTGAATTCGTAGGAAGTATTTATCACTCTTATTCCCCTATACCTAATCCAGATTCTTCCTTGCCCATGGTGACAGCCGTGGTAACACAGTGGTAACAGCCGCGACTTACTAGTTGTAGGTCGTAGTGTCGAACCCAGACATGCGCTTTATTGTGTGTAAATTATTTGATCACCACTGCTGTCAAAACAATGAAAGAAAACATAGTGAGGAAACCGATATATCCTAGAACCAATGAATTCGAAGACGTCTGACATCTACCAACCCGCACTGGACCCGCGTGGTGAATGACGGCCCACTCCGACAGGACATCTGTGTCCCAGCAGTGGGAACTTTATAGGCTGATTATGTAATGACATCCTTGATCAGACAGAACAGCCGATGACTCATGCTACAGTATCCGACATTAAAGTAGGCACTCGTACATTTTGTGGATTATCTCTTAAATGTATTTTGTTGTGACAGCCAACAGTAACATTGTTATAGTAACAACAGATAAGTGTTGTTTTTATTCCATGAACTCAAACGGTTGTATTTATTAGGTAGCTAGTTACTTACGTAGATAGGTCTCTTCTGTAAACACATGAGTATCTGTTGATCGGTGTGTTATTCAATTTTCCGTTTGAAGAAACAGAATGTGAGCCTACACTCTGACCTCCCTAATGTTGTTACTACCTATATTTCGATTATTTTTGTTCGGCAATATTTGACAGGAAATAAGAGTCTAGACCTCGCAACACAGAATCCTAGGGAACTAGGACCTGGACTTAAAACTATAGCTAAGTATGTTTCTGAAACCAACAGAGAAAACACACAATAATGAACAGGGAATAATGCCTAATTGTACAGTAACATCAATAATAGAGATATTATGGGTTTATGGGTTTGTATTATGTTTTTTTTGGGTTTTCCAATATTATCAATACATCTTTGACATAATCCGTACATACAGCAACATATTATTGCTATGATCATAATTTTAATTGACTAACTACTTGATTAATTGTTACGTAATTATGATGACGAAATTTAAATATTTGTACGCCACTAAGGCCAAACATGACTGATCTAAACTATAATGTAATTTAATAACTTGCATGCTCTGTATGTGTACTCATGTTTCCACAAATTAAGAATCTTGAATCATGAATCTTTATACTGACAGCCTTTCAATAATAGGAGCAAAATCAGTCTATAATGTTCCCACTGCTGGGACACAGAGAGAGATAGAGAGTGGGCCGTAACCCACCACGCCGGCCCAGTGCGGGTTGGTAAATGCCACATGTCTTCGAATTTTTGGTTCTTGGTCATACCGGCTTCCCCACGATGTTTTCCTTCGCCGTTTTGGGAACACTGGTGATGAAATAATGTACACAAAGTGTATGTCAGGGTTCGAACAGGGTGACTTACAACTCGTAAGTCGCGGCCCTAACCACTGGGCCCCCACTGTTCTCAATAACAGGAGACTATACGGACTCACTTATGTTAATTTTGTAGATCATTCTAATACATGGGTAGTCTTCTATTGTTGTATTGTAAGGCATAGGCTAGGAACAAATAAATTCATCTTATTCCTAGATCAGGAAGGAATTTTAAACAAAAAACGTGTAGAACTTGTTTTCTACTTTTAGTCAATAGTTTATGTTGATTCAGCATACAATGATTATGTGCCTATATTTTGGGGTTATGTAGGTGATGGTTTTGACTTACTGTTTTAATTCAGATTGGTACACTTTGTACAAAAAAAAGGTGTCTATTGACTAAGTATGTCAAGTTTCAGTAAGGCACGAATTCGTTCAGCATTTCCCCTGCAGATTTTATAGAAAATATGTATTCTACAAGTTTGTTTTTATTGTTTAGCTGTAGTGGCCTGTTTTCTACCCATGTATCTTGCAATAGATAAACAAGAATGTTGGGCAATCACCTTGTCTGTAATTAGGTACAGGCAAAAACGAAAAATGTACAAATATTAAGTTCAACGCCTTGAACTGTTACATCTCTGTATCAAACGATGATAGAGTTTTTTTTTAATGTTTGCAACA
The DNA here is from genome assembly GCA_949091785.1 of Polymixis lichenea. Lineage (NCBI taxonomy): Eukaryota > Metazoa > Arthropoda > Insecta > Lepidoptera > Noctuidae > Polymixis > Polymixis lichenea. Next base: position 7,965,725 of record OX420937.1, read on the forward strand.
AATCCCTATTAACATAATATTGTGCAATATTTTTATATTTCCAACGTTGGTGATAAACATACATTATTGTAATATTCTCTTTGCTTCTGGAACTTTCTGGAGTAGCTCAAAATCTGGGGTCATTTCAGGCCCGTGCCGCGATTAGATAATAAATCGGCCATACAAAAACATCGTTAAATCAAGCGTGAACGTCTCAAACTTTTGAGGCTTTCACGTTTAATATAAAGATGTTTTTTTCAGCATTTTACATCAGCGATTTAAATAGAATAAGTTTGTAAACAAATGGTACGCGTGGAAACTTCATTGTGCTACTGAAATATTTTTATATAAGGAAGTATTGAATGCAATATTTTCGTATTTTCTTCAATAACGTCTTTCCAGAATTCATGAGTCATCTATACGATCTCTAGTACCTCATTTCATAAATAAACGTGCTTATCAAAACACTACATATTTAGTCACTGAATCTAAAAATCCAAAATACGGACTAACTGTCTAGTTTGGGGCTCATTAGCAACTAACACAAATGAAACCTAGCCGTAGGTAATAAATAATTTAAGCCACTGATGACATTTTTATATGCGTTATACCTGTTTAAATAGGAATCTATTTCTATTTTCTATATCGACGCTCCCTACGTACAATCCCGTAAGTGGTAGATACGTGAATTGCATGTTTTATTTTCGTGACCTTCAGGCCAGCCTATACTACTATTGTTTAGTTTAACAAAAATAAGTCTAAGATGGCAAAATGCACTTTAAATCCATCATGACATTACATTAACGAGAACATGATGTAAGCGTGTTTGAAACTTGAAGCGCTCACCTGTACAATTTGTCATTTGTAAATAGGGGATTATACGTAGGCACTGTCGATATGCTTCTTTAATTAGGCACTCCTTGGGAACTCAGCTAAAATTCAGTAGAAATCTTAGCCTTAGAAAACCTATTTAGGTTTCTAGCAAACAATGAAGTTACCATACCGCCATACCAATGCAGGTATAAGCAGCTTAGCATCGGCACCTTTATAATTATAAATCTAGTCCAGTATGTTGGTATGTATGAAAGAGATCCAGTTGCCTCCGCCTGGCTATGCCCATGACAGCGAGTATTTACTTGCAATGCAATATCGTCACGATCTGTACGCTTATCGGAAGGCACACTGAGAAAAATGTCATTTTGGCATAATCTTAAAATATCGTGACGTTGGTTTAAAATAGATGCGTTGTCTTATAATATGTTGATAATAAGTAAATATTACGCTAGAACTGAAATGTGTTAAGATGGAATCGAATTTTTTGGGTAAATAATGCAATATTATGATACTTGTCATCGTAAAAATTTGTAATTATGAAATAACATTGTCTTCTTCAAATAATAACACAATGTAATAGAAAATGGTCCACTGTCCCATAAATTAGTATGATAATTATAAATAAGATTCTAATTAAAAAACACAATGACAGTCACCGTAATATAAATAGATTTCATAGTTTAATATGAAGAAGTATCTCTAAAAATACGATGACCTCCCCCTAATGTACTATATTAAATTATAATGCTTTAAACTTATATTTTTAAAGTAAGCATCATTTTTTAATATTACAGTCATATTATTTTATGTGAATCCTATGATAATACGATTAAATAATCTCATATTTTTAGAGTAAGCATCAAAGTTCAATAATATAGTCATATTATTTTATGTGTATCCTACTAAATTATTATTACAGAGACCCATTTATGAGTAGCATTTGAATGATGTCCTACAAATTTAAGGTGACGGCATTATATAATGAGGTCTCCCTCTCTCACTTCATTCCGCCGCCGCGCCATTTCGGTCGGCCATTTGTATTTCACATTTGCAATAACTCCAAGCGGAGTCAGTAAGATCTGCAAATCGTAAACTAGGCCGTATCTACACATAGCGAGGCATACGTCGTAAAAAAGATATCAGATTTAAGTATTACAGCTGTACCTACCCCAATTATTATAGCAAACAATAGTCCATATCAACAATTATCTAGCTGAGGCTTTTGTTTGTCACTTACAATTTTTTTTAAGATGATAAGAAAGAGATAAAAGATTTCATTCTTAAATCTCCATAGGAACTGAATAGTTGTTATTTCGTTTTTATCTTAATTATTACTTAAAAGTAAAACATATTATATTTAAATATTTGTCCTTGACGTAGGTAACTTAATTATCAGTACCGTGAAATACTCCAACTTTGCTACCAGGGAAATCTTTGCCCAAAACAAAGTTTCTAAGGAAATTTACTAATTTCACAAAAAATACCAAACTTACGACAACACTAATAATATTGTTAGAAAATTAAATATACGTGTGGCAACACAGAATGGCACGTCCGCTCCTTACTTTACTCAGTTACCTATCGACACTTGTCGAAGACGAAGTGTATTTTTTGCGAATTACTGCCAATTACTGTAAAGATAAGGTAAGATTGCCCATTCATTTTAATAAGAAAATATTTATGATTTAGAATAAATTTCTCAGGCTATGGGTAATATTACCAAAAACCTTTTAATGATTTGTATGGCTTTCAAATAAGGGTTATAATTCCGCTTAAAATCATGGTGGGTAATGTTGGCTAAAAGTCCAGATAACTTTGACCGCCTTGAAAATTGTTTGTATAATCAAGAAAGCGATGACAAATGTTAAATTTTGGTAAACCAATGCATGCATTTGATCTTAGTATTGCCACAGATAAAAAATACGTCCCGGGTTGCATACAAAAATCTTGAAATATCTGGTTTTGTTTGATAAATGTGGGCAATGTTGGCGTGTTTCACCGGTAGCATGTTTTGTTTGAATATAACTCAAGAATCTTTTTAAATTCGCTGATGAGGGTAAAATAAGGCTTCTATTTTCAGCCAGGTTATTTGAGCCTTTTGCCTAGGATATTCACTAAAAACCTTATATCAATAATACATAAATATTTTTCACACCAGGAAGAAACGGTGCATAGGTTTTCTGATATTTTATAAAACTTATTAGTTTTAGATTCATTTATAACTTATCTTTGAAAAGTAAATGTCGATTCTAGAGCCCAAATGACATTGCCTAACCCAGAAACAGTATTAATAATAATTCAAATAATGGCCATATTTACTTAAAATAACAAGAGCAATTAACTTATCTGAGTAATTTATTAGCAATAATACGTTTGATGCCGTTGTATCGGCTAATAATAGTGAGCGACGCAAGTGTATGCTCAGCTCTTGACGTCAGGCGTACCGGTTTAATCAAACGCACTGTAGCTACACATAACTACGTAACATCACTCCTACAATTTTGTTAGGAGTTTATTTTGTACATTCTGACGATGTTTTGATTCCTAATTAATAATTAATTTGTGTATATTACTGTCTACCAAATATTATGCAAAATGTTTCCGGTTTCTTTGTTTTTTATATCTATTGCACACCTCGACGGAGGTGTACCTTAAAACAACCATTATGATAAGCATTAATAGGAAAACAGACACAATGTGGAATGGCTTATCTGGATAAGAATAGTCCTTACTCCCTGCTACGGCGTAGCGCTACGCCGTAGGCCTTTCATCTAGGAATAGGATAATGACTTTTATGATGGCGTCGCAGTTTACAGGTCTGATGTCTTGCTTTCTTATTTAGAATACATTAATCATATGGGTAAATAGAAATCCTTGTCTACGCCTCTACAGCGAGAAATTTACGTAAAATAAAGGCATGGCGTTTATGAACAGATTTAAACGGGATTATTTATAAAGATAATCATCATTCACTATAATAATATTCAAACTAAGAAACAATGGGTCTTTGTTGCTGTGATAGATAGCAGAATACTGAGTGAGAATGACAACATAATCTGATCATTAATCTGAGCTGATTATACGGATAATGTCAACAGCATATTAAAAGAGGCCATGTTCCTGAGTTTTTTGTCCTTTCTTCTGTGACACGGCACTATGTAGTTTAAAATAATGATGTGTAAAAGTGCCTTATATAAAAAATATAAAAAAATCGACGATTACGATTACGATCCGATTACCCTTCGATTGTTAAAGACGCAGTCGATTGAAAAATTTATAAGCTGCAGGTGAACTGTAGCTTGGATGTGTAGCATCACTCGGATCCAGGTGGAATCAATCAGGAGTCAAATAAAACAATATGTAATTATCTAGATAACAATATATTTTTGTCATCAACGACAAACTTAACAACAGACTACAACATAGATCTTCTCAACAAAACACCTGCGCAAAGTTTAAACATCACCTAAACACCTGTGAAATGTTTACCAACACATTGAGACTAGCTATAAGGTCCATTATACAGATATAAATCCACGTTCACCTCACAGCATCCGAGGACGAAATAAATGCAACATAAATGGACGGCTTACAATATTTAGGATTAAATGGTTGCCAATAACGAGAGGCACTGCGGGATTCAAAGGCGTAGTGCTGGAGACGCATCTAAATAAACGACTGCAAGCTGTTGGTAAACAAATCTACGAACAAAACAATCTGCAGGTTTGCAAACTCAAACGCGTCATTACCACAAAAACACATTAGGTAACCTAAAATAGTTTGTTGTTAAAATAATCTCTTATCCCTACTTACATTGCTTTTGGTTTGACGTGTTTAATACGTACGTAAATGATGAATTGACTCAAATAGAAGGCTGGCCGGTCAGACGAGCCTGCCTTTCCATACATGAACGCTTAAGTGTAATCATAAAAACTTATAGGTACTTTAAATACAATTAGGTATAAGTTTAAAATTAACTATAATTACTCGTACAAAATATATTAGTTTCAGTGCACTTCTGCTCATTGTTAATTTTTGTGGATAAAACAGTAATCAGGAAAGGCGGATGTCTATTTAATATGTGACATAATTTGAACTATTCACAAGTGTTCTCAAAGAGAACTGAAGTATTCATGCCGCCATATCGTGAACAACGTGAAAGTATACAATTTTAATAGATATTTACTTGAATACGCATGTATTGTAATGATACAATCAAAGTATATGTCAATCATGATCAAATCCTAATATTAGAAGCGTATTGAGTGAGATTAGCAATTGATAAACTGTAGTAAGTATAGATACCTGGATGTCAGTAGAGGACTGCCACCGGCACACCGCCAGTGGCTCTGCGATACTTATACTGTACACGCCTAGTGGGGGAATGTAAAATGCTTTTGGCACTAACTTCAATGAATATTTATAATAATAATTTATATTACAATACATTCAAATTGATATTTACAGCTTATGAGTAGATACAGATATATATATTTACAACGGTTGCTTGCTGAGATAATTAAGGGTAATGAGGTTCAGTTGTAGCATGTTACATTTATACAAATACAAGTTATTATTGTGGGAACGTGTACAATATCTACAGCTGTAGCTGTTCGTTATAGTAGAAGCTCTAGCAACACTCACATCGATGCCCGGAGTCGGGAACAGAGCAACCATCGCGCGGCGTGTGCTTCACGCTCCCACACCACACGACACGACTCCCGCACGACGCCGCGCCCACGCCGCGTGATCACCTATTACATCGACGCCGAACACTGTTTATTGATTCTAACATCTAACATTTGATTATATTGCACACATTCACTTATTTCTACGTAAATATCCATATAGAGTGGGCTAAAATCCCTCTCCGCCAAATTTTCGTAAACTCACCGCTTAACTACCTGATGGAATGACATGTTTGACGCACCTTCTATGTGACACTCTCTAAGCAAACTAAACGAAGCGATACCGAGGACGAACCGAATGTACAACTTGCGTTTTAATCAAGAGACAGCTGAACGTACTTAGAACATGGGTTTTACGAAATGGTAGTTAATTTTGATTTGAAACTAATGGTTTCTAATTGTAACTAAACTGTCGGTTTCATTTCTATTAGAAAATGTATGAATAGTTTAAAGCTGACATAATGATAGTACAAGCAATGACGGAACCGACGAAACTATAAGTGAGCTTGCTTAGGAGCGCGCCGACCAGGCCGCGCTGGGGCCGAACTTGCGATCCTTGCGATGTGCCGACCGGAAGCACTACACGAACACTAGTGACAACTACTGATGGGGACATGACTCTGAACTCGAGGACGATACTTTACTTGAAACATGATATCTTCTCGTAGCACCGTTGCCAATCCATTGAATTTTAGCACGATTCAAAATGAAATTCGAAAGATCTATGTTATCGTCATCTTTTCACAACTCTAGTTCTATTAAATTAGTCGCGGAATTGATCGATCTCTCTAATTTTTAAAAATTGTGATTTTAAAATTTTGCATGTGATTTTAGTTTTTAAGATGAACTTATCGTAAACGGTAAAAGTAGGAGTTTCTTTTTATAAAATTCAGTCGCCGCCTACTGTTAAAATCGGATTAATAGCTACTCTCCTAGAAAACTTTTAAAAAATTTCATCACTCCCGTAGCGTCCATCTTCAGACGGTCGCGTCACGGTCTCGAGAGATTTCATCCAAAACCCGTCGGGCGGTGCATGTAAGGTTCGTAGTGTTGTTCCGTCGCTCCGGACGGCTCGTCGTCAGCGCGTGTTACATCGCCTCCCTGTGCCAAGTGGGACAGCCCTCGTCCTGCGGCCGGTCACGTCACGTCACGTCGCGTGTCACGCCGGCACTGCCGCTCAGAAGAGCATGTGGCAGCGCAGGTTGGAGTTGGCTATTCCGTGGTGTGCGCGGTGAGGGCGACCCGCGCCGCCGCGCTGCCCTGCGCGGCCGGCGGGTCGCTGGCGGGGAGGGACAGTAGATGTTAGGCCTCCAAAAAAATCAGCGCGGTTGGCTTCGGCTCTAAGTTGGACTTCTTTGCTTCCACAACTAGGAACTCGATCTCCTGTGGACGTACAGCGGTATGTTACTTACACTTGTTTCATACAATACAATCAGCACATGAGATTTACCTACCCTCGGCAAACGTTCATTAGTGGGTAACTTTCGTTGTGTACTTGTATTCTTCCTACACACCTTGTAATATGACTAATGTGTATTAATTATGAATGTGTTACTCATTTATCTTAATTAAATTGTTATCTGAGTGAACAATACATGGATGGCTCACCGGTTTGTCCCTCTGTGCGAAGGACTCGGCTATCAACCGCGCCACGTCTTGGTGCTGCAGGCCCTCCACGCGGTGTCCATCCACCGCGAGGATTAACTGGCCCACCTCTAACCCGCCTGTTTCATAAGCAGCCCCGTGCTCCTGGAATCATAATTTGGTGACGTAAGCAAGCGACGAATAACACAACAACTCACTGTGTAAACAACAGTCTTAAGTAATGTCTTTGGGATAACCAGCCCATAACGCAACTTTTGATCCGACCCGATTGTGTGGTCGCACAGTAATAAGTAATGCCACCTTCTGAATAGAGTCTTGTCTGAATGAAACGTGACAGGCTGTGGTGGAAATGGCGAGTGGTATTAACTTACATGAATATTAATAATCCTGGGCAGCGGGTGCTTGGTGTTGGCGCCGCCCTCGATGGCGATACCGAGGATGGGCTTGGTCTTCTTGACGGTGATGTGCAGGTTGCCGTGGTGGTCGGACACGACGCGCGCGGCGCGTCCGTCGTCGGGCGCGTCGTGCTGCAGCCGCTGCATGGACTGGTGCCGCCGGATGCCGCCCCGCTCCTCCAACAACGCACCACTATCCTCTTTCATGTCGAAACTTCGTGACAAATTGTGTGCTAACTCCTATAAAAAGTTACCACTTTTCCATAATGTTTGCTTTCATTTTATTGCTAGCTAGACAATAAGTCACTTTCGATTCTCATGTGTTAAGTTGACATCATAAATACGGATACAAATTACTGATATGCCTCCAATTCCTAAGTCCTAGTAACTAATTTTACACATCCACACTAAAACTGTTACTCTACTATGCTAATAAATAGCAAATTCAATTCAGCCTCTAAGTACAAGTTAGTGCTCTAAGAATATTGAGGAGACGTGTAGCTGGGCGGCAGAGGGCAGTAACTCAGCGACGTGCTACAGCCGCGGCGGCGGCGGCGGCGGCGACCGGCGGGTTCAGATACAGGTAGACTTGATTTACGACCTTGTGCCTCTCAGTTACAAAATGTACAGTGAGTATAATACGTCGAATGTATTGAGAAGCTGTAAGTGAGATGTGTGCTAGAGGCTTGGATTCATGCGTTTCGATCACTCGGTGGCGTGGTTCAAAGTGGGTATATTTTACAAGTGTTACAATGTATTATGGAGAGAGTTCTTATCCCGTTTACCTACCTGAGTAGGCGAATTTAGTTACAGCAAGAATTGTAGCAGACACGAACTGAATAAGAAAACAACGGAAATGCAACAAATAAATGAAAAAAATCTAGAAAACCAAGTGAATATTTTTGAATGCATTTTTGTCCTGATATGCTTTTTACGCCACCATGCTCTAATTGTAAGTAAATAAAATTTGATTTCAATACAAAATAAATGAATAAGAAATTTAATTTATAATGCACTATTCAGGTACTGAGGTTTATTACATTGAGGATTTGTGACATGATCATCAGTTTATACTAAATTTTCATGCAGCACTTTAGCTCGATCCATTCAAGACAAGAGTACCTCTACAGGCTAATGAAATAACCGGAATGATAAATTAAATCACTGAGATGTGCGTCACTACTTCGAAATAAATTCATGGGTTAAATAAAATGTTTTACCAACAAAATTAACACCGAAATGAAGTGCAACGATAAGAGAAGTGAAAACATACAATAATTGAATAATTCACTAACACCAAGCAATCGTTTTGAATTCGAAGCAAGAACTTCCAATAAAAAAATCAAGTTTTTTTTAATTTCGTGCAAATGTAAGAATCGTTAATGTGCTAGGACAGTTCGCTGGTCATTCCGGCGGCGAGAGGCCGGGCCACTTACTAGAGGTCGTCCCCAGTACCATGATTTTACTTTCTGCGTCCAGCCACCGAGTGATGAGCGCAGCCCCTCGAGATAGCCGCACTGAAACATCACACTCACTCAGGACCAGATCGTTCTCCCTCCGATACTCATCTACCTCGCGACTCCTAACACCCTGAGTTTTGCCACACAGCACCCGCTTGTGTTCTTTGTCATGTTCAATGTTCAAGTGACTGTTAAGCATCTAGCATAAATCTAGCTGAAGACAGGTACACTATGGGATTCAATAGGATATATCCTACTTAATAGATTTAAAATTCAGTCCGATGCGATTATGCTACGAAGTAGGTTCACAAAACACGTAATCTGTATACTCAAACAAAGTGTAAGGTAATATCATAACATCTATATTGAGTAAGTAGTTGTTCTATCAAAAACTGTATAAGATGCTAGAAAAATTAGCAAATACTACAAATTGCTAGCTATCTACAAAACATTACATATTATGTAAGGTGAAATTATTTGCCAAGCCTTAATTAACATTACTTACTAACCCTTTACTCTGTTTTGTTTGGACTGTTACAGGGTCTTTTACACCGCACGCTGTCATAATAAAAAAATAATCTTAACAAGTTTTGGATATAAATAAAAATACGTACCTGATCCTACATGTGAGATTTGTTAGATAGCATGAAACAAAAATGGTAAGATTGTATCTGTTCCTCTAGTGCCAGCCGCGCTAGAATGGAGTTGGTAACTTTCAAGTCATGCAACAATTTTGTCCTATTGTGTGCCTCGTCGTCAGCGCTAACTTTCCATCAATTGTGCTGTGTTTTGGATTTGTCAACAAATTCAGCGTTTGTTCAAAGAAAAACTTCGCATTATTCATCATTTTTCGGAAAAGAATACTTCTTTTGTTTGTTAGGTAAGTTAAGTAATATCTTTGTAGGAAGATCATTTTGTTTCACTAAGGTACACAGATATTTTCACATAGCTCATTATATTATGTTACGGTAAAATGTTAAGTTTTTTGCCAAGTAACCAAAATCAATAAAAAACATTTTAAAAGTAATATTCAAGTAAAAGTTTTAAAAGTAATATTCATGACTTTGCAAGTTTGCACTAAACCTGGCTTTCTACCTACAATATGTATTTGTGTTCGTTCGATACGAGAAATCTTGTAAAAACAGGAGTTTGACGAAACTTTCTTTGATCCCGATAGTGATTGTTTCTACGTGTTTCCCGAACATTGGCCTTTTGTTTGTTGAATATCTTAAGGTGGTTTATCTAAGAACAATCTTAGGGACATGTAAAAAATACAAAGCGCTTGGTTTGTCATAACGAGACTGTTTGTTACAAAGTGTCTAGCGTGTATCTAAGGGCCGTATCTAGAAGCAGGCGCGACATGCTGCGTCTCGTTAGCGTCTTCTATAAATAATGAGATAACATCGGCCGATGTCGCCCGACACGCGCCGATCCGATGCGATGTACGACGCGCGCCGGCCGCCGATACAAGCACCCGAACCACTGCTATCTATATTTTATTATCGGGGCCTCACAAACAACCCCATTACACATAATTAAATATTTGCCGTTATAATTGGTATAAATAAATATTTTAGATATTAATTGATAGAGAAAAGCTATCACTAAAAAGTGGAGTTGACGTTTGAGCTTTGTAAGTCCTATTCGCATATAAATAAACATGTGGTAGTAACACACGACCTATTTTTTTTTTTACTAAACTACCTTTTAGCTTTATCCGATATCGGTCAGAAACTTAGTCAAGTTTACTCTGCTCTACAGAGGTGCCTAAGTTCCGTTTGCTCCCTTTGGATTAAGAATCAGATATAAACTACCTCGTTAAAGCGTGCCTGGCTACACATAATATACTCACCTTGTATATTATGTATAATGATTAGCGCTTGTTTCAGTTGTCGTGACTGCACGCATGGACGAACATTTTTTTAAATACTTTTGTAGTTCGCGTTGACCTTTCCCGTAGTTTTATTGTAAGTGCACGCTTACGTATAATCTTTATTCGTAATCATACGTAACACACATTACGGAACAAGTGTATGAAGTCCGTTACAATGGAGGCTACACACATTACGGGTTGAAAGTTTTTAGGACGTGACGTTTACGGCTCTTTTGTGAGTTATTAAATAAATACATGTTATCTGACTGCTATTATCTTAGTTTAGAGTTCTCATACTCAAGCTGTATAAGTAGGTACTGTCAGCGTCAATAATTTCGGGACGAACCGTCTGTTAAAAATGATCTGAACAACTACGAAAATTAAATATTAACTCAATGACACAAAGAATGATTCAGAATGAAGACAGTACACGACAACTGTCATTCTGACAAGAACTTTATCCAATTGAGATAAAGTTTAATTTCTCTGTTGAGATGATGTTGAAACAATCTGTTCGTCCCGATATTTTTGGCGCTGACTGTACATCATGTGGCGTAGACATTTATAATCTCAAGAAAGACGAGCTAAGTTTTAACCACTTCCGTGACAATAGCGGATTATTAACATGTTATTATAAACTTCAAACACCGTTAGCTTATAAATTGTAGAGATAATCCGGTATCGTCTCATCGAATAACGATGCGCAGTCATTGTAATTACAAACGAAACCTCTCCATTATCTATGTTCCAAATCTCAATATCCGTTAGATACTTTATGATTTCAGCAAAATTTAATTTAGCCATTAGATAAAGTATTGTACGAACGGCAATGTGTGAAGGCTTGGTGATACCGTTGGATGTGTGCCAGATGAAACTCTCACAGCTCAGACGTTGGTCAACTCTTTATGTTCTAACATGAATACTAATTGCCAATTAAATCGTATTTACACGTGCTGCCACCAAATAGTACACTATAGTAGTAATAAATCCGAATATGTGTTGGATTTAGATAAGTATCAAAATTAGAAGTCCAAACTGAAATCTTTCTCACTAGTGCGTTTGGCAGACTAATCATGAAAGTTTCAGATAAAAGAAAATAGATTATCGTTTCTTTTCATGGCATCTCTATTGAAATATTATTATCAATGGACCTGAAAGCGTTGAATTAACTGACGTAAAACATCATGAGAAGCTGTATCACTTAACTTTAAGAAAAAGTTGAGTGAAATTCTGAGACTAAACTCGGTCGCTTATAAATCATCTATTATATCTTAAGAAAGCTATTAATATCGTTGATGAATGAACTGTAATCAGGGTAATGAATAGCAGCGTCCATTTTTTGTACAAAATAATGCTATTGAGATTGCTAATGGTAATTGGATTCTCATGGAAGTGAATTTTATTATTTGAAAGGACTGTTCATAGTTCAGGACAGATATTTATATATTTATTTATTAAAACTTAATGCACAAGTAAAAAAATACTGTACAAAGGCGGACTTAATGCCTGAGGCATTTTCTACCAGTCAACCTTAGGGTGATGCAGAGAGAAAACATGGCAGGTGCAACATAAGGGATAGGTTACTCGAAAAATAATACATACTAATACATACATATATACATATATATAACGAAAATAAAACTTTGTCTTGAGAAATAACGATAGGTAGAGGAGAAAACGAATCCAGTAAGTCAGCGCTGGGATGATTCTGCCAATTTCTTACGAATATGCTCACGTGCTTTTACTTTAAACGAAAGCCGACTGGTTGCCATGCTGATATTCAGAGGGAGTGCATTCCAAAGAAACACTGCCTGGACAAAGAAAGAAGATTTGATGAAACCAGAGCGGTGAGAGGGACATCGTAGAAGACGATTATTGGTGGAACGAAGATTTTTACTATGCGCAGAGCACAAGTATTGAACCTGGGAAGTCAGATAAGAAAGAGAAGTGGGTTTGTCGAGTATAGAAAACAACATTGACAGAGCTCGCAACTCTCTGCGCTGACGGATGGGTAGCCATTTTAAAAGCAACCGGTGCGCAGACACATGATCATACTTACGAAGATTAAAAACGAATCGAATGCAATTATTTAGAAGCCGGTCAAGTTTATTGAGGAGATCTGCATTCAGGTCATAGTAACACACATCGCCATAGTCAATTATGGGAAAGATTAGGGACTGTACAAGCATTGCCTTTATGTATGATGGGAGAAGGTTTTTCAACCGATAGAGCGACCGCAACGTTCCGGTGACTTTTTAACCGACTTCCAAAAGGAGGAGGTTCTCAATTCGTCGGAACCTTTTTTTTTTTTTATTTTTTTTTTATTTTTTTTTATGTATGTTCCCCGATTACTCGAAGATGGCTGGACCGATTTGGAAATTTTTTTTTTTGTTTGAAAGGGTATACTTCCCAGGTGGTCCCATGATCATCAAGTCAGGATCTGATGATGGGATCCTGGAGAAATAGAGAGAACTCTTCAAATTTTGTAGGCACACTTGAAGCAATTTGTGTAGTTTTTGGAAGAGTACTTTCTCGGAGTGGTTCCATTTCAATTTGGTGAAGATCTGATGAAGAACTTCGGAGATAGGCAACGGAACTCCTCAATAAATGATAGCAAATGGACAGGGATTGCTGAAATCTCATGTCTGTCAATTTTTTACACCAGTTAATAACATAACATCACGCCGGTACGCTGTGAAGGGGTAAGCACATGTGAACCACTAAAAAGTGAAAAAAAATCTTTTTTCAAAAAAAATAAACAACCGACTTCCAAAAAAAACACTAAAAAGTGAAAAATAATTTTAATTTCGGAAGGCGGTGACAAAAAATTAAAATACATATCCAAAGTCACCGACTTCCGAAATTAAAATTATTTTTCACTTTTTAGTGTTTTTTTGGAAGTCGGTTGTTTATTTTTTTGACTAACAGTCGTGACTTGCTTTCGCCAGTCAAGACAAGTGTGGACATGTAGGGCAAGATCCTTAACATCGGAGCTAAACGGGATGACTGAGCTGTCGAATGTTACAGGTGGCACAGTCAAGCTATTCAACTTCCTTATATATTATATTGATATTTACTGGATAGCATGATGACAATGTTAAAAGTATTTTAATAGATTCGGGTTATATATCACTTATTTAATACAGCTAACGCACATTTGCACTATCTAAACGCCAACACTAAAAATACAGCCCCAAAAATCATTCACTAAATCAAATAACCAGCCTTCGCTATCGCAGTATAGCGCATTGAAGTAATCAGTAAATGTAACTTCAGATACACGTTTCCACTATTTCAACAAAAAATCCTCATATACATAGTAACAGGACCTATTCGCTCTTATTGATTTTGCTTCCATCATTTCAGACGACAAGTTTATTTTGGCCGGTTCTCTATTTATATAGCGAGAACAAGCCGCCATATACTACGGGTTTAACTCTTGTGTAATATGCTTAAGTCAACATACAACTACTGGTAAGCTATATGTATAGTGAACCGTGAAAGCTTCTGAAGACAAAGCCACGCCCTGTTAGTGAAACCCGCTCTAATACTGTAACCGTATCGAACAAAGCCGCCATTAATTTCACTTTTGCCAACCGCCGAGTACGCTTCACTAATCGGTGTAAACACCTCGATTGATTGAATTACAGACTTTCTTCGCGTGAAATATGATAAGTTTGTGTTAAACACGTGTGTGGTCAGTTGAGAGGCGTCCGATGACCACGCGTTTCCACCAAGTCAGAAAGTCTTTGGTGCCTACTAAAAATAACACGACAAATTGCTTTAATGACAGTTTTTTACCCGACTGCGCGACATCAAGGAGGGTAATATGCTTATCATCCTATGTATGTTTGTTCCTTTGTAGCACTCTATAAGTAAACGCGTGTGCTGGTTTTGTTGATTCTCATGTCAATCTGTTTGTCATAATCTTCCGAGTGTCAATAAAGACATGCCAGTAATCAAAATTCAATACAACTAGACGCCATAATGTGAAAAATAAAAAAAATAAAAGTCGAGGAATTATGTCAAGTGGGGTATTATTGAAGAGGTCTTTGAAAATCATCTTTAGGTTTCTCTAATTTTTTTTTATTTCAAATGAACATTTCGGATTAATTTAACAATAAAGATCTTTAATGCCTCCGACTGCATGCAAGCAGTGGTGATTATTAAACTATAAGCAATCTCTGCATGCAGTCGGAGAGTCGGACTTTAAAAAAGGTGGAAATAAGATAAATATATTAAAGGATGGTTCCTTAAATATATTTATCTTGTTTCCACCTTTTTTAAAGTTTAGTTTTTACGCAGTCCGGATTTTTATCATATGTTTTTGTTGTCTAATAGCAGCATTTTACATCACAAACGCAGGTATTGTACTTGACTGCTGTACAGAAAATTCTTTCATTGAAAACGTAGTCGTGTTTACAAATAAGTGATTTGATACAATGGACAAAAGAAAGAAATCCGTGACAATTGAATTAGAAACTGGAGCTCGTAGATTCGACAATGCATTCGTAGAGCGTAACCCTGAATAGGGTAAAAGTCGGATAGTTGCCACACTGTGACAAGTAAAAAACATTATCTTTAATATTTCTAGAGTATTAGCGATTTTTGAAGACTTCTTTAAATTGGGACATCTATCCCACATAAGGGATAGATGGCTAATACATTCAAATTACGTTTAGGATAGATGCCCCGCCGAGAAACAGGACATCTATCCTGCAAAAACTTTGATCGCATTTTGCCTTCCCATGCAATCGCACAGAGACATGCGACACGGTCAACTTAGTGGTAGTTGGAGAGTCTTTCGATAGATTAATAAAATAGCATGCGATTCATCCGCGAAATTAGAGTAATTACAATCGGGGCAACTATAACCCTCGGGCAACTATCCTGGTTTTACCCTACTTAAAAAAAAAAGAATACTCTTATAACAGGAACGTTTATGAATCCCACTGGTTATTTTAATAGGTTTTGTAATCTTGTACAGGTAAACTACTAAACCGATTTTGCGAAAAATTCAAACATTGGACGAATTAATGGCACTTCGAATTTCATATTAAACAAATTATAGCCGTGGCCGCTTTGCCCTCGCCCAACATAATTAAGAAGAATGATAGGTACCTGTGAGGTAATTTCGTAACACACAATGGCGATACTATTAATTTTGACAGTATAACAACATTTATTGCATTATTTACGTAATTGAGCAGGCAAATTTTTCAAAAATGTGAAGCGATGTATTAGCATTTTGTTTTAAAATCCTTCGGATTGTGATTGAAGGTGTATTACGCAATTGCTTTGCTGGTCCACCTATTTAGGCCCTTTGTACATTACCGGTTAGTTTACTGACAAGGTTCTACGGTACCTATACGGCGACGGCGCAGTGTCATAGTGCCGTCGTATCATCAACAATTTCCATAGTGATACATACAACACTGACGACCGTGCCAAACATTATTATTAACCTGTGATGTGTGTTAATTAGCCTTCGATGTGTGTTAATTAGCCTGTGATGTGTGTTAATTAGCCTGTGATGTCGCTCTGCAGGGCAAAAGCCTCTCTACCCTCCTTCCACTTCTCTAGGACCAGTTCTTGTTGAAGGATTCCAGCTCATCCGCCATCTCTGTCTGGGCCTAAAGCGATGGCGATATTGGGTTGTAAGTTTAGCCCATTCGTCGTCTGGCATGCGGCAGATGTGTCCAGCCCTATTTCATTTTGTACATGTCGAGTAAACCGTAGTTTTCCACCGCAAGAACAACGTGTGTGTACAAAGGGCCCTATGGCGACATGCGGTGTGTTATGATTTCAGACAGAAACCTTTTTTTTTGTTTAATGTTTTTATTATTTATTTTTTCGTTATAACTGCTAATCCAATTTATATAATAAACGCGTAATGAATGGAGCGACAAACAAAGATGTTTAATTAACTTCGCTTTGTTATACATCTCCTGATTCATTTTCAAAGGATTTGTTTTGTTTTTTATTCTGCGTTTTACCTACCGTATGACCGCTATCTACATTACATGATCACATCGGACCAGTGTGGTAAATATTGGTTTTAATTTCACAGACATGAATAATATAGGAATTGTGTGCAAAATCACGTGAAAAGTTCACTAAAAAAATTAAAAAAAAACCCAACTGCGTAAAGAGTCAACTTTAAAAAAGATGGAAACAAGAAAATTTGATTTTAAAGGTTTGGCTATTTTAGTACGATCTCATGCAGTCGGGGACAATATAGGCTTTATTGTTGAGGTGATATGTCTCAAAATGATTTTCAAAGATCTTCTCAATCATTCCCCACTTGACATTATGTAGTTCGTCGACACTATTTTTTTTCTTTTTCACAATAAGTATAGCGTCTGGTTGTGGCCATAATTGAATTTTTATTGCTGTCATGTCTGTAGTGACTATTGCAAAATTAAGAAAAATCTATTGATGTAAGAATCATCAAAAGCGGCCCACGCGTTTGGTCTCTAGAGCCACAAAGGAACACACATACAATGGCTGATAAATACATTACCCTCCTTTGCGTCGTGCATTCGGGTAAAATTGAAGATCGGACAGTCGGGTAGAATACGACACTTTTCAATATGGTTTTGGATCAAATTCGGCTAAGTTGTAAAATTCTGTAAATTACTGAATTAGAACGAGCGAGTAAAAATAATGTTATGCGTGTTTCAGTGAATCATAGCGCATCTAAGCGTGTAAATAATTCAAGCATCCAAATTAGACAAATAACTTTTAAATTAAACAAGATTAATAGTCCACTGAGCTGCGTACTTACGCCTTATTCTAATTATTACAACAATGGCGAATATATATGTTAATCTTAACTACAATTAGGTTTTATCGGGCGGCGTGATTGAAGTGGTAAAAAAATAAATAGTGTTCACGAGACATGGGAATCGCAGGTGGTTGGCTCGGTTGTTTCCGGTTTGTCCAGTTTTGGATGATGTCCGCGTGGGAACTAACGGTGCGGCTGGCAAGACGATTTGTTCATAACCATTGTGTTTGATTAACACAAGAACATGAATCTTTTAGTTATGCTTCGTCACGGACTCGACGCTGTTGGTAATTGGTTTCTCAAGTGCCAACTGTGAAACGTCTTTAAACCAAAACAATTCATAATTATTGCGCGTTGGATGTCAATGAAAAGTATTTTTTTAAATTAAAAAATGACCGTAAATGAACCTACTCCATACCTACTATATTTTTACTTTTTGTCATCAACACTAGATCATTAATTACACTAAAATGTACTTTAGCGACTACGTTGTTTACGTAACATTCGCTTTCACACTGAACGCCTCGTCATTCATAAATCCATCTTGAAAACATTCGACTTGACTGGTTTAGTACCAACACAATTTATTTTTACTTCCTTTCTTACATGGTGTTCGATTATTCTGTCGGGACGGGGATGTTATTGACTACAAATCGACAATGGTGTGCGTGGGTGGCCATAGTCATTGCCTGTGGCATACGACCAATTCTACCTCAAAGCGACGCGAGGCTTGCGTAGCCAGTTGAGTATCAAGTGAACTCGATTCGCACAGCGGCCGCGCCGAGCGCTCGCTTTGCTCTCGCGGTCAGTTTCGCTCCAAGCGCCGACACATGTGCACGTTTAACTAACTTCACAATATCTTACTTGTTTACAAATAGAAGGTAGTGCAATCTCGCTGTCAACAGGATAACCGTGACAGGTAAGTTAAATATTAAATGGAGGCCAGTGTGCCAAATATAGTTTTTTTTTTAAATATGTACTCGAGAAAGAACCGCTTACAACATCGCAGTTAGTTTACTAGGGTGTAAACAAAACAATACGATTGTGTACTGTTTGGACATTATAATGTGATATGTGCAAGTACGTAGTGCTAAGATCGTGGATTGTATTTATAATTATTTTTTTTATAATTTAGAGTAGCTTGGCTACATTTTATTTCCTATTTTTTTTAAATTCTGGTTCTAAGACAAGACATTTTAGTAGCAAAACAGTTTAGTAGGTCAACATTGTTTTCTTTTAAGATTCTAGATATCTAATAAGTTTGACTTCTAGGCACTTGGTTTTAAGGTTTCATTTAAGTATCTATTGTCAATATGTGTTAGCATTTACCAAAAGTAGGTACGGTCATGTGGTTTTACTTAGTTCGTTATTCTGGACACATTCATCAAAGCGAGTTTAGCTTGCATTCGGCCGGTTCTTTTCGGGCCATGGACAGAAAAAGTGATCCTTGTCTCACTTTGTTGTATAATATTATAAGCCACGCACTCCGCTTCAGATTCAGTTTTTTCTAAAAATTAAACCATAATCTTTGTAATAAAAAGTAAATCATTTGTATGCTCATTGGGTTTTATTATAATTTTGGTTACCGAGCAAGCCACGACTCGAGTTCCTTGACATATACTCAGTGTAGTACAAATGCATTCAACTTATTTTCATGAAATATTAATTTTACCAAAGGTTGCGTCTGTCTATCAATTATTCAGTGATAAATATTGCTTTATAATGTTAAAAAAGTTAGTAATTTACAATTCCTGTTTGACGACTTTGACAAAAACATGATATTTGCATGCTAATTAATTTGTTTACTTTTTGGTTCTGATGGGATATTGAGATTAACAGTCGCGGAGAAAGTGGATTGTATAATAAGTTTGTCTCACTCGATGCAATTATTACAAAGCAGTGGAACCAAGAACCAACCCAACCACGACCCTTTAGATTTCGACGCTCAAATTACCCGTGTACACTTTCAATCTTTTAGCCTACCTACCAAACCTACCTACCAAATACCACCTACCTACCAAATACCTACGAAATAATATTATAATATATATATAATATTTAGTTGGGTACCTACTAAATATTGATGCCTGCTGTTTTAACTAACAAAGTTAAAGTAGCAGATACCACTTTGGCAATATAGCTAATATAGTCTGCTAAGCATTTCGTAAAATATATTTTTCCTGTATTTTATGGCGCCACGCATCACTGACTTGTTGAATGCAACAAGGACAGAGCTCGACAGAAGGCCTTCAAGAGATGTCTGTTTTGCTATTGTGTTATCGTAAATTATGCACTTTTTTATCTATCTACAACACAGCTCCATGACACGCTTTCTACGATTGGAATGAAATGGTAGGCTATTACTATACACCATTTGCTAGGAGAGAATCAGAACCAGCGCTATAGGCATCGGATAGCTGGCGAGCACTACTGAGATTGGGTTAAGTGCATTAGACTATCAAAAATATCAAGGCTGGTACATTCAAGCAAAACATTTCTATTTCTAAATGTAATACTCTTAACAATATGAATCATGCATTGGATTTAGGTATGTTTAAGGTTAACGATGGTAATAAAAGTGCATTGCTTAGTTTCAATTGTTATCGTGTTGTTGAATTAGTTTAATGTCGTAAACTTGGTATTTTGGATCAGTTGTAATAGGTGTATAACTATCCTATATATGATATAGGATAGTTATAGAAGAAAGTAACGATGTTACTACATAATTTTGTGTTATCGTGCTGTATCAAGACAAGTCTTTATTTTCTATTGTATCGCCGCTCACGAGATAACACTACACGAGAAATATTGTTGAGATCACGAACCGGAGCCGTGCTGTGCAAAGGGGTTAATGTTACAGTACACCTTCCTTATACAGTTTGTTGGGACGACGGACCGATAGCTTTCCGGCCCTTGAAAAAGAACCGTTCTCTCGTTTACTTGATTTATATTAGCAAATTACTGGCGTAGTCGATTACGTAAATGCGTTATTATTATAGTACAACACGGAAACATTTTCCACGGCACGGCCTCATTATTAATGCAATGTACGAATGGGGAGAGAGGCATTGATTGGGCTAATGTATTAGGTTTACGGTACGCGAAAGCTGTGTAGGTAGAGATTAATGTCGACCCGCAGGTCACAATAGCGCACGACCAACGTAGAGAGATTGCAGCGAGCCCTAGAAACTACACAACACTACAAATCAGTTATTTAATACACGTAGCACTTGGTATGATGTTCAAAAACCGAGAAATAGTAGGTCTTTCTTTTATAAAACAATATGCTATATAATGATTGATATGGATAAAAAAATTCAAGTTAACTTAATTAGATAACCCGAACGTACGTAAATAATTAAATATGATTTTCATCGTCTGCATTCAAACTTTACGCGTTCCATTTTTAAACCGTACGCGTCCCATTTCATTTAAATGCACAATGCTGCTTAGTACTCTTGTTACCAGCCAACAACAATCTAGTAGGACAAACCTTGTCATTGCTATTGTATTTCCGTGGACAGAATTAATGAGTCAGACGATAGCGGATAAATGGTAAATAGGTGGTATAGGCAAATGAGCATGCTCGCTGATGCTCGTGAGCCCTTGAGCAGGTTTGTATGGACAAACAAGACTGGCAATTAGCGAGGTGGCGTGGGAGAGCGGTCGTGATAGCATAGCGTCGCAGTCCCGCTAGCCAAACAAAGCTGACTTTCATTGACTGACGGGGCCATGGGGCCGTCTTGAAACCCTCGCACTATTTTACCATCGAACGGCACATAAACATATGATATTCAGTAGGTAACTCCTTTCTCCACCACTAACATACTTATGCAAATTCGTCTTCGTGAACTCGCTACATGAGCCACAAGCGCTCGTTCGAAAACACATTTTCTAGCTTAAATATGTCTTATACTGTGAACGATTGATTACCATTCCTTCATTTTGGTGCATATATTATGTAGAAAATTCAACTACATTTTAGTGAAACTTTTTATATTACAGCATTAGGTAATACATGTGTCAGTTTCGTGTCCAGTTTCATGAGTGACAGTATCTAATATATCAATCATGTATGCTTGATTTTTTGCGTGATATAAATAAGTATGTATACGATCGTCTATAGATCCACAACTCCAGAGTAATAGTTAAGGATAAATAAAAAAAAATGTTTTTTGTTTTGATTAATTAACTACCACTTAGATTACTTTTTATAGATTAAATTCTTGCATGATATATATTGACGCCATGCACATAAGTAGAAGAAAGAGGTTCTATTTTATTTAGTTACATTTTCTTTACTCATCTCATGTTCTTTTGTAAGTTGTTTTATGTTTATTGATTGTAAAGATTAATCGGAAGTAATAACCGCCTGTTCAGAAGTAGCTTGCAGCAAGTTTTGAAACCAGTTAATCTACTTTTTACAAAAAAAATGTACTAAAGTGAATAAAGTAACAGCCTTTTATGCTCAGTATCTTTATACAACTTGTTTGGCTCAAGTGAAGTAAAAATAAACACTTGAATATAAGTCGACAACTTAAAACTTTTCGAGAAACACGAAGTAGAAAGTGGCACGACGAGTTTACGGGAAACGGCGGGTAATTGCAGGAAATATTGGGTCAGATCATGCAAGTACCCCCTGCTCTTCCTGTTTAGACGCTCAATCTTTTCAGTTTCCTGCTTTTAATTGATCAACATAATGGAAATAACGTTTAAAATTTACCTAATTCTTCCGCTATAAGAACTGTTTTATTGGTTCATTTCAATTTATTAGCATTGTGACGGCGGGCGCTGCGTTTTGGTTGTATAATTTCGTTTTAGTGAAGGATATTGTGCTATATTTGGTAAATGTCACGCAATATGCAACTAGCCGGTGCACGTAATGCATCCAGATAGTTATGCAGTCAGAAATGATAATATTATCAAATTCTCCGCACAAAGCATTTCTGAGGAATAGAAAAACTGAGTCAATTGGTGCGCCAATCTATTATAAATTTGTAATATCATTTTAACATATTCAGCCTATATTGTTCCCGCTGCTTTGGAGCCATGCTTCCCTCAGTGAGAGAGAGTGGGCTGTAATCCACCACGCGGGCCCTGTGCGGTTTGGTAGATGTCACATGTCTTCGAATTTTTGGTTCTATAAAATGCCGGTTTCTTCACGATAATTTCCTTCACCGTTTTGAGAGCAGTTTTTATGAAAAAACTTACACAAAGTAAAGCGCTTGTTTGGGTTTGAACTAACGATCTACTCGTCGCGAGCTTGCGGACGGCGAGTAATGGGTAGCTCGCTGTCCGGTAAGGACCAAGCCCGGGTCGACGGCGCGTTGTGTTCCACGCGCGCCTCAAAGAGATGTCAGCATCAACTGATGGGGTCCGCAAGGGCCTATGCCTGCCAGAGGTGCGGGTTGTTCGAAAGAGATACCGTGGCCACTGGCACACAAGCAACTGAAGGAGCACGGGTGGGTTTTAGTCAGTAAAAGTCTGACACGCCCTCCCGCTGCACCCAGAGCGGGAGAAGTTATTTGATGATTTCCTACCCAAAAAAAAAAAACGATCTACTCGCAAGTCGTGGCCGTTGCCACTAGGTCACCACTGCTCTGTCATAAACTCAAATGAAATTCTGTCTTGCAAGAGGAATTCCTAATTGAAACAAGCTATTGACATATTGACACGGACATACCAAAGCCCACTTGCACAGATGCGGCGACCGGCGACGCAAAGGAATTGCTAAGTAGAACGTCGGTATATTATCACTAATATCGCCAAGGTAACGGTATCAAATTGTCATGACAAGTACATTACGTACAATTGCCGTAGACGTATCTAACACACTCACCTAAATGTGCGACACTATACAATAATCTTGTTTTTGTAGCGAAAGTATCCTACTTGTTGGCACCTTACGATTTACTGGTCTACTGGCCTCAACTAAGTGAGAATCTCAAAATGTTAATCACTTATTTATTGACTAGTTGTATCTTTTATTATAATTGGATCGTGGATTGGATTGTATTATCTAGATTTCGCATCATTTTAATTTAAACTTTTTCTTAATTCTAGGTTGATACATATTGCAATCCTTGTAGTATTAACGCAAAAGTTTGTATGTATGGATGAATGGATGTTTCTTACTCTTTCACGCAAAAACGGCTGAACCGATTTGGATGAAATTTGGCACACAGAAAGATTATAAACTAGATTAACACATAGGATACTTTTTATCCCGGTAATACGTTCTCGCGGGATAATTTCCGACTTCCACGCGGGCGAAGCCGCGGGCGGAAGCTAGTTCAAGTATACAGAATCAAATCAAATCAAATTAGTTGGCAATACTTTATTCACGTATTTGGTATCTATCGATATCGAAAACGAATGGACATTGGACATATCGCAAGTTATACCAATTGCGCCTAAAGAGCACTTAGGACGTTATAAATCGTCTTTTAGAAATAATATAAGTAATCATGGTAATAATTAGAATTAGTTATCTAGGGTACTTTTATAAAGCTGCCAATTGAAATTCTCCACCATATTGGAATCCAAACTTATCCGACCCTATCAGCTATAAGTACTCGGAAGAGAAAGTACCATAATGTAGTTAAAGGTCTCATGAGTTACTTACGATGTCACGTACCAAAGCAATTTAGAGCACCATAAAAGTGTCACTATCTCCCCATTATACCATGGTTAACTCAACATTCCTTGGAGACATTATGACATATTTCCCTAATGAGTGATACAAATGTTTGACTAGAAAATGTGGCAGTTGAGTTACCAAGTCAGCTGCGATATGATATACATAGTCATAATGCTACATTATTGATGTACTTTCCTTTATTTACATGCACAAATTAATACGGACAAACGACAAAAGGCGTGGGCAATGCGCACGCGACGTCCCACTTCCGGCAAGTCTGAGCTCCTCTCAAGCGCATCATGTACTGTATTGTTAATAACGCAGCTTGTTTAAATTAAACAATTTATTATGGATTATATCGACTTGTTTCTTACGGGAAACATTTATGCCTGCTTGAAGTGTTAGACAAAATAAAAAGTTTCATTTTCTACAAAATTTCGCTTCAATTCCTTATACTTACTTACTTTCCAATGAAATTGGTGATTGAATTTATTGCTTTTATTGTTGTAAAATAATTGCATACAACTGTTATATCAGTATCAGTCGTTTTCGTTATCACGCAATGTCTTCTTAACTTTATTGCACACCAATATCTTATCTTATTTTTTCCGATATCACTATCATTGCTGAGTCAGAAGCTTCTGAGAATTTGTTCTCAGTGCTTCCTTTGGGTGTCCGCTTGTCGTGTCGGATCTCAGCCATGGTAGGTGGCAGTGAGTCACGATTTGTACCGACTACCGGACCTGTAAATGCATTTGATTCTGTTGGCCCGCTTTCTCGGATATTACGTGTATTACGACACCGTCTCATATTAAGTCCCACATGACTAAAATGAAGTTCGCAATATCCTATAAGATAGCAATACTTTTCGATAACTTATTTCCTATAGCTGTAAATTATTGTCAAATTATATTAGTGATTAAAGATTTTAAGAACAATATAATAATTTGAATCTGTTCTCGCCACCCCTTTCACAGATTGTTTTGATGTGATAATCTTTGAATACCATAACGTAGAGCCCATAAATCAAGTGTCTATTAATAACGAAACGAATTGTATTTGAAAGCGTCACAGAGAAATAATGCCACCGCGTTTAGCAACACTTTCGCTAGAGAAAGCCATTCGTGCAATAAAATATCTTTGTCTTTACGCTTAAGATGCGCGGAACGACTGACTAGTTATTAATCACTTTTTATACTACCCAGCGCTTTATACTAGCAAGCACGAGTTAGATGCGATTACCATACAACTATATCAGTTAACGAGGCCTTCTTATTGTAATACGTATGTGAAGATAGTTGTTTACTCAAGAGAAACTAAACTTGCTATTAATTTAGTTTTATTGCGTTTAATGTTATATTTGTATGTAATACAATTTGCATTAGATATATGTGTTTCTTACTGAACGTGACTTGACTAATATTTGTGACAAATGATAGGTTTAATAAATTGATATATCTAACTTACTATTGGCCCTGTGGTAACGGCCCCAACTTACGAGTTGTAAGTCGTGGGTTTAAAACCCAGATAGGCGCTTTACTTTTTTAAATAATTTCATCAGTAGGTACTGCTCTTAAAATGGTGAAGGAAACATCGTGAGGAAACCGGTTTGTCCTACAAATCAACAATTCGAAGACATGTGACATCTACCAACCCGCACTGGGCCTTCTTGGCGGATTACGGTCCACTCGCTCTCGAAAAGAGGAGGCCTGTGTGCCAGGAGTGGTAACATTTTAGGCTGTCAGCTTATATATCTCTCTTCTGGGACCAATAATTGGCCCTCAGGGGCTCTTAATCAAAACGAACACCAGGTAGAATTGATCGATGAAGTCATTGGATGTTGAAATACATTTCGATTAAATCATACATTAAGAAATCCAGCACCAAATGGCGCCAAATGAACCTTCCACTTTTTGTTTATTATAACTGGCGCCGTTTTCTCTTGGATCAACCAAGATTACTTGTGTAATCATTTCCAAATGGTTCTGTGTTGCCTTACCATAAATGTCTCGACGCTACCTGACGGCGGCACCCACGCCTGGCGCCGAGATGAAACCACGCTTATTTAGGATTTCACCACTCCCCAATGACCATCGTCACTTACACAACCATTGACCAACGGTGCTGCGCCAAAGTAGTGCGTGTTGGTTGCCACTTTTTGCGGGGCCTGTCCTTACTCGATCAGATATGATTGAATCTGTTTCAATTAATGACTACTAACAGCTTCCTAGTTGGTGCAATAGATCTTGATATCAGGCAGGCTACACAACTACTATACTGTTCCGTTGTTCATGAATTATTTTATGGTACATTGTTATTGCGTTAACTATATTATGGTATCGAATAATAAATAAAACTCATGATAAATTAGCATCTTCAGATTAGATCATCTATTTAAAAATAATTTCTTACTGTTTCCAGAATCGAGCCTTCAACTATCGAAAATGGAAAGCTGGCTGGGTGATGTCAAGCGCGTCAGGATTCCGCGGCCGAAATTCGGGAGCAAATATCCCGCAGAACCGCCGAAGGATTACCTAGAAGATTGTGGAGGGGATCTTGGCAAGCAACGTCGTCATGACAAAGACCTGACTAAGGCGACAGAAGAGCTACGCCGATCACTGCAAGAGAAACTATGACCTCCCAACAGAGCATTAGGTCTAAATTAGCTTTAACCCTAGCCAATGGCATAATGACCCCATACGCACTCTTAAGCGATTACACAAGCACTTTGACGGACATTGTTCGATACAAATGAACGTGATTTGCTAAATTTACGTAGTGTTACGGACACGTGTTACGCGTGTTAATCGTCCGGGTTATTGTTATCATAGCTACTAGTTATAGTGTTATTATTTTGTTAAACATCCAATTAAGTGATCGACTTTAAATATACTTCATTATCAGTGGGATAAAATACGTGAATAAAATCAAAAGGTAATGTTGAAAAAACAGCAAATCAAATCACACAACGAGACCACTGCATGGTATAAAATATTAAAGCACAAATCGTACCCATGTCATGATAAAGGCCAGATTTAAAAGTGAGTGGATATGTCTGAATGTCAAATGCCCCTGGTACGAATACCTATTATATCAGAAATGGCTGGTCTGACGTGCTTTGTTACAATATAACATTAAGATTTTGTGTTACAAAGTTACAACGATCGGAAAGACATTAGTATTCTTATGTAAAAAAGGCTGTCAGTATTAATTTGCATAGATTTGTTCTTTTGTTTAACTAAAAACGAATAACAATTAAAAAATTTGCTTTACTTGCCATAAAGCAAAAAACAACATGGCTCCTTCTCGTATTACTGAATCACGTTTAGCTATGAAACCAGTAATATTTTTAGCTACGATTAGACATAGTTATTTAGACTGACATTATTTTAGAATAAGTTTATTGAATCTCGATAAGTATTAAAATACTTTTATAAATAAATACTGATGTATCGTTTATTGTTGTTTCATGTATCAGTAAAGCTATATATGTATGTACTACAGCGAAGCAATGCCGATTCATAACAATTTATTTATCTAGTAAGAGAGCGGGAGAATAAATTATATTGCGCTGAAAGAAATATTCCTAAAATATTGCTTAGGCGTTCTTTATTTCTATGTATATCTATCGTAGAAATATGTAAGCTACGCTAGTAATATTTCATACAACGTTTTAGATGGACCTGTGTGATCAAGATGGCCGTGTCAGAGGACTGGCACGGTGCACAGTGGAACGAATGTATGGGAGCGGTTGGACGTAGACATGTCCGAAAAATAAGAGTAAAATTATGACAAACTAATGATGCCATCTTATTCGATTACTTAATGCCTTCATAAATTGTGGTGATGAATTTCTTCATAACTCCCATATTTCGGGAGTAATTTGAGAAAATGTGAAATTTTACTATGAAAATGAGTGTATCGAGCTCTCTCCCTCCTGATTCCGGGCTTGTTTCAAGTAGCGGTCTCTAATATCGTAATGCTATTACTAAGAGCTATATTTAATACTAAGACACATAGTGCGCCAAATGTGCACTTTCTGGGATAAAAGGAAATGAAAATTTAAAAAAAAAAACGTTTTTTCCCCATTTGTATTTACTTTAAACCGCAGACAGACTTATTAAGAGGTCTATAAATATATTATATATATATACAGAAATATATATTAACAAAAATATTCACAAGAACTGATGAGAGTATGACTTTTAAGTAAGTTGATAATAAATTACCTAGTTTCATTAAAAGTACAATAAATAATTAAGATGTAAGCTCTAATTTACTAAGTTACACATTTTAAAACAATAACATCATTTAATTATCTTCGTCATCATCATCATCATCAATTAATTCAAATTCAGAATCGATGTCCGCTAAATCATTTATGTTAACAAATTCGATATCACTTTTCTCAGAATCCGTAAGCTCATAAAATTCCTTAAAAGAAGATTTTTTTACAAACTTATTTCCTTTTGGACGGATACTTGTAACAAGTGGATCAGAAGACAGTAAAAGATTGTGCATAATATCTTCATTGCATGAGATACTGCTATGCTTTCGAGAATGCCCCTCTCTATATTTTCTAAAATCTTTATTTCTAGCCTCAGATGCCTCTTCGGATAGAAAACCAATGGGCACAATTGACATGTTCTGAACTATGTCTGGCCCATGCATTAAAATTTTATGAAGTGAAGAAGGCATATAATACCATGGGTATAACTCCACGTAAAGCTTAGCAGTATCAAAGCAGAACTCTCGGAATTTAGTTACGTTGATCTTCTCTCCTGATGAAATACACTGCAAGATCACACAGATTTTTCTTAAAAGCATAGCATCTATTCCGGTCAGTTAAGCAGATTTAGTGTAGTTTTCAAAAAATCTCCTTGCCGAGTTGCCATTGTTGGTGGATCCACTGCCTTGTTTCACAACATCGAGAAGTAAGCCCGTTTCTCTTCTTACAGCCTCTTGAACTCTTTTCTTCCTGTCATCAACTTGCCTTTTTGCTATATCACCCCTTACTTGCCATGATTTTATGTCTAATTTGTAGGAAATGTGTAATAAGCATTCCATTGAGCGAATCCAAGCGTGAAGGGTGCTTAAGCTATATTTATACATGTCCTCGTTTGCGTGTTTATCTTTGATTAACTCTAAATTATTCATTTCTTTAGGACAAGCCTTGCATATGTCACACACTGAAGCTGCTGTATTGGATATAATGGAATGAATTTTACCATCAATCATTGTCAACAGCAGTTGGTGTTTGACACTAATTCCATCAGTGATGGTGGATGGAGTTAAGGCTTCAATCTCTGCTTCGATTTCAGCCATCTCTCTCTGCACATTTTCTTTGGTTTCCTTTATAAACTTAAACAATATTGGCCGGCAAAATGAAGTGGAAGATGGTCGCTCGTTTTCCCAAATTGTTACACCTTTTGAGACGAGCCGCAGTGGTACAAGACTAATCATAAAATTACTAGCAAGATCGATTTGCTCATCTTCACTCGTCCTTTGATGATAAATGCTTTGGCTAGATGATCCGTCAAAACCCCATTTGCTGGTCAATACGAGCTGTTGATTGGGATCAACAGGGGTTTCTAACGACCTAATAAGTCTTCTTGAGGTTAAATCCATCAAGGCTTGTAATTTGATTTTTGCAGAGCTCTCTGTAACTGTGAGATCTTCTTTGGCCGGATAGCACTTAATTTTTTCTTTAACCAACATGTAGTAACTCGGGTATTGAAGAGCTCCTTCTTGAGTGTTGAAATCCCGAAGAGTGTTATAGCGCCATTTCGATAAGTTCATCGATACATAAAGAGCCAATGCCTTCAAAGGGGATATTTCCCGTACCTGAATTGATTTACCTTCAATGAAGGCTTTGATTTTTGAGGCCTCTTCTGGATTCTCCGTCAAGTATTTCATAACATAAGCTGTATCGCTTTGTCCTGCCTTTTGAAGCGCCCTTTCGGCCGAAAACATAATTTCAGCGCTGCTACTGCTGCATGAAAGACTATCTTCAGTGCGTCTTCTTTTTTGCCGGTTACTAAGGTCCTCAAAAGATTTACGAGGACTAGGATGTGTACAAGTTGAAGCATCAGATTTAGCAGGAGAAATTATGGGCTCGATGACGTCACTTATATTTTCTGTAGAAGGTTCCATATTTTCATTCTGTAATTCCGGCCATTGAATTGCAGCCTGTAGCCAAATCTCATGTTTCTTCCGAAACTTATCTGTGCTTCTTCCAGACTGTGTCCATTTTGCATAAATGCGGTAGCAAAATCGACGACACCAGTCTTTTAAACTTGTTTCAGCACTTTCACATAACTGAACACAACTGTTATCTTTTAAAACACTGAACAAATAGTTAAAGTCGCGTAAATCTTTATGTGCGCGTGCGCATAAAGCAACGTGAATATCAAGATTTGTATTAAAATTTGGAAAATACATTGCGAGATTAGCTTGGATACAACGAGGTGTAAATCAACACTGATTTTAAAGTTACTAATAGTGACCTATTTATATAAAATCCAGGTATCCCAGGTATCCTTTGTTAAATATTGCAAGGTAATTAGTTATTGTGATAATTAGTAAATGATGCATGCTAAATTAGTGTATTAAGAGCCATTTAGTAATTAAATAATAGCAATGTTCTTATCAGTAATCATTAGTGCATCAGTTTTATATGTAAACCTTAAGTCCCTAATTATATATCCTAATTAGCTTATATCTTCTCTAATTGGCTGCTCAGAAATGTTATTGTAATAAGGTAAACCTTTAGAAAAACGGTTTTAATCAACAAAATAAACAAAAATAAAAAAATTGTGTTATAAAATAAACATCACTCTTTATCCCAGAAAGTGCACATTTGGCGCACTATGTGTCTTAGTATTAAATATAGCTCTTAGTATTAGCATTATGATATTAGAGACCGCTACTTGAAACAAGCCCGGAATCAGGAGGGAGAGAGCTCGATACACTCATTTTCATAGTAAAATTTCACATTTTCTCAAATTACTCCCGAAATATGGGAGTTATGAAGAAATTCATCACCACAAGTTATGAAGGCATTAAGTAATCGAATAAGATGGCATCATTAGTTTGGCATAATTTTACTCTTTTTTTTCGGACATGTCTACGTCCAACCGCTCCCATACATTCGTTCCACTGTGCGGTGCCAAACTATTCAGTTACAAATGAGTTTTGGTGGGTATCCACTGTATTCCAACAATCATACATATAAACAAGAGCTTCTGCTTATTCCAACGAAATCGTTCGGTAACTTAAGTTATACCTACATTTATGTGAACGTGGGTCTATACCTTTTCTTGCGGTAAATAAGAATGGGCATTTACCCATGTGATCTTTAAAAGTTAGTAGGTAGTACCGACATAAAATGTTGCTGTTGAATGTTAACAGCATGATTTATATGAAATGTCAAAACGTTTATCTGTTGTAAATACCATCGTAATTTTTTCCTGTAATATTGTTACACAGTGTATAATTTATTATAGTTCATGTACCTAAAGCATATACTTAACGTATCGTAAAGATCTGTAATTTCATGAAACAAAATGATTTTCCATCGTAGTAACAAGAAATATATTGTAGGATATTGGCGTCCGAAGTTTCAAAAGTTCGTGATTGGATAACACAAATGCTTCGATGAAACAACGTTACCCGTCCCAATTTATCTGAATCGCAATTTGTTCTTGTCGTTTTATACGCAGTTATCAAGTCGCTGCATTTCCCTCAAAACTGAGAAATCGAATCACATGAACACCTTGTGCCCTAAAGGAGCTTGGGTCGTGTATCCCAAAATTGATAGGAAAAAATGTTATGGATTACCAGAAGTTTAGCACACAATTTTACTAACTTATATATTTCTGTGGAACGAAATAAAAATCAATGCATTACTTACGGAATCATCGTAGTGTTGCGTGTGTAACGCGGTGGTGCTGCCCTCTCGCGAGTTGCACGGGGACGAGTGTCGCCGAGAGCGCCGCCCCTCCTCCTCGTACTCCTGCACATGTACGTGAGTTATATCCTTACATGCCGAACAATATGCAACCTTACATTACACGTCACAGACCAACCAATGTGAAACGCAATAGAACTACAAGTACAGAACACTAGACAGCACCGTGTCACAAATCATAACATGCATCACACTTTACACGCAAGAAACTAATACAAGCAGACTACGTAACTCTATGTAGCACACGATAAAGTTCCGTCTAGACTACAACCTACATAGAAAATTGTTTATTTGCTATAAAAGAAACGTCTAAGACGTAAGGAGTAACGTTAGAGGGATGTGAAACAGTATAGATTCGTGGTTAAACTGCAGGGCGAGGGATGACCAACTAAGTGTCTCGACGATTCAATTGATTTTTCACGCTATTTTTGCATGTTGGCACAGTTTCGACTAGCGCCAACGACGCGCGGAAGTGCTACGTTGTTAAGTATTGTTATCGCTCTAGCAGCACCTAAACTATGCTTAAAATTGCAAAAAGTCACACAACGCAAATACATATGGTAATTTTACCGGCCTAGCTTTGTTCTATGCTTGACTTGTAGTTTAGCTAATAAAAACTTAAGCTCACAATATTATTTTTATATAAATCAAAGAAAATATATTTACCTATACTATCTTAACTATACACGATATTGAATACTAGCCCAAATAAATGTCCACTAAAATGAATAAACTAAAGTCCAGTACGCGGTCTCATTCGTTTGGATGGATTCGTTTTCAGTAACAAAATGCAGAATAATAAAAAAACAACATTCCCACGAAATGTAATAATGTATTGTTTACTTTTCATTTCTGTTACGTAACAAGAGTTTAATATAATGGCTGTTTGTTTAAGGAGTAACTTCCGTGTAAATGCAGATACACGCAGTTATCTGAAAATTTACAACTTAATTTCGGTACCTAGGTATATCGCGAAGGAGGGAAAAGTAGAACTTGGTTAGATAGATAGTTATCCTTAAAAGTCAAAGTCAAAGTTGTTTATTTGCAGTAAATGTGTAACAAAAGATGGTAGATACATAAATTGTTAATGCGATGACATATTTCGCCATAAGTTGGCATGCAACTATGCTAGCTTCCTTTTACACGTCCTTGTACACCGACTTTTCCTAAATATTTATAAAGAAAAACTTATATAATTTAAAACTGTGAGTAAAACTTACAGCAGGTGTGAGCTTACAGTCGGACACTTGCGTGTTAAATATCGAATTGAACTCGTTCGCTATTATCGCTTAGCCGAAGCCATTGAACGCAATAGTTTTATGTGTAACTAACAATAAATAGTCACGCAACGTATAAAGGCTAAAGAACCCTATAATATGAAATAAAGTCGACCCAAATCCTGGTTCGATTTGAGTAAACAACATTATAGTGTTTTCCGTTTCTTATAAAAGTAGGTACTTAGTCTGATTGGTTCTGTGTCTAGTGCATTTTGGTTTCGAATTCAATATAAGTATTTTATATACATATTTACAACAGCCTATACCTAAGTCCCCTAATTAAACTGGACTATATACTAGTATTTGAAGTCCTGCATTAATTACCTACCTTCTTATCTCAGAAAAATACACGCAAATACATGAAATATACTACACAGTCGTAATATAGATATTGCAATCTGTTCATAAATTATAATACGCAGTGTGTACGTAACTTATCAGCGGCATGTTCCCGCGTAAATCCAAAGTGTCAACAGAGAAAAATAGGTCATTCCGGTTCTCGTAGCAGGCGTAGCCCACTGACTCATCCGGTACTTTTAAAAGACGACTTTATCGTAGCACCTGACTTCTACAGATCGCAGATAATGTCAGGTTTTTCACCGACCGTTCACAAAAAGATATCCTTCCGACTACGAGACTACGAGTCTACGAAAAGAAACGCGTGCTACGTGCTACGAAAGTTATAGCACAAGAATGGAATTCAATTATTTGTTATTACAGTAGGTGACATAGGTACCCACTTCAGTTATCTCTCGAAATTTGCTTCAATTAATTAAAACGCTATAGATAACGCTGTCATAAATGGCACGACAACAGTTGAATGTATTGCAACAATGAGTCCCCAAAGAGAAGACATCAACGACCTAGTCAGCAAATTGCTAAATAATTTAATTAACCTTATTGATCAGTTGTAAGTATGTTTGTGGGTTTATTATTTTTATTGTTTAGAAAAATGAAGTAGATATGAAACGAACGTATCAGAGTCGCTGTAAGCTTTAGCGTACTGATAAAAATGTAATATATTGACGTGTATGTTCCCTTTATTCACCGCCGCCTAGTATCGGTTAGGGGGAGGGCGGTAAATAACAACCTCGTCAATTATGCAGGACAATCCGTGGCCTGCGTAGAATTTGCTCACACCTTTCTAACTAAGAGCCATACGGGAATTTAGGCATAATGTTTAAATTATTAATTTTAAGCGCACCAGGGAACCTCTTTGAGTAGTAGTGTTAAATATAAACAATGCTGTATAAAGCTCTATTTAAAGAATAGTTATTGTCGAAAGAAACAAAACGGGTAATGAAAGATTCAAGTAGATGTTAGCATTGCTTGGGTTACTGTTGCAGATAAAAAATTCAGGCGCTTAACAATCGCTCATTTTTATTAAATCACAAAAGTTAAACACCCAAGGACTGATTGAACATTAATGACTGTTTTAACGGGCTCTCTAGTTAGATATTAACGTTCATTATTACCTTCCTGCTAACTTATAACATTGCATGTAGGTACACGAAATTTCCATTAAAGGGCGGGCGGGCACCTACAGTCTACACACAATGAATCACACATAAATGAACAAACATATTATGAATTTGCTTTTTGATACTGAACAGGCATTAAAATATTTTTAACATATTTCAAACGTTTCGAACTGCTTAAATAATAAGACCTTAAAACTAAGAACGAAACTGTAAACTAGCCCTGAAACTTGGAACCGAAAATAGAAAGCAATCTCATTACATGTCTAGAGTTATATCACGGAGAGGGTGAGAATGTTACCGAACTGTGTATGAAAGAAAGTAGAGAGTACCTTGGCCATGGCGCGCACGTCCATAGGTACGTAGTCGCGGAAGGCGACGCGGCGTCGCCGCCGCGACGTCATGCCGAGCGGCCAGCGCGCCGCGCACTGATAAAGCCAACTGCCTGAAGCCACCCTTGCCGCCATTACCGCCCTTACCGCCCTTACCGCCCTTGGGACGCGCCCGTCCTACGGTTTGCTTAAGAGGTTCCCTGTTAACTTTACATTTTACGGGACACCCGCGGCAAGTACGCGCTAGAAATATTTATAATTTTCTACCCTCTCAGTAAAATAATGCGCGGTCAATAACTGTCGCTTTGAACCTGTAAAATGTATGCCATTTACAGCTTAATTCACAATTTCTGGAGTTTAAACGTTTTACACTGAACAAAAAGGATTGCGCCTTCGTTTGTAGATCCCTACTAGAAGATTAGTTAGGTGGTTTTTATTGACAAATTTATACTACGCAAAACCCTAACCCCAAACAACTTTTGCTTGGGTAAACATAAAATAAACATTTTGTGGTGCAACACGAAGCCTGGTCCATTTATCTTTGTCAATTTCGGACACAAAAGGTAAATACAATGATACCTGCGACTGAAGGTTGACAAACAAGATAAGCTTACATAACTAAGCTTGTATTGGACTAATTTCGTTTAGGAAGTACGTATAGAACCTACTCTATGTATAGTTAGGTACCTACTTATATAAGCTAATTAATTACACTGGGGGAGGATAAAGCACATTGCCGACAAAGAGACCTTCTCTGCTCGCTCACATTGGGCGTCATTTATAAAAGATGTCCTATTTTTATTAATGAATGTCTTCTTGATTAATGCGATAACTTATAATTAAATTTCTCAATCGTTCCGCGGTAAAGCGTTGCTTCATTTACACTCGTATGTCTCATTTATTTCTTTGTAATCGCCATTTTTTTTGTCTTTTATAGACAAGTTTTACCAAAGAGAACTGATTAGAGACGAGTTCATTATCCTAGGTATAAGCTCACCTTATCTTTATGACGTATCAAAATGGCGTCTGCCGCGACTTACTGACGTCACAATATTAGATGGTATAGCGTTTAGCCTTTAGCACTCATTAATTTTAACAAGAGAAGGTGCGGTGAAAAGTACAGTCTTTAATTAAATCGATACTAGCCTCGCCAAAGGTTAATTAAGGTTATGGAAACGGCAATTCTTTTCAGGAGCATTTTTCAGCGAAACAGTTAGTTTACTCTTGGCATTATCCCTTAATTGGTCTTAATTAAAAAACAGTTTTAGTAGATAAACCTACCAAAACTGAGCCTCCCTAAATTAAATACTGTTTTATTTTTTTCCCGTAGGTACGAATACATTCCTTCCTTACTATAAACGAAATCTTTTTAAACTAAAAAAAGACTAAACAACACGTTTTCGATACCATTGGACTCGAGTCTTATGAAACTTCTGATAATCCAAACCGGAATATTGGCGCGTGTAAACAGTGGTTTATACGCGCTAATATTCCGGTTCAGAGTGCTGAACATAACGTATATTTTTATAATGCAATACGTCATCTAAATTTCATACATACAATTAGCATCCCAAGAGATATGAAAACAACACTGAAAGAATTTTCAAAGAGAGACGATTTATTAATATCTACATAAATGTACGTCATACGGTCTGCAAAAGATATATTTAAGTACCTATTCCAACGTGACCTCTGCGGTTACAATCTATTTTTTCTTCTTCTTTTTTAGTCACCCAAATTATTTTGATTCTTTTGACGTTACAAGGAATTCTTTTTATTACTATAAGAAAAGACAGTTGCTGACAAATATATATTGGAAAACAGTCGAATTCAAAAGAAAATTTTAAATAATTTCATATCAACTAAACATGACTGTTCTCACCACGCTTCACGCCTGTAATCTGCAATAATAATTTACGATATTCTTTGAATCTGGAATTTACCTACTTTTGCTTATTCGCTCTTTTAGCGGAAGCCTCAGCCTTTTTTTCAGGCGTAAAATCCTATTTTATTTATCGTGTAGAACCAGTTCAAAAGGGGTGCTCTTCCAGCCCTTTTTCCGGGTACTAGACTTTTCAGCAAGCTTGCGAGCTTTAGGGTCTTGCAGTTGATGATTGCAGTTCGAGACCAGCAATTCCGTACTGGCGCGAGACACATGTTTGTCGTACCTATCTCCTGCGATTCCGTAGAGGCTAGCAGCTTCGCTTTTAGCTAGGCGTGTTATGTTTTGGGACTGAGGTTCCTCAGGATCAACTTGTTATTTTAAACCATTACATTTTTCAACCAGGATTATTTATATCGGGATAACTTAGATTCATCTTTATAAGATTACATTCATTCGAAAGTTTACGTAATTTTTCGATCACGAACCATAAACCAATACCTACTTACGTAACAAAACTTTACCATACGGTGTACCCGTTGTACAACCGTTAGTTAGATTTAATTTTGCTTTTTTAATTGTTCTATCTTTACGTTTCAAGACTTTTTAAATTAAAAATACATTATACGTGTAAAAGTGGTGAATTTTCATCTTTAATTTCGCTTCTCTACGGTTATCATAGGCAGGTAACGGCAGATCCCTTTTAGGGTACATAACCCATTTTGCGAATGCTCAGTAGCAAAATCTCTGACATCGTACGTCTGAGTGTGTTTATACATAAAAAGTTACAAATTATAAAAGGTATAAATAAAACCTGCCAGGTATGGTAGAGAAAAGGTGTTTGTTTTGCCTGCTTAGGTACCATAGGATTTCTTTTACGTATCTAGTGCGATTGTTTATTTTGTATTTTTCGATAGAAAATTAATCAGTTAAAGTTAAACACCCCATACATTTAATAATCACTTACATTACTTCTTTAGGTAAACTACTAACCTCAAAAACTTGTTAGTTTGTTAATCTTTGTATTTATCGGAAATGTGACTTAAGATTTCATTAGACCTGTATTTATTTATGAACTATAAATAAAGAACTAGATACGGTCTACGCTCTTTGACAAAATTACAACCAGACAATCTGACACACCGACCGACGGACATCACGTAGCTGTAACGTTTCCGTTTCTGCCATTAGGACAGACCGTACCTCACTAAAAATAGCTTTAGCAAAAATTCGGAACCTTTTAAAATGGCGTGGTTATTTAAGGGTTATACCTTTAATAGACAGGTAGACGGACGGACAAAGGTGGCACATCCATTGGATTTTTTTGGTACCTTTTTGGCACGGAGCCACATGTTCATATATAGGATAAAAAAATTACCAGTGCACAAACTGTAACCATAAATTCAGCATATGATTCTAGACCCCCTAGTGTAGAAATATATAGTCACTAATGAAAAAATTAATCTGCTGCTTCATACATTTTGATCGCGTAGGTAGGATGAAACAGCTGATATTTTTTTGGATAACCGACGAAAAATTTCTACGCTAGGGGGTCTAGAATGATATGCTAAATTCATAGTTACAGTTTGCGCACTGGTAAAAAAATGACCCTGTATATCTATATCTACACTATATATCTATACATATAAATAAAATTGGAGTGTCTGTTTGCAATATTAAAATAGCTGCTTTTTGCTACATGCATATGAATATATATAAAAAATGTTATTTTGGTATATGTACCGTACATATACCAAAATAACATTTTTTAAAATTTTTGTCTGTCTGTCTGTTTGTTCCCGCTAATCTCTGAAATGGCTGGACCGTTTTTGACGGGAGTTTCACTGGCAGGTAGCTGATGTAATAAGGAATAGCTTAGGCTACTTTTATTTTAGAAATTTTATTTATTTTTATTAATATTTATAATATAAAAATATATTATGAAGAAATAATAAAAACATTTTTGAAAAACGTAATTGATACGAGGCGTGCGACGAGTTTGTTGCCGTAAATATAATTCTCAGAATTGTTGTCTGTTTGTCTGTATGTATGTTTTAAATTGGCGCAAAACCGGCTAAACGGATTAGTATGAAAGGCACAGAGATATTTTATAACCAAGTTTAACACAGTGTTATTTCTAATCCCGGTAGTACATTTTCGTATGATATTATCCAACATCCACGCGGATGAAGCCGCGGGCAAAAACTAGTACCAAATAAGTTTATTTATTTATTTTATTACTTACTTTAAATGGCTAAGTCGGAAGGTAAGTGAGATGTGACGTATAGCAACGCGTTTTGATAACTTCATTAGAACAGGTACAAAGTAGCTCAAAAAGAAATCCCGAGTACAGACCTTTTATTATAAAATTTCAAAAAGTCTACGGGCATCAACGGTCAAAAAAAGAATGAAACGGGTGTCTACAGTCAAAAAATATGACAATAATAAAAATGAATATTCGTTGCGGATGGCTAGAACTTTGTAACTATCTACCAAATTATTTTGATGACTGTACGTCTAAAAAAAAACACCTGTAACAGTAAATAAGTACTATAGGTACCAATGCAATAGTACCATGCACTTTTTTTTGGAGGAGGTGGAGGAGCTTTTTTTCTTTATTTGGTTATTAAAAAAGTAAAATTAAATAATTACGTAATTAAACACTTTTTAGAATTATATCCTATTAAAAAAATATAGTTATTGAAAAATCCCACCAAACGTCCTAGACACGTAGAAAACAACATGGTTTAATGAAATCATGTTGTATCCTAATTTTATCTTTATGCGTATGTTTTTCGATGTAACTATTTTTAAATGAATTAATAGATGACGATGCTTAAATAAAAATCTACAAAATAAATAACGTTGTAGCAAAAATACATGGTATTGGGCTCGTCCGGGATTTGAACCCGGGACCTCTCGCACCCGAAGCGAGAATCATACCCCTAGACCAACGAGCCGATGTTACTCGGAGCTAAAATAGTATTCTAAACACACGGCCTATATAACTGTGTTATCAATTACGTCATAATGTTTGAAATTACATTAGTCATCTAGATTTCATACGAGATTTAACGAATTAGTAAAACATAAACTATTTTTCTTTCATGAAACACGTGTGATATTTATTTAATGGTGATCACCCTAACTGGGATATTTTGAGTAACTTAAGCATCGCACACACATTGGAAGACAAATAAAAACAGTTTCCAAGAGAGGAATACTACTTGAATCTACTCTATACTAATAGAGTGAAAAGAAAACACTGTTATTGGCCGCTATTGCCGAATAGGTATTT
Organism: Polymixis lichenea; assembly: GCA_949091785.1. Classification (NCBI taxonomy): domain Eukaryota; kingdom Metazoa; phylum Arthropoda; class Insecta; order Lepidoptera; family Noctuidae; genus Polymixis; species Polymixis lichenea. The sequence continues at coordinate 8,006,222 of OX420937.1, forward strand.
TCGCATAGTTAAATTGCCAATGTTCCCCATAGACCTCTTTGCGAGGTGTAAAATAAATTGGTAACCGAATTTTGCCAGATTTACCCATGAAATGCAATATACGGGAAATAACGGCCATAATTGTGAGCTGTTTTAGATGTACTAGCCGTTATCGACTCATGCAAGAAAATGTGAGATACATACATAGTTACATAGTGGTAGTGCCGAGGTGCCACTCCAGGTAAGCTACTCAATTAATTAGCAAATTCCTAAGTAATGCAAAAAAATATTTTTATTTTTGCTATGAAAAGAACAGATGCAATGAAAGCGATGCAGCATCACCTGCTTCCGTAATTGTTCAGTGTTCAATTTATTATGACTATAGTTATAAGATCAAGCTTAAGTAGAATCTGAGCATGAGCTGTTCTAGCTGCTAGCTTCTGGTAAAGATCAGTAGAAAATATCTATAGTAAGTGTGGATTGTCAGTGATGAGAACGCGAGTGACACCCAGGACACTGCTATAGACAAGGCGCAGAGAAGTGAATGTGGTCGTCAAGATAAGTGTAGAAGGTAATTCTGGCAAAATCACCTCGTGCGGGGGCTCCAGTTCGTCGTCAGGGGCCGCCGCGTCGCTGGGCCGCCACGCGCGCCCGCTCCTGCCCCAGACAACACCACGTCACACAACGCCAACACAGAGCTACACCAACTAGTTCACACATAACACCATACGAAACACACAAACTCAACCATCAACCGATTTGAACGAGCAAAAATCTTCGCACTGGCGAGTCCGAGTCCTAATTTAAATGTTTGTGTTTTAATCGGTCAATGTTGTTTCCTACTCATAAATAGATTTTTATTTTATTTACAGCCTCACAATAAATAATGTCTGTTGACAGTTTTTATAGTAAACAGACTGTTTATGTATTCATTCATAGTAGGTATGTATTCGAGAATTTCACATTGTTCTGAATAGTGTAACATCAAGTTTAGTTACACTTGTGCAGGTGTAACTAGGTAATGAACTATTCGAGCCTTTTTGTTATAAGACATACATTGTTAGATCTTCTCATTATTATCATAATAACACCATGCAACAAAACCGTTAAATAACTTTTCTAAGTGAATATGGACTGCGACAATAATAAATCTGAATTGGTTATGTTGAAACAATTTGACAAAATTGATCTTAAATAAAAGTTTAAACGTCGCTTTCGCATCGATTTTACGGGCAATAAATTTAAAGCAACCCTTACTTACGGATGCAGGACAATGGCACTAAACCGCCGGTGACAATAAATGGGAACGTTTATGCCGTCATAAAACAATCGATTCCAATACTGAATAAAAGTGGAAGTGTTTGGCGAGCAGCCAATGAGATGCTCGGTTCGCAAGAATGAGCGCTGACAAGAGCTAGTGGAAAACTGTGGGTTATTTTCGCTGTGAGATGTAAAAGAGCGGACGAAAGCGAACGCTCGACGAGGACTCAGCCTTTGCTTTCGCACTTTAATGGTACTTTAGCATTTAAGCGCCTTATAAGAGGCCCCGCCGGCGATGAGGGATTTACGCCTCGCTCATTACAGAGGTGCGGTCTCTCGCGCTTGCGGCTCTCTGATCTCGCACGGCCTCACTTGAATGGCAAATCATTTTCATATCCTTCCGCTTTTCATGAAAACCGCTACTTTGTATTAAATCCTAGTGTAAAGAGCTCTAACTATGTTAATGTAAGTGTGGTCAGTCATATAATGAGGTCACCTGTAAGCATGGTCATGCGGTGGCAGGCCCAGGCCGGAGTCCTCGGAGGGCGAGCGATGGTCGGCTACGAGAGGTGCCTCCGCCGGTCCCTCCTATAACAATAACCCGCAACCTGACCCGAAATCCCCAACACTTTCAACCACTTCTCACGTAACTTTACTCACGTGGAAGAGTTACCAACTTTTAGTTGATTAGGGACTTTGAACTCTAAAGTACTCTATAAAGTCCATGAACTGAGATAAACAGATTTACGAAAATTACGCGTAAATTCATGGGTCACATTAAGTTTGCCACAATGGGAGTCTTACATTTGTCAGGCCTGACCTTTTGGGTGTATCATTGATGTTTCATGATGCCTACGTGTTATTAAAATAATACATTTATGAACCATTTTTAAACAAGCTCAATCTACTATAGAAAGCAATCAAACTATGACATCAATGGAACATGCAGAGACAGGGGCGTACTCGGCGATCCTCAATCCTTAGAATTAATTCATTTTAATGCTGAGATCTTTTGTATTATTGATAGAAGATGGAACTATTCTTTGAAGCAGCTGTGTACGTCCTTGTGTACAGTCAAGTGAATAAGTAAAGCGTGTGCACTTACCGGGTCGTGCAACTCATGCATCGTCGAGGAGGGTAGCATGTGTCGCTCGGGACCCCGCTACCAACAAATCGTACGCATCAACTAAGTTTTGTGCAAATGATTTTGCACTGAAGTGTACACACTTTCGTGCGTTCTATGTATGAAGATTTATGCATTCATCCATGTTATGTATTTGCGCATTTTTCGCAGAGCAGCTGTGTTATTTTAAGAATTCTAGTGATGAGGATGTACTATGTTGTGCATGTACCATAAGTATGTAGGTACTACATAATTACTAAACAAAAGTCGAGTCTTCTCTTAAACTGAAGTAATCACAACCAGTTTCATTCGTTTATTAAGTAATGAAGAGGATTATTTATTAAACTAACTTAGTTATCTTGTAGCGACAGAAAAACATCGTTTGAATTAAGTTAGTTCAAGCAATCTTGCAAAGAGGGCGGAATCCTAATTAGGTACTGCAGGTGGAGCACAGATTACAACATTATAAGACGAAAGCCTGCCTAATAAACTCAGAGAAAATACGCCTTTTACCTTTATTCTTCGCTGAAGAAGAGATTAATTGTGAAAACGTTGCGAATTACTTTGTATTTACATGAAGATTTTTCTCTACAATCAGCAAAGCTTCTTTAGTTGTGTCTGTGGTAGGTAGGTACTCTGTGCGCAGATGTGTTTTTTGTTTAGTGATACAAGAGTCATATCCATATCCACTAAGTACCTATAGGTAGATACTTTTCAGAAGATCAAAAGCGCTAGTTCACATCTTTTAAGTAATCCACACCACGAGAATGCTTATTGAGCATTTAAAAACTGCGCTCTTAAAAATTCCGTGTGCGAAAATTTAAACGTTATCAAAATACATCCGTTCATTGGAAGTAAACAGTATTCGTGGTGTGGATGTTGTAATAAATTGCACTTAAAGTTTAAGTTAAGTTACGTTTTGTTATTATAATTATTAAAACGTTATTTACCTTAACGTGATGATCGCCGGGCTCCTCCCCTCTCCTATATACTAGCTCGTCGAACCTCGCCCTATCCTCTGGCACCATGAACTCTCGTATCTCCGTCAGAAGCGTGTACTGCAAACGAAACACTCATTTATTATTTATATAAAGAAATAACACTACAAAACTAGCACTGGACCGAAATTGTCGAGGTTACGAGCGGAATGTAGGTTAAACAGGTAGATAGGGAAACAAAAGATACGCTCTTCTATGGAATATATGCTGCTATACGAAATAATTTAACAGCATCATGCGTACATTTTAAGTAGATCCTTGAAGCCGAAGTTCAATTTAATGAAATACTTTGATTGAATATGGAAACAACATATTTTTCAAAAAAATAACGTTAAATTACCTACTCATTACGCACACATCGTTAATTGAACGTAAACAGGGATCGTGCACGCTGGCTACTCCAAAAGATAAATTACTGTTTGGGAATGTGACGAGCGTGTCTGCACAAGACATAAGTTATACCGCGTATGATTGATGATAATGTATTGATATAGCGTCTACACGCACACTTTATGACATCCCACTAACTACTTTAATTTCTTGAATAAAATGAAAAAACCCGCAGAGAGACAGGAAAATGCGATAGAAAGAGATGTCTCGGTGAACAAAATTCGGGGTGTATTGAATAATGCAATACGAGACGTCGAATTAAAGACGTGCCTACGTGCCTACTCTGAAACGAATACCCGAACAATGAGTTGATCTATAATCATGTGATTTTAAAACATAATATCTGTAACATTTCTGAAAATAGGCTAGATAGTGATAGAGTATTTATGTAGTTGAAAAGTATTCATTTTAAAGCATGTTTATTTAAGTTAAACCACAAGAATGTGTTTTTCATTCCAAAATAGTTAAATAAATGTAACATTGATACAATCATATTTATTCAGTAGACGTTCTTAATCAACTAAGTGGCCTATTTTTGAACCCTATGGCCCTATCTGCTATCGGAAGATTGGAATCGAAATAAATTGGATTTCTATTTATCAATAAAAACTACTCTCACTTAGAACTGGAGCAAGCGAGGAACCTGAACTATCGCGATAAAATCGAATAAGTTTTCATGGAAAGTAAAACGTTCTAGCCGCGGCTTACGAAAATACCTAAGTTAACGAAACAAAACAATGCGTACAAAACCGTCCGTGAGATAGTATAGATAGTATTAAAATTCTGCAAAACGACCCCATTAAGAATCAATTGAAGGCAAAATACTTAGACTGCTGAAGTCTAGCAGCTAAGCAATGTTTGCACATAAATTAGCCAGTTGTAATACTTGTAATCCGAAACATTATCTCTAGAAGCCCACAGTTACAGCCTCCAGTTTTCCCTCTTGCTAACACGGGAAAAGCCGACCTACATACACAAACACGATTAGTAGATGTAGGTAACTATTAGTGCGGAATGTCCCAAAATAGGGATCAAAGGGGCCAAGATAATAGGGTCGATAGAGCACAATCTGGAATTCAGCAAAAGGAGAAAGAAGTCTTTGAAAGTATCCGAAATCGGTTAACATATATTACACTTGTATGAGGTTCCTTAGATGGTATTATTTGGTGTGTAAGTTTTTTGTGTTACATATATTCGTATAAACGGGAAATCCTCACGCCTTCGGAATAGTAACAAGCTTTTTCAAATTTGTGATCAAATTGCCAAACTGCGATCAAATGGTATTGTTTCTTCCTAGCTCTTTAATAGTGAACGTTGCCTGTTACCTAATTATATATAAAAGCTGTCATGTGGCACATTTGTGTGATGTGACCTAAATGCCGCGGATGGCGGAGCCACCGCAGCGCCTGCACTCGAGGGATTGGGATCGATTCTTGCAATGGCACAAGTTTGTATATGGGTAGACATTAGTTTACGGTCGCAGCTTAGTTCTGGGCTGACATAATCTAGATTGCCATCGACACACTAAGTAGATTGCAATCTAGAGACGAATCACTTACCAAGAATCAGCTCATTATTCTAGACCCCCTAAAGTGGACATATTTCGTCGGATATATTTATATGTATTTGCTACAGTTCAAATCTTAGGTAGGTTCTCAAATCTACCGTCGCATGATCCTACATAGTTTAACGCGGGGCAGCTTTCCTTTACTGATCCTCCTTTCATCTGGACAGAGGCCAAAATATGGTTCAAATAATTCCGACGTACCTTCTGCGGGTTATCGAGAAGGTCCCTGACGACGGTGAGGAAGGAGTCGGGCGTGAGTCTCCTCGCCGCGTACTCCTCCATGTAGTAGGCGATGGCGGGCAGGTCGCACTGCGGCAGCAGCGAGCGCGCCTTCTGCTCCACCGCCGTCGACGCCGCGCCTCGTCGCTTGCCCCAACCGCTTATTCTAAAGGACATAATATTCATCATTGTTCAGCTGAAACATGATCGTTGTAGAGTTATTTGGGGGACGCCATATTAGCCGCTGGATACGGAGGATTCTCATGACCGTTACCAGGTTGTCAGCCCACCTTGTGACGGACCTAAACCGAAATACTTATCACTACACCATAAATTCCATTTCCCTTTGCACTAATTTCTGAGTTAAACTGAATCAAAGCTGAAGATCTAAGATATGCTGCAACGCTACGAACACTACAATATGAATAACGTAACCATGATTTTAATTCCTCAATGTCAGGAATTTCTTTTATAATGTCAGATCCAGTATGGCACTACACTAAATTAAAATCATCCCTATTTTAACCACCTGCACATTCAGATGATAATGAGACTGCGTTACTCGCGGTTTCTCATTATGAATAAGGGCCCTGAATGGAGTCTAGGTCGTCGTATGATAGCGAGCTAGAGAATCCGGTTGAATAAAGTTACACAAAGTCATACTCGTGGGAACATCCCGTATAATACTCTGGTATGTGTATTCGTGTATTTCAACGCAAATAAACTTACTTTTTTTCGTTTTTCTATTATATTTGAATACAGTTTTACACGTACCTAAAACTGACGGCTTATAAGTCGATTCGCACTAATTAACCCGTCCGGATCGGTCGAATCGTCACTATTAATAATATAATATTTTCTATAGGCGACCCACAAATAAATTAACTTCGGGCGACCTGTGACTCACGTGGTCCTAAGCCAAAGTTCGGCGGCCACCATTAAGTTTGTGTTATAAGATCAACTTAAAATCTGCTACCATTTCCCGTGAATTAAAAAAACATATCCGAGGTTATCAGGTTATTCGAAATACCTGACTCATAAGAAACTGACTGTCGAGGCCGTATAAGGTTATCGAATGCATCATTCGATTAATCTATAAACCTTGGGCTGACAGATGTTCCCTTTCGTGGTGATGCCAAAAAAGATTATGTAATGGTTTCGAAAACGCAGTCTGATTCAATCTGTTAGATTAGTTTTTCGCCCTATTTACGAGTTTTACAAGTCCTGTAATTTCATTTAATATCGTAGAGAGACTACATTGTTCCAGAAACAAAGTTAAATGAAAATTATTTCACGCGAATGGAATGGCTTTGTTTTTCTACTTGAATGAGAAACATTTTAATTAACATTAGTGAAAACTATGCACCTAAAGCTATCCAGAAAAGATTTAGGCACTGTACGAAGTTCAGTACCTACTGATTAAGGGTTTATCGTGGTATAGTTTGGATCAGCGATTTCTTTAGGTTATCGAGGGGCCATCTGTCACTCCCGCGCTGAGGCAGCGTTTGCTAATTTGTGGTCAAGATGTGTTTCCGACACACCTGACAAAGTTTTTATTTTTTACATTTTGGTTGTGGTACCTACTCCACACAAAATCGTATACCTTCACTTGCTTAGCAATTAAGACTGACAGGAAATAAGTATAACATCATCTACATATACTCAAGTGTGAAAAATAGGTCAAAAAACACAAACCAGAACTTGACCACATTTATATGGGCCACTCGGTAATTAAGTACAACCTTACAAACGAAAGAAGAATTTTTAAATCGGTTTATAAATGACGGAGCTCTAAGGTTCTAAAAAATACAACCGAATTGAGAACCTCCTCGTTTTTTGGAAGTCGGTTAAAATACGATGTCATTCGTGAAACTTGAGCTTCGTGATCAGCATAATATAATTACAATAAGAATACTATTGTTACTTAGGTGTCGCATCCCGTTCTCCGTACGCGGTGCATGCGTGAGGAACCTTCCCGACGTCCTTGACAACCAAAGACATTCGTTTGTGGTACTTGAGCTGTGCGACCGCCTCGTCGTGCGTCACGTCGATGAACGACTGGTTGTTCACCTCCATGATCTGGTCTCCAACCTGACAGACAAATGAGAACAGTTAGTGACGCTGATGACTAAGCTTATCTTTTAAAAAAGTATTCACAAATTATAAATTATTGTCTCAACCAAAATTCCCTACTTTCATATTGAAATCGATACCTTACTAATTGGTCTCCTACCAATTAGTAAAAAATGAAGGTGTTAGAGTATAAGTAGTATTATAAGTAAAATTAATCAGTAGTTCTGTAGTTTTGTCTGGAAGACAAGTACTTATCGTCATACAAACGGCTACACTACAAACGGCTTTTTTCAAAACCACTTTTAATATAATTGCAAGACACTCTTTGAATCTATCAGTGCTGGTTGCTGACACGTATAGAAAATACATGTGCCTATAAGACTGAAGAAAGGAAGCCAGTCACAGATATTAAGTAACCGTACTTAAAGCTAAGTGCGCAACGACCGGACTAGGTAAGCATTTTTTTGCTCCAGCTTAGGTACCTCTCTCATAACGCCACCCTTCGCCACTGGTAGGTGTGATGGAGCAATACTTTTCAAGTGCGTTTTGTTAAATGAAAATTCTTGGAAAATTCTTAGTTGTAGAAGTTTTAAATATAAGTTACGAGGTTTGGATGTATCTAGGTAGCGTGCAGAAAACGTGGGAGGGGCGGAATCAAGCTCAAACGCTATAAATTGTCAACACACCTCGCACTGTTACCCGCGACACGAAAATTTAATAACATTTGTTCAATTCGGTAAACAGCAACATTGTTTTAAAATTAACCAACTCGTAGAATAATTGCTGAATACACTACTGCCAAAACTAGGACTCCATTTAACAGCAGCTATGCAAAATGTCATTTCCATAGCGCTGCAAGTTTAATGGGAAACAAACCAGTAATTTAGCCGACTATGAAGCGCCCTCGGCACAAACTTCGATGCAATTCCGTCTCGAAGGCCTCTTGCCAGCCGCCTCCACAAGTTTCCCAGAGTTGGGTGTCGCGTTAATTTTACAACGAATTGCAGCAAACTAAGCGCACTAAATTGAGATTTATATTCACAGTAAACTTACTCCGCATTGCTTTTACATCGCGCGGAAATTGTTTTAGGTGGATTTAATTGAAATTAAGTTCTCATTTATTTGAAAATACATTTCTGTCTAGAAAGTATCACATAACAAGGTAAAAAAACTGATAACTACACCGTCCAAGTTGTCTTTTATACTTTGTCTACTATACTAAAAGGACACGTGACTTAGGTACAATATCAGTTCGACCACATACTGCACCTAACGAAAAACAATAAAGGGGTAATTTTATCTGAAGTAATTCTTTCTCTGAGTAGTAAGCTCTTCTATAATTTTTCAAATCCAATAGGTACCTACTGGGAAAGCCATCACTTTATTAGTATTTCCAATATTGTGTTTCAAGCGTCATTAGTTGCCCGAACGGGTGAACTTGAGTAAGATGAACATCAAAGCATAATTACCATAAGTCCTGCTCTATCTGCTACAGAATCCTTGTCGACCCCTGTGATATAGATGCCGAGGTTGTACTCCAGCCCGCCTCTTATCATTAGTCCTAATGACTGTCCCGGCTCTATACAAAGGTCAACCTGCACACAAATTCATAAGATTAGCTATTTATTACGGTACATTAAGAGCTTCGCTACATAAAATGAAAATGCGTTGTACGCATACGAAAATTCATGGCATTCCGGATAGAACATTAAGGAAATTGCTGTTAGGGAAAGCTTGGCACGTTACGTGATTATAATACATAAGGGCCCATAAACACGTAATCTGTGCTCACAACGGCTTAAGAATGGCTTCATTCACCAAAATGTACTTTATTATGATCGGGCTCATCGCGCGGTGATGTCACAGAGATCGATGCGCGCTGCGGCCCGACGTCATTACAACCGCTAACGACAAATTCTGTGGTTAGTTGACTGCTATTAGCATACCACAAAGCGCTCCGACCTCTAACCCCAATATGCAATGTCATAACATATTTATGAGTAACGGAATTGACCATAAAAATTTATGATGTCATAAATTAATTTACGTGTTTATAAGTAACTGTCGTCATCATTGGGAAAGTACTTTTGGCATATGACGTTTGCGTAGGCCGTAGCTCGCTATGCGACATAGACGAATGGGGTGTTAAAACATATTGCATGCTATACTAGGTAGTAGAGCGTTAGTATTGGCAGTCGTTCAACAAAAGTAGCTGCTGTTTAGTTTGCTCACCCTCCGCACGGAGCGGTCTTTACTGTTGGATCGCGAGGAGCGCTGCGGTGGTGGCGAGGCGGGCCGGCCGTAGCGGTCCATCCACGAGCACGACGCGCGGCCCACCAACGCGCCCGCCGTCCGCACCGTCATCGTCAGCTGACGACATGACTTCAACATCTAAGAAAATAGGTAGCTATAATTACAATGTAGTTAGATGAAACTTTAGTTTTCTTAAACTTAAAGTTCATCAGGTAGCATCAGTAGATCAAGTAAAGTAGTTTCATCTAGGTAAATATGATTCTGTTTTCAATAACCGTCCCTATTTTTCTATGATTTAAAAACACAATTTATGTATCGGGCATTCGTAACCATTATAAAATTCAATATCAAAACATATTGGGTTTTCCTTCATGCTCATAGGTATTCCAGAAGAGAATTTTATTTTCTGCTGCATAAAAGTTTATGTTTCACATAAATGTATTTATGCTATCCAATACTCGTAAAACTAACTTAATGTGACGTAAATCGTAATAGCACACACATTAGAAACATATTCGTGTTCGTTTTCTGAAATTGGGCCAGGAAGTCATTTGTATTTAAACCAAATTAATTTACCTGCGCTGACACTGCCAGGGATTAAAAGCTCTTTATTATAAACTGCGACTCAACGAAAAGCCAGAAAGTAGGAATCTACAAAACATAATGTATAAATAGTTCGGAAGTCCCTTTCCGTACCTCTTGGGCTTGCTTATGAAGGGTTGGATTTGGAGTTTTGGACGCTCGGCCGAGCAAAAATGGCGGAACTATATCAAAGGTAAACGGAAGACAAAGGGGCTGCAGAAATGAAGGGACTTGAAACAAATCGACACGGAATATCTTGGAAAATAGGCTGTATTCCCGGAATCGACGACGGCGCCTGTATTTGAAGGTAGGAACGACTGCGCTTTTCATTTTGCTTCTATTGTTTCGAGAACCAACGGAAAATGCGTGAGTAAGTATTTAGATTTTTTGCTTTGCATGAATCTTGCTGCTACCTTCAATGTCTTGTTATGTACGTCAATTATTGTTGTTTCTATTTATTAGGTACTTGTTTTGTGCGTGTCATACTAGCTCTGGTCATGAATGTCATCATTATTATATTATAGTTAAAATATTTCTCATTAAGTGTAATTTGTAGTAAATTTCTTTTGAGTAACTAAAGATTATTTTAACCACAAGTAGCAAAAACAACGTTATTTAAAGACAGACCATGCCCAGATCATTTTACGGCAAAAGTTATCCGTGAAGGCACTAAAATAAACTTGGCTCCATTTCTACATACATTTTAAGTTACAAAGTAGGTAAATATCTACTTTGAGGGAAATTTATTTTATAAAAGCAACGAAACGACTATCTGCGCCAATACTTTTATTTGTGTGTGATAAAATCACGTCAGCTGATGGGCAGGGGACGGGAGCTCGGGACAGCCCGGCGACACGCGGCCAGCCGGCGCGGCGCTACTGCCCACCCTATGTGACATATAGGTACATTTGTCTATCTACCACATGCTTTTACGTAACCATCTAAGAAATTAAATCTGAGCGAGAACAACACATTTTCAGATTAAGCTTTTCTACTTGATTAAAATCTCTTTCGTGGAAATTTCTGTTGCAAGTTTAAAATTTGTGCAGCAGGCTTAGCACGAGAACCGTAGAGAAGCGTTTTGTCGACGGAAGAGTAGACAAAAATGACGTTTCCGTGTAGACAGTTGACAGTTGACAGTTTTGTACCGAGAAATGTAGACAAAGCGATTTATATTCTACGGTAGAGCAGAAATAGAAAGCGTCGTGCTAAGCCTGCTGGTATATTACACAAACGGAAGAGTTCTAAAGATAAAAGTTAATAATATAACACACTGTCTTTGTAGCGGAACAACCAAAGTCGTGTTTTACAAAAAGGTCTCAGTAAATGTCAGGAAGCGACATCGTAAATCAAGCGATATCGTCAAGTGCGGAAGGAAAAGCTCAACAACGTCTGCAAAAATAGTTCCGCTTACCTGACCCACCCACTCTACTACCTCACCGCTACAAAACAATATTTGTAACATACTTACCTACCTTATTTTTTATACTTCGTAGGAAAGGACTAACATAATATACTTTGTATAATGTCTGCACTGTTTATCCAAGTATTGAAAAAGAACACAAATAGTGAAACTTTCGTGCAAGGCTTTCGATACAAACATATAGGTACTTAAGTACATAAATAATAAGTATAGAAGATTGGTACTTACTAAATGAGCGCCGTAAAAACTTGGGACCAACTGAAATATAACTCCCATAGCCAATATCATTCCAAGTCTAATACTGACTTGTACCTTCGACAAAACAAAAGGAAAACGAACTTTCCCGAAAAGAAAACAAAACTTGGTATAGACTTAGGAACTTTCACCTCACTTCTCTTAGAAATGTATAGGTACGAGCTATCTTTTTTTCACAAAGTCAATATTGTTTAGTTATCGAACTTCTATACGCAGGCAATTTGTATATAAAGTTGAATGTAATTCTGGAATTTTCCAGTAGCAGCCCGGAGTCTGGATTTGTCCCCAATTTAAGGCAAAAGGCTAGTCCCTACTACATGGGACCTAAACATAACTGGCGAAATGTGGGTGTTCTATAGATACATCTGCCTAACCCTTCGAAATGTGGGTGTTCTATAGAAACATCTGCCTAACCCTTCGAAATGTGGGTGTTCTATAGATACATCTGCCTAACCCTTCGAAATGTGGGTGTTCTATAGATACATCTGCCTAACCCTTCGAAATGTGGGTGTTCTATAGAAACATCTGCCTAACCCTTCGAAATGTGGGTGTTCTATAGATACATCTGCCTAACCCTTCGAAATGTGGGTGTTCTATAGGTACATCTGCCTAACCCTTCGAAATGTGGGTGTTCTATAGATACATCTGCCTAACCCTTCGAAATGTGGGTGTTCTATAGGTACATCTGCCTAACCCTTCGGGGAATTCAGGCGTGATGTTATGTTATGTAATTCTGAGAATAAATTAAAACAGTGTTCATTCTGATACATTTCAGGCATATTTCATCCACATTGGTCCTCTTATAGAAGCGAGCGAGAGCGAGAATAATCGTCCAATCAAGTATTCTCAAAGTTCATAGCAAAATCGTAATTATATTGGCTTTATAGCCTGAAAATACGAGTACCATAAAAACAAAAAATAATCAAACACGCCTGTCAAATGCATATGGAGTGCCAGCTGCCATTAGCCTTCCGATAAAAAATTTCAAACGTAAAAGAGCCTTCCAATTCTTGTTAGCTTTAAACGCTTTCAGTCACGATACACTGAATGCAAGATTAACGAGCAAATACGTATTTCCTCTTCTAAAGGGACCTACATACGTATTGCGATTTGATATTTTCAAAATGCTGGCAAATGTTTCAAATCTTCTAAAAAAACTCATAATAACAGAAAACCCATCGATTCCTATATAATTCAGGACAGCTGAAGTCATAAAAATGCTTTCGATATGTTGGTCAAGCAATAAAACCAAAGAAATATGGGTTTCCATACACGAAGCAGAGTTTCGCAGCAATAAAATATCTTTTTAGGTATTAAGGTTGGGAAATTTTCTGTATTATTTGTTGCGTAGGTGCCTGCGGTCGGCATTAGCACGGAAATAGAAAACGTCTCCCTGTCGTGTCCGCCTGTCATTTTCAAACCCACAGTAATACCGTTTGCATGTCGAATATTCAGGTTAAAGTAAATATAAATAATGTACTTGAATAAAACTAGAATATTGTGAAAATTTAACGTTCATTATAATTTAAACTCCATATTACGTGTATAAAACCAAAGGTTTTGATTTAAATAAAACGAATTTTCATGTTTTTATTTACTTCTTTCCTCTATATTATATAAAGAATAGAAAATAATGCTTGCAATCATTTTCTTTTGATGTCATTGCAGTTTTTACAATCCCAATGTGACAAGTAGCACAATATAATTTTTTTTCGAACGGTTTTAAAGCTCTTGTTTGTGTTTGGTGTTATCTACTGCCAATTGGGCAATCAGCGCTTTTACGTACTACACTAGTCGGCACCTCGTTGAGGCCGTTAAAATACAATTTACATTATTTTCCCTCATATTATTCGGCACAATTCGGAACATTGCAACAAAAGAAACGCACTGCAATGTACCTTAGTCCTACCTATCTACATTAATAAAAATGAAATGCTGTTCTTTGGTAAGCGCACACTTGATAACGGCTGGACAGATTTGTCCTATTTGAACTATTGACCAAATAAGGTTTTTAGGGAAAGACAATTTTGAAAAGTTGCCTGGGAACTTGAAAAGCTCGGGTAAAAATTGAAGAGGTTTTGTTTCTTTTGGGATGATTGAATAAATTATTGTTGGTACAGGAAAACGTCTTTCAACTAGTAGCAAAAAAAACACAACTTTTTAAACAATTCTAATAACGTGATTCATTACCACACACGTACATAAAAATATAAATTGACTTTGATTTATATCTGTAACATGGGACTTTAAATGGATTTGATCTTGCATTACTTTTCACTCCAAATAGCAACTTTAGATGGAAATACGGCCTCTATTTCCCGATGTCACACACTGCAAAGTCGATATTAAACACGTCCGCCCCAAGTTGGCTGCGACAGTTGGATAATACACAACCTACGATAGATATCTCGCGGGAGACATCTCTTTCTCAGAAATGCTGCTATGCTATGAGCCTTACAGTCACAAAGTCTTGTCTTGAAGTCTTTAATTTGCTCTGCGAAGTTGTAAAACATTATCTCAAAGCCTTTGATTAAAAATAACAACTAAGCTTGTGAAGATAAAGATGTTAAAAAGCTCTTAACGCTCAACACCATTAGTACATGAAATATGCATAATGTTAGCTTCCTAGCCAGCCTGCCATATAAATCACATGATTATCATCCGTTAAGTGGTGCTACCGAGTGTGTGCCGACGAGCTGTCTGCAATTACGAACACTTTGTTTAATGCTAATAACGTCACTTGAGTTTTCCAGGCTTTGTATTTACAGTTATAATTCTTATTCCGTCAGCTTAATGTAACTTTTAGAATTATTTAGCTATAACTATTTACTTATTTATTTCAACCATTTATGTACACACATATATAACCAGACAAGAAGATAGAACAGAAAAATAGGTACAGAGTTGATGCTTATTTCTAAAGAAATCTCTTCCAGCATACCTGCGATAGGAGAGAAGATAAAGAGATGTAGACAGCGTGTGTAAGGGTACTTACTTTTTAATTTCAAGTAGGTTCGTTTAAAGTTTCGTTGGGTTCCACAAAAGGGATGAATGAAAAGGAATTGCATGCAGCTGGGATCAGAATTATAAGAGGGATATGTGGTGTTACAAAAATGGATGGAATTAGAAAGGGGTGACTATCAAGCTGACGACTGCAACAGAAGTATGGAAGAAGAAAAAATTATACAAACCAAGGTCAAGAGAATGATGACGTTTATGGTTTCATCTCAAAATTAAATGCAACAAGAAACGGCAGGAACCCAAGGCTAGACAAACCAGTGCCACAATTGCAATTTTAATAGACTGTCACTTACAGTCCGGAAAAGTAAATCATAAAATGAAACCGAATTTCTACTAAGTTTTGGCAGGTACACCAAAGTTAACTGTTGAAAATATTCTTAACAGCGAAACTGTTTGGTAGTGAAGGCATTTGGCGCGCGTCACTTGGGGTCATTTGGCTTACCGTCAGGACAGGCTGCCAGCGACTATGGCAGCAACAGGTCTGACTAGAGCCTTCGTCATATATGTTATCACCTACACGGTGATTCACAGATATCAACATCCCGCCATCATTATCTAAATCAAGATTCCTAGCTTTCGAGGTGTTTGACTCCCAAAGGCTTACAAAATGGACGAGCGCCAGATAGGGGGTTTTGGAGGCTGATTTATTTATCTAAACTGTCAAGCTTAACGCCCTTAATTACAGAGGAATAATGTATGAAAAATGTCAGGGAATCGAAATTGTAAAATAAAAATAACCTACAGAATTGAGATTAATGCTTTTCAAATCCAATAGAATATAGGATCCTTAAAGGCTTCTAAAAACTATGCCGGCGGCCCGGCCGGCGGCCATGCCGCCAACAAGGCCGGCGGCATACTCGGTTTCTGTGGCAAGTACCGGCAGCCTAATATCAACTGCAGTATACCCGCAAGGCAAAAACCCGCCGGCTGTGCCGCCGGCATGTGTGTAGGAGCCTTTACGTTGGCAACTGTATGAAGGTACGTATGACATCACTCAGGCTCAGTTTCTTCCATTACGTTCCCTACATAAATATTCTACTAGAATATCGGGGCCATCTTACGAGCCAGAATATCTTACCTTAAGAGCATCTTCGTGAGAGATCCCGGAGAACGGAGTGCCATTCACTTGCAGAATGGAGTCCCCAGGGCGAAGGCCCGCGCGCTCCGCCACCGAACCCTCCTCCACTCTCGATATGTATACACCTACGCCTAAATATTATTAAATTAACTAAAATTTATACACCTACAGTACAACTAGCCAACGTAACAAAATGCGAAATAAAATTTGAAAAATAATAAAAGCATTTTGAAGTCCGTTCTTCAATTTTGGCGCCAAAACATCCATTGTCAGACGTTGGATTTTTCCACATCTTCTCGCTTACGGTGGTAAGTATTATTATGGCTACTGAAAAAAGTAATCATAATTTGACATAATATTAAAATAGAGTATTTTTCAAGTAGGTAATAAGACACTTAGCTATGTAATAAGACCCAGAAAATTAGCTTCTCCAAACATGGCTTTTGTCAAAATTGAATGCATGCAATGCATAATTGCACCTCAATAATCAGAAGGTTCTATTTGGCCAAATTTTACAGCATATTTAGCCTGGACAAATTGAGATATAAAACTCGAATAATTCGAAAACGTGGTCACAATGTCACCTTCACAATAGAGGCTTTATGCAATATAAACCGAGGAGGATCTTATCTTGTCTTTGTGGCTGAATATTAAACTTTACTTAGCGGACTTACTTTAGAATTTTTATTCGAAGATGTGCGCGATCTTAGCTTCACCTTAATACCGCTTCATTCACGTGCTTTCGAAGTAGACCTTTTTTGATCCGTGCATTGCAATCTGAGTACCTAGTATAAAACGAATAATAATCTGTTGTCCCCTAACCCTAACCCTAGGGTTTATTTTTTGTACGTCACAGACAATGAAGGAAAAATGTATTTTCTTTTTTCCCGTCATTGTATTTTATTCTGTGGCTTTGTGTATTGCAACGTATTTTCCTGTGTGGCTCATGGATAATAGGCGTACTTTCTCGTAAGACATTTTATGCAATTTAAATAACCCACCGCGCCGTGCCGTCTGCCGGGTTCACTCGAGCGGGATTATCTTTTAAAGTTGCCATAAGCGACCGCCTATCCGACTGAACAAAACAGAATATTTTTATTTTCATTTAAAACTTTATATAAGGTACGGCTTGCATACGTCTATACACTAAGTTAAATCGTATTTGGACTACTGACTGGCCAGTTTCAAAACAAGTTTCTCTTTTGCTAAAAAACAACATCATGTCACTAAACAGTAATTATAAACTTCGGCGTAAGTGCTTATGAAGTCTGAATCCCATATTATTTACTAAACAAGTTATTAATTACAGAGCAAAGACTCCTATTCATCACGATAGTACCTACACACGATTTGTATTCGACACACAAAGGGTTGCCAATAAAGAAAATTGTTATGATACAAATAGAACACGTAAAGCTTGTATCACAAATAGCATCGGGTCATTGTTTAGGTACTGACCGCTCTCGGCGCTATTTGCATGCCTCCCACGCTATATTGCTTATAATCGATAGGACAGCCTCGTTTGCTGTGTAGCTTACGGTTATCGGCTAA
The DNA here is from genome assembly GCA_949091785.1 of Polymixis lichenea. NCBI lineage: Eukaryota > Metazoa > Arthropoda > Insecta > Lepidoptera > Noctuidae > Polymixis > Polymixis lichenea. The sequence continues at coordinate 8,023,994 of OX420937.1, forward strand.
TGGTAATGCGTACCTAATAACTTTAGCTATTGACTGCGAGATAATAGTGGTGTTTTTAGGAAAATTATTAAAAGTATTTCTAGACTATCTATCTAGAATTGTCTAGGGCGCGCCGGTTCAGTATTAAAAAAGCTCTACAATGAGTTGATACAACATGGAGATGGCGAAACGATATTAAATGATTCCATGTGTTCTACGATGTATGTTTATGTTTAAATGAATGAACAGACAGCGAACCTAGACGTGGTTGGGTGGTGAATGCTTTTTAGGTAACAAAGGAAAAGTTATTGTGATCGTCATAGGATTTGGCCTTTCTTTGACTGAATTCAAAGACAAATAAAACAAACGACTATAATGCTAGCAAGGTTTTGTGTTAATTAACTATCAAGTAGTAGTTTTCTACTTTTCCACCCGCGAAATTAGATTACTGTCAGTCGTAGAACGCTGACATTTTCAGGCAAGGTAGCATAGAGAACACACTTCGCTATCGCTTGTCTATTCACGTGATGTGTCTAGCAATTTAGAAACGTTTCGTTCTTCACGTGTTCGCTGTCTGTATGACAAGGGTATCTAGTATCTATACTAAGAGGTTAGTAGTTATATACAAGGAAGGTTCCCACCTGCCTCCTTCCCGCCTTTGACACAGATGCCAAAGCCATGCGAGTCGGCGGGGTCCCGGCTCATGGTGACGGTGCGCGTGGCGGGCTCCGCCGGCGGCGGCGGCGCCCCGCCCGACGAATACGGCCTCTCCCGCTCTCCCCCACGGTATATTGCCTACCAAAACAAAAAACTGTTATTAGACAAAATAAAGCATTAATCATTCCAACGTGGACATTTGTTGGTTCCAAAAAAAGATAGTAAAGTAAGTACTTATATCGAAAAAAATAAGATACATAATAAATAGATATAATAAGATACATAATAGATAAGATACATAAAAAATACTAAAGTAAGTTTTTCGAAACAAAAAGATATGTATCGATCGCATTGTAAATTACGTCGGAAAACTCATCATATTTGTAATTAATAGTGACTATTTATAAGCTAACAGTATTAGTGGCTGAAGAGCGCGGCTAATGCGCTGCTGCTAATAGCTTACAGTACGCATAGGTATTTTAAGAGCAGGATCAATACAACGCCAGTTCGGCTTTGGTTGCCCTAAAATTTTGGCGCTGGAATCATGACTACGCTTAGGTTTGAAATGTTTAAAACCTGAGTTGAAGTCAGACTTATGTCCATTTGTTTTTGCAATCTCGTCATATAAAGGCAACGTGCATGAAGAAATTATGTCCCTATTTTATGCGCGATGAAAATGCAAGAGCTATGTTTTAAAATACAGAGTGGCAGTGTGCAGGAATATGTAGAGATTGTAGCTAATGATACTCGCTACAGTCTCTTTGAACTCTGACGCTGGTAAATTATTTTAAGTAAAATTCTTCAACGTTATTTATACTCATAATAAAAGCCCTTTTGCCGCCATACTTTAGAACAAACAACTCATAAATATCTATTATTCTGGGCTTTTAATTTGCTTATTTTTGCTCACGTTTATAGCTCTGTCTATATTTAAGCGATGAAAGGAGTGAGCGATGTGCCTGTTAGCTCCTTAAACAAAATGGCGTTTGTCTAAAAAATGAGTGACGCGTCCCCTTGTTGTTCAACAGACGCTTGTCAAATTATGCTAGTTGAAATAACGTTGTGCTCCTCATTGTTTGTCCGGTAAACTTTTTAGGTTATTGAGAGACTCGATTTTAAATAGCTCATTAAATTATAATGGTCTTGTCGGGGTGATCGAATGTAAACAACAACAGATTTAAAGAGTAAGCAATCAAGTATCGTACCTTTTGCCCTAAATAAAATAATAGAATAATTCAAATGACATTCAACAGGGAAAATAAAGGTCAATTGTTCAATGTCGATAAAAAAAAAAAAATCTTTATTGAAATTTCACTTCAGGTTAATCGGGTAAACACTGCTTTGGAAAGAGTTCATGTTCAAATGTATTCCTAAATTTATTCCACGAGGCATAAACCTCATATCCGCTACACGCTCGGAGGCTTTCAAAATACATGTATGTAGGTAGCAAGCCTTATTGGGTTAGGTACAGTCACCTTCCGCATTTATTAATTTTTCACTAAGTGACGTGTTTCCTTTACATTACAGCGTGACCTGGCATGTTTGGCGGCGTTTTCCAAAATAATAATACAAACACATACCTACCCTCTGCGTGCTTGCTAGTAATGAAATTCTGATCCTTTATACTTCAATAAGGTGCAATACAAAAGGGAAGTTTGATCCAAATATAGCGAAAGGAAATGATTTCTAGAAACGCGAGTGGCTGCTCAAACAATTGTTTCCCTCAATATTGTACTCGACGCGGCGTTCATAAGCAATAAAACTCGCGCCCCTCTTTTGCGTAAACAATGTTTCTCGAGGCGAACGTTTAACATATCAAAGATGTCGTATTTGCCGGCCGCCCTCGCGCGCTGGGCGCCGCCCCACGCTCGCCCGCCCGCCCGGGCCGCTGCAAGCGATCCGAGCCGCGAATACTTTCATCCGATCTCGCCCGAGATTTACTTGAAAACTATGCTTTCGCTTGCATTGTACAATGTTCATGCATATTTTATTCCACGTCTATTTAAGTGTCAGTTACAGAACATAAATTGCTAAAGTCTTGGCTGAGATGAAACAACTTGCGGCTTTTTGTTTGACGCTTTAGTTGTGTTACAAAACAATTATTGTTAGCCATTTTCTTAAACGCATTTGGGGATAGGATCCCTCGGAAAGCCTCGTGGAATGCAGTAGGTCGCTGCTTTAGCAGTGGATTTATTTTTGATATTTTTTAAAGTCAAATAGAAAAACTTTTTCAACAATATTTCTATCATAAAATTTGCTGTAATAACCGCGCATATATGCAGATTTACATCAACAAGTGTATCCCGGCCGTAATCGCTCACTCGCTCAGCGGGGAATACGCCGAGTTGCCGCCGCTCATACAACTTTACTGAAGATACCTTACACTTACCAACAGTGATTAACTGCTCGCTTTCTGTTTGCGATGTTAATAGCCCCTAAGTACACTTTAATTGATTAAAACCGAAAGTTCAAAAACAGCTATTACTGCACACAAGTTTGTACGTTCGAACAAAGTAATTTCTAACGTCTAGTGAATGTTATCGTAGTAGGTATGTATATAAAAGTGACTGCAAACAAAATTTAGTGGAATTGTATGAAATTCTAAATTACCTCATTATTCTCGGTGGAATCCAATTTGGAACGTCGGTTAAGAATATGTTGTCACTAAACCAACTTACACTGAGACACATCACGCACTATTTGAAGACTATTTAAGAACTAATTTTTCAGCTTTCTTTATGTTCCAGAAATTACGACATTTCAATAAAACCGAACCGAAAATTACGTCTATAGATAATTATGAGCAAACTTTAAACTTTATACGGCTGAAAGATAACTCAATTTACGTTCACCCGTTTCTATCCATTTACTGTTATTAAATTTGTGAAAATGTCTCCCGACTAACCACATCAGTTACGAGGAAATGAGACCTTCGCCATCGTCGGCGAGTCGTCCGTCGTTCACAAATTGAAATATTTATCGTTCCCGTCTTGGAGAAAAAAAAACAGCGTAATTGGGTCAAATGGCACGACACCGCCCTAACGATTTTACGATAAAGTTCGGAAAAGTTCGCGTAAAATCAAGATTTGCTGTGTTTTACTTTTTCAATAAATAACGGTTAAATACAGTGTAAGCTGGGCTGTCGGGTCTGTCTCCTGGCAGCGACTGAACGTCACGATGACAGCCGGCCCGCCGGTGACCATGACACCATAAGCTTTGTATGGACACTCCCACACTTACCGATACAATACAACGAACAATATTTTTCATTGTCCACGTAGGTTATTTTCAGACATTCTGACCAGTTGTGTAATAGCGTAACACACTATCAGTAGCAATGGCTTTCATTTTGACTGACCAACAACATTCATTGCGTTGTTAACGTTGTTGAGCAGACACATTTTGAAGATATGAAGCAACGGATTAGCAATATTTTTCAAAATGATTCAGATCGTGACTGAAAGTGTGTTAGTGTTACGCAGTTAGGGTCCTGTACTGGGTTCAAACATACACGGAATTTCAAATATTTAACCTGATCCAGTAATTTAATAGCATGCATCTTATATACTGCATCTTATATACATATACGGATAAAACAAAACCCATTCATTTCTGTGTGTCATGTCCATACTGTCGGCACCTAAACGGTCGCTGCTGTAGTCATGAATAAAGTAGTGGTATCGACTGGCGCGCGCGGCCTCACCCTGGAATAATTTACACACGTGACACCCTCTGCCCCCGACGTGCCTCATATCTAACTATTTTTGGAACTTTAATTCACCCACTGCCATCCTTGACGATACTAGTATTGATTCAATAATTGCTGCACCGCAATTTCAACAGCTGTTGAATTTCAAGGTTCCGTTACTAAGAATATGAGAAATTGATGATGGAATTATTGTAACTGTAGCGTCGTCCTTCATTTTGTACTTAATATTAACTAACTGTGCCAATTGCTTACATCTGACAGGTGCAAGTTATGAATAACTGAGGAAAGAGTTATACAACGATTGAACTCAATTAATCACGAACAATCTCGGAATTAACCTGAATTTTGGCGCTGTAGCAGGCTAATTTAGTAGTGCTCCAGTTAGGTCGTGGACTCGTGGTAGCATTTAAATGATGCAATTAGTCTTGCGTTAAAAGCACTTACATGATGCGTAGTACTACTAGGGCTGCTGGCGGGCGAGTGCCTGCGCGCAGGCAGGGGGGCGGGCAGCGGTGCGGGGGGGTGCGAGGGGGGCAGCGCCTTGCCCAGCGCAGCCGCCCCGCCTTGCCCGAACAGCCGCAGCACCTGCTCCGGCGAGATCGGCCGCTTCTTGCCGTTTGCGCTCAGGTGGTTCGTGCTGTTCCTCAAGCTCGTTGCTCCGGCTACACCAAAATAATACAGTTTATAGATAGGTATTTTACATGTTCTGTTTCCACCTGAGACCTCCACAAAAAAGGCAACAGTGGGTCTCACAAAAGCTTCTAAACAATAACATAAGAATCACCTGCACTATTCGCAATGGTGGTGGAGCCGAGGTAGGGCGCCCGCGACAGCTTGCCAGCGTAGTGGTGCGAGTACGAAGTGTGGTGGCCATGCGAGGAGGCCGGGCGCTCCACGATGGTGTACGAGGTGCCAGGCGGCGAGTAGTACACCCCGCCCCGCGCCCTCCCCCGTGCGTCTTCTGCCTCGTAACTTGTGTGTCGATTGTCCTGAAAACACTGGCTACTTACAACAGAACCCAAGACTATAGATAGACTGGCGATTTTGATCATCTTCCAGGCAAATACATAAGACAAGTACCTAAAGGTGCAACCAGATCGCGGTCCATGGATAACATTAACCGATCAAATCAATCCACTGTCGTTTATGACAGCCGGATAAGGCTCATGGATCGACCTTCGATTATGCTTTGAGGCGATTAATATCGAACTCGGCGAAATATTCGGCCAACAAAATTTAACAATACCATCGGCATGAAGAAGAATATCGACAGTTCGAACTCGATAGATCGCAGTTTAACAAAACGCAAAGCAACCAAGAACTTGGTCAGTGGGTCGCCTTAGGGGTTACTTAAAACATGTATTCTATTGAAAATATATTTGAAAAGTCAACTAAGTAACCAGGCATACAATTGAAAATTCCACCACTTTGTTCAAATGAAATTCTTTCCAACATTCTACCTTTAACTTTTTACAGTAACTATGCAATTTGAAAGTTGAGTCGTTGTTGCAATTATTGGTACCCATTTTAACGCTGGACTGCATGTTAAAATAGTATTTAAATGGTAGCAAGTAGAAAAGAGTCAGCCTCAGAAAGTAAAGTTGGGCAAAAGTTCACCAGTAAAAAAAATAGCCCCGTTGGCAACTGCATAGGAGTTTGAATTAGGAAAAAAGTTTTTCGTATTTTAGATTACAATTCAAGACTTTTTTTTTTCTTAGTTTGTCTACATTGGATTATAAGTAATATATGTACCTTTGTACCATTTTGTAGGTATGTGTGACATAATCCAATTGCTGTAGAAACTATGGGACTCCTGATCAAAAAATTGCGACAAGTAGTTTTGACAATCCTCTATTGATGTTAAACTATCACTATCTTTTCTGAACAGACCGGAACAGGTGGAAATCTGAGGGTGCATGGTCGGGGCTATATGATCGATGCATTATCACTTCCTCACACTTCTGTACCCACACATTTTCAAATGGGTCAAAACTATTTTATGGGGAACGCCTAACTATTCAGCTAAATCGTAACTACTAATATATGCTCCAGTTTTTCAAACATGGCATCGTCAATATCCGTAACAGGATAACCGAGCAACCTGCATCTTTGCTATACAAATTCCCGAACTGCAAACGCTTGAATCAAGTTTACTACTACTAACCGCCTTAAGTCCATAAACGTCGCATATTTTTTTCGCGGCTCGTCTCACGTTTTTTTCTTTTTGTAATAAAACTTCAAATTGTATCAAATTTCCCCGAGTTAATTCACGCATTTTGGTAGACTGAAAAACAATTGAAAATTGGCGGGATTTTTTTTTTTTGTTTTGGCTTCGCACGGTTTGTGCATTTAGCCAATGTTACGTTTGGAGGCGGGAATTTTTTTTTTTTTTTTTTTTTTTCATTTTGGCTTCACACGGTTTGTGCATTTAGCCAGTGTCAAGTAATTTTTCTTTTAGATCAAGTAAATGGCCCGATATCGGGCACGAAGTTACAAAACAATCACAGTTGTCGTTAGTCAGTCAAGTCAAATCAAAGTTATTGTAAAGCGGTAGTAACTTTACAACAACCTAATAGGAGTTTTTGGGGGGAACACGAAAAGTCCACGTTAGTCACTTATTTTCACCTTCACTACACTTGTGCACTCACACGTAACTAAATTGAATAATTCACTATCAAAATTATACAATTTAATTCGCTATTTCACTAAATTCCATGAAAATGAAAATTCGTGCGACATGTTCCAACGCGATCCCGCCAAAAACTCCAGGCGGGAAATTGTTTGTGCTTTTAATTTTTCTTTTTTTAAATGTCATTTAATTAATGGTATCAAAACCAGCCAGACACAAACAGTACAGCCAAAGAGATTTTACTACAACGTACCTATAAAACACGAAAAACCTTTTTTCCCGACCTTATTACGTTAAAAACAATGGTAGAAATTCAAGATTACCTTATGAGTCAAGCACGGGAGTGATAAAAATTTAAGTCGTAAAAGTTTTACAAAACCTTTTGAAACGATTTTTAAAAACTTTAATGGAACGTTCATTTTACATTTCTTGCGTTACGGGTAAAATGAAAACACTATCTACCCCAATATTGAGAAGTTTTGGATAAAAGCAGTGCAATAAAGAGCAACCGCTTGCGACCGACATACAGTGACCCGCTTAGATTTTTTTCTAAAGCCACGTGCACGTCCATTTGCAGTAGCTACATAATATTATGGCGATGTATCGCAAATCGGACCATTTATCTTTGGGGTAAAGAATTCTATATTATGGAGGAAAATTGGGACATTGTAGTTGGTACCTACACATAAACGCATCAAAAGTGTCTTGGGAATCCCAAGACACTTTTGATGCGTGCTTGAATCTAACTAAGGATCAAGCACGCTTTTGCAAGTTCTAAAAAAAATCACTTGTACATAAGGCCTATTTGTTAAAAACCGACAGGTGACAAGCCATAATACGACAATTTTACATGTTTCTTTTACGCATTTTCTGCTTTGTTAAACAGCACCTGTTAAGAAAATAGGTATTTCTTGCCAAGTTTTGACAAATATATCACATTGTTAGTTAGGTATATTCATAGACATAGAGAATGGACTGAACGTGAGCGTCACAAAGTATACCACTCAATTGTCCGGCCAATACCTGTCTCTTTACTGCAAAGAGACAACTACTGGCCGCAAATTCGCTTTATCTCTCTCGTAGTTTTCGGTCTGATTCACTGCACACCTGAACACGGAACGCACAGTCCATTCGCTATGCCTATATAGCAAGCAGCTAGAGATGGTCAAAAGCGTGATTTTCCAGTCACTGTGATTGTCGTTCCAGTTATAAAAAAATCACAGTGAAATATCACTGTGACTTTGTCACATGTGTGATTTTACTAAAATCACTCACGTGTAACCGCTACTGTTGTTGCAGAATATAGATTCGATAGCTGATCCCAAACAACCTTCACAGTTTTTACACGCTTAGGACTGTCACCCAAGGATTGTGTGGCATGTTTCGGTTTATTTAATCAATAATTTTTTTTTAAATTATAATAGGTATTTCATTATAAGTTAGAGTAACAACTAAAATTTCCTTAAAATTACAGTAAAAATAAGTTTACGTAACATTATACAAAAGAAATGTTTCGTTTGCGTAATAATATCAGCATATCGACAAAAAACTTATTAATTACTCGTATAATTTAACTTGGCTATTTTCAAATGAACAAATTGTTTAAACGCCTTTTATAACTGACAGTAAATAGGTCTATAAACCTAGCTATGCCGAAGCCATGCGTGTGTGAAAGCAACAGAAACAAGGAATCAATCGCTGTCGCTGTCGCAGTCAAAGAGCGCATTCGCATCCCGCTCTTTCTCGGCAAATTTCGTTTCGCGTCACGACGCGAAACGAAATTTGCCGAGAAAGAGCGTGAGTCGTGACTACTATTCGTGTTGTGACTTTTGTTAAATGAGTGAACGGGGTGACTATAGTGACAAAGAGCTGAGTGATTATTTCCACTCATACAGACCTATGTGACAGACCTAAGTGATTTTGTCACGATATTGTTTCATGACAAGTCGCAGTGATCATTTGAGAAGAGAGATAGCAACGTTTTTTTGGTCGTGACGTGATTTTTGTCTCACCTCTACAAGCAGCTAGCGGGCAGAATCTAGTTAAATATGGTTATATTTAACTAGCCCCGCGACTTCGACTGCATTCGTTTTCGCTTAGTTAAATAATCCATAACCTTCCTCAAGAATGAATGCAAAAAAGATTTTTCAAATCCGATTAATAGAACAGATTAGCTCATTGAAACGAACAAATAAACTCTTCAGCTTTATTAGTAGTATATAGATAAGGCCGAGTCCTTTTTCTTTCTTAATCGAACGTATTAGTTGCGATAAATGTCACGACAGTGTTGCGTACCTGGTGGCTCCTGGAGTGCCGGGCGAGGTGATGCGCGGGCGGGTGCTGCGGCGTGGCGGAGCGTGTCCAGCCGTAGCCCTGGTTGTAGGGCGGGGGCCAGCGCGCGCCGAACTCGGCCAGCTCCGAGCCCTCGCCCGCCTCCCCCGACCTCATGCCGGGGGTCACGATGCTTTCTGGAACAACAAAGACAAAAAATTACGTGTGTCGCTCTAGGAATATCTTCACATGAATATTTTTAATAATTTCACTAACCAAGCCAATCTAAACCGCGGTTAAGAGCTATCAGTGTCAATATTCCACAACAATTAGTTTCATTGGTGAAGTTAGCTTTTATTCAGATAAATATCCTCGGTTGCTACTGAAGGGCTTCTGTTATTTTGACAAAATTGCAGAAAAAAAATGTAAATCATCCAAATAACATGTCATATCGACGACGGTTTGCTTCTTAGTTTCGTGAAATGAAACATTATATGTATAAAGTGCATTTTAAAAATCTCATCAAAAACAACCAAGAAATATTCCGACCTATGAAGCTCGTAGTGCTACGTTATAAAATATTACTGCTCACTTTGAGGACAGAATACACTAGATATTAAAAGAGTTGCTAGATTTGGAGCTAGTTTCTCGGAAGGTGAAAAAGTGGAAGTAGGGAGCATAATT